>OV702284.1:117785552-120285552 GCA_916181665.1 Avena sativa
ACATCCCGAGTAATTAAAACTCTGCAGAAAGTCATTAGACAAATACTGCAGAAGTTTTTACTGTAAGCCTATCTTTTTATTTCACGATTAGATTCCCCTCGTTCACACGAGTTCAGGGACATATCATACGCAATTTTTGGAGCTACGAAACTTTTACTACGAATTTATTACTCCGAAAAGGCCACTAACTAGTTTGATTAAACTGTACTAAACCTGACAGTAAAAGTCTGAACCAAAGCTACAACGAGATTCTACACGACTCACTGAACGCGTACATATTTTATTTGCAATTTTTGGCCAAGCGGTTTAATTTCTACGCAATTTACAAGATTCTACCGAAATCTGTCAACTAATAGGATTAACGAAATTGACCCAGTCAACTGTGTCTGATGACTGGGCGCTGACTGGGCGTCTGACTAGTCAACGCCTGGGATGCTTACCAGTCAACGAACGATCTAAGCCGCTGATCTGAGATCTGACGGTGGCTGCTGTCTTACCGGAAACGGACTGCGAAACGAACTCTGGCGAGCTCCGGACGGCGGCGACGGTCGGTTCCGGCGTCGTGGTTCTACCTGCACGTACACACACGGTCAACTACGGCTCCCGGAACAATAAACGCGTGCGCGTACGCGGCGATCTGCAGGGCGCAGTTGGCGGCGGCGGATGGAGACGCGGAGCACGGGAACGGAAAGAGGGCGGCGAGACGAACCCGGCAACAGACGCGGCGACGAACGGCGACGGAGGGGTGGCCGGCGGCGGCGAGGCGAAGGTGGCAAGCGGCGTACGTGCGCCAGGAGGCGGCGCCAGGGAGGTCGCGCGGGGCTTGTGGCGGCGGGGTTCTGGGAGGCACGGGAATCGAGGCAGGGGTGGGGCCCTTCAAATAGTCCCACGCGTGAGAAGAAGAAAAAAAAAATCCTGACCCGAATCGGTCCAGATTTGACTCCGATTCGGAAATCTGTCCGGATTTTCGGACCATTTTCCGGCGGTTTACTAAAACGTCCGAGTCTTTTGCATACGAACTCCGATTGGAGCGATTTTCGCGCCTACGGGTTCGTATCGTCGAGGGGCACAACCTTCAGTCGAAGTTTGAGAGAAAGATCGAACTTACAGGGGTGGTTGTAGCAAGTCTTACTAGAGCTCCCCGCAGGAAACTTGGATCGAAACAAAATAGGGTTTTGCAATAGGCGTTTCGCCGAACCTCTCTACTCGACGGTAATGCATGGTAAGATATGATGCGATGCAATGAATGATATGCAAGACCAAATCTAAAATTTGGGATGTGACATTAATGGTCTCATGTATGGTTGTCGATCTATATTTTGTTCACCACACTTGGTTAGTTGGAAATAAAAAATATAAACGGAATTTAGTTGGACTCTATATAGGATCACTAAATTGGGAAATGGATGTAGAATTTGTTTTGCATTAATTTGTGGTGGAAAAAAATTAAAATGTGTGTGTGAGTGAGAGAGTGAGACCTCTTATTTGTCCAATGCAGCACAATATAGAGGGGTTGGGGGTAACCGGAATGGGTTAGAATTTCAGAACTTGTTTTACATACATTAGACAACGACATTACTCTAAAATGAACAATTCTATGGATAGAATAGCCTCTCGCGGGAGATCTCCATGATGCGGGCCACAAGGGTCATATTCGTCTCCACGGTTTGAGCAACGATCCTCTCCTCTAGGTAGGATGGCTCCAACCCATACCGTTGAAGATGAATGAGTCACCGTCGTCGTTCAAAGGCAGTGGCCTTTGTTTTGGTTCCGTTGACGAGGCAAGTGGACTAGCATTGCGTGGGTGGCGGGTAGGCGACACGACATCGTTGTGCATGGCGAGAAATGATTGTGAGCACATTTTATCGCGCGCTCCGGCTTTATAGCCAGAGCAATGGGAGGAAAAGGAGGTGAGAAGCGATGAGAAAGGAAGGAATTAGCGGTGGTGCACGTTAACACTGTCGCGTGTGGTAGGCGTGACAGCAACTTGTGGGGAATCCCCAGCAATGACGGGAAATCTCGCTTGCCTCCCCTTAAGGAACCAGTCACCGCCATTAATGACCACCTATTGTTCAAATGATAGGGTTGGTTTGTCTGTCTGTATCCTACATGGAGTCGTGCATTTTTTGTACCCGGCAGGACCCGCAACTCACCCTGTGATGCGGGATGGCTTACAGGGACCTTGTGATGCTTTGGACCGCACATGACCGAAAATACTTTTGGACTCACGTGGATGAGCTCGTTGTTTGGTCCAGTGCACCCATTAACCGTTTGAGCTGTTGTTTGGCCCACGCGACTGGGATGCTCTAACTGCATCATGCCAGATTAAATACATTGGCGATATTCTTCGCTTGAGATGAGTACGAAACACAATGACACCTAAAAAAATATAAATCCGTAGCAACGCACGGGCATTCAACTTCAAACATTAGTTAATTACACTCTATGCCACCGATAAGTGGAACAAATGGATCCGGAATGCAAACGAAAAAAGAACAACGACCTCCTACCATGGAACCCTAACATGTCCCATCACCGCCGCCGCCCCTCCCATCTTGTTCCCTGCCCTAGCCACCCCGCCCATCTTTCCCCCGCGCGCCCCAGCCGGCCGGCCCATCTCCCCAACCGCCCTCCCGCTCCCACTAGCCGGACGTGGTAATCGCGTTGGACGAAAGAGGTCAGCAATGGCTACCATGGCCTGGGGGAGGAGCTTGAGGAGAGGAGGTCGATCGGATTAAGCATCTGCTCCAGTAGGCGATGAACGTCGGCGTCGTGAAGAACGGATGGAAATGGAACAGGCCTAAAATTTCCTAGACCTCTCCCTACCTCACTGCCCTATCCGCTGCCCCTCCAGGGCCACATCCTTCTGGTCACTATGGCTAACACTTCTTTTCCCATCCACACGGCGGCTCCGTCGTGTGCCTCTCCTGACCTCCACCATTCTCTCTATCTTCATGGTGTTTGAAAGTGTTCTCTCTCTACATTCTCTCTCGGTCGATCTAGAATAAAGGAGGCAAAATGCTCTTTCTCTCCCTCGCTCTATCCGAATAAAAAACTCAGTAGCGCTTGTTCTCTCTTTGTGTGGAAAAATCCCCAATTCCTTTGCACTGTCGTGATCCATGTCTCTTGGGTCTCGCCACCCCCATCAAATTCTATTGCAATGAGGCGTCCCCAACCGCCGGCACAGCTTCATCCGAACAGAGCACCGACTCCTCTGGCTCTGGAAGCGACAGATCTGAAATTGTCCGAGGCCCAGTCATCCGCTCTTCTAGCTTAAGCAGTGGATGCATTGGGGTCACCATGATTCGGCTGTGCACAAGCTACTGTGATGGGAAGTTGTGATATTGGGCGTAGTTCTTGTGACCACGAGCAGGATGTGGTAGGATAAGGGGATGCTGCGTGAGCTCGCGACGTTTTGGTCTGGCAACACCAGCCCTTCGTATTACCATGGCGAGGCCTCTGCCACGCTGGAGGACATGGACGTGCACCGTTCTGGCCACCTTGCTAGACCTGGCCTATATCGGCGTGCAGTGCAGGAGCTAAATGCATTCTCCCCAAGACCAGCGCTAGGAGTAATTGCATTGACGAACGTGCAACTTGTAGATCTCGCCCAAGCTATTTTCTTATATGCATGATTCTTCTCCGCTTGTCAGATTGTTCTAAACATGTTTCTTTCGATTTTCTTGGTTGAATGATTGTTGTCATAGGATGGTGAATAACTTTAAGCCAGAGATAGTGTATCCCGGATTTGTACTTGGATTTTTGGTCCCTATGGAAACTATGATTCCAGCACAAAATTGAAATTTTGGGATCATTATGTGCATGTATTCTTTCTATGATGATACTGATGAAGGACCTACCAACTTGTGAAAATATTGTGAGTTTCCTATCCCCCGACGCCATTAATGTAGTGTTTTTTAAAACTGTGGGTTACTTTCGATCTATGTTGGATAAATTAATTGTATTTCAGTGCAAGCCTTATGTACATAATTAGTGTTGTAGTTAAGATTATTTTATCTGATGTGTTATTGAGACAGCTTATAGCGGTGATTTTCTGCTCCTCTTATCTGTCATGGTATACGCAACACAGTGCAAGTCTCATAGGTTATGTAATTTAGTTATTATCATGATAACTGCTTTTTATTTTAATTGTTGCATCTCTCTTCGGTATGGTTGTGGATTATAGTAGCTCTGACTATGGGTTACATTATATCAATCAAAGCTCAACTATCATCCAGAATTCAGATATCATGCTTATATTTGTTAAGGAATATAGTAAGAATCATATCCGATGATTAAGATCTGCATTTCATCAGATTATTAGAATTACATCCAGAATTTTTGTATCATAGATATCTTACTATATATTTTTATACAACTGCATTCCACCGTTCTCTGCGCTATCTATGCTTATTGGCCGAGAAGAACGACTTAAAGTTAGTGTTGAGGAGGATCTTGTTTTCTCCTCAATTACATTGTCGAATTAGGATTTGTCGAAATGCATTTTAAGTAAATAAAGATCTCATTGTTTTTAGAATACTTTGTTGTGGCTATAAATTAGAATACTTTCTTGTAGCTATATTTTTTTATAAATATGATGGTTACCTAAATCGTATTTGTGTATGAAGCTAGAAATTAGAATACTTTCTTGTAGCTATCTTTTTTGTAAATATGAACTTCACATAAATCATATTTGTGTAACAAGGAAAAAAATGTAAATCATATTTGTGTATGTAGCTAGGAAAACAATCGGCATCAACTAATATTTTAGTCATTAGGCTTATTGGAGTTTGAAGATTACTAGCTGCACACGTGATTGCAATAGAGGAGTCTAAAAAATGCTTTGTCCTTCAGGCTAAGAAATACTTTGTCCTTGAGGCTGAACAATAGAGGATTTCAAGAAATACTATATCCTTCAGTTCAAGAAATCGTAGTGTTGTATAAGTTGCACGCTGGGAGGTCCTCTGGACTGTTCTTATGGTTGGTAGATTTTCTTGATCCCTTTTTGTGTGATCTAGTATTTTTTTTTATCTTGATGTTAAATTGAACTTTAATGATTTGTTATACTAACTATTCCTACAAAGTTATTGTTGTTAATAGAAGACGAAATCTATTAGCTGCACATGGGTTTGCCGGTGAAGATTTTGAACTTGCTTATATACATGATTTGTTGTTCACTGTGATGAATGCTTCCTTTATAATTACTCGAGCCCTATCCTAATGGGACTGGTGGCCTCCGATGGAGTTCGATTTTACTAGCATAGCTTGCGCGATTTTCACGGGCCAGGCAAGCGCGACCGCGACAGTTGCTGCAGGGGAGACTTCTGTCCATGCCCTCGCCGTTCCGGCCATGGTCTCCATCAAGCTCCAGGACGTGCGTCGCTCTAGAACTTGAGCTCCAATGGACGCCGGCGGGAGGATGTTAACGGGAGGTGCGTAAGTATGGACTGAAGTGATGAGGTCAAGACTGGTCATTGTGCCGGAGTCGGGAATCTTGGCAGACACACGCCACATGTGTGCAAGGACAGCCTGCGACGACGACATCGAGATAACAATTTCCATCTCTGCTGATTGTCGGTAAGGATGGTCGACACAGCCACCTCTTCCTCCCATCTCTTAGTCATGCACGCCCGGCCCACCCATTTTTGTTGCGTCGTGATTCCCAGATCTACATCCGATCGGAGCTTGGACTGGTACTTGGATTGGTATTAGGTTAACCGGGCGGGGAGAGTCATCTCTACTAACAATATCCTTTCCTCTCTGGCTGCATACTTTATGTGTGCCTTTAAGCTGCATATAAGTCTAATTAAATTTTTTGACAGAGCCTGTTGGCATTTTGTTTTAGGGGGATAAGGACGTCTGATTCCTCTTCACGGTGTCAAACCGAGAGAAATCAACCAGTACGGTGACAACCTCTCCTCAGTTCTCCAAGAATTATTGTCTCCAAAGGTTGCTTGATGTGTGGATGACCAGTTCTCACCTTAATATCGTCAGGTTAGAGAACTACTTTTATCTAAATTTTCAGGTGCTCAGATAATCAATTTATGCATTTAGCTTTTCATGGAAAATATATTATGTATATACATAAGATTTTCCAGTTCAAAAGAAATGGGATATCTTATGTACTGATATACTGAGAAAGAGGAGAACATATATTGGGTGTCGTCTTGGTAGGAGTCCCTCCTCTGCAGTTGTGCCCCACCTATTTCGTGCTATTTATTTTTGGTTTAATGCCTGCTATTTCCGGCCATGTTGACGATAACTGTGCTTCTTAAATTGTTGCATTTTTCGCAGGTTGTAGTCCAGCTCGGCTGCCCCAGTTAAGGAAACAATTGCACAATCTGCATGTTTGGTTTTTTAATAGCATGTGATCCTGAGTAAAGAGATTTAGTTCCATGTAGCTCATGCTATCCTAGGGTTGAGCATAGTTCCTGCCCTGTTGCCATGTGCACAATTTTATGAAGTTTTTTGCACATTTGGTGTCCATGTAAGGAATGAAAGTTTGTGTGGCACATGGAAAGTGCAAGCTATAAAACTCAAGTTAAGTTTATTTCATACCATAGTCTGATCATCAATATTTAGTTTGAATGTCCACCTTTTCCTGACTTCTATGCATAAAAGGTGGGATTCTATAGTACATCAAACAAGTTTTACTGCACTGCAGCCTTTCGGTTTATTTTTTGTACATATTGTGAAACAATATTGCATGCCATTTTTTTGATTTGTCAAGCTAGAATTGGAATTTGGATACCACAATTAAAGATTTAGATGTATTCAATATTTGACAACTTTGTTTGGCTAATGTGATATTAATATTAAGCAAATGCACAATGCATCAGAGATACTAAAAAGAGATGAACTGAATAGTAGGGCAGGAAAAACTCCTTTAGAAGAATAGTAGGGTAATATAGAAATTCAAGTTCCAGTTTTTCACTGTTTGATACCCCAATCTAGAGATGAACAGAATCATAGATACATATTATAATTAATGTTCTCGTGTATGGTTGTTGATATATATTTTGTTTCATTACGATTTATTTGAATGCCTATACACTCTACAGGGAGGAGGGTGAATGTCCAGAGGTATGGTCACACATTTGTGTACAGGAGCTCGAATAACTGGCCAAAGAGAGTACAAATGTGCGTCCAATACTATATCCAATGCTTTCTTACTTTGACATAGAGAAACAATGGCCTCCTTGGCATGGATTGGTTTTGATTGTCTTCTCTAGGGAATTTTTCATGGATAGTTTGTTTGCGTATGAGCTTCCTATATGTTCTTGTAATTACATGACATTCTATTTATTCTTGTAATTACATGACATTTATGCTAATATATGGGCTTTCAATTTATTCCTGTAATTACATGGCGTTCTACAAAGATCCTATTAATAAACATTCTTGTTACCTAGATTTTAAGTGGATACTAAGGATAATAATTTTGTATAAGTTCTATATAGGATCACTAAATTGGGATATCGATGTAGAATTTTTTTTCATTAATTTGTGGTAGAAAAAGTTAAAAAGTGATAGATAGAGAGAGAGACTCACTCAGATTGATCTTTTGCATGGCCGGGGCTCGGCCTCCATTTCCCCTCTCTCTTATTTGTCTGATTCAGATCAAAACATAGAGGGGTTGGGGATATAGATACGTAAATTTCATGGCAACCGCAATGGGTGATAATTTGAAACTTAGTGGTCTACGTTCATTAGACAACGTCATTACCCTCAAATGAACAATTCTATGGATAGAATAGCCTGCCGCTCGGTCTCCATGAGTAGGCGGCCGCTCTCCTCCGTCCCCACCCTCTCACGGGAGATCTCCATGATGTGGGCCACGAGGGTTGTGTTCGTCTCCATGGTTCAATCGGCAATCCTCTCCTCTAGGTCGGACGGCTCCAACCCATATTGTTGATGATGAACGATTCATTGTAGTCGTTTGAAGGCAGCGGGCTTGGGTTTGGTTCCATCGATGAGACAAGTGGCCTAGCATTTTTTGGGTGGTGGGTAGGCAACAAGACATCATTGAGCATGGCGAGAAATGATTGTGAGCACATTTTATCGCGTGCTCCAGCTTTATAGCCAGAGCAATGGTAAGGAGACAGAGGTGAGAAGCAGAGAGAAAGGGCGGAATGAGTGGCGGTGCATGTTAACACCGTTGCACGTGGTAGGCGCGACCGCAACATGTGGGTAAGCCCCAACGACGATAGGAAATCTTGCCTGCCTTCTCTTAATAAACTGATCATCGCCATTAATGATCGCCTATTGTTCAAATGATAGGGCTAGCATGCTTGTCTATATCCTACATGGGGTTGTGTGCTTCTTGTACCTGGCACGCCAGCAACACAGCCTATGGTGCGGGGAAGGTCTGCAGGCGTCAGACACGCTTTGCACCGCACATGACCGAAAGATACTTTCGGACACACATGGATGAGCTCGTTCTTTGGTCCACTGCACCCAATGACCGTTTGGGGTGCCGTTTGGAGCACGCGTCTAAGATGGTCTAAATATGATGTGAGATTGAATAAATTGATGATATTGGTGGAGTGATATAAGTATGAAACACCTAAAAAATCTGAATTCGTAGCAACGCACGGGCATTCAACTAGTTGCTGATAGTTAAAGGGTTAGCCTTGTTCATTGTGTTCAATCACTGTTGTGCCTAATGAAAATAATGAGCTTATACCCCAAAGAGTAGTGGTTGGGTATAGGATGTGCATTGATTTTAGAAAGGTTAATAAAGTTACTTAGAAAGATCATTATCCTTTGCCCTTTATTGATGAAATGCTAGAAAGGTTGTCTAAAAAGACCCACTTTTGTTTTCTTGATGGTTATTCTGGGTTCTCTCGAATTGCAGTAAAAGCACAAGACCAGGACAAAACCACCTTTACTTGTCCCTATGGAGCTTATGCTTATAGGTGTATGCCTTTTGGTTTATGTAATGCTCCCGCTACCTTTCAGAGATGTATGTTTCTATGGTTAATGAAGGGATTGTTCTTGGACACAATATTTCTTAAAGAGGCATTGAAGTTGACAGAGACAAAATTGAGGCAATTGAGAACATGCCTTTCCCTAGGGATATAAAAGGTATTTGTAGTACCCTTGGTCATGCTGGTTTATATAGGAGGTTTATTAAAGATTTCTCCAAAATTTCAAAGCCCCTTACTAATCTTTTTCAAAAAGATGTACCTTTTGTTTTTGATGATGATTGTAAGGAAGCTTTTGAAACTTTGAATAAAGCTTTGACTACTGCTCCTATTGTTCAACCACCTGATTGGAGTTTAACTTTTGAAATTATGTGTGATGCTAGTGATTTTGCTGTGGGTGCTGTTCTTGGGCAACGTGTTGATAAGAAGTTGAATGTTATTCATTATGCTAGAAAGACTCTAGATGCTGATCAAAAGAATTATGGTACTACTGAAAAAGAGTTCTTAACTGTAATCTTTGCCTGTGATAAGTTTAGACCCTATATTGTTGATTCAAAGGTTACTATTCATACTGATCATGCTGCTATTAAGTACCTTATGACAAAGAAAGACGCTAAGACTAGGCTTATTAGATGGGTGTTGCTTTTACAAGAGTTTGATCTGCATATTGTAGATAGGAAAGGTGCTGAAAATCCTGTTGCTGACAATTTATCTTGTTTGGAAAACATTTCTTTTGACCCCCTTGCCTGTTAATGATAGTTTTTCAAATGAACAGTTGGCTGCAATAAGGATAAGCCCGCATGAGAGTCCTTGGTATATTGATTACGCTAACTTTATTATTTCCAAGTATTTGCCTCCAACCTTTACAGCCCAACAAAGAAAAAAATCTTTTATGATCTGAGGCATTACTTTTGGGACGACCCACATTTATATAAAGAAGGAGTAGATGGTATTATGCAGAGATGTGTTCTAGATTATGAACAACAAGAGATATTGAGAAAATGTCATGGCAGTGCTTATGGAGGACATCATGCTAGGGATAGAACTGCACAAAAAGTTTTACAATCTGGATTTTATTGGCCTACTCTTTTCAAGGATGCAAGGAAGTTTGTCTTATCATGTGACGAATTTCAAAGAGTTGGTAATATTTCTAGACGCAATGAAATGCCTATGAATTATTCTCTTGTAATTGAACCTTTTGACTGTTGGGGATTTGACTTTATGGGTCCTTTTCCTCCTTCAAAAGGGTATACTCATATTCTTGTTTCTATTGATTATGTTACAAAGTGGGTAGAGGCCATACCTACAAATAGTGCTGATGGTAAGACCTCTTTAAAAATTCTTAAAGATGTTATTTTTCCTGGGTTTGGTGTGCCTAGATATCTCATGACTGATGGAGGCTCTCATTTTATTCATTGTGGTTTTAGGAAAACTCTTGCCAAATATGATGTTAACCATAGAATTGCTTCATCTTATCACCCCCACACCAGTGGGAAAGTAGAACTTTCTAATAGAGAAATTAAATCTATCTTGTAGAAGACTGTTAATAGATCTAGGAAAAATTGGGCTAAAACGTTGATTGACGCTTTATGGGATTATAGAACTTCTTACAAAAATCCTATGGGGATGTCTCCTTACAAAATGGTTTATGGGAAAGCTTGTCGCTTCCCTCTAGAATTAGAACACAAATCTTATTGGGAAGTGAAAGAACTAAATAGAGATTTTTAACTTGCTGGTGAGAAGAGATTTCTTGACTTGAGTACCTTAGATGAGTGGAGAAGTGAAGCTTATGAAAATGCTAGACTTTTTAAGGAAAAAGTAAAAAGATAGCATGATAGGAGAATTCTCAAAAGGGAATTCCATGTTGGTGAGAAAGTTCTTTTGTATAGGTCTCGTCTTAGATTTTTTGCAGGGAAACTACTCTCAAAATGGGAAGGACCTTTTGTTATTGAGGAAGTGTATCGTTCAGGGGCTATCAAAATATCTTCTTTGAAGGACAAGACTACACAGGTGGTGAATGGTCAAAGGCTAAAACATTATGTTTCTGGAAATTCTTATAATGAAGATGTTGATACTGTTCAAATGGTGAGTCCGGAAGAATTTATTAGAAACCAAACGCCAGAATCTGCAGAGTCTGTCTTTGAATAGGTAAAAGTGGCAAAAACTAAAGGTTCGTGAAAACCCTACCTTTTATATTTTTGATGTTTTTATTGCATACGGAAGGTTACGAGACAAAACCGAGGAGGAAACGGAGGCTAGGTGGCCACACGCACCCTAGGCGCGGGCCCCAGCTAGCCGCTCCTGGAGGGGGTGTGAGCCCCCTGAACTCCGTCACCGCCTCATTTTCGTACAGTACCTTCCTTATGAATTAAAACTTCATAATATATAACCACCCGGATCCCCCGAGGTTCGTATATCGTGTTGTCTTCGTTTTTCTATTTCGATCTGTTTCGGTGAGGAGATTCTTAGTTTTGGAGTAACAATGTTTTCCTCTGGATCACCCATGGAGGATTCATCCACGGACATCATCAACCCATACATGTATGAGTTGAGGATTCATCCCAAGGAGTTGATTCTCAAGGATGGGAAGGTGCAGATGAAAGAAGTTCAAGGCACTAAAGGAGAAGGCAGTCTGGAAGACAGGATGGAAGCATTGGAGAAGGAAGTTTTCAGGTACAAGAAGATGGCTGAACGCAAAGTGGATATCATCCACAAGATAAGTACAGAACTCATCACCAAGCACAAGGAGGAGGTTGCTGAGCTCCGAGACGAAATCCTTTCGCTCCATCAGGCCGCCAACCAATTACAAGCACAGCTCTACGACATACAAAATAAGAACTGTGAGTATGAGGCTAGATTTAATCGCATAAGCTCTGCTGCTAGTTTTAGGATTTTGGAAACCAAGACATCCTTTTTGGATGGGGAATCTTTACCTTGGAAGTCTGATGATGACAAGGGAATACCACCACCACCGAAGGAGTAATTCATCACCAAGTTTGGCATCCCCTTGGCTTGTTCCAAGCTTGGGGGAGTGTTGTGGTATCAGATCATTATGTTTCATCTTTTACCTTTTTAGTAGATTCATATCTTTGGTAGAGAAGTTATCTTATAGGTTGGTTTGCATTATGGAAGTATCTCTCCTTTAGTTGGTTATCTATGTATCCCTTGGTGTGAGTGCCTTTATGGAATATTAATGAGAAGCTTCATCTTTTACTTTTTTGCACTTCTTATTTTAGTTTGCAATATCTATTATCTGATTGATCTTGTTGATTAGTATTGGCATCACTTTGGGAGCATCAAGTAGATCATAAAAAATTGGTTTTGGCAAACCGAGCGCTGGTCAGTAGCAACACTTTTTGAGGTTTGAAAGGAAAAGAGAAAAAGCTTATAGGTATTTTGTATCATTTATTTTCTTTCTTTATTGGCTCATAAGTTTAGTATTCTTTATTTAAGATCTTTTGTGTCTTCAAGGAAGATTGCATGTTTGGCTTTATTACTTGTATGTTTGCTTGTTTCTTTGAAGTCTTTTGCTTGCTACCCAGCCTTGCTAGCCAAAACCCTGTTTTGAGAAGGCATATTTCTCATGCATCCAATACCTTTGAACCAAAACCCGTGCCATTTGTGTCCACCATATCCACCTATTAGCATTATTGATATTCCAAGAAAATTCTCAAGCTTCATCTATCTTTCGAATTGAAAATTATTTTGTTATGTGAAAACTAGTTAGTAAAGCTCTCACAAACTTGATGGCACACCTTATTTTCTTGCCCCTAATAAACTTGAACCATTGTGTCATCGAAGTTGTATATGCTTGCATCTATACGTTGGAATTAGCAGAATTGTGCTGTCACGAGGAACACTTTCAACACTTATGGATACATATCCAGTTGATATCATTCTCTTTTATTTGCGGATGTCGTCGATGCAAAAGAAAAGGGGAGCTTGTAACTCCATGGAGTTATGTATTTTGTGTTAGAGAAACTCCTAGGCCACTAGCCTAAGCCATGCCTAATCATGGTGGAAACTTGCAGCATCACCATAATGAGCAATCTGTGAAGCATCTTCAATAAAAACCTATGCAAATAGAAAATAAAAAGATCGCTGAGATGCTCATTGTATACTTGCCTTGTCATTTTTATTATGGGATAGCTCCTATATCATGTGCAAGGGGTACCCTGTTGGCGGTTCTTTATGATACACATGTACTTATAATGATAAGAACTTACCGGTAACTAAATTTGAGTAGCATGAGGAGCGACCCTCATACTCAAGGGACATATATTTCGTCAAGCATATACTCCATCTTTGTTCACTTTAACCTTAATCACCTCAAGATTCTTATGATAGGGGCACTAAGAGCTCAAAGCTAGTAAGTACCATAATTTTTTGGAAGCTCTTTATGAACTTGAAATCCCTGCTTCCCTCTATGAAGGTCCCTTTCTCCTACTTCTAAGTTGAGTCAGTAAACCTATTCCTCTCTATCTCCAGCAAGCATTTGAGTTGTTGTGTTTCAAGAATTCATATGATGATTTATTAAATCATGTTCTTTATCTTCCTTGTTTGCACAAGACTCTTATCTATTGAGTATTACTTTGAAAGCCTTCATTGTAAAAACCTTTTATGTTTGAGCAAAGAGTACTCCTATTGTAAAACTTCTACAAAAGCTTTTTGTGAAACTATTTCCCAGCTGTTCTCTGACCAAAAACAAAGTTTGCCAATTCCAATTATGATTTATCTTTATGCATCTCTATTGTGACTCATGCACTTGTTGCAAGCTAAGTTATATAATGGTGAGTTTCTTTCTTCTATGAGTTGTGTAATGGTAAATGTGATGCTTCTTGTACGTATTATTTTATCGACAGTTCACTCCATAAACCTGTGGACATGTTTACTGAGCTCAGTTTTCACTTGGTGACAAGTGAAGGTTGAAGCTTGGGGGGAGTTGATACGTCCAATTTGCATCACCATTCTATATCATAATTTGCCACTATTCATTGTTATTTTTCATATTAAGAGGTGTTACTTATGTCTTTTCATCTGTTTTTGCATGTTGGATGATTCTTGGAGGATGAACTGCCGGAGTCAGGATTCTGATGGAAAAAAGAGGTGTTTTGATGCAATTTCGTGAAGATCAGAAAAGTACCAAAAAAACTACGGAAAATCCTATTTTCCCAGAATGGGAGTCGGAGATGGGCCACAGGGGGCCCACACCCGCTTGATACGTCCAAAATGTATCTACTTTCTCGAACAATTTGCTATTGTTTCTTCTCTAAACTTGTGTGATTTGGATACAACTAACACAGACTAACGTTGTTTTCAGCAGAATTACCTTGGTGTCTTGTTTTTGTGTAGAAAATGAACTATCAGGAAAAATCTAGGAAAATATGCCAAAAATAATATTTCACCAGAAGACCCAAAGAGCTAGAAGAAGATATGGAGAGGAGGCCTGGGGGCCCACACCCACCCCAGACATGGGCCCACCACTGGCCGCTCCTAGAGGGGGTGCAGCCACCCCAGGCACCCCCTCGGCCTCCCTCTGCGCCTATAAGTTGCCTTTCGACCTAAAAATCGAGGGGGGTTCGATAGTTTTCCACAACGAGTTCCGCTCCACCGCCGCCACCAGAAACCAAGATTCGGATCCAGAAACTCCGTTCTGGCACCCTGCCGGGACGGGGAATATAACACTACAGTTTCAGCTAAATAGTAATTTAGGGTTTATTGTGCATTCATGAGCATCATCTATTAAACGTGCATCGAAGAAAACTAATGAAAACCCTAAACCCTAATCCCTCTCTATTTGCAAATCCATTCAAAATGGTTTGAATATTTTGAAAAGTACAAAAATGTTGGAGCCCAAATGGATTATAAGGGCCCTGTAGTGTTTCAAATATTTATACACCTTCTAGTATTTTTGAGATAATCTAAACAGATTTGAAATGGTTTTATAAATGGAAAAGAGTAAACAGAAAATAGAAAAACGGTTTTGCTAAAAACATAGAGCAGCAGCAGCCAGGCCGCAGCCCACTCTCCCTCTTCTCCCTATCCGCCGCTAGCGCGCATCCGTAGTGGCCCAGCTCGGCCCAGGAGCAGCCCACCCGGGCCCGTACCGCTTCATCCCCTTTCCTCGTAGTCTTCATTCTCACAGGCACACTGCTCGGTGTTGCCCGCGCCGCCATCGATCTCTCCGCTCGTTCCCCGCCGTCCGTCGCGTTCTGGAGTGAAGATAAGAACTCCACGACGCCTCTCTTTCGTCCTTACCCCTTAGTCTCTCCCGGATGACCTCCTTCTCTCCCAGGTTTCCCCAACCCGAACCGTACCCCCAGACCTCACCGGCGCCCCGACGTTCCCGAGCTCCCCTCACCCAAAGGAGGCTACTATCGTGACCGCCGTCGTCGACTTATTCGATTGCCCCCACTCGCGCAAGCTGGAGAGCCCCCAATCGCCCTAATAGGACCCTCCTTCCCCGACTCCGTCCGTCGCTTTCGTCGTTGATTCCGGAAACCGCAGACCTCGCCATCAAGTTTGTCGCGCTCCTGGTGAGCTTCTGAAGCTCAAGGTGAGCTATGTTGGCCCGCTTGCTTGCTGTAGTTGCCGTGTGCCGTGTCTCTTCAAGCGCCGCCGCCGCTCGCCGTACCCGCGTCTCTGGTGACCCAAAACCAGCCGCGCCGCTATAGTTAGGTTCGCCTCACCCCGCTCGTTCTAACAAGCCCAGTAGCGCGAGTAGGAGAGGCCTCTGTCATCACCGTCGACCACCGCCTGAGGGTGGACGTCGTGTTGACATCATGCTCGCGGCAGGTCGACGTGGCCTGTTGGCCCTTTAGCCTTTGACTGCCACGGTGGCAACCGACATGGCCCTGGCCCCACAATCAGCCACAGAGGCTAGGTCTAGTAGCGGTTTAAAAAGGTTAAACCCCCCAGCTGATGTCATAATGTCGCTATAAACCTTTTTAAATAATTTCAGAAATTAATTAAAATTTGTAAATTCAATAACTTTTGATTTATAAGTCAGAAAAATATGTATAATATATCAAAATGTTCAGAAAAATGAGAACTACCTATCCAACCTATAATCATGCATTGTCCAACAACTTTCAAGACAATTTTAATTAGAAGAACAAACCAACCCCTCTCATATACTCTAGAGTTTTCCCGAATTAGGGTTTTTACCCCTCGGAACCCCGATTAAATTGCCGAGCATGCTTTAGGGGTTTATTTCAATGCAATATAACTAGTCATATCATCATCCTTGCTTGAGCATTGCATTGATGCAATTGTTTATTGTTTTCCTCTCTTTTTGGTGTTTGGTTCTTTTCAGTAGAATGCGATATCGAGATCGACGACCAAGATCAAGACCATCGAAGATCGATGAACAATACTTGACCAACTATAACCAAGTAAAGTACAAGGCTTTCGAAGATCTACTTATTCGTTGTCCACTGGCAAAGGCACACATAGCCTCCACCATGATATAATCCTATGATTTTGAAAGCATTTCAATTCCTGCCATAATGCATACAATTTTACTGTGGTCTTTTATCGATAGATAAGGTATCCTATCTGTTGCATACTCCCTTTGAGCTTATATTACCTGATCCACTGCTCCTAGCATAACTAGGTTTGGCTTGTTTGCACTGCTAAAGCTTATATCTGTGTCTTCTTAGCCATGCATAGCTGTCAGTGCTGGTCCATCCAGATGATGTATCAGATGCAGAGAATCTAGTATGACAGGAGAACATGATGATATGATATCAGAGGTGATATGAGATTGAACATGCTAAGGCTTGTATGGGAGGCCACAGTGGGATGTGGTTTTTCTAGTCCCATGCTCGCCACCACTAGGACCTGAGTTCTTGCCTTTAGAACCAAGACGAGCGTACAATCACACGGGGCCTGGACAACCTCATGACTAACTAACTTGCCTAGTAGATTCCATGAGTCACATAGTTTGGGCATTCCATTCGACATACACATTGAAAATGTTTTTGAAAGAGGGGGTGAAGGAGGTGCATTCATACAGGTAGGGAAGCGTGGACCGGGTTGCTTGGGGTTGATGGCGCCCCTGGTAAACCAACCTCGCCTAACATATTTAAGTACCAGCTTCGGGATTTGACCCGTTACGGCGGAACCATACTTATTGCGTGACTCATGGTCTCGGCGAAAGCAAGGTACAGGTCGTGTCTAACCACCCTCTGTCGGCCTTCCAAGGAAGAGGGATATTACTAGTGGCATTAAGAGAAGGTTAGTATGTGTGGGTAAAGTTGTACACCCCTGCCGGGTTAAATCTTTTCAAAAAGCCGTGTTAACAGTTATGAATGCTTGGTGACTAGATTCTAAGATCATAGATAACTATAACCTAATATTAAAACTTGGCAGATCAACGTGTGCTTAAGGATGCTTCCTCATGGGTAGGAGGGGGTGATCCTAGTTAGGTTTCGATGATGATGACTTGGTGGATATCAAAAGATGATGATCAATATTTCGGAGATGTCGATCTCTTATCCCTTTTTAAAATGTTCGGATTAGACGAGCTTCTTCTCCCTCTTGATTTAGAAACAAAGATGGATTTATGCAAAACAACTCCACCAACCACAAGTCTTGTGGAGTACACCCTGTACTCACCCTTGCGTTGTTGATACTTTTGGCAGAGTAAGTGTTCCCCTGAAGATGAGTTCCGTACTACATCGACATCGACGAGTAGCTTGGGGTTCCCGGCCGGCAGCCTGGAATCTATGGGCTGGGACGTCATAGTTATGCTTCAGGCCTCTTAGGCCATTTGTTAAGTTTGATATACTTAATAGCATAATTGGCCTTCCATTGTTTGATGTTTGTGGTCAGTGACCTATGCTTGTAATAATTTGGTTCTCTGCTCAGTTATGAGCTTGCTGTAATAAATTTTGTATCGTAGGTTCACTGTTGTGTTACGGATTCTTCACTGGATATTATCGAGCTCAAGGTTAAACTTATGTCAGACAGAGGTCTGGGATTTTTTTAGCCCTGATCCCGGGGGTGTCACAGGTTTTGGTATCAGAGCAGTACCGACCGTAGGAAAACCTTGCTATTGGTCGATGTTGAGTCTAGTGTTTATGAAAACTATTTTAAAAGATGAAAAGTATTTGCGAAAACTCTAGTATGCTTCTTTTACTCCTTATCTAGTTTTGCTCTAACTCTGGGTTAACTTATCTTGTGTTGATTTTGGAAAAGTTTCGATATCTCTTCTAGTCTTTCAAATCTTAGGTGCCTTCTTGGCATGTCGTTTCTCAACCAGTTGACCTAGTGTTGAGTTCTTTAGAGTTCACTACAAGAAATTTGTTGATACATGACCCTCCATTTTAGTCACTGAATTGTCATTGTCTATAATATATGACGATCTTATGACGAAAAACAGATCGTCAAAAACTGAGCGTCAGTAATTGCACACATCGACGTTTTCCACGAAATCGTCATAACCGTCTATGACGATATTGGATCGTCATAACCGTTATGACGATCCGATATCGTCATGGGCAAACTGGCATGGCCAGCTCAGATCCTACGTGGCCAGTCCGACGTGGCATGAAATCAGCCCAGTCCACGTCTGTTGTTTATTTTGGCCAAGCCCAACAAATCAGCCCAGCATGTTTTCTTGTCAATTCTGGTATGTTACATGGGCCAAGCCCAAGATGTTAGTCTTTTATTTTATTTTTAATTTCCATATTTTAATTCTTTTTATATTCTACCTTTTATTTCAGCTGGTCCCAAAAGTTTGGTTCCATTTCCGTACACTTCCCACTTAGGTTTTAATTTCACACAATTTGACATTAATTAAATAATAAATCATTTAATCAGAACTGAGTACACAAAATTCTTTTGATCACAGTCTATTACAATGTTTCCATTGTTGTAATCACATATATACATTAGTAACCACAAGCTATCTAAATACAACACTAAATGAACTTCTCAAAACTGACTCAAAGCTGCAACTAAATCTAGTCCAGAATGTAAACCCACGACCATATCCCTACAGCAGGCAACATCCAACATTAGTCGACGTATGGAGAGACTCATGTCTTCCCGCCAGCGAAACTGATTAAAAAGCTAGACTTCTCTACATCATCAGGATGTCTTCTCAAGCTCCAGGTCCCTTCTTGCTCCAGGTCCCTTCTTGCTTCTGCATCATCAGGATGTCTTCTCTACACCAACACCATGGCAACCTGCGGACTGCTCCCAGCATGCGCCACTCCCTCCAGCTGCTGCATCATAAAGGATAGCCCATCAAGCGGTTCAACAAGATAAAGGACATCAAGTAGTTCATCACAATTATCCTCGTCTCATGAAATAGTTTTATTTAGAGTTTCCCCAGACACATCATACCACAAACTACAAGACATGAGTTCAATAACTGAAGTACTACACATATAGCTCATAAATTCTACTAGACTTAAACTATAGGGGCAACATGGTTCTTCAATGATACACTTATTAGTTCTAGTCCTTCCTGAACCCCTCCCTACAACAACATAAATATAACTATCTTACTACCAGCAACATGTTCTAGCCTGCTTTCAGTTGTAAGATTCTGATGATATACTTCATGAACCACATGAATGCAACACATGGATAAGTATTCCACTAGAGGGTAAAACTAGATAAATCATAGATGCTTCCCGAACCCCTCTCTAATGCTGTCACTTCCACACATACAGGCATGCATAGATGATTAACTAATAGCAAAGACAAGTACGAAATTAGCTTTACAACACACGTGAATGAAATCAAGTAGCAGAGTTCAGAGAAACAAGCTTAGAGGAGGCAACACAGGAATATGGAGCGCCACTGGACCTCGGTTGAGGTGTCGCACAACTTGTGGTTCTTTGTCCAGGGAAGGGTATGTTGATGGCGACAGGAGCAGTTGTGAGTTGGTGCCACCACCGCAATGATCGACGGCAGCATGCAGCAAAGACAAATCAGGCCAACTGCAGACCATAGTTACAGTAGGAGAAGCTTTCTCCATGGGATTTGTCCAAGAGAATAGAAATCAAATTGATAAATTCATGAATAAAGAAACCAAGAGAATAGAATAGAAATCAAAGCAGGAGAATAATCAGTGATTTGTAGCAGTGCCTCATCAAGCATGAGTTGTACATAAAATGGTAATCAACATACATATGAAGAAAATTTGCATGCCATGCATAGATAAATATAGGTAGTACACAAGCCAAGCAATCAAGCTTAGCCATATGACTCATATGTGGTCATGCACTTTGTGTTTATTTGACATGAAGTTCCAAGTGATTACTACACTAAACTTCACTAGAAATGAAGCATCAGCACAATAAAATCGACAGGAAATAAAGCTCAGGTGAACACCGCATGATGATAAGTGATAAGAGAATATTAAAAAGCTAGCATTGTAGAGAAAGAGTTTGAGTGACACATTTAAATGATATAGAGCTATGCAGTGTAAGATTCAGTTAAAAGAGAATCTACTGTAAGCATGAAAGGTTCTTCAGTTCAACTTAAAAGCTAGGTGGATGAATATTTATACAAATGTCACAGCCAACAACCATAATAACCTAATTTCTACCATAGTTCTCAAAGGTTTTTAGCCACAGACATCTACATTGCCTACAACCACGGGCACTGATAGCTTCAATATGTTAGCAGATTGAAACAGAAACTACTAGTAGTATGAACATACAAAAAAATAAGCTTTGCACTATCACCGTACAAATTGATTGCATTATAAATTTTACTTCTACAAGCAATGACATTTTAGGAAACCTGTTAGACCCCTCCTTTATAAAGGAAAGGATCCCTGTGATTGCAATGCTAGTCACTGGATCAATGCTAGCATCCACAGTTTAAGATGAAGTACACAGATACAAAGGTCGTTTATTACATTCATTCCAGAGATAAAACATAGTCTTTTACAGCTCATGGCCATAGGCCTAATACAAGAGTTTTAAGGAACAAGTAAATAAACATAAGTCTTCATCTTCATGTGCCACAGGCAAGCATGTTGAGTGTAGACTCATGACTCCTACTCATCATCGGAGTAACCTGCAACTTCACAAGTTACAGCCACAGAGGGTCAATACTTTGGAATAGTATTGGCAAGTGATACCTTATTATATTTTAAGTGGACTATATTACTATATGCATTTTGGCTAAGTGTAGCTTGGCTTGCTTTGCTTGAAAATAGGTTTTTCCTATTAGTTGAAATCTCTAAGTTCTTCTTTGTCAAAAACATTCCCAAGGAACCACCAATAGACATTGAGGTCCTTCACCCTTGTTCACCCACAAATTTTTACTTAGAAGTTGGAGTGATGAGATTCTTGTAGCTTCCATGTGTTGATGCTCAAAAGTGTCCATTTCCTTGGACAAGGCTAAGTACTTAGGTTTTCCATCTGCAGAGGTTGTGCACTTTCCCCACCAGACTTGGTTTCCCAAGACAGGACCTTTCAGAAGCTTTTCCTTAGTCAAAATGGACGCGCTCCAACCTATCAACCCAACTACCACCAACTGTCCAAGTGACTAAGTTCTAGCAACCTATATGATCATGGCAGAGCCCATATTGCCAAGTGGTTGCACTGTAATCTTTCTCAACACTTGGCCTCCAAATCCCTTTGTGCCTGGGTGGCTTACCACAAGTGAGATACACAACCCAAGTCCATGGCCTTGTGTAACCACTCAACATAACCCATACTTTCCATTCCACCCAGGAGGTTCATTTGACTTAGTGGTTTTATTAGAAAAGTATAAGTCTCTTGACTTAGAAATATTTTCTTTATAGTAAGTGTAGTTTTTCACCAACCCTTGTTTTGCTATAAGCTAGGCTAAGCAAAGTATGGCAACTTATCTTAGGGATAATTCCTTAGCAAATCTACTAGACTACATAGGATTTCCCCATCTTTTGCATTAGACAAAATAACATGCAATACTATAAAAAAAATATCTAATGCTAGTACAAAACATAGGATAGAAATATTCATGAAAATATCACTTGCCTTGGTAGTGGGGAGAGTAGCACTCTTCACAATCACAATCACTAGCAAAATCTACACAAGAAATAATAGCATACAATTACACACAAATATATACAACCAAAAATAATATGAATGCATGCATGCAAGAATCTACTAGGTGGTGATTTTTGAAAATTATACCAAGTATGCTCATGAGTACAGAAACTTAACATAACACAAATTTTGCCAACTAAACTTATTTGGCATCCATACAATTTCACTAAAATAAATCTATATCTAAAATAGCCTTAAACTTGTTCTACAAATAAAATCATTTTAACTGTTACTATATGCTAAATAAATTGGATATTCAGAAAGGTCTTGTTTCACTGAATCCAACGGTATAAAATTTGCAAAAATCTAACGTGGCATTCAAAAGTTATGAGCATTTGAATTTGGATCAAAATTCTGGTTTTTAAATCTGTTTTCGGATCTAACCTAGCCACGCGTCATGTTCTTATTCGCCCATACCGTTTCGCACCGGATCGAGCTCCACAGCCGTAGGATCTAAATGAAATCTGGCGGCTCAGATCGCGTACCTCTTCGGTTTAAGTGAATCTATCCTAGCGCTACGATATAGATCTAACGGCTCCTATCGATCTGACCAAGATCTGGCGGCGGAGCGGTGGCTACCGGCGGCGGAACGGTCAGTCGACGACGGAGGCGGCGCTACAGGGGGTAAGTGAGAACGAGGAGTAGCTCACCGTGCTCAGGAGGTCTTGGCGAAGCTCGTCGTACTCGCGGTTGGTCAAGGGGCGCTCGGGCACGGTTGCGATTGCTCGCCGGAGTGGTAGGACGGCGTCGGTGCGTCAGGTGGTCGTCGTGGACGTCGCTGTGAACCACCCCAAGGCATGACGAGGACATGGTTAGATTCACGGGGTCAAGGCAGGGTCGTGTGTTTGAACTAGAAGTCACGGGGCGGTCGGGGCTTACCACTAGAGCTCGCCGGAGTTTGTACTGAAGACGGTGGCGGCCAGTTGACGATGCTGCCGGAGCTACGGTACATGCGAGGGTAAACGAAAGGTGTCAAAAGAAGCGCAGAGGCTCACTGATCTAGTTTGCAAGAACGAGAGGCAGAGGGAAGCGCAGAACTCACCGTAATTTGCCGGAGTAGTCGCCGGAGACGGCGGGGTTGCAGAGGGTAATACTCGCAGCCTGGTGGCGCTCTGGGTTCGGGGTTTGGGGGAGAAGAGAGAGGGGACAGAGGGGTTTCTTATAGCCTGGTCGTGAGCGAGAATCACTCTGCCAATAACTCGAATTGACGCCGTGAATTAAAACCAGAAACGCCCGCGTTGATTTGGGGACGAGCGGGTCGTGCGGGTGGAGACGACGCCGACGTGGAGAAGGCCCGCTTGTCAGCGAGGTGCGCGGAGTTTAGGTGGGGTCTGCCTGTCAGCGGCTCGGTGCGTGCACTTGCGCGTGGGAGTAGAATAAGGAGACCCCGGGTGGGCTTGCTGGGCTCGATTTGTTGCTGGGCCAGATTCTGGCCGCGCGGCCTTTTTCTTTTGTTTAAGTCTTTTCTTTTTCTATTTCTATTTTCTGGAATGGTTTTTGATATGAATTCAAATCCTTTTGAATCCAAACTGTTTTGGGAATTTTTGCAGGGTTTTGTGGATTCAAAAACAGTCATTTTAACCAAGTGGTTACTTTGCAAGGCTTGGGTCAAGCTTGGGTTTCAAAGTAAACAGAGATTTGCTTTATTTTGCAAATATTTGAAAAAGGATTTTGAAACCATTTCTAAATTTGAAATCTTGGTTAAAAGCTTCACCTAATCTTTCCATCAATAGAGACAAGCAAACCAGTACCCAAACATTCAAATTTCAAAGGGTGATGGCTATTTGAGATAAATTGTTCACATGAAATCATAGCTCAGACATCTGTCTCTAAATGATTTTTGACAAAACCCTAAATGCAAGATGATATGAATGAGTTTTTAAACTATGATTTTTGGGATGTTACAAATCTAACCCCCTTAAGATGAATCTCGCCCTCGAGATTCGGGTTGGCTAGCAAATAGGTGAGGGTAGTCTTTCCGAAGATCATCCTCTCTTTCCCATGTTGCTTCCTCTTCAGAGTGATGGTTCCATTGCACTTTACAAAACTTGATAGTCTTGGTCCTGGTAACTCTTTCTGCGGTCTCTAGAATCTTGACAGGCTTTTCCTCATAACTGAGATCACTTTCTAGCTGAACTTCTTCCAAAGGTATGGTATCCTTCAAAGAAGACTCTTCCATTTCTGGGTGACATTTCTTAAGCTGCTCACATGAAATATGTTATGGACTGCTGATAGAGATTCTGGCAATTCAACTTCATATGCAACTTCTCCCTTGCGACTTAGAATCTTGAATGGCCCAACATATCTTGGTGCCAACTTTCCTTTGACTCCAAATCTTTTCACCCCACGGAGTGGTGATACCCTGAGATAAGCTCTATCCCCAACTTCGTAGGTGACTTCTCTACGCTTAGAATCCGCGTAGCTTTTCTGTCGGGACTGTGCTATCTTCAATCTGTCCTTAACCAATTTAACTTTCTCTTCGGCGTCCTTGATAAGATCAGGTCCAAATAAGCTTCTTTCTCCCACACCATTCCATAATAATGGGGTGGTACACTTCCTTCCGTAGAGTAACTCAAACGGTGCCATTCCAATACTAGATTGATGGCTGTTATTGTAAGAGAACTCCGCGTAAGGCAAACTTTCATCCCAACTTTCTCCATAATCTAAAGCACAGGCTCTCAACATGTCCTCAAGAATTTGGTTGGTCCTTTCTGTTTGTCCATCCGTTTGAGGATGAAAAGCAGTGCTAAACTCCAATCTCGTTCCCAAGGATTCATGAAGCTGTCTCCAAAAGTGAGATGTGAACTGGGTTCCTCTATCTGACACAATACTCTTTGGCACACCGTGAAGGCATACAATCCTGCTCATGTAAATTTTAGCTAACTTGGCACTTGTATAGGTTGTCTTCACTGGTATAAAATGAGCCACTTTAGTTAGGCGATCCACTACCACCCATATGGAATCATACCCTGACCTGGTCCTTGGTAATCTGGTAATGAAATCCATACCAATATTTTCCCACTTCCATTCAGGAATAGGCAGTGGTTGAAGTAAACCCGCTGGTTTCTGGTGCTCCGCTTTGACTCTGCTACACACGTCACACAAAGCAATATGTTCGGCGATGTCCCTTTTGAGATTGTTCCACCAAAACCTTTCCTTCATGTCTATGTACATCTTGGTATTTCCCGGGTGAATAGAATACGGGGAGTTGTGACCTTCCTGTAAGATCAGTTTCCGTAACTCTGGGTCTTGTGGAACACATATACGTTTCCCGTGCCATAAAGTACCCTGTTCGTCAACGTGGAAACTCTTAGCCTTCCCTAGACTAATATTTTCTTTAATCTTTCCAATTTCCTCATCAGTCTTCTGAACTTCTCGGATTTTGTCCAATAGAGTGGGTTGAACATCTAAGGACATGAGATATCCTTCTGGTACAATCTCCAATCTGAGTTCTTTGAATTTCTTACACAAGTCTTCTGGCAAATCACCTCTGGTAAGGCCATTTACAAACGTCTTACGACTTAGAGCATCCGCTACTACATTTGCTTTACCGGGATGGTATTGCAAACTTAAGTCGTAATCCTTGATAAGTTCTAGCCATCTTCTTTGTCTCATGTTGATTTCTTTCTGGGTGAAAATGTACTTCAAGCTCTTATGATCGGTGAACACTTCACAATGCTTTCCCAAAAGGTAATGTCTCCATGTTTTGAGTGCATGGACGACAGAGGCCAACTCCAAATCATGAGTAGGATAGTTTACTTCATGAGTTTTGAGTTGTCTCGAAGCATAGGCTACGAATTTACCGTCTTGCATAAGTACGGCACCCAAACCTTGATGAGAAGCATCACAATACACTTGGAAATCCTTTTCCAAATCTGGCAGACATAGAACTGGTGCTGTTACAAGTCTCTTCTTCAATTCTTGGAAACTGACTTCGCAACCTTCAGTCCAAGCAAATTTCTTGTCCTTCTTTAACAATTCTATCATTGGCTTAGCAACCTTCGAGAAGTTTTCAATGAACCTTCTGTAGTAACCTGCTAAGCCAAGAAAACTACGAACTTCTTTTACATTCTTAGGTGATTCCCAATCTGTCACAGCTGAAACTTTAGCAGGATCAACTGCCACACCATCCTTTGTCATAACATGACCAAGAAAACCAACTTCCTCTAACCAGAACTCACACTTGCTGAATTTGGCATATAGTTTATGTTCCCTCAGTTTCTCAAGTATCAAGCGTAAGTGTCTTTCATGCTCTTCCTTGCTCTTGGAGTAGACCAAGATGTCATTGATGAAAACGACAACGAACTTGTCAAGGAATTCCATGAACACCTTGTTCATCATATTCATGAAGTATGCCGGAGCGTTGGTTAACCCAAAAGGCATCACAGTATACTCATACAATCCATACCTTGTGGTGAATGCTGTTTTTGGTATGTCTTGCTCTCGTATCTTGAGTTGAAAATAACCTGACCGGAGATCAATCTTCGAGAATACACATTCTCCTTCTAGCTGATCAAATAAGTCGTTGATTCTTGGCAAAGGATATTTGTTCTTGATAGTAACCTCGTTGAGAGAACGGTAGTCAATACATAATCTTTGTGTTCTATCCTTCTTCTCCACGAACAATACTGGGGCTCCCCAAGATGAAGAACTTGGTTGAATAAACCCTTTCTGTAACTGTTCTCCTAGCTGTTTCTTGAGCTCTTTCAATTCATCAACTGACATTTTGTATGGTCTCTTAGCTATTGGTCCTGAACCTGGCACCAAATCTATCAGAAACTCCACATCTCTATCCGGTGGCATTCCTGGTAGCCCTTCCGGAAACACATCCGGATACTCACATACTATTGGTACACTGTCCATGCTAACCCCCTTAAGAGAATTCAGCTTACTTCCTTTGGATTCAAAGTTTGACTTAAATTTTATTCTTTTTCCTTCGGGGGTTGTGAGTGTAACGGTACGATTGGCACAATCTAATATTCCTTCATACTTAGCCATCCAGTCCATTCCCAAAATTACGTCTAGTCCTTGGGAATCTAGGATTATCAGGCTTACTGGAAATTTATGTTTACCAAACTCTATGGTGAGATCCCGGCATCCAAGGCTTACTATCATGTCTCCCCCCGGAGAACTAACTTTTATTAGACACCCAATGTTTTCTGATGCAAACCCATTTCTATCGAAAATGCCTTTGATATGAATGAATGAGATGCACCGGTATCAAAGAGTACAAATGCTGAAATTGAATTGAGTCTGAACTTACCAGCCACGGCATCAGGCTCCTCATAGACCTCCTCCACATTGATGTGGTTAACCTGTCCTTTCTGAAAAGTATTTGGCTTATTAGGTCCTTCAACTTTCTTCTCAGGGAACTCACTAGCATAATGCCCCAGTTTTTTGCATTTGAAGCACTCAACCTGACTGATGTCCTTTTTAGGAGGTTGGCCTCCACTTCCACTACCATTTCCACCATAGTGGCTCTTATGTCCACCCTTGTGGTTCTTGTACTTATCCTTGTCATGACTGCGATGATGCTTGTTGTCATGACGGTTGTGGTTGTGCTTGCTGAATTTCCCATGTTTATGGGATCCTGAGTTGCCACTGTCATCATAGTGAGATCGTTTGTGAGACGATCCCGAGCTGTGTTTGTCGGAGTGTTTCCTCTTTCTACTCTCGACTTGTTTCATTTTACTTTCCAAAATAGCAGCCTTGTCACACAACGACTGATAAGTTGGAACATATGCCACAGACAACTATAGGTTCAGCTCATCATTCAAACCCTCCAAGAACTTTTCCTTTCTCTTGGCATCTGTATCAACCTCATCCGGTGCGTAGCGCGCCAGATTGTTGAACTCTTCTATGTATTCTGCCACGCTGCGGTGGCGCTGTTTCAGGTTGTGAAACTCTTTCTTTTTCAGACTCATTATCCCTGATGAGATATGAGCCGTGCGAAAACCATCTTCAAAGATAGCCCAAGTCACCTCATCAATAGGAGTGGTGATTTGGAAGTTGTCCCACCATGTGGCGGCTGGTCCTTCCAACAGATGTGCTGCGAATCTGACTTTTTCAGCATCCGTGCATCCCACGGTCACTAGGTCTTTATTCACAGAACATAGCCAGTCATTGGCTACCATGGGATCAGTTGTTCCCGAAAACTTTGCTGGCCTTAGACGCAGAAATCTGGTGAGCATATCAAAACCTGGAGGGTTGTTGTTGTTGTTGTTGTTGTTGTTGTTGTTGTTGTTGTTGTTGTTGTCGTCGTTGTTGTTGTTATTCTGGTTTTGGATGAATGTTGTCATCATTTGCATAAGCTGTGTTTGCGCATTCATCATTTGTTGCATTTCCGGGGTGATGTTGTTGGGGTTGGGGTTTGCGCGACGGGGAGGCATATGTGGTTTGTTCAAATAGATAAGAATGAGATACCCATAGATGTTCATGCACAATACAACATAAGCAAACACATAACAAGCAACATAAGAACAAAGGTTCAACAACCACATAATATGCTCATGAAGTAAAACACACAAGTGGCAAGCCATCCACATGTCGGATGGTCTAATAATAAGTTCACAATAACAAGTATGAATATGAAAGGTAAACGAGTAGTCAAGTCTACTCATCAGCGTCAATCTCCTCCTCAACGAAGGTAAGACCTGCGTTCTCCATCGCGGTCTTGTTCTCCTCAATCGTAGTGGTCAAGGAATCGACCTTGGCCTTGAGAGCCCTCTTCTGGGAGCGAAGCCTCTCAATAACCATCTGCTGCTGATCAAGCTCGAAGTCCTTGGACTTCAGTTCCTCGGTCATGTCCCGGATTTTCTTGTTCCTATCCTGGACGCGTTTCTCCTGACTCTTGAACTTATGATCCTGAGCCTCGAACTTCGTCTCCATTTCCTTGATCATCTCATCCTGCTGTGCGAAAAGCTTGTCCTTCTCGCGTAGCTGCACCTGTAGCTCGTCATTGCCAAGCATGACGTTCGTCCTGTCCGTATCTACGTGCCTGAGAAGAGTCTCTAAGTCCTGAAGATAGAGACGTATCGGCTCTGCAGTGCTCCTCGAGTCGTCCTCAAAGTCGATGGAATCTCCATCAACATCACGCCTTCCGAAGGCGTAGAAGTGAGTGCCCCTAACCTGTCGGGAGTGACGGCCTAATAGTCGTCCTATCAGGTCCTGCATGACTACCTCCATGCCTCTCTCCCTGTCGTCGTGCATCAGCTTGAAGACGATGGCCTCCGTAGTAGGCTCAGTCTGGCGTCCGGGCTGGTTCACCTTGAAGCCCCAGAGGTCCTTCCTCTCGAACTTGGTGAGTGGGTACACCGTGATGGTGGGAAGAGGGAGATCGAGCAGAGTGGTAAGCTCAACGATACGGGGTCCGAAACGAGTAACCTGGAACTCCTCAACAGTGCTGACGGCAATAGGCATCTATTTATAAAATCGAAAAGTTAGAACAACACTATTTAAGACGAACGCAAAATAAACCATCTCATACTTAACCATGGAAAACAAATTTCACACAGGTCATGCTTGCACAAATCCATTACATCAAACAAGGTCCAACTTATTTAAGGTATCATTTTGGAAAATAAGGTGATAAGTGGTGGTCCAACTAACGAAGTGTCCTTACAATCCAATCTCACGGGATCTATTATTAAACACAATGTTCCTAGAGGCAATCCACCAATCTTGCTCTCTTGATTCTATCACTAAGTCTATAACATCTCCTCTTATTTCTTGGTTGGTGTCTTCCAACTCTTGAGTAAGTTCCTTCTCTTTCTCTAAGTCCTTTTGGAGGTTGAGCATTCTGCACTTAACTCTAGCACTTAGTTCTTTAATGGTCCTCCAAGCTGCATCCCTGGCTGACTCAAAGAATGTGGTGTGCATTGTAGTGTTGGTGTACATGCAGAATCCCCTTTCTTTGTGGTTGTCTTCCTTGTTTTTGTACAAGTGAAGTTGTACCCACCAATACTCCACTCCTTTATCCATCACTGGAAAGCCCTTGTACACGGCTTCACCATGTGCATCCATTGCCTCCATGAGATCCTTGAGAATATTGGGAAACTCAGTTTCACACTCCAAGGTCATGGTCATGAGTGGTCCCTTCTTCACGGCTTCGTTGATGGAGTTCATCTACAAAGGAAGTTGGAAGAGATTAGAAAAGTCTTACGAGAAGAATAGACAAGTGTATAAGTAGTTGAAAAACTTTTTCCTTAGTGGTTTTCCAATCCTAGGGTCATAATCCTACAGGCAACACAGTGCTCTGATACCATCTGTTAGACCCCTCCTTTATAAAGGAAAGGATCCCTGTGATTGCAATGCTAGTCCCTGGATCAATGCTAGCATCCACAGTTTAAGATGAAGTACACAGATACAAAGGTCGTTTATTACATTCATTCCAGAGATAAAACATAGTATTTTACAACTCATGGCCATAGGCCTAATACAAGAGTTTTAAGGAACAAGTAAATAAACATAAGTCTTCATCTTCATGTGCCACAGGCAAGCATGTTGAGTGTAGACTCATGACTCCTACTCATCATCGGAGTAACCTGCAACTTCACAAGTTACAGCCACAGAGGGTCAATACTTTGGAATCGTATTGGCAAGTGATACCTTATTATATTTTAAGTGGACTATATTACTATATGCATTTTGGCTAAGTGTAGCTTGGCTTGCTTTGCTTGAAAATAGGTTTTTCCTATTAGTTGAAATCTCTAAGTTCTTCTTTGTCAAAAACATTCCCAAGGAACCACCAATAGACATTGAGGTCCTTCACCCTTGTTCACCCACAAATTTTTACTTAGAAGTTGGAGTGATGAGATTCTTGTAGCTTCCATGTCTTGATGCTCAAAAGTGTCCATTTCCTTGGACAAGGCTAAGTACTTAGGTTTTCCATCTGCAGAGGTTGTGCACTTTCCCCACCAGACTTGGTTTCCCAAGACAGGACCTCTCAGAAGCTTTTCCTTAGTCAAAATGGACGCGCTCCAACCTATCAACCCAACTACCACCAACTGTCCAAGTGACTAAGTTCTAGCAACCTATATGATCATGGCAGAGCCCATATTGCCAAGTGGTTGCACTGTAATCTTTCTCAACACTTGGCCTCCAAATCCCTTTGTGCCTGGGTGGCTTACCACAAGTGAGATACACAACCCAAGTCCATGGCCTTGTGTAACCACTCAACATAACCCATACTTTCCATTCCACCCAGGAGGTTCATTTGACTTAGTGGTTTTATTAGAAAAGTATAAGTCTCTTGACTTAGAAATATTTTCTTTATAGTAAGTGTAGTTTTTCACCAACCCTTGTTTTGCTATAAGCTAGGCTAAGCAAAGTATGGCAACTTATCTTAGGGATAATTCCTTAGCAAATCTACTAGACTACATAGGATTTCCCCATCTTTTGCATTAGACAAAATAACATGCAATACTATAACAAAATATCTAATGCTAGTACAAAACATAGGATAGAAATATTCATGAAAATATCACTTGCCTTGGTAGTGGGGAGAGTAGCACTCTTCACAATCACAATCACTAGCAAAATCTACACAAGAAATAATAGCATACAATTACACACAAATATATACAACCAAAAATAATATGAATGCATGCATGCAAGAATCTACTAGGTGGTGATTTTTGAAAATTATACCAAGTATGCTCATGAGTACAGAAACTTAACATAACACAAATTTTGCCAACTAAACTTATTTGGCATCCATACAATTTCACTAAAATAAATCTATATCTAAAATAGCCTTAAACTTGTTCTACAAATAAAATCATTTTAACTGTTACTATATGCTAAATAAATTGGATATTCAGAAAGGTCTTGTTTCACTGAATCCAACAGTATAAAATTTGCAAAAATCTAACGTGGCATTCAAAAGTTATGAGCATTTGAATTTGGATCAAAATTCTGGTTTTTAAATCTGTTTTCGGATCTAACCTAGCCACGCGTCATGTTCTTATTCGCCCATACCGTTTCGCACCGGATCGAGCTCCACAGCCGTAGGATCTAAATGAAATCTGGCGGCTCAGATCGCGTACCTCTTCGGTTTCAGTGAATCTATCCTAGCGCTACGATATAGATCTAACGGCTGCTATCGATCTGACCAAGATCTGGCGGCGGAGCGGTGGCTACCGGCGGCGGAACGATCAGTCGATGATGGAGGCGGCGCTACAGGGGGTAAGTGAGAACGAGGAGTAGCTCACCGTGCTCAGGAGGTCTTGGCGAAGCTCGTCGTACTCGCGGTTGGTCAAGGGGCGCTCGGGCACGGTTGCGATTGCTCGCCGGAGTGGTAGGACGGCGTCGGTGCGTCAGGTGGTCGTCGTGGACGTCGCTGTGAACCACCCCAAGGCATGACGAGGACATGGTTAGATTCACGGGGTCAAGGCAGGGTCGTGTGTTTGAACTAGAAGTCACGGGGCGGTCGGGGCTTACCACTAGAGCTCGCCGGAGTTCGTACTGAAGACGGTGGCGGCCAGTTGACGATGCTGCCGGAGCTACGGTACATGCGAGGGTAAACGAAAGGTGTCAAAAGAAGCGCAGAGGCTCACTGATCTAGTTTGCAAGAACGAGAGGCAGAGGGAAGCGCAGAACTCACCGTAATTTGCCGGAGTAGTCGCCGGAGACGGCGGGGTTGCAGAGGGTAATACTCGCAGCCTGGTGGCGCTCTGGGTTCGGGGTTTGGGGGAGAAGAGAGAGGGGACAGAGGGGTTTCTTATAGCCTGGTCGTGAGCGAGAATCACTCTGCCAATAACTCGAATTGACGCCGTGAATTAAAACCAGAAACGCCCGCGTTGATTTGGGGACGAGCAGGTCGTGCGGGTGGAGACGACGCCGACATGGAGAAGGCCCGCTTGTCAGCGAGGTGCGCGGAGTTTAGGTGGGGTCTGCCTGTCAGCGGCTCGGTGCGTGCACTTGCGCGTGGGAGTAGAATAAGGAGACCCCGGGTGGGCTTGCTGGGCTCGATTTGTTGCTGGGCCAGATTCTGGCTGCGCGGCCTTTTTCTTTTGTTTAAGTCTTTTCTTTTTCTATTTCTATTTTCTGGAATGGTTTTTGATATGAATTCAAATCCTTTTGAATCCAAACTGTTTTGGGAATTTTTGCAGGGTTTTGTGGATTCAAAAACAGTCATTTTAACCAAGTGGTTACTTTGCAAGGCTTGGGTCAAGCTTGGGTTTCAAAGTAAACAGAGATTTGCTTTATTTTGCAAATATTTGAAAAAGGATTTTGAAACCATTTCTAAATTTGAAATCTTGGTTAAAAGCTTCACCTAATCTTTCCATCAATAGAGACAAGCAAACCAGTACCCAAACATTCAAATTTCAAAGGGTGATGGCTATTTGAGATAAATTGTTCACATGAAATCATAGCTCAGACATCTGTCTCTAAATGATTTTTGAGAAAACCCTAAATGCAAGATGATATGAATGAGTTTTGAAACTATGATTTTTGGGATGTTACAAAACGACTAACTATGGAATCTAGATCGTCCATGTTATCCATCCGCAGAAAGTAATGACTAAAAAATATAAACAGTTTATGAAGGAGAGCACATCAACAAGTCAATAAGAAGAACACAAGATTTAACCTACAGAATGAAGCAGCGCAACAGAAACCTAAGTTGGACACAACATCGACTGTCTCAGGAACCATATGAACAACCAGATAAAACATGAGAGAGTCCTTGCTTGAGGACATAGCAAGATGAAAAATGGATCGCGCTTGTAGAATCATGTGGACACGGATGCATTCTAGTCTACTTCTACTGCTACTAGAGGAAGTGCTGCTATATAATATATCTCCAATGACTACAAACTAAGAATATGAAAATACAACTAATCCAATACATAGTACTGCTAGTCAACATAAAATTTCCATTAGCTGAAGGGGAACAAATGACAGATGAATGAGATTAGAATTCGAGCAGCAATCTTCAGGTATATTCAGTTAACATAGGTAAAGGGGCAGAAGAATGCAAGGTACATGCCTGTTTAAAGAAACAAACATGGAAGCTTTACCTGTTTAAAGTGTTCTTTGACAACTTGAAAATCTACTTGGCAGTGAAAGACTAGATTCAATTACCATTTCCCCCTCATCGACGAAGATAACCGCATTTGCACATATCTGAACAAAGAAAAGTTCCAAAATCAATTCAGTTTCACTAAATCTAATGGGAAACACTCTAAATGCACTACTTAAGCTCTGCTATTACCGTGACATGGGTTATTATGTCTCACAGAGTAAATACCAGCAACATCTGAGAAGACACAATCACTTTCTTGCTTATTAATCATTATACAATCATGTTTCTTACGACAAGAACTAGTAGAATTAAGGCACAAATGATATTATAAGCGTAAAAATTAACAGCAGCAAAAAGTGAGTGGGACAGACCAAGGACATCCGCAACAAGCTAAAATCTTGTCAGCAATAGTGAGCATACATGCAATTATTATCATCAACTTCAAAAGTTAAAATCTGGTAGTGAGTATACAGGAAATTATTATCGTAATGTATAGTTCTAATCAATTTCTACTTCTAATGTATAGTTCTAATCCAATCTTATGCTATGGAAATTTCTAATACTTCTTTGCTACTAATTAGTCAACTAATCTATAAGTAAATATATATCCAGTAGTTCAATCGCATGCTACTGATCGACTATTTTGAATCTGGGAAAGTGGAGGGATCAGAGAGAGGGGAGGAGGCACTTACTCGCTGGTGATGAAGCTGATGAACTCGGAGACGCATTCCTGGATGGACTCACGCAGACTACCCGACGGCATGTCATCACCTCACGTAGTCGCCCCGACAGCGAGATCCAGGCCACTGGCGTGCCCCGACCGCCTCCATCCCAACGGCACGCACGAGCGGATCCCAGAAAGCTGCAAACACGGGCCAGATGCGTAAGCCGTTAGGACACAGAGGTGGGGAAAGAGCTTGACCACCGCCAGACCGCGTCGCCGACCACCGCCAGACTTGACAAGGGTGCCCGCCGATGCCACCGCCAGACTTGAAGAGAGGTTGTGGTGCTGGGGGAGTGAGGGGGCGAGCGGAGATCAGCCAGATGGGATCGGGAGTGATGGGGGTGGGGGTGGGGTGGCGGCGGAGATAGGAGGGAGTGGCCTATGCGGCGGTGTCGGGGAGATGACACTGTGGTGTCGGGGATCGGGAAGGTTTCCGGGAGGCCGCGAGATGAGTCCGTCGTCGTCCGCCTCGTCCATCATTCGACTCGTCATCGGCGGATCTCGCTAGAGGGGGTGTGGATCTCGCTGGAGAATGAGGGAAGCGTCTAGAGCGAGCGGGGAAGAGGATCCCGAACAGAGGGCGGAGGCGGCGCACGCGGATCTCGCTGGAGAAGGGAGAGGTGTTCGCTGAAGAAGGAAGGGAGAGGGCGGCGACTTTAGCTCACTTGTGTGTGGCGGCGAGCGGTAGGATTAGGGTTGGCGAAGGGGAGAGGCGTTCACTGGGAGGGGGACGTGGCGGTTTTGGATGGCACGCGCGCGATGGTGAAATATTCGGTGTCTGCGCGCGTGAATAGGATGGGTACCTTTCCACGTCATCTATCCGTGTCAAGTTACCACGGATGAACATCTTGTCCGTCCATCCTATACACATCCAATGGCTCATCTTGCTATCCTCCGCATTTAGACCTTTCTAGCTATTATGACGATTTCACCGAAAGAAATTACGACGTTTTGAGCAAAATCGTCACAGTTTATTGAGTTTTTGGCCCTCCCAAGCATCTTGAGACCATCCGGTGTGGAATTTTAAGACGATTTTGTAGATGGTCACTACCAAAACATCACAAGTTAACACATTTCTTGTAGTGGTTGCGTGTGTTGTGAATTCCTTGTTCCCCTTTGCTCCTGTTCACATGAGAGATTCCTTTATATCACGATCTCTCTCTATCTTATGGGCCACAACATCATGTTGATGGTTCCACAGTATTCTTTTCTAGGCTTCGAGGTTTCCTTTCGCCTCGTGTGCCTCCTTATTTGTTTGGGTACTTCAGAAGTTGTTACTTCTTTTGGAAGCTACCTCGTGATTACTACCTTGCAGTGTACACTATGTCACTCAAGTAGTACTTACTTCTTTTCCGGGTTTTAACCCTTGCACTTGAACCTAAGATCCCGTATTGTGCTGGATTCTAGTGTTGTGAATCTTGTACATGAAGCTGATCTTTAACCCAAGATCCATTCCTCTGACTCCTACTACTAATGTTCACACATTACCTCAGGATGACTGGTATTAAAATTCTGGCCTTCAAGCTTTTGGTATTTGTCGCAATTGAATTGTGAGAACTAAGGAGTTCCCCTACCACTAGCTATGGCAGATGTTCTTTAATGAAACCAAATAGATCACGACAATAGTACTCCTTGAGAGTCTCATATCTGTACTGGTGCCTCTGCCACACCTTTCCCCTTCTTTGCATTGGTTTTCGGAAGGTTGATGCCTTATGCATCCACATCTCGGGATTCCATCCTGAGCATGTTCCTTCCCCTTGTTGTTTTCCGACCTTTGTCTACCAGTTGGTAGCCAAGTAGTAAATGTGCATTGGTGTCTTCCGATGTAAGATACTCTTGTGTTCCGTCAAGACAACCCATTCCGGGATGTCAGGAGAAACAAACTCCAGTACCTCGTCATATCTAGGACTAGGTCAAAGTGTTGTAAATCTTCAGATCAAGAAATGTGTCACACTCTTTTATACTAAGAGGTTGTGCTAAGTTTCCTGACCCCATAATAAAGTGACGCGCTTACATATAATTACCCACCCTCTCTCGAGCCTTCGCACTCATAAGTGATGCATGTACATAATAATGTCGCCATTCAAGATTCTTAGAAATTATTATTGTTTAGAACTCAAAGGACATTTGTGTCATTCAAGCGTGATGGTTAACCCTATCACCAAGCGAAGTCTGACTGTGCTACCAAGTCTGCTATTCTGGTGTACTCTCCTCGGTCCAAGAGTTAGGCTTGTGCTGAAGCTCTAAGACTATGTCTTCTTGCCTTGCCAAGCAAGTTTCCTCTCAAACTAAGTGACATATCGGTGGTTCGTGATATTCTAGATGTCTACTAGAATATCGCCATGTTGCCACATGACCATGATGTCAAGTTATTGAGCAAGTAAGTTCTATGAACTGCTCCTTTCTCCAAGGATCCGTACTGGATACCCCTGAACTAGTTGGTTAAGCTTAAATAACAACTTGGAGAGTTGTAAGACATAAGTTCTATTCAACTCTGTTCCTCATTAAAGGGATGTCTAATTTTGTTCGTGTTGAAGAATGATAATATTTCCTTCGTGGATATGTTATCTTTCCCCACCTTTGATTTGATTTGGGTTATCGTCAAATCAAACTCAGTTTCAAGGACTATCTTGATGATGTTTCTACTTGTGATGTTTCATTTTAATACATCTTCATGTCCTTTAGTCTGACCAATACTACTGCGTTGTTCATACGACATATGAGTCCATCTTCTTGGAGTATATCGATAAGTTTGTTGCTGAGCCCATCGATGACATCCTTATCTCCTCCTTGTTAGATTGGATTCATATGGAACAATTGGCATTAATGTTGGAAACTTTCGAGATCCATCTTCATGTCATCTCGAAGTATGTGTTCTGGATGTTAGAAGTGACCTTCTAGAATTCACGTGCAATTGCTGAAAGATGTCGCCATGGATTTGAGTAGAGTTATCTCCATTCCTTAAGGATACATGTGTATTTTATTAGTAATTTATATGTATGCAGTTGTATTTTGACAAGATGCTAATACATGGGTATAGCAATCTAGCTCAGTCTTTTGGATCTTAGCATTGTAGTCCATATCTTGAGAATCTAGTAACTTTACCTTCGCGGTAAATGTTGCAAACTTTCTATTCGGACATGCTGAGTCTGAAGTATCATTTCACTAACCAATGCTGAATCTCAAGCAGCAATGGTGGTTGGTGTTCCTCAAGATTTTGACATATGTTTCTTTGTAATTCTGGCAAGGTTGATGTAATGGTTGACACACTTAGCTGGAAATACCTTTTGCCATATTCCCTCGAATCAGCAGCAACAATCACTCTTCATAAGGCTTCTTTTATGATTTATTATAGGAGTTGTTCTTATGGTTTCCTTTGTATACGAAGTCCGACCTTTACTTTATGTTTGATTTCTTGAACATCAAGGAGAACATTTAAAGTAGTGTTGCTAAATGTCTCTCGGTCGATCCTCCAGACCCTTTTATGTTGGCAAGAGTTTTGTTGTGCCAAATAATTGAAGTCTGCGAATGAATTTTCTTTCTTCTCGTGTCATCAGGAATCTCCTTACCAATTCGTCTAGTGGTGTAAAGTGATATCATGATTTTTGGCAAAGATGTTGGTATACCTAGATGACTAAAGAGTTTCCTTCGTTCTCTCGACCATGTTTTAAGAGTGACTATGATTTTCGTAATATGTAGTTTCTCTTGACACATGTTCTATGTGACTCTTATGATTCCTCACCACCAAAACACCTTTCTATCTTGACCTTCTGTTGAATCAAAGAGTGACCCTTCTGTGTCAAAAGTAGTTCAACAACTTGGTTTTTTTGATCCACATCTCTGTAACCTAAAAATATCTACTTAAGCCATTTAGTAGAGGTTCCCTATCGAAGTCTATGGCTATATTATTTCTGTTATAAGCTTCCATTATTCAGAAGCCTTAAACCCTTCTATAAGCTCCATGGTCTCAATCCTTAAGAAGACCACCTATCTAACAACGTGAAACTTTCTCCTCTTGTTTCCTCTGTTACCTTGACGTGTTTCATGCTTGTCATCTCAGAGTTGTTTCAGAACACTCCATCCATGAGTTGACCATGAGATATCGGTGTGTTGTTTAGTGTGTTTCCTCTTATCCTTATAGTGACCTTGTTTCTTTCTCTCTCTGTCTCTCTTCCTACCTTTGGAATCTTGGGTCGAGATTCTCGTAAGGGGGACATAGATGTAATATCCCAGTTTCAGGTAAATAGTAATTTAGGTTTTATTGTGAATTCATGAGCATCATTTATTAAAAATGCATCGAAGAAAACTAATGAAAACCCTAAACCATATGGGCATCATTTATTGTGAATTCATGAGCATCCCTCTCTTTATATTTGCAAATCCATTCAAAAGGGTTTGGATATTTTGAAAAGTACAAAAATGTTGGAGCCCAAATGGATTATAAGGGCCCTGTAGTGTTTCAAATATTTATACACCTTCTGGTATTTTTGAGATAATCTAAAACAGATTTGAAATGGTTTTATAAATGGAAAAGAGAAAACAGAATATAGAAAAAGGGTTTTGCTAAAAAAAATAGAGCAGAAGCAGCCAGGTCGTAGCCCACTCTCCCTCTTCTCCCTATCCGCCGCTCGCGCGCACCCGCAGTGGCCCAGCTCGGCCCAAGAGCAGCCCACCCGGGCCCGTACCACTTCATCCCCTTTCCTCATTGTCTTCCTCCTTGCATGTCGTGGGAATGACCACGGCAGATGCTGCAATCGGCAGCGAGTAGTAGAACATGGGGCAAGGGCGGCCAGCCATCTGCGGTGCAAGATGAGGGCGGAGACACAAGGATTTACCCAGGTTCGGCCCCCCGGAGGGTAAAGACCTACTCCTGCTAGATTGTATTATGGTGGAAGTACAATGAGGCGAGCTCGGCGGCTAGGCAGCGAGTCGCTTGGGTTTATGATGGAACATATCCTCTACGCGCCCTCTAGGGAGGTTTATATAGACTCACCCCCCTAGGGTTTACAGATCTCAACCGAATTAGTTAAGGTTTCAGCGATCGTTTAACCTAATCCGACTGGGCCTATCTACGCTTCTGGGCCTTCAGCTTCCAGTCGCTTGAATCCACGCCAGGTCTTGATCCAGTCACCGTTCCGCAGGCCCACTCGCAGGCGCCTGGGCCAGTCGGAAACGTCCTGCTGGGTATACCCTGGTAGGCATATCCCCATCATTGCAGGCACACTGCTCGGTGTCGCCGGCGTCGCCGTCGATCCCGCCGCTCGTTCCCTGCCGTCCGTCGCGTTTTGGAGTGAAGATAAGAACTCCACGACGCGTATCTTTCATCCTGATCCCCTTAGTCTCTCCCGGACGACCTCCCTCTCTCCCAGGTTTCCCCAACCCGAACCCTAGCCCCAGACCTCGCCGGCGCCCTGATGTTCCCGACCTCCCCTCACCCAAACGAGGCTACTGCCATGACCGCCGTCGTCTACTTGTTCGATTGCCCCCACTCGCGCAAGCTGGAGAGCCCCGATCGCCCAAATCGGACCCTCCTTTCCCGACTCCGGCCGTTGCTTTCGTCATTTATTCCGCTCACCCCGGACCTCGCTGTCAAGTTTTTCGCGCTCCTGGTGAGCTTTTGAAGCTCAAGGTGAGCTTTGTTGGCCCGCTTGCTTGCTGTAGTTGCCGTGCGCCGTGTCTCTGCAAGCGCCGCCACCGCCTCTCGCCGTAGCCGCGTCTCTGGTGACCCAAAACCAGTGGCGCCGCTATAGTTAGGTTCGCCTCACCCCACTCGTTCTAACAAGCCCAGTAGCGTGAGTAGGCGAGGCCTTTGTCGTCGCCGGCGACCACCGCATGAGGGTGGACGTCGTGTTGACGTCATGCTCGCGTCAGGCCGACATGGCCCGTTGGCCCTTTGACCTTTGACTGCCATGGTGGCAACCGACGTGGCCCTGGCCGCACAGTCAGCCATAGAGGCTAGGTCTAGTAGCTGTGTAAGAAGGTTAAACCCCCCAGCTGATGTCATAATGTCGCAATATACCTTTTTAAATAATTTCAGGAATTGATTAAAAATTGTAAATTCAATAACTATTCATTTATAAGTCAGAAAAATATGTATAATATATCAAAATGTTCAAAAAAATGAGAACTACCTATCCAAGATATAATCATGCATTGTTCAACAACTTTCAAGACAAGTTTCATTAGAAGAACAAACCAACCCCTCTCATATACTCCGGAGTTTTCCCGAATTAGGGTTTTTACCCCTCGTTACCCCGATTAAGTTGTCGAGCATGCTTTAGGGGTTTATTTCAATGCAATATAACTTGTCATATCATCATCCTTGATTGAGCATTGCATCGATGCCATTGTTGATTGTTTTCCTCTCTTTCCGGTGTTTCGTTCTTTCCGGTAGAATGCGATATCATGATCGATATCGACGACCAAGATCAAGACCATCGAAGATCGACGAACAATACTTGACCAACTATAACCAAGTCAAGTACAAGGCTTTTTAAGATCTACTTACATGTTATCCACTGGTAAAGGCAAGCATAGCCCCACCATGATATAATCCTATGATTTCAAAAGCATTTCAATTCCTGCCATAATGCATACGATTCTACTGTGGTCTTTTATCGATAGATAGAGTATCCTATCTGTTGCATACTCCCTTTGAGTTTATATTAACTGATCGACTGCTCCTATCATAACTAGGTTTGGCTTGTGTGCACTACTAAATCTTATATCTATGTCTGCATAGCCATGCATAGCTATCAGTGCTGGTCCATCCAGATGATGTATCAGATGCAGAGAATCTAGTATGACAGGAGAACGTGATGAGATGATATCAGAGGTGATATGAGATTGAACATGCTAAGGATTGTATGGGAGGCCATGGTGGGATGTGGTTTTTCTAGTCCCATGCTCGCCACCACTAGGAACTGAGTTCTTGCCTTTGGAACCAAGACGAGCATACAATCACACGGGGCCTAGATAACCTCATGACTAACTAACTTGCCTAGTATATTCCATGAGTCACATAGTTCGGGTGTTCCATTTGACATACGCATTGAAAATGTTTTTGAAAGAGGGGGTGAAGGAGGTGCATTCATACAGGTAGGGAAGCATGGACCGGGTTGCTAGGGGTTGATGGAGCCCCTGGTAAACCAACCTCGCCTCACATCTTTAAGTATTGGCTTCAGGATTTTACCCATTACGGCGGAACCATACTTATTGTGTGACTCATGTTCTCGGCGAAATCAAGGTAAAGGTCGTGTCTAACCACCCTCTGCCGGCCTTCCAAGGAAGAGGACTATTACTAGTGGCATTAAGAGAAGCTTAGTACGTGTGGATAAAGTTGTACACCCCTACCGGGTTAAATATTTTCGAAAAGCCGTGTTCACGGTTATGAACGCTTGGTGACCAGATTCTAAGATCATAGAGAACTATAACCTAATCTTAAAACTTGGCAGATCAACGTGTGCTTAAGGATGCTTCCTCATCTGTACGAGGGGGTGATCCTAGTTAGGGTGCGATGATGATGACTTGGTGGATATCAAAAGATGATGATCAATATTTCGGATATGTCGATCTCTTATCCATTTTTAAAATGTTCTGATTAGACGAGCTTCTTCTCCCTCTTGATTTAGAAACAAAGATGGCTTTATGCAAAAAAAAACTCCACCAGCCATAAGTCTTGCGGAGTACACCCTGTACTCACCCTTGCTTTGTTGATACTTTTGGCAAAGTAAGTGTTCCCCTGAAGATGAGTTCCGTACTACATCGACATCGATGAGTAGCTTGGGGTTCACGGCCGGCAGCCTGGAATCTATGGGTTGGGACGTCATCGTTATGCTTCAGGCCTCTTAGGCCATTTGTTAAGTTTGCTATAGTTAATAGCATAATTTTCCTTCCGTTGTTTGATGTGGTCTGTGACCTATGCTTGTAATAATTTGGTTCTCTGCTCAGTTATGAGCTTGCTGTAATAATTTTTGTATCGTAGGGTCACTGTTGTGTTACCGATTCTTCACTAGATATTCTCAAGCTCAAGTTAAACTTATGTCAGACAGAGGTCTGGGATTTGTGTAGCCCTGATCTCGGGGGTGTCACAGGGAATTTGGAGAGGATCATCCCCATCGTCATCACCTACGCATCTCCATCAACCACCGATGTTTCCCTCATCCATGAGTGAGTAATTCCCCGCTGTAGGCTTGGGGATTGTAGGGATTGGATGAGTTCTATCATGTAATCGAATAAGATCTGTTAGGGCATAGTGCCTAGTATCTTTATTAGTGCTATTTGACTTTGTTGCAACTTGTTGTGCTTAATGCTTGTCACTAGGGCCCGAGTGCCATGATCTCAGATCTGAACTTATTATTGAATCATTATGATAGTATTGTTTGTGATCTTGTCTGCAAGTTGTGTACACATATCATTGTCCGGATCCAAATGCCCCAAAGTGACAATAATTGGGACAACAGAAGGGGATGGCTGTGGCGTGAGGATCACATGTGTTCACGGAGTGTTAATTCTTTGCTCCGGTGCTCTATTAAAAGGAGCACCTTAATTGCCAGTAGTTCCCTAGAGGCCTCGCTGCCATGGGCTGGCTGGAGAGAAGATGTTGTGCAAGTTCTCATTGCGATCACATATGACTATATTTGGAGCACATTCCTAGGATTGTTTAGTACTTGGATGCTTGTTATTATTTATCTGCAATGCCCTAGATCTTGAAGTTACATGATTAGACTCGTCCATCCATCCCTATGCCTACCGCAATCGAATCCTACTGTTACCGTTACTGTTACTGTTGCTCCTGTTTCACTGTTGATGTTGCTGTTGCTACTACCAAACTATTGCTATTGATAAACTTCTGTGAGCAAGAACTGTTTCCAGGTGCAGCTGAACTCACAAATCAGTTGTTAAGGCTTGCAAGTATTCTTTGGCTCCCCTTGTGTCGAATCAATAAATTAGATAATACTACCCGCGAAGACTGTTGTGATCCCCTACACTTGTGGGTCATCAAGACTATTTTCTGGCGCCGTTGCCGGGGAGCATAGCTTTATTTGTAAGTTCACTTGGAACTATTATTGTTTAGTTCTACTACTTTCATCATGGGTAAGTTTCGTGATGGAAAGTTCCATATTTTAGCATCCACTACAAGAAGAGGTACAATCGTAAACACCTCTGCTGCTCTTGATTCTCCGTCTGTTATAAGTAAGCTTGTTAAACCACCACATACACATGCTACACACATTGCTACTACTGCTGAGTTTGAAACTGCTCTTGATGCTGATGATGTTACTTCTACTATGCTTGATGCGAGTGGTTCATTAGGTCCTTTTCTAGATACTACTATGGCTAGTCTAGGAAATACCACAACTCCTAGTGAAGACACTGTTACACCTGTTAGCTCACCTGAGGCTAGTGAGAGTTATGATATTAATGATGGTTACATTGAGTTCACTGATGATTTTGTTGAAGAGTGCCGAAACACACATGGTACTAGTGCTATTAAGAGTCTCCTTGCTATACATACTATCATGCCTAAGTTGTCCTCTGATCCTAAGTTTGCCACTTCTCCCATAGATATTAAAGATGAAGACTATGATTTCTCTCTTGATTTGTCTTATTTAGATATTGTTGAGAAAGAACCTTTTTGTGGGACTGAAAATGAGAGTGTTGTCTCTCTGATGATTTTAATATGCGCAAGTACTTTGTTGCTAAGATCTTCCCTTTTTTACTAAACGGAGAAGCTAGGGCTTGGTTTAATAGATTACCTCCTGGTTCCATTGATATCCCTAATTGCTTGATTGCTTCTTTCTTCCAGAAATATTTTCCTCCCAGTTCTATACATGCTGCTTTTCAGAGACTTTTTGATTTTAAACAGGGAGAAGAAGAGAAATTTCCTGAGTCATGGACAAGGTTCTGTGCCTTGATTCATGCACATCCTGGATGTCCATTACCTAAGAATGAGCTTATTGATATTTATTATAATGGACTAACTCATGATTCTAGGACATACCTAGATAGCTTTGTTGATTGTGTTTTCAGGAAAAGGACTCCTACAAATGCTGAAGAATTAATGACCAAGATAAGCAAGAATTATGATGATTGGACTTCAACTGAGCTGAATGCACCTGAGCCTATTACTCCTGAACCAGTTATTCCTGAACCAGTTCCAACACCAACAACAAAGAAGAGGGGGGTTATTGCATTAAATGATGAAGTGATGAAGGAAGCTAAGAAGTGTCTAAAGGAGAAAGGTATTAGAGCTGAAGATGTGAAGAATCTACCTCCTATAGAAGAATTATGTAAGCCAATTCCCCACTCATCCACTATTGAGGTACACTCTCTCCAACACTTTGATAAAGGTGATATTCCTTATGGTAAGCCTCCTGATCAATGTTTAGAGGAACTTGACACATTTATTATTAAACAAGGGTATTTTAATAAACAACTTCAGAGTCATTTATTGGAAAACTCTAGAGCTATCCGTGAGTTGCAAGATATTGTGGAAAGAACTTCTAATGATATTAAAATGCTTTATAAACATTTTCAAATGGTTCAAACTCAACTTGATCAACTTGCTAAGGTACAAAAGGATATGCTAGTTAATGCTTCAGGAGATAAACATGCTTATGGAATTAGAACTAGGAGTGGTATAGATACTCAAGATCCTTTATATCCTGAAGGACACCCTAAAAGAATAGAGCAGGATTCCCAACAAGGTGAAGATAGTGGTAGTCCTTGTAAGAGGAAGAAAAAGAAACATAAGATAGTTAAGGAACCACTTGAACCTGCTGTAGATCCTAATAGTATATCTATCTCTGATGCTAAAACTGGGAGTGGTAATGATAAAAATGAGTCTCCTGATAAGGAGGAAGGTGAGGAAGAACCTGAGAATCACACTAAGAACACTAGGTTCACAAAGGAAGATTTTATTGCTAATAAACACGGTAAAGAGAGAGAACCTTGGGTGCAGAAACCTATGCCTTTTCCGGGTAAGAAACACAAGTCAAAGGAGGAAGAACACTACAACAAGTTTTGTGAGTGGATGAAACCTTTATTCTTGCAAATTCCTTTGACTGATGCTATTAAATTGCCTCCTTATTCAAAGTATATGAAGGATATTGTCTCTAATAAAAGGAAGATTCCTAATGAGGAGATTTCTACTTTGCTTGATAATTACTCCTTCAATGGCAAGGTTCCAAAGAAACTTGGTGATCCAGGTATACCAACTATTCCTTGCTCTATTAATAAAAATTATGTTAGAACTGCTTTTTGTGATTTGGGAGCTCGAGTTAGTGTTAGGCCTTTTTCTCTCTACAAGAGACTGCAGCTAAAAAAATTGATACCAACTGATATATCTTTGCAAATGGCTGAAAAGTCAAATACTATTCTTGTTGATATATGTGAGGATGTTCCTGTTCAAGTTGCTCATAACTGCATGGTTTTAACTGATATTGTTGTGCTTGAAATGCCTGAAGATGATAACATGTCTATTATTCTTGGGAGACCTTTCCTTAATACTACAGGTGCCGTCATCAATTGCAATCAAGGAAAAGTAACATTTAATATTAATGACAGAGAGCACACTGTCTATTTCCCCAAGAAGGTTGTTAAGAGCTATTTCCTGAATTCGATTGAAAATATTGAGAGCATCAAGGTTGGAAAAATATATTGTCCCATTCCACAAGAAAAGTTTGAAACTATTATGATTGGGACCATTGCTATCAAGTATGAGGTAACATAATCACCTTGTGGAAGGCAAAGTTTTGTTTCATATAAGATTGTTTTGGTAACAAGACTTGATCAACCTTATTAACAAAAGGATTTTAATGAACAAAATAATGTTTCCACTCTGGTTATACTTGCTTTCTTTTACTTTTCTCCTTCCTAGTCTTTGCTTTAGCTTTAGTTTTGCTAGTTGTTTGCTTGTTTGAGTTTGTTAGAGCTCTTGTAGTTTGGCTTTTGGTTTGCTTTTGCTTCTTATGAAAAAACTGTTTCTGCGAGAAAATCAATTTTCATACCCTAAAAATTGGCCAAAAATAAAGTTTCCTGAAAAATCCCTGAAAATTCAAAATAAATTTTTCCTTGAAAAAAGGGGCAGAGAGGCACCTGAAGTGACCTAGGGGGCCACCCTAGGCCACCACACCCATGGTAGGCGCGGCCTACCAGGGGGTGGCGCCTAGGGGGGTATGGCCCACCTGGGCCCCTCCAGGCGGCCTCCTCAAAGCCCCCTTCTTTCTCTCTCCCAAAAAACACCGAAAAACTTGCTCAAGCTCGAGTTCTTGCTGTTCTTGCTCATGATTTTCGATATCCTTGCTCATCCCATCTCAAGTGCTGATTTTTGGAGGGATTGTTCCTTGGTATGTGCCTCCTCCACTTGTCCAATTAGATTTGTGATTGGTAGATTGTATCTTGAGTATTTTGCTGCTATAGGTGACAGGTTGTTTGAGCTTGCATGCTTGTTTTTTGCTTAGAAACATTGTTTTGATGCATGTGTAGTCCTCTAAGCAAGCTCCTATAGTAGTTGTTCATCATTTATCAACTTAGAAATCACTTGGTTTGATGGTTGTCTAAAAATTTCAGCAAGGAAGATGAGTGCTTATCCACTGAAGCAATATGACTTGATGGTGCATGAGCCAGTGAAACTTCATCATGAGGAGGCAGTTTTCCTTCCATATATCCATGCCATGAATTTATGAGAGCTGCGAGGATCCTCCAAGATTTCCAAACTATGGTTACAAATGCAGGGTTGGAATACTTTGTTGAAGGTGAACCATTCCAATATGTTAAGCTAACCATGGCTTTTGTGCAGTACTTCCGGTTCACTTGGTCTACTTCTAATCCCATGGTCCATTACAAAATATATAATATACCTGTCGACCTGCCTTTTGCTGATTTCTGTGCAGCAATTAGAGTACGTTAGTGGAGATCTTGCGAGAAGGTAAAGGAGAGGCCCAACGCACTTATGGATTTATATGCTGAGATTTGCCAAGGTTTCGACTTCTCAAAGGAAAGTGGTAAAATTCAGAACATTTAGCTTCCAGCTATTAGATACTTTGCCTATTTCATTACCATGTGTGTTCTTGCCGGAAAGATTGCTAGAAAGTTGTCTTCTTTTGATCTAGTTTTTATTGCAGCTGCTTTGAATAGGAATAGGTCTTATAGTTTGGGTGCACTGATAGCTCACCGTCCCACCACCAACCATGAGAAGGGTGGAATTTGTGGAGGTCTCATTGCTTCTAGGTTGCTAGCTTTCCATGGTTTAGAGCCTCACTATTCAGATTTTCAGTTCCCCGTAGAGAGGCTTGATATTGAATCCATGATTCAGCATGGTTTTGTTTCCTTGGGGGCTAATGTGAGAAGTTTACCATAGGAATTATCTTTTGCCCAGCAAGGTCGGAGAAAGGGTAGGACTGAGAAAATAGTTTATTTGCCTGCACCTTCTTTGTTTAACTTTGATAACAGGCAAGGATGGTAACTTACAGAGGAGGAGGTTGACTCTTATGTGGGGGAACTCTCCCAGCAAGAGGAGAATGTTGAAGAGGATGCCGAAGACAATTCGGTTCAGCCCTCCAACTCAGGAGAGTCGTCATACCAGCACCCTCATTTGATTGGGGCACGTCTTCTTCTTCATCGCAGGTGCCTGACTATGATTATTCCTATGATGACCCACCAGCATGGGGGTACTATCCGTGCTATTGAGCCCCACTTAGGCCAAAAGCCTAATCTTGGGGGGAGGTATACCAACGTCACACTCATATATATATATATCATGTTCGGTCGGTTCTTTGTATATCCATTGTTTTTTGCTTTCTCTTTGGTTTTTGTTTCTTCTTTCTAAAAAACCCAAAAATACCAAAAATATTTTTGCTATTTCTCTTGGTTTGTTTCTTTGTTTCTTTGCTTTGGTTTCCCTTAAAAGAAAAATCCAAAAATATTTTGCTTTGTTTGGTTTACTTTGTTTTTGTTTGGTTTTTCTTTGCTTGCTTGTTTCTAAAAAATTCGAAAACACCAAAAATATTTGTTGTTCTTCTTTGGTTTTGTGAGTTCTTCGCAGGGTTCAGCTGTCCACAGTGGATTTTGGTTTCATGTTAATATTCAAGTCACACAAGTGAAGGACAATAATGAATATTAAGACAACTTGAGGTGTGGTAAGAGGCTGGTAACAAACTCTATTTGTTTCACTTTTGTACATATACTCATCATTGTGAGAGTGCTTATACTGTTTGTGTAAGGTGTATGTAATTATGGATGCTTAGTAGTTCTTGCTTGTCTATGATTAGCTCTAGCTTGCTAATAGTTTGTAGCATGACATATGAATGTTTACTTGCATTATTTTATTCATACTTTAGTATGACATTGTGGTATCCTCCTCTGACTGTTCATGTCAATCGACTTGGCACATTCTCACACATGCATATGACTAATCAATAGTCAGTAAGCCTCGATGATTTATTTTTCCTCAGAGTTCTTGTATCACTTTCATGCCATAATTAGTCCTGTTTTGTTCCAAGCATGATTATGACAGCTATTGCTCTCTCGTTTGTCGCTCCCTCTCTATTGCTAGACTTCACTTGCACTGAGTATGAGCTCTACCTGTGTTTCCAACTCCCCAAAATCAATATTGCCAACTATGTCCACGATACCTACCTATTAGCATCATTTGCTATTTCAGTGCATATTCAATATGCCGTGTTTTCTTCCAAATAAAATGTTTGTCTGTTTTGAGAAAGTTAGTTAGTAAAGCTCTAACGAACTTGATGGCACACTTTATTCCTTGCGTTTAATAATCTTGAACCATTGTAACCTGTCCATGAAAGTTATATGCTGGCTTATTATATGCTGGGAGTCAGCAGAACTGTGCTGTCACGAGGAACGCTTTCAACAACCTTTGGATATCCTATCTAGTTGATACTTTGCTCTTTTGTTTACGAATGTCGACGATGTAAAATAAAATGGGATTTTGTGAGTTCATGGAGTTTATACATTGTGTTAAAGAAACGCCTGGGCCGCTAGCCTAAGCCATGCCTAAATCATGGTGGAAACTTGCAGCATCACCATAATGAGAATTTATGAAGCATCCTCAATAAAAAGCTATGCATATGGTAAATAAAAAGATTGCTGAGATGCTCATTGTCTGCTTGCCTTGTCATTTTGGTTATGGGAAAGCTCCTGTACCATGTGAAAGGGGTACCCTGTTGGCGGTTCTCGATGATATGCATGTATTTACGATGACAAGAACTTTCAGGTGACCAAAGTTGAGTAGCATGTGGAGCGACCCTCGTACTCAAGGGATTTGGGATTTCCAGCCTATGGTCTGTCAGGCATATGATTCAGAGTGGACCTCACTTTCACCGTAACCACGTGAAGATGCCTATGATAGGGGCAATGAGAGATCAAAGCTAATGAGTACCTTCCTTTCAGCATTGGGAAGCCTTTCAAACTCTTCAAAACCTTTTCACAACCTTGTTGAGTCACCACTTATTCTATGAGCACCTTCTTGAGAGCATAGTTGTCATTCTTGTGTTTGTTCCAAAACTTGGTTAATTATGTCATGACTTTGATGCTTGTATCTCTGACATCTTTACCTCTAGTCTTCTTAAACTTCAGAGGTGCCTTGGCATTTTTATTGTGCCCTACAAACAAAGGCAAGCGAGATACCACTCTATCATACCTTATTATGAGCATTGCACTGTTGCTTATGTTTATGTTTCATGCTACTTATATTATTGAGTTGGTTTCTCTTCATAGCTTGCAATGACTATTGAGTAGACTTAGTTGCATACTCCTTATTATGAATTGTCTAAGCATCTAATCCTGCGCTGAGAATATATACATCATACGAAGCAAAGTGTTCATGAAAGTTCTTTTATCGCACTCAGTTTTCAACTGAACTGCTTGAGGACAAGCAATAAGCTAAGATTGGGGGGAGTTGCTACATCCAAAATGTATCTACTTTCTCGAACACTTTGCTATTGTTTATTCTCTAAACTTGTGTGATTTGGATACAACTAACATGGACTGACGCTGTTTTCAGCAGAATTACCTTGGTGTCTTGTTTTTGTGTAGAAAATGAACTATCAGGAAAAATCCTGGAAAATATGCCGAAAATTATATTTCATCAGAAGACCCACAGAGTCAGAAGAAGAGACGGAGAGGAGGCCTGGGGGGCCCACACCCACCCATGCGCGGGCCCACCTCTGGCCGCGTCTGGAGGGGGTGCAGCCACCCCAGGCACCCCCTCGGCCTCCCTTTGCGCCTATAAGTTGCCTTTCTACCTAAAAATCAAGGGGGGTTTGATAGTTTTCCAGAAACTCCGTTCTGGCACCCTGCCGGGACAGGGAATTTGGATAGGATCATCGCCATCGTCATCACCAATGCATCTCCATCAACCACCGATGTTTCCCTCATCCATGAGTGAGTAATCCCCTGCTGTAGGCTTGGGGATGGTAGGGATTGGATGAGTTCTATCATGTAATCGAATAAGATCTATTAGGGCATAGTGCCTAGTATCTCTATTAGTTCTATTTGACGTTGTTGCAACTTGTTGTGCTTAATGCTTGTCAGGGCCCGAGTGCCATGATCTCAGATCTGAACTTATTATTAAATCATTATGATAGTATTATTTGTGATCTTATCTGCAAGTTGTGTACACATCATTGTCCGGATCCAAAGGCCCCAATGTGACAATAATTGGGACAACCAGAGTGGATGGCTGTGATGTGAGGATCACATGTGTTCACGGAGTGTTAATGCTTTTAAATAGTTTAAATATTCCACAAATGATTTAAAATGAATTAAAAGTTGAGAAATTCATAACTAATTCATTTTAAATCAGAAAAATACAAATAATATATAAAAATGTTCAAAAAAATGAGAACTATCTAATTATACTATAATCATGCATTGTTAAGAAACTTTTATGACAAGTTTAATTATAAGAACCAATTGAACCCCACAGGTGATTCCGAGGATCCCCCTGTTCTAGGGTTTGGACCTCTCGGACCCCGAGTAAAGTGACCCACCATGCCTTAGGGTTTCATTTCAAAACTATTAACTTGTCATATCATCCATAAATGATTGCGCATTGCATTATGCCATGTCTTGATTGTCGCTTTCCTTTCCGTTATTGGTTCTTCGCGATAGGATCCGAGCCCGAGGCTGAAGTCAACAACACCGAAGATACATTCCTGCCTACTGACGGACAAGGCAAGCGTAGCCTCTCATTCTGAACCTACTTTTACAAAGTATATTACTTTCTCGCTATGATGCACACGATTCCAATATGGTATTTTGTCAGTAGTTATTGTTACGTATCTGCTTCATAGTTCCCCTGTTGTAGCCTTACACTCCTGAGCCACTGCTCCTAGCATACCTAGGTCTGACATATGAGTGTTGCTAGAGCTTCTGAGATCGACAGCTTAGCCATGCATAGTATCAATTTCTTATCTATCCGAGATGCCGAAGAATCTAGAAAGGTAGGAGTTGGTGACATTCTCGGAGGAGTTAACTAAATCTGCTAAGGCTTGTATGGGAGGCCACGTTGGGTGTGGTTTTTGTAGTCCCATGCTCACCACCAATAGGACCCGAGTTCTTGCCTCTTGAACCAAGATGAGCGTACAACCACACAGGGCTATGGGAACCCCTCGATTGACTAACTTGCCTAGTAGATTCCATGAGTCACATAGTTCGGGCTTTCCATTTGGCATACACATAGGAAACCTTTTCAAAATGAGTTGGTGAAGGAGGTGCATCATAACAGGTAGGGAAGCGTGGCCGCGGTTGCTTGGGGTGGATAGCGCCCCTGGTAAACCAACCTCGCCTCAAATCTTTAAGTACCGGCTTCGGGATTTGACCCGTTACGGCGGAACCATACTTATTGCGTGACTCATGGTCTCGAAGAAAGCAAGGTAAAGTTCGTGGTCCACCACCCTCTATCGGCCTTCCAAGTAAGAGGGCTAATAATTTGGCATTAAGAGTCGGTTGGTACGTGTGGGTAAAGTTGTACACCCCTGCAGGGTATTAATCTTTTCGAAAATCCGTGTTCACGGTAATGAATGACTTGGGAACGGACGTGATGATCATAGAGAACTATAATCAAAGTAAAACTTGATGATCCATGTGTGCTTAAGGATGCTTCCTCTGGGTTGAGGGGGTGATCCTAGATAGGAGGTTCTAATGAAGATGGTGGTTATCAAGAATGTGATGAACAAGATGTATAAGTCGCTATCTTATCCCTTTCAAAAGATTCTGAGTAGACGAGCCTCTTCTCTCTCTTGTTTACAAATAAAGATTGCTTTCCGCAAAAGAAAATCCAGAGAAAGCCTTTCTAGCCAGAGCATGTAGATACTAGATTACCTAAGTCTTGCAGAGTACATTCTCATACTCAGCCTTGCACCATTGTTGTTTTTCTACAGAGGATCTGGTTGCAACTGAAGGTGTCTTCTACGTTGACATCAACGATTAGTTTGGGGTCCCAGGTAGCATCCTGAGGACTATGGGATGGACGTCAATTTTGTTAATGGCCTCTTAGGCCTTTTGCTAAGTTGTTATGTAGAACAACATAATTTTCTTTCGCTGTGTGATGTAATGTTGGGTCTATGACCTTTGGTTTGTAATAACTCTAATATCTCACTCTGCTAGGAGTTTAAACTTATGTTGTTGAATCCCTGTGTTCTGTAATGTTACTGAATCATACTGTGATCTTCCGTGTTTGGGAGTTAAACTTATCTTAGATGGTGATCTGAGGTTAGTTTAACCCTAACCCCGGGGGGTGCTATAGGTTTTGGTATCAGAGCAGGACTACCTGTAGGAAACCCTTTTATTGGTCGATGTTGAGTCTAGAAGTTGACAAAACTATTTGGAAATTAAAAATTATTTGTAGAAACTCTAACTAGGATTCTTTTTATTCCATCTCTGGTGTGTTTCTGATGCTATAGTTCTTCTTAGCCTATTTGGTTTGAAAAGGTTTTCATTCCTTACCCCATATCACAAAACTTTTAGGATCGTGGTTTTGGGGTTGTTTCTCTAAAAGTAATCCGTACTTGGTTGCTATTATCAGAGTTTCAAAATATCTTAGTTTTGCTTGGTGTGTAACATATTAGCATTCCAATGTCATGGTTTGTAAGTCAGCTGGTTAGTGTATACATTAGTATGCTTTTATACTACCATGCTTGATAAGATGATACATTTATATCAAGTACTCTTTGTTCATCTTTCCGTCTTGTTTCTTTGAATCCCTTGTCTAACCTTTTCTTTGTTCTTTCAGGATGGGTGATACCTCTCGTGCCCGTACTCGTGCTCACGCACGTGGTGCCGCAAATGAGGGCGAATCTTCCAACCTTCCTCCACAACCGTCCATGGTTCAATGCATGGCCATGTAAGAAACCAACCATGCTGACAACATGAGGCTCCTTGAAAGGATTGAGCGCAACACTGCTCAAAACCAGAACAATCAAGTTGGTATCAAGGACTTCACACGTCTCACTCCTCCAGTTTTTAGCTATTCCACTGAGCCACTTGATGCGGACTACTGGCCTCGCACTATGGAGCGCAAACTTCAGGTTGGTCGTGTTGCTCAAGCTGATTGGGTGACTTTTGTTGCCTATCATCTGGAGGGAGCAGCTAACTCCTGGTGGGGAAATTTCTTAGCTATGCAAGAAGCTCAACATGTTATTACATGGCAAGAGTTCACTGAAGCCTTCCGAGCTTACCATATTCCGGAGGGTCTGATGGATCAGAAGAGAGAGGAGTTCTTCAAGCTTAAGAGGGCACTGGTTCCGTGTGTGATTACCAGCGCAACTTCAATCGTCTTTCCTGCTATGCTACTGAAGAGGTCTCCACTGATGTTAAGAAGCAAGCTCTGTTCCGCAAGGTACTGGATCCAGAGGTTCGCCGGGACATCCATCTCATGGACTTTGTTAACTTCAAAGGTCTTGTTAATAAGTCTATGAAAGCCAAGAGTGGAAAGGTGGAGCATGAAGAAACTCGTAAGCATCCTCAGGAGGGGTACAACAAGGCTGCTTCTGGTAATAAGAAGCGTCGTGTCTTCGTGCCTTATATTTGTAAGGTTCCCAACCTTTAATAAGGTAGAGTCCCCTGTGTTTACAATGCTAGTCCCTGGATCAATAGCTAGCATCCACAGTTAAGATGTAATATCAAGAAACAAAGGTCATACTACAACTTTATAACCAGGAATAACATAATTTATTACATCTTACATAGCTCTCATTTGGCTATTACATTACATTGCAGCAGAATATCTATAAGCATGGGGTCCTTCATATTCAAAGTGCCACAGAAAAACATGTTGGTTGTAGACTTTGTAATCCTAATCATCAAACTTTTCTAACATCATTCAAACCTGCAACATACAAGTTACATCCACAAGGGTCAATACATTTTAATTGTATTGGCAAGTGATACTATGGTAGTATAGTGGAGTCTATCATCTATATGCATTTGGCTAAGTGGGGCTTAGGCTTGCTTTGCTCAAAATAGATTTTCCTTATCATTTGAAAATACTAAGTTTTTGCTTTGACAAAATAATATTTCCCAAGACATCTCCCAATCAAAGATTGAAGATCCTTTATCCCTTGTTTAACCACAACTTTTTAACTTTGAAATTTGAATGATGAGATTCTTGATTGCTTCCATGTCTTGATGCTCAAATTGTCCTTTACCAGGGACATGGCTAAGTACTTAGATTTTACACTCTGTAGAGGTGGTGCACTTTCCCCACAAGACTTGGTTTCCCAAGACAAGATCTTTCAGAAGCCTTTCCTTACACCAAATGGACGCGCTCCAACCTATCATTCCCACTACCACCAACTGTCCAAATGGCTAAGTTCTAGCAACCTATATGATTCAGGCAGAGCCCATAATGCCAAGTGGTTGCACTTGAAGCTTCTCAACATTTGACATCTCAAATCTCTTTATTCCTAGGTGGCAATCCACAAGTGTGATACACAAGGTAAACCATAGCCATGGGCCTTGCCACTCAACCAAAAACCACCAAGCAATTACCATTCCACCCAGGTGATTCATTAACTTAGTTGTTTTATTAAACAAAATACAAGTCCTCAGACTTAGAAATTTTTCCATAGTGTGAATATATATTCCACCCTTGTTTTCTATTAGCTAAGCTAAGCATGATAGTAGTAGGAATCTTAACTTAGGAAAATTTTCTACTAAGGTTTCATCTACTAGGTTTTCCCATAGCATGGTTATACTTAGCAAAATTCCATGCAAGTTTTACTTAGAAAAATCACTAATGCATAGTGAAAGTAATGGGACAAAAGTATGAAGCATCACTTGCCTTTTTGGTAGAGGGTATAAGTTCACTCCTTGTCCTTGCAACAATCACACTCTTCAAGTCACTACAATTCAATCAAGCAAGGCACAAACTCAATCTACCAATCAAGCAAAACAACACATAAAATCATAGAACCAAGATAATGCATGCAAGCATGCCAAGGATTGTTTTATTTGGCAAAGTGGTTCATAATGGGACATAAACATTTGAAAACACCTATTGGTCATTTTATAAAGTGGCAAAAAGTCATTTGCAAGGGATTTCACTTCCTAAACCATTTTCAAAATAAAGTATCATTTTATGTGTAGAAATGTTTTTTCTAAGGCATTAATCTATAGGGCTCATTAAATCTGTTTTCAAACCACAAAAATTTATGTTTAGGGTCAGAGAGTTTAAAACAAAACATTTCCCAAAAGTTTTCTTCCAAAACCATTTTTAATAAATAAACTATATTTTTATTTGTCTAGAAATGATTTTAAATCAAAGAATCATTCTTTTGTTTCACCAAATACATTTTTGAAACCACAAAGTGTTTCCTATGGTCAGTAGGTTCAAATCACACCATTTGCCAAAGATTTTATCCCAAAAATCATTTTAGAACAATTTTTATAATCTAAATAAGCATACAAATGTTTCTGCAAAAACAAACATTTTTCCAGAAGCTTTTTACTAAACAAATTGCAGGGTTGGCTAGGGCTTGTCTTGCATGATTCCATTTATATAAAGTTTGCAAAATTTGGACGTGTGGAACAAAAGTTACAAGGTTTGAAAATTTGCATCTAAATCAGATTCTAAAATCTGCTTTAAATCAAACTAATGACACGCGGCGCTTTCCTATTCGTCGGTACCGCTTCGGCCGGATCACGCTCCCTAGTGCGTTGGATCAAGTCAGATCGAGCGGCACACGTTGCGTACCTCTTCAGCGTTTAGTGATCTATCGTATACATTGGATCGTCATCTAACGGCCATCGTCGCCTTGACCAAGTTCTGGCGGCGCTCGACGGCTGCGCGCGGCGGCGACGGCCAGACGACGGAGAAATCGACGCTACAGGAAGCGAGGGAGGAAAGGAATATGCTCACCGTGTTCGCAGAAGCCTGGGGAAGCTCAAGGTGTTCTCGAGGAGTCAAGGGGCGCACGGATTTCACGGCTATTGCTCACTGGAGTTCTTGCTGGCGTCGGTTGCGCGCGGTCGTTGTCGAGGGCGAGGCTGCAGATCGTCCCGAAGCAAAATAAGTGCACGGTTAGATACGGGCGAGTGCGGTGAGTGCAGGAGTGTCATCGGGAAGGAGAGGGGCGGACGCATGCTTACGAGGAGGGTCGCCGGAGAAGAAGCAGACTGTGGCGGCGCTTGGAGTCATCGGTGTCGAGGCTCAGAGGCGCGCGCGAGCGAGCTGGCACTACGGGGAGGTGCGCCTGGGTCTGGAGAACTTGCCCGTGTGCTCGGGGAGGTAAGAGGTGACGAATACTGGCCGGAATCGGCAAGGAGAGTCGTCGGAGACAGAGGTGCTCGGAGAGGAATTAGGGCGGCCTGGGGGCGTGTTGAGGTGGGACGACAGAGGGGAAAGAGAGAGAAGGTGCTGGCGTTTATCACTGCGTGGTCACGGCGAGGGATTAACACGACATTAAGGTGTAATCAAGCGAGCGTTTAATGGCAGGAACGACAGTGGTGTCTGGGGGAAGAACAGGTCGCGGGGTTGAAGACGGTGAGCTGGAGGTGGGGCCGTCTGGCAGCGAGAGGTAGGGTTTGATATATTTATTTTTAAAACTCTATTTGAAATTTAAATAAAACCAAAAACACTTTAGTAGGTTTTATTTGAGAATATAAAATACTTGGAAAACTTATTTAAAATAAATAAATAAGTTTTAGTGTTTATTTAAAATGGGAAAAGCCTTTACTTAAATAAAAATTGGTTTATTAACAAACTCTCATTATTTTATTTAAATAAACTTTTACTCTTTTAATCAAAGCAAAACATTTTATTTCAAAAGCTTGGCCAAGTTTTAATTTGGCTATATAAAATAATCCTTATTTATAAATCTACTTTTTCCTTTGAAAACCAAATCCTTTTATTAAAGATCCAAAAATAGTAATTTGAAATATTTTTAAGTTTATTGTTTATTTATCTTTTTAAATCCCTTTAGGATCCTATTTGATCCAAATAGGTTTTGAAAGTTTCCAATTGGATTCAAAAAGTTTCTTCTCACCCCGAAAATCAACAAAGTTTTATTTTATTCATTCTTTTTCACATTACAAGATTTGGAAAATCTTGGGATGTGACAGGCTACCACCCTTAAAATAAATCTCGTCCCGAGATTTGGGAAGGCTAGGGTTACAAGTTGGCTCAAAAGCATCTAGGGTACTACCACCCTTAAAAATTTCCAGCTAAATTACATACTGGCCTTCTTGGGATCTTGGTGTAACTTTCCTGGACAGAAGTTTGAATAGTGGCCTAGCTCCTTGCATTTGAAACATGTGACAAGGCTGAGATCCCTCATAGGCTTGTTTATCTTGTGTTTCATCTTTTCTGGACAGTTGCTTGCATAATGTCCTAGCTCTTTTTTTTTGACCAAAAATAGCAGGAGAGGCTCCTACCGTGGTACTATATTAATCAGATAAAAGATTACATGTATATACAAAAGGCTGCCATGGCAGCAAAAAGAAAAATAAATCAGGAATATCTAAATTGTATCAATAAAAAAATCTATGGTTTGTTCCAGGTTTTGGTTATGGTTAACCCTGAACCTAAGCAGTTGTAAATCTGATTTCACTCTAGCTCTCCAAGCCTGAATAGATGGTGTAATTCCTTGAAATATAAGATTGTTCCTCTCTTTCCAAATTCCCCAAGCAGAAATAACAAACAGTTCAAAGAATAGCTGTTCCTGAAAATTTTGTTTAGCTAGATTTAGTAACTGGAATCTGTTTCCTGTGCCCATCCAAGTGATATTACATCTGAGCCAGCAGGCTATACTGAATGGGCAGTGAAAGAATGAATGCTCCAGTGTGTCTTCAATATTAAGATTGTAGAGTGGACAGTTGTGATTTTGACCTTGACCCACATTGAAATTTCTTCTTCGAAGCATATTCTTGGTATTTAATCTATCTGACAGCAATAACCATGAGAACACCTTCAGTTTTGGCCATAATTTTGATTTCCATATCCATGAAAATTGCACAGGTGGCTGAAGCAGTCTAAAACAAAATTTATAATATTTTGTGAAGTATATTTGTCTCCCCAAATAAATTTCTATTCATCTTGACACTGTTCAGTCAATCTCAGATTAGAAATTTCCATTTGAACTTGATGTAGCTCCTGTGAGGCCTCTAAAGAAAGTGGATTATGAAACAGGTTTTGATAATCCTTTGCAGAACAAAAGTTACTGACAGTAATATCCTCATTCCTTGCATAAGAAAATAATCTTGCATAAGACTGCTGTTTAATCTCATCATTCCATTTATCATTCCAAAAAAGCACATTATTCCCTTGTTTAACTGTACAAGATGTGATTCCTCTGAAAATAGGGGATAACTTCAGAACCGATTTCCACCAAAAAGATCCCACTTAGTTGGTAGCATGAGGGACTGAATTTTGATAGTAAGTTGACCAGATCAGATTCACCCAGGGAATATCCTGATGATTATAGAACTTATTTAAAAATTTAAGCAGTAGAGCTTGATTCTGTAGCTTCATATTTAGAACTCGTAAACCTCCTTTGTTTTTAGGCTTACAAACCATCTCCCAAGCAGCCAAAGAAACACACTTTATACCATTATCAGTGTTTTTTGTCCATAAACATCTTCTTATTATCTTCTCCACATATTCTAAAATCTTACGATGAATTTCAATAGTACACATTGAATATGTAGCTATTGAAGAGAGAATTGCATTGACATAAGCTAGTTTCCCAGCATGAGACATTAAAAGAGTAGCACTAGTTACTTTTCTCTCAATTCTTTTGGAGTAGTTCAGAAGCAGCCACAAATAGTAAAGGTGACAGAGGATCTCCCTGCCTGACTCCCCTCTTACATTTGAAAGTCCTCCCTGGAACTCCATTTAGTAAAATTGAAGAGTTCCCAGATGAAAGTAAACTTCTTATCCACCTTAGCCATAGCTCATCAAAACCCATGCCTTTAAGAATGTCAATTATGGCATTATGTTCCACCATATCAAAGGCTTTTTCAAAATCTAGTTTTAACACCACAATTTCTTTTTTGGAAGCTTGACATTGATAGATATATTCAAAAGTCCATGCCAAACAATCCTGGATAGTTCTTCCTCTTATGAAACCATATTGATTTTCACTTACTAATCTTGGAAGCCAAAGCTGCAGTCTGTCTGCTAAAATTTTAGTCAGTAATTTCAAAGAATTATTAAGCAAAGAGATTGGCCTAAAGTCATTCACACCAGTTGGAGAAGTCTTTTTGGGGATTAGAGTTATAAATGAACTATTAATACTGTCCAGATTGGCCTCTCCTTGATAAAACCGTTCACACAGATTGTAAAAATCAGCAGCTATGATATCCCAACATGTTCTGAGAAAGCATCCATTAAAGCCATCAGGTCCTGGACTTTTATCCAATGGTAATTTATTGACCACCCTATCAATCTCATTCTTTGAAAAGGGTGAACAAATCTCATGAAGATCAGTTAAAGGTGAGAACAGACTTTGCAGATTAAATTTCATCTCATGGGATTCAGAAATACCTAATCTCAATTTATAAGCTTGGAAGAGCAGCTGAGCTTTCCCATCATGATCAGTAATGATTGAATCATTCTCTGAATGAAGCATTTCAATGGAATTCTTCCTATGCCTTTCAGTAGCCACTCTATGAAAAAACTTTGAATTTTCATCACCATACTTAATCCATCTTTCAGTGCATCTCTTTTTCCAATACTGTTGCTGATAAGACAGTAACCTTACAATATGATTTTTCAGAATCCTCCTAAAATTCCACACTGCCCTTGTCAATCTTCTTATCTGTTCCAAGTCATCCACATGCTTTAATACTTTCTGACAGTTTTCAATAAGAAGAGATAATTTGGAAATATTCTTACTCCACAATTTTAAAGCCCTTCTGGTATTTTTTAATTTACCATTCAAAACCACTGCTGGATTATTACTATAGACTGGCACTTGCCATGCAGCCAAAAACAGTTTCTCTGAAACCAGGATGATGAATCCCAAAAATTTCAAACCTGAATAATCGACACTTTGGATTGAAGACTGAATAGAGATAAGGCAGGGCACTTGATCAGAAACTGGTCTTGACAAAACTCTAATTGTGGTATTTGGAAAAGTAGTTGTCCAATTATTGGAAGTGAAAAACCAATCAAGTCTCTCCCATAAAGGTTCAGCTTGCATGTTACTCCAAGTATAAGAGGAACCTTGTAAAGGAAGATCAACCAAATTTTGAGCTCTAATAATATCATTAAAAAGTATAATGTCATCAATGTTACCTCCCAGTCCGTTTCTATCATTTAGTGATCTATAAAAATTATAATCCCTAATGAGTATCCAATTGGTCAAACTATCAATTTGCAGATTATATAACCAATTCACAAAATCCTGTCTCTCCACTCCATCACAAGGCCCATAAATATTAGATAGAAACCAACTAGAGTTTGTTTGTAGAGAAGTGAATCTAATAGTTATGGCCCAAGATAAATTTTCACTAACTTGCCCACTGAAAATTGCACTATTCCAGATTACCAGCAATCCCCCTGAATTTCCAACTGAAGGATAAGAGACAAATTTATCAAATCTTCTAGGACAAAATTTTCTCATATAAGAATGATCAAAATGTTCTCTTTTTGTCTCCTGTAGGCAAATGATTGCACAACCTGAGGAATCAATATGGTTTCTAAGAGCATTATGTTTACCCTCAGAATTTAAACCTCTAACATTCCAACATAGAATGTTCCACTGTCTTAGATAGAAATTCATAACAAATAGAAAATGAATGAAACAGGTAGGCACACCTGTGAATAATTCCTAAGGGAATCCTTATTACAATAACAGATAGTTTCTGAATAACAAATGATGCAAATTTATTTGAAAGAACATAAGATAAATTCAGCTTATTCCTCATCATCATGATCCTTCTCCATCTTGTCCTCCTGGAGTTCCTCAGGAGGAATGCCACAAATGTTAACACCAATCCTCTGAAGCACTGAAATTGGAGTGGCAGGAGGAATGGGAGAAGCAGGATTATGGATTTCAGAAAGTTCAGAGTCAGCAGAGCTATTGTCATCCAATGCACTACTATTTCTGAATCCAGGGATAACTCTGTCCTTGACCTTGGATTTCCTCTTCCTTGAGTCTGTAGGCATATCAACCTTGAATCCATTATAAATGTTATTTCTTGGACTCCTACGCATAGGCACCACTACAGATACATATTTTTTCCCCTTTCCTTTTGTCCTCCCCAAATATTTCTGTACAACCATCCCAGAGTCCTCAGAATCAGAATGTTTTCCAGCATGGTTCTGCATCTCAGAGATGAAGCACTCCTCCCCTAGATTAGGAGAGTCATCCAAAAACAGCTTCCTAGCTACCCTTCTGGTCCTGAAACTGTCCTCAACCTCAGTATGACAGGATATTTTTCCAGCAGAGAAGTCTGTTTTAATCAGAGTTGGTGAAGAAAACATTGATCCAAATAATGACTTAGCTCCCCAGAAAATGTCTGGCTGATGCCAATTGATTAATACTGTCCTTACAATCATAAAAGAAGGAGATATCTCTTGCTGAATTGACCCTCTAGCAGCTCCTTGAGCTGAAGATTCAGCCAAATCAGAATCATTCACTATAATTTGCATTGATTCAGTTGAGATACTAAAGCCATCAGAAATCATATCATTCCATGCAGAAAAAGGACTGTCAGTCAGACTATTGGGAGAAGGATGCACTCCAGCAGAAAAGTGTACCCCTTGTTCCCTTGCAATAGCTTGATAATTCACTTGTCCCCTACTTGGCAAAATCATCAATGGAGCTGAGTTGGAATTGTCAAATTCTAGGTTTCTCCTAGTTCTCCTATTATTTGCAACATTGTTTCCATTACCCTGGGAAAAAATCCCATTCCTCTTTAACCAACCCTGAAACCTCTGTTGAAAGCGTTGTTCAGCAGAAGTATGTGCACCATAAAATGGGTGGGGCTCCCCATCAGCAGGTGGCTCATCTTCAGTATCCTCAGGAATAATATGCATGTGAGCATTCCATTGATCACTACGGAGTAAATAAACAGGAACAACCCAAGCCCTTCTATGACCACCCATTTGCCTTAAGACCAAACTTTTGGGGACTAAAGCATCTTTCATTATCCAAACTTTGACCAGTATGCAAGCATGATCCTCCTCACTAATATTGTACCAAATCTGAAGTTTCCCAAATAAAGACACTGCCTTTTCTATCCAATATTCAGTTTGATAATCCAGAGGGAAATTCAGAAACATAACCCACTTCTCTGAACTTAAAGATGCAACCCTCATATTCAAACCTTCATCATGCTTAACAAAGGTGATTCCTATCCAATCATCAATAGTATAGGATCTGCCAACAACTCTATCTCTGACAAAAGAATTTGCAAAGCTAAACAATCCTAGCCCAATAGGGTAATCCTCCATACTACTAACATGGAAACCTTGCCGATTTAAGCGACGACGTAATTCTATACGAGCATGGTACCTTTGCTGGATTGGCACTTGCACATTTGTCTCAGCGATTGGAAAGTTTTCATGGTTCAAAGGTGCCTCAGCACTGACAGCAAGATCAGCTCGAACTCTGCGTCCCTGGGGGCCATTATCAATTGCCAACCCAGTTGGCACAAAGGCCAGTGGATTGCAGTGATAGTTGGCCATGAAACGATGAAGATGCAGCTCGGGAACAAGTTGGAGAGGAGGAGGAGGTAACGAAAGCTGAGAGTTGAAGGTTGAAAGCAAACAGACTTCGTCAGAGTTCACAGTTTTTATCTTTGGCACCCATATTTTATGCAAACTCTGTTTATCTTGTTTACAACTAGTAACAGAATGCCCATATCTCCAACAAAACTGACAGCGTGGTACCTTGAAACAAAAGTCTGAAACATGCCCCTCTGTCAGACACCTAACGCAAAACCCACCAGCAGATTTTCGAACCCAAACTTTTGTAACCAGATGCTTGAAAACCGAAGAGGATAGAGACACCGCAAAGCTAGCTTGATCGGCCTTAACAACCAAGGAATCTATCTTAACCGAATTGGGATCCTGATTCTTAGGGGCGAAAGAACAATCTGATTTAACATGACCAAGTTTTAAACAACCCAGACATCTCGGTTGACTCTGACATAATGACACCACGTGATATGAGGATAGGCAACGTATGCATGCATGTTTGAAAGTTTGAACGTACCCAATAATTTCTGAAGGTGTGAGCTTCGCTTGGATTAGATCTCCAATATGACTTAGCGTAAAAATCTCACGAGACAACCTAGAATCAGTGAGGCCAAGACCAAATTTCAACGGCATTGGATTTGAATTTGAATTCCATATCAGATTGGAGACATGATCCAAGGAAAATTCCAGACATCCCAACTTAAGAGTAGAATTAAAATCTTTATTATGATCAACAGAAGAGCTTCTCAAGAAATTCAAATCTGTTTTGATCGCCATTTTCTTTGAAGAACCAATCGAAGAACTCCCTCTGAGATTATTAAGGAATATTCCTAAGATAAAAAGGAACCGATCTAGCTCTGGGACTAACACCCACCTTCCAATGATCATCCTTAACAAACCCATAGTCCTCAATTCAATCAAAAACAGATGATTTCGTTGGGGATTTTCCATGGTATAATAGAAATAAGCAATGAAAATCCTCACATTTAAAGAACTGTAATGCATGAATAAAATGACCCACACGGTTTGAAGCCACAGAGAAACGAAAGTTTCTTTCATCAAGCCAGTAAACATTGAATTTCTGAGCAGATCCACCCAAACAAGATTCCAAAGCCAGAGCCACATTGACAGTGGACAGAGAGAAGTTGAAATCCAGAAATCTGACCACTAAATAAAATTCTGCCGAGGAACCTCCATCAAAGTGAACAGAGGATCTAAAACGACGACGTACCTGATGTGCCACCCTGAATCCATTCGAAAAATTCCAAAGGAGTAGTGAATCCATGAAGATTACTACCAACACCCAGGAAGAAAAGTCTAGAAGAGATCCTCAGATGGAGATCCATGGCCGCCGAGAAGAGAGGTGGAGAGGTGGTGGCAGAGAGGAGAGGTAGTGGAGGAGAGAGCCATTTCTCCCTGGACACATCCTTCCATGTTTTACTACTTTCCCATTATAATGTCCTAGCTCTTTGCAGTTGTTGCACCACACTTGGCTAATATCTTTCTTTTCCTTTGGTATCATTTCCTCTTGTTTGTTTCCTTGGTTCTTCTTCTTTTCTGGGCATTCACTGGCATAGTGTCCCATCTCTTTGCAATTGTAGCATTGTACCTGGCTTTTGTCCGTCTTCTACTTTTTGGGTCTCTCCAAAGCTAGGAGTTCTTCTAGTTCATGTTCTTCATACCTCACCTCAGAGGTGGGAAATCTTTCTCTCTTCTTGGGGCATTGATCTTCATGCTCCTTGGATGCATGATCCTTGTCTCCACAAGTATTGCTAGCTTGCGTTCCTTCTAGAATAGCATCTTTGTCATCCTTGTTTTCATTAGCTCTTTGGGAAAAGTTTTCTCCCATGTTGATCATTTGAGTAACCAATCCTTGCAGCAATTGGGATTGAAGTTTCAAAATCCTTTGTATGGCTGGGTCTAGTCCATTGTTGTTGGCTAAAAGCTGAGTTGTCTCTTGGTTCAACTGGTTTTGGGTTGCTATAAGTTCTCTCATGTTGTCCTCTTGGCTCTTGTTGTTGTCCTCTTGGATCTTGTTGTTGTCATCATCCTTGATGTTGGAGTCTCTTGGAGAAGTCATCTGTTTGGGTTGAATTGGGATTAGAATAGGCAAGATATTTCTAAGGGAATAATTCTAATCACACACATCACAATTCACACAAACAATGTGCAAGCAATCACAAGCAAACATTCCATTCAAACAACAAGTTTCAAGCATATTTTTAGGCAACCAAAAATATTTTTGTTATACCACATAAGTTGGTGGGTTTGTCTTAAACTAAATATGGTGGTCCATCTATATGGTTCACTTGTGATCTTTCCATCCTTCTTGGTTGATTCCTTTTTACATGAGATTATGGTTTCTTTGGGAAAACTTTTGGTCACAAAAACTTCAAAGGTGAGGATGGCTCCTTCTAAGTTGTGTCCTTAGTCTCCAATTCTTGAGCAAGATTTCTTGTCTCACTTGTAGTCCTTAGTGCTATCCAAGGTTGAAGTCCTTGGTGAAAATGCTGAAGATGTTGAAGTCATTAGAGTTGAAGATGTTGAAGTCATTAGAGTTGATCAAGTTCTTTGCACATGGTGAAGTCTTTGGCCATGGGGTAGGTTATTCCATCAAGTTGAAAATAGAAGAGATGTAGAGTTGAAACCAAAATGGTTGAGGAAAGAGTTTACAAGATTGTTTGTAAATAAGTTTTGGAACAAATACAACTCCTATTTTTCTAAGGGGTTTTGTCCAATCCTAGGGTTACAAATCCTACAGGCAACACAATGCTCTGATACCATCTATAAGGTTCCCAACCTTTAATGAGGTAGAGTCCCCTGTGTTTACAATGCTAGTCCTTGGATCAATAGCTAGCATCCACAGTTAAGATGTAATATCAAGAAACAAAGGTCATACTACAACTTTATAACCAGGAATAACATAATTTATTACATCTTACATAGCTCTCATTTGGCTATTACATTACATTGCAGCAGAATATCTATAAGCATGGGGTCCTTCATCTTCAAAGTGCCACAGGCAAACATGTTGGTTGTAGACATTGTAATCCTAATCATCAAACTTTTCTAACATCAATCAAACCTGCAACATACAAGTTACAGCCACAAGGGTCAATACATTTGAATTGTATTGGCAAGTGATACTATGGTAGTATAGTGGAGTCTAGCATCTATATGCATTTGGCTAAGTGGGGCTTAGGCTTGCTTTGCTCAAAATAGATTTTCCTTATCATTTGAAAATACTAAGTTTTTGCTTTGACCAAATAATCTTTCCCAAGACATCTCCCAATCAAAGATTGAAGATCCTTTATCCCTTGTTTAACCACAAGTTTTTAACTTTGAAATTTGAATGATGAGATTCTTGATTGCTTCCATGTATTGATGCTCAAATTGTCCTTTACCAGGGACATGGCTAAGTACTTAGATTTTACACTCTGCAGAGGTGGTGCACTTTCCCCACAAAACTTGGTTTCCCAAGACAAGATCTTTCGGAAGCCTTTCGACCAAATGGACGCGCTCCAACCTATCATTCCCACTACCACCAACTGTCCAAATGGCTAAGTTCTATCAACCTATATGATCTAGGCAGAGCCCATAATGCCAAGTGGTTGCACTTGAAGCTTCTCAACATTTGACATCTCCAATCTCTTTATTCCTGGGTGGCAATCCACAAGTGTGATACACAAGGTAAACCATAGCCATGGGCCTTGTGTAACCACTCAACCAAAAACCACCAAGCAATTACCATTCGACCCAGGTGATTCATTAACTTAGTTGTTTTATTAAACAAAATACAAGTCCTCAGACTTAGAAATTTTTCCATAGTGTGAATATATATTCCACCCTTGTTTTCTATTAGCTAAGCTAAGCATGATAGTAGTAGGAATCTTAACTTAGGAAAATTTTCTACTAAGGTTTCATCTACTAGGTTTTCCCATAGCATGGTTATACTTAGCAAAATTCCATGCAAGTTTTACGTAGAAAAATCACTAATGCATAGTGAAAGTAATGGGACAAAAGTATGAAGCATCACTTGAATTTTTGGTAGAGGGTATAAGTTCACTCCTTGTCCTTGCAACAATCACACACTTCAAGTCACTACAATTCAATCAAGCAAGGCACAAATCTACCAATCAAGCAAACCAACACATAAAATCATAGAACCAAGATAATGCATGCAAGCATGCCAAGGATTGTTTTATTTGGAAAAGTCGTTCATAATGGGACATAAACATTTGAAAACACCTATTGGTCATTTTATAAAGTGGCAAAAAGTCATTTGCAAGGGATTTCACTTCCTAAACCATTTTCAAAATAAAGTATCATTTTATGTGGTGTAGAAATGTTTTTTCTAAGGCATTAATCTATAGGGCTCACAAAATCTGTTTTCAAACCACAAAACTTTATGTTTAGGGTCAGAGAGTTTAAAACAAAACATTTCCCAAAAGTTTTCTTCCAAAACCATTTTTAATAAATAAACTATATTTTTATTTGTCTAGAAATGGTTTTAAATCAAAGAATCATTCTTTTGTTTCACCAAATACATTTTTGAAACCACAAAGTGTTTCCTATGGTCAGTAGGTTCAAATCACACCATTTGCCAAATATTTTATCCCAAAAATCATTTTAGAACAATTTTTATAATCTAAATAAGCATACAAATGTTTCTGCAAAAACAAACATTTTTCCAGAAGCTTTTTACTAAACAAATTGCAGGGTTGGCTAGGGCTTGTCTTGCTGATTCCATTTATATAAAGTTTGCAAAATGTGGACGTGTGGAACAAAAGTTACAAGGTTTGCAAATTTGCATCTAAATTAGATTCTAAAATCTGCTTTAAATCAAACTAGTGACACGTGGCGCTTTCCTATTCGTCGGTACCGCTTCGGCCGGATGACGCTCCCTGGTGCGTTGGATCAAGTCAGATCGAGCGGCATAGGTTGCGTACCTCTTCAGCGTTTAATGATCTATCGTATCCATTGGATCGTCATCTAACGGGCATCGTCGCCTTGACCAAGTTCTGGCGGCGCTCGACGGCTGCGCGCGGCGGCGATGGTCAGACGACGGCGAAATCGACGCTACAGGAAGCGAGGGAGGAAAGGAATATCCACACCGTGTTCGCAGAAGCCTGGGAAAGCTCAAGGTGTTCTCGAGGAGTCATGGGGCGCACGGAGTTCACGGCTATTGCTCACCGGAGTTCTTGCTGGCGTCAGTTGCGCGCGGTCGTGGTCGAGGGCGAGGCTGCAGATCGTCCCGAAGCAAAATAAGTGCACGGTTAGATGCGGGCGAGTGCGGTGAGTACAAGAGTGTCATCGGGAAGGAGAGGGGCGGACGCATGCTTACGAGGAGGGTCGCCGGAGAAGAAGCAGATTGTGGCGGCGCTTGGAGTCGTCGGTGTCAAGGCTCAGAGGCGCGCGCGAGCGAGCTGGCACTACGGGGAGGTGCGCCTGGGTCTGGAGAACTTGCCCGTGTGCTCGGGGAGGTAAGAGGTGGCGAATACTAGCCGGAATCAGCAAGGAGAGTCGTCGGAGACAGAGGTGCTCGGAGAGGAATTAGGGCGGCCTTGGGGCGTGTTGAGGTGGGACGACAGAGGGGAAAGAGAGAGAAGGTGCTGGCGTTTATCACTGCGTGGTCACGGCGAGGGATTAACGCGACATTAAGGTGTAATCAAGCGAGCGTTTAACGGCAGAAACGGCAGCGGTGTCTGGGGGAAGAACAGGTCGCGGGGTTGAAGACGGTGAGCTGGCGGTGGGGCCGTCTGGCAGCGAGAGAAGGGAAAGGGAAATGGGGTCCATCTGCCAGTGTCTGAGTGGGTAAGTTCCTGAGTGCGAAGCGTTTTTCTGCGGGGTGAGAGGGAGTGGGCTAACTGGGCCTAGTGGGCTGGGCTGGTTGGGTCGAGTCCATTTCATATTTTTTTTTGTTCTGAATCTTTTCCCTTTTTCCAATTCAATTTCTGTTTTGAAATTCAAACCACAATTCAAACAACCAAATCAAATAAACTTCCACTAAACTTTATGTTGATTTTAGCTCTGTTTATCAACACAAATCAAAGTCCAAAACAAAATAATATTTTTTAATCTTTTTAGGATCCCTTTATTAATTAAATAAAATGGACCTTAGTTATTAAATCAAATAAGGTTTGATTTATTTATTTTTAAAACTCTATTTGAAATTTAAATAAAGCCAAAAACACTTCAGTAGGTTTTATTTGAGAATATAAAATACTTGGAAAACTTATTTAAAATAAATAAATAAGTTTTAGTGTTTATTTAAAATGGGAAAAGCCTTTACTTAAATAAAAATTGGTTTATTAACAAACTCTCATTATTTTATTTAAATAAACTTTTACTCTTTTAATCAAAGCAAAACATTTTATTTCAAAAGCTTGGCCAAGTTTTAATTTGGCTATATAAAATAATCCTTATTTATAAATCTACCTTTTCCTTTGAAAACCAAATCCTTTTATTAAAGGTCCAAAAATAGTAATTTGAAATATTTTTAAGTTTATTGTTTATTTATCTTTTTAAATCCCTTTAGGATCCTATTTGATCCAAATAGGTTTTGAAAGTTTCCAATTGGATTCAAAAAGTTTCTTCTCACCCCGAAAATCAACAAAGTTTTATTTTATTCATTATTTTTCACATTACAAGATTTGGAAAATCTTGGGATGTGACAGGCTACCACCCTTAAAATAAATCTCGTCCCGAGATTTGGGAAGGCTAGGGTTACAAGTTGGCTCAAAAGCATCTAGGGTACTACCACCCTTAAAAAATTCCATCTAAATTACATACTGGCCTTCTTGGGATCTTGGTGTAACTTTCCTGGACAGAAGTTTGAATAGTGGCCTAGCTCCTTGCATTTGAAACATGTGACAAGGCTGAGATCCCTCATAGGCTTGTTTATCTTGTGTTTCATCTTTTCTGGACAATTGCTTGCATAATGTCCTAGCTCTTTGCAGTTGTTGCACCACACTTGGCTAATATCTTTCTTTTCCTTTGGTATCATTTCCTCTTTTTTGTTTCCTTGGTTCTTCTTCTTTTCTGGGCATTCACTGGCATAGTGTCCCATCTCTTTGCAATTGTAGCATTGTACCTGGCTTTTGTCCTTCTTCTTCTTTTTGGGTCTCTCCAAAGCTAGGAGTTCTTCTTGTTCATGTTCTTCATACCTCACCTCAGAGGTGGGAAATCTTTCTCTCTTCTTGGGGCATTGATCTTCATGCTCCTTGGATGCATGATCCTTGTCTCCACAAGTATTGCTAGCTTGGGTTCCTTCTAGAATAGCATCTTTGTCATCCTTGTTGTCATTAGCTCTTTGGGAAAAGTTTTCTCCCATGTTGATCATTTGAGTAACCAATCCTTGCAGCAATTGGGATTGAAGTTTCAAAATCCTTTGTATGGCTGGGTCTAGTCCATTGTTGTTGGCTAAAAGCTGAGTTGTCTCTTGGATCAAATGGTTTTGGGTTGCTATAAGTTCTCTCATGTTGTCCTCTTGGCTCTTGTTGTTGTCATCATCCTTGATATTGGAGTCTCTTGGAGAAGTCATCTATTTGGGTTGAATTGGGATTAGAATAGGCAAGATATTTCTAAGGGAATAATTATAATCACACACATCCAAGTTCACACAAACAATGTGCAAGCAATCACAAGCAAACATTCCATTCAAACAACAAGTTTCAAGCATATTTTTATGCAACCAAAAATATTTTTGTTATACCACATAAGTTGGTGGGTTTGGCTTAAACTAAATATGGTGGTCCATCTATATGGTTCACTTGTGATCTTTCCATCCTTCTTGGTTGATTCCTTTTGACATGAGATTATGGTTTCTTTGGGAAAACTTTTGGTCACAAAAACTTCAAAGGTGAGGATGGCTCCTTCTAAGTTCTGTTTCCTTAGTCTATAATTCTTGAGCAAGATTTCTTGTCTCACTTGTAGTCCTTAGTGTTATCCAAGGTTGAAGTCCTTGGTGAAAATGCTGAAGATGTTGAAGTCATTAGAGTTGAAGATGTTGAAGTCATTAGAGTTGATGAAGTACTTTGCACATGGTGAAGTCTTTGGCCATGGGGTAGGTTTTTCCATCAAGTTGAAAATAGAAGAGATGTAGAGTTGAAACCAAAATGGTTGAGGAAAGAGTTTACAAGATTGTTTGTAAATAAGTTTTGGAACAAATACAACTCCTATTTTTCTAAGGGGTTTTGTCCAATCCTAGGGTTACAAATCCTACAGGCAACACAATGCTCTGATACCATCTGTAAGGTTCCCAACCTTTAATAAGGTAGAGTCCCCTGTGTTTACAATGCTAGTCCCTGGATCAATAGCTAGCATCCATAGTTAAGATGTAATATCAAGAAACAAAGGTCATACTACAACTTTATAACCAGGAATAACATAATTTATTACATCTTACATAGCTCTCATTTGGCTATTACATTACATTGCAGCAGAATATCTATAAGCATGGGGTCCTTCATCTTCAAAGTGCCACAGGCAAACATGTTGGTTGTAGACATTGTAATCCTAATCATCAAACTTTTCTAACATCAATAAAACCCGCAACATACAAGTTACAGCCACAAGGGTCAATACATTTGAATTGTATTGGCAAGTGATACTATGGTAGTATAGTGGAGTCTATCATCTATATGCATTTGGCTAAGTGGGGCTTAGGCTTGCTTTGCTCAAAATAGATTTTCCTTATCATTTGAAAATACTAAGTTTTTTGCTTTGACAAAATAATCTTTCCCAAGACATCTCCCAATCAAACATTGAAGATCCTTTATCCCTTGTTTAACCACAAGTTTTTAACTTTGAAATTTGAATGATGAGATTCTTGATTGCTTCCATGTCTTGATGCTCAAATTGTCCTTTACCAGGGACATGGCTAAGTACTTAGATTTTACACTCTGTAGAGGTGGTGCACTTTCCCCACAAGACTTGGTTTCCCAAGACAAGATATTTCGGAAGCCTTTCCTTAGACAAAATGGACGCGCTCCAACCTATCATTCCCACTACCACCAACTGTCCAAATGGCTAAGTTCTAGCAACCTATATGATCTAGGCAGAGCCCATAATGCCAAGTGGTTGCACTTGAAGCTTCTCAACATTTGACATCTCAAATCTCTTTATTCCTGGGTGGCAATCCACAAGTGTGATACTCAAGGTAAACCATAGCCATGGGCCTTGTGTAACCACTCAACCAAAAACCACCAAGCAATTACCATTCGACCCAGGTGATTCATTAACTTAGTTGTTTTATTAAACAAAATACAAGTCCCCAGACTTAGAAATTTTGCCATAGTGTGAATATATATTCCACCCTTGTTTTCTATTAGCTAAGCTAAGCATGATAGTAGTAGGAATCTTAACTTAGGAAAATTTTCTACTAAGGTTTCATCTACTAGGTTTTCCCATAGCATGGTTATACTTAGCAAAATTCCATGCAAGTTTTACTTAGAAAAATCACTAATGCATAGTGAAAGTAATGGGACAAAAGTATGAAGCATCACTTGCCTTTTTTGTAGAGGGTATAAGTTCACTCCTTGTCCTTGCAACAATCACACTCTTCAAGTCACTACAATTCAATCAAGCAAGGCACAAATCTACCAATCAAGCAAAACAACACATAAAATCATAGAACCAAGATAATGCATGCAAGCATGCCAAGGATTGTTTTATTTGGAAAAGTGGTTCATAATGGGACATAAACATTTGAAAACACCTATTGGTCATTTTATAAAGTGGCAAAAAGTCATTTGCAAGGGATTTCACTTCCTAAACCATTTTCAAAATAAAGTATCATTTTATGTGGTGTAGAAATGTTTTTTCTAAGGCATTAATATATAGGGCTCACAAAATCTGTTTTCAAACCACAAAACTTTATGTTTAGGGTCATAGAGTTTAAAACAAAACATTTCCCAAAAGTTTTCTTCCAAAACCATTTTTAATAAATAAACTATATTTTTATTTGTCTAGAAATGGTTTTAAATCAAAGAATCATTCTTTTGTTTCACCAAATACATTTTTGAAACCACAAAGTGTTTCCTATGGTCAGTAGGTTCAAATCACACCATTTGCCAAAGATTTTATCCCAAAAATAATTTTAGAACAATATTTATAATCTAAATAAGCATACAAATGTTTCTGCAAAAACAAACATTTTTCCAGAAGCTTTTTACTAAACAAATTGCAGGGTTGGCTAGGGCTTGTCTTGCTGATTCCATTTATATAAAGAGTGCAAAATTTGGACGTGTGGAACAAAAGTTACAAGGTTTGCAAATTTGCATCTAAATCAGATTCTAAAATCTGCTTTAAATCAAACTAGTGACACGTGGCGCTTTCCTATTCGTCGGTACCGCTTCGACTGGATCACGCTCCCTGGTGCGTTGGATCAAGTCAGATCGAGCGGCACAGGTTGCGTACCTCTTCAGCGTTTAGTGATCTATCGTATCCATTGGATCGTCATCTAACGGCCATCGTCGCCTTGACCAAGTTCTGGCGGCGCTCGACGGCTGCGCGCGGCGGCGACGGTCAGAAGATGGCGAAATCGACGCTACAGGAAGCGAGGGAGGAAAGGAATATGCTCACCGTGTTCGCAGAAGCCTGGGGAACTCAAGGTGTTCTCGAGGAGTCAAGGGGCGCACGGAGTTCACGGCTATTGCTCACCGGAGTTCTTGCTGGCGTCGGTTGCGCGCGGTCGTGGTCGAGGGCGAGGCTGCAGATCGTCCCGAAGCAAAATAAGTGCACGGTTAGATGCGGGCGAGTGCGGTGAGTGCAGGAGTGTCATCGGGAAGGAGAGGGGCGGACGCATGATTACGAGGAGGGTCGCCGGAGAAGAAGCAGATGGTGGCGACACTTGGAGTCGTCGGTGTCGAGGCTCAGAGGCGCGCGCGAGCAAGCTGGCACTACGGGGAGGTGCGCCTGGGTCTAGAGAACTTGCCCGTGTGCTCGGGGAGGTAAGAGGTGGCGAATACTGGCCGGAATCGGCAAGGAGAGTCGTCGGAGACAGAGGTGCTCGGAGAGGAATTAGGGCGGCCTTGGGGCATGTTGAGGTGGGACGACAGAGGGGAAAGAGAGAGAAGGTGCTGGCGTTTATCACTGCGTGGTCACGGCGAGGGATTAACGCGACATTAAGGTGTAATCAAGCGAGCGTTTAACGGCAGGAACGGCAGCGGTGTCTGGGGGAAGAACAGGTCGCGGGGTTGAAGACGGTGAGCTGGCGGTGGGGTCGTCTGGCTGCGAGAGAAGGGAAAGGGAAATGGGGTCCATCTGCCAATGTCTGAGTGGGTAAGTTCCTGAGTGCGAAGCGTTTTTCTGCGGGGTGAGAGGGAGTGGGCTAACTGGGCCTAGTGGGCTGGGCTAGTTGGGTCGAGTCCATTTCATATTTTTTTTGTTCTGAATCTTTTCCCTTTTTCCAATTCAATTTCTGTTTTGAAATTCAAACCACAATTCAAACAACCAAATCAAATAAACTTCCACTAAACTTTATGTTGATTTTAGCTCTGTTTATCAACACAAATCAAAGTCCAAAACAAAATATTTTTTAATCTTTTTAGGATCCCTTTATTAATTAAATAAAATGGACCTTACTTATTAAATCAAATAGGGTTTGATTTATTTATTTTTAAAACTCTATTTGAAATTTAAATAAAACCAAAAACACTTCAGTAGGTTTTATTTGAGAATATAAAATACTTGGAAAACTTATTTAAAATAAATAAATAAGTTTTAGTGTTTATTTAAAATGGGAAAAGCCTTTACTTAAATAAAAATTGGTATATTAACAAACTCTCATTATTTTATTTAAATAAACTTTTACTCTTTTAATCAAAGCAAAACATTTTATTTCAAAATCTTGGCCAAGTTTTAATTTGGCTATATAAAATAATCCTTATTTATAAATCTACCTTTTCCTTTGAAAACCAAATCCTTTTATTAAAGATCCAAAAATAGTAATTTGAAATATTTTTAAGTTTATTGTTTATTTATCTTTTTAAATCCCTTTAGGATCCTATTTGATCCAAATAGGTTTTGAAAGTTTCCAATTGGATTCAAAAAGTTTCTTCTCACCCCGAAAATCAACAAAGTTTTATTTTATTCATTATTTTTCACATTACAAGATTTGGAAAATCTTGGGATGTGACAATATTGTTGTGCCATGTGCTCCTTATACTCCAAGGACTTCTGGATATGCACCTCGTCCGAATGCTACTCCAAACAATGCTGGTGGATCAAATTATCCTGCTGCTGGCACTGGATAAGGCCTTATATGTTTCAACTGTCGCCAACCTGGCCACTACGCAAGATATTGTCCTCAAAAGAGTGCTGCTGAGAAGGCACAACCACCAAAGAAGAATGATAAGTATCCAGGCGCTAGAAAAGGATGCCTAAACCATATCTCTATCGAGGAGGCTCAACAAGATCCAAGCGTCATCATGGGTACGCTTCAAATCAATCAAATTCCAGCTAAAGTTTTGTTTGATTCTGGAGCATCGCATTCATTCCTGTCACAAGCTTTTGCTCAAATGGATGGGATAAGTTTTGAGGGGTTGTCTGTTCCTATGCTAGTTCAATCTCCTGGTTCTAGTTGGCGTTCCACCATGGTTAGTCATGGGAATCTAATCTAAGTTGCATTTCAACTTTTCCCCACTTCTTTGATCGCCCTCAAGTCAACTGACATTGACATCATTCTGGGCATGGACTGGTTCACCCGTTATCAAGCCATCCTCGATTGTACAATCAAGTCTGTGACTCTGACTAGTCCTGCTGGCATAACAGTCAAGTATTGGAGCGTAGGGTCACTATCTCCTTCAGCTGTTTCTATTCCTGAAGCAGAGTTGTATGCTCTTGAAGTTCTACCTCCGTTAGAGATCCAAGATGTTTCCGTGGTCTGTGAGTTTCTGGATGTCTTTCCTGAGGAGTTTCCTAGCATGCCACCTGATCGAAGTGTGGAGTTTGTCATAGAGTTAGTTCCTGGAACTGCTCCTGTTTCTAAAAGACCCTATCGTATGCCTCCTCATGATCTTGTGGAGTTGAAGAAGCAATTAGAGGAGTTAGAAGGAAAAGAATACATTCAACCCAGCACATCTTCTTGGGGATGTCCTACCATCTTTGTCAAGAAGCAGGATACCAATATACCGCGTCTGGTTGTGGATTATCGCCCACTCAATGTTGTGACTATCAAGAACAAGTATCCCCTCCCTAGGATCAATAATCTCTTTGATCAGTTAAGTGGTGCCACTGTATTTTCTAAAATGGATTTAAGGTCAGGGTATCACCAGATAGATATCCGTAAGGAAGATATTCCAAAGACTGCTTTCACCAGTCGTTACGGTCTTTTGAGTATACAGTCATGTCCTTTGGTCTTACCAATGCTCCAACCACTTTTATGCGCCTCATGAACTATGTATTCATGGAGTATCTTGACAAGTTCGTCGTGGTTTACATCGATGATATTCTGGTCTATTCCAAGAATGAAGAAGAGCACGCTGAACATCTTCGTTTGGTGTTGACAAAACTTCGAGAACATCGTCTTTATGCCAAGTTTTCCAAATGTGAGTTTTGGTTAGAAGAGCTCGTGTTCCTTGGTCATGTTTTTTCCGAAAAAGGGGTTGTTGTTATCCCCGATAAGGTTCAAACTATCCTCGACTGGGAGTCTCCTAAATCCGTAAAGGATGTCCGAAGTTTTCTCGGGATGGCTGGTTATTACCGTCGATTCATCGAGAACTTCTCCAGTATTGCAAAGCCAATGACTAATCTTCTTAAGAAGGATAAGAAGTTCGAATGGTCTGATAAGGCTGAAGAAAGCTTCTAGATGCTGAAAACCAAGTTAACAACTGCTCCGGTGCTGGTTCTTCCAGACACTAGTAAGGACTTTGTTGTCTTCTGCAATGCTTCTTACCAAGGTCTCGGATTTGTGTTGATGCAAGATGGGCATCTGGTGGCTTATGCCTCCCGTCAGCTAAAACCACATGAGAACAACTACCCAACTCATGATCTTGAGCTTGCAGCTGTTGTTCATGATTTTAAGCAATGGCGACATTACCTTCTTGGTAGTCGTTGCGAGTTATACTCGGATCATCAGAGTCTGAATTACCTTTTCACACAACCTGATCTGAATCTCAGGCAAAGAAGATGGTTGGAACTCATCAAGGACTATGATTTGGGTATCAACTATCAACCTGGGAAAGCCAACGTCGTCGCTGATGCGGTAAGTCGTTAGTCTTATTGCAACAATTTGATGATCAAACAATCTCAACCTTTTCTTCATGAGGAATTTTCTCGATTGAATCTTGAAGTATTTCCTCGTGGATTCCTTTCTACTCTTGAAGTGAAGTCTTCTCTAGAGGATCAGATCAAAGCTGCTCAAAGGCAGGACCATGAGGTTGACATGATTAAAGAGAACATTGCCAGTGGAGTTGCTAACTGTTTCTCTGTTAACGATGAAGGCGTTCTCTATTTTAGTAACCGTTTGGTAGTGCCGAACGGAGACGACTTGAAGAAGATAATTCTTACCGAAGCTCATGAATCACCTCTTTCCATTCACCCCGGAGGTACCAAGATGTATCGGGATCTTCGTCAAAGATTCTGGTGGTCTGGTATGAAGAAAGATATCGGTCGTTTTGTTGCTGAATGTGACATTTGTCGTCGCGTCAAAGCTGAACATCAAAGGCGCGCTGGTCTCTTACAACCACATCGCATCCCTGAGTGGAAATGGGATGAATCGGTATGGACTTCATCACTGGTCTTCCTAAAACTCAAAAAGGAAATGATGCAATCTGGGTGATCGTTGACTATTTGTCTAAGGTCGCTCACTTTCTTCCCATCAAGGAAAGCCTTCGAGCCAGTGAACTGGCTGATCTTTACATCTCTCGGATTATTGTTCTTCATGGTATTCCTAAGAAGATAACATCTGATCGTGGAAGTCTGTTCACCTCCAAGTTCTGGGAAAGTTTCCAAACTTCTATGGGAACTCGTCTCTCCTTCAGTACAGCTTACCATCCTAGCACCGGTGGTCAAACCGAAAGAGTGAATCAAATCCTTGAAGACATGCTTAGAGCGTGTTTCATATCTTTTGGCAAGAACTAGGAGAAATATCTTCCTTTTGCTGAATTCTCCTACAACAACAGTTATTAGTCTAGTATTGGTATGGCACCTTTCCAATTCTTATATGGAAGAACCTGTCGTACTCCTTTGAACTGGTCAGAAACCGACGAAAGGAAGTTCTTTGGACCAGATATGATCTAGGAAGCAGAAGATCAAGTTCGTATCATTCGATATTTTCTGAAAACTGCTCAGTCTCTCCAGAAAAGCTATCATGATCCTCACCATCAACGTGTTGAATATGAAGTTGGTGATCAAGCTTATCTCCGGGTCACTCTCTGAAGGGTGTCCATATTTTCGGTATCAAAGGCAAACTGGCTCCTCGCTATGTTGGTCCTTTCCATGTTCTATCCAGGCAAGGTAACCTCGCATACAAGTTGGAGTTGCCTGCAAACTTCCCTGATGTGCATGATGTCTTTCATGTGTCTCAACTCAAGCATTGCTTCAAAGATCCTGTTCGTGGTGTTTATCACCAAACTCTTGATCTCCAGAAGGATCTGACTTACCGTGAGTATCCTGTTCGTATCCTTAATGAATCCGAGCGCAAAACTCGTCGTCAAAACATCAAGTTACTGAAAGTTCAGTGGTCTCATCACTCTGAGGACGAAGCAACCTGGGAACAAGAAGATCGTCTTAGATCTGAGTACCCTGCCTTCTTTTATAAAACTTAGGAATCTCGGGTCGAGATTCTTGTAATATATGTACTTATTACTTAAAGCATTGCATGCATGTGTTAAACCTAATGAACTATATGCATAATACCAAGTATGTTGAATTAAATACAAGTACAAACCCTAACCCTAACCCTCCCCCTCTATTTGAAAGCATTCAAATAGTTTTGAATTTTGAAAATGACAAAATGTTTGGAGCCCAAAAGGATTAATAGGGCCACTGCAATATTTCAAATAATTCTAACAAAGTCTTGTATTTTGAATTGTTCAAAACAGATTCCAAATGAAATTACAAAAGAGAAAACTAAAAATAGAAAAAGAAAAATAATTTCTAGAAATAAAAACAGCAGAAGCCGTAGCTGGGCCATGGCCCATCTTCCTCTCCTCTTTCTCTGCCGCACTACGTAGCCCGCAGTAGCCCAACCTAGACCACCCGGGGCCCAGGAGCCGGCCCCGTACTGCTTCACGATACGGCGTCTTTGTCGACGACGAAACCCTGCTTCGTTGTCGCCAGCGATGTCGTCCGTCACCGTGCCGCGCCAAGATTCATGCCACTGACGACGCCGATGCCTACAAGACCCCACGCCGCCGCAGTGGAGAACCCTACCCTTCTTTCTCCCCCTCGCGCGCTTCCTCTCCTTCCTCTGCCAAAGCCTAGTTGTCCGGGCTCCGGCGAGCCTCGTCGTCTCCGGACCCCCCGTGCCCCATGGAGCGGTCTGGAAGAAGCTCCGTGTCGCCATCGTCGATACTGTCAAGCCACGCAAGCTGGGAGGACATCTCTTGGCCGGAATCAAGCTCGACCTCAACTCCAGCCGCCGCAGTCAAGTCGTCGATTCTCCTCCCTCCGGCCTCCCCTCGCTTCATCGACCTCACTGTCGTGATCGTGGTGAGCTAGCGGACCTCCTGCACCTCTCCGTTCCTCCCCTCTCGCGCTGTGCTACTGTCCCGACGAGCACCCCTCGCTTCATCGACCTCACTGTCATCACCGTGACGTCACAGTGATGCAATAAAGCTATTTTCTTTTCTTAAATGTTTCTTTAATTTCTCGAATATAAATAAACCCTGTGGGCCACCCATGTCAGAATTTTAACAATTTGCATAAATGTTTTCAGAAATGAATAAAGTTATGACATGTGGGCCCAAGTTGAAAAATAGTTTAAATATCCCAAAAATGATTTAAAATGAATTAAAAGTTGAGAAATTCATAACTAATTCATTTTAAATCAGAAAAATACAAATAATATATCAAAATGTTTAGCAAAAGGAGAACTATCTAATTGTACTAGAATCATGTATTGTTAAGCAACTTTTATGACAAGTTTAATTAGAAGAACCAATTGAACCCCACAGGTGATTCCGAGGATCCCCCTGTTCTAGTGTTTGGGCCTCTCGGACCCTGATTAAAGTGACCCACCATGCCTTAGGGTTTCATTTCAACACTATTAACTTGTCATATCATCCATAAATGATTGCACATTGCATTATGCCATGTCTTGATTGTCGCTTTCCTTTCTGGTATTTGTTCTTTGCGATAGGATCCGAGTCCGAGGCTGAATCAACAGCACTGAAGATCCATACTGGCCTACTGACAGACAAGGCAAGCGTATCCTCTCATTCTGAACCTACTTTTACAAAGTATATTACTTTCTCGCTATGATGCACACGATTCCAATGTGGTCTTTTGTCAGTAGTTAGTGTTACCTATCTGCTGCATAGTTCCCCTGTTGTAGCCTTACACTCCTAATCCACTGCTCCTAGCTTACCTAGGTCTAGCATATGAGCGTTGCTAGAGCTTCTGAGATCGACAGCTTAGACATGCATACTATCAATGTTTGATCTATCCGAACTACGAATCAGAGATGCCGGAGAATCTAGAAAGGTAGGAGTTGGTGACATTCTCGGAGGAGTTAACTAAATATGATAAGGATTGTATGGGATGCCACGTTGGGTGTGGTTTTTGTAGTCCCATGCTCGCCACCACTAGGACCCGAGTTCTTGCCCCTTGAACCAAGATGAGCGTACAACCACACGGGGCTATGGGAACCCCTCGATTGACTAACTGGCCTAGTAGATTCCATGAGTCACATAGTTCGGGCTTTCCATTTGGCATACGCATTGAAAAACTTTTCGAAATGAGGAGGTGAAGGACGTGCATCATAACAGGTAGGGAAGCGTGTCCGCAGTTGCTGGGGGTAGATAGCGCCCCTGGTAAAGCAACCACGCCTCACATCTTTAAGTACCGGCTTCGGGATTTGACCCGTTACAGCGGAACCATACTTATTGCGTGACTCATGGTCTCGGCAAAAGCAAGGTAAAGGCCGTGGTCAACCACCCTCTGCCGGCCTTCCAAGGAAGAGGGCTAATAATTTGGCATTAAGAGTCAGTTGGTATGTGTGGGTAAAGTTGTACACCCCTGCAAGGTATTAATCTTTTTGAAAAGCCGTGTTCATGGTTATGAACGACTTGGGAACGGACGTGATGATCATAGAGAACTATAAACTAAGTAAAACTTGCTGATCCATGTGTGCTTAAGGATGATTCCTCTTTGTTGAGGGGGTGATCCTAGATAGGAGGTTCTAATGAAGCTGGTGGTTATCAAGAATGTGATGAACAGGATGAAGAAGTCGCTATCTTATCCCTTTTAAAAGATTCTTAGTAGACGAGCCTCTTCTCTCTCTTGTTTACAAATAAAGATTGCTTTCCGCAAAAGAAAATTCATAGAAAGCCTTTCTAGCCACAACATGTAGATACTAGATTATCTATATCTTGCGGAGTACATTCTCGTACTCAGCCTTGCACCATTGTTGTTTTTCTACAGAGGATCTGGTTGCAACTGAAGGTGGCTTCTACGTTGACATCGACGAGTAGTTGGGGGTCCCAGGTAGCAGCCTAAGGACTATGGGATGGACGTCACTTTTGTTAATGGCCTCTTAGGCCTTTTGCTAAGTTGTTGTGTAGAACAACATAATGTGCTATCACTGTGTTATGTAATGTTGGGTCTATGACCTCTGGTTTGTAATAACTCTAATATCTCACTCTGCTAAGAGTTTAAACTTATGCTGTTGAATCCCTGTGTTCTGTAATGTTACCGAATCATACTATGATCTTCCGTGTATGGGAGTTGAACTTATCTTAGATGGTGATCTGAGGTTAGTTTAACCCTAACTCCAGGGGGTGCTACATAAAGAAAGCCAGCGACTCAACCAAAGAGCCCCTAGTGTCGCTCTAAGGGGAAAATATTGCATCTTTTCTAGCAAAAACCCAATAAAACCCTGGAGTCAAACCCTAGTCATCGTTAGGTGATAATCGCTCACTAAATCGGAATCATGGACCCCACCTGAAGGATAACAATCGCCACGTCTCCAGAATTTGAAGATACCTCAGGAAAGTCCACCATCATCAATACGACTCCCTAGCCAACACCCATGTGTATCAAGAACATGAAGACAGAAGAAGCTGACTATCGTGGTAAAGTATTAAAGAAGGATCAACTCACCATATCGCCTCAAGAAAGAAGGAACATATTTCCGCTAAACCTACTGTCAACACCCGAATTTTTAATCCCAAATGCCCGTTATGCCATAAATCGCAATCCCAGGATTACCATTTTAGCAAGACATAACATACTGGATATCACAGTACATCATCCATTACAAACCATACATAAGATCTTACAACAAATAAAGGATCTTGTGATCCAGTCTTAGTACAATCATAGCAGTGTAATAACGTAATAATAACAGTAGAGTGTGCGAAGCTCCATCTTCATGGTCACAGGCAATGCTGACGATGGGAGATGATCCTAGTTGTCTTAACCTTCCCGTGGTCCATCCTCCTGATAGTCCTCTTCATAGTCTAGCCACGGGAATAGCTACGGACAAAGCCATGAGTACTCTTTAAGTACTCGCAAACTAAGACTAACAAGTGAAGTGGTTTTGAGTAGGAAATACTAGGATCTAGGTTGTTTTGCAAAAATCCAGATTTACCTTAACTGAGTTCAGAAGCAAAGAAGCTAGTTGAAAGTTTTATAACACCTATGTGGGAACTTGAGTTTTCATATCACAACCCGGTTGTGGTCAAGTCAAAGTTATGATTCATTTCACAAGTCATTTTGAAAACATCTGATGACGGAATAGTATGGCCACTCCAACTGTCCACAACCGCGGATGCGGCTATTCGAATAGTTTGAAACTCTGCAGAGGTGGTACACTTTCACCACAATATTTGATACATCCATCAGGAACAATCCTGAATTCACCATACTCAAAATGCGGATAATCAATCCTAACCTTTCAATTACACGCCCTAGTATAGGCACCTCTCCTTTGAGTTTGGACTCCCAACCATGACCAACTGTCATCTTGGGAACTGCATAGGTGGAAAATCTTCACAAGGTAGCCTCAGCTCAAACCTTGGCCGCAAGGGAACCCATACTAAGGTATATAAACTTCCAGTCAAGCCCTACCCAAATTTCTGGTATTGTGATTGTACGGTAAAATTGGAATGGTATCGCATCCAGACAACCATCAGTTTTATAAAGGGCTAAGTCTCATGCCTTAACATTTTCGTCATAAAAAAATCATCTGGTGTTCAAGAACACATGTCAAAACATTTCATTAGAATGATTCATCATTCTAAGGTTTTCATAACCATTTTCACCAAGTATTCCCATCTAAAGTGATCTAGTTTTATGCTTAGCACTAGCATCTACAAGTGGGGGTAAACACTAATGAGGGTGGTAAACAACTAGGGATGATCTAAGTTCAATCTCATGCCTCAGGATGACATCAAGATTTATCTAACTTAGGCCAAGTTTTATGATCTTTATGCTACCTTTAAATATCTTTCCAAAATCTACAAGTCACTAAGTAAACTCAATATAGAAAGCTTTCATAAAGAAATAAAATAACTAAGCTTGCAAGTAAAACTGGGTTTGGTATAATCATCGGTAATCAAGGCATGCCTAATGCATTGCATAGGTTATATAGTTTTCACAGTTGAAAGTGTTGAAGTTATCCTCTGCTTCTTCCTCGTAGTATTCTCCTTCCTCCTCATATTCTTGGTCGGTACTAGCATCTATAAATGAATACGAGGTACACAATCACTAAACAATACTTAACTAATTCTATTTATCACACCAAGGTTCACACTAGATGATCTAGCATCATCACTATTATCGCAAAGATTTAAACACTTCTTTTATTTATTTTATTTTAGAAAAGTAATTTCTACTCATTGAAAAACTACTTAAGATTTAATATTCTCCAACTAAAACATGGCATCATGTTGACACATGTCATCACCATATATTTCAGTATTTGGGAATGTGATTTAAAGTGGTGTCACAATTTAATAAGGTTTAACCCTTTTATTTTAATTAAATAAAGTGACTAGAATTGCCTATGAGGAATTATTTTATTACTTGTCCATTCTTACTGCAAGTAAACCTAGATATTTTTATATATTCAGAACGGTCTTATCAAATGTGATTTTTGAGAGCCTTTGTGGTTAAATTTTGAAAAATGTTTGAATGCAGAAAAGTCTCTGCCTTGTTATTTTTACTATAGGTGATCTACAATTCCAAAATATTTGAATCCAAAAAGCTTGGATTAAGAATTTCAGTACCTTTATAGCAAAATTAGTTTCATGCAATTTGGTTCAGTGAATCTTCCTAAATTGATTTTTGAATCTAGGGATAGAACTAAGTTTGGAACTAAATTAATAAACCTAAATTTGAAATACTAGGTCACGCGGGATGTTAACTAGGCCGGCCCACTGCGCACAACACGCGTAGGTCAGTATTTTTTTAACTGGCTGTCCCCACCAGTCAGTGAGACAGGGGGTGCACAAAGGGTACGGGGCAATCAGGACCGTGCGATTAAGATCTAATCTTACGGCTGGTGCTTGTCATCTCCGTTGGGCAGCGCCGGCGAGACTGAACCATAACGCGGCCAGTGGGGGTCTGTGGGGGCTCACTGAGACTCAGGCGAGAGTCGGCGATGGGGGCGAATGACAAAGTCGACGACAATGATCATCTTGGTACCGGCAGCTCCTCCTGGGATGGCTCCAATCGATGGCTCCTCTTCTCCTCCTCCGCGGCAGACTTCGGCAAAATTTCGTCCACCTGGTGCTCGCCTTGCTCTAGGGATGAGGTGTGGTGGTTCTGAGAGAGAGGTGAGTGTGATGGTGTGCTGAAATTGAACGGGGGAGGCCTCTATTTATAGTGTAAAGAGGGGACCGAAGGGTGCGGGTGGAGCTCATCGTGGTCGTATGCATAGCGAGATAACGGCATGGCTGGGGGTAGGGGACGGTGCTCTGCCTCCTGGCGAAGCTCAGCGGCATGGTGGCGAGGCGTGGGGCGGTGTAAGCTGGTCGGAACGCTTCGGTGCTCTAGGTGGGTCCGAAAGGAAAATTAATGGCGCACGGGTTGTCCTAGTCGCGCGGCGATGAATGGGCATGTCCGGGCGGTTCCTGGGGCGATGGTGATCACGCACACAAGCGGTGAGGGCGGGGCGCGGTCAGTGCTCGCGTGTTGAGAGCGGCGCTTTGGCGCGGTCTCGGCATGGCACAGAGGCATAGGGCACGGCGGTTCTAGGGTGGTGCAGGTTCTGGCAGTGCTTGGGCTCTAGACAGGGGGTGGCGATGGACGGTAGAGTGTCTGCTAGACAAGGTTGGTGAGGCTAGGGAAGCTCCTAGCTTGCTGTCGACAATGGGGTGGCCATTTGGGCTCGGTCATGCTCACCATTGATGACAATGCCAAGCTTACAGTGAGCTATGGCTGGTTAAATGAACTAGAAGATCTACTAAGAGTGTGCTGTGAGCTAGAGGGGAGACAAGTTAGGCACAAACACTGCTCACTATAGTGTTTGATGTTTTGTTTGATTTGTGTTTTTTTACAAGGTGTTTGATGAATGGCCGAAAGAGATTTGAGTTTGAATTTTTTAGTGAAACTTGGTGGGTGTACTAGTCACATACTAGGTAGTCTTTGGTTGCTTGTATTTGTCAAGGTACACTGGTTTGGTTGGGTTTTGAGAATTGGTGATCTTCACATATGATATAGATTCAATTTTGAATTGTCTTTTGAATCAAGTTGCCAAATGTTTCTGTGGGTTTGCAAGGTGGGCTTGGGTTCACTTTTACTTGGTATACCAAGGGGTGAAAATAAATGGAATTGTTTCTGTTTGAAATCTTGGACTAGAAACACTCAAAGTGAGCTAGTGAGGAAGATTGGAAAAAATGACCATTTGCTTGTTTTATTTGTTTTTAAATTCCTATTGTTTTTATTCTGCTTGTGATTTAGATGATGTTATTTTCATCATGAAACCATTCCTTGCTATTCACAACAATCACACAAGTCCATTCATGCATTCATACATTCATCACATACACACATGCATTCATATGATTTTAATTAACAAAAGTTTTTGTTAACCCTAATTTTGGTGATTGAAATTTGATAACCTTGATCAAAAATTTTGGGATGTTACAAACCTTCCCTCCTTAAACAAAATCTCGTCCCGATATTTGAGAAAAAAGAAAACTAGGATTTAAAGAGATCTGGAAACTCTGTCCTAATGTAATCTTCTTGCTCCCAGGTAGGTTCTTCTTTAGTGTCGTTACTCCACTGGATCTTGAGAAACTTGATGCTTCGGGTCCTGGTGGTCCTGAAAGCTTCCTCCATAATATGGATGGGTACTTCAGGATATGTCAGGTAATCGTTGATCTCTATGGTTTGGCGATCAATATTCATGAATACTTCAGTCTTCTCCTAGACTTCTAGGCATTTGCGAAGTAATGATATATGGAACACATTATGCACGGTTGACATCTCCTCTGGCATTGCCAATTGATATGATACTTCTCCTCGACGATTCAGAATCTTGAAAGGTCCGATATATCTAGGGGCTAACTTTCCTTTGAGATGGAAACATTGCATTCCTTTCAAAGGCGACACTTTGAGATACACAAAATCTACGATATTGAAAGCAAGGTCTCGACGTCTCTTGTCGGAGTAACTCTTCTATCGGGATTGGGCGGTCTTGAGGTGCTCACGAATCTTATGAACTTTCTCTTCTGCTTCTCTTAGGATGTTGGGTCCAAAAATATGACTCTCTCCTACTTCCGACCAATTCAAAGGGGTACGATAGTTCCTTCCATACATGAATTCAAATGGGGCCATTTGCAAACTGGCTTGATAACTGTTGTTGTACAAATTTTTTGCGAAAGGCAGACAATGTTCCCATTTAGATGCATACTCTAGCACACAGGCTCTCAACATATCTTCGAGTATTTGATTTACTCGCTTAGTTTGTCCATCGTTCTGAGGATGATAAGTTGTGCTGAAATCTAGTCGGGTTCCCAATCCTTCTTGGAATTTCTTCGAAAATCTCGAGGTGAACTGAGTTCCTCGATCCGATACAATGTTCTTGGGGACTCCGTGCAAACTGACGATTCTGGCGATGTCTAACTCTGCTAGCTTCAAACTCTGGTAGGTGGTCTTGACAGGTAAGAAATGGGCGACTTTGGACAGTCTATTAACTATGACCCAAATAGAGTCATTTCCCCTACTAGATGTATACAAACCGGTGATAAAATCCATTCCAACAGAATCCCGCTTCCATTCCGAAATCTGTAATGGTTGCAACAATCCCGGGGGTCTCTGATGTCCCTCCTTAAAACTCTCTGATAGATATCACATTTGGCTATGTAGCTTCCGATTTCTCTTTTCATCTTATGCTACCAAAATTGCTCCGTCAAGTCCTGCTACATCTTCGTTCCTCCGGAGTGGATAGAATAAAGAATATCATGGGCTTCTTTCAAAATATCTTGCTTCAACTCTGAATCTGCTGGCACACAGATACGTCCTTTGTATCACAAAACTCCTTCTTCATCTTCGGTGAATCTGGGTACTTTGCCTGTACCGATGCGACATTTGATTCCGTCGATGCTAGCATTTCCTTTATGAGACTCCTTGATCTGACTGATCAAAGTGTGTTAAAGTTCTATTCTAGCCAAAAATATTTCACTTACGAGCTCCATTCTAAAATCTTCCATCTCCTTATGCAAACTTGGTTGCTCCTTTAGAATCATAGAGTTCAAGCGACACAACAATCTACTAAGGGCATATGCTACCACATTGGCTTTGCCGGGGTGATAGTGGATGTCCAGATCATAGTCCTTGATTAACTCTATCCATCTTCTTTGCCTCATATTCACCTCCTTTTGAGTGAAAATGTATTTCAGGATATTGTGATCCGAATAAATCTCACAACGGTTTCCCATAAGGTAGTGCCTCCATGTCTTCAAGGCTAAAACTACGGCTGCTAGTTCCAGGTCATGGGTAGGATAATTTTGTTCATGCTGCTTCAGTTGTCGGGATAGATAAGATGTTACTTTGCCTTCTTGCATCAACACACATCCGAGAGCGATCTTGGATGTGTCACGATACACATCAAAGGGCTTCGTAATACGACATGATCAAGATTGGGGTTGAGATCAATCTCTTTGTGAGATCTTGAAAACTCGCTTCACATTTGTCCGTCCATTCAAACTTCTTTTATTTCTTCAACAATTGGGTCATGGGTATGGTGATACTCGAGAATCCTTCTACGAACTTGCGGTAATATCCCGCTAATCCGAGAAATGCAAAAACTTGGGTTTGAGTGGTTGGGGGTTGCCAGTCTTCAACATCCTTCACCTTTGCGGGTCAATGGAAATTCCTCCGGCTGACACAATATGTCCGAGGAATGCTACCTCCTATAACCAGAATTCACATTTGCTAAACTTGGCATACAACTGATGCTCTCTAAGGGTTCCAATGATGGTCCTTAGGTGTAGCTCATGTTCTTCTTCTAATTTAGAATAGATCAGAATGTCATCGATGAAAAAAACGATAAAATTATCCAGGAAGTTCATAAAAATATTATTCATGAGGTTCCAGTGTACTCATACAGTCCATATCTTGTGGTAAAGGCAGTCTTTGGAATATCCTCTACGCGAATATTCAGTTGATAATAACCAGTTCTAAGGTCAATCTTAGAAAACACTTTGGCACCGGTCAACTGGTCAAACAGGTCTTCTATCTTCGGTAGAGGATACTTGTTCTTGATGGTTACATCATTCAACTTCCGATAATCCGTAAACAAACGGTTACCTCCATATTTCTAGTCTACAAACAAGACAGGTGATCTCCATGGCGATGCACTTGGTTGGATCAATCCTATCTCCAGCATAGCATCCAGTTGCTTCTTCAGCTCCACTAATTCAGACGGGTTCATACTATATGGTCTCTGGGCTATGGGAGTTCCAAGGATTAGTTCAATGATAAACTCAATATCTCGATCTGGGGGCATACCGGGCAAAACATCTGGAAATACATCGGGGTATTCACAGACTATTCTGAATTGGTCAATGGTTGGTTGGGCTAGACTCTTGTTGCGCTTGAATTGACGGGGCAAGGTTTCAGATACATGATCTACTGATATTCCGGCTGTACTGGTCATGGTTATGGCTTTCTTGGCATAGTCGATTAATCCTTTATGTTTCGATATCCAATCCATTCCTAGTACTACTTCCAAACCTTTAGTTCCAAGCACTATTAGATTAGCATAAAAATCTATGCCATGGATTCGGATAGGTATGGCCTTGCAAATTTGTCTATCTTTGGTGGTTGAACCAGGTATTTGAACTATCATAACATGCTTCAATTTTGTTGGTTGAATCTTACTAGTGCATGAAAATTCTTTTGTAACAAACGAGTGTGATGCTCCAGAACCAAACAACACTCATGCAAGTACTGAGTTGACAGAAAACATACCCAACACGACATTTGGCGCTTCTTGGGCTTCTTCAGCATGCATGATAAATAGATGGCCGTTGCAGTTGAGAGAATTCCCTAGGGCAAATCTTTTTCCAGGCTGAACACGACGCTGCTGCTGACCTGGGACATTCACATTGGGGGCTGCTGCAATATTCTTGGGGCACTCATTGGAATAGCGACCCTTGGTTCCACATTCATAACATGTCACTTGGGACTTTTCCTTTGCGGCAACAAGCATAGCATTGCTTCCAGTCCTCGGGGCAGTATTGGTGTTGGTGGCGACATTGTTGTTGTTGAACTTGGGCGGTGCACGGTTGAAATTATTGGAGTTGCTGGGGTTGTTGTTGTGGCTTCCTCCGGGCCTTGGGTTCCTTCTTCCACTGTTGGGATAGGTTGCACGGTTCATCGGGGATCTATTTGTTCTCGGGGCAAATCCTGAAGATGGATTGGGGCGATACTTTGGGGTATGGTGGGTTCCTGGTTGATGCATCATTCTATGCTTGCAGTTATCATTGGCTTGGTTGATCTTGCCTTCCATCTGAATGGCAGAATCCATTAAGGCTTCAATGTCAGCAAATGGGTTATTGACTAACACTATCTGCATCTCATCATGCAGATCGTTCAGGAATCTCTCCTTCTTTGCTTCAGTGTCAATATCATCCCGTGCATACCTAGAAAATGACAAAATTTTGTCACGATACTCAACTATGTTCATCCTCCCTTGCTTAAGTTCCCTGAATTCATCTCTCATCCTCTTGATCAAACCCGGTGGCACATGGTTTCTGCTGAACATGATTTTGAATTCCTCCCAAGTCATCATCTGTCCTCCATTCATGGCATGAACGCTGTTCCACCAAGCTCTTGCATCTCCTGCCAGATAGTGGGTGGCGAACAGTACCTTCTCGTTGGCTTCAACTCCTTCAACTTCTAAGTTGTTCTCCATGGTGTGCGGCCAATCATCTGCATCTAGGGGCTCTTCAGATTTAGTAAATATGGGTGGATTGGTGTTCTGAAAGTTCTTGAGCTTTGATCCATGGTTGTCCTGATTTCCATGGCCTTGGTTGTTGTGGGCCATCTGAGCTATCTGTTGAAGGGTGGCTAAGTTGACTTGATGTTCGGCTCTTTCAGCTTCGCTGTCAGAAACCAACATTTGCAAGATCTGCAACATTGGGTCCGGGGACGAAGTGCTTCCTCCGCGAGGCATCTGACGATTGAGATAGATCATGAGAAAAGAGGGAAATTTCTAAGGTTCGGTTTTTGTTTTTGAAATGTTTTCAAAGTTTGACTCAGATTGTTCTAGCAACTTGCTTTTCATTCATTCATAGCACACGATAAAAACACATACCACAACAAGGAAAAAGGATGGTTTTAAGAATCATTCTGTGCAACTATAATATTGTGGGACCGGATACAACTCACTAACGCTAGTGCTCAAGTGCTACTACTCCTTGGAATTGGTGTCCTCATCATCCTCATCATCATCAATGAAGGCAAAGTCATCCTCATCGGTGAAGAAGTCCATGGCCTGATCCTCTAGAAAGTCTTCATCGCCACTGAGGTAAGAGTAGGGGTCTCCACGGATATCCTCCCCTGCATTCTCCCTCTCCTCAAGCTGCATGTCCCTCTCGTGGACGGTCTCCTCCAACTCGGTGATCCTGTGGCGAAGACGTTCAATGATGCGCTCCTTCTTGTCAAGATGATGGCGACAAGACTGGCGATCTTTCATTGGCATGGTGATGGTCTGGTCCTTCTGAACAGCAATGGCATAGTTATGGTTGGCGTAGGAGCGGGCATTGTCCAACACCATCTACCGGTCATACATCATGAAGCTGAGGTGGTCCACTTGGTTCTTCAGCTCGGGGTGATATGGTGCCTCCACTGGCTGTCCCATAACATCACGCCTTTGGCAAAACTCAAAGCGGGTACCCTTGATCTGATTGATACTCTGTCCACACAGATGGGCAAGAGCTTCCTGCATGGCCCTGGCAAGTCCATCTAGCCAGTTGTTCTCTCTTAAGGTGAACTGAATTCCCTCTGAGGTGGGGGCTTCAATCTTTCCTCGGGTACTTGCCACAATCAGCGATTGCAATTCCTCTCTTTCTTCATCGTTTAGCTGAGCTCTGAAGAACTCGGGGTGCGGGCGCTCCAGAAGTTCCAAAAGCTGGTCCAAGTCACGCTCAAAGATGAGATCTCCTCCATTCCACAACTGATAGAAGTTGCTATACTTCACGTCCATCTACAAAAATATAGGACGAGTAAGTTAGTAGAGTGATCAAGTGTGTCAAATTTTATGTAAGTTTTCAAGAATTTTTGAGGAACATGAATTTTCATGAAAGAATCCAAGTTTTAAGAATGAGAATAGGTTTTCATAAATACTCACTTATTTTGTTTTAAAACTAAGTTTTTGATTCAAGCGTCCATTCTAAACTATGGTATCCTATGGTAAGGATGGCTCTGATACCAACTTGTCAACACTCATATTTTTAATCCCAGATGCCATACATCACAATCCTAGGATTACCATTTTTGAGAGACATAACAGATTGGATATCACAGGACATCATCCATTACAAACCATACATAAGGTCTTACAAAAAATAAAGGATCTCGTGATCCAGTCTTAGTACAATCATAGCAGCGGAATTACGTAATAATAACGGTAGCATGGGTGAAGCTCCATCTTCATGGTCACAGGAAATGCTGACAATGGGAGATGATCCTAGTTGTCGTAACCTTGCTGCGGTCCATCCTCCTGATAGTCCTCTTCATAGTCTGGCCACGGGAATAGCCAGAGACAAAGCCATGAGTACTCTTTAATTACTCGCAAACTAAGACTAACAAGTGAAATGATTTTGAGTAGGAAATACTAGGCTCTAGGTTGTTTTGCAAAAAGCTGGATTTACCTTAACTGAGTTCAGAAGCAAATAAGCTACTTGAAAGTTTTATAACACCTACGTGGGAACTTGAGTTTTCATATCACAACCCTGTTGTGGTCAAGTCAAAGTCATGATTCATTTCACAAGTCATTTTGAAAACATCTACGGATGGAACAGTATGGACTCTCGAACTGTCCATAACCGCGGACGCGGCTATTCAAATAACTTGACACTCTCCAGAGGTGGTAAAATTTCACCATAATATTTGATACGTCCCTTAGGGAAAATCCTGAATTCACCATACTCAGTATGCGGATAATCAATCCTAACCTTTCACTTACACGCCCTAGTATAGGCACCTCTCCTTTGAGTTTGGCCTCCCAACCATGACCAACTGTCATCTTGGGAACTGCATAGGTGGACAATCTTCACAAGGTAGCCTCAGCTCAAACCTTTGGCCGCAAGGGAACCCATACTAAGGTATATAAACTTCCAGTCAAGCCCTACCCTAATTTCAGGTATTGTGGTTGTACGGTAAAATTGGAATGGTATCGCATCCAGACAACCATCAGTTTTATAAAGGGCTAAGGCTCATGCCTTAACATTTTCGTCATCAAAAATCATCTGGTGTTCAAGAACACATGTCAAAACATTTCATTAGAATGACTCATCATTCTTAGGTTTGCATAATCATTTTGACAAAGTATTACCATCTAAAGTGATCAAGTTTTATGCTTAGCACTAGCATATACAAGTGGGGGTAAACACTAATGAGGTGTGGTAAACAATTGGGGATGATCTAAGTTCAATCCCATGCCTCAGGATGACATCAAGATTTATCTAACTTAGGCCAAGTTTTATGTTTTTTATGCTACCTTTAAATATCTTTCCAAAATCTAAAAGTCACTAAGTAAACTCAAAATATAAAGCTTTGACAAAGAAATAAAATAACTAAGCTTGCAAGTAAAACTGGGTTTGGTATAATCAAGGCATGCCTAATGCATTGCATAGGTTATACATTTTTCATAGTTGCAAGTGTTAGCTTGCCTTGTGCAGAGAAGTGGTTGAAGTTCTCCTCTGCTTCTTCCTCGCAGTATTCTCCTTCCTCCTCGTATCCTTGGTCGGTACTAGCATCTATAAATGAAAATGAGGTACAAAATCACCCAACAATATTTAACTAATTCTACTTATCAAGGTTCACACTAGATGATCTAGCATCATCACTATTATCACAAAGATTTAAGCACTTGTTTTCTTTCTTTTATTTTAGAAAAGTAATTTCTACTCATTGAAAAACTACTTAAGATTTAATATTCTCCAACTAAAACATGGCATCATGTTGACACATGTCATCACCACATATTTCAGTATTTGGGAATGTGATTTAAAGTGGTGTCACAATTTAATAAGGTTTAACCCTTTTATTTTAATTAAATAAAGTGACTAGAATTTCCTATGAGGCATTCTTTTATTACTTGTCCATTCTTACTACAAGTAAACCTAGATATTTTTATATATTCAAAACGGTCTTATCAAATGTGATTTTTGAGAGTTGGAATCAACTCAAAAGCTTTTGTGGTTAAATTTTGAAAAATGTTTGAATGTAGAAAAGTCTCTGCCTTGCTATTTTTACTATAGGTGATCTACAATTCCAATTTATTTGAATACAAAAATCTTGGATTAAGAAGTTTAGTACCTTTCTAGCAAAATTAGTTTCATGCAATTTGGTTCAGTGAATCTTCCTGAATTGATTTTTGAATCTATGGATAGAACTAAGTTTGAAACTAAATTAATAAACCTAAATTTGAATGACCAGGTCACACGGGATGTTAACTGGGTCGGCCCACTGCGCACAACACGCAGGTGAGTATAAGTGGTTGTCCCCACCAGTCAGTGAGACAAGGGGTGCGAAGGGGTATGGGGCAATCTGGACCGTGTGATTAACATCTAATCTAATGGCTGGGGCTTGTCGTCTCCGTCGGATAGCGCCGGCGAGACTGAAATCTAAAGCGGCCATAGGGGTCTGTGGGGGCTCACCAGGACTCAGGCGAGGGTCCGCGATGGGGGGGAACGACGAAGTCGACCATGGAGATCCTCCTGGTACCGGCAGTTCCTCCTAGGCGGCTCCTCTTCTCCTCCTCCGCAGAAGACTCTGGCGATATTCCGTCGACCTGGTGCTCGCCTTGCTCCGGGGATGAGGTGGGGTGGTTCTGAGAGAGAGGGGAGTGTGATGGTGTGCTGAAATCGAACGGGGGAGGCCTCTATTTATAGTGCAAAGAGGGGACCGAATGGTGCGGGTGGAGCTCGTCGTGGTCGTCTACACAGCGATCTAATGGCATGGCCGGGGGTAGGGGACGGTTCTATTCCTCCTGGCGAAGCTCAACGGCATGGTGGCGAGGCGTGGGGCGGTGCAAATTAGTCGGAACGCTTCGGTGCTCTGGGTGGGTCCGACGGGAAAATTAATGGCGCACGGGCTGTCCTGGTCACGCGGCGATGAACGGGGATGTCCTGGTTGTTCCTAGGGCGGTGATGATCATGCACGCAAGCGGCAAGGGTGGGGCGCGATCAATGCTCGCATGTAGAGCGCGGCGCTCTTGCGCGCTCTTGGCATGGCACAGAGGCATAGGGGGCAGCAGTTCTAGGGTGCTCCACGAGCTGGCAGTGCTTGGGCTCTGGATAGGGGGTGGCGGTGGACGGTGAAGTGTCTTCTAGACAAGGTTGGCGAGGCTAGGGAAGCTCCTAGCTTGCTATCGACAATGGGGTGGCCATTTGGGCTCGGGAATGCTCACCATTGATGACAATGCCAAGCTTACAGTGAGCTATGGATGGTTAAATGAACTAGATGATCCACTAAGAGTGTGCGTGAGCTAGAGGGGAGACAAGTTAGACACAACCACTGCTCACTATAGTGTTTGATGTTTTGTTTGATTTGTGTTTACAATGTGTTTGATGAAATGGGCGAAACAGAATTGAATTTGAATTTTTGAGTGAAACTTGGTGGGTGTACTAGTCACATACTAGGTAGTATCTGTTTGCTTGGATTTGTCAAGGTGCACTGGTTTGGTTGGGTTTTCGAGAATTGGTCATCTTCACATATGATATAGATTCAATTTTGAATTGTCATTTGAATCAAGTTGCCAAATATTTCTGCGGGTTTGAAAGGTGGGCTTGGGTTCACTTTTACTTGGTCTATCAAGGGGTGAAAAGAAATGGAATTGTTTTTGTTTGAAAACTTGGACTAGAAACACTCAAAGTGAGCTAGTTAGCAAGATTGCCAGAAATGACCATTTGCTTGTTTTTTTTTTTGAATTTCTATTGTTTTGATTCTGCTTGGAAATGATTTAGATGATGTTTTTTTCATCTTTAAACCATTCCTTGCTATTCACAACAATCACTCAAGTCCATTCATGCATTCATACATTCATCACATACACACAACATTCATATGATTTTAATTAACAAAAGTTTTTGTTAAACCTAATTTTGGTGATTGGAATTTGATAACCTTGATCAATATTTTTGGGATGTTACACCTACCTAGAATCATCCTAAGGGGAAAACACTACGTCCTTTCCACTTGTTTAATCTAAAATGCCCTACCCAAAACCACTCAGCTCCGACCCGTAGCTGAGTACGCCTGTCTGTTGAAAAACCTTTTCAGCATCTAATAATTCCACCGGTGAAATTGTTAAGAGGATGTTATCACCCAACCCTACTCCTCCCTAATCTCGGGAAGAGATTATTTTAAGGGGGAAAGGTCTGTAGCATCCCAATTTCAACAACCCTGAATTGTTGTCCGAATTGCAAAAATTAGGGGGAACAAAAACTTTTCTTGTTACATATTACAATGTTTGTTTACTTCTTTGCGTGTGTTCGTGCAACTGGTTGTGTATTAGATGATATACTCCTTATCTCAACCTGAGTTGACACAAAATATTTTCAAAAAGAAAAGTCTTGGCTCATCCTCATTATTCTGAAATGTTCTAGCATTTCAAACTTGAGCCAAGATGACTTGGACACCACAAAATATTTTAATATTTTCTATTAACAAAACTATGGAGACGTATATATAATCTCTTTATGTTTTCAAGACACGACTTTCAACTACTCTTATCTCTAGGTTTTCCAAAAGCTTTCTAAAAATCTCTGCATACAATATTGGTAGAAATACCAAGCGGGCCTTATCTTATTTAAAAATCACAACCTCTTCAAAACAACCATGCTTACCTCAAGCTAGACTTTGTGGTAACCTTAGTAATAGTTGGATAAGTTGATAAGATGAATTGCTTTGATCTGTTGTCTGATGAATTGCCTTGATCTACTGATTGCCTTGTTTGCTTAGGAAGTAGCATGAGTCAATCTAGGAGCTCATCCTTAGGTATCAAACCAATAGTTGAGATCATCCATATCAAACTAAGAATCCCAAACTAAATCAATCTTGAGTAACTCAAGTGAATCTCTAATCTACTTACCCAGATCAATATTGAGCTAATACTTTGCTTTATCCTCCAACTCATCAAAGACCAATTTCAAGCCTAAAATCTTATCTACTCAAGATATCCTTCAATATCATCCACTTGATGATGATTATGGACCCTTGCATACTCTCCAAATCCTTCCCACTTTTGTACATGTCGAAATCCTCAAATCTGCCAATTTTGGTTGTTTGGAATCTTTATCTAGATTCAATCTTCACCCACTCCAGTCTGTGTGTATTCTTGAGAATGTACTTGAATAATCTTGTAGTACATCATTAGTACTACCAAAGCCCACTCTTTCCCTTGGATAAATCATTCTGGTTCCCACTCATCCATGATGGTTTTGTAGTCAAGATAATAATCTTTTTTGCAAATCTTATCATCTTGCCAACTTTGGCAGAAGTTCACATCCATATGCTACCTCCCCTTGGACAACTATTTGCATGGTTATGATATATTAATCATGGTCTATCAATCCACCCTTTACCTGTTTCCATTGGAGCTTTGTGCTTGTTAAACCCACATGATTTATGAGGCTTCATGACACATCTACTATGGCAGCCTTATTTTCAACAAGGTTTGCCATCACCTCTAGACCACCTCAAATATAACCAAGCCAAACTCTTTGTTCCATGATAATCTATATAACTTGGTCTAACTCACCATCTATCCCTTGTACCAAGGTGAGATGTGAGCTCACTAATCCAACCCTGTTTAGATGGTATAAAAATATCAAATCCCTAGATCATCCAAATCTAGTCTCCTCCCATATTCAAGTTTAATTTCCAAAACCCAAGGTTGAAAATGATGGATATAACAAGTGACATCCTCTACCATGGATATAATTGTTTTTCAAATTATTTCCATATTTATTTGGACCCTAAAACTATTTAAACATCCTCATTTACAAAACCCTCAAAACCATCCCTATAATGGCAAGTTGGTTTTCCTCCAAAGTATCTTGCCAACTCAAGGCACATTTGATGCCTATATGCCATATCCTATCTTCCCACCTCAAAAATAAATATTTTTTAGATTCTTTATTCTTTCATTTTGCCCTTTTTCTTAAATGGCAAAAAACAAGAAATAATAGCTTTAATCACGCTTGGCTCACCTCCCGAGTAATAATATTAAAAGGAAGGATCGAAATGCAAAAGGCATCAAATGTGATTGGACGGTGGTGTTTGCAGCATGTGAAGAAAGGTCGCTAAGTCTAGTACGGTTGTGAGGGTGGTGCTTTTCTTTTCTTTTTGCGAATAATAAGGAGAGGATAACTCATAAGACATCAAGATGCAAAACCTTAGCAACAATTTAAACCTGTTGTCCAAACTCTCGGTGGTTACCGATATAGTACTACTAATTTACCCCCGATGGGTACCTCCAAAAGATTTTTCATAAAATGTTTAAAGAAACCTATGATTTACTTGTAGTTCAAATTTGATGAAATTTCGATAAATCAAACTAAAGTCAGTTAAGTGGGAAGAGTTAGCTAGGAAGTTTTAAAACTCATAAGAGATGGGAATCGTAAGTACAACATGTCGGTCCACTATATATATTTGAAAGCTCTGCTTGTGGCATTCAAATCAATATTCTTGAGACTTTCTTTACAGAAAGGAACAACCTCGTCATAACTCTGAAAATTTAGAATGTTCTTTCCTCATAGTTGTAGAAACTCACATCGATGACGTTGTTAACTAAAATAATATTCACCCATGTACATTCAAAAATACAATTAATTCAAGAGCAATCTATCACGCTTACTTGTTGCTCAAGTTTGACCTAATTTCAAAAAATTGTCATGATGAATAATCTTAGCAAGAAGTTGAACCTATTGTTAAACTCTCGATGGTAGTTTGTGATATATTTAATGACACCCCCCCCCCCGCGCACGATGGTTACCTCCTAAAAAATCGTAAAACTTTCAATGCAACCCAAAATTTAATTTTAGTTCAAATTTGACCTAATTTTGATAAGTGGGCGGAGTTAGCTAGGCATTAGTTTGAAAACTCGTGAAACATGGGAATCATAAGTAGTACAAAACATGGCGGTCCACTATATATGTTTGAAATCTTCGCTTGTGGCATTAAGATCAATATTCGTTGGACTTCCTTTACGGAAAGGAATAATCTCGTCATCACTTGGAAAATTGAAAATGTTCTTTCCTGATAGTTGGAAACTCACACCGACAACATTGTTTACTAAAAGAAGATGCACCCATCTACCTACGAAAAGACAATTAGTTCAACAACAATCTACCGCGCTTACAGGTAGATCAAGTTTGACCTAATTTCGTTAAATTGTCGATATGAATAGTCAAAACTCTTGATGGTGGTTTGGGATATATTAAATGACTCCCCAATGGTTACCTCCAATTTTATTTTGCAAAACTTTCAACGCAACCTACAATTTACTCATAGTTCAAATTTGACCTAATTTTGATAAATCACATAGATCCATTCAAGTGGGCAGAGTTAGATAGGTTAAAGTTTGAAAACTCGTGCAACATGGGAATCATATAAGTAGTACACAACATGTCAGTCCATTATATATATCTAAAAATCTCTACTCGTGCCATTCAGATCCATATTCTTGACAGCTTCTTTACAGAAAGGAATAATCTCGTCATCACTTAGAAAATTGAGAATGTTCTTTCCTGATAGTTGTAAACTCACACCGATGACATTTTTTACTAAATAAGATGCACCCATCTACCTTCGAAAAGACAATTAATTTAAGAGCAATCTATCGTGCTTACTTGTAGCTTAAGTTTGACCAAATTTCGTTAAGTTGTCAAGATACAAAATCTTAGCAAGAAGTTGAACGTGTTGTCAAAATTCTTGGTGGCTGTTTTTGATAAATGTCCACCCGATGGTTACCTTTAAAAAATCGTAAAACTTTCAATGTAATCTACAATTTACTTGTAGATGAAATTTGACCTAATTTTATTAAATCAACATAAAGTCATTCAAGTAGACAAAGTTAGCTAGGACGAAGTTTGAAAACACATAAAACATGGGAATCGTAAGTAAAATATGTCGGTCCATTATATATGTCTGAAAGCATGGATTGTGGCATTCAGATCCATATTCTCCAGACTTTCTTTTTGAAAAGGAACAATCTCAGCATCATTCTAAAAATTTAGAATGTTATTTCCCGATAGTTGGAAACTCACACCGACGATGTTGGTTACTACAAGAAGATGCACTAATCTACCCATGAAATGACATTTAATTCGAAAGCAATCTATTGCGATTACTTGTAACTCAAGCTTGACCTAATTTCCATAAATTGTCAAGATGCAAAATCTTATCAAGAAGTTAAATATGTTGTTAAAACTCTCGGTGGTGGTTTGTGATATATTAAAGGACGCCCGATGGTTACCTCCAAGAAAAATTCACAAAACTTTCAATGAAACCTACAATTTACTTTTAGTTTAAATTTGACCTAATTTCTATAAATCCACATAAACCCATTCTAGTGGGAAACATTAGACAAAGTTTGAAAACACGTAACATTAAACATGGGAATCGTTAGTAAAACATGTTGTTCCACTTAATATGTCAGGAAGCTTGGCTCGTGGCATTCAGATCCATATTCTTCGAACTTTCTTCACAAAAAAGAACAATCTCCTCATCACTCGGGAAATTGAGAATGTTCTTTCCAGATATTTGGAAACTCACACTGATGGCATTGTTTACTACAAGAATATGCACCCATCTACCTTCAAAAAGACATTTAATTCAAGAGAAATATACCGTGCTTACTTGTAGCTCAAGTTTGACCTAATTTCATTAAATCGAAAAGTCAGTGAAGTGTGCGAAGTTAGCTAGGAAGCTTCAAAATGGAACTATAAGAAACAGTGGTCCACTTTATGTGATAATTGGGGTGCAGTTGCATTTTCTTCTAACTATGATAGGTCCTGTAGGAGCAAGGTGCTTCAGTTAACACGGTCGGTGGAAGTACAAATTACATAAATGACCTCATAAAAATGAAAATACATCCAAGTTTGTGTAGTTAGCACAAGGTTCGTGAAACTAAGCAGTGAAGTGTGTTTTGAGTTTTTGGCATACTATTGTTCATTGCGCTAAAGACTATCAATAGAATCTTCTAGATCATAAGAATGGAAAAGAAGATCCAACGGTTAGCAATTTTTGGATTTGCTAGTTTTGATCCAATGGTCAATGTTCAAAGTTATCCGTACACTATATAGTGATATGGTATTGTAAGAGATAAGAGAAGATACATATAAGATAAGAATTAATAATACGAATGATCGATCTTTTGAATAACCTTCCCACCCGATGTTTGCGAAGCAAGTGAAAATTTTGGAACCGGAAGAAGTTGAATTTTTTTGCCGCCAAGGACCAAAGTGGAAAATCACACCGACGGCATTGTTTACTAAAAGAAGATGCACCCATCTACCTCTAAAAATAGATTTAATTCAAGATCAATCTACCGCGCTTACTTGTAGATCAAGTTTGACCCAATTTCATTAAAACAGTTGGAAGTGAGTGAAGTGTGCAAAGTTAGCCAGGAAGCTTGAAAAATGGAACTATAAGAAACCATGGTCCACTTTGTGTGATAATTAGGGTGGTTGCATTTTCTTCTAACTGTGGTAGGTCTTGCAGGGGACAGGTGTTTCAGTTCACATGGTCACTGGAACTACAAGTTACATCAAGGACCTCATAAAAATGAAAATTACATCCAAGTCCATGCATTTAGCACATGGTCCCTAAAACTAATCAGCGACGTGTGTTTTGAGGTTTGCGCATACTAGCGTTCATTATGCTAAATACTATCACTAGAATCTTCTAGATGCTAAGAATGGAAAAGAAGATCCAATTGATAGCAATATTTGGATGTGCCATTCATGATCCAACGGTCAATGTTCAAAGTTATCAATACACTATATAGTGGTATGGTATTGTAAGAGATAAGAAAATATAAAGGTAAGATAAGAAGTACTACCGCGAATGGCCAGTCTTTTGAATAACCTTTCCCTACTAATGTTTGGGAAGAAAGTGAATATTTAAAAACCAAAAAAGTTTGAATTATTTTCCTCCAAGGACCAAAGTGGTTTCCTTCCTATGTACTTCTCCTACTCCACACCAACACGGCTGCCGAACACGCCATAAAAATAGAGCAGCACTCTCAAAAAAATAGAAAGAAACAAAGTCGTCGTATGATGGCACACATACGCAGCTCCATGCAGTGGACGAGGGAGAGATCAGCTAGGCCGGTGCACGAGGGGAGAGGGGTGGAGACAAATTAGATGCAACGAAGGAGAGAGAAAAAACACAATTTTTTTGCATGCCTAAACTTCTGTACTATAGGTCCATACATTTACTACTAGTGGAGTGTACCTTGTACAGTTGCACCTCGTGTCAACTGCCCATCACTGCTTTTCCCTGACATCGCATCGCCTTCAACTCCTCCTCTCTCTTCACTTCTCTCATGCTGCCTTTCTTTTATGGCTCCTGATGCCTCCCTTTTGTTCTCTTTTATAGTACATGTGTAACTCAACTTTGACCAAATTTTGTTAAATTGACAAGATGCAAAATCTTAGCAAGAAGTTAAACCTGTTGTCTAATCTCTCGGTGGTTCCCAATATATTAATTGATCCCCCGATGGGTATCTCCAAAAGCTTTTTCATAAAACGTGCCCAAGAAAGATACGATTTACTTGTAGTTCAAATTTGACATAATTTTGATAAATTAACATAAAGTCATTCAAATGGGAAGAGTTATCTAGGAAGTTTTAAAACTGATAAGATGTGGGAATCACTGCAAGAAATGTTTCCTTCCATGATGACTGGGCCCATCGGTCGTCGTAGAAGGCGCCTCTTCCGCGAAGAAAATCTCGGCTTGAACATGGCCGATGCAAAACATTTTTTTCCGGTGTCGCGCCCCTCTACTACGACGAAACCGCTAAAAACATGGAGGAAGCTCGACGGGCAGATGACAGAAGTAAGATTTCCGCTTCCTCATGAGATGTTGACTCACCGAACTATTTTTTGCGTGTGGGTCCCGGACGTCAGTGACTATAGCGGACCAAACTTTTCGGTCGCGCCTCCCTGATTTGAGCTCGATAACGTTGTTTGATGCCTCTTCCGTTTAGTCAGGCTGATGGGCCCTGCATGTCCGCCTCACATTAGAGGAATCGTTTGTATGATGGAATTTTTTTCCTTCCCTGTTTCGAACTTGATAGCGTCGCTCGATGCATCTGCCATTTAATCAGGCTACTGGGTCCCACGTGTCATCGTCACACTAGAAGAAACATGTGCATGATGGATTTTTTCCTTGGCTCGTGCCTCCCTGATATGAACTTGATAACATTGCTCGATCTATCTTCTGTTAATCATGATGTTGGGTCCCACATGCCAGCCTCTCATTACAAGAATCGTGTGTACGATGGAATTTTTTTCTTTCGCTCCCGGTACCATGTTCCGAACTTGATAGCGCTGCTAGATGCATCTACAGTTTAGTCACGCAGCTAGGCCCAACATGTCATCCTTACATTAGAAGAAATGTGTGCATGATGACTTTTTTACTCGGTCTTCCGTTAATCGTGCTGCTCGGTCCACATGCCAGCCTCTCATTAGAAGAATCATGTGTATGACGGCATTTTTTCCTTTGCTCCCGCTACCCTGTTTTGGACTTTGTTGCGCTGTCGTTTAATCACGCATCTAGGCCCACCTGTCATCCCCTCATTAGAAGAAACGTGTGTATGATGGAACTTTTTCCCTCGGTCACGCTACCCTTGTAACATCCCAATTTCAGCAACCCTGATCTTTTGTTAAAAAGGAAAAAATCAGGGGGCACAATTTTTTTTATTATTAAATGTTGCAATGTTTGCTTACTTGTTTGCTTGTGTTCATGCAACTGATTGTGCATTAGGTGAAATAATTCTTATCTCAACACTATTTGACAAAAGATATTTTTACAAAAGAGATGTCTTGGATCATCCTTCATATTCTCACATGTTCTGGCATTTCAGAACTAAGCCAAGATGACCTTGATAAAACAAAATACTTTATTAGTTTCTATTTAACAAAACTATGGAGAGCTACATATAATCTCCTTATATTTTCAAGACAGAGCATTCAACTACCCTTCTCTCTAGGTTTTCCAAAACCTTTTCATTCTAACCTTGGTAGAAATACCAAGAGGTCCCTACCTTACTTCAAAGAAAAACCTTTTCTAAATACCCATTCTTACCTCAAGTTATACTTGATGGTCAATCTAGTAGAAACTGATTGTCTAGCTAGTTGAATTGCCCTGGTCTGCTGTCTGATGAATTGCTTTGATCTGCTAGTGTGATGACTTGTCTGCTTAGGAAATAGCATGAGCCACCCTAGGAGTTCATCCCTTAGGATCAGATCAATGCTTGAGATCTCCAAATCTTAAACCAAGCCATCTAAGTTGGATCTATCCTAAGTGACCCTCTCATCCCTTACTCAGATCACTCAAAGGATAATCCCTTTTTTATATATAATTTCCAAACTCCATGAAGAACAAGTCTAAGCATGGATCCTATCTACTCCATCATCCATCAACACCATCTACTTGATCATTAGTTTGTAGCATAGCATCACCTCAACATCCTCTTCACTTATAATCTAGTGTGAAACCCTAAATCTGCGAAAATGGCTGTCTGGAATTCTTATCTAGATGCAATATTTGGAGATCTAATTATTCCATCCTAGGTCCATTTTTGAAAATTTAATTGAACCATCTTGTAGTACATTTTTAGTACTACCAAAGCCTACTCTTGCCTTGGTCTAAGCCTTTCTGGTTCCCACTCATCCATGATGGTTTTGTAGACATCATGATTATCTTTTTCTACAAATCTAGTCAGCATGCCTACTTTGGTAGAAGGTCACATCCATTTCCCAGCTCCCCTTGACCAAATCTTGGCATGGTTATGATATACTAACCATGGTCTATCAATCCCTACTTCACTTGTTTCCATTGGAGCCCTATGCTTCTTAAACCCTCATGGTTTATTAGGCATCATGACACATCTGTTATGGCAACCTTGTTTTCAACAAAGTTTGCCATCTCTTCTATATCACCTCAAATATAAACAAGCACAACCCTTGGTATCATGATCATCTATACAACTTAGTCTATCCATCCATCTATCCCTTGTACCAAGAAGAGCTCTAATCTCCCTAATCCAACTTTGTCTAGGTGGTATAAAAATATTAAAACCCTAGTTTCCCCCAAATCTAGTTTTCCTCCATTCTCACCATAATCATTGAAACACCAAGATGGAAATGATGTATAAATCAATTTTACATCATCTATCTTGGATATGATAACTCCACAAATAATTCGCATGATTATTTGGATCCTAAAACTATTTAACTTCCACTTTTGACAAAATCCTAGAATCCTTGTCTATAAAGACAAATTTGTTTTTCTCCAAATCTCCTTGCCAACTAAAGGAACATTTTATGCCTATATATCATATCATATATTTCCATCTAAAAAATAGTTATATTATTTCTTGTTGCCCTTTTTCTTAAATAGCAGAAACAAGAAATAATACCTTAAAAATACTTTTCCATCTCAATAAATTCCAATAAAATTCCCCAAGGTGTATTATGGTATTTAGTAGCATCTCACATCAAAAACTCACCTTGCCCAATATATAATTTTCACTTTAGCCCCTATAAATCATTTCTGTATGTTTTGAATAAATTAGTTTAAGTGGTCTAATACCCCATAGAATAATCCCAAATAAATCGTAGGGAAGTATCTTGACCGTAATCATCTACCAGCACCATTTCCCCACATTCCCCAATGTAATATATTAAACATACTTAACAAGCTCAAAGTTGATGAATTTTTGCATTATCAGCCAAACCTTGTTTTAAACACACTGCATCCTCACCAAACATAGTCAACCAAACTTGTACAACACACACCCCACCCCCCTAGTTGAGCAGCACTTTAGCTATACTCTCCCCTTGTCATATAGTGCTTGGAAGCACAGAATTGAAGAGGATACAAACATGCCTTGCCACATCACCTCTTTATAGCAGCTACCACTCCCTCCCTGTCAAACACCAAACCAGAAACCCCCACCCCACCTCCCTACACGCCCACAGCAAGACAGCCCCTTTTTTCACCCCTCCTGGTGATCCCCATGGACATGTTCCATCATGGGCCTTCCCTACTTGGTTACAAAGAAAACCACCCACCCCCAGTACCCCCTGCTCCTCATTTGACCCCTATCCCCTCCGCTCACTCCCCCAGAGCTTCCCCCTCCCTCTCCCTTGCTCTGCCTTTCTCGATATAGAAAAGGAACAGAACCCTCGGCCATGGCCAAGATCTGAGCATAGCTCACTCCCCACTGCCTTTCCCCTTCTGCATGTGGCCTACCGGGGCTCCCGTCCTATGGATCTACCACCCCTAAGTTCCCCAGATCCTCCTAGCCACTCTATCGCCCAGGAGAAGCAAAGCCCTCACTCTTAGTTTTCTTCAAGCAACCGCCTTGGTGGTCTCCCTCCTTCTCTTTCCCTCTATTCATGGGAAATATAGCACCCCTGGGCCAGCACTAACTCCCCCTCCCTCTCTTTTCCCGCATACATGTATCTTGGAGCTTCCCCGACAAGCACCGAGGCAAGCACCACCCCACAGATGCGCGCGACGCCCTCCGACCGATAACCCTACCTTGTCAACCATTGCCGTGCTCATTGGAGTCTGCCTCGTCGCCTCCACCATCTCCCCTTTGTCGGAACACCCCCCGATGATCCCCTGGTCCCCTTCTTCCTCACCGTAGGGTTCCCGCGCAACGGTGCCTGTTTCCTCGTAGACGACAACTGAGCGCCGTCTGATCCACCTTAACCCTGCGGCCTGGATTGCTCCATACCGCTTTGGCGCTGGCATTCACCGACGCCTGGGTCCTGCCCCTGGGCCTTTGAAATATCCTCCCGCGCGTAGTGACGCTGGGCGGGCCGACTTTCTCTCCTTGTCCCAACCTCTTCACAGATCCGACAGAGATCTTCTCCCCCTTTTCTTTTTATATATATTTTCAGATCTGCAGAATATCCCTTGTAGGATTAAATCCCTTTGAAAATAAAATATGTTCAATATGGCCAGGATCCAATTTTTTCCAAACGTTCTCCAAAATAATGTTTAAATTAATTATGGTAAATTACTCACTCAAAGGTATCCTTTATACAAAATAAATCCTTCTATACAACACCATTTGGATCAAAACCTTCTTGTACTGCAAGGTATGGGTCATACCTTGCATACCACATTGACCTTACCATATTTTTATTCCTACCTTGCCCCTGGTCGAAATAACAAAAGCATCATCTTTATGCCTTTGAGAATTTCCCTAGGAAATACCCTAAATGGTACTGACCTGATTCCAATTCCCAGCACACTGGATTACCATTACACTTCAAACAGTAGGAGAACATAATTTGTTGAGCACTGATTGATTTATTAGGATTTAATATGTTCTATGCCTAGATTATTCATCAATAAAATCACTATAGTAGTTCTGTAAATACAAATGGGTTGATTCAAAATTCTACAGAAAGGTATCTAAATACCTATCATGTGGCTTTGGAATTTTCCTGAGGGCATTATGGTAATTATTCTGAGGTGATTCCAACTCTCAGTCAATCAGGCCATCAAACCTACTTAATCACCCAAGGAAATAATTTTTGGAACTCCAGAACTATTCTGATGAATTATTTCCAAAAACTATATTTTTATTCACTAGAAAATCCATTATAAATCAAGGGTAAGTGATAAAATAGTGAAACCACTTTTGTTTGTTTCCTTTTATCAATATATTTCTAATGATATCATTTTTTCATATTGAAGTTATACACAATATGTCCTTGATCCAAAACCCCTCTCCTACCTAGTCTGTAGACTATAAAACACATAGGAATTCATCCAAATGCTTCCAAGTCAATTCCACTCCCTCTAAATCCATTCTTCCCAAGACCTACTGAATTGTATCTTGATTTTATTAATTTCTTTCTGTATGGCATTGTTGCTTGAATTCCTTGTGTGATTGTGGACTTTCTTGTTTGCATGTTTCTCGATGACGATGATACTTGCGATTGTTTGCTGAAGAGAAGAAAAGGTCCTCTTATTATTATTGGTATTGTGAATTATTGGTATTCTGGTATTATAAGGAAGTCAAGGGTCATCTCGCTGGTCACAGGCAAGCCACCATTCCTGAACTCCTTTATTTCCCTACTCCTTTTATCAATGGTTTTGTATCTCGTTTATGAACTTCATGGTTACATGCATGGTTTGTTTCAAATAAAATATGTGAGTAACTTAGCTCCTCCAAGTAATGATGGAGTGTCCATTAGGACACTTACCCTTATTGACACCCACATTTACCCCTTTAGATCGAGGCTAAGATGCTTAGCATCTTCCCTCTTTGGAAACTACGGTTTATCGATGATAAAACTATTTTGGGTTTTACCCTACTACAAAGTTTTCAGAACAAAATCTTTGGAAAGAGGCATCATTTCCGAGTGGATGTTTTACGAAAGAAAGTATCATGAGGAGAAAGAAGAAAGTGGAGTAAAATTACCATATGCCAAACTACGGTTGGGTATAGGCTTGTATGGAAGGGAGGACTATGGTTCGAAGAGCCACATACTCGTTGCCGGGGAGAACAAACCCAAAAGGAAAAGTTGCATTTGCTAGGGATGGAAAAATAAAAAGTTAGATTTCATGATCCGAACCCCCATCTACCGTGTTTAGCGGGCCGTGGTTGTATCCCGGAGGATGTATTAATTCTTGTGGTTAAAGTGCAGAAACTTTGCAGAGTCTAATCTATTCCAATAGCCGTGTCCATAGTCAAGGACGGTTGGAAAGGTGATTGCTAGGAGTACCCTTGGGATATGTTAGAGACGAATAAAAAGTATGTGACTTGGTCAGGGGGAAGTATGAGGAAGAGCTTTGTCTTGATCAGAGATGGTCAAAGATGTTTTTAAAAGGGTTTTACTCTAAAACTATTTTCGAAAAGGTTTTTATCAAGGATATGGAGATATCCTGACTTTCTAAAAGGAGACATGTTTTCAAAACTCTTTTTCAACAAAGATATAGAGATTGCCATTTTAGGCTTTTCAAAAACAAATGTAGTATAGAGCTACCTTGCCACAGCCAAAAATGCATCATTCCTGTTAATCTTATCTCGGTGGTCTTGCGAGTACATTCAAAAGTACACATGGCTCTATCCCTTGCTATTTACATGGCCAGATTGCAGATGTTAAGAAGTGATGAAGATGCTGACGTCTATGCGAGCTAGGCCGTCTTCCTAGTCAGTTTCCTGTAGGTTAAGGCATGGCATGGGCTCTGCGCTTGAAAACTTCCTCTATTAGTGTTGTAATCGCCATAATTGCTACTATGTAAGCTTGTATCTATAAATGTATGGATGATGTACTGATACTAGTCAGTTATGCTCATGGCTCACTGATCATGGGAACGTGAATTGCAGGCATGATGGGGATTCTCGGACCGTAAATCCGGGGTCTCACAACCCTGTTCCGAACTTGATAATTGATAGTGTTGCAGATGCATAATCACGCAGTTGGGCCCCACGTGTCATACTCTCATTACAAGAAATGTGTGTATGATGGAATTTTTGCCCTCGGTCGCTCCTCCGTGTTAACTTGATAGCGTTTATACAGGCTAGTGGGTCCCATATGTCAGCCTCACGTTAGAAGAATATTGTGTATATGATGGAATTTTTTTGTTCTCTAGGGCTACCCTGTTCCAAACTAGATAGCGTTGCTCGACTAATCTGCCATTTGGTCATGCTGCTGGTTCCCACATGTTAGCATCTCATTAGAAGAATGTGTGCATGTTAGACTTTTTCCTCGCTCGCGCCTACCTTATTCGAACTTGGCAACTTTGCTCGATGTAGCACCTATATAAGGTCTCTCTGGTGGGTCCCACATGTCAGCCTCTTCGTAAATGAAAAGGAAACGTGTCTATGCTGGATCCCAAATGTCAGCCTCTATTTGAAAGAAACATATGTATGTTGGACTGTTTTTCAGGTTGAGTCCGCCGTTCTGACCTTGGCAACATTGGTAGTTTTTTTGCGAGAAAACGTGTCTATGATGCAGCAGTAGTTTATCTGGGTCCAGATGTCAGCCTTATAGATACAAAAAATGTTAATCTATACTCCATTGCTAGGTCCCACATGTCAGCCTTCTATGTACAGGAAACATGTTTATGGTGTGTCCCACATGTCACCCTTCTCTGTGCAGGAAACGTGTCTATGTTGGGTCCCACATGCCAGACTCTATATGAATTAAATGTGTCTATGCTGGGTCCCACATGTCAACCTCTATTTGAATGAAAAATGTGTATATATGTTTGACTGTTTCTTTGGGTCGAGTCCGTAGTCCTTAACCTTGGCAACATTGCTAGATGCAGCAGCAGTTTATCTGGGTTCCAGATGTCAGTCTGAGAGTGCAAAAAAGATAACTCTATATTAACACCAAATGCCTATAATTCGAACTCGAGTGCTCATGAGCGGTGAACTGTGTGCCTTGCCACTACGACAGAAACAACTAGTTCGGTATAACCATTAAGTTGATCTATTATAACTTACTGATTTGTATCCTTAAAAATTCTTTTCCTAACCATTTTTTATATACCATCAAATAATAAGGTGGCGCTCCTGGCAGCTAAATTAAAAATTGCAGGCGGTCTAAAAAACCGTAGGCAGAGTTTTTTTAAAAAAAATTGGATGTGGGGTGCAATGACAGAAAGGCCGAATTAAAAAGAGTTAGGCTATTCTACATGGGCTGCTCTACTCCATAGGTTATTCTCCATGGGATCCTTTCTCAAATTTCCCTGGGTTGTGGTCAGCAGTCCCTAAAAGGACAAAGTAAAAATGTTCTGGGCTAAAGAGGGTCGAATGGGCTAGATTTCTTCTCCTGGTATATAAAAATTGCATGATTCTCAAAAATAAAAAATGCATTTTGCTGTGGCTCGGACGGATTCGAAAAAAAACCTCGGAGAGGGAGGGAAAGAAATCGATAATTCTTTTTAGCAGATATTTATATAAACTCTACAGTAAAGAATAATATAGAAAAATTATCGACAGATTCGCAGTTCACATTCATCAACACTTGACCAATTTAGCAGCATTTCAAAGTGAGCGATTCAGCAATACATACACTAAAACACAATACAAGTATAGAGAGAACCAATTCTTGTTTCAGCTTTTAAAACCTTGTCGCCTGATCAGTTTGCCCTTTTCTCCAAATACACTCGACCATTGGAGCATGCAAAACTTACGATCGAGTCTGCTTTGAGTACATTCTTCTCACATCAATGCCTGTGTGACCCATGATGCAACCCAAAATGCCTAAGCCTCATCAAGATTGTGACAAGTCCATGTTTCAAAACAAAATCTAGACTTTTGACTGAACTTGATTTAAACTAGTACCATTACATTAGTATTAGTTCCACAAAATGTTTTAGTAATAGAAATGACAGAACATCTGAGATATTCAGTAGCTTTCCTGCTTGAAATTCAATAGTAGTACAGAGAGAATAAGTTCTTGTTCTATCTCAAAAACCATGGCACACGGTCAATTTGCCCTTTTCTCTGAACAAACTCGATCATTAGAGCAATCAAAACTAAGGATCAAGTCTGCTTCTGTGTGAATACCACCTCATTTCGCCAATGCCTATGTCAATCCCCATTGCAATCCAAAATGCCCAAGACTCATATATATAATTGTGACAATGCTAGGTTTCTAAACAAAAGAAAGATAATCTTCTACACTTGCTCTAAAAAGGTAATAGTACATCACTATTAGTTCAACAAAATACTTTGGTAATAGAAAACAACAGAACAAAGGCAAAGAAAGACCATCTCCTGCCCTTGTCCTAAACAAGTACTAGCAGTATATAGTTAAAAATACTCGAAGTACAAGAACTGGTATTATACTAGTACTACTTCATGGCTAGACTCACTTTCTTTATGGATAGCCTCACTTTCTTCCAATTCTTCATCAGATGGGGATTCTCCTCTGCGATTGATGCATATTGAGTAATGCAAGTCCTAGGTAATTTAAGATGTTCCATGGTACAACAACATGGAATGATTTTCCTTCTACATGATGGTCGGTGGACCTCGAGCCCACCTTTCATCCCTATCATTTTCTTCCCGTCCTCTCTCTCTATTCTCTCGTATCCTTCTTCGCGAGCAGCTACTCTCTTCATCATTCATTGTTCATTTTTTCCCTCGTTTTTGGCAATCTGGTAGCAAATCTAGAGAAGCAAATCTAACCAGCACATTCAGTAAACAAAGCAGATGTAGGCAAAGCTAAAATAGGATATGGAGTACAACACTAAACAAGGTTCGACAATTAGGCTGCTTAGAAGCAGCATTAGACAAGTTCAACACGGAAATACAAAATAAGCTGCTTTATAGCAGCAGCAGCACACAAGATCAGCGACACCTCTTGGCCTCTGCCTCCTCCCTCTAGCGCTTGCTCCACCTCTTGTTGCCCATTCGCTTGACCTTTTGCTCCTTGGGTTTGATCAGGGGCATGCGACCCTTTTCGATGGCCACCTTACGGAGGTTGCAGAGGTGAAAGTCGAGCGCCTTCTGCATGGCTCTAAAGGCATGGACGTTCAAGTTGTGGCCGCAGGTGGTCACGTCCTCCGCATGCTTCACGAGGCATTTTAAGTCGGTGGCGTCGAGTCTCCTCACGCTGAAGGGGCACCTGTAGACGCCGCTGGTGAAGTAGTGGTTGTACTGGCCGGACATCAGCCTCCTCACTACCAGACGAGTCCTCGTGTGCTTGGACTCGTTGTCGCTACAAATGTCGTTGCTGTCCACCAACTGGAAAAAATAGTAGCATGCAATAAGGACATGATTGAGATACCTTGGTTATTGGGATTGATTATTTTCATTAATTAACCAATTGAGAACCCATGATTATTTTCATAAGTGATGTGGGTGGGTTAAACTTCCCAATCCCCAAATCACAAACAAAATCAAATATTGTTCCCAACTATAGATCGGCGCTAGTACCAACTTGGGAATTTCTTAACTACAACTTAGAGGACAAATAAAATAGGATTGAAATACGAACATGGGGATTCATTGAAACAAAAGAGCATTAGCTTCTATAAAAAGATCTAGCATCCAACGATTGAAAATGCGAACAACCGAACCCTAATAAAAATGATCTAGGATCCAACGATGGGAATGGGGGAACAACAAGGGAAGAGGAGAAAACCCTAATTACCTCCGACCATGGTTCGACGATGCTGGGGTCGTAGGGGTTCTCTGGGGGTTTGTACTCCTGCTCCTCATAGGTGTCACAATTGAGCGGGACCTTCCCGCGACCAGCAGGGGCCTCCTCACCGGTGGCTATGCCGTTAGAGGGGATGGGGGCAAGAAAGGGGACGGCGGCTAAATTGGATGCCTTGACGGGGGCATGAAAAAGGACGACGACCTCCTCGCTGGCGGCTTTGGAGGCGACGATGGCCAACGCGCCTTTCTTATCCATCGCTGGTGCGTTTGGGGTTTTCCTTCGAGTTTGCAGAAGGTGATGGGATAGTGGAGACGATTACTGAGTGAGTGAGAGTGGGAAGGCGGAGAGGGAGAGTGCGTCTATAATAAAGGTGAAGGGAAGGAACGTTTTCTTGCACCATCGTGCGCCGCATAACCTGCAAATGCTACTGCACCATGCACGGCCACACACGTCCGCTAAAAATGCCTTGTGCACCATGACATGCGTATCGTGGTCATGTTTTTTTCAAGTGTCTAAAACTATGGCGAGGTAGGTGTACTCGGTTATACCCTCGAGTGTAGCACTATTAATTTGGTTGTACTCGGTTTTTCCCTCTAGTACTAACACTACCGCGTGCAATATACTCAATTTTTCAATTCGGTGGCTGAGCAATGTTCTTCCTAGTACTACCAGTAAGTTGCATGTGACATGCACGTGAGACATGCATAATATACATAAGTATGACATATGATCAATATATTTAATAATAATTGGTAAATCTCAAAACATTTACTCCTAATATAAACTTTGGGTGTATATTTGGTTCTTTGCACATATATAAACCTTTGTCGTTTGGGTTGAAACCCAATAATGTCTATATACATGGTAGGACAATACTGCGAAGATGTTTTTTCCAAAACTAGTCAAATCCCATGGGTAACATTTTCATGGCATGTAGCGCACATGACATGATAAGGCGTGTCAAGCATAAATCTTTTAATTTTTTTCTTTATTTCATGTGTTCTGTTTCAAAAGGGGTTCAAAATTGCTAGATGAAAAATCTTAGCAAGAAGTCAAACCAGTCATCAAAACTCCCGGTGGTTTCAGATATATTAATGGACCCCCGATGTGGGTGCCTCCAAAAGCCATTTCATAAAACTCACGGAGCAGCCTACAAATTAATTGAAGTAGTCAAATTTCACCTAATTTCAATAAATCGACATAAAGTCATTCAAGTGGGTGGAGTTAGCTAGGAAGTTGGAGAACGCATAAAACATGGTAAATCGTAAGTACAACATGTTGGTCTACTGTATATGTCTGTAACTTAGCTTGTGGTATATAGATCCATGTTCTTCGGACTTTCTTTACGAGAAAGAAAATCTCGTCATCACTCGGAAAATTGAGAATGTTCTTTCCTCATAGTTAGAAACTCACACCCATGGCATTTTTTAATACAATAAGATGCACCCATCAACCTCCGAAAGGACATTTATTCAAGAGAAATTTATCGTGCTTACTAGTAGATCAAGTTTGACCTTATTTCGTTAAATTGTCAAGATGCAAAATCTTAGCAAGAAGTTCAAGCCATCGTCAAAACTCTCGGTGGTTTGATATGTTAATTATGTCCCCGATGGTGGTTACCCCTTAAGTATTTTTCATAAACATTCGAAGTAACCTACAATTTACTTGTAGTTTCAAATTTGACCTAATTTTGATAAATCGATATAAATTCATACAAGCGGGCTCAGTTAGCCAGGAAGTTTGAAAAGTCATACAACATGGGAATCGTAAGTACAGCATGTTGGTCCAATATATATGTATGTAAACTTGGATTATGTCATCCAGATCCAATATTCTTCGAACTTTTATCTACGGAAAAGAACTATGTTCTAATCACTCGAAAAAATTGAGAATTGAATGTTCTTTCCTCATACTTAGAAAGTCACACCAATGACATTGTTTACTGCAATAAGATGCACCCATTTACCTCTTAAAATACATTTAATTCAAGAGAAATATATCGCGCTTACTTGTGTAGCTCAAGTTTGACAAAATTTCGTTAAATCGCAAGATGAAAAGTGTGGCAACCTGGATTTTTGCTCCGAGAATACCCGTTATGCATGCAATTCACGTTCCCATGATCAGTGAGCCGTGAGCATAACCGACCAGTATCATTACAACATCCATAATGAACGAATACAAGTACTTACATTAATGCCATTATGGCGATACAACAACAATAGCGGAAGTCTTCAAGCGCAGAGCCCATGTCATGCCTTAACCTACATGCAACTGACTAGGAAGACGGCCTAGTTCGCATAGACGTCAGCAAGCTCCATCGCTCCTCTTGCTTCTAAAAGTCTGGCCAAGTAGATAGCCAGGGACAATGCCGGTGAGTACTTTGAATGTACTGGCAAACCTCCTTAAGATAACAATAAGTAAAGGATATGCAGTATGGTTGTGGTAGGAGGGATCCATAAGAGGTTCTTTTGTAAATTAGTTTCTCTTGTAGATATAGCATGTTTCTATATCTTTGTTGAAAACTTTTGTAAAATGTTTTGGAAACCTTTTTGAAAAGTTTTAGGAAAACACTAGGATAGGGTCACCCATTTGTTTCTCCTTACGGTCATCTTATGACCAAACTCCTTCCTCCATTTTCCCGACCATCCCATGGTCAAAACATTTTCGAGCCATTGCTTTTCCGAAGTCCTTTTTCAAAACAAAACCATCACCCCCATACAACAGCCATCCCAACAGTCCATGACCGAGGACTCGGCTATACGAATAGATTTACACTCTGCATAGGTTGTACAATGTACCCACACCATCCGATTACCCGTCCCTGATACACACCGATCGTGGGTCGGATAACCGGTCAAGACCTTCCGAATGCCCTCTCCGGTACAAGTTCCAACCCTATGAGGTTAACCCCCTCAACACCGGGATGCCCTATATAGTAACCAGCCAACCGGAGCGCGTCTTGCACCTAGACGGGAGTGCACTTTCAATGAGGGGCGAATAGTATCGCACGGAGGACCGTAGACACTTTGTTCCTTCTCCCGGTCGAGGCTACACATGGACCATTAGACAGAGAAGGCCCACCCTCCGGGGATTGTTTGCCCCTGTAGTAGTGTGAGGCCCCTATACCGGATCAGTCAAACTTCTAGCCCAGCCCCGTCCCATTCCAGAGTAATGTGGTTACACGGGTTAATTGTTCAAGCATTAGGAACTGTACAGCCTGGCGTGTTTTCGTAAACATTTTTCCTCCATCTCTTATCCACCTTTTTGTAAAGCAAAACCTTTCTCATTTTCCAAACCACTTGGTAGGCCAAGCCTCACCAAGGTTTTCTCATAAAACATTTTTGTAAACCTTTTTCCGGGGTCTTCCCATCCTACACATTTGTTTCGGCTAAAACGGGGTCTCCAAGGGGTTATGGTGTTAAACACCATCTACCATACTAGGGGAGGGTAGGTATTATATAGATAGGTTGTACATAATGGTACTAAGGGGGTAATTATTTGGAGGAGCCAAACATTCCCCATATAAAACATAGTATAGTAAAACAATGCAATTTGCATAAATGAGTAGATAAAACATGCATAGGTAAAATAATAGGACAAGGCATATGAGCAAGAAGGTGGCTTTCCTTTGACTAGCGAGATGTCCTGTGACTTCTTTAGAATACCAAAAAACCAATAATAATGGTAAGTATAACCCTAATGTTGCCTTCTTCTCAGCGTCTCACAAACGCAACTATCGCCGTTAACGAGCATACATGCAAACAAACAACACCACAATCAATACAAGGCATACAAGCATCAAACCATACAGCAAGCAGAGGATAACTACATGATATGCATCAATAGGATGTTGGAGGTTTGGTTTGATTGGATGGGGAGAAGATTTGGGGACATTAGGGAAAAGGCTCCCTTTGGTTTTATAGTCTAGGAACTACCTAAGAGAGGGATTTTTGATTAAGGACCTAATCTATATGATACCATTGTATCAAAATGATATCATCAGATAGGTATTGATAAAATGAAGCAAAAAAAAGTGGTTTCACTATTTTATCAATTTCCCATGATTTATAATGGATTTTATAGTGGATAAAACCCTAGTTTTAGGAAATAATTCGCCAGAACTTCTCTGGAGTTCCCAAATTTTTTTTCCTTGGGTGAAAAGGTAGTACTTGGTGGACTGATTCAAGAAGAGTTGGAATTAACTCAAAACAATTACTAGAATGCCCTTGAGAAATTCCCAAGGACAGTACTGTATGGGATTTGTCTTTTTCATCAGATTTATTTTACAGAAGCTTTTTAGTTTATTCTAGGGACACATGATAGGCACTGAGAATACCTTTCTATAGAAATTGGAATCAACCTATTTGGACTTGCAGAGATACTGTAGTGATTTTATTAGTGAATAACCCTTGCACAGAGACTCATAAAATTATGTGGGTTCTGAAGGATATGGTTATGTGGGTTTACTGGGAGTTAGATTTGGGTCAAAACCTTATGTTGTACGACCTAGAGAATTTCCTAAAGTAAAAAAGTCTTTTTTTTTTATATTTTTGCTAACTCCAAACTGGAAAGCAAACTAAGGTGGGGTTAGTGGGACATGAAGGGTAGGGTCAGTACCTTTCATCACCAATTGGATTCAGGTCATTTGGATATACCAAACTTAATGGATAAATTATTTAGTGTTCTGGACAGATCTGGATATATGTTTTATCATATTTATTTTAGGCATAATTTTGGTACAGATCTGGGTGTGCATGTTGGGGAAGATACTTAGGTAATTGAAAAAATTTAGATCTGAATATTTTGAGGGGTTGTGCATTTTTATTTGGATTTAAACCAAACCCTTATCCTGTATATCTGGATTTTCAGATGGAAAAAGAAAAAGGGCAGGAAGGTCCATGGGCCAGATATGTAGGTGGAGTGGGCCATCCAGGAGGATTTGAACCAGTGGCAAAGGCGTGCACGCAGGCGGCGTGTAGCCAGCTACAACCCAGCAGCTGGCCCGCCAGGCCAAGGGGTAAGGGCGACCCTGGGCCGTAGGATTAGAGGAGATCCGGCGGTTGCCTGGCGTCATCCTCCTAAGTCCAGGCAGCGATGAGGGGAAACCCTAGGGAGGGCCAGGGAGGAGCGGCAGGGCTTACCAGGGGCTCAAGGGCGTCGGGGAGAGAGCAGGGGAGACGCGGCGGACGGTGACGAGTCTAGAGAGGCGCGGCGAGGCGGGGTGTGACGCTGGGATCCGGCTCGCACGAAGATGCCCGCGGGGTGCTTCGGGGGGCTCGCCGAAGGAGCTTCCTGGGGAGTTCCTGCGAGGAAAAGAGGGTAGGGTTAGGGTCAGGAGAGCGAGGGGGTTCGTGCAGGGTGACATGCAGAGAGGAGGGAGGGGAGAAGGGAGCTTGGGGCTTGGTTTCTTTGCCATGGCCGAACCTTGCTTCTCTCTCTCAGGCAATGCAGAGCAAGGGAGAGGGAGAGGAGGTGCTGGGGAGGGGAGTGGGAGTGGGAGGGGGCAAATGAGGGAGAGGGGGAGAGGGGTACTGGCCTTGGGCCTTATAAACCGAGCTAGATGGGTCCATGGTGCACTATGTGCATGGGGAGCTTGGGAGGAGGGGTGCTGGCCAGGCATTGGGCAAGGAGGGCGGTGCTGGGGCCTGTAGCTCGACTAGAGATGGAGAGGGAAGTGGGGTAGATGCTACCCTTTTATTGCAAAGAGTTTTCAAGATATGGTGCCTCTCTCTATTACAAGCACATGGGACAAGGGAGGGAAAAGTGCTATACTGATCTACATCGCTGGTCGACCAGGGGAGAGTGATGAGGTTAGGGAGGAGTGTTGGGGAAGACTGGAGCTAGCTTGGCTTTGGTTTGAATAAAGTTTTGCTTTGTTTAGCAAAATTGATCAAGTGGAGCCTTTTGAAGTTGATAAATTTGTATTGGACAAAGTGTGTAAATGGTACTGGTAGGTGGGGTAGGTCAAATAACCTCTCCATGATTTAAATGGGTTTTTTCTAAAGATTATAATCCCACTTAAATGCGCTTATTCAAAAAGTGCATAAATAGATTATGGAAGCTAAGATGATATTTTTGTATTGGGAAAACTTGGTTTTTGATGTGATATGGTCCTAAATACCATAGAACACCTTGGAGAATTTTATTGGGATTTATTGAGGTGGGCAAGTATTTTTAAGGAATTATTTCTTGTTCCTGCCATTTAAAAAAGGGCAAAAAGAAATAATAAAGGATCTCAAAAATATTTATTTTTGAGTTGGAAATAAGTTATATGATAAATAGGCATCAAATGTGCCTTGAGTTGGCAAGGTGATTTTGAGAAAAACAAACTTGCCTTTATAGACAAGGATTTTGAGAATCTAGTAAGTAGAGGAAATAAAATAGTTTAATAATCCAAATAATTGTGGGAATTATTTGGGGATTCTTATATCCAAGGTAGACGATTTAAACTTGATGTGGGCATCAATGTCAACCTTGGTTTTGAAGAAAAGTGGTGAAAAGGGATGTAAATTAGATAAGGGAGGATCTAGGGTTTAGTTATTTTGATGCCACCTAAACAGGGTTGGATTAGGGAGCATCAGAGCTCACCTTGATGCAAGGGGTATATGGATGGATAGAACAATTCATATAGATGATCTTGGATGCAAGGGTTAGGCTTGTTTGGATTCAAGGTGGTTTTTGAGTGAGGGCAAACTTTGTTTAAAATAATCTTGCCATAACAGATACATAAGGTAGCCTCCTAAACCATGTGGGTTTAAGAAGAACAAGGCTCTAATGGGAACAATTGAAGTTGGAGTTGACAGGCTATGATTATTATATCTTAACCAAGCAAGGATTTGGTCAAGGGGAGATGGCATATAGAAGTGAGATTCTGCCAAAGTAGGCAAGATGATAAGATTTGCAGAAAAGATTATTGTCTTGACTACATAACCATCATGGATGAGTGGGAATTAAATTGGCTTAGCCAAGGGAAAGAGTGGGCTTTGGTAGTACTACTAGTGCATAACAAGATGGTTCAAGTACATTCTCAAGAAGTCACATGGGTTGGAAAAGGTAGAGCTCTAAGGATTGAATCTAGATAAGAAATCCAGACTTAGCCATTTTGGCAGATTTGGGATTTTAGACTAGAGTGCAAGTGTAGATGATTTTAGGAGAATGCGAGGTACCAAACTCATGATCAAGGAGAGGATGTTTAAGTGGTAACTGAGTCGATAGGATTCATTCTTAGATTGGGTCTCCACTGAGTTGGAAATCATCCAGAGGGATTATCCTTGGATTGAGATAAGCATGAGATGAGATGATCACTTGAGTGGCTTTGGATAGATCCAGACTTGGATGCTTGCTTTGAGGTTTATGATCACATCCATAGATTTGTTCCTAAGGGATGAGCTACTAGATTAGCTCATTTTAGTTCATAAGCAAACATGGCAGTCAGCAGATCAAGGGTTTTAATAAAGGTTTTGGAAAACCTAGGGGTAAGAGTAGTTGAAGGTTCTGTCTTGAAAACATAAGGAGAGTATATATATATCTCCATAGTTTTGTAAATATAAACTAGTAATTATTTGGTCGTGTCAAAGTAATCTTGGCTCAGGTTTTTGCAATGCCGGGACATTTGAGAATATGAAAGATGAGCCAAGAGAAAAACTAGGTGGAAGGAGTGTATTCAATCGAGAGGAAGTCTGAAGGAACCGAAGATTTTGAACTCCCTGGGTGGGATGGTGCATCCCCTCTGACCCTCGCCGGCGGCGTGCTCTCCCTGGGCTGGCCGGCGAGCCAGCCCCTCCCTCTCCCGTCTCCATGGCCTCTGCTTGCTCTGGCCCCTCCCCGCCGCTGCGGTGGCGTGCTTCTTCGGCGTCCGTGCTCGCCGGCTGCCGGCCGGGCTGATCGGCGGCGACCCTCATCCTGCGGCCGGCCGAGGGAAGATTAGTCCTTCTCAACACCGCCGGCGTCATCATCGACGCCCGGGTCCGCCGCCGGGGAGAGTTTGTGCGTCAAGGGGGGTCCATCGCTCTCCCGGCGCACACGGTGAAGGTCGGAGCGCGTGTGGCTGCCGCTTCCGCGCCGGCGCCGAGCCGCGGCCGTCGCCCGCCGCCGCCACCCCCCAACCCTCTCCCGCCGGAGCAGGTCGCCGCCCTGGCCGACCTTCACGGGCTCGCCTGGGGGGACGTTGAGGAGGACTCGGAGGGGCTCGCTGTCGCGGTTCCCGCAGCTGAGGTGGCGCCAGGGCCGGTGCTCGGCGTGCGCCTCGCCGGTGACCTTTCGGATGGGGAACACGGCGTCCCGCGGCCGGCCTACCAGTCGCCTCTCCTTTCTCCCTCCCTGGGGGACTTCCTCCCTCTGGCCAGAGCTGCCGCCCGGCGGCCTCGCCGGCGGGGAGGGTCCCCCGCCAGGGCTGCCCTGGCGGCGCCCCAGCAAGGGGTCGGGGGGTTGGGGAGAGGCTCGCGGTGCGGCGGGGCGGGGCTGGACGGGCGGCTCGCTCGTGGGCCAAAGCCCGTGGGTGAGTTGGCCCTGACGGCCCAGGTTCTTGCGGGGGGCCCGCCGAGCCCCCCCAGGGGCCTCCACCCCATCCGGCCCGCCCCGGCCCTTGAGGGTCCCCACGCGCGTGCCCTAAGGCGCCCCATCCTCCCTTCGGCCTCGTCTCCCTCTCCCTCTACTCCTGTCTCCCCGCCGCCACCTTCCTCTGCTCCGCCCCCCCCCCCCCCCGCCGCCGCCCTCCGCTGTCCCCGGTCCCGGCCGCTCGTACCTGGCAGTGCTGATGGCACACCGCCCCCGCAGCCCACCGGCCCCGCAGCGCCCCTTCTCTCCGCGGCGGCGCTCCCCCTCGCCGCGTCTTTCCCGCTCTCCCCTGCCGGACCGCCGCCCGCCCCCGTCCCGCGGTCTGCTGGGTGCCTACCGGCACCCCGGCCGTCGCTCGTCCCCGCCGGCGCGGCCCCCGTCGGACCGCCGGCCTTCCCGGTCTCCGCCGCACGCCAGGCGCCGTCTCGATCCCCCCGCCGCTCCCCCCCTCGCCCGTTGGCTGCGGACAGAGACCGGGAGTCTCGACTCCGGTCGGCAGCCTTGCTGGCCCGCGAGGGGGCGACGCTGGCTCCTCAGGGAGCTGTCCGCGCGGTGGAGGGCCACTGGCGCGAGGGGACCCTCCCGTCCGTTCCCGGCCACGTGGTCCCGGCTCGCCGTGAGGTCGGGGTGGATGCGTCGGCGGTCCCCAAGAACAAGAAGAAAAGTCCAAGAAGAAGAAGAAGGCCTCGACTTCGGCCGCCGCGGGCGCGGCGGGACCCTCGGTTCTCTCACCCGTCCCCGTGCCCGTGGCCCCCGTGGTGCCTCGTGGTGGTGGCATCGTGCTGGCAGCCGCCATCCCGAAGCCCAGGGAGTCGCTGGAATACTATGGTCACGGGGTCGACGGGGGCTTCTACTTCATCGACCTGGGGGGGGGTCCAGATGACGGTCCCGGAGACCCTGGCGAGAGTGTCTATCCTCCCGGACCAGGTGTATCCTCTCCCGGTGGTGGTGACGGAGGCCCTGCTCCAGGAGGAGCTCAGCGCGGTGCTGCCTGGCCATGAGTGGCCGGTCCGCCGTATCTCTGACTCGGAGTTCGTGGTCTCCTTCCCCTCGGTGGCGGTCCTGCGCATGTGCGCCCTCGGCTCCTCCTTCACGCTCCCCATCCACCAGCTGAAGGTGGCCATCCAGTCTTCCCCGGCCGCCCAGGAGACGGTGGCCACCCTCTCGGAGGTCTGGGTGCGCCTCCTGGGGGTCCCTTGCGAGGCTCGATCCCCCGAGGTGGTGGCGCTTATTTCCCAGGCGCTTGGCAAGTTGACGGAGGTGGACTTGGGTTCGCTGGCGGGTCACGGCGCGATCAGGCTGCGCATCCTCTGTCCGTCCACCTCAGTGTTCCCTGTCTCGCTCCCCCGTTTCTTCTTCGACCGTGTGGGCCGAGACCTCTTGGTGGAGCTTGACGAGGCGGTGGACGCTCCGGCGGCGAGCCCCCCGTCCAGCCTCCCCCCCGGCCGGTGACGACACCGGGGCTGACCGCGGGTCGGACCGCTCCGACGACAGTGACTCGGGTTCCGACCCCGAGTCCCCCCTCACCTCCGGCGCATCACCGCCCCCGCCCCCTCCCTCTCAGGGTGTCGCTGGAGGTGGTCCGACGGCCTTGCTGTCGTCCGGCCTCTCTGGCAGGGGTCCCTTCTTTCCCGGAAGGCGTCCCCTGTCGCTGAGCGCCCCGGCCAAGCTGGCCCCTGTGGACCTTCCTCGCTGCTGCCGCCCGGACCCTCCCATCTCCTTCGACCGTGACATCGCCCAATATGGTTCCAACCTCCCCCGGTCCCCTCCGCCTCGCCCGGATTCCCCGGCCCCCTCCCCCGTGCTTGAGCTGGAGGCCTCGGGGAGTGAGGGGATGGTCGTTTGTGCCAATATGTCCCCGCGGTCCCCCGGGGTGGTGTGTTACTCCCTCGCGCCAGACACCCCTGCCCCGATGAGCCTCGGGCTGGCCGCTGGTGACCCGCCCTCCCCTGCAGCAACTTCCAAGCTGCGTCGCGCCAGGGCCCCCAGGCCACCTCCCCCGCCTCCCTCCCGCCACAGCGTTCGTCTCGCTGACTCCCGGACAGGCCTGCCCGGCCCCGAGCCGACTGTGGCCCAGAGGGCGGCTCGCCGGGTGGCGGCGCGTGACGACTTCTCAGGTACTTCCTCCTCCCTTTCCCCTTCTCTGCCTTCCCCGGTCCCGCCGGGTTCGCTTGGTTCCCCGTTTTGTGTGCTTTCAGATGTGTCGCTGGCGCACCTTGGCGAGGTAGCTGATGACTGCGGGCTGGTGTTCCGGGGCGAGAAGGGCCCACGGCTCGAGCAGCTGGCTGCCATTAAGGCGCGGGAGGAGTATGCGGGGGCGATCGCGGCTGCCCGGGCTCGTGATGCCCGGGAGCGGGAACGCTCCCGGATCCTTACCGAGGACAGGTCTATTGGACTTGACCTCAGTGGGGATCCCCCTTCTGCCCCTGATGCGCGGGAGATCACCCAGGTGCCGACCCCCTCGGGTAGGCCATGCGGGAGACCTCCCAAGGCAGCTGCGTCTCGTCCCTCCTCCCCCCGTGCCCGTTCGGTCCCCACTAAGGGGACGGCCCTGGCCTAGGCGTCCTGATGGACATACTTCGGGCCTTCCGTATGTTCATTTGGAACATCCGGGGGTTCGGGCAAGAGGGCCGGCGCCGCCAGATCAAGGACTACATCCGCCAGGAGTCGCCGGATATTGTCGGCTTTTAGGAGACTATTCGCCAAGACTTCTCCATCTCCGAGTTGGAAGCCCTCTCCCGCTGCAAGTTTTCCTGGTTCTGGCTCCCTGCCTCTGGCCATTCCGGGGGTATCCTCCTGTGTGCGAAGGAGGATACCATTGTGATTGATGATATGGACCGTGGGGATTTCTTCGTGAGCATGGCCCTCACGCATAGGGAGACTCGCTTCAGTTTCGAGGTGATTACTGTCTATGGCCCCGCGGACCATCGGCGATCCACGGAGTTTTTGCTTGAGCTCAAGTCAAAGGTGGAACGGACTGATATCCCGGTGGTTATAGCCGGCGACTTCAATATGATCCGCTCGGCTCTAGACAAGAGCTCGGCGAACGTGGATCTCCCTAGGATGCGTATGTTTAACGACTGCATCGCCGACCTCGCTCTCCGCGAGATTGTGCGGCTGGGCGCTAGATATACGTGGACAAACAAGCAAGTCCAGCCTATCCGCAGCGTCCTCGACCGTGTCTTTGTTTCTGTTGAGTGGGAGGTTGCCTTCCCCCTCTGTGCCTTGAAGGCGGTTACTAGGATTGGGTCCGACCATACCCCGCTCCTCTTTTCGTCCGGAGGGGGCCGGCCTCCTAGATTGAACCGTTTCCACTTCGAGTCCTTCTGGCTTCACAACCAGGGCTTCGTGGAGGCAGTACGTTCTAGGTGTCTTGCGGCGGTCTCCTCGTGCCCTCGTGCTTATTGCGCTATTGACATCTGGCATTATTGTGCCAAGATGGCTCGCCAATTCATGAGGGGTTGGGGGGCGAACTTGGGGGCGGATCTCCGTGCCCAGAAGGCGTCGATTCTGGGGGCGATCCAGTCGGCCGAGGAGTGGTCCCATAGGTACTCCCTTGAGACCTCCATTATGGAGATCTACAAGGGAGAGGAGGCGTTCTGGCGACAGCGGATCCGCCAGAACTGGACGGTCCAAGGGGAATCAAACACGGCCTATTTCCATGTTGTTGCGAACGGGAGGAGGCGGAAGTGTTCGATCCCCTGCCTCTGGGCGGATGAGGACATTTTGGAATCCCCCCAGGCCCTCTCCGCCCATATTTATTCCTTCTACCGGGACCTATTCTCGGCGGCCCAGCCTTCGGGGCTCTCTCTGGCCCCGGACTTCTGGTCGGCGGCCGCACTGGTCTCCAGAGCAGAGAATGAGGATCTCACCCGCCCTTTTCTCTCGGAGGAGGTGGCGGCGGCCCTGAAGTCCATGAAGGCTGGCTCGGCCCCGGGCCCTGATGGTTTGCCCGTGGGTTTCTTCCAGACCTTCTGGCCCCAGCTTCAGCCGGTGGTTCTCCAGATGTTCCAGGAGTTCTATGTTGGGACCCTGGTGATGTCTCGCTTGAACCTCGGCGTTATTTCCCTGATCCCCAAAGTAGTGGGGGCCACGGACATCCGCCAGTTCCGCCCGATTACTGTGATTAACGTCATCCAACGCCTGTTCGCCAAGGTCTGCGCTCTTCGTCTCGCTCCGGTGTTGGAGCGGCTTACCCACCCCCTTCAGTTCGCCTTCTTGAAGGGACGCCTCATTCATGACGACGTCCTGGCCTTCCATGAAATTATTCATGAAGTCAAGACTCAACGTCAACGAGGGGTCTTTCTCAAGCTGGACTTCCAGAAGGCCTATGACCATTTGGACTGGGCCTTCTTGAGGATGGTGCTTGAGAGGCGGGGCTTCGATGACCGTGTGATCTATTGGATCATGCAGTTCGTGATGAGTGGGCAGACGGCGATCAACATCAATGGGGAGATTGGCCCATACTTTCGTCCATCATGCGGGGTTAGGAAGGGGGACCCTATTTCCCCCCTCCTGTTCAACGCGGCGGTGGACGCCCTGGCTGAGATTTTGGATAGGGCCAGAGTAGCTGGACACATCTCGGGGGTGGTGGGTCATATGATCCCGGGTGGTGGGATTTCCCACCTCCAGTACGCTGATGACACCATGATCATGATTCAGGGCTCGGACCTCGACATTATCAACTTGAAGTTCCTGCTCCTGTGCTTTGAGTCCCTGTCCGGGTTGACGATCAACTTCGACAAGAGCGAGGTGATGGTCCTGGGCTATCCCTACGAGGAGCGCCAGCGGATTGCGGATAACCTGAACTGTAAGTTGGCGGACTTCCCTATTACCTATCTGGGTTTCCCCATCCGGGAGACTAGAGTTCTGATCAGGGATCTGGCCCCCTTGGTTTCGAGGGTACGCTCGCGCGCGGAGCCGTGGCGGGCGCGCCTTACGACTAAGGGGAGAAAATCCATACTGATTAACTCATGTCTCTCGAGTCTGGCCATGTACCAGATGGGCCTGTACCTTCTGCCTGAGGGAACCCATGCTGACTTTGCTAAGGAGTTGTCTAGGTTCTTTTGGGCCGCAAGGGATGGGCATCAGAAATACCATATGGTCAAATGGACAGATGTTTGCTCCCCCAAGTGTCTTGGGGGATTAGGTATTCTTGACTCCCGGCGCTTTAATGTGGCTCTGATGTTGAAGTGGGTTTGACGCATCCTTAGGGATGACGGGGGTCTCTGGCTTCAGCTTATCAAGGCCAAGTACCTTCGGGGACGCCCGCTTCTGGCATGTGAGAGAAGGGAGGGCTCTAAGTTCTGGAGAGCCCTCCAGGAGATCAAACACTTCATTGGCCTGGGCGTGTCTTTTGGGGTGGGGAGTGGATGGGGGGTGCGTTTCTGGCTGAACCCGTGGCTCCTCCCTATCCCGTTGGGCGTTCAGTTCCCCGGCTGTTCGCCATCTCCTCCTCCCCGGCGGCGCTGGTGGCCGAGGTCTTCGTTGAGGGCCGCTGGAACATCCTGTTGCGACGCTACCTCGGCGTGCACGAGGCCGCGGACTTGGTGCAGCTTCGGGACTCCCTTCCGTTGGATCTTTCGCCCTCCCCGGATTCGGCCTCTTGGCGGTTGCAGCCGTCCGGGGAGTTCTTTGTGGGCTCGGCTTACCGCGCCTTGTTCCAGGGCCCGGAGCTGCCCTGGACCTCCCCCCTGTGGAAGGCCCCCCTTCCGCTTAGTATTAGGATTTTCGTGTGGCAGCTTCTCCGGGACAGGCTCCCCTCGGGGGTCGAGGTGGCCAAGCGCCACAGCCCGGGCACTGGCGTTTGTCCCCTTTGTGGGACCCCGGAGACCTGTTCTCATATTTTGTTCTCCTGCTTGGCGGCGCGGGCTCTGTGGTCCTTTGTCCAGGAGGCGCTGGGCCTGCTTGGCAGGCGCGGGAGCTCGGGGAGTTCCTGCAAACCCAGGCAAACAGGGCTGGAGGAGGGCGCTGCCTCTTCTGGCTCGTGTTTGCGGGCATCTCTTGGACCTTGTGGAATGTGCGTAATAAGATGGTGATTGAGAAGACCTTCCCCTCCCGTGTGACTGACCCTGTGTTCTCCTTTCTTGGCTTTCTCCAGCAGTGGTCTCCCCTGGTGCGGCAGCGTGACCGGTCGTCTTTCGATGACACTCTCCGGACCTTGAGGACGGCGGCGCTCCCCCTCTCGGCCCCGGCCCCGGCCCCTGCCCCGTCGACCTCTTCGGTGGCTTGACTACCGCCCTTGTCGTCTCGCCGTCCCCCCTTTTTTTGCTTTGCTTTTGGGCTTGTCTGTGCTGTGGCCCCAGCGGTCGATAACTACCTTTTATTTCTTGTTTGGCCTCGGCCGGTTTGGATTTTGTGCGGACCTTGTATGTGGTGGTTGCTTTATTTATAAAGCGGGGCGAAAGCCTATTTCGAGAGAAAGATGAGCCAAGACATCTCTTTTTGTAAAATAGTTTTTTTTGGAAACTAGTGTTGAGATGAGGAGTACACTATTAATACACAACCAGTAGCTTGAGCACAAGCAAGTAAGTAAGCACACTATGCAAGAAAAAGTTTTTGTTCCCCCTGATTTTTGCCTTTTGGACATTTAATCAGGGTTGCTGAAATTGGGATGTTACAAAAAGTCTTAGGAAGATGTTGGACATGTCGTCTAATGGTTTCTGATATATTAATTGTGACTCCCTAGTGGGTACCTTCCAAAAGTTTTTTCATAAACTTTCAAAGCAACCCACAATTTACTTGAAGTTCAAAATTTTCACCTAATCTCGGTAAATAGACATAAAGTCATTTAAGTGGACAGAGTTAGCTAGACCGAAGTTTGAATACTTCTAAAACATGGGAATTAAGCATAAGTACAACATTTTGGTCAACTATATATGTCAAAAGCTTGGATTGTGGCATCTAGATAGATATTATTCAGACTTTCTTTTCAGAAATGAAAAATCTCGGTCATCATCACTCAGAAAAATTAGAATGTTATTTCCTGATAGTTGGAAACTCAAACCGCTGGTATTGTTTACTAGACGAAGATGCACCCATCTACTGTTGTGAAATTACATTTAATTCGTGATCAATCTATCGCGCCTACTTGTAGCTCAAGTTTAAGGCCTAATTTCATTAAGTTGTAAAGATGAATAATCTTAGCAAGAAGTTGAACCTGTTGTCAAAACTCTCGGTGGTTTCTAATATATTAATTGACCTCCCGATGGGTACCTTGAATTTTTTCTTAAAACTATCAAAGCAACCTAAAATTTACTCGATCTTCAAATTTGACTTAATTTCAATAAATTGGCATAAAGTCACTCAAGTGGGGAGAGTTAGTTAGGGTGTTTGGAAACTCATAAAACATGGAAATGTCAATTACGTACAACATGTTGGTCCACTGAATATGTCTAGAAGCTTGGTGGATTATAGCATTCGAATCAATATTCTTCGGACTTTATTTCTTTACGGAAAAGAACAATCTCGGCATCACATGGGAAATTGAGAATGTTCTTTCTAGATAGTGCGAATATCACACCAGCAAAATTGTTTGCAACAAGAAGACACTCCCATCTACCTCTAAAGTTACATTTAATTCAAGATAAATTAATCTACCGCGCTAACTTGTAGCTCAAGTTTGACCTAATTTCGTTGAATCGACAAAGAAGTAAGTGAAGTGTGCGAAGTTAGCTAGGAAGCTTGAAAAATGGAATTATATAAGAAATAGCGGTCCACTTTGTGTGATAATTGGGAAGATTTCATTTTCTTCTATCTCTGGTAGGTCCCCCCGGAGCGAGGTACTTCATTCATATGGTCGGTGGAAGTACAAGTAACATGAAGGACCTCATAAAAAATGAAAATAACATCCAAGTCCATGCATTTAGCACAAGGTCCCTGAAACTAAGAAATGAAGTGTGTTTTGTGTTTGCGCACAAAAGCGTTCATTATGCTAAAGACTACAAATAGAATCTTCTTGATATTAATAATGGAAAAGAAGATCCAACAGTTAGGAATGTTTGGATTTCCCAGTCTTTATCCAACGTTCCATGTTCAAACTTATCCATACACTATATAGTTTTCTTTGGACGAAAAAGATAAGATAAGAAGTACTACTTTACCTCCCGATATTTGGGAAGCAAGTGAAAATTTCGACACCGGAAAATTTTGAATCTTTTTTCTGCCAAGGACCAAAGTTGTTTCCTTCCTATGTAATACGCCTACTACACACCAACGCGGCTGCCGAACACTCCAGAGAAACAGAGTCGCCCTCTCTCTCAAAAATAAAAAACAGAGACATCATAACGAATGTGAGAGAAAACCATGTTGTGGACGAGGGAGAGATCAGTCGGTCCGGTGCGCGAGGGGAGAGGGGTGGAGAGATGAGAGACAACAAATGTGAGAGAAAACACATTCCAATTTTTTTTGCGTGCATAGGTCCTCTCATTTACTACTACTAGTAGAGTCGGGAGTACGTCGTGTCAAGAATACATCATAAACTTTGCTCTAACATGGAAATTCCTTCAGCTCATCTTCTCTCTTCGCCGCTGCCCTCTTACCCTGCCTACGTTTTATTCTCTCTGCAAGTATAGCGAATGGATACATGTTAGCGTATACTTATGTCTAAGGAACAAAAATACTACTTTACTTACAAGTAATAAGCTCCACCAGTGTCTAAACGAGTTGATTCATGGGACCCACTAAACTGAAGAACTTTTTCATGGGAGTTTAATAGCTTGGTCATACACTGCCAAGTGGACCCATTATTTGCTTTTTCCCTTAGGGAATCCGCAATGTGTAAAAGCACACCTTAAGAAATATAGTATTATATTGTGGAGAAAATAATGTTACGTCAAGCTTGTGGGTTGCCCATAGAGAATAGAAAAATCATTACCCTCCCTCTTCTCTCTTGCATGGAGGAATATGACACAGCGATGTGGGTCCTAGCTTGTGGCAAATGTTGACTTATATATTGTGGAAATTCACATCAGTCGGGTGGGTCCTGCATTACGGATGCCCTAAGACACTCATGCTTTGTAATCCCATCTCCACCATGCTAGACTAGATTTTTTTGCAAAATTCATTTAACCAATGTCATTAGATCAAGGTTTTGGATTTTGATTTTGGTTTTTTACCGGGTCCGAGCGAAATGGCCGAGATTCGGCTACTTTGGTGAATTTTGGTCAAATCTCATATGAAATGCAAGAATCAAAATTTAAAAATTGAAATGAAATTTGGCAAAAATTAGACCAAAATTTTGAGTTTCAAATAAATTTTTACCAAATATAAAATATTTTAGATAATTAAACAAACAAATCCCCCAATTTAGAAAGTTTTCGTTTGATAAATTCTCTTACCGGTCCTGGCCGAAATGGTTGAATTTCGGTGAATTTTTTGTAATCTCGGACGAAATTCAAAACCTTGAGTTAGATAGGAAGCATGATCCACTATATGTATGAAATCTCCCAAGGTCAACAATCCTTACGACCCCAAGATGCATCCATCTACTACGGGAACTCCATCAGGTCGTAAACTATGAAATTGATCGGCATGGCCTTGACAACCTTGGTCGTTCCATTGGAAACCCAAAAGTGTCTATACATGGCAGAACAATACCGAGAAGCTATATTTTCTAAAACTCGTTGTAACATCCCAAAAATATTGATCAATGTTATCTAATTCCAATCACCAAAATTAGGGTTAACAAAAAGTTTTGTTAATTAAAAAATCATGATGAATGCATGTGTGTATGTGATGAATGTATGAATGCATGAATGGACTTGTGTGATTGTTGTAAATGGAAAGGAATGGTTTAAATATGAAAACAACATCATCTAAATCATTTCCAAGCAGAATCAAAATAATAGAAATTCAAAAAATAAACAAAATAAGCAAGACTTCTGATTCAATAGACCCCCAAAGGAACGAAAAGAAGGAGACATATTAGATTGATGGATCGGATCGATCGATACAACTTCGCATGTTGGGGCATGATCGGGATTTTAAAAAATTAGAACGTGTATGTACTGCTGCCATAGCTCATACAGGCCCGAAACACATCAGTATATGCAGTTATTCTGCCCATGCGACATTGAAATTTAAGTGTCTAACTCGAATACAACACTTGCACGTGTCCGCTGACGTGGCAACACCGTGTACATGATTTATGGTGTGTTCTTTTGGGGCCATCAGCGGGCTACCCACGTGCGCCCTCCTCTAATACGCTCGGGGGCAATTATATCCTTTGGGATGTTCACAAATTTTTAGAGTGGGGGTCTATGGAATCACACCTCAATAAGCAAATGGTCATTTTTGCCAATCTTGCTCACTAGATCACTTTGAGTGTTTCTAGTCCATGATTTCAAACAGAAACAAATCCATTTTTTTCACCCCTTGCTAGACCAAGTAAAAGTGAACCCAAACCCACCTTTAAAACCCACAGAAATATTTGGCAACTTGATTCAAATGACAATTCAAAATTGAATCTATATCATATGTGAAGATCACCATTTCTCAAAACCAAACCGAACCAGTGCACCTTGACAAATCCAAGCAACTATAGACTAAATAGTATGTGACTAGTACATGTAACATCCCAAAAATATTAAACTTAAATCATCAAACTCTAATCATCAAAATTAGGGTTAACAAAAACTTTTCCAATTAAAAATATGAAAGCATTCATATGAGTGTGCATTAAAATTTGGATTCTTTTGAATTGCCATGATTATGTGTTTATTTGCTTGTAAAATGATTCTAAGGTGAAATAAACATCATCTAAACAATCCCCACACTTTTCCCAAAGACAAATAAATCAAAACAAACAAATTAATTGAATGGTCACTTTGGCCAAATTAACTCCCATGCCTACTTTGGTTATCTCTAACATTCAGAACTTAATAGAAACTTGTTTGGACATTTGCACCCCTTGATAGTACTCATAACAAAGTATCAAGGCCCACTTTGTGATCAGCCAGAAACATTTAAATACATAGTTTAAAAGACAGTTTAAAATTGAATCTATTTCATATGGGAAGATCCCACTTTTTCCAAAACCACTCAAACAAGCTCAATTTTTAAAACCCAAGCATCCACAGTATCACCAGCACATGCCTAGCACACCCACCAAAAATAATTTAAAAATTCAAAACTTTAATTCATGCGTCCATTTCATCAAACACCTTGCAGATGCAAATCAAACGAAATAAAAACACTATTTGAGCAGTGATTCTGGCCTAACTTGTTCCCTCTCTGGACACCACTAGCCTCAGTAGATCATCTAGCAAACTTAACTAATCACTAGCCCCACTGTAAGCTTGCCAATATCATCAATGGTGAGCAGGCCGAGTGCACCACTGCCACCCCATAGTCGACAGCAAGCTATGAGCCAAACTAGCCTCGCCAACCTTGTCTGGGAGCAAGCTAGCACCCCACCGCCACTCCCTGTCCTAGCTGCAAGCAATGCCAGCCCATGGACCACACGCACAGGCCATGCAAACCTTCTCTACAACCATGCCGAGAGCGCGCCCCGTGCGCCACGCTCGACAGACGACCACACACTGCGCGCCGCCCTCGCCGCGTGCACGCGTGATCACCACCGTCCCAGCAACCCCGCAGACACGCCCGTTCGCCGCCGCGCGGACCACGCACGTTGTACGCCATAAAAATTCCGTCGGGCACACTCAGAGCACCGCAGCGTTCCGACCGATCAGCACCGCCCCACGCCTCACCACCACGTCGTTGAGCTTCGCCAGGGAGAACAACACCGCCCCCTACCGTCACCCACGCCGATAGCCCTCTGTGCCGTCGACCACGACGAGCTCAGCCCGCGCCCGTCGGTTCCCTCTCGCCACTATAAATAGAGGCCTCCCCGCTCGATTTCTTCACACCATTCCACTCTCCTCTCACCCAAAACCACCCCACCTCACTCCCGGTGCAAGGCGAGCAGCCCATCGCCGGAATTGCGCCGGAGCTCGCCGCTGCAGAGAAGAAGCGGAGTCGTTGATTTCGTCCACCCCAGGAGGAGCTCCTGGTACCAGGAGGTTCGCTATCATCGAGTTTGTCGTTCGCCCGCATCGCCGACCCTCGCCTGAGCCCCGGTGAGCCCCCCACGACCCCCACCTGCCGCGTTAGGTTTCTGTCTCGCCGACGTCGCCCGACGTGGACGATGAGTAGCAGCTGTTCGATTAGACTTAGATCGTGCGGATGAGATTGCCCCGTACCGCTTCGCGTTTAAAGAGTCACTGACCAGTAGACCCGCCCTGTCAGTCGCCCCCGCGCCGCGGAGTGACACTGGGCCGGCCCATTCGCAGTTCCCGCGCAGCCCAGTCGTTTGAATTTAACTTTTTCCATTTTAATTCAAACATAGTTCTTTACCCAGTTTCAAAAATCAACCCAGCTCGATTCAGTGAACCAAATTTAATGAAACCAATTTTGTTAGAAATCCTGTTGGATTCAAATCATTTGAATCTATAGATCAACCTTGGTAAAAATAACAAGGCAGAACCTTTTCTGCATTCAAACATTTTTCAAATTTAAACTATAATAGCTTTTGAGTTGATTCCAACCCTCAAAAATCACATTTGATCATACCTTTCAGAATATATAAAAACATATGGGTTTACTTACAGAAATAATGTTCAAGTAATAAAAGGATGCCACATAGGAATTTCTAGTCACTTTATTTAATTAAAATAAAAGGTTAAACCTTATTAAATTGTGACACCACTTTAAATCACATTCCCATGTACTGAAATATGTGGTGATGACATGTGTCAACATGATCCCATGTTTGGCTTGGAGAATATTAAATCTTAAGTAGTTTTTCAATGAGTAGAAATTACTTTTCTAAAAAGAAAATAAATAAGACAAATGCTTTATTCTTGTGATATTAATGATGATGCTAGATCATCCATATAACCCTTGTGTGTGATGATTGAAAGTAGTTAAGTATTGTTTGGTGATTGTGTACCTCGTATTTATTTATAGACGCTAGTACCAACCAAGGATACGAGGAGGAAGGAGGATACTACGAAGAAGAAGCCGAGGAGAACTTCAACCACTGCTCTGCAAAAGGCAAGCTAACACTTGCAAGATACTCTACTTAGCAAGCCTTACTAATCAAGTTGACCTATGAAAGCAAATACTTCCTGGTTACTATGCCAACTATATGCCTTAAGCATATGTGATCATACCCACTTGATAACCCAATCCTAGTTTTACCTACAAGCTTTATACATTATTTCTTTATCAAAGCTATTACTTAGAGATTACTTAAGTAAATAGTAGATATTAGAAAGGTAATTGAAGGTTGCATAAAGAGCATAAAACTTAGCCTAAGCTAGATAATCTTTATGGCATCCTAAGGCATAAGATTGAACTTAGTAAAACTCCACTAGTTTACCACCCCTCATTAGTACTTACCCCCACTTGTAGATGCTAGTGCTAAGAATAAAACTTGATCAACTTTAGATGGGAATACTTGGTGAAAATGGTTATGAACACCTTGGAATGATGGATCATTCTATTGAGATGTTTTGACATGTGTTTCCGAACACCAGATGATTTGGATGATGAAAATGTTGAGGCATGAGCCTTAGCCCTTTATAAAACTCATGATTGTCTGGATGCGATACCATTCCAATTTTACCGTACAACCAGAATACCCGAGAATTGGGTAGGGCTTGACTGGAAACTTATATACCTTAGTACTGGTTCCCTCATGGCCAAGGTCTAAGCTGAGGCTACCTTGTGAAGATGGTCCACCTGTGCAGTACCCAAGATGACAGTTGGTCATGGTTGGGAGGCCAAACTCACAGGAGAGGTGCTTATACTAGGGCGTGTAATTGAAAGGTTAGGATTGATTATCCGCATACTGAGGCTACCTTGTGAAGATGGTCCACCTATGCAGTATCCAAGATGACAGTTGGTCATGGTAGTGCTAGTGCTAAGCATAAAACTTGATAACTTTAGATGGGAATACTTGGTGAAAATGGTTATGAAAACCTTAGAATGATGAGTCATTCTACTGAAATGTTTTCACATGTGTTCTTGAACACCAGATGATTTTGATGATGAAAATGTTAAGGCATGAGCCTTAGCCCTTTATAAAACTGATGGTTTTCTGGATGCGATACCATTCCAATTTTACCATACAACCACAATACCTGAAATTTGGGTAGGGCTTGACTGGAAGTTTATATACCTTAGTATGGGTTACCTTGTGGATGAGGTTTGAGCTGAGGCTACCTCGTGAAGATTGACCACCTATGCAGTTCCCAAGATGACAGATGGTCAGGGTTGGGAGGCCAGAGGTGCTTATACTAGGGCGTGTAATTGAAAGGTTAGGATTGATTATCCGCATATTGAGTATGGTGAATTCAGAATTGTTCCTGACGGATGTATCGAATATTGTGGTGAAAGTATACCACCTTTGTAGAGTGTCAAACTATTTGAATAGCCGCGTCCGCTGTTATGGATAGTTGGAGTGGCCATACTATTCCGTTGTCAGATATTTTCAAAATGACTTGTGAAATGAATCATGACCTGACTTCACTACAACAGGGTTGTGGATATGAAAACTCAAGTTTCCACTTAGATGTTACAAAACTTTTCAAATAGCTTTCTTTGCTTCTGAACTCAGTTAGAGATAAATCTGGCTTTCTGCGAAACAACCTAGAGCCTAGTATTTCCTACTCAAAATCACTTCACTTGTTATTATTAGTTTGCAAGTACTTAAAGAGTACTCATGGCTTTGTCCCTGGCTATTCCCGTGGCCAGACTATGAAGAGGACTATCAGTAGGATAGATCGCAGGAAGGTTACGACAACTAGGATCATCTCCCATCGTCGGCATTGTCTGTGACCATGAAGATGGAGCCTCGCCCATGCTACCGTTATTATATTCCGCTGCTTTGATTGTACTAAAAATGGACCATGAGATCCCTTATTTGTTGTACAACCTTATGTATGGCTTGTAATGGATAATGCACTGTGATATCCAATCTGTTCTGTCTCGAAAAAATGGTAATCCTGGGATTGCGATGTATGGCATAACAGGCATCTAGGATTAAAAATCCGTGTGTTAAAACTCGTCAAATCCCATGATTAACATTTTCATGGCACGTAGCGTACATGACAGGCATGATAGGCATGTCATGCATAAATCTTTTAATTTATTTTTCTTTTTTCTTTATTTCATGTGGTCGTTTGAAAAGGGGATGAAAATTGCTAAGATGCAAAAATCTTAGCACGAAGTCAAACTTGTCGTCAAAACTCCTGGTGGTTTCAGATATATTAATTGACTGCTGGATGTGGGTACCTCCAAACACCATTTCATAAAACTCATGGAGTAGCCTATGATTTACTATCAGTAGTCAAATTTGACCTAATTTCGATAAATTAGCATAAACTCATACAAGTGGGCAGAGTTAGATAGGAGTTTGAGAACTTATAAAACATGGTAAATTGTAAGTACAACATGTTGGTCCACTGCGTATCTGTGAAAATTTGGCTTGTGGTATTCAGATCCATGTTCTTCGGACTTTCTTTACGAGAAAGAACAGTCTTATCATCACTCGGAAAATTGAAAATGTTCTTTTCTCATAGTTGTAAACCCACACCCACGGTATTTTTAATACAATAAGATGTGCACCCAATAACCTCCTTAAAGAAATTAATTCGAGAGCAATCTATCATGCTTACTAGTATCTCAAGTTTGACATTATTTCGTTAAATTGTCAAGATGCAAAATCTTAGCAAGAAGTTGAAGCCATCATCAAAACTCTCGGTGGTTTGATATATTAATTCTGCCCATGATTGTGGGTACCCCCAAAATATTTTTCGTAAACTTTCGAAGCAACCTACAATTTCCTTGTAGTTTGAAATTTGACCTAATTTCGATAAATCGACATAAATTCATTCAAGCGGGCTCAGCTATCTAGGAAGTTTGAAAAGTCATAAAACATGGGAATCGTAAGTACAGCATGTTGGTCCAATATATAAGTATGTAAACTTGGCTTGTGGCATCGAGATCCAATATTCTTCCAACTTTTCTTTACGAAAAAGAACTATGTTCTCGTCACTCGAAAAAATTGAGAATTGAATGTTCTTTCCTCATAGTTCAAAAATCACACAAATGACATTGTTTATTGCAAGAAGATGCACCCATTTACCTCTCAAAATACATTTAATTCAAGAGAAAAATATCACGCTTACTTGTGTAGCTAAAGTTTGACAAAATTTTGTTAAATTGTCAAGATAAAAAATCTTAGCAATAAGTTGGACCTGTCGTCTAAAATCTTGGTAGTTTATGATATATTAGTTCTAACTCCCTATTGGGTACTTTTCAAAAGCTTTTTCGTGAACTTTCAAAGCAACCCACAATTTACTTGGAGTTCAAAATTTTCACCTAATCTTGGTAAATAGATATAAATCCATTCAAGTGGACAGAGTTAGCTAGGCTGAAGGTTGAAAAATCCTAAAACATGAGAATTAATCATAAGTACAAAAATTTCGATCCACTATAAATGTCGAAAGCTTGGCTTGTGGCATCTAGATCCATATTCTTCAGACTTTCTTTTCGGAAATGAACAATCTCCATCGTCGTCACTCAGAAAAATTAGAATGTTATTTCCTCATAGTTGGAAACTCACACTGATGGTATTGTTTACTACAAGAAGATGCACCCATCTATCGCTGTGAAATTACATTTAATTCGAGATCAACCTATCGGGCCTACTTGTAGCTCAAGTTTAACACCTAATTTCATTAAGTTGTCATGATGAATAATCTTAGCAAGAAGTTGAACCTGCTGTCAAAACACTCGGTGGTGTCTAATATATTAATTGACACCCCTATGGGTACCTCCAAAAGTTTTTCATAAAACTATCAAAGGAACCTAAAATTTACTTATTGTTCAAATTTGACCTAATTTTGATAAATCGGCATAAAGTCATTCAAGTGGGCAGAGTTAGCTAGGGAGTTTGGATACTCATAAAACATGGAAATATCAATTACGTACAACATGTTGGTCCACTTAATATGTCTCGAAGCTTGCTGGATTGTGGCATTCTGATCCATATTCTTCGAACTTTATTTCTTTATGGAAAAGAAAAATCTTGGCATCACTCAGGAAATTGAGACTGTTCTTTCTAGATAGTTCGAAACACACACCGATAACATTGCTTGCTACAAGAAGACACACACATCTACCTCTGAAATTACATTTAATTCAAGAGCAATTAATCTATCGCGTTGAGTTGTATCTCAAGTTTGACCTAATTTTGTTGAATCGACAAAGAAATAAGTGAAGTGTGCGAAGTTAGCAAGGAATCTTGAAAAAATGGAATTATATAAGAAACTGTGGCCCACTTTGTGTGATAATTGACAAGGTTGCATTTTCTTCTAACTCTGGTAGGTCCCCCAGAGCGAGGTGCTTCATTTAACATGGTCGGTGCAAGCACAGGTTATATCAAGGATCTCATAAAAAATGAAGATCACATCCAAGTCCATGCATTTAGCATAAGGTCCCTGAAACTAAGCAATAAAGTGTGTTTTGAGGTTTGCGCACAAAAGTATTCATTGTGCTAAAGACTATCAATGGAATCTTCTAGATGCTAAGAATGGAAAAGAAGATCCAACGGCTAACAATGTTTGGATTTGCCAGTCTTGATCCAACAGTCCATGTTCAAAGTTATCCGTACACTATATAGTTTTTTTTGGACGAAAAATATAATAAAAGAAGTACTACTGTAAATGGCTGGTCTTTTGAATAACCTTTCCCTCCTGATATTTGGGAAGCAAGTGAAAAAATTCCAAACCGGAAAAGTTTAAATCTTTTTGCCGCCAAGGACAAAAGTTATTTCCTTCCTATGTACTACTCCTACTCCACGCCATCGCTGATGCCGAACATGCCAGAGAAACAGAGCCGCCCTCTCTCTCAAAAATAAAAAATAGAGCCATCGTACCGAGGCACACGTGCGCAGAGGCACACTGTGGACGAGGGAGAGATCGACGGGCCGGTGCGCGAGGGGAGTCGGGTGGAGAGATGAGAGGCAACTGTCACATCCCAAAATTTTCCAAATTTTTTAATGTAAAAAATAAATAAATGTTGAAATTTAGGGTGAAAAGAAACTTTTTATTTCTAAATGGAAACATCAAAACCCATCTTGAACAAACTTTGAATAAAAAGGAACCCAACAAATTTCAACCAAGTGAAATGCATTCATCAATGAAAGAATCTTGAAATTCAAACTCTTAGAAAAGATAAACCAAAACTCTAAAATCCTAATTGAAGAAAACATTTCCAAGATATCTCAAAGACTATGGATTTGATACATATAAAAATTGTTCAACAAACATTTGTAAATGATCAAAAATGTTAAACAAAAATATTATAAGATCAAAGAAATTGGTTTCACTTAATTTGGAACCATAGATAAAAACTTATGAATCTAATAAGATAAAGAAATACATTCCAAAGAAAATAAAGCACCTATCAAAGATCCATACCAAAATTGTGAGAAAAATAATCCTAAGTGATTTAAAAGGATAAACAAGTATTAAATAAGATTTTACAAATTGGAATCACCAAGTTTGGATCTATAAATAAAAAGATATGGATTTTATAAGATAAAGAAAGAAAGAAATAAATAAGGAATATTTAAAAACCAAATTAAATCTTGGCCAAATCCATAATCAAACAAATATAATCCAAATCCAAATGAAATAATGGGATAAAGAATATTCAAAATAAAAGTATATGGAATTAAACCATATTCCAATTATATTCTAATAAAGACAAAATCCCTAAAATAAATGATTGATCAAATCATGGGAAAATAATAATTGGAATTTGCCCAAGTAGAATAAAAGTTATTTAATTAACTTAAATGGAATCAAATAATTATTTGAAATAAAATTTATATGGGAATAAAACCATATTGGATTTTATTTGAATGAAGGAAAATGCTCAATTTAAATGATTAATAAATCAGATAAAAATATTTCAAATAATTCAAAATGAATTATTTAACACCCTATTAAATAAATAAAACCTACTGAAAAAGGTTTGGTAAAAAATAGAATTCAAATAAAGAGTTTGAAAATATAATTAAATCTTGTTTGAATAAAGAAAATTGTCTATTTAAATAAATAATAAAGCCTAAGAAAATACAAATAAATATTCTAAAAAGGACTTTAGAAAAATATTATTAAACAGAATGAAATCCCTAATGAAAGTTGGGAAACATTTGAATTCAAATGGTTGATTAAATTGTTTGAACAAATTCAAAACGGAATAAAAGAAACAGAAAAATAAAAATAAATAGAGAAGAAAAAAAGGAAAGAAGCCAGCCCAACCCAGCTAGCCCACTAAGCCCAGCGATCCCACCTCCTCTCCCCCCCCGAATCGTTTTCTCACCACGAACCCAACCCGCTCACTCGCTGACTACGTGACCCCACCTTACCTCTCTCTCTCTCCCTGCCGCCAGGTTCCACTGCCCTGTCATCTTTGTTCTCACCCGCGGTGACCACTCCCCACCTCGCTGCCATTTCTGGCCGTTGAAAGCTCCTTCAATTCTCGTTAATTGCCATGTTGATTTGGCCCAGAGATCACGCACGATAAACCGCCATCATCCCCTCTCCCGTTTCCCCCAGACACCATCCTCCCTCTGACCCTAGGCTGGATGAATTTCTCCATGCGCCATCACTTGCTCCGACGACCTTCTCCGGTCGATTCTGGCCAGCCCTCATAACCCCATCGCCCTAGAGCAAACGAACACTTTCCCTAGTGTCCCCTGCATCTCCCGGTATCATCCACTCACTCGCACGTGCCATGAAACATTGACAGCAACGACGACTCCTCGCCACCGTCGTCTGCATCAGCTCCGGCGAGCTACTGTCGTCGACTCTGTGTGACCCTTGCCCTATCGTGAGTTCCTTCTCAACATATACAAACTTGCACACCCTCCTGACACGTATTTTGCTTGCTTGCGCCCCAGACACCCACCTCCGACAACGACTGACCGCACCCGAGGAGAAGCGCAGCTCCGGCGAGCGATTCAGGACGACCTCGTGCGCCCCTCGACAAACGGCGAGTACCTTGAGCATCACTACGACCCCGTGAACTCGGTGAGCTATTCCTCCCTCTCCCGTGCTTGCTAAATCGTGAGCAACCTCACCACCAGAGTCGCGCCACCGCCAGCCACCGTCGCTCGCGCTGCTAGTTCTGACCAGTTGCTTAGGGCCGTTAGATCCAGATCATAGAGTCAGGATAGAATCATTAATCGAAGAGGTATCATTCAATCAGATCCATGCGATGCCCTTTAAATCCTGCGGTCCACATTGCTTGATCCGAACGAAACGGTATGGACCAATCCGAACACACCACGTGGCCAGTGTGTTGATTTAAAAACAGATTTATTTCTATTAGATATATGATTTTGTAAAATTCATAACTTTAAATCTACAGGTCCAAATTTTACAAATTTTAAATCGATGGAATCATCAAAAAGAATCCTATCCAACCATGCCAATTGTTTAATGAATTGCTTATGCTAAATTGGTTGTTTTTGCAGAACATGTGTAGGCATATTTTGGGTATAAAATTCATTCTAAAATTAATTTTAGGGTAAAATCCTTTGTAAATGTATTGTTTTGAACCTACTGACCATAGAAACCAACTTTTGGATTTAAAAACATATTTTGTGAGGATAAGGAATAAATCTTTGAATAAAAGCATTTCTAGCTAAATAAAAATATTAATTATGGTTTAAAAATGTTTTTTGAGTAAAACCTTTTGGAAATGGTTTGAATTAAACTCTCTGACCCTAAAGAAATGTATTTTATTAACTCTAGAAAATTATTCCTTTGTTTAAAGGCATTTCCAACAAAATCAAATGTTGCTTGATTTAAAAATGGATTTTTGATGAAACCCTTTGAAAATGGAATTGCTTTAAAACATTATGACCATAAGCATTAATATTAGTGTTTAAAAACATTGTGTCAAAAACTAGAAATTATTACTTTGGTTAAATCATTTCTAATAGGACAAAAATGATTTAAAGTGGCCATTTTCACTACTTTAATATCAAATGGTTTTTCCACTTTTATAAATGACCAATAGATGTTTTATAATGTTTATAACCTATTAGAAACCACTATTCCAAATAAAACAATCTTTGGCATGCTTGCATGCATTGCTTTGTTTTTATTATTCTATGTGATGAATTGCTTGAATGGTAGATTGAATTTGTTCCTTGATTGAATTGTAGTGAAATTTGAAGAGTGTGATTATCGCAAGATCAATGAGTGAACTTATATTCTCTACCAAAAAGGCAAGTGGTGCTTCATACTTTTGTCCCATTATTTTCACTATGCATTAGTGATATTTCTAAATAGGACTTGCATGGAAATTTCTAAGTGTTAACTATGCCATGGGAAATCCTAGTAGATAAAACCTTAGTAGAATTTTTCTAAGTTAAGATTCCTACTACCATCATGCTTAGCTTAGCTAGTAGAAAACAAGGGTGGATAATATTCATGCTATGAAATATTTCTATGTCAAATGACTTGTGTTTTGTTTAATAAAACAACTATGTGAATGAATCACCTGGGTGGAAAGGGACTTGCATGGATGGATTTTTGTTGAGTGGTTACCAGGGCCGATTTTTCAATGGTTTACCCTATGTATATCACTTGTGGAATGCCACCCAGGAACAAAGAGATTTGAGATGTCAAATGTTGAGAAGCTTAGGGTGCAGCCACTTGGCATTATGGGCTCTGCCTGGATCATATATGTTGCAATAACTTAGCCAAATGGACAGTTGGTGGTAGGGGATGATAGGTTGGAACGCGTCCAATTTGGTCTAAGGGAAGGCTTCTGAAAGATCTTGTCTCGATGCATGTCGAGTCTTGTGGGGAAAGTGCACCACCTCTCGAGAGAGTAAAATCTAAGTACTTAGCCGTGTCCCCGACAATGGACAATTTGAGCATCAAGACATGGAAGCTATCAAGAATGTCCTCATCCCAATTTCTAATTTAAAAACTTGTGGTTGAACAAGGGTTAAAGGATCACCAATGTCTATTGGTTGATGTCATGGGTGATTTTGACAAACAAAAACTTAGTGTTTTCAAATGATAAGGAAAATCTAATTTGAGCAAAGCAAGCCTAAGCTCCACTTAGCCAAATGCATATAGATGATAGATACCACTATACTACCCTAGTATCACTTGCCAATAAGATTTCAAATGTATTGACCCTTGTGGCTGTAACTTATTATGTTGCAGGTTTGTTTGTTGTTAGTGAAGTGTGTTTATTAGGATTACAAGTCTACAACCAACATGATTGCCTATGGCACTTTGAAGATGAAGGACTCCATGCTATAGTTATTTCTGCTGCATTGTAATGAGATAGCCAAATGATATATGTAAGATGTAATGAATTATTTTATTCCTGGTTATAAAGTTGTAATATGACCTTTGTTTCTTCATATTACATCTTAACTGTGGATGCTAGCTATTGATCCAGGGACTAGCATTCAAAACACAGGGATCTCTACCTTATTAAAGGTTGGGACCTCTACAGATGGTATCAGAGCACTGTGTTGCCTGTAGGATTGTAACCCTAGGATTGGACAAAATTCCTTAGAAAGATAGGAGTTGTATTTGTTCCAAAACTTATTTACAAACAATCTTGTGAACTCTTTCCTCAACCATTTTGGTTTTGATTCTACATCTCTTCTATTTCAACTTGATGGACAAAAACACCACCATGAGCAAAGGAATTCACCAACTCAAATGAGTTCAACTTCAACATCACCAATGACTTCAAACTTTAGATTCATCAAGGACTTAAACTTGGACATCACTAAGGAATACAAGTGATACAAGAAATGTTACTCAAGACTTGAAGACTAAGGAAACATATCTTAGAAGGAACCATCATCGCCTTTGAAGTTTTGTGACCAAGACACAAGAATTGTTCCAAGAAACCATGATCTCATTCAAGAAGAATCAACTAAGAAGGATGGAATGATCTCAAGTGAACCATATAGTTTGACCACCATATTTATTTTAGATCAAACCCACCAACTTGTGTGGTGTAGCAAAAATATTTTGTTGCCTAAAAATGTGTTTGAACCTTGTTGTTTGAGTGAAATGTTTGTTTTTGATTGCTTGCACATTGCTTGTGTGAATTGTGATGTGTGTGATTAGAATTCTTCCTATAGAAATCTCTGCCTATTCTAATCCCAATCCAACCCAAACAGATGACTACTCCTAGAAACTCCAACATCAAGAATGGTGACAACAACAACCAAGAGATGCTTCTAGCAACCCAAGTCAAATTGAATCAAGTGTCAACTCAGTTTCTAGCCAACAACAAAGCGTTAGACCCAACCTTGCAAAACTTTTTGGAAACCCAACCCCAAATGTTGCAAAGGATGACCAATCAAATGATCAACATGATAAGCAACTCTTCCCAAGGATATGGTGACCACAATGATGTCAAGGATGATATTATAGAAGGAACTCAAGCTTGTAATATTTGTGGAGACATGGATCACACTTCCAAATAGCATGAAGATCAATGCCCTAATTGTGAAGAGAAACATCCAACTAAACAATGCCCCACATCTCCAGCGACTTGTTTCCTATGTCAAGGAAATAATCATGTCCCTATCCAATGCCCCATCTATTCTATAGTTCAACAAAGTAAACAAGGTGGAATGCATCAAAAGTATGGAAAACCCCATGATGAAACAACTTCTACCAAGAAGGATGAAGACAAAAGCAAACCTCAGAATGCACCTCCATACATTAGGAATCACCTTGATGGACAAAAGAGGAAACATAGGTATTATCCAAGGAATCGTTCAAGGAACCGAGGAGACTTTACCACCTTTGAGGTGAGATATGGAGAGCATGAACTAGAAGAACTCCTAGCTTTGGAGAGGCCCAAAAATAAGAAGAAGGACATAAGCCAGTTGCAATGTTATAAATGCAAAGAGGTGGGACACTACGCCAGTGATTTCCCAGAAAAGAAGAAGAACCAAGGATATAAACAAGAGGAAATGATACCAAAGAAGAAGAAGGATAATAGCCAAGTGATGTGTTTCAAATGCAAAGATCTAGGCCATTATGCAAACAAGTGTCCAGAGAAGAATCATCAAGATCCAAAGTAAGCCCAAAATGTAATCTAGTTGGAAACCTTTTTAAGGGTGGTAGTACCCTAGTTGTTTTGAAGCCAACTTGTAACCTCTAGCCTTCCCAAATCTCTGGATGAGATTTGTTTGAAGGGTGGTAGAATATCACATCCCAAAATTTTCCAAATTTTGTAATGTGAAAAATAAATAAAGAAAATAAACAATTGTTGAAATTTAGGGTGAAAAGAAATTTTTTATTTCTAAATGGAAACATCAAAACCCATCTTGAACAAACTTTGAATAAAAAGTAACCCAACAAATTTCAATCAAGTGAAATGCATTCATCAATGAAAGAATCTTGAAATTCAAACTCTTGGAAAAGTTAAACCAAAACTCTAAAATGCTCATGGAAGAAAACATTTCCAAGATATCTCAAAGACTATGGATTTGATCCATATAAAAATTGGTCAACAAACATTTGTAAATGATCAAAAATGTTAAACAAAAATATTATAAGATCATAGAAATTGGTTTCACTTAATTTGGAACCATAGATAAAAACTTATGAATCTAATAAGATAAAGAAATACATTCCAAAGAAAATAAAGCACCTATCAAAGATCCATACCAAAATTGTGAGAAAAATAATCCCAAGTGATTTAAAAGGATAAATAAGTATTAAATAAGATTTTACAAATTGGAATCACCAAGTTTGGATCTATGAATAAAAAGATATGGATTTTATAAGATAAAGAAAGAAATAAATAAATAAGGAATATTTAAAAACCAAATTAAATCTTGGCCAAACCCATAATCAAACAAAGATAATCCAAATGAAATAAAGGGATAAAGAAATATTCAAAATAAAAGTATATGGAATTAAACCCTATTCCAATTATATTCTAATAAACACAAAATCCCTAAAATAAATGATTGATCAAATCAAGGGAAAATAATAATTGGAATTTGCCCAAGTAGAATAAAAGTTATTTAATTAACTTAAATGGAATCAAAGAATTATTTGAAATAAAATTTATATGGGAATAAAACCATATTGGATTTTATTTGAATGAAGGCAAATGCTCAATTTAAATGATTAATAAATCAGATAAAAATATTTTAAATAATTCAAAATGAATTATATAACACCCTATTAAATAAATAAAACCTACTGAAAAAGGTTTGGTAAAAATTAGAATTCAAATAAAGAGTTTGAAAATATAATTAAATCTTGTTTGAATAAAGAAAATTGTCTATTTAAATAAATAATAAAGCCTAAGAAAATACAAATAAATATTCTAACAAGGACTTCAGAAAAATATTATTAAACAGAATGAAATCCCTACTGAAAGTTTGGAAACATTTGAATTCAAATGGTTGATTAAATTGTTTGAACAGATTCAAAACTGAATAAAAGAAACAGAAAAAGAAAAATAAACAGAGAAGAAAAAAAGGAAAGAAGCCAGCCCAACCCAGCTAGCCCACTAAGCCCAGCGAGCCCACCTCCTCTTTCCCCCCGAATCGTTTTCTCACCACGAACCCAACCCGCTCACTCGCTGACTATGTGACCCCACAATACCTCTCTTTCTGTCGCTGCCGCCAGGTCCCACTGCCCCGTCATCTTCGTTCTCAGCCGTAGTGACCACTCCCCACCTCGCTGCCATTTCTGGCCGTTGAAAGCTCCTTTAATTCTCGTTATTTGCCGCGTTGATTTGGCCCAGCGATCACGCACGATAAACCTCCATCGTCCCCTCTCCCGTTTCCCCCAGACACCATCCTCCCTGTGCCCCTAGGCTGGACGAATTTCTCCACGCTCCATCACTGCTCCGACAACCTTTTCCGGTCGATCCTGCATCTCCAAGTATCATCCACTCACTCACGCATGCCCTGAAACGTCAACAGCAACGACGCCTCCTCGCCACCACCGTCTACAACAGCTCCGGCGAGCTACTGTCGTCGACTCCGTGTGCCCCTTGCCCTATGGTGAGTCCCTTCTCAACCTCTACAAAATTTCACACCCTCGTGACACATTTTCTTGCTCGCTTGGGCCCTAGAAACCCACCTTCGACAACAACTGACCGCACCCGAGGAGAAGCGCAGCTCCGGTGAGTGATTCAGGACGACCTCGTGCGCCCCTCGACAAACGGCGAGTACCTTGAGCTTCACTACGACCCCACGAACTCGGTGAGCTATTACTCCCTCTCCCGCGCTTGCTAAATCGTCGGAAACCTCACCACCAGAGCCGCGTCGCCTCCAGCCACCGTCGCTCGCGCCGCCATTTCATGACCAGTTGCTTAGGGCCGTTAGATCCAGATCGTAGATTCAGGATAGAATTATTAATCGAAGAGGTATCGTTCAATCAGATCCGTGCGATGCCCATTAAATCCCGCGGTCCACATTGCTTGATCCAAACGAAACGGTATGGACCAATCAGAACACACCATGTGGCGAGTGTGTTGATTTAAAAACAGATTTGTTTCTATTAGATATATGATTTTGTAAAATTCATAACTTTAAATCTACAGGTCCAAATTTTACAAATTTTATATCAATGGAATCAGCAAAAAGAATCCTATCCAGCCATGCCAACTGTTTAATGAATTGCTTCTACTAAATTGGTTGTCTTTGCAGCAAATGTGTAGGCATATTTTGGGTATAAAATTCATTCTAAAATTAATTTTAGGGTAAAATCCTGTGTAAATGGATTGTTTTGAACCTACTGACCATAGAAACCACAATTTGGATTTGTGAGGATAAGGAATAAATCTTTGAATAAAAGCATTTCTAGCTAAATAAAAATATTGATTATGGTTTAAAAATGCTTTTTGAGTAAAACCTTTTGGAAATGGTTTGAATTAATCTCTCTGACCCTAAACACCATGTTTTGGATTTAGAAATGTATTTGATTAACTCTACAAAATTATTGCTTTGTTTAAAGGCATTTCCAACAAAATCAAATGTTGCTTGATTTAAAAATGGATTTTTGATGAAACCCTTTGAAAATCTAATTGTTTTAAAACATTATGACTATAAGCATTAAAATTAGTGTTTAAAAACATTTTGTCAAAAACTAGAAATTATTACTTTGGTTAAATCATTTCTAAAAAAACAAAAGTGATTTAAAGTGGCCATTTTCACTAATTTAATATCAAATGGTTTTTCCACTTTTATAAATTACCAATAGATGGTTTATAATGTTTATAACCTATTAGAAACCACTTTTCCAAATAAAACAATCTTTGGCATGTTTGCAGGCATTGCTTTGTTTTTATTATTCTATGTGATGAATTGCTTGAATGGTAGATTGAATTTGTGCCTTGATTGAATTGTAGTGAAATTTGAAGAGTGTGATTATTGCAAGATTAAGGAGTGAACTTATATTATCTACAAAAAATGCAAGTGGTGCTTCATACTTTTGTCCCATTATTTTCACTATGCATTAGTGATATTTCTAAATAGGACTTGCATGGAATTTTCTAAGTGTTAACTATGCCATGGGAAATCCTAGTAGATGAAACCTTGTGTTCTCATGCTATGAAATATTTCTAAGTCAAGGGTGGATTATATTCATGCTATGAAATATTTCTAAGTCAAATGACTTGTGTTTTGTTTAATAAAACAACTATGTGAATGAATCACCTAGGTGGAAAGGGACTTGCATGGATGGAGTTGAGTGGTTACCAGGCCCCATTTTTCAATGGTTTACCCTGTGTATCTCACTTGTGGAATGCCACCCAGGAACAAAGCGATTTGAGATGTCCTATTTTGGTCTAAGGGAAGGCTTCTGAAAGATCTTGTCTCGATCCATATAGGTTGCAATAACTTAGCCAAATGGACAGTTGGTGGTAGGGCATGATAGGTTGGAACGCGTCCATTTTGGTCTAAGGGAAGGCTTCTGAAAGATCTTGTCTCGATCCATGTCGAGTCTTGTGGGGAAAGTGAACCACCTCTCGAGAGAGTAAAATCTAAGTACTTAGCCGTGTCCCCAGCAATGGACAATTTGAGCATCAAGACATGGAAGCTATCAAGAATCTCCTCATCCCAATTTCTAAGTTAAAAACTTGTGGTTGAACAAGGGTTAAAGGATCACAAATGTCTATTGGTTGATGCCTTGGGTGATTTTGACAAACAAAAACTTAGTGTTTTCAAATGATAAGGAAAATCTAATTTGAGCAAAGAAAGCCTAAGCTCCACTTAGCCAAATGCATATAGATGATAGATACCACTATACTACCCTAGTATCACTTGCCAATACAATTTCAAATGTATTGACCCTTGTGGCTGTAACTTATTATGTTGCAGGTTTGTTTGATGTTAGTGTAGTGTGTTGATTAGGATTACAAGTCTACAACCAACATGATTGCCTGTGGCACTTTGAAGCTGAAGGACTCCATGCTATCGTTATTTCTGCTGCATTGTAATGAGATAGCCAAATGATCTATGCAAGATGTAATGAATTATTTTATTCCTGGTTATAAACTTGTAATATGACCTTTGTTTCTTGATATTACATCTTAACTGTGGATGTTAGCTCTTGATCTAGGGACTAGCATTGTAAACACAGGGATCTCTAGCTTATTAAAGGTTGGGACCTCTACAGCAACGAAGGAAAGAGAAAACACACTTCCAATTTTTGTGTGCGTGCATAGGTCCTGACATTTACTACTACTAGTAGATTCAGGAGTACCTCGTGTTAAGAACCCATCATAAACTTTGCTCTGACATGGAACCACCTTCAACTCTTCTTCTCTCTTCGCCGCTTCCCTCTTACCATGCCTACGTTTTATTCTCTCTTCAAGTACAACGCGTGGACAGAGGTTAGCGTATACTTATGTCTAAGTGACAAAAATACTATCGTACTTACCAGTAATAAGCTCCACCAGTGTCTAAACGAGATGATTCGTGGGACCCACTAAACTAAAGAACTTTTGCATGGGAGTTTTATAGCTTGGTCATACACTGCCAAGTGGGCCCATTGTTTCCTCTTTCCCTTAGGGCATCCGCATTGTGTAAAAAATCACACCTTAATGCATATAGTAATACATTGTGGAGAACATAAAGTTACCTCAAGCTTGTGGATTTCTCATAGAGAATAGAAAAATCATTTCACCTTCCTCCTCTCTCTTGCATGGAGGAATGTGACCAAGCGATGTGGGTCTTGCCTTGTGGCAAATGTTGACCTAGACAATGTGGCAATTCTCATAAGCCAGGTGGGTCCTACATTAAGGATGCCCTTAGAAACTCATGATTTGTACTCCCATCTCCACCGTGCTAGACTCAATTTTTTTGCGGAATTCATTTAACCGATATAGTTAGATCAAGGTTTTGGATTTTGTTTATTACCGGGTTCGAATGAAATGGCCGAAATTCGGCTACTTCGTTGAATTTTGGTGAAATCTCAGATGAAATGCAAGAATCAAAATTTAAACTTTTAAATGAAATTTGGCTGAAATTAGACCAAAATTTAGAGTTTGAGATAAAAGTCTACCAAATATAAAAAATTTTAGATAGTTCAACAAAAAAATCCCCCAATTCTGAAAGTTTTCGTTTGGTAAATTATCTTACCTGTCCTGGCCGAAATGGCTGAATTTTGGTAATCTCGGCCAAAATTCGAAACCTTGAGTTAGATAGGAAGCATGATCCACTATATGTCCGAAAACTCCCACAGTCAACAATGCTTACTACCCCCAAATGCACCCATCTACTGTGAGAAATCCATCAGGTCATAAACTATGATGTTGATCGGTATAGCCTTGACAACCTTGGTCGTTCCGTTTGAAATCCAATAGTGTCTATACATGGCAGAACAATACTGCGATGCTGTTTTTTCCAAAACTCGTCAAATCCCATGGTTAACGTTTTCAAGGCACGTAGCGCACACGACATGCAGAATAGGCATGTCCTGCGTAAATCTTTAAATTTATTTTTTTCTTTATTTCATGTGGTAGTTTTCAAAACGGGTTCAAAATTGCCAAGATACAAAATCTTAGCACGAAGTCAAACTAGTCGTCACACTCCTGATCTTTTTAGATATATTAATTGACTGCCCGATGTGGGTACCTCCAAACGCCATTTCATAAAACTCACGGAGCAGCCTATGATTTACTATCAGTAATGAAATTTGACCTAATTTCGATAAATCAGCATAAAGTCGTTAAAGTGGATAGAGTTAGCTAGGAGTTTGAGAACTCATAAAACATGGGAAATTGTAAGTAAAACATGTTGGTCCACTGTGTATGTCTAAAAACTTGGTTGTGGTATTCAGATCCATGTTCTTCGGACTTTCTTTACGAGAAAGAACAATATCGTCTTCACTCGGAAAATTGAGAATGTTCTGTCCTCATAGTTATAAACCCACACCCACGCCATTGTTTCATACAATAATATGTGTACCCAACAACCTCCAAAAAGAAATTTAATTCAAGAGTAGTCTACAGCGCTTACTAGTAGCTCAAGTTTGAACTTATTTTGTTAAATGTCAAGACGCAAAATATTAGCAAGAAGTTGAAGCCATCGTCAAAACTCTCGGTGGTTTGATATATTAATTCTGCTGACGATGGTAAGTACGCCGAAAAGCTTTTTTGTGAACTTTTGAAGCAACCTACAGTTTACTTATAGTTTCAAATTTGACCTAATTTAGATAAATTGACATAAACTCATTCAAGATGGATCAGTTATCTAGGAAGTTTGAAAAGTCATAAAACATGGGAATCGTAAGTAAAACATGTTGGTCAAATATATATGTATGTAAACTTGCCTTGTGGCATCCAGATCCAATATTCTTCGAACTTTTATTTACGAAAAGAACTATGTTCTCATCACTCAAAAAAACTGAGAATTGAATGTTCTTTCCTCATAGTTCAAAACTCACACCGATGTCATTTTTTATTGCAAGAATATGCACCTATTTACCTCTCAAAAAATTCAAGAGAAAGATATCACGCTTACTTGTGTAGCTCCAGTTTTACAATATTTCGTTAAATTGTCAAGACGAAAAATATTAGCAATAAGTTGGAACTGTCGTCTAAAATATTGGTAGTTTCTGATAGATTAGTTCTAACTACCTAGTGGATATCTTCCAAGATCTTTTTCGTGAACTTTCAAAGCAACCCACAATTTACTTGAAGTTCAAAATTTTCACCTAATCTCGGTAAATAGACACAGTCATTCAAGTGGATAGAGTTAGCTAGACCGAAGGTTGAAAGCTTCTAAAACATGAGAATTAATCATAAGTACAAACATGTCGAACCACTATATATATATATATATATGTCGAAAGCTTGGCTTGTGGAATCCTGATCCATATTCTTCAGACTTTCTTTTCGGAAATGAACAATCTCGATCATCATCACTCAGAAAAATAAGAATGTTATTTCCTGATAGTTGGAATCTCACACCGATGGTATTGTTTAATACAAGAATATGCCCCCATCTACCACTGTGAAATTACATTTAATTCGAGATCAACCTATCGCGCCTACTTGTAGCTCAAGTTTAACACCTAATTTCATTAAGTTGTCATGATGAATAATCTTAATAAGAAGTTGAATCTGTTGTCAAAACTCTCGGTGGTTTCTGATATATTAATTGACCTCCCGATGGGTACCTCCAAAAGTTTTTCGAAAAAATATCAAAGCAACCTAAAATTTACTGGTTGTTCAAATTTGACCTAATTTCGATAAATCGGCATAAAGTCACTCAAGTGGGCAGAGTTAGCTAGGGAGTTTGGAAAATCATAAAACATGGGAATCTCAATTACGTACAACATGTTGGTTCACTTATTATGTCTAGAAGCTTGCTGGATTGTGGCATTCAGATTCATATTCTTCGGACTTTATTTCTTTATGGAAAAGAAAAATCTCGGCATCACTCGGGAAATTGAGAATGTTCTTTCCAGATAGTTATAAACTCACACCGACAACATTGTTTGCTACAAGAAGATGCACCTATCTACCTCTGAAATTACATTTAATTCAAGAGCAATTAATCTACCACGCTAACTTGTAGCTCAAGTTTGTCCTAATTTCGTTGAATCGACAAAGAAATAAGTGAAGTGTGCGAAGTTAGCTAGGAAGATGAAAATGGAATTATATAAGAAACTGTGGTCCACTTTGTGTGATAATTGGGTAGTTTGCATTTTCTTCTAACTCTGGTAGGTCCCCCCGGAGTGAGGTGCTTCAGTTAACATGGTCGCTGGAAATACAAGTTACATCAAGGACCTCGTAAAAAAATGAAAATTACATCCAAGTCTATGAATTTAGCACAAGGTCCCTGAAACTAAGAAATGAAGTGTGTTTTGAGATTTGCACACAAAAGCCTTCATTGTGCTAAAGACTATCAATAGAATCTTCTAGATACAAAGAATGGAAAAGAAGATCCAACAGTTAGCAATGTTTGGATTTGCCAGTCTTGATCCAATGGTCCATGTTTGAATTTCGAAAACAGAAAATCCTTAAATATTGGGAAATTATAAGAAAGATTGTCCATTTTGTATGAAAATTTGTTGGGGGCATTCTTTTTTATTTAATTTACACTACTACTCGCTCTGACCCATATTAGTTGACTCAAATTTGTCTAAATTTGGATGAATCTAGACACTATTTAGTATATTGGTTCATCCAAATTTTGACAACTCGAAGTCAGCTAATATGGGTTTGGGGGAGTAGGAAAAATACTTGAAAAACTCGTTTGATGGTATGGCCTACTATACCACGTATTCCGTGTGTACTTTCTTGAGTTTCAGGCCGAATGACCAAGGTCATCATCTACTTTTTTTGAAAATCATGTGGTGGCACATTATTTTTATGACCGGGGCGTAGGGTTCGCAGCATAGAAAACAAAAAAATTCCTACGATGGGAACAACTATGTACCAAGATCTATCTACTAGATACAAACAAGGGGCGAATGTATATCCATAGAGAACATACCCTTGAAGACCGACAAAGCTTAACGAGTTAAACTTGTGGTTGATGTAGACGATCTCTTGTCGATCACAAGATCGAGAGAAAGTCCTAGTGCCACAAATCAGCAACGCATCCATGCTCGCACACACGTCCGAGGCACCGAGCAACCTCCGCCTCCTCGCTCCAGCGATGCAGCGGAAGCACAACTCTTTCTTGCCGAATAGCCACCGGGAACATGTATCTCGCTAGTCCGAGACCATGGGGATAAATTCTGGAGGGGGAGAGAGATCCTTCACGAGGAGGTGTGAGTGAGAAGTGAGGAGGGGGTGCCTTTTATAGGAGAGGGGGGAACCCCAAGGGGGTGGCCGGCGCATGGGGGCTTCCCCCTTGCCTTCCCCTCATTCATGTGGGTGGACACTGCACTCACAAAATTCCTTTAAATTCCCTCCACTCAAAATCCCACTCAAAATTGCTATTAAATTTCCACCAAATTTAATGCAAACTCTCATTAAATAAAACTCCTTTTATTTATTCAGAATTTTGTCAATTACTTTAATGACAAACATTCACATATAACCCCTTGCTAGAATTCTATTTCACATGCAAAAACACTTTCTACAATTTCACCCGAAAACCTGTTTCGGTATCTAGTGAAATAAATTCCTGCTCTTGTTATTCTTTCCGGCATGAAACTTTTACTTCAATTGGTTGTCGGTGTCTCTTAAGTGTGTCACCCTACGGTTCGCGAATAATGCGGACATGATCAAGACCCCTCTCGGATTAATAATCAGAAGCGGGGTCTAGAGACCCATACTGACTCCCACACATTCAACGATGACTTTCTTGTGATCGTCGGAACCTTTTACGCTAGTAACTTAATCCCTTTGTTTCACGATATATTACATGTCAGAGATTCGATCATCGGTAGCTCCATACCTAGTTTGGTCTCGTTACTGACATGCACTCTTTTCTCGTTCCCGTGATATAACATTCTAGTGATCAAATCACTTGCTTGCAAGATAACCAATGTGATATCACCGAGAGGGCCCAGAGTATATCTATCCATCATCGGGATGAACAAATTTATCTCTCGATCCATGGGCCTCAACATAACACGTTATTAGTTCTGAACCCATCTTTATAATCACCCTGTTATGGTGTGACGTTTGATGTTATCAAGAAACTCTTCCGGTGTTAGTGATTGACATGATCTCATGGTCTAAGGATTAGGATTACTTCGTAAGTTGTTATAGAAATATAAACTCAATGACTTTGATCGTAATGCTATACTTCAGATGAATGTTCATCACACCATTACACTAATGTTGTGATCCCGTTATTAACAACATCCAATGTCCATGATCAGGAAACCTTGATCATCTTGTTAATCAACGAGCTAGTTTATGAGCGAGGCATAACTAGGAACTTTCTGTTTGTTTATTAAACACACATGTATTAACGTTTCCGTATTAATACAATTATAGCATGCAAAAATAAACATCTATCATATACTTGGAATACACATAATAAACACTTTATTATTGCCTCTCAGGGCATATTCCCTTCAGTCTCCCACTTGCACTAGAGATAATAATCTAGTTACATAGTGATGAATCTAACACCCATGGAGTTATGGTCTAGGGAGAGTTTTAGTCAACAGATCTACTACATTGAGATCCGTGTGTACTTTACAAATCTTTATATCTCCATCCTTGACATGCTGGCGGATGGAGTGAAACCGGCGCTTAATATGCTTGGAATTCTTGTGAGACCTTGGTTCTTTGGCATTGGCAATGGCACCATTGTTTTCAAAATAGATCACCATTGGGTCCATCGCGCTTGCACCAAACCTAGTTCGGATATGAACTCCTTAATCCAAACTGCTTCTTGAGCCGCTTCCGAAGCAGCAACATATTCGGCATCCATTGTTGATCCTGCCACCACAGGTTGTTTGGAACTCCTCCAACTAACCGCTCCGCCATTCATGAGGAATACGTATCTGGATTGAGACTTTGGTTGTATCATATACAACTCTTCTTCAATATTACCATTGAGAAACGCGGTTTTGACATCCATCTGCCATATATCATAATCGAAATATGCAGCAATTGCTAACATAATCCTAACTGACTTTAGCATCACTACGGGAGAGAATGTCTCGCCGTAGTCAACTCCTTGAATTTGTCGAACCCCTTTGCGACAAGTCGAGCTTTATACACGGTCACATTACCATCAGCATCAGTTTTCCTTTTGAAAATCCATTTGTTCTCCATGGCCTTTCGGTCGTGAGGTAAGTCCACCAAGTTCCAAACTTGATTTTCATACATGGATTCCATCTCGGATTTCATGGCTTCTAACCACTTGTTGGAATCCGGGCTCATGATCGATTCTTCATATGTCGCAGGGTCATCAATTTCATCAACCATGAAATTCACAATAGGATTTCCCTACAGCTCGGGAGCTGCACGCGTCCTTCTAGACCCGCAAGGTTCGGTAGTACTCTCTTTCAGAGTTTCATGATCATTATCATTAGTTCCCTCTTCAACTGGTGAAGCCAACTCCGGAACGACTTCCGGTGCTGCGCTACTCGCCAAACTTTGAAGAGAAGGTTCAATAACCTCTTCGAGTTCTACCTTCCAACTACTCACACCTTTCGCGAGAAACTCTTTCTCTAGAAAGGATCCATTCTTGGCAACAAAAACCTTGCCCTCGGATCTGTGATAGAAGGAATACCCAATAGTTTCCTTAGGGTATCCTATGAAGACGCGTTTTTCCGCTTTGGGTTCAAGTTTATCTGGTTGAAGTTTCTTCACATAAACATCGCATCCCCAAACTTTAAGAAATGACAGCTTAGGTTTGTTTCCAAACCACAATTCATATGGTGTCTTTTCAACGGATTTAGATGGTGCCCGATTTAATGTGAATGCAGCAGTTTCTAGTGCATAACCCCAAAATGACAATGGCAAGTCTGTCAGAGACATCATAGATCGAACCATATGCAATAAAGTATGATTACGATGTTCCGACACACCATTTTGCTGTGGTGTTCCGGCAGGTGTGAGTTGTGAAACAATTCCACACTCTTTCATGTGAGTGCTAAACTCGTAACTTTGATACTCACCTCCACGGTCGGAATGTAGAAATTTGATCTTTCTATTATGATGATTTTCCACTTCATTCTGAAATTCCTTGAACTTTTCAAAGGTTTCAGACTTGTGTTTCATCAAGTAGATATAACCGTATCTACTCAAATCATCCGTCAAAGTAACAAAATAAAGATATCCACCTCGCGCCGACACACTCATTGGACCACATACATCAGAATGTATGATTTCTAATAAATCTGTCGCCCGTTCCATTGAACCAGAAAACGACGTTCTAGTCGCTCACATGTATCAAATGATTCAAAATCAAGTGATTCCAAAAGTCCATCCGAATGGAGCTTCTTGATGCGTTTAACGCCAATATGACCTAGACGGCAGTGCCACATATATGCGGATATATCATCATTAAGTTTAATCCTTTTAGCATCAACATTATGAATATGTGTAACATTATTATCGAGATCCAATAGAAATAAACCATTCATCATCGGTGCATGACCATAAAAGATTCCATTCATATATAAATAACAACCATTATTCTCGGATTTAAATGAATAACCACTACGCATCAAACACGATCCAGATACAATGTTCATGCTCAGTGCAGGCACCAGATAAAAATTATTCAAGTTTATTACTAATCCCGATGGCAAGTGGAGAGGTAGCGTTCCGACGGAGATCACATCAACGCTTGATCCATTGCCGACACGCATCTTGACCTCAGCCCTTGCTAGCGGTCGCTTGTTCCGCAGCCCCTGATTCGAGTTACAAATATTAGCAACTGAACCGATATCAAATACCCAGGTTCTACTGCGAGAACTAGTCAAGTATACATCAATAACATGTATATCATATATACCTTTGTTTGCCTTGCCGGCCTTCTTGTATGCCAAATACTTGGGGCAGTTGTGCTTCTAGTGGCCAGTCCCCTTACAATAGTAGCACTCGGTATCAGACTTAGGGCCAACTCGGGGTTTCTTTTCAGGCACGGCAACTGGCTTGCCGCCCTTACTTCCCTTATTTTTCCATTTCTTGTCTTTCTTGAAACCACTGTTCTTATTGATCATCAACACTTGATGTTCCTTCTTGATCTCCACTTTTGCAGTTTTAAGCATTGACAGAAGCTCGGGGAGAGACTTCTTCATGCCTTGCATATTATAGTTCATCACAAAGCTCTTATACCTAGGTGGCAGAGACTGCAGAACATGATGGATGCCTAAGTCAATGGGAATCGATATTCCCAAGGACACAAGCTTATCAGCGTAACCCGACATCTTGAGTACATGCTCACTTACGGAGCTATGCTCTTCCCATGCAGCTAAAGAACTTTTCTGAAGCATTGTAGCTCTCTACAACAGCATGTGTGTCGAAAATCATTTTCAACTCACCCATTGTATCAAATGCATTTCTGTTTTCGAAACGCTTTCGAAGTTCTGGCTCTAGCCCATACAATATGCCGCAATGAACTAAGTTGTGGTCCTCCTAATGAGTCTGATAGACATTCTTCTCCCCGTCAGGGGCATCGTCAAAAGGTGGGGGGCCTAGCGGCGCTTCTAGCACATATTGCTTTTGTGCAGCAGAGAGGAGAATCCTCAAATTCATGGCCCATTCAGTAAAGTTGCTACCGTTCGTTGCAAGTTTCTCTTTCTCCATGAACACATTGAAATTAAAAGTAGGTGGTGCCATCTACAACAGAATTTGTAATGTTTAGACTAAGTTTATGATAGATTGAGTTCAACTAATCCACATTACGAATGAAATCCCACTCAAAATCGACATCCCTCGTGTCTTTTTGGTGATTACATGAACCAAATCCACTACACCAAGTCCGATCATCACGTGAGTCGGTGTAGCTTCAAAGGCGAGCATCAAATGGGCATCATATCTACTATATGACTCATTCTTAACCTTTCGGTCCGTGTTTCGAGGCCATGTCTGTACACGCTATGCTCGCCAAGTTAGAACCATAATATTTGCGTGTGTAACTGTTTACACCCGATATATGGTCGTGGATCCAAGAACACCCGATCATCACGTGATGTTTTGGAGCAAAGAAAACATAATCGGTTCATACTAAAGGAAGAACACATTCTTATCTTGATATTTAAATGATGCATCATCTTATTATGCTAATAAGACGCCAAACAAGCAATATAAGATGCTATCAAACATCACATGTTTACTAGTGGAATGATATGGTTCCCGCATATGATCTCTATCATGTGCACTGTGGTATGATCACTATCATACCTTTATGTGTAAGGCCAAGGTCTATGGAACTTGCATGTTATGTGTGTTGTAAGAGTATCATCTCATACGTCTACTTTCAACATCACCATATCATAACACTAGCCCAGCAACAATCTAAACTAGACGCCTCTAATTTATCCATTGCAAGTTTTACGTGGCTTAGGGCTTTCGAAGATAGAACCGTTCATACCTACGAAGATGAACCACAACGAGGATAACCAAATTGTTGAAAACTCATTGCAAAATAGATATTGACTATAGTAAGAGAGACAGACACCCGCTAGCCACTTATGCAAACTAGTTGCATGTCAAGCGTGGAATAGGTCTCATGTGCGAGGACATGTAAAGTTTGTCCGGGCCGCTTCATCCCACTATGCCACCAATATCCAAAATTACAACTAAGAAGCAAAAACATGATCATCATCTCCCACATACACATATGTGTACTACCCGTGTAAAGCATCTACGCATAGATCCGTCTCTGATACCACTATAGGGTTCGCAGCATAGAAAACAAAAAAATTTCCTACGATGGGAACAACTATGTACCAAGATCTATCTACTAGATACAAACAACGGGCAGATGTATATCCGTACAGAACATACCCTTGAAGACCGACAAAGTTTAACGAGTTAAACTCGAGGTTGATGTAGACGATCTCTTGTCGATCTCAAGATCGAGAGGAAGTCCTAGCGCCGCAAATCAGCAGCGCATCCGTGCTCGCACACACGTCCGAGGTACCAAGCAACCTCCACATTCTCGCTCCAGCGATGCAGCGGAAGCACAACTCTTTCTTGCCGAATAGCCACCGGGAACATGTCTCTCGCTAGTCCGAGACCATGGGGATAAATTTTAGAGGGGAGAGAGATCCTTCACAAGGAGGTGTGAGTGAGAAGTGAGGAGGGGGTGCCTTTTATAGGAGAGGGAGGGGGAACTCCAAGGGGGTGGCCGGCGCATGGGGACTTCCCCCTTTCCCTCCCCTCATTCATGTGGGTGGACACTCCACTCACAAAATTCCTTTAAATTCCCTCCACTCAAAATCCCACTCAAAATTGCTATTAAATTTCCACCAAATTTAATGCAAACTCTCATTAAATAAAACTCCTTTTATTTATTCATAGTTTTTTCAATTACTTTAATGAAAACATTCACATATAACCACTTGCTAGAATTCTATTTCACATGCAAAAACAATTTCTGCAATTTCACCCGAAAACCTGTTTCGATATCTAGTGAAATAAATTCCTGCGCTTGTTATTCTTTCCAGCATGAAACTTTTGCTCCAATTGGATGTCGGTGTCTCTTAAGTGTGTCACCCTACGGTTCGCGAATAATGCGGACATGATCGAGACCCCTCTCGGATCAATAATCAGAAGCGGGATCTGGAGACCCATACTGACTCCCACACATTCAATGATGACTTTCTTGTGATCGTCGGAACCTTTTACGCTAGCATCTTAATCCCTTTGTATCATGATATATTACATGTCCGAGATTCGATCATCGGTATCTCCATACATAGTTTGGTCTCGTTACTGACATGCACTCTTTTCTCGTTCCCGTGATATAACACTCTACTGATCAAATCACTTGCTTGCAAGCTAACCAATGTGATATCACCGAGAGGGCCTAGAGTATATCTATCCGTTATCGGGATGAACAAATTCCAATCTCGATCCAAGGGCATCAACATAACACTTTATTAGTTCTGAACCCATCTTTATAATCACCCTATTACGGTGTGACGTTTGATGTTATCAAGAAACTCTTCCGGTGTTAGTGATTGACATGATCTCATGGTCTATGGATTAGGATTAATTCATAAGTTGTTATAGCAATATAAACTCAATGACTTTGATCGTAATGTTATACTTCAGATGAATGTTCATCACACCATTACACTAATGTTGTGATCCCGTTATTAACAACATCCAATGTCCATGATCAGGAAACCTTGATCATCTTGTTAATCAACGAGCTAGTTTATGAGAGAGGCATAATTAGGAACTTTCTGTTTTTTTATTAAACACACATGTATTAACTTTTCCGTATTAATACAATTATAGCATGCAAAAATAAACATCTATCATATACTTGGAATACACATAATAAACACTTTATTATTGCCTCTCAGGGCATATTCCCTTCACAGGGTATGTCCCGAGGGAGCAAGATGTTTTAATTAACATGGTCACAGGATGTGTACATATATGTTACACCAAGGAACTCACAAAAGATAAATTACATCCAAGTCCAAATATTTCGCATAAAGGATCCTGAAATGAAGCAAGGAAAATTAGTAGGATGAGTAAGTTGCACCTGCTTTGCACGTGAGGGTGGCGTAATATTTAGAAGTTTGACAGATCCTAAATATAAACATTATCAGCAAACTTACCTTATAGTCAAAATACACCCTTCCTAGTGCGAAAATAGACCCTGTCTCCGAGTACTACTATAGTAAAAAGTAAATGACTGGAACTCTAGAACTAAAATAACTAGTAATACATCATTACCATCGCATTGGGATCATTAGCAGAAGTTTAAGATCAATTCTTCTTGTCGATGCAAACGGAGAAAGAGAACACCTTCTGGTACTGTCCAGCAGCCGCGCTTATGTACCGCGGAGTCCCCATGAGGAACGTCAGATCTTCGAGGACGACACTGCGTGGCGATGCGCAGCTCATCGGATCCATTACCACATTAACGGTGTCTGTCGAAAAGTCTGTCGGCGACTGCGGCCCAGTTGTGCATATCTTCACCCTGTACTGGGGCCACGAGCACGTGGCCGCCCTGATGCACACCAAGGAAATGGCGGCGGCCTGGACGATTTCGCCGATGATAAGGCTGAACACGCTAGCATCATCATAGTAGACGATGACCATGGATGGCAGAAAGGATGGTAACGACATTGTTACTATAAACTCCATGGGCTGGCCGTATGATATCCTATGCACTCGTACCTTACGGTAACCGTCGAGGTGGATAAGGAGCTCGACTGGCGAGGCAGTAAAAATGCATCCTACCTCCATGTAGTCGCACGGGCTGTACGGGCACATAGTCTTGTGGTCATCTACCTCGTGGTAGGCGACCATGGTGAGATAGTGGTCGTGGGGGCATGGAATAGTTATCGGCGCTAGCTCATCGAGCTTGTGGTAGAGGACCATGGTGAGACAGGCATCATGGGGGCATGGAACAATCATCGGTGCTAGCTTGTATTTGTCCATCGCCGACGAGCTCTTGGTGGAATCCGCCTAGACGCGCGGCGTTGGAGTGGTCCCCTGGAAGCTCGGCTCGCCGATGTAGTGCCCGCAGTCCAGAATTTTTATGCAACATTGAATATGGGGGCCCTTTATCCACCCTAGAGCTATGCTCCTGCATTAAAATGGAGTAAGTAGGTATCGCCACTTCAACACCATGCTTCACATTGGTCGGTCAAAACAAGGCTACACGAAGTTGACAGGTGAGAGTAAAGCAGGGTAGAGATCCTACCCATGTGAAGGTCTACTCCTAGAGAGAGACAGAGAAGTCTAGGGACCAGTGCAATGTGTACAGTGTTGCGGAGGAGAGATCAGGGACTTCATGCATGTCTTCAACATGATCTATATTTTATTCGATATGCCTCTCTCTTCTGGCTCTTTTGTTTCTCTCTCTTTTTTAGAGGGAAGGGGCACCTACCCCGGTTGAAACCAAGTTTAGATCATTCTGGTCCACAGGGAAAACGTCAGGATCGACGCCCCGATACACAAAACCTCAGCAGAGTTCCATTTCTTTCTTGTGATTAACCTTGTCTAGATACACGTACTAGGATTAATTTAGAAAAAAATAGGTCCGGATTTTGGAAAGTCCATGGAGTAGTAACCAGGGTAGAACAGTAGCAGCAGTAGTTTTATAGTTGTACTAATACTTCGGTAATACATGTATTTTTATACTCGAGTAGTACATCGCTTTTTATAGTACTCCGGTAGGTATAGGCATTTGCGGTGGGAGGGAGGCGGGCGGTAGTAGCTATTTACGGCTTTTTACTAGGTAGTACTCGAGTGCTCTCGTGACTTCATGAAGTGAGACTATAAACTGTAGTGTACTACTCAGATGCAGCTGTCATCACACGGTTCCTAGAGGAACGCAAGAGACACAGGTGCTGAGATGCACGTCCTTGCTGCCAAGGCAATTCATTTCGCTCATCTCTATTTCTCGCATATAGATGGTTGCGTGCTTGCTTAATTTTGCAGGCGACACAGCTTTTTTGACGTCCTGCGGTGCCGGCCAGGGATAGCACGTTGGGCGTAGTCGAGTTTTCATATCAATGTGACATCAAATAATTTAATTCAATGTCGTGCAAGGAGATCATTTATGTGTAAGTACACTATAAGAGGTTATTTTTTATCTAGGAACTTTGATAGTAGTACTCCGTATTTCACTTAATCACTACGAATACATGCGGTTTCCAAGGTTTCTTCCTTTTAGTAGGAGTATTAATTACCCAAAATCACATGAGTACTAATTGACATTGGTTTCTCTATATTGGCACCCCTCTTTCCTAGAACGCATGCAGAAATTAAGGGGAGGAAGTAATACGGAGTACAAGAGGTTTTATTGCATCGTAGTGGGGGAGATGAAATGACAAACTTAGTACTTGTGCTAGTTACCAACACCTTTCCAACATGCACTTCATGATATTCTATCTCCAAACCTTATTACAGATAGGTAGTACAAGAGGTTAAATTAATCATAAGACTTCTTCTTCTTCTTCTTGGACCTGGATCCTTCTGCTGCGACCTTCATGTTGGTGTCATCCTTCCGCTTCCCGTGGCATCACCCATCTCTTGCCTTCCTCTTCTTCAAGCCTCCCGCCTCATTCTCCTTCCTCTTCTTATTGCAAGTGAAGAAGGGATCGAGTGAACTCTTGTTGTATAGGATTTACGACCCCTCATCCTCCAGCTTCCTCTTCTTCTTGCCGAAGAAGGGTGGATCTAGTGAACTCTTCTTGAAGACGATGTTCCATCATAGATGAAAGATAAACATCATCCTCCTCGTCCTACTCCTCCTCTGTGCTCTTTGGCGGCGTCCCCTCCATCAGATGCTGGTAAGCAAGGTCCTCGACGGAAAAATAACCTTCCGGAGTGTCGGAATAGTATGGCCCGTCAACATACTCCACACTATCACCATCGTAGGGACTGTTATCCCTGTTAGCCAATGTGTTGGACTCGTCAATGGAGGTGCATTGATCGAAGTAGGTGTGCTGAATGTTTCTATGTGTGTGGTGGCTTGGCCAGCCTAGAGAGAGGGGGAGGCAGGGGAAGAGACAGAGAAAGTTCCTCGGTGTATGCATCGTGCCTGTATGCGGAGAGTTGTTAATTGTTGATGGTCGTTTAAAAGGGATTGATCGGGACATCCAGACATCCAATATGAGCCATGGATGATCAATGCCTAATGGGCCTTAATTTCTAAACATGGCCCCCTGACTGCCTTTGATTCTAGGGAGTACGACCTAGATTTAGTCGAGCGGGAAAATCTCTCGCTATACCCAAAATATTTCACCCGCCAGTGTTTCAAACATAGTGTAATTCCCTTTCCACCCCTAGTTAAGGCGGTTCGTTAGGGCCTCAATCGTAATTTCCTGGTTCACTACCTCCACAGCCCTCCCTGCCCCCTCCCTACCCTCCCCCACCCCCTCCTTACCCTAAATCTGCTTCTTCGCCGCTGTCGTCCAGCGCTCGGAGCAACCCCTATTCTGCTTCCACAAGCACTGCTATGAATCTGCTTCTTTGCCACTGTCGTCCAGCGCTCGGAGCAACACATGCAGGATGCCTAGATGTCGTCCTGACCCAGGTGACTAGATTTCCTTCGATTTTTCGTATGATAAATATGGAGCAGTTAACTGTATTTTGTATTGAATCTACTTTCATAGTAACTTACAAGTGTTATACTTGTTATCCTTATCTTTCCAAATAAACTATTTGTTGTCATGTTTAACTGTAACGAGTTGAACTACGATCTTGGTTGTCATTGCAAAATATGAGCAAGCGAACGGTGTGCACATATGTTTCCACGATCTCCTTTATTAAAGTGCCCTCCCATAATTGATTCCATTATAATTTCTCTCTATTTTGGCGTAGGCTATGGCACTAATTGTTATTTACTGCCTGATGTTGTTTTCTTATCTGTGCAGTACATGTTTACATTCGTTATATTGCTTCCATTAATAGGTCAGGTTTATTTGATTCTACTTACCCCATTATTTCGAACAGTTTGCTATTGTTACATAATGAACAGGTGCATTTTACACTAGAAATCATCGACAGAAGTGCCCCTATAATCTAGTAAGTACCTATTCCTTTCCTATCACTTCATGTTAACATCTATCATATTGGATCCTTTTTGTGTTTACTATTCGATGCACCTTTATGTAGAGGCCCAACAATGAAGTATGGATACCGCCAGTCCAATTACATGATGCAACGGAAATCGTCAACGAACATACTGATGACCCACTAGTATAGGGGATCGCAACAGTCTTCACGGGTAGTATTACCCAATTTATTGATTCGACATAAGGGGAGCCAAATAATACTTGCAAGCCTTAACAACTGAGTTTTCAATTCAGCTACACCTGGAAATAGTTATTTCTCACAGAAGTTTATCAGAGCAATAGTTTGGTAGTAGCAACAGCAAAGAAATAGCAATAGTAAAACAGGAGCAATAGTAACAGTAGCAGTAAAAAGTGGGATTCGAGTGCGGTAGGCATAGGGATGGATGGAAGGGCGTTGCATGGACGAGTCTAAACATGTAACTTCAAGATCTAGGGCATTGAAGATGAATAATAATAAGCATCCAAGTACTAAACCATCCTAAGCATGTGCTCCATATATAGTCATACGTGCCCACAATGAGAACTTGCACAACATCTTCTGTCGAGCCAGCCCGTGGCAGCGGAGCCTCTAGGGAACTACTAGAAATTAAGGTGCTCCTTTTAATAGAGCACCAGAGCAAAGCATTAACACTCCGTGAACACATGCGATGCTCAAACCACAGCCATCCCCTCCGGTTGTCCCAATTTCTGTCACCTCGGGGCCTTCGGATCCAGAAAATGATATGCGTACACAACTTACAAATAAGATCACAAACAATACTATCATAATGATTAAATAATAAGTTCAGATCTGAGATCATGGCACTCGGGCCCTAGTGACAACCATTAAGCACAACATGTTGCAACAAAGTCAAATAGCACTAATAGAGATAATAAGCACTATGCCCTAACAATTTTATTCGATTACATGATAGAACACATCCAATCCCTACAATCCCCATAGCCTACAGCGGGGGATTACTCACTCATGGATGAGGGAAACATCGATGGTTGATGGAGAAGAGTTGGTGATGACGATGGCGATGATCCTCTCCAAATTGCCCGTCCCAGCAGGGTTCCAGAACGGAGTTTCTAGATCCGAATCTTGGTTCCTGATGGTGGCGGCACAACGGAACTCTCTTCTGTAAAACGTCAAAACCCCTCGGGTTTTAGGTCAATGGGTAACTTATTGGCGAAGAGGGAGCCCGAGGGGGTGCCTAGGGTGGCCGCACCCCCCTAAGCGCGGGCAGGGCCCACCCACCACTGTTTGATAGATTGTTTCACCATTTCTCTAAAATGATTTGGCTAGTCTATTAGAGGCATATTATTCTTCTATTTGTAATTTGACTGAGTTACTATAGTAGTTTTTCGATGATTACAACAATTCCACCTACCTAAGATTTAGATCCAACTACACATTGAGTAGGCTAGTTAATATCAGCCACAATGGTTAAATGATTATTTTGTTCTTCGGTAAATGCTTCTCTATTAGTTTAAGGATCTCTCAATCGATGGATTCATTACATTTGTAAATCACGCATATGGTGTAGTCTTTGGCCATGGGTAGGTTTTCCATCAAATTGAAGTAGAAGAGGTGTAGAGTTAAACCAAAATGGTTGAGGAAAGAGTTTACAAGTATTTTTGTAAATAAGTTTTGGATAGAAACATAACTCCTATTCTTCTAAGGGTTTTTGTCCAATCCTAGGGTTTACAAATCCTACAGGCAACACAATGCTCTGATACCATCTGTAGAGGGAGTGTCCCAACCTTTATACAACATAAGGTGGAGTCCCCTGTGTTTACAATGCTAGTCCCTGGATCAATAGCTAGCATCCACAGTTAAGATGTAATATCAAGAAACAAAGGTCATAATATAACTTTATAACCAGGAATAACATAATTTTATTACATCTTACATAGCTCATTTGGCTATTACATTACATTGCAGCGGAATAACTAAAATCATGGGTCCTTCATCTTGAAAGTGCCACAGGCAGATGTTGGTTGTAGACTTTGTAATCCTAATCAATCAATCTTCACTAAAACAATCAAACCTGCAACATTACAAGTTACAGCCACAAGGGTCAATACATTTGAATTGTATTGGCAAGTTTCACTACTATGTAGAATATAAGTGGATCCTATCATTACATGCATATTTGGCTAAGTAGAGTTTTAGGCTCATTTGCATAAAGCAATATTTTATCCTAACTTTTCAAAATGGTTTTGGTCCTTTGTCAAATCTCTTTTTCCAAGTTCCTTGAACTCCTTGGTAGAAACTCAAGTGTTCAAGTCCTTGTCAAAATTCCCTTGAGCTACTTGGTAACCCCAAGTGCAACAAGTTTTATCAAAACCTCATGAGTTCCTTGGTAACCCCAAGTGTTCATGTTTTCAACAAAATCTCTTGAGTTCCTTGGTAACCCCAAGTACATCAAGTTTTGTCAAAGTCTCTTGAGCTCCTTGGTAACCCCAAGTGCATCAAGTCCTTAAAAGTTTTCTTTTAGAAATTAGAATGTCGAGATCTCCCATAGTTCAAACTTTAGTTGCTCAGTATTGTCCATAACCGGGGACACGGCTAAGTACTTAGATTTTATTATCTTCTGCAGAAGGAGTACACTTTACCCACATGTCACAAACCCATCCTTTTGCCACCAGTGGCCACTGGATTAGCACTCACCAAGATGGAGTACTGGCAGATTGAGAATGTGACGAAGTCTTTCCAAAGGGTCCTCCCATACACCATTGCTAGCTTGTCTTCAGCACCCATGAAGCATTCCAGATCCCCATGTCCAGTTAACTGAAGACAGTGCATGGGTCTTCCCAATGTAGTAGACTAAGCCAGAGCCATAATAGCATGTGGTTGCACACGAAAGCCACAATTGGAGAAACATGTTCAATCTCTAAGTTTCCTAGGTGGTTTTCTTTTGGAGCACAACACAAAGTGATTCCCATAGACATGGTTCCTTTTGTTGCCACCCTCTCCAAAACTTAAAGTATCCTCCACCTAGGTGGTTCATTGAGTCCTTGTTTTATTATGTAAAACACAAGTCCTTTTCTCAACCTTTGTAAAATCTCAACATGTATCTCTTTTCAAAATATAGCATGGCTAAGCATGTAACAACTACATTGTTTTCTCTAAGGAATGGATAGGGAATCCTATTAGGATTTAGCATAGCATAAGTACAAAAAAATATTTTCATGCATGTTTCAAAATCCACTAAGTATAATGAAAATAGTAAGACTTTTGATGATAGTGTCACTTGCCTTTTTTGGTAGGGATTGATGGTTCAATCCTTGAGCTTGCTAGTCTCACACTTTTCTAACTTCACTACAATCAATCAAGCAAGCATAGTATCAAGTAGGATTCCAAACCAATAATCAGACAACATTTCACACACATAAATCAATGGGACCTAAATCATGCATGTAAGCATGCAAGAGATGGTCCTATTTGCAAAGATGGTCTCCACTAGGCTCCTAAACTTGGTAAGGTCCAAAGTGGTCATTTTTCCATAGTGGCAAAGTCATTTGCAAAAGGGTTTTGGTCCATAAACCATTTTAAATCTAATCATCATTTTATGTGGTGAAAAATATTTTTATTAAAGCAAAACTTTATGTTTTTCACCAAATGAATTGCCATTGTAAAACTTGGTGTTTTGGGTCAGTAGGTTTGGTCCAAAGCATTTTCCCAAAGTTTTCTTTACAAAAACATTTTCATAATAAAATCAATAATTTTATTTGGCTAGAAATTGGCTAAGTCAATTAATCCAGCCTAAATTTTACCAAAATAATTTTTAACACCAAGGGTTGGTTCCTAGGGTCATTAAGTTCACCACAAACTAGTTTGCCAAGGTTTCAAACTTAAAAACATTTTTGAATCATTTTTCTAGTCTTAGCAAGCATTCAAAAGTTTCTGCAAAATCAAGCAATCTAACAGATACTATTTTCTAAACAAATTCCATAGTTGGCTAGGGTTTGTTCCACTGATTCCAACGATATAAAGTTTGCAATTTTTGGACGTGTGGATCAAAAGTTATAGTGTTTTCAAAACTGCAAACAATTCTGCTTTTCAAATTTCTGTTTTTAACAATACTGGCCACGCGTCATGATTTGATTGGACGGTACCGGTTCGTTCGGATTGATAGACGCAGACCGCAGGATCCAACTTGATCGCACGGCACAGATTCACTCTTACCCTTTCGCTCTGGTTCTATTCCTAACCGCTGGATCGAGATCGAACGGCTGCTGCAAGCTCGACCTAAAACTAGCAGCGCTGCGGCGGTGGCTAGCAACGGAGCGGCCAGACGGTGGCGCTACGGCGGCTACAGGAAGAAAAGTAGACAGGGGGGTGCTCACCGTGTTCGCGAGGTCGAGGTGGTGCTCGTCGTGTGGTCAACGTGGCAAGGGGCGCTCTGGTATAGCAGCGATTGCTCGCCGGAGTAGAGAACTGTGTCGGGTGGTCCTGGTTGCGGTCGGAGGCGACTCTGTAGATCACGTGGAGGCAAACAGAGGGTGTAGTTAGGTACGCAAGACCAAGGCGAAGATGCTCGCATGATTGAGAAGCAGAGGGGCGGTCGGATTCTACCTGGGGAACTCGCCGGAGTAGAAGACAGACGCGGCGGAGTCGGAGCTTGACGAAGGTGATGCTCTGGGGCGCCCGCGGTCGAACGAAGGGTACATGCTGATGCGCCAGGGAGTGGTGAAGGTGTGAGCTTGGTCGGGGAGGCAGGAGGTGGCGAGTGCTAGCCGGAATTGGAAGAGAAGCTCGTCGGAGCAGTGGGAGGGCGAGCTCAAATTGAGGCAGCCTCGGGGCAGAGAGGGAGTGGCGTGTGAGGGGAAAGGAGGAGGAGATGCTGGCGATTAATAGCGTGCAGTCACGGCGAGGTTAAGGTGCGGAATCAATGCGTATTCAAGCCGCAACATCAACGGCAGAAACGGTCGGCGTGGTCGTCGCGAGGAAGGAGACGAGCTGGAAAAGTGGGGTCTGCTGGTCAGTGGGAAAGGAGTGAGAGGAAGGTCCACCAGTCAGTGTCTGTTTGGGTTAGAGGCTGAGTGCGAATCGTTTTCTTCGGGGAGGGAAAACTGGGCTGGTTCTGGGCTTCTTGGGCTGGCTCAGTTGGGTCAGGTCCAAATCTTATTTTTTTTTCCTGTTTTAAACCTTTTTCTTTTTCCAATACTATTTTCTGTTTTGAAATTCCAAACAAACAAATCACACTCAAATCAATTCAAACAATCAACAAACTTTGCAACTATGAATTTGGTTCTGTTTAGTAACATAAACCAAAATTCAAAATAAAATAATAATTTTTATTCTTTTTAGGATCCATTCTTTAATTAAATAAAATGGATCTTTAGTTATTTAATAAAATAGGTTTTGATTTAATTAATAAAACCTCCATTTGAAATCCAAATATTTTCAAAACCAAATCAGTAGGTTTTATTTGGAAATAAAGAATACTTGGAAACTTGTTTAAAACAAAATAACCTTTTATTTTAGGGTCCATTAATAATTAAATACAATAGACCTTCATTATTAAATCAACTAGGTTATATATATATATTTTATAATATTTATTTTGAAATCTAAAATAAAGCCAAAACACTTCAGTAGGTTTTATTTGAGAATATAAAATATTTGGAAAACTTATTTAAAATAATTTAATAAGTTTTTGATGTTTTAATGAAAATGGTAAAACCTTTTATTTAGATAAAATTGGATATTAAATCCTTATTAATTTATTTAAATAAACTTTTTCCATTTTTATTCAAAACAAAATGTTTTAATTTCAAAGCTTGGCCAAGGTTTAATTTGGCTTTATAAAATAATCTTTATTTAGGAATCCACCTTTTATTTTGAAAACTAAATATTTTATTAAAAGATCCAAAATAGTAATTCCAAAACATTTTAATTTCCTTTAATAAGTGTTTATCCTTATAAATCCCTTTAGGATTTATTTGATTCAAATTGGTTTGAAGTTCCAATTAAATACAAAAAGTTTCTTCTGGCCCTGAAATCAAATAGAGTTTTATTTCATTCATTTATTTTTCACATTACAAGATTTGGAAAATCTTGGGATGTGACAGGCTACCACCCTTAAAATAAATCTCGTCCCGAGATATGGGGAGGCTAGGGTTACAAGCAGGTTCAAAACAACTAGGGTACTACCACCCTTAAAAATTCTCAAACAAAAATTACATATTGGCCTTCTTGGGATCCTGGGGAAACTTCTCTAAGTAAACTTTTGCATTGCATCCTTTGTTTCCACACTTGACTCATGGGCCAAGGTTGAGTTTCTCCATAGGCCTGTTCAACTTGTTCTTCATCTTTTCTGGACAGTTGCTTGCATAATGTCCTGGATTCTTGCAGTTGAAACAATGGATATCTTTGAGTTCTTTACGTGGCTCTTGTGGACAAGTTGCTACATAATGGCCTAGATCTTTGCAGTTGTTGCACACTACCTGGCCAATCTCTTTATTCTTTGGGTTCTCTGGGCATTCACCAGAATAGTGTCCCATTTCCTTAGATTTATAACATTGCACATGGCTTTTGTCTATCTTTTGCTTCTTGGGTTTCTTTGATCCTTTGAATTGGGTTGTCTTGTTTGGAGGTATAAGTGGTCCTTTTCCTTTGCCATCAACATTCTTGGCATACTTGGATCCTTCTTGTTTCCTTTGTTCAACAATGGCATAGATGGGGCATTGGATAGGAACATGATTGTTTCCTTCACACAAATAACAAGTGGCTTGAGAGGTGGAACATTGTCCAACGGGATGATTTTCTTCACAGTTAGGGCATTGATCCTCATGCTCCCTGGAAGTATGATCCTTGTCTCCACAAATAATGCAAGCTGGTGCTCCATCTAGAATAATATTTCTGTCATCCTTGTTGTCATAGACTCTTTTGGGATAGCTTTCTTCCATGTTGATCATTTGATTAGTCACCTTAAGCATCAGCTGGGTTTGTTCCTCCAAAAAAATTTGCAGTGCTGGATCTTTATCTCTAGTGTTGGCTATGAACTGAGCTGTCAGTTGGTTTAACTGGTTCTGGGTTGCTATGAGCTCTTTCATGCTGTCCTCTTGGTTGGTGTTGGTGTCATCAACCTAGGAGTCTTTTGGAGTAGTCATCTGTTCGGGTTGAAGGAAGATTAGAATAGGCAAGATATTTCTAAGGAATTATTTCTAATCACACACATCACAATTCACACAATCAATGTGCATGCAGTCACAAACCAAACATTTCACTCAAACAAAGTTCAAGCACATATTTAGGCAATAAAATATTTTTGTTACACCACATAAGTTGGTGGTTTTGTCTTAACTAAAATATGGTGGTCCATCTATATGGTTCACTTGTGATCTTTCCTTCCTTTATGATTCTTCCTGTATGAGATCATGGTTTCCTTGAGATAAACTCTTGGTTGCAATACTTCAAAGTTGTTGATGGCTCCTTCTTATTTTGCATTCCCTCAGTTTCTAATTCTTGAGTAAGATTTCCTTGTTTCACTTGTAGTCCTTGGTGATATCCAAGTTGGAGGTCCTTGGTGAATATGCTGAAGATGTTGAAGTCATTAGAGTTGAAGAAGTTGAAGAAGTCCTTTGCATATGGTGTAGTCTTTGGCCATGGGTAGGTTTTCCATCAAATTGAAGTAGAAGAGGTCTAGAGTTAAACCAAAATGGTTGAGGAAAGAGTTTACAATTATTTTTGTAAATAAGTTTTGGATAGAAACATAACTCCGATTCTTCTAAGGGTTTTTGTCCAATCCTAGGGTTTACAAATCCTACAGGCAACACAATGCTCTGATACCATCTGTAGAGAGAGTGTCCCAACCTTTATACAACATAAGGTGGAGTCCCCTGTGTTTACAATGCTAGTCCCTGGATCAATAGCTAGCATCCACAGTTAAGATGTAATATCAAGAAACAAAGGTCATAATATAACTTTATAACCCAGAATAACATAATTTTATTACATCTTACATAGCTCATTTGGCTATTACATTACATTGCAGCGGAATAACTAAAATCATGGGTCCTTCATCTTCAAAGTGCCACAGGCAGATGTTGGTTGTAGACTTTGTAATCCTAGTCAATCAATCTTCACTAAAACAATCAAACCTGCAACATTACAAGTTACAGCCACAAGGGTCAATACATTTGAATTGTATTGGCAAGTTTCACTACTATGTAGAATATAAGTGGATCCTATCATTACATGCATATTTGGCTAAATAGAGTTTTAGGCTCATTTGCATAAAGCAATATTTTATCCTAACTTTTCAAAATGGTTTTGGTCCTTTGTCAAATCTCTTTTTCCAAGTTCCTTGAACTCCTTGGTAGAAACTCAAGTGTTCAAGTCCTTGTCAAAATTCCCTTGAGCTACTTGGTAACCCCAAGTGCAACAAGTTTTATCAAAACCTCATGAGTTCCTTGGTAACCCCAAGTGTTCATGTTTTCAACAAAATCTCTTGAGTTCCTTGGTAACCCCAAGTACATCAAGTTTTGTCAAAGTCTCTTGAGCTCCTTGGTAACCCCAAGTGCATCAAGTCCTTAAAAGTTTTCTTTTAGAAATTAGAATGTCGAGATCTCCCATAGTTCAAACTTTAGTTGCTCAGTATTGTCAATAACCGGGGACACGACTGAGTACTTAGATTTTATTATCTTCTGCAGAAGGAGTACACTTTACCCACATGTCACAAACCCATCCTTTTGCCACCAGTGGCCACTGGATTAGCACTCACCAAGATGGAGTACTGGCAGATTGAGAATGTGACGAAGTCTTTCCAAAGGGTCCTCCCATACACCATTGCTAGCTTGTCTTCAGCACCCATGAAGCATTCTAGATCCCCATGTCCAGTTAACTGAAGACAGTGCATGGGTCTTCCCAATGTAGTAGACTAAGACAGAGCCATAATAGCATGTGGTTGCACACGAAAGCCACAATTGGAGAAACATGTTCAATCTCTAAGTTTCCTAGGTGGTTTTCTTTTGGAGCACAACACAAAGTGATTCCCATAGACATGGTTCCTTTTGTTGCCACCCTCTCCAAAACCTAAAGTATCCTCCACCTAGGTGGTTCATTGAGTCCTTGTTTTATTATGTAAAACACAAGTCCTTTTCTCAACCTTTGTAAAATCTCAACATGTATCTCTTTTCAAAATATAGCATGGCTAAGCATGTAACAACTACATTGTTTTCTCTAAGGAACGGATAGGGAATCCTATTAGGATTTAGCATAGCATAAGTACAAAAAAATATTTTCATGCATGTTTCAAAATCCACTAAGTATAATGAAAATAGTAGGACTTTTGATGATAGTGTCACTTGCCTTTTTTGGTAGGGATTGATGGTTCACTCCTTGAGCTTGCTAGTCTCACACTTTTCTAACTTCACTACAATCAATCAAGCAAGCATAGTATCAAGTAGCATTCCAAACCAATAATCAGACAACATTTCACACACATAAATCAATGGGACCTAAATCATGCATGTAAGCATGCAAGAGATGGTCCTATTTGCAAAGATGGTCTCCACTAGGCTCCTAAACTTGGTAAGGTCCAAAGTGGTCATTTTTCCATAGTGGCAAAGTCATTTGCAAAAGGGTTTTGGTCCATAAACCATTTTAAATCTAATCATCATTTTATGTGGTGAAAAATATTTTTATTAAAGCAAAACTTTATGTTTTTCACCAAATGAATTGCCATTGTAAAACTTCGTGTTTTGGGTCAGTAGGTTTGGTCCAAAGCATTTTCCCAAAGTTTTCTTTACAAAAACATTTTCATAATAAAATCAATAATTTTATTTGGCTAGAAATTGGCTAAGTCAATTAATCCAACCTAAATTTTACCAAAATCATTTTTAACACCAAGGGTTGGTTCCTAGGGTCAGTAAGTTCACCACAAACTAGTTTTCCAAGGTTTCAAACTTAAAAACATTTTTGAATCATTTTTCTAGTCTTAGCAAGCATTCGAAAGTTTCTGCAAAATCAAGCAATCTAACAGATACTATTTGCTAAAAAAATTCCATAGTTGTCTAGGGTTTCTTCCACTGATTCCAACGATATAAAGTTTGCAATTTTTCGACGTGTGGATCAAAAGTTATAGTGTTTTCAAAACTGCAAACAATTCTGTTTTTCAAATTTCTGTTTTTAACAATACTGGCCACGCGTCATGATTTGATTGGACGGTACCGGTTCGTTCGGATTGATAGACGTAGACCGCAGGATCCAACTTGATCGCACGGCACAGATTCACTCTTACCCTTTCGCTCTGGTTCTATTCCTAACCGCTGGATCGAGATCGAATGGCTGCTGCAAGCTCGACCTAAAACTAGCAGCGCTGCGGCGGTGGCTGGCGACGGAGCGGCCAGATGGTGGCGCTACGGCGGCTATAGGAAGCAAAGTAGACAGGGGGTGCTCACTGTGTTCGCGAGGTCGAGGTGGTGCTCGTTGTGTGGTCAACGTGGCAAGGGGCGCTCTGGTATAGCAGCGATTGCTCGCCGGAGTAGAGAACTGCGTCGGGTGGTCCTGGTTGTGGTCGGAGGCGACTCTGTAGATCACGTGGAGGCAAACAGAGGGTGTAGTTAGGTACGCAAGACCAAGGCGAAGATGCTCGCATGATTGAGAAGCAGAGGGGCGGTCGGATTCTACCTGGGGAACTCGCCGGAGTAGAAGACAGACGCGGCGGAGTCGGAGCTTGACGAAGGTGATGCTCTGGGGCGCCCGCGGTCGAACGAAGGGTACATGCTGATGCGCCAGGGAGTGGTGAAGGTGTGAGCTTGGTCGGGGAGGCAGGAGGTGGCGAGTGCTAGCCGGAATTGGAAGAGAAGCTCGTCGGAGCAGTGGGAGGGCGAGCTCAAATTGAGGCACCCTCGGGGCAGAGAGGGAGTGGCGTGTGAGGGGAAAGGAGGAGGAGACGCTGGTTATTAATAGCGTGCAGTCACGGCGAGGTTAAGGCGCGGAATCAATGCGTATTCAAGCCGTGACATCAACGGCAGAAACGGCCGGCGTGGTCGTCGCGAGGAAGGAGACGAGCTGGAAAAGTGGGGTCTGCTGGTCAGTGGGAAAGGAGTGAGAGGAATGTCCACCAGTCAGCGTCTGTTTGGGTTAGAGGCTGAGTGCGAATCGTTTTCTTCGGGGAGGGAAAACTGGGCTGGTTCTGGGCTTCTTGGGCTGGCTCAGTTGGGTCAGGTCCAAATCTTATTTTTTTTTCCTGTTTTAAACCTTTTTCTTTTTCCAATACTATTTTCTGTTTTGAAATTCCAAACAAACAAATCACACTCAAATCAATTCAAACAATCAACAAACTTTGCAACTATGAATTTGGTTCTGTTCAGTAACATAAACCAAAATGCAAAATAAAATAATAATTTTTATTCTTTTTAGGATCCATTCTTTAATTAAATAAAATGGATCTTTAGTTATTTAATAAAATAGGGTTTGATTTAATTAATAAAACCTCCATTTGAAATCCAAATATTTTCAAAACCAAATCAGTAGGTTTTATTTGGAAATAAAGAATACTTGGAAACTTGTTTAAAACAAAATAACCTTTTATTTTAGGGTCCATTAATAATTAAATACAATAGACCTTCATTATTAAATCAACTAGGTTTTATATATATATTTTTTTAAAAATATTTATTTTGAAATCTAAAATAAAGCCAAAACACTTCAGTAGGTTTTATTTGAGAATATAAAATATTTGGAAAACTTATTTAAAATAATTTAATAAGTTTTTGATGTTTTAATTAAAATGGTAAAACCTTTTATTTAGATAAAATTGGATATTAAATCCTTATTAATTTATTTAAATAAACTTTTGCCATTTTTATTCAAAACAAAATGTTTAAATTTCAAAGCTTGGCCAAGGTTTAATTTGGCTTTATAAAATAATCTTTATTTATGAATCCACGTTTTCTTTTGAAAACTAAATCTTTTATTAAAAGATCCAAAATAGTAATTCCAAAACATTTTAATTTCCTTTAATAAGTGTTTATCCTTATAAATCGCTTTAGGATTTATTTGATTCAAATTGGTTTGAAGTTCCAATTAAATTCAAAAAGTTTCTTCTGGCCCTGAAAATCAAACAAAGTTTTATTTCATTCATTTATTTTTCACATTACAAGATTTGGAAAATCTTGGGATGTGACATATTTTAGTACTATAGATAATCTAGTACTGGGAATACGCCCTCAATTTGCTTAGTTTTGTACCAGCCCTTGATGGGCCGCCAATCAACAGTGATGGACCTTTTGTGCTGCCATGTGGTGTCGTACATTTAACATGTACACTGTAACAGTAAAAGGCCAGAACAGTAAAAGGCCAAAACAATATAAGACCAAAACAGTACAAGGTCAGAACAGTAGAAGGACGGAACTGTGGGACCCCAAATTTATAGTTAGAGAATCCCTGTTATGCCTGCAATTCACGTTCCCATGATTAGAGAGCCGTGAGCATAACCGACGAGTATCATTACAACATCCAGAATGTAACGAGTACAAAACTTACATCATTGCCATTATGGCATTTACAACATCTACAACGGAAGTTGTTGGGGATATGCTATATGGGTATCCTTATAGCATGTCTCTTATCCGACTAACCCGGGTGGCCCATAGTCGGTAGCATGGCCTATGGCCTGCTGGACGACCCAGTTAGGTGGATCTAGAAGGGAGGCCCATGCCGGATAAAGGAAGGCGACGGTGGAGTCAACAGCGTACCCGGAGCCTTGGAGTGCAAGATAAAGAAGACTAGTAATAGACGGTGTAGGACTCTATAACCTGTCCGGCTAGGAATTTTCCCTGTAACCCTAGGACCTAGCGACTATATAAGTCGGTCCTATGGGAGCCTTTAGGGTATGACCTAGCATCGATTCAGACAAGCTCGCACAGCGAACCTATCTCTGTAACTCGGCGTATTGCCCTTATAGTGATTTATAGCAGGAGTAGGATTCCACCGCCGTTGTGGGATCTGAACCTAGGTAAGCTGTGTTACCTCGTACCCGTCAACCGTCCGCCTTACTCGTCTGCAATACCACGACAGTTGGCGCCCACCGTGGGGCAAGAGGCGCTTCAGGCTCTTCAGCGGGCGAGGACCAAGATCTTCGCGGGAATCAGCAAAACCGTAGCCATTGGCTGTGTTCTCTTCTCCGGTAACGTTCCGATCGTCCCTCCCGACGAGTTCTGGATCCCGGCAAAGACGAACCCTACGCGGTGTTCGATCGTTCCTATCGGAGACATCCACCTCTTCATCGGCGAAACCGACTTGGGCACTACTTCCCTGGGAGTCGGAGGAGCATCAAGACCCGCACGGACCGTCTACAGGCAGGATACGTTCGCAGAAGGATCGATGTCAGATCTCTCTTCGGAGCTTGCCGGCAAAGATCGGAAAAATTCAAGGCCCACCCAAACCGCCCCTGTGCAGGATATAAAGGTGGAAGATCACTGCAAATCCGTCGGCTTAGTCCGTGCGCCTGGACAGCAGAGATCCAAGTTCGTCGGCGTGGCTACCATCTTCGATCTGGCGCGCCGCGTTTTGAGAGAGGGTGAAAACCCCGGCAATTACCTGGCTAGGTGGCTCCGCATACGATCCGACCTAGCCCACTACCCCGATGATAACGCTCTGTATCACTTCATGGAAGGACTGGACCGTGGCACGCTTCTCCGACATTCTATAAGACGACAGCAGGCAACAGGATGCCTCACCCTCGAAGAGATGGTGAGCACCGTCAACAACTACGCGGAGGCCGAAGCGGCAGCCCAGACAGCGCTCGCGCTCATTGACGGAGCCCCTCTGATTCAGCCACCACCACCACCACCTCCGGCCGCCATCGTCATAGCAGCACCACCGCCTCCAGTCATCGTCGAGCCCATTGCACCTCCACTGCCCATCATTGAGGAAGTCCTGGCACCCTCCGACTCTGACATTGACGCGCTTTATGCTGACTTCAGTGCAGATTCAGAGGAAATAGATTTCAGCCCAGAAGAGCTAGGCTCCGCTATGCAGGAGATGGAGGAGGAGTACTCGTGCGACGAACAGGCCAACAACGTTGTCGCGTTCCGAGGGGTGTTCGTCACCATTGGGACGGCGATGGATGAAGATCAACCCGGACGAGCTCCGCCTACAGCACTAGAAAAGGGGAAGGGGCCACTTATTTTTGCTGACGATGATCGCGCAAAAGACATGCCTCCTCCGCCTAACCCAGTGCAACAGCCGCAGGAACTCGGCACCGGCCCGAGTAACAACAACACCGCAAACTTGCCGCCTCCCGCATCTACGTCTGCAGCAGCCCAGCTTACTCCAGCCGATAGAGTGATGTACGGCAATCTCCTCGTCGAGCCACTGACCGTTGCTCATATCCGGAACGTGACCCAGCTTGACGAGAAACGCCAGCAGCTGCTGGAGGAAGCGCAAGCCATCGCGGAGCAAAGCGCTAAGCTAGATCGAGATCTGGTCAACACGCAGAAGTCCATAGAGAAAGCTAGAGCAATGGAGGTCGAGTACAAGACTCTGCTACAGCAGCAGAAGGCTAAGAAAGCTCCAGCTCGCGTCATCAACGATCCTGGTGTACGGCGCAACCTAGGATGGGTTCCCTCGAAGCCGGCACAAGCCAAGCGATATATTGACAGTGAAGGCAAATAGGTGATGCCCACCCCACTCTTTAACCTCGCCGTCGCCAAGACCCTTCTGGAGCAGGATAGATCGCCTGAGGCAGTGGAACATGTCTACGTCCTAGTGGCCAAGGCGGTGAAGTAGCAGGAAAAGGCCACCTCCCAGAGGCTTGAGTCTAACCCAGTGCTCTGCCAGTCTAGCCAGTACAAACCGCCAAGGGACAGATCTCCTCTTGATGTCGGGTCCCAGACGGGTTCCTCAGAACGAAGACGGAGGGATGCACGCAACAGGAAGGATGCCATCCCAATATCCTCCGACCACGGAGAAAAGGCCCGACCTCGTCGCCCATCTCCACCGCCCCGGTCTCCCCGACATTGCGAAGATTACAACGCTCACCATCGAACGGATATGCCCCCACCAAAGCAGTGTGGCATCGTCATCCGCGACAACACGGAGCAGACCCGTCATGACGAAAAGCGCAACAAAGGACATAAGAGCAGGTCGCACCATGACCCTCCACGTTCGACAAGCAACCGTGACAAACGCGAGGCGTCGCAAGAGGGTAATAGAAATAAGGCTAACCCACCACCACCTCCGCCTCCGTCACCACCAAGCAGTCACCATGGCGGAGGACGCCCGCGTCGTTCATGCAGCCCATCCCCTTTTGACAAGAAGAAGAAGAACCTGGAGCCATACGAGGTACGTTCGTCGATCGACAAGATCCACGAGGCCCGGGAAGGACCATACCTGGGACCATGTTGCTTTGGACCTGCAATACGGTCCGCAACTTACCCCAAAGGTTTCCGGATTGACAAGACCATCAAGCCCTATGACGGCACCACCAAGCCAGCCACATGGTTGCAGGACTACGGCAACGCGGTGGAGATTGGCGGAGGCAACCACAACGTTGCCGTCAAGTACCTCCCGTTAATGTTGGCGGGCACGGCCCGTCAATGGATCGACGACTTGCCGAAGAAATCTATCTACATATGGCTAGACATGCAAGAAGCGTTCACCAAGAACTTTGAGGGTACATACAAGCGTCCCTGCACTGTGGGCGATCTACAGCGGTGCGTGCAAGAGAAAGACGAGACATCTCGCGCCTACCTCTCCCGATGGCTGGATATGAAAATATCCTGCGCAGAAGTGCATGCTCAGACCGCCATGGCCGCCTTCATCGATGGGTTGGAAAGGGGAACGTTGCTCCGACATAAGCTGAAGCGCTTGCAGGACAATCACCAGCTTGACTTGAACCAGATGATTCTGTTCGCTAGCGAGTTCGCAGCTGCCGACGACGATGCTCGTGGATCATTGCCGGAAACAGCCTTTCCAACTCAAGCTCGGAGGAACATCAGTACAAAGCGGAAAACACTCCAGAAGAAAAGCAATCTACCGACATGGTCGCTATGACTTTTGCAGGACGAGGCGAAGGCGGACAACGTGGCCGAGGAAGGGGAGCTGGCCGCGGCAGCAACGAGGAAGTGAAACCACCCCGGCGCCGCTCCGCATTCCCCAAACATACGAGGAGTACCGCGATATGTCGTGCCTTGTACACCTCGATGCCAACAGCAAGGCCACCCATACCAATCGACACTGCAAGTTCGTCAACGACCTCAAGGAAGACCCGGAGTCCGGATACAAGAAAAGTCGGAATAACAAACCGCGAGGCAAGGGCAAGGGGAAGAAGAAGGAGGAGGATTCCAAGGATTCAAGTGACATGGACGAGGACGTTGACCCCAAGCACGCCGCCAAGAGCGACGACAAGGGCAAGAACCCCTTCGCGAAGAAGGCCCCAGTCTACCACACTTTCCTTGGCACCCCCACCGTCCGACAACAGAAGACCTCTCTAAAGATCCTGATGGCCACTCTCCCCCCAGCTCCCCAGTACCTGCGCTGGTCGGAGGTTCCAATAACTTGGGATAGGACGGACCACCCAGACCTTGTGCCCACGGAGAACCAGTACGCCATGGTCATCAACCCATTGATTGACAGCGTGGAGTTCACCAAGTGCATGGTGGATAGTGGAAGCAGCATCAACATCATGTACTTGGATACACTACAAAAGATGAACTTGACGGAGGCAAACCTAAGGCGGACCAACACCGTTTTCCACGGCGTAGTGCCTGGTCGGGAGGCTCGGTACCTTGGGTGTATTACACTTCAGGTAGCCTTTGGCGATGTTAATAATTACCGCCAAGAGCGCATGACCTTTGAGGTGGTCCCCTTAAAGAGCGTGTACCACGTCATATTCTGCCACGACATATTCCACACGTTCATGGCCAAACCATGCTTCGTCTACAACAAGCTCAAGATACCCAGACCAAACGGTGTCATCACCGTATCCGGAAGCTTTACCAAGGCAAGGGACTGCGAGATCAATGAAGCAGCCGTTGTAGAAGCTGTCCTCTACAGCGAAGAATTCAAAGAGATCCAGAGCAAGGTCGATGACTCAGAGATGCCCGCATCGAAGAAACAAATCTCCGACTCCGCTCCTGCGTCCAAGGCCGCCATCGAGACCAAGCCGGTGGAACTTATGGTAGGCGACGCCTCCAAGGAAACCGCCATTGGGACGAACCTGGATCCCAAATAGGAAAGAGCGCTTGTCGAGTTCCTCCGTGAGAACAGGGACATCTTTGCCTGGCAACCTGCCGACATGAAAGGTGTACCTAGGGAACTTGCCGAGCACATCTTAAACATTGATCCAAAATCCAAACTAGTGAAACAACCTCTACGACGCTTTGGAGATGAGAAGAGACGCGCCATTGGCAAAGAGATAGCTAGGTTACTTAAAGCTAGATTTATCCGAGAAGTCCTTCACACCCAATGGGTGGCCAATCCTGTACTTGTCCCCAAAAAGGGAACCAATGAATTAAGAATGTGTGTTGATTACACCGGCTTGAACAAAGCATGTCCCAAAGATCTGTTTTCTTTGCCTCGCATTGACCAAGTCATTGACTCGACGGCTGGCTCGGAACTTTTGTGTTTTCTCGATGCATACTCAGGATACCACCAGATCAAGATGAGGAAGTCAGACCAATTGGCCACTTCATTCACTACCCCATACGGCACGTTTTGCTATGTCAGGATGCCCTTTGGGCTGAAAAACGCAGGTGCTACCTACCAGCGGACAATGCAACGTTGCCTTCATGACCAAATTGGTCGGAACATTCACGCCTACGTGGACGATATCGCGGTGATGTCTAAAAAGTCAAACGACTTAATCTCCGACTTAAAAGAAACCTTTGATAATCTCTGGAAATACAACATGATGCTTAACCCTAAGAAGTGCGTCTTCGGGGTTCCAGCCGACAAATTGTTGGGCTTCATCGTTTCCCAGCGTGGAATCGAGGTCAACCCGGAGAAAATCAAGGCCATCTTGAACATAAACCGTCCGACATGCCTAAAGGACATTCAACGACTAACATGTTGTGTTGCAACAGTTAGTCGGTTCGTCAGTCGACTTGGAGAGAAGGCTCTGCCACTGTACAAGTTGCTGAAGAAGGCGGACAAATTCACGTGGACGGACGAAGCAGATGCAGCATTGAAGCAGCTCAAGGAGATTCTTTCCTCAGCGCCCATCCTTGCAGCACCCGAGCCTGGTGAGCCCCTGTTAATTTACATGGCGGCAACCAACCGGGTTATCAGCATCGTCGCCGTCGTAGAGCGGAAGGAACCAGGCTATGAGCACGGAGTTCAACAACCAGTTTACTACGTAAGCGAGGTCTTGACGGAGTCGAAGCAGCATTACCCGCACTACCAAAAGATAGCTTATGGAGTATTCCTCGCTTCTCGGAAGCTGAGACATTACTTCCATGAGAACCCAATCACAGTGGTGAGCAAGACTCCACTGTCCGACATTATCAATAACAGCGACGCTATAGGAAGGGTCGCGATGTGGAGCATTGAACTTGCCGCCTTCGAGATCACCTACAAGAGACGCGACGCTATCAAGTCACAAGCCTTAGTGGATTTTATTGCAGATTGGACGGAGATGCCAAATGCTACTCCGTTGCCAGAACCAGAGTACTGGGTGATGCACTTTGACGGATCAAAGTTGCTCAACGGCTCGGGGGCTGGTGTATTGCTACAGTTACAGTCACCAACAGGAGACAAGCGAAACTACGTTCTGCAGATCCACTTCGAGGCAACAAAAAACATGGCGGAGTATGAAGAACTCATTCACGGACTACGTGTAGCCAAAGATATTGGCACCAAGCCCATAGTTTGCTGTGGAGATTCCGACTTGGTTGCCCAGCAGGTGGATGGCACCTGGAATGCGCGGAACCCTATGATGGCGGCATATCGAGACGAAGTGGACAAGATAGCCAAGAGTTTGTTGGGCTACGAAGTGAATTATGTGCCTAGGGAACAAAACGAGACGGCTGATCTGCTGTCTAAGCTAGGATCAGTGCGCAAGCGAATTCCGCCAGGAGTTTTCCTCGAGCACCTACGCACACCATCCATGAAGGGGGCCGACATCGACAATCCGGATAGAGCTGCCTCTTTCGTCAACATAGTCACTAAGGTCCCTCCGGCTTGGACAAAACCGTTCATGGAATACCTCGAACACGGAAATTTTCCCGACGACAAAGTCGAAAGACGGAAAATAGTACGACGAGCAAAGGGTTATACCATAATCAATGGGCAACTCTACAAAAGGAGAACTACTGGTGTATACCTAAAGTGTGTTTCCCAGCTAGAAGGTATAGAAATCCTACGCGAAATCCATCTCGGAGATTGCGAGATCACGCCGCTCCTCGATCGTTGGTCGCGAAAGCCTTCCGGCAAGGATTCTACTGGCTGACCGCGAAGGCGAACGCCGACAAGCTGGTTGAGACATGAATGGGATGCCAGTATTATGCCCGACAACCACATGTTCCTGCTGAAGAACTGTGAACAATACCAATAACTTGGCCGTTCGCGGTCTGGGGGCTAGACATGGTGGGACCGTTACAGACGGCACCTTGTGGGTTTACACATCTGCTTGTAGCAGTTGATAAATTCACCAAATGGATAGAAGTTAAACCCATTAGAAAACTTGATGGGGCAACTACCCTTAGGTTTGTCCGGGATCTAGTGGTGAGATTTGGTCTCCCACATAGCATTATCACCGACAATGGCAGCAATTTATCACTCGGAGAAGTGGAGGCATATTGCTGGGAGAAAGGCATCCGGCTTGACCTTGCATCTGTGGCACACCCACAATCCAACGGTTAGGTTGAGCGAGCCAATGGATTCATTCTGCAGGGAATCAAGCCACGTCTTGAGGCACCGCTACATAGAGCGGCTGGAGCCTGGGCGGAAGAATTGCCATCTGTTCTGTGGAGTTTACGAACTACACCCAATAGATCTACCGGCTACACTCCTTACTTCATATTATATGGAGCAGAAGCTATCCTGCCTTCCGACATCCTCCACGATGCACCAAGAGTTGCCTCCTACGACAAGGATGAAGCTGAAGAATCCAGACGCCTGGATGTGGACCTTCTCGAGGAGGAGCGCGTTTTGGCATGCCAAAGATCCGCCATCTACCAGCAGAATCTACACAGCTACCATAGTCGGCGCGTTCGGCATCGCTTGTTTAAAGAGGGGGATTTGGTGCTCCCACTTAAGCAGAAAAAGTCACACAAATTATCCCCGACATGGGAAGGACCGTTCATCATAAGCAAGGCGCTGCTCAATGGGTCTTACTACCTTGTTGACAATCGTGAACTAAAGGATAGACCCAACGAGGATCATAAGCGTAAGCGACGTGACCCGGATGATGACTACCCGGAGCTTGATTGGCCATGGAACATAGCACAACTACGTCCTTTTTACTCTTAGAATTTTTATCTAATTGTGTATCTCTTATATGATCAATGAAATAAAGCTCTTTGGTTCACTCATATTTCTGAGTCTTTTACCTCCTTTAGTGTTCATTTTTGGATCATATAAAACCTTTATTCACAAGCTTTGCGTTTGCACTTCTAAAAATTCCGCCTACGGGCGTTAGCTTAAGTCTTCTGGTCTACACGTTCTTTGTCGTTTTATGTGGATTCTGGAGTAGTGACTTTTGGCACTTATTGTCGGCGATTTTGTGCTCAGGTTATTGACGGTGCCATTGGGCATCATCACCTAAGCGCATGGTTCCGACAACGAGTCTTCCGACTCACGAAAAGTCAAGCATAAGAACCAAAGTAATGGATAAGCCAGCACTTGCTTAAAAAATATATACATGCTGGGAACTAAATTCTTAAGTAGCAGGACATAACAACCATTGTTTTCCGCCTTAAGTTACACCATCAAGTTTTTCCCCCCGCGCATCCACCAAAGGCAAAACAAATATTACATAGTGTTTTTCACTCTTTGGGCGCAGGAGACTTGGAAGCAACATCGTCCCCAGCCGGAGAATCACCCTCAACATCGGCGCTATGATGAGACTCGGAGGAATCTTGGTTGACGCTGTCGATGGTGTTCATGGGCACGAAGACGTCGATGTCCACCAACTCGGCGACTCTGGTGTCATAACCCGCAAGTGATGACAAGATGGCTTCGTGATCAATCTCTTTGCCGTCATCATCCATGTCGGGGATGCCAGAGGTCACCGTATCGATGTCGGCATCTTCGTAGTGTGCCTTCACCATTGAGAGCGCCATCCTCGCGCCAGCCCGTGCACATGAAGCTTTCCAGCTTGTAACATGCTCGGGGGCTCGGTGCAGAATCTCTGAGTACTTCGTCACGGAGTCCGATGCCTTGATATATATCTGGAGGGGCTTAGTAATCTCCTTGGCTTGGGTGATGGCGGTGTTGATGAAGTTGCCGGCAAGAACCATGCATTCCTTGTCCAAAGGAGGCGAGCGGGTTAAACCCATAGGCACTGAAAATTCCGACAAGTAGCGCATGAGTTCAATAAACTCTAAGTATCCAGACTACAGAAATACAAGGCGGAGGACACTTACTGAAGATTCTGGCCTTAGCTTGCTAGACGGTGTCCGCCAAGGATTCCTTGTCTTGTTGGAGGAGCTTAAATGCCTCGCTGTGGCGATGGTTTTGCGCATTAGAAGCTTGCTTCTGATCTTTTAAGATCGCAAGCTCCTCCTTCAAGCAATTGATCTCCGCGGAGGCGGAATCTTGCAGGGCTTTCATGGAATCCTCGTGCATCTTCAGCATCTCTTCCCTCTCCTTCCTAAGGATTTTGTTCTCACTGTCCAGCTGCTGAATGTGCTTGGACTGCTCGACAATATCCTTGGCCTTGGCAACATGTTCTGCAAAGTCGGAGAAAACAAAGTACACAATGAGTACTCGGCGATTGTGGGCACAAAAATAAGACGGAAATGCGCAAAAAGAAACAGACTCTTGTTTTTGATGATCTGTTCCTTCAAGATGGCAGTTTTACCCTTTTCGGCTTCGAGATCTGCGCGCATCTTCTGGTACTTGTGGTTGGCCATGCCCCTCCGAGCATTCTCGTTCTGGGAAAACAAGTATAAAGTTAAACCGTTGTTTGGTCTACTTGGAGCATCTAGTCGGAGTTTTTTCCACCTAGACGCTCGCGGGCTACAGCGAGAGTTTTTAACTTAGCAATATGCTTAGCTTTTCTTTAAGCATCTAGTCGGAACTAATTCAGTTACAATTAGAGGCTTGGGGGCTACAGCATTGAAAATTATGAACACTGCGTATGGTACTCTTAAAAGCATCTATTCGGAATAGTTTGTTCCATCTAAATGCTTGGGGGCTACAATGAGAGTTTTTTTCTAACTTAGTCACTCCTAGAGCATATAGATGCAAAACCTATGGTTTTCCATCTACATCCTCGGGGGCTATAGTGGGATACTCATATGAAATGCAAAAGGCAAAGTAAAACTTACAAGTGCAATAATCTTGAGGTTTGTAGCACTCTCGGCCAGCAGCTTGCCAAAGGAAATGTTATTTCCTCTCAAGATATCTGCTTGTCGGTGCAGCTCCTCAATACCGCACGTCGGAGATGACGGCACTCCTCCAGGAAACATAGTTGTGTTACTCGGCAGGAGCGCCGGGTAAACTATCTTCGGTAACTCGAAGGGTTTCTGGGGAGTAGGGGCGCCGCCTTCGGCAGAGGTACCAGCTCCCACTGCTGCCTTGCCTCTACCGATGGCATCCTTAGCCGGAGCTTCAGCCTGCTCGCCGACAACAGCGAGTTCGGTAGAAGCGCCAGAATCCACTTCCATGGCGGAAGGGCCTGGTGCCTCCTGGGGTTGAGAGCTTGTCAGGGCAGAGGAAGGCTTGACGGCAGGAGTAGCAGGGGCGATGGCGGGGGAGGAGTCGCAATGCAGCATATCTTTGATATTTCTAGAAGCCCCCAAAGTCTTGGAGGTCTTCTTGAGGCTCGTTGTGGCTTTCTTCCTGAAACGTGCAAAGTGCATAAGTACAGGAACAAGATAGATAAATAAGACAATGTCGGAGAATGAAAAGCTCACACTAATGGGGGTGCTTTGTCAAAAATCCCAGTGGATCTTTTCTTTTCTGCCTCCAGGGCGGCGGTAGTCTTCTTGGAGGCTCCACCCTCCGTCTTCTTCTTCTTGCCTCCATCGGTAGCGTCAGAGGTGGAGCTCTTCCGCTTTCGCGCCAACGGGACATCGTTGTCGGACACGACCGTGACTTCCTTCATCTTTGGATCATAGATTTGGGCAGCCAGGTTGTCCTCATCTAGATCGCTAAGCTGTTAAGTTACAAATCACCGTGTTACATGAAGTGGTAATGGCAGGACGGAGAAATTGGAGTATACGTCGTACACGGAAAATACATATCTACCTTTGGGCACTTGCCATCTACGAACATGTCGTAGGTGATGGTGAAGCCACGCTTCTTATCCTTCACCTTGACGATGTCCTTCAGGCGGAGCTTGACAGAGTCGCTTGAGAAGTTATCCACGGAGATCCGAAGGGAATCCCTTCGATCACTGGTATACTCGTGCATGAACTTCGCGCGGTGCTGCAGAGGTTGGATTCGCCTGATGAACCAGCACATGGCCAGGTCCAAGCCGGTCCAACCCGTCTCTACGAACCATTTGATCCGCCTTATTGCGCGAGAAGCGTCGAGGTCGGAGGGAAGGGAGGCATGGGATCTCCATGTGGAAACTTCAGTGGCGGCTCCATCCGCGAAGTCCGGATACGTTTCTTCTCGGCCCGCCAAAGGAATGTCGGGGACATAGAAGTACGTCCGCTGCCAGTTTTTGTAGGACTCGTGGCCGACGATGTCGGGGAACCGCCGACCAAGTCGGATCTTGAAGCTTATGGTGCCACAGTTCCTATGCTCCTCCCTACTATAGGCCTAGTTCTTTTGGCGGCTTCTTCGAGAAGCCGCCCTACCCCTAGCTTCCTGGGGAAGCCGGTTCAAAAAAATTAGAAGGCTTCCAAAGTGGTTATGGCTAAACTAACTTGGAAGCCTCACAAAATTTTGGAACTGGCTTCCCCAGGAAGCTGGGGGTAGGGTGGCTTCTCGGAGAAGCCGCCAAAAGAACTGGGCCATGTCCGGCTTCATGTTTGACGATGAAGAAGTACACGAACAAGTCTAACCTAGGCCTTATCCCTAGGTATCCCTCGCAAAGTGCCGCGAAGTTACTAAGCACTAAGATGCTATTGGGGGAGAGGTTGTGGGGTTGGACCATGTAGTGGTTCAAGAAGGAGAGAAAGAAGTGGGAGATGGGCAAAGAAACGCCGCGTACCTGCTGAGCCTTGAGGTACACCTTTTCTACGGCTTAGGGAGAAGGTGTCACCTCGCCGGCCGGCGCCGCCCGCTAGGCGAGCCCCTCCGTCACGGGGAGGTAGCCTTCAGCGACCATCTCTTGGATGTCGCGGTCGGTGATGTCCGAGTCGCGCCAGTCACCCTTGTGCGAGTCTGGCTCTTCTTCTAGAGGCTCTAGCGCCGCCAGATTATGGTCGCCGCCGGTGGTTTCGATCATCGCTAATGCAGGGATGACCAGATTATGGTCGCCGCCGGATTCGCCGTGGCTTCGCTCGACGCCGCCATTGATGGGGAGGAGCTGATACTGGCCATGGGGTGCTGGAAGGATGCGACTGACGCAGAGGGAGGCTAGGATTTTCCAGGTTTCTCGCGGAGAGCTCGAGGAGGCATGCGGCTGGAGGAAGAAGACGATGACGCGAGAGGAATGAGGTAAAAGGTGGAAAGTGTCCCATGGTTACTATTTATCATGCTCTGCGTCAAGATTCGTGCAGCTGATCGGATGGTTGCCGCGTAGACGACGTGTTCATGAACGTGCGTGGTAATTTCGCCACGTCTCCAACCGTCACCGCCAACTGTTCGTATCACTCGCGCGGGAAAATTGGATATGATTGCGTTCTCTGCATGTGTGAGTTACGAGGCGTTGCTGACCTAAGCCTACGTCGTCCTAGCTGACACGGGTAGATGAGCCGTTGCATCGAAGATTCCGGCATGGACGGATTTAATCCGACTACGGAAGAGTACGATGAAAGATTCAGCATTTCTCTGGCTTACCATTCGAAGACGGAGAAAACCTTGCAGGGTTCTTTGGGAGGACTACAAGATATTGCTTGACGATTTGCCGACATCTATCTGGATGGAGCATTCCATGTGAAGAGGCAAGACGGCGCAAGATCTTGGAGTTATCCGGGGGCTACTGTAGGGGATATGCTATATGGGTATCCTTATAGCATGTCTCTTATCCGACTAACCCGGGTGACCCATAGTCGGTAGCATGGCCTATGGCCTACTGGGCGGCCTAGTTAGGTGGATCCAGAAGGGAGGCCCATGCCGGATAAAGGAAGGCGACGGTGGAGTCACCAGCGTACCCGGATCCTTGGAGTGCAAGATACACAAGACTAGTAATAGACGGTGTAGGACTCTGTAACCTGTCCGGCTAGGACTTTTCCCTGTAACCCTAGGACCTGGCGACTATATAAGTCGGGCCTATGGGATCCTTTAGGGTATGACCTAGCATCGATTCAGACAACCTCGCACAACGAACCTATCTCTGTAACTCGGCGTATTGCCCTTATAGTGATTTATAGCAGGAGTAGGATTCCACTGCCGTTGTGGGATCTGAACCTGGGTAAGCTGTGTTACCTCGTACCCGTCAACCGTCAGCCTTACCCCACGTATCTAAACACGCACTGTGAGGACCCCTCCATGGCGTACTCGTCGGCAATACCACGACAGAAGTCTTCAAGCGTAGATCCCATGTCATGCCATAACCTATAGGAGACTGACTGAGAAGATGGTCTAGTTCGTCTAGACGTCAGCATCTCCATAATTTATCTCGAACATCCAAATGTCTGGCCAAGTAAATAGCCAGGGAAAATGCCGGTGAGTACTTTGAATGTACTCGCAAACCACCTGAAAGAAAATATAACAAGAGAATATGCAATATGGAGGTGGTAGTAGGAGGGATACAAGAGGGGTTCTTTTCTCAAATAGTTTCTCTTGTAGATATAGAATATCTATATATTTGTAGAAAACTTTTGTAAAACATTTTGGAAAGTCTTTTTGAAAAGTTTTAGAAATCACTAGGATTGGTTCACCCATTTTTTTATTTCTCCCGGTCATCACATGACCAAAACTCCTTTACTCCTTTTTCCGACCATCCCATGGTCAAAACATTTCTGAACCTTGCTTTTTTGAAGTCCATTTTGAAACCAAAACTAGCACCTCTCTATAGTAGTTTGTCCAACCCGTCCTTAACTGTGGACACGGCTATTCGAATAGATTTACACTCTACAGAGGTTGTACACTTTACCCACACCATCCGATTACCCTGCCCTGATCTACACCGATCGTGGGTCGAGTAACCGGTCAAGACTCTCTGTATGCCACTCTATTATAGGCCCTACCCTATGATTTGTTCCCCTAAACATCGGGACGTATGGATCCACGGACCAACCGGAGTGCCATCTGACTCCTCGAGAAGTAGCACTTTCAATGAGAGGCTCATAGTATCACCTGGCTGCTCCCGAGGGCAGTTCGTAATCCCTCCAGGTGACTACTTCGCAGTTGACCCATTATGTAAAGGAACCCTGACATTCGAGGGAGATGATCCCTTATAAGTAGTCATGAGAATCCCCATACCAGAGTAGCAAACTACAAATCCAGCCCCGTCCCATTCCAGAGTAATGTGGTTGCACAGGTTAAATGTTATAGCTTAAACTGCAAATAATCAGGTGCATTATTGTGAACATTTTCCCCCTCTTTCTTTCCTCATTTGTAAAATCAAAACCTTTTTCTTTCTCAAACTCACTTGGCAGGAAAAACCTCCCCAAGGTTTTCTCATAAAACATTTTTGTAAACTTTCCGGGGTCTTCCCATCCTATACTTTTACTTTGGCTAAAACAAAGTCTCCAAGGGGTTATCGTGGTAAAACACCATCTACCATATTAGGGACAAATAGGTGTTATCAATGGTGGTGTACCTAATGGTACTAAGGGGGTAATGGTTTGGAGGAGCCAAACATTCCTACATATATAAAACATAGCATAATAAAACCATGCAATTTACGTAAATCAATTGACAAAACATGCATAAGTATTAAAGTAGGACAAGGGCTTATGAGAAAGAAGGTGGATTTCCTGTGACCAGCGAGATGTCCCTTGACTTCCTTAGAATACCAGAATACCGACAATACCAAATATAAGGATAACCCGATGTTTCCTTCTTCTCGGCGTCACACAATCGCAACTATCGCCGTTATCGAGCAAACATGCAAACAAGAAAAGTGACAATCAACACAAGGCATGAAATCCTCAAGGAAATACAGCAAAGAAACAAGGTATATGGATTTTAGAAAGATTTTGAAATTGTCTTGGAACATTTGAAGGAAATCTATATGGGTTTTATAGTCTAGAAACTAGGTAAGAGAGGGTTTTTAGAAAACGGTAAATTTCATTATAATATCTTTGGATAATTATGATATCATCAGATTGGTATTAGTAAAATAAAACCAACAAAAGTGGTTTCACGATTTTATAAATTACCATAGATTTATAATGATTTTATAGAGAAGAAAACTCTAGTTTTAGGGAATAATTCACCAAAAAAATTCTGGAGCTGCAAAAATTATTTCCTTCGATGGTTAAGTAGGGTTTGACGGACTGATTCACTAAGATATGGAATCACATTAAAATATTTAATTGAATGCCCTCAGGAAACTCCCAAAGGAATTATTGGATGAAATTTGTCTTTTTAACTAGATTAAATCTACAAGGGATTTTGATGTGATTCCTAAGGAACAGGCTAGGTACTGGACATGCCTTTCTGTAGAAATTGGAATCAATAATTATGGATGTACAGAAATTGATTTTATTAGTGAATAATGTATGCACAGAACAGATTAATTCCTCATAAATCAACCATTGCTCCATAAATTCTAATATCCTAGGGTTTGAAGGGTATTGGTAGTCAAGTGTGCCAGAAGTTGGAATTAGGTCAGAACCATTGTTAGTTTGACATAGGGAATTTCCTAAAGGCATAAACATCATGATTTTGTTATTTTTATTACTGTCTAACCATAGTTCACCTTGACATGGGACCAAGCACATTTGTTGGATATTTAAAATACTATCCAGAGTAGGTTGGGTTCACCCTCTTTGGGTTTACCAAACTCCTAGAAAGAATTAATTAGTGGAAATGACATGTTCTGGTATTATTTTTATTTGAATAACTGGAGATTATTTGGGTGCAGCACTTGTCCTGCATGGTTAAGAAAACCTTAGGGAACTTGTAGAAATTTAGATCTGGTATGTATGTTTCCATTTTTGAATCGAATTAAACCAATTGATAAACATCTGGACAGGATTATTTAATAAAAGGAAAAAGGGGCGAGAAGCTTCGTGGGACAGATCTGGTGATGTAGGCCCGAGGCGGATCCAGGCCGGCCCAGCATAGCACCGCGGCGCGCACGGGAAGTCGGTTCAAAACGCGGGAGCCGAGGCCCGAAATAGGGAGGGAGGCGCCAAGGGGTACGAAGGGATGTGGGTCGTCCGATTAGGAGGGAACGGACGACTCCGAGTCTGCTTCCTCGCTGTGCCAGGGGGAGTGGGGCAGAAGACCTAGAGGCAAAGGACAAGGGCCAGGGGCTCACCCAGGGTCTGGAGAAGCGACGGGGAGGTGCCGAGGCGACACGGTGCACACTGGCAAGCTCGGGGAGGGGCAAAATGGGTTCTTTTGGCGCCTGGAGGTGGTTCGCACGAGGAAGGCCACAGTGGTGCTCGGGAGCTCGTCGGGAGGCATACTTGTGCGGTCCTAGGCCAAAAAAGAGCAGGGTTAGCTACAGGGAGAGGAGGGAAGTATGATAGGTTGAAATGCAGGGAGAGAGGAGATCGGGATAGGATGGCTTGCTCAAATTCTTGGCAAAGTTCGAGGTGGATAGATCTTCTTCTCTAGGAACATGCAGAGGAAGGGAGGAGCTAGGGAGCTTCGTGATGGTAGATCAGGGGTAGGGGGTGATGGTGGCTCTGTTGATATAGAACCTGTTGGGAAACCCCAAGAGCAAGGTATGATGAGCACAACAACAAGTTTTCCCTTAGTTGTGAAACCAAGTTTGCCCTTGGAAAAAGGATTGTTGTTTTCTCCCTAGTAGCAACAGCACATCTACAACCTTATAGGTTTCTGTCACTCCCCCAGATTACTAGAGGCATGAACCTACTATCGAGCATAAATACTCCCTCTTGGAGTCAAAAGCAAATAATTGGCCAGAGAAATTACTAGCAACAGAGAGCATGCAACATAACAAATAACATAGACATGATAAAATCAATAATCAATATTGACATAGTACTCAATATCCATCGGATCCCAACAAAAACAACATGTAGGATTACAAATAGATGATCTTGATCATGATAGGCAGGTCACAAGATCTAAACATGATATCACAAAGAGGAGAAACAACCATCTAGCTACTGTTATGGACCCATAGTCCAAGGATGAACTACTCATGCATCACTCAGGAGGCTGGAATGGTGATGAAGAAGGCCTCAGGGATGATATCCCATCTCCGGCAGGGTGCCGGGAAGAGCTTCAGATCCCTCCCAATCTAGGGACGATGGTGGTGGCGGCTATGGACTTTTTCCTGGAATTCTGATACAGTACTTAGGGTTTTCTCCCCGGGTGGTATATATAGGTGAAGGGGCAAGGTCGGTAGAGGTCCAGGGGGCCACACCATAGGGCGGTGCCTGTCCACGCATGGGCCAGGTGTGGACGCCCTGGGGTGCGCCTCCCTCTGGCCTCTGGACTCCGTCTTCGCCTCTGAAAAATAGGAAGTTCGGCTTTTGTTTCGTCCAATTCCGAGAATATTTCTTTAATATATTTTCTGAAACCAAAAAGAGCAGAAAACAGGAACAGGCACTATGGCATCTTGTTAATAGATAGTTCTATAAAATGTATAAAAATTATAGATATGTGTAGACAAAACAAAAGATAGTTGGTACAAAACAAGCATGAAGCATTAAAAATTATAGATATGTTTACGACGTATCAAGCATCCCCAAGCTTAACTCCTGCTCGTCCTCTAGTAGGTAAGTGATAAAAATAATAATTTTTGGGGTGACATGCACCATCATAGTCTTGATCAAGGTAATGTAAAGCATTGATAGCTGGGATCAAAGTACTCTAACATAAGCATGAAAGATATATGTCTAACAATAAGAAAAAGCAACTATGTTGAAACATGGAAGGCAACAAAAAAAGATCATGAATAATGCTTTGAAAGACATTTGTTTGTTTCACATATAGAAAAGATGGCAAGAGTGGTCATCAGATTGTTCTTCATAGAGTAGCAAAACATAAATGCATAGGATACCTTCAAAGTTCATAAGGGTGACTACACACAAATAGTTTAAGAATAAGCAATATCAACATTATGAATCAATCAATAAGTTTTGGGACAATGCACATAAAACTAATAATGACAATTATGCTCTTTTAATTGGTGCATAAAGATAGAAGATGGAGACTCAACATAAAGGTAAAGAGAAAGTCCCTTCATAGAGGGAAGCAGGGATTTCAAGTTTCATAAAGAGCTTCCAAAAATTATGGTACTTATTAGCTTTCAGCTCTCATTGCCCCTATCATAAGCATCTTGAATTTATTAAGGTTAAAGTGAAACAAATATGGAGTATATGCTTGACAAATCATGAGTTGGTAATCTCATGTCCCTTGAGTACGAGGGTCGTTCCTCATGCTACTCAACTTTAGTCACAAGCAAGTTCTTGTCATTGTAAGTATATGTGTATCATAGACAACCGCCAACGGGGTACCCCTTGCCCCATGACACAAGAGCTATCCCATATCAAAATGACAAGGCAACGGACAGTGAGCATCTCAGCGATCTTTTTATTTTCTATTTGCATAGGTTTTTATTGAGGATGCTTCATAGAATGCCACCATGGTTTCGTTTTAAGTTTCCACCATGATTAGGCATGGCTTAGGCTAGCCACCCAGGCGTTTCTCTAACACATATAAATACTCCATGAAGTTACAAGATCCCATTTTATTTCACACAGCCGGGATCCATAAACAAAAGAACATGATATCAACTAAATAGAATAAGTGCAATGTTGAAAGTGTTCCCCATGATAGCATGGTTCTGCTAATTCCCAACTTATAATTTGCAAGCATTTAAGAATCATAAGATAGTCACAATGGTTCATTTTTATTAAGTGCAAGAAATAAAATATGCCTTCAAGTTCGTGAGAGATTTAATAACTAACTTTCACATAAAAAATTTAATTTGGAAGATAAATAAACACATGAATATACTTGGAATGGTGTAACACACCATGCATAGGATTTTATAGTGGACTCTTTGGGATAACTTGGTTTCTTGGTAATTGGATGCACGAGTAGAGATCATACTCAGTACGGGTCGAGGCTAGCAAAAGACTAGGAGCGACCAACTAAGAGAGCAATAATGGCCATAATCCTGCATAGTGACAAAACATTATTAATCAAAGCATAAAGTGATATCGCAAGTCAAAAACTAAATGATCATAGAGGCTAAGGTGACTGGTTCATAGTCATAACATGGTGTAAGCGTGTGCCAAGTCAACCCAAATAAAGCATCAAAGGAGAATACCACAATATTATGCTTTTGTATGCTAAAACAACGCATTATTCTTTCATGGAACATTAAGCAATCTCAATTTTTTGAAATAAGTCATGCTACAGCAATAATCACTAAGCATATGGTCAAAGCAACATCTAACATGACACGATAAAGTCCAAGCCACAGTCAAAACAAGCTTCCTTTTTTACCACTATAAGCATGAAATATTCTACTGTTTTCCAACACCAATCGACTTATTTGAAACAACTCACAAAGATAATAATCAATAAAGACCAGTGAGCTTGCCTCACAAATCTACAAAGAAGAACTAAAAAGTTCTGAGCAAAAAGCAGAACAAAACTAAAGCTAAACGTAGTGCTAGCAAAAGAGAACACTCACAGAACATTAAGAGTGAAAACTAGAGTGTTCTAGGCAACGAAGAACTAGGTGTGACTTCTCCATAATAGGTGTGTTGGAGTCCAACCAAGCTATTGTATCAAACAAAGCAAAACAAAACAAAAAACAAAAACAAAGACGCTCCAAGGACAACATATAATGCATGAAGCAATTAAAATAAAGTGTCTTGAAAGAAGACCTTGGACATCCCCAATATTTGATGCTTGTACATCTTGAATGTTTCTTGGGCTGACACAGGTGGCATCCCCAATCTTGAGATTTTGTCCATACTTCATCTCATCATATCATTCTCTCCCTACACTTGAAAACTTCCTTCGTACAAAACTTCACACAATCTTCATTAGAAACATTAGTGTATTCAAGATAATAAACCCTTGGGTTCAGTTTCAACTCATGTAGAAACATCCATTTAAACATAGCCTACTGTAGCAACTCCTTTTAAAATCTCAAGTGATCAAATAGAACTCAAAAAGAAACCGATTAAGAGGCAAATGCAAATAATGGTAGAAATCTTTCAAAATAGACCAACAGGTAAAGACCGATTTTTTTGAAAATCTTCGGTTGCTCAAATTGAAAAGTGCAAAACTAAAGAAAGTTGGGTAAATACCAGAGGCATGCACACAAACAATTTCACCTCAATTCGAAGTTTTGGTATTCTTCACGATTTTTTGTAGTGAAGCACAAAAATCTGTTTCGGGACAGCAACTTCCCCAAATCTTACTTCCCTCTCATTAGAGGCTATTCTTGGCACAAAAACCACACAAAAAGGATAAGGAGAGGTTATTACAGAGGCAATAACTTCCAAGACTCAAATAAACAAAAATAAACTGAAAGAAAAAATATAATGGGTTGTCTCACAATATCTCTTTCTTTATAGCCATTAAGATAGGCATGATAATTTCGATGATGCTCACATAAGAAATATGAATTTGAAGTAAAAAAGAGCATCAAGAAGCGAATATAAAAAAATTAAGTCTAATACACTTCCTATGAAATATAATCTTGTAGATAAACAAGTCATGGAAGAACAAAGCAACAAGCATAGGAAAGCAAAACAAGTGCAACTTCAAAATTTTCAACATACAGAGGGAAAACATAATATTGTTGAGATACATGAAACCATGTTTCCTCTCCCATAATAACTTTCAGTAGCATCATGAATAAAATTAACAATATAACTATCACATAAAACATTCTTATCCTGAGCCACATGCATATAATCATTATTACTCTCCACATAAGCATAGTCATTCTTATTAATTGTAGTGGGAGAAAATTCAAAAAAATAGCTATCATTATTATTCTCATCACCATAATCATCAATTATAGGAGGAATATTGTAATCATAATTAATTTTCTCCTCAATATTAGGTGGACTGAAAATATCATAAAAACTAGCTTCCCCAAGATTAGACTTTTCCATAGCATTAGCAATAATGGTGTTCAAAGAATTCATACTAATAACATTGCTATTAGCATGCAGATAAAGTTCCATAGGTTTTTTTATTTTCTCTTCAAACACTTCATGTCCTAACTCAAGATAAATACTATAAAGCTCTCTAAATTTTTTGTTGTTTTCCATTAAGCCTGACTAGTGAAAATAAAAACAAGAAACAAAAAGATTGATACTAAGTAGCTAGATTAAATCAAGCCATTCAGAAATAGCAACTAAAGTAGGAGATAATTTTTTTGTGTTGTTGATAAAAAGAAGAAACCCAAATAACCTTATAGAAACAAAGAAAAACCAAAACAAAGTAAATATATTGGTGAGAGACTCCCCTTGAAAAAATCTCTTTCTCCCCTTGCAGAAAAGTTTGATGAAGGGAAGGAAGAGATTGAAGCTGTCCTATATCTCCCCGGCAACGGCGCCAGAAAAGCTTGATGGTGTCTCTATTGATATAGAACCTGGTGGGAAACCCCAAGAGCAAGGTATGATGAGTACAGTAGCAAGTTTTCCCTCAGTTGTGAAACAAAGGTTATCGAACTAGTAGGACAAATAAACAACTTCCGAAGGTGTTGCTAGCAACGTGGAACCTACACAACACAACCAAAATACTCTGCCCCAACTTACAGTGAGGTTGTCAAGCTCACTGGTTTTGCTGAAAACAAAGGATTAAACGTATAGCGTGGAATATAGTAATTGCTTGTAGTAATTTGTAGAAAGTAAACAGTAGATAGTATATCAATGGAAAGGAATTGACCAGGGTCCACAGTTCACTAGAGGTGTTTCTCCATAAGATAAATAACATGCTGGGTGAAAAAATTACAGTTGGGAAATTGACAGATAGATAATGCATAACAAAGCATGTACATGACATGATGATCACTATGAAATTCATTTGGGCATTACAACATAATACATAGACCGTAATTCAACTGCATCAATGACTAATAATCCACCTCCGGGATATCATCCGAACAACCCTCGGGTATTAAGTTGCAAGCAACAGATAATTGCATTAAGGAAAGTGTGTAAAGTAAACAATAAAATTTTCCTGGGACGAAGGATTGTTGTTTTCTCCATAGTAGCAACAAAACATCTACAACCTTAGAGGTTTCTGTCACTCCCCTAGATTACTAGAGGCATGAACCTACTATCGAGCATAAATACTCCTCTTGGAGTCAAAAGCGAATACTTGGACAGAGTAACTACTATCAACAGAGAGCATGCAAGATCACAAATAACATAGACATGATAAAATAAAAAATCAATCTTGACGTAGTACTCAATATCCATCAGATCCCAACAAACACAACATGTAGGATTACAAATAGATGATCTTGATCATGATAGGCAGCTCACAAGATCTAAACATGATAGCACAAAGAGGATAAACAACCATCTAGATACTACTATGGACCCATAGTCCAAGGATGAACTACTCACACATCACTCTAGAGGCTAGCATGGTGGTTAAGAAGGCCTCGGGGATGATCTCCCCTCTCTGGCAGGGTGCCGGGAAGAGCTTCAAATCCCTCCCGATCTAGGGACGATGGTGGCGGAGGCTCCTAGGCCAGGTGTGGCAGCCCTGGGGTGCGCCTCCCTCTGGCCTCTAGACTCCGTGTTCGCCTCTAAAAAAATAGGAAGTTCGGCTTTTGTTTCGTCCAATTCCGAGAATATTTCTTTACTAGATTTTATGAAACCAAAAACAACAGAAAATAGGAACTGGCACTGTGGCATCTTGCTAATAGGTTAGTTCCAGAAAATGTATAAAAATTCCTCAAAGTGTAGACAAAACATAAGATAGTTGGTACAAAACAAGCATGAAGCATCAAAATTTATAGATATGTTTACGACATATCAGGGGGTGGCATAGAGGTGACATGCATGTGGAGGGGAGTAATGGGGAGGGCACCTTGGGCTCGAGTTTAACAATGGCCAAAACCCTATTTTCCTCTCTCTCTTGGGAATGGCAGAGCAGGGAGAGGGAGGGGCTTCAGGGAAGGTGAGTGAGAGCCGGATGGGATAAATGAGGGGCAGAGGGTGAGGGATGAGGGCCTCAAGCACCTTTTATTGCAAAGACAAAGCCTAATGGTGGAAATGTCCATTTTTTACATGGGAGTGGGATAGGGCTAGCTTGGTTGTGTCCAAGTGGAGGTGAGGGAGGGTGTGAGGAGCTCTGGTTGGGCAGGGGCAGAGAGGTGGGAGTGGTGGTTGTAGAAAGTAAATAAAGGAGCATCACATGGGCATCTCTCTCACACTTTCCCCTAGCACTAGGGGACAAGGTTTTAAGTGATCTACAATGGTTGCAACAATGATGCACGATCAGTGTGGGTGTGGGATGTGCTGGGGAAGTTTGAATTACCAACTTAGTGAGGGTTGGATGTGTTTAGATCAAGGTTTGATTGATCTTGCAAGGATTGATCAATTTGAGACATGTGAAGGAAGTTGCATCTTTTGCACTGGGAAAGCTAGGGAAATGATAATGGTGTGTAGAGGGGGTCAAAGTATCTCTCCAAGATTTATTAGGGATTTTTCTAAAGATTATGAGTCCATATAATCAAAAAGTGCAGAAGTGGTTTAGAGAATATAATTTGATAATTTTACATTGGACATAGTTGGTTTTGATGTGAGATAGTCCTAAATACCATATCACACATTTTTTACTTTTATTGGAATTTATTTGGAAAGGAAAGTATTTTCGAGTTATTATTTCTTGTTTCTGCCATTTAAGAAAAGGGACAAAAAGAAAAAATAAAGCATCTAAAAAATATTTATTTTTTAAATGGGAAGATAGGCTACGATATATAGGAATCAAATGTTCCTTGAGTTGGCAAGGTAGTTTGAAGAAAAAGAAACTTGTCTTTATATAGAAGGTTTTGAGGATTTCAAAATTAAAGGAATTTAAATAGTTTTAGGCTCCAAATAATTTTGGGAATTATCTGGCAATTGTTTATATCCGAGGTGGATGATGTCAACTTGAAGTATCTATCATAACCAACCTTGGTTATTGCAAATGGGAGTTGGTTTTGTAAGAGAAGAGGGGTTAGGGGATCTAGGGTTTTGTTATTTTCATACCTCCTAAACAAGGTTGGATTAGTGAGCTCAGAGCTCACTTTGATGCAAGAGATATATGGATGGTTAGACCAAGTTATATATATTATCATGGAAGAAATATTAAGGCTTGTATGTATTTGAGGTGGTCTAGAAGAGATGGCAAACTTTGTTGAAAATAAAGCTGCCATAACAGATGAGTCATGATGCCTCATAAACCATGTGGATTAAAAAGAACAATGCCCCAACGGATAAAAGTGAAGTATGGATTGATAGACCATGGTTAGTAGATCATAACCATGCAAAGAGTTGGTCAAGGGGAGTTAGCATATGGTTGTAAGCTTCTGCCAAAGAAGGCAAGATGATAAGATTTGCAGCAAAGATTATTATCTTGACTACAAAACCATCATATATGAACTGGTTCAAGAAGGGTTTAGCCAAGAGAAAAAGTGGTATTTGGTAGTACCAATGATGTATTACAAGGTGGTTCAAGTACATTCTCAAGAATGCACATAGGTTAGAAGGGGTAGTGTCTCAAAAATTGAATCCAGATAAGGATTTCAGACTAGATTACAAGTAGAAAGGATTTTGAGGTGATTCTAGGCTCCAACCTAATGATCAAGTAGATGATATTGATTGGTTCATTGAGTAGAGAGGATCCATGCTTAGACTTGGTCTTCATGGAGTTTGGAAACTATCAAAAGGGATTATCCCTAGATTAATGTGATTAGGAGATGATATGGTCACTTTAGTGGCTTAGGATAGATCCATATTTGGATGCTTGGTTTGAGATTATTGTTCACAAACATCGATTGGGTCCTAAGGGATGAGCTACTACATTAGCTCTCTCTATTGTCTAAGCAAACAAGGCAATCAGCGTATCAAGGCAAATCATCTATTCAAACTTATCAACTACTACTATCGTTACCATCAAGTATAACTTGAGGTAAGCATGGGTATTTTGAAGGGGTTGTGCTTTGAAGTAACATAAGGGACTCTTGGTATTTCTACCAAGATTAGATGAAAAGGTTTTATGAAAGGTTTTGGAAAAACCTAGAGATAAGAGTAGTTGAAGTTTGGTCTTGAAAACATAAGGAGATTATATATAGTTCTCCATACTTTTTGTAAGTAGAAACTACTGAAATAGTTTGTTGCATCAAAGTCATCTTGGCTCAGGTATGGAATGCCAGAACATTTGAGAATATTAAAGATGAGCCACGAACTCACTTTTGAAAAATAGTTTTTGTCAACTAGGGTTGAGGTAGGAGTATACCATCTATTACACTATTAGATGTATGAACACAAGCAAAATAGTAAGCAAACATTGCAACACTTAATAAGAAAAAGTTTTTGTTCCCCATAATTTTTGCCTTTTTGACAAAAGATCAGGGTTACTGAAATTGGGATGTTACGGGAACAGTAAAAGGACTGAACAGTAAAAGGCCAGAACTGTAAAGCCCAAACTGCAACGGCCCACTAATGTGCATAGACTGGCCTTCTGTAGGATGGAACAGTAGCGGGCCTGAAGGTCTATGGACCATCGTGGGCTACATAAATGGGCCCACTTCAAACAATGTAGGAATGTACAGTAACGGGCAAAAATCGGGCTATCCAAAGGGGCATTTTCAAATAGTACTGGTTGAAACAATAATCGGCCCGATATCTTACGGGCCGCACAAATTGGCCCATTTAAAACAGTGCAGGTTGAAACAGTAATGGGCCAGAAAGTTTACGCGCCGCCCATGGCTACACCAGTGGGACCATTTGTAATAGTGCATGGTGAAACATTAACAGGTCATGATATTGTTGGGCTTCCTTAATGGGCTGGCCCACTTAATAATTACCAGGCCTTGGCTGGGCCTGGCTTCTACCACGGTTTCATTGACAGTTTACGGTGTTACCTGGCCGTTAACGGCGATCACCACGTGGCAGTTTGCATGACATCAGCAGTCAACGCGGCTGGCGAACACATCTACAATAGAATGAATTTTCATAGCTAAAGGGAGCGATCCGCCACGGTCGAAAAAAACGTGGCAGAATCATTTGTGACAGGGCTTCTTCCACGATGGTCATCCGTCGTAAAAGTCTTTTCACCCATGAAAAACGGACATTCAACCACGAAAATCGTCCGTTGTAAAAGGACATTTTTCTTGTAGTGAATCATAAGTACAACAGATCCATATTCTTGAGACTATATTTACTAAAAGGAACAATCTCGCCATCACTCAGAAAATTGAGAATGTTCTTTCCTGATAGTTGGAAACTCACACCAATGACATTGTTTACTAAAAGAAGATGCACCCATCTACCTCCGAAAAGACAATTAATTCAAGAGCAATCAATCACACTTACTGGTAGCTCAAGTTTGACCTAATTTCTCTAAGTTGCTAAGATGCAAAATCTTAGAAAGAAGTTGAAACTGCTGTCAAAATTCTCTGTAGTGGTTTTTGATGAATGACTGGGATACCCCCGGGATCAGGGCTAAACAAATCCAGACCTCCGTTTGACATAAGCTTAGACTTGAGATCGAGAACATCCAGTGAAGAATTGATACCACAGCAGTGACCCTACGACACAAAAAATTATTACAGCAAGCTCATAACTGAGCAAAGAACCAAAGTATTACAAGCAGAGGTCACTGACCACAAACATCAAACAACGGAAGGCAAATTATGCTAATAAGTATAGAAAACATAACAAATGGCCTAAGAGGCCTGAAGCATAACGATGACGTCCCAACCCATAGATTCCAGGCTGCCGACCGAGAACCCCAAGCTACTCGTCTGTGTCGATGTAGTACCAAACTGATCTTTAGGGAGCACTTGGTCTGCTACAAAAGTATCAACAAAGCAAGGGTGAGTATAGGGTGTACTCCGCAAAACTTATGGCTGGTGGAGTTGTTTTGCATAAAGCCATCTTTGTTTGTAAAGCAAGAGGGAGAAGAATCTGGTCTAATCGGAGTATTTTAAGAAGGGATAAGAGAGAAACATCTCTAAAGTATTGATCATCATCTTTTGATATCCACCAAGTCATCATCATCTCAACCCTAACTAGGATCACCCCCTCGTACCCATGAGGAAGCATCCTTAAGAACACGTTAATCTGCCAATTTTTAAGATTAGGTTGTAGTTCTCTATGATCTTAGAATCTGATCACCAAGCGTTCATAACCGTGAAAATGGCTTTTCGAAAAGATTATTACCCTGCAGGGGTGTAAAACTTTACCCACACGTAATAACCTTTACCTTGCTTTCGTCTAAATCCATGAGTCTCCAAGAAAGGGTTCCGTCAGCCCAATCTCTATGTGCAAGGATCGGGAGTATCCCGGAGCCTCCTTCCTCCTTGGTCACGCCCTCTATGATGCACCATCTCCAACCCATCCAATTATGGAAATGCCAAATCTCGAACTACGGACTCATGGATCAAACTAGACAAGTTAGTGAATCTAGGGGGTTTTCCAGGCCCCATGTGGTTGTACGCTCGTCTCGGTTCCAAAGGAAAGAACTCGGTTCCTAGTGGTGATGAGCATGGAACTACAAAAACCACATCCCATCGTAGCCTCCCATACAAGACTTAGCATGTTTAACTCACATCACCTCTGATCTCATCACGTTCCCGTGTCATACTAGATTCTCTGCATCTGGTACATTATCTGGATGAACCAGCACTAACAGCTATGCATGGCTAAGAAAGACACATATATAAGCTCTAGCAGTGCACACAAGCCAAACCTAGTTATGCTAGGAGCAGTGGATAATGTAATATAAGCTCAAAGGGAGTAACGCAACATATAGGATACTGTATCTATCGATAGAAGACCACAGTAGAATCGTATGCAACATGGCAGGAATTGAAATGCTTTCGAAATCATAGGATTATATCATGGTGGGGCTATGCTTGCCTTTTCCTATTGATAATAGATAGACAGTTCTTCGGAAGCCTTGTACTTGACTTGATTATAGTTGGTCAAGTATTGTTCGTCGATCTTCAATTGTCTTGATCTCGGTCTTGATATCGTATTCTATCGAGAAGAACCAAACACCAGAAAGAAAGGGGAAACAATCAACACATGGCATCGATGCAATGCTCAAACAATAATGATGATATGACAAGTTAAGTTTTATCAAAATGTACCCCTAAGGCATGCTTGACAACTTAATCGGGGTTCCGAGGGGTGAAAACCCTAACTTGGGGAAAACTCCGGAATCACCTACGAGGGTTCATTTGGTTCTCTAATTAAACTTGCCATTTAAGTTACTTAAGAATGCATGATTATAGCTTAGATAGGTAGATCTCATTTTTCTGAACGTTTTGATATATTATACACATTCTTCTGATTTAATATGAATAAGTTATTGATTTTACAATATTTATCCTTTTTCTAAAATTATTAAAGCATTTAAAGTTGATTACTGCATCAACAAGACACATGGCTGACGTCACCACAACATCTAATCCCTTTTCTCACCCGAGCCTGAGCTAGCTAGTGAGGCTGACTGCTGGGCCCGGTGCCACGTCGAAGCCACCTAGACGGTCAACGGTCAGCAGACCCCACGGACCACATCAGCCAGACGTGATGGTGATGTCATCACCGTGTCCACGTAAGACACGGTAGTTGTCGGTGACGCCACGGCACGCTCCAGTAAGCGCGGATGGTTGGGTTCGAACGAGCGCAGCGCAAGGGACCTAACTACGGTGACGCCCCTCCTATGTTATCACATCCCACAGCATATCATACATGCCATTGTATCATGAGCATCATTGCAAAAAAACAGTTTCAAACTTTTTGTCAAAATCCCAGTTGCATGCCTTATGTCACATACACTTGATTGCTTGATTTCAACCTTGCATCTGCTAGAAAGAATTAGTTTAGTTATTTGGAAGGCACAGGTGCGTAGAGGGTTCCAGCACGAACGCGTAGCACTTTGAATCACCTCGATCGGAGCTTCGGTTCAAAAGTTACAGTGATCTGAATTTTTGTTAAAATCTAGTTGGTTTTCAGATAGACAGTGTTCAGTCAAATTCAGTTAGGCAACGTTTAGGAAAAAAAGCTTTAGCACGCCAGCCGCAAGCATCCCAAGAAGCCCACCCGGGGCCCGTCTTCGGGCGCAGCGCGCGAGCGCACGAGCCGGCCCAACAACGACCCAGCCGCCGCCGCGCTCCCTCTCTTTCTCCTTTCCCCTTTTCTTCTGTTTTTTCCTGACCAGTTGGCCCCTCCCGTCATCCTCCACCCGCCACCGCCATGTGGACCCCGCAGGTCATCCCCTTCCTCTTGTCTCCCTCGTGTTCGTGTGGAACACCACATCCACGCCGAATTCACGAGAAAATTGGCACGTCTTAGACCCATATATATCTCTGTCTCCTTCTCGTTATTTTTTTCCATTTTCCTTGAACCCTAGTTTGACGACGAACTACCTTGATCTCGCTGCCGCCGTTGTTTTGGCTCGAGCTCGAGGTACTGGACCACCATGCCTCCCCTTTTTCCCCTTATCCTCTTCCCCGTTCACCCCTGTTTCTTATCACATGGTTCCCCTCGTCCGCAGAGCCACGAAATGCGTCGATTTGACACCGGAGCTCGCCGGAGAACCACCGAGGTCGTCCGCCTCCAGCCGTTCCTTGTCATCGCCTGGGGAAGAACATATAAACGTCGCTGCCATCATCATGACCGCCATCATCCTCCTCTTCTTGTCGACTACCTAGACGTCACCGGGGACCATAGAAACGTCGCCATCGACCGCCACCCGAGTCGCACCGCCACCAACCGCCGTCGGCCGCCGCCCAGCACAAGGTGAGAGCAGGCTCTTACTCCCGGCCATACGGTCAGCATTGGACGGCATGGATTAGATCTCGTACCGAACAGGTATAGGCGAATCGTGTCATGCCGCGTGTCAGCCGCGTCAGCGCTGACCCACCCAGAAGCGTTGACTGCGTAGAAAATGTTTTAATGATTTTGGAATTTGCAGAAATTAGTTGAAAATCGTAAAATCCATAGAAACTAGTCTACTGGGCCAAAAATTGCAACTAAGTTACAATTGGATTCAGTTTTTCACGTAAAATATTGCTATGCAATTGTTTTAGACTTTTGCAGCTAGGTTTTGCCGTGATTAATTAAATATTTTAATGGCCCATTTAGAATAATACAGTCATAGGGAAATTCTAAAACTTAGAAAATTCCAAATGGGGTGTCCTTGGAATCAGTAGAACAAGTAGATTATGTTTGTGTATTAAAAAGGTAGCCTTACTGTTTTGCAAGTTGCAGAAACAATTAAAAGGCTTTCTGGAGTATTTTAATTGTATAAAAAGTTATGTAACTCCTTTTTGAGTGATTCCAGTTGGTACTGGTTCTATTTTAGGTTGCCTACATAGTAGTTCTTTTTCAAAGATTTTACAAAGTATTTAACAGCAATGTTTTAATAATTGGACTAGAGCTCCATTATTTGGCCATTTAAAATTGCATGTTTTGTTTTCCATGCATGCGCATGCATACAGTAGGTGTACTGAATAAGGTTGTAAAATGTTGTTTAAGCCTTGTTCAAGTTGTCATGCATGCATCTTGCATGGTTATGTTTGTATATGATTGTTTATGTAAAGCAATTGTGTATCGTGTAGATTGTGACTAGTGCAACACTTGCTTCTTTGAGGACTGTACTCTCGACTCTTACCCTCAATGAAAGTAGTTGCTATTTTGATCATAAAATTGTCCTACTATTTTCCCTTGTGCATTTATAGTGTATTTTTTAGCTACGTGTGTAGGTACTACTATGCTATGTTATATCCTATGTATTGTTGTAGGGAAATCCTTTGTAGTTGAGCCCCCGTATGGTAGATGTGCTTAGCATTGCTTTAGATACGAGGAAGGGATCATGCTTTAGTAAAGTAAAGGTTTTGCTCTACTAAGACAACATAATGTCAATGAACTACCTGGGCGGAGTGGCTGGTTTAGTCATCGGAGTGCGAATAATGGTGGGGAATGTCGCCCAGGGTACTGAGAAGGATTAGTTGTCTTTAATCCACTAGCTTACATGTGCAACCATGTGCCAGTGAGAATGGGTGGCTGGTTAGACTTAGTAGGTCGTGGTGACCCAAACCCAGCGTAGCCAGAGATATAGTGAATGGTAGGTTGGGACCGGTGCGTAGTGGGGTTTGGGGATCCACTTTGCGAATGGTCTCTTCTTGGGCTTCTCCCTATCATCACACAATATGAGTGTGGTGGTACGATCTGGGCTGTCCAAATCACAGGGGTAAAGTGTACTACCTCCTGCAGGGTGTATAAACTAAGTGTTTACCCATGTCCCCGGTTACGGACAAATGAGTTGCATGATATTGATACTATGCCATATTCTCGCTCATCCTTGTTTCTTTATTTTTAAAACTTGAGGGGTGAACTTGATGGGTTGTTGTGATTCAAATTGGTTTAATAAAGTAAGACAAAGTGTTTGGAAAATTCAAGCTAGCCATATCTCCACCGGCCAAATAAGCATGTTGTTGCTAAGTCTATTGTCTCCATATTTAGCGCTACTTGCCATAATTCCATGTATTGACCCTTCGGGGCTGCTACGTTTTATGTTTTAGGATGTTCCGACTATAATTGATCAGCTAGGTCATGGTACTTCACTCTTCACTTGTTCGCTTGTGGGAAATTTGGAGATTCAAGGAGTTATTTATTTATTTATTTATGTTTGATACTTGAATAAGTTTGAGTTAGCCTTCGAGCTAAGATTTATTGTAATAAATGTATACTCTGGATCTTCGTTATTTATGATAGAAGGATATTTTACTTTGTTATTCATCTAAGTTCTATGTAAGCCAATGAACCGATCCTGGTATTGGCAAGTTGCATAGAAGCTACAGTATTTTCAGTACTGTAGTGTTACAGATGGTATCAGAGCCCGTGTCTCGACTGTAGGATCATTACTTAGGTTGAAATAGGAAGCCATAGAATTACTAAACCTTATATTAACTCTGTATTTCATCTTATACCTTTCACTCTCGTAAAGCTTTATCATTTTCTATTCTCACACTTTCCTATTTTAATTGATAGATGGGAGAAGTCAGGACTGAGTATGCTCAGATCTAGTCGCCAAAGCCCTTTGCAAGATAGTTGGGGCAGCTCTCACAGTCATTGGGCTTGCCGCTACCCATGTTCAAGGGGAGAAGGCTATGTACCTATGGATATGGCGAGGACGCCTAGGAGATCACCACTATCATCTTCAGAGACTCCACCTTGCCAAACCACGTGCATCTGGTCTACACCAAGCGGTATTGCAACTAGGATCTTGGAATAAACTTGGCCCTGCATGAAGACCTGTCATGCTAGTGCCATCTTCATCGACACCTGCTGCCAGAAGACTCCCCTTACCGTGACTACGGAAGGCGTGATGAGGATGGGAACGTTGTGGTTACCCCAGGCAATAGGAACAGCATGCCGCTCCGTCGAAGGCACATAGAGGATATGGAGATGGAGAATGAAGTTCAAGCTCAGAAGGTGATGCTGCTAAAATAGATAGCTGATTTTGCCAGCAACGGACTAGTCGTTCATGGACAGGAAATTGATACCTTGCACGCCGCTATGAATGTCTTGGAGCAAGCACTTATTGGCAGGGATGCTACCGTAGAACACCTGAGTGGGACTATCCAAGCGAAGGATGAGACCATAGCACAGCTGAATGTGACCGCCCAGGAGAAGGATCAAGCCATGGAGCAGCTGCAGGGGATCGTCTAGAAAAGGGATCACACTATTGTTTATATGGCAGCTGAAATTGCCCATCTCCAAACTTAGTTCAATCCACCACCTAATTATGACAACAATGGAGATGATGGCAATAATGATGATGACGGAGGGAGCAATGATGATGATGATGAGGATGAGGATGCATGCAATGATGGTGGAGGAGATGAAGAAGTTGCTGAAGCAGGAGAAGATGAGGAAGAAGAGGATCCTGAAGAGGTGGATTTTGATGTATCCAGCAAGGATTCAGGGGAGGTGTATACGCCACCACCATGGATGGTTCATGGAGCGAAGCGTCAACGCATGAATGCAAGGACCTACTACAACCTCTTCATGAAGTAGTTATATGGCCACCAATTAGTCTTTGTTAGGATACATCATTAGTTTAATGCATCGATCAATGTAAAGCTTTGTTGCTGTTAGTTTAAAGTGTTTAGGATGCTCCATTATGTACTCTAAAGTTTCAGGATTATTTGTGCGAATTTCTAAATGAGTTATGGCAAAGTTTTGGTTGAAATTCATGGTTTTCCTGCTGCAGTTTTCCGCTGACCCTGTTGTACTGTACGATATTTCATATTTTTTTGGTAACTAAGAAAAATCATAAAAAATAGGATTTGGTGCAAAACTTCCTGTAATATACGAAAAAAATCAGCAAAATTTTTGACGAGCTTAAGTCAGGCAGAAAAATTCGTGAACAGTACTGGACTATTCTGGAAGATTTCTGTTTTGCGCTTTTGTTGGCCTGTTTATGTTTGTAATTGTTGCTAATGCCTCTAAAACTATTTTAGTAGCTGTATACTATTAGGATAACCCCTTGAACAGTGCTTTCTTGCTAATTTGCTGATGTGATGCTTGTGTCTGGTTGCTTGTGCTTCTTCTGTTGTTGTATGATCATAATGCATGGGTAGAATTTTATTATTCGTGGACGCTCTTTCTAAAATTATCTATGTTGAACCACAGATGCTGCCTCGCCATCAACCCACTGAGATGGAGCAGCTGATGGCAGCCCAGGCGCAGCTAGCGCAGGTGATGACTCAATTTATGGCTGCCCAGAACAACAACAATAACAATAACAACAACAACAACAGGAACAACCAGTCTGCACTTACAAGGTTTATGAGGCTGAGGCCAGCAAAGTTCTCTACTGCACCTAAACCAATTATTGCTCTCGACTGGTTGCGTTCGGTGAACAAGGACCTGGTAACTGTTGGATGCACAGATGCTGAAAAGGTGAGGTTTGCTGCTCACCTACTAGAGGGACCAACTGCTTCCTGATGGGATACTTTCCAGATCACCCACTCATTGGATACAGTTACCTGGGCCATGTTTGAGGAATGTTTCAAGACCAACCATGTCTCTTCATGGGTTCTAAGTCTGAAGAGGAAGGAGTTCCGCAATTTGCGTCAGACTAACCGCACTGTGGCAGATTACATAGAGGAGTTCAATAATCTGTCACGTTATGCTCCAGAGGATGTGGACACTGACTCCAAGAGGAGAGAGAGGTTTCTGGATGGTCTCAGTGATGAGCTCTCGGTGCAGCTGTTAGTGGTTTATTGCCCAACATTTCAGGAGCTGATGGATAAGGCTAGGATCCGGGAAGGATAGCAACAGCAAGTGGAAAAACGCAAGAGGAAGTGTAAGATCCCTCCCTTTATAAAGGTAAGGATCCCTGTGATTGCAATGCTAGTCCCTGGATCAATGCTAGCATCCACAGTTTAAGATGAAGTACACAGAAACAAAGGTCATTATTACATATCATTCCAGAGACAAACATAGTCTTTTACAAACTCCATGGCCATAGGCCTAATACAAGAGTTCAAATATATAATAAGATAAATAAGTCTTCATCTTCATGTGCCACAGGCAATCATGTTGAGTGTAGACTCATAACCCCTAATCATCATCAGAATAACCTGCAACATCACAAGTTACAGCCACAGTGGGTCAATACATTGGAATAGTATTGGCAAGTGATACCCTAGTAGAATTTTAGTAGACTAGATACTATATGAATTTTTGGATAAGTGTAGCATAGGCTTGCTTTGCTCAAAATAGGTTTTACCTATCAGTTGAAAACACTAAGTTTTTCTTTGACAAAACTTTCCCAAGGAATCATCAATAGAAATTGGTGAACCTTCACCCTTGTTCAACCACAAGTCTTAACTTGGAAATTTTGATGAGGAGATTCTTGATAGCTTCCATGTCTTGATGCTCAAGTTGTCCAATACCACGGACATGGCTAAGTACTTAGATTCTTCCATCTGCATAGGTTGTGCACTTTCCCCACAAGACTTGATTTTCACCAAGACAGGATCTTTCATAAGCCTTCCCTTAGACCAAATGGACGTGTTCCAACCTATCATCCCACTACCACCAACTGTCCAAATAGCTAAGTTATGGCAACCTATATGATCCAGGCAGAGCCCATATTGCCATGTGGCTGCACTAGCAGCTTCTTAACATTTGTTCTCTCAAATCCCTTTATTCCTGGGTGGATTTCCACAAGTGAGATACACAAGGTAAGCCATAGAAATGGGCCTTGTGTAACCACTCAACATAAACCATTCTTTCCATTCCACCCAGGTGTTTCCTTCACTTTGTTGTTTTATTAAACAAAATCATAAGTCCAAAGAATTAGAAATATTTTCTCCTAGCATGAATATATAACCACCCTTGGTTGCTATTAGCTAGGCTAAGCATGGCATTGATAAGCATAACTTAGAAATTTCTAGCAATTCTACAACTACTAGGATTCCCCAAGCATAGCATATAGATCAAAATATTCATGCAGGTCTAGCAAAATATTTCTAGTGCATAGTTGAAAAACATAGGAATAAAATTATGAAGCACCACTTTCCTTGGTAGTTTGGGGAGTAGCAACAATCTTCACAATCACAATCACTATTTGCACCAAAATCTACATAAAATAATGGCACCAAATCACTTACAAAATTTATACAAACAAAAATATATGAATGCATGCAAAATGTCATGTGATGATTTTCTATGCCAAACAAGACAAGTGCACACTACTGAATCTTAAACAAGTTCAAAACTTGGCAATTAAACTTTATTTGAACAACAAAACATTTTTCAAATAATTACTATACACAAATTATGCCTACAAATGTTTCTGTAATAAAAATCATTTTAACAGAGGCAAAACATTAAACACATTGCATAAATGGAAAGTATTTTCTCTCCTGATTCCAATGATATAAAATTTGTCAAATTTGGACGTGGAAATCAAAAGTTATGAAGTTTACAAGTTTAAACATCTAATAGATCTAAATTCTGATTTTAAATCAATCCTACAGATACGCGACGTGTTCTGATTGGTTGATACCGATTCATGCGGATCGATCAATGAGGGCCATTAGAACTAACTTAAATCACATGGCGAGATCTGTTCCATACCCCTTCGTTAAGTGATCTATCCTACACGTTGGATCTAGATCCAACGGTGCACGACTGCTTGACCAAAGATGGGCGGCGCCGATGGTGGCTGGCGGCGGCGTGCTCAGGCGATGATGTTGCAGGCGATACAGGAAGCGGGAAAGGCCATGGTTTAGCTTACTGAGTTCGCGTGACGATGCTGATGCTCGAGGTGGTCTTCGTTGGCGAAGGGGTACGCAGAGGTGGTCGCTGGGGCTCGTTGGAGTTGTGCGTGGCGTCGGATGCTTGCAGACGTCGACGTTGCCGAGGCTCTGCGTCGCCTTAGCACAAACAAAATGTTTCAGGGGGTGCGCAAGGTCACGGTGAGCAAGATGGTTTAAAGGATAAGACAAGGGGCGCTCGATTCTTACCGCTATTGCTCGTCGGAGTTGAGCGGCGGTTCTGTTGGTTGCGGGCGTGAACGAAGACGGCAACCTGGGTCACGAGCAGGCAAACTAGGGACGTTAGCAAATGCACAAGGACATGGCGGTCACGCTCGTTTGAACCAGAAGTAGAGGGGCAGTCGGAGCTTACCGGAATCGCCCGCCAGAGTGCGTCTGTGCAGCGGTGAAGTGAGTTCGAATACGCGTAGCCTGGTGGCGGAGTGGTGGCGCTAGGTGAGGGGAAATGCTCGCGGTGCAGAGGGGGTTAAATAGCCAGGAGGGGGGCGGCGATTACGCGCTGCATCAATGGCAATAACGCGGGCAGTGACTGCGGCGAGGTATCGGCGGAGCGCCTCGGCGCGTTGATTGAGGACGATGCTGACGGGGCATGGTGGGGTCTGGTTGTCAGCGGGTGGGTGCACGCGGGCGCGGTGAGAAACAGAGAAGAAAAGGGGGAACCCGGGTGGGCTGATTCGTTTGATGGGCTGGAATGGTGGCGCCAGACCCAATTAGGTTTTCAAATCCTTTTTCTTTTTCCAGAATGAATTTCAGGATTCATTTTCAAACAATTCAAAAGCATTTGAAAACCAAACCTTTTCTGGATTTTTGTAAAGTATAAACTTCATAAAATTAGACATAAAACCTTGTTGTCTCATTGTACTTGCTTGGTCTTATTGGAAAAATCAAAATAAACAATGCCATAGCATTTGATTTGAATATGTTTTGAAGATGGTTTTAAAACCATATTTGTTTTGTAAATTTTGGTCCAAGCACTAACATTCAATCAAAACAACCTGAGAGCAACAAAGCTTGGTTTAAAAAAATTATACTCTCATTTGAGAGTGGCATTAGATTAATGCATGCTCAAATAAAATAATAGCACTTAGTGCTTCTGATTTCTTGGAATGAGTTTGATATTTGATCCCTAAATGATATGCATGCATGGATGATATGCAATCTTTGAAAACATGATTTTAGGGATGTTACAAATCTAACCCCCTTAAGGTGAATCTCGCCCTCGAGATTCGGGTTGGCTAGCAAATAGGTGAGGGTGGTCTTTCCGAAGATCATCTTCTCTTTCCCATGTGGCTTCTTCTTCGGAATGATGGTTCCATTGAACTTTGCAGAATTTAATAGTATTAGTCCGAGTAACTCTTTCTGCAGTCTCAACAATCTTGATAGGTTTTTCTTCATAAGTGAGATCACTCTCCAATTGGACTTCTTCCAATGGTATAGTATCCTTCAAGGAAGTCTCTTCCATTTCTGGATGGCATTCCTTAAGCTGACTCACATGGAACACATTGTGAACAGCAGACAATGATTCTGGAAATCCAATCTCATAAGCTACTTCTCCTTTACGGCTCAGAATCTTGAATGGTCCAACATATCTTGGGTCCAATTTTCCTTTGACTCCAAACCTCTTCACTCCATGAAGTGGTGACACTCTAAGATAAGCTCTATCACCCACTTCATAGGTGACTTCTCTACGCTTAGGATCTACGTAGCTCTTTTGTCGGGACTATGCTATCTTCAATCTGTCCTTAAATATCTTGACTTTCTCTTCAGCCTCTTTAATTAGTTCTGGTCCGAACAAACTTCTCTCTCCCACACCATTCCATAGTAATGGGGTGGTACACTTTATCCCATAGAGAAACTCAAATGGTGCCATCTCAATACTGGCTTGATAGCTGTTATTATAAGAGAATTCTGCATAGGGCAGACTTTCATCCCAACTGGCTCCATAGTCTAGGGCACATGCCCTCAACATATCTTCAAGAATCTGGTTGGTCCTTTCTGTTTGTCCATCAGTCTAAGGATGAAAAGCAGTTCTAAATTCCAACCTCGTTCCCAATGACTCATGTAGTTGTCTCCAAAAATGAGAAGTGAATTGAGTTCCCCTATCAGACACAATACTCTTGGGTACTCCATGTAGACATACAATCCTGCTCATATAGATTTTGGCTAACTTAGCACTTGTATAGGTTGTCTTCACGGGTATAAAATGAGCCACTTTAGTTAGGCGATCCACTACTACCCAAATAGAGTCATATCCTGACCTGGTCCTTGCCAATCTTGTCCCACTTCCAATCAGGAATAGGTAGTGGTTGTAACAATCCTGCTGGTTTCTGATGTTCATCTTTCACTCTACTACATACATCACACAACGCAATATGTTCGGCGATGTCCTTCTTGAGATTATTCCACCAAAATCTTTCTTTCATTTCCATATAAATTTTGGTGTTACCCGGATGAATGGAATCGGGTGAGTTCTGGGCTTCTTGTAAAATCAGTTTCCGAAGCTCCGGATCTTGTGGAACACAGATACGTTTTCCATACCATAAAGTACCATGTTCATCTTCATGGAATCCTTTGGCTTTTCCCTTGCCAATCTTTTCTTTAATCTCTTCAATTTCCTTATCTGTCTTTTGGGCTTCTTTGATTTTTTCCAACAAGGTGGGTTGAACATCCAATGACATGAGATGTCCTTCAGGCACAATCTCCAATATGAGATCTCTAAATTGGGCACACAGATCATCTGGCAATTCTCCCTTAGTAAGGCCATTCACAAAAACCTTACGGCTTAGAGCATCCGCTACCACATTTGCTTTACCAGGGTGGTATTGTAAACTCAAGTCATAGTCCTTGATGAGTTCTAGCCATCTTCTTTGTCTCATGTTAATTTCTTTCTGGGTGAATATATACTTCAAACTTTTGTGTTCTGTGAACACTTCGCATCGCTTTCCCAAAATATAGTGTCTCCATGTTTTGAGTGCATGGACAACAGAGGCTAACTCTAAATCATGAGTAGGGTAATTTACCTCATGAGTTTTGAGTTGTCTCGAAGCATAAGACACATCTTTCCCTTCTTGCCTAAGTACTGCACCTAATCCATGATGAGATGCATCACAATACACTTGGAAATCCTTCTCCAAATCTGGCAGACATAAGACTGGTGCTGTCACTAGTCTCTTCTTCAACTCTTGGAAACTGAGTTCACATCCTTCAGACCAAGCAAATTTCTTGTCTTTCTTTAGTAACTCTGTCATTGGATTAGCTATCTTGGAGAAATTCTCAATGAACCTGTAACACCCTCGCCTGATAATGCTGAGTTCATGTGTATAGTGCCAATCCCTGGATCGGTTCACTGGCACACACAGTACAAAATGATACCAAATATAATTGTGCATCATAAATACAACGAATATGATACAGAATTTACATTATTTATCCAAGTACACAGCGGAAAACGAATACAAGGTAGATCTCCATCCTCCAAATGTGCCACAGGCGAACAATTGTTGAGTGGAGTCTCGCGACCTATGAACGATCACTCAAATACGATATAACCTGCAACATGAAATGTTGCAGCCACTAATGGTCAATACATTGAACGTACGGAAAGTGGGCTAAACTGGTTAACAATAGATCTATCAACTACATGCTTATTTGGCCAAGTGGAGTTTAGGCTCATTTGCATAAAGCAACAGTTTTATCCTAACATTTGTAACAAAGTAGTTTTCCAATACGATAAATAGGACACTCTGGTTCACTCCCAGGTGCTCCTACCCAATTATGTTCACCCAACAAGTTTTAAGTAATCAAGAAATAAGGATGAGTGAGAAATATCATAGCATCAGTATCAGGTCGCTCAAATTGTCCATAACCGGGGACACGGCTAAGCACTTAGTTTATACACCCTGCAGGGGTTAGTACACTTTACCCATGTGACTTGGCCAGCCCAGCTCGTACCACCACTCTCATATTGGGTGATGATAGGGAGAAGTCCAAGAAGGAACCGTTCGGGAAGTAGCTCCCCAATCCCGACGCGCACCGGTCCAACCTACACTATCTACATCTCTGGATACGCGGGTTCGAGTTACCACAACCTACTGAGTTCAGCCAACCGCCCATTTCATTATTGGCACATGGTTGCACACGAAAGCTTCTAAACAAAGAAACCAATCATTTCTCAGTGTCCTGGATGCCTTTCCGCAATGATACCACCAAAAATTATCAATCCCATCACACCCAGGAGATTCATTGATTAAGTTGTTTTAGTTTTCGCAAACCAACACATTTAGAAACAACTTCAGTGATGTAACCCAGCCCTCGTTCATCATAGCATGGCTAAGCACATCTACCAACGGTGGCTCATAAACAAGGAATGCTAGGGAATAATATGGAACGTAGCATAGCATATACACATCAATTCCTACATATGCAATTCTATAAAAACATCTATAATGCATAGGAAAACAATAGGACATTTATGACCAAGATAGCACCACTTGCCTTTGTTTTAGATGTAGTCGATTAGATAATACTCACAATTCTCATAGATATAATGGTTGCTCTCGTGATAACCACAATACTTGCAATCATAGTAGTTGCAATCACACACGTTGCACTCCTCGCAATCTATCGATCAAACAATTGCATACAACATAAACAATAGCACATAGAGATCAAACAAATACAACAAATGCATGCATGACAATTTAATGAGTCACAATGGTTGCATTTAGTGTTCTGAACATAATTAGATTACATGATGCACGTGGAAAGTCATTTAATGCACTAGAGCTTTTATTACTAAAGTTGTATCGATTTAATATGGTGTATACCACTTTAATTGAACTAAATATGTTTATGACGTATTAAATTGTGAACTAGATGCTACTGGATAGCGGTAATGCAATTTAGAGACAGTAGCAATTTGATTCACCTAAAAAGGAGTTATAGATATTTTCTTATGATTAAAACACTATTTCAATGGGTTTAAATATTTCTGTATGAATTTCTGTTTTAACAGTACCAAATAATTTGTCATGCAATTTCTCTGTATAGATATTGTCAATACAAAACCTTAGCACTTGGATTCACCCTAATCGGAGTTATAGATCTCTTTTGTATGATTTAAATAGTGTTTAATGGTTTTAAATGATCCATATAGTTTCTTTTGTCTAAAAATCAAACTAAAATTATATCTGTAATCTCCACGGAATTGTGATTTCAGGGACATATTATTTGTAATTTTCTGAATAGTATTTATTTTCTTATGAATTTATTACTCTAAATAGGCCATTAAACCATTTAAATCTTCATGCCAAAACCTTACAGTAAAATGCTGAACTAATTGCATATTGATGATCTACATGGAACTAGTTTTCCATCGGTATATCATTTATATTTTTGTGACAAGCAATTAATTTACTATGAATTTAATGATTTATAAAGCCATTAAAACTAATTAAATTGCTACGGGTTAAATAATCTGCAAAGGCTAGTTCTAACCAAATATTATTAAAGTACATTACAGTAGCTTCAATTTGATATATTATTCATATTTTTCGGAGTTACAGATAATTTCTTATGAATTTATTAACCTAAAAGACCATTAAAACTAATTAAATTACTGCAGTAACCACGTACAGTAAAATTTGGATCTACTCTGATAAGATGATTCTACTTAAAATTATCTTCAATTTGATATGTTATACGCAATTTTTGGACGTGGTATGAATTTCTAATAAATTTTATAAGTTAGACCTATAATATGCAATTTTAAATTCGAACGGAATATTCCATTCCGCTGACTGGACAGGTTGACTTTGCATGCTGACTGGGACTAGATGTTGACCTGACGTTAACGTGGCGTTGATGAGGAAGCTGACCGGGATGACGACATGGCACGCACCGGTTTGATTGGATCTCGACCGTTTGGATAAGATCCGGTGGCTAGAAGAAGAGATTGACCCGATTTTGGCCCAAAATAGACAAGAAACAGATCTATGTTAGAGAGACAAATCCGTAGGTCAAATTGAAAAACTTAGAACATGAAAGTTGTGGGGAATCATTATTCCTACCTTCTCACCAAAGGAATTTGGATTTGAAGAAACGAGCGCGAGTACATCTTGGATTTACACCATAAGATCTGAAATATTGCGATGCGAAATTCTCCGGCTGTGGTGGATGAAAAGAGGTTAGGTTTGTCGTGATGGAAAGATTTCGATGATTCCTACAACTTTTGTGTTTTGACCGAAGCCAAACGACGAAATCTAGATGGGTTAAAAAGCGAAATAAGATTTGGGCATGTGTAGATTCGGGATTTTGAGAAGGGAAACTCGTACAGCTGTGGGTCCACGAGATTATATGGAGGTTTGGGATGGTGTAGAGATAGGCCTTGGAGTAGGGAACAAATAGAAACAAACGGAAGTCGATTCGGAGTTGTAGATAAAAAGTTATAAGAGTTTGAGTAGAGATAGGTTTAGAAAACAGATTTTTGCACGCATTTTAAAGCACACCATCGATCCCTTCATCACGTACATGCCTGGTCCGGTCGGTCCCTTGCTGGGCCGGCCCGCATAGTTTTTTTTTCCTTTTTATTTTTCTTTTTCTTTTTCTATTTACTTGTTTCCCTCATATCTTTTGCATACGAACTCCAAATGATATGATTCTTGTTTTTAAATTTTTCTAAAATCGAATAGATCATTATAGGATCAAATTTGTAATCTTTTTACTAGTTTGGAAGTAGTGGATTTATAAATCCTTGTATATTCCATTTTATTTATATCTTTATTTGTTTGTATTTATTCCATAACTTTTTCATACTAGCTCCAAATGAGCTCAATTTTGTTTCTAAAATTTTGTAGTATTAATTGGATATATTTAGGATATAATTATCAATAATTTATGCCTCAGCACCACTGGATTTTAGTAAGTCAATTTAATTACCCTTAGGAACATTTGGGCGAATCAACTATAGGATTTGGATACCAGGATTTGGATTTATTTTGTGAGAACTTTGCATGGATGTAATGAAATGCTTATGACTGCTTCATGATTTTCATTTTGAAATCTTGCACACCAATTCTACAATCCATAATCAATCTATGCCCTTTTGCCTATATGGATACTTAGGTCATAACAAAAGAATATAAGATTTTGAATTCAAGGTTGAGAGGATTTTCTATTCAAAAAGTTTCTTCTCATTGAGAATTTTCAACATAGTCAAACAATCAATCAAACTTATTTATTTATTTCACATTCCAAAATTAGGAGAATTTTAGGATGTGACAGACTACCACCCTTAAAAGAAATCTCGTCCCGAGATTTGGGAAGGCTAGAAAGAAAGAAAGGTTCGGGATCCATTTGGATGCTACCACCCTTAAAATAAAATTGACTAGGTCATTTCTCGAGGATTCACTTAGCTCAGATTGGTTTTCTTATGATTAAAACACTATTTCAATGGGTTTAAATATTTCTGTATGAATTTCTGTTTTAACAGTACCAAATAATTTGTCATGCAATTTCTCTGTATAGATATTGTCAATACAAAACCTTAGCACTTGGATTCACCCTAATCGGAGTTATAGATCTCTTTTGTATGATTTAAATAGTGTTTAATGGTTTTAAATGATTCATATAGTTTCTGTTGTCTAAAAACCAAACTAAAATTATATCTGTAATCTCCACGGAATTGTGATTTCAGGGACATATTATTTGTAATTTTCTGAATAATATTTATTTTCTTATGAATTTATTACTCTAAATAGGACATTAAACCATTTAAATCTTCATGGCAAAACCTTACAGTAAAATTCTAAACTAATTGCATATTGATGATCTACATGGAACCATCTTTCCATCGGTATATCATTTATATTTTTGTGACAAGCAATTAATTTACTATGAATTTAATGATTTATAAAGCCATTAAAACTAATTAAATTGCTATGGGTTAAATAATCTGCAAAGTCTATATCCAACCAGATATTATTAAAGTACACTACAGTAGCTTCAATTTGATATATTATTCATATTTTTCGGAGTTACAGATAATTTCTTATGAATTTATTAACCTAAAAGACCATTAAAACTAATTAAATCACTGCAGTAACCACGTATAGTAAAATTTGGATCTATTCTGATAAGATGATTCTACGTAAAATTATCTTAAATTTGATATGTTATACGCAATTTTTGGACGTGGTATGAATTTCTAATAAATTTTACAAGTTAGACCTATAATATGCAATTTTAAATTCGAACGGAATATTCCAGGGAATATTCCGCTGACTGGACAGGTTGACTTTGCATGCTGACTGGGACTAGATGTTGACCTAACGTTGACGTGGTGTTGATGAGGACGCTGACCGAGATGACGACATGGCACGCACCGGTTTGATTGGATCTCGACCGTTTGGATAAAATCCGGTGGCTAGAAGAAGAGATTGACCCGATTTTGGCCCAGAATAGACAAGAAACAGATCTGTGTTAGAGAGACAAATCCGTAGGTCAAATTGAAAAACTTAGAACATGAAAGTTGTGGGTAATCATTATTCCTACCTTCTCACCAAAGGAATTTGGATTTGAAGAAACGAGCGCGAGTACATCTTGGATTTACACCGTAAGATCTGAAATATTGCGATGCGAAATTCTCCGGCTGTGGTGGATGAAAAGAGGTGAGGTTTGTCGGGATTGAAATATTTCGACGATTCCTACAACTTTCGTGTTTTGACCAAAGGCAAATGACGAAGTCTAGATGGGTTAAAAAGCGAAATAAGATTTGGGGATGTGTAGATTCGGGATTTCGAGAAGGGAAACTCGTACAGCTGTGGCTCCACGAGATTATATGGAGGCTTGGGACGGTGTAGAGATAGGCCTTGGAGTAGGGAACAAATAGAAATAAACGTAAGTCGATTCGGAGTTGTAGATAACAAGTTATAAGAGTTTGAGTAGAGATAGGTTTAGAAAAAACAGATTTTTGCACGCATTTTAAAGCACACCATCGATCCCTTCTTCACCTACGTGCCTGGTCCGGTCGGTCCCTTGCTGGGCCGGCCCGCATAGTTTTTTTTCCTTTTTCTTTTTATTTTTCTATTTACTTGTTTCCCTCATATTTTTTGCATACGAACTCCAAATGACATGATTCTTGTTTCTAAATTTTTCTAAAATCGAATAGATCATTATAGGATCAAATTTGTAATCTTTTTACTAGTTTGGAAGTAGTGGATTTATAAATCCTTGTATATTCCATTTTATTTATATCTTTATTTGTTTGTATTTATTCCATAACTTTTTCATACTAGCTCCAAATGAGCTCAATTTTGTTTCTAAAATTTTGTAGTATTAATTGGATATATTTAGGATATAATTATCAATAATTTATGCCTTAGCAACAGTGGGTTTTAATAATCAATTTAATTACCCTTAGGAACATTTGGGCGAATCAACTATAGGTTTTGGATTTAGTTTGTGAGAACTTTGCATGGATGTAATGAAATGCTTATGAATGCTTCATGATTTTCATTTTGAAATATTGCACACCAATTCTACAATCCATAATCAATCTATGCCCTTTTGCCTATATGGCTACTTAGGTCATAACAAAAGAATATAAGATTTTGAATTCAAGGTTGAGAGTATTTTCTATTCAAAAAGTTTCTTCTCATTGAGAATTTTCAACATAGTCAAACAATCAATCAAACTTATTTATTTATTTCACATTCCAAAATTAGGAGAATTTTAGGATGTGACAGACTACCACCCTTAAAAGAAATCTCGTCCCGAGATTTGGGAAGGCTAGAAAGAAAGAAAGGTTCGGGATCCATGCTACCACCCTTAAAATAAAATTGACTAGGTCATTTCTCGAGGATTCACTAAGCTCAGATTGGTTTTCTTATGATTAAAACACTATTTCAATGGGTTTAAATATTTCTGTATGAATTTCTGTTTTAACAGTACCAAATAATTTGTCATGCAATTTCTCTGTATAGATTTTGTCAATACAAAACCTTAGCACTTGGATTCACCCTAATCGGAGTTATAGATCTCTTTTGTATGATTTAAATAGTGTTTAATGGTTTTAAATGATTCATATAGTTTCTGTTGTCTAAAAATCAAACTAAAATTTTTTCTGTAATCTCCACGGAATTGTGATTTCAGGGACATATTATTTGTAATTTTCTGAATAGTATTTATTTTCTTATGAATTTATTACTCTAAATAGGACATTAAACCATTTAAATCTTCATGGCAAAACCTTACAGTAAAATTCTAAAATAATTGCATATTGATGATCTACATGGAACCATCTTTCCATCGGTATATCATTTATATTTTTGTGACATGCAATTAATTTACTATGAATTTAATGATTTATAAAGCCATTAAAACTAATTAAATTGCTACGAGTTAAATAATCTACAAAGCCTAGATCCAACCAGATATTATTAAAGTACATTACAGTAGCTTCAATTTGATATATTATTCATATTTTTCGGGGTTACAGATAATTTCTTATGAATTTATTAACCTAAAAGACCATTAAAACTAATTAAATTACTGCGGTAACCACGTATAGTAAAATTTGGATCTATTTTGATAAGATGATTCTACGTAAAATTATCTTCAATTTGATATGTTATACGCAATTTTTGGGCGTGGTATGAATTTCTAATAAATTTTACAAGTTAGACCTATAATATGCAATTTTAAATTCGAACGGAATATTCCAGGGAATATTCCGCTGACTGGACAGGTTGACTTTGCATGCTGACTGGGACTAGATGTTGACCTGACGTTGACATGGCCTTGATGAGGACGCTGACCGGGATGACGACATGGCACGCACTGGTTTGATTGGATCTCGACCGTTTGGATAAGATCCGGTGGCTAGAAGAAGAGATTGACCCGATTTTGGCCCAGAATAGACAAGAAACAGATCTGTGTTAGAGAGACAAATCCGTAGGTCAAATTGAAAAACTTAGAACATGAAAGTTGTGGGTAATCATTATTCCTACCTTCTCACCAAAGGAATTTGGATTTGAAGAAACGAGCGCGAGTACATCTTGGATTTACACCGTAAGATCTGAAATATTGCGATGCGAAATTCTCCGGCTGTGGTGGATGAAAAGAGGTGAGGTTTGTCGGGATTGAAAGATTTCGACGATTCCTATAACTTTCGTGTTTTGACCAAAGGCAAATGACGAAGTCTAGATGGGTTAAAAAGCGAAATAAGATTTGGGGATGTGTAGATTCGGGATTTCGAGAAGGGAAACTCGTACAGCTGTGGCTCCACGAGATTATATGGAGGTTTGGGATGGTGTAGAGATAGGCCTTGGAGTAGGGAACAAATAGAAACAAACGTAAGTCGATTCGGAGTTGTAGATAACAAGTTATAAGAGTTTGAGTAGAGATAGGTTTAGAAAAAACAGATTTTTGCACGCATTTTAAAGCACACCATCGATCCCTTCTTCACCTACGTGCCTGGTCCGGTCGGTCCCTTGCTGGGCCGGCCCGCATAGTTTTTTTTCCTTTTTCTTTTTCTTTTTCTATTTACTTGTTTCCCTCATATCTTTTGCATACGAACTCCAAATGACATGATTCTTGTTTCTAAATTTTTCTAAAATCGAATAGATCATTATAGGATCAAATTTGTAATCTTTTTACTAGTTTGGAAGTAGTGGATTTATAAATCCTTGTATATTCCATTTTATTTATATCTTTATTTGTTTGTATTTATTCCATAACTTTTTCATACTAGCTCCAAATGAGCTCAATTTTGTTTCTAAAATTTTGTAGTATTAATTGGATATATTTAGGATATAGTTATCAATAATTTATGCCTTAGCAACAGTGGGTTTTAATAATCAATTTAATTACCCTTAGGAACATTTGGGCGAATCAACTATAGGATTTGGATTTAGTTTATGAGAACTTTGCATGGATGTAATGAAATGCTTATGAATGCTTCATGATTTTCATTTCGAAATCTTGCACACCAATTCTACAATCCATAATCAATCTATGCCCTTTTTCCTATATGGCTACTTAGGTCATAACAAAAGAATATAAGATTTTGAATTCAAGGTTGAGAGGATTTTCTATTCAAAAAGTTTCTTCTCATTGAGAATTTTCAACATAGTCAAACAATCAATCAAACTTATTTATTTATTTCACATTCCAAAATTAGGAGAATTTTAGGATGTGACAGACTACCAGCCTTAAAAGAAATCTCGTCCCGAGATTTGGGAAGGCTAGAAAGAAAGAAAGGTTCGGGATCCATTTGGATGCTACCACTCTTAAAATAAAATTGACTAGGTCATTTCTCGAGGATTCACTTAGCTCATATTGGTTTTCCTTTAGACTTTTATTGGCACAATGTCTCTAGCACATTCTAAACATTATGATTGATAGTTTCCGAGAAAGCACTTCTTAAACTAGCAAAACTCACATGGTGGGCAAATAGGGAACGTTTACTTCACGGTGCCCATAATTCACGGTTGGGAGTCATCCTTACCATACATTCCTATGCTTAGCACTGGGTGCTTTTAGAAGGTTGTAACAATATACCATTCTAGGTTTTAGGCTCAACGTCGACTCTCTGCTAAGGTTGAAAAGGGCACTCAAGATTCACAAAGCCAACAGTACAAGAGCGAATAATAAGAGTAGTAGGAATGGTGATCAATCCATCCTGCACCCAAATCATTACCCTGTATGAGGATAGGTGAATCACGTTTTTTTTCATCACTCGGGCATTCTCACTTGCCTTGAAGAATGTTTCCATGGGCACAAACTAATGCTCTATGTAGACTCCCATGTATTCAATCAACAAAGATACTACTAAAACTAAGCTATCGATACTTCAACTTTTAGGTTGCGTAATCTACTACATAACATCATGTTGAACACTTCATACTCCCACATCTCTTTTTTTTCATTAGATAAAGAATTCTCCTTCCTAAATGCATTGTGTTGTCAAACCTTCCACTTAACACATCATTATATCTCCAAGGGTTCAAGATAGGGAAGAATATATTCTATAGAAAAGAAACGACAAGGAAAATAATCCTACCCATAACTATATGAAGCAATCAATGTCACAAACAAGAAAACAATCATAAGAAATCAACACACAAGCAAACACTTGTATAATAACATTACAGGGGTCTAAATATAGCAGTATATAACAACAAAATAGTTTGAAAGCATTGGGAACAATACTAGAGTAAAATATAGCAACATATAAGCACTAAACTAAATCTGTCAAAACGGTACAGCAAACTTCACGAATTTTTTTGACTAACTTAAACTCGCCAGGAATTTTAGCCAATTTTTGTGCGTGTACTACAGGTAATTACGCTCCAGATTTTGTTTTTTAGATTTTTCTAAGTTACCAGTAAAATACGAAAAATCACGCGGTACAATAGGTCATGCAGAAAACAGCAGCAGTAAAATCACGAATTTCAATCAATTCACACCATTAAACTAATTTAAAAACCTCATCACAATTTCAGAAACATTAGAGTTCAAAACTAACTGATCCTAAACAAAGCATCACAAAAAATAGCTCAATACAACCAAGCAAACAACCTATATTATCATACCACATAAGTTGATAAGAACAATATGCTAACACGATAGCGATGATCTCCTAAAGATATAGAACATGGTGGTCTAGACCTAACCAAACTTGATGAGATGTTTATTTATATCATACTATTTGTTCTTTACTTGTAGGGCAACTCTCATATAGTGATTTTCTTTATAGAAAACTACTAATAACATTTTCCAATTCTTGTAGTTTTTATGGTAGATCACTTCTTCTACTAATCAAATGAATGGACATCTACAAGTTTGAATAAGGAGAGGTGTTGGAAAATGATAGACAAGGAATATAAGAACTCTAATAAGTATAAAATATGATAGTTCTCCTAATAGAGGTCTTCTATTGCTAATCCATTTCTAAGGTCACGATCCTACAGTCAACACACAGCTCTAATACCATCTTGTAACACCCTCGCCTGATATGGTTGAGTTCATGTGTATATTGTCAATCCCTGGATCGGTTCACTGGCACACACAGTAAAAACTGATACCAAATATAACTGTGCATCATAAATACAACGAATATGATCCATAATTTACATTATTTATCCAAGTACATAGCGGAAAACGAATACAAGGTAGATCTCCATCCTCCAAATGTGCCACAGGCGAACAATTGTTGAGTGCAGTCTCGCGACCTATGAAAGATCACTCAAATACGATATAACCTGCAACATGAAACATTGCAGCCACGAATGGTCAATACATTGAATGTATGGCAAGTAGGCTAAAGTGGTTAACAACAGATCTATCAACTACATGCTTATTTGGCCAAGTGGAGTTTAGGCTCATTTGCATAAAGCAACAGTTTTATCCTAACATTTGTAACAAAGTAGTTTTCCAATACGATAAATAGGACACTTTGGTTCACTCCCAGGTGCTCCTACCCAATTATGTTCACCCAACAAGTTTTAAGTAATCAAGAAATAAGGATGAGTGAGAAATATCATAGCATCAGTATCAAGTCGCTCAAATTGTCCATAACCGGGGACACGGCTAAGCACTTAGTTTATACACCCTGCAGGGGTTAGTACACTTTACCCATGTGACTTGGCCAGCCTAGCTCGTACCATGTAAGATCCCTCCTTTGTGAAGGAAAAGGATCCCTGTGATTGCAATGCTAGTCCCTGGATCATTGCTACCATCCATAGTTTAAGATGAAGTACACAGATAAAAAGGTCATTTATTACATCCATTCCAGAGATAAAAACATAGTCTTTTACAACTCATGGCCACAAGCCTAATACAAGAGTTTTGGAATAAGTAAATAAGCATAAGTCTTCATCTTCATGTGCCACTGGCAAGCATGTTGAGTGTAGACTCATGACACCTAATCATCATCGGAGTAACCTGCAACATCACAAGTTACAGCCACAGTGGGTCAATACTTTGGAATAGTATTGGCAAGTGATACCTTAGTAAATTTTAAGTGGACTATATTACTATATGCATTTTGGCTAAGTGTAGCTTGGCTTGCTTTGCTCAAAATAGGTTTTTCCTATTAGTTGAAATCACTAAGTTTTTCTTTGTCAAAAACTTTCCCAAGGAACCACCAATAGACATTGTGGTCCTTCACCCTTGTTTACCCACAATTTTTACTTAGAAGTTGGAGTGATGAGATTCTTGATAGCTTCCATGTCTTGATGCTCAAGTTGTCCATTGCCATGGACTTGGCTAAGTACTTAGATTTTCCATCTACAGAGGTTGTGCACTTTCCCCACCAGACTTGGTTTCCCAAGACAGGACCTTTCAGAAGCCTTTCCTTAGACCAAATGGACGCGCTCCAACCTATCATTCCCACTACCACCAACTGTCCAAATGGCTAAGTTCTAGCAACCTATATGATCAAGGTAGAGCCCATATTGCCAAGTGGTTGCACTAAAAGCTTCTCAAAACTTGGCCTCTCAAATCCCTTTATGCCTGGGTGGCATACCACAAGTGAGAAACACAAGGTAAACCATGTCCATGGGCCTTGTGTAACCACTCAACCAAAAACCACCATTCAAGTCCCATTCCACCCAGGAGGTTCATTGACTTAGTTGTTTTATTAGGAAAACATAAGTCCAAAGACTTAGAAATATTTTCATTATAGCATGTATATACTTTACCACCCTTGTTTGCTACTAGCTAGGCTAAGCATGGCATAGTAACTTAACTTAGGAAATTTCCTAGCAATTCTACAATTCTACAACTACTTAGGATTTCCCAAACATAGCATTTGGCAAAAAGTAACATGCAAGACTTAGCAAAATATCTCTAATGCTTATACAAAATATAGGGATGAAAATAGTCATGAAGTACCACTTGCCTTGGTAATGGGGTGAGTAGCACTCTTCACAATCACAGTCACTAGCAAAATCTACACAAAAATTTGTAGCACAAAATTACACACAAATTCATATACAAACAGAAATATATATGCATGCATGCAAGAATGCAAAGTAATGATTTTTAAAACTCCACCAACCAAGTGCATGATACAGAAATAAAACCAAGTCAAAAACTTGCTAACTAAACTTATTTAGCACTAAAACAATTTACTAAACAAATTCTATACTCAAAATGGTCCTAAACAAGTTTCTTCATAAAGAGTCATTTTATCAGAAACTTTTTATTAAACACATTGCAGATTCAGAAAGGGCTTGTCTCCCTGATTCCAACGACATAAAATTTGCAAAAATCTAACGTGGGAATCAAAAGTTATAGCCATTTCAAAATTGGATCTAAATCTGTTTTCAAAATCTGTTTTAATTCAAACCCTAGCCACGCGTCTTAATCCTATTGGCTGATACCGATTCGTTCAGGATCACCCTCCCGCGCCGTTGGATCTAATTAAAACCCACGGCTCAGATCTGCCCATAACGGTTCGCTAACTTATCTAATTCTATGCGTTGGATCCAGATCTGACGGCTACAAATCAACTAACCAAACTCGAGCGGCGCTAGCGGCGGCGACTGGCGGCGGCGCGTCTGACAGCGGCGGTGCTGGCGTTCTAGGTCGCGCGGGAAAGGGGGAAGTGGCTTACCAGAACCGCAGGAGGCTGCTGATGCTCAAGGTGGCGATGATTCGGGAAGGGGCGCACTGGCACGGTCTCAGGGGCTCGTCGGAGTTGCGGGCGGCGTCTGTTGCTGGCAGTCGAGGTTGTTGCCGAGGTTTGGCGTCGCCCTAGCGCGAACCAGAGGGTTCAGGCGATTCACAAGATGAAGGCGAACATTCCCGTATGAAAGAGGGGGCAAGGGGCGCTCGGGTTTTACCTCAATTGATCGCCGGAGTCGAGCGACGGCGCAGGTGGTTGCGGTCGTGAACGGAATCGACGACCTGGGTCACGAGCAGGCAAAAGAAAAGTATCAGGAGGTGCACAAGATCATGTTGAGCATCATCGTTTGAACCAGAGAGAGGGGGGCGGTCGAGGCTCACCAGAATCGGTCGCCGGAGTCGTCGGTACTGCGGGGCTTCGAGGGCAAATGCGCGCAGCCTGGTGGCGGAGTGAGCGAGGAGAGTGGGGGGAAATGACCGTGGCGGGTGTGGTTTATATAGGCTCAAGCGCGACAGGAAACGCCTGCGGCATCAAGGCTAATTACGCCGCACCATTACCGGCATTGACAGCAGCGGCGACGTGGTCTGCGGGCGCGGTTTGGGGATGACGAGGGTGACGTGGAGAGGGCCCGCTCATCAGCAAAACGCGCAGAGAGGAGGTGGGGTCTGGTCGTCAGCGACTGCTTGGGTGAGCTTGCGCATGCGAGAGAGAGAGAGAGGAAGGCCGGTGGGCTAGTTGGGCCTGTTCTGCAGCTGGGCTGGAATCCTGGCGCCTGGCCCTTTCCTTTTCTTTTGTCCTTTTCTTTTTCTGTTTTGATTTTCAGGAATGGTTTTGATATGAATTCAAACTCTTTTTGGATTCAAATCTTTCTGGGGTTTTTGCAGTGTGCAAAAGTTTCAAATATAGGCATAAAACCATGTGATTGCTTCAAAAGCTTGGTCACTCTTGGAGAAGCAAAATATCATGAGCTTGCACAAGATTTGCAAAATGTTTGAGAAATGGTTTTTGAACCATTTCCATTTTGTAAAACTTGGTTCAAATTTCTACACTCAATCCACTCAACAAAGGAGACAAGCAATCTAGGTTTAAAACATTCAAACTCTCAAATGGTGATGGCCATTTGATTTTTAGCTTCCTCACATAAAATGATAGCACTATGTGCTTCGTTTTTCTTAAATGAGTTTTGAAATTGATCTCAATTCTATATGCATGCATGAATGATATGCAAACTTTGAACTCGAGATTCGGATTGGCTAGCAAATAGGTGAGGGTGGTCTTTCCGAAGATCATCTTCTCTTTCCCATGTTGCTTCCTCTTCGGAATGATGATTCCACTGTACTTTGCAGAACTTGATAGTCTTTGTCCTTGTGACTCTTTCTGCAGTCTCAAGAATCTTGATAGGTTTCTCCTCATATGTGAGGTCACTTTCTAATTGAACCTCCTCCAAAGGTATAGTATCCTTCAAAGAAGTTTCTTCCATTTCTGGGTGACATTTCTTAAGTTGACTCACATGAAACACATTATGGACAACTGATAGAGATTCTGGTAGTTCTATTTCGTAAGCAACTTCTCCTTTGCGACTCAGAATCTTTAATGGCCCAACATATCTTGGTGCCAACTTTCCTTTGACTCCAAATATTTTCACTCCACGGAGTGGTGATACTCTAAGATAGGCTCTATCACCAACTTCGTAGGTGACTTCTCTACGCTTAGGATCTGCGTAGCTTTTCTATCGGGACTGTGCTATCTTTAACATGTCCTTAACCAATTTGACCTTATCTTCGGCTTCTTTGATAAGATCTGGCCCGAATAAACTTCTTTCTCCCACACCATTCCATAACAATGGGGTGGTACACTTTCTTCCGTAGAGAAACTCAAACGGTGCCATTTCAATGCTGGCTTGATAGCTGTTGTTATAAGAAAATTCTGCGTAAGGCAGACTTTCATCCCAACTTGCTCCGTAGTCTAGGGCACATGCCCTCAACATGTCTTCCAGAATTTGATTAGTCCTTTCTGTTTGTCCATCGGTTTGAGGATGAAAAGCAGTACTGAATTCCAACCTCGTTTCCAATGACTCGTGTAGCTGTCTCCAAAAATGGGAAGTGAATTGAGTTCCCCTATCAGACACAATACTCTTGGGCACACCATGAAGACACACAATTCTACTCATGTAGATTTTGGCTAACTTGGCACTCGTATAAGTTGTCTTCACGGGTATGAAATGAGCCACTTTAGTTAGGCGATCTACTACTACCCATATGGAATCATATCCTGATCTGGTCCTTGGTAATCCGGTAATGAAATCCATACCAATCTTGTCCCACTTCCAATCAGGAATAGGTAGTGGTTGAAGCAAACCTACTGGTTTCTGATGCTCCGCTTTTACTCTACTACACACATCACACAAAGCAATATGTTCGGCGATGTCTCTCTTGAGATTGTTCCACCAAAACGTTTCTTTCATGTCCATGTACATTTTGGTGTTACCCGGATGAATAGAATATGGAGAGTTGTGTGCTTCCTGCAAAATCAGTTTCCGTAACTCCGGATCTTGTGGAACACAGATACGTTTCCCATGCCATAAAGTACCATGTTCGTCTTCATGGAAATTTTTAGCTTTCCCTTGGCCAATCTTTTCCTTAATCTCTTCAATTTCCTTATCAGTCTTCTGAGCTTCTCGGATCTTGTCCAACAAAGCGGGTTGAACATCTAAACACATGAGATGTCCTTCAGGCACAATATCCAATCTGAGTTCTCTGAATTGGGTACACAAATCATCTGGCAATTCTCCTTTGGTAAGGCCATTTACAAATACCTTACGACTTAGAGAATCTGCTACAACATTCGCTTTACCGGGGTGGTATTGCAAACTTAAGTCATAATCCTTGATAAGCTCTAACCATCTTCTTTGTCTCATATTGATTTCTTTTTGGGTGAAAATATACTTCAAGCTTTTATGATCCATGAACACTTCACATCGCTTTCCCAAAAGGTAATGTCTCCATGTTTTGAGTTCATGAACGATAGAGGCTAACTCCAAATCGTGAGTAGGGTAGTTTACTTCATGAGTTTTGAGTTGTCTCGAGGCATAAGCTACAACTTTACCGTCTTGCATAAGTACTGCACCCAAACCTTGATGAGACGCATCACAATATACATGGAAATCCTTTTCCAAATCTGGCAGACATAAAACTGGTGCTGTCACAAGTCTTTTCTTCAACTCCTGAAAGCTGACTTCACAACCTTCAGACCAAGCAAACTTCTTGTCTTTCTTTAACAAATCAGTCATGCGCTTAGCTACTTTAGAGAAATTCTCGATGAACCTTCTGTAGTAACCTGCTAAGCCAAGGAAACTGCGAACTTCTTTCACATTCTTGGGAGATTCCCATTCACTCACAGCTGAAACTTTAGCAGGATCAACCGCTACACCATCCTTCGTCATAACATGACCAAGAAAACTAACTTCTTCTAACCAGAACTCACACTTGCTGAATTTGGCATAAAATTTATGCTCTCTTAACTTCTCAAGTATCAAACGCAAGTGTCCTTCATGCTCTTCTTTGCTCTTGGAGTAGACTAAGATGTCATCGATGAAAACGACAACAAACTTGTCAAGAAATTCCATGAACACCTTGTTCATCATATTCATGAAGTATGCTGGAGCATTGGTCAAGCCGACAGGCATTACGGTATACTCATACAATCCATACCTTGTGGTGAATGCTGTTTTGGGTATGTCTTGTTCTCTTATCTTAAGTTGAAAATAGCCTGACCGGAGATCAATTTTTGAGAACACACAAGCTCCTTCAAGCTGATCAAATAAGTCGTTGATTCTAGGCAAAGGATATTTGTTTTTGATAGTTACTTCGTTGAGTGAACGGTAATCTATGCATAACCTTTGGCTCCTATCCTTCTTCTCAACAAACAAAACTGGGGCTCCCCAAGATGAAGAACTTGGTTGTATAAATCCTTTCTGCAACTGTTCTCCTAGTTGCTTCTTGAGCTCTTTCAGTTCATCAACTGACATTTTATATGGTCTCTTTGCTATTGGTCCAGAACCTGGTACCAAATCTATCAGAAACTCCACATCTCTATCTGGTGGCATTCCTGGCAGTTCTTCCGGAAACACATCCGGATACTCACTTACAACTGGCACACTGTCCATGCTAACCCCCTTAAGAGAATTTAGCTTACTTCCTTTGGATTCAAAGTTGGACTTGAATTTAATTCTTTTTCTTTCCGGAGTTGTGAATACAACAGTACGATTAGCACAATCTAGTACTCCTTCATACTTAGCGATCCAATCCATTCCCAATATTACGTCCAGTCCTTGGGAATCTAGGATTATCAGACTCACTGGAAACTTATGTTTTCCAAATTCTATTACTAGATCCCGGCATGCAAGACTTACTATCATCTCTCCACCCGGAGAGCTAACTTTTATTGGACAACCAATATTTTCAGATGGAAACCCATTTCTATCAACAAATGCTTTTGATATGAATGAATGCGATGCTCCAGTATCAAAAAGAATAAATGCTGGAATAGAATTGAGTCTGAACTTACCAGCAACAGCATCAGGCTCTTCATAGACCTCCTCCACATTAATCTGGTTCACCTGTCCTTTCTGGAAAGGATTGGGCTTGACAGGTCCTTGAACTTTGTTTTCGGGGCACTCATTTGCATAGTGTCCCATCTTCTTGCATTTGAAGCATTCAACCTGACTGATGTCTCTATTAGCAGGCTGACTTCCACTCCCACTACCATTACCACTGTGGTGGCTCTTATGTCCACCTTTGTGGTTCTTGTATTTGTCATTGTCATGACTGCGATGATGCTTGTTGTCATGACGGTTGTGGTTGTGGTGCTTGTTGAATTTCCCATGTTTGTGGGATCCTGAGCTTCCACTGTCATCATAGTGAGATCGTTTGTGAGACGATCCCGAGCTGTGCTTGTCAAAGTGCTTTCTCTTTCTACTCTCGACTTGCTTCATTTTATTCTCCAATATAGCAGCCTTGTCACAGAGCGACTGATAAGTGGGAACATATGCCACAGCCAGCTGCAGATTCAGCTCATCATTCAAGCCTTCCAGAAATTTTTCCTTTCTTTTGGCATCTGTGTCAACCTCGTCCGGTGCATAACGCGCTAGATTGTTGAACTCTTCAATGTATTCAGCCACACTGCGGTGGCGCTGCTTCAGATTGTGGAACTCTTTCTTTTTCAGGCTCATTATTCCTGATGAGATATGAGCAGTGCGGAAGCCATCCTCAAAGATAGCCCAAGTCACCTCATCTATAGGAGTGGTGATTTGGAAGTTGTCCCACCAAGTAGCGGCTCGCCCTTCCAGCAGATGTGCTGCAAATCTGACCTTTTCAGCATCCGTGCAGCCCACGGATACTAAGTCCTTGTTTACAGAATGTAGCCAATCATTGGCCACCATGGGATCAGTTGTCCCCGAGAACTTAGCTGGCCTCAAACGCAGAAATCTGGTGAGCATATCAAAGCCTGGAGGGTTGTTGTTGTTATTGTTGTTATTGTTGTTGTTATTGGGGTTGTTGTTGTTGTTGTTGTTGTTTTGGTTCTGAATGCACGTTGTCATCATCTGCATGAGCTGTGTTTGAGCATTCATCATTTGCTGCATTTCTGGAGTTATGTTGTTGTTGTTGGGGTTGGGGTTTGTGCGACGGGGAGGCATCTGTGGTTTGTTCAAATAGAGATAAGAATGAGATACCCCTAGATGTTTTTATGCACATTACATCACATAAGCAAACACAAGTATGCAACAGAAGATAAAAGTTCAACAACCAGATAATAAGTTCTCAAAGTAAAAACACACAAGTGGCAAGCCATCCACATGTCGGATGGTCCAATAACAAGTTCACAAATAACAAGTACGATAATAAAAGATAAACGAGTAGTCAAGTCTACTCATCAGCATCAATCTCCTCCTCGACAAAGGTAGGACCTGCGTTCTCCATCGCGGTCTTGTTCTCCTCAATAGTAGTGGTCAAGGACTCAATCTTGGCCTTGAGAGTCCTCTTCTGGGAACGAAGCCTCTCGATCACCATCTACTGCTGCTCTAGCTCGAAATCCTTGGACTTCAGTTCTTCAGTCATGTCCCGGATCTTCTTGTTCCTATCCTGGACACGTTTCTCCTGACTCTTGAACTTCCGGTCCTGGGTCTCGAACTTCGCCTCCATTTCCTTGACTATCTCGTCCTGCTACGCGAAGAGCTTGTCCTTCTCGCGAAGATGCACCTGGAGTTCATCATTACTGAGCATGACATTGGTCATGTCTGTGTCCACGTGCCTAATGAGAGACTCTAAGTCCTGGAGATACAGATGTATCGGCTCTGCTGTGTCCCTCGAGTCGTCCTCGAAGTCGATGGACTCTCCATCCTCATCACGTCTTCCGAAGACGTGGAAGTGGGTGCCTCTAACCTGTCGGGAGTGCTGGTCTAGCATACGTCCTATCAGGTCCTGCATAACTACCTCCATGCCTCTCTCCCGGCCATCGTGCATAAGCTTGAAGACGATGGCCTCCGTAGTAGGCTCTGTCTGGCGTCCGGGCTGGTTCACCTTGAAGCCCTAGAGGTCCTTCCTCTCGAACTTGGTGAGTGGATGCACCATGATAGTGGGAAGAGGGAGATTGAGCAAAGTGGTAAGCTCAACGATACGAGGACCAAAGCGAGTACCCTGGAACTCCTCAACGGTGCTGATGGTAATAGGCATCTATTCATAAGATAGAAAAGTTAGAACAACACTATTTAAGATAAAACAAAGACAAACATCACATACACATCCTTGGAACACAAAATCACACAAGTCATGCATACATAAATCCATTACATCAACCAAGGTCCAAACTTATTTATGGTATCATTTTGGAAATTAAGGTGATAGGTGGTGGTCCAACTAACGAAGTACGTTTACAATCCTATCTCACTGGATTTGTTGGCTAACACAATGTTCCTAGAGGCAATCAGCGTATCTTGCTCACATGATTCCATCACTAAGTCTATAATATCTCCTCTTAAGGTTTGGTTGGTGGCTTCCAACTCTTGGGTATGTTGTTTCTCTTTCTCTAAGTCTTTTTGGAGGTTGAGCATTCTGCACTTGACTCTAGCACTAAGTTCTTTGATAGTCCTCCAAGCTGCTTCTCTTGCTGACTCAAAGAATGTGGTGTGCACCACAGTGTTGGTGTACATGCAGAATCCTCTTTCTTTGTGGTTGTCTTCCTTGCTTTTGTACAAGTGAAGTTGCACCCACCAGTACTCAACTCCTTCATCCATCACTGGGAAGCCTTTGTACACAACTGCACCATGTATTTCCATTGCCACCATGAGGTCCTTGAGAATTTTGGGAAACTCAGTCTCACACTCCAAGGTCATGGTCATGAGTGGTCCTTTCTTTACGGCTTCGTTGATGGAGTTCATCAACAAATAGAGATGAGAAAGATAAGATTAGAAAAGTTTACGAGAAGAATAGACAAGTGTAGAAGTAGTTGAAATTTTTTTTTCCTTAGTGGTTTCCAATCTGAAAGTACCGACTTGAAACGACAAGAGGGGGGGTGAATAGGCATCTACCAATTTTAATTTGTTTCACACTTTTAGGCTCAACGAGAAAGAAAGTTATCTAGAGATGCAACTAAGTGAGCAACCTAAATGCAAGAAAGCGAACACAAACCACAAAAACAGTAAATAGCAAGGAATAAAGGAAGGGAACGAAGTAACCGGCAAGGGGACACGGAGATGTAATTCCCGTAGTTCACTCCCAAGGAGCTACGTCTACCTTGGAGAGGTGTAGGGGCCACACAAGGTCACCCGAGCGCCACAAAGGCCTCACCTTCTTCTCCGGTGAGCTCCCCCACAAAGGAGGCCTCACAATCCACTAACCGGTGACCTTGAAGGCGCCAACCGAAACCTTTACACCAAGGTTGAGGGGAGGCTCCACAACTCAATTGGAGGCCCTCAACGACACCTCGAAGCTTTACAACACATGCCTCAGCTCCGGGGATGCCCTACACCGTCTAGGGTTCCAAGAAACCCAAGAGTAACAAGATCCACAAATGATGGGTGGGGGAAATCAAATCTTCTTCGGTGGAAGTGTAGATCTAGGTCTCCTCCCTCACCTCTCAAAAGATCGGTTCGTTTGAGTGGCTAGAGAGAGAGATCTAGTGAGGTGAAGCTCAGGTATTAATGGAGGAGAGAGAAAAATTCGAGAGAAGTGGGAGGAAGAAGAGGGGTGCCTTAAATAGGCCCCCCTCGCACTGAACCGTTACAGCCCCTGCGAACTCACCGGAAGTTCCGGTGAGAGGCCGGAAGTTCTGCCTGAGCCTGGATCCAATGGTCATCAGACCGTTGACGCCCGCTCCAGAAGAGCAGCCGGAAGTTCCGGTCAAAGCAGACCGGAAGTTCCGGTGAACTTCCGAGCAAGTTCCGATCAAGTTCCGGCAAATAGCATGTTTCAAAACAGAAACTTTCTGAGCCTTCACCGGAACTTGGGGCGGAACAGGGGCGGAACTTCTGGGTTGCGAAGTGAGTCTGACCGGAAGTTCCGGCCTTCAGGCGGAAGTTCCGCTCAAGCACTTTTGCCAGGAAAAAGTTCCGAGCAAGTTCCGGTCAAGTTCCGGCCAAGTTCCGACAAATAGCACACTTCAACACAGAAGGTTACTGAACTGCCACCGGAACTTGGGCGGAACTAGCATCGGAACAAACTGCAGAACAGCCCGCAGAAAAAGGTTTGAGCGGAACTTCCGGTCATAGACTGGAAGTTCCGGTGAGACTCAAAAGGCCCCAACAGAACAGGAAAAACTCTCTCTCACACAGAATAATGGGATGGTTGTTGTGGTGCATATAGGTTTGTGCAAAAACAAGTGATTTCCCACAGCCCTCCAACATGGACCCCCTCTTAATAGTACGGTGACCTAAAAACATCAACCAGAAAGAAACTAGGAGAAGACTAAAAAGGCCACCGTCTTCAAAAGATCACAAGAGAGTATCCACCACAGTACAATGAGACAACAACGACGTTTCCCCTGAAACTCAAGAGCACAGTTAAAAACAAGGTTGGGATTGTCATTTAACACCAAAAAACATCAAGGGAAGATATAGTCCTTTCAATCTCCCCCTTTTTGGTGTTAGATGACAATCCCACGGATTTGCATAGAAACAAAGCAATCTTTGCAATGGACGGGACAGACTCCCCCTGTATGTGTGCAAGGTAGAAAGAAGACCCCTAAGGATTGAACTAGCACACATACACGGAGGCTCCCCCTAACAATTGTAAAGATAGCACAAGAACAAAAAGGGATAGAGACCATACTAGAACCAACGAAACAGTGGTGAGGACAACCGAAGTAATAATAGTAACAAGATCAATGAGGCTCCACCACCAAAACAACAGCCCAAGGGATGACAATAAGATACCACAAAGATATCACATAGAGATACCACATAGTCTCAAACATAACATACCACATGGTGCACAAGCACACAAAAGTTCACGGACATAAAACCATAAGTACACCAATAAACTAGAGAGTTCGCGAGTAAGAAAAGATCAAAGGCAAGAACAGGCTCGCGACTCAACCCATGCAAATCCCGTAGACAACCTAATAGACATCTTTCTCCCCCTTTGGCATCGAGACACCAAAAAGGAAGAAAATATCAAACTACTCGTCCCAACCATGTGAAGGGGAAGGAGGAGAAGACTCGTGCAGACCAGTGACTTCCTCCTCAGACTCAACTTCAGACCAGTTGCAGTTGGTGCGAACCCAATCCTCCTTGGGAGCAGTGACAGAGCTAGAGACCGGTGAGCAAGGAATATTGAGGGTTGTCATGATGGCCTTCTGGCGCTAAACATTGTGACGCTGATCAACATAAGCCTGATACTCGCGGTCCTGCAGAAAGCAGAAAGTCTTCTTCACTTTCCCAAGCAGCTTCTTTGCCCAAGATGGCTGGCGTTGAAGAGAAGGACCACCAGCACTAGAGCCACCCGGAGCAGAGGAGGGACCACTAGCAACATCTTGAGTCTTCTTGAGAGCAGCTTCCTTTTCTTCCTGAGAACGAGGCTTCTGGTGCTTACTCACACGGAGCCTTTTCTCTTCATGAATGGTGATGTTGTCTTGAGGAAAGTGAGTGCTAGTCTTCTCGAACCACTTGTGATTGGTGAGAGTTTGAATGTAGGGAGCATAGATGCAGGAGCGCTTTTCGATAAGAGCCCCCCACAACTCTGAGTGAATGAAGTGCATAACATCCATTGACCTGGCAGTGTCTCGGCGAAGATGGGTCTGATGCATGAGGTCAACCTGATATCCATGAAACTGATCAAAGTTGCCAGCTTTTGGAGAGATGGTGTTCAAGTACACCCTGCGCATAATGTCATAAGCTGGCAGCAGATGATTCACAAAACCAACACTTCCCCATCCTTCAATGTAGAGAGGCTCCAGAACCTCTGGATCAGCAGCAGTAGGACCATGAACACGCCATCCATTCGCCCCGCGTCCAGGCTGAATGGGGTAGCCCAGAAGCTCAGCAAACTCAGCCCAAGTAGCGGTAAGGTACACATCCCTGGTCATCCACTTCATCTCACCTTCAGTTGAGGACTGCATGTGAAGAAACAGAGTGGAGTAGAACTGAGCAATAGCAGTCACATCAAAGTTCTGACGGTGCTCCATGAGGGGAATCAGTCCAAACTTCTTGCAGATATCAAGAGCCTCCCCAAAGTAGACTTGCTTCTCTTCCATGTGAGGCACATTGATGTACTTCTAAGGAGCAACCACGAACTTCTTCTTTGATGCATAGATTTCTTCATAAATCTGTTCCTGACGGCAGGTGTGAAAATGAGGGTCCAAGCATAGACGATCACGAGGCACGAGGTAGGGATCTGTAGCCCTGAATGCAGCATAAGCCTTCTGAGACCACTTGGAAATCTTGGCTTTGGTCATATCTGGCCCTGCAGCAGAGGCCTTCTGAGAAAGAGCAGGCCTCTTCCCTGCAGCAGCAGCAGCAGCCTTGTGACGAGAAGTCTGTGAGGTTGGATGCACAACTTCAGCATCTTCCTCGTCAATCTCAGGAGGAATGTCAGCGGATGGTCTCCGTGCACGCTTGCCTTGGCGAGTCTCTCCTTCCCCTGAGAAGAAAGAACAAGAGTAGGGAGGGAAGTTGGGATAAGTGCACAAGTTCGGAAGAGGAAACAAAAGAGTTAGATTGGAAAAATACAAACAGGAAAAGAAAATGCAGTGTAGCCGGAACTTCCGCTGAAACATCGGAACTTCTGGTTTAGACCGGAAGTTCCGGTCGAGGCTCACCGGAAGTTCTGGTGAGACCACGAACTGGCAGTTTCAACAGGAGTTCCCTAGATGTAGATCTAAAGACCACCAATGCACAAACTTTTCCAAGGATGTATTGGACCAATATACTCTAGCATGATACCCTAGGCCTACCAAGATCTCCCAACAAGTTCTAGCCGAAGAACTAGCCTAGACAAGGTGTGCCCTAACTCAAGCCATGGTGAGAGCAAGATCTCCATTAATGGAGGGAGTTAAGGGCAAATACCGGAGTCCATGGCGGGAGATCGAGGTGGGGAAGGATCCCACGGAGCAGATCTGGAGAGGAGCGGTTGGAGAAGAGGGGGCCGGAGCACCCTCTTGGAGACGTCCTGGCCGGCGGCGCTCCTGATAGAAGATGGGTCTTGGGGGAAAAAAGGAAGAAGATCCCGTTTTCCCCCAGGGCCCACCTTATATAGGACAGGGAGCACCACCGGAAGTTCCGGTCAGGAGCCGGAAGTTCCCCTGACACCGGTAGGAACATCTCAGGATAGGATAACAAGGAAGAACTTGTGCAGGGAATAGAGAGGGCTTGAGGTAAGGAAAGGCTTAGGATAGATAGCTCAAACTGTGAAGAACCAAAAACACCAAAACAAGAAAACACAAATAAACACGAAATAAAAAATAAAAAAAATAAAAATAAAATAAAATAAAAACGAGTCGGTGGCCGAAGCCACCTTATATAAGAGTAAATGGCTTGACACCGCGAAGATATATCTTGGGTTCATTACCAACACTCATCATGAAGCTCAAATGGTCTCCTTTAGAGACAATAGAGTATGAAAACTTTAATGTGCGCATAATAGGGATAGTGTTTGTTCATAAGAGGAACTACACTCCCCCTAAATCCATGTCTACATCCAAACAAGATACACATTGAGACACGGGTAGGTGTGCAAGGGCTCAAGCAACATTTCTCGAATCAATGATATTTAGCTCATTCCTTAACTCTCGGAACCTTGCTTCATCAAGAGGCTTCGTGAAAAGATCCGCAAGATTTGCCTTGGTGGGAACATACTCCAAAGAAATGTCTCCTCTAGCAACATGGTCCCGAATGAAATGATGACGAATCTCAATGTGCTTGGTCCGGTTGTGTTGCACGGGATTGTGAGCAATAGCAATTGCACTCTCATTGTCGCAAAGAAGAGGCACCTTGTCAAAAGATAGTCCAAGATCCTTCAAGGTTTGCTTCATCCAAAGCAATTGAGCACAACAGCTTGCGGCAGAGATATACTCAGCTTCGGCAGTAGACATAGACACACAGTTTTCCTTCTTCGAGGACCAACACACCAAAGATCTTCCGAGAAACTGACAAGCTCCGGAGGTTGACTTTCTTCCCACTTTGTCACCAGCCCAGTCCGAGTCCGTGTAGCCAATCAGATCAAAGCTGGCTCCCTTGGGGTACCACAACCCAAAGTTTGGGGTATGAACTAAATATCGAAAGATCCTCTTGACAGCCACCATGTGACTTTCCTTTGGTGCGGCTTGAAATCTTGCACACATACCCACACTCAACATAATATTCGGCCGAGATGCACAAAGATAAAGCAAAGAACCAATCATCGAACGATAGAGTTTTTGATCCACCTCCTTACCCTTGGGATCGAGATCAAGATTAACCTTAGTTGGCATGGGAGTCTTGGCACCTTTAACTTGATCAAACTTGAACTTCTTGAGCATGTCTTGGATGTACTTGGCTTGATTGATGAAACTCCCTTTCCTCAATTGTTTGACTTCAAATCCAAGGAAAAACTTCAACTCCCCCATCATGGACATCTCGAAGCGGTTGGTCATGAGCTTGGCAAAATCCTCATTAAAAGTTTTGTTAATAGACCCAAAGATAATGTCATCAACATAGATTTGGCATACGAACAAGTGGCCTCCAACTTTCTTAGTAAAAAGAGTGGGATCAATGAGACCCACTTCGAAGCCACGGTCTAACAAGAGGTCCCTAAGGCAATCATACCACGCACGTGGGGCTTGCTTGAGGCCATAGAGTGCCTTATTGAGCTTGTAGACATGGTTCGGAAAAAGTGGATCCTCAAAGCTCGGAGGTTGCTTGACGTATACCAACTCTTTCAAAGGACCATTAAGAAAAGCACTCTTAACATCCATTTGATACAATTTAAAGTTATGATGGGTAGCAAAGGCAAGGAGCATGCGAATGGATTCAAGGCGAGCAACGGGGGCATAAGTCTCACCGTAGTCGATGCCCTCAACTTGTGAGTATCCTTGGGAAACTAACCTTGCCTTGTTGCGCACGACAATTCCATTCGCATCGCACTTGTTCTTGAAGACCCACTTGGTTCCAATGACGTTTTGACAATCTTTGGGCCGCTCAACCAATGTACAAACATTGTTCCTCTTGAAGTTGTGAAGTTCCTCGTTCATAGCATCAAGCCAATCGTCATCTTCAAGAGCTTCGAAGACTTTCTGTGGTTCCACAAGAGAGATAAACGCATGGTGAGAGCAAAAGGAAGCTAGTTGCCTCCTAGTAGTGGAACCTTTATTGAAATCTCCATAGACATTATCAAGGATATGTCCATCTCGAACAAGCTTGGCGAGACGATAGGCTTGACGACGGGCTTGTGCTTCAATTCGAGATTCTTGAGCGACCACTTGGTCATTTCCACCAATAGAGCCGCCCCCTTGACTATAAGCATGAACACGAGGGTCATCTTCATCAATTTCCACTTCGGGAGAGTCATCACTTGGAGAGGATCCTTGAGGATCATTGACTTGATCTTGATCTCGACGAGCTTGACTTTGGGGAGAAACGTGGCCTTGAGGAGGAGCCCCATCTTGGGGAGGATGATGAGGTTGATGAAGAGCTTGTCCGTGAGAGGTGCCTTGAGTATGAGCCCCATCGAGGGGAGGTTGATGTTGTTGATGAGGAGCTTGTTCTTTAGAGCTTGGAGAGTCATGAGCATGGGAAGCTTCGGAAGAGCTTGTAGGAGCTTGTGCCAAGAAGGTAGGTCCTTGAGGTGCAAGATGATCTTGTGAGAGTGAGGGCTCCACTTGAGTAGAGTTTGGTCCTTCTCCTTCGTCCATAAGGGGATCCTAAATGGGGAGGTGGAAACCCACACCCATTCTTCCTATAGCCTTGGGAGGAATTTCATCACTTGAATCACAAACACCATCTTGCCTAACAAGAGACTCATGATTTTCATCAAACTTCACGTTGCTCGTCTCTTCAACTCTTCCATTGGCTTTGTTGTAGACTCTATAGGCATGGGACTGATTTGAGTAACCAACGAAAATTCCTTCTTGAGCCTTGGATTCAAACTTTGACAACCGAAGTCCTTTCTTGAGTATGTAGCACTTGCACCCAAACACCCGAAAGTAGCTAACATTAGGCTTTTTCCCGGTGAGAAGTTCATAGGGGGTCTTGTTCTTATTCTTGCGGAGATAAAGCCTGTTGGTTGCATGGCAAGCGGTGGAGATGGCCTCGGCCCAAAAGTTGTAAGGAGACTTTAACTCAGCTAGCATAGACCGAGCCGCATCCATCAAAGTGCGATTCTTCCTTTCAGCAACACCGTTTTGTTGAGGGGTGTAGGGAGTGGAGTATTGATGCTTGATTCCTTCATCACTGAGAAACTCATCCAAAGTATAGTTTTTGAACTCGGTGCCATTGTCACTTCGAATTGAGAGGATAGTTGCATTGTGCTTCCGTTGAACCTCATTAGCAAAGTCAATGACGGTTTGTTGAGTCTCACTCTTGTACTTGAAAAAGAACACCCAAGTGTATCTTGAGAAATCATCCACAATAACCAAGCAATACTTCTTGCCTCCAAGGCTATCATGAGAGGGAGGACCAAAGAGATCCATATGCAAGAGCTCCAAACATCTCTCGGTAGTGATTTGATTGAGCGCTTTGTGAGGAGTTTCATGCATCTTCCCTTCAATACAAGCCCTGCAAACACGATCTTTGGCAAAAGAAACATCGTTAATTCCAAGGATGTGGCCCTCGGAGTGAAGTCTTTGCAAAGTTCTCATGTTAACATGGGCTAGGCGGCGATGCCACAACCAGCCCTTGTCGGCTTTAGCATAGAGACATAGAGCATGAGGAGTAGTGGTCCCTGAAAAGTCCACCACGTACAAGTCATGTTCTACATACCCTACAAAAGCAACCTTGAGAGACTTGCTCCACATGAGGACCACGGAATGAGAATTAAAGAAATAAGAAAGACCCATAAGAGCAAGAGCACGAACTGAGAGTAAGTTGTAACCAAGAGTTTTTACAAGCATGACGTCAACCAAGGATACATCCGGGGTTACCACCACTTTGCCAAAACCCAAAACCTGAGAGCTTGTTTTGTCACCATAGGAGACCATGGTGTTGGCAATATTGGGTCTCAACTCGGTCATGATAGACTTGCTTCCGGTCATATGACTCGTGGCACCACTATCAAGCACCCATTTTGATCCGCCGGAAGCATAGTCCTACAAGAAAATCAAGCCTTGGTTTTAGGTACCCATTTTGCAATGGGTCCCCTTTTGTTAGTGACAAGAACCTTTGGCACCCAAATAGCCCAATGATAATCATGCGTGTAAGATGTCCCCACATATCTAGCATATACACGACCATCATGAGATTTGCAAAGAATATAAGAGGGATTGTTCTTTCCAGCAAAGTTGTCACTTTGCAAGAGGGTTAGGCCATTTGGAACTCCTTGGGCCATGCCCTTGTTCTTTTTCTTCTTCTTGTTCTTCTTCTTCTTCTTCTTCATCTTGGCAAGTTGATGCTTCAAAACCTTGACCTCCTCTATGAGATGCTCATGCTTGCAACAAGTGTTAGGAGAACTAGACAAGTCTATAATTTGCACAGCGGAAGACTTAGAAAGATCACAAGTTAGTTGAGTTTGAAGCTGTTCATGAGCCTCAAAAATACTTGAGAATTTACTCTCCAAGGCTTTGTGTTACTCTTTGAGTTTCTCAATATCCTCTTGAGTCTTATCATGACCACCCACAAACTCAGCATTTTCTTCTTGAGAACCTTAATCAAAGCAAGAGCATGGTCACGTTCTTTAATTATAGAGGTCAAAGTGTTGTTATGATCATCTACAAGCTTAGACACATTTTCTTCAAGATTAATTCTCATATTTTGTTCATCCTCAAGACTTTGAGTGAGAGAGGCAATTTCATCGGCAGCATCTCTTTCATTTTTACTTAGCAAGTCAAGAAGTTCTTCCTTTTCATCTAAGGCATCTCTAGCATTTTCAAGTTGTGCAAGTAAGGACTCAAAGCAGTTTTTAGTTTCTTCATCTAAGGTAGCAAAAAATTCACACATGTCAACCATCTCTTTCTTCACCTCTAGACCAACAAGATCAAGAGAGGAAGGCTCACCAGAGATGGGTTGAGGAGTGGGTTTCGATGATACCTCGGTGGCCTTGGCCATGAAGCACTTTTGGTTGGAGGAGATGACATTTTCATTTGGCGAGTCGAAGAGGGATAGACGTGGAGTTGAGGTAGTGGAAATAGCAGCAACCCCCACAATCTCTCCACCATGACCTTCATCATCATCATATTCATCCGTGCCCGAAAGATATTCTTCATGGACCACAATTGCTCGTTCCTTGTTGGTGGCGTTCTTGACGGTGTAGTTCTTGTTTATGGGATGAGGAGATCTTGTCTTGACCTTGCGAATGAGACGACCACCATTGTCTTCACGGTTCTCAAAGGGACACTTGGCCACAAAGTGACTCTTGTCATTGCAATTGTAGCATGATCTTGCTTTGGGAGACTTGTTGGGTGAGTTGAATCTTGAGTTGTCCCTTGATCTTGACTTGAATCCGGACTTGTTCCAAAAGGCCCTTGAAGCGAGAGCAAGATGTTCGTTGAAGGCACATTTGAGATCTTCTTGAGACCACTCACTTGATGTATCATCATCATCAACTTCAATAGCCTTGGCCTTCAAAGCAAGGTTCACTTTTGTTGATCCAATGGCTCTAGCTCGAGCGGACTCCGCATTATTCTTAGCAATAGTCATGGCAATTACTTCACTCAAGACTTCTTGGGAGGTCATTAAGTGAAAGTTGGTTCTTCCCTTGATAGAGTTGAGCTTTTGTTCTTCAAATGGGAGAAGAGCTTGAATGAACTTTCTCTTCATAAACTTGTCATCAACATAGTGAGCCCCAAGGTCCCTCATAGTGGTACAAAGGACCTTAAGGCGCCTATACATGTCTTCAGGGGTCTCATCATCTTGCATTGTGAAACCATCGCACTCGTTGTTGATCTCGTCAAACTTGGAGCTTTGGATGCTAGCATTCCCAACGAAAAGCTCGGTGAGTTGATCCCAAGCTTCCTTGGCAGTGTCAAATTGGCGAATGTGAGCAAAATCCTTTGGAGTCAAGGCCTTTTGAATCATTCCCAAAGTTGTAGCATTGAGTTGCTTGTCCACCACTTCACCTCGTGTCAACTTCTTTGGGTCAAATGGAGAGAATCCATCCTCCACAATCCCCATTAACTCAATGGATGAGCTGGAAATATGTGAGCGCATTAGATATTGCCAATTGGCGAAATTAGACGTATCTAGCATAGGTGGTGCTCCTTGAGGGATAATGTGTGGCATGGGAATGGGTGGATCCGGAGTGTACTTCAGCGGTGGGGGTACCGCTGAGTAGTCCTTTCCTCCATTCTCCCCTTTTGAAGTTGGGTTCTCGGGCTCCTCGATGTTCTCACTTGGAACCTTGGTAGAGGTTTGAGCAACAAAAGCAAGTCCCAAATGAGTGGTGGCAGCCGGGGGAGTTACCCCGGGGGCGGACACCGTAACAGTGGGAGGAACCTCGTTGGATTGGGGTGTGTCAATAGCAACCATGGGGTTTGGCTTGAGGGACTGCAAGAGAGTCATCATTTCCTCGAACTTGGACATCATGGATGACTCCAATTGCTTGAGGTCATCCATAGTGGCCAAGTTCTTGGATTTTTCAGTTTCACTACCCCCTTCGTCGGCCATAGTCTCTTAGGCGGTAAAGCCCGAAATAAGAGCCTGCGCTCTGATACCAATTGAAAGTACCGACTTGAAACAACTAGAGGGGGGGGGTGAATAGGCGTCTACCAATTTTAATTTGTTTCACACTTTTAGGCTCAACGAGAAAGAAAGTTATCTAGAGATGCAACTAAGTGAGCAACCTAAATGCAAGAAAGCGAACACAAACCACAAAAACAGTAAATAGCAAGGAATAAAGGAAGGGAACGAAGTAACCGGCGAGGGGACACGGAGATGTAATTCCCGTAGTTCACTCCCAAGGAGCTACGTCTACGTTGGAGAGGTGTCGGGGCCACACAAGGTCACCCGAGCACCACAAAGGCCTCACCTTCTTCTCCGGTGAGCTCCCCCACAAAGGAGGCCTCACAATCCACTAACCGGTGACCTTGAAGGCGCCAACCGAAACCTTTACACCAAGGTTGAGGGGGAGGCTCCACAACTCAATTGGAGGCCCTCAACGACACCTCGAAGCTTTACAACACATGCCTCAGCTCCGGGGATGCCCTACACCGTCTAGGGTTCCAAGAAACCCAAGAGTAACAAGATCCACAAAGGATGGGTGGGGGAAATCAAATCTTCTTCGGTGGAAGTGTAGATCTAGGTCTCCTCCCTCACCTCTCAAAAGATCGGGTCGTTTGAGTGGCTAGAGAGAGATATCTAGTGAGGTGAAGCTCAGGTATTAATGGAGGAGAGAGAAAAATTCGAGAGAAGTGGGAGGAAGAAGAGGGGTGCCTTAAATAGGCCCCCCTCGCACTGAACCGTTACAGCCCCCGCGACCTCACCGGAAGTTCCGGTGAGAGGCCGGAAGTTCCGCCTGAGCCTGGCTCCAACGGTCATCAGACCGTTGACGCCCGCTCCAGAAGAGCAGCCAGAAGTTCCGGTCAAAGCAGACCGGAAGTTCCGGTGAACTTCCGAGCAAGTTCCGATCAAGTTCCGGCAAATAGCATGTTTCAAAACAGAAACTTTCTGAGCCTTCACCGGAACTTGGGGCGGAACAGGGGCGGAACTTCTGGGTCGCGAAGCGAGTCTGACCGGAAGTTCCGGCCTTCAGGTGGAAGTTCCGCTCAAGCACTTTTGCCAGGAAAAAGTTCCGAGCAAGTTCCGGTCAAGTTCCGGCCAAGTTCCGGCAAATAGCACACTTCAACACAGAAGGTTACTGAACTGCCACCGGAACTTGGGCGGAACTAGCATCGGAACAAACTGCAGAACAGCCCGCAGAAAAAGGTTTGAGCGGAACTTCCGGTCCGGAAGTTCCGGTGAGACTCAAAAGGCCCCAACAGAACAGGAAAAACTCTCTCTCTCACAGAATAATGGGATGGCTGTGGTGGTGCATATAGGTTTGTGCAAAAACAAGTGATTTCCCACAGCCCTCCAACATGGACCCCCTCTTAATAGTACGGTGACCTAAAAACATCAACCAGAAAGAAACTAGGAGAAGACTAAAAAGGCCACCGTCTTCAAAAGATCACAAGAGAGTATACACCACAGTACAATGAGACAACAACGACGTTTCCCCTGAAACTCAAGAGCACAGTTAAAAACAAGGTTGGGATTGTCATTTAACACCAAAAAACATCAGGGGAAGATATAGTCCTTTCACAATCCTAGGGTCATAATCCTACAGGCAACACAGTGCTCGGATACCATCTGTAAGATCCCTCCTTTGTAAAGGAAAAGGATCCCTGTGATTGCAATGCTAGTCCCTGGATCATTTGTAGCATCCACAGTTTAAGATGAAGTACAAAGATACAAAGGTCATTTATTACATCCATTCCAGAGATAAAAACATAGTCTTTTACAACTCATGGCCACAGGCCTAATACAAGAGTTTTGGAATAAGTAAATAAGCATAAGTCTTCATCTTCATGTGCCACGGGCAAGCATGTTGAGTGTAGACTCATGACACCTAATCATCATCGGAGTAACCTGCAACATCACAAGTTACAGCCATAGTGGGTCAATACTTTGGAATAGTATTGGCAAGTGATACCTTAGTAAATTTTAAGTGGACTATATTACTATATGCATTTTGGCTAAGTGTAGCTTGGCTTGCTTTGCTCAAAATAGGTTTTTCCTATTAGTTGAAATCACTAAGTTTTTCTTTGTCAAAAACTTTCCCAAGGAACCACCAATAGATATTGGGGTCCTTCACCCTTGTTTACCCACAATTTTTACTTAGAAGTTGGAATGATGAGATTCTTGATAGCTTCCATGTCTTGATGCTCAAGTTGTCCATTGCCATGGACTTGGCTAAGTACTTAGATTTTCCATCTATAGAGGTTGTGCACTTTCCCCACCAGACTTGGTTTCCCAAGACAGGACCTTTCAGAAGCCTTTCCTTAGACCAAATGGACGCGCTCCAACCTATCATTCCCACTACCACCAACTGTCCAAATGGCTAAGTTCTAGCAACCTATATGATCAAGGCAGAGCCCATATTGCCAAGTGGTTGCACTAAAAGCTTCTCAACACTTGGCCTCTCAAATCCCTTTGTGCCTGGGTGGCATACCACAAGTGAGAAACACAAGGTAAACCATGTCCATGGGCCTTGTGTAACCACTCAACCAAAAACCACCATTCAAGTCCCATTCCACCCAGGAGGTTCATTGACTTAGTTGTTTTATTAGGAAAACATAAGTCCAAAGACTTAGAAATATTTTCATTATAGCACGTATATAATTTACCACCCTTGTTTGCTACTAGCTAGGCTAAGCATGGCATAGTAACTTAACTTAGGAAATTTCCTAGCAATTCTACAATTCTACAACTACTTAGGATTTCCCAAACATAGCATTATGCAAAAAGTAACATGCAAGACTTAGAAAAATATCTCTAATGCTTATACAAAATATAGGGATGAAAATAGTCATGAAGTACCACTTGCCTTGGTAATGGGGTGAGTAGCACTCTTCACAATCACAGTCACTAGCAAAATCTACACAAAAATTTGTAGCACAAAATTACACACAAATTCATATACAAACAGAAATATATATGCATGCATGCAAGAATGCAAAGTAATGATTTTTAAAACTCCACCAACCAAGTGCATGATACAGAAATAAAACCAAGTCAAAAATTTGCTAACTAAACTTATTTAGCACTAAAACAATTTACTAAACAAATTCTATACTCAAAATAATCCTAAACAAGTTTCTGCATAAAGAGTCATTTTAACAGAAACTTTTTATTAAACACATTGCAGATTCTGAAAGGGCTTGTCTCCCTGATTCCAACGACATAAAATTTGCAAAAATCTAACGTGGGAACCAAAAGTTATAGCCATTTCAAAATTGGATCTAAATCTGTTTTCAAAATCTGTTTTAATTCAAACCCTAGCCACGCGTCTTAATCCTATTGACTGATACCGATTCGTTCAGGATCACCCTCCTGTGCCGTTGGATCTAATTAAAACCCACGGCTCAGATCTGCCCATAACGGTTCGCTAACTTATCTAATTCTACGCGTTGGATCCAGATCTTACGGCTACAAATCAACTAACCAAACTCGAGCGGCGCTAGCGGCGGCGACTGGCGGCGACGCGTCTGACAGCGGCAGCGCTGGCGTTCTAGGTCGCGCGGGAAAGGGGGAAGTGGCTTACCAGAACCGCAGGAGGCTGCTGATGCTCAAGGTGGCGATGATTCGGGAAGGGGCGCACTGGCACGGTCTCAGGGGCTCGTCGGAGTTGCGGGCGGCGTCTGTTGCTGGCAGTCGAGGTTGTTGCCGAGGTTTGGCGTCGCCCTAGCGCGAACCAGAGGGGTCAGGTGATGCACAAGATGAAGGCGAACATTCCCGTATGAAAGAGGGGGCAAGGGGCGCTCGGGTTTTACCTCAATTGATCGCCAGAGTCGAGCGGCGGTGCAGGTGGTTGCAGTCGTGAACGGAATCGACGACCTGGGTCACGAGCAGGCAAAAGAAAAGTATCAGGAGGTGCACAATATCATGCTGAGCATCATCGTTTGAACCAGAGAGAGGGGGGCGGTCAAGGCTCACCGAAATCGGTCGCCGGAGTCGTCGGTACTGCGGGACTTCGAGGGCAAATGCGCACAGCCTGGTGGCGGAGTGAGCGAGGAGTGGGGGGAATGACCGTGGCGGGGTGTGGTTTATATAGGCTCAAGCACGACAGGAAACGCCTGGGGCATCAAGGCTAATTACGCCGCGCCATTACCGGCATTGACAGCAGCGGCGACGTGGTCTGCGGGCGCGGTTTGGGGAAGACGAGGGTGACGTGGAGAGGGCCCGCTCGTCAGCAAAACACGCAGAGAGGAGGTGTGGTCTGGTCGTCAGCGACTGCTTGGGTGAACTTGCACGTGCGAGAGAGAGAGAGAGAGAGAGGAAGGCCGGGTGGGCTAGTTGGGCCAGTTCTGCAGCTGGGCTGGAATCCTGGCGCCTGGCCCTTTCCTTTTCTTTTGTCCTTTTCTTTTTCTGTTTTGATTTTCAGGAATGGTTTTGATATGAATTCAAACTCTTTTTGAATTCAAATCTTTCTGGGGTTTTTATAGTGTGCAAAAGTTTCAAATATAGGCATAAAACCATGTGATTGCTTTGCAAAAGCTTGGTCACTCTTGGAGAAGCAAAATATCAGGAGCTTGCACAAGATTTGCAAAATGTTTGAAAAATGGTTTTTGAACCATTTCCATTTTGTAAAACTTGGTTCAAATTTCTACACTCAATCCACTCAACAAAGGAGACAAGCAATCTAGGTTTAAAACATTCAAACTCTCAAATGGTGATGGCCATTTGATTTTTAGCTTGCTCACATAAAATGATAGCACTATGTGCTTTGTTTTTCTGAAATGAGTTTTGAAATTGATCTCAATTCTATATGCATGCATGAATGATATGCAAACTTTGAAATCATGATTTTAGGGATGTTACATACCACCACTCTCATATTGGGTGATGATAGGGAGAAGTCCAAGAAGGAACCGTTCGGGAAGTAGCTCCCCAATCCCGACGCGCACCGGTCCGACCTACACTATCTACATCTCTGGATACGCGGGTTCGAGTTACCACAACCTACTGAGTTCAGCCAACCGCCCATTTCATTATTGGCACATGGTTGCACACGAAAGCTTCCAAACAAAGAAACCAATCATTTCTCAGTGTCCTGGGTGCCTTTCCGCAATGATACCACCAAAAATTATCAATCCCATCACACCCAGGAGATTCATTGATTAAGTTGTTTTAGTTTTCACAAACCAACACATTTAGAAACAACTTCAGTGATGTAACCCAGCCCTCGTTCATCAAAGCATGGCTAAGCACATCTACCAACGGTGGCTCATAAGCAAGGAATGATAGGGAATAATATGGAACGTTGCATAGCATATACACATCAATTCCTACATATGCAATTCTACAAAAACATCTATAATGCATAGGAAAACAATAGGACATTTATGACCAAGATAGCACCACTTGCCTTTGTTGTAGATGTAGTCGATTAGATAATCCTCACAATTCTCATAGATATAATGGTTGCTCTCGTGATAACCACAATACTTGCAATCATAGTAGTTGCAATCACACATGTTGCACTCCTCGCAATCTATCGATCAAACAATTGCATACAACATAAACAATAGCACATAGAGATCAAACAAATACAACAAATGCATGCATGATAATTTAATCAGTCACAATGGTTGCATTTAGTGTTCTGAACATAATTAGATTACATGATGCACGTGGAAAGTCATTTAATGCACTAAAGCTTTTATTACTAAAGTTGTATCGATTTAATATGGTGTATACCACTTTAATTGAACTAAATATGTTTATGTCGTATTAAAATGTGAACTAGATTCTACTGGATAGTGGTAATGCAATTTAGAGACAGTAGCAATTTGATTCACCTAAAAAGGAGTTATAGATATTTTCTTATGATTAAAACACTATTTCAATGGGTTTAAATATTTCTGTATGAATTTCTGTTTTAACAGTACCAAATAATTTGTCATCCAATTTATCTGTATAGATATTGTCAATACAAAACCTTAGCACTTGGATTCACCCTAATCGGAGTTATAGATCTCTTTTGTATGATTTAAATAGTGTTTAATGGTTTTAAATGATTCATATAGTTTCTATTGTCTAAAAATCAAACTAAAATTATATCTGTAATCTCCACGGAATTGTGATTTCAGGGACATATTATTTGTAATTTTCCGAATAGTATTTATTTTCTTATGAATTTATTACTCTAAATAGGCCATTAAACCATTTAAATCTTCATGGCAAAACCTTACAGTAAAATTCTGAACTAATTGCATATTAATGATCTACATGGAACCAGCTTTCCATCGGTATATCATTTATATTTTTGTGACAAGCAATTAATTTACTATGAATTTAATGATTTATAAAGCCATTAAAACTAATTAAATTGCTACGGGTTAAATAATCTGCAAAGGCTAGATCCAACCAGATATTATTAAAGTACATTACAGTATCTTCAATTTGATATATTATTCATATTTTTCGGAGTTACAGATAATTTCTTATGAATTTCTGAACCTAAAAGACCACTAAAACTAATTAAATTACTGCAGTAACCACGTACACTAAAATTTGGATCTATTCTGATAAGATGATTCTACGTAAAATTATCTTCAATTTGATATATTATACACAATTTTTGGACGTGGTATGAATTTCTAATGAATTTTACAAGTTAGACCTACAATATGCAATTTTAAATTCGAACGGAATATTCCAGGGAATATTCCGCTGACTGGACAGGTTGACTTTGCATGCTGACTGGGACTAGATGTTGACTTGAAGTTGACGTGGCGTTGATGAGGAAGCTGACCGGGATGACGACATGGCACACACCGGTTTGATTGGATCTCGACCGTTTGGATAAGATCCGGTGGCTAGAAGAAGAGATTGACCCGATTTTGGCCCAGAATAGACAAGAAACAGATCTGTGTTAGAGAGACAAACCCATAGGTCAAATTTAAAAACTTAGAACATGAAAGTTGTGGGGAATCATTATTCCTACCTTCTCAGCAAAGGAATTTGGATTTGAAGAAACGAGCGCGAGTATATCTTGGATTTACACCGTAAGATCTGAAATATTGTGATGCGAAATTCTCCGGCTGTGGTGGATGAAAAGAGGTGAGGTTTGTCGAGATTGAAAGATTTCGACTATTCCTACAACTTTCGTGTTTTGACCGAAGGCAAATGACGAAGTCTAGATGGGTTAAAAAGCGAAATAAGATTCGGGCATGTGTAGATTCGGGATTTCGAGAAGGGAAACTCGTACAACAGTGGCTCCACGAGATTATATGGAGGTTTGGGATGGTGTAGAGATAGGCCTTGGAGTAGGGAACAAATAGAAAAAACGGAAGTCGATTCGGAGTTGTAGATAAAAAGTTATAAGAGTTTGAGTAGAGATAGGTCTAGAAAACAGATTTTTGCACGCATTTTAAAGCACACCATCGATCCCTTCTTCACGTACGTGCCTGGTCCGGTCGGTCCCTTGCTGGGCCGGCCCGCATAGTTTTTTTTCCTTTTTCATTTTCTTTTTCTTTTTCTATTTACTTGTTTCCCTCATATCTTTTGCATACGAACTCCAAATGACATGATTCTTGTTTCTAAATTTTTCTAAAATCGAATAGATCATTATAGGATCAAATTTGTAATCTTTTTACTAGTTTGGAAGTAGTGGATTTATAAATCCTTGTATATTCCATTTTATTTATATCTTTATTTGTTTGTATTTATTCCATAACTTTTTCATACTAGCTCCAAATGAGCTCAATTTTGTTTCTAAAATTTTGTAGTATTAATTGGATATATTTAGGATATAATTATCAATAATTTATGCCTTAGCAATAGTGGGTTTTAATAAGTCAATTTAATTACCCTTAGGAACATTTGGGCGAATCAACTATAGGATTTGGATACTAGGAATTGAATTTAGTTTGTGAGAACTTTGCATGGATGTAATGAAATGCTTATGAATGCTTCATGATTTTCATTTTGAAATCTTGCACACCAATTCTACAATCCATAATCAATCTATGCCCTTTTGCCTATATGGCTACTTAGGTCATAACAAAAGAATATAAGATTTTGAATTCAAGGTTGAGAGGATTTTCTATTCAAAAAGTTTCTTCTCATTGAGAATTTTCAACATAGTAAAACAATCAATCAAACTTATTTATTTATTTCACATTCCAAAATTAGGAGAATTTTGGGATGTGACAGACCCTTCTGTAGTATCCTGCCAAGCCAAGGAAACTACGAACCTCTTTTACTGACTTAGGAGATTCCCATTCAGTTACAGCTGAAACCTTAGCAGGATCAACTGCTACACCATCTCCTGACACAACATGTCCAAGAATCCAACTTCATTCAACCAAAACTCACACTTGCTGAATTTGGCATATAGCTTATGTTCTCTAAGCTTCTCAAGTATTAAACGCAAATGTCCTTCATGCTCTTCCTTGTTCTTGGAGTAGATCAAAATGTCATCGATGAAAACAACAACAAAATTATCAAGGAACTCCATGAACACCTTGTTCATCATATTCGTGAAATAAGTTGGTGCATTGGTTAAACCAAATGACATCACGGTGTACTCATACAATCCATACCTAGTGGTGAAAGTTGTCTTAGGTATGTCTTGTTCCCTTATTTTGAGATGGAAATAACCTGATCGAAGATCAATCTTTGAGAATACACATGCTCCTTCTAGCTGATCAAACGAGTCATTAATTCTAGGCAAAGGGTATTTGTTCTTGATAGTCACCTCATTGAGTGAACGGTAATCTATGGATAACCTTTTACTTATATCCTTCTTTTCCACAAACAAGACTGGTGCTCCCCAAGATGAAGAACTTGGTTGAATAAATCCTTTCTGCAACTGTTCTCCAAGTTCTTTCTTGAGTTCTTTCAACTCATCAACTGACATCTTGTATTGTCTCTTTGCTATTGGTCCTGATCCTGGTAGCAAGCCAATAAGAAACTCCACATCTATATCTGGTGGCTTAAGAGAATTTAGCTTACTCCCTTTTGATTCAAAGTTAGTGTTGAATCTAATCCTTTTGTTTTCTGGAGTTGTGAGTGTGATAGTATGGTTGGCACAATCTAGCACTCCCTTGTGCTTAGTCATCCAGTCCATTCCCAAAATGACATCCAATCCTTGGGAGTTTAGGATTATTAGATTAACTGGAAACTTATACTTCCCAAACTCTATGACTAGATCATGACATCCTGAGTTCACTATCATTTCTCTGCCAGGAGAACTTACTTTTATAGGACACCCAATAGTTTCTACCGGTAGTTCATTTCTTTCAACAAATGCTCTTGATATGAATGAATGAGATGCACCAGTATCAAAGAGAACAAATGCTAGAACAGAATTGAGTTTGAACTTACCAGCAATAGCATTAGGTTCCTCATTGATTTCTTCCACATTGATGTGGTTCACTTGCCCCTTCTGGAAAGGGTTGGGCTTGTTGGGTCCTTCAACTTTCTTTTCTGGGCACTCATTTGCATAATGTCCCATCTTCTTGCACTTAAAACATTCAACCTGACTAAGATCCTTCTTGACAGGCTGGCTTCCACTACCACTTCCACTTCCATTGTGGTGGTTCTTGTATCCACTCTTGTGATTCTTGTACTTGTCATTGTCATGACTACGGTGATGCTTGTTGTCATGATGACGGTTGTGGTTGTGGTGCTTGTTGTACTTTCCATGCTTGTGGGATCCAGAATTCCCACTGTCATCATAATGGGAACGCTTGTGAGACGATCCCGAGCTATGCTTGTCCGAGTGCTTCCTCTTCCTGCTTTCAACCTGTTTTATTTTCCTCTCCAAAATAGCAGTCTTGCCACAAAGAGACTGATAAGTGGGGACATATGATTAGTTGTCTTTATTCTAGTAGCTTATGTGTGCAACCATGTGACATGAGAATGGGTGGCTGGTTGGACTCAGTAGGTCGTGGTGACCCAAACACAGCGTAGCCAGAGATGTAGTGAATGGTAGGTTGGGACCGGTGCGCAGTGGGGTTTGGGGATCTACTTCCCGAATGGTCTCTTCATGGGCTTCTCCCTATCATCACACAATATGAGTGTGGTGGTACTAGCTGGGTCTATAAACTAAGTGCTTTGCAGTGTCCCCGGTTACGGACAAATGAGTTTCTTGATATTGATACTATGCCATATTCTCGCTCATCCTTATTTCTTGATTTCTAAAACTTGAGGGGTGAACTTAATGGGTAGTTGTGAATCAAATTGGTTTAATAAAGTAGGACAAAGTGTTTGGAAAATGCAAGCTAGCCATAGCTCCACCTGCCAAATAAGCATGCAGTTGCTATGTCTATTGTCTCCCTATTTAGCGCTACTTGCCATACATTCCATGTATTGACCCTTCGGGGCTGCTACGTTTTATGTTGCAGGATATTCTGACTCTGATTGATTAGATAGGTCGCGGTACTTCACAATACACATGTTCGCTTGTGGGGAATTTGGATATTGAAGGACTTATTTATTTATGTTTGATACTTGAATAAGTTTGAGCTAGCCTTTGAGCTAAGTTTTATTGTAATAAATGTATATTCTAGATCTTCGTTATTTATGATACACGGATATTTTACTTTGTTATTCATCTAAGTTCTATGTAAGGCAATGAACCGATCTAGGGATTGGCAAGTTGCATAGAAGCTACAGTCTTTTCAGTATTGTAGTGTTACATATTTGGTAGCCAGAGTTACGTCTACGGAGAAGTTTGGCGATGGCCGATGGCGGCGCGTGATGCGAGCTCTAGCCAGAGCGAGGGGGATAGGAAAGGCAGGTCCTTCCATACTGGTGGCTCACCCTTAGTGTGATTGAGGGTAGAGGAGGCACGAGGAGGCCGGAATGAATGTCGATCAGCGGTGGACGGCGTCGGGTACGATGGTCCTATTGCAGCGAATGGCACCTCTCCTGCTTGCGCTGGCTGGGGAAATCGATGGAAACGAATGAGGCGAAGCTTCCTGGCTTCACGGCGAGGCTCGCGACGACCGGAAACATCGGTGACGGACGACTCTAGCCGGAGATAGGTTTCAGGAAGAGAGGAACCGCAAGAGAGAGGGCGCGGGGAAGAGTGAGAGGATAGGGATGAGAGCACCAGGCGCAGAGACATGCACGGCGACGTTCTTATCCTCGCGGGATCCTCAGCGGTGGCACCAATCATGGCGGACGAGCGGCGAACAGCGTCAAACGCGCCACTGAGCTGCTTCTCTCTATGTCACGAGGAGGAAGAAAAGAACATGACTACGAAAAGGTATGTGCCAGGTTGGGCCGCGCGTGGGCTGCGAGCTGATGTGCGTGTCCAGGCAGGAAAGAGAGGAAGAGATGGGCTCGGCCCAGGTTAGCTAGGATTCCTTATTTTTTTCCTGGAACTAGTTTTCTATTTGTGTTTCTATTTCTAAGAGATAACAACTTGCTAGATGGACTCGCCAGGGCCTTGCAGGAAGCTCTTGACCTTCTGTGTGGGCAAAGCATCAATCAAATCAAGGGCATGCGATTTGAGTATTAACCAAGGCATGATTTTATGGGACAAACGCTGGAGGCACCATATCACCCGGAGCTAAAGCATCAAGTGGACCACCTCAGCTTCATGATGTATGACATGCAGAAGGAGTTGGACAATTCCCACTCCTACACCAACCACAACTACGCCATCGCAATCAAGAAGGACCAGACCATCGCCATGCTTGTGAAGAATCGCTAGTCTCGTCGCCGTCATCTTGACAAGAAGGATCGCATTATTTCCCGCATTCGTCTCAAGGTGACAGACTTGGAGGAGACCATCCATGAGCGGGACATGCAGCTTGAGGAGAGGGGGAATGCAGTGGAAGACATTGGTGGAGACCCCTACCACTAGTGCAGATGGTGGCCACACCGGTTCATAAGGCCCTCTAACAGCTGTTCTGGAACCGCTGTTGGGGGATCGGTGTTAGAGGCCCCCCCTTTAACAACGGTTCTTATACGAACCGGTGTTAAAGGGGGCTGCCGCAGCGCTCAGCCCCCCTTTAACACCGGTTCATAACACGAACCAGTGTTAAAGGTTCTGTGTTGCGTCAGGAAAAGTGATAAATCTTTGCCGCGGCAGGAAAACGGCCTAAATCTCTGCCGCGGCAAGAAAACGGCCTAAATCTCTGGCACGACAGAGTTTTGCCGCCGCTCTGTTCTGGGTGTATTTCTGCGGCGCGGCGGGGACGGGAAGGTGGGATGGGGAATCGATCGGGAGCGGTATACACATACATCGTCGTCGGTGCATACGAGTACATGAATAATTAAGCAACTATTATTATACACAAACATCGTCATTGTGTGGTATTCTCCGTAAATGTTGAAGCATCAAGTACAAGACAAACACGTTCAAGCATATATACAACTTTCATTTTGGTGGATATCTAAAGAGTTCTCTGCCAGGCGTGACGACCTCATCAAGTATGAACCCCGCCAATTCCTCTTGAATGGCTCGTATGCGGTCAAATGGTAGGAGTTGGTCCCGCATCTGTTCGATCTAAATATATATGAAGAATGGGGTCAATATATATATAAGAATAAAACTCAACACAATTGATGGTAATAAAATAATGTTGTGTACTTTGTTTACTTACTCTAAGTTTTTCTAGTGCGGCTTGGCCCATCACACATATCGTGTTCCGAATAAACTCGCAAACATAGTATCCACATAAGTTATTGCTGGGTCCCTGATGCGCGCACTTTACGAGAATAGAGAGTTCAATCAAAATAATAATCAATAAAGCATGATATAATGGAATTGGAATCAGAATCAAAGAGATATGCAGACCTAGCTAGCTAGTATTACTTACATTTTGGTATACCAATTTAAGTTCTTCTGACCATTCACCCACGGCCCTGCCCGTGAACCTTTTCCAAACCCTGTCCGGCAAAGAAAATGGATAAAGGAGTAAGTAATTACTTGTTGTCATGAAAGTTGCCGATCTAGTGCGATAATATGATTGAAATTACCTCTAGAGCATCTCTTTAAAGTCTGCCCATAGCTCATGCTCTTTTCGTAACGATTCCATGACAAGGACTTTTCCTGAGTCAGGTTGAATGACTAGCAGAATAAAGTGGAACCTACGCACGCATAACTCATCATCAGTTACACTTAACATCGAGTAAGCCGAAACAGAATGTGTACAAGAGAGGGTAACACTCACGAGAAGTTGTAAGGCAATAGTATTTCCCTTTTGGTTTGTTGTCTCGGTAAAGACGTTAGCAAGAAATCTTCTGTTTTCCCGGGTTTGAGTTTTACCACTTGTTCATGAACTCTATTTGGGTCAACGAACCCAATGTCAAAAGGGCCTCCTTTCATGCATTCCATAACCTTTTTCCTGCATAATAGTATATATATACATATATGGTGAGCATATATATATACATGCAATATATGAATTGAATGAGATGAGATAGAAATTAAAGAAATAGTACTTACACACAATAAAGGCTGATGGAAGCTTTGTCGAGTTCCTTCTGATTGAATTAAAAATGCAAGTCTTGAATGTTGAAGCTGATGTCGTCGTCTCCGCATAAGAAAATCTGATCTCTTATATGCGCCGTGATCCATTCTCCCTTTCTCGTCTTGCAGAAATCAAGGTACCACTTGTGCAATCTTCGCATCTTTCTTGGTAGATTCTTGAGCTCCTCTTTCTTCACGAGATTCTTCTCATACTTCCATGGCTGTATGGGGTTGACATCACCCGTGGGCATGTTGTCTCCCATGATGTTCAAGTATGCAATGTAAGTCATCCCCATCTCATTGGCCTTTGTTTGTAGCTCTGCCTCGTAATCATTTACAGGAGGAGCGTTCCGTGTGTCGAACACTTGGAGCGGGGCGCATGATTGCTTTTCCTGCTCTCCGAGCATGGGAACTGTTTTCAGTCTCCCTCCGTCTTGCACCCCCTTTCAAAATCTAGCGCTCGTAGTCGGGCACAAGTGGGGTTTCAGGTTTCAAAAGATTATTGTAAAACTTCTCCACCACCAAAGGATCTATTTTCTCCTTTGGCTCGGCCCGTCTAGGTGCAAATAATTTCTTGACCTCTTCTTCTGAGATCCTCTTGGTCTCCTCGTCACTGCGATTCCACGGTAAAACCAGCAATGGCTTGGCGGAAGGCTACGAGACATAGTTTCTTGAACTCTTTGGCGTACGGTTTCCTGCGGATTTCTTCGTGGTAGTGCTAGTGATGCTCCTCGTGGAAGTTCTCTTCCACTTACGCTGAGGAGATGGCTGAAGCGCCGGAGATGGCTGACGCGCAGGAGATGGCTGGCGTTGAAGATGGCTCACGCGTAGGAGATGGCTGGAGCGCCGGAGATGGCTAAAGCGTCAGAGACGATAGGGGAGTATTCTGATGACTTGGAGACGGCTGAGGCGGCTCAGACTGCTGACGCTGCGGAGACGGCGGGGGTGCCAGTGGCCTCCAATTTGGAAGCATGATGTGTTCCTTCTTCCAAAGAATGGTTTTTTTCACTGCAAATTTGAGTTGAGTTTCCCCTTCACTTGTAGCATGGTCAAGCTGTGCTTCCTCATATTCCTTCACAACCTCATCCACCCCGACAATAGCATAGCCATCTGGAATCGGTCGGCAGTGGTAAGTTCCACCAGCTACAGGAGGTAAGGCATAGCCGACCGCCACCTTAATGGATAAGCCCACTAATCTCACATGCAGCTCGGCGTGTTCGCTTTCCTGATCTCATTCACGGGGTATCGAGGACCCGCCATTTCAAGTGTGGGCTGCATGTTCTCCGTGGAAGCCATGCTGCTTTTCCGCGTAGAGTCTGGGCCGCCGGCAGCTTCCAATGCAGGCTCTTTGTGCTGCTGAGATGGGCCGGTAGCTTGCTGGCTCTTTTGTGCATTCACTTGCGCCTGCAGCGCCACAAGTGCATGTTCTATCTATGTCATCAACTCTGTACGCTCTTTTTCTTTTCTGCCGCGTCATCTGTAAGAGTCGCCCCACTCGGCAAACCCATCCTTCCACGTCATACCCCATGTGCCTCGTGCATGTCCAGGGTGTTCTTTTTTACCGATGGCGCGTGTGAGCTGGTCATTCTCTCTGTCGGGATGGAAGGTCCTGGCGGCTGTTTCCTCGTATTCCGTGATGAGTTCAGTGACGGGTTTGGCAAGGAGGGATGGGAAGATACACAATCCCGTTTCTAGGTCCAACCTTGCCCCGATTCCGTAGAACCAAGTCTTTGAACGTAGGTCCCACCCATGTGTCCTGGTTTTGATCCCTCTATCGCGCAGGGCCTTCTTAGCTTCCTCCCACTTAGGCCTTTGAGATATGTAGCCACCTGACCCTGTCCTCTGGTGATATTCCTTCTTTCGGGCATTTAGCATATTGGTTTCTGACCTCTTTGTAGCTATAGCACCTTCCTTGTATGCCACAAATTCGGGCCAGTGAGGTGTTATCTTCGCCTAATATGCGTCTTCGAAATCTGGTGTCTCGCGAGCTTTGACAAATTTGTTCAATTTTGTCTTCCAGTTGCGGAAAGCGTCAGCCATCTTCTTTAGAGTCCACTCTTTGACCTTTTCCTTTATAACCGGTTTGTTTTCATCCTCCTCTAGCGGAAGGGTGAAATTTACCAACAGCGAATTCCAAAGCGTTTCTTTGGATCTTTCATCGACAAAGGTACCGTCTCCCTTCTTTGGCTTATTCCAATATTAAATTATGATTGGGATTTGGTCCCTAACAAGAACTCCAGCCTGACGTACAAATTTGTCTGCGGCCTTCTTGGGCTCCATCGGCCTGCCATCAACACGGACTGCTTCGATCATGAACTTTGCACGATCTTTAAACCGATGGCTCGCGCCTCGCTTGCTCTTTTTCGTAGAAGAAGATTGTTGCTGGCTGGTAGATCCAGAGGGCTAAAAGAATAAAGAAGCGTTAATTAATACATGTACATATATACAAATCAATCGGTGGAAGTCAGCAGAGAGGATTAATCCATGCATATACCTCGACGGACTTTGTAATCACTAAAGTGCGTTCACCGGAGTCGTCATCTTCTCCATGACTACTTGAGCTGTCATCATGTCCCTCCAAGTTTAGATATTGTGAGGTGTCCTCGTGGATGATGTTCTCCATTATTTCTTCCTCTTCAATGTTTCTACTGAGTGGATCCATAGTTTCTAAAACAATAATATTATCTAGAGTAAGAGAGTAAACATTCAAGTGGACTTGGATTCATACACAAATATACATATTATTCATCCAAAAATACACAAATAAATACACAAATGAAATTAAAACCCTAAGGATGCTTGATCATTTTAAACAAGATCTGAGGGGTCCAAACCCTAATTCGGAGAAATCCCGGATGCATATGAGAGAGTTCATTATGTTCTTCTAATTAAACTTGTCATGTAAGTTGATTAAACCTTAATTCGGAGAAATCCTGGATGCATATGAGAGCGACCTAGGGCGCGCGAGGTAGCGGGTTCACCTCAGCCTGATGCGGCCTACCTAAAACGGGCGGCCCCACTACCTAGGGGTCACCAGAGCGACGTTAACGATGACGGCCAGCGGCGGCGCTTGTAGAGCAGTGAGGTGACGACCCTAAACTAATACTAACACTAAAATACACTAAATAACCCTAAAAAAATACACTAAACTACACTAAATAAATAACCCTAAACTAAATAACCCCAAACTAATAACCCTAAACTAAATAACCCTAAACTAAATAAATAACCCTAAACTAATAACCCTAAACTAATAACCCTAAACTAAATAATAACCATAAACTAAATAACCCTAAACTAATACTAACACTAAACTACTAATAATACACTAAACTACACTTATAAAATACTAACTAATTAACTACTAATAATTAACACTAAACTAACCTAAAAAAAGAGGTGCAGTGCTCACACCTGCGGGGCGCCCGGCCGGCAGCGCGGGTGGCGGGGTGCGGGCAGCGCGGGTGGCGCGCAGAATGGCTGCGGGAAGGCGTGGCACCCTGCGGGAAACGGGCGGCGGCTGGCGCCAGCGGCGGAGGCGATGAGCGACGTCGGGGTAGCGCGCGTGAGGACGACGGACGACGATGGCGGACAGCAGGGCGGCGACGGCGACAGGCGTGGACGACGAGCTCCTTTACTTCCTCTGCTTCCTGTTCGATCGATATGGCTGGGGCAAGGGAGGAAGAGGAACCCCGCGCGTGTTATAACCCCCCCCCCCTCTTTAACACCGGTTCGTGGGTAGAACTGTTGTTAAAGGGGGGGATTTCGTTTCGCGCCCGCACCCCCCCTTTAACACCGGTTCCAACCACGAACCGGTGTTAAAGGGGGTGGGGTGTGCGCGCACAAAACGAAATAAATGCCCCCTTTAACACCGGTTCTTGGTTGGAACCGGTGTTAAAGGGGGTGCATTTATTTCGTATATTAAAGGGTTGGGGGCTTTTTTAATTCATAAAATAGGATAGAATTTAGAAAATTCATATCTTTTTCATTTCAACTCAGAAAAATATGAATAATATATCATAATTTTCAAAAAAATAAGATCTATCCAGTCAAATAAAAACGAATCTAACCCTATTTTATTAGAACAAATCATATTTTATTTTGTATTAACATTTTTGAATTGTTTGGATATTTAAATGCCGCATCTTTTGTATACTTTGGAATCTGACAAAACCTCGCTAAACTTGCATTGGATTTTTGATAAAATAGCATATTGTGAACCTAAAAAAGATTTTTGTAAAAAATCATGAGCATCGTATCATGTACCTGTAGTTCATATCTGACCCACTTCCTACCGATTTGGCAGGAATTTGTCTTTTTCACCAGAGGTGGACGGAAAGGTTTCAGATCCCCTTGTTGGTACATTGTCCATATAAGGTGGTCTATTATTTTTGTAAAATGTGGTGGTAGTTTTTTGAATTAGCCATTTGGTGGTTGCTTCACAAAATTGTCCGTTTTTTATGCTCAGAAAATGGAAAATGCCTTTTTGGTGCGACAAAAAGGAAAACTTCCTCTTGAAACATTGTTTCCCATTCCATGATGCACATGTATGCACAATATGGCCACATTATCAAAAACTATGCCATGATTCTAGCCATAATATTGGTCATTTGACCCGAAAGCCAAGAAACCTCGAATGAGATGGGTCATTTAGTGAAGGTTTTTTTGAGACATAATCAATATACCAATTTTGATATTTTTCCTTCTAACTATGTCACATAATATAACACCACGCAAAGGTTTCGCATTGTTTTGATCGTTTTTTAATTTTTTATCCCCGTTTTAAATGTAGGGGTTCGTAGCATGGAAAACAGAAAAAATTCTACTGCATACAAACAAACAAGACAAGATCTATCTACTAGATTGTAGCAACGAGTCGATAGAATAACTCACCCTCTAAGATTCCAAAGTGTTTAACGAGAGTAGATTCTCGTGGGTGATGTAGTCGTACTCTTGCCGATCTCAAGATCGTGTAGACGATCCTTCCGGCGCCGCGTTACGGCAGAGCTCCCGCAGTCGGTCACACGTTCGGTACTCGATGAAGACCTTCCTCTCCCTTGTTCCAGTAGGCAGCGGAGGTTGTAGCACTCTCCTCGTGATTCCGGCAGCACGACGGCGTGGTACCGGAAGTAGAGGGGAGATCTCGCAGGGCTTCGCCTTAAGCCGGAGCGAGTATGGTGGACTATGAGAGAGGCCTTGGCGATCTAGGGTTTAGAGGCACCAAGGGAGAGAGGGCTAGGCCGGTGGCTAGGGCAAGGGGAGGGCCCCAACTCGGCGGCTAGGGCAAAACCCTAGGGCGGCGGCGACTTGGTGGCCGACGGCTAGGGTTAGGGTTTGGTGGAGAGAGGTGTGTGTCTAGAGGGGCACCCCTGCCCCTCCTTTTATAGGTGGGAGGGCGCCGGCCAAGGGGAGGGAGTCCTCCCCCAAGTCGTCCTCCTTGGCCGGCGGGTGGAGGGAGAGGAACTCCTCCCAAGTAGGTTTCCTACTCTCCCTCCACCAAGCAAAACTGCCGTTTGACTTTTCAAATTGGCGTTTGACTTTTCAAACTAGGATTTGATTTATCCCTTTATTTTGCCCAGCCATGATACCTAGTACATGATGCAACAATTCCAACTTGTTATGACACATTCATGTACCCTTCCCCTCCGAAGTGCCGGACCTTCCGGACCCTTCTAGAACATTCCCGATGAAAACACCGAAATCATTCTCCAACTCCGAAACAGGACTTTCCTTATATGAATCTTATTCTCCGGACCATTCCGGATCTCCTCGTAATATCCCGGATCCCATCCGAGACTCCGAACAACATTCGGTCTCTTACTCATCATTCCATAACTACTCAACAACATCGAATCCTTAAGTGTGTCTCCCTACGGTTCGTGAATTATGCGGACATGATCGAGACACTTCTCCGAACAATAACCAATAGAGGAATCTGGAAATTCATATGGCTCCCACATATTTCTATGATTACTTTGCTATCGAATGAACCATTTACATACGATACCAATTTCCCTTTGTCTCACGATAGTTTACTTATCCAAGGCTTTGATCGTCGGTATCTCTGCATACATAGTTCAACCTCGTTACCGATAAGTACTTTTTTCTCGTTCGCGTGATATGTGATCCATTGTGAGCCAGTCACATGCGTGCAAGCTAATTGGATGACATTCCACCGAGAGGGCCCAGAGTATATCTATCCGTCATATGGATGGACAAATTCCACTCTTGTTCCATGTGTCTCAACCCATACTTTCCGAACACTCAATGCCACCTTTATAGCCACCCAGTTACGGTGTGGTGTTTGACGTCATCAAAGCATCCTTCCGGTGATGGTGATAAGCATGATCTCATGGTCGAAGGAATTAGGTTACTATGTATCAGAAAGCTTATAGAAATTGAACTATTAAAATGACTTGATCTTTATGCTACGCTTATCTATAGGAGTATGTCCATCATACCATTCTCCTAACGATATGATCTTGTTGTTAATAACATTTCAATGTTCATGATAGGGAAACCACAATCATTTAGTAACCAACAAGCTAGTATTATGAAGAGGCTTTACCAGGGACTCTAATTTAGTTTACAAATCACACAAGTATTAATGTTTCCTGGTTAATACTATTATAGCATGAATGTAAACATTCATAATAAACACAAAGATATAATAATAACTATATTTATTATTGACTCTAGGGCATATCTCCAACATTAAACTATCGTCAAACTTTGTCGAACAACGGGCATGAAGATTCTTAGCTCAGGGCCAAGCCTCGCTCAACTTGCATTGGATTTTTGCTAAAATAGCATATTGTGAACCTAAACATGATTTTTGTAAAAAATCATGAGCACCGTATCATGTACTTGTAGTTCATATCTGACCCACTTCCTGCCGATTCGGCCGGAATTTGTCTTTTTCACCAGAGGTAGACGGAAAGGTTTCAGATCCCCCTGTTGGTCCATTGTCCATATAAGGTGCTCTAGTATTTTTGTAAAATGTAGTGGTAGTTTTTTGAATTAGCCATTTGGTGGTTGCTTCACAAAACCGTCCGTTTTTTATGCTCGGAAAATGGAAAATGCCTTTTTGGTGCGATAAAAAGGAAAACTTCCTCTTGCAACATTGTTTGCCATCCCAAGTTTGATATTTTTATTATGATAGAACTGTAAATAAAGTACATAATGCAACTAACAGTAAGTTACATAAAGCACGACTGAAAATTAAGATACATAAAAGAACTGAAAATTAAGATACATGGCCAGATTAAGTCACAATCGGCCGAACTTGTTTCAGAATGTTGGAGTGATTCAGTAATGCTCCTGCCTACACCTGTAATACTCGCCACTGTAGTCGTCGTACTCGCCGCCGCCGTCGTCGCTGTCATCGTCGGGGTCGCCGTAATTGAACCTTGAAGGGAGTACGCGTGGGCTGGATATGAGGGTAGCGCAGACGGGGTTAGAGGTGGCGGCAGTGTCCGACCGTGCCACCATAGCCGACGGCCGACCTGGTTGAAGTTCGGAGGAGGTGGGCCGTCCTCCTCATGCCTGGCGAGCGCCCTCTCACGCCGATCTCCGAAGAAGGCTTCCCAAGTAGGGAAATAGTCGGGATGTCATCTAGGATTCCTCCGCTGCTCTGGCGTGAGCTCGAAGTAGTAGTGGTTCGTGATGGCCATCCGGCACGCCACACCTAGAGGGACAGGAGGAACCGGCACGCCTCCAGCGCTCAGCATCCAGCCGACGGGGACACAGTAGCCCGGCGGGCAGGGGTAGTTCGAGGCGCAAAGCGCCTCCGCCTCCCTGGGGGTTATTGCTATGGTGGAAGCCATGGGAAAGAGTGATGAGGTTGCAGATATGAGTCTAGAGATGTGCAATGACAATGGAGGCCAACACTACATATATATATAGTGAGAAATGGCTGGAGGGAAGAACTGGCGGTAAGAACTAGCGGGAAGAACTGGCAGGAAAAAATGGCGGGAAGAAAAATGGCGGGAAGAAAAATGGCGGGAAGAACTGGCGGGAAAAACTGGCAGGAAGAAATGGCGGGAAGAAATGGCGGTAAGAAATGGCGGGAAGAAAAATGGCGGGAAGAAATGGAAGGAAGAAAAATGGCTCATTTAGTACATATACTATTAACAGAAGAAATATGACATTGATTTCCATGTTGAGATACATATGTCTGTCAAAAATGGCTCAATTAATACATATAGTCAATCTTATGATCACGTCGGCCGTAACCATGGAGTATCAGCATCGTTTATCAGGATGGTTGGGTCAGTCTTCACTCTGAAGGGCAGAATTTCATCAAACTTATTATAATCTTCTGACATGTCTGTCTTGTCCTCCACTCCCACGATGTTTCTTTTCCCTGAAAGAACTATGTGACGCTTTGGCTCATCGTGTGATGTATCTATTTGCTTATTTTTTCTATTTTAGGTTTGGTAGACATGTCCTTCACATAGAAAACCTGAGCCACATCATTGGCTAAGACGAATGGTCCATCTAAGTTCTTGTCTACCTTCATAAGATTGTTGAGATCCACTATTGTCATTCCATACTTATTGTCTACCTCAACCCCTCCTCCTGTTAGCTTGACCCATTTTCATCGAAACAAGGGGACCTTAAAATTAGGTCCATAGTCAAGTTCACATATCTCCTCTATGAACCCATAATACGTGGTCTTTTTCCCATTGTCTTCTGCTGCATCGAAGCAGACACCACTGTTTTGGTGGGTGCTCTTTTTATCTTGGCCTATCGTGTAAAATGTATTCCCATTTATATCGTACCCTTGGAAAGTACATGCAGTCGAAGATGGTGTCCTGTCCAACACGTACAGCTGATCCCCAATAGTGGTTTTATTCGTGAGAAGTCTTTGCAGCCAGCCGCCAAAACTCGCCATGTGTTCACTTATAATCCATTCATCAGACCGCCCCGGGTATTTGAGGCGTATTAAATTCTTGTGTTCATTGATATACGGGGCAACCAAGATTCATCTTTGTAAAATCGTGTAGTGTGCTTCATTGAGAGAATGCCCGTCCCTACATATCATTGCTTTACATCCTAGGGTGCCTTTTCCACGCAGTCTCCCCTCATGTCGTGATTCTGGAACACCAATTTCCTTAAGGTCAGGAATAAAATCAACACAGAACTTAATGACCTCCTCTGTTACATAGCCCTTGGAGATGCTTCCTTCTGGCCTAGCACGGTTATGAACATATTTCTTTAAGACTCCCATGTACCTCTCAAAGGGGAACATATTGTGTACAAATACAGGACCGAGAATGGCAATCTCTTCTACTAGGTGAACTAGGAGATGCGTCATAATATTGAAGAAGGATGGTGGGAACACCAACTCAAAGCTGACAAGACATTGGGCCACATCTGTATGTAACCCTGGTAGGCTTTCTGGATCGATTAGCTTCTGAGATATTGCATTGAGGAATGCACATAGCTTCACAAGGGTACTCGAACATTTTCAGGTAGAAGCCCCCTCAATGCAATCGGAAGCAATTGTGTCATAATCACGTGGCAGTCATGAGACTTCAGGTTTTGGAATTTTTTCTCTGCCATATTAATTATTCCCTTTATATTCGACGAGAAGCCATACGGGACCTTGATATTGCTCAGGCATTCAAAAAAGATTTCCTTCTCTGCTTTGGTAAGAGCGTAGCTGGCAGGAGTTAAGTGGCATCGTTTACCCTTCTCGTTCTCAGGATGCATAGGCTCTTCAGGGTCTTTCATACGTTGCTGGTCCTACCGTGCTTCTAGTGTATCTTTTGTCTTCCCATACACTCCTAGGAAGCCTAGCAGGTTCACGCAAACATTCTTCGTCACGTGCATCACATCGATTGAAGAGTGGACCTCCAAGACTTTCCAATAGGGTAGGTCCCAAAGTATAGATTGCTTCTTCCACATGGGCGCGTATCCGGCATCGTCATTCATAACAGATAGACTGCCAGGACCTTTTCCAAAGATTACTTCTAGGTCCTTGACCATACCAAATACCTCCTCACCGGTACGGAGGACAGGCTTCCTCCGGGGTTCTGCCAGACGTTTTAAATGCTTGCCTTTCTTTCTTATTGGATGCAGGTTCGGAAGAAATCGACGATACCCTAGGTACACAACCTTCTTACATTTCTCCAAATATACACTTTCAGTCTCATCTAAATAGTGTGGGCATGCATTGTATCCCTTGTTTGTCTGCCCTGAAATGTTACTAAGAGCAGGCCAATCATTGATGGTTACGAAAAGCAATGCTCATAGATCAAATGGCTCCCCTTTATGCTCATCCCACATACGTACACCTGGTTTGGCCCACAGCTGTAAAACTTCTTCAACTAATGGCCTTAGGTACACATCAATGTCGTTGCCGGGTTGCCTCGGTCCTTGGATGAGCACTGGCATCATAATGAACTTCCTCTTCATGCACAACCAAGGAGGAAGGTTATAGATACATAGAGTCACAGGCCAGGTGTTGTGACTGCAGCTCTGCTCACCAAAAGGATTCATGCCATCTGTACTTAGACCAAACCTTAAGTTTCTTGCATCATGTGCGAAGTCTGGGTACTCTTGCTCGACTTTTCTCCACTGTGACCCATCAGCGGGGTGTCTCAACATCGCATCTTTCTTACGGTATTCCATGTGCCACAGCAACAACTTGACATGCTCTTTATTTCTGAAGAGATGTTTTAACTGTGGTATTATAGGAGCATACCACATAACCTTGGTAGGAACCTTCTTCCTAGGGGCCTCGCCCTCAACATCGCCAGGATCATCTCGTCTGATCTTATACCGCAGTGCAGTGCATACCGGGCATGCATCCAAATTCTTGTACTTCTCACTGCGGTAGAGGATGCAGTCATTAATGCAGGCATGTATCTTCTGCACGTCTAATCCTAGAGGGTAGACAACCTTCTTTGCTTGGTATGTACTGTCGAGCAACTCATTATTTCATGGAAGAAGATTCTTCATTTTTACCAACAACTTTGAAAATGCGCTGTCAGTCACACCGTTCTCTTCCTTCCATTGCAGCAAATCCAGTGTGGTACCTAGCTTTTTGTGGCCATCTTTGCAAGTTGGGTACAACAATGTTTTGTGATCCTTTAACATCTGCTCCAGCTTCTCCTTCTCCTTTTCAGTTTCACATTCTTCCTTTGCATCCGTAATGGCCTGACCAAGATCGTCATCAGCGGGCCCATCAGCTGCCTCTTGATCTTCATTATCTACCACCGTTGCAGTATCATCATATTCAGGATACATATTATGATAGTTGTCATCATCCTCTTCTTGTTCGTTGTCTTCCATCACAACCCCTTTTTCTCCGTGCTTGGTCCAACAATTATAGCTGGGCATGAAACCAGATCGAAGCAGGTGGGCGTGAATGGTTCTGGTATTTGAGTAGTCTTTCTTGTTCTGACAGTGAACACACGGACAACACATAAATCCATTGTTACCACAGTTTGCATTAGCCACAACGATGAAATTTTGGAGGACCGTAATGTACTCGAAAGTGCATCGGTCACCGTACATCCATTGTCGGTTCATCTGCATTAATATATAGTATATATCAAAAATTAATAGGGAGATGACCATTTATCTATAGTACATCAATGACACATGAAAGGATAGTTGCCAACCTCGACCGAGAAGGAAAGAGCAACGAGAAAACTTATTTTGCGCTCTCGGGCGTTTCACCGAAAACCTCTTGTGCATAGGAAAAAAGCACAAACTAGCACACATCTCACCCTCTTCCTAGGCTCCAAAATGAGAGAGTGAAAAAATGGAAGAGAGGGGTGTGGGCTGTGATGTGTTATATACCCCCCCCCCCCTTTAACACCGGTTCAAGCCACGAACCGGTGTTAAAGGGGGGGCTGCGCGGGCCATTTGTAAAGTGCCTTTAACACCGGTTCGTGGCATGAACCGGTGTTAAAGGGGGGCTGCTTTTTGCTGCACGGGCCATGCTGGTACGGGCACCCCCTTTAACACCGTTTCGTAGAAGAACCGGTGTTAAAGCCCATTTCCAGGCTCAACCAAAGTCCTCGTTTCCACTAGTGTACGTACTCCTACCTCAGTGACGATGATGACTTCCTGGAGGATCAAGCCATGGCCTTCTTCGCCGATGAGGATGACTTCGCCTTCATTGATGATGATGATGAAGCCACCGATTCCGAGGAGTAGTAGCACTTGAGCACTAGCGTTAGTGAAGTTGTATCTGGTCCCATTGTATCGTTGTTTCACAAAATGGTTCTTAAAACCATCTGCTTCATTATTGTGGTGTGTGTGTTTGTATTGTGTGCTATGAATGAATGAAAAGGAAGTTTCTAGTGGCAAAACTAAGTCAAACTTTAATTTTTTTTGCAAAAACAAACCCCCGAACCTTAGAAATCTCCCTCTTGTCTCATGGTCTATCTCAATCTTCAGATGCCTTGCGGAGGAAGCAGCTCATCCCCGGACCCAATGCTGCAAATCTTGCAAATGTTGGTTTTGGACCACGAAGCTAAAAGAGCCGAACGTCAAGCCAACCTAGCCACCCTTCAACACATAGCTCAGATGGATAATAACAATCAAGGCCATGGAAACCAGGACAACCATGCATCCAAGCTCAAGAACTTTCAGAACACTAATCCACCCATCTTTAGTAAGTCTGAAGAGCCATTATATGTAGATGACTGGCTGCAGACCATGGAGAATAACTTAGAAGTCGCAGGAGTGGAGGCCAATGAGAAAGTACTGTTTGCCACCCACTAACTGGCAGGATATGCAAGAGCTTGGTGGAACAGCGTTCGCACTAGGAATGGAGGAAAATTGATGGCTTGGGATGAATTCAAACTCAAGTTCAGCCGAAGCCATGTGCCACCAGGTTTGATTCTGCGGATGAGAGATGTATTCAAGGAGCTGAAGCATGGAAGAATGACTGTGGTAGAATACCGTGACAGATTCCTATCTTTGTCTAGGTATGCCCCTGATGAGATTAGCACTGAGGCCAAGAATAAGGAGATATTCCTGAATGGTCTGCATGATGAGATGCAGACAGTGTTGGTCAATATCCCGTTTGCTGACCTTGAATCCTTAGTGGATTCTTCCATTCAGATGGAAGGCACGATCAATCAAGCCAATGAAAATCTCAAGCGTAGAATGATGAATCAACCAGGAACCCACCATAACCCAAAGTATTGCCCCAACCCGTCTACATGATATGCCCCAAGAAACAATAGACCCCCGATTAACCGTCCAACCTATCCCAACCGTGGAGGAGGAAACCCATGGCCCGGAGCAAACCATCACAACAACCCCGGCAACACCAACCACTTCAATCATGCACCAAAGTCAATGTAAGACCCCACCTTTATAAAGGTAAAGGTCCCTGTGATTGCAATGCTAGTCCCTGGATCAAATGCTAGCATCCACAGTTTAAGATGAAGTACACTTGCAAGCATTCAAGAGATAACATAGTCTTTTACAACTTCATAGCCATAGGCTAGTACAAGAGTTTAACTTAACAATATAAATAAAAGTCTTCATCTTCATGTGCCATAGGAAAGCATGTCGAGTGTAGACTCATAACCCTAATCTTTATCAGAGTAACCTGCAGCATCACAAGTTACAGCCACAGTGGGTCAATACATTGGAATAGTATTGGAAAGTGATACCTTAGTAGAATAATAGTTTCTAGATTCTACATGAATTTGGCTAAGTCTAGCTTAGGTTTGCTTTGATCAAAATAGGTTTTACCTATCAGTTGAAAACACTAAGTTTTTGTTTGAAAAAACTCCCAAGGAACCACCAATAGACATTGGTGAACCTTTACCCTTGTTCAACCACAAGATTTTAACTTAGAAATTGGGATGAGGAGATTCTTGATAGCTTCCATTTCTTGATGCTCAAATTTTACATTCTAAGTACTTAGATTCATCCTTCTGTAGAGGTGGTGCACTTTCCCCACAAGACTCGAGATGCATCGAGATAGGACCTTTTAGAAGCCTTCCCTTAGACCAAAATGGACGCGCTCCAAACCTATCACCCCCTACCACCAATTATCCATTTGGCTAAGTTATTGCAACCTATATGATCCAGGCAGAGCCCATAATGCCATGTGGCTGCACTAGAAGCTTCTTAACATATGGCATCTCAAATCCCTTTGTTCCTGGGTGGCCTTCCACAAGTGTGATACACAAGGTAGACCATAGATATGGGCCTTGTCTAACCACTCAACATAACCAAAACATACCATTCCACCCTTGTGTTTCATTCGTTTAGTTGTTTTATTAAGCAAAACACAAGTCAAATACTTAGCAATATTTTTCCATAGCATGTATATAATCCACCCTTGGTTGCTACTAGCTAGGCTAAGCATGGCAATAGCAAGTATCTTAACTTAGAGAAAATTCTAACGATTCTACAACTACTAGGATTTCCCAAGCATAGCATATAGATACTTAGCAAAAATTATCATGCAAGCCCTATATAAATTATCACTAATGCATAGTCAAAATATTGGGACAAAAATATGAAGCACCACTTGCCTTGGTAGTTGGGGGAGTAACAAGAATCCTCACAGTCACAATCACCACTAGCACCAAAATCTACACATAAAATGATAGCACCAAATTCATATTTCAAATAATCAAGAAAAAATATATGAATGCATGCAAATGCCATGTGATGATTTTTATAAACTAAACAAGACAAGTTAAACAATACTGAACAATAAACTAAACATTTATACACCAAATAAACTTAATTTGGCTTTTAAAACATTTTCCAAATAATTTTTATACACAAAATAGGCCTACAAATGTCTCTGCATAAAATTCGATTTTAACATAAGAAAATTACAAAACTAATCCTACATATGTGTAGGATTTATTTTTGTGATTCCAATGATATATTATTTGTATTTTTTGGATAAACAGAACAAACGTTATTGAATTTACAAGTTTAAATAATTAATAGATGAAATTCCAGATTTTAAATTTAAAACCCAGCCACGCGACAACCTCTGATTTTAAATTTAAAAGTCGCCAGCGAGGTCAGAGGAGCAGGAGGCTGTGCTGGTGCTTACCAAGGTCGTGTGGACGTGGAGATGCTCAACGTGGAGATGGTTGGGACATCGGCGTGCTATGCGTGCTATAATTGCAAGGAACTTGGACACTATGCATCAGACTGTCCTGAGAAGAAAAAGAAAAAGGATGCTAGAAGAGCCAATGGAAATGACTCCAGTGTGACCCATAAAGTACATGTGAACTACATTGACATGGATGGGAACTTTGAAGAGATAGAAGAAGTGGATGTCAGGAACTAGTTAACTCAGAAGAGTCAAATAAGGATTCCTTGTCTGGATATTAAGTGTTGAACCATAGTCAAGTGAACCATCAATGTAACCCTATGAGACTTTCTTTTAAGGGTGGTAGTACCCTAGTTTCCTTGAAGCCAACTTGTAACCTTAGCCTTCACAAATTTCGGGACGAGATTTCTTTTAAGGGTGGTAGCCTGTCACATCCCAAAATTTTCCAAATTTTGAAATGTTAAAAATAAATAAACAAAATAAACAATTCTTGATTTTTAGGGTGAGAAGAAACTTTTTGATTCCAATTGGAAACATCAAAACCCAATTTGATTAAATAAAATCCTAAAGGGATTTAAAAAGATAAACAATTAATAAATAAAGTTTTAATAGTTGGAATCACTATTTTTAGATCTTTTAATAAAAAGATTTGGTTTTTATAAGAAAAGGTAGAATTATAAATAAGGATTATCTTATAGAGCCAAATTAAATCTTGGCCAAGCTTTTGAAATAAAATATTTCTATTTGAAAAAAAGGGTAAAGGATTATTTAAATAAAATAATGAGGATTTATTAATATCCAATTTTATTAAAGTAAAGGCTTTTCCATTTTAAATAAACACTAAAACTTGTTATTTTATTTTAAATAAGATTTCCAAGTGTTTTATATTTTCAAATAAAACCTACTGAAATGGTTTTGATATTATTTTAGATTCAAATAGAGTTTTTAAATAAATTAAATCCTATTTTAATTAATGACTAAGATCTATTTATTTAATTATTTATGGATCCTAAAAAGAATAAAAAATATTTTGTTTTGGACTTTGGATTATGTTGTTAAACAGAACTAAATAAATACAAAGTTTGGTGGTGGTTTGATTTGAATTGGTGTTTGAACTATTTGTTTGAAAATCAAATTAGAATATTTAAACAGAAAAAGGAAAAACATTTGGTATAAAAAAAATGAAACAGATTCAACCCACTAAGCAAGGCCCAGCAAGTCCACTCGTAGCCCAACCTTTTCCCCCACAGCGAAACGTTTTCTCACGCGCAGACGCACCCCCTCAGACGCTGAGAGCAGGACCCCACCTAACTTTCCCCACCTCACTGACGAGCGGACCCCACACGCCTGTTCTTCGTTTCCACCCGCCGCGACCGTTTTCCCTCCTCGCACCTCGCCGTTGCTGCTTTGAATCCGCGGCGTGAATTCGCATCAATGCGCGAGTAATACTCGTCCGTGATCACGCACAATAAACCGCCTCGCCCTCCTCCTCATTTTCCCACAGACGTCGTCCACTCTCTGCCACCGGGCTGCCCCAATTGCCCGCTGTAAACCTCCTGTTTCGATGAACTTCTCCGACGAAATTCCGGCGACTCTGACCGCCCCTCGCCTCCCACTGCACACGAGCTGGTTCTCCACCTCCAGGCGCACCTGCCAGTGCCTCGAACTCGCCCGTGCGTTCCCCACAGCCTCGGCTTCGACATCACCTGAGCGTGCGCCGCCGTCTGCCATCGCTCCGACGAACTCCCCGGTAAGCCCCGTCCTCCCCTCTCGTTCCCGATGATGCTCCCGCACTCTCCACGCTCACCCGCGTCTAACCGTGCCTCTACTTTGCCTTGGCACGACCTGCAGCCTCGCCCCCGTCAACCTCCAGAGACGACCGACGCCGCTGCAAACTCTGGCGAGCAATCGTCGCAGCTCCAGCACGCCCCTCGCCAAACGAACAGCACCTCGAGCTTCACCAGGACCCTGCGAGTACGGTGAGCATCTCCGTTACCCCCCTCGCTTCCTGAATCACCGGATCTGCCGTAGCCCGAGCGTGCGCCGCCAGTCGTCGCCGCCAGTTACTGGTCGAGCTGTTGTGAGCCGTGCGATGCGAATCGTCTGGCTAGGAATAGATCTAACTGAAGGGGTACGCGCCCATCTGAGCCATGCGTTTTAAGTTGAATCCTACAGTCCAGAGAGGCTGATCCGCACGAAGCGGTACCGGCCAGTAGAAGCACCCCACGTGGACAGGGTTTTGTTTAAAAACAGAAATTTGAATCTATTGGTTATGCAAACTTGTAAAAATTTATAACTGTAATTCTACATGTCCAAATTTTACAAATTTTATATCAATGGATTCAGCAGAACAAGTACTTTGCAACCATGCACTTTGTTTAATGATTTGCTTCTGGAAAATTGGTTGAAATTGCAGAAACTTGTGTAGGCTTATTTTGAATATAAAAATAGTTCTACATATATTTTTAGTATGAAATCTTTGCAAAATGGTTTATTGTGAACCTACTGACCATAGGAACCCATTTATGGATTTAAAAATGTATTTTGGGAAGTTAAAGAGTAAATATATGAATTAACACATTTCTAGTCAAATAAAAATATTGATTATGGTTTAGAAATGATTTTTGAGTGAAACCTTTGGGAAATGATTTGATTCAAACCTTCTGGCCCTAAACACAACGTTTTGAGAATTAAAATATATTTGGTGAGCCCTTTAAAAGAATATTGCTTTGCTAAAAGCATTTTCAACCACATAAAATATTGATTTGATTTAGAAAAATGGTTTATAGACAAAACCTTTTGCAAATGGTTTTACCATTTTTGAAAATGACCAATGTGAGCTTGAGAATGTTTAGAGCCTAGTAGAAACCACTTTTGCAAGTAAAACTATATTTTGCATGCTTGCATGCATGACCTTGTTTCTATTATTTTATGTGTGATAAATTGGTTGGAATGCTAGTTGAATCTATGTTTGCTTGATTGAATTGTAGTGGAATTAGAAGAGTGTGATATTTGCAAAATCAAGAAGTGAACCAATATTCTCTACTAAAAAGGCAAGTGACACTATCATCCATGTCCTACTATTTTCATTACACTTAGTGGATTTTTGTAACATGCATGATAAGGACTACTATATTTTATGCTATGCTGAATCCTAATAGGATACCCTTATATCTCCCTTAGTGAGAACATTGTAGTTGTAGTATGCTTAGCCCAGCTATATATTTGGGATGGGATACATGTTATGATTATATGAAGAGTTGAAAAGATATATGTTTTATATAATAAAACAAGTACTCAATGAACCACCTGGGTGGACAAGGATACTCAAGTTTTTGACAAGGTGGCAACAAAAGGAACCATGTTTATATGGCCATCTCTTTTTGTATGTGCACTAGAAGAAAACCACCCAGGGACTTAGAGATTGAACATGTTTCTCGTACAGTGGCTTCTGTGTACAGCCACATGCTAAATGGGCTCTGGCTTAGTCAACTACATAATGGAAGACCCATGCATTGGCATCTTCAGGTTAACTAGAATTGTGTAAGGGAACTTGTAACCCTACATTGGTGCCTGGATGACAAGCTAGCATTGTGTAATGGGAGGACTTCTATGGAAATACTTTGTCACATTCTCAATCTGCCAGTACTCCATCTTGGTGAGTACTTATCCAGCTAGTTATGGACAATACTGAGCAACTAAGGCCTGAAGCTATGGAAGATCTCGACATTATAATTTCTCAAAGTAAAACTTGATGGTGACAACAAGGGATTTTAAGCACTTGGAGTTTTCCAAGAAGATTAGAAAGATTTTGACAAAAGATCAAAACTATTTTGAAAATATAGGACAAAACTATATTGCTTTCTGCAAATGAGCCTAAACCCTACTTAGCCAAATATGCATGTAATGATAGGATCCACTTATTTCTACATAGTAGTGAAACTTGCCAATACAATTCAAATGTATTGACCCTTGTGGGTACAACTTATTATGTTGCAGGTTTGTTTGATGTTAGTGAAGTTTATTGATTAGGATTACAAGTCTACAACCAACATGATTGCATGTGGCACTTTGAAGATGAAGGACCCCATGCTTTATAGATATGCTGCTGCAATGTAATGTGATAGCCAGATGAGCTATGTAAGATTTAATAAATTATTTTATTCCTGGTTATAAAGTTGTATTATGACCTTTGTTTCTTGATATTACATCTTAACTGTGGATGCTATCTATTGATCCAGGGACTAGCATTGTAAACACAGGGATCTCTACCTTATTAAAGGTTGGGAACCTTACAGCTGTCATCAACTGTTGCATCTCAGGAGTGACGTTGTTGTTGTTTTGGTTGGGGTTGGCACGTCGAGGAGGCATCTGTGGTTTTAATAAGGATAAGAATGAGATACCCATAGATGCTTAACATGCACAATACATCACATAAAATAATCACCATAACCAAGCATCAAAATAACATAGAGTTTGAACGAAATAAATAACAAGTTTTTGAAAATGCAAACATACCATAGCAAGCCATCCACATGTTGGATGATCATTGTGACTCAATAATCAAGGTACGATAGATGAAAGATAATCGAGTAGTCTACACTACTCCTCCGCATCAATCTCCACATCAACAAGGGTAAGACCTGCATTCTCCATGGCGGTCTTGTACTCATCAATACTAGTGGTCAAGGCCTCAATCTCGGCTCTAAGAGCCCTCTTCTGTGAGTGAAGCCTCTCAATCACTCCCTGCTGGTGCTCAAGCTCGAAGTCCTTGGCCTCTAACTCTTCCTTCATCTCCCAGATCTTCTTGTTCCTGTCTTGGACTCTTTTCTCCTGGATCTTGAACTTCTTGTCCTGGCTTTCAAATTTGGCCTCCATTTCCTTGACGATCTCGTCTTGCTCCGCGAAGATCTTGTCCTTCTTTCGTGGCTGAACCTAGAGCTCATCATTGCTAAGAATGACGTTGGTCCTATCAGTATCAAGGTGTCTAATAAGACCCTCTAGGTCCTTAAGGTACAGACTAATCGGCTCCATCATCTCTCTAGTAGCATCATCGTACTCTATAGCCTCACCCTCCTTGTTGCGTCTCTCGAAGGGGTGAAAGAAAAGACCTCTAATCTCGGTGGAGTGCCTCCCTACCAGGCGTCCAAGTAACTCCTACATTAATACATCGAAGCCTCTCTCCTTGTCGTCATGCATCAGCTTGAAAGTGATAGCCTCCGTGGGTGGATCTGTCTAGCGTCCCAGCTGTGTGATTCTGAAGCCCCATAGGTCCTTCCTCTCAAACTTGGTGAGCTGAAGTGTCGTGATGCTAGGAAGTGGAAGGTTGAGCACACTAGTGAGCTCAATGAGACAATTACCAAAACGAGTTCCCTTGAACTCCTTGGCTGTGCTGATAACAACGTTAGACATCTATTTTATAAGATAGAGAAAAGTTAGAACCATTCACAAGTAGAGATAGTTCACAAAAAATATCACAAGCACATCTTTTAGCAACAAACACACAAGTCATGGCATACACAAATCCATTACAAACACCAAAGGTTCAACATAACTTAGACAAATTTTTGGAAGTAAAAACGATAGGTGTGGTGGTCCAACTAACGAAGTACGTTACAATTCTCACTCACTAGAAAAAATAGCTATCAGGGCATCCTTAGTGGCCATCTGTCTATCTTGTTCACAAGACTCCCATATTAAGTCTATGATGTCTCCCCTTAGTTGTTGGTTGGTAGTCTCTAATTCTTGGGTATGCTTATTTTCTTCTCTAAGGTCATTTTGGGTGTTGAGCTTTCTGCACTTGAGTATATCACCAAACTCCTTGATGGCATTCCAAGATACATTTCTTGCAGAGTCAAAGAATGTGGTGTGCATTTCAGAGTTGGTGACCATGCAGAAACCTGACTCCTTGTGGTTGTCTTCCTTGTTTTTGTACAAGTGAAGTTGCACCCACCAATACTATTCTCCTTCATCCATCACAGGGAATCCCTTGTACACAACTGCACCATGTATCCCCATGGTAATCATAAGGTTCTTGAGTGCCTTGGAAATTCAGTCTCACACTCAAAAGTCATGGTCATGAGTGGTCCCTTCCTCACGGCTTTGTTGGTGGAGTTCATCTACAAATACAGATGAGAAAGAAGATTAGAAAATTTAAAGAGAAGAAAAAGACAAGTGTGGAATTTTCAACATGTCGAAATTTTTCGTTAGTGGTTTCTTAGTCTAATCCAATCCTAGGGTCATAATATTACAGGCAACCTAGCTCTGATACCATCTGTAAGGTTAAGGTCCCTGTGATTGCAATGCTAGTCCCTGGATCAAATGCTAGCATCCACAGTTTAAGATGAAGTACACAAAAACAAAGGTCATTATTACATCGTCATTCCAGAGATAACATAGTATTTTACAACTCCATAGCCATAGGCTAGTATAGAGTTTAACTTAACAATATAAATAAAAGTATTCATCTTCATGTGCCACAGGCAAGCATGTTGAGTGTAGACTCATAACCCTAATCTTCATCAGAGTAAGCTGCAACATCACAAGTTACAGCCACAGTGGGTCAATACATTGGAATAGTATTGGCAAGTGATACCTTAGTAGAATAATAGTTTCTAGCTTATACATGAATTTTGCTAAGTGTAGCTTAGGCTTGCTTTGCTCAAAATAGGTTTTACCTATCAGTTGAAAACACTAAGTTTTCGTTTGGCAAAAACTCCCAAGGAACCACCAATAGACATTGGTGAACCTTTACCCTTGTTCGACCACAAGTTTTTAACTTGGAAATTGGGATGAGGAGATTCTTGATACCTTCCATGTCTTGATGCTCAAATTTTCCATTTTCGGGGACACAGCTAAGTACTTAGATTCATCCTTTGTAAGATCCCTCCCTTATAAAGGTAAGGATCATTGTGATTGCAATGTAGTCCCTGGATCAATTGCTAGCATCCACAGTTTAAGATGAAGTACATAGAAACAAAGGTCATTATTACAACATCATTCCAGAGATAACATAGTCTTTTACAACTCCATAGCCATAGGCTAGTACAAGAGTTTAACTTAACAATATAAAATAGAAGTCTTCATCTTCACGTGCGACAGGCAAGCATGTTGAGTGTAGACTCATAACCCCTAATCATCATCAGAATAACCTGCAACATCACAAGTTACAGCCACAATGGGTCAATACATTGGAATAGTATTGACAAGTGATACCTTAATAGAATATTAACGTCTAGTTACTACATGAATTTGGCTAACTGTAGCTTAGGCCTTCTTTTCTCAAAATAGGTTTTACCTGTTAGTTGAAAACACTAAGTTTTTCTTTGACAAAACTTTCCCAAGGAACCACCAATAGAAATTGGTGAACCTTCACCCTTGTTCAACCACAAGTTTTTAACTTAGAAAATTGGGATGAGGAGATTCTTGGTAGCTTCCATGTCTTGATGCTCAAGTTGTCCATTACCGGGGACACGACTAAGTACTTAGTTTATTCCATCTGCAGAGGTTGTGCACTTTCCCCACAAGACTTGATTTTCACCAAGACATGACTTTTCAGAAGCCTTCCCTTAGACCAAATGGACGCGTTCCAACCTATCATCCCACTACCACCAACTGTCCAAATGGCTAAGTTATTGCAACCTATATGATCCAGGCAGAGCCCATATTGCCATGTGGCTGCACTAGAAGCTTCTTAACATTTGGCATCTCAAATCCCTATGTTCCTGGGTGGCATTCCACAAGTGAGATACACAAGGTAAACCATAGAAATGGGCCTTGTGTAACCACTCAACCAAAACCACCAAGCAAGTCCATTTCCACCCAGGTGATTCATTCTCTTAGTTGTTTTATTAAGTAAAACCATAAGTTAAAGACTTAACAATATTTTCCATAGCATGATTATATTCCACCCTTTGGTTGCTATTAGCTAGGCTAAGCATGGGAATGACAAGTATCTTAACTTAAAGGAAATTCTAACATTTCTACTACTACTAGGATTTCCCAAGCATAGCATATAGATACTTAGCAAAATATTCATGCAAGACCTATACAAAAATATAACTAATGCATAGGCAAAAATATTGGGATAAAAACATGAAGCACCACTTGCCTTGGTAGTTTGGGGAGTATCAACAATCTTCACAACCACAATCACTATTAGCACCAAAATCTACACATAAAATGATAGCACCAAATTCACATATCAAAAATATACAAGCAAAAAAATATATATGCATGCATGCAAATGCCATGTGATGATTTTTTCTAAGTCAAACAAGATAAGTATACAGTACTGAATCATAAACAAGGCAAATACACACTAAACAAACTTTATTTAGTCTCTAAATCATTTTTCAAATAATTTCTATACTCAAAATAAGCCTACAAATGTTTCTGCAAAAATAATCAATTTTTCAGAAGCAAAACATTAAAAACATTGCATAAATGGATATAATTCTTTTTCCTGATTCCAATGATATAAAATTTGCAAAATGTGAACGTGTGGATCAAAAGTTATGAATTTTGCAAGTTTGAATATCTAATAGATCTAAATCAGATTTTTAAAACAAACAACATGCCACGCGTCACGTCCTGATTCGTCCATACCGCTTCGCACGGATAGGCCGATGCGGTGTGTTGGATCTAAAGTAGATCGCACAGATTAGATCAAAAGATACCCCTTCAGGTTATGTTCTATTGTAGCCAGTGGATCAAGATCCTATGGCCGTTGATCAAGCGACCAACAACTGGCGGCGCGCGGCGACGGTGAGCGGCGGCGCGCTCGGTCTACGGCGTTGCGGCGGCTACTGGAAGCGAGGAACAGAATGGGGAGGCTCACCAGACTCGCAGAAACGTGCTAGAGCTCAACGTGGCAGTAGCTTGTCGAGGGGCGCACGGACACAGCGGCAGGACCTCGTCGGAGTTGCTGGCGGCATCGGGTTCTTGCAAACAAAGACGTTGCCGAGGCTCTGGATCGCCCTAGCACGAATCATATGGGTCAGGAGGTGCGCAAGGCTATGGAGAACACGATAGCATCAAAGGTAAGGCAAGGGGCGGTCGCGTTTTTACCTGGATTGGATGTTGGAGTCGAGCGGTGGTTCTGTCGCCTGCGGACGCGGACGGGGTCGGCGACCTGGGTCACGAGAAGGCAAATGAAAGGCATCAGGGGATGTGCCAGAACATGCTGGTCATGCTCGTTTGAAGCAGAGGCAAAGGGGTGGTCGAGTCTCACCGGAATCAGTCACCAGAGATCGTCGGTACAATGACGGTCTGAGCTCGATTGCGTGCAGCCTAGTGGCGGAGTGAGCGAGGAAAGTGGGGAAAAATGACAGCGGTGGCGGGGGATTAAGTAGCCAGGAGCGGGGCAAGTGTTACGCTCTGAATCAATGGAATTTAACGAGGTTTTAAACGCGGCGTCTCTGGCGCGGTGGTAACGGCGGAGCAGTCATCGCGCGGTGATTGAGGACGACGATGACGGGGCAAGGTGGGTTCAGGGTGTCAGCGGGTGGGTGTGCGCTGCTGCGGTGAGAAACATATGGAGAAGGGAGACCCCGGGTGGGCTGTTTTGGCTACTGGGCCGAAAGGGTGGCGCCTGGCCCATTTCTAATTCTTTTATCCTTTTCTATTTCTGTCTCGATTTTCAGGAAACATTTTCAAATGAGTTTCAAATAAGTTTGAATTCAAACCACTTCTGGATTTTTGTAAAGTGAAAATTGTACACATTTGGTTACAGAACAATGTTGTACACTTTAAAATAATTTGGCACTTTGGAATTTTAAATAAACAATGTTTTTACCCATTGCTTTAATAAAGACAAAGAAATGGTTTAAATTTGTTTATTTGTTTTGAAATCTTTGTCCAAGCTTTGGAATTTATCAAACAAACCCATGAACAAACATCTTTGCTTTAAAATAAATAATCTCTTATTAGAGAGTAGCATTGGATCAATGCCTTGCTTACATAAAATAATAGGCATTCAAATGCTCCTATTTTGTAATAACTTTGCAAATGATCCTAAAATGATTATGAATGCATGAATGATATGCAAGCTTTGACAACATGATTTTAGGGATGTTACAAATCTAACCCATTTAAGGTGAATCTCGCCCTCGAGATTCGGATTGGCTAGCAAATAGGTGAGGGTGGTCTTTCCAAAGATCATCTTCTCTTTCCCATCTTGCTTCTTCTTCGGAGTGATGGTTCCGCTGTACTTTGCAGAATTTGATATTCTTTGTCCGAGTAACTCTTTCTGCAGTCTCAAGAATCTTGATAGGTTTTTCTTCATAAGGGAGATCACTTTCCAATTGGACCTCCTCCAAAGGTATAGTATCCTTCAAAGAAGTCTCTTCCATCTCTGAATGGCATTTCTTTAGCTGACTCACATGAAACACATTGTGAATGGTAGACAATGATTCTAGCAATTCAATCTCATAAGCTACTTCTCCTTTACGACTCAGAATCTTGAATGGTCCAACATATCTTGGGGCCAATTTTCCTTTGACTCCAAATCTCTTCACTCCACGGAGTGGTGACACTCTAAGATAAGCTCTATCACCTACTTCATAGGTTACTTCTCTACGCTTAGGATCTGCGTAGCTCTTCTGTCGGAATATGCTGTCTTCAATTTGTCCTTTATTAGCTTGACTTTCTCTTCAGCCTCTTTGATTAGTTTTGGTCCGAACAAATTTATTTCTCCCACAGCATTCCATAGCAATGGGGTAGTACACTTTCTCCCATAGAGAAACTCAAACGATGCCATCTCAATACTGGCTTGATAGCTGTTGTTGTCAGAGAATTCTGCGTAAGGCAGACTTTCATCCCAACTAGCTCCATAGTCTAGGGCACATGCCCTCAACATATCTTCTAGAATCTGGTTGGTCTTTCTGTCTGTCCATCAGTATGAGGATGAAAAGCATTGCTGAATTCCAATCTCGTTCCCAATGACTCATGCAGTTGTCTCCAAAAATGAGAAGTGAACTGAGTTCCCCTATCAGACTCAATACTCTTGGGTACTCCATGCAGACATACAATCCTATTCATATAGATCTTGGCCAACTTAGCACTTGTGTAGGTTGTCTTCACGGGTATGAAATGAGCCACTTTAGTTAAACGATCCACTACTATCCAAATAGAATCATATCCTGACCTGGTCCTTGGCAATCCTGTAATGAAATCCATGCCAATCTTGTCCCACTTCCAATCAGGAATAGGTAGTGGTTGTAGCAATCCTGCCGATTTCTGATGTTCCGCTTTCACTCTACTACACACATCACACAAAGAAATATGTTCGGCGATGTCTTTCTTAAGATTATTCCACCAAAATCTTTCCTTCATGTCCATGTACATTTTGGTATTACCCGGATGAATGGAATATGGTGAGTTGTGTGCTTCCTATAAAATCAGTTTCCGAAGCTCTGGATCTTGCGGAACGCAGATACGTTTTCCATACCATAAAGTACCTTGTTCGTCTTCATGGAATCCTTTGGCTTTTCCTTTGCCAATCTTTTCCTTAGTCTCTTCAATTTCCTTGTCCGTCTTTTGGGCTTCCTTGATTTTGTCCAACAAAGTGGGTTGAACATCCAATGACATGAGATGTCCCTCAGGCACAATCTCCAATCTAAGGTCTCTAAATCGGGTACACAGATCATCTGGCAACTCTCCCTTAGTAAGGCCATTCACAAATACCTTACGGCTTAGTGCATCAGCTACAACATTTGCTTTACCGGGATGGTATTGCAAACTCAAGTCATAGTCCTTGATGAGTTCTAGCCATCTTCTTTGTCTCATGTTGATTTCTTTCTGGGTGAAGATATACTTCAAACTTTTCTGATTTGTGAACACTTCACATCGCTTTCCCAAAAGATAATGTCTCCATGTTTTGAGTGCATGGACAACATAGGCTAACTCCAAATCATGAGTAGGGATTTGCCTCATGAGTTTTGAGTTGTCTCGAGGCATAAGCCACAACTTTCCCTTCTTGCATTAGAACTGCACCTAATCCATGATGAGATGCATCACAATACACTTGGAAATCTTTCTCCAAATCTAGTAGACATAGGACTGGTGCTGTCACTAGCCTCTTTTTCAATTCTTGGAAACTGAGTTCACATCCTTCAGTCCAAGCAAATTTCTTCTCTTTCTTTAGTAACTCCATCATTGGCTTAGCTACCTTGGAGAAATTCTCAACGAATCTTCTGTAATATCCTGCTAAGCCAAGGAAACTACAAACCTCCTTCACTGACTTAGGAGATTCCCAATCAGTTATAGGTAAAACTTTTGCGGGATCAACTGCTAGACCATCTCCTGACACAACGTGTCCAAGAAATCCAACTTCATTTAACTAGAATTCACACTTGCTGAATTTGGCATACAATTTATGCTCTCTAAGCTTCTCAAGTATCAATCGCAAATTTCCTTCATGCTCCTCTTTGATTTTGGAGTAGATCAAAATGTCATCGATGAAAACGAAAACAAACTTGTCAAGGAACTCCATGAACACTTTGTTCATCATATTCATGAAATAAGCTGGTGCATTGGTCAAACCAAATGGCATCACGGTGTATTCATACAATCCATACCTAGTGGTGAAAGTTGTCTTAGGTATGTCTTGTTCTCCTATCTTAAGCTGAAAAAAACCTGACAGGAGATCAATCTTTGATAACACACAGGCTCCTTCTAGCTGATCAAACAAGTCATTAATTCTAGGCAAAGGATATTTCTTCTTGATAGTCACCTCATTGAATGAACGATAATCTATGCATAACCTTTGACTTCTATCTTTCTTTTCTACAAACAAGACTGGTGCTCCCCAAGATGAAGAACTTGGTTGAATAAATCCTTTCTACAACTGTTCTCCAAGTTGCTTCTTGAGTTCTTTCAACTCATCAACTGACATCTTGTAAGGTCTCTTTGCTATTGGTCCTGATCCTGGTAGCAAGTCAATCAGGAATTCCACATCTCTATCTGGTGGCATTCCCGGCAATTTTTTCGGAAACACATCCGGATATTCCCTCACAATTGGCACACTGTCTATGCTAACCACCTTAAGAGAATTTAGCTTACTCCCTTTTGATTCAAAGTTAGTCTTGAATCTAATCCTTTTGTTATCCGGGGTCGTGAGTGTGACAGTATAATTGATAAAATCTAGCCCTCCGTTGTAATTCGTCATCCAGTCCATTCCCAAAATGACATCCAATCCTTGGAAATTTAGGATTATCAGATTAAGGGGAAACCTATACTTCCTAAACTCTATGACTAGGTCATGGCATCCTGAGTTCACTATCATTTCTCCACCAGGAGAACTTACTTTTATAGGAAACCCAATAGTTTCAACTAGAAGTTCATTTCTTTCAACAAATGATCTTGATATGAATGAATGTGATGCACCAGTATAAAAAAGAATAAGTGCTGGAACAGAATTGAGTTTGAACTTACCAGCCACATCATCAGGTTCCTCATAGATCTCTTCCACATTGATGTGGTTCACCTGTCCCTTCTGTAAAGGGTTGGGCTTGCTGGGTCCTTCAAATTTCTTTTCTGGGCATTCATTTGCATAATGCCCCAGCTTCTTACACTTGAAATATTCAACCTGACTGATATCTCTTTTTGCAGGCTGACTGCCACTTCCACTTCCACCTCCACTGTGGTGACTCTTGTGTCCACCCTTATGGTTCTTGTACTTGTCATTATCATGACTACGGTGATGCTTGTTGTCATGATGGCGGTTGTGGATGTAGTGGTTGTTGTATTTTCCATGTTTGTGGGATCCAGAGCTCCCACTATCATCCTGATGGGAACGCTTGTGAGACAATCCCGAGTTATGCTTGTCAGAGCTGTGCTTCCTCTTTCTGCATTCTACTTGTTTCATATTGTTCTCCAAGATGGTAGCCTTGTCACAAAGGGACTGGTAGGTGGGGACATAGGCAACAGATAGCTGCAAATTCAGTTCATCGTTCAGTCCTTCGAGGACCTTCTCTTTCCTCTTGGCATCGGTATCCACTTCATCCGGTGCATAACGCGCCATATTGTTGAACTCCTCAATATATTCAGCCATGCTGCGGTGGCAATGCTTTAGGTTATGGAACTCCTTCTTCTTCAAACTCATCACTCCGGATGACATGTGAGCTGTACGAAAACCATCTTCAAAGATAGCCCATGTCATATCCTCAATGGGAGTGGTGATCTGGAAGTTATCCCACCAAGTCGCTGCTGGTCCTTCCAACAGGTGTGCTGCAAACCTGACTTTCTCCTCGTCAGTGCAGCCGACAGTTACCAAATCCTTGTTTACTGAACGTAGCCAATCATTGGCCAACATGGGATCAGTGGTTCCTGAGAACTTTGCAGGCGTCAGTCTTAGGAATCTGGTGAGCATGTCAAATCCTGGTGGATTGTTCTGATTCTTGTTGTTGTTATTGTTATTGTTGTTGTTGTTGTTGTTGTTGTTATTGTTCTGATTCTGCATGAAAGTGGTCATCATTTGCATCAGTTGTGCCTGTGCTGTCATCAGCTGCTGCATCTCGGGGGTGACATTGGCATGTCGAGGAGGCATTTGTGGTTTTCAATAAGGATAAGAATGAGATACCCATAGATGCTTAACATGCACAATACATCACATAGACAATCACCAAAACAAGCGTCAAAATAACATAAAGTTCAACGACATAAATAACAAGTTGAAAAGCAAACACATCATAGCAATCCATCCACATGTTGGATGGTCATTGCGACTCAACAATCAAAAGCATGGTAAATGAAAGGTAAATGAGTAGTCATCACTACTCCTATTCATCAACCTCCTCATCAACAAGTGTAAGACCTGCATTCTCCATAGCGGTCTTGTATTCCTCGACATTGGTAGTCAAGGCCTCTATCTTGGCTTTGAGAGCCCTCTTCTGTGAACGAAGTCTCTCAATCACACCCTGCTGATGCTCGAGCTCGAAGTCCTTGGCCTCTAGTTCTGCATTCATCTCTCGAATCCTCTTGTTCCTATCTTGGACTCTCTTCTCTTGACTCTTGAACTTTCTATCCTGACTCTCAAACTTGGCCTCAATTTCTTTGACTATATCATCTTGCTCCGCGAAGAGGTTATCCTTCTCACGAAGCTGCACCTGGAGCTCGTCATTGCTAAGCATGACGTTGGTCCTATCAGTATCTAGGTGCCTAAGAAGAACCTTTAGGTCCTGAAGGTACAGACGAATCGGCTTTGCCGTCTCTCTAGCACCATCCTCGAACTCAATAGCCTCACCATCCTCGTCTCGTCTTCCGAAGGCGTGAAAGTGAGTACCTCTAAGCTCCCGAGAGTGCCTTCCTAACAGACACCCAAGTAAATCCTGCATGACTACCTCTAGGCCTCTCTCCCTGTCGTCATGCATAAGCTTGAAGGTGATAGCCTCTGTGGCTGGCTCAGTCTGGCATCCCGGCTGAGTAACTTTGAAGCCCCAAAGGTCCTTCCTCTCAAACTTGGTGAGGGGAAGCATCATGATGCTAGGGAGCGGAAGGTTGAGCACACTAGTGAGCTCAATAAGACGAGTGCCAAAACGAGTTCCCTTGAACTCTTTATCCGTGCTGATAGTAACATTAGGCATCTATTTTATAAGATAGCGATAAGTTAGAATCAACATCAATAGAAAATTCACAAGACAAAGTATCACAAGCATATCATTTGGCAAGCAAACACACAAGTCATGTCATACATTATCCATTACAAGCATCCAAGGTTCAACATAAGTTAGACATAATTTTTTGGAAATAAAACGATAAGTGTGGTGGTCCAACTAACGAAGTACATTACAATCCCATATCACTTGCCAAGTTGGATAACAGGGCATCCCTAGAGGCAATCTGTCAATCCTGATCACATGACTCCATTGCTAAGTCTATGATGTCCTCTCTTAAACGTTGGTTGGTAGCCTCTAACTCTTGGGTATGCTTCTTTTCTTCCCTAAGGTCATTTTGGGTGTTAAGTATTCTGCACTTGAGTCTATCACCAAGCTCCTTGATGGCCTTCCAAGCTGCATCTCTTGCAGAGTCAAAGAATGTGGTGTGCATCACTGAGTTGGTGACCATGCAGAATCCTGATTCCTTGTGGTCGTCTTCCTTGTTTTTATACAAGTGAAGTTGCACCCACCAGTACTCCACTCCTTCATCCATCACGGGGAAACCTTTCTACACAGCTGCACCATGTATTCCCATGGCAACCATGAGGTCTTCGAGAGCCTTGGGGAATTCTGTCTCACACTCCAAGGTCATAGTCATGAGTGGTCCCTTCCTCACGGCTTCGTTGATGGAGTTCATCTACAAATGGAGATGAGAAAGAAGATTAGAAAAGTTTACGAGAAGAAAAAGACAAGTGTGGAAATTGTTGAAATTTTTTCCTTAGTGGTTTCTAATCCAATCCTAGGGTCATAATCCTACAGGCAACACAGTGCTCTGATACCATCTGTAAGATCCCTCCGTTATAAAGGTAAGGATCCCTGTGATTGCAATGCTAGTCCCTGGATCAATTGCTAGCATCCACAGTTTAAGATGAAGTACATAGAAACAAAGGTCATTATTACAACGTCATTCCAGAGATAACATAGTCTTTTACAACTCCATAGCCATAGGCTAGTACAAGAGTTTAACTTAACAATATAAAATAGAAGTCTTCATCTTCACGTGCCACAGGCAAGCATGTTGAGTGTAGACTCATAACCCATAATCATCATCAGAATAACCTGCAACATCACAAGTTACAGCCATAGTGGGTCAATACATTGGAATAGTATTGGCAAGTGATACCTTAGTAGAATATTAACATCTAGTTACTACATGAATTTGGCTAAGTGTAGCTTAGGATTGCTTTGCTCAAAATAGGTTTTACTTATTAGTTGAAAACACTAAGTTTTTTTTGACAAAACTTTCCCAAGGAACCACCAATAGAAATTGGTGAACCTTCACCCTTGTTCAACCACAAGTTTTTAACTTAGAAAATTGGGATGAGCAGATTCTTGATAGCTTCCATGTCTTGATGCTCAAGTTGTCCATTACCGGGGACACGGCTAAGTACTTAGTTTATTCCATTTGCAGATGTTGTGCACTTTCCCCACGAGACTTGATTTTTACCAAGACAGGACCTTTCAGAAGCCTTCCCTTAGACCAAATGGACGCGTTCCAACCTATCATCCCACTACCACCAAATTTCCAAATGGCTAAGTTATTGCAACCTATATGATCCAGGCAGAGCCCATATTGCCATGTGGTTGCACTAGAAGCTTCTTAACATTTGGCATCTCAAATCCCTTTGTTCCTGGGTGGCATTCCACAAATGAGATACACAAGGTAAACCGTAGAAATGGGCCTTGTGTAACCACTCAACCAAAACCACCAAGCAAGTCCCTTTCCACCCAGGTGATTCATTCACTTAGTTGTTTTATTAAGTAAAACCATAAGTCAAAGACTTAACAATATTTTCCATAGCATGATTATATTCCACCCTTTGGTTGCTATTAGCTAGGCTAAGCATGGAAATGAAAATTATCTTAACTTAAAGGAAATTCTAACATTTATACTACTACTAGGATTTCCCAAGCATAGCATATAGATAATTAGCAAAATATTCATGCAAGACCTATACAAAAATATATCTAATGCATAGGCCAAAATATTGGGATAAAAACATGAAGCACCACTTTCCTAGATAATTTGGGGAGTATCAACAATCTTCACAACCACAATCACTATTAGCACCAAAATCTACACATAAAATGATAGCACCAAATTCACATATCAAAAATATACAAGCAAAAAATATATATGCATGCATGCAAATGCCATGTGATGATTTTTTTCTAAGTCAAACAAGACAAGTATACAATAATTAATCATAAACAAGGAAAATACACACTAAACAAACTTTATTTAGTCTCTAAATCATTTTTCAAATAATTTCTATACTCAAAATAAGCCTACAAATGTCTCTGCAAAAATAATAAATTTTACAGAAGCAAAACATTAAACACATTGCATACATGTATAGAATTATTTCTCCTGATTCCAATGATATAAAATTTGCAAAATTTGAAACGTGTGGATCAAAAGTTATGAATTTTGCAAGTTTGAATATCTAATAGATCTAAATCAGATTTTTAAAACAAACAATAGGCCACGCGTCACGTCCTGATTCGTCCATACCGCTTTGCACGGATAGGCCGATCCGGTGTGTTGGATCTAAAGTAGATCGCACGGATAAGATCAAAAGATACCCCTTCAGGTTATGTTCTATCGTAGGCACTGGATCAAGATCCTACGGCCGTTGATCAAGCGACCAACAACTGGCGGCGCGCGGCGACCGTGAGCGGCGGCGTGCTCGGTCTACGGCGTTGCAGAGGCTACTGGAAGTGAGGAAGAGAATGGGGAGGCTCACCAGACTCACAGAGACGTGCTGGAGCTCAACGTGGAAGTAGCTTGTCGAGGGGCGCACGGACACAGCGGCAGGACCTCGTCGGAGTTGCTGGCGACGTCGGGTGCTTGCAGACGAAGACGTTGCCGAGGCTCTGGATCGCCCTATCACGAATCAGATGGGTCAGGAGGTGCGCAAGGCCATGGCGAAGACGATAGCATCAAAGGGAAGGCAAAGGGGTGGTCGCGTTTTACCTGGATTGCTCGTCGAAGTCGAGCGGTGGTTCTGTCGCCTGCGGACATGAACGGGGTCGGCGACCTGGGTCACGAGAAGGCAAATGAAAGGCATCAGGGGATGTGCCAGAACATGCTGGTCATGCTCGTTTGAAGCAGAGGCAAAGGGGTGGTCGAGTCTCACCGGAATCAGTTGCCGGAGATCGTCGGTACAACGGCGGTCTGAGCTCGATTCCGCGCAGCCTGGTGGCGGAGTGAGCGAGGAAAGTGGGGGAAAATGACCGCGGTAGCGAGGGATTAAGTAGCCAGGAGTGGGGCAAGAGTTACGCTCTGAATAAATGGAATTTAACGAGGTGTTAAACACGGCGTCTCTGGCGCGGTGGTAACGGCGGAGCAGTCATCGCGCGGTGATTGAGGACGACGATGACGGGGCAAGGTGTGTCCAGGGTGTCAGCGGGTGGGTGTGCGCTGCTGCGGTGAGAAACATAGGGAGAAGGGAGACCCCGGGTGGGATGCTTTGGCTACTGGGCCGAAAGGGTGGCACCTGGCCCAGTTCTAATTCTTTTATCCTTTTCTATTTCTGTTTCGATTTTCAGGAAACATTTTCAAATGAGTTTCAAATAAGTTTAAATTCAAACCACTTCTGGATTTTTGTAAAGACAAAATTGTACACATTTTGTTGCAGAACAATGTTGTACACTTTAAAATAATTTGGCACTTTGGAATTTTAAAATAAACAATGTTTTTACCCATTGCTTTAATAAAGACAAAGAAATGGTTTAAATTTGTTTCTTTGTTTTGAAATCTTTGTCCAAGCTTTGGAATTTATAAAACAAACCCATGAAAAAACATCTTTGGTTTAAAACAAATATTCTCTTATTAGAGAGTAACATTGGATCAATGCCTTGCTTACATAAAATAATAGGAATTCAAATGCGCCTGTTTTGTAATAACTTTGCAAATGATCCTAAAATGATTATGAATGCATGAATGATATGCAAGCTTTAACAACATGATTTTAGGGATGTTACATACTTCTACAAAGGTGGTGCACTTTCCCCACAAGACTCGACATGCATCGAGACAGGACCTTTCAGAAGCCACCCCTTAGACCAAAATGGACGCGCTCCAAACCTTTCACCCCCTACCACCAAATGTCCATTTGGCTAAGTTATTGCAACCTATATGATCCAGGCAGAGCCCATAATGCCATGTGGCTGCACTAGAAGCTTCTTAACATATGGCATCTCAAATCCCTTTGTTCCTGCGTGGCCTTAAACAAGTGTGATACACAAGGTATACCATAGATATGGGCCTTGTGTAACCACTCAACATAACCCAAACATACCATTCCACCCAGGTGTTTCATTCACTTAGTTGTTTTTTAAGCAAAACACAAGTCAAAGACTTAGCAATATTTTTCCATAGCATGTATATAATCCACCCTTGGTTTCTACTAGATAGGCTAAGCATGGCAATAGCAAGTATATTAACTTAGAGAAAATTCTAACAATTCTACAACTACTAGGATTTCCCAAGCATAGCATATAGATACTTAGCAAAAATTATCATGCAAGCCCTATATAAATTATCACTAATGCATAGTCAAAATATTGGGACAAAAATATGAAGCACCACTTGCCTTGTTATTTGGGGGAGTAACAACAATCCTCACAGTCACAATCACCACTAGCACCAAAATCTACACATAAAATGATAGCACCAAATTCATATTTCAAATAATCAAGCCAAAATATATGAATGCATGCAAATGCCATGTGATGATTTTTATAAACTAAACAAGACAAGTGAAACAGTACTGAACAATAAACTAAACATTTATACACCAAATAAGCTTAATTTGGCTTTCAAAACATTTTCCAAATAATTTTTATACACAAAATAGGCCTACAAATGTCTCTTCATAAAATTCTATTTTAACATAAGAAAATTACAAAACTAAGCCTACATATGTGTAGGATTTATTTTTGTGATTCCAATGATATATTATTTGTCTTTTTTGGATAAACAGAACAAAAGTTTTTGAATTTACATGTTTAAATAACTAATAGATGAAATTCTAGATTTTAAATTTAAAACCTAGCCACGCGGCCTCTGATTGGTGCGTATCGGTTCGGGGGGATCACGCTTGCGATCCGTAGGATCTAAGTGACGATGCACGGCTCATATTTAATCGTACCGCTTCACCTAATGATCTAATCGTGGCCTTTGGATCCAGATCCAATGGATTAGATCTGGTTGACCAAACTCTAGCGGCGCGAATGGCGCTGGTGGCGGCGACGCCTCTAGAGGTGACACACCGGAGAGGTCAGAGGTGCAGGGGGGGTGTCTGCTGGCGCTTACCGAGGTCGTGTGGACGTGGAGATGCTCAACGTGGAGACGGTTGGGACAGGGGCGTGCTGTAGCGGAGGCTAGGGCTCGTCGGACTTGCTAGAGGTGTCGGGTGCACGGTGGCGAAGCATTGGCGGCGCTCTGGATCGCCCTAGAACAAACCAGGTGTATTAGGAGACGCGCAATGATATGGCAAACTAGACAGGGGCAAGCAAAAGGAAGGGGGCACTCGAAGATTACCAGGATTTCTCGCCGAAGTCAAGCGGAGCATCGGTCGTTCACTAGGCTCGACGAAGGCGACGTCCTGGTGCATTACAGAGGAAACCGAGAGGGTGTGAAGATGCGCAATCATCAGGCGAACAAACTCGCATGAATTAGAGGCGAAGGGGGGCACTATGATCACGGGAATACATCGTGGGAGCTGCTCGGGACAGTGGCGGCATAAATGGAATTGCGGGTAGCCTGGTGGCGGAGAAGCAGCACTGAGTGAGGGGAAAGGAGCGGAGAGGGGATTAAATATACGGTGAGGGGCGAGGGGAATACGCGGCATTGATTGGCAATTATGCATACTTCAATCGCGGCAGTGATGGTGGTAACGGCGGCGACGACGGGGTCAGGGGTGCGGGGTTTGGGGACGATGACTGCGTGGCGTCTGGGGCCACCAGTCAGTGAGCACGGGGTAGGATTGTGTCGTGAGAGATAGAGAGAGAGGAAAGGCCCGGGTGGGCTTGCTAGGCTGCTTTTATTGCTGGGCCAAATAGGTGGCGCCGGCCTTTTCTTATTCTTTTTCTTTTTCTATTTTTATTTTCTGAACTCATTTTCAAATGATATTCAAATAAGCTTGATTTCAAACTTCTTATGGATTTTTGTAAAGTGACTTAAGCACATATTTGTGTATTAAACATTGTTGTTTGCTCACAAATACATTAGCTCATTGAAATTAAAATAAAACCATGCTTTAATTATTTATTTATAATAGGCATTGAAATTGGTTTTAATTTAGATTCTTGTTTTGAAAATTTGAGCAAGCTTTGAAATCATGATTCAAACCTTTCTGGTTGAAAAAAAAGTATTCTCATAATTTGAGAGTGAAAAATAAAGCCATTGCCTTTCCTACATAAAATAATAGGCAACAATTGGCTTCTGTTTTGCAATCTTATTTTAAAATAACCCAAATGCTTATGAATGCATGAATGATATGCAAAATTTATAATTCATGATTTTTGGGATGTTACAGTCAACAACCCCACCAACACCAATACCGCCCCAAGGACTGGAAGCAATGATGCACCTATTGCAGGAAAGGACAAGTCTTAGGTGACTTGTTATGAATGCGGAACCAAGGGTCACTACACCAATGAGTGCCCCAAGAAGATTGCAGCAGCCCCCAATGTGAATGCCCCAGCTCAGCAGCAGCGTCGTGTTCAAACTGGAAGAAGATTTGCCCCAGGGAATCCGCTGAACCTCAACGGCCGTCTATTTCACATGAATGCTGAAGAACCCCAAGAAGCGCCAGATGTCATGCTGGGTATATTTTCTGTTAATTCAGTACTTACAAGAGTGTTGTTTGATTCTGGAGCATCGCACTCGTTTTTTATAGAAGAATTTACATGCACTAGTAAGATTCAACCAACAAAATTGAAGCATGTTATGGTAGTTCAAATACCTCGTTTAACCACCACAGCTAGAAAAATTTGCAAGGTCGTACCTATCCGAATCCATGGCATAGATTTTTATGCTAATCTAATAGTACTTGGAACCAAAGGTTTGGAAGTAGTACTAGGAATGGATTGGAAGTCGAAACATAAAGGATTAATCGACTGTGCCAAGAAAGCCATCACCATGACTAGTACAACTGGAATATCAGTAGAGCATGTATCTGAAACCTTGCCCCATCAATTCAAGTGCAACAAGAGTCTAGCCCAACCAACCATTGACCAAGTCAGAGTACTCTGTGAATACCCTGACGTATTTCCAGATGTTTTGCCCGGTATGCCCCCAGATTGGGATATCGAGTTTATCATTGAACTAATCGCTGGAACCGGACCCATAGCCTAGAGACCTTATAGTATGAACCCATCTGAATTAGTGGAGCTGAAAAAGCAGCGGGACGCTATGCTGGAGATAGGACTGATTCAACCAAGTGTGTCGCCATGGAGATCACTTGTCTTGTTTGTGGATAAGAAAGATGGAGGTAACCGTTTGTGTAAACATTATCGAAAGATGAATGATGTCACCATCAAGAACAAGTATCCACTGCCTAAGATAGAAGATCTGTTTGACCAGTTGACTGGTGCCAAAGTGTTTTCTAAGATTGATCTTAGTACTGGTTATCATCAACTCAAGGTTCGAGCAGAGGATATTCCAAATACTGCCTTTCTGTAACATCCCAGCATTTAGGAACCAACGAAGGGTAAATTTAGGAATCTGTGCAATTGCATGCATTCATCTGTAAAAAAATGTCGGTAAATTTTTCGCCAAATAAAAACTTAAAGTGATCAAAGTTTCTTTCACTCTTTAAGTTTAGGAATAGTCTTGGAGAATGATCGTTATAAACTTTGACATGATCTTTATGGATTAGTGTGGTTTGGGAAAGGAATTTGAATTCAAACTTGAGAGTTGGATTTATATTTTTAAAAGATTAAGATTATGTTTGAGTAATATTATTTAATCAAGAAATAATATTTAGTAACTCAAATTTTAAATAACATAACACAATTAAGTAAATGAATATTCATTCCATATATTTATTCAATGAATAAGTTACAAAATGTAACTTATGAGGTTGATAAAGAATCTTTACAATAGTAAATTATAAAAGGAGGAATATTTACATATTGAGAAATATTACAATCTTTCTTTCAAAAGAATAAAATAAAGATTACAAAAGAATAAAATAAAGATTACAAAGGAACTATTCTATATAAAATAAAACCTATTCTAATCTTGAATCTTCAAGTCTTGTACCTGCAAAACAAAGAACAAAGAAAAACAAAGAAAATAAAGATTAAGTTATTTTTACTATCAGTAGTGAACAATGAGATGCACTTTTCCACTTATCATCATTGAGTAAATCTTTAGGGGCAAGTTTCACCAAAATGAAAGAACTACATCTTTCATAATTAATAAGCCACAAGTCAAATGATTCCAATTAGTAAGAGGGGCAAATTTCACCTGGCAGATAAATGTAATCAGATAAAAATGTAGATCATCCTCTGAGCATATCCATAAGGATGCAGCAGGCACACATACAGCTTACACACCTAAATGCATGGTGTGTGCTGTGAAACACAGCCACAGCTGCCCACACAATCAAAATAGCTCAACACAGCCATGGGCAAGCACCACATCACCATTTCCTTGCACATACACATCAAGCATCAGCAACCGAGACACAGCCAAAACAAACCAAACCAACCACACACCAGAGCATCCCAGTACTCACCAAGATGGTGACATAAGGAGGGAGTGGATCAGGTGGATAGCAAGGACAAGGCCAATCTAACAGGAACCAGGCATTGGAAAGCAAGATCAAGGACAAGCTCTAGGAGCTAGAAGTAGTAGGAGCAGCATCAGGAGAAGAACCAGATAAAGCCAGCAACACAACCAGCAAGATCAAGTCACCTGATCAACCAGCAACCACAACAACAACCAACTGTTGTGGTGAGTTATATAAAACCATCACATGATATGTTTATCATATATATATAGAGATTCATGTGTTGTTCCATATTTAACTTCTCAGTATTCACCCAAGTGAGGTGAATCCATCCTAGAAGATTTTTAATACTAAAGTCATAGCCATAAGAAAACCATACAAGTAAAAACATGATCTCAGACCAACATCACTGATCCTAGATATAAAGGCCAAATCTTATAATCCAATATAATCATAGTCAAGATTATGAATTATGGGCACATCTCTTAAAAGAGTAGCACCTCGGAATCCATAAATCTTATGGATCCATGCAAAACCACTAGCACACCAATCATTTTACGAACTATGACTCAAGAATTAGTAGCTGGTATTACTAATAGAACATTTCTATCAGGGACAACAAATTAGGAAACTAGTTCCTATGCCTCAGACCAACATCGTAGGCAGAGAGGTTAAAAAAAGATTTCAGCTTATCCTTGACCATTACCAATTTCAAGAACTGTCAGAGTTAAGCTCAGTAATAGAACCCAATCACTTGTGTGCCATTCGATGATGGTGTCACAAGGAAAAGTTCTAAAAGCCAAGAACAATCATTACTTAGCTTTCACAAATAAAAAGGGCAATCCACTAAATATCATTTTTCTGGAATCATATACCAGAAATCAACATTAAGTTTATCTATGTATCTTTAGAACTTCACCGGAATAAAATGATTAATCTTAGTCTGGATATAACCATATAAGCCAACAATTATAGATGAAGTGAACAATCACTGACAGAACCACTGTCAGTACCAATATTTTGATAGTAGCAAGATCCCAAATCAACAGAATCCACAAGTAATAGTCCCACAGTAGCAGTATTCACAAAACCATATCCAATTTTCAATTGGAATCAGACTAATAAATCCACCAGCACCATGAAAATTAACTATGGACAGTGATCAACATAAGCACCATACTCAAGGATCATCACTACTAGATCCAATTCACCATATATAATATCAACATAGGGATGAACCCTAATTAGGACATGGATCCTAATCAAGACATGAACCCTAATCAGGGGTAGCCACTTGAGACACATAGGATCGGGTGGCAGAGTACAGAGAGCACGAGTGGGAAGAGAAATCAAACTTACTTGAGGTTCTAGCTGTTGTAACACCCTCGCCTGATAAGGCTGAGTTCATGTGTATAGTGCCAATCTCTGGATCGGTTCACTGGCACACAGACTACAGATGAATACCAAATATAACTGTGCATCATAAATACAACAAATACGATCCAGAATTTACATTATATTACAGCGGAAAGCAACTACAAGGTAGATCTCCATCCTTCAAATGTGCCACGGGCGAACAATTGTTGAGTGGAGTCTCGCGACCTATGAACGATCACGATACGATATAACCTGCAACATGAAACGTTGTAGCCACGAATGGTCAATACATTGAATGTATGGCAAGTAGGCTAAAGTGGTTAACAACAGATCTATCAACTACATGCTTATTTGGCCAAGTGGAGTTCAGGCTCATTTGTATAAAGCAACAGTTTTATCCTAACATTTGTAACAAAGTAGTTTTCCAATACGATAAATAGGACACTCTGGTTCACTCCCACGTGCTCCTACCTAATTATGTTCACCCAGCAAGTTTTAAATAATTGAGAAATAAGGATGAGTGAGAAATCTGTCATAGCATCAGTATCAGGTCGCTCAAATTGTCCATAACCAGGGACACGTCTAAGTACTTAGTTTAGATACCCTACAGGGGTTTGTACACTTTACCCATGTGCACTAGAAACTGCTGCATTCACTTTAAATCGGGCACCATCTAAATCCGTTGAAAAGACAACATATGAATTATGGTTTGGAAACAAACCTAAGCTGTCATTTCTTAAATTTTGGGGATGCGATGTTTATGTGAAGAATCTTCAACCGGATAAACTCGAACCCAAAGCGTTATCCTAAGGAAACAATTGGGTATTCCTTCTATCATAGATCCGAGGGCAAGGTTTTTGTTGCCAAGAATGGATCCTTTCTAGATAAAGAGTTTCTCATGAAAGGCGTGAGTAGTCGGAAAGTAGAACTCGAAGAGGTTATTGAACCTTCTCTTCAAAGTATGACAAGTAGCGCAACGCCGGAAGTTGTTCCGGAGTTGGCTTCACCAATTGAAGAAGGAACTAATGATAATGATCATGAAACTCCAAAAGAGAGTACTACCGAACCTCGCAGGTCTAGCAGGACGCGTGCAGCTCCCGAGCTGTATGGAAATCCTGTCATGAATTTCATGGTTGATGAAAATGATGACCCTGCGATGTATGAAGAAGCAATGATGATCCCGGATTCCAACAAATGGTTAGAAGCCATGAAATCCGAGATGGAATCCATGTATGAAAATCAAGTTTGGAACTTGGTGGACTTACCGCACGACCGAAAGGCCGTGGAGAACAAATGGATTTTCAAAAGGAAAACTGATGCTGATGGTAATGTTACCGTCTATAAAGCTCGACTTGTCGCAAAGGGGTTTCGACATATTCAAGGAGTTGACTACGATGAGACATTCTCTCCCGTAGCGATGCTAAAGTCAGTTAGGATTATGTTAGCAATTGCTGCATATTTCGATTATGAGATATGGCAGATGGATGTCAAAACAACGTTTCTCAATGGTAATATTCAAGAAGAGTTGTATATGATACAACCAAAGGATTTTTTCGATCCCAAGGATGCTAACAAGTTGTGCAAGCTTCAGCGATCCATCTATGGATTGAAGCAAGCATCACGAAGTTGGAATCTCCGCTTTGATGAGGTGATCAAAGAGTTTGGATTTGTCCAAACTTATGGAGAAGCTTGTATTTACAAGAAAGTGAGTGGGAGCAATGTGGAATTTTCTGATACTATATCTGGATGAGATATTATTGATCCGAAATGATATAGATCTTTTAAACAGTGTTAAAAGTTATCTAAAGAACAAATTTTCAATGAAGGACCTAGGTGAAGCGTCATATATATTAGGCATAAAGATCTATAGAGATAGATCTAGCCTCCTAATAGGGCTATCGCAAAGTACATATCTTGATAAGATTTTAAAGAAGTTTAAAATGGAAGATAGTAAGAAGGGGTTCTTACCTATGACAGAAGGCACGACATTGAGTAAGACTCAAAGTCCGGCTACGGCGGAAGAAAGAGAGAAAATGGACAAAGTCCCCTATGCTTCAGCCATAGGCTCTATAATGTACGCCATGCTATGTACAAGACTGGATGTGGCACATGCTATTAGTTTGACTAGTAGGTACCAATCGGATCCAGGTTCAGAACACTGGAAAGCGGTCAAGAATATCCTTAAATACTTGCGAAGTACTAAGGATATGTTTCTTGTATACGGAGGTGAAGAAGAGCTCGTCGCTAAGTGTTATGTCGATGCTAGCTTTGACACCGATCCGGATGACTCTAAGTCTCAATCCGGATACTTATTTCTCGTGAATGGCGGAGGGGTTAGTTGGAGGAGCTCCAAACAACCTGTGGTGGCAGGATCAACGACGGAGGCCAAATATGTTGCTGCTTCGGAAGCGGCTCAGGTAGCAGTTTCGATGAAGGAGTTCATATCCGAACTAGGTGTGGTTGAAAACGCGTTGGACCCAATGGTGATCCATTGTGACAACAATGGTGCCATTGCCAATGCCAAAGAACCAAGGTCTCACAAGCATTCCAAGCATATTAAGCGCCGGTTTCACTCCATCCTCGAGCATGTCAAGCATGGAGATATAAAGATTTGTAAAGTACATACGGATTTTAATGTAGCATATCCGTTGACTAAAACTCTCCCTAGAGCAAAACATGATCTACACCAAAACTCCATGGGTTTTAGATACATCACTATGTAACTATATTATTGTCTCTAGTGCAAGTGGGAGACTGAAGGGAATATGCACTGAGAGGCAATAATAAAGTTTTTATTATGTGTATTCCAAGTATATGATAGATGTTTATTTGGCATGCTATAATTGTATTAATACGGAAACGTTAATACATGTTTGTTTAATAAACAAATAGAAAGTTCCTAGTTATGCCTCTCTCATAAACAAGTTCGTTGATTAACAAGATGATCATAGTTTCCTGATCATAGACATTGGATGTTGTTAATGACGAGATCACAACATTAGTGTAATGGTGTGATGAACATTCATCCGAAGTATAGCATTACGATCAAAGTCATTGAATTTATATTGCTATAAACAACTTACGAAGTAATCCTAATCCTTAGACCATGAGATCATGCCAATCACTAACACCGGAAGAGTTTCTTGTTGATATCAAACGTCACACCGTAACTGGGTGATTATAAAGATGGCTTCAAAGATACTAAAGTGTTATGTTGAGAATCATGGATCAAGAGTGGAATTTGTTCATCCCAATGACGGATAGATATACTCTGGGCCCTCTCGGTGATATCACATTGGTTAGCTTGCAAGCAAGTGATTTGATCACTAGAATGTTATATCATGGGAACGAGAAAAGAGTGCATGTCAGTAACGAGATCAAACTAGGTATGGAGATACCGAAGATTGAATCTCGGACATGTAATATATCGTGAAACAAAGGGATTAAGATACAAGCATAAAAGGTTCCGACGATCACAGGAAAGTCATCGTTGAATGTGTGGGAGTCAGTATGGATCTCTAGGTCCTGCTACTGATTATTGATCGGAGAAGGGTCTCGATCATGTCCGCATTATTAATGAACCGTAGGGTGACACACTTAAGGGACACTGACATCCAGTTAGAGCAAATGTTTCATGCCGAAAGAATAAACAAGCGCAAGAATTTATTTCACTAGATACTGAAACAGGTTTTCAGGTGAAATTGCATAAAGAGGTTATGCATGTGAAATAGAATTCTAGCAAGGGGTTATATGTTAATGTTTGTCATTAAAGTAATTGACAAAATTCTGAATAAATAAAAGAGTTCTATTTAATGAGAGTTTGCATTAAATTTTGTGGAAATTTAATAACAAGTTTGAGTGGGATTTTGAGTGGAGGGATTTGAATGGATTTTTGTGAGTGGAGTGTCCACCCACATGAATGAAGGAGGGGAGGAGGCAGCCCCCATGGCCAGCGGCCACCCCCTTGGGTGCCCCCCCTCCTCACTTCTCACTTACACCTCCTCGTGAAGGATCTCTCTCCCCCTCTAGAATTTATTCCCCATGGTTTCGGACTAGCGAGATACATGTTCCCGGTGGCTATTCGGCAAGAAAGGGTTGTGCTTCCGCTGCATCGCTGGAGCGAGGAGGCGGAGGTTGCTCCGTGTCTTGTACGTGTGTGCGAGCATGGATGCGCTGCTGCTTTGTGGCGCTGGGACTTCCTCTCGATCTTGATATCGGCAAGAGATCGTCTACATCAACCACGAGTTGAACTCGTTAAGCTTTGTCGGTCTTCAAGGGTATGTTCTCTACGGATGTACATCCGCCCATTGTTTGTATCTATTAGATAGATCTTGGTACATATTTCCCATCGTAGGAATTTTTTTTCTATGTTGCGAACCCTACAGCATTCTAGTTGGAGAAGGAAGGAAGTAGTGGTACAAAACCCATCTTTAAGGATATACCTATAGATCCTGAATCTTTACACCATATCCTTATTTACCGAGGCCTAAACCTATATATGATTCTACTTTATATATGAGGTATGCAGAACTTCCTATTGAGAATTCGGATGGTTGGAGAATGGGATCATCCGAAGGATCCCAGGGACACCAGATGTCCATAGATAGTTCTGATAGAAATGTTGGACAATCTAGCTGGATGGGTGCAAGAATTAACCTTAGTAACAGGAGTAGAAATACCATATTCATAGATAATCACGATGAAGAAGAAGATCCTGAGGAGAGAGTGTTTGAATCATCAACACCTTATCAAAACCCAGGGAATATACATTATCCGGTGTTTAACTATCTTGCCCAACAGAGAACCTAGGGAGCAGCAGGATCTACGTATTCTGTTGATGACTCAAGGAATGAAGCTCAGGAGATGCAAGTGGGTGATAATGTTGATTATGTTTCTGAATACTTTTCAGCTAAGATGGAGGGATTCAATGCCCTCAGGCTGAGTAATGACTCAAGCCCTGACACTTCAGATACTGAGTATGTTCCTTCTGGAAGGCCATTTGTTCCACAAACTGTGCGACAAACGTCACGTCATCACGGTTGGACATCAGGCATGTATGATGAGCATAGTAGTTTTTAGAAGCAGGCGACTAGTTAGAAAGTATCGGGTACCATGTATTGTAATCCGAGAAAAAGATGTAGTTAGATAAATAAGGTAGTGTTGTGATTATACCTATATGGTATATGTTGTAATGACTTTGTGTTATTAAGATATTGTAGTGTGTAATGTGTGAAATGTATATTTGGATTTTATTTGGATTTTAATTGTGTGACTAGTTCTGTGTGTAAAGTCGAGCTCAGAACACATGTGCATGATGTAATTATGAGTATTCGCTTTATGTTTCAGGACTAGGGGGTCATGGACACGGGTGTAGAAACCAAATTTGAACAACAGCGAATGGAACGTGAGGCCAAGGAGAAGGCCAATGCAGATGTAGGAAATCAGGTAACATTACCACCACCACCAATGAGGCCGTTAATGGAGCAGAACTTTATGCAGTGTATGCAAATGATGCAAGAAAACCAAAACAAGTTCATGGAAGAGCTGCTAGGACGAGTGGGAATCATAGAGCACCTGAAGTTGGAGGAGTGAGTCTTTCTGACTTCTAGAATGCAAGGCCATTACCTTTTGCATCAGCCCCTAAACCAATGGATGCAGAAGATTGGCTAGCAGATACAGAAAGAAAGCTGAAGACTGTAGGTTGTAATGATGAGGAAAAACTGAGGTATGCAACTCATCTTCTAACTGGACCTGCAGCATCATGGTGGGAAAATCAGTTAGCCATGCAACAACCAAGAAGGGAGTATACTTGGGAAGAGTTCAAATAGACATTCCGTGAATATCATGTTCCGGAGAGTGTTATGGAGTTGAAGCGAAGAGAATTTGAGGAGCTTCAGAAGGGATATAATATTGTCATGAAGTATATTAGGGAGTTTAACCAACTGTCTCATTATGCTTAGGAAGAAGTCAATACTGAAGAAAAGAGGAAGAAGTGTTTCCTGTGTGGGTTAAATCCATTTGTGAGGTTGCAGTTAAGGCTAGATAATAAGACAACCTATCAGCAGTTGCTGGATGCAGCTATCACTTTTGAAGATGACTACAAGAATGTCCAAGAGGATAGCAGGAAGAGAGCCAAGAAGGAATATTAGAGGATTCAGGCAAGTAAACCTAAACCCAATCTGGAGTTCAAACCTCGGAACAAAGCCTATAGCAACAATAACAATAACAAGGGCAGTGGTGGAAATCAGTCCAATCCAAGGAGGAATGTTATCTGTAACAATTGTGTAATTCCAAAGCATTTCTAGAGAGAATGCAAAAAGGCAGTAGTTATCTGTTATGGTTGTGGTCAGAAGGGTCATATCAAGCCCGACTATCCAAGCAAACCACCAGGTGGTTGGCCTGCCAAGGGTGGAGGACAAGCCAGTGGAGGAAATGGACAGCCCAATCGAGGAGGAAATAATGTCAAGAACAATAATGGCAAGAGGAATAGACCTACCGGGAAGCAGAATTGCGCAACCCTAGAGGAGGTAGATAACTCGGAGCATGCAGTGATAGGTACGCTCAATATCCTTACCAATCCCGGCAAAGTTCTATTTGATACTGGTGCAACTACTTTATTCATTTCTAAAGAATTCTGTGATAAATTTGGGATTAGAAGGGCGACGTTAGAAAACCCTATGACCGTAGTTACGACAGGGGGAAATTTGATTGTACGCCACATTAAACAAGATCAGGTTATCTTGATATGTGGTTATACATACTTTGCAGACCTTTATGTGATTCCTTTGAAGGGAATTGCAGTAGTGCTGGTGATGGACTGGATGATTGAACATGGGGCTCAAATAAATTGTGAGGATAAAACTGTATCAATCAAAACTCCAAGTGGAGCTAGGATAGTTTATCAGGCAGACAAGCATAGTCATATCATGGTGGATCTTCAGTTGAACTCAATGAAAGAGGTTAAATTGGAAGATATTCCTGTAGTAAATGAGTTTCCAGATGTTTTTCCAGCAGAACTACCAGGACATCCACCATATCGGGAGATAGAGTTCACTATTGATCTAATCCCGGGAACATCCCCAATAGCCCAAGCAACATACAAGATGGGACCAAAAGAATTAAAAGAACTCAAAGAGCAAATTGATGAGTTAGCCAGAAAAGGATTTATTCAGGAAAGTGTATACCCATGTGGAACACCGGTGATCTTTGTGGATAAAAGGGATGGTGGAAGAAGGATGTGTGGGGACTACAGAAATCTGAACAATGTTACCATAAAGTATAAGTATCCCTTACCAAGAATTCAAGTTCTGTTTGATCAAGTGAAAGGAGCTGGAGTATTCTCTAAGATCGATCTAAGATCTGGATACCATTAGATAAAAATCAAACCAGAGGATGTTCCAAAGACAACATTTTTCTCAACATATGGACACCATGAGTATCTTGTCGTACCATTTAGTTCGACCAATGCACCAGTAATATTCATGAACCTGATGAACAAAATCTTCATGCCATATTTGGATAAGTTTGTCATAGTCTTCATTGATGATATTCTGATATATTCCAAGGATAAGTAAGAGCATGCTGATCATTTGAGAATAGCATTGCAGACTCTAAGAGAACATAAACTTTATGCTAAGTTCAGTAAGTGTGAATTCTGGTTAGATGAGGTAGAATTCCTCGGTCATTTGATCAGTAAAGATGGAATTGCTGTAAATTATAACATCCCAAAAAATACTCAACTTGGATCATCAAACTCTAATCATCAAAATTAGGGTTAACAAAAACTTTTCCAAATTAAAAGTATGAAAGCATTCATATGAGTGTGTATTAAAATTTGGATTCTTTTGAATTGCCATGGTTTTGTGTTTCTTTGCTTGTAAAATTATTCTTAGGTGAAATAAACATCATCTCAACAATCCCCAAACTTTTCCCAAAGACAAACAAGTCAAAATAAACAAATTAGGTGAATGGTCACTTTGGCCAAATTAACTCCCATGCCTACTTTGGCTATCCCTAACTTTCAGAACTTAACAGAAACATGTATGGATCTTTACACCCCTTGATAGTACTCATAATAAGGTACCAAGGCCCACTTTGTGATCATCCAAAAACATTTAAATGCTTAGTTTAAATGACAGTTTAAAATTGAATCTATTTCATATGGGAAGATCCCACTATTTCAAAAACCACTCAAACAAGCTCAAATTTCAAAACCCAAGCATCCACAGAACCCTCAACACATTCCTAGCACACCAACCAAAAATCTTTTTCAAAATTCAAAACTTAAGTTCATGCGGCCATTTCATCAAACAGGTTGCAGACTCAATTCAACAAAATCAAAAACACTATGTTGAGCAGTGTTGTGGCCAACCTTGTTCCCTCTCTGGTTACAACTAGCCTTAGTAGATCAGCTAGCAACCTTAACTAACCTCTAGCACCACTGTAAGCTGGCCATTGTCATCAATGGTGAGCAGGCCTAGAGGACCCATGTAACCCAGTGTGGACATCAAGCTAGGAGAAGAACTAGCCGTGCCAACCTTGTCTAGCATGCAGCCCATGCCTCACCCCCCTCTTGACCAACCCTAGGTCGGAGACAGCAACCAGAACCGCCAGGAACGCCGCGCCCGTGCCACTGTCGACCATGCCGACGCGCATCGAGAGCACCGCGCGTTCCCGACCATTTGCCACCGCCCCTACACGCGCATTTAAGCTCTAGAGCATCGCCAGGAGACCGCCCGTTGATCACCAACCTCGGCCATGCCTCTAGCCACCTGTAGCTGTGTCGCCACCGTCGCCTACCTATCCCTCTCGGTCTCGCCGTCGAGCCTATAAAAGGAGAAGACCCCCGCTCGATTTCTTCACACCATCTCACTCCCCTCATCTCACTGATCATTCCATTCCTTAGCCGGAGCACGAGGAGCAGCAGTTCGCCGGAATTGTGCCGGAGCAGGCCGTCTCTGCAGAAGAAGGCAGCTGTTGATTTCGACCACCAACGGAGCTGCCGCGACCACCCCTGAGTTCGCCGTCATCGACTTCGTCGTTTTCCCACCTCGCCGTCGCCACTGGAGCCCCGGTATGCCCCTATGCACCCCCACCGAGCCGCTAGGGTTCGAGCTCGCCGGTGACTTGTTCATCATCGACGACGACCCTCAGCCGTTGATCTCACTTCTAATCCACCGCACCACATCGCCCCGTACCGCTTTGCGTTTTATGAGCCACTGACCAGTAGACCCCCCCTGTCAGTTGCGCCCTGCGCTGCGGAGTGACACTGGGCCGGCCCAATAAACCTTTCCACGCAGCCCACTCATTTGAATTTAGCTTTTTCTATTTTCATTGAAACTCAGTTCTGTACCTAGTTTCAAAAATCAACCCAGCTCGATTCAGTGAACCAAATTGCATGAAACAAATTTTGTTAGAAAGGTGTTGAAATCCTTAATCCAAGCCCGTTGGATTCATATCATTTGGATGTGTAGATGAACCTTGGTAAAAATAACAAGGCAGAAGCTTTTCTGCATTCAAACATTTTTCAAATTTCAACCATAATAACTTTTGAGTTGATTCCAACTCTCAAAAATCATATTTGATCATACCTTTTAGAAGATATAAAAACATATGGGTTTACTTACAGAAATAATGTTCAAGTAATAAAAGAATGCCACATAGGCATTTCTAGTCACTTTATTTTATTTAAATAAGAGGTTAAACATTATTAAATTGTGACACCACTTTAAATCACATTCTCATGAACTGAAATATGTGGTGCTGACATGTGTCAACATGATCCCATGTTTGGTTTGGAGAATATTAAATCTTAAGTAGTTTTTCAATAAGTAGAAATTACTTTTCTAAAAAAATAAATAAATAATGCAAATGCTTTATTCTTGTAAGGATAGTGTTGATGCTAGATCATCTATAGAACCCTTTTGTGTGATGATTGAAAGTAGTTAAGTATTTTTTGGTGATTGTGTACCTCGTATTTATTTATAGACGCTAATACCGACCAAGGATACGAGGAGGAAGGAGGATACTACGAAGAAGAAGCCGAGGAAAACTTCAACCACTGCTCTGCACAAGTCAAGCCTAATACTACTAGTTGAATGTGCAAGCTAACACTTGCAAGATACTCTAATTTAGCAAGCCTATACTGATACTGATGCAAGCTAATACTTGCTTGTTACCATGACCACTAGATGCCTTAAGCATATGTGATCATACCCACTTGATACCCCCTCCTAGTTTTACTTGCAAGATTTATCTTTTATTTCTTTATCAAAGCTATTACTTAGAGTCTACTTAAGTGACTTGTAGATTCTAGGAAGATAATTGAAGGTTGCATAAAGAGCATTAAATTTGGCCTAAGCTAAATAATCTTGATGTCACCCTATGGCATGAGATTTAACTTAGTTAAACTCCACTTGTTTACCACCCCTCATTAGTACTCACCCCCACTTGTAGATGCTGGTGCTAAGCATAAAACCTGATCAAATTTAGATGGGAATACTTGGTGGGAAATGGTTATGAAAACCTTAGAATGATGAGTCATTCTACTGAGATGTTTTGACATGTGTTTCCGAACATCACATGATTTGGATGATGAAAATGTTAAGGCATGAGCCTTAGCCCTTTATAAAACTGATGGTTGTCTAGATGCGATACCATTCCAATTTTACCGTACAACCACAATACCCGAGAATTGGGTAGGGCTTGACTAGAAACATATATACTTTAGTATGGGTTCCCTCATGGCCAAGGTCTGAGCTGAGGCTACATTGTGAAGATTGTCCACCTGTGGAGTACCCAAGATGACAGTTGGTTATGGTTGGGAGGCCAAACTCACAGGAGAGGTGCTTATACTAGGGCATGTAATTGAAAGGTTTGGATTGATTATCCGCATAGTGAGTATGGTGAATTCAGGATTTGTTCCCGATGGATGTATTGAATGTTGTGGTGAAAGTGTACAATCTCTGCAGAGTGTCAAACTATTTGAATAGCCGCGTCCGCGGTTATGGACAGTTGGAGTGGACATATTGTTCCCCGTCAGATGTTTTCAAAATGACTTATGAAATGAATTGAGATTTTGACTTGACCACAATAGAGTTGTGATATGAAATACAATTTCCCACTTAGGTGTTATGAAATTTCAACTAGCTTTTCTTGCTTCTGAACTTAGTAGAAGTAAATCTAGATTTTTGCAAAACAACCCGAGAGCTTAGTGTCGTACTACAAAAACCCCCTTCACTTGTTAGTATTAGTTTGCGAGTACTTAAAGAGTACTCATGGCTTTGTCCCTAGCTATTCCCATGGCCAGACTATGAAGAGGAGTACCAGGACGAGGGACCCTAGGAAGGTTACGACAACTAGGATCATCTCCCATCATCAGCATTGCCTGTGACCCTGAAGATGGAGATTTTCCTACGCTACCGTTATTATTACGTATTTCCGCTGCTTTAGTTGTATTATGAACTGGATCATGAGATCCTTATTTGTGTAAGACTTTATGTATGGTTTGTAATGGATGATGTACTGTGGTATCCAAATCTGTTATGTCTCGCAAAAATGGTAATCCTGGGATTGCGATGTATGGCATAACAGGCATCTGGGATTAAAAATCCGTGTGTTGACAAGTTGGTATCAGAGCCATCCTGACCATAGGAGACCCTAGTTAGACCGGCCGTTTGAATCAAAAACTTAGTTTCAAAACCAAAGAAAACAAATATTTACAAAAACTTATTCCCATTCTTATCACCTTATTTCTTTCATAAAAAAAATTCATGATCCTCACAAACTCTTGCAAAATACCTAAAATTTGACACACTTGATCACTCTACTAACTTACTCATCCTATATTCTTATAGATGGACGTGAAGTACAGCAAGTTTTATCAGTTGGGGAATGGAGGAGACCTTATTTTTGAGCGGGATTTGGACCAGCTTTCAGAACTTCTGAAGCGTCCGCACCCTGAGTTCTTCGGAGCTCGGCTCAATGATCAAGGAGGAGAAGATCTGCAGTGGCTAATTGTTGCAAGTCTCCGAGGAAAGATTGAACCTCCCACTGCCGAGGGAATTCAGTTCACCTTAAGAGAGAACAACTGGCTCGATGGACTTGCCAGGGCCATGCAGGAAGATCTTGCCCGTCTGTGTGGGCAGAGTATCAACCAGATCAAGGGTACTCGCTTTGAGTTTTGTCCAAGGCGTGATGCTATGGGACAGCCACTAGAAGCCCCATACCACCACGAGCTGAAGACTCAGTTGGACCACCTCAGCTTCATGATGTATGATCGTTAGCAGGAATTGGATAATTGCCGTGACTACTCCAACCACAAGTCCGCCATCATCAAGACGAAGGATCAGACCATCGCCATGCTAGCGAAGGATCGCATGTCTCACCGCAGTCAGCTCGACAAGAAGGAGCACATCATTGCCCGTCTTCGCCACCGTATCTTGGATTTGGAGGAGACCATCCATGAGAGAGACATGTAGTTGGAGGAAAGAGAGAATGCCGGAGAGGATCTTCGTGGAGACCCCTACTCCTATCTCAGCGATGATGATGATTTTCTGGAGGATCGGGCTATGGACTTCTTCACCAATGAGGATGATTTCACCTTCATCGATGACGATGAGGAGGATGAGGATGACGACTACACCGACTCCAAGGAGTAGTAGCACTTGAGCACTAGCGTTAGTGAGTTGTATTCGGTCCCACTGTATCGTAGTTTCCAGAATGGTTCTTAAAACCATCTGTTTACCTTTGTTGTGGTGTGTTTTGTATCGTGTGCTATGAATGAATGAATGAAAAGAAAGTTGCTAGAAAATCTGAGTCAAACTTTAAAAACTTTTCAAAGTCCCTGAACCTTAGAAATTTCCCTCTTTTCTCATGATCTATCTCAATCTTCAGATGCCACACGGAGGAAGTGGTTCATCCTCGGACCCGATGTTGCAGATCTTGCAAATGTTGGTTTCTGACCGCGAAGCAGAAAGAACAGAACGTCAAGCCAACTTAGCCACCCTTCAGCAGATAGCCCAGCTATCCCACAACAATCAAGACCAAGGAAATCGGGACAACCATGGATCTAATCTCATGAATTTCCAGAACACCAACCCACCTGTTTTCACTAAGTCAGAAGAGCCCTTAGACACTGATGATTGCCTGCAAACCATGGAAAACAACCTGGAAGTCGCCAGAGTGGAAGCTAACGAGAAAGTTCTGTTCGCCACCCACTATCTAGACGGAGATGCAAGAGCATGGGGGAACAACGTTCGTGCAATAACCGGAGGACAGATGATGACCTGGGAGGAATTCAAGGTCAAGTTTAGCAGAACCCATGTGCCCCCGGGTTTAATCAAGAGGATGAGAGATGAGTTCAGAGAACTGAAGCAAGGAAGGATGATCGTAGTGGAATACCGTGACAAATTCTTGTCATTAGCTAGGTATGCCCCGGATGAGATCGACACCGAAGCCAAGAAGAAAGAACGATTCCTGAATGGTCTGCATGATGAGATGCATATGGTATTGGTCAATACACCCTTTGCTGATATTGAAGCTCTTGTCGACTCTGCTATCTAGATGGAAGGAAAGATCAACCAAGCCAATGAGAACCGCAAGCGTCGCATGATGCATCATCCAGGAACCCATCAGACCCCAAAGTATCGCCCTAACCCATCTCCAAGATTTGCCCCGAGAACCAACAGACCCCCGATGAACTGTCCGACCTATCCCAACCGTGGAAACCCGAGACCTGGAGGAAATCACAACAACCCTGGCAACTCTAACAATTTCAACCGTGCACCACCCAAGTTCAACAACAATAATGATGCCGCCAACACCAACACTGCCCCGAGGACTGGAAGCAATGATGTGCCTGTTGCAGCAAAGGACAAGTCGCAAGTGACTTGTTATGACTGTGGAAATAAAGGCCACTACTCCAATGAGTGCCCCAAGAATAATGCCACAGCCCCCAATGCCAATTCCCCAGCTCAGCAACTGCATCGTGTTCAGCCCAGAAGAAGGTTTGCCCTAGGGAACTCGCTCAACCGCAACGGCTGTCTTTTTCTCATGCATGCTGAAGAAGCCCAGGAAGCGCCAGATGTCGTGCTGGGTATGTTTTCTGTTAATTCGGTACTTCCTAGAGTGTTGTTTGATTCTGGTGCATCGCACTCATTTGTCACCGAAGAATTTGCATGCACTAGTAAGATTCAACCAACCAAACTGAAGCATGTTATGATTGTTCAAATCGTCGGTTCAACCACCAAAGCTAGGAAAATTTGCAAAGCCGTCCCTATCCGAATCCATGGCATAGATTTTTATGCTAATGTGATAGTACTTGGAACTAAAGGTTTGGAAGTAGTACTAGGAATGAATTGGATGTCCAAACATAATGTATTGATTGACTGTGCCAAGAAAGCCATAACCATGACTAGTACAGCCGGAATATCAGTCGAGCATATATCTGAAACCTTACCTCGTCAATTCAAGTGCAACAAGAGTATAGCCCAACCTACCATTGACCAAGTCCGGATAGTCTGTGAATACCCCGATGTATTTCCAGATGTTTTGCCCATTATGCCCCCAGATCGGGATATCGTTTTTATCATCGAACTAATCCCCGGAACAGGACCCATAGCCCAGAGACCATATAGTATGAACCCGTCTGAACTAGCAGAACTGAAGAAGCAATTAGATGCCATGTTGGAAATTGGATTGATTCAACCAAGTGCGTCACCATGGAGACCACCTGTTTTGTTAGTGGACAAGAAGGATGGAGGTAACCGTTTGTGTACGGATTATCGGAAGTTGAATGATGTCACTATCAAGAACAAGTACCCATTGCCCAAGATATAAGATTTGTTTGATTAGTTGACCGGTGCCCAATTGTTTTCTAAGATTGATCTTAGAACAGGCTATCATCAACTCAAGGTTCGCGCAGAGGATATTCCCAAGACTTCCTTTACCACCAGATATGGATTATACGAGTATACTGTCATGTGTTTTGGATTAACCAATGCCCCCGCTTATTTCATGAATATCATGAATAAGATTTTTATGGACTTCCTGGATAAGTTTGTCGTTGTTTTCATTGATGACATTCTGATTTATTCCAAATCAGAAGAAGAACATGAGCTACACCTAAGGACCGTTCTTGGAACCCTTAGAGAGCATCAGTTGTATGCCAAGTTTAGCAAATGTGAATTTTGGTTACAGGAGGTAGGATTCCCCGGCCACATTGTATCAGCCGGAGGAATTGCCGTTGACCCTACAAAAGTGAAAGATGTCGAAGATTGGCAAGCCCCAACCACTCAGACCCAAGTTCGTGCATTTCTCGAATTGGCGGGATACTACCGCAAGTTCGTAGAAGGATTCTCGAGTATCTCCAGACCCATAACCCAATTACTGAAGAAGGATAAGAAGTTTGAATGGACGGACAAATGTGAAGCGAGTTTTCAAGAACTCAAGAGGAGATTGATTTCAGCCCCAATCTTAATCATGCCAGATATCACGAAGCCCTTTGACGTGTATTATGACGCATCCAAGATAGGTCTCAGATGTGTGCTAATGAAAGAAGGAAAAGTTATATCTTATCTATCTCGACAACTGAAAAAACATGAGCAAAATTACCCAACCCATGACCTCGAACTCGCAGTCGTAGTTCTAGCCCTAAAGACATGAAGGCATTACCTGATGGGAAATCGTTTTGAGATATATTCGGACCACAAGAGCCTGAAGTATATATTCACTCAGAAGGAGCTGAATATGAGACAGAGAAAATGGATTGAGCTAATCAAGGATTACGATCTGGACATTCACTATCACCCCGGTAAAGCCAACGTGGTAGCAGATTCCCTTAGCAGATTGTCGTGCCGCTTGAACTCCATGATTTTGAAGGAGCAACCTAGTTTGCACAAAGAGATGGAAGATTTCCGAATGGAATTAGTGAGTGAAGGATTTTTGGCTTGCATAGAACTTCAACCCACTTTGATCAGCCAGATGAAAGAGGCGCATAAAGGAAATGCTAGTATCGACCGAATCAAGTGTCGTATCGGTATAGGCAAAGTACCCGGATTTATCGAAGACGAAGAAGGAGTTCTGTGGTACAAAGGACGCCTTTGTGTACCAGCAGATTCTGAGTTGAAAGAAGTTATTCTCAAGGAAGCTCATGATACTCTTTATTCTATCCATCCCGGAGGAACGAAGATGTATCAAGATTTGAAAGAACAATTTTGGTGGCATAAGATGAAGAGAGAAATCGGAAGCTATATCGCCAAGTGTGATATATGTCAGAGAGTCAAGGCGGGACATCAAAGACTCGCAGGCTTGTTGCAACCATTGCAGATTCCAGAATGGAAATGGGATTCCGTTGGAATGGACTTCATCACCGGATTGCCTACTTCTAGTAGGGGAAATGACTCTATCTGGGTCATAGTGGACAGATTGTCCAAAGTCGCCCATTTCTTACCAGTCAAGACCACATATCAGAGATCAAGCTAGCAGAGTTATACATCGCTAGAATTATCAGTTTGCATGGAGTCCCCAAGAACATCGTATCGGATCGAGGAACTCAGTTTACCTCGAGATTCTAGAAGAAAGTCCAAGAAGGTTTAGGAACCCGACTAGATTTCAGCACCGCGTATCACCCTCAGACCGATGGAAAAACGGAGCGAGTAAATCAAATACTCGAAGATATGCTGAGAGCATGTGTGTTAGAATATGGATCTAAGTGGGAAGACTGTCTGCCGTTTTCAGAATTTTCATACAACAAAAGTTATCAAGCTAGTTTGCAAATGGCCCCATTTGAATTCATGTATGGAAGGAAGTGTCGCACCCCTTTGAATTGGTCGGAAGTAGGAGAGAGTCATATTTTCGGACCCGACATCCTACGAGAAGCAGAAGAGAAGGTTCACAAGATCCGTGAGCACCTCAAGACAACCCAGTCAAGGCAGAAGAGTTACGCCGAAAAGAGACGTCGAGACCTCGCCTTCAACATAGGAGAATTTGTGTATCTGAAAGTGTAGCCATTGAAGGTAATGCAGCGTTTCCAACTCAAAGGAAAGCTAGGCCCCAGATATATCGGCCCCTTCAGGATTCTGAACCATCGAGGAGAAGTGTCGTATCAATTGGAACTACCCGAAGAGATGTCAGCCGTGCACAATGTGTTCCATATCTCATTACTTGCAAGTGCCTCGAAGTCCCGGAGAAGACTAAAGTGTTCAAGAATATTTTTCACCGGACCATAGAATTCAACGATGACCTGACCTATCCCGAAGTACTCATCCGTATTTTGGAAGAAGCCTTCAGAACTACCAGAACCCGTAGCATCAAGTTTCTCAATATTCAGTGGAGCAACCACATAGAAGAAGAAGCTACCTGGGAGCGCGAAGATCACATCAGGACGGAGTTTCCCGATCTATTCAAATCCTAGGTAATCTTTTCGTCCTTTTTCAAATCTCGGGCCGAGATTTTGTTTAAGGGGGAAGGTTTGTAACATCCCAAAAATACTCAACTTGGATCACCAAACTCTAATCATCAAAATTAGGGTTAACAAAAACTTTTCCAAATTAAAAGTATGAAAGCATTCATATGAGTGTGTATTAAAATTTGGATTCTTTTGAATTGCCATGGTTCTGTGTTTCTTTTATTTTAAAATGATTCTTAGGTGAAATAAACATCATCTCAACAATCCCCAAACTTTTCCCAAAGACAAACAAGTCAAAATAAAAAAATTAGGTGAATGGTCACTTTGGCCAAATTAACTCCCATGCCTACTTTGGCTATCCCTAACTTTCAGAACTTAACAGAAACATGTATGGATGTTTGCACCCCTTGATAGTAATCATAATAAGGTACCAAGGCCCACTTTGTGATCATCCAAAAACATTTAAATGCTTAGTTTAAATGACAATTTAAAATTGAATCTATTTCATATGGGAAGATCCCACATCCACAGAACAAATTTCAAACAAGCTCAAATTTAAAAACCCAAGAATCCACAGAACCCTCAACAGATGCCTAGCACACCCACCAAAAATCTTTTCAAAATTCAAAACTTAAGTTCATGCGGCCATTTCATCAAACAGGTTGCAGACTCAAATCAACAAAATCAAAAACACTATGTTGAGCAGTGTTTTGGAAAACCTTGTTCCCTCTCTGGTTACAACTAGCCTTAGTAGATCAGCTAGCAACCTTAACTAACCTCTAGCACCACTGTAAGCTGGCCATTGTCATCAATGGTGACAGGCCGAGAGCACCCATGTCACCCTAGTGTGGACAGCAAGCTAGGAGAAACTAGCTATGCCAACCTTGTCTAGCATGCAGCCCATGCCTCATCGCCCCCTCTCGACCAGTCTTAGCTCGGAGACAGCGACCAAAACCGCCAGGAACGCCCCGCCCGTGCCACTGTCGACCATGCCGAGGCGCATCGCAGAGCACCGCGCGTTCCCGACCATTTGCCACCGCCCCTACACGCGCATTTAAGCTCTAGAGCATCGCCAGGAGACCGCCCGTCGATCGCCAACCTCAGCCATGCCTCTAGCCGCCCGTAGCCGTGTCACCACCGTCGCCTGCCCATCCCTCTCGGTCTCGCCGTCGAGCCTATAAAAGGAGAAGACCCCCGCTCGATTTCTTCACACCATCTCACTCCCCTCATCTCACTGATCATTCCATTCCTTAGCCGAAGCACGAGGAGCATCAGTTCGCCGGAATTGTGCTAGAGCAGGCCGCCTCTGGAGAAGAAGGCAGCCGTTGATTTCGACCACCCCCGGAGCTGCCGCGACCACCCCTGAGTTCGCCGTCGTCGACTTCGCCGTTTTCCCGCCTCGCCGTCGCCACTGGAGCCCCGGTATGCCCCCTATGCAGCCCCACCGAGCCTCTAGGATTCGAGCTCGCCGGTGACTTGTTCATCGCCGACGACGACCCTCATCCGTTGATCTCACTTCTAATCCAACGCACCACATCGCCCCGTACCGCTTCGCGTTTTATGAGCCACTGACCAGTAGACCCCCCCCCTGTCAGTTTATTTTATGGGTGTTTACATACAGAAATAAGTAGGCGTTTCTAGTCACTTTACATAAAAAAATATGGGTTTACATACAGAAATAATGTTCAAGTAATAAAAAGAATGCCACATAGGCATTTCTAGTCAATTTATTTTATTTAAAATAAGAGGCTAAACCTTATTAAATTGTGACACCACTTTAAATCACATTATCATGGACTGAAATATGTGGTGATGACATGTGTCAACATGATCCCATGTTTGGTTTGGAGAATATAAAATCTTAAGTAGTTTTTCAATAAGTAGAAATTACTTTCCTAAAAAATAAATAAATAATGCAAATGCTTTATTCATGTAAGGATAGTGATGATGCTAGATCATCTATAGAACCCTTTTGTGTGATGATTGAAAGTAGTTAAGTATTTTTTGGTGATTGTGTACCTCGTATTTATTTATAGACACTAGTACCGACCAAGGATACGAGGAGGAAGTAGGATACTATGAAGAAGAAGCCGAGGAAAACTTCAACCACTGCTCTGCACAGGCAAGCCTAATACTACTAGTTGAATGTGCAAGCTAACACTTGCAAGATACTCTACTTTACCAAGCCTATACTGATACTGATGCAAGCTAATACTTGCTTGTTACCATGACCACTAGATGCCTTAAGCATATGTGATCATACCCACTTGATACCCCCTCCTAGTTTTACTTGCAAGCTTTATACTTTATTTCTTTATCAAAGCTATTACTTAGAGTCTACTTAAGTGACTTGTAGATTCTAGGAAGATAATTGAAGGTTGCATAAAGAGCATTAAATTTGGCCTAAGCTAGATAATCTTGATGTCACCCTGAGGCATGAGATTGAACTTACTTAAACTCCACTTGTTTACCACCCCTCATTAGTACTCACCCCCACTTGTAGATGCTGGTGATAAGCATAAAACCTGATCAACTTTAGATGGGAATACTTGGTGGAAACTGGTTATGAAAACCTTGGAATGATGAGTCATTCTACTGAGATGTTTTGACATGTGTTTCCGAACACCACATGATTTGAATGATGAAAATGTTAAGGCATGAGCCTTAGCCCTTTATAAAACTGATGGTTGTCTGGATGCGATACCATTTCAATTTTACCGTACAACCACAATACCTGAGAATTGGGTAGGGCTTGACTGGAAACTTATATACTTTAGTATGGGTTCCCTCACGGCCAAGGTCTGAGCTGAGGCTACCTTGTGAATATTGTCCCCCTGGGCAGTACCCAAGATGACAGTTGGTCATGGTTGGGAGGCCAAACTCACAGGAGAGGTGCTTATACTAGGGTGTGTAATTGAAAGGTTAGGATTGATTATACGCATACTGAGTATGGTGAATTCAGGATTTGTTCCTGACGGATGTATCGAATGTTGTGGTGAAAGTGTACAATCTCTGTAGAGTGTCAAACTATTTGAATAGCCGCGTCCGCGGTTATGGACAGTTGGAGTGGCCATACTGTTCCCCCGTCAGATGTTTTCAAAATGACTTATGAAATGAATTGAGATTTTGACTTGACCACAACAGAGTTGTGATATGAAATACAAGTTCCCACTTAGGTGTTATGAAATTTCAACTAGCTTTTCTTGCTTCTGAACTTAGTAGAGGTAAATCTGGCTTTTTGCGAAACAACCATAGAGCTTAGTGTCCTACTACAAAACCCCCTTCACTTGTTAGTATTAGTTTGCGAGTACTTAAAGAGTACTCATGGCTTTGTCCCTGGGTATTCCCATGGCCAGACTATGAAGAGGAGTACGAGGACGAAGGATCCCAGGAAGGTTACGAAAACTAGGATCATCTCCCATCGACAGCATTGCCTGTGACCCCGAAGATGGAGCTTCGCCTACGCTACCATTATTATTACGTATTTCCGCTGCTTGAGTTGTATTAATAACTGGATCATGAGATCCTTATTTGTGTAAGACTTTATGTATGGTTTGTAATGGATAATGTACGGTGGTATCCAAATCTATGATGTCTCGCAAAAATGGTAATCCTGGGATTGCGATGTATGGCATAACAGGCATCTGGGATAAAAAATCCGGGTGCTGACATAAATCCATCCAAAGTTCAATCAGTACTAGAATGGAATGCACCAACCAATGTGAAACAAATTCGAGGTTTATTGGGGATGGCTAGTTATTATCATAGATTCATTGAAGGTTTCTCCAAAATAGCTGGACCAATGACCAAATTGTTAAGGAAGAATACACCATTCAATTGGGATGAGAAGTGTGAAGCAAGTTTTCATGAGTTAAAGACCAGGTTAACTACAGCTCCAATTCTAGCAGTTCCAGAAACATGGAAAGACTTTACAATATACTATGATGCATATATTGAAGGTTTGGGTTGTGTGTTAATGCAAGATCGGAAAGTTATTGCTTATGGTTCAAGACAACTGAAACCACATGAAGTCAACTATCCAACTCATGATTTAGAGCTGGCAGTAGTAGTCTTTCCTCTAAAGGGATGGATGCATTTTATTTATGGAGCTAGATATGAGTTATACACTGACCATAAAAGTCTCAAATATTTCTTCACCCAAAAGGAATTGAATATGAGACAAAAGCGTTGGTTGGAACCAATCAAAGATTATGATTTAACAATCAACTATACCCCAGGAAAGCAAATGTTGTAGCAGATTCTTTAAGTCGTAAAAGTGCAGATATTCAGCCTAGCAATCGGGTGCTACCAAAAGAGTTACAGATGGACTTGGAAAGATTAGAACTTCAATTTATTAGAACAAAGACTCATGGAGGATTAGCTACAATGCAGGTAGTTGTAGAACATGATAGTGATCTTAATTGCGAAATTTTTAGACATCAAGAAGATCCTTTCATTTTTGAAGAAATTTGGAGGATATCTCAAGGGCAAACATCAGTTTTTCACCTAGGAGATTACGAGTCTTTGTGGTTTCAAGACCGTCTTTGTGTTCTAGATGTGACCGAGATTCGTGATGTCATACTCAGAGAAGCACATGAAACACCATATTCTATATATCGAGGAAGTAATAAGATGTACATGGATCTGAAAGAATTATTCTAGTGGAATAACATGGAAAGAGACATTGGAAAATATGTATCAGAATGCCATACTTGCCAAAGGGTGAAGGCTGAACATCAAAGTCCAGCAGGACCATTACAACCTTTGGAAATTTCTGAATGGAAATGGGAGGAAATTGGTATGGACTTCATTAGAGGATTGCCCATGACACCTAAACGGAAGGATATGATATGGGTAATTGTTGATAGACTCATTAAAACCGCACATTTTATTCCGGTAAATCAGAAGGATAATCCAAGAAGTTAGTGGAAGTTTACATCCAAGAGATAGTAAGTAAGCACAGAGTGCCCAGGAAGATCGTAATTGATAGGGGATCAGTGTTTACTTCAGCATTTTGGAAGAAACTACATGAAGCACTTGGTTCAAATTTAGATTTTGCACAACTTATCATCTAGAGACAGGGGTCAAACGTAAAGAACCAATCAAATACTGGAAGACATGTTAAGGGCTTGTGCATTAGATTTTGGAGGTTCGTGGGAAGATCATCTACCGTTGGCAGAATTTTCCAACAATAACAGCTATCAGAGTAGTCTGAAGGCAGCCCCATATCAAGTTCTGTATGGAAGGATATGTAGATCACCAATATGTTGGTATGAGCCAGGAAGTAGCAAAGAATTTGCGCCAGACTATATCAAGGAAAGACAAGATATCATTGATAAAATCAAGGATAGATTGAAAATAGCTCAAAGTAGGCAGAAAAGTTATGCTGATCGAAGTCAAAGATCATGGCATCCTGAAGTGGGAGACATGGTATATTTGAAGGTAAGCCCAATGAAAGGAGTGAAAAGGTTTGGAGTTAAAGGAAAATTGAGTCCAAGATATATTGGGCCATTCAAAATACTGAGTCAGAACAGGACTATAGCTTATGCTTTAGAGTTACCCGCAAGATTGGCTCAAGTTCTTAATGTTTTCCATGTGTCACAACTCCGGAAATGTCTTAAAGTTCCCGATGATGCGATCACACATCAAGAGATAGAATTACAAGAAGACCTGACCTATGTTGAAAAATCCTGAAATTTTTTGGAAGAAAACTGGAAACGGTTGAGAAACAGGGCAATCAAATACTGCAAGGTACAGTGGGAACATCCTCCCGAAAGAGAAGCCACCTGGGAGAAATAAGATGATTTAAGAAAGGCCTATCCAGAACTGTCCAGGTACAGTTCGACAAACTTCGGGACGAAGTTTAATTTAAGGGGGGAAGTCTGTAACATCACAGCATTTAGGAACCAACGATGGGTAGATTTAGGTATCTGTGCAATTGCATGCATTCATCTATAAAAAAATGTGGGTAAATTTTTTGCCAAATAAAAACTTACAGTGATCAAAGTTTCTTTCACCCTTTAAGTTTAGGAATAGTCTTGGAGAATGATCGTTATAAACTTTGACATGATCTTCATGGATTAGTGTGTTTTGGGGAAAGGAATCTGAATTCAAACTTGAGAGTTGGATTTATATTTTTAAAATATGAAGATTATGTTTGAGTAATATTATTTAATCAAGAAATAATATTTAGTAACTCAAATTTTAAATAACATAACACAATTAAGTAAATGAATATTCATTCCATATATTTATTCAATGAATTGAAAGGATACGGGGAGGCTACACTAGCGCAAATCAAAATTTTCTACCGCGTAAACCAGGATTACTGTTCTCATAGATCACGGGATTACCACTAGACGCGTAGTTGCGGAACTTGATGAAGCGTGTCGATGCGTCATCCACACGTGCGAGGTGGAAGCGTCAGACGCCGGACTGCTAGGTTCACGCGCGCGACACAGGCGTGAGGAGTGGCGACTGGGGTGGAATGGTCTAACCCTGGTCAGCACGCCCCACCCTCTCTTATATAGGCGTCCCTGATGGGATTCTACCTTAGCAGCCCATTAGTATCCTAAGCCTAGTATAATTCGGATCCAATCCTTATTAGGCTTCCAGCCCCTTAAGTGTGTGACCCTATAGGTTCATATACGTATAGACATGACACAAATACACTTATTCTGTCAATAGTTGGTAGCGGCCTCTAGCAAGACATGCCAACTCCTAAACGTACACAATGATCATATCGTACGAACCATCACAAGGTTTAGTACATGTCTTTCCCTTTTCCTCACGATATTTGGTCTAGCTCCAAGCTGACCTCCCTTTCTCGATACCATGATTTGGAACCCCTTTACTAGGTTAACTCTTAACCATATGTAGCACGGCCATACATTATGGATCCGATCAATCGAGGGTCCCAGAGATATCTCTCTCAAGTAGAAAGGGGCAAATCCCATCTTGATTAACCATGCCTTGCAGCATGCTTTAGGACAAACCCGAAAGATACCTTTATAACTACCCAGTTATGGAGTAGCGTCTGATAGCCCCAAAGTATGTCAATCCACATATAAAGTACATGCGACAATCTCAGGTCTAAGGAAAAAACGTACACGATGTGTAGAGAGAGAGTTGCAACTAATTGCCAGTCTGAAGTTGGGTCAGTCCAACCCCATGTTCATAACATTTGTCCACATCATTGGTTTGACATCTCCATGTTTATGACTTGCGAAACATAGTCATCAACCAATTGATCTGCTAGGCTAATATTCATTCGTGTCCTCACATGAACTTCGACTAGGGACAGCTATTAGATATCCATACAAGTAGAGAGTTTCACAAACAATTCACATAATTGTCAATCAATAAAATTTGGCTGATATGGATATTCAAGGAACATTACAATAAGAAATATAATCATCTCTATGATTGCCTCTAGGGAATATTTCCTTCAGTCTCTGTAAGGGTCCCAACCTTTAACAAGGTAGAGTCCCCTGTGTTTACAATGCTAGTCCCTGGATCAATAGCTAGCATCCACAGTTAAGATGTAATATCAAGAAACAAAGGTCATAATACAACTTTATAACCAGGAATAACATAATTTTATTACATCTTACATAGATCATTTGGCTATTACATTACATTGCAGCAGAATATCTATAAGCATGGGGTCCTTCATTTTGAAAGTGCCACAGGTAGACATGTTGGTTATAGACTTTGTAATCCTAATCAACACATTTCACTAAATCAATCAAACCTGCAACATCACAAGTTACAGCCACAAGGGTCAATACATTTGAATTGTATTGGCAAGTGATACTATGGTAGTATGGTGGAGTCTATCATCTATATGCATTTGGCTAAGTGGAGTTGAGGCATGCATTGCTCAAAATAGATTTTTTCCTTAACATTTGAAAATACTAAGTTTTTGCTTTGACAAAAACATTTTTCTTAATCAAAGATTGAAGATCCTTTAACCCTTGTTCAACCAGAAGTTTTTAACTAAGAAATTTGAATGATTATATTCTTGATTTCTTCCATGTCTTGATGCTCAAATTGTCCTTTACCAGGGACATGGCTAAGTACTTAGATTTTACACTCTGCAGAGGTGGTGCACTTTCCCCACAAGACTTGGTTTCCCAAGACAAGATCTTTTAGAAGCCTTCCCTTAGACCAAAATGGACGCGCTCAAACCTATCAAACTCTACCACCAACTGTCCATATGGCTAAGTTCTTGCAACCTATATGATCCAGGCAGAGCCCATAATGCCAAGTGGTTGCACTTGAAGCTTCTCAACATTTAACATCTCAAATCTCTTTGTTCCTGGGTGGCCATCCACAAGTGAGATACACAAGTTCAACCATAAACATGGTCCTTGTGAACCACTCAACCAAAAACCACCAAGCAATTACCATTCCACCCAGGTGATTCATTAACTTAGTTATTTTATTAAACAAAAACACAAGTCCTCAGACTTAGAAATTTTTCCATAGTATGAATGTATAATCCACCCTTGTTTTCTATTAGCTAAGCTAAGCTTGATAGTAATAGGAATCTTAACTTAGGAAGATTTCTACTAAGGTTTCATCTACTAGGTTTTCCTATAGCAAGGTTTATACTTAGCAAAATTCCATGCAAGTTTTACTTAGAGAAAATCACTAATCCATAGTGAAAGTAATGGGACAAAAGTATTAAGCATCACTTGCCTTTTTGGTAGAGTATAGGTTCACTCCTTGATCTTTGCAATGTTCACACACTTCAAGTCACTACAAATCAATCAAGCAAACAATATTTCAATCTACCATTCAAGCAATTCATCACATAAAATCATAAAGTCAAAGTAATGCATGCAAGCATGCCAAGCTTTGTTTTGTTTGAAAAGTGGTTCCTAATGGGTCTTAAACATTTGAAAACACCCAATGGTCATTTTGTAAAGGGGCAAAGTCATTTGCAAAGGATTTCATTTCCTAAACCATTTTCAAAACAAAGTATCATTTTATGTGGTGTAGAAATATTTTTACTAAGGCATTAATCTATAGGGTTCACAAAATATGTTTTCAAACCATAAAACTTGGTGTTTGGGGTCAGAGAGTTTAAAACAAAACATTTCCCAAAGGTTTTCTTCCAAAACCATTTTTAATAAATAAACCACATTTTTATTTGACTAGAAATGGTTTTAAATCAAAGAATCATTCTTTTGTTTCACCAAATACATTTTTGAAACCACAAAGTTTTTCCTATGGTCAGTAGGTTCAAATCACACCATTTGCCAAAGATTTTGTCCCCAAAATCATATTTGAACAATTTTTATAACCTAAACAAGCATACAAATGTTTCTGCAAAAAAAACATTTTAACAGAAACTTTTTACTAAACAAAAGGCATGGTTGGCTAGGGCTTGTTCCACTGATTCCATTGATATAAAGTTTGCAAAATTTGGATGTGTGGAACTAAAGTTATGGATTTTACAAAATCACAAACTTAATAGATCAAATTCTGTTTAAATCAAACAGTCTGGGACACGCGTCCGTTTCCTATTCGTCGAAAATGTTTCGCGTGGATCGACTAACACAGACCGTTGGATCAAGTCATATCGCACGGCGCGCAGATGCTACTTACCCTTTCGCCTAGCTTCTATCCTAGCCGCTGGATCCTAATCACACGGCATCCAGCACACTTGCCAGAGACGGGCAGCGCTGCGGTGGCTACTGGCGGCGGAGCGCTCAGGTGGTGGCGGTGCTGGCGAAGCAGGAAACGAGAGGGGATGGGAAGATGCTCACCGCGTTCGCAGAAGCCTAGGGGAGCTCAAGGTGTTCTCGAGGAGTCAAGGGGCGCGCGGAGGTGAGGGTAATGGCTCGCCGGAGTTCTTGCTGGCGTCGGTTGCACGCGGTCGTGGTCGAGGGCGAGGCTACAGATCGTCCCGAAGCAAAATAAGTGCACGATTAGATGCGGGTTAGTGCGGTGAGTGCAGGAGTGTCATCGGGAAGGAGAGGGGCGGATGCATGCTTACTGGGAGGGTCGCCGGAGAGGAAGTAGACGGTGGCGGCGCTTGGAGTCGTCACTGTCGAGGCTCAGAGGCGCGCGTGAGCGAGCTGCGGATGCAGAAAGATGCGCCAGGGCCTGGGGAACTTGTGAGTGTGATCGAGGAGGCGAGGGGCGGTGAACACTAGCCGTAATCGTTGCCGGAGCGTCATCGGACAGAGGATGGTGTGGCGAGGAATTGGGCGGCCTGGGGGCGTGTTGAGGTAGGGCGACAGAGGGGAACGAGAGAGGAGAGGGAGGCGCTTTAACGTGCGTGGTCACATCGAGTAATGGCGAAGGCGTTAAGGTGAATTTAACCGCGACATCAACGGCAGGAAACGGCCGGCGTGGTCGTCGCGGGGAGGAAGAAGATGAGCTGGAGGGGTGGGGCATGCTTGTCAGCGAGAAAGGGAGTGTGGGGAGGGGTCCACGAGTCAGTGACCAAGCGGGTTTCTTTCATGGTGAAAAACGATTCGCTCGCTGAGAGGGAGATGTGGGCTAGGTTGGGCTGTTGGGCTGGAGCTGGGCCAGATGGTTGGGCTGTTTGTTTCTCCCTTTTTTTTGTTCAGTAATCTTTTTCTTTTTCTAATTCTATTTTCTGTTTTGGAAATTCAAACAACAAAACAAACATTCAAAACAATTCAAACATTCACCACACTTGTAATTGAATTTGGTTCTGTTTAACAACATAAACCAAAGTCCAAAACAAAATAAAATAATTTTATTCTTTTTAGGATCTATTTAATAATTAAATAAATTAGACCTTAATTATTAATTCAAATAAGTTTTGATTTATTTAATAAAAGCTCCATTTGAAATCTAAATATTATCAAAACCAAATCAGTAAGTTTTATTTGAAAATAATAATATACTTGGAAAACTTGTTTAAAATAAAATAACATTTTTATTTTAGGGTCCATTAATAATTAAATAAAATGGACCTTAGTTATTAAATCAAATAGGATTTGTTTTATTAAAATCTTTATTTTGAAATCTAAAATAAAACCAAAAACACTTCAGTAGGTTTTATTTGAGAATATAAAATACTTAGAAAACTTATTTAAAATAATTTAATAAGTTTTAGTGTTTATTTAAAATGGGAAAAGCCTTTACTTTAATAAAATTGAATATTAAATCCTAATTTTTTTAATCAAAGCAAAATGTTTTATTTTCAAAAGTTTGGCCAAGGTTTAATTTGGCTCTATAAAATAATCCTTATTTATTAATCCACCTTTTCTTTTGAAAACCAAATCTTTTATTAAAAGATCCAAAAATAGTAATTTTAAATATTTTTAACTTTATTGTTTATTTAACTTTTAAAATCCCTTTAGGATTTTATTTGATCCAAATAGGCTTTGAAAGTTCCCAAATGGATTCAAAAAGTTTCTTCTCACCCTGAAAATCAACAAAGTTTTATTTTATTCATTTATTTTTCACATTACAAGATTTGGAAAATCTTGGGATGTGACAGGATACCACCCTTAAAATAAATCTCGTCCCGAGATTTGGGAAGGCTAGGGGTTACAAGTGGGCTCAAAACAACTAGGGTACTACCATCCTTAAAATATTTTCCAACTAGATTACATATTGGTCTTCTTGGGATCTTGATGTAACTTTCCTGGACAGAAGTTTGCATAGTGGCCTAGCTCCTTGCATTTGAAACATGTGAAAATGCTGAGATCCCTCATAGGCTTGTTTATCTTGTGTTTCATCTTTTCTAGACAGTTGCTTGCATAATGTCCTAGCTCTTTGCAGTTGTTGCACCACACTTGGCTAATATCTTTCTTTTCCTTGGGTAACAATTCTTCTTGTTTACTTCCTTGGTTCTTCTTCTTTTCTGGGAAATCACTGGCATAGTGTCCCATCTCTTTGCAATTGTAACATTGTAACTGGCTTATGTCCTTCTTTTTCTTTTTGGGTATCTCCAAAGCTAGGAGTTCTTCTAGTTCATGTTCTTCATTCCTCACCTCAAAGGTGGGAAATCTTTCTCTCTTCTTGGGGCATTGATCTTCATGCTCCTTGGATGTATGATCCTTGTCTTCACAAATATTGCAAGCTTGGGTTCATTCTAGAATAGCATCTTTGTCATCCTTATTGTCATAAACTCCTTGGGAAAAGTTTTCTCCCATGTTGATCATTTGAGTAACCAATCCTTGCAACAATTGGGATTGAAGTTTCAAAATCCTTTGTATGGCTGGGTCTAGTCCATTGTTGTTGGCTAAAAGCTGGGTTTTCTCTTGGCTTAACTGGTTTTGGGTTGCTATAAGTTCTCTCATGTTGTCCTCTTGGTTGTTGTTGGTGTCACCATCCTTGATGTTGGAGTCTCTTGGAGTAGTCATCTGTTTGGGTTGAATGGAGATTAGAATAGACAAGATATTTCTAAGGAATCAATTCTAATCACACACATCACATTTCACACAAGAAAAGTGCAAGCAATCACAAACAAACATCCCACTCAAACAACAAAGTTCAAGCATATTTTTAGGCAACCAAATATTTTTATTACACCACATAAGTTGGTGGGTTTGTCTTAAACAAAATGTGGTGGTCCATCTATATGGTTCACTTGTGATCTTTCCATCGTTCTTGGTTGATTCTTCTTGTTTTTAAATCATGGTTTCCTTGAGGAAAACTTTTGGTCACAAAACTTCAAATGATGTGGGCTCTTTCTAACTTGTGTTTCCTTAGTCTCCAAATATTGAGCAAGATTTCTTGTCTCACTTGTCCTTAGTGACAACCATGGTTGAAGTCCTTGGTGAATATGCTGAAGATGTTGAAGTCATTAGAGTTGAAGAAGTTGAAGTCATTAGAGTTGATGAAGTCCTTTGCACATGGTGAAGTCTTTGGCCATTGGGTAGGTTTTTCCATCAAGTTGAAATAGAAGAGATGTAGAATTAAAAACCAAAATGGTTGAGGAAAGAGTTTACAAGATTGTTTGTAAATAAGTTTTGGAACAAATACAACTCCTATTTTTCTAAGGGTTTTTGTCCAATCCTAGGTTTACAAATCCTACAGGCAACACAATGCTCTGATACCATATGTAAGGGTCCCAACCTTTAACAAGGTAGAGTCCCCTGTGTTTACAATGCTAGTCCCTGGATCAATAGCTAGCATCCATAGTTAAGATGTAATATCAAGAAACATAGGTCATAATACAACTTTATAACCAGGAATAACATAATTTTATTACATCTTACATAGCTCATTTGGCTATTACATTACATTGCAGCAGAATATCTATAAGCATGGGGTCCTTCATCTTCAAAGTGCCACAGGGAGACATGTTGGTTGTAGACTTTGTAATCCTAATCAACACATTTCACTAAATCAATCAAACCTGCAACATCACAAGTTACAGCCACAAGGGTCAATACATTTGAATTGTATTGGCAAGTGATACTATGGTAGTATGGTGGAGTCTATCATCTATATGCATTTGGCTAAGTGGAGTTGAGGCTTGCATTGCTCAAAATAGATTTTTCCTTAACATTTGAAAATACTAAGTTTTTGCTTTGACAAAAACATTTTTCTCAATCAAAGATTGAAGATCCTTTAACCCTTGTTCAACCACAAGTTTTTAACTTAGAAATTTGAATGATGAGATTCTTGATTGCTTCCATGTCTTGATGCTCAAATTGTCCTTTACCAGGGACATGGCTAAGTACTTAGATTTTAGAATCCGCAGAGGTGGTGCACTTTCCCCACAAGACTTGGTTTCCCAAGACAAGATCTTTCAGAAGCCTCCCCTTAGACCAAAATGGACGCGCTCCAACCTATCAAACTCTACCACCAACTGTCCATATGGCTAAGTTCTTGCAACCTATATGATCCAGGCAGAGCCCATAATGCCAAGTGGTTGCACTTGAAGCTTCTCAACATTTAACATCTCAAATCTCTTTGTTCCTGGGTGGCCATCCACAAGTGAGATACACAAGGTAAACCATAAACATGGGCCTTGTGAACCACTCAACCAAAAACCACCAAGCAATTACCATTCCACCCAGGTGATTCATTAACTTAGTTGTTTTATTAAACAAAAACACAAGTCCTCAGACTTAGAAATTTTTCCATAGTATGAATGTATAATCCACCCTTGTTTTCTATTAGCTAAGCTAAGCTTTATAGTAATAGGAATATTAACTTAGGAAGATTTATACTAAGTTTTCATCTACTAGGTTTTCCTATAGCAAGGTTTATACTTAGCAAAATTCCATGCAAGTTTTACTTAGAGAAAATCACTAATGCATAGTGAAAGTAATGAAACAAAAGTATGAAGCATCACTTGCCTTTTTGGTAGAGTATAGGTTCACTCCTTGATCTTTGCAATGTTCACACACTTCAAGTCACTACAAATCAATCAAGCAAACAATATTTCAATCTACCATTCAAGCTATTCATCACATAAAATCATAAAGTCAAAGTAATGCATGCAAGCATGCCAAGCTTTGTTTTGTTTGAAAAGTGGTTCCTAATGGGTCTTAAACATTTGAAAACACCCAATGGTCATTTTGTAAAGGGGCAAAGTCATTTGCAAAGAATTTCATTTCCTAAACCATTTTCAAAACAAAGTATCATTTTATGTGGTGTAGAAATATTTTTACTAAGGAATTAATCTATAGGGTTCAAAAAATATGTTTTCAAACCATAAAACTTGGTGTTTGGGGTCAGAGAGTTTAAAACAAAACATTTCCCAAAGGTTTTCTTCCAGAACCATTTTTAATAAATAAACCACATTTTTATTTGACTAGAAATGGTTTTAAATAAAAGAATCATTTTTTTGTTTCACCAAATACATTTTTGAAACCACAAAGTTTTTCCTATGGTCAGTAGGTTAAAATCACACCATTTGCCAAAGATTTTATCCCCAAAATCATTTTTGAACAATTTTTATAACCTAAACAAGCATACAAATGTTTCTGCAAAAACAAACATTTTAACTGAAACTTTTTACTAAACAAAAGGCATGGTTGGCTAGGGCTTGTTCCACTGATTCCATTAATATAAAGTTTGCAAAATTTGGACGTGTGGAACTAAAGTTATGGATTTTACAAAATCACAAACTTAATAGATCAAATTCTGTTTAAATCAAACAGTCTGGGACACGCGTCCGTTTCCTATTCGTCGAAAACATTTCGCGTGAATCGACTAACACAGACCGTTGGATCACGTCATATCGCACGGCGCGCAGATGCTACTTACCCTTTCGCCTAGCTTCTATCCTAGCCGCTGGATCCTAATCGCACGGCATCCAGCACACTTGCCAGAGACGGGCAGCGCTGCGGTGGCTACTGGCGGCGGAGCGCTCAGGTGGTGGCGGTGCTGGCGAAGCAGGAAACGAGAGGGGATGGGAAGATGCTCACCGCGTTCGCAGACGCCTGGGGGAGCTCAAGGTGTTCTCGAGGAGTCAAGGGGCGCACGGAGGTGAGGGTAATGGCTCGCCGGAGTTCTTGCTGGCGTCGGTTGCGCGCGGTCGTGGTCGAGGGCGAGGCTGCAGATCGTCCCGAAGCAAAATAAGTGCACGATTAGATGCGGGTGAGTGCGGTGAGTGCAGGAGTGTCATCGGGAAGGAGAGGGGAGGACGCATGCTTACTGGGAGGGTCGCCGGAGAGGAAGCAGACGGTGGCGGCGCTTGGAGTCGTCACTGTCGAGGCTCAGAGGCGCGCGCGAGCGATATGCGGATGCAGAAAGATGCGCCAGGGCCTGGGAACTTGTGAGTGTGATCGAGGAGGCGAGGGGCGGTGAATACTGGCCGGAATCATCGCTGGAGCATCGTCGGACAGAGGGTGGTGTGGCGAGGAATTGGGCGGCCTGGGGGTGTGTTGAGGTGGGGCGACAGAGGGGAACGAGAGAGGAGAGGGAGGCACTTTACCGTGCGTGGTCGCAGCGAGTAATGGCGAAGGCGTTAAGGCGAATTTAACCGCGGCATCAACGGCAGGAAACGGCCGGCGTGGTCGTCGCGGGGAGGAAGAAGATGAGCTGGAGGGGTGGGGCATGCTTGTCAGCGAGAAAGGGAGTGAGGGGGAGGGGTCCACGAGTCAGTGACCAAGCGGGTTTCTTTCACGGTGAAAAACGATTCGCTCGCTGAGAGGGAGAGGTGGGCTAGGTTGGGCTGTTGGGCTGGAGCTGGGCCAGATGGTTGGGCTGTTTGTTTCTCCCTTTTTTTTGTTCAGTAATCTTCTTCTTTTTCTAATTCTATTATCTGTTTTGGAAATTCAAACAACAAAACAAACATTCAAAACAATTCAAACATTCACCACACTTGTAATTCAATTTGGTTCTGTTTAACAACATAAACCAAAGTCCAAAACAAAATAAAATAATTTTATTCTTTTTAGGATCTATTTAATAATTAAATAAATTAGACCTTAATTATTAATTCAAATAGGTTTTGATTTATTCAATAAAAGCTCCATTTGAAATCTAAATATTATCAAAACCAAATCAGTAGGTTTTATTTGAAAATAATAAGATACTTGGAAAACTTGTTTAAAATAAAATAACATTTTTATTTTAGGGTCCATTACTAATTAAATAAAATGGACCTTAGTTATTAAATCAAATAGGATTTTTTTTATTAAAATCTTTATTTTGCAATCTAAGATAAAACCAAAAACACTTCAGTAGGTTTTATTTGAGAATATAAAATACTTAGAAAACTTATTTAAAATAATTTAATAAGTTTTAGTGTTTATTTAAAATGGGAAAAGCCTTTACTTTAATAAAATTGAATATTAAATCCTTATTATTTTAATCAAACCAAAATGTTTTATTTTCAAAAGTTTGGCCAAGGTTTAATTTGGCTCTATAAAATAATCCTTATTTATTAATCCACCTTTTCTTTTGAAAACCAAATCTTTTATTAAAAGATCCAAAAATAATAATTTTAAATATTTTTAACTTTATTGTTTATTTAACTTTTTGAATCCCTTTAGGATTTTATTTGATCCAAATAGGCTTTGAAAGTTCCCAAATGGATTCAAAAAGTTTCTTCTCACCCTGAAAATCAACAAAGTTTTATTTTATTCATTTATTTTTCACATTACAAGATTTGGAAAATCTTGGGATGTGACAGTCTCCCACTTGCACTAGAGTCAGTATAGATAGTATCTAATACCTATTGCTCTTGCGTGTTCCTCATGCACAGGCTGCGGGGGTGGCTTCGTAAAAGGATCAGCAACATTTGAGTCCGTATGTATTTTGCATATCATGACACTACCATCCTCAACGAACTCTCGAATCTGATGGTAACGCATGCGAATATGTTTGTTCTTCTGGTGCTGTCTATGCTCCTTGTCTTGTGCAATAGCACCATTGTTGTCACAATAAACGTCCATGGGATTCGACGCGCCCGGAACTACACCAAGAGCGATCAGGAAATTCCTAATCCAAACAGCTTCCTTTGCAGCCTCCGAGGAGGCAATATATTCAGCTTCTATTGAAGAGGAGGCCACCGTATCTTGCTTGGAACTTTTCCAACTCACAGCACCACCATTCATGACAAACACATAACCAGATTGCGATCTGGAGTCATCTGAGTCATTAAGGTAACTCGCATCTGTGTAACCCTTTACACTGAGTTCATCCTCACCTCCATAAACTAGGAACACATCCTTAGTCCTTCGCAAGTACTTAAGGATATTCTTACCGCTGTCTAGTGACCTTCACCTGGATCAGCCTGATATCTACTCGTAACACTTAGAGCATAGGAAAAATCTGGGCAAGTACATATCATTTCATACATGATGGATCCAAAAGACGAAGCATATGGAACCCTACTCATGCGCTCACGCTCATCAGTGGTCGAAGGACACTGAGTCTTGCTGAGTTTAATGCCGTGAGACATGGGAAAGAACCCCTTCTTATCCTCTTCCATGCTGAACCATTTCAACACTTTGTCAGTGTATGTACTCTGGCTTAATCCAATTAGCCTCCTTGATCTATCTCTATAGATCTTGATGCCCAAATATATACCGCTTCTCCTAAGTCCTTCATCGAAAAACTATTTTTCAATGAGGTCTTAACAGACTCGAGCATAGGAATGTCATTTCCAATCAGCAATATGTCATCTACATATAAGATTAGAAATACCAGCGCTCTCCCACTTTCCTTCTTGTAAACACAAGGTTCTTGTTCGTTTTTGATGAAGCCAAACTCCTTTACAACTTCATCAAATCGAATGTTCCAACTCCGAGATGCTTGCTTCAACCCATAAATGGACTTTAGAAGTCTGCATACCCTTCCAGCATTGTTTGGATCGAACAAACCTTCGGGCTGGATCATATACACGTCCTCAATTAGGATTCCATTTAGCAAAGCCGTCTTGACATCCATCTGCCATATTTCATAATCGAAATATGCAGCAATGGATAGAATGATCCATATAGATTTAAGAATCGCTACGGGCGAGAAAGTCTGATCATAGTCAACTCCTTGAACTTGTCAAAAACCTTTTGCAACAAGTCGAGCTTTATGGATATGAACATTTCCATCCATATCAATCTTCTTCTTATAGATCCATTTGCACTCGATGGCTTTAAAACCATCAGGCAGGTCAACCAAGTTCCAAACTTGATTGTCTCCCATGGACTCTATCTCAGACTTCATGGAGATCAACCATTTCTCAGAGTCTGGCTCCACCGTCACTTCTGCATAGGTCGCAGGCTCATCATTGTCTAACAATAATAATTCTCGCGTTTCGCGGAGCCTCGCCGACCTTCGTGGTTTTGGTGCTTCTATTGCCATGGGTTCCTCAACTTGTTCTGCTACAATAGCATCACTTGTAGAAGCATCCCCAACTCGCTCATCTTGAACTTCTTCAAGTCACAACGAACTTCCACTCATTCCCTTTGTGACAAACTCTTTCTCTAGGAAAACACCGCTGCGAGCGACAAACACTTTGCCCTCTTCTCGGTTGTAGAAATAATACCCTAAGGTCTCCCTCGGATATCCCACGAAAATGCACTTATCCGATTTGGGTGTTAGCTTGTCCGACTGAAGTCGCTTGACAAATGCATCACAACCCCAAATCTTTAGAAAAGACAAACTGGGATTCATTCCAGACCACATCTCATATGGTGTCTTAACTACGGATTTAGATGGTACCCTATTAAGTGTGAAAGTTGTCGTTTCTAGAGCGTAACCCCAAAATGATAATGGTAAATCCGACTGGCTCATCATCGATCGAACCATGTCCTACAAAGTTCTATTGCGCCATTCGAAGACCCTGTTTCTTTGAGGTGTTCCAGGCGGCGTGAGATGTGGAACAATTTCGCAACTCTTAAGATGATTGCTAAATTCGTGACTCAAATATTCACCTCCGTGATCAGATCGCAAGGACTTTATTTTCCTCCCACGTTGATTCTCTACCTCATTCTGAAACTCCTTGAAATTTTCAAAAGTTTCAGACTTATGCCTCATTAAATAGACATAATCATATCTACTGAAATCATTGCTGAAAGTAATGAAGTAGTGATATCCTCCTCTGGCTGCTGTGCTCATTGGTCCACACACATCAGTATCTATGAGTTCCAATAAGTCTGTCACTCTCACGGGTAAACCATATCCAATTAGAATCAGACTAATAAAGCCACTAGCACCATGAAAATTAAGTATGGATAGTGATCAACATAAGCACCATACTCAAGGATCATCACTACTAGATCCAATTCACCATATATAATATCAACAGAGGGATGAACCCTAATTAGGACATGAACCCTAATCAGGGGTAGCCACTTGAGACACACAAGATCGGGTGGCAGAGTACAGAGAGCACGAGTGGGAAGAGAAAGCAAACTTAATGGAGGTTCTAGCTGTGGTCGAGGAGAGGAAGCAGAAGGAGTCGATGAGCACGGCGGCATGGGGAGCACCCCAAGGAGCGCTGTAACCAGCACCAAGCCGAGGCGACGACCACAACAACACTTGAGGGTGAGCAGCACCACCACAACAACATCAGAACACCCATAGCACCACGGGCGCGGCGACAACCCCAGCACCACCCCCAAACCCTAGGTTTCGGGACAAAGCCAGCCTGGCCACAAGAGAGCCCCAAATCCAAATCGAAATGGACTAGATGAAGGAGTGGGGTCAGCAACCACGCCATGCACCACGTCAGCGGCCAGAGAGGACCACGTCGGCGTGAATCGCCCGGCGGTGGTATCGGCGACCACGGGGTCGAGGAAGAAGGAGAGAGGGGAACGAGAGAGAAGGACAGGGAGAGTGGGCTGAGAGGGCCAAACCCCTTCGGGGAGCCTTTTTGGTTTTGATCACTTGGGCCCAAAGCAGCCCAATAAGCCCAACAAAGCCAGCCCAACAACCTAAAGAAAGTTTTAATAATTAAGAAAAGACCAAAATACCCCTGAAATTAAATAAATTCGAGAAAATAAAATAAAAATCTAAAAATTATAAATAAAATATTTTTGGATTCACAATAATCCAATCTATCTAAATAAATTAAGAAATAATTTTTTATGCATATAATTTTTATCAAGAATTTTATAATATATGAATTTCTTATGGAATTTTATAAAATTAAATAAAGAAGATAAAAAAAATCACTTTTATTATATATATTAATGTTGTAGTATTTTAGAAAAATACTAAATAAATGTTTAATATCATAAAAATAAATCCTTGTATTAAATGATTATTCTTAAAAGAACTATTAAATAAATAAAAATAAAATAAAATAAAAATACAATATTCAATGAATATTAAAAGTTAATATTTATAAATCCTTTACTACTTAAAGGAATTTTTTTGTAACTAAAATAATGGGTAGAACACACAAAAATAAATAATGCATTACATTACTTTACATAATCATTTTGCCTCTTTAAATATTGTCCTTACCTGGCAATAATGATGTTTTGTAGACATAGAAGCTCAAAGTCCATTTCAAGCATCCGACTTCACTACCTTGCAATCACAAGGAAATTTCATCACTTGCTCATGTCCTTTGAAGAGTCTTTATCAAAGTATTTCCAAATTGTGTGTTATCATCTATACTCCAAAGAAAGAAAATATTATTTTCTCAAATAAATAAATCTTAGGTATCATCCTAAGTGATGATATAGTGGAGCAATAGAACTTATGTTTCTATTTGCAACAATGATGATAAATTAGGGACTTAATAACCCATGACATCAGTGATTCTAGCGCCATATATTACGCGTTAACCATGAGATTTGGAATGGGACAGAGAAGTGTAAGATCCCTCCTTTGTAAAGGAAAAAGGATCCCTGTGATTGCAATGCTAGTCCCTGGATCATTGCTAGCATCCACATTTTAAGATGAAGTACACAGATACAAAGGTCATTTATTACATCCATTCCAGAGATAAACATAGTCTTTACAACTCAAGGCCACATGCCTAATACAAGAGTTTGAATCAGTAAATAAATATAAGTCTTCATCTTCATGTGCCACAGGCAAGCATGTTGAGCGTAGACTCATGACACCTAATCCTCATCAGAGTAACCTACAACATCACAAGTTACAGCCACAGTGGGTCAATACTTTGGAATAGTATTGGCAAGTGATACCTTAGTAAAATTTAGGTGGACTATATTACTATATGCAATTTGGCTAAGTGTAGCTTGGCTTGCTTTGCTCAAAATAGGTTTTTTCCTATTAGTTGAAATCACTAAGTTTTTCTTTGTCAAAACTTTTCCCAAGGAACCACCAGCAGACAGTGAGGTCCTTCACCCTTGTTCACCCACAAGTTTTTACTTTAGAAATTGGGATGAGGAGATTCATGATAGCTTCCATGCCTTGATGCTCAAGTTGTCCATTGCCATGGACTTGGCTAAGTACTTAGATTTTTCCATCTGAAGAGGTTGTGCACTTTCCCCACCAGACTTGGTTTCACCAAGACAGGACCTTTCAGAAGCCTCCCCTTAGACCAAATGGACGCGCTCCAACCTATCATTCCCACTACCACCAACTATCCAAATGGCTAAGTTCTAGCAACTTATGTGATCCAGGCAGAGCCCATATTGCCAAGTGGCTGCACTAGAAGCTTCTTAACACTTGGCCTCTAAAATCTCTTTGTTCCTGGGTGGCTTACCACAAGTGATATACACAAGGTAAACCATAGCCATGGGCCTTGTGTAACCACTCAACCAAAATCCACCAATCAGGTCCCTTTCCACCCAGGTGATACATTAACTTAGTTGTTTTATTAAGCAAAACAAAGTCCAAAGACTTAGAAATATTTTCATCATAGCATGTGTATTTCACCAACCCTTGTTTGCTACTAGCTAGGCTAAGCATGGCATAGATAGTAACTTAACTTACAAATTTCCTAGCAATTCTACAACTACTTAGGATTTCCCAACATGGCATATAGGCAAAATAATAACATGCAAGACTTAGCAAAATACTTCTAATGCTTAGTATAAAATATAGGGATAGAAATATTCATGAAGTACCACTTGCCTTAGTAGTTGGGAGAGTAGCACTCTTCACAATCACAATCACTAGCACCAAAGTCTACACAAAGAATGGTAGCACAAATCACACACAATTCATATACAAACATAAATATATGCATGCATGCAAAATGCTAAGTGATGATTTCTAAACTCAACCAAGCAAGTGCAAGGTACTGAACCACTAACAAGATAAAGACTTGCCAAACAACCAATAATTATATCCTAAAACATTTCCTAAACATTTCAAACACTCAAATTAGTCCTAAACAAGTTTCTGCAAATAAAGCCTTTTTAACAGAAGCTAAACATTAAACACATTGCATATTTGTAAAGAGCTTGCTCTCCTGATTCCAACGGTATAAAATTTGTCAAATTCTAACGTGGGGATCAAAAGTTATAGCTAAATCAAAATTGGATATAAATCAGATTCAAATTCTGTTTTTAAAACCAAACCCTAGCCACGCTTCTGTTTCCTATTGGCCGATACCGTTTCACTCAGGATCACCCTTCCGCGCCGTCAGATCAAGTCAGATCCAACGCGCCAGATCAAAAGAAAACGTTTCGCTCAGATCTAATCTAAACCGCAAGATCTACATCTAACGGCTGCTGTTGCTTTGACCATAGCCTAGCGGCGCTAGCGGCGGCGACTGGCGGCGGCGTGTCTGTCAGTGGCGGTGCCGGCGTTCTAGGTCGCCCGGGGAGGGGAGAGGATGCTCACCAGAACCGTCGTGACGAGGTGAAGCTCAACGTGTCTCTGGTTGGCGAAGGGGCGCTCGGAGTCGTCGGGGATTCCTCGCTGGAGTTCGCGAACGCGTTGGGTACAGCTGCTGGTCAACGTTGGCGAGGTTCTACGTCGCGCTAAGACAAGAGGAGGACACCGTTAGACGCGCAAAACGCTGGGGATCTTAGGCGTATCAACCAGAGGGCAAGGGGCGGCTGGTACTTACCGGGAGAGGTCGCCGGAGTTCGAGCAGAGAGCGGCGGCGCTCAGTTGATGTCGCTGCCGAGGCTACAGACCATGCGAGAACAAACGGGGTGTGTCAGTAGATTCGCAAGGAGCTGCAGAGCTTGATAGCATGAATCATGGATAGAGGGGGGCGCGGTGCTCACCGGAATTCGTCGGCGAGGTCGTCGGAACAGTGGAGTTGCGGCGAGAAATACTCGCAGCCTGGGGGCGCTCTGTGGTTGGTGAGTGAGGGGAAATGGCCACGAGAGGGAGGGGTTTAAATAGGCAGAGGCTCGACAAGAAACGCCCGACGAATCAATGGCAATTACGCCAAGGAATCAACGCAGCAACGGCCAGCGGCGACGGCGTCTACGCGCGAGATTTGGGGGAAGACGACGATGATGTGGACAGGGCCCGCTTGTCAGCGAATAGAATAGAGAGGGAGTGGGGTCCGAGTGTCAGCGACTCTGGGGGTGCTTCTGCGCGTGAGAGAGAGAGGGGACCCGGGTGGGCTAGCTGGGCTGGTTTCGCTGTTGGGCCAGAATAGTAGCGCAGGCCCTTTTCCTTTTCTTTTTCTAATTTGATTTTCTGGAATGATTTTCAAATGAATTCAAACTCTATTTGAATTCAAATCTTTTCAGGATTTTTGCAGTGTGCAACAGTCACAATTCTAGGCATAAAAACATGTGGTCTCTTTAATCAAGCTAGGTTCTTTTGAAAAAACAAAATAAACAGTGCTATGGCACTTGATTTGCAAATAATTTGAAAATGGTTTTGAAACCATATTTATTTTATATACTTTGTCCAAACTCCACACTCAAACCAATCAACCAGGAAGCAAACAAACTTGGTTTAAAACACTTAAGTCCCAAATGGGGATGGTCATTTGATTTGAGTTTGCTCACATAAAATGATAGCACTTATGTGCTTCTGTTTTCTTGGAATTGGATTGAAATTGATCTCAAAACTATATGCATGCATGTATGATATGCAATCTTTGAAATCATGAATTTAGGGATGTTACAGAGAAGTCAGCTGTATCTTCTTCCTCTCGCATGTAGTCGGATGTGCAGTTCGTGGTTGTTATCTGTCACATCCCAAGATTTTCCATATCTTGTAATGTGAAAAATAAATGAATAAAATAAAACTTTGTTGATTTTCAGGGTGAGAAGAAACTTTTTGATTCCAATTGGAAACTTTCAAACCTATTTTGATCAATAAAATCCTAAAGGGATTTAAAAAGATAAATAAACAATAAAGCTAAAAATATTTGAAATTATTATTTTTGGATCTTTTAATAAAAAGATTTGGTTTTTAAATGAGAAGGTAGAAATATAAATAAAGATTATTTTAAAAGAGCCAAATTAAAACTTGGCCAAGCCTTTGAAATAAAATATTTCTATTTGATAAAAATAGTAAAGGTTTATTTAAAATAAGAGGATAAGGATTTAGTATCCAAGTTTATTAAAAATAAAGGTTTTACTATTTTAATTAAACATCAAAACTTATTTATTTATTTTAAACAAGTTTTCCAAGTATTCTTTATTTTCAAATAAAACCTACTGATTTGGTTTTCAAAATATTTAGTTTTCAAATGGAGATTTTAAATAAATTAAAACCTATTTGATTTATTAACTAAGTTCCATTTTATTTAATTAATAATGGACCCTAAAATAAAAATATTATTTTGTATTTGGGACTTTGGTTTATGTTGTTAAACAGAACCAAAAACTCAAAAACAAAGTTTGGTGAAAGTTTGATGTGAATTGAATGTTTGATTTGTTGTTTGAATTTCAAAACAGAAAATAGAAATAGGAAAAGAAAAAGCATTTGAAAGAAAAAAAAATAGAGTCAGACTCGACCCAACTAAACCTGGCCCAGAAGCCCAGTACCAGCCCAGCTATTTCCCCACGCGCGAAGCATTTTTCACCTGAACCCGCACCCGCAGAGCGACTAACCAGTGGACCCTTCCCCTCACTCCCTTTCTCGCTGACAGCAAGGTCCCACCTCTCCTGTTCATCGTCTTCAACCCGCGCTAATTCCTCCTCGCCGTTTCCTGTCCTTTACTCTGGAGATCAATTCGCGCTGTTAACGGCCATTACTCCCCCTGCGACCACGCTGTTTTAAACGCCCGCGTCTTACTTCTCTTTCCTCCCCAGACAGCTCTCTTCCTCCGCCCCCAGGCCGTCGTAATTTCGAGCCGCGCTCTCACTGCTCCGGCGACTCTGCGCCACCCCTTGCCTCCCCACGCACACGGGCACATTCCCCAGACCTAGACGCTTCTCCATGTGCCTTCCATTCAACAGCGGGCACCCCAGAACGTCGTCTTCGACAACCTCTGAGCGCCGCTGCGTTTGCTACTTTCTCCGGCGATGTCCCCTGGTAAGCACATACCGCCCCACGCCCTCTCGTTCATGCTCCTACACTCGCCACACTCGGCTGCATCTAACCGTTTCCTCATTTTGCCTCGGAGTAAACCACAGCGTCGCCCCCGACAACGACCAGAGCCGCCCGACGCCGTCCCCCACTCTGGCGAGAAATCCCGCTAGAACCAGAGCGCCCCTCGACGAGCTGACCGTACCTTGAGCATCCCCACGTCACTGCGATCACGGTGAGCATCTCCACTTCCTTCTTTGCTTCCTGTACCGTCGGCAAGCTCGCCGCCAGAGCGTGCGCCGCCGTCTGCCGCCGCGCAGCGCCGCCAGTTAGTGGCAAGCTGATTGTAGCTGTTAGATCGATATCGTGTGGCTGTGATTAGAACGGAGCGAAGCGGTATGAGTCAACCCGCGCCATGCGATCTGTTTAGATCCAACGGACGTAGTTGCGCGATCCGCACGAAGCGGTACCGTCCAATAAAAACGCGACGCGTGGCCAGTCTTTGTTCTAAAACAGAATTTGAAATCAGATTGATTTGCAAATTTGAAACCCTTGTAACTTTTGATCCACACGTCCAAAAATTGCAAACTTTATATCAATGGAATTAGTAGAACAAGCCCTATCCAACCATGCAATTTGTTTAGTAAAAAGCTTCTGTTAAAATGTTTGTTTTTGCAGAAACATTTGTATTCTTGTTTAGATTATAAAAATTATTCCAAAATGATTTTGGGGTTGAAATCTTTGCAAATTGGTTTGTGCTGAACCTACTGACCCTAGGAACCAACCCATGGATTTAAAAGTGTATTTTGTGGAGTATAGGAAAAAAACTTGATTTAGCCATTTCTAGCCAAACAAAAATATTGATTTTGCTATGGAAATGATTTTGAACAAAAACCTTTGGAAAATGTTTTGATTCAAAGCTACTGACCCTAAACACCAAGTTTTGTGAACTAACAACTTATTTGGTGAGCATTATAAAATTATTGCTTTGCTAAAAACATTTTCCACCACATAAAATATTGATTGGATTTAAAAATGGTTTATGGATAAAATCCTTTTTGCAAATGACTTTGCCACTTTAGAAAATGACCACTTTGAACCATACATTGTTTAGATCCTAGTAGAAACCACCTTTGCAAATAAAACTACCTTTTGCATGCTTGCATGCATGACATAGTTCATATTGTTTTATGTGTGATGATTTGTTTGTTTGTTTATGGTTTGGAATGCTAGTTGATATTGTGTTTGCTTGATTGATTTGTAGTGAAGTTAGAAAAGTGTGAAACTAGCAAGATCAAGAAGTGAACCAACATTCCCTACCAAAAAGGCAAGTTACACTATCATCTAAAGTCCTACTATTTTCATTATACTTAGTGGATTTTGAAACATGCATGAAAAGAATTTCTATACTTATGCTATCCTAAATCCTAATAGCATACCTTATATATTCCTTAGTGAAACAATGTAGTTGTGAAATGCTTAGCCATGCTACTTATTTTGAGAAGAGATACATGTTGAGATTTTATAAAGTTGAGAAAAGACTTGTGTTTAATATAATAAAACAAGTACTCAATGAACCACCTGGGTGTACAAGGATACTCAAGTTTTGGACAAGGTGGCAAAAAAAGGAACCATGTCGATGGCAATCTCTTTGTGTTGTGCACCAAAAGAAAACCACCCAGGGACTTAGAGATTGAACATGTTTCTCCAACTGTGGCTTTCGTGTACAGCCACATGCTACATATGGCTCTGGCTTAGTCAACTACATTGGGAAGACCCATGCATTGTCTTCAGGTACTGAAAATGAGGGAACTCGAAACCCTACATGGGTGCCTGAAGACAAGCTAGCAATGGTGTATGGGAGGACCCTCTGGAAAGACTTCGTCACATTCTCAACCTGCCAGAACTCCATCTTGGTGAGTACTTATCCAGCGGCCACTGGTGTCAACAAGATGAGATTGTGTCATGTGGGTATAGTGTACAACTTCTGCAGAAGATAACAATCTAAGTACTTAGCCGTGTCCCCGGTTATGGACAATACTGAGCAACTAAAGCTTGAAGCTATGGGAAATCTCGACATTCCAATTTCTAAAAGAAAAACTTTAAAGTGACAACAAAAGACTTGAAGCACTTGGGGATGTACCAAGTAGCTCAAGAGACTTTGATAAAAACTTGAAGCACTTGGGGATTTACCAATGAGCTCAAGAGATTTTGATAAAAACTTGAAGCACTTGGGGATTTACCAAGGAGCTCAAGAGACTTTGATAAAAACTTGAAGCACTTGGTGATTTTCCAATGAGCTCAAGAGATTTTGATAAAAACTTGAAGTACTTGGGGTGTACCAAGGAGCTCAAGAGATTTTGACAAAGACACTTGGGGATTTACCAAGGAGTTCAGAAAGATTTGACAAAAGATCAAAACCATTTTGAAAAGATAGGATAAATTATTGCTTTCTGGAAATGATCCTTAAACCCTACTTAGCCAAATATGCATGTATTTATAGGATCCACTTATATTCCACATAGTAGTGAAACTTGCCAATACAATTCAAATGTATTGACCCTTGTGGCTGTAACCTGTTATGTTGCAGGTTTGATTGATATTAGTGAAGTTGATTGATTAGGATTACAAAGTCTACAACCATCACGTTTGCTTGTGGCACTTTGAAGATGAAGGACCCCATGCTTATAGATATTCTGTTGCAATGTAATGTAATGGCCAAATGAGCTATGTAAGATGTAATAAAATTATGTTATTCATGGTTATAAAGTTATAATATGACCTTTGTTTCTTGCTATTACATCTTAACTGTGGATGCTAGCTATTGATCCAGGGACTAGCATTGTAAACACAGGGATCTCTACCTTATTAAAGGTTGGGACCTCTACAGATGGTATCAGAGCATTGTGTTGCCTGTAGGATTTGTAAACCTAGGATTGGACAAAAACCCTTAGAAATGTAGGAGTCGTATTTGTTCCAAAACTTATTTACAAACAACCTTGTAAACTCTTTCCTCAACCATTTTGGTTTTGATTCTACATCTCTTCTATTTCAACTTGATGGAAAAACCTACCCCATGGCAAGAGACTTCACCATGTGCAAAGGACTCCATCAACTCTAATGACTTCAACATCTTCAACTCTAATGACTTCAACATCTTCAACTCTAATGACTTCACCATCTTCAGCATATTCACCAAGGAATTCAACCATGGTTATCACTAAGGACAAGTGAGACAAGAAATCTTTTTCAAGATTTGGAGACTAAGGAAACACAACTTAGAAAGAACCATGACCACCTTTGAAGTTTTGTGACCAAGAACTTTTCCCAAGGAAATCATGATCTCATACAAGAAGAATCAACCAAGAAAGATGGAAAGATCACAAGTGAACCATATAGATGGACCACCATATTTTGTTTAAAACAAACCCACCAACTTAAGTGGTGTAACAAAAGTATTTTTGATTGCCAAGTATATGCTTGAAACTTGTTGTTTGAGTGAAGTGTTTGTTTGTGATTGCTTGCACATTGCTTGAGTGAATTGTGATGTGTGAGATTGGAATTATTCCCTTAGAGATATTTTGCCTATTTTAATCTCAATTCAACCCAAACAGATGACTACTCCAAGAGACTGTGGCATCCCGCAAAACCACTACTAGAAAATCGCGTTGTTTTTGTGCATTACATCATCATGACCGCATGCTCATGTCATCATGCCACATTGCAATTGAGCATTGTCATCATCTTGCATTTGCTTGCATAAAACTATTTTCGGAAAAACCTAATTTTGTTTCTAAACGCCCCGTCTTTATTCAAACGCAAGACCCGGGTCTCCGAATTACTTTGCTTTGTCTAACCACGGTTTGCAAAAGTCCCGTTTGTAAATAATAAAATATTTATTTTATTTTTAGGGGGGGGCAGCCAACCGGGCCGATCCGACCTAGTCGGCCACCCCCAGTACAATCAGCCGGTCCACCTAAACCCTTTTCCTACCTAGTCCTAGTCTACCCAGCCCCCTCCACCTCACCCCACCCAATAGCATGCCTCCACCTCACCTTTCTTTCCCCCCCCCCCACCTATCACCACCCACCACCTGTCCCTACCCCACCATAGCACACACACACAAGCACACACGCCCAACCACCTCTCTCCCCTGGCTACTCCCTGCCAGCCCGGACCCACCCCATGGACCCCACCGCCCACCAACCCACTCCCACCCCGACGCGACCTCCCACCTCGCCCCGCTCTCCCCTGGCTTCCTTCCCCCTGCCCCGCCCCTCTCTCTCTTCCCCCCCCGCGTGGCCGCCGGCCAACCTCCTCCCGCGAGCTCCGCGGCCGTCTCTCCCGACCCCGCCGCCAAGCTTGCCCGCATCACCGCCGCGCCCTCCTCTCCGTCGGGCCGCCAGCTCGCCCTCTTCCGGCGAGCTCCTCCAGCGTCCGCCGCCACCAGGCCTCTCCCCGAGCCGCCGTCCTCCCCTCGACCTCTCCCTCTCTAGCGTCCGCGACCGCCACCGTCCCGCCAAGGACTACCCCACAAGCGGCCGACCGTGCCAAGCCACCGCCACTCGAGTCCCGCGCTCGGCTGCACTCTGCACAGCAGCGCCGTGCGCCCGACCATCGCCCCTGGCCGCTGCCCCGACGCCGGCCGGCGCCCTCGCTCACCGCTGGTGCTTCCCCGCCATGCCTGCATCGCCGGCCGCCGTCCTCCACCCCGTGGTACCCAGACGCCTCAACCGGCGCCACCGATCTTGGCTCTCTGCCGCCTCCTGCTGACCTCCGTGTTTGCGTCTGGAGTATGAAGTGATGCAAGGGGCAACCGGGTACTGTTGGCGTGGATACATCTATGTTGATGATCAAGTTCTTGTTGGGAACAAGTGCCATGTTTGGTCAATGTTGTCAGTGATGCTCGGATGACCCCTCGCCACTTCCGCTCCGGCGATTTAAGAAATACATGATACCACTTGAAGACCACCGTTGCCAAGCCCAAGATCGACACCGGCAATCGAAGCCGCAAGACCTCGTGAACACGGACACCGAGCGACAAGATCTCCTTCATGGGTTGGATGGAACCTCCATGACCTTCTTCAAGGATCCGAAGACCAAACCCCGAAGCCCGATCCCGGTGATCCAAAGGCCACGCCAAGACCCGGATCCGAAGACCGCCAAGTTCGCCGAGAACCCGGATGCCGAGGTCTTCATCCCGGTACGACAAGCACTTCGCCACGGAACGCCAAGTTCTCCACCTTGAACGCCATGACCGTCTACGCGGACCCGAAGACCACGAATGCGACAAGATCGGCACCGACCAGGGCGGATCCGATGTGCCCCCGACGCCAACCAAGTCCTCCTTTTCGGATGCGACAAGTTCGACTTCCCGTTGTCCGATACCGATCCCGTCGAACCCTGAACCCTGAGACCGAACCCCGAACCCTCGGCGAACCCCAAGATCGCCGAACCCTAATGTGTGAACCTTTTTCCCGAGCCCCTATTTTATAAATGCTATACATAAACTTGTTGCATATTAAATTGTCATACTCGCATGCATATTTGTCATGTGGTTTGGGGGCCTTATGCCGATTCACCATATAATTAAATATGGGGCCCATATGCGGGCAAATCTAGTCTATATTGGCCTCATTTAAATTTGTGTAGCGAACCGGTAACTTATCTTGCCCTGTTATTACAACATTTAATCTGTGGGGTAGATAAACAACATGAACCTATTAATCAATTGTCGGGACCACGGTTCCGCTTAATATTGCCTAATTGCATCGCATCCTTGCCATGCCATACATCATACATGCATCATGCCCGATCTTTTGCCGTAGTATTAAATATTGCATCCGGTGTTTATTCTAGTGTTTTGCTTCTTCGCGGATAAGGCCGTTGAGTTGATGCGAGTGTTGGCCCGATCTTCGGATGAACCTTCGGCAATGTTTTCAGGCGAGCATCCCTTCCCCTTCTACCTATTTGGCATTTATAGTCTTTATTCCCTCCTGTTGATCTATTGCTATCTGTGTTGCGTTGCTCTAGTTTTCGTACCCGTGATATCCCTTGCAGCCTTATATTGCCTTGGACACGTCCTATTACCTGTTGCTTGGTAGATAGTTGGACTTGCACGTCGTAGTCGCTTGCTCAAGTGCTGTTGCGTGTCGTCCAGTACCACAGTTGTTGGAGTGTTGCCGCATGTTTAAGGTTGGAGATGATCATGGCTTTAATTATCGTTTACTTTAATTACTGTTTAATAACTAAAATTGAAGTAGGTAAATGCAGAGGCACAGGTGGGCAATAGATGTTATTTGGTTGTTAACCGTCCACTTGTGTCCCGTAGGACCCCGAGTACTTGATACCTGTTCCTTGAATATTCGCGCTATCCACATCCGGGAGGATTATGGGACCCCCCTGAGCCAGAGCTTGATTCATTCTTATTTCTTGGGGCCACAAACTAGTTTGAGGTTTTATTTACTATCCTGTACTTATGCCATGCTTTACCGCTTTATTTACGATTGTGCGAGGAGCACCTATACTGTTTAGGATCGGGACACGATTTCGCGGTATCGACAAGCCCAATCACACTTTCGGGTTCCCAGTCGTTTACAGCCGTCCACCCAAACCTTGTGTCCGTCTCGGAGTCAGCTAGCTTCGTTGCGGGTGTACTCAACGGGGTGGCCCCCGGAAATATTTCTGAATCCTGTGATTGCTTTGTCGTGAAGGCCTCGTTGGGTTTTGATTTGGTTTTTCCGAGGTTGATCGAGTGTGTGTTGCTATTTGTGCACCCCTGCAGGGTAAAACTTTCTGAAAGCCGTGTCCGCGGTTATGGACGACTTGGAGCACAGTATCTCGATCATAGACAACTATAACTAAAGTAGTGCTATAAATTTGACTTTATAATGACTAGTAATCAACTTCACTATAATGGAATGGCTAAATAAAACTTCCAACAATTGCTTGTTTGGGTTGTCGCTTGTGACCATTGTACCTGACTAGTAAGTATTGCAACTATAACGGAATGGCTAAATAAAAGTACCAACAACTGCTGGGTTTTGGGAATATCTCATGCTAATCGTATATTTGACTAGTAAGTGTTGCAACTACAACGGAATGGTTAACTAAAACTGCCCACTTCTTATTATATCAGGATGACTCATGCTATTTATATTCGACTTGTAATTGCCGCAACTATAACGGAATAAATAAAACTGCCAACGGTGTGAGTCCCTCGGTTGACTTCCTCGATTGGTCTCGAGGGGGAAACACCAGGATGGGTTTGTTTGATGGTAGCATCAGGTTGGTTCCGAATAGGTCTTTCTTACCCCTCTCTGATAGCCGCTAGTTGTATCGAGTCTCTATTTGGTTGTTTAGTGCATGCTGCCGCTGCCGCTCAGTCCACCATACCTATGTAGGCGAGGACCGCCGAATTCTAGCCTCGCCGTGTACTGGCCTCAGTACTGACCGCTCTCTCTTTTTCCTTTGCCCTTTGCCGGCACCCCTTTTGTTTAAGCAGGTTTTGAGATCGACGTCGTTAGCAGGGTTACCCTTCCGGCTTGGCCTGGGCAGGGTTATGGACGCCATTGGTTATTCTTCAGGGCTCTTAGCTCAATTTGCATCTTGTCCGTACTCGGACGCTGTATCGTTTTCCAGGTGATTTGGATCTTTGTATATTATATCTGGATTCTTGACTCATTGAGTCGCTGTTGTATATATATCTGTTCTGTGGGTCCCATCGAGGACAGTTGTGTAATGTTATTACTTCATTTTCCACCCGCACGAAAGTGCCTGGTGGGCACCTTTGAATCGTTTCTATGCGGGTTTGGCAGGAATCGCTGAAACTTGCATAGGGCCGATTCTGAGGGTGTTACAGAGTGGTATCAGAGCTCAGCAGTTACGATACCCCACAAGTCCAGCCTGTAGGATAACCTAGCTAACGGCCGAAGTAGAGTGTCAAAACTATTTTTGCAAAATCGGTTGGATAGTTCTGATTAGGTATGATTTTACTCCTTACCCCTCTGCTGCTCTCCTCTCACCTCTGCGTGTTTTGAATCCTCTCTCTTCTCTCTCTTCGAGTCCAGGATTTCTCGTGGTTGGGTTCCATCGTACCTTCAGGGTTTCGCTTCCTCCTTTGGTAACGGTGTTGCTACATATGGTCTTCATGCTATCCGAGGAATCCTTCGTCTGGTGGACTTCCCTTTGTTCCTTCTCGTGCCTTCCGGTGTTTTCCGACGTGACGACATCATCTATGCCAGATCCGATGCAGAGTCTGCATCACTCCTTTGTTTCTGAACCTCGTTTGTCGAGATCTTCAGTCTGAATTCCGAGAGTTGGTTGCATAATCCGCCTATTCGTGTGCATAGTAATGGTTTGGGTGCGCGATGGACTGATCACCATCCGACTACTCTTATCATTCGCTCTTGTACATCGAATTAGTGGATCCAGCAGTTTTACTCCGTCCACGGAAGCTAGAGGTGGCTTTATTTGTTGATACCTCTACCTTCGACCTTTTGTTTCCGGAGTGTTTTCCTCGACGACCACGGACAACGACCTCTTGTTAGTGGTGTCGCGAGGATCTACACGAAGCGAGAAGATTCAGATCGCCGCCCTTCTTCCCGGTACCATGAGGCGGATCTCGAGGGCGAGATCCATTGTTAGTGGTGTCGAATTGTGGCATCCCGCAAAACCACTACTAGAAAATCGCGTTGTTTTTTTGCATTGCAACATCATGACTGCATGCTCATGTCATCATGCCACATTGCAATTGAGCATTGTCATCATCTTGCATTTTCTTGCATAAAACTATTTTCGGAAAAACCTAATTTTGTTTCTAAACGCCCCGTCTTTATTCAAACGCAAGACCCGGGTCTCCGAATTACTTTGCTTTGTCTAACCACGGTTTGCAAAAGTCCCGTTTGTAAATAATAAAATATTTATTTTATTTTTATGGGGGCAGCCAACCGGGCCGATCCGACCCAGTCGGCCACCCCCAGTACAATCAGCTGGTCCACCTAAACCCTTTTCCTACCTAGTCCTAGTCTACCCAGCCCCCTCCACCTCACCCCACCCAATAGCATGCCTCCACCTCACCTTTCTTTCCCCCCCACCTATCACCACCCGCCACCTGTCCCTACCCCACCATAGCACACACACACAAGCACACACGCCCAACCACCTCTCTCCCCTGGCTACTCCCTGCCAGCCCGGACCCACCCCCTGGACCCCACCGCCCACCAACCCACTCCCACCCCGACGCGACCTCCCACCTTGCCCCGCTCTCCCCTGGCTTCCTTCCCCCTGCCCCGCCCCTCTCTCTCTTCCCCCCCGCGTGGCCGCCGGCCAACCTCCTCCCGCGAGCTCCGCGGCCGTCTCCCTCCTCGCTCGCTAGCGCCGCCACGCCCTTCATCGCCATCTCTCCTGACCCCGCCGCCAAGCTTGCCCGCATCACCGCCGCGCCCTCCTCTCCTTCGGGCCGCCAGCTCGCCCTCTTCCGGCGAGCTCCTCCAGCGTCCGCCGCCACCAGGCCTCTCCCCGAGCCGCCATCCTCCCCTCGACCTCGCCCTCTCCAGCGTCCGCGACCGCCACCGTCCCGCCAAGGACTACCCCGCAAGCGGCCGACCTCGCCAAGCCACCGCCGCTCGAGTCCCGCGCTCGGCTGCCCTCTGCACAGTAGTGCCGTGCGCCCGACCGTCGCCCCTGGCCGCTGCCCCGACGCCGGCCGGCACCCTCGCTCACCGCTGGTGCTTCCCCGCCATGCCTGCATCGCCGGCCGCCGTCCTCCACCCCGTGGTACCCAGACGCCTCAACCGGCGCCACCGATCTTGGCTCTCTGCCGCCTCCTGCTGACCTCCGTGTTTGCGTCTGGAGTATGAAGTGATGCAAGGGGCAACCGGGTACTGTTGGCGTGGATACATCTGTGTTGATGATCAAGTTCTTGTTGGGAACAAGTGCCATGTTTTGTCAATGTTGTCAGTGATGCTCGGATGACCCCTCGCCACTTCCGCTCCGGCGATTTAAGCAATACATGATACCACTTGAAGACCACCATTGCCAATCCCAAGATCGACACCGGCAATCGAAGCCGCAAGACCTCGTGAACACGAACACCGAGCGACAAGATATCCTTCATGGGTTGGATGGAACCTCCATGACCTTCTTCAAGGATCCGAAGACCAAACCCCGAAGCCCGATCCCGGTGATCCAAAGGCCACGCCAAGACCCGGATCCGAAGACCGCCAAGTTCGCCGAGAACCCGGACGCCGAGGTCTTCATCCCGGTATGACAAGCACTTCGCCACGGAACGCCAAGTTCTCCACCTTGAACGCCATGACCGTCTACGCGGACCCGAAGACCACGAATGCGACAAGATCGGCACCGACCAGGGCGGATCCGATGTGCCCCCGACGCCAACCAAGTCCTCCTTTTCGGATGCGACAAGTTCGACTTCCCGTTGTCCGATACCGATCCCGTCGAACCCTGAACCCTGAGACCGAACCCCGAACCCTCGGCGAACCCCAAGATCGCCGAACCCTAATGTGTGAACCTTTTTCCCGAGCCCCTATTTTATAAATGCTATACATAAACTTGTTGCATATTAAATTGTCATACTCGCATGCATATTTGTCATGTGGTTTGGGGGCCTTATGCCGATTCACCATATAATTAAATATGGGGCCCATATGCGGGCAAATCTAGTCTATATTGGCCTCATTTAAATTTGTGTAGCGAACCGGTAACTTATCTTGCCCTGTTATTACAACATTTAATCTGTGGGGTAGATAAACAACATGAACCTATTAATCAATTGTCGGGACCACGGTTCCGCTTAATATTGCCTAATTGCATCGCATCCTTGCCATGCCATACATCATACATGCATCATGCCCGATCTTTTGCCGTAGTATTAAATATTGCATCCGGTGTTTATTCTAGTGTTTTGCTTCTTCGCGGATAAGGCCGTTGAGTTGATGCGAGTGTCGGCCCGATCTTCGGATGAACCTTCGGCAATGTTTTCAGGCGAGCATCCCTTCCCCTTCTACCTATTTGGCATTTATAGTCTTTATTCCCTCCTGTTGATCTATTGCTATCTGTGTTGCGTTGCTCTAGTTTTCGTACCCGTGATATCCCTTGCAGCCTTATATTGCCTTGGACACGTCCTATTACCTGTTGCTTGGTAGATAGTTGGACTTGCACGTCGTAGTCGCTTGCTCAAGTGCTGTTGCGTGTCGTCCAGTACCACAGTTGTTGGAGTGTTGCCGCATGTTTAAGGTTGGAGATGATCATAGCTTTAATTATCGTTTACTTTAATTACTGTTTAATAACTAAAATTGAAGTAGGTAAATGCAGAGGCACAGGTGGGCAATAGATGTTATTTGGTTGTTAACCGTCCACTTGTGTCCCGTAGGACCCCGAGTACTTGATACCTGTTCCTTGAATATTCGCGCTATCCACATCCGGGAGGATTATGGGACCCCCCTGAGCCAGAGCTTGATTCATTCTTATTTCTTGGGGCCACAAACTAGTTTGAGGTTTTATTTACTATCCTGTACTTATGCCATGCTTTACCGCTTTATTTACGATTGTGCGAGGAGCACCTGTACTGTTTAGGATCGGGACACGATTTCGCGGTATCGACAAGCCCAGTCACACTTTTGGGTTCCCAGTCGTTTACAGCCGTCCACCCAAACCTTGAGTCCGTCTCAGAGTCAGCTAGCTTAGTTGCGGGTGTACTCAACGGGGTGGCCCCCGGAAATATTTCTGAATCCTGTGATTGCTTTGTCGTGAAGGCCTCGTTGGGTTTTGATTTGGTTTTTCCGAGGTTGATAGAGTGTGTGTTGCTATTTGTGCACCCCTGCAGGGTAAAACTTTCTGAAAGCCGTGTCCGCGGTTATGGACGACTTGGAGCACAGTATCTCGATCATAGACAACTATAACTAAAGTAGTGCTATAAATTTGACTTTATAATGACAAGTAATCAGCTTCACTATAATGGAATGGCTAAATAAAACTACCAACAATTGCTTGTTTGGGTTGTCGCTTGCGACCATTGTACCTGACTAGTAAGTATTGCAACTATAACGGAATGGCTAAATAAAAGTACCAACAACTGCTGGGTTTTGGGAATATCTCATGCTAATCGTATATTTGACTAGTAAGTGTTGCAACTACAACGGAATGGTTAACTAAAACTGCCCACTGCTTATTATATCAGGATGACTCATGCTATTTATATTTGACTAGTAATTGCCGCAACTATAACGGAATAAATAAAACTGCCAACGGTGTGAGTCCCTCGGTTGACTTCCTCGATTGGTCTCGAGGGGGAAACACCAGGATGGGTTTGTTTGATGGTAGCATCAGGTTGGTTCCGAACAGGTCTTTCTTACCCCTCTCTGATAGCCGCTAGTTGTATCGAGTCTCTATTTGGTTGTTTAGTGCATGCTGCCGCTGCCGCTGCCGCTCAGTCCACCATACCTATGTAGGCGAGGACCGCCGAATTCTAGCCTCGCCGTGTACTGGCCTCAGTACTGACCGCTCTCTCTTTTTCCTTTGCCCTTTGCCGGCACCCCTTTTGTTTAAGCAGGTTTTGAGATCAACGTCGTTAGCAGGGTTACCCTTCCGGCTTGGCCTGGGCAGGGTTATGGACGCCATTGGTTATTCTTCAGGGCTCTTAGATCAATTTGCATCTTGTCCGTACTCGGACGCTGTATCGTTTTCTAGGTGATTTGGATCTTTGTATATTATATCTGGATTCTTGACTCATTGAGTCGCTGTTGTATATATATATCTGTTCTATGGGTCCCATCGAGGACTGTTGTGTAATGTTATTACTTCGTTTTCCACCCGCACGAAAGTGCCTGGTGGGCACCTTTGAATCGTTTCTATGCGGGTTTGGCGGGAATCGCTGAAACTTGCATAGGGCCGATTCTGAGGGTGTTACAGAGACTCCAACATCAAGGTTGATGACAACAACACCAACCAAGTGGACAACATGGAGGAACTCATAGCAACCCAAAACTAGTTGAACCAAATGACAGCTCAGTTCATAGCCAACACCAGTGGGGAAGATCCAACCCTACAAGGATTTTTGGAAAACCAAGCCCAAATGTTGCATAAGGTGACAGACCAAATGCTCAACATGGAAAGAAACTTTTCCAAAGGAGACAAGGATGTTATTCTAAAAGGAACCAAAGCTTGCAATATTTGTGGAGACAAGGATCACACTACTAAGGAGCATGGAGATCAATGCCCTAACTGTGAAGAGAAACATCCTGTTGGCCAATGTCCCACCTCTCAAGCTACTTGTTACCTATGTGAAGGAAATAACCATGTCCCTATCCAATGCCCCATCTATTCCATAGTTGAACAAAGGAAACAAGGTGAAGTACAACAAATGATTGCAAACTATCAAGAAGGATCCAAGTCTACCAAGAAGAATGAGGACAAAGGAAAAGCTCCAATTATACCTCCATGCAATAAAACCCAATTTAAAGGACCAAAGAAGAGGCATATGAATTATCCAAGGAGCAATAGAAGGTCCATGAAGCATGTAGACATTCCTACCTACCAGGTAAAATATGAACAACATGAACTAGAGGCACTCCTAGCTTTGGAGAAGCCCAAAAAGAAAAAGAAGGACAAAAGCCATGTGCAATGTCATCATTGTAAAGAAATGGGACACTATTCCAGTGAATGTCCAGTGAAACAGAAGTATAAAGAGATTGGTCAAGTATGGTGCAACAACTGCAAAGAGCTAGGCCATTATGCAACAACTTGTCCATAAGAGACACGTGAAGAACTCAAACTTATCATATGTTTCAATTGCAAAAACCCAGGACATTATGCAAGCAATTGTCCAGAAAAGATGAAGAACAAGATAAACAATCCTATGAAGGATCTCAGCCTTGACACATGTGTCAAGTGTGGAAACAAAGGACACTATGCAGATAATTGCCCAGAGAAGTTTCCCCAAGATCCCAAGCAAGCCAATATGTAATTTAGTTGGAAAATTTTTAAGGGTGGTAGTACCCTAGATGCTTTGAGCCTACTTGTAACCCTAGCCTTCCCAAATCTCGGGACGAGATTTATTTTAAGGGTGGTAGCCTGTCACATCCCAAGATTTTCCAAATCTTGTAATGTGAAAAATAAATGAATGAAATAAAACTTTGTTGATTTTCAAGGTGAGAAGAAACTTTTTGATTCCAATTGGAAACTTTCAAACCTATTTTGAACAATAAAATCCTAAATGGATTTAAAAAGATAAATAAACAATAAAGCTAAAAATATTTGAAATTATTATTTTTGGATCTTTTAATAAAAAGATTTGGTTTTCAAATGAGAAGGTAGAAATATAAATAAAGATTATTTTAAAAGAGCCAAATTAAAACTTGGCCAAGCCTTTGAAATAAAATATTTCTATTTGATAAAAATAGTAAAGGTTTATTTAAAATAAGATGATAAGGATTTAGTATCCAAGTTTATTAAAAATGGTTTTACTATTTTAATTAAACATCAAAACTTATTTATTTATTTTAAACAAGTTTTCCAAGTATTCTTTATTTTCAAATAAAACCTACTGATTTGGTTTTGAAAATATTTATTTTTCAAATGGAGATTTTAAATAAATTAAAACCCATTTGATTTATTAACTAAGGTCCATTTTATTTAATTAATAATGGACCCTAAAATAAAAATATTATTTTGTTTTTGGGACTTTGGTTTATGTTGTTAAACAGAACCAAAAACTCAAAAACAAAGTTTGGTGAAAGTTTGATGTGAATTGAATGTTTGATTTGTTGTTTGAATTTTAAAACAGAAAATAGAAATAGGAAAAGAAAAAGCATTTGAAAGAAAAAAAAATAGAGTCAGACTCGACCCAACTAAACCTGGCCCAGAAGCCCAGTACCAGCCCAGCTATTTCCCCACGCGCGAAGCATTTTTCACCTGAACCCGCACCCGCAGAGCGACTGACCAGTGGACCCTTTCCCTCACTCCCTTTCTCGATGAGAGCAAGGTCCCACCTCTCCTGTTCATCGTCTTAAACCCGCGCTAATTCCTCCTCGCCGTTTCCTGTCCTTTACTCTGGCGATCAATTCGCGCTGTTAACGGCCATTACTCCCCCTGTGACCATGCTGTTTTAAACGCCCGCATCTTACCTCTCTTTCCCCAGACAGCTCTCTTCCTCCGCCCCCAGGCCGTCGTAATTTCGAGCCGCGCTCTCACTGCTCCGGCGAGCTCCGCAACCAATTCCGGCGACTCTGCGCCACCCCTTGCCTCCCCAAGCACACGGGCACATTCCCCAGACCTAGACGCTTCTCCCTGTGCCTTCCATTCAACCGCGGGCACCCCAGAACGTCGTCTTCGACAACCTCTGAGCGCCGCCGCGTCTACTACTTTCTCCGGCGACGTCCCCTGGTAAGCACAGACCGCCCCACGCCCTCTCTTTCATGCTCCTACACTCGCCACACTCGGCTGCATCTAACCGTGTCCTCATTTTGCCTCGGAGTAAACCACAGCGTCGCCCCCGACAACGACCAGAGCCGCCCGAGGCCGTCCCGCACTCCGGCGAGAAATCCCTCTAGAACCAGAGCGCCCCTCGACGAGCTGACCGTACCTTGAGCATCCCCACGTCAATGCGATCACGGTGAGCATCTCCACTTCCTTCTTTGCTTCCTGTACCGTCGGCAAGCTCGCTGCCAGAGCGTGCGCCGCCGTCTGCCGCCGCGCAGCGCCGCCAGTTAGTGGCAAGCTGATTGTAGATGTTAGATCGATATCGTGTGGCTGTGATTAGAACGGAGCGAAGCGGTATGAGTCAACCCGCGCCGTGCGATCTGTTTAGATCCAACGAACGTAGTTTCACGATCCGCACGAAGCGGTACCGTCCAATAAAAACGCGACGCGTGGCCAGTCTTTGTTCTAAAACAGAATTTGAAATCAGATTGATTTGCAAATTTGAAACCCTTGTAACTTTTGATCCACACGTCCAAAAATTGCAAACATTATATCAATGGAATCAGTAGAACAAGCCCTAGACAACCATGCAATTTGTTTAGTAAAAAGCTTCTGGTAAAATGTTTGTTTTTGCAAAAACATTTGTATGCTTGTTTAGATTATAAAAATTATTCCAAAATGATTTTGGGGTTGAAATATTTGCAAATTGGTTTGTGGTTAACCTACTGACCCTAGGAACCAACCCATGGATTTAAAAGTGTATTTTGTGGAGTATAGGAATAAAAACTTGATTGAGCCATTTCTAGCCAAACAAAAATATTGGTTTTGCTATGGAAATGATTTTGAACAAAAACCTTTGGAAAATGTTTTGATTCAAAGCTACTGACCCTAAACACCAAGTTTTGTGAACTAACAACTTATTTGGTGAGCATTATAAAATTATTGCTTTGCTAAAAACATTTTCCACCACATAAAATATTGATTGGATTTAAAAATGGTATATGGATAAAATCCTTTTTGCAAATGACTTTGACACTTTAGAAAATGACCACGTTGAACCATACATTGTTTAGAGCATAGTAGAAACCACCTTTGCAAATAAAACTACCTTTTGCATGCTTGCATTCATGACATAGTTCCTATTGTTTTATGTGTGATGATTTGTTTGTTTGTTTATGGTTTGGAATGCTAGTTGATATTGTGTTGCTTGATTGATTTGTAGTGAAGTTAGAAAAGTGTGAAACTAGCAAGATCAAGAAGTGAACCAATATTCCGTACCAAAAAGGCAAGTTACACTATCATCTAAAGTCCTACTATTTTCATTATACTTAGTGGATTTTGAAACATGCATGAAAAGAATTTCTATACTTATGCTATGCTAAATCACTTGTGAAACAATGTAGTTGTAAAATGCTTAGCCATGCTACTTATTTTGAGAAGAGATACATGTTGAGATTTTATAAAGTTGAGAAAAGACTTGTGTTTTATATAATAAAACAAGTACTCAATGAACCACCTGGGTGGACAAGGATACTCAAGTTTTGGACAAGGTGGCAACAAAAGGAACCATGTCTATTGCAATTTCTTTGTGTTGTGCACCAAAAGAAAACCACCCAGGGACTTAGAGATTGATCATGTTTCTCCAACTGTGGCTTTCGTGTACAGCCACATGCTACATATGGCTCTGGCTTAGTCAACTACATTGGGAAGACCCATGCATTGTCTTCAGGTACTGAAAATGAGGGAACTCGAAACCCTACATGGGTGCCTAAAGACAAGCTAGCAATGGTGTATGGGAGGACCTTCTGGAAAGACTTCGTCACATTCTCCATCTGCCAGTACTCCATCTTGGTGAGTACTTATCTAGCGGCCACTGGTGGCAACAAGATGGGATTGTGTCATGTGGGTAAAGTGTACAACTTCTGCAGAAGATAACAATCTAAGTACTTAGCCGTGTCCCCGGTTATGGACAATACTGAGCAACTAAAGCTTGAAGCTATGGGAAATCTCGACATTCCAATTTCTAAAAGAAAAACTTTAAAGTGACATCAAAAGACTTGAAGCACTTGGGGATTTACCAAGGAGCTCAAGAGACTTTGATAAAAACTTGAAGCACTTGGGGATTTACCAATGAACTCAAGAGATTTTGATAAAAACTTAAAGCACTTGGGGATTTACCAAGGAGCTCAAGAGACTTTGATAAAAACTTGAAGCACTTGGGGATTTACCAATGAGCTCAAGAGATTTTGATAAAAACTTGAAGTACTTGGGGTGTACCAAGGAGGTCAAGAGATTTTGACAAAGACACTTGGGGATTTACCAAGGAGTTCAGAAAGATTTGACAAAAGATCAAAACCATTTTGAAAAGATAGGATAAATTATTGCTTTCTACAAATGAGCCTTAAACCCTACTTAGACAAATATGCATGTATTGATAGGATCCACTTATATTCAACATAGTAGTGAAACTTGCCAATACAATTCAAATGTATTGACCCTTGTGGCTGTAACCTGTTATGTTGCAGGTTTGATTGATATTAGTGAAGTTGATTGATTAGGATTACAAAGTCTACAACCAACATGTTTGCCTATGGCACTTTGAAGATGAAGGACCCCATGCTTATTGATATTCTGCTGCAATGTAATGTAATGGCCAAATGAGCTATGTAAGATGTAATAAAATTATGTTATTCCTGGTTATAAAGTTATAATATGACCTTTTGTTTCTTGATATTACATCTTAACTGTGGATGCTAGCTATTGATCCAGGGACTAGCATTGTAAACACAGGGATCTCTACCTTATTAAAGGTTGGGACCTCTACACTATCACTCATAGCTTCCATATTAATTGGTAATTCGTAGAGGATATGCAGCATATGGGTGGGAACCCTCAACGCCCCACGATAGTTCTGGCATCTAACGGTCTGTAAAAACCATTGCCGTAATTCAATGTGTGGGCATGGTGTACACCAAGGAGGCATGCGAGGTCGCGAGGGTGGCAGTGATTGGCTTGGATAACCTACTGGGTCCCACATCATGGAATTGTGGACGGGAAAGTATGCCCGTTTGTGCAACAAGGAGTTGATCTCTCATAGGTAAAGTAACGCACCTCTGCAGAGTGTAAGAACTGTAACTTGTTACTCCCTGTTACGGGAAGGAGCTATGAACGCGGCAGGAAAGGAACTCCATGAATGTTTTTGTCAATCTGTGAAGGCTGATGGTCATAGATTTTCATAATAAAGTCAATCTTTAAAGAAAGATTTACAAAAAACTGCATAGTGCCAAGGACTTATAGTCCGGAGTGGTAGATAGAGCATCAAACTTCCGACCTTGCATATTATGAACTTGCTGGGTAACGCTGTTACTCACCCTTTCCTTTGATCCCTTGCTTAGACTCTGAAGATTTCGAAGAGACGCTAATGTATGCATCCAAATGCCAAGAAGATGTGTTCTACGAGGAGCCTAACCTGACAGGAGGTGTTGAGGGAGTGGATTATGAAATCCGCTATGGAGTAGATGGCAACTTTACTACCTGATATGGATTGGATGAGTACATTGTCATGTCTTTTGGATTAACCAATGCCCCCTGCTTATTTCATGAAACTCATGAATAAGATTTTTATGGACTTCCTTGATAAGTTTGTCGTTGTTTTCATAGATGACATTCTGATCTATTCCAAATTAGAAGAAGAACATGAGCTACACCTGAGGACCATACTTGGAACCCTTAGGGAGCATCAGTTGTATGCTATGTTTAGCAAATGTGAATTCTGGTTATGGGAAGTAGGATTCCTCGGACATATCGTGTCAGCTGGAGGAATTTCTGTTGACCCCTCCAAGGTTAAGGATGTTTAACAATGGCAAGCCCCAACCACCCAAATCCAAGTTCGTGCATTTCTCGGATTAGCGGTATATTACCGCAAGTTCGTAGAAGGATTTTTGAGCATCGCAAGACCCATGACCCAATTGTTGAAGAAATATAAGAAGTTTTAATGGACGGACAAATGTGAAGCTAGTTTTCAAGAGCTTAAGAAGATATTGATCTCAGCCCCCATCTTGATCATGCCGGATATCACGAAGCCTTTTGATGTGTATTGTGACGCATCCAAGATCGGTCTCGTATGTGTGTTGATGCAAGAAGGCAAAGTCATATCATATCTATCCCGACAAGTGAAGCAACATTAGCAGAATTACCCTACCGATGACCTTGAACTAGCAGCCGTAGTTTTAGCCCTGAAGACATGGCGACATTACCTTATGGGTAACCGTTGTGAGATTTATTCAAATCACAAGAGCCTGAAGTATATTTTCAGTTAGAAGGAGCTGAATATGAGGCAAAGGAGATGGATAGATCTAATCAAGGACTATGATCTGGACATTCACTATCACCCCGGTAAATCCAATGTGGTAGCAGATGCCCTTAGCAGATTGCCGTGTCGCTTGAACTCTATGATTCTGAATGAGAAACCAAGTTTGCACAAAGAGTTGGAAGATTTAAGAATGGAATTAGTAAGTGGAGGATTTTTGGCTAGCATAGAACTTCAACCCACTTTGATTACTCAGATCAAGGAGGCGAAAAAAGGAAATGCTAGTATCGACGGAATCAAACGTCGTATCGGCACAGGGAAGGTACCCGGATTCACTGAAGATGAAGAGGGATTTTTGTGGTACAAAGGACATATCTGGGTGCCAGCAGATTCCGAGTTGAAACAAGCTATTTTGAAAGAAGCCCATGATACTCTTTATTCTATCCACCCTGGAGGAACGAAGATGTATCAGGATTTGAAGGAGCAATTTTGGTGGCATAAGATGAAGAGAGAAATCGGAAGCTACATAGCCAAGTGTGATATGTGTCAGAGAGTAAAGGTGGGACATCAGAGACCCGCAGGACTTTTACAACCATTGCAGATTCCGGAATGGAAATGGGATTTAGTTGGAACGGATTTTATCACTGGTTTGCCTACATCTAGTAGGGGAGATGACTCTATTTGGGTCATAGTGGATAGACTGTCCAAAGTCGCCCATTTCTTACCCGTCAAGACCACTTATCAGAGTTTGAAGCTAGCAGAGTTGTACATTTCTAGAATAGTCATTTTGCATGGAGTCCCCAAGAACATTGTGTTGGATCGAGGAACCCAGTTACCTCGAGATTCTGGAAGTAAGTCCAAGAAGGATTAGGAACCATACTAGATTTTAGCACAGCTTATCACCCTTAGACCGATGGACAAACGGAGTGAGTAAACCAAATACTCAAAGATATGTTGAGAACTTGTGTGTTAGAATATGGATGAAAATGGGAAGACTGTCTGCCTTTCGCACAATTTTCATACAACAACAGTTACCAAGCCATCTTGCAAATGGACCCATTTGAATTCACGTATGGAAGAAAGTGTTGTGCCCCTTTGAATTGGTAGGAAGTAGGAGAGAGTCAGATTTTCGGACCTGACATCCTACGAGAAGCAGAAGAGAAAGTTCACAAGATCCGTGAACACCTCAAGACCGCCCAATCCAGATAGAAGAGTTATGCCGACAAGAGACGTTGAGACCTAGCCTTCAATATCGGAGATTTTGTGTATCTCAAAGGGTCACCGTTGAAGGGAATGCAATGTTTCCAGCTCAAAGTAAAGTTAACCCCCAGATATATCGGACCCTTCAAGATTTTGAATCATCGAGGAGAAGTATTGTATCAACTGGAACTGTCGGAGGAGATGTCAGTCGTGCATAATGTGTTCCATATCTCGTTACTTCTCAAATGCCTAGAAGTCTTGGAGAAGACCGAAGTTTTCAAGAGTATTGATCACCGAACCATAGAGATAAACGATGACCTGACCTATCCCGAAGTACCCATTTGTATTTTGTAAGAAGCATCCAGAACCACCAGGACCCGGAGTATCAAGTTTCTCAAGATCTAGTGGAGCAACCACACTGAAGAAGAAGCTACCTAGGAGCAAGAAGACTACATTAGGACGGAGTTTCCAGATCTCTTTAAATCCTAGTTTTCTTTTTCTCAAATCTCGGTACGAGATTTTTTTTATGGAGGGAAGGTTTGTAACATCCCAAAAATATTAATCAAGGTTATCACCCAAATTTAGGGTTAACAAAAACTTTTGTTAATTAAAATCATTATGAATGCATGTGTGTATGTGATGAATGCATGAATGCTTGAATGGACTTGTGTGATTATTGTGAATGGAAAGGATTGGTTTAAAGATGAAAACAACATCATCTAAATCATTTCCAAGCAGAATCAAATCAATAGAAATTCAAAAACAAACAAAATAAGCTAATGGTCATTTTTGCCAATCTTGCTCACTAGACCACTTTGAGTGTTTCTAGTCCAAGATTTTAAACAGAAACAAATCCAATTATTTTCACCCCTTGCTAGACCAAGTAAAAGTTAACCCAAGCCCACATTGGAAACCCACAGAAACATTTGGCAACCCTATTCAAATGACATTTGAAAATTGAATCTAGTTCATATGGTAAGATCACCATTTCTCAAAACCCAACCAATCCAGTGCACCTTGACAAATCCAATAAACCAGAGACTACTTAGTATGTGGCCAGTACACTCACCAACTTTCAACCAAAAATTCAAATATGAAATTCTTTCGGCCATTTCATCGAACACCTGGAGACAGAAAACAAATTTGGCCAAACTTCATTGTTTTGAGCAGTAATTTTGCCAAACCTTGTTCCCCATTGATCACCCTTGTCTCCCCCAGTGCCAACCAGTGCATTGAACCACCCTAGACACCTACTAATGCGCCATGTCGTGCATGCCCGAGCACCCCTTGCTAGCCGACCATGGAAAGCTAGAACGAGCCAGCGCCGCGCCTAGCCACCATGTCTAGGAAGCACGCCATCGTCCACCACCCCCCTCTGTCCAGCCCTCGAGCATTGACAAGCAGTGGACCAGCGAGAACACACACGCCCAGTTTGTCGCTGCCATGTCCAGAGCGCACCAGCTCGCCGCGCTCGACACGCTCGCACATACCATGCCTCGCCTTAGCCGCTCGTGCCTGTGATCACCACCGTCCCAGGAACCTCCCAGACATCCCCGTTTGCCACCCCACGACCAGGAGCGCCTGTGCGTCGTCAAAAATATCGTCGGTGCCGATCAGATCACCCACGCGTTCCGACCGAACCGAACTGCCCCTTGCCTTGCCATCAAGCCGTTGAGCACCGCCAGGAGACCGTGCACCATCCCCTTGCCCCAGCCATGCCCGTAGCATGCTGTAACCCCGAACCCGATGAGCACTACCCATGCCGCTCGTCCTCTCTCGCTCGCCTATAAAAGGAGGCCTTCCCCATTCGTTTTCTTCACACCATTCCCTCCCCACCTCTCAATGATACTTCCCACCTCTTCCCGGAGCAAGGCGAGCGCATCATCGCCGGAATTTCACGGGAGCCTGCCGATGCTGGAGGAGAAGGTCACCGTTGATTGGAGCCATCCCAGGAGGAGGATCCAGTACCAGGAGAACCACCATCGTTGACTTCATCGTTCGCCCCCACCTCCGACCCTCAACTGAGCCCGGGTGAGCTGCCACAGACCCCCACTGGCCGCGCTAGGGTTTGAGCCTGTCATGTTCTGTTCGACGAGGACGATGGCCGTGAGCCGTTGATCATTGATCTAATCCTACGGTCGTAGTTATCCCATACACCTTTGCACCCCCTGTCTCACTGACACGTGGGGACACCACTTACCTAGCCCGCGTGCACGCTGTGCGTAGTGGGCCGGCCCAGTTAGAATTCCTGCGCAACCCAGTTAGTTTGAATTTAGGTTTATCTATTTAGTTTCAAACCTAGTTCTGGCAGTAGATTAAAAATTCAATTAAGAGAATTTTGCTGAACCAAATTACATGAAACCAATTTTGTTAGGAAGATATGGAAATTCTTAATCCAAGCCCGTTGGATTCAAACCAGTTAGAATTGTAGATCACCTATTGGAAAAATAACAAGGCATAGACTTTTCTGCATTTAAATATTTTTCAAAATTCAACCTAAATGCTTTTGAGTTGATTCCAACTCTCAAAAATCACATTTGATAAGACCTTTCTGAATATAAAAAAATATATAGGTTTACTTGCAGTAATAATGGACAAGTAATAAAAGAATGCCCCATAGGAATTTCTAGTCACTTTAATTAATTAAAATAAAAAGGTAAAACCTTCTTAAATTGTGACACCACTTTAAATCACATTCCCAAATATTGAAATATGTGGTGATGACATGTTTCAACATGATCCCATGTTTTAATTGGAGAATATTAAATCTTAAGTAGATTTTCAATGATTAGAAATTACTTTTCTAAAATAAAATAAATAAAACTATTGCTTTAATCCTTGTGTTGATTGTGATGATACTAGATCAACTAGTATGAACCCTTTTGTGACAGATAGAAGTAGTGAAGTATTGTTTGGTGATTGTATACCTCTTATTTATTTATAGAAGCTAGTACCGACCAATGATACGAAGAGGAAGGAGACTACTACGAGGAAGACGCAGAGCAGAACTTCAACCACTGCACTGTACAAGGCAAGCCATCCTAGCTAGATATCTACGCAAGATAGAACTTTGCAAGCTAACACTTGCATGATAACTATGCAAACTAGATGCCTTAGACATATTTAATTATACCCCTTTATTATACCAAATCCCCATTTTACTTGCAAGCTTTATTAGCCCTTTATAAAACTGATGGTTGTGTCTGGATGATATACCATTCCAATTTTACCATACAACCACAATACCCGAATTTGGGTAGGGCTTGACTAGAAGTTTATATACCTTAATATGGGTTCCCTTACGGCCGAGGTTTGAGCTGAGGCTACCTCGTGATGATTGTCCACCTTTGCAGTTCCCAAGATGACAAATGGTCATGGTTGGGAGGCCAAACTCATAGGAGAGGTGCCTATACTAGGGTGTGTAATTGAAAGGTTAGGATTGATTATCCTCATACTGAGTATGGTGAATTCAGGATTGTTCCTGACGGATGTATCGAATATTGTGGTGAAAGTGTACCACCTCTATAGAGTTTCAAACTATTCGAATAGTCGCGTCCGCGGTTATGGACAGTTGGAGTGGCCATATTGTACAGTCGGCAGATGTTTTCAAAATTACTTGTGAAGTGAATCATTACTTTGTCTTGACCACAACAGGGTTGTGACTATGAAAACTGAATCCCACTTAGGTGTTATAAAAACTTTAGTTAGATTTCTTTACTTCTGAACTCATCTAGAGATAAACCTGGCTTTTTGCAAAACAACCTAGAGCTTAGTACTCCTACTTAAACCACCTTACTTGTTAGTGATAGTTTGCGAGTACTTAAAGAGTACTCATGGCTTTGTTCCTGGCTATTCCCGTGGCCAGGCTATGAGGAGGACTATCAGGATGATGTACCGCAGGAAGGCTACGACAACTAGGATCATCTCCCATCGTCAGTATTGCCTGTGACCATGAAGATGGAGCTTCGCCCACGCTACCGTTACTATATTATTCCGCTGCGTAGATTGTACTAAGACTGGATCATGAGATCTTTTATTTGTAAGACCTTTATTATGGTTTGTAATGGATGATGAACTATGGTACCAATCTGTTATGTCTCACAAAAATGGTAATCCTGGGATTGCGATGTATGGCATAACAGGCATCTGGGATTAAAAATCTGGGTGTTAACACTATGTGGGTCCTACGTTGCGGAAAATGTTGATATTATCCGCAATTTGGCAAAAATTAATTTGGAAAATGTTGATATTAAGTGGGTTAATTTAGCTATGAACCTTGGGAACTCATAGAACCTAGGAATCGCAAGTAAAACATGCTTGGTCCGCTATGTGTGAAAACAAGGCGCGCTTGCCGCATTCCAAGCCACATTCTTCTTATTGCCTTTACTCGTACAAAACATCCCCGTAATGACTTGGAAAGGTGAAAATTATTTTTTTCCTTTCTGTCGGAAACTCCCACAAACAACATTGTTTACTACGCCAGGATGCGCCCATCTACCCGACCGATGTGATAACCTTATCATAAAGTAGCTAGGGTATCGATATATATGATCATGACCTTATTGGCCATTCGGTATGAAACCCAGGAGTGTTCATATACATGGTAGGCTCTAGTAATGTGAATATGTTTTTTATAAAGTTGTAAAAAACTCATATTTATCATTTTTATTGGTAATTAATAATATTGCACCAGCAAAAGTACACCAAGTCTAATGAAGTCTCATGTTTTTGTTTTATCCTTTATTTTGTTTGAATGTTTTCCATACGCGGTAAATTTTTCAGTATGAAAATACTAATGAGTACTGGAATTTTTCAGAAGTATTGTTAGCCCATGATATATTAGCTGCTCGGGTATGTTCAGACGAATTTTGGAAATTTTCAAGAGTACCAGCCTGTCGTGCTCACATGTATTCAAATTTTACCTAATTTCGTTTTATCGGCATAGAGTAATTTAAGTGCCTGGAGCATTAGCTTGGAAGTTTAAAAAATCCTTAAACTTTGGAAATTGTAAGAAAAAATTATCCACTTTGTATGCAAAGTTGTTGGGGGAATTCTTTGCTCTTTAATTTATTTTACCAGTAAAATCCTTGAAAATTACTTCATGGCATGGCCTACTGTACCACGTACTCTGTGTGAACTTTCTTGGGTTTCAAGACAAATGACCAAGGTCATGGACATAATCTATATATCTTCATCGAGATAATGACGGAGTGCCCACATTTTGGTATAGGTTAGTACATGTTAGCATGGTGAACAAGTAAAAGTTTTTTCAGATGGAAGTACGGTTAATATTGCTAAATTAGAGTTCATAGGATGTGCCATTTATTTACTAGTATATAAAGTGGTTGGTAAATTACATGTTATATTTTTCATGCTTAATTTTCTACTACCTAATTTCACCCACTCAGACGACTTTATGTCGATATATCGAATTAGGTATAATTTAATAATCTACAAAAAGTGCGTGAGAGAAAGTTCAATAGTATAACCGAGTCTTAGGTATAACAAAGTTACATGTCATCTATTGACGGCGTTGTACTAGCATATACAATACCTAGCGATTGAACTATACAACAACTAGCATTATGATGCAACAACCTCGTTAAAATGCAAGAAGATTAAATATGAATAAAATGAAAAACTTTTCTATGCCCATTTGAAAAATCCCAAAACTTGGGAATTGTAAGAGAGGATGGTACACATTGTCTGAAAATTGGGGTGGTGGTATTCTTTATTTATGTTTTGGAACTAAGAGTCTTGGAGCAGCGAGATGCTTCTGTTATCGCGCTAGGGTTTGTAGTCGTCACAAGGTGGTCTGAGGACCTTTTTGTAATTAGTGTTACCTTTGAGCCTTTTTGTACCGGTGGTGATGGTTATTTTGAATGTTGGAATAGTAAAAACGGTTGCTGGAAGTAGATCAGTGTGCCGTACCAAGGCACACTGCACAGTGCCACACTATGGATGAGGGATAGACAAGCCGTCTTGTGCGCGCAGGACTATAGAGAAGAGGTCGATGGAGGATGGATGGTGAGAGGCACTGAAGGAGAGAGAAAACACAATTTGGTTTGCATGCATAAACTTCCATACTATTGCTCCATACATTTACTACTTGTGGAGTGTATCTTGTACCTCGTGTCGGCTGCCCTTAATTGCTTTGCTCTGACATTGAACCTCCTTCAACACCTCCTCTCTCTTCATTGCTCTTGCGCTGCCTTTTTTTAAGCCTCGCGTTGCCTCCCTTTTGTTCTATTTTACAGTACTTGTGTAGCTCAAGTTTGACCAAATTTCGTTAAATTGACAAGATGAAAAATCTTAGCAAGAAGTTAAACTTGTGGTGCAAACTCTTGGTGGTTCCCAACATATGAATTGACCCCCGATGGGTACTGTGGGACCCCGGATTTACGGTACGAGAACCCCTGTTATACCTATAATTCACGTTCCCATGGCGATTACAATCCTTAATAGCAGAAGTCCTCAAGCTTAGATCCCATGTAATGCCTTAACCTACAGGCAACTGACTGGGAAGACGGCCTAGCTCGCATAGATGTCAGCATCTCCATCTTTCCCTGATTCTCCAAAAGTCTCGCGAAGTAAATATCCAGGGACAATGCCGGTGAGTACTTTGAATGTGCTCGCAAACCACCTTAAAAGATCAATAATAAAGGATATGCAATATGGTTGTGGTAGTAGGAGGGATCCATAAGAGGTTCTTTTATAAATTAGTTTCTCTTGTAGATATAGCATGTATATATCTTTGTTGACAAACTTTTTGGAAAGTCTTTTGGAAAAGTTTTAGAAACACTAGGATTGGGTCACCCATTTATTTGTTATTTCCGGTCATCGCATGACCAAACTCCCTTCCTCCATTTTCCGACCATCCCATAGTCAAAACCTTTCCAAAGCCTTTGCTTTTATCGAAGTCCTTTTTGTAATCAAAACCAGCACCCCTCTACAGAAACCTTCCCAGCCGTTGATGACCGAGGACTCAACTATTCGAATAGATTTACGCTCTGCAGAGGTTGTACACTTTACCCACACTATCTGGGTACCCTGCCTTGATCTACACCGATCGTGGGTCGAGTAACCGGTCAAGACTCTTTGGATGCCACATTAGTATAGGCCCTACCCTATGAGTTGTTCCCCTCAACACCGAGACGTCTGGGTCCATGATGTCTACGCACTTCTATTCTTGTAGACAGTTGTTGGGCCTCCAAGTGCAGAGGTTTGTAGAATAGCATCAAGTTTCCCTTAAGTGGATTACCCAAGGTTTATCGAACTCAGGGAGGAATTGGTCAAAGGTATCCCTCTCAAGCAACCCTGCAATCAAGATACAAGAAGTCTCTTGTGTCCACAACACACCCAATACACTTGTCATGTGTATAGGTGCACTAGTTCAGCGAAAAGATAGTGAAATACAAGTGGTAACGCTGCCAGAAAAGAGCTTCTGACATGTTGTTGACGTGGGAGAGACTAAAGGCAAACTGAAATAAAGATGGAGTAAGCAAACATGCAACATATCTAGATGCAAACGGTGTTTCAATGCTTAGAAACAAGGCCTTGGGATCATACTTTCACTAGTGAACACTCTCTGATATAAATATCTTTTCTTTATGGTTCTACCCTGGACTACTCTCCGGTTGGACACTCTAATCCATCGTATGGCTATAACAGCACTCCTCAAAGTCAGCCTTCCCCAATCTAGATAACCGCACACTATCACCTTGAGCTCTAGATGGTTCCAACAAACACCACAATTTCATAGAGACAACCAACTCAAAATATAACTCATGACAAATATATATATGTAACCAAGCTTAAGTGCAACACACGGTGGCACGCTGTCACTTTCACACACGTGGGGAAAAGTATAGATCTATTAAAGAACGATGAGTATTTATGTAGACTCTAGCCTAAGTGTCACCATGGCGTGCACGATGTCACTTTCACACACATGGGGAGAGTAGAGATCTATTGAATCAATTGAGTAGCAAGGTAGATCTACTTCATTATAAAGCTCATGACGACAACAAGATCATGCATAGAGAGAGAGATGAACACATAGCTACCGATAGAGCCCTTAGCCTCGAGGAAGAACTACTTCCTACTCATCATGGGAATCGGCAATGGTGATGAAGATGGTGGTGGATATCGATGGAGATGGCTCCGGGGGCACTTCCCCGTCCCGGCAGGGTGCCGGAACAGAGTCTTTCTGTCCCCCGAATCTCCCCTTCGGTGGCGGCAGCGCTGCGGAACTTTTTGTGGGTGTATGGTCGATTATTTAGGGTTTCTAAGTCAGGGGCTTATTATAGGTGAAGGAGGCAAGGTCGGTGGGCACGGACAGGGTGGGCCCGTGCCCACCTAGGGTGTGGACACCCTGGTGTCCTCCTCCATCTCGTCTCTGATTTTCTGTATCGCTCAGGGAAAAATATGAACTTTGGCTTTTGTCCCATCCAATTTCAAGAATATTCATTTTTTAGCTTTGTGAAACCAAAAACAGCAGAAAACAGGCAACTAGCACTGTGGCATCTTGTCAATAGGTTAGTTAAAGAAAGTGTATAAATACCTTAAACTGTAGACAAAACATAGGAAAGTGGATACTAAAGAAGCATGGAGCATCAAAAATTATAGATACGTTTCCGACGTATCAAGCATCCCCAAGCTTAACTCCTGCTCGTCCTCGAGTAGGTATGTGATAAAAAGAATAATTTTTTAGGTGACATGCACCATCAAAATCAAGATCAAACCATTTGCAAGCATTCAAATCTGGGATCAAAGAACTCTAAACATGAGCATGAAAGATGGAGTTCTAATAGTAAGACAAAGTAACTATGCATGCAACATGAAAGGCTACAAACAAAGATCATGAATAACATGCATTGAAAAACGTTTGTTTGTTTCACATACAGAAAACATGGCATAGTGGCAATCAGCTTGTCCCTCATGGAGTAGCAAATAGATGCATGGGACACCTTCAAAGTTCATAATAGTGACTAGATACAAATAACACAAGAACAAGCATTATCAACAATTTGCATCAATCAAATATGTTTTTGGACAATGCACATAGAACTAAGAATGGAAACTATGCTCTCTTGACTGGTGCCTAAAGGTAGAAGGTGGAGACTCAATATAAAAGTGGAAGAAAGGCCGTTCATAAAGGAAAGTAGGGATTTCAAGTTTCATAAAGATCTTCCAAAAATTATGGTACTTGTTAGCTTTCAGCTCTCATTTCCCCTATCATAAGCATCTTGAAGTGATTAAGGTTAAATTGAACAAACTTTGGAGTATATGCTTGACAAAGTATAAGTTGGCAAGCTCATGTCCCTTGAATACGAGGGACGCACCTCATGCTACTCAATTTTGGTCACCTGTAAGTTCTTGTCATAGTAAGTACATGTGTATGATCGAGAACCGCCAACGGGTAACCGTTGCACATGATACAAGAGCTAACCCATAATCAAAATGACAAGGAAAGAAGACAATGAGCATCTCGGCAATCTTCTTATTTACCATGGGAATATGGTGCTTCTTTCTCTCTTTCCTCTTTTCAATATGTCTCTTTTTTTTATAAGAAGAAAGCTTCAAATATGTCATTATGGGGATGCTGCAAGTTTCCACCATGATTAGGCATGGCTTAGGCTAGAGGCCTAGGCGTTTCTCTAACACACATACATAACTCCATGGACTTACAAGCTCCCCTTTGATTTCACACCGACGACATCCATAAATAAAAGAGCATGATATTAACTGGGTACAATGTACAAGTGCAATGTTGAAAGCGTTCCCCATGAAAACATGGTTCTGCTAATTCCAACGTATAAGTGCAAGCATATACAACATAGATGACACAATGGTTCAAGTTTATTAGGGGCAAGAAAAATAATGTGTGCCATCAAGTTTGTGAGAGCTTTAATCACTAACTTTCACATAACAAGTTTAATTTGGAAGATAGATAAAACAAGAATATACTTGGAATGGTGTAACACACCATGCATAGGAATTTATAGTGGACACTTTGGAATAACCTGGTTTCTTGGGAGTTGGATGAATGAGTAGAGCTTACTCATACAAGTGGAGGCTAGCAAAACACTGGGAACGACCAACTAAGAGAGCAATAATGGACATAATCATGTAGAGCGACAAAATATTACTAATCAAAGTTAAAAGTGGTACTACAAGTCAACGACTAAATGATCATAGAGGCTATGGTGACTTGTTCATAGTCATAACATGGTGTGAGCATTTTACAAGTAAACTCAAACAAAGCATCGAAGGAGAATACCACAATACTATGCTTTTGTATGCTAAAACAACGCATGATTCTTTCAAGGCACATTAAGCAATCCTAATTGTTTGGAACAAGTCATTCTACAACAATAATCACTAAGCATAAGGTCAAAACAACATCTAGCTTGACATGATAAAGTCTAGGTGACAGTCAAAGAAAGCTCCTTTTTCTACCACTATAAGCATGAAACTTCCTACTCTTTTTCCAACACCAATCGACTTATTTGAAACAACTCACAAGGATAATTATCAATAAGGACCAGTGAGATTATCTCACAAATCCACAAAGAAGAACTAAAAAGTTCTAATATGAAAGCACATGAAAACTAAAGCTAGACGCAGTGCTAGCAAAGGAGAACACTCACGGAACAATAAGAGTGAAAACTAGTGTTCTAGGCAATGAAAACAGAGTGTGTCTCTCTCCAAAAGAAGTGTGATGGGATCCAACCAACTTATTCAAGTAAACTAATAAAAAAAACCAAAAATGAAAACTAATACGCTCCAAGAATAACACAACTGTGCATGAAACAATAAAAATGAAGTGTTTAGAAAGACCTAAGATTTTTATTCATGAAGAAGGGGATGCCTTGGGCATCCCCAATCTTTGACGCTTGTACCTCTTGAATATTTCTTCGGGTGACACGGGGTGGCATCCCCAAGCTTTATATTTTGTCCATTCTTCATCTCATTACATCATTCTCTCTCTACACCTAAATTTTTTCCTTCATACAAAACTTCACACAATCTTCATTAGCAACATTAGTGCATTCAAAAGATAATAAACCTTTGGGGTTTAGTTTCAAAATAGCAAAACTTTCACTAAAGACACAAGATACTGTAGCAATTCCTCAAAAAGCTCAATTTCCAAAAAAACCAAAAACAAAATCAATAAAGAGGAAAATGCAAACAATGGCAGAAATCTATCAAAACAGACTAGCTGGTAAAAACCGATTTTTTAAAAGACCTTCTGTTGCTCAATTCACAAAGTATTGAACTAACGAAAGTTAGCTAACAACCTGGGGGATTTATTCAGAAAATCTTACTTCCCAAATCTGTTTTGGGACAGCAACTCCCCAAATCTTACTTCCCTCTCATTAGAGGTTATTCTTGGCACAAAAATCAAATAAAAAGGATAAGGAGAGGTTATTACAGAAGTAATAACTACTTTTCTTTAACGCCTTTAAGTTAGGCTTGATAGTTTCACTACTGGAAACAGGGCCTCTAGTCCCGGGCCGTAAGGTCCTTTACTCCCGGTTTTGGAACCGGTACTAATCAACCGGGACTAGAGGCCCACCACTAGTCCTGACCCAGTTACCAGCCGGGACTAGTGGATGTCTACGTGGCTGCCCCTGCGCGCTCAGGGTGCACCCCCACTAGTCCCGGTTGGTGTTATGGACCGGTACTAGTGGGTCTCTGCCGCGGTAGCATTTTGCGCCTTTTCTCTGTCGCGGCAGAGCATTACCTTGGACTAGTGGTTCTCTGCCGTGGCAGCATTTTGTGCCCTTTCTCTGCTACGACAGATATTTCATTTTTTATTGTTTTATTTACTTATTTTTCATTTCAACATTGTTTTCGAATATTTATACACCACCACATATCGTACACATTCATGCATATATAAGATAACTTGTATTACGATATCGAGCATACAAATATATACAATTTACATAGTTACATGGAGATCACAAAATACTGGGACTAGAGCACGTATGTTCGATTACATGGAGATCAGTAGCGCCTATTCACACTAAATTCTCCGGCATCGTCTATGATCTCTTTGACAATAAATCCCGCTAGCTCCTCCGCAATTGCTAGTACGTGTTGCTCTGGTAGTAGTTGATTCCGCATTCTCTTGAACTATATATAAAAAAAGGAGATCAATATGAATATCAATCATGATAACAAAATGTGACGGCAATTAAATGATCGTGTGAATGCATTGCTTACATCGAATCTATAATCATTGTGGTCGGTGGTAAACGCGGAAATGAACTCGCATACGTAGAATCCACATAGATTCGACCCCTGTGGCTGCCTCGCGCACTTTACAAAAATGGAATTTAATAAAAATAATAATATAGCATCATTATTATATTGAAACAAGAATTAAAGAGATGCGCGGACATATCACATGCTACTTACCGAGACCGCCCTAAACGTCAGCTTCTCACTAAATATACCGGTAACCTCGCGCTTGAACCAGATCCAAACCTGCCCGATGATGGAAATGAATGAATGAGTTATTCATTACCTGATATCTCAGGAAATCAAAAAAAGATACCGATATAGCGTGAAACTTACTTCTGGAGCATGTCTTGCATGCTGCGGAAATCTTCCAGGTTTCTGTTTGATGGGTCGATGACATCAACTCTTCCCTTATCAAGTTGAATGTCTAGCAGAACCTAGTGGAAGCTGCAAACATTTATATATACATCAGTAACTCATTAGTTACACTTATTATCATCGACTAATCAAAAGTGAATGTGTACAACAGAGTAAGACCGTCACCTGAAATTGTAAGGAAAAAGTATATGGTCAGAGAAATTTTGCTCCATTAGAAACCTTAGAATGTTTTCCTCCGTCTCCTCGGGGCTATCCATTAGGGTGGTTATATGCACTTTATCTGGGTCAATGAACCCAATATTGTAGATTCTTTTTCTTTTACATTCCAAGATCTTCATTCTGCATATTAAGGATAATTACATGTTCTGAACTAAACAATTGAAAAACTAAACATGTAGACAATGAATTGAACAACTTACAGACAATAGCAGCTGAGGATGGATTTGTCCAGGGCGTCGAGATTATATAACTGGAACAGTTCTGGAAACTCAATAAGGACCTCTTCGGGTCTGAAGTAGTACTCAGGTGGGACATTGGCTACGATCATTATTCTCCCCTACTTCATGACCGCCGAGTACCATTGATGGAGATTCCGCATTTTGTTGGCAGTTCTTTCAGCATCTCTTTGCTGACCAAATCCTCACCTGTGACATATCTAGGGGCTATAGCAGCCTTGGGTAGAAGGTCGAGTTGGGGGCCTAACAGTCATCAGAACTAATTTCCATGCTAGCCGCCAATTCCGCAGCTAATGACATATCTAGTGGATGTGCGAGAAGGGGAACGTTTTCTGAAAACACCTTGAGGGGTGCGATCATTTGTTTGGCCTGATGTCCGAGAAGAGGAACGTCTGATTTTTTACTAATTGCAGTTTTGGACCCGCTTACACCTGTGCTTGCTGATTTTTTTCCGCTTGCACTTGATTTTCTTGATTTTCTCTTCGCCACTTCTTTCTGAAGTGTGTGTAGATAGTAATCTGGCTCATGGTGCAACTCATATTGTGATTTTGTGTTTAGAAAATCAATTGCATATGCCTTTTGCTTCTCGGTGTATACCGGAGCGGGCTCGGGTATTTTCTTCTCAAAATGCGCTGCCACTTCGGCCTTTGCTATCGCTGCAGATTCCGCATCAGTACGAGTAATGTCTGATGGGAATATTCTTATGAGGCACTATTAGGAGGGGCGACATTTTCCGTTTTGGGCTGCCGCATCCTTTAGTACTCACTGACGGAGCACGCTTCCACTTATTGTCCTTAGCGGGCGGCAAAGACTGCTGAGCCTATGGCAGAGATCGAGATGGACTAGGGATGTGGTGGTCGTAGTCATCATGGGGTGGGCTTCTTGGAGGTGATGGAGGTGAAGGTGAAGGAGACCTGCGATGACTCGGAGGCGGTAGTGTTATCCTTGGGGCCGAGCCTAGAAACCGTATGTTGTTATTGTCCCATAGAATGATCCCACCAAGTACTTCTCCGAGTGTGCTCTCACCTTCAGGTCCAGGGATGTCAAGCTCCATTGACTCCCACTCCTTTACGATTTGATCCACCCCGACTTTAGCATAGACAGGTGGAATTTCACGGCCATGCCAACGTGCGTTAGGCGGACAAGGCAAAGTAGATCCGACCGCCACCTTCACAGATACGTTCTTCAATTTATTATGGAGCTCACAAGATATATGCTCCTTAATTCCATCCACGGGGTAGCCGAGACCGCCATTTGTATAGGGTGCATCGTTAGACGGGACCTCCGATTCATCCACGTTGCTTCTCCACTGAGTTGGTTTGGCGGTAATATCAAGTGGAGGATCTTGCAAGCGCGCTATTCCTCCAAGTTCGTCGATCTGCTGCTGCTTGTCAAGTCTTGCTAGTAGCTGGTTGAACTTGTCTGCCTCCTCCTCCTCCCATCGCTGCTTTTCTCTTGCTCGGCTTCTATAGGTACCTTGGTCCTTAGGAAACCCAGTCTCCCACGTGATACTCCCGTGAAGGCCTCGGACTCATCCTCCGTGTTTGCGATTCCTGAGGACCAAGGTCAGCAAGTCTTTCTCTCTATCGGGATGAAAATGTTTTATTCCATATTTAATATCTTTCACCAGTTTTAGACAGGCACTCATGGGTACCTTTATCCCGTCACTGCAAACAAGGTCCCATGAAAGTTCGTCATACGTATTACCATGCCCAAGGAACCAGTTTCTTGCCCTCAAATCCCATTCTTCGCGAATTGGTTCTGGAATGATCCCTTTAGCATGAATCTCTTTATCTTTTGCATCACACTTAGGCATGGAAGCCGCGTAGCCCCCTGGCCCCATGTTATTGTGATATTTCTTCTTCGCAACATTTATCTTGTTTTTTTCAGACTTTTCCTCTGCAACTCCTGACTTCCTATACTTCACAAATGCATCCTAGTAAGGCTGCTGCTTTGCTAGATAGCCTTTGAATAATGGGGTTTCCTTGTCCTTCTGATACTGTTGCCATAATGACTTTTTCCAGTTCTTGAATAGTTCAGCCATCTTCTTCACTGCAAACTGCTTGACTTTCCTTCTCATTTCAGCTGTCTCGTCATCAGTGTCACATTCTGGCAGCTTGAAATGTGCCATGAGGTCAGTAAATAGTTGCTCTTTGAACCTATCGTTGATATACACGTCACTCTATTCCGCATCTTTGGGCTTATTCCACTCCCGAACAGTGATCGGGGTGCGATCTCGAGCAACAACTCCACATTGTTGTACAAATATTTGTTTTTTTTTCGGTTCCAATGGTTCGCCGTCTCCTGAAACCTCTGTAATTTCATAAACAATACCCTGGGGCAACTTTTTGGCTGGGCCGCACTTGGTTTTCTTGCTCGATGTAGAGGGCTAAGATAAGAAACATTCGTCAACATAATATATATATACATCTAGGTACATCTAGTGACAATCATCGAACATCATATACGTATACCTCGTCGGTCTGTGTTACGCGTCCATGGGCATGTACCTCTTGTCTGTTGGTCTCCTCTCCCTCACCGGATGAGTTCATATACCTCGAGGGAGATCCCTCATTGGCATCGTGAATCATATCCTCGAGAAAGTGTTCTGAATCTAGGTCTCTGCGGATTGGACTAGGTGGATCCATAGTTCCTGCAAAATGCACACAATATTTATTTGAACTTAACAAATAAACCTTAAACCCTAAACACGGAGGTGCCGTGGCGGTGGACGGTGATGGTGGCCGCTGGAGAGGCGGGCGACTAAGCGGCTTCCCGTGAGAACCACCACCCTAACCCTAACTTACGACACACATGAGTTCTTCCTAAGGTATTACCCATCAAGACACAAATGTTCTCTCCATCTGGCTTTAAAACTTACGACAACATGTATTTTTCCGCATGTCACACATGATAAAACACATAGCCAAGGACATGCGTCATATCACACATGCTATAGGTCACAGAACAAAAGGATAGAAAGCGCGGCAAAAATAACGAGGCCAGTTGGCCGGACATGCCATAAACAAATGTATGTGGTATCGAGTATACCATCCTCTGGAAATCACAAAACAAGTGACTGCGGTGCACATATGAAAAACCACGACGAGGTGACGATGGTTTCTAAGACACAAAGGAAAACAACACCAATATGAGGATGGTGGCTAATTACACAAGTGAAAGGACAAATGACATTTCCTTCAACCTATTCTTGATAGAACTTGACGAATGGCAAGAGGACGCTGTTAGCGGAATAATGCCATCAACCGACGATACGGATATTACAGGATCATATGATGGCTATATCGGATGACAGTCCATGCGTGTGCAGGTAGCATGGTGGGTAGAAAATCCGCGTCGATATAACAAAATCCTAAACTAAATATATACACTAATATAACAAAATCCTAAACTAAAAAAATCCTAAACTAAATATATACACTAATATAACAAAATCCTAAACTAAATATATACACTAATATAATTAACAAAATCTTAACTAACAAAATCCTAATTAAAATCCTAACCCTAACCGTCACCGGAGGTGGCGGCGACCGACCGTGGCGCTGGCGGCAAGCGCGGGATTGGTCGGAGTTGGTGGAGGCAGCCTGGCGGCGCGCGCTTCATCGGAGCTGGCGGCGGTGGTGGTGCTGCCGGTGCGCGGCCGAGCGGGCGCGTGGGGCGCGGCGGCAGGGTCTCGGCGGCTGCTGGTTCTAGAGAGGGAGGCTCGGCGGGCATGGAGAGGGAGGCGCGCACGGGCTTTGTTGGTGGCGGGCAGCCTGGCAGCGCTGTTCGTCGTCTTTGGCCTCCAAGTTCTCCCGATGCGTGGAACGCACCGGGGGAGAAGCCCCCTATTTATAACGCCCACCTCTAGTCCCGGCTGGTGCCACGCACCGGGACTAGAGGGGGTGTGTTTCATTTTCGCGCGCTGCGCAGGCCCTTTATTCCCGGCTGGTAACCTAGGCCGGGACTAAAGGCCCAAATTTGCGCGCGTTGGACCAAAACCAGCGCTCGTTGTGCTTTTTTTTTAAATTTTCAAATATATCATTTAAAACATTTAAATTATACTTTTTGCATACTTATGAATTTGAGAAAACTTTCAACATGAAAAGTGCTTGAATGTTAATAATTAATCCAAATCCATTTTCTGTTTTATAAAATAATTATTTTAAATAGTCAAATTATTAACCATTTTGCCATTATCAATTTAAAAATGCATTAACTATTATTTTTTGCATAATTTTGAATCTCGCTAAACTTTCAACATGAAAAATTCTTGAATTTGAATAATTAATCCAAATCCATTTTTTGAATAAGCTTTAGTCCCGGTTGTATCCACTAACAAGGACTAAAGATATTTCCCGCCATTTCTCACCGCTTCCTGCCATGTTTTCCCGCCCTTTGCTCTAAACCGAGCTTTTAGTCCCGGTTGTAGCCATTAACAGGGACTAAAGATATTTTCCGCATTTCCCACCACTTCCCGCCATGTTTTCCCGCCCTTTCCATCTATATATATAGGCCGACCGCGCCATGGTTATGCACACATCCACACCTTCCTCTCTCATAGAAATGGACAACGCCTACTGGGCCATTCTGACCCTCGAGGAGACTGAGGCGCTGTGCTCCTCAAGCTACCCTTGCCCACTAGGCTACCCGCCGCCCGCTGGCTGGATGCTGAGCGCTGGAGGGGTTCCTGTCCCTCCTGTGCCTCAAGGCTCCGCCTGACAGGCGGCCATCACGAACCACTTCTACCATGAGCTCACGCCGGAGCAGCGGATAGATCCCCATTAGGATCCCGACAACTACGACACCTGGAATGCCTTCTTCGCTAACCGGCAGGAAAGGGAGCTCGCCAGGTACGAGGGTGATGGCCTGCCCCCGGTGAACCACAATGAAGTCGGCCACTGTCTGTGGTGGGCGCACCGTACTATCATCGGCGTGATGCGCTACATCACCGGGGAGACCATCCTCGCCTGCGTTGCCCACAAGTCCACCCGCCATAGAGGCACAAGAAGGCCCCTCCCTAGCCCGGCTGTAACGGAATCCTCTTCCAGGAGACCCCTCCCCCGCCCACCGTGAATCCGAGGCCGGAGTGGCAGGTGCCCCCGGTATTGAAGGGAATATGCCCTGAGAGGCAATAATAAAGTGTTTATTATGTGTATTCCAAGTATATGATAGATGTTTATTTTGCATGCTATAATTTTATTAATACGGAAACGTTAATACATGTGTGTTTAATAAACAAACAGAAAGTTCCTAGTTATGCCTCTCTCATAAACTAGTTCGTTGATTAACAAGATGATCACAGTTTCCTGATCATAGACATTGGATGTTGTTAATAACGATATCACAACATTAGTGTAATGGTGTGATGAACATTCATCCGAAGTATAGCATTACGACCAAAGTCATTGATATTATATTTCTATAAACAACTTACGACGTAATCCTAATCCTTAGACCATGAGATCATGCCAATCACTAACACCGGAAGAGTTTCTTGTTGACATCAAACGTCGCACCGTAACTGGGTGATTATAAAGATGGCTTCAAAGCTACTAAAGTGTTATGTTGAGAATTATGGATCAAGAGTGGAATTTGTTCATCCTGATGACAGATAGATATACTCTGGGCCCTCTCGGTGATATCACATTGGTTAGCTTGCAAGCAAGTGATTTGATCACTAGAATGTTATATCACGAGAACGAGAAAAGAGTGCATGTTAGTAACGAGATCAAACTAGGTATGGAGATACCGATGATCGAATCTCGGACATGTAATATATCATGAAACAAAGGGATTAATATACAAGCGTAAAAGGTTCTGACGATCACAGGAAAGTCATCGTTGAATGTGTGGGAGTCAGTATGGATCTCTAGGTCCCGCTACTGATTATTGACCGGAGAAGGGTCTCGATCATGTCCGCATTATTCGTGAACCGTAGGGTGACACACTTAAGGGACACTAACATCCAGTTTGAGCAAATGTTTCATGCCGAAATAATAAACAAGCGCAGGAATTTATTTCACTAGATACCGAAACAGGTTTTCTGGTGTAATTGCATAAAGAGGTTATGCATGTGAAATAGAATTCTAGCAAGGGGTTATATGTGAATGTTTTTCATTAAAGTAATTGAAAAAATTCTGAATAAAAAAAAGAGTTTTATTTAATGAGAGTTTGCATTAAATTTGGTGGAAATTTAATAGCAAGTTTGAGTGGGATTTTGAGTGGAGGGATTTGAATGGATTTTTGTGAGTGGAGTGTCCACCCACATGAATGAAGGAGGGGAGGGGCAGCCCCCATGGCCGGCGGCCACCCCCTTGGGTGCCCCCCCTCCTCCTATAAAAGGCTCCCCTTTCCTCACTTCTCACTCACACCTCCCCGTGAAGGATCTCTATCCCCCTCTAGAATTTATCCCCATGGTCTCGGACTAGCGAGATACATGTTCTCGGTGGCTATTCGGCAAGAAAGGGTTGTGCTTCCGCTGCATCGCTAGAGCGAGGAGGCGGAGGTTTCTCGGTGTCTTGTACGTGTGTGCGAGCACGGATGCGCTGCTGCTTTGCCGCGCTAGGACTTCCTCTCGATCTTTAGATCCGCAAGAGATCGTCTACATCAACCACGAGTTGAACTCGTTAAATTTTGTCGGTCTTCATGGGTATGTTCTCTAAGGATATACATCCGCCCGTTGTTTGTATCTAGTAGATAGATATTGGTACATAGTTCCCATCCTAGGAAATTTTTTGTTTTCTATGCTGCGAACCCTACAGTGGTATCAGAGCCGGATCTATGCGTAGATGCTTTAGACGGGTAGTACACATATGCGTATGTTGGCGATGATGATCATGTTGTTTCTCCTTAGTGTAATTTTGGATATTGTTGGCATAGTGGGATGAAGCGGCCCGGACAAACTTTACATGTCCTCGCACATGAGACCTTTTCCACGCTTGACATGCAACTAGTTTGCATAAGTGGCTAACGGGTGTATGTCTCTCCTACTATAGTCAATATGTATTTTGCAACGAGTTGTCAACAATTTGGTTATCCTCGTTGTGGTTCATGTTCGTAGCTAAGAACGGTTCTATCTTCGAAAGCCCTAAGCCACGTAAAACTTGCAATGGATAAATTAGAGGCGTCTAGTTTAGATTGTTGCTGGGCTAGTGTCATGATATGGTGATGTTGTAAGTAGAAGTATGAGATGATACTCTTACAACACACATAGCGTGTAAACTCCATAGACCTTGGACTTACACATAAAGGTATGATAGTGATCATACCACGATGCACATGATAGAGATCATATGCGGGAACCATATCATTTCACTAATAAACATGTGATGTTTGATAGCATCTTATATTGCTTGTTTAGCGCTTTGTTAGCATAATAAAATGATCCCTCATTTAAATATCAAGAAAAGAATGTGTTCTTCCTTTAGTATGCATCGATTATGTTTTCGTCGCTCCAAGACATCACGTGATGATCGGGTGTTCTTGGATCCACGAGCATATATCGGGTGTAAACAGTTACACACGCAAATATTATGGCTCTAACTTGGCGAGCCTAGCGTGTACAGACATGGCCTCGAAACACGGACCGAAAGGTTAAGCATGAGTCATATAGTAGATATGATGCCCATTTGATGCTCACCTTTGAAGCTACACCGACTCACGTGATGATCGGACTTGATGTAGTGGATTTGGTTCATGTAATCACCAAAAAGGCACGAGGGATGTCATTTTTGAGTGGGAGTTCATTTGTAATATGTATTAGTTGAACTTAATCTATCATAAACTTAGTCTCAACTTTACAAATTCTGTTGTAGATGGCACCACCTGCTTTTAATTTCAATGTGTTCATGGAGAAACAGAAACTTGCAATGAACGGTAGCAACTTTACCGAATGGGCCATGAATTTGAGGATTATCCTCGCTGCTGCACAAAAGCAATATGTTCTAGAAGCGCCACTAGGCCAACCACCTTTTGAGGATACCCCTGACAAGGAGAAGAATGTCTATCAGACTCTTCAGGAGGACCACAACTTAGTTCATTGCGGCATATTGTATGGGCTAGAGCATGAACTTCGAAAACATTTTGAAAACGGCAATGCATTTAATATAATGGGTGAGTTGAAAATGATATTCGACACACATGCTGCTGTAGAAAGCTACAACGCTTCAGAAAATTTCTTTAGCTGCATGATGGAAGAGCACAGCTCCGTTAGTGAGCATGTACTCAACATGTCGGGTTACGCCGATAAACTTGTGTCCTTGGGAATAACGATTCCCATTAACTTAGGCATCCATCATGTTCTGCAGTCTCTGCCACCTAGCTATAAGAGCTTCGTGATGAACTATAATATGCAAGGCATGAAGAAGTCTCTCCTCGAGCTTCTGTCAATGCTTAAAACTGCAGAAGTGGAGATCAAAAAGGAACATCAAGTGTTGATGATCAATAGGAATACTGGTTTCAAGAAAGACAAGAAGGGAAAACGGAAGGTAATTAAGGGCGGCAAGCCGGTTGCCGTGCTTGAAAAGAAACCCTGAGTTGGACCTAAGTCTGATACCGAGTGCTACTATTGTAAGGGGACTGGCCACTGGAAGCGCAACTGCCCCAAGTATTTGGCAGACAAGAAGGCCGGCAAGGCAAACAAAGGTATATATGATATACATGTTATTGATGTGTACTTGACTAGTGCTCGCAGTAGCACCTGGGTATTTGATACCGGTTCAGTTGCTAATATTTGTAACTTGAATCAGGGGCTACAAAACAACCAACCGCTAGCAAGGGGTGAGGTCAAGATGCTTGTCGGCAACGGATTAAGCGTTGATGTGATCGCCGTCGGAACGCTACCTCTCCACTTGCCGTTGGGATTAGTAATAAACTTGAAGAATTGTTATATGGTGCCAGCACTTAGCATGAACATTGTATCTGGATCGTGTTTAATGCGAAGTGGTTATTCATTTAAATCCGAGAACAATGGTTGTTCCATTTATATGAATGAAATCTTTTATGGTCATGCACCGATGATGAATGGTTTATTTCTTTTGGATCTCGATAATAATGTTACACATATTCACAATGTTGATGCTAAAAGGATTAAACTTAATGATGATATATCCGCATATATGTGGCGCTGCCGTCTAGGTCATATTGGCGTTAAACGCATGAAGAAGCTCCATTAGGATGGACTTTTGGAATCACTTGATTTTGAATCATTTGATACATGTGAGCCATGTCTTCTGGGCAAGATGACTAGAACACCGTTTTCCGGTTCAATGGAACGGGCGACAGATTTATTGGAAATCAAACATTCTAATGTATGTGGTCCAATGAGTGTGTCGGCGCGAGGTGGATATCGTTATTTTGTTACTTTCACGAATGATTTGAGTAGATACGGTTATATCTACTTTCACGAATGAAACACAAGTATAAAACATTTCAAAAGTTCAAAGAATTTCAGAATAAAGTGGAAAATCTTCGTAATAGAAAGATCAAATTTCTACGGTCCTACCGTGGAGGTGAGTATCTAAGTTACGAGTTTAGCACTCACATGAAAGAGTGTGGAATTGTTTCACAACTCACACCTTCCAACACACCACGGAGAAATGGTGTGTCAGAACGTCGCAATCGTACTTTATTAGATATGGTTCGATCTATGATGTCTCTGACGGACTTGCCGTTGTCATTTTGGGGTTATGCACTAGAAACTGCTGCATTCACTTTAAATCAGGAACCATCTAAATCTGTTGAAAAGACACCGTATGAATTATGGTTTGGAAAAAAACCTAAGCTGTCATTTCTTAAAGTTTGGGGATGCGATGTTTATCTGAAGAAATTTCAACCGGATAAACTCGAACCCAAAGCAGAAAAATTTGTCTTCATATGATACGCTAAGGAAACAATTGGGTATTCCTTCTATCACAGATCCGAGGGCAAGGTTTTTGTTGCCAAGAATGGATCCTTTCTAGATAAAGAGTTTCTCATGAAAGGCATGAGTAGTCGGAAAGTAGAACTCGAACAGGTTATTGAACCTTCTCTTCAAAGTATGGCGAGTAGCGCAGCGCCGGAAGTTGTTTCGGAGTTGGCTTCACCAGTTGAAGAAGGAACTAATGATAATGATCATGAAACTCTGAGAGAGAGTACTAACGAACCTCGCAGGTGTAGCAGGACGCGTGCAGCTCCCGAGCTGTACGGAAATCCTATCATGAATTTCATGGTTGATGAAAATGATGACCCTGCGACGTATGAAGAAGCAATGATGATCCCGGATTCCAACAAATGGTTAGAATCCATGAAATCCGAGATGGAATCCATGTATGAAAATCAAGTTTGGAACTTGGTGGACTTACCTCATGACCGAAAGGCCGTGGAGAACAAATGGATTTTCAAAAGGAAAACTGATGTTGATGGTAATATAACCGTCTATAAAGCTCGACTTGTCGCAAAGGGTTTTCGACAAATTCAAGGAGTTGACTACGATGAGACATTCTCTCCCGTAGCGATGCTAAAGTTAGTTAGGATTATGTTAGCAATTGTTGCATATTTCGATTACGAGATATGGAAGATGGAGGTCAAAACCGCGTTTCTCAATGGTAATATTGAAGAAGAGTTGTATATGATACAATGTAACACCGCGGTTCTGAAAAGACCATGGCTTCTATGTGACATGCCAATCCCTGGATCAGTTCATTGGCCCACAATAGAATAAGATAGATAACATAGCAAAATATCCGTGTATCATGAATAACAAAGATCCAGAGTACCATTATTACAATAAAAGCTTAGCACAAAGCTAGCTCAAATTATTCAGGTAGCAACATAAATAAGGTAAATCCTCCATTCTTTAAATTGCCCACAAGTGAACAAGTGCCGAGTGGAGTACCGTGGCCTAGATCGATTAATCAGAATCGGAATAACCTGCAACATGAAACGTAGCAGCCCCGAAGGGTCAATACATGGAATGTATGGCAAGTAGAGCTAGTAAAGGAGACAATAGTACTAACATCTACATGCATATTTGGCAATTGGAGCTGTGTCTGGCTTGCATTTGCAAATACCTTTGTCCTACTTTCATAAACAGTTTTTTTGATTTTCTTTGAAAAGATCCCAATTAAGTTAACCCAACAATATTAAAACAATTATGAAATTAGAATGAGCGAGAAACATGTCATGGAATCAATATCAAGCAACTCAGATGTCCATAACCAGGGACACGGCTAATCGATTAGATTATACACCCTGCAGGGGTTAGTACACTTTACCCATGTGACTTGGCCAGCCCAGCTCGTACCATCACTCTCATTTTGGGTGATGATAGGGAGAATTCTAAGAAGAGACTGTTCGGGAAGTAGCTCCTCAATCCCGACGCGCATCGGTCCAACCTACCAAAATTCTACATCTCTGGATACGCGGGTTCGAGTTACCACAACCTACTAAGTCCAACCAACCGTCCATTCGATTATTGGCACATGGTTGTACACGTAAGCTACACAATAAAGAAGCCAATCATTCTCTCTTGATACCTGGGTGCCTTTCCGCAATGAAACCACCAAAAATTATCAAAACCATCACACACAGGAGATTCATTGATTAAGTTGTTTTAGTTTTCACAAACCAATACTTTTAGAAACAAGTCTCAATGGTGTAACCCATCCCTCGTTCAACATAGCATGGCTAAGCACATCTACAAACGGTGGTTCATCTACAGGGAAAGCCCTACCACATAATAGGACATAGCATAGCGATAGTATCATCCTACACATGCATCTACAAAATACACGACAATGCATTGAAAATAGTACGACGATATCATGAACAAAGTAGCATCTACTTGCCTTGGTTGTAGCGGTCGGAAGAACAATCCACACACGAGCAAGCGTTGCACTCGTCACAATCTACACGATACAATTGCAATCATAAACAAACAATCCACAAGCATATGCAACAGATATGATGCATGAAGGTATGCAAGGTGAGTGAATTGGTGCTACAGCTGCACCACATAATCCTATGCAATAATACTACTGATTGCATGCATGGAAAATAGTTTTAGCGCAAGGAAAACTATTATGCAAAAAGTAATGCTCAAAACTAGAGCTAGAACTCAAATAAATCACTACTGGTAGTATACTGTTTGTAAAATCTTGGGAAAATTCTACCACATAGGCATCGCTGATTAGAAACAGCACCAACTGGAATTACTCAAAAAGGAATTATAAAACTCCCCGAGTAATTAAAACACTACAGAAAGTCACTAGACAGATTCTGCAGAAGTTTTCACTGTAAGCCTATCTTTCTAATTCACGATGAGATTCCCCTCGTTCCACTGAATCCAGGGACATATCATACGCGATTTTTGGAGCTACGGATCTTTTTCTACGAATTAATTACTCCGAAAAGGCCACTAAATAGTTTGATTAAACTGTACTAATCCTTGCTGCAAAAGCCTGAACCAAAGGTACAGCGAGATTCTACACGACTCACTGAATCTACACATATTTTATTTGCAATTTTTGGCCAAGCGGTTTAGTTTCTACACAATTTACAAGTTTCTACCGAAATCTGTCAATTAAAAGGATTAACGAAATTAACCAGTCAACTGTGTCTGTTGACTGGTCAACACGTCCGCTGACTGGGCGCTGACTGGGCATCTGACTAGTCAACGCCCGAGTCTGACCGGTCAACGACTGATCTGAACCACTGATCTGAGATCCTACGGTGGCTGCAGGCTTACCGGAAACGAACGGGCGAAACGGACGGCGGCGAGTTCCGGACGGTGCGGCGATCGACTCCGGCGATGGTGTTACCTGCGTGGTAGGGGAAGTTCAGCGCGTGGTTCGAGATCGTCAACGCGGCGCGAAAGACGGCGCGCGTGCGTGGGTAGTTGCGCGCGCGAAGGCGCGCAGCGTGTGCGTGCGCGCGTGGGTGTGCGTGCGGCGGCACAGCAGCTAGCACGCAGCGGCAGCAGCGCACGGCAGCAGCGCGCGCAGGTGGAGCGCGGCGAGGCGGCGGTTGCATGCGGTGGCAGCGGCGGCTGCATGCGCGGCGGCGCGCGGTGGCGAGGCGCAGACGGCGGGGCGACGATGCGCGCGGCGGCGGCCTCACCTGGGGGCGACGGCGGCGGTCGCGGCCATGAGGCGGCGATGGCGGCGAGATCGAGGCAGGCAGGTGGCGCGGGTGCGGTTAACGAGGCGGGGGCGGCGGCTCGGGCCAGGTGGGGTCCTTTTGTGGGGCCCCACGTGGAAACCTAGGCTGATTCGGCGCGAAGTTGGACACAAACTCGGAAATCGGCCCAGAATTCGGACAGTTTTCCGTCTTTTGAAACAAACGGCTGTAACTTCTCCGTACGAGCTCCGAATCGAGCGATTCTTGCTCATATGGTTTTGTAAAGTCGAGGGGAACAATCTAGGGTCAAGGGTTGGGCGAAACCACTATGCTACAAGGGTGGCAACACTAGTTCTTCTAAAGCCTCCCGCAGGAGCCTCGTAGCAAAATAAAAAAGGGTTTCGAAAATAGCGTTTCGCCGATTCACTTCGATCGAAAGTTTTGCATAGAAAAGTATGATGCAATGATATGAATGATATGCAGAACCAAATCTAAAATTTGGGATGTGACATACAACCAAAGGGTTTTGTCGATCCAAAGGATTCTAACAAGGTGTGCAAGCTTCAGCGATCCATCTATAGATTGAAGCAAGCATCACGAAGTTGGAATCTCCGCTTTGATGAGGTGATCAAAGAGTTTGGATTTGTCCAAACTTATGGAGAAGCTTGTATTTACAAGAAAGTGAGTGGGAGCAATGTGGCATTTCTGATACTATATGTGGATGACAAATTATTGATCGGAAATGATATAGATCTTTTAAACAATGTTAAAAGTTATCTAAACAACAAATTTTTAATGAAGGACCTAGGTGAAACGTCATACATATTAGGCATAAAGATCTATAGAGATATCTAGGCGCCTAATAGGGCTATCGCAAAGTACATTCCTTGATAATATTTTAAAGAAGTTTAAAATGGAAGATATTAGAAGGGGTTCTTACATATGACACAAGGCACGACATTGAGTAAGACTCAAAGTCTGGCTTCGGCGGAAGAAATAGAGAAAATGGACAAAGTCCCCTATGCTTCAGCCATAGGCTCTATAATGTACGCCATGCTATGTACAAGACTGGATGTGGCACATGCTATTAGTTTGACTAGTAGGTACCACTCGGATCCAGGTTCGGAACACTGAAAAGTGGTCAAGAATATCCTTATATACTTTCGAAAAACTAAGGATATGTTTCTTGTATACGGAAGTGAAGAAGAGCTCGTCGCTAAGTGTTATGTCGATGCTAGCTTTAACACCGATCCGGATGACTCTAAGTCTCAATCCAGATACGTATTTCTCAGGAATGGCGGAGCGGTTAGTTGGAGGAGCTCCAAACAACCTGTGGTGGCGGGATCAACGACGGAGGCCGAATATGTTCCTGCTTCGGAAGTGGCTCAGGAAGAAGTTTGGATGAGGAGTTCATATCCGAACTAGGTGTGGTTGCAAATGCATTGGACCCAATGGTGATCTATTGTGACAACAATGGTGCCATTGCCAGTTCCAACGAGCCAAGGTCTCACAAGCATTCGAAGCATATTAAGCGCCGGTTTCACTCCATCTGCGAGCATGTTAAGGATGGAGATATAAAGATTTGTAAAGTACATACGGATCTCAATGTAGCAGATCCGTTGACTAAAACTCTCCCTAGAGCAAAACATGATCTACACCAGAACTCCATGGGTGTTAGATACATCACTTTGTAACTAGATTATTGTCTCTAGTGCAAGTGGGAGACTGAATGGAATATGCCCTAAGAGGCAATAATAAAGTGTTTATTATGTGTATTCCAAGTATATGATAGATGTTTATTTTGCATGCTACAATTTATTAATACGGAAATGTTAATACATGTGTGTTTAATAAACAAACAGAAAGTTCCTAGTTATGCCTCTCTCATAAACTAGTTGTTGATTAACAAGATGATCACAGTTCCCTGATCGTAGACATTGGATGTTGTTAATAACGAGATCACAACATTAGTGTAATGGTGTGATGAATATTCATCCAAAGTATAGCATTACGATCAAAGTCATTGAGTTTATATTGCTATAAACAACTTAAAAAGTAATCCTAATCCTTAGACCATGAGACCATGCCAATCACTAACACCGGAAGGGTTTCTTGTTAACATCAAACGTCACACCGTAACTGGGTGATTATAAAGATGGATTCAAAGCTACTAAAGTGTTATGTTGAGAATCATGGATCAAGAGTGGAATTTGTTCATCCCGATGACGGATAGATATACTTTGGGCCCTCTCGGTGATATCACATTGGTTAGCTTGCAAGCAAGTGATTTGATCACTAGAATGTTATATCACGGGAACGAGAAAAGAGTGCATGTCAGTAACGAGATCAAACTAGGTATGGAGATACCGATGATCGAATCTCGGACATGTAATATATCGTGAAACAAAGGGATTAAGATACAAGCGTAAAATGTTCCGACGATCACAGTAAGTCATCGTTGAATGTGTGGGAGTCAGTATGGATCTCCAGGTCCCGCTACTGATTATTGATCGGAGAAGGGTTTCGATCATGTCCGTATTATTCATGAACCGTAGGGTGACACACTTAAGGTACACTGACATCCAGTTGGAGCAAATGTTTCATGCCGAAAGAATAAACAAGCGCATGAATTTATTTCACTTGATACCGAAACAGGTTTTCGGGTGAAATTGCATAAAGAGGTTATGCATGTGAAATAGAATTCTAGCAAGGGGTTATATGTGAATGTTTGTCACTAAAGTAATTGACAAAATTCTGAATAAATAAAAGAGTTTTATTTAATGAGAGTTTGCATTAAATTTGGTGGAAATTTAATAGCAAGTTTGAGTGGGATTTTGAGTGGAGGGATTTGAATGGATTTTTGTGAGTGGAGTGTCCACCCACATGAATGAAGGAGGGAAGGGTCAGCCCCCATGGGTGGCGGCCACCCCCTTGGGTGCCCTCCTCCTCCTATAAAAGGCACCCCTCTCCTCACTTCTCACTCACACCTCCTCGTGAAGGATCTCTCTCCCCCTCTAGAATTTATCCTCCATGGTATCGGACTAGCGAGATACATGTTCCTGCTGGCTATTCGGCAAGAAAGGGTTGTGCTTCGCTGCATCACTAGACTGAGGAGGCGGAGTTTTCTCGGTGTCTTGTACGTGTGTGCGAGCACGGATGCGCTGCTGCTTTGCAGCGCTAGGACTTCCTCTCGATCTTGATATCAGCAAGAGATCGTCTACATCAACCACGAGTTGAACTCGTTAAGCTTTGTCGGTCTTCAAGGGTATGTTCTCTATGGATATACATCCGCCCGTTGTTTGTATCTAGTAGATAGATCTCGGTACATAGTTCCCATCATAGGAATTTTTTTGTTTTCTATGCTTCAAACACTACAGGTATATGCCATGGCTGGGATGAGGATCCCCGGAGTGGCAGGTGACGATGACGATGATGACGATGACGAAGAAGACCCTAAAGCTGCGTACTATAGGAATAGGCATGATTATGACTAAAGGGGGCGTCTTCAGTCCTGAGTGATAGCTAGTCCCGGTTTGTCCCAGTTTTAATATTAATAAATGTATTGAGTGTTAGTCCCGGTTTGTGGCTGGACCGGGACTAAAGGGGGCCTTTAGCCCCGATTCCGTAGTCTCAGTTTTTAAATATTAATAAATGTCTTGAGTGTTAGTCGTGTTTTGTGGTTGGACCGGGACTAAAGGGTGGCCTTTAGTTCTATTCGTACTACGACTTTCCCAAACTATGAAGATGTTGTCCTAATTCGTACTTACCATGAAGATCTGATCTCCAAACACATGCGGTCACATATTAGGGAGTGCCTCTATGACCAGTTTCTTGGAGATGCTGGAGGACTGGGCTCCGGCGGCATCTCCCTGAAACTGGCCATAGTGGTGTCCCTGCTCTCAAAGACCATCTTGCAGCTTGTAACTTCTCTAACTAGATCAATACGCCTGGGAGCTAACCTAATTTCACATATTAGGGAGTGCTTCTATGACTAGCTTCTTGGAGATGCCGGAGGACTCGGCTCCAGTGGCATCTCCCTGAAACTGGCCATAGTGGTGTCCCTGATCTTGAAGACCATCTTGGATGCCTCAAACTTGTTGGAGGACTGGACTCACAAGGATGCCTATTTATAGTACAAGTAGATCAGCATAGTGTCGACACTCACGACATAATATCGACACTCACCCCTATTATTAGTGTTGACTCATGTTTTGTCCCGGTTGGTGTCTCCAACCGGGACTAAAGGTTCAGCTTTAGTCCCGATTGGCGACACCATCCGGGACAAGGTACAAGCCACACGACATAATGTCGACACTCACCCCTATCATTAGTGCAGTCTGGCCCAGCCCGCCGCAATCCATTCAATCGTGGTTGGTTTCTCCAACTTGGACTAAAGATAAAACCTATATTTATAGGCCTTTCCCTCTATTTATAGGCTGCCCGATCTAGCCTGCCCACCCTTTCCCTCTATTTATAGGGCGACCGTCATGGCCACCCACACATACACACATTCCTCGCCGCCTACTTTAGGATGCCCATCCGGCATCCTCGTAGTCGACTCGGTGGCAGCGATGGAGTACTGGGCTCCGCCGTGCATGTCCGAGACTGGGCTCCGCCAGGCTGTCATTGGATGTACCGGCAGATGGATTGTGACAAGGTCTTTTAGTTAGACCCCCAAAGATGTGACATGCCCACCGGGTATGGCGCACGGAACTGAGAGTATGTCCCCAAACCGGTCCCCCCCATCTATGCCGAAAGTTCCCCTGCAGGCAGACACCTCATCAGCGGTACGGCGACATCAACACCTAAGGCTGACTAACTTACTTGACCAAGCCAGTGCCCATTATAGCATGTGGTTGTACGGTTGGTCACAATCTTTAAATCCAAGACTTATTAGGACCTCATGCGGCACGGTCGACGGATTGCCCCCTCCAACTAGTGAAGGGCAGCCAATCGCTCCTTTCTTTGATCCAGCTGTCGCCGCGCTAGTGTTTAGACGGTAAGTTTCACCCAGAGTAGAATAGAGTACAGGAAGAAACAACGGCTAGCTCAGCGAGCTCAACAAGTTTCAAAAGGGGTGTATGTGACCCGAGGGTCACCCAATTCCTCCGAAGAGGGGAATCAAGGATCCTACTTATTATTAAGCATAACTAAGCAATTCTACTCTAATAAGACTACTATATAGTATCAACTCAGGGTATTGTATGGCGACAGGTGTATCAAGGTATGTGTGTGACCAAAATATCATATATTTGTAAAACAATAAAATATAATGCACTTTATAAAGCTGTAATAAGACATGGTAAGGGGCATGCCTTCGTTTTCGTGAAAGGGTTCTTCCCCGAAATCTTGATCCTGCTCGAACCCGTCACTCCCTACGCGTCATAACGATGAACCACCGATCAATACACATTTCAAATAACCACAAATAAGATCCAATATAAAGATCCAAATTGGCCTGCGAGGTTTGGACGGTTCGGTATAATAAGCGTCGGTCTACCGTTTATTAATTAATAAAATAAGTTAAGAAAATATATGTTTCTTTAAGATATCCACGTTGCATAAATAAAATATGTCAGATACGTACTACAAACTAACTAGTCATACACAGTGCATATGAATCAAGCGACATGCTACTGTAACTTCATATGCAAAATAAATAAACACAGTAGCTAAGATAGAATTATGGGTATAGCAACATGACCCCAATGAACATCTAGCAAAACTACCGTAACCAAAGCAACAATATACTAGCACAAGTCTAGCAAAACAAGCTACCGTGCAATAACAAGGTAAACAATATACTTACTCCACTTATAAGCATGATCGGCAAGACAAGGATAAATAAAGTATAATAACCATATGAGAGACTCTTCTAGCATAGTCAACTAATTTCAACAGTAGCAACACTAATACATGTTAAATTAGTCTATCCATAAAATTTAAGCTAACCATGTATAGTCAAACGTATGTACCATGATTACTAGTCATATCTGGATACTACTAACTAGCAGCAGTGCACTAGCAATCTACCAACGAACTCCAAGTATAGTTTCAAGTGACGCACGTAAACCAGAGTAAGCAAAATTCAAAGACCTAAATAACTAATAGTAGTACAAACAGTACACAATTTCTAAGCTAGCAATACAACGAGCAGTGCACAATTTCTATGCCATCCAATTTCTAGATGCAAGACACGGACATGAATAAGTATCAAAAATAATTTGACTAACCGTACGTAGTATTCTCAATCTAAAGCCTTGGCTGGGTTTCTAGACGCATTTGTCACATTTTCTAAGTTGGAACCAAGATCAACCGACGTGTACGTGGTGGTCTAATCCGTTCATGCCATCGGACGGCATTCGGTTCACCGGCACCGCCGTAAACTATAAAACTACGGTGGGAAAACATGTCTAGGAGGTAGGCATATGTGCCGATAGGAGGTGGGTGCAAGGATTTATGCCGAAGCTCACCGAGTGCGACGCGATCGTCGGACGAAGATGATGAACTGGGATGAACGTAGGCGAAGTACGTCTCCGGCGATCCGCGTCTCGTCCTTCTAGTCCACGAATCGGTTTCCTACGTCCTTGTGCTTCCGGTGGTGCAGCAACTCGTCCTTGTAGCAACTCGGCGTCTCCTCGTTGGAGCTGCCGGAGCTATCGCCGACGTCTCGCGGCGACCGGCGGAGCTCTCTAAGGTATACTGGAATAGGAGCAAAAGGCTAGTGTCGTTGTGGAGAATGGCAAGAGCAGAGAAAAGAGCGTCAATTTGTGGCTGTATAGAAGGAGAACGGTGGGCAATTAATTAGAGAAAATTGATGAGAGATAATGGTGGCAGTTTCCTCCGTCCGTCGTTTCAGTTCATGGCCAGCTGCTCGCGTGTTCTCAGGAAGAGGAAGAAGAGCAGGTCCTTCCTATGTATGGCTTGGTTTAGGCTGGGGTAAAGCAGTACGTGCCGGCAGAATCGGAACAAATCGAAACGGCCGCGCGGCGCAACACTAGACGTGCTAAGCTGGGACTCCACTTCGTGTGCGTGCGTACAAGTCGATCTCTTGGCATGCAAGTACTGATAGAATAGTTGTTTGCTTAAGAAGTACTAGTCTAGTCGATTTATATGGACATAGAGCTGATCGGTTCTTGGTCCAAAGAAAAGAAAAAATAAGAGGGAGTACGATCGGGTGCATGCATATAGAAGGAGGGACTTAGAGAAAAAAAAATGAAGCTATGGTCCGTGCAAGTGTATGTGCATGCTACAGTATACAAGTCCAAAAGACAAAACTGAAAAGAATCCAATAGAAAAGAAATTGGCATATGAAAACCACTCTCAAATAATAACAGAAGTATTAAGAGAAATTAATCTCATTTTATATGTCAGATTAATTTCAAAACATTTGAAATTAATTTTAGAAACTTCAAACAAAATATTATTTATTTATTTCGCCGCAACATCCTTTAATAAAAAAAATCAACCATAAAAAAAATCAGGATGTTACAGTTCTACCCACCTTATAAGGAATCTCGACCCCGAGATTCGGCCCAAGAGAAAAGATTTGGAAACTCCACGCGAAGGGCATCCTCTCGTTCCCATGTCGCTTCCTCCTCACTATGGTTACTCCATTGAACCTTGCAGAATTTGATCACGTTTTTTCTAGTGGTTCTTAACTGCTCATCGAGAATTTTAGCTGGATATTCCTCATAAGTCAAATCATCCTGAACTTCTATGTCATCCAAAGAATTTTTCCGAGCCTCTTCCTCTGGTTTATCAAAACATTTCTTTAGTTGAGACACGTGGAACACGTTGTGTACCTTGGACAATTTCTCTGGTAACGCCAACTCATAAGCAACCTCTCCACGCCTTGCAGTGATTGTAAAGGGTCCAATATATCGGGGTGCCAACTTTCCTTTCAATCCAAAACGTCGCATCCCGCGAAGTGGGGATACCTTCAGGTACACATCACCCCCCTTCTTAAATGCTAAATCATGATGACGTCTATCGGCATAGACTTTCTATCTAGATTGGGCGGCCCACAACCTTTCCTGAATCATCTTTACTTGCTTATCTCCCTCTTCAAGAGTGTCGGGTCCAAAAACTTGATTTTCTCCCACTTCATGCCAATTTAGTGGGGTGCGGCACTTTCATCCATACAAGAATTCAAATGGAGACATTTGTAAGCTTGCCTGAAAGCTATTCTTGTAAGAAAACTCTGCGTATGGCAGACTCTTGTCCCAAGTACGCTTGCATGTCAAAGCACATGCTCGAAGCATGTCTTCCAATATTTGGTTCACTCGCTCAGTCTGTCCATCAGTATGTGGATGGTAAGCGGTACTAAAATTCAATTGTGTGCCTAAGACTTCATGGATCTTCTTCCAGAACCTTGACGTGAATTGAGTACCTCGATCAGAGACAATCTTCTTTGGAACTCCATGTAGGCACACAATTCTGGCCATATATAACTCAGCCTATTTCTCCCCATTATAAGAAGTCTTCACTGGAATAAAGTGAGCTGACTTGGTCAATTGATCTACGATAACCCAAATAGAGTCATATCCTGATGATGTCCTCGGAAGCCCTGTGATGAAATCCATCCCGATTTCTTCCCATTTCCACTCAGGAACTTTAAGTGGTTGAAGTAGTCCTGCAGGCTTTTGATGCTCGGCCTTGACTCTTCGACATACATCACATCGAGATACATAATCTGCAATTCATGTTTCATGCTAGACCACCAGAAACTGTCCCGAAGATCATGATACATCTTCGTACTTCCCGGGTATATGGACTATGATGACTCATGTGCCTCCTTCATGATTAAATCCTTGAGTTCTTTCTGGTCTGGCACCAATAAACGATCTCGGAACCAAATATTTCCCCTTTCATCCTCCTTATAGTCAGGTGCTTCTCCTAACTTGATCTTTGATCAAATCTCTTCGATTCCCTTGTCGTTCTTCTGAGCTTCTCTTACTTGATCCTCTAGAGTAAACTTGACTTCTAACATATGTTCCTTCTCAGCACGACTCATGTTCAAGTTCAATTTTCTGAATTCCTCATGCAGTTCGGGTTGAGCTTCCTGAATCATAAGATTATTGCAGTAAACCTTTCTGCTCAATGCATCAGCTACGACATTGGCTTTACCAGGGTGATAATTTACGCCAATGTTGTAGTCCTTAATTAATTCCAGCCATCTTCTCTGTCTAAGATTCAAATCTGGTTGGGTGAAAATATACTTCAGGCTCTTATGATCTGTATATATCTCACATCGATTACCAATAAGATAGTGTCTCCAGATCTTCAAAGAATGTACTACGGCAGCCAATTCCAAATCATGTGGGGATAGTTCACTTCATGTGGACGTAGTTGTCTCGATGCATAAGCTACGACCTTGCCTACTTGCATAAGAACACAACCCAAACCTTGTTTGGAAGCATCACAATAAACTTCAAAATCCTTCCGAATATCTGGCAAAGTTAACACTGGAGCAGAAGTTAGTCTCCTCTTGAGTTCTTGGAAATTGGTCTCACACGCTAGTGTCCACTCAAATTTGTTCTCCTTCTTGATCAACTGTGTCATCGGTCTTGAGATTCTTGAGAAATCCTCTATAAAGCGGCGGTAATATCCCGCAAGTCCGAGGAAGCTCCGTATCTCTGACACATTCTTCGGTTGCTTCAAGCTAAGTACTGACTCCACTTTAGATGGATCCACTGCTACTCCTTCAGCTGAAATAACATGACCAAGAAAATCCACTTGCTTCAACCAAAACTCGCACTTGCTAAACTTGGCATAGAGTTGATGTTCTCTAAGCCGTTCTAGAACAATCCGTAGATGTTTCTCGTGCTCTTCCTCATTACGGGAGTAGATCAACACATCATCAATGAATACCACGATGAATTTATCCAAACAATCCATGAAAACTTTATTCATGAGATTCATGAAGTAAGCTGGTGCATTTGTGAGTCCAAATGACATCACTAGAAACTCATATAGGCCATAACGAGTGACAAAAGCTGTTTTGGGTATATCTTCAGGTCGAATCTTTAACTGATGGTATCCTGACCTGAGATGTATCTTTGAGAAAACAGAATCTCCTTTCAACTGATCAAACAAATCATTGATTCTCGGTAAAGGGTATTTGTTTTTGATGGTTACTTCGTTCAAAGCACGGTAGTCCACACACATGCGCATGGAACCATCCTTCTTATTTACAAACAACACCGGTGCTCCCCAAGGCAAGGTGCTAGGTCTAATATATCCCTTCTCTATAAGTTCCTGGATTTGCTTCTTCATCTCAGCTAGCTCATTTGCTGGCATTCTATATGGTCTCTTTGCAATAGGGGCAGTGCCTGGCACTAACTCAATAGCAAACTCTATCTCACGGTCTGGTGGAAGACCTGGTAATTCCTCTGGGAACACATCCGGGTATTCCTTAACCACCCTAACATCTGAAACAACCATCTCCTTCAAGCTGTTCAACAAACTGGTTACTGCAGTTTCTGATGTTACCTCGGGCTTCTAATTCACCACAATTCCTTCAGTACTGGTTAAAGATACGGCTCTAAGGCCACAATCTATCATAGATTTGTATTTCCCTAACCAGTTCATGCCAAGAATGACATCTAACCCTTTAGAGTCTAAAACTATGAGGTTTGCTAGAAACTCTACTCCCTCGATCGTTATGATCACTTTAGGGCATTTCAAACCTGACATAAGGATTCCCCCAGGTGATTGTACTGCCATTGACTGACCCATACCCTCAGTTTTCAAATGGTGATTTCAGCAAATTGCTTGGAAACAAATGAATGAGAAGCTCCAGAATCAAAAAGTACTGAACCATAACATGAGTTGATTGGGAACATACCAAGAACAACATCTGAGGCTTCATTGGCTTGTTCAGCTGTGATATGGTTGACTTGACCACGACCCGACTGTCCTGAGGCATTAGATGCGCCTCCTGGTGTAGGCAGTATGCCTCGTCCACGTCCCACTGTTGGTGTCTTGGCAGCAGACCCCAAATTGAACTTTACTAGTGTCGGCCCGGTGTTCTTGTTTGGGCAGGCAGCAGAAAAGTGTCCCTCTACACCACAGTTGTAGCACGCCTTTCCAGCAGTGTTGGCATGGGTTCCTCCAACTTCAGCTCTCAGAGTACGGTAGGAATTGTGCTGAAAGTTATGACTAGGCTTTGCTGACTTGGCAGCTGCTCCACGACAACCAGAATGGTTATTATTCTTCTGGCGTGAGCTTCCAGCTTCATGCTGACCCTGTGGTGCTTTGCGCTTTCGGTGTTCCTCTAACTCTCTCTTTGAGTTCTCTTGCAGGATAGCCTTGTTTACCAGGCTCTGGAAATTTGGAAAATCATGGGATACCAATCTATCCTTCAGACCTGGGTTCAAACCCCTCAGGAATCTAGCAGTCTTGTCTGCCTCAGTAGGAATATCTGCTTTACCATAGCTTGATAACTGAGTAAAACGGTCCCAATACTCAGAGACTGACATCTTTCCTTGGACAAGAGCTCGAAATTCATCCCACTTCAGCTCCATGAGACCAGCAGGAATGTGTGTAGTGCGAAAAGCTTCTGAAAATTCATTCCAGGTGATCGCCTCAGCATCATCATGTGCATCATAAAAACTCTCCCACCAATCTGCAGCTACACCCTGGAGTTGGTGCACCGCAAACTTTACACGGTCTTGTGCATCAACATTGACCAAAATGAGCTTCCTGCGAATGTCCTTCAGCCAATCATCAGCTTCTATAGGATCCGTTGATCCTGCGAAAGTAGGTGGCTTTGTCCTCATGAACTCTGCTATCTTGGACTGTGGTGGAGGATGATGACCTTGATTCTGATTCGGGTTTTGGTTTTGGTTTTGATTCGCCATGTTGGCGGCCATCTGCTGCAGTAACTGTGTTTGCATCAACATTATTTGTTCCATGTTGAGTGGCGGCGGTGGTGGTGGTGGCTGCTGTCCCTCATCCTCGGTATCGGTATCAGTGTCATGGACTTCACCCTTAGCAAAGTTTGCCTCGAACGCTGGTCCACGACCGCGTCCACGTCCGCGTCCTCGTCCACCGCGACCACGACCTCGGTTGGCATTCATCCTGTTGTCGCTCAAGGTTAGAATAGACAAGAGGGAAATAAACTACCCCAAAACCAAACTTGCACGGACAAACAACTAGAACATCAAAGAAATCCAAACGAGAACCAAATTTGTCTTAAAATCTCACACACAAAAAGGTTCAAGATAGAGTAGTAGCTATACCACATATAGATCGGTATAGTCTACTCGACACACATGCAATTATTTAAAATAACTAAGGTCTCATATATTATTAAATAAAGTCTCTCTCATGGCTCAGTGTAGTCTACTCGTCCAGGTACCCATGTGATCCTGCATTCGGCTGATCAGGTGCGAAGCTAGACTCTGCTTCATCCGAGCTTGCTGGAATCCTTTCTTCAGGCTCCGTTTCTTCCCCCTGAGACTGATCAACATGCTCCTGTTGTACTGGTGATGGCGCCGGAAGTGCGAGCATCGGTGCAATGGCCTGGAGAGAAAGACGACGCCTCGCTGCACGCTGACATTTCTTCTTCCTTGTGACCCATAGCCTGTGTCCTTGGAGTTGTAAAGACTATGTTTGTCTCTGGAATGCCTGTAATAATGACCTTTGTATCTGTGTACTTCATCTTAAACTGTGGATGCTAGCAATGATCCAGGGAGTAGCATTGCAATCACAGGGATCCTTTTCCTTTATAAAGGAGGGATCTTACAGATGGTATCAGAACACTGTGTTGCCTGTAGGATTATGACCCTAGCATTGGAAAAAACTAAGGAAAACTTTTCAGCAACTTCTACACTTGTCCATTCTTCTCTTAAACTTTTCTAATCTTCTTCTCATCTCTATTTGTAGATGAACTCCATCAACGAAGCCGTAAGGAAAGGACCACTCATGACAATGACCTTGGAGTGTGAGACGGAATTTCCCAAGGCTCTCAAGGACCTCATGGTTGCATTTGAAATACAAGGTGCAGATGTGTACAAAGGATTTCCTGTGATGGATGAAGGAGTTGAATACTGGTGGGTGCAACTTCACTTGTATAAAAACAAGGAAGACAACCACCAGGAAAAAGGATTCTGCATGTTCACCAATTCAGTGATGCACACTACATTCTTTGAATCAGCAAGGGATGCAGCTTGGAAGACCATTAAAGAACTTGGTGACAGATTCAAGTGCAGAATGTTCCACCTCCAAAATGACCTAAAGGAAGAGAAGAAACATACCCAAGAGTTGGAAGCTACCAACCAAACCTTAAGAGGAGACATTATAGACTTAGTGATGGAGTCATGTGAGCAAGATAGACTGATTGCTTCTAGAAACATTATGTTAGCCAAAAGATCCAGTGAGATAGGATTGTAAACGTACTTCATTAGTTGGACCACCACTTATCACCTTATTTTCCAAAATGTTGCTTTAAAATAAGTTGAACCTTGGTTGTTGTATTGGATCCATGTATGCCATGACTTGTGTGTTTTGATTTCCAAGGATATGTATGTGATTGAGAGGCTTCCTTCCCAGAAGAGGTCTCTCAAAGCCAAGATAGAGACCTTGACCACTAGTGTCGAGGAATACAAGACCACGATGGAGAACGCAGGTCTTACCTTTGTCGAGGAGGAGGTTGATGCCGAGGAGTAGATTTGACTACTCAGTTATCATTTGTTATCATACTTGTCGTTGAGAACTTGTTATTGACCATCCAACATGTGGATGGCTTGTTATTTGTGTGTGTTTTACTTTGCGAACTTATTATCTGGTTGTTGAATCTTTATCGTTATGTTGCATGCTTTGTGATTGTTTATGTGATGTATTGTGCATGAAAGCATCTATGGGTATCTCATTTTTATCTCTATTGAACAAACCACAGATGCCTCCCCGTCGTGCAAACCCCAAGAACAACAACATCACTCCAGAAATGCAGCAAATGATGACCGCTCAAACTCAGCTGATGCAAATGATGACGATGCTCATCCAGAACCAAAACAACAACAACAACAACAATAACAACAACAACAACAACAACAACAACAACCCACCGGGTTTTGACATGCTTACCAGGTTCTTGAGATTGAGGCCAGCAAAGTTCTCGGGAACAACTGATCCCATGGTGGCCAATGATTGGCTACGCTCTGTAAACAAGGACTTGGTAACTGTGGGTTGTACTGATGCAGAAAAGGTCAGATTTGCAGCACATTTGCTGGAAGGACCAGCCGCCACTTGGTGGGATAACTTCCAGATCACCACTCCCATAGAAGATGTGACATGGGCTATCTTTGAGGATGGCTTTCGCACTGCCCATATCTCATCTGGAGTGATGAGTCTGAAAAAGAAAGAGTTCCATAATCTGAAGCAGCGTGGCTGAATATATTGAGGAGTTTAAGAAGCTGGCGCGTTATGCACCGGATGAAGTTGACACCGATGCTAAGAGAAAGGAAATTTTTTTTGAAGGCTTGAATGATGAGCTGAACCTGCAGTTGGCTGTGGCATATGTTCCCTGTAGGGTTTCGTAGCATGGAAAACAAAAATTTTCTATCGCATACAAACAAACAAGCCAAGATCTATCTACTAGATTGTAGCAACGAGTCGATGGAATAACTCACCCTCGAAGATTCCAAAGTGTTTAACGAGAGCAGATTCTCGTGGGTGATGTAGTCGTACTCTTCCCGATCTCAAGATCGCATAGACGATCCTTCCGGCGCTGCGTTCCGGCAGCTCTCCCGTAGTCGGTCACACGTTCGGTACTCGACGAAGACCTTCCTCTCCCTTGTTCCAGCAGGCAGCGGAGGTTGTAGCACTCTCCTCGCGATTCCGGCAGCACAACGGCGTGGTACCGGAAGTAGAGGGGAGATCTCGCAGGGCTTCGCCTTAAGCCGGAGCGAGTATGGTGGATTATGAGAGAGCTCCTCGGCGATCTAGGGTTTAGACACACCAAGGAGGAGGTGCTAGAGCCGGCGGCTAGGGCTTGGGGCAGCCCAAGTCGGCGGCTAGGATATCCCTAGGCGGCGGCGGCTTGGAGGGCGGCGGCGGCTAGGGTTAGGGTTTTCGGGGCAAGGGACTTGTGTGCTAGGAGGGGCAGCCCTGCCCCTCCCTTTATAGGTGGGAGGTGCGGCCAAGGGGAGGGGAGTCCCTCCCCAACTCGGCTTGGAGGTGGGCCGCCGGTTGGAGGAGGGAACTCCTCCCCAACTCGGTTTCCACCTCTCCTCCTCTTTCCAAAAACTGCCGTTTGACTTTTCAAACTAGTCGTTTGACTTTTCAAACTAGGATTTGAATAAACCCTTTATTTTGGACAGCGATGACACTTAGTACATGATGCAATCATTCCAACTTGTAATGACACATTCATGTACCCCTTCCCCTCCAGAGTGCCGGACATTCCGGAACCTTCTAGAACATTCCCGATGAAAACACCGGAACCATTCTCCAACTCCGAAACGGGACTTTCCTTATATGAATCTTATTCTCCGGACCATTCCGGATCTCCTCGTGATATCCCGATTCTCATCCGAGACTCCGAACAACATTCGGTCTCTTTCTCATCATTCCATAACTACTCAAACAACGTCGAATCCTTAAGTGTGTCTCCCTACGGTCCGTGAATTATGCGGACATGATCGAGACACTTCTCCGAACAATAACCAAAAGAGGAATCTGGAAATTCATATGGCTCCCACATATTTCTACGATTACTTTGCGATCGAATGAACCACTTACATACGATACCAATTTCCCTTTGTCTCACGATAGTTTACTTATCCGAGGTTATGATCGTCAGTATCTCTGCATACCTAGTTCAACCTCGTTACCGATAAGTACTCTTTTCTCGTTCCCGTGATATGTGATCCCTTGTGAGCCATTCACATGCTTGCAAGCTAATTGGATGACATTTCACTGAGAGGGCCCAGAGTATATCTATCCGTCATATGGATGGACAAATCCCACTCTTGATCCATGTGTTTCAATCAATACTTTCCGAACACTCAATGCCACATTTATAGCCACCCAGTTACGGTGTGGTGTTTGATGTCATCAAAGCATCCATCCGGTAAAGGTGATATGCATGATCTCATGGTCGAAGGAATTAGATTACTATGTATCAGAAAGCATATAGCAATTGAACTATTAAAATGACTTGATCTTTATGCTACGCTTATCTATAGGAGTATGTCCACCATATCATTCTCCTAACGATATGATCTTGTTGTTAATAACATCTCAATGTTCATGATAGGGAAACCACAATCATTTATTAACCAACAAGCTAGTATTATATAGAGGCTTTACTAGGGACTTCAAATTAAATTTACAAATCACACAAGTATCAATGTTTCCTTGTTAATACTATTATAGCATGAATGTAAACATTTATCATAAACACAAAGATGTAATAATAACTACATTTATCATTGCCTCTAGGGCATATCTCCAACAGTCTCCCACTTGCACTAGAGTCATCTAATCTAGATTACATGGTAATATACCGAACACCCATGGCAGTTTGGTGCTGGTCATGTTTTGCCCTCGGGAGAGGTTTAGTCAACGGATCCGCCACATTCAGATATGTGTGTACTTTGCAAATCTTTATATCCCCATCTTGGATATGTTCTCGAATAGCGTGAAAACGTAGCTTGATGTGCTTCAGCTTCTTGTGTGACCTTGGTTCTTGCGCATTGGCTATGGCGCCCATGTTATCACAGTAGATAGACATTGGGTCCAGCGCACTAGGAACCACACCCAGCTCTGTAATGAACTCTTTCATCCATATCGCTTCTTGTGAAGCCTCCGAAGCAGCCATGTATTCCAATTCAGTTGAAGATCTCGCCACAACGCTTTGCTTTGCACTCCTCCAGCTAACTGCTGCACCATTCAAAATAAATACGTATCCAGATTGTGATTTAGAATCATCCGGATCGGTGTTCCAACTAGCATCGGTGTAACCATTAACAACGAGCTGTTCATCACCTCCATAAGAAAGAACCATATCCTTAGTTCTTCTCAAGTACTTAAGGATGTTTTTGACCGTTGTCCAATGATCCACTCCTGGATCACTTTGATATCTGCTAGTTAAACTAACATCATATGCAATGTCGGGTCTAGTACATAGCATGGCATACATTAGAGATCCTATGGCTGAGGCATAGGGAGTCTTACTCATCCTTTCTCTATCTTCTGCCGATGTCGGACTTTGAGTTTTACTCAAGGTCGTATTGGGAAACATGGGCAAGAACCCTTTCTTGCTATCTTCCATGCCAAACCTCTTTAGAACTTTGTCCAAATATGTACTTTGTGACAATGATATTTGGCGTTTTGATCTATCTCTATAAATATTTATGCCTAATATGTAAGCTGCTTCGCCAAGATTCTTCATTGAAAAACTATTATTCAAATATTCCTTGACACTATTAAGAAGGTCTACATCATTCCCAATCAACAATATGTCATCCACATATAGTATTAAGAATGCTACTGAGCTCCCACTCACTTTCTTGTAAATACAAGCTTCTCCATAAGTTTGTATAAAACCAAAACTTTTGATCACCTTATCAAAACGTTGATTCCAACTTCGGGATGCTTGCTTCAATCCATAGATGGACCGTTGAAGTTTGCATACCTTGTTAGCATCTTTAGGATCGACAAAACCTTTGGGTTGCATCATATACAACTCTTCATCAATGTCTCCATTGAGGAATGCTGTTTTGACATCCATCTGCCATATCTCATAATCATAATATGCAGCGATCGCTAACATAATCCTCACAGACTTTAGCTTCGCTACTGGTGAGAAGGTCTCATCGTAGTCAACTCCTTGAATTTGTCGAAACCCTTTTGCGACAAGTCGAGCTTTATAGACAGTAACATTACCATCAGCATCTGTTTTTTTCTTGAAAATCCATTTGTTCTCGACAGCCTTCCAGCCATCCGGTAAGTTCACCAAAGTCCACACTTGGTTTTCGTACATGGATCCAATCTCGGATTTCATGGCTTCTTGCCATTTATTGGAATCTGGGCTCATCATCGCTTCCTCATATGTCTCAGGGTCATCGGTGTTGTCCACCAACATGACACTCATAACGGGATCATACCAATCTAGAGTGGTACGAGTTCTCGTTGACCTGCGAGGCTCTGTAGCAACTTCAACCGAAGTTTCATGATCATCATCATTAACTTCCTCTCTAATTGGTGCAGACACCACTGGAACTTCTTCCGGTGCTGCACTACTCGCAATTTCGAGAGAAGGTTCGACAACCTCGTCGAGTTCTACTTTCCTTCCAGTCACTTCCTTCGAGAGAAATTCCTTCTCTAGAAAGGATCCATTCTTGGCAACGAAGATTTTGCCTTCGGATCTATGATAGAAGGTATACCCAATAGTTTCCTTCGGGTATCCTATGAAGACGCATTTTTCCGCTTTGGGTTCAAGCTTGTCCGGCTGTAACTTCTTTACATAGCCTTCGCATCCCCAAACTTTAAGGAACGACAATCTAGGTTTCTTCCCAAACCATAATTCATACGGTGTCGTTTCAACGGATTTAGACGGTGCCCTATTTAAAGTGAATGCGGCTGTTTCTAATGCATAACCCCAAAATGATAGCGGTAAATCTGTAAGTGACATCATAGAACGAACCATATCTAAGAGAGTTCGATTACGATGTTCGGACACACCATTACGTTGTGGTGTTCCCGGCGGTGTCAACTGCGAAAGTATTCCGCATTTCTTCAAATGCTCCCCAAACTCTTAACTTAGATATTCACCTCCACGATCAGAACATAGAAATTTAATCTTCTTGTTACGTTGATTCTCTACCTCACTTTGAAATTCCTTAAACTTCTCGAAAGTTTCGGACTTATGTTTCATGAAATAGATATACCCATATCTACTCAAGTCATCCGTGAAGGTAAGAACATAACGATAACCACCGCGCGATGCTACACTCATTGGACCACACACATCGGTATGTATGATTTCCAATAAGTCCGTAGCTCGCTCCATCATACCAGAAAATGGAGTCTTAGTCATTTTACCCATCAGACATGCTTCGCATCTATCAAGTGATTCGAAATCAAGTGATTCAAGAAGTCCATCGGAATGGAGTTTCTTCATACGCTTCACTCCAATGTGACCAAGACGACAGGGCCACATATAGGTCGATTTATCGCTCGATTTCAAACGTTTAGCCTCAATGTTATTAATATGTGTATTTCCACTATCGAGATTCAACAAGAATAGACCATCTATCAAAGGTGCATGTGCATAAAACATATTACTCTTATAAATCGAACAACCATTATTCTCGGATTTAAACAAGTATCCGTCTCGCAATAAACAAGATCTCGATATAATGTTCATGCTCAACGCAGGCACCAAATAACAATTCTTTAAGTATAAAACTAATCCCGATGGTAGATGAAGGGGTAGCGTGCCGACCGCGATCACATCAACCTTTGATCCGTTTCCAACGCGCATCGTCACCTCGTTCTTCGCTAGCTTCCATTTATTCTGCAGCACCTGTTTCGAGTTACAAATATGAGCAACCGAACCAGTATCAAATACCCAGGCACTACTACGAGTACTAGTGAGATACACATCAATAACATGTATATCAGATATACCTTTCTTCTTGATGTTGCCGTTCTTCAAATCCTCCAAGTACTTTGGGCAATTCCGCTTCCAGTGCCCTTCTCCCTTGCAGTAAAAGCACTCAGTATCAGGCTTGGGTCCAGCCTTGGTCTTCTTCGTCGGCGCGGTAACTTTCTTACCACCCTTCTTGAAGTGTCCCTTCTGCTTAGACTTGCCTTTCTTGAATTTGGTGGTCTTATTGACCAACAACACCTGGTGCTCTTTCTTGATCTCCACTTCTATAGACTTCAACATGGCAAACAGTTCTGGCAACTGCTTGTTCATGTTCTGCATGTTGTAGTTCATCACAAAGTTCTTGTAACTTGGTGGTAGTGATTGGAGGACACGGTAAATCCCCAAAGCATTAGGAATCACTATACCCAAGCTTTGAAGTTTATTTGCGTGCCCAGACATCTTAAGCACATGCTCACTGACGGAGCTGCCCTCTTCCATCTTGCAGTTAAAGAACTTTTCAGAAGCCTCATCACTTTCAATTGCCGCGTGAGTCTCAAAAATCAATTTGAGATCTTCGACAATATCATATGGGTCTGAATTCTCAAACCTTTTCTGAAGATCCGATTCTAAACCATACAAGATAGCACACTGAACTATGGAGTACCGATTCTTCCGAGCAAGGTAGACATTCTTTACTTCATCGGAAGCATCAGCTGCAGGTGGGTCACCCAGCGGTGCATCCAGCACATAGGTCAAATTACCAGCTGTGAGGACAATCCTCAAATTGCGGAACCAATCCGCGAAGTTGCTTCCATTGTTTTTCAACTTTTCTTTCTCTAGGAATGCATTAAAATTGATGGTAGGGGCTGCCATTGATCTACAACATATTTGCAATAGTTTAGACTAAGTTTATGACAAATTGAGTTCAAATTAATAAAAAAATTAATCTAGGTGAACTCCCACTCAAAACAACATCCCTCACATTGTTTTAGTGATCACACGAACCAAATCCACTACATCAACACCGATCATCACAAGAGTTGATATAGTTTCAATGGCGAACAATCGACATGTTCATCATATCTACTATATGATTCATGCTTTACCTTTCGGTGATCCGTGTTCCGAGACCATGTCTGTACATGCTAGGCTCGTCAAGATCAAACCTTAGTTTCCGCATGAGCAAATCTGGCTTGCTCATGTTGTATACACTTGTGGAATCTAACACACCCGATCATCACGTGGTGCTTCGAAACAACAAGCTTTAGCAACGGTGCTAACTAAGGGTGAACACTATATGACTTGAAATTCATGTGCATGAGGGATCATCTTATAATGCTACCGTCGTCTACTAAGAAATACAAGATGCATAAAGGATTAACATCACATGCAATTCATAATATGTGATATGATATGGCCTTTCTTCTTTGTGCTTCCGATCTCCATCTTCAAGAACGAACATGATCTCCATCATTACCGGCATTGCATGAAGGTCAATGATGCTTCTCCATGGTTGTCGTCCACCAGCTTCAACTATTACAACTACTTTGAATAGACACGCGGGTCTTAACAGAAATTAAAGACAACCATATGGCTCCTGCCGGTTGCCAACTTACAATAAGGATCATTGCATACATCAAATATAATCACAATCATGGCCATATCACATCACTGCACACCCCTGCAAAACAAAGTTAGACGCCTCTACTTTCTTTGCATATTTTATGTGGTTTGGGGCTTTCAATAAGTGTCGTTCTAACTTACGAACAAGAACCACAACATTGATACTAGTATTGTTAATCACCCGTTGTAAATTGGATCTTAACTATGCTAGGAGAAACAGGCACCCGCAAAGCCACTTATGCAATACAAGTTGCATGTCAAGCGTGTAGCAAGTCTCATGAACGATGTCATGTAAGGTTAGCCCGGGCCGCTTCATCCCAACATACCGCAAGATGCAAAGTACACAAGAAGCAATCGACAATAAAAGCATCAACGCCCACAATGACCATTGTGTTCTACTCGTGCAACAGATCTACATATAGATACGGCTCTGATACCACTGTAGGGTTTCATAGCATGGAAAAGAAAAAATTTCTATCGCATACAAACAAACAAGCCAAGATCTATCTACTAGATTGTAGCAACGAGTCGATGGAATAACTCACCCTCGAAGATTCCAAAGTGTTTAACGAGAGCAGATTCTCGTGGGTGATGTAGTCGTACTCTTCTCGATCCTTTCGGCGCTGCGTTCCGGCAGCGCTCCCGCAGTCGGTCACACGTTCGGTACTCGAGGAAGACCTTCCTCTCCCTTGTTCCAGCAGGCAGCGGAGGTTGTAGCACTCTCCTCGCGATTCCGGCAGCACAACGGCGTGGTACCGGAAGTAGAGGGGAGATCTCGCAGGGCTTCGCCTTAAGCCGGAGCGAGTATGGTGGATTATGAGAGAGCTCCTCTGCGATCTAGGGTTTAGACACACCAAGGAGGAGGTGCTAGAGCCGGCGGCTAGGGCTTGGGGCAGCCCAAGTCGGCGGCTAGGAGATCCCTAGGCGGCGGCGGCTTGGAGGGCGGCGGCGGCTAGGGTTAGGGTTTTCGGGGCAAGGGACTTGTGTGCTAGGAGGGGCAGCCCTGCCCCTCCCTTTATAGGTGGGAGGTGCGTCCAAGGGGAGGGGAGTCCATCCCCAACTCGGCTTGGAGGTGGGCCGCCGGTTGGAGGAGGGAACTCCTCCCCAACTCGGTTTCCACCTCTCCTCCTCTTTCCAAAAACTGCCGTTTGACTTTTCAAACTAGCCGTTTGACTTTTCAAACTAGGATTTGAATAAACCCTTTATTTTGGACAGCGATGTCACTTAGTACATGATGCAATCATTCCAACTTGTAATGACACATTCATGTACCCCTTCCCCTCCGGAGTGTCGGACATTCCGGAACCTTCTAGAACATTCCCGATGAAAACACCGGAACCATTCTCCAACTCCGAAACGGGACTTTCCTTATATGAATCTTATTCTCTGGACCATTCCGGATCTCCTCGTGATATCACGATTCTCATCCGAGACTCCGAACAACATTCGGTCTCTTTCTCATCATTCCATAACTACTCAAACAACATCGAATCCTTAAGTGTGTCTCCCTACGGTTCGTGAATTATGCGGACATGATCGAGACACTTCTTCGAACAATAACCAATAGAGGAATATGTAAATTCATATGGCTCCCACATATTTCTACGATTACTTTGCGATCGAATGAACCACTTACATATGATACCAATTTCCCTTTGTCTCACGGTAGTTTACTTATCCGAGGTTATGATCGTCAGTATCTCTGCATACCTAGTTCAACCTCGTTACCGATAAGTACTCTTTTCTCGTTCCCGTGATATGTGATCCCTTGTGAGCCAGTCACATGCTTGCAAGCTAATTGGATGACATTTCACCGAGAGGGCCCAGAGTATATCTATCCGTCATATGGATGGACAAATCCCACTCTTGATCCATGTGTTTCAACCAATACTTCCCGAACACTCAATTCCACCTTTATAGCCACCCAGTTACGGTGTGGTGTTTGATGTCATCAAAGCATCCATCCGGTAAAGGTGATATGCATGATCTCATGGTCGAAGGAATTAGATTACTATGTATCAGAAAGCATATAGCAATTGAACTATTAAAATGACTTGATCTTTATGCTACGCTTATCTATAGGAGTATGTCCACCATATCATTCTCCTAACGATATGATCTTGTTGTTAATAACATCTCAATGTTCATGATAGGGAAACCACAATCATTAATTAACCAACAAGCTAGTATTATATAGAGGCTTTACTAGGGACTTCAAATTAAGTTTACAAATCACACAAGTATCAATGTTTCCTTGTTAATACTATTATAGCATGAATGTAAACATTTATCATAAACACAAAGATATAATAATAACTACATTTATCATTGCCTCTAGGGCATATCTCCAACATTCCCACATACCAGTCTCTTTGTGATAAGGCTGCTATTTTGGAGAACAAAATGAAGCAAGTTGAGAGCAGGAAGAGAAAGCACTCGGACAAGCACAGCTCGGGATCGTCTCACAAACGTTCCCATTATGATGACAGTGGAAGCTCAGGATCCCACAAGCATGGGAAATTCAACAAGAAGCACAACCACAACCGTCATGACAACAAGCATCACCTTAGTCATGACAATGACAAGTACAAGAACCACAAGGGTGGATATAAGAGCCACCACAGTGGAAATGGAAGTGGCAGTGGAAGCCAGCCTGTCAAGAAGGACATCAGTCAGGTTGAATGCTTCAAGTGCAAGAAGATGGGGCATTATGCAAATGAATGCCCAGAAAAGAAAGTTGAAGGACCCAACAATCCCAACCCTTTTCAGAAGGGACAAGTGAACCACATCAATGTGGAGGAAATTTATGAGGAGCCTGATGCTGTTGCTGGTAAGTTCAGACTCAATTCTATTCCAGCATTTGTTCTTTTTGATACTGGAGCATCGCATTCATTCATATCAAAAGCATTTGTTGATAGAAATGGGTTTCCAATTGAAAACATCGGGTGTCCAATAAAGGTTAGTTCTCCAGGTGGAGATATGATAGTAAGTCTTGGATGCCGGGATCTAGTAACAGAGTTTGGAAAGCATAAGTTTCCAGTGAGTCTAATAATCCTAGATTCCCAAGGACTGGACGTAATATTGGGAATGGATTGGATGGCTAAGTATGAAGGAATACTAGATTGTGCAAATCGTACTGTCGCACTCACAACCTCGGAAAGAAAACGGATTAAATTCAAGTCTAACTTTGAATCAAAAGGGAGTAAGCTAAATTCTCTTAAGGGGGTTAGCATAGACAGTGTGCCAGTTGTGAGTGAATATCCGGATGTATTTTTGGAAGAATTACCGGGAATGCCACCAGATAGAGATGTGGAGTTCCTTATTGATTTGCTACCAGGATCTGGACCAATAGCAAAGAGACCGTACAAGATGTCAGTTGATGAACTGAAAGAACTCAACAAACAACTTGGAGAAAAGCTACAGAAAGGTTTTATTCAACCAAGTTCTTCATCTTGGGGAGCCCCAGTTTTGTTCGTGGAGAAGAAAGATAGAAGTCAAAGGTTGTGCATAGATTACCGTTCACTGAATGAGGTGACTATCAAGAACAAATACCCTTTGCCTAGAATCAATGACTTGTTTGATCAGCTAGAAGGAGCTTGTGTGTTCTCAAAGATTGATCTCCGGTCAGGCTATTTTCAACTCAAGATAAGAGAACAAGACATACCTAAGACAGCTTTCACCACAAGGTATGGATTGTATGAGTATACCGTGATGCCATTTGGTTTAACCAATGCTCCAGCATACTTTATGAATATGATGAACAAGGTATTCATGGAATTTCTTGATAAATTTGTTGTCGTTTTCATCGATGACATTTTAATCTACTCCAAGAGCAAAGAAGAACATGAAGGACATTTGCGATTGATACTCGAGAAGCTTAGAGAGCATAAACTGTATGCCAAATTCAGCAAGTGCGAATTCTGGCTAAATGAAGTTGGATTTCTTGGTCATGTTATGAAAAAAGATGGTGTAGAAGTTGATCCTGCTAAAGTTTCAGCTGTAACTGAATGGGAATCTCCCAAGTCAGTGAAAGAAGTTCGTAGTTTCCTTGGCTTAGCAGGTTACTACAGAAGGTTCATTGAGAATTTCTCCAAGGTAGCTAAGCCTATGACAGAATTGAAGACAAGAAATTTGCTTGGTCTGAAGGTTGTGAACTCAGCTTTCAGGAATTGAAGAAGAAACTTGTGACAGCACCAGTCTTGTGTTTGCCAGACTTGGAAAAAGATTTCCAAGTATATTGTGATGCATCTCATCATGGTTTGGGAGCAGTACTTATGCAAGAAGGAAAAGTTGTGGCATATGCCTCGAGACAACTCAAAACTCATGAAGTGAACTATCCTACTCATGATTTGGAGTTAGCCTCTGTTGTCCATGCCCTCAAAACATGGAGACACTACCTTTTGGGTAAGCGTTGTGAAGTGTTCACATATCACAAGAGTTTGAAGTATATCTTCACCCAGAAGGAAATTAATATGAGACAAAGAAGATGGCTAGAACTCATTAAGGACTATGACTTGAGTTTGCAATACCATCCCGGTAAAGCAAATGTTGTAGCGGATGCCTTAAGTCGTAAGGTTTTTGTGAATGGCCTTACAAAAGGAGAATTGCCAGATGATTTGTGTGCCCAATTTAGAGATCTCAGATTGGAGATTGTGCCCGAAGGACATCTCATGTCTTTGGATGTTCAACCCACTTTGCTGGACAAGATCAAAGAAACCCAGAAGATTGATAAAGAAATCGAAGAGATTAAAGAAAAGATTGGCAAAGGAAAAGCCAAAGGGTTCCGTGAAGACGAACAGGGTACTTTATGGCATGGAAAACGTATCTGTGTTCCACAAGATCCGGAGGTTCGGAAACTGATTTTGCAAGAAGCACACAACTCTCCGTATTCCATTCATCCGGGTAACACCAAAATGTACATGGACATGAAGGAAAGATTTTGGTGGAATAATCTCAAGAAGGACATCGCCGAACATATTGCTTTGTGTGATGTGTGTAGTAGAGTGAAAGCGGAACATCAGAAACCAGCCGGATTGCTTCAACCACTACATATTCCTGATTGGAAGTGGGACAAGATTGGTATGGACTTCATTACCGGAATACCAAGGACCAGATCAGGGTATGATTCTATTTGGGTAGTAGTGGATCGCCTAACTAAAGTGGCTCATTTCATACCCGTGAAGACAACTTATACAAGTGCTAAGTTGGACAAGATCTACATGAGTAGAATTGTATGTCTACATAGCGTGCCCAAGAGCATTGTGTCTGATAGGGGAACTCAATTCACTTCCCATTTTTGGAGACAGTTACATGAGTCATTGGGAACGAGGTTGGAATTCAGCACTGCTTTTCATCCTCAAACTGATGGACAGACATAAAGAACTAATCAGATTCTTAAAGACATGTTGAGGGCATGTGCCCTAGACTATGGAGCTAGTTGGGATGAAAGTCTGCCTTATGCAGAATTTTCCTATAACAACAGCTATCAAGACAGCATTGAGATGGCACCATTTGAGTTTATCTACGAGAGAAAGTGTACCACCCCATTATTATGGAATGGTGTGGGAGAAAGAAGTTTGTTCGGACCGGAACTTATCAAAGAAGCCGAAGAGAAAGTCAAGTTGGTTAAAGACAGATTGAAGATAGCACAGTCCCGACAGAAAAGCTACGCGGACCCCAAGCGTAGAGAAGTCACCTAGGAAGTTGGTGATAGAGCTTACCTTAGAGTGTCACCACTTCGTGGAGTGAAAAGGTTTGGGGTCAAAGGAAAATTGGCCCCAAGATATGTTGGGCCATTAAAGATTCTAAGTCGCAAAGGAGAAGTTGCTTACGAACTTGAGTTGCGAGAGTCTTTGTCAGCTGTCCATAATGTGTTTCACGTGAGTCAGCTTAAGAAATGTCATCCAGAAATGGAAGAAACTTCTTTGAAGGATACTATACCTTTGGAAGAGGTTCAGTTGGAGAGTGACCTCACTTATGAGGAGAAGCCTATCAAGATTCTTGAGACTGCAGAAAGAGTCACACGGACTAAGACTATCAAGTTTTGCAAAGTACAGTGGAATCATCATACCGAAGAGGAAGCAACTTGGGAAAGAGAAGATGATCTTCGGAAAGACCACCCTCACCTATTTGCTAGCCAACCCGAATCTCGAGGGCGAGATTCACCTTAAGGGGGTTAGATTTGTAACATCACTAAAATCATGTTTCAGACTCATGCATATCATCCATGCATCCATGATCATTTAGAATTTCATTTCAAAAATCATTTCAAAAACAGGAGCATTGTTGCTCAATATTTTATGTAAGTTTACTCAAGCCTTGTGCTACTTGTTTTTGAGAAAGGTTCTGTTAACCATTCAGTATTGATTAGAATCCAAACCCAAGTGATTTCAAAATTTTGAGCAAAGTCTCAAAGCAAAATATGAAATAAAACCAGTTCTATGCCTATTATCACACCTCATAAAGGCATGGTTTTATTTTATTTTCAAAAGACCCAAGTGTGTTTGAGTGAACAGATGTGTTTGACACTTATTTGAGTACAAGATTTATTGTACATGGTTTTATTTTATTTTCAAAAGACCCAAGTGTGTTTGAGAGAACAGATGTGTTTGACACTTATTGGATTCAAACAGATTTGAATTGAAGTTTGAAAACCATTTTAGAAAAGCAAAAAGAAAAAGAAAAAGATTAAAAGAGGAAAAAAAATAAGCCTTAGCCGAATCTGGCCCAACTGGCCCAGCTAAGCCCAGCACCCCACCCCGCGAACTGTTTTTCTTCACTCGCCCCAGCACCCCCTAGCTCGCTGACAGTCTGGACCCACCTCCTCTCCTTTCCTCTCGCTGACAACCACGGCCCACACGACCATCGTCGTCTCCACCCTGCGACTGGTTCATCCCCAAATCACGCGGGCGTTTCCTGTTTGATTCGCGTCGTCAATTCCCGTTCAATGCTGGAGTGATTCACGCCCCCACCTCGCCTACTTAAACCCCCTCTGCCCCCTCTCCTTTTTCCCCCAGACCCCGAGCATAGAACGCCCCCAGGCTGCGAGAAATCCTCGCCGCAACCCCGCTGCTCCGACGACCTCGCCGACGAATTCCGGTGAGAACCGCACTCCCCTCTGCCCGTGGTTCATACTGGCTTGCTCTGCATCTCCGTGCGCATCTACTGACGCTTTCTGTTTGCTCGCGCATGTCCTGTAGCCTCGGCAACGTCAACAACTGAGCTCCACCGCTCTCTGCTCGAACTCCGGCGATCTTTCCCCGTAAGTTCCAGCCTCCCCTTGCCCTCTGTTTGATACGCGTAAGATCCCTAGCGTCCTGCGCATCTAACGGTACCCTCCCTTTGTCTTAGTGTGGCTCAGAACATCGCCAACGTCGACGAGCCGAAGCCACAGCCGCCAGGGACTACTCCGACGAGCAATACGCGACGGCTCCGTGCGCCCCTTCGCCAACCAAGGACACGTCGAGCTTCTCCTCGTCACTGCGGTTCTGGTGAGCATCTTCCCACCTCTTCGGGCGCCCTAGTTCGCCGGCACTGCCACTGTCAGAGCGCGTCTCCGCCAGTTGCCGCCGCTAGCGCCGCCCGTCTGTGGTCGATTAGATCAGGGCCGTAGGATTTAGATCTGATGAGTAAGATTAGATCTGTGTCGAAGAGGTACGCGTTAGATCTGGCCATGCATCTTCATTTAAATCGTGTGGCTCTTGTTGATCGATCGGCCCGAACCAGTACGGGCCAATTAGAACAAGACGCGTGGCAGCAGTTAGATTTAAAAGACAGAATTTGAATCTATTAGATGTTCAAATTTAATTTGGCTATAACTTTTGATCCACACGTTAGAATTTGACAAATTTTATACCGTTGGAATCAGGAGAGCAAGCTCTTTATAAATATGCAATGTGTTTAATGTTTTGCTTCTGTTAAAATGGTTTTATTTGCAGAAACTTGTGTAGGTCTAAATTGAGTATATGAAATGTTTTGAAAATGATTTAGGGTTTAAATAAATGTTGTTTGGCAAGTTTTTAACTTGTTAATGAACCAGTACTGTTTACTTGCTTGGTTGAGTTTTAAAAAATCATCACATACCATGTTGCATGCATGCATATATTTTTGGTTGTATATGTTTTGTATGTAATTTGTTGCTATAATTCTTTGTGTAGATTTTGGTGCTAGTGATTGTGATTGTGAAGAGTGTGACTACTCTCAAAACTACCAAGGCAAGTGGTACTTCATGAATATTATTATTCATATGTTTTTACTAAGCATTAGAAATATTTTGTACACTTGCATGTTATATTTTGCTTCTATGCCATGTTGGGAAATCCTAGTAGATGTAGAATTTCTAGGAAATTTCTAAGTTAAGATACTATCTATGCCATGCTTAGCCTAGCTAGTAGCAACCAAGGGTTGGTGAAATATATACATGCTATGATGAAAATATTTCTAAGTCTTTGGACTTGTATTTTGCCTAATAAAACCACTAAGTAAATGAAACACCTGGGTGGAAAGGAAGGAATGGTTTGTGTTGAGTGGTTACACAAGGCCAGGGGACTGGTGAACCTTGTGTATCTCACTTGTGGAAAGCCACCCAGGAACAAAGATATTTTAGAGGCCAAGTGTTGAGAAGCTTCTAGTGCAGCCACTTGGCAATATGGGCTATGCCTGGATCACATAGGTTGCTAGAACTTAGCCATTTGGACAGTTGTTGGTAGTGGGAATGATAGGTTGGAGCGCGTCCATTTGGTCTAAGAGAAGGCTTCTGAAAGGTCCTTTCTTGGTGAAAATCAAGTCTGGTGGGGAAAGTGCACAACCTCTGCAGATGGAAAAATCTAAGTACTTAGCCATGTCCCTGGAAAAGGACAACTTGAGCATCAAGACATGGAAGCTATCAAGAATCTCCTCATCCCAATTTCTAAGTAAAATTTGTGGGTGAACAAGGGTAAAGGACCTCAATGTCTATTGGTGGTTCCTTGGGAAAAGTTTTGTCAAAGAAAAACTTAGTGAATTCAACTAATAGGCAAAACCTATTTCGAGCAAAGCAAGCCAAGCTACACTTAGCCAAATTGCATGTAGTATTTAGTCCACCTAAATTATACTAAGGTATCACTTGCCAATACTATTCCAATGTATTGACCCACTGTGGCTGTAACTTGTGATGTTGCAGGTTACTCTGATGAGGATTAGGAGTCATGAGTCTACACTCAACATGTTTGCCTATTGCACATGAAGATGTAGACTTTTATTTATTTACTTATTCAAACTCTTGTATTAGGCCTGTGGCCTTGGAGTTGTAAAGACTATGTTTGTATCTGGAATGCCTGTAATAATGACCTTTGTATATGTGTACTTCATCTTAAACTGTAGATGCTAGCAATGATCCAGGGACTAGAATTACAATCACAAGGATCCTTTTCCTTTATAAAGGAGGGATCTTACAGCCTCCCTGATTTGAACTCAATAACTTTTCTTGAACTATCTTCCATTAATCACGATGCTAGGTCCCACATACTAGCCTCTCATTAAAAGAGTCGTGTGTATGATGGAATTTTTCCTTCGCTCCCGCTACCCTGTTCCGAACTTGATTGCGCTGCCGTTTAGTCACGCATCTGGATCCACATGTCATCCTCTCATTAGAAGAAACATGTGTATGGTGGATTTTTTGCCCTCGGTCGCCCTACCCTATTCCAAACTTGATAGCGCTGCTAGGTGCATAATCACGCAGCTGGACCCCACGTGTCATACTCACATTAGAAGAAACGTGTGTATGATGAAATTTTTGCCCTCGGTCGCTCCTCCGAGTTAACATGATAGCGTTGCCGCTGCATCAGCCGTTTATACAGGTTGGTGGGTCCCATATGTCAGCCTCACATTAAAAGAAAAGTGCGTATATGATGAATTTTTTTCTTCTCTAGCGCTACCCTGTTCCAAACTAGATAGCGTTGCTCGACTAATCTCCGTGTTCTAGAATAATGTGTGCATGTTAGCCTTTTTTTCTCGCTCGCGCCTATCTTATTCGAACTTGGCAACGTTGCTTGATGCATCACCTATATAAGGCATTTCTGGTGGGTCCCATATGTCAACCTATCTATAAATGAAACGTGTTACGATGGAATTTTTTCAACCGCCTCCGTTGTTCTGACTTTGGTCCGTAGCTATGTCCCAGATGTTAGCAACCTCTATGTAGGAAACGTGTCTACGCCTGGTCCTAGATGTTAGCCTCTATTTGAAAGAAACGTGTGTATGTTGGACTGTTTTTTCTAGTTGAGTCCGCCGTGATGACCTTGACAACATTGGTGACTTTTTTTAGGGGAAACGTATCTATGATGCAGCAGCATTTTACCTCACTACAAGAAATGTGTCAACGTGTGACGTTCTAATTTTGACGATGGCAAAAATCGTCATAAATTTTATAACGATGGCAAAAATCATCATAAATTTTATGACGATTTGCACAAGATCGTCGCTAGCCACTCCAAGTGGGCCAAACCCCTTCAAAATTATGACGATTGGCTTAGAATCATCCTAATTTTGTTAATTGAAATCGTCATAATGTGGCAGATCAACCCAAAGATGTTATATTTACTCGACTACAATGTTCTAAAATCGTCATGACAAACTATAATATTTTTATTTTAAATAGCATGCTGACCGGACAGACATATCAGAAGACTTTCACCAATCGTGTCAGGTCTATATGTCAAGTTCTGCCTAGCTGGCACGCGACATGTCAAGTGTCTAGGAACGTTAAGTGGACACAACCAAACTTGGACGGGAACAAAGAACAAAAATAATTGGCCAAGTTTCGAACAAGTGACCTCCCGCGATCTCATGCCAGTGCTAACCAGAAGGCCACAACTTCCTTACAGACAAAATGCTACGCTGCTTCTTTTTAAGACAAACTTGTTACTAGATAAGCACAATGAAAAATAAGCAAAAAGAGGGCGATGCGCGGGAATGAAACCAGAGACCTTGCACAATCACACGCATGCGCTGACCATAAGGCCACAACATGATTCTTGACAAAATACGTTGTCTGTTCTAAATATATATTAATTACTAGGTGGGCACATGGAGAAAAAAGAAAAAAACAATGTGTTGCGTGGGTTTCGAACCAGTGACCTCTTCATTAAGCAAGTAGACAACTAACATCGCTAACCACAAGACCAAAAGAAACTTCGTGTAATAAGTCTAGACTAGCCCCTTTTACCAAAATCAGTTAGTTGCAGGGAAAAATCTCACGTGTGTGAGTTGGGGTCAGCTGACACCAATGGGTCCCAGGTTGCAACAAAGAGGGCCTTATAAATTTCAAATATGAACCCATTCTCCAAAACTTTCTGACCCCGTCAAAGCGTCAAAGCCCGGCTGGACAGAAACATTATTTGTCATGGACATAGAAGCGTGAGACTGGCCCATGCTAATCCTTGCGGACTAATTGTATTTTCTAAAATCTATTCACATGTATAGGCTTATAGCCAATTCCTTCTCTCTAGTCAGCTGTCTAGTAATTAGACAATCGATAAGCACCAATGTCTAATTTCTTTGTAATTTTTGCATCTATCTCAATCCAAAAATCAATTTGGTTGTGCCAGTTTGGTCAATGTCTCTTGAATTGCTTGTGCCAGTTTCAAAATGCATTCAAAAAGACGGGTGTGATCAAACTATGGTCAAATTACATTGTTTGGATCTTTTTAAATTTTTTAGCCCATTTCAAACTATGGTCAAAACAGCGGGCATGAAGCTTCTTAGGTAGGGGATGAGTCTCACTAAACTCGCATCGGATATCTAGTAAAATAGCATATTGTGAACCTAAAAATGATTTTTGCAAAAAATTATGAGCTTTAGATCATGTACCTATAGTTCAAATCAGACCCATTTCCTACCCATTCGGCAGAAATTTGTTTTTTACGAGTGGTGGACGGAAAGGTTTGAGATACCCTGGATCGGATTTGTTTATTTAATTTGGTCTAGTATTTTTTAAATATGGGTTGGCGCCATTTTGAAACTTTAATTTGGTGGTTGCATCACAAATCGTACTGTTTTTGGCGCTCGGAAAATGGAAAATGGTTTTTCCGTATAACGAAAAGAAAAACTTCCTCCTGCGACATTGTTCACCATCCCATGATACATAAGTTCGCATAATATGGGACATTATCACAAACTATGTCGTGATTCTGTTAATAATATTAGTCGTTTGGCCCGAAAGCCATGGAACCTCACACATGATAGGTCATTTCTGAGAAGGTTTTTTTGAGACACTTGCAATTTACTAAGTTTGTTATTTTTCATTGAAACTACGTCACATAATAAGACACCACACGAACGATTTGCATTAATAGGACAATTTTTGAATTTTTTATGCCCGTTTCAATCTATGATCAAAATGGCAGGCATGAAGGTTCTTAGCTAGGGGCTGAGCCTCGCTAAAATCACATCGGATCTCTAATAAAATAGCATATTGTGAACCGAAAAATCATTTTTTCAAAAAATAATGAGCTTTAGATCATGTTCGTGTAGTTCAAATCGGACCCCTTCCTACCGATTCGGCAGGAATTTGTCTTTTTTTTCTAGGGGTGGACGGAAAGGTTTGAGATACCCTATTTGGGACGTTTTTCATTTAATTTGGTCTAGTATTTTTGCAAAATGGTTTGACACCATTTTGAAACTTTAATTTGGTGGTTGCTTCACAAAACGTCCCATTTTTGTCGCTCGAAAAATGGAAAATGGTTTTTCCGTGCGATGAAAAGGAAAACTTCCTCCTGCAACAATGTTCTCCATCCCATGATATATATGTGTGCATAATATGGGGACATTATCACAAAATATGGCGTGATTCTGGCAATAACATTGGTCATTTGGCCCGAAAGCCAAGGAACCTCACAAATGATAGGTCATTTCTGAAAAGGTTTTTTCGAGACACTTGCAATTTACCTAGTTTGGTATTTTCATTCAAACTACATCACATAATAAGACACCACGCGAATGATTTGCATTAATCGGATAGTTTTTGAATTTTTTATGCCTGTTTCAATCTATGGTCAAAACCACCGGCATGAAGGTTCTTAGCTAGGGGTTGAGCCTCGCTAAAATCGCATCCGATATCTAATAAAATATCATATTGTGAACCTAAAAATGATTTTTGCGAAAAATTATGAGCTTTAGATCATGTACCTATAGTTCAAATCGGACCCACTTCGTGCCGATTTGGTAGAAATTTGTGTTTTTCGCCAGGGGTGGACGGAAAGGTTTGAGAAAACCCATTTGGGACGTTGTTCGTGTAATTTGGTCTAGTATTTTTGAAAAATGGGTTGACACCATTATGAAACTTTAATTTGGTGGTTGCTTCACAAATCACACCTTTTTGGCGCTCGGAAAATGGAAAATGGTTTTTTCGTGCGACGAAAAGGAAAACTTCCTCCTATAACATTGTTCTTCATCCTATGATACATATGTTCGCATAATATGGGGACATTATCACAAACTATGTCATGATTCTGGCAATAACATTGGTCGTTTGGCCCGGAAGTCATGGAATCTCACACATGATACGTCAGTTCTGAGAAGGTTTTTTCAAGACACTTGCAATTTACCAAGTTTGGTATTTTTTATTGAAACTACATCACCTACACCACGCGAAGGATTTGCATTAATCGAACAATTTTTTAATTTTTATGCCCGTTTCAATCTATGGTCAAAATGGCGGGAATGAAGGTTCTTATCTAGGGGATGATCGTCGATAACATTCCATTGGATCTCTGAAGAAATAGCATATTGTGAATCTAAAAATCATTTTTTCAAAAAATCATGGGTATCAGATAATATACGTGTAGTTTAAATCGGATCCACTACCTATCTATTCGGCATGAATTTGTCTTTTTCGCCAGGGGTGGAAGGAAATGTTTGAGCTACCTCGGTTGAGACATTTGTCCATCTAATGTGGCCTATTATTTTAAAAAAATGGAATGGTAGCATTTTAAAACTTTGATTTAGTGTTTGCTTCACAAAACGCCCATTTTTTATCGTCGAAAAATGGGCTCCTAAATCCAGCCAATCAAAAGGGAGGACTAGCCTACCCACGGATTAACCCAGGAGGCCGATCTGAGACATCCATGACTCGTCGATCCAACGGCCAGAAACATCCTCCGCGAGGAGCCTAGCCCATCCACAAACCCACTGCATCGAGTAAATAGAAATACCATCTTAAAAAAGTAAAAACCCACTACAAACCTCGTGTGGTTCCTAGGCTCCCACCCCGAACCCTACCTCCTCTCCTTGTGATCCCCTTTCTTCCCCTCGACCCCTTCTACTCCCTTCGTGCTCTACCGCCCCCATCATACTCGTCTCCACCATGTTCCTCGCGATCTTGATCCAGAGACAAAGCCACCTATCTCTCTTCCTCGCAGCGACATGGCCTTCTCCCAGTCAATCTCCAACGCCGCCATCTAGCCCCTCCAGTCGCGCCGCCGCGCATGAACCCTAGCAGCGCCCCCGAAGGCTTACGCCGGTGATGAACGAGCCCAGCCTCGCACGACCTCCCCCGCGAACCTATTCGCAGTTCACCGGGTGTCGTTGTTGCGCTTCCTCTCTCCCTCCCCCTCTGTATCTGTATCTCTATCTAAATCTCTCTATCTCTCTCTACACTTTGCAGGCACCCCTAGACTTGATGGTGGAGCCTCACCATATCATGGATCAAACTGACAGGAGGTGGATCCCTTCACGGATACGGCGTCACACTTGGAGTAGATAACCAGCCACTCTTCCATGGAAGAACTGCCGTCCAGGTTAGCAAATCTCAACCACCACTCCAGTTCTCCGGCGTATATGGTGACTAGATACTTAGACGAGTCTTGGCAACATCATACTCGTGATTTCTGATAGGTAATGTATGCTCATGGTAGTAAGCTTTGATTCATACTTCACTGTGGCTGAGGCAAATGTATGATGATTACATGACGAGTACTCACATTTGTATCCACCTAACATAAAGCGAGTACTCACATGCCAAATTTGTGTATTTTCTTTGGGCATATCTTTTTGTCTCCAGCCATATAGAATTTTTGGAAGTCCACTAAGTGCTTTGGTTTACGGCTTGATAAGTATGTGTAGTTGGAATTTATGGTGATAACTCAGTACTATATTCTGACATGTTGGCAATATTATGAATATTTTTGGAATTCTCAGCTGAGAACTGCCATCTTTAGTGTTGTTTTGGTTGATAGTATAAATGCATAGCAAAGTTGATCCATGAGGACCCATGAGTTGTCTTATGCTTTATGAATTTTATTATTTTAATGGATGGTTGCTTTATGCTTCTTAGTATCTGGTATGTCGTTCTTTCACTAATGTTTCCTGCTACGCTGTTTAGTAGTCATTTCTTCCGCATGTTGCTAAAACTGTACCATGGTTTAGTTGTTTTCCCCATATGTTAATACTTGGTCATATGCATGTTTTTTGAACAACTTTTCCTTGTATTCTCTTGTACTGATTGCACCCTTTGTTTAATGTCTAAAAAGCAAACGGCAGTAGATTCTACATATCAATATAAAGCTCAGCACAAATGCAAACGGTAGTAGATTCTCAAGTTAGGGTAAAATTTCTCTGGGTTATTTTATACTGCTTTCTCTATCTTTATAGCTATGGGTAGAAACTTATCTTGATATGGGTTGTTGCAATTAGTTCTGAAAAATTCCAGCAACTATGCATGTGTAAGCAATTTTGTAAGTCTTATTGGAGAAACGGATTGCATAATGTAGTACTGTTGCAATTCAGAAGTAAACATAAACAACCTATTGATGTTATGTATTTTTTAGGGTTGATTTGATCTCCCAAGTGTAACTCGATTGGTGCATCTCCTGTTTCGAGTATACTATTTGATTATAAGGAGCAATCTGCAGCCACTAAGTTGCAAGTGGATTATTTTGTAGACTTGCATACGAGTCTTAATCAGATTGTACCATGTGATGCTACTGTCATTGAATTAGTATGACCACCACTAGTATAAGATTGGGTACTGTCATTTTTACTTCTCTATTGTACTTCAAATATACTACTACTATAGTAGCGATGCTTTATTCTGTTGTGCTGCTCATTCAGTATCTCTGTTGTATTAGATGGTTGTAAAACCATTGGATATGTTCTTCTATAGCATGAAACTAAACTGGGATTTGGTTTTGTTCTACAATTCCCTTGGCTATGGAGGGAGGTCTTAACCATGTCGGCTACAACAAGATCCTCCACGCGTACCATGACAACTTCTACCCTCACGTCACCATCAGTGTGCTTCTTTGCATGGTGTTTTCTTCCTGCGTCTAGCTGTTGTTTAAGTGTAGTAGGTATAAGAAGTATTGGATGTGAATAGAAAATGTTTCTTTCAGATAAATGACTAACTGTGTTTATATTTTTATGCCTAATAATCTTTACATTCAAGAAAGTTGATTTAACTATACTATGGACAAATAATTTTCTTTTCATTACAGTATAAGAATAATAGTTCTGTATTTAATGTGTATTGATTAATGATAGACTAATCAATATTGTTCCTCTCTATTTGCTGTAAGTTGTTTATATACCCCATGTTTTCCACTCTTTTAATAACCTTGTGTTGTTTGAATTAGCAAGAGAATGCAACATATAGCCAATTTAAGTCGGGGGTGAACAACGAGTTCCCAGCTTCTTCTTGATGTTGTCATAATCAAAGAATTAGCATCCTTCATATAGTACCGACAAGAAACTGACTTGGCTTGTGGTGTTTAGTGTCATTTTGAACCATTTGACTAGTGTTGCTTTTTAACCTTCTGGATGTCATGTGGAGTTATGTAATGGTTGTAAGTAGAAATTCTGGAGTGTATTGTTCGGTTGTTGTGTTATTCACGATATTTAAAATATTACTGAGATTACTTGAATGGATAATTTCCATTGTCATGTACTTGACTGAATATTAGCTTCCATGGAAATTTCTGGATATGTGTGCTGGACCGTGTACTAACTGGACCTTTTAAAAGCCATGGCCCAACAATACTTGAATGGGTAATAAACAATAAACTATAATTTTGTCAATTTTCAAAAACAAAATGGTCTGTGAAAGGTCAAGGCCAAGGACTATAAAGGCCAAGGCCCAATATTGAAATATATGGTAAAAGGCCAAGCCCAAAGGAAAATGTACATTGAAAAGGCTAAAAGAAAAGAAAAAAGGATGGATTATTAGACTTGGCCCATATAAGCGACTGAATTGGATCGGGCTGATTTCACGCTAAGACGATTTCGTTTCATCAAAATTTTTCCACGTCAGATCCGCCACGTAGGATCTGACCTGGAAAGGCTAGACAACCCATGACGATATTGAATCGTCATAACGGTTATGACGATCCAATATCGCCATAGACGATTATGACGATTTCATGAAAAACATCATAAGATCTGTTTTTCGTCATAAGATCGTCATATATTATGGATAATGACATTCAGTGACGAAAATGGAGGGTCATGTATCAGTAGATTCCATATAGTGCCTGGACCCTAGATGTTAGCCTTATAGAGAACAAAAAATGTTAATCTACACTCTAATGTTGGGTCCCACATGTCATCCTTCTATGTACATGAAACGTGTCTATGCTGGGTCCCATATTGCAGCCTTCTCTGTGCAGAAAACGTTTCTATGCTGGGTCCACACGTCAGCCACTATTTGAATTAAATTTTCCATGTTGGGTCCCACATGTCATCCTCTATTTGAATTAAACGTGTGTATATATGTTGGACTATTTTTTCTAGTCTAGTCCTCAGTCCTAACCTTGACAACATGGCTAGATGCAACAACAGTTTATATGGGTCCCAGATGTAAGCCACTATTTGAATTAAACGTGTCCATGCTGGGTCTCACATGTCAACCTCTATTTAAATTAAATGTGTGTATATATGTTGGACTGTTTTTTCGAGCCGACTCTGCTATCCTGACCTTGGCAACATTTCTAGATGCAGCAGCAGTTTATCTGGGTCCTAATGTCAGCCTGAGAGTACAAAAAGTAACTCAATATTAACACAAATTGCCTAGCATTCGAACTCGAGACCTCACCACCGGTTGACTGGGTATCTTGTCACTACGGCATAAATGTCTAATTGAATAGAGTCGTTAAGCCTTGCTATTATAACTTATTGTCTTGTCTTCTTAAAAAGACTTTTTTGAACATTTTTATCTCCCATCAAATAATAAGGCGGCACTCCTGATAGCTAAACTAAAAACTATAGGCGCTGTAAACAAATGTGCTGGTAGAGTTTTTTAAAAAATATTGAGAGGTGGGGGGCAATATCCAAAAGGCTATTCTCCATGGGATCATTTCTCAAATTTCCCTAGGCTATGGTCAGCAGTCCTCTTATACGCTAAAAGGCCGAATTAAAATGTTCTAGGCTAAAGAGGGGCAAATGAGCTAGATTTCTTCTCCTGGTATATAAAATTGCATTTTGTTGTGGCTCGGACGGATTCAAAACAAAGATCTCAGAGTGGACGATTCAGCAATACTTCAAATTGGCCGATTCGAAACAAAAATATCGACAGAGACCCAGTTCGTAGTCAGCCGCACTTAACATGTTCAGCAACATTTCAAAGTGTCCAATTCAACAATACAGACACTGAAATTCAATACAAGTACAAAGATAATCAGTTCTTGATTCACTTTGCCCTTTTCTCCGAACACACATCATTGGAGCATGCAAAACTGACGATATATACTGCTTTTCTGTGCAGATCTCGTTTTTACATCCATGCCAGTGTCACCAATATATATGCAACCCAAAATTCCCATGCCTCATCTAGATTGTGACAAGGCCTTATTTCAAAACAAAAGCAAGATCGGCCATCTACTGCCCTTGATCTAAACATGTACCAATACATCAGTACTAGTTTTACAAAATACTTTAGTAATAAAAATGACAAAACATTTGACAGATTCACTAGCATTTGAAATATTTGGTGGTACGGAATAAAACAGAAAAATATCAACATATTCCCATTACATAATCAGTGGAACTTGACAGATTCACCAGCATTTCAAAGTGACTGATTTAGTAGTACAGATAATGACCAAAAGAATTTACATATTTAACAATGCAGACATTCAAATTCAATAGATGTAGTAAGGCCATAATTCAAATGGAAAAAGAGACCATATTGTGGCCATGCTGTTCCGAAAGAAGAGCAAGACCATCTACTGTGCTTGATCTAAACAAGTACCAGTACATCACTATTAGTTCTAAAAAATACTTTTGTAATAGCAACAGAACATTAGATAGATTCACTAGCATTTGAAATATTCAGCAGTACAGAATAAGAAAAAAAATCGACAGATTCCTAGTTCATATCTAGCGACACTTAAACGACTGATTAGCACTTCAAAGTGACCAATTCAGATTGTATTTTTCTCGGAACACTCGATTATTGGAGCAAGCAAAACTGACGATCAAGTCTGCTTTTGTGTGCATACCTCCTTCTCACATCAATGTCTATGTGTGTGATCTCCATAGGCAACTAAAAATTCCCAAGCCTCGTCTAGATTATGAGTTTATGACAAGGCCTAGTTACAAAAGAAAATCAAGACAAATTTTCACTTGATCTAAACAGTACCAGTACTATAACTCCAAATTTTAGGGGGAAATAAAACTTTCTAAGTTAATCAAGCCAATGTCTGTTTAATTAGTTAGTTTGTATGATCCTTAGTTTTGCCTGGTTTAGACTCTGTGCTTACCATATTAGAGTGTCCTAGTGGTTCTTACACTTAGGATTAGGTTTGGTTAAACCCTAGCACCACCCTAGTGGGTGTTTTGGGAAAAATCAGAGAAGGATCACCATGTTTGATCAAGCCCCAAACCCTTGGGCCATAAAATCCCCATGCCTCTCTACCTTGCCATGAGCACAAGCAAACCCACAAGGCACCTGGTTAAACCCCAACCTTGTTTCCATTTCATGTTGGTGCTATGAATACAATTGGCAAGTATAGCAAATGGTCACATTATATCCTACCCACTTTAGATGAAGCTTGCAAGCTATTGGAGTTGATCCATGAGGCAACCAGGGCTTGGACTCACTCACCTCACCTCCCTCTACACCCCCATATACCTACCTTTGCCATTCGTGGCTTGTGCTCGACGTGAGCATCGGACAAAGTCGCCCCCAAGCGTGTGCCGCTCAAGATCATCCCACACCCCTTCCCACTCCCTAAACCCCGCGGCAATGCACACATGCACATGGCACGTCTCTAGCACTGCAAAACCCCCTCTCTCCACCACCCTGACTACCCCATTGATCACCCTAGACAAGAGAGAGAGAGAGTGGCAGGACGGAAGATCGGCAAGATTTGCATGGCCACCCTCTTGCCCCACTAGCCACTATGCTGTTGTGTCCTTGGGCCCGCGCAGCTCGTGTCTTCCCCATGCCCCGCCCACCCCTCTCCCTCGCTCACCAGGCGCCTTCCCTACCCCCAAACCTTGCCGGCCACGTCACCGTGGCGACATCGCACGCTCCCGCGTCCCTCAGTTCCCCGGTGCAGAACGACAGCTCGCGCGCGTAGGGGATGTAGCAAACCGACCTCTCCACCACCCCAAGTCTATACCTAGCCCTCCCTAGCTCGCTCTTACGCCGACCATGATGTGACCCGGCGTCGACCACCTGACGGGCAAAGGCGACGTTGGGACAGCCCGCGCCATCCTGAGGCCGTGTGCTGGTCCACATGCCTCTTAACCCCCTGGCTCACAGCGACCCACACCTTCCCTCTTTAGGTCCAGCCGCACTCTCCACCCTCACCATGGATGACCCCTGCACTCGGTGCACCGAGCCGATGCTACCGCCCCTCGTTTGGATCTGCATCATCGACCGTGTCAAACCACGCCCTCCCCGACGCTGATCCACCCCTAGGTGAGCCTCCCCGAACCTACCTAGTAGCCTCTAGGGTTCGTCGCCGGCGACACCACCCTCGCGAGGAAGACAGGCCCTGTGCTGTTGTATTTTTCAGATTTGATGACCCACGACGCTGCTTACCCCTTCGCCATCCCACAGACGCTGACGCGCGGGGCCCCACCGAGGATTTGAAATCCCCAGCAACCACGTACGCTTCCGCGCGAGTGGGCCGGCCTAGCTCCTGCGCGGGCCCTGTCCAGGCCCTAGATCCACTCAGCCACTTTTCCCTTTTTCATTTTTTTTAAATCCCAGAAAGTTGTGCTACAGATTTAAATCTGCCAAAAATCACCAAACCTCAGTTTTACCTGATTCAAACTCTAAGATTTAGCCTTTTAAAATCCCGTTCACCTCCCACAGGTAACTTGCCAAAATAATGGGTGTAGTTTCCCTGAGAATTTTTGGAATAAAATGAGGTAGTTTTCACTGTTTTATTTTTTGTAATTTTTCTGCAAGTCAAAAAAATATGAAACCACTTCCTAGGCCTTCCTTTTTAACCTACCTATCCAGTAAAATTGGAATCACACCTTTAGGAGTTGCTTAGAACCTATGGTAATTTCTACAAGATTGGGACAAAAGCTTCTTGCATAAATTATAGAAGCTTCTGTGAAGCCCCTGTTGTAGTAATTCCAACTCCAGGAGATGAGCACCATCTATACCTACTCACTCCTAGTAGGACATAATTTTTGAAGTGTTACTTCAAAACTGGGTTTTATTTGAGTGTTTCTAGCCTTTTCTGCAATGTTTATTTTGCTATAAATCAACCATAATAGCAAAAATTGTGAATCCAATTGGGTTAGCTTAAGATTTCAGTCACCTACCCAGCCATATTATTTTTTGTCACTGTTCACTTGAAGAAAAGAGCTGAAACACTTGTTTGCTTGCTAGACTAGGGTTCACTATTAATTTCATCTTATTTGCTAGGAGTGCCCTAATTAGTTGCTTCCAACGGCCTTGGTTTGCTAGTTTCGGTAGCAATAAATGTGTATTATGGTTTGCCAAGTTGAGTACTTGTTCTGTACTGATTGCCTTGTTTGCTCCGTGTTTGATTTGTGGTATGTTATTTGATCGTTTATTTCCTTTCACGACGATAGATACGAACGAGGAAGGATACGAGGAAGGTGATTGGGAGTATCTTCAAGAAGGAGATCAGGGACAAGTTGCCCATGAAGGCAAGGCACCTTTATACTCACAACCCTTGCCCTACTATTTTACTATGCATTATTTTACCAACTTTATTTTATACAGGGCATTATGCGTTTGTGAAAGTGTTTTATATCTAGTAGTGACCTAACTCTTCCATGTCATTACATGATTGTACTACTAGTACAATATCCTTGACAATACCCATTTACCCCTAGTATGATAGATGGTGTAACACACCATGCCCCTTTGGAAGCCCTGTTTTAGCCAAAGCAAAAAGTATAGGATGGGAAGACCCCGGAAAAAGTCTTAAAAACATTGTTTTATGAGAAAACCTTGGTAAGGCTTGACCTACCAAGTGGTTTGGAAAATGAGAAAACTTTTGTTTAATAAAACTGTCGGACAAAAGATGGAGGAAAAATGTTTACGAAAACACACCCGGTTCTTTGCAGTTTTGCTAGAACAATTAACCCGTGCAACCACATTACTCTGGAATGGGACGGGGCTAGGCTGGAAGTTTGTCTAATCTGGTATAGGTGTCTCAAACTACTACGGGGGAGAACAGATCCCCGGAGGCTTGGCTTTCTCCTGTACAGGCCCATGTAAAACATTGGTCTTGAGAAGGTAAATACCGTCTAATGGCGACCAATGATACTATGAACCCCTCATTGAACGCGCACACCCTGAAACGCGCTCCGGTTGACTTGTGACTATATAGGGCATCCCGGTTTTGAGGAGATTAACTTCATAGGGTAGGCATTTGTGTCGGAGAGGGCATTTGGAAAGTCTTGACCGGTTACTCTACCCACGATCAGTGTAGATCAGGGACGGGTAATCAGATGGTGTGGATAAAGTGTAAAACCTCTGCAGAGTGTAAATCTATTCGAATAGCCGTGTCCACGGTCATGGACGGTTGGGAAGGTTGCTGTAGAGCGGTGCTGGTTTTGATTTTAAAAAGGACTTCGGAAAAGCAATGGCTCGAAAAATGTTTTGACCATGGGATTATCGGGAAAATGGAGGAAGCAGTTTGGTCGTGAGATGACCGGAAGGAAAAAAACAAATGGGTGACCTAATCCTAGTGATTTCCTAAAACTTTTCCAAAAGGCTTCCAAAATGTTTTAAAAAAGTGTTCCACAAAGATATAGAGACATGCTATATCTACAAGAGAAACTAATTTACAAAAGAACCTCTTATGGAGCCATCCTACCACAGCCATACTTCATATCCTTTACTTATTGATATCTTAAAGTGGTTTGCGAGTACATTCAAAGCACTCACCCACATTGTCGCTGGCTATTTACTTGGCCAGATTATGAGCAGGAAGATGGGAATAACGAAGGTTACGACGTCGACTTCGCGAACTAGGGCATTACTCCGAGTCAGGAACCCTTTGGGCTATGGCATGACTCGGGCCTTCTGTGTTTAGTGTTTCCGCTGCTACTATCTATTTGTGCCCATGTGGCCCCTTTGTAAGACTATCTATGTAAGACTTGATGTTCGGTACTAAAATGGATGTGTACTTTGATACTATGTCGATTATGCTCCACGAGTCACTGATCATGGGATCGTGGTGGTTGGCATAATGGGTTATCCCAGACCGTAAACCTAGGGTGCCACTGACTTGGTATCAGAGCCATCCTGACTGTAGGAGCCCCTAGATAGAGTGGACGTTAGTCGAGGACCTAAAACTATTTTCATCAACAAAATGAAGAACATTAGTATTTGCAAATATAATGCTTATGTCTTCCCTCCTCTATTTTCAAAAAGCTACCTACATAAAACTTCCGTTATAATTACTCCTCTAAATTTTTTGTAGATGGCTGTTGTGTTCACCAAGTTCCGTCAGGTGGGACTAGAGCTGCCACTCCAGTTGTTTGAGGCCGATCTGGGAGAGTTGGCTCGCTTGGTGGGACGCCTTACACCAGAGATCAAGGGCGCCCACATCCCCATTCTCATTAATGGGGAACTCTCTTGGCTCGTGGTGTGCACTGTGAGAGGAGGAGTAGTGCCCCCTCTCTCTGAGGACTTTGAAGTCAATGTGATTGAGAAGGAGTGGGGAGATGGCTTTCCCAGGGTAGCCCCGGAAGCCCTGCCGCGTCTGGCCTATCACCATCGCCAGCAACTGGAGGAGACGCAGTTCTGTTTCTTTGGGAGGCGTCATGAGGAGGGGTATGTGCTCCAGGACCCACCTCATCCTGACTTTGGGGCGTATATCCAGAACATGGAGTACACCCTAAAGAAGACTCAGACGCACCTGGACATGGTCCGAATGGATATAGATCTCAAGGCTACCCAGTTACTCGCCACGGAGGAGAGCCTAGAGGAGGCGAAGGCGGGGCGTGCTCTAGCCCTATTGGAGAAGAAGGCTACGGTCACTAGGAACAGGCGGCTCATGAAGAAGATGAAGGATCAGAAGGAGCTGCTAGTGACCATGGAAGCCAAGATAGAGGAGCTAGAGGAGGAATGCGTCGACCTCCGCAAGGACAACAATGACTTGCTAGACGAGACCGACAATGATGCTGCTCACAAGGAAGACTTTGACATGGAGCCACAGAGAGACCCCAAGGATGATGACCAGATGGAGGAGGAGGAGGACCCGGAGGAGCTCGTCTTTGAGCCTGAGGAGGATGATGTGGTGATCATCGAGGAGGATACCGCTGCACGTCACTATGAGGAATAGATTATGCAGTTGACGTTGAGAGCATGTGAGACTACCGCCGTGACCCCTTTTGAGTGGCGAGTTGTTTGTGTCTGTTGCTATGTAATGATGGATCTCTAGTACCCCTATTTAGTGTCGAGATGTGACACCTGAACTTGTGGCTATGATATTGGAACTTTTACTTGTTTATGTTTCCTTATGTCTGTATGATGTAATGCTGCTCATTCCTTGTTATTTGATTCTCGATCGAAAACCACCTTGATCCAACCGTACATAACCTCAAGCCTTCAGGATGATGCATCCCCGTGGTCCGCCACCCCCTCCACCCGAGCCAACGATGGCTCAACTCCTACTCATGTTCCTGGAGGATCGCCAAGCTGCCATCACTGAATGCCAAGCCAGCCTCGCCGCACTCCAGTAGCTTGTCCAAGCCGCAGCCGGAAATGCCGATGACAATGAGGGTGAAGGAGGGAACGGAGAACCACGATCTTGTCTTCAGGATTTCCAAAGAACCAACCCACCTGTGTTCACCAAGTGCACTAACCCTCTGGACGCCAATGATTGGCTCCGCACCATCGATAACAATATCGAGGTAGCCCGAGTGGGAAATGAAGAGAAAGTACTCTTGGCCACCCATTTCCTCGCTGGACAGGCCATGGAATGGTGGATAACCGTTAAGGAAATTCTGCTGGCTGGTCAAGATATCACCTGGGATAATTTCAAGGAAAGTTTCCGCAAGCGCCACATTCCCCCAGGTATGGTTAAGATGATGAGAGATCAGTTCCGAGCCCTGAAGAAAGGAGGAATGTCCATCGTCCAGTATCTGGATAAGTACACTGACCTGGCTAGGTATGCCCCTAAAGACACCAACACCGAAGAGAAGAAGGTGGATACCTTTCTGAATGGACTGCAGGATGAGCTACAGTGTCACCTAGTATCACAGAGGTTCCAGGAACTTGATGCCCTGGTGGATGCTGCCATCATGGTTGAGAGCAAGCGTAAGGGAATGATTGAAAACCGCAAACGCCGAATGATGCAGCAAGGAGGATCTAGTGGAAACAGGTCTAGAATCATGCCCCCATCCAACCCTGCATCCCCACCCAGAGAACTCTGACATATGATCCGCGTCCCAGTAACCCCAACCGCAACTACAACAATCCCTGCCCCGGAGGTGGAAACCCAAGACCTGCTCCCAGGGGCCCTATCAACCCCAATACTCGCCCCAACTCCTTTGGATGTTTCACCTGTGGAGAAGTGGGACATTACTCCAACGAATACCCAAAGAAGAAAGATGCACCGCGACCCAATGCGGACCCCATGAATGCTAGAGGAGTGTCAGCAAAGGGCATTGCACCTAAGGGGCCAGCTATAGGACACCTGAATCATATCAGTGGATAGGAAGCCCATGCATCCCTTGACATTGTTCTGGGTATGTTCCTTGTCAACTCTGTCCCCACTAAAGTACTCTTTGATTTAGGAGCATCACATTCCTTTGTTACACAACCCTTCGTGGAGGAAAGTGGTATGTCATCTAGTTGGTTGGATAGGCCTATGCTAGTACATATCCCAGGCTCGACGGCCAAAACACAAACCATCTGCCGGGATATCCCAATAGTAATACATGGTAGAACTTTTAAGGCTGATCTGATAGTTTTGGGAGCCCAAGGTCTAGATGTAATTATCGGGATGGACTGGATGTCCCAATACCAATGAGTCCTAGACTGCGCTAGGAAAATCATCACCCTGATAAGTGCCGAAGGAGAGCCTATCAAGTACCAAGAAACAACTCCCTCATCCCGGTTTTATTGCCAAAAAGGTGTTGCTAAACCAACCCTGGAACAAGTGTCGGTAGTCTATGAGTACCCAGATGTGTTCCCCAATGAGTTGCCCGGTATGCCCCCTGGCAGGGATATCGAGTTTATAATAGAATTGATCCCCGGAACGGCCCCTATAGCCCAGAGGCCCTACCGTATGAACCCTGAGGAATTGGTAGAACTAAAGAAGTAGATGGATGACATGGAACACAAAGGCCATATCAAGCCAAGCGCCTCTCCATGGGGATCTCCAGCTCTGTTTGTGGACAAACGATATGGGACCACCCGACTGGTCATAGATTACCGCAAACTCAACGACATCACCATCAAGAATAAATATCCCTTGCCAAAAATCGACGACCTGTTCGACCAGTTAAATGGAGCCCAGGTGTTCTCCAAGATAGACCTCCGCACTGGATATCACCAGCTAAAAATCTGAGAGTCGGACATCCCTAAGATAGCCTTTACCACCAGATGCGAATTATATGAATATATACAGTCATGTCCTTTGGACTAACCAACGCACCTGCTTAATTCATGAATCTCATGAACAAGGTATTTATGCCCAATCTAGACAAATTTGTAGTGGTATTCATCGATGATATCTTGGTCTATTCCAAATCAGAAGCAGACAATGAGGAGCATCTGAGACTAGTATTAGGAACCCTCAGGGAACATCAGCTTTATGCCAAGTTCAGTAAATGTGAATTTTGGTTGAAGGAAGTGGGATTCCTTGGCCATGTGTTGTTAGCCAGAGGAGTCTCAGTAGATCCCGCAAAGATACAATCAGTACTAGAATGGAAGGCCCTCACCAACCCCTCGGATATCCGAAGTTTCCTGGGTCTAGCGGGATATTACCGCAAAATCTTTGAGGGATTCTCCAGCATTGCAAAGCCCATGACCCAGTTGCTTAAGAAGGACAAGAAATTTGAATGGACAGATAAGTGAGAGGAGAGTTTCCAAGAACTCAAAAAGAGACTAGTCTCGGCCCCTATCTTGACTATGCCAGACATACCAAAAAGCTTTGAAGTCTACTGTGACGCCTCCAAGTTAGGACTTGGAAGTGTATTGCTGCAGGAAGGCAAGGTCATTGCTTACCTATGTCGTCAGTTGAAGCCGCATGAGATGAATTGTCCCACCCATGTTCTAGAACTTGTCGCTGTTGTGCACGCCCTCAAAACATGGCGTCATTACCTGATGGGAAATCGCTGTGAGATTTACACGGACCATAAGAGTCTAAAATATATCTTCACACAGAAGGAGATGAACATGAGGCAAAGAAGATGGATCGAACTGATTAAGGATTATGATTTAGGTATCCACTACCACCCAGGAAAGGCCAATGTGGTAGCCGATGCCCTCAGTCGGGAACCATGTTCCCTGAATGCCTTGATTAAACGAGACCAACCAGAATTGGTGCAAGAATTTGAAAGGTTTGGGCTAGAACTAGTCAGTCCTGGATTCCTGGCTCACCTTGAGTTAAAGCCAACTCTGCTGGACCAGATAAAGGACGCCCAGAAAGGTCACCCCAGCATAAAAGGAATTAAGCGTCGTATGGAGAGGTAAAATGTTCTTGGATTCAAGATCGATGTAAGGATGTCCTGTGGTACAAAGGACGCATCTGTGTGCCTAGTCAGCCTGACATAAAGCAGACCATCATGAAATAAGCTCATGAGACCCTTTACTCCATCCACCCGGGGAGTACCAAAATGTACCAAGATCTGAAGGAACAAAACTGGTGGCATGGAATGAAAAGAGAGATCGCCCTATTTGTAGCCAAGTGTGATATCTGTCAGAGAGTTAAGGCCGAGCACCAACACCCCGCGGGATTGTTACAACCCCTAAATATTCCGGAGTGGAAATGGGAGAAGGTTAGAATGGATTTCATTACCGGACTACCCACCTCCAGTAGGGGACACGACTCCATCTGGGTGATTATCGACTACTTGTCAAAAGTAGCCAATTTCCTTCACGTGATGACCTCTTATAATGGGAAGCAACTTGCGGAACTGTATATCTCCAGAATTGTTAGTCTCCGCGGAATACCCAAGGAAATAGTGTGAGACCGCGGGCCCCAGTTCACCTCGCATTTCTGGAAGAAGTTGCACGAACTCCTAGAAGATATGCTTCGTTCATGCGTGCTTACCTACGGAACTAAATGGGAAGATTTCCTAGCATTCACCGAATTCTCCTATAATAATAGCTATCAAGCTAGTCTAAAGATGGATCCATTCCAGTTCTTCTATGGGAGAAAGTGCCGAAAGCACCTAAATTGGGCCTAAACCAGAGAAAGTCAAATTTTTGGCCCAAATGTAATTACGACAGCTGAAGAACAAGTCCAACTAAACTGTGATCGTTTGAAGTCCGCTCAATCCCGCCATAAGAGCTATGCCGATACCAAGCGTCGGGAGGTAACCTTCAACAAAGGAGATTTCGCATACCTTCGCTTCTCTCCCCTCAAGGGAATGCAGCGTTTTCATGAGAAAGGAAAAATCGCTCCCGGTTAGATTGGAGCGACCTGGCGCCGTAACATACCCCTCTACAAGGTTCAATGGAGCGACCACTCTGAAGACGAAGCCACCTGGGAACGCGAATATTACCTTTAGGAGGAATACCCCCACCTCTTCACCCCTAAACTCGCAAATCTCGAGGCGAGATTTCTTTAAGGGGGAAGGTGTGTAACATTCCAACTTTTCTATCCTAACTGCCTAGGTAGGAACTCCAAATTTTAGGGCGAAATACAACTTTCCAAGTTAATCTAGCCAATGTCTATTTAATTACTTAGTTTGTATGATCCTTAGTTTTGCCTAGTTTAAACTATGTGCTTTCCATATTAGAGTGTCCTAGTGGTTCTTACACTTAGGATTAGGTTTGGTTAAACCCTAGAACCACCCTAGTGGGTGTTTTGGGAAAAATCAGAGAAGGATCACCATGTTTGATCAAGCCCCAAACCCTTGGGCCATAAAAACCCCATGCCTCTCTACCTTTCCATGAGCACAAGGAAACCCACAAGGCACCTGGTTAAACCAACCTTGTTTCCATTTCATGTTTGTGTTATGAATACAATTGGCAAGTATAGCAAATGGTCAGCTTATTTCCTACCCACTTCAGATGATCCTTGCAAGCTATTGGATTTAATCCAGGAGGCAACCAGGGCCTGGACTCACTCACCTCACCTCCCTCTACACCCCCATATCCCTACCTTTGCCATTTGTGGCTTGTGCTCGACGTGAGCATCAGACAAAGTCTCCCCCGAGCGTGTGCCGCCCTAGATCATCCCACACCCCTCCCCACTCCCTAAACCCCGTGGCAACGCACGCATGCACATGGCACCTCTCTAGCACTACAATACCCCCTATCTCCACCACCCTGACCACCCCATTGATCACCCTAGACGAGAGAGAGTGGCAGGGTGGCATATCGACAAGATATTGCATGACGACCCTCCTGCCCCACTAGCCACTGTGTTGTCGTGTCCTTGGGCCTGCGCAGCTCGTGTCTTCCCCAGGAACTTCCCACCCCCTCTCCCTCGCTCACCAGGCGCCTTCCCTACCCCCAAACCCTCGCCTCCACGTCACCGTGGCCACGTCGCACACACACCCGCGTCCATTAGTTCCCCGGTGCAGATCTACTGCTCGTGCGCATAGGGGACATAGCCTACCGCCCTCTCCACCACCCCAAGTCTATACCTAGCCCTCCCTAACTCGCTCTTAGGCCGACCACGACGCGACCCAACGTCGAGCACCTGACGGGTAAAGGTGACGTTGGGACATCACGCGTCGTCCCGAGCCGTGTGCCGGTCCACACACCTCTTAACCCCCATGGCTCACAGCGACCCACACCCTCCCTCTCCAGGTCTACCCGAACTCTCCACCCTCGCCATGGACGACCCCTGCACTCGGTGCACCATGGGCCGCTCCACATCGGCATAAAAACCTCGAGCCACCTACCTCTCTCGCCACCCACCCCATTTCCACCCGAACAAACTCCCACTCCACCCCAAGGAGGAACCTAGCTCGCTCGGCTCCTGCCTCCCACTCCTCTCATCACACCGCCGTGGTGTCGACTGGGAGAAGGTGAAGGTTGATGTTGCAACCTCTCCTCCCTTCTCTCCCAATCTTTCATGCATGCATGCAGGACGAACACCGCCCCTCTGACCTCGTTTCTCCTCTTCCCCAGGAACTCTGGGAGCATCGCCGGAAGGGGTCCGAGAACAACGACGCCGTGAGCCATTCCCCGATCATCCTAGAAGCCCAAGCCGCTGCTGCCGCCCCTCGTTTGGATCCGCATCATCGACCGCGTCGAACCACGCCCTCCCCGACGCTGCTTCGCCCCTTGGTGAGCCTCCACGAACCTACCCAGTAGCCTCTAGGGTTCTTTGCCGGCGACACCACCCTCGCGAGGAAGACAGGCCCTGGGCTGTTGGATTTTTTAGATTTGACGGCCCACGGCGCTGCTTACCACTTGGCCATCCCACAGACGCTGAAGCGCGGGGCCCCGCCGAGGATTTGAAATCCCCAGCAACCGCGCACGTGTAACATCCCTAAAATTATGATTTTAAACCAAGTTTGTTTGCTTCCTTGTTGATTGGATTGAGTGTGGAATTTGAACAAAATTATACAAAATAAAAATGGTTTCAAAACCATTTTCAAAACATTTGCAAATCAGTGCTATTGCACTGTATATTTTGTTATTTCAAAAGAACCAAGCTTGAACAGAGAGACCACTTGATTTTATGTCCTGAAATGTGATTGTTGCACACTGCAAAATCCTGGAAAAAGTTTGAATTCAAAAGCTTTTGGAATCATTGGAAAATCAATCCAGAAAATCAATTTAGAAAAATAAAAGGAATAAAGAAAAAGAAAAGGGCCGGCGCCAGACTTTGGGCCCAACAGTGAAACCAGCCCAGCTAGCCCACCCGGGTCCCCCCTCTCTCTCTCTCACGCGCAGACGCACCCAGCGAGCCGCTGACACCCGGACCCCACCTCCCCTCTGTTTATCTTGCTGACAAGTGGACCCGTGACCCTGTCGTCGTCTTCGTCAATCACGCGCGCCTGCGCCGCTCGCGCCGCCGTTATTTGCCGCAATCACTGCCGCGTTGATTCCCATTGATTCCGCGAGTAACTCCAGCCCAGCTCCGGCTATAAGAACCTCTACCCCTCGCGGACATTTCCCCCCACACTGCACACCCTTCTCGCCACCAGGCTGCCAGTATTCGCTCTTGCGCCGCCGCAGACAGAACCTGCTCCGGCGACCAATTCTGGTAAACCTCGTGCGCCCCTTCCTCTCTGGTTCATACGAGTAACTTTGCAACTTCCTTGCGCACCTCCTGATCCCCTTTGCCCGTCTGTTTGTGATCCAGAGCCTCGACTTCGACGAGCACCGAGAGAACCCGACGCCGTCTCCAACTCCGGCGAACCCTCCTGGTTAGTTCTGACCGCGCCATGTCCTCTCTTTGACACTCACATGACCAGCATCACTCCGCGCATCTAACACACTGCTTATTTTTCCTTGGCGCGATCTGTACCTTCGCCAACGTCGACGAGCAGCCGCACCCGACGCGTTCGCGAACTCCGGCGAGGAATCTCCGATGACCCCGTGCGCCCCTTGCAAAGCCACCGCCACGTTGAACTTCACCTCGTCACGGCGGTTCTGGTAAGCATCCTCTTTCCTCCCCGGGCGACCTAGAACGCCGGCACCGCTACTGGCAGAGCGCTCCGCCGCTCACCGTCGCCGCGCGCCGCCAGACCTTGGTCGTTTGATCAAGAGCCGTTGGATCTAGATCCAACGCGCGCGATAGAATCACTTAACGAAATGGTACGTTAGATCTGAGCCGTACGCGATCACTTAAATCCAACGATCTGTGTCGACCGATCCGTGCGAATTGGTACGCGCCAATAGGATAGCGCCGCGTGGCAGTGAGTTAGATTTAAAACAGATTTTGAATCAGATTTTAGTTCAAATTTGTTTTGTTTCTAACTTTTGATTCCCACGTCAGTTTTTGGCAAATTTTATACTGTTGGAATCAGGAAGACAAGCCCTTTCTAAATATGCAATGTGTTTAATGTTTATCTTCTGTTAAAATGGTTTATTTTGCAAAAACATGTGTAGGGCTTATTTAGTTATATGAAATTGTTTAGGAATTGTTTTAGTGTTAAATAAAATTTGGTTTGGCAAAGTTTGGACTTGTTTAGAATTCAGTACTATGCACTTGCTTGGTTGAGTTTCAAAAATCATCACTTAGCACCTTGCATGCATGCATATATATTTTTTGATTATATATGTTTTGTATGTGATTGCGGCTATATTCTATGTGTAGATTTTGGTGCTAGTGATTGTGATTGTGAAGAGTGCTACTCTGCCAACTACCAAGGCAAGTGGTACTTCATGAATATTTCCATCCCTATATTTTATACTAAGCATTAGAAATATTTTGCTAAGTCTTGCATGTTATTATTTTGCCTAATGCCATGTTGGGAAATCCTAAGTAGTTGTAGAATTGCTTGGAAATTTCTAAGTTAAGTTACTATCTATGCCATGCTTAGCCTAGATAGTAGCAAACAAGGGTTGGTAAAATATACATGCTATGGTGATAATATTTCTAAGTCCTTGGACTTATGTTTTTTCTTAATAAAACAACTAAGTCAATGAATCACCTGGGTGGAAAGGGACTTGATTGGTGGTTTTGGTTGAGTGGTTACACAAGGCCCATGGCTATGGTTTACCTTGTGTATCTCACTTGTGGAAAGCCACCCAGGAACAAAGGGATTTTAGAGGCCAAGTGTTGAGAAGCTTCTAGTGCAGCCCCTTGGCAATATGGGCTCTGCCTGGATCACATAGGTTGCTAGAACTTAGCCATTTGGACAGTTGGTGGTAGTGGGAATGATAGGCTGGAGCGCGTCAATTTGGTCTAAGGAAAGGCTTCTGAAAGGTCTTGTCTTGGGAAACCAAGTCTGGTGGGAAAAGTGCACAACCTCTGCAGAAGGAAAAATCTAAGTACTTAGCCAAGTCCATGGCAATGGACAACTTGAGCATCAAGGCATGCAAGCTATCAAGAATCTCATCATTCCAACTTCTAAGTAAAAACTTGTGGGTGAACAAGGGTGAAGGACCTCAATGTCTATTGATGGTTCCTTGGGAAAAGTTTTGACAAAGAAAAACTTAGTGATTTCAACTAATAGGAAAAACCTATTTTGAGCAAAGCAAGCCAAGCTACACTTAGCCAAATTGCATATAGTAATATATTCCACCTAAATTTTACTAAGGTATCACTTGCCAATACTATTCCAAAGTATTGACCCACTGTGGCTGTAACTTGTGATGTTGCAGGTTACTCTGATGAGGATTAGGTGTCATGAGTCTACACTCATCATGTTTGCCTGTGGCACATGAAGATGAGGACTTATATTTATTTAATTATTCAAACTCTTGTATTAGGCCTGTGGCCTTGAGTTTTAAAGACTATGTTTATCTCTGGAATGGATGTAATAAATAACCTTTGTATCTGTGTACTTCATCTTAAACTGTGGATGCTAGCATTGATCCAGGGACTAGCATTGCAATCACAGGGATCCTTTTCCTTTATAAAGGAGGGATCTTACAGATGGTATCAGAGCACTGTGTTGCCTGTAGGATTATGACCCTAGGATTGGAAACCACTAAGGAAAAGAATTCAACTTCTACACTTGCCTATTCTTCTCGTAAACTTTTCTAATCTTCTCTCTCATCTCTATTTGTAGATGAACTCCATCAACGAAGCCGTGAGGAAAGGACCACTCATGACAATGACTTTGGAGTGTGAGACAGAATTCTCCAAGGCTCTCAAGGACCTGATGGTTTCATTAGAGATACAAGGTGCAGCTGTGTACAAAGGTTTTCCAGTGATGGATGAAGGAGTGGAATACTGGTGGGTGCAACTTCACTTGTATAAAAACAAGGAACACAACCATCAGGAAAAAGGATTCTGCATGTTCACCAATTCAGTGGTGCACCCTACATTCTTTGAATCAGCAAGGGATGCATCTTGGAAGACCATCAAAGAACTTGGTGATAGAGTCAAGTGCAGAATGCTCAACCTCCAAAATGATCTAAGGAAAGAGAAGGAACATACCCAAGAGTTGGAAGCTACCAAGCAAACCTTAAGAGGAGACATTATAGACTTAGTGATGGAATCATGTGAGCAAGATAGGCTGATTGCTTCTAGAAACATTGTGTTAGCCAACAGATCCAATGAGATAGGATTGTAAACGTACTTCGTTAGTTGGACCACCACCTATCACCTTATTTTCCAAAATGTTTCTTAAAATAAGATTGAACTTTGGTTGTTGTAATGGTTTCATGTATGCATGACTTGTGTGTTTTGCTTCCCAAGGATATGTATGTGATGTTATGTCTTTTGTTTTATCTTGATTGTGTTGTTCTAACTTTTCTATCTTATAAATAGATGCCTATTACCATCAGCACTGTTGAGGAGTTCCAGGTTACCCGCTTTGGTCCTCGTATCGTTGAGCTTACCACTTTGCTCAATCTCCCTCTTCCCACCATCATGGTGCATCCCCTCACCATGTTTGAGAGGAAGGACCTCTGGGGCTTCAAGGTGAACCAGTACGGACGCCAGACGGAGCCTACCACGGAGGCCATTGTCTTCAAGGTGATGCACGATGACAGGGAGAGAGGCATTGAGGTAGTTATATAGGATCTGATAGGACGTCTGCTAGGGCGACACTCCCGACAGGTTAGAGGTACCCACTTCCACGTCTTCGGAAGACGTGATGAGGATGGAGAGTCCATCGACTTCGAGGACGATTCGAGGGACGCAGCAGAGCCGTTACGCCTGTACCTCCAGGACTTAGAGTCTCTCATTAGGCACGTGGACATGGACAAGACCAATGTCATGCTCAGCAATGATGAGCTCCAGGTGCAGCTTCGCGAGAAGGACAAGCTCTTCGCGCAGCAATACGAGATAGTCAAGGAAATGGAGGCGAAGTTCGAGACCCAGGACAGGAAGTTCAAGAGTCAGGAGAAGCGTGTCCAGGATAGGAACAAGAAGATCCGGGACATGACTGAAGAACTGCAGTCCAAGGACTTCGAGCTAGAGCAGCAGCAGACGGTGATAGAGAGGCTTCGTTCCCAGAAGAGGGCTCTCAAGGCCAAGATAGAGACCTTGACCACTAGCATCGAGGAGAACAAGACCGCGATGGAGAACGCAGGTCTTACCTTTGTCGAGGAGGAGATTGATGCCGACGAGTAGATTGACTACTCGTTTATCTTTTATTATCGTACTTGATATTTGAGAACTTGTTATTGGACCATCCGACATGTGGATGGCTTGCTACTTGTGTGTTTTACTTTGTGAACTTATTATCTGGTTGTTGAACCTTTATCTTTGTGTTGCATGCTATGTGTTTGCTTAAGTGATGTACTGTGCATGAAAGCATCTATGGGTATCTCATTCTTACCTCTATTTGAACAAACCACAGATGCCTCCCCGTCATGCAAACCCCAACCCCAACAACAACAACAACATTACTCCAGAAATGCAACAAATGATGACTGCTCAAACTCAGCTAATGCAGATGATGACGACGTTCATCCAGAACCAAAACAACAACAACAACAACAACAACAATAACAAAAACAACAACCCACCGGGTTTTGATATGCTCACCAGTTTCTTGAGATTGAGACCAGCTAAGTTCTCAGGGACGACTGATCCCATGGTGGCCAATGATTGGCTACGATCGGTAAACAAGGACTTGGTAACCGTGGGCTGCACGGATGCTGAAAAGGTCAGATTTGTAGCACATCTACTGGAAGGACCAGCCGCCACTTGGTGGAACAACTTCCAGATTACCACTCCCACAGATGAGGTGACATGGGCTATCTTTGAGGATGGCTTTCGCACTGCTTATATCTCATCAGGAGTGATGAGTCTGAAAAAGAAAGAGTTCCACAATCTGAAGCAGTGCCACCGTAGCGTGGCTGAATACATTGAGGAGTTCAACAATCTGGCGCGTTATGCACCAGATGAAGTTGACACCGATGCCAAGAGAAAGGAAAAATTTCTGGAAGGCTTGAATGATGAGCTGAATCTGCAGTTGGCTGTGGCATATGTTCCCACTTATCAGTCACTCTGTGACAAGGCTGCTATTTTGGAGAACAAAATGAAGCAAGTTGAGAGTAGAAAGAGAAAACACTCCGACAAGCACAGCTCGGGATCGTCTCACAAACGATCTCATTATGATGACAGCGGAAGCTCAGGATCCCACAAGCATGGGGAATTCAACCAGCACCACAACCACAACCGTCATGACAAACATCACCGTAGTCATGACAATGATAAGTACAAGAACCACAAGAGTGGACATAAGAGCCACCATAGTGGTAATGGAGGTGGAAGTGGAAGTCAGCCTGTTAAGAGAGACATAAGTCAGGTTGAATGCTTCAAATGCAAGAAGATGGGGCATTATGCAAATGACTGCCCTGAATAGAAAGTTGAAGGACCCATCAAGCCCAATTCTTTCCAAAAAGGACAGGTGAACCACATCAGTGTGGAGGAGGTCTATGAGGAGCCTGATGCTGTTGCTGGTAAGTTCAGACTCAATTCTATTCCAGCATTTGTTCTTTTTGATACTAGAGCATCGCATTCATTCATATCAAAAGCATTTGTTGATAGAAATGGGTTTCCAATTGAAAACATCGGGTGTCCAATAAAGGTTAGTTCTCCAGGTGGAGATATGATAGTAAGTCTTGGATGCCGGGATCTAGTAACAGAGTTTGGAAAGCATAAGTTTCCAGTGAGTCTGATAATCCTAGATTCCCAAGGACTGGACGTAATATTGGGAATGGATTGGATGGCTAAGTATGAAGGATTACTGGATTGTGCTAATCGTACTGTTGCACTCACAACCCCGGAAAGGAAGCGGATTAAATTCATGTCCAACTTTGAATCTAAAAGAAGTAAGCTAAATTCTCTTAAGGGGGTTACCATGGACAGTGTGCCAACTGTGAGTGAGTATCCAGATGTGTTTCCGGAAGAATTGTCGGGAATGCCACAAGATAGAGATGTGGAGTTTCTTATAGATTTGGTACCAGGGTCTGGACCAATAGCAAAGAGACCATATAAAATGTCAGTTGATGAACTGAAAGAACTCAAGAAACAACTTGGAGAAAAGTTGCAGAAAGGATTCATTCAACCAAGTTCTTCATCTTGGGGAGCCCCAGTCTTGTTTGTGGAGAAGAAAGATAGAAGTCAAAGGTTATGCATAGATTACCGTTCACTCAACGAGGTAACTATCAAGAACAAATATCCTTTGCCTAGAATCAATGACTTGTTTGATCAGCTAGAAGGAGCATGTGTGTTTTCAAAGATTGATCTAAGGTCAGGCTATTTTCAACTCAAGATAAGGGAACAAGACATACCTAAGACGGCATTCACTACAAGGTATGGATTGTATGAGTATACTGTAATGCCTTTTGGCTTGACAAATGCTCCAACATACTTCATGAATATGATGAACAAGGTGTTCATGGAATTCCTTGACAAATTTGTTGTCGTTTTCATCGATGACATCTTAGTCTACTCCAAGAGCAAAGAAGAGCATGAAGGACATTTGTGTTTGATACTTGAGAAATTAAGAGAGCGTAAACTTTATGCCAAATTCAGCAAGTGTGAGTTCTGGTTGGAGGAAGTTGGTTTTCTTGGTCATGTTATGACAAAGGATGGTGTAGCAGTTGATCCTGCTAAAGTTTCAGCTGTGACTGAATGGGAATCTCCCAAGTCCGTAAAATAAGTTCGTAGTTTCCTTGGCTTAGCAGGTTACTACAGAAGGTTCATTGAGAATTTATCAAAGGTAGCTAAGCCTATGACTGAATTGTTAAAGAAAGACAAGAAGTTTGCTTGGTCTGAAGGTTGTGAAATCAGCTTTCAGGAGTTGAAGAAGAGACTTGTGACAGCACCAGTCTTATGTCTGCCAGATTTGGAGAAAGATTTCCAAGTATATTGTGATGCATCTCATCAAGGTTTGGGTGCAGTACTTATGCAAGACGGTAAGGTTGTGGCTTATGCCTCGAGACAACTCAAAACTCATGAAGTAAACTATCCTACTCATGATTTAGAGTTAGCCTCTGTCGTCCATGCACTCAAAACATGGAGACACTATCTTTTGGGAAAGCGTTGTGAAGTATTCACGGATCACAAAAGTTTGAAGTACATCTTCACCCAGAAAGAAATTAATATGAGACAAAGAAGATGGCTAGAACTTATCAAGGACTATGACTTAAGTTTGCAATACCACCCCGGTAAAGCAAATGTTGTATCAGATGCTCTAAGTCGTAAGGTATTTGTGAATGGCGTTACCAAATGAGAATTGTCAGATGATCTGTGTACCCAATTTAGAAAACTCAGATTGGAGATTGTGCCAGAAGGACATCTCATGTCTTTGGATGTTCAACCCACTTTGTTGGACAAGATCAGAGAAGCCCAGAAGACTGATAAGGAAATTGAAGAGATTAAGGAAAAGATTGGCAAAGGAAAAGCCAAAGAATTCCATGAAGACGAACATGGCACTTTATGGCATGGGAAACGTATCTGTGTTCCACAAGACCCGGAGTTGCGGAAACTGATTTTGCAAGAAGCACACAACTCTTCGTATTCTATTCATCCGGGTAACACCAAAATGTACGTGGACATGAAGGAAAGATTTTGGTGGAATAATCTCAAGAAAGACATCGCCGAACATATTGCTTTGTGTGATGTGTGTAGTAGAGTAAAAGCGGAACATCAGAAAGCAGCAGGTTTGCTCCAACCACTACCTATTCCTGATTGGAAGTGGGACAAGATTGGTATGGATTTCATTACCGGATTACCAAGGACCCGGTCAGGATACGATTCTATTTGGGTAGTAGTGGATCGCCTAACTAAGGTGGCTCATTTCATACCCGTGAAGACAACCTATACAAGCGCTAAGTTTGCCAAAATCTACATGAGTAGAATTGTATGTCTACATGGAGTGCCCAAGAGTATTGTGTCTGATAGGGGAACTCAATTCACTTCCCATTTTTGGAGACAGCTACATGAGTCATTAGGAACGAGGTTGGAATTCAGTACTGCTTTTCATCCTCCAACTGATGGACAAACAGAAAGAACAAATCAGATTCTTGAAGACATGTTGAGGGCGTGTGCCTTAGACTATGGAGCTAGTTGGGATGAAAGTCTGCCTTACGCATAATTTTCTTATAAAAACAGCTATCAAGCCAGCATTGAGATGGCACCGTTTGAGTTTCTCTACGAAAGAAAGTGTACCACCCCATTGTTATGGAATGGTGTGGGAGAAAGAAGTTTATTCGGGCCAGATCTTATCAAAGAAGCCGAAGAGAAGGTCAAATTGGTTAAGGAAAGGTTGAAGATAGCACAGTCCCGACAGAAAAGCTACGCAGATCCTAAGCCTAGAGTAGTCACCTACGAAGTCGGTGATAGAGCTTATCTTAGAGTGTCACCACTTCGTGGAGTGAAAAGGTTCGGAGTCAAAGGAAAATTGGCACCAAGGTATATTGGGCCATTCAAGATTCCGAGTCGCAAAGGAGAAGTTGCTTACGAAATCGAACTACCGGAATCTTTATCAGCAGTTCATAATGTGTTTCATGTGAGTCAACTTAAGAAATGTCATCCAGAAGAAACTTCTTTGAAAGATACTATACCTTTGGAGGAAGTTCAACTAGAAAGTGATCTCACTTATGAAGAGAAACCTATCAAGATTCTTGAAACTGCAGAAAGAGTCACAAGGACTAAGACTATCAAGTTTTGCAAAGTGCAGTGGAATCATCATTCCGAAGAGGAAGCAACATGGGAAAGAGAAGATGATCTTCGGAAAGACCACCCTCACCTATTTGCTAGCCAATCCGAATCTCGAGGGCGAGATTCACCTTAAGGGGGTTAGATTTGTAACATCCCTAAAATTATGATTTCAAAGATTGCATATCATTCATGCATGCATATAGTTTTGAGATCAATTTGAAACCAAAATTCAAGAAAACAGAAGCACATAGTGCTATCATTTTATGTGAGCAAACTTAAATCAAATGGCCATCCCCATTTGAGAGCTTAAGTGTTTTAAACCAAGTTTGTTTGCTTCCTTGTTGATTGGATTGAGTGTGGAATTTGAACAAAATTATACAAAATAAAAATGGTTTCAAAACCATTTTCAACACATTTGCAAATCAGTGCTATGGCACTGTATATTTTGTTATTTCAAAAGAACCAAGCTTGAAAAAGAGAGACCACTTGATTTTATGTCCTGAAATGTGATTGTTGCACATTGCAAAATCCTGGAAAAAGTTTGAACTCAAAAGCTTTTGGAATCATTTGAAAATCAATTTAGAAAAAGAAAAGGAATAAAGAAAAAGAAAAGGGCCGGCGCCAGACTTTGGGCCCAACAGTGAAACCAGCCCAGCTAGCCCACCCGGGTCCCCTCTCTCTCTCTCTCACGCGCAGACGCACCCAGCGAGCCGCTGACACCCGGACCCCACCTCCCCTCTGTTTATTTCGTTGACAAGTGGACCCGTGACCCCGTCGTCGTCTTCGTCAATCACGCGCGCCTGCGCCGCTCGCGCCGCCGTTACTCGCCGCAGTCACTACCATGTTGATTCCCATTGATTCCGCGAGTAACTCCACGCCCATCTCCGGCTATAAGAACCTCTCCCCCTCGCGGACATTTCCCCCCACACTGCACACCCTTCTCGCCACCAGGCTGCCAGTATTCGCTCTTACGCCGCCGCAGACAGAACCTGCTCCGGCGACCAATTCTGGTAAACCTCGTGCACCCCTTCCTCTCTGGTTCATACGAGTAACTTTGCAACTTCCTTGCGCACCTCCTGATCCCCTTTTCCCGTCTGTTTGTGATACAGAGCCTCGACTTCGACGAGCACCGAGAGAACCCGACGCCGTCTCCAACTCCGGCGAACCCTCCTGGTTAGTTCTGAACGCGCCATGTCCTCTCTTTGACACTCACATGACCAGCATCACTCCGCGTATCTAACGCACTTCTTATTTTGCCTTGGCGCGATCTATACCTTCGCCAACTTCGATGAGCAGCCGCACCCGACGCGTTCGCAAACTCCGGCGAGGAATCTCCGACGACCCCGTGCGCCCCTTGCAAAGCCACCGCCACGTTGAACTTCACCTCGTCACGGCGGTTCTGGTAAGCATCCTCTTTCCTCCCCGGGCGACCTAGAACGCCGGCACCGCCACTGGCAGAGCGCTCCGCCGCTCGCCGTCGCCGCGCGCCGCCAGACCTTGGTCGTTTGATCAAGAGCCGTTGGATCTAGATCCAACGCGTGCGATAGAATCACTTAACAAAACGGTACGTTAGATCTGAGCCGTACGCGATCACTTAAATCCAACGATCTGTGTCGACCGATCCGTGCGAATCGGTACGCGCCAATAGGATAGCGCCGCGTGGTAGTGAGTTAGATTTAAAACAGATTTTGAATCAGATTTTAGTTCAAATTTGTTTTGTTTGTAACTTTTGATTCCCACGTTAGTTTTTGGCAAATTTTATACTGTTGGAATCAGGAAGACAAGCCCTTTCTAAATATGCAATGTGTTTAATGTTTAGCTTCTGTTAAAATGGTTTCTTTTGCAAAATCATGTGTAGGTCTTATTTAGTTATATGAAATTTTTTAGGAATTGTTTTAGTGTTAAATAAAATTTGTTTTGGCAAAGTTTTGACTTTTTTAGAATTCAGTACTATGCACTTTCTTGGTTGAGTTTCAAAAATCATCACTTAGCACCTTGCATGCATGCATATATATTTTTTGATTGTATATGTTTTGTATGTGATTGTGGCTATATTCTATGTGTAGATTTTGGTGCTAGTGATTGTGATTGTGAAGAGTGCTACTCTCCCAACTACCAAGGCAAGTGGTACTTCATGAATATTTCCATCCCTATATTTTATACAAAGCATTAGAAATATTTTGCTAAGTCTTGCATGTTATTATTTTGCCTAATGCCATGTTGGGAAATACTAAGTAGTTGTAGAATTGCTAGGAAATTTCTAAGTTAAGTTACTATCTATGCCATGCTTAGCCTAGCTAGTAGCAAACAAGGGTTGGTAAAATATACATGCTATGGTGAAAATATTTCTAAGTCCTTGGACTTATGTTTTTCTTAATAAAACAACTAAGTCAATGAATCACCTGGGTGGAAAGGGACTTGATTGGTGGTTTTGGTTGAGTGGTTACACAAGGCCCATGGCTATGGTTTACCTTGTGTATCTCACTTGTGGAAAGCCACCCAGGAACAAAGGGATTTTAGAGGCCAAGTGTTGAGAAGCTTCTAGTGCAGCCACTTGGCAATATGGGCTCTGCCTGGATCACATAGGTTGCTAGAACTTAGCCATTTGGACAGTTGGTGGTAGTGGGAATGATAGGTTGGAGCGCGTCCATTTGGTCTAAGGAAAGGCTTCTGAAAGGTCTTGTCTTGGGAAACCAAGTCTGGTGGGGAAAGTGCACAACCTCTGCAGAAGGAAAAATCTAAGTACTTAGCCAAGTCCATGGCAATGGACAACTTGAGCATCAAGGCATGGAAGCTATCAAGAATCTCATCATTCCAACTTCTAAGTAAAAACTTGTGGGTGAACAAGGGTGAAGGACCTCAATGTCTATTGATGGTTCCTTGGGAAAAGTTTTGACAAAGAAAAACTTAGTGATTTCAACTAATAGGAAAAATTTATTTTGAGCAAAGCAAGCCAAGCTACACTTAGCAAAATTGCATATAGTAATATAGTCCACCTAAATTTTACTAAGGTATCACTTGCCAATACTATTCCAAAGTATTGACCCACTGTGGCTGTAACTTGTGATGTTGCAGGTAACTCTGATGAGGATTAGGTGTCATGAGTCTACACTCAACATGTTTGCCTATGGCACATGAAGATTAAGACTTATATTTATTTACTTATTCAAACTTTTGTATTAGGCCTGTGGCCTTGAGTTGTAAAGACTATGTTTATCTCTGGAATGGATGTAATAAATGACCTTTGTATCTGTGTACTTCATCTTAAACTGTGGATGCTAGCATTGATCCAGGGACTAGCATTGCAATCACAGGGATCCTTTTCCTTTATAAAGGAGGGATCTTACAGCACGCTGCCGCGCGAGTGGGCCGGCCTAGCTCCTGCGCGGGCCCTGGCTAGGCCCTAGATCCACTCAGCCACTTTTCCCTTTTTCCATTTGTTTAAATCCCAAAAAGTTGTGCTGCAGATTTAAATCTGCCAAAATTCACCAAAACCTCAGTTTGACCCGATTCAAACTCTGAGCGTTAGCCTTTGAAAATCCCTTCCAACTCCCATAGGTAGCTTACAAAAATAATGGGTGTAGTTTCCCTGAGAATTTTTGGAATAAAATGAGGTAGCTTTCACTGTTTTATTTTTTGTAATTTTTCTCCAAGTCTGAAAAATATGAAACCACTTATTGGGCCTTCCTCTTTAACCTACCTATCCAATAAAATGGGAATCACACCTATAGGAGTTTCTTAGCACCTGTGGTAATTTCTGCAAGATTGGGACATAAGCTTCTTGCCTAAATTCTAGAAGCCTCTGTGAAGCCCCTTTTGGAGTAATTCGAACTCCAGGAGATGAGCACCATCTATACCTACTCGCTCCCAGTAGGTCATAATGTTTGAAGTGTTAATTCAATACTGGGTTTTATTTGAGTGTTTCTAGACTTTTCTGCAATGTTTATTTTGCTATAAATCAACCATAATAGAAAATATTGTGAATCCAATTGGACTGGCTTAAGATTTCAGTCACCTACCCAGCCATATTATTTTTGTTCACTATTCACTTGCAGAAAAGATCTGAAGCACTTGTTTGCTTGCTAGACTAGGGTTCACTATTAATTTCATCTTATTTTCTAGGAGTGCCCTAATTAGTTTCTTCTAATGGCCTTGGTTTGCTAGTTCCAGTATCTATAAATGTGTATTATGGTTTTCCAAGTTGAGTACTCGTTCTATACTTATTGCCTTGTTTTCTCTGTGTTTGATTTGTGGTATGTTGTTTGATCGTTTATTTCCTTTCATGACGATAGATACGTACGAGGAAGGATACGAGGAAGGTGATTGGGAGTATCTTGAAGAAGGAGATCAGGGACAAGTTGCCTATGAAGGCAAGCCACCTTTATACTCACAACCCTTGCCCTACTATTTTACTATGCATTATTTTACCAACTTTATTTTATACTGGGCATTATGCTTTTGTGAAAGTGTTTTATATCTATTAGTGACCTGGCTCCTCCATGTCATTACATGATTGTACTACTAGTACAATATCCTTGGCAATACCCATTTACCCCTAGTATGATAGATGGTGTAACACACCATGCCCCTTTGGATGCCCTAGTATGATAGATGGTGTAGGATGGGAATACCTCGGAAAAAGTCTTATAAACATTGTTTTATGAGAAAACCTTGGTAAGGCTTGACCTACCAAGTGGTTTGGAAAATGAGAAAGATTTTGTTTTATAAAACTGTCGGACAAAAGATGGAGGAAAAATGTTTACGGAAACGCACCCGGTTCTTTGCAGTTTTGCTAGAACAATTAATCCGTGAAACCACATTACTATGGAATGGGACGGGGCTGGGCTGGAAGTTTGTATAATCCGGAATAGGTGTCTAAAACTACTACAGGGGAGAACAAATCCCCGGAGGCTGGGATTTCTCCTGTAAAGGCCCATCTGAAACATCGTTCTGCAGAAGGTAAATACCGTCTAATGGTGGACAAACGATACTATGAACCCCTCATTGAAAGCGCACACCCTGCGGGGTGAAAAACGCGCTCCGGTTGGCTTGTGACTATATAGGGCGTCCCGATTTTGACGGGATTACCTTCATAGGGTAGGCATTTGTGTCAGAGAGGGCATTTGGAAAGTCTTGACCGGTTACTCGACACACGATCAGTGTAGATTAGGGACGGGTAATCGGATGGTGTTTGTAAAGTGTACAACCTCTGCAGAGTGTAAATCTATTCGAATATCCATGTCCACGGTCATGGACGGTTGGGAATGTTGCTGTAGAGCGGTGCTGGTTTTGATTTTAAAAAGGACTTCAGAAAAGCAATGGCTCAAAAAATGTTTTGACCATGGGTTTGTCGGAAAATGGAGGAAGGAGTTTGGTCGTGAGATGACCGGAATGAAAAAAACAAATGGGTGACCCAATCCTAGTGATTTCCTAAAACTTTTCCAAAAGGTTTCCAAAATGTTTTTCAAAAGTTTTCCACAAAGATATAGAGACATGCTATCTCTACAAGAGAAAGTAATTTACAAAAGAATCTCTTATGGAGCCATCCTACCACAGCCATACTACATATCCTTTACTTATTGATATCTTAAAGTGGTTTGCGAGTACATTCAAAGTACCATTGTCCCTGTCTATTTACTTGGCCAGATTATGATCAGGAAGATGGGAATAACGAAGGTGACGACGGCGACTTCGCGAACTAGGGCATTACTCCGAGTCAGACACACTTTGGGATATGGCATTACTCGGGCCTTCTGCGTTTAGTGTTTCCGCTGCTACTATCTATTTGTGCCCATGTAGCCCCTTTGTAAGACTATCTACTGAAATGGATGTGTACTTTGATACTATGTCGATTATGCTCCATGAATCACTGATCATGAGATTTTGGTGGTTGGCATAGTGGGTTATCCCGAACTGTAAATCTGGGGTGCCACAAGTACACCAGTATTAGTTCTAAAAAATACTTTAGTAATGGAAACCACAGAACAAAGGCAAAGCAATACCATCTCCTTCCGTTGACCTAAACAAGTATCAGTATATAGTACAAAATACTGTGAAATACAAGACCTAGTACTATACCAGTATTACTTTGCAGCCAAAATAGTTAAACATGGCCGATACCAACTGAACTCTCCTATTACATAGTATTACAAGTACATTGGCAAAGCTCGAGATGAACCATAATGGAGTCTTCGGAGATTTCCATACAACATTGGTTGAGAAACCAACAACTGCTTCTTTAGTATTTAGACTAAAGCAGCATATTTCAGGAAATGACATATATCCAAGTCCTGTTGCATGGTGGGAGGTGTAGACCCAATTGCTTCTTGTCAAATATCCTGGGGCAACATCTACACCGCCTACTACAATGTTAATCGCATAGTTCAATCAAAGGAAAAGGTAATATGCTCCCAGGTCAGCGATCGGTATCCATGGCTTAGGTGGAAACTATTAAGCAGTGTCCTTTGAGTACACCTTGCAGCCAAACCCAGTAGAATAGGTGCCAAAAGTGCAACCGCAACGATCAACACTATGATCAGCAATATGATTGCCATGGCCATAATAAGTACCTCCATAAAACTCCTCATCAGTTACGCCCTCAGTATGGATAAGAAGAAGGCGACATTAATCTGCAGATATTGCTAAGAACCATAAACCTGGTTCGTACTCTTCATCATCTATGTCATCAAGGTTTCCCTCCCCAAGATTCGTGCTAGGTGGTGCCGAGAGCAGAATAGGACCTTGATGAAGGGAATATGCCCTGAGAGGCAATAATAAAGTGTTTATTATGTGTATTCCAAGTATATGATAGATGTTTATTTTTTCATGCTATAATTGTATTAATATGGAAACGTTAATACATGTGTGTTTAATAAACAAACAGAAAGTTCCTAGTTATGCCTCTCTCATAAACTAGCTCGTTGATTTACAAGATGATCAAGGTTTCTTGATCATGGACATTGGATGTTGTTAATAATGGGATCACAACATTAGTGTAATGGTGTGATGAAAATTCATCCGAAGTATAGCATTATGATAAAAGTCATTGAGTTTATATGGCTATAACAACTTACGAAGTAATCCTAATCCTTAGACCATGAGATCATGTCAATCACTAGCACCAGAAGAGTTTCTTGATAACATCAAATGTTACACCGTAACAGGGTGATTATGAAGATGAGTTCAGAAATAATAAAGTGTTATGTTGAGGCCCATGGATCGAGAGTGGAATTTGTTCATCCCGATGACGGATAGATATACTCTAGTCCCTCTCGGTGATATCACATTGGTTAGCTTGCAAGCAAGTTATTTGATCACTAAAATGTTATATCACGGGAACGATAAAAGAGTGCATGTAAGTAACGAGACCAAACAAGGTATGGAGATACCGATGATCGAATCAAGGACATGTAATATATCGCGAAACAAAGGGATTAATATACTAGCGTAAAAGGTTGCGACGATCACAAGAAAGTCATCGTTGAATGTGTGGGAGTCAGTATGGGTCTCCAGATCCCGCTTCTGATTATTGATCCGAGAGGGGTCTCGATCATCTCCGCTTTATTCGCGAACCGTAGGGTGACACACTTAAGAGACACCGACATCCAATTGGAGCAAAAGTTTCATGCTGGAAAGAATAACACGTGCAGGAATATATTTCACTAGATACCGAAACAGGTTTTCGGGTGAAATTGCAGAAAGTGTTTTTGCATGTGAAATAGAATTCTAGCAAGTGGTTATATGTGAATGTTTGTCATTAAAGTAATTTACAAAATTCTGAATAAATAAAAGGAGTTTTATTTAATGAGAGTTTGCATTAAATTTGGTGGAAATTTAATAGCAATTTTGAGTGGGATTTTGATTGGAGGGAAATGAAGAGGTTTTTGTGAGTGGTGTGTCCACCCACATGAATGAAGGAGGGGAGGGGGCAGCCCCCATGGCCGGCGGCCACCCCCTTGGGTGCCCCCCTCCTCCTATGAAAGGCACCCCTATCCCTCTCCCTCTCTCTCACTCACACCTCCTCGTGAAGGATCTCTCTCCCCCTCTAGAATTTATCCCCCATGGTCTCGGACTAGCGAGATACATGTTCTTGGAGGCTATTCGGCAAGAAAGAGTTATGCTTCTGCTGCATCGCTAGAGCGAGGAGGCGGAGGTTGCTCGGTGCCTCGGACGTGTGTGCGAGCATGGATGCGCTGCTGATTTGCGGCGCTAGGACTTCCTCTAGATCTTGAGATCGGCAAGAGATCATCTACATCAACCACGAGTTTAACTCATTAAGCTTTGTTGGTCTTCAAGGTTATATTCTCTATGGATATACATCCGCCCGTTGTTTGTATCTAGTAGATAGATCTTGGTACATAGTTGTTCCCATCGTAGGAATTTTGTTGTTTTCTATGCTGCAAAAACCCTACAGTGGTATCAGAGCCGGGTCTATGCGTATATGCTTTAAACGGGTAGTACACATATGAGTATGTGGGCGATGATGATCATGTTGTTGCTTCTTAGTTGTAATTTTGGATATTGGTGGCATAGTGGGATGAAGAGGCTCGGACAAACTTTACATGTCCTCGCACATGAGACCCGTTCCACGCTTGACATGCAACTAGTTTGCTTAAGTGGCTAGCGGGTGTCTGTCTCTCCTACTATAGTCAATATCTATTTTTCAATGACTTGTCAACAATTTGTTTATCCTCGTTGTGGTTCATGTTCATAGGTATGAACGGTCTATCTTCGAAAGCCCTAAGCCACGTAAAAGCTTGCAATGGATAAATTAGAGGCGTCTAGTTTGATTGTTGCTGGGCTAGTGTTATGATATGGTGATGTAGTAAGTAGAAGTATGAGATGATACTCTAACAACACACATAACGTGTAAGTTCCATATACCTTAGCCTTACACATAAAGGTATGATAGTGATCATACCATGGTCCACATGATAGAGATCATATGCGGGAACCATATCATTCCACTAATAAACATGTGATGTTTGATAGCATATTATATTGCTTGTTTGGCGTTTTATTAGCATAATAATATGATCCCTCATTTAAATAACAAGATAAGAATGTGTTCTTCCTTTAGTATGCATCGATTATGTTTTCGTCGCTCCAAGACATCACGTGATGATCGGGTGTTCTTGGATCCACGACCATATTTCTGGTGTAAGACAGTTACACACGTGAATACTAAGGTTCTTACTTGGAAAGCCTAGCATGTACAAACATGGCCTCGAAACACGAACCGAAAGGTTAAGCATGAGTCATATAGTAGATATGATGCCCATTTGATGCTCGCCTTTGACGCTACACCGACTCACATGATGATCGGACTTGGTGTAGTGGATTTGGTTCATGTAATCACCAAAAAGACATGAGGGATGTTGTTTTTGATGGGAGTTCATTCTTAATGTGGATTAGTTGAACTCAATCTATCATAAACTTAGTCTAAACTTTACAAATTCTGCTGTAGATAGCATCACCTGCTTTTAATTTCAATGTGTTCATGGAAAAAGAGAAACTTGCAACGAACGGTAGCAACTTTACCGAATGGGCCATGAATTTGAGGATTCTCCTCTCTGCTGGACAAAAGAAATATGTGCTAGAAGCGCCGCTAGGACCCCCACCTTTTAAGGATGCCCTTTACTTGTTCTTTAGCTAGAGGACCACAACTTAGTTCATTGCGGCATATTGTATGGGCTAGAGCTGGAACTTCGAAAGCATTTTGAAAACGGCAATGCATTTGATACAATGGTTGAGTTAAAAATGATTTTTGACACACATGCTACTGTAGAGAGCTACAAATCTTCAGAAAAGTTCTTTAGATGCATGATGGAAGAGCACAGCTCCGCAAGTGAGCATGTACTCAAGATGTCGGGTTACGTCGTTAAGCTTGTGTCCTTGGGAATATCGATTCCCATTGACTTAGGCATCCATCGTGTTCTGCAGTCTCTGCCACCTAGCTATTAGAGCTTTGTGATGAACTATAATATGCAAGGAATGAAGAAGTCTCTCCCTGACCTTCTGTCAATGCTTAAAACTGCAGAAGTGGAGATCAAGAAGGAACATCAAGTGTTGATGATCAATAAGAACACTGGTTGCAAGAAAGACAAGAAAGGGAAACAGAAGGGAAGTAAGGGCGGCAAGCCAGTTGCCGTGCCTGAAAAGAAACCCCGAGTTGGCCCTAAGTCTGATAGCGGTGCTACTATTGTAAGGGGACTGGCCACTGGAAGCCCAACTGCTCCAGGTATTTGGCAGACAAGAAGGCCGGCAAGGCAAACAAAGGTATATATGATATACATGTTATTGATGTGTACTTGACTAGTGCTCGCAGTAGCACCTGGGTATTTGATATTGGTTCTGTTGCTAATATTTGTAACTCGAATCAGGGGTTGCGGAACAAGCGACCGCTAGCAAGGGGTGAGGTCAAGATGTGTGTCGGCAATGGCTCAAGCATTGATGTGATCGCCGTCGTAATGCTACCTCTCCACTTGCCGTTGGGATTAGTAATAAACTTGAATAATTGTTATCTAGTGCCTGCACTGAGCATGAACATTGTATTTGGATCGTGTTTGATGCGAGGTGGTTATTCATTTAAATCCAAGACAATGGTTGTTCTATTTATATGAATGAAATCTTTTATGGTCATGCACCAATGATGAATGGTTTATTTATATTGGATCTCGATAATAATGTTACACATATTCATAATGTTTATGCTAAAAGGATTAAACTTAATGATGATATATCTGCATATATGTGGCACATCCGTCTAGGTCATATTGGCGTTAAACGCATGAAGAAGCTCCAGTCGGATGGACTTTTGGAATCACTTGATACATGTAAGCCATGCCTTATGGGTAAGATGAATAGAACGCCGGCTTCCGGTTCAATGGAACGGGCGACAGATTTATTGGAAATCATACATTCTGATGTACATGGTCCAATGAGTGTGTCGGCGCGAGGTGGATATCGTTATTTTTTTACTTTCACGGATGATTTGAGTAGATACGGTTATATCTACTTGATGAAAAACAAGTCTGAAACCTTTGAAAAGTTCAAGGAATTTCATAATGAAGTGGAAAATCATCGTAATAGAAAGATCAAATTTCTACGGTCCGACCGTGGAGGTGAGTATCGAAGTTACGAGGTTAGCACTCACATGAAAGAGTCTGGAATTGTTTCACAACTCACACCTGCCGAAATTCCACAGCGAAATGGTGTGTCGGAACGTTGTAATCGTACTTTATTGGATATGGTTCGATCTATGATGTCTCTGACGGACTTGCCATTGTAATTTTGGGGTTATGCACTAGAAACTGATGCATTCACTTTAAATCAGGCACCATCTAAATCCGTTGAAAAGACACCGTATGAATTGTGGTTTGGAAACAAACCTAAGATGTCATTTCTTAATGTTTGGGGATGCGATGTTTATGTGAAGAAACTTCAACCGGATAAACTCGAACCCAAAGCGGAAAAATGCGTATTCATAGGATACCCTAAGGAAACTATTGGGTATTCCTTCTATCACAGATCCGAGGGAAAGGTTTTTGTTGCCAAGAATGGATCCTTTCTAGAGAAAGAGTTTCTCGCGAAAGGTGTGAGTAGTCGGAAGGTAGAACTCGAAGAGGTTATTGAACCTTCTCTTCAAAGTATGGCAAGTAGCGCAGCGCCGGAAGTCATTCCGGAGTTGGCTTCACTAGTTTAACAGGGAACTAATGATAATGATCATGAAACTCCGAAAGAGATTACTACCGAACCTCGCATGTCTAGCAGGACGTGTGCAGCTCCCGAGATGTACGGATACCTTGTTGTGAATTTCATGGTTGATGAAATTGATGACCCTGTGACGTATGAAGAAGCGATGATGATCACGGATTCCAACAAATGGTTACAAGCCATGAAATCCAAGATGGAATCCATGTATGAAAATCAAGTTTGGAACTTGGTGGACTTACCTCACGACCGAAAGGCCGTGGAGAACAAATGGATTTTCAAAAGGAAAACTGATGCTGACGGTAACGTGACCATCTATAAAGCTCGACTTGTCGCAAAGGGGTTTCTACAAATTTCGATTACAGGGTGATTATAAAGATGGGTTCAGAACTAATAAAGATGGGTGATTACAAATTTCGATCATGTCAATCACTAACACTGTAAGAGTTTCTTGATAACATCAAACGTCACACCGTAACAGGGTGATTATAAAGATGGGTTCAGAACTAATAAAGTGTTATGTTGAGGCGCATGGATCGAGAGTGGAATTTGTTCATCCCGATGACGGATAGATATACTCTGTGCCCTCTTGGTGATATCACATTGGTTATCTTGCAAGCAAGTGATTTGATCACTAGAATGTTATATCACGGGAAACGAGAAAAGAGTGCATGTCAGTAAAAAGACGAAACTAGGTATGGAGATACGGATGATCGAATCTTGGACATGTAATATATCGCGAAACAAAGGGATTAAGATACTAGCGTAAAAGGTTCCGACGATCACAAGAAAGTCATTGTTGAATGTCTGGGAGTCAGTATGGGTCTTCCGATCCCGCTTCTGATTATTGATCCGAGAGGGGTCTCGATCATGTCCGCATTATTCGCGAACCATGGGGTGAGACACTTAAGAGACACCGACATTCCATTGGAACAAAAGTTCATGCCGGAAAGAATAACAAGCGCAGGAATTTATTTCACTAGATACCGAAACAGGTTTTCGGGTGAAATTGCAAAAAGTGTTTTTGCATGTGAAATAGAATTCTAGCAAGGGGTTATATGCGAATGTTTTTCATTAAAGTAATTGACAAAATTCTGAATAAATAAAAGGAGTTTTATTTAATAAGAGTTTGCATTAAATTTGGTGGAAATTTAATAGAAATTTTGAGTGGAGGGAAATGAAGAGGTTTTTGTGAGTGGAGTGTCCACCCACATGAATGAAGGACGGGAGGGGGCAGCCCCCATGGCCGGCGGCCACCCCCTTGGTGCCCCCTCCTCCTATAAAAGGCACCCCTCTCCCTCTCTCTCTCTCACTCACACCTCCTCATGAAGGATCTCTCTCCCCCTCTAGAATTTATCCCCATGGTCTCGGACTAGCGAGATACATGTTCCCGGTGGCTATTAGGCAAGAAAGAGTTGTGCTTCCGCTGCATCACTAGAGCGAGGAGGCGGAGGTTGCTTGGTTCCTCAGACGTGTGTGCGAGAACGTATGCAATGTTGATTTGCGGCGCTGGGACTTCCTCTCGATCTTGAGATCGGCAAGAGATCGTCTACATCAACCACGAGTTTAACTCGTTAAGCTTTGTCAGTGTTCAAGGGTATGTTCTCTATGGATATACATCTGCCTGTTGTTTGTATCTTGTAGATAGATCTTGGTACATAGTTGTTCCCATCGTAGGAATTTTTTGTTTTCTATGCTGCGAACCCTACAGTTGATGACCAAGGACATTTAGTATAAACAACATGAATGCATAGTTCCACAACTGAATCACATATTCAATGATACACATCAGATGTTTATACAAGGACAACTTAATATCTTTATGAATACAATGAGAAATATCATCATACATGATTGCCTCTAGGGCATATTCCCAACAGCCAGGGCATGTGATGCCACCCGAGCAATAGGAGTCATATGAGATACAATTGACAAGGAGTTGTCTACCTAGATCACTTGACGGCTAGCGCTGATGCTAAAGCTCACTAGCCGACTTGCTTATCTAGAATCCTGAATATTGAGGGGTGTTGGTTCTAGTGGGAGCACAGATATTGAAATGTTTAATTTGCTTGCTCTTTTATGAATACATGTCTTAAGTGTTTTGCATATTTATGTTGTAGATCATGGAACCAATTAACAGTCACTCCCTAATATCGGTTTTTCTTTGAGAACCATTCTTCAGAAAGATAAACTGAACGACACTAATTTTACCACACTACTAGAGAAAAGCCTATGCGAGGCGCACCAAAAAGCCTATCCGAGGCGCATATCACATGCGCCTCTAGCTTCAAGCCTCGGGTATTTCTTATGCGAGGCGCATATGATATGCGCCTCCTATACTTCACATATGCGAGGCGCATATCAATATGCGCCTCGCATAATAATATGCGAGGCGCATATCGATATGCGCCTCGCATATGTGAAGTATAGGAGGCGCATATCATATGCGCCTTGCATATGTTTCACAATGCGCCTCGGATATTTATAGTATATGCGCCTCCTATAGTATCCTATATGCGCCTCCAGTAATATTTTCGAAATTCAAGTTTTATAGACCACTATAAATAATAATATACAAATATTCAAATATACAATATAGTCCAGAATACAGTATAAAGAGCACAGAATTTTTCAGAAACTTGCAATTTGCCAAAGCATAATAGAACCAACATGAATACAATACATTACACATCAATCATGACATACAAGTTCATACATCAAGTGTTTGTGCCACAAGTTCACACCTCCGAGTACAAGTTCACAATCAAATTACACCTTCGAGTACAAGTTCACAATCACATTACAACTCCAACGACGTAGCTCTACCTAGATGAAGTAGAACACATAACCTACAATGAAGAGCAACAAGGTGCTGATCACGAGGAAGTTCCTCCACTTCTTCCTTCCATTCCTCCTCCACTTCTCTTCCGCCACCTCTCTACTCTCATAGCCTTGGTAGCTGTTGCCCGAGAAGTTGTTCACTTGCTTCTGGCAGTCTTTCCACTCCTCGTACACACCTGGAACCCGACCGACGTAAACGACATAACACCTCGGCATCTCCTACACATAATAAAGATGATATTACTTATGTCAGTGGAAAGCAATAGCTAGCAGTTCACAAGATAGAATCATGGATATATATATATATATGGGTGCAACAAAATGTAAGAAATCACGTTCTAATCATCGGCATTTCGAAGAAAGACCAAAAAAAAGCAAACCAAGAATGACATGGATTAGTGCCTCATACTTAGACTGGGCACGGAAATAACAATGCTCGCTGTTTGATCTTGTGCGGCAAGTAGAGTATATGCCCAAATTACTAGTCTACTTGGCACACAAGATCAAACAGTGGCATAGTCATACATGTGACACCACAACACGTTCTAATCATCGGCATTTCGAAGAAAGACAAAAAAAGCAAACCACAAGAAAGTAGGGAAGCAATGACAAATGAAAAGCAACAAGCACTTAAAATAGTTCGTAACACAAATAACTAGCTAGTGTGTCTCACGATCAAGTTCAACGGTTGACGAAACATATTCTAGAGGTTTTGCTAGGCAAGTTTAATATAGTGATAAGAGGTTACAACACGAGTTCGGAACTAACAGCTAGCTAGGTACCCAGGCAATGCAATCATGAAGTCTTCTTCGGCTCTTGAGTTGGCTTTGGGGGGGCATTGATGAAGCCTGACCGAGTTTTCGCCATTTGCATGAACATCCTGCCGTCACCCTGCTGCGCTAAGCGTTCGTCTCTCTCCCTTTTGGACGGTGTATAGCCGCCGTGGAAGGTGCCTCCGGTTTTTATGACTCCCTGGTACACGATTGTCGCGATCTCCTCCTGGATGTTGAAGAAGTGTTGCCTAAGGTTGCGAGCCTGTATGCATGCAAGCTTTTCAGCCCACTTCACGAGGTCAGATGGCAGCGTTTTGGTCTCCATGTCATTGAAGAACGCCTTCATGTGGTAAATGGCGTAGAACGCATCCTTCCCACTGCCAGGCGGCTGCTTGACGCAGGCAAACTTCGGCGTGTGGCGGAACACGTGCGCGCCGAACTTTACATGTGGCCTTGCCGGTTTGACGCCTCCCGCTGTGACGTAGCCGGTGAGAGCGCCATCAAGAATTTTCTTGATATTGGTGTAGTTTTTTTTGGATCGCACTGTTTGATTCGAGGTACAAGGCTGTTGAGTGTTTCAAATTCAAGCTTATGAGCACACAGCCTGTCCGATCATCCTCCGTGATGGGATGGTAGGGAAGGAGAATCACATCCTTGTCCGAGTATGTTTGCAGGAAGTTTGAGAGGTAGTCGGTCGCCAGATCTATGGCCCCAGCATCTTTCAGGACGGCGTCACGCATGAAGTAGGGATCCACTATCTGGATGCCCGGGATCTTGTCTCTGGTGATCTCCATGGCCATATTGAGGGAGAACAGCCGGACCAGGGTATTGTGCAGTCGAAACCCGTTCAACATGTCAAACAGGTCGGTATGCCGCACGTAGAAGATATCCCCGGGGGGTACAGTGACGAAGAACGTCATATGAGAAGGCACCTTAGCCTTGAAAACGAGGTACGACTGATCGTTGTCGCGAATGCGGCACTGCTCAATTGTGAGACATCCATAATGAATACTACGCATATGCGAGCCTGCGACCTCGAACATCGATTTACACATCATCGGTACACCTGCCACATGCTGCAGATTCCTGGCTTGCCCCACAGCGCCGTCCCGGAAAAGAGGATTTGGATCCTGGCCCCGATCACCCTTAGGCTTCCTTTTGCGACCCTTCTTGCTCTTTACGGCTTCGGCCACTGCGTTCACCTCACCGACTGTCTTATGGAGGGTGCCGGGGCTGATCAAAAGAACTACTAGCCTTGGAGGCTCGGTGAAGGGGACAGGTGGCGGCGACTCCTGACTAGTTGGGAAGAGACGCACCTTGCAAGGGGGTTTCGCTGGTGCTAGTTGGGTCTCGGCAACTTGATGTGTGCCTGATGGTGCCGGCTCATACAATTCAGAAAACCTTGTGTTAACAAACTGGTCACCGTAGTTCGGGTCAATTTCTTCATCATCATCGGGATTCTGTGCCATGTTTTCCAAGTCTCCCATCTCGAAGTCTTCATCATGTGCTGGTTGTGCTGCCTCTAGGGTGATGTTGAGCTGGTCCTCTGTCCCCAAACGGATCTGGCTCTTCGGCCATAGGTACAAGTAGCCGAAGCCGGTATTAAGGACCGTTGCCGTGTCCTCATCATCCCATCCTGGCGGTACGTTGTATTATCCTTGCACCTAACGCACCCATAGAATCCTTGGACCACCTGCCCCGAGAAGTATCCGTAACCAGGATAGTCTTGCACCGTCGTGATCACCGCCGCTCTCATGTCAAAGTACTCTTGTCTCGAGGCGTCCCATGTACGGGCTCCTTCTTCCCATAACGTGGCCAACTCCTCTTTCAACAACGTGAGATACAGATTGATGTCTGTACCAGGTTGTTTTGGCCCTTGAACGAGCATACTCATGGTTACGTACTTCTTCTTCATGCACAACCAGGGAGGGAGGTTGTAGATCCATACAACCACGGGCCAGGTGCTGTGTGTGCTGCTCTGGCTTCCAAACGGATTGAGTCCGTCAGTGCTCACGCCCAACCTGAGGTTCCTTGACTCTTTCCCAAAATGTTGGTAATATTGTAGGTCCAACGCCTTCCACTGGCAAGCATCCGAAGGGTGCCTCAACATTTCCTCCTTCTCCGGATCATCGTCCTCCGGCCTCTTTCTTTCCGCGTGCCAGCGCATGAGCTGTGCTTCCTTAGGGTCTGCGAAATACCGCTGCAAACGAGGAGTTAGACGAAAGTACCACACCACCTTCCTAGGAGCTTTCTTGGTCCCTCTCTTGTATCGAGAGGTCTTGCACACCGGACACGTGGTCTTCTCCACGTCCTCGCCCCGGTAGATGATGCAATCATTTATGCAGACGTGGTATTTCAAGTGCGGTAGATTGAGAGGGCACACGACTTTCTTCGCCTCAGCGATACTAGTCGGACATGTGTTCCCCTTCTTGGGAAGAATATCGTGCCAGAATACAATGTTGTCGTCGAAACATTCGTCGGTCATTTTGTGTTTCGCCTTCATCTCGAGAGCCCTAAGCGTTACATTTAGACGGGTATCCCCGTCGTTGCATCCGTCAAACAATGGAGTGACCGCTTCTTTCTCCATTTGCTCCAGTTTAGCCTTCTCTCTACCGGCGGCTCTGGCGTTACTCGTCTCCTTGAGAAGCAGATCTTGGACATGAGGGTCTCGCAACCAGCTCGAATCATGGTCGGCACCACCTTGATCATCTTCGTGTCCATGCCCGACGCCACCTTGATCATCTTCGTGTCCATGTCCAGTGCCACAACCCTGATCTTCGTGATCGTGACTGGCGTCTTGATCTTCGTGATCATCACTGGCATCTTGATCTTCGTGATCATCACGTATCCATCGAGTGTAGCCATCCATGAAACTACGTCGAAGCAGGTGCGACTCTAGCATTCCGGAATCATGCCTTATCAGATACATCATCTTGCAGTCCCGACATGGACATCTTATCTCTGTCTTGTTTGCACGTTCCATGTCGGCCCTCGTGCATGTCATCCACCTATCCACGCGGTCTTTGTTGATCATTGGTCGGACCATGGCCGCCTGCTTGGTACAAAGAGCAAGAGAATAATTAGAGCATATATGGACGTGGATCGCCGGAAAAATTCGGCATGACCTCCCCTAAAAAGAGGACATCCGCGAGTGCCAGAAATTCGCCGGAAAAGAAATAAATCGACATTCCGGCGAAACATTGGCATCTCAAGTGAAATCCCTGCACAAAAAGTAGCACCACAACACAATCATATAGTCGGTGTCTCCGAAAACGCGCATACATGCAAGCAACGCCTTCACGCTTCCTCCAACAACGACTTGCGCAAGAGAGCCGGAGGAGAAGTAAATGGACATGTTGTAGATCTAGAGGAGCAAGAGACTTCACTTACATATGGGTGTCAACCAATGGATGTTGAGCAAGCTTCTATGGTGAATCAATGGGGGAAATGAGGTGGGGAGGAGGAGGGGGGGCGACCAAATTTGTCTTGGTGGAGGAGGAAGAAGTGACACAAGTGAGTGGGGTGGTAGTTGCCTCCATGTGCAAAAAGCTAGAAAAAAGTGGTGCCAGCTTATGCGAGGTTCATATTGCACAATATGCGCCTCCTATAATTCAAACTATAGGAGGCGCATATAGCAATATACACCTCGCATATGCGGCCACCTACCAGCGCCCGGGCCCGCATGAGTTACTTGAGGCGCATATGGCCATATGCGCCTCGCATATTATCAAATATAGGAGGCGCATATAGCCATATGCGCCTCGCATATTCGTGCACCTACCAACACACGGGCCCACACAGAATATGCGAGGCGCATTCTGGCCATATGCGCCTCGCCTATCTGATATATAGGAGGCGCATATTACTAGAATGCGCCTCGCATAATATGGGGCTGCTAGATTCTGTCCGTACAGGGATTATAGGAGGCGCATTCTTATCATATGCGCCTCGCCTATTTTTATACTAGAGGCGCATATCGCAAAGTGCGCCTCGCCTATTTTTATAGGAGGCGCATATGCTAAATGTGCCTCACATAAGCATGTCTCCTATAGCCTTTTCTCTAGTAGTGCCAACTAGTATCAAAATCTGAGAATTGTTCTCAAACAAGAAAAGAAGGACCATGTCCTGGACAAGCCACTTCCAAATGAGCCTAATGAGAATGTGACTGTCACTGCCACCAATGCCTACCGTCGGGCTAAGGATGAGTCCACAGATATTAGTTGTCTTATGCTTTCTCACATGGAACTAGATTTGCAAAAGTTGTTCGAGAATGTTGAGGCCTATGATATGATCGAAAGCCTCAAAAGTTTGTTTTAGGCTCAAGCCAAGACTGAGAGGTATCATGTCTTTCAGGCTTTGCTGATTGGCAAGCTTAAGGATGGTGATCCACTGAGTCCGCATGTGATCAAAATGGTTGGTTACGTGTAGTCTCTATAGAGGCTTGGCTACCCCATTAGCAAAGAGTTCGCTACGGATATAAGTCTAAACTCTCTTCCTAGTGCGTATGGTCAGTTCATTTCAAACTACCACATGCATGGTATGGATGAGAAGCTTACTGAATTGCATGGGATGATCAAGCAGGTAGAGGAGGATCTCAAGAAGGGCGCCAGTCAAGTGTTGATGGTGCAGAATAAGGCTAAGTCCAAGAAGAGTTCTTGGACTAAGAACCAGGCTAAGTCAGGAGGAAAGCAAGCTCAGGACCCGGTCCCAAGCGCTTCCTTAGGGACTAAGCCATCTCCTTCAACCGGATCCACTTGTTTCTAATGCAAGGCGGATGGCCACTAGAAGAGGAACTACAACAAGTATTTGGCCAACAAAGCCAAGAGTGGAGGTATGACTTCCGATTTAGGTACACTTGTTTACAATGTTATAGGGATTTATCTTGCGGATGCACTTAATAGTTCTTGGGTATATGATACCACATCAGTTATTCACATCTGCAAGTCGTTGTAGGGACTGGTAAGAACTAGGAGCGTAGAAAGAGGCGAGGTTGATATCAGAGTCGGCAAGAAAGCGAGAGTCGCCGCGTTGGAAGTCGGCACGATGCAACTTCATTTACCTTTCGGATTCATTATGGAACTGAATAATTGTTATTATGTTCCAGTGCTTAGTCAAAACATTATTTCTGCTTCATGCTTGATGAGGCAAGCCTATGAGTCGAATATCAAGAATAATGGTTGTTCTTTATATTTGAATGACATGTTTCATGGCTTTGCACCCATTCAGGATGGGTTTTTTATTTTGATCTTGATGGTGAGTCGGTTTATAACATAAATGTTAAAAGGTTGAAACCAAATGTTCTGAATATGACTTACTTTTGGCACTATCGGCTTGGTCATATAAGTTGGAAATGCATGAAGAAGCTCCATGATGAAGGACTCGTAACTTCGTTCGACTTGGAGTCGTTTGAGACATGTGAATCTTGCCTACTCAACAAAATGACCCAGACACCTTTTGGAAAGAGTTGTGGAAGGGCGTCCGACTTGTTGGGACTAGTACATAGTGATGTATGTGGACCAATGAGCACGACATCCAGGGGTGGTTATGAGTACTTCATTACCTTCACTGATGATTTGAGTCGGTATGGATATATCTACTTGATGAAACATAAGTCGGAAGCCTTTGAAAAGTTCAAAGAATTCCAAAATGAAGTATAGAATCAACTCGGCAAGAAAATAAAGTTACTTCGGTCGGACCGAGGAGGCGATTACATGATCCATGAGTTTGATGACCATATAAAAGTTTGGAATAGTTCCTCAACTTACTCCGCCGAGAACACCGCAGAGGAACGGTGTGTCAGAAAGGCGAAATTGGACCTTGTTGGACATGGTACGATCCATAATGAGTTGGACAGATTTGCCATTATCATTTTGGGGTTATTGTCTAGAAATAGCAGCTTCTACACTAAACAGAGTACCATCAAAGTCGGTAGAGAATACACCGCATGAGATGTTGACAGGCAAAAAGCCGAGTCTGTCCTATCTTAAGATTTGGGTTTGTCAAGATTTTGTCAAGTGACTTCAGTCGGACAAGCTTACAGCCAAGTCGGATAAGTTTATTTTTGTGGGGTATCCGAGGGAAACCTTGGTTTACTACTTCTACAACCGAGAAGAGGGCAAAGTGTTTGTCGCTTGGAACGGTGTCTTCCTAGAGAAAGAGTTTCTCAGTCGGGGAGCTAGTGGGAGCACGGTGCAGCTCGAAGAAATTCAAGAAGAACTGGCTAGTAGCGAGTCGGAAAAAACCTTGGAGGTTGAGCCGGTCATGGTAGCTGAGCTGGCAGTAGCACCTGTACTACGAAGATCGGTGAGATTACGAAGTTATCGTGATGTATTACTGTTTGACAGTGATGAGCCGTCAAATTATTCGGACGCGATGGTGGGATCTGATTCCAAGTCATGTCTTGGAGCCATGAGATCCGAGTTAATGCCCATGGATGAAAATCAAGTTTGGTATTTGGTTGATCTGCCAGACGGTGCAAGACCTGTCGAGTGCAAATGGGTCTTTAAGAAGAAAACTGATATGGATGGAAATGTTTCCATCTATAAAGCGCGTCTTGTCGCGAAGGGGTTCCGACAAGTTCAAGGAGTTTATTACGACGAGACTTTCTCACCCGTAGCAATGCTTAACTCAGTTCGAATCATGTTAGCTATAGCAGCCTATTTCGACTATGAGATATGGCAGATGGATGTTAAAATGGCTTTCCTTAAAAAAAATTTAACCAAGGACGTGTATATGATATAGCCCGAGGATTTTTTCGATCTGGCTAATGCTGACAAAGTGTGCAAACTTCATAAATCCATTTATGGGTTGAAGCAAGCATCTCTGAGTTGGAATATTCGCTTTGATGAGGTAGTCAAATCGTTTGGCTTCACCAAGAGTGATCATGATTCTTGTTTATACAAGAAGTTTAGTGGGAGCAAAGTAAACTTTCTGATCTTATATGTGGATGACATATTATTGATTGGAAAAGATGTATAGATGTTGCAAGAAACCAAGGAATCATTGGAAAGGAGTTTCTCAATGAAAGACTTGGGTGAGGCAACATATATTCTCGGAATTCGGATCTATGGATATAGATCAAGAAGGCTCATTGGATTGAGTCAGGGTACTTATTTGGACAAAGTGTTGAAGAAGTTTAGCATGGAATCATCTAAGAAGGGGTTCTTATGATGTCCCATGGTGTAAAACTTAGCAAGACTCAGTGTCCTTCGACGACTGATGAGCAAAGTTGGATGAGTGCGATTTTGTATGCTTCTGCAGTCGGATCCATCATGTATGCCATGATTTGTACTAGGCCGGATGTTTCATATGCTCTAACTGTTGTGATCAGATACCAGGTTGATCCTGGAGAAATCCACTAGACAGCGGCTAAAAATATCCTAAAGTACTTGACAAGGACTAAGGATTTTTTTTTGGTTTATGGTGGTCAAGATGAAATCAGTGTAAAGGGTTACATGGATGTGAGTTATCTTACTGACTCTGATGATTCTCGTTTGCAGTCCGGGTATGCTTTTGTAATAAACGGAGGGGCTGTAAGCTGGAAGAGTTCCAAGCAAGAGACTGTGTCTGCATCTACAGCAGAGGCTGAGTATATTGCCGCCTCAGAGGCAGCAAAGGAAGCTGTTTGGATAAGGAATTTCCTCATGGATATTGGTGTGGTTCAGGGCTCGTCCAATCTGTTAGATGTGTATTGTGACAACAATGGTGCTATTGCACAAGCCAAGGAACCTAGACAACAGCAGAAGAACAAGCACATACTCATGAGGTACCACCTGATTCACCAGTTCGTGGATTACGGTGATATCAAGTTATGCAAGGTACACACGGATGCAATTGTTGCGGATCCGTTGACAAAGCCGTTACCACAGCCGAAGCATGAGGCGCACCTAAGAGCTATGGGCATTAGATGCCTAGACATGTGATGTCGGAAGATTGACTCTAGTGAAAGTGGGAGACTGTTGGGAATATGCCCTAGGGCCAATCATGTATGATGATATTTCCCATTGTATTCATAAAGATATTAAGTTGTCCTTGTATAAACATCTGATGTGTATCATTGAATATTTGATTAAGTTGTGGAACTATACATTCATGTTGTTTATACTAAATGTCCTTGGTCATCGAGGTTGTGCTGGACACACAACTTAGACCAATGTGAAAGTCGGATGATGACTCGGTTCCACTTGTCATGGGCATGGAGATGATATTCCGACTTACACAAATTCGGCTAAAGAGTTTAGCGAGTCGGATTGACCCATATTGAGGTACAACGAACAAGTTTTCATTTGTATATATCAATCCATGTAATCCTTAGACCTGAGGTTGTTGCACAGTCCGAGTTGAGGATCACCGACTCTGTTCTGTCCAACGCTTATCCATAACTAGGCAGTTATAAAGGAAGAGTTTGGGTCGACTGAGAATCAAGCTGCGTGATGTGGATAACCAAGATGGGATTTTGCCCCTCCACTCGAAGATATATTCTCTGGGCCCTCTCAAATGATATGATTTAGAATGCATGGCCATGAACAACTCGATTAAGTGTTAACCGAGGCGATCGACTAAGAGTTAGTCGGATGAATCACTTATCTCAGATCGAGAAGAGAGTTGGACTATTTAAGGGATGACAAATATTCGCCTATAGTCTGCCAAGGTATATCATGAGGAAAAAGGGACTCCGACGAAAGTCGCATTGAAAAGGCAAGTCCTCATGACTCTTTGCTACTTGGGAGTCGGCACATTCTGCTAAGAGCCGCTACCGACTGATCCATTGAGACTCGAACTCCAATCGTGTCCAAGTATCCATGAGCCTGCGGGGTCACACACTTAAGAGCGGGATCAAGTTCAGATTTGATCTGAATCGGAAATCTGGTTGGGTTGGACCCGAGCCGGATTTTGGACTGAGTCACTGAGTCGGACTCAGGGTGACTAATATTATATGGGCTTTAGTGAATGGTCCATGAGTGAGTAGATCCCACGTTCACTCCCTATATATAGTGTGGCGCAGAAACCCAGGAGGGTTGATCGGCTAGGTCATTCCATGCGTTGGAAACCCATGCTCCACAACAGTCCAGCCGTCATATCGAACCTAGTAGTTCAGCACCGGCGGTCCTCCTTGTACGTGTGGATACCATTAGAGGTTTTGTACGATTAGCACTAGGACAATCGTTATCGGATGAGATCGTGAGGACTGCATTGCATCCACAAACGTGCTTCATTAGTAATCCGCAACCGCGTGTCTAGTTGATGAAGGGAATATGCCTGAGAGGCAATAATAAAAGTGGTTATTATCGAATTCCTTATTTATGATAAATGTTTATTTTACATGCTATAATTGTATTAATACAGAAACATTAATACATCTGTGTTTAATAAACAAAAAGAAAGTTCCTAGTTATGCCTCTCTTATAAACTAGCTTGTTGATTAACAAGATGATCAAAGGTTCCCTGATCATGGACATTGGATGTTGTTAATACCAAGGTCACAACATTGTTGGAATGATGTGATGGACATTCATTTGAAGTATAGCATTACGATCAAGGTCATTGTGTTTATATTCCTATAAAATCATACGAAGTAATCTTAGTCCTTATACCATGAGATCATGTCAATCACTAACACCAAAAGAGTATCTTGATAACATCAAAAGTCACACCGTAACAGGGTGACAATAAAGGAGGGTTCAGTGCTACGAAGGTGTTATGTTGAGGCACATGGATCAAGAGTGGAATTTCTCCATCCCGATGACGGAGAGATATACTCTGGGCCCTCTCGCTGATATCACATTAATTAGCTTGCAAGCAAGTGATTTGATCACTAGAATGTTATATCACAGGAACGCGAAATGAGTGCATGTTGGTAACGATATCAAACTAGGTATGAAGATACCGATGATCGAATCTTGGACATGTAATATATCGCGATACAAAGGGATTGAGTTACATGCGTATAAGGTTCACACGATCACAGAAGTCATCGTTGAATGTGTGGGAGTCAGTACCAATCTCCAGGTCCCGCTGCTGATTATTAATCCGAGAGGGGTCTCGATCATGTCTGCATTATTCGCGAACCATAGGGTGACACACTTAAGGGATACCAACACCATTTGGAGCAAATAATATGCTAGAGAAAGAATTACAAAGTGCAGCAATTATTTCACTAGACACCGGAACTGTTTCGGTTGAAATTGCTAAAATTGGTTCTGCATGTGAAATTGAAATGCTATAAGGGGTTTTTTGTGAATGTTTGTTAATTACAGTAATTAACAAAATTCTGAATAAATAAATAAAAGGAGTTTTATTTAAAGAGATATTACATTAAATTTTGTGGAAATTTAATGGGAATTTGAGTGGAGAAAATGGAGGATCATCTTTATGTGAGTGGAGCTTCCACCACATGAATGAGGGAGAGGTGGGGGCACCCTCCATGGCTGGCGGCCAAGCCCCCTTGGGCTGCCCCCTCCCCTATATAGGGACCTCCTCCTCCTCCTCCTCCACTCTCACACCTTGATACATTGTAAACGTGTCTATAATTTTTGATATTCCATGCTTGTTTAGTATCTACTTTGTTTTGCTTTGTCTACACTTTGAAGTATTATTATACATTTACTGGTACTAACCTATTAACAAGATGCCACAGTGCCAGTTGCCTATTTTCTTTTATTTTGGTTCCAGAAAAGGCAGAAAATCAATATTATCGGAATTGGACGGGACAAAAGCCAATCTTCCTATTTTTCCCGGAGCAACACGGAACCAGGAAGCAGAGGTGGAGGAGGAAACCAGGGTGGACGCACCCCCCTAGGCGCGGGCCATCCCTGGTGGAGCCCACAGGGGGTGTGGGCCCCCTGGACCTCCACTGACCTTGCCTCCTGCGGCTATAAGAAGCCCCCAGGGAGAAGACTCTAAATCATCTGACCAAAAAGCCACGAAAACCTCCACAGCTCCGCCGCCACCGAAGAGATTCGAGGGACAGAAAGTCTCTGTTCCGGCACCCTGCCGGGACAGGAAAGTGCCCCCGGATCCATCTCCATCGATCTCCATCGCCATCTTCATCATCGTTGCTGATTCCCATGATGAGGAGGGAGTAGTTCTTCCTCGAGGCTAAGGGCTCTACTGGTAGCTATGTGTTCATATCTCTCTCTATGCATGATCATATTGTGATCACGAGCTTTGTAATCAAGTATATCTACCTTTCTACTCAAGTGCTTCAATAGATCTGTGCTCTCCCCATGTGTGTGAAAGTGACAGCGTGCACGCCATGGTGGCACTTAGGCTAGAGTCTACATAAATAATCATCATGCTTTAATAGATCTCTGCTTTTCCCCACGTGTTTGAAAGTGACAGCGTGCTCACCATGTGTGGCACTTATGCTAGGTTACATATATATTTATCATGAGTATATTTGGAGTTGGAGGTCTTTATGAAATTTTGGTGTTTATTGGAACCATCTAGCGCTCAAGGTGACAGTGTGGGGTTATCTAGATTTGGGAAGGCACTACCATGGATTAGAGTGTCCAACCGGAGAGTAGTTAAGAATAGTATCATGAAGAGAGGATATTTATATGAGAGAGTGTTCACTAGTGAAAGTATGATCCGTAGGCCTTGTTTCTAAATATTGAAACACCGTTTGCATCTAGATCTGTTGCATGTTTTCTTTCTTTAGTCTTTACCTCACTCACACATGTTACCCCACGTCAACAACAAGTCAGAAGCTCTTTTCTGGCACCGTTACCACTTGTATTTTACTATCTCTTCGCCGAACTAGTGCGCCTATACACCTAACAAGTGTATTGGGTGTGTTGGGGACACAAGAGACTTCTTGTATATTGATTGCAGGGTTGCTTGAGAGGGATACCTTTGACCACTTCCTCCCTGAGTTTGACAAATCTCTGCACTTGGAGGCCCAACAACTGTCTACAAGAATATAAGTGCGTAGACATGAAGCTATTTTCTGGCGGCATTGCCGGGGAGGTAAGGTAAAAGGTACTCACATCCTCCGATGTGAGTCCTCAAAGTTATTTCCTTTAGATTCTGCAATTTTGTCTTTTTGTTTCTTGTTTTCACTAGTTAGGCTTAATGGAAAACAACAACCAAATTAGAGAGCTTTATAGTTTTTATCTTGAGTTAGGACATGAAGTGTTTGAAGAGAAAATTAAAAAACCTATGGAACTTGATTTGCATGCTAATAGCAATGTTATTAGTATGAATTATTTGGACACCATTATTACTAATGCTATGGAAAAGTCTAAGCTTGGGGAAGCTATTTTTTATGAAAATGATCTTTTTAGTTCCCTAGCTTTGGAAGATAGCTATTGTATTGCTTATGATGATACCAAATATCCAATATATGATGATTACAATGATGATTATGATATTTTCACTCCACCTACTATTGAGGAGAAAGTTAATTGTGATTACAATCTTCCTCCTATATTTGATGATTATGGTGATGAGAATAGTAATTATAGCTATTTTGTTGAATTTGCTCCCACTACAATTAATAAGAATTTCTATGCTTATGTGGAGAGTAATAATCATTTTTTGAGTGTGGCTCATGATAAGAATGTTTTATGTGATATTAATATTGTTAATTTTATTCATGATGCTACTGAAAGTTATTATGAGAGAGGGAAACATGGTTTTATGCATCTCAATAATATTACGTTTCCCCTCTTTATGTTGAAAGTTTTGAAGCACTTGTTTTGCTTCCCTATTGCTTTGTGCTTTGATGACTTGTTTCTTTACAAGATTCCTATGCATATAAAGTGGGTTAGACTTAAATGTGTTTTTAATTTTCTTCTTGATGCTCTCTTTTACTTCAATTCATATTTCTTATGTGAGCATCTTCTCAAACTATCATGCCTAACTTAAAGGCGTTAAAGAAAAGTACTTGTTGGGAGATAACCCAAGAGTTTTCTTGAGTCTTGGAAGTTATTACTTCAGTAATGACCTCTCCTTATCCTTTTTGATTGCTTTTTGTGCCAAGAATGACCTCTAATGAGAGGGAAGTAAGATTTGGGGAGTTGCTGTCCCGAAACAAATTTTTGTGCTCCACCGTAAAAATTCGTGAGGAATATTTGTAAGTAGGATTGAGCTAATATTTTCTGAATACATACACCATTATGTTAGCTAACTTTCGTTAGTTCAACACTTTTTTATTTGAGAAACAGAAGATCTTCGAAAAAAATCGGTTTCTACCTGTTGGTCTGTTTTGACAGATTTCTGCCATTATTTGCATTTGCTTCTTATTGATTCCTTTTTGGGTTATTTTTGGGCTTTGATCTTGTTGAGGGAATTGCTACATTAGCTTGTTTTTTTAGTGAAAGTTTTGCTGTTTTAAAACTAAAACTCAAAAGTCTATTATATTTTGAATACACTAATGTTGCTAATGAAGATTGTGTGAAGTTTTGTATGAAGGAAAATTTTCAGGTGTAGAGAAGAAAATGATGTAATAAGATGAAGAATGGACAAAGCTCAAGCTTGGGGATGCAACCCCGTGTCACCCCAAGAAATGTTTAAGAGGTACAAGCGTCAAAGCTTGGGTATGCCCAAGTCATCCCCTTCTTCATTAATAAAAAGCTCAGGTCTTTCTAGACACTTCGTTTTTCTTGTTTCATGCACTTTTGTGTTGTTCTTGTAGCGTCTTAGTTTTCGTTTTTGGTTTTAGTTTGCTTAGTTTTCTTGAATAAGTTGGTTGGAGCTCAACACACTTCTTTTGGAGAGCGACACACCCTGTTTTCATTGCTTAGAACACTCTAGTTTTCACTCTTATTGTTCTGTGAGTGTTCACTTTTGCTAGCAGTGTGTTTAGCCTTAGTTTTCTTATGCTTTCAGCTTAGAACTTTTTAGTTCTTATTTGTGGATTTTTGAGACAAGCTCACTGATCTATATTGATTATTATATTTGTTAGTTGTTTCAAATAAGTTGACTGCTTTTGGAAAAGACTAGGAAGCTTCATGCTTATAGTAGTACAAAAGGGAGCTTTTTTTGACTGTGAGTTAGACATTATCATGTAATGCTAGATGTTTTTTTGACTTTATTCTTAGTGATTATTTCTATAGCATGACTTGTTCCAAACAATTAGGATTGCTTAATGTTCCTTGAAAGAGTCATGCATTGTTTTAGCATACAAAAGCATATTATTGTGGTATTATCCTTTGATGCTTTGTTTGGGTTGACTTGACACATGCTCACACCATGTTATGACTATGATCAAGTCACCATAGCCTATATGATCATTTAGTACTTGACTTGTAGTATCACTTTAATCTTTGATTAGTAATGTTTTGTCGTTTGGCAGGATTATGGCCATTATTGCTCTCTTAGTTGGTCGCTCCCAGTCTTTTGCTAGCCTCCACTTGTATGAGTATGCTCTACTCATGCATCCAACTTCCAAGAAACCAAGTTATTCCAAAGTGTCCACTATAAATTCCTACCAATTAAAAAGTATTTTGTTATGTGAAAACTTAGTGATTAAAGCTCTCACAAACTTGATGCCACAATTTATTTTTCTTGCCCCTAATAAACTTGAACCATTGTGTCATCTATGTTGTATATGCTTGCACTTATAAGTTGGGAATTAGCAGAACCATGCTGTCATGGGGAACGTTTTCAACATTGCACTTGTACTTTGTACACAGTTGATATCATGCTCTTTTGTCTATGGATGTCGCCGGTGTGAAATAAAAGGGGAGCTTGTATGTCCATGGAGTTATGTAACTGTGTTAGAGAAATGCCTGGGCCGCTAGCCTAAGCCATGCCTAATCATGGTGGAAACTTGCAGCATCACTATAATGACATCTATGAAGCTTTCTTTTTTTAAATGAGACATATTGAAAAGAGGAAAGAGAGAAAAAAGGACCATTTTCCCATGGTAAATAAGAAGATTGCTGAGATGCTTATTGTCTGCTTGCCTTGTCATTTTGATTATGGGATGGCTCCTGTATCATGTGCAAGGGGTACCCCGTTGGCGGTTCTCTATGATACACATGTACTTACTATGACAAGAACTTACAGGTGACTAAAGTTGAGTAGCATGAGGAGCGGCCCTCGTATTCAGGGGACATGAGATTGCCAACTTATACTTTGTCAAGCATATACTCCATAGTTTGTTCACTTTAACGTTAATCACTTCAAGATGCTTATGATTGGGGCAATGAGAGCTGAAAGCTAACAAGTACCATAATTTTTGGAAGCTCTTTTTGAAACTTAAAATCCTTGCTTCCCTTTGAAGGGCCTTTCTTCCACCATTATGTTGAGTCTCCACCTTCTATCCTTAGGCACCAGTTAAGAGAGCCTAGTTGCCATTCTTAGTTCTATGTGCATTGTCACAAAACTTATTGATTGATGCATATTGTTGATATTGCTTGTTCTTGAACTATTTGTATCTAGTCACTCTTATGAACTTTGAAGGTGTCCTATGCATTTATTTTCTACTCCATGAGGGACAAGCTGAGTGCCATTATGCTATGTTTTCTATATGTGAAACAAACAAACGTTTTTCAATGCATGTTATTCATGATCTTTGTTTGTAGCCTTTCATGTTGCGTACATAGTTACTTTGTCTTATTGTTAGAAATCCATCTTTCATGCTCATGTTTAGATTTATTTGATCCCAACTTTCATTGCTTGCAAATATCTTGATCATGATTGTGATGGTGCATGTCACCTCAACAATTATTCTTTTTATCACTTACCTACTTGAGGACCAGCAGGAGTTAAGATTGGGGATGATGCTTGATACGTTGTAAACGTATCTATAATTTTTGAAGTTCCATGCTTCTTTAGTATCTACTTTGCTTTGTCTACAATTTGAGGTATTCTTGTACATTTTCTGGTACTAACCTATTAACAAGATGCCACAGTGCAAGTTGCCTATTTTCTTCTGTTTTTGGTTTCAGAAAAGGCAGAAAATCAATATTCTCGGAATTGGACGGGACAAAAGCCAATCTTCCTATTTTTCCTGGAGCAACACGGAACCACGAAGCAGTGGTGGAGGAGGATACCAGGGTGGCCGCACCCCCTAGGCATGGGGCAGCCCTGGTGGCGCCCACTTGGGGTGTGGGCCCCTGGACCTCCACCGACCTTGCCTCTTACGCCTATAAGAAGCCCCCGGGGAAAAAACCCTAAATCATCTGACCAAAAAGCCACGAAAACCTCCACAGCGCCACCGCCATCGCAGGGGAGATTCAGGGGACAGAAAGTCTCTGTTCCGGCACCCTGCCAGGCCGTGAAGTGCCCCGGAGCCATCTCCATCGATCTCCATCACCGTTGTTGATTCCCATGATGATGAGGGAGTAGTTCTTCCTTGAGTCTAAGAGCTCTACCGGTAGCTTTGTGTTCATCTCTCTCTCTATGCATGATCATATTGTGATCATGAGCTATGTATTCAAGTACATCTACCTTGCTACTCAAGTGCTTCAATAGATCTCTGCTCTCCCCATGTGTGTAAAAGTGACAGCGTGCACGCCATGGTGGAACTTAGGCTAGAGTCTACATAAATACTCATCGTTCTTTAATAGATCTCTGCTTTTCCCATGTGTGTGAAAGTGAAAGCATGCACATCATGTGTGGCACTTAAGCTAGGTTACATATATATTTATCATGAGTATATTTGGAGTTGGAGGTCTTTATAAAATTGTGGTGTTTGTTGGAACCATATAACGCTCAAGGTGACAGTGTGGGGTTATCTAGATTTGGGAAGGCCCTACCATGGATTAGAGTGTCCAACCGGAGAGTAGTTAAGGGTAGTATCATGAAGATAGGATATTTATACGAGAGAGTGTTCACAAGTGAAAGTATGATCCCTAGGCCTTGTTTCTAAACATTGAAACACCATTTGCATCTAGATCTGTTGCATGTTTACTTGCTTTAGTCTTTACCTCACTCACACGCGTTACCCCATGTCAACAACATGTTAGAAGCTTTTTTCTGGCACCGTTACCACTTGTATTTCACTATATCTTTGCCGAACTAGTGCACCTATACAACTGACAAGTGTATTGGGTGTGTTGGGGACACAAGAGACTTCTTGTATCTTGATTGCAGAGTTGCTTGAGAGGGATACCTTTGACCACTTCCTCCCTGAGTTTGATAAACCTTGGGTAGTCCACTTAAGGGAAACTTGCTGCTGTTCTACAAACCTCTGCACTTGGAGGCCCAACAACTATCTACAAGAATAGAAGTGCGTCGACATCACACCTCCTCGTGAAAGATCTCTCTCCCCCTTTAGAATTTCCCCATGGTCTCGGATTAGCAAGATACATGTTCCCGGTGGATTTTTCTGGAAGGATTTGTTGCTTCTGCTGCTTCATTGGAGCGAGGGCGCGGAGGTTTTCAGGGTACCCGAACGTGTGTGCGATCATGGATGCACCACTGCTTTGCCGTGCTAGACTAGATGGTGTTGGACCTGCTGGACCGGATGGAATTCTTCTTGATCTTGAGATCGACTACATCAACCACGAGTACAACCTCGTTAACGCTATTCGGTCTTCAAGGGTATGTATTCTATGGATGTATATCCACCCCTTTCTTGTATCTAGTAGATAGATCTTGGTTCTTAGTTGTTCCCATCGTATTAAATTTTTTGTTTTCTATGCTGCGAACCCTTCAGTGGTATTAGAGCCGGATCTATGCGTAGATGCTTTACACGGGTAGTACACATACGTGTATGTGGGCGATGATGATCATGTTATTGCTTCTCAGTTGTACTTTTGATATTGGTGGCATAGTGGGATGAAGCGGCCCGGACAAACTTTACATGTCCTCGCACATGAGACATGTTCGACGCTTGACATGTAACTAGTTTTGCATAAGTGGCTAGCGGGTGTCTGTCTCTCCTACTATAGTCAATATCTAATTTCTAATGAGTTGACAAAAATTTGGTTATCCTCGTTGTGGTTCCATGTTCTTAGGTAAGAACTGTTCTATCTTTGAAAGTCCTAAGCCACATAAAACTTGCAATGGATAAATTAGAAGCGTCTAGTTTAGATTGTTGCTGGGCTAGTGTCATGATATGGTGATGTTGTAAGTAAAAGTATAAGTGGATACTCTTACAAAACACATAATGTGTAAGTTCCATAGACCTTGGCATTACACATAAAGGAATGATGAAGATCATACAACGATGCACATGATGAAGTCAAGTGCAAGAACCATATCATTTCACTTTTTCACATATGATGTTTGTTTGCATCTTATATTGCTTGTTTGGTGTTTTATTAGCATTATAAGACGATCCCTCATTTAAATATCAAGATAAAAATGTGTTCTTCCTTAAGTATGCACCGACAATGTTTCGCCGCTTCAAGACATCACGTGATGACCGGGTGTACTTGAATCCACGAGCATATCTCGGGTGTAAGACAGTTTTACACACGCGAATACTAAGGTTCTTACTTGGCGACCCTAGCATGTACAGACATGTCCTCAGAACACGGATCAAATGGATAAGGATGAGTCATATGTTTGATATTATGACCATTTATATGTTCGCCTTCGATGCTACACCAACTCACGTGATGACGTACTTGGTGTAGTGGATCTGGTTCATGTAATCACCAAAAAGACATGAGGGATGTGATTTTTTAGTGGGAGCTCTTTTCTAATTTGGATTAGTAGAACTCACTTTATCATAAATTAAATCAAAGTGAATTTGCATAATTTGTTGTAGTCATTGGAATTCTTTCACCACCTTATTATTAGTTGTAATTGAGATAATAAAACTATAGAATTCTAGATATTTACTTTACAAACTGGTATCGTATTGTGTTGAGTGTCAATCTAAAGTTTAAAGTCCTATTGCAAACTTTCAGCAAACTCTGTTTACTCCGTGAAATTTTATAATTAGTATTAAATCGAGAGTAACAATTCCAGTGTTAGTATCTTAAGTATCATGTTTGCCTCCATGATTCTTCATTTAAATATCGAGATTATCTAGGAGCTGAAAGAATTGTTTCAGAAACCATCATATGTGGTAGATATAACGATATCTGAAACAATGTTTTGGTTGAAATATGATAGAGTATAATATATTTTCTCATATTGGATGAGAATTTGCAAAGGCTGGAGATGCTAGACATCCTAATCATCCAAAAGGGTTTTGGAAAGTAACGTTATACTCACGATTCGCTTTTATAAGATACATTAGCTTGATCATGAAAGTCTTCATGATAAGGATGAATAGAAGATGTATGTAAAGTGTTTACTACACTAAAATATCACTAAAGAATGGATTTGAAAGAACGCCATTCATTTGATGATGGTCATCTACTTCAAAGTTCAAGTCCAAAGGTATTAGTATTTGATAATACATGCTTTGGACTATGTGTCATGTATATGTCGCCACTATTTGATGTTGATAGATTCTTTTAAAAGGAAAGGAAATGCTGAAACAGAATCCATAAAATATATTTGGCAGAATAGAAAAGACTGGAAATATCCAGTTTAGGTATATAGATGATATACATGTTATGGTTGTATTCTTTGCTTGTTAAATAATGTGATTCTTGGGTATTGAATACCGAATTGGTTGGTATGAAATTTCATACCGAATGATGCAATTCATGAACCACAATGGTGATGATGTTCATCGAAAACAACCAAACCATTATTTGTATTTTTTGTTGACATCAAAGCTTTCCTTCAAGATTTGTTTTAATAATAGTTATTTAAATCAGGTATTATGAGAACAAATATTGTTCAAATAATTACCGTATTCCATAAAAGATGGATGATTTACAAATCTAGTTGGAGAAATAACATCCATAAAACTAATGCTAAAATGTCGCAAGAAAAATGATTGAAAGATCACTTACGAAGTGACATCGCCATTTAAATTATAGTGGAAAGAAAACATGAAGAAACTCCATATTCATGGATTTTTGGACTCTTTGATTTGATCAAATGATGTTTGTGAGACTTTCCTCGTGATAATTAAAACTTTGTTCAAAGGCCAAAGAAGAACGATCGACTAAATTATTGGAATTTATACATATCTATGTATGTAGTCCATTATGTGTAGTCGTAAGCGATGGATTTCAACTTCATATGCTTTCTCCAGACATTTGAGTGAATATTCACTTAATGAGAAAGAAGTATGAAATATTTGAAAACATTCAAAAACTTTCAAGATGAAGTGGAAAATCACTGTAACAAGAAAATAAATAATTTATGATTTTATCATAAAGGGATTTATTTGAGTTGCAAATTTAGCAAAACACCTAGAATTGCATCTCCCGAAACACCACAGGAATATGGAGTGTTTGAGATTTGTAATGAAACCTTGTTTAACATGGTTAGATCAAAGGTGTAATTTATAGAACTGCTATATGTTTTAAAAGATTAAAGCTTTAGAGACTACCGCTTTTACACTGAAAAGAGCTCCATCTTGATCCGTTCAAATGACACCATGTAAGTTATGGTTTTGGATAAAACCCAAGTTGTCCTTTCTTAAATCTTGGTATGCTAAGCATAAGTAAGATGTTTACAACCAAAGTCAAATGAGCATGTCTTTGTAGGTTATTTCAAATAACCATTGGGTATTTGTCCATAACATCAAAGACAAAAACAGTTTGTCGCTTAGAACGTCAAGTTTCTTGAAAAATAATTTTTTTTGCAAAAGGTAAGTGGGAGGACAATAGAACTTTAATAAGTTTAATAAACCTTAGCTATATGTGTCGAGTTGCGCAGCACCAGAAAACGTTCCGGAGGCAGCCACGATGCTCATGGCTCACGCGCATCAAAGGTTGAGATCACGAAGATCTAAGTTCCTATTAAACCAAGTAGGTCGGATAAACAATCAAATGCTGAGATTTGATAGTAAATCATTGTTGTTTAACAATGATGAACTGACTACATGCAAATAAGAGATGATGGGGCCTGACTCCGTCAAATGGCTTGAAGCCATAAAATCTGTGATAGTTCCATACGCGAGAAATCAAGTTTTTATAACTTGGAAGACCCTCCGGAAAGGTCTAAAAACCTATTGGTCGTATTTGGATCTATAAAAAACAAACAAGGATATTTCACATGGTATATGGTAGATGAATAAACAAAACAAAGTTCTTCTAATATAATGGTTACCTAGGACGTGTGAATGACACGATCCAAAGGGTTTTGTTAATTCAAAGGATGCTAAAAAGGGCATGCAATCTTTAATGGTTGAAGTAAGCATCACGAAGTTGGAATCTTCACCGTGATGAAACTGCTAAAGGAGTTTTCATTAGGAGACGATGAATATGCTTGCATTTGCAAGAAATTAAGTGGGAGCGCTGAGACATATTTCTAATACATTATGTGGAGGACATCTTGTTGATTGGAAATGATGTATCGTTTATTGACAAAGGTTAATAATTTCATTTCGATGAAAGACTTTGGCAAAACCCGAATATTTAGCATGAATGTCTACATGGATAGACTGTGACGCTAATATGGTCGTGCCAAACATACATATATGAGATATTGAAGGAGTTCAATATAGAAATGACGAGAAAAGGTTTTATCGCATGGAAAAGAATTGAATCAAGATTCAAGTGTATCGACACTTGATAAGTGAAACAATATTCAAGTGCTTTGACACTTGATGCGTGAAATCACAAGAATTTTTTGATCAATCTTACCATGATATGTACACATCCATATATGTCCTATGCTCTAAGTTCTATGAGCTGTCACATCCCAAAGTTTTCCAAATTTTGAAATGTGAAAAATAAATAAACAAAATAAATAATTGTTGAAATTTAGGGTGAAAAGAAACTGTTTGGTTCCAAATGGAAACATCAAAGTCCCATCTTGAACAAACTTTGAATGAAAAGGGATTTAAAAGATAAACAAATATTAAATAAAATTATAAAAGTTGGAATCACCATTTTTGGATCCTTAAATAAAAAGATATGGATTTTATAAGCAAAGGAAGAAATAAATAAATAAATAAATAAATAAATAAGGACTATTTTAAAAAGCCAAATTAAATCTTGACCAAACAAATGAAATGAAAGATTTTTGTTTAATAAAAAGAGTGAAGGATTATTTAAATAAAAATCATAAGGATTTATTAATATCCAATTTCATTTAGGTAAAGACTTTTCCCAATTTAAATGAACATTAAAACATATTAACGTATTTTAAATAATAATTCAAAGTGAAATATTTAATTCCCTATTAAATAAATAAAACCTACTAAAAAGGTTTGGTAAAATTTTGATTTCAAATAAGGGTTTGAGAATTTAATGAAATCTTATTTAATAAAGGAAAGTCCCTTTTTAAATAAAATATAAACCATAAAGAAATAAATGAATTATTCCTAAAAAGAACTTTAAATACATGTTTAAAACATATTAAAAACTTACTGCAAAGTTTGGAAAGTTTCTGAATTCAAATGGTTATTTGAAATGTTTAAACAAAAAAAAAACAAGAAAAGAAAATAGAAAAAGAAAAATGAATCAGAAGAAAAAAAATGGAAAGGACCGATCCGAGAAAGCCAGGCCCATCTAGCCCAACTAACCCCCCCCCCCACCGAACCGTTTTCTTTTCACTCACCAGCGAACCCGCAAAGTCGCTGACACCCAGACCCCACTCTCTCTCTCTCTCTCTCAAGCAGACCCCACCTGCCAGATCTTTCTTCCTCACCCCACAGTGACCACGCCCCCTACTCGCTGTTACCAGACGTTGCAAAAATCGAATCAATCCGAGTTAACGCCGCACTAATTCTGCCCCGTGACCTCGCCCTCATAAACGCCAATCTTCCCTCTCCCTTCCCCCAGTCCTCACACCACCGGATCCCCTAGGCTGCCCGTATTGCATGCTCGAACCCCCTCTGCTCCGACGAGAGTATCAGAGAATTCCGGCGAACCGCAACCTTCCCACTGCCCCTAGCAACCATGATCTTACTCCCCTCTCCCGTGCGCACATGCCAGTGTGTCCTACTCACCCGCACGCGTTCCCTAGGCTCGGCAACGACCAAGACCGAGAGCGCCACCTCCTGCCATGACTCCGGCGAGTTCCCCCGGTGAGTACTGGTCGCCCCTCTTCCTCTCTTTTATGCACGCATGATCTCCGACCTCGTGCGTAGCTAATACAACCCTTTCCTTGTCTTAGCGTGGTCCAAAATGTCACCAACGACGATAGACCGAGCACACCGCCGCCAGAAACTTCTCCGGCGAGCAATCCACTTCGACTCCGTGTGCCCCTTCGCCAACCAAGCACGCCTTGAGATTCGCCACACTCCTGTGATCACTGTAAGCTACTCCTCTCTCTCTAGCCTTCTGTATCGCCAGCACTCGTCTGACCGCGCCGCCGCCACTCGCCACCGCCAGCACCGCCAGTAGATGGCTAGTACCTGTGAACCGTTGGATGAAGATCCAGTGACTACGATAGAAACATAAGCGAAAGGGTATCCTTTGATCTATGCCGCTCGATCCCCTTTTAATCCAACGCTCCACAGAGCTCAATCCTCGCGAACCATTTTTGACCAATCATAACATTCCACGTGGCCAGACTCTAGTTTTAAAAACAGATTTGATTCTATTAGATATGTAATTTTGTAAATTCCATAACTTTAAATCTACACGTCCAAATTTTTCAAATTTTATATCAATGGAATCATAAAAACAAATTCTATCCAAACATGTACTTTGTTTAGTAAATTGCTTCTATTAAATTAGTTTTTTTTGCAGAAACTTGTGTAGGCATATTTTGAACATAAAATTTATTCTAGAAATTTTTTTAAGGTAAAATATTTGGCAAATGGATTGTTTTGAACCTACTGCCCTTAGAAACTAACTTTTAGTTTTAAAAACATATTTTGAGATGCTAAGGAATAAATCTTTGAATAAAAGCATTTCTAGCCAAATAAAAATATTGATTATGGTTTGAAAATGATTTTTTGAGAAAAACCTTTGGAAAATGATTTGATTTAAACTTTCTAACCCTAAACACCAAGTTTTGAGATTTAGAAATATATTTGGTGAACCCTATAAAAATTATTACTTTGTTTAAAGGCATTTCTAACAAATAAAATATTGCTTTGATTTAAAAATGGTTTTTAGATGAAACCTTTTGCAAATGGTTTTAATATTAAACACTTGACCTTAAAACTCTAACATGTTGTGGTTAAAAATATTTTACAAACAATAGAGATTATCACTTTGATTTAAATCATTTCTAGCAAAACAAAAATGACTTAAAGTGGCCATTTTTCACTAACTTTACTTAAATGGTTTTGCCACTTTGACAAATGACCAATAGGTGTTTTAAAATGTTTATAACTTATTTTAGAAACCACTTTTCCAAATAAAACAATCTTTGGGATGCTTGCATGCATTGCTTTGTTGTTATTATTTGATGTGATGAATTGCTTGAATGGTAGATTGAATTTGTGCCTTGATTGAATTTTAGTGAAATTTGAAGAGTGTGACTATTGCAAGGTCAAGGAGTGAACTTATATTATCTACCAAAAAGGCAAGTAGTGCTTCATATTTTTGTCCCATTATTTTCACTATGCATTAGTGTTATTTTTAAGTAGGACTTGCATGGAATTTTTGCTAAGTATAAACTATGCCATGGGAAATCCTAGTAGATGAAACTTTAGTAGAATTTTCCTAAGTTAAGATTCCTACTACTATCATGCTTAGCTTAGCTAGTAGAAAACAAGGGTGGATTATATTCATGCTATGGAATATTTCTAAGTCAAGGACTTGTGTTTTGTTTAATAAAACAACTAAGTGAATGAAACACCTGGGTGGATTGGTAATTGCTTGGTGGTTTTTGGTTGAGTGGTTACTTTCAACACCCGGATTTTTAATCCCAGATGCATGTTATGCTATACATCGCAATCCCAGGATTACCATTTTTGCGAGACATAACATATTTGGATACCGCAGTACATCATCCATTACAAACCATACATAAGGTCTTACACAAATAAGGATCTCATGATCCAGTTCTTAATACAACTCAAGCAGCAGAAATACGTAATAATAAAGGTAGCATAGGCAAAGCTCCATCTTCGGGGTCACAGGCCATGCTGACGATGGGAGATGATCCTAGTTGTCGTAACCTTCCTAGGGTCCTTCGTCCTGGTACTCCTCTTCATAGTCTGGCCATGGGAATACCCATGGACAAAGCCATGAGTACTCTTTAAGTACTTGCAAACTAATACTAACAAGTGAAGGGGTTTTTTGTATTAGGACACTAAGCTCTAGGGTTGTTTTGAAAAAACCAGATTTATCTCTACTAAGTTCAGAAGCAAGAAAAGCTAATTGAAGTTTTATAACACCTAAGTGGGAACTTGTATTTCATATCACAACTCTGTTGTGGTCATAAGTCAAAATCTCAATTCATTTCATAAGTCATTTTGAAAACATCTGACGGGGGAACAGTATGGCCACTCCAACTGCCCATAGCCGCGGACGCGGCTATTCGAATAGTTTGACACTCTGCAGAGATTGTACACATTCACCACAATATTCGATACATCCATCAGGAACAAATACTGAATTCACCATACTCAGTATGCGGATAATCAATCCTAACCTTTCAATTACACGCCCTAGTGAGTTTGGCCTCTGAACCATGACCAACTGTCATCTTGGGAACTGCATAGGTGGACAATCTTCACAAGGTAGCCTCAGCTCAGACCTTGGCCATGAGGGAACCCATACTAAGGTATATAAGTTTCTAGTCAAGCCCTACCCAATTCTCGGGTATTGTGGTTGTACGATAAAATTGGAATGGTATCGCATCCAGACAACCATCAGTTTTATAAAGTGCTAAGGATCATGCCTTAACATTTTCATCATCCACATCCTCTGTTGTTCGGAAACACATGTCAAAATATCTCAGTAGAATGACTCATCATTCTAAGGTTTTCATAACAATTTTTCACCAAGTATTCCCATCTAAAGTTGGTCAAGTTTTATGCTTAGCACTAGCATCTACAAGTGGGGGTGAGTACTAATGAGGGGTGGTAAACAGGTGGAGTTTTAACTAAGTACAATCTCATGCCTTAGGATGACATCGAGATCTTCTAGCTTAGGCCAAATATAATTCTTTTTATGCAACCTTTCATTATCTTTCTAATATCTACAATTCACTATGTAACTCCATGAGAAAGCTTTGATAAAGTATAAAGCTTGCAAATAAAACTAGGATTGTGTATCATCAAATGTGTCTAACCAAGCATGCTTAGTGCATTGCATAGGTTATCTAACTTTCATAATTGCAAGTGTTAGCTTGCACATTCAACTAGTAGTAGTAGGCTTGCCTTGTGCAGAGCAGTGGTTGAAGTTCTCCACGGCTTCTTCTTCATAGTATCCTCCTTCCTCCTCGTATCCTTGGTCGATCCTAGCATCTATAAATAAATACGAGGTACACAACCACCAAACAATACTTAACTACTTTCAGTCATCACAAAAAATGTTTCTATAGATGATCTAGCATCATCACTAACATTGAAGATTAAAGCCTTTGTCTTATTTATTTTATTTTTCGAAAAGTAATTTCTACTCATTGAAAAACTACTTAAGATTTAATATTATCCAACTCAAACATGGGATCATGTTGACACATGTCATCACCGCATATTTCAGTACATGGGAATGTGATTTAAAGTGGTGTCACAATTTAATAGGGTTTACTCTTTTATTTTAAATAAAATAAAGTGACTAGTGACATTCTTTTATTACATGAACATTATTTCCATAAGTAAACCCATATGTTTTTATATATTCTGAAATGTATGATAAAATGTGATTTTTGAGAGTTGGAATCAACTCAAAAGCTATTATGGTTGAAATTTAAAAAATGTTTGAACGCAGAAAAGCTTCTGACTTGTTATTTTTACCAGGGTTAATCTACAGATCCAAATTATTTGAATCCAACAGGCTTGGATTAAGCATTTCAAAACTTTCTGACAAAATTGGTTTCATGCAATTTGGTTCACTGAATCGAGCTGGTTTGATTTTTGAAACTAGGTACATAACTGAGTTTGAATATAAATTGAAAAAAGCTAAATTCGAACGACTGGGCTACTGGTCAGTGGCTCATAAATTGAAAAAAGCGGGAAGGGTTATTGGTCCGGCCCAGTGTCACTCCGCAGCGCGGGGCGCAACTGATAGGGGGGGTCTACTGGTCAGTGGCTCATAAAACGCGAAGCGGTACGGGGCGATGTGGTGCGTTGGATTAGAAGTGAGATCGACGGCTGAGGGTCGTCATCGACGATGAACAGGTCACCGGCGAGCTCAAACCCTAGCGGCTCGGTGGGGGTGCATAGGGGGCATACTGGGGCTCTAGTGATGACGGCGAGGCGGGAAAATGACGAAGTCGACCACGGTGAACTCAGGGGTGGTCGCGGCAGCTCCGGGGTTGGTCGAAATCAACGACTCCCTTCTTCTCCAGAGGCGGCCTGCTCCGGCGCAATTCCGGCAAACTGTTGCTCCTCGTGCTCCGGCTAAGGGATGGAATGATCAGTGAGGTGAGGGGAGTGAGCTGGTGTGAAGAAATCGAGCGGGGGTCGTTTCAATTTATAGTGGCGAGAGGGAACCGACGGGCGCGGGCTGAGCTCGTCGTGGTCGACAGCACATGCAGCTATCGGCGTGGGCGACGGTAGGGGGCGGTTCTATGTTGCCTGGCGAAGCTCAACGGCGTGGTGGCGAGGCGTGGGGCGGGGCTGATCGGTCGGAACGCTTCGACGCTCTGGGCGGGTCCGACGGAGGTTTTGATGGAGCACAGCGTGTGTGGTCCGCGCGGCGGCGAACGGGCGTGTCTGCGGGGTTGGTGGGGTGGTGGTGATCGCGCGTGCACGCGGCGAGCGCGGCGTGCGGTCTGTGGGCGTGTGTCGAGGGTGGCGCTCTGGCGCACTCTCGGAATGCTCTCAGAGAAGTTTGGCGTGGCTTGGGCGTGTGGTCCAGTGGCTGGCAGGGTTCAAGCGCTGGACAGGGGGTGGCGGTGGACGGTGACGTGCATCCTAGTCATGGTGTTTAGGCTTGGTGCTTGCTCTGGCTAGCTAGCCATGGTCGGCTGGCAAGGGTTCATTCGGGTTGGCATGGTATGGTGCGATGGGTAGGGCTAGGGGTGGTCAAAGCATTGGTTGGCACTGGGGGAGACAAGTGTGATCAATGGTGAACAATGCTTAGCCAAATTACTGCTCAAAACAGTGAAGTTTGGCCAATTTGATTTTCTGTCTCCCAAGTGTTTGATGAAATGGCCGCAAGAAATTTATTTTTGAATTTTGAAAAGATTTTTTGTGGGTGTGCTAGGCATGTGTTGAGGGTTCGATGGATGCTTGGGTTTTGAAATTTGAGCTTGTTTGAGTGGTTTTTGAAATAGTGGGATCTTCCCATATGAAATAGTGTTGGGGAGGTGACCCCGGATAGGGTCAAGACAGGGGAAATACGAAAGGAGTCTACCTGATCATGAGCCGAGTTACTGTTTATATCGGCCGAGTCATGTAAGCGTCGGCTGAGATAAGCAAGGCCATGACAGCTACAGAAGTATAAACAGCTTATCCGGCCGACATATGAGTTAAGTCGGCCGAGTAAGTCTGACTAACTTTAATACAGGTGAAGGCCAAGCCGAGTTATGCGAGACAAGGCCGAGTAACACGAAGCTTGCAGGAGAAGGAGGTGCCTATAGTCAAACCCTATTCGCTAGCTAGGGAGAATCTGAACAGAGCCAAGCATAAGGGACCAGGAGCAGAGCAGCAGAAGGGCAGAAGAAGGTCATGGAGGTGACAGTCAGGGAGCCCGAGGCACGCATGTGGGGCTCTCTGGATTATTGTCGTCGATAGAAGGGGGACACAGAAAGGAGGTCGCCGAGTTACCATATTGGGACAAGCATATTCCTCGAATATGCTTGCCACGTCAGCACTAGAAGGAACCAAGGGACCCCTTTATAAGGGGAGACGCGGGCTTCTGAGAGGGGATAGATTCATTCCACGCCGTAAGGCTCATGTAGTAGCTCTCCTCTTCCTGCAAACAGCTCAAGGAGCACTTGTAGTCCTCAAGAGGAGAAATAAAGATCTGCATGTTAGTCATTTGAGTGTACAAATCACTACATCTTCCCTCCCCGGATCCCTCTAGCATCCATTGGCCCCATACATTAGCTTACCCATGGCATCTGCCGTGCCACCACCACGACTGTTGGCCCTCACCATGGGGCCAGCAGCGGTGCTAGCTGGAGTCAAGATCCGGACGGGAAACTTCATCCACACCGGCGAGCGTGTTGTCTCTGGCTTAGTCCAGAGGTTTGATTCTGGGACTATGTCAGCTATAACGCAGGCAGCTTCAGGAGGAAAGCGCCTCCGTGCAACGGCGTCTTCATCGACTTGGGCATGCACAAGTTCTATGTTGGCGTCGACACCTCCTGTATTTATCCTCGCCAAGTTGTTGATGCAGGAGAGCCTCCCCTCAGTGCCGCTAACGGTCCGTGTGGAGCACGCCCCGTTGGCGGCATCGAGGTGATGGTCACAGCTGCGGCACAGGCGACAGGAGCTGGCGCCGGATCAAGCAAGGACCCGGCGGCAGGGGGACAGGTGACCACTAAGCAAGCAGCTCCACAGCCCACCGAGGTAGATCCGTCAACAGCCAAGTCAGCCGAGGTGCAGGAGACAACCCCAAAGGCAGCAAGGGTAAGATGGCCACCTCTGGAAAGACCAGAAAATATTCTCCAGGCAACTATAGATAATCTGACCACACCTGTAGCACCGATACTTGATCCGGCTAATGCTCAGGCTGAGTTAGAAGAGACTAGGCAGAAAGTACTGGTAGAGGCAAAAAAGGTGTCGGCCTTGCGGGAGTCCTTGAACAGGACCCTGCGAGAGTATTCCAAGGCAAATAAGCTAGATGTTGCCCCCGAGCGGGTAGATGAATTAAGATTGAGAGGAAAAAACCTCATGAATGACATCAACAAAGAGCATGAGACTCATAAGTTAGATTCAGTTGATCTAGGCTTGCCGAGGAATAGCACCCCGGCAAAGAACCTAAGGGCGACAAATGCCGCTGCATTGGAGTTAGAAGGATTAACCGGCGAAGCCTGGCAGAAACAACAAGAAAGAGTGAATTAGCTGGTACGCATTGCGAACCAGCAGAATGAAGAATGCTTAGAGCTGACCCGGCAAGACCGGGAGCCTCGCGCATGGTTCATTCGGCTGGAGAAGAGCCCGCACTATCAGTGGCAGCAGCATCCTCACCCAGAAACAACGCACGAAAAGATAGAGCAGTAACTTCAGGAAAAAGAAATAAGCAAATTGTTCCATATGATCCGGCAGTGGCTGGAAAGGTCAATGAGAACAGTGGCAATGGAAGCCGAGGTAACAGTGGCGATAGAAACCCCGACCGTGCCAACAAAGGCAATGGAAGCTGGGGTAATGGGGACCTCGGAAGAGGAAATCATGAGAACAATAACCCGTCAGAGGGAAGGAGAGGTACAATGATGGTTACTCGGATATGGAGTATGCAGGAGATGGTGGAAATAATCATTATGGAATGCAAGAGAGAATCATTTACAGAAACTTGCCATCAAATGATGCAAGATTAAAACTAGACAGGTTGTATCGGTCCGAGTTGTTAGAGGAACAGGGTCCGCCTGGTCCGGCGTGTTTCGGACCTCGGATCATGGGCGAGCCACCAGTGCCTAACTTTCAACTGGCAAGTGGCACGAAAACATACAATGGGAGCACAAAACCACAGGATTGGTTGATTGACTATGCCACTGCAGTGAAAATAGCTAGTGGAAACTTGCGATGGGCGGTGAGATATGTCTCGCAAATGCTGGAAGGACCAGCCAGAGTATGGCTGAACAATCTGCCAGCAGGAAGTATCGATTGTTGGCTAGATTTTGAAGATATGTTTGTCAACGACTTCACCAGTACCTACAAAAGGCCAAATAGGCCACAGCAGCTCGCTATGTGCAATCAGAGGCCGAATGAGACAGATAGAGAATTCTTGACTCGGTGGTGCAACCTTAGAAACTCATGTGAAGGGGTTATAGAATCTCAAGCAATAGCTTGGTTTGCTCAAGGATGCCGATACGCCAGTGTATTGTGGCAGAGGCTGCAAAGAGATATGCCGACCACCTTGGAAGAAACCATCAGGATAGAAGATTCGTATGCATTGGCGGATCCGACGCAGCCAGAACTAATGTCGGCGGAACATCAGGAGCATCAAGATCAATATGCAAGAGATGCAGCCGGATCATCGAGGCGCAACGAGTTCAGAGGTAGAAGAAGAGAGGAAAGACCGGAGTACAGATATGCATCCAATCAGGTGGCAGCGATAGTGCAAGATCAGCCGAGTCACGGGAACAGTTAGTGGCAAAAAAAAGGTCCTCGGCAGTGGACACCGAGGAACGAAGGGAAGAGACAGTGGACACCAGAACAGAAGAAGCAGTGGCAGGAAAGGCCGAAATACACGTTTGAGTACATGTTGGATCAACCATGTAAGTTCCATACTCCAAATCCGGCCAATCTGGCTAATCATACGACTCGACAGTGTGCTTGGATAAAAAATGCAATGGGGAACCCGACGAGCATGCAAGCGCCTCCTCATCAAGCGCATCAACAGCAACAGCCACAGTTAACTGGAGCAAATGCGCAGCAGTTAATGTTACCCCCACCTCCTCCGAGGTATGATAACTCGTACCAGAGAGATGCAGTGCATCAAGTGATAAATCAAGGTCAGGATCGAAGGGCAAACCCCGAAAATAATGGCCGTAATGATTACAGGGAGCATCATCAATCATATTGTGTGTTCACAACAGAGCAGCAAGACAGGCAAAGTGTACAACGCCGGCATATGGAGGTAAATGCGGTTATGCCGGCGGTACCAAGATATGTGCCTTGGTCAGATCAGGAAATAACCTGGAGCATAAAGGATCACCTGAAAATAATGCCGAATCCAGGGTCATACGCAGTCGTACTAGATCCAACATTTGTTGGGCACAGCATTAATGTGAAATTTTCAAAATTACTCATTGACAATGGGAGCAGCATCAATATCATGTACAAAGATACGATGCATTAACTCGGAATAGAGCAGAATATGCTGCAATCCACAAGAACCACATTCCACGGAATAGTGCCGGGTCTTTCATGCGAACCCATTGGGAAAGTCCGAGTGGATGTATTATTCGGCACAAGGGAGAATTGCACAGCGGAAAATTTGGAGTTTGAAGTGGTGGACCTAGAAAGTTGCTATCATGCTTTACTCGGACGGCCGGCATTGGCCAAATTCATGAGTAGCTGCCACATTACTTACTTAAAAATGAAGTTACCCGGACCACAAGGGGTGATAACAGTAGCCGGTGATTACAGGAAGTCGATGGAATGTGCTTCGGCTGGATCAAACCTGGCCGAGTCTTTGGTGATTGCAAGAGAAAAAAGAAGGATTCAGGAGGTAGCGGCTCTCGCTCAGTCGGCACAGCTGAATATGCCGGCATTAGACAACGCACATGGAAGTGTTTCTTTCCAGCCGACTAAAGAGACAAAAAAGGTCCAGGTAGACGAGCAGTTCCCAGAGCGCACCATCACGATTGGTGCCGGCCTAAATGCCAAATAGGAAGGCGAGGTCACCAACTTCCTCCGTGAGAATCGGGATATCTTTGCGTGGTCAACTCAAGACCTGCAAGGTGTGCCGTGGGAGTTGGCTGAGCACTCTTTGCATGTAAGGCCAGGAGCAAGGCCGGTGAAGCAACCTCTCTGCCACTTCGCCGAAGACAGGAGAAAAATAATAGGGGATGAGATAGCTCGGCTCCTTGCGGCCGGGTTCATCATGGAAGTGCTTCATTTGGATTGGTTATCAAAACCGGTGTTAGTAGAAAATAAAAAGGATGACCCAAATGTAGCCGTCGTATGGTTAATGTGTATCGATTACACGAACCTAAACAAGGCGTGTCCCAAAGATCCTTTTCCTTTACCTAGGATAGACCAAGTCATTGATTCGACCGATGGTTGTGAGATGTTGTCATTTGTAGATGCGTATTCTGGTTTCCACCAGATACCGTTAAATCCGACCGATCAAATAAAGACTGCGTTTATTACCTGGAGCCCGAGGCACGCATGTGGGGATCTCTGGAACATTGCCGTTGATAGAAGGGGGACACGCAAAGGAGGTTGCCGAGTTACCATATTGGGACAAGCATATTCCTCGAATATTCTTGCCACGTCAGCCCTAGAAGGAACCAAGGGACCCCTTTATAAGGGGAGACGCAGGCTCCTAAGAGGGGATCGATTCATTCCACGCTGTAAGGCTCGTGTAGTAGCTCTCTTCTTCCTGCAAACAGCTCAAGGAGCACTTGTAGTCCTCAAGAGGAGAAATAAAGATCTGCATGTTAGTCATTTGAGTGTAGAAATCACTACATCTTCCCTCCCCGGATCCATCTAGCATCCATTGGCCCCATACATTAGCCTACCCGTGGCATCTGCCGTGCCACCACCACGACAAATAGATTAAATTTTAAACTGTCATTTAAACTAAGCATTTAAATGTTTTTGGATGATCACAAAGTGGGCCTTGGTACCTTATTATGAGTACTATCAAGGGGTGCAAAGATCCATACATATTTCTATTGAGTTTTGAAAATTAGAGATAGCCAAAGTAGGCATGGGAGTTAATTTGGCCAAAGTGACCATTCACTTAATTTGTTTATTTTGACTTGTTTGTCTTTGGGAAAAGTTTGGGGATTGTTTAGATGATGTTTATTTCACCTAAGAATCATTTTACAACCAAATAAACATAGAACCATGGCAATTCAAAAGAATCCAAATTTTAATACATACTCATATGAATGCTTTCATACTTTTAATTGGAAAAGTTTTTGTTAACCCTAAATTTGATGATTAGAGTTTGATGATCCAAGTTTAGTATTTTAGGGATGTTAGAAACCTTCCCCCCTTAAACAAAATCTCGTCCCGAGATTTGAAAAGGACGAAAAGATTACCTAGGATTTGAAGAGATTGGGAAACTCCGTCCTGATGTGATCTTCGCGCTCCCAGGTAGCTTCTTCTTCTGCGGGGTTGCTCCACTGAATCTTGAGAAACTTAATGCTTCGGGTTATCGTAGTTCTGAAGGCTTCTTCCAAAATACGGATGGGTACTTCGGGATAGGTCAGGTCATTGTTGATTTCTATGGTCCGGTGATCAATATTCTTGAACACTTCAGTCTTCTCCGGGACTTCGAGGCACTTGCAAAGTAATGAGATATGGAACACATTGTGAACGGCTGACATCTCTTCAGGTAGTTCTAATTCATACGACACTTCTCCTCGACGGTTCAGAACCTTGAAGGGGCCGATATATCTGGGGCTAACTTTCCTTTGAGCTGGAAACACTACATTCCCTTCAATGGCGACAATTTCAGATACACAAAATCTCCTATGTTGAAGGCGAGGTCTCGACGTCTCTTGTCGGCGTAACTCTTCTGCCTTGACTGGGTTGTCTTCAGGTGCTCGCGGATCTTGTGAACCTTCTCTTCTGCTTCTCGTAGGATGTCGGGTCCAAAAATCTGACTCTCTCCTACTTCTGACCAATTCAAAGGGGTGCGACACTTCCTTCCATACATGAATTCAAATGGGGCCATTTGCAAACTAGCTTGATAAATGTTGTTGTATGAAAATTCTGCGAACGGCAGACAGTCTTCCCATTTTGATCCATACTCTAACACACAGGCTCTCAGCATATCTTCGATTATTTGATTTACTCGCTCCGTTTGTCCATCGGTCTGAGGGTGATACGCGGTGCTGAAATCTAGTCGGGTTCCTAAACGTTCTTGGACTTTCTTCCAGAATCTCGAGGTAAACTGAGTTCCTCGATCCGATACGATGTTCTTGGGGACTCCATGCAAACTGACGATTCTAGCGATGTATAACTCTGATAGCTTTGAACTCTGATATGTGGTCTTGAAGGTAAGAAATGGGCGACTTTGGACAATCTGTCCACTATGACCTAGATAGAGTCATTCCCTACTAGAAGTAGGCAATCCAGTGATAAAGTCCATTCCAACGAAATCCCATTTCCATTCCGGAATTTGCAAGGGTTGCAACAATCCTTCGGGTCTTTGATGCCCCGCCTTGACTCTCTGACATATATCACAGTTGGCGATATAGCTTCCGATTTCTCTCTTCATCTTGTGCCACCAAAATTGTTCTTTCAAATCTTGATACATCTTCGTTCCTCCAGGGTGGATAGAATAAAGAGTATCATGAGATTCCTTGAGAATAACTTCTTTCAACTCAGAATCTGCTGGTACACAAAGGCGTCCTTTGTACCACAGAACTCCTTCTTCGTCTTCGGTGAATCCGGGTACTTTGCCTGTACCGATATGACGCTTGATTCCATCGATACTAGCATTTCCTTTCTACGCCTCTTTGATCTGGCTGATCAAAGTGGGTTGAAGTTCTATGCTAGCCAAAAATCATTCACTCACTAATTCCATTCGGAAATCTTCCATCTCTTTGTGCAAGCTTGGTTGCTCCTTCAAAATCATGGAGTTCAAGCGGCACGGAAATCTGCTAAGGGCATCTGCTACTACGTTTGCCTTACCAGGGTGATAGTGAATGTCTAGATCGTAATCCTTGATTAGCGCAATCCATCTTCTCTGTCTCATATTCAGCTCCTTCTGAGTGAATATATATTTCAGGCTCTTGTGATCCGAATATATTTCACAACGATTTCCCATCAGGTAATGCCTCCATGTCTTCGGGGCTAGAACTACGGTTGCGAGTTCGAGGTCATGGGTTGGGTAATTTTGCTCATGTTGTTTCAGTTGTCGAGATAGATAAGATATAACTTTTCCTTCTTGCATTAGCACACATCTGAGACCGATCTTGGATGTGTCACAATACACGTCAAAGGGCTTCGTGATATCTGGCATGATTAAGATTGGGGCTGAAATCAATCTCCTCTTGAGTTCTTGAAAACTCGCTTCACATTTGTCCGTCCATTCAAACTTCTTGTCCTTGTTCAGTAATTGGGTCATGGGTCTGGCGATACTCGAGAATCCTTCTACGAACTTGCGGTAGTATCCCGCCAATCCGATGGGTTTGAGTGGATGGGGCTTGCCAATCTTCGACATCTTTCTCTTTTGCAGGGTCAATGGCAATTCCTCCGGCTGATACAATGTGATCGAGGAATCCTACCTCCTGTAACCAGAATTCTCATTTGCTAAACTTGGCATACAACTGATGCTCTCTAAGGGTTCCAAGAATGGTCCTTAGGTGTAGCTCATGTTCTTCTTCTGATTTGGAATAAATCAGAATGTCATCGATGAAAACAACGACAAACTTATCCAGGAAGTCCATAAAAATCTTGTTCATGAGATTCATGAAATAAGCGGGGGCATTGGTTAATCCAAAAGACATGATAGTATACTCGTATAATCCATATCTGGTGGTAAAGGCAGTCTTGGGAATATCCTGTGCGTGAATCTTGAGTTGATGATAGCCTGTTCTAAGATCAATCTTAGAAAACACTTTGGCACCGGTCAACTGATCAAACAGATCTTCTATCTTGGGGAAGGGGTACTTGTTCTTGATAGTGACATCATTCAACTTCCGATAATCCGTACATAAACGGTTACCTCCATCCTTCTTGTCCACGAACAAAACAGGTGATATCCATGGTGACGCACTTGGTTGCATCAATCCAATTTCCAACATGGCATCTAGTTGCTTCTTCAGTTCTGCTAGTTCAGACGGGTTCATACTATATGGTATCTAGGCTATGGGTCCGGTTCCGGGGATTAGTTCGATGATAAACTCGATATCCCGATCTGGGGGCATACCGGGCAAAGCATCTGTAAATACATCGGGGTATTCACAGACTATCCGGACTTGGTCAATGGTAGGTGGGCTATACTCTTGTTGCACTAGAATTGACGAGGTAAGGTTTCAGATATATGCTCGACTGATATTTTGGCTGTACTGGTCATGGTTATGGCTTTTTTGGCACAGTCAATTAATCCGTTCTGTTTGGACATCCAATCCATTCCTAGTACTACTTCCAAACCTTTAGTTCCAAGTACTATCAGATTAGCATAAAAATCTATGCCATGGATTCGGATAGGGACGGCTTTGCAAATTTGCCTAGCTTTGGTGGTTGAACCGGGGATTTGAACAATCATAACATGCTTCAGTTTGGTTGGTTGAATCTTACTAGTGCATGCAAATTCTTCGGTGACAAATGAGTGCGATGCACCAGAATCAAACAACAATCTAGTGAGTACTAAATTACCAGAAAACATACCCAGCACGACATCGGGCGCTTCCTGGGCTTCTTCAGCATACATGAGAAAAATACGGCCGTTGTGGTTGAGCGAGTTCCCTGGGGCAAACCTTCTTCCGGGCTGAACAAGACGCTGTTGCTGAGCTGGGGCATTGGCATTGGGGGCTGCGGCATTCTTCTTGGGGCACTCATTGTAGTAGTGGCCTTTATTTCCACAGTCATAACAAGTCACTTGCGATTTTTCCTTTGTTGCAACAGGCACAACATTATTTCCAGTCCTCAGGGCAGTGTTGGTGTTGGCGGCAGCATTGTTGTTGTTGAACTTGGGTGGTGCACGGTTGAAATTGTTCGAGTTGCCGGGGTTGGGGTGATTTCCTCCGGGCCTTGGGTTTCCACGGTTGGGATAGGTCGGACGGTTCATCGGGGGTATGTTGGTTCTCGGGGCAAATCCTGGAGATGGGTTAGGGCGATACTTTCTGGTCTGATGGGTTCCTGGCTGATGCATCATGAGACGCTTGCGGTTCTCATTGGCCTGGTTGATCTTTCCTTCCATCTGGATGGCAGAGTCGACAAGAGCTTCAATATCAGCAAAGGGGATATTGACCAATACCGTCTGCATCTCATCGTGCAGACCATTCAAGAATCTCTCTTTCTTCTTGGCTTCGGTGTCGATCTCATCCGGGGCATACCTAGCTAATGACAAGAATTTGTCACGGTATTTCCACTACAGTCATCCTTCCTTGCTTCAGTTCTCTGAACTCATCTCTCATTCTCTTGATCAAATCCGGTGGCACATGGGTTCTGCTGAACATGACCTTGAATTCCTCGTAGGTCATCATCCGTCCTCCGGTCATTGAACGAACGCTGTTCCACCATGCTCTTGCATCTCCGGCTAGGTATTGGGTGGCGAACAGAACTTTCTCGTTGGCTTCCACTCCGGCGACTTCCAGGTTATTTTCCATGGTTTGCAGCCAATCATCGGCGTCTAAAGGCTCTTCTAACTTAGTGAAAACGGGTGGGTTGGTGTTCTGGAAATTCTTGAGCTTAGATCCATGGTTGTCCTGATTTCCTTGGCCTTGACTGTTGTTGGCTAGCTGGGCTATCTTCTGAAGGGTGGCTAAGTTGGCTTGACGTTCGGCTCTTTTAGCTTCGCGATCAGAAACCAACATTTGCAGGATCTGCAACATCGGGTCCGGGGATGAACCACTTCGTCCGCGTGGCATCTGAAGATTGAGATAGATCATGAGAAAAGAGGGAAATTCTAAGGTTCAGGGTCTTTGGAAAGTTTTTAAAGTTTGACTCAAATTTTCTAGAAACTTGCTTTTCATTCATTCATTCATCGCACACGATACAAACAAACACCACAACAAAGGTAAACAGATGGTTTTTAGAACCATTCTGGAAACTACGATAAAGTGGGACCGAATACAACTCACTACGCTAGTGCTCACGTGCTACTACTCCTCGGAGTCTTTGTATTTGTCATCCTCATCGTCATCGATGAAGGTGAAATCATCCTCATCGGTGAAGAATTCCATAGCCCGATCCTCTAGAAAATCATCGTCATCGCTGAGATAGGAGTAGGGGTCTCCCCGAAGATCTTCTCCGGCATTCTCCCTTTCCTGCAGTTGCATGTCTCTCTCGTGGATGGTCTCCTCCAAATCTGAGATACGGTGGCGAAGATGGGCAATGATGCGCTCCTTCTTTTCGAGCTGACGGCGGCGAGACTTGCGATCCTTCGCTAGCATGGCGATGGTCTGATCCTTCGTCTTTATGATGGTGGACTTGTGGTTGGAGTAGTCACGGCAATTATCCAATTCCTGCTGACGATCGTACATCATGAAGCTGAGGTGGTCCAAGTGAGTCTTCAGCTCGTGGTGGTATGGGGATTCCAGTGGCTGTCCCATAGCATCACGCCTTGGACAAAACTCAAAGCGGGTACCCTTGATCTGGTTGATACTCTGCCCACACAAACGGGCAAGAGCTTCCTACATGGCCCTGGCAAGTCCATCGAGCCAGTTGTTTTCTCTTAAGGTGAACTGAATTCCCTCAGCAGTGGGAGGTTCAATCTTTCCTCGAAGACTTTCAACAATTAGCCACTGCACATCTTCTCCTCCTTGATCATTAAGATGAGCTCCGAAGAACTCGGGGTGCGGACGCTCCAGAAGTTCAGAAAGCTGGTCCAAATCCCGCTCAAAGATAAGGTCTCCTCCATTCCCCAACTGATAAAACTTGCTGTACTTCACATCCATCTATAAGAATATAGGATGAGTAAGTTAGTAGAGCGATCAAGTGTGTCAAATTTTAGGCATTTTGCAAGAGTTTTTGAGGATCATGAATTTTTATGAAAGAAACAAGGTGATAAGAATGGGAGTAAGTTTTTGTAAATATTTGCTTCCTTTGGTTTTGAAACTAAGTTTTTGATTCAAACGACTAGTCTAACTAGGGTCTCCTATGGCCAGGATGGCTCCGATACCAACTTGTCAACACCCGGATTTTTAATCCCAGGTACCTGTTATGCAATACATCGCAATCCCAGGATTACCATTTTTGCGAGACATAACAGATTTGGATACCACAGTACATCATCCATTACAAACCATACATAAGGTCTTACACAAATAAGGATCTCATGATCCAGTTCTTAATACAACTCAAGCAGCGGAAATACGTAATAATAACGGTAGCGTAGACGAAGCTCCATCTTCGGGGTAACAGACAATGCTGACGATGGGAGATGATCCTAGTAGTCGTAACCTTCATGGGGTCCTTCGTCCTGGTACTCCTCTTCATAGTCTGGCCATGGGAATAGCCAGGGACAAAGCCATGAGTACTCTTTAAGTACTCGCAAACTAATACTAACAAGTGAAGGGGTTTTTTGTATTAGGACACTAAGCTCTAGGGTTGTTTTTCAAAAATCCATATTTATCTCTACTAAGTTCAGAAGCAAGAAAAGCTAGTTGAAGTTTTATAACACCTAAGTGGGAACTTGTATTTCATATCACAACTCTGTTGTGGTCAAGTCAAAATCTCAATTCATTTCATAAGTCATTTTGAAAACATCTGATGGGGGAAAAATATGGCCACTCCAACTGTCCATAACCGCGGACGCGGCTATTCGAATAGTTGACACTCTCCAGAGATTGTACACTTTCACCACAACATTCGATACATCCGTCAGGAACAAATCCTGAATTCACCATACTTAGTATGCGGATAATCAATCCTAACCTTTCAATTACACTCCCTAGTATAAGCACCTCTCCTGTGAGTTTGGCCTCCCAACCATGAAGAACTGTCATCTTGGGAACTGCACAGGTGGACAATCTTCACAAGGTAGCCTCAGCTCAGACCTTGGCCGTGAGGGAACCCATACTAAGGTATATAAGTTTCTAGTCAAGCCCTACCCAATTCTCGGGTATTGTGGTTGTACGGTAAAATTGGAATGGTATCGCATCCAGACAACCATTAGTTTTATAAAGGGCTAAGGCTCATGCCTTAACATTTTCATCATCCAAATCATCTGGTGTTCGGAAGCACATGTCAAAACATCTCAGTAGAATTACTCATCATTCTAAGGTTTTCATAACCATTTTTCACCAAGTATTCCCATCTAAAGTTGGTCAAGTTTTATGCTTAGCACTAGCATCTATAAGTGGGGGTGAGTACTAATGAGGAGTGGTAAACAGGTGGAGTTTTAACTAAGTACAATATCATGCCTTAGGATGACATCAAGATTTTCTAGCTTAGGCCAAATTTAATGCTCTTTATGCAACCTTTCATTATCTTTCTAATATCTACAATTCACTATGTAACTCCAAGAGAAAGCTTTGATAAAGTATAAAGCTTGCAAATAAAGATAGGATTGGGTATCATCAAATGTGTCTAACCAAGCATGCTTAGTGCATTGCATAGGTTATCTAACTTTCATAATTGCAAGTGTTAGCTTGCACATTCAACTAGTAGTATTAGGCTTGCCTTGTGCAGAGCAGTGGTTGAAGTTCTCCTCGGCTTCTTCTTCGTAGTATCCTCCTTCCTCCTCGTATCCTTGGTCGGTTCTAGCGTCTATAAATAAATACGAGGTACACAATCACCAAACAATACTTAACTATTTTCAGTCATCACAAAAAAGGGTTATATAGATGATCTAGCATCATCACTAACATTCAAGATTAAACCCTTTGTCTTATTTATTTTATTTTTAGAAAAGTAATTTCTACTCATTGAAAAACTACTGAAGATATAATATTCTCCAACTCAAACATGGGATCATGTTGACACATGTCATCACCACATATTTCAGTACATGGAAATGTGATTTAAAGTGGTGTCACAATTTAATAGGGTTTACTCTTTTATTTTAAATAAAATAAAGTGACTAGAAATGCATATGTGGCATTCTTTTATTACTTGAACATTATTTCTATAAGTAAACCCATATGTTTTTATATATTCTGAAAGGTATGATCAAATGTGATTTTTGAGATTTGGAATAAACTCAAAAGCTATTATGGTTGAAATTTGAAAAATGTTTGAATGCAGAAAAGCTTCTGACTTGTTATTTTTACCAGGGTTGTTCTACAGATCCAAATGATTTGAATCCAACGGTCTTTGATTAAGCATTTCAACACCTTTCTAAAAAAATTGGTTTCATGCAATTTGGTTCACTGAATCGAGCTGGTTTGAGTTTTGAAACTAGGTACAGAACTGAGTTTGAATATAAATAGAAAAAGCTAAATTCAAATGAGTGGGCTGCGCGGGAAGGGTTATTGGGCTGGCCTAGTGTCACTCCGCAGCACGGGGCGCAACTGACATGGGGGTCTACTGGTCAGTTGCTCATAAAACACGAAGCGGTACGGGGCGATGTGGTGCGTTGGATTAGAAGTGAGATCGACGGCTGAGGGTCGGCGTCGACGATGAACAGGTCACCGGGGAGCTCGAACCTTAGCAGCTCAGTGGGGGTGAATAGGGGGCATACTGGGGCTCTAGTGACGATGGCGAGGCGGGTAAACGACGAAGTCGACGACGGTGAACTCAGGGGTGGTCGCTGTAGCTCTGAGGGTGGTCGAAATCAACGGCTCCCTTCTTCTCCAGAGGCGGCCTGTCCGGCACAATTCCTGCGAACTGCTGCTCCTCGTGCTCCGGCTAAGGGATGGAATGACCAGTGAGGTGAGGGGAGTGAGATGCTATGAAGAAATCGAGCGGGGGTCGCTTTATTTATAGTGGCGAGAGGGGACCAACGGGTGCGGGCTGAGCTCGTCGTGGTCGACGACACAGGCAGCTATCGGCGTGGGCGACGGTAGGGGGCGGTTCTATGTTCCCTGGCGAAGCTCAACGGTGTGGTGGCGAGGCGTGGGGCGGTGCTAATCGGTCGGAACGCTTCGACGCTCTGGGTGGGTCCGACGGAGGTTTTGATGGCGCACAACGCGTGTGGTCCGCGTGGTAGCGAACGGGCCTCTCTGCGGGGTTGCTGGGGTGGTGGTGATCGCGCGTGCACGCGGCAAGGGCGGCACGCGGTCTGTGGGTGTGTGTCGAGGGTGGTGCTCTGGCGCGCTCTCGGCATGCTCTCAGAAAAGTTTGGCATGGCTTGGGCGTGTGGTCTAGTGGCTGGCAGGGTTCAAGCGCTGGACAGGGGGTGGCGGTGGACGGTGGAGTGCGTCCTAGACATGGTGTTTAGGCTTGGTGCTTGCTCTGGCTAGCTAGCCATGGTCGGCTAGAAAGGGTTCCTTCTGGTTGGCATGTCATGGTGCGATGGGTAGGGGCTAGGGGTGGTCAAAGCACTGGTTGGCACTAGGGGAGACAAGTGTGATCAATGGTGAACAATGCTTAGCCAAATTACTGCTCAAAACAGTGAAGTTTGGCCAATTTGATTTTCTGTCTCCAAGTGTTTGATGAAATGGCCACAAGCAATTTATTTTTGAATTTTGAAAAGATTTTTGGTGGGTGTGCTAGGCATGTGTTGAGGGTTCTGTGGATGCTTGGGTTTTGAAATTTGACCTTGTTTGAGTGGTTTTTGAAATAGTGGGATCTTCCCATATGAAAGAGATTCAATTTTAAACTGTCATTTAAACTAAGCATTTAAATGTTTTTGGATGATCACAAAGTGGGCCTTGGTACCTTATTATGAGTACTATCAAGGGGTGCAAAGATCCATACATGTTTCTGTTGAGTTTTGAAAATTAGAGATAGCCAAAGTAGGCATAGGAGTTAATTTGGCCAAAGTGATCATTCACTTAATTTGTTTATTTTGACTTGTTTGTCTTCGGGAAAAGTTTGGGGATTGTTTAGATGATGTTTGTTTCACCTAAGAATCATTTTACAAGAAAATAAACACAGAACCATGGCAATTAAAAAGAATCCAAATTTTAATGCACACTCATATGAATGCTTTCATACTTTTAATTGGAAAAGTTTTTTTAACCCTAAATTTGATGATTAGAGTTTGATGATCGAAGTTTAGTATTTTTGGGATGTTACAGTTACACAAGGCCCATTTCTATGGTTTACCTTGTGTATCTCACTTGTGGAATGCCACCCAGGAACAAAGAGATTTGAGATGTCAAATGTTGAGAAGCTTCAAGTGCAGCCACTTGGCATTATGGGCTCTCCCTGGATCATATAGGTTGCAATAACTTAGCCAAATGGACAGTTGGTGGTAGGGGATGATAGGTTGGAACGTGTCCATTTTGGTATAAGGATAGGCTTCTAAAAGATCTTGTCTCGATGCATGTCGAGTCTTGTGGGGAAAGTGCACCACCTCTGCAGAGTGTAAAATCTAAGTACTTAGCCATGTCCCTGGCAATGGACAATTTGAGCATCAAGACATGGAAGCTATCAAGAATCTCCTCATCCCAATTTCTAAGTTAAAAACTTGTGGTTGAACAAGGGTGAAGGTTCACCAATTTCTATTGGTGGTTCCTTGGGTGATTTTTGCTAAACAAAAACTTAGTGTTTTCAAAGGATAAGGAAAATCTATTTTGAGCAAAGCAAGCCTAAGCTCCACTTAGCCAAATGCATATAGATGGTAGACTCCACTATACTACCATAGTATCACTTGCCAATACAATTCAAATGTATTGACCCTTGTGGCTGTAACTTATTATGTTGCAGGTTTGTTTGATGTTAGTGAAGTGTGTTGATTAGGATTACAAGTCTACAACCAAAATGATTGCCTGTGGCACTTTGAAGATGATGGACTCCATGCTATAGTTATTTCTGCTGCATTATAATGAGATAGCCAAATGAGCTATGTAAGATGTAATGAATTATTTTATTCCTGGTTATAAAGTTGTATTATGACCTTTGTTTCTTGATATTAAATCTTAACTGTGGATGCTAGCTATTGATCCAGGGACTAGCATTGTAAACACATGGATCTCTACCTTATTAAAGGTTGGGACCTCTTACAGATGGTATCAGAGCATTGTGTTGCCTGTAGGATTATAACCCTAGGATTGGACAAAACCCCTTAGAAAATAAGGAGTTGTATTTGTTCCAAAACTTATTTACAAACAATCTTGTAAACTCTTTCCTCAACCTTTTTGGTTTTGATTCTACATCTCTTCTATTTCAACTTGATGGATAAAACCTCACCACGAATAAAGACTTCAACATGAGAAAACGACTTCACCAACTCAAATGACTTCAACTTCACCATCACCAATGACTTCAACTTTAGTTTAAACAAGGACTTCAACTTGGACATCACCAAGGATTACAAGTGAGACAAGAAATGTTACTCAAGACTTGAAGACTAAGGGAACACAACTTAGAAGGAAACATCATCACCTTTGAAGTTTTGTGACCAAGATGCAAGAAATTCTCCAAGGATACAAAGATATTGTTCATGAAGAATCAACTAAGAAGGATGGAATGATCTCAAGTGAACCATATAGTTGGACCACCATATTTTAGTTTAGATCAAATCCACCAACTTATGTGGTGTAGAAAAAATATTTTGTTGCCTAAAAATATGCTTGAAACTTGTTGTTTGAGTGGAATGTTTGTTTATGATTGCTTGCACATTTGCTTGTGTGAATTGTGATGTGTGTGATTACAATTCTTCTTTAGAAATCTTTTGCCTATTCTAATCCCAATCCAACCCAAACAGATGACTACCCCAAGAAACTCCAACATCAAGAATGGTGACAACAACAACGAAGAGATGCACATGAGAGAACTCATAGTAACCCAAACCCAGTTGAACCAAGTGACAACTCAATTTTTTGGCCAACAACAATGAGTTAGATCCAACCATGCAAGGGTTTTTGGAAACCCAAACCCAATTGATGAAAAAGGTGACAAATCAAATGATCAACATGGGAGACAACCCTTCCCAAGGAGTTTGTGACAACAATGATGTCAATGGTGATATTATAGAAGGAACTCAAGCTTGCAATATTTGTGGAGACATGGATCACACTTCCAAAGAGCATGAAGATCAATGCCCCAATTGTGAAGAGAAACATCCAACTAATCAATGCCCCACATCTCAAGCTACTTGTTTCCTATGTGAAGGAAATAATCATGTCCCTATCCAATGCCCCATCTATTCCATAGTTCAACAAAGGAAACAAGGTGAAGTGCATCAAGAGTTTGTAAACCCCCATGAGGAAACAACTTCTACCAATAAGGATGAAGACAAAGGAAAATCTCACCTTGCACCTCGATGCAATATGACTCACCTTGATGGACAAAAGAGGAAACATATGTATGATCCAAGGAAACGATTAAGGAAACCAGGAAACTTTCCCACCTTTGAGGTGAGATATGAAGAGCATGAACTAGAAGAACTCCTAGCTTTGGAGAAACCCAAGAAGAAGAGGGACAAAAGCCAAGTGCAATGTTGCAATTTCAAAGAGATGGGACACTATGCCAATGAATGTCCATAGAAGAAGAAGAAGTATAAGGAAATTAGCCAAGTGTGGTGCAACAACTGCAAAGAGCTAGGCCATTATGTATCAACTTGTCCATAGAAGATACATGAAGAAATCAACCTTGTCACATGTTACAATTGTGGTAACCAAGGACATTATGCAAGCAATTGTCCAGAAAAGATGAAGTACAAGACAAACAAGCCTATGAAGGATCTCAGACTTGTGACATGTTTCAAGTGTGGGAACAAAGGACACTATGCAGATGTTTGCCCAGAGAAGTTTCATCAGGATCTCAAGCAAGACAAGATGTAATCTAGTTGGAAATTATTAAGGGTGGTAGTGCCCTAGTTGCCTTGAAGCCAACTTGTAACCTCTAGCCTTCCCAAATCTCGAGACAAGATTTCTTTTAAGGGTGGTAGCCTGTCACATCCCAAAATTTTCCAAATTTTGAAATGTGAAAAATAAATAAACAAAATAAATAATTGTTGAAATTTAGGGTGAAAAGAAACTTTTTGGTTCCAAATGGAAACATAAAAGACCCATCTTGAACAAACTTTGAATGAAAAGGGATTTAAAAGATAAACAAATATTAAATAAAATTATAAAAGATGGAATCACCATTTTTGGATCCTTAAATAAAAAGATATGGATTTTATAAGCAAAGGAAGAAATAAATAAGGACTATTTTAAAAAGCCAAATTAAATCTTGACCAAACAAATGAAATGAAAGATTTTTGTTTAATTAAAAGAGTGAAGGATTATTTAAATAAAAATCATAAGGATTTTTTAATATCCATTTTCATTTAGGTAAAGACTTTTCCCAATTTAAATGAACATTAAAACATATTAATGTATTTTAAATAATAATTCAAAGTGAAATATTTAATACCCTATTAAATAAATAAAACCTACTGAAAAGTTTTGGTAAAATTTTGATTTCAAATAAGGGTTTGGGAATTTAATGAAATCTTATTTAATAAAGGAAAGTGCCCTTTTTAAATAAAATATAAACCATAAATAAATAAAGGAATTATTCCTAAAAAGAACTTTAAATACATGTTTAAAACATATTAAAAACTTACTGCAAAGTTTGGAAAGTTTCTGAATTCAAATGGTTGTTTGAAATGTTTAAACAAAATCATAACAGGAAAAGAAAATATAAAAAGAAAAATGAATCAGAACAAAAAAATGGAAAGGACCTAGCCTAGAAATCCAGGCCCATCTAGCCCAACTAAGCCCCCCCCGAACCGTTTTCTTTTCACTCAACAACGAACCCGCAAAGTCACTGACACCCAGACCCCACCGTCTCTCTCTCTTGCTGTCAAGCAGACCCCACCTGCTAGATATTTCTTCCTCACCCCGTGGTGACCATGCCCCTCCTCGCCGTTACCAGCCATTGCAAAAATCGAATCAATCCAAGTTAACGCTGCAGTAATTCTGCCCCGTGACCTCGCCCTCATAAACGCCAATCTTCCCTCTCCCGTCCCCCTAGTCCTCACACCACCTGTAAGGTTCCCAACCTTTAATAAGGTAGAGATCCCTGTGTTTACAATGCTAGTCCCTGGATCAATTGCTAGCATCCACAGTTAAGATGTAATATCAAGAAACAAAGGTCATAATACAACTTTATAACCAGGAATAAAATAAGTTATTACATCTTACATAGCTCATTTGGCTATTACATTACATTGCAGCAGAATATCTATAAACATGGGGTCCTTCATCTTCAAAGTGCCACAGGCAAACATGTTGGTTGTACACTTTGTAATCCTAATCAACACACTTCACTAAATAAATCAAACCTGCAACATAACAAGTTACAGCCACAAAGGGTCAATACATTTGAATTGTATTGGCAAGTGATACTATGGTAGTATAGTGGAGTCTATCATCTATATGCATTTGGCTAAGTGGAGCTTAGGCTTGCTTTGCTCAAAATAGATTTTCCATGTCATTTGAAATCACTAAGTTTTTGCTTGACAAAATAATCTTTCCCAAGGCATCTCCCAATCAAAGATTGAAGATCCTTTAACCCTTGTTCAACCACAAGTTTTCAACTTAGAAATTTTGATGATGAGATTCTTGATAGCTTCCATGTCTTGATGCTCAAATTGTCCTTCACCAGAGAGATGGCTAAGTACTTAGATTTTACACTCTACAGAGGTGGTGCACTTTCCCCACAAGACTTGGTTTCACCAAGACAAGATCTTTCAGAAGCCTTTCCTTAGACCAAATGGACGCGTTCCAACCTATCATGCCACTACCACAAACTTTCCAAATGGCTAAGTTCTAGCAACCTATGTGATCCAGGCAGAGCCCATAATGCCAAGTGGTTGCACTTGAAGCTTCTCAACATTTGACATCTCAAATATCTTTGTTCCTGGGTGGCAATCCACAAGTGTGATACACAAGGTAAACCATAGCCATGGGACTTGTGTAACCACTCAACCAAAAAAACCACCAAGCAATTACCATTCCACCCAGGTGATTCATTAACTTAGTTGTTTTATTAAACAAAACACAAGTCCTCACACTTAGAAATTTTTCCATAGTGTGAATATATATTCCACCCTTGTTTTCTACTAGCTAAGCTAAGCATGATAGTAGTAGGGATCTTAACTTAGGAAATTTCTACTAAGGTTTCATCTACTAGGATTTCTGAAAGCATAGTTTACACTTTAGCAAAATTCCATGCAAGTTTTACTTAGAAAAATCACTAATGCATAGTGAAAGTAATGGGACAAAAGTATGAAGCATCACTTGTCTTTTTGGTAGAGTATAGGTTCACTCCTTGATCTTTGAAATGTTCACACCCTTCAAGTCACTACAAATCAATCAAGCAAACAATATTTCAATCTACCATTCAAGCAATTCATCACATGAAATGATAAAGTCAAAGTAATGCATGCAAGCAAGCATGCCAAACTTTGTTTTGTTTGAAAAGTGGTTCCTAATGGGTCATAAACATTTGAAAACATCTAATGGTCATTTTAGAAAGTGGCAAAGTCATTTGCAAAAGATTTCACTTCATAAACCATTTTAAAAACAAGGTATCATTTTATGTGGTGTAGAAATGTTTTTTTACTAAGTCATTAATCTATAGGGTTCACAAAATATGTTTTCAAACCATAAAACTTGGTGTTTGGGGTCAGAGAGTTTAAAACAAAACATTTATCAAAGGTTTTCCTTCAAAACCATTTTTAATAAATAAACTATATTTTTATTTGTCTAGAATTGGTTTTAAATCCAAGATTCAATCTTTTGCATCACCAAATATATTTTTGAAACCACAAAGTGATTCCTATGGTCAGTAGGTTCAAAACACACCATTTGCCAAAGATTTTATCCTCAAAATCTTTTTAGAATAATTTTTATAACCTAAACAAGCATACACAAGTTTCTGCAAAAACACACAATTTAACAGAAACTTTTTACTAAACAAATTGCATGGTTGGCTAGGGCTTGCTTTTCTGAATCCAGTGATATAAAAATTGCAAATTTTGGACGTGTGGAACTAAAGTTATGCAATTTACAAAATTGGAAAACTAATAGATCAAATTCTGTTTAAATCAAACAGACTGGGACACGCGTCCTATTCTGATTCGTCCATACCATTTCGTCCGGATTAGCTACTCTGGTGCGTTGGATCTAAATTAAATCGTGTGGCTCAGAAGCAAACATACCCCTTCTCCTAAGTTTCTTTCCTATCCACTAGAACGAGATCGGATGGCTATCCTCTGATTGTCACTAACTGGCGGCGCAAGGACAACGGCGAGCAGCGGCGCGGTCAGATGGTGGCGGTGCAGGTGAAGCAGGAAGCGAGAGAGGATGGGATGATGCTCACCGTGTTCGCAACGTCGTGGGGAAGCTCAAGGTGTGGTCAGTTTGTCGAGGGGCGCTCTGGTCCGACGTGGATTGCTCACCGGAGTCCACACGGCGTCGGGCGTGCTCTGGTCGTCTTTGTGGGCGAGGCTACAGGGCGTGCCGAAGCAAAGTAGAGGGTGCGTTAGACGCGTATGGTACCAGGGAGCATGTGAGCATCACTGAATGTTATCGGGGCGGTACGAGCTTACCAGGAAGACTCGCCGGTGTCGAGGCAGACGGCGGTGATGTTCAGCTGTCGTCGTTGCCGACGCTAGGGAGCTTGCGCGGCTAAGCTAGGAGTACTGGGGAATGCGCCAGAGTCTGTGGGACATGATCGTGTGGTCGAGGAGGCGAGTGGCGACGGAGACTGACCGGAATTCGTCAGGGAGTTCGTGGGAGATAGGGGCAGTTCGGAGATGATTCCGAGCAGCCTGGTGGCTCTCTGGTGGCGTTGGGTGGGGGAAAAGAAAGAGGAAATCATGGCGATTAAGTACAGCATAGCTGCAGGGAGAATTATGGGCGCAGTAACACGAATTGACGCCGAGAATCCGCGGCAGAAACGGCAGCGAGCTGAAGGGGAGGAACGGGTCCGCGGATTGAAGACGCTGACGGGGCAGGTGGGGTCGTCTGGCAGCGAGAGAGAGGAGGGGTGCGATGGGGTCCATCTGTCAGCGGCCTCGTGGGTTCAATTGCGGGTGTGAATCGTTTTCTGCGAGAGAGGGGCAGTGGGCTGGCTGGGCTTAGTGGGCTTGGATAGTTGGGTTGGGCCGTTCGTCTCATTTTTTTTATTCAGTACTGTATTTTCTTTTTCTAGTTCTTATTTCTGTTTTGAAAATCAATCAAACAATTCAAACAACAAATCAAATCAAACTTCCACCAACTTTGTATTGTGTTTTAGTTCTGTTTAACAACACAAAACCATGTCCCCAAAAATAAAATAAAATAATATTTTTATTTTAAGGTCTATTAATAATTAAATGAATAGACCTTATTCATTTAATTCAAATAGGATTTGTTTAATTAAAATCTTTGTTTTGAAATCTAAAATAAAACCAAAAACACTTCAGTAGGTTTTATTTGAGAATATAAAATACGAAAAACTTGTTTAAAATAATTTTAACAAGTTTTGATGTGTTTAATTAAAATGGTAAAACCTTTATTTTAATAAAATTGGTTTATTAATAAGCTCTTATTATTTTATTTAAATAAACTTTTACTCTTTTAATCAAAACAAAATATTTTATTTTAAAAGCTTGGCCAAGGTTTAATTTGGCTCTATAAAATAATCCTTATTTATAAATCTACCTTTTCTTTTGAAAACCAAATCTTTTATTAAAAGATCCAAAAATAGTAATTTTAAATATTTTTAAGTTTATTGTTTATTTATCTTTTAAAATCCCTTTAGGATTTTATTTGATCCAAATAGGTTTTGAAAGTTTCCAATTGGATTCAAAAAGTTTCTTCTCACCCTGAAAATCAACAAAGTTTTATTTTATTCATTTATTTTTCACATTACAAGATTTGGAAAATCTTGGGATGTGACACCACCGGAGCCCCTAGGCTGCCCGTATTGCAAGCTCGAACCCCCTCTGCTCTGACGAGAGTATCAGCGAATTCCAGCGAACCGAAACCTCCCCACTGCCCCTAGCCACCACAAGCTTACTTCCCTCTCCCGTGCGCACCTGCCAGTGTGTCCTACTCACCCGCGCACGTTCCCTAGGCTCGGCAACGACCAAGACCGAGAGTGCCGCCTCCTGCCTCGACTCCGGCGAGTTCCCCCGGTGAGTATTGACCGCCCCTTTTTCTCTCGGTAATGCACGCATGATCGCCGACCTCGTGCGCAGCTAATACAACCCTTGCCTTCTCTTAGCGCGGTCCGAAACGTCACCAATGACGACAGCCCGAGCACACCGCCGCCAGAAACTTCTCCGGCGAGCCATCCACTTCGAATCCATGTGTCCCTTCGCCAACCAAGCACGCCTTGAGATTTGTCACACTCCTGCGATCACTATAAGATACTCCTCTCTCTCTCTCTATCATTCTACATCGCTAGCACCACCCTCGTCTGACCGCGCCGCTGCCACTCGCCACCGCCAGCGCTGCTAGTAGATGGTCAGTACCTGTGAACCATTGGATGAAGATCCAATGACTATGATAGAAACTTAAGTGAAAGGGTATCCTTTGATTTGTGCCGCTCGATCCCCTTTTAATCCAACGCTCCACAGAGCTCCATCCTCGCGATCCGTTTTTGACCAATCAGAACATTCCATGTGGCGAGACTCTAGTTTTAAAAACAGATTTTATTCTATTAGATATGTAATTTTGTAAATTCCATAACTTTAAATCTACACGTCCAAATTTTATATCAATGGAATCATCAAAACAGATTTTATCCTCACAATCACACACTTCACAATCCACAAAATCTACACAAAAAAATCAAACAACAAAAATATTATTGCCTCTCAGGGCATATTCCCTTCACGAAGACCTAATAGCGTTAACAAGGTTTTACTCGTGGATGATGTAGTCGAACGCTTGCCGATCTCAAGATCGAGAAGAAGGCCATCCGGTCCAGCAGGTCCAACACCATCTGGTCCAGCACCACAAAGCAGTGGTGCATCCGTGATCGCACACACGTTCAGGTACCCCGACAACCTCCATTCCCTCGCTCCAGCGAAGCAGCGGAAGAAACAAATCCTTCCAGAAAAAGCCACCGGGAACATGTATCTCGCTGATTCGAGACCATGGGGAAATTCTAAAGGGGGGAGAGATCCTTCACGAGGAGGTCTGAGAGTGGAGGAGGAGGAGGTCCTTATATAGGGGAGGGGGCAGCCGAAGGGGGCATGGACGCCAGCCATGGAGGGTGCCCCCACCTCTCCCTCATTCATGTGGTGGAATCTCCACTCACATAAAGATGACCCTCCATTTTCTCCACTCAAATTCCCATTAAATTTCCACCAAATTTAATGTAATACCTCTTTAAATAAAACTCCTAAAATTTATTTATTCAGAATTTTGTTAATTAATCTAATTAACAAACATTCACATAAAACCCCTTACAGCATTTCAATTTCACATGCAGAACCAGTTTCAGCAATTTCAACCGAAACAGTTAGGCGTCTAGTGAAATAATTCCTGCGCTTTGTAATTCTATCTCTAGCATATTATTTTATCCAAATGGTGTTGGTATCCCTTAAGTGTGTCACCCTACGGTTTGAGAATAATGAAGACATGATTGAGACCCCTCTCCGATCAATAATCAGCAGTGGGACATAGAAATCCGTACTGACTCCCACACATTCAACGATGACTTCTGTGATCGTGTGAACCTTATACGCATGTAACTCAATCCCTTTTCTGACGATATATTACATGTTACCGACTAGATGGGTTTAGTTCTACTAAAGTGTTATGTTGAGGCCCATGGATCAAGAGTGGAATTTGTTCATCCTGATGATGGATAGATATACTCTGGGCCCTCTCGGCGATATCAAATTTAGCTTGCAAGCAAGTGACTTGATCACTAGAATGTTATATCACGTGAACGAGAAAAGAGTACATGTCAGTAACGAGATCAAACTAGGTATGAAGATACCGATGATCAAATTACAGACATGTAATATATTGCGAGACAAAGGGGTTAAGATTCTAGCATAAAAGGTTCTCACGATCACAAGAAAGTCATAGTTTAATGTGTGGGAGTTAGTATGGATCTCCAGGTCCTGCTTCTGATTATTGATCTGAGAGGGGTCTCAATCATGTCCGCATTATTCGCGAACCGTTGGGTGCACACTTAAGAGACACCGACACCATTTGGAACAAATAGTTTCATGCTGAAAAGATTAACAAAGAGGAGGAATTTATTCACTAGACACCGGAATCGTTTTGGTTGAAATTGCTGAAAGTGTTTCTGCATGTGAAATGAAATACTAGCAAGGGGTTATATGTGAATGTTTGTGCATTAAGGTAATTGAAAAAAATATGAATAAATAAAAGGAGTTTTATTTAAAGAGAGAGTGCATTAAATTTGGTGGAAATTTAATGGGAATTTTTAGTGGAATTTTGAGTGGAGAAATGAAGGGGCTATTTTGTGAGTGGGAGCTCCACCCACATGAATGGTGGAGGGGAGGGGGAAGCCCCCATGCGCCGGCCACCCCCTTGGGGTGCCCCCTCCCTCCTATATTGTCACATCCCAAGATTTTCCAAATCTTTTTATGTGAAAAATAAATGAATAAAATAAAACTTTGTTGATTTTCAGGGTGAGAAGAAACTTTTGATTCCAATTGGAAACTTTCAAACCTATTTGATCAAACCAATCCTAAAGGATTTGAAAAGATAAAAAAATTAATAAAGTTAAAAATATTTGGAATTACTATTTTGGATCTTTTAAATAAAAAGATTTGGGTTTCAAATGAAAAGGTAGAAATATAAATAAGGATTACTTTATAGAGCCAAATTAAACCTTGGCCAAGCTTTTTAAATAAAAGGTTTTACTTTGATTAAAAGAGTAAAATTTTATTTAAATAAAATAATGAGAGTTTATTAATAAACCAATTTTATAAAGGTTTTACCATTTTAATTAAACATCAAAACTTGTTAAATTATATTAAAAAAGTTTTCCAAGTATTTTATATTCTCAAATAAAACCTACTGAAGTGTTTTTGGTTTTATTTCAAAACTTTAAAATAAAGATTTTGATAAAACAAATCCTATTTAAATTAAATGATTAAGGTCTATTCTTTTAATTATTAATGGACCCTAAAATAAAAATATTATTTTATTTTGGGACTGGGATTTGTGTTGTTAAACAGAACCAAACTCAAGGCAAAGTTTGGAGGAGTTTTGAATTGATTTGAATGTTTGATTTGTTGTTTGATTTTCAAAACAGAAAATCAAAATAGAAAAAGATAAAGCAATTAGAAAGAAAAAAATAGAAACAGACCGGACCCAACCCAACAGGCCCGGCAGCCCATTCAAGCCCAACTTCTTTTCCCCACGCGCGAATCGTTTTACACCCATTTTCGCACCCGCGCAGACACCGACGAGTGGACCCTCTTCCTCTCTCCCTTTCTTGCTGACAAGCGTGCCCCACGCTAGCTCAACGTCGTCTTCCTCGCGTTGAACTCGCCGGCCGTTTCCTGCCGTTGATGCCGCGAATGAATTCGCTTCAATGCCGCGTCTTAATCATGCCACGACCACGCCCCCTTAAACGCCTCCCTCCTCTCTCCATTTACCCTCAGAAACCTCTGCAAGTGAGCCACCAAGCTGCCCCTGATTTGTTCTGCACGACCACTGCTCCGACCACTGTCCCCAGCCAATTCCGGCGAGCCTAGCCACCGCTTTGCCTCCTCGACCACACGAGCGTGATCCCCATCTCCCTATGCATCTCCCTGTGCCTTCCGTCCGCCCGCGCTCGCCCCAGAGCCTCGCCTTCGACCACCTCTGAGCGCCGCCGCGTCTGCTTCTCTCTCCGACGAGCTTTCCTGGTAAGAACCAGCCACCCCGAGCCCTCTCAATCACGCACGCATCATCGCCATGTCTTTGCGCGTCTGACCATGCACTCCGTTTGCTCTCTCGTGACCCGTAGCGCCGTCCCCGACGATGACAGAGCGTGGCCGTCGTCAGACGCAACTCCGGCGAGAAATCCCGCTGGAACCAGAGCGCCCGTCGACTAGCTGACCGTACCTTGAGCATCAGAGCGTCACCGCGATCACTGTAAGCACCCTCACCTTCTCCCTTTCTTCCTGTAGCCACCGCAACACCGCTAGCCGAGCGTCGCCGCCATCTGCCGCCTCGCAGCGCCGCCCGTTATTGACCAAGCAGTTGTGTCTGTTAGATCTTAATCCTAAGGCTAATATTAGAACTGAACGAAGAGGTATGAGTTAACCCGCGCCGTGCAATCTGTTTAGATCCAACGCCTCACATAGGCCGATCCGTGCGAACCGGTATCGACCAGTAGTTTTGCGTCGCGTGGCAGTGGATCTGTTTAAAACAGATTTTTGAATCAGATTGATATGCAAATTTGTAAACCTTGTAACTTTTGATCCACACGTCCAAAATTTTCAAACTTTATATCAATGGAATCAGCGGAACAAGCCCTAGACAACCATGCAATTTGTTTAGCAAAAAGCTTCTGTTAAAATGTTTGTTTTTGCAGAAACATTTGTATGCTTGTTTAGGTTATAAAAATTATTCCAAAATGTTTTTGAGGATGAAATCTTTGCAAATTGGTTTGTGGTAAACCTACTGACCCTAGGAACCAACCCATGAATTTAAAAATGTATTTTGTAAAGATTAGGATTGAATAGTTGAATTAGCCCATTTCTAGTCAAATAAAAATATTGATTTTGATATGGAAATGAATTTTGAGAAAAACCATTGGAAAATGTTTTGATTCAAACCTACTGGCCCTAAACACCAAGTTTGGTGAATCAAAAACTTGTTTGGTGAACAATATAAATTGTTGTTTTGCTAAAAAACATTTTCCACCACATGAAATAATGATTTGATTTAAAAATGATCTATTGATAAAACCCATTTGCAAATGACTTTGCCACTTTAGAAAATGACCACTTTGAGCCTTACAATGTATAGAGCCTAGTATAAACCACTTTTGCAAATAAAACTACCTTTTGCATGCTTGCATGCACGACTTAGTTTCTATGATTTTATGTGTGATTAATTTGATTGAATATTGGTTGGAATGCTAGTTGAACCTATGTTTGTTTGATTGATTTGTAGTGAAGTTAGAAGAGTGTGATATTAGCAAGATCAAGAAGTGAACCAACATTCCAAAAAGGCAAGTTACACTATCATCCAAAGTCCTACTATTTTCATTATACTTAGTGGATTTTGAAACATGCATGAAAAAGGATTTCTATACTTTATGCTATGCTAAATACTAATAGGATACCCTTATACATTCCTTAGTGGAAACAATGTAGTTGTAATATGCTTAGCCATGCTATATAGATATTTTGAGAAGAGTTACATGTTAAGATTCTATGAAGTTGAGAAAAGACTTATGTTTTATATAATAAAACAAGTACTCAATGAACCACCTGGTGGACAAGGTTACACAAGTGTTGGACAAGGTGGCAACAAGAGGAACCATGTTTATATGGAAATCTCTTTTTGTTGTGCACTAGATGAAAACCACCCAGGGACTTAGAGATTGAACATGTTTCTCCAACAGTGGCTTCCGTGTACAGCCACATGCTATATGGCTCTGGCTTAGTCAACTACATTGGGAAGACCCATGCATTGGTCTTCAGGTTAACTGGAAATGAGGGAACTCGGAACCCTACATTGGTGCCGGAAGACAAGCTAGCATTGTGTATGGGAGGACCCTATGGAAAGACTTCATCACATTCTCAATCTGCCAGTACTCCATCTTGGTGAGTACTTATCCAGCGGCCACTGGTGGCAACAAGATGAGATTGTGTCATGTGGGTAAAGTGTACAACTTCCGCAGAAGATAAAAAATCTAAGTACTTAGCCGTGTCCCCGGTTATGGACAATACTGAGCAACTAAATCTTGAAGCTATGGGAAATCTCAACATTCCAATTTCTAAAAGCAAAACTTTAAAGTGACAACAAAAGACTTGAAGCACTTGGGGATTTACCAAGGAGCTCAAGAGATTTTGATAAAAACTTGAGGCACTTGGGGTGTACCAAGGAGCTCAAGAGGTTTTGATAAAAACTTGAAGCACTTGGGGATTTACCAAGGAGCTCAAGAGATTTTAACAAAAACTTGAAACACTTGGGGATTTACCAAGGAGTTCAGAAAGATTTGACAAAAGATCAAAACTATTTTGAAAAGATAGGATAAATTATTGCTTTCTGCAAATGAGCCTTAAACCCTACTTAGCCAAATATGCATGTAATGATAGGATCCACTTATATTCAACATAGTAGTGGAACTTGCCAATACAATTCAAATGTATTGACCCTTGTGGCTGTAACTTGTAATGTTGCAGGTTTGATTGATATTAGTGAAGTTGATTGATTAGGATTACAAAGTCTACAACCAACATGTCTGCCTTTGGCACCTTGAAGATGAAGGACGCCATGCTTATAGATTTTCTGCTGCAATGTAATGTAATAGCCAAATGAGCTATGTAAGATGTAATAAAATTATGTTTTTCCTGGTTATAAAGTTGTATTATGACCTTTGTTTCTTGATATTACATCTTAACTGTGGATGCTAGCTATTGATCCAGGGACTAGCATTGTAAACACAGAGATCTCTACCTTATTAAAGGTTGGGAGCCCTACAGATGGTATCAGAGCATTGTGTTGCCTGTAGGATTTGTAAACCTAGGATTGGACAAAACCCTTAGAAAAAATAGGAGTTGTATTTGTTCCAAAACTTATTTACGAACAATTTTGTTAATTAATCTAATTAACAAACATTCACATAAAACCCCTTACAGCATTTCAATTTCACATGCAGAACCAGTTTCAGCAATTTCAACCGAAACAGTTAGGCGTCTAGTGAAATAATTCCTGCGCTTTGTAATTCTATCTCTAGCATATTATTTTATCCAAATGGTGTTGGTATCCCTTAAGTGTGTCACCCTACGGTTTGAGAATAATGAAGACATGATTGAGACCCCTCTCCGATCAATAATCAGCAGTGGGACATAGAAATCCGTACTGACTCCCACACATTCAACGATGACTTATGTGATCGTGTGAACCTTATACGCATGTAACTCAATCCCTTTTCTGACGATATATTACATGTTACCGACTAGATGGGTTTAGTTCTACTAAAGTGTTATGTTGAGGCCCATGGATCAAGAGTGGAATTTGTTCATCCTGATGATGGATAGATATACTCTGGGCCCTCTCGGCGATATCAAATTTAGCTTGCAAGCAAGTGACTTGATCACTAGAATGTTATATCACGTGAACGAGAAAAGAGTACATGTCAGTAACGAGATCAAACTAGGTATGAAGATACCGATGATCAAATTACAGACATGTAATATATTGCGAGACAAAGGGGTTAAGATTCTAGCATAAAAGGTTCTCACGATCACAAGAAAGTCATAGTTTAATGTGTGGGAGTTAGTATGGATCTCCAGGTCCTGCTTCTGATTATTGATCTGAGAGGGGTCTCAATCATGTCCGCATTATTCGTGAACCGTTGGGTGGCACACTTAAGAGACACCGACACCATTTGGAACAAATAGTTTCATGCTGAAAAGATTAACAAAGAGGAGGAATTTATTCACTAGACACCGGAATCGTTTTGGTTGAAATTGCTGAAAGTGTTTCTGCATGTGAAATGAAATACTAGCAAGGGGTTATATGTGAATGTTTGTGCATTAAGGTAATTGAAAAAATTATGAATAAATAAAAGGAGTTTTATTTAAAGAGAGAGTGCATTAAATTTGGTGGAAATTTAATGGGAATTTTTAGTGGAATTTTGAGTGGAGAAATGAAGGGGCTATTTTGTGAGTGGGAGCTCCACCCACATGAATGGTGGAGGGGAGGGGGAAGCCCCCATGCGCCGGCCACCCCCTTGGGGTGCCCCCTCCCTCCTATATTGTCACATTCCAAGATTTTCCAAATCTTTTTATGTGAAAAATAAATGAATAAAATAAAACTTTGTTGATTTTCAGGGTGAGAAGAAACTTTTGATTCCAATTGGAAACTTTCAAACCTATTTGATCAAACCAATCCTAAAGGATTTGAAAAGATAAAAAAATTAATAAAGTTAAAAATATTTGGAATTACTATTTTGGATCTTTTAAATAAAAAGATTTGGGTTTCAAATGAAAAGGTAGAAATATAAATAAGGATTACTTTATAGAGCCAAATTAAACCTTGGCCAAGCTTTTTAAATAAAAGGTTTTACTTTGATTAAAAGAGTAAAATTTTATTTAAATAAAATAATGAGAGTTTATTAATAAACCAATTTTATAAAGGTTTTACCATTTTAATTAAACATCAAAACTTGTTAAATTATATTAAAAAAGTTTTCCAAGTATTTTATATTCTCAAATAAAACCTACTGAAGTGTTTTTGGTTTTATTTCAAAACTTTAAAATAAAGATTTTGATAAAACAAATCCTATTTAAATTAAATGATTAAGGTCTATTCTTTTAATTATTAATGGACCCTAAAATAAAAATATTATTTTATTTTGGGACTGGGATTTGTGTTGTTAAACAGAACCAAACTCAAGGCAAAGTTTGGAGGAGTTTTGAATTGATTTGAATGTTTGATTTGTTGTTTGATTTTCAAAACAGAAAATCAAAATAGAAAAAGATAAAGCAATTAGAAAGAAAAAAATAGAAACAGACCGGACCCAACCCAACAGGCCCGGCAGCCCATTCCAGCCCAACTTCTTTTCCCCACGCGCGAATCGTTTTACACCCATTTTCGCACCCGCGCAGACACCGACGAGTGGACCCTCTTCCTCTCTCCCTTTCTTGCTGACAAGCGTGCCCCACGCTAGCTCAACGTCGTCTTCCTCGCGTTGAACTCGCCGGCCGTTTCCTGCCGTTGATGCCGCGAATGAATTCGCTTCAATGCCGCGTCTTAATCATGCCACGACCACGCCCCCTTAAACGCCTCCCTCCTCTCTCCATTTACCCTCAGAAACCTCTGCAAGTGAGCCACCAAGCTGCCCCTGATTTGTTCTGCACGACCACTGCTCCGACCACCGTCCCCAGCCAATTCCGGCGAGCCCAGCCACCGCTTTGCCTCCTCGACCACACGAGCGTGATCCCCATCTCCCTACGCATCTCCCTGTGCCTTCCGTCCGCCCGCGCTCGCCCCAGAGCCTCGCCTTCGACCACCTCTGAGCGCCGCCGCGTCTGCTTCTCTCTCCGACGAGCTTTCCTGGTAAGAACCAGCCACCCCGAGCCCTCTCAATCACGCACGCATCATCGCCATGTCTTTGCGCGTCTGACCATGCACTCCGTTTGCTCTCTCGTGACCCGTAGCGCCGTCCCCGACGATGACAGAGCGTGGCCGTCGTCAGACGCAACTCCGGCGAGAAATCCCGCTGGAACCAGAGCGCCCGTCGACTAGCTGACCGTACCTTGAGCATCAGAGCGTCACCGCGATCACTGTAAGCACCCTCACCTTCTCCCTTTCTTCCTGTAGCCGCCGCAACACCGCTAGCCGAGCGTCGCCGCCATCTGCCGCCTCGCAGCGCCGCCCGTTATTGACCAAGCAGTTGTGTCTGTTAGATCTTAATCCTAAGGCTAATATTAGAACTGAACGAAGAGGTATGAGTTAACCCGCGCCGTGCAATCTGTTTAGATCCAACGCCTCACGTAGGCCGATCCGTGCGAACCGGTATCGACCAGTAGTTTTGCGTCGCGTGGCAGTGGATCTGTTTAAAACAGATTTTTGAATCAGATTGATATGCAAATTTGTAAACCTTGTAACTTTTGATCCACACGTCCAAAATTTTCAAACTTTATATCAATGGAATCAGCGGAACAAGCCCTAGACAACCATGCAATTTGTTTAGCAAAAAGCTTCTGTTAAAATGTTTGTTTTTGCAGAAACATTTGTATGCTTGTTTAGGTTATAAAAATTATTCCAAAATGTTTTTGAGGATGAAATCTTTGCAAATTGGTTTGTGGTAAACCTACTGACCCTAGGAACCAACCCATGAATTTTAAAATGTATTTTGTAAAGATTAGGATTGAATAGTTGAATTAGCCCATTTCTAGTCAAATAAAAATATTGATTTTGATATGGAAATGAATTTTGAGAAAAACCATTGGAAAATGTTTTGATTCAAACCTACTGGCCCTAAACACCAAGTTTGGTGAATCAAAAACTTGTTTGGTGAACAATATAAATTGTTGCTTTGCTAAAAAGCATTTTCCACCACATGAAATAATGATTTGATTTAAAAATGATCTATTGATAAAACCCATTTGCAAATGACTTTGCCACTTTAGAAAATGACCACTTTGAGCCTTACAATGTATAGAGCCTAGTATAAACCACTTTTGCAAATAAAACTACCTTTTGCATGCTTGCATGCACGACTTAGTTTCTATGATTTTATGTGTGATTAATTTGATTGAATATTGGTTGGAATGCTAGTTGAACCTATGTTTGTTTGATTGATTTGTAGTGAAGTTAGAAGAGTGTGATATTAGCAAGATCAAGAAGTGAACCAACATTCCAAAAAGGCAAGTTACACTATCATCCAAAGTCCTACTATTTTCATTATACTTAGTGGATTTTGAAACATGCATGAAAAAGGATTTCTATACTTTATGCTATGCTAAATACTAATAGGATACCCTTATACATTCCTTAGTGGAAACAATGTAGTTGTAATATGCTTAGCCATGCTATATAGATATTTTGAGAAGAGTTACATGTTAAGATTTTATGAAGTTGAGAAAAGACTTATGTTTTATATAATAAAACAAGTACTCAATGAACCACCTGGTGGACAAGGTTACACAAGTGTTGGACAAGGTGGCAACAAGAGGAACCATGTTTATATGGAAATCTCTTTTTGTTGTGCACTAGATGAAAACCACCCAGGGACTTAGAGATTGAACATGTTTCTCCAACAGTGGCTTCCGTGTACAGCCACATGCTATATGGCTCTGGCGTAGTCAACTACATTGGGAAGACCCATGCATTGGTCTTCAGGTTAACTGGAAATGAGGGAACTCGAAACCCTACATTGGTGCCGGAAGACAAGCTAGCATTGTGTATGGGAGGACCCTATGGAAAGACTTCATCACATTCTCAATCTGCCAGTACTCCATCTTGGTGAGTACTTATCCAGCGGCCACTGGTGGCAACAAGATGAGATTGTGTCATGTGGGTAAAGTGTACAACTTCCGCAGAAGATAAAAAATCTAAGTACTTAGCCGTGTCCCCGGTTATGGACAATACTGAGCAACTAAATCTTGAAGCTATGGGAAATCTCAACATTCCAATTTCTAAAAGCAAAACTTTAAAGTGACAACAAAAGACTTGAAGCACTTGGGGATTTACCAAGGAGCTCAAGAGATTTTGATAAAAACTTGAGGCACTTGGGGTGTACCAAGGAGCTCAAGAGGTTTTGATAAAAACTTGAAGCACTTGGGGATTTACCAAGGAGCTCAAGAGATTTTAACAAAAACTTGAAACACTTGGGGATTTACCAAGGAATTCAGAAAGATTTGACAAAAGATCAAAACTATTTTGAAAAGATAGGATAAATTATTGCTTTCTGCAAATGAGCCTTAAACCCTACTTAGCCAAATATGCATGTAATGATAGGATCCACTTATATTCAACATAGTAGTGGAACTTGCCAATACAATTCAAATGTATTGACCCTTGTGGCTGTAACTTGTAATGTTGCAGGTTTGATTGATATTAGTGAAGTTGATTGATTAGGATTACAAAGTCTACAACCAACATGTCTGCCTTTGGCACCTTGAAGATGAAGGACGCCATGCTTATAGATTTTCTGCTGCAATGTAATGTAATAGCCAAATGAGCTATGTAAGATGTAATAAAATTATGTTTTTCCTGGTTATAAAGTTGTATTATGACCTTTGTTTCTTGATATTACATCTTAACTGTGGATGCTAGCTATTGATCCAGGGACTAGCATTGTAAACACAGAGATCTCTACCTTATTAAAGGTTGGGAGCCCTACAGATGGTATCAGAGCATTGTGTTGCCTGTAGGATTTGTAAACCTAGGATTGGACAAAACCCCTTAGAAAAATAGGAGTTGTATTTGTTCCAAAACTTATTTACAAACAATCTTGTAAACTCTTTCCTCAACCATTTTGGTTTTGATTCTACATCTCTTCTATTTAAAACATGATGGAAAAACCTACCCCATGGCCAAAGACTTCACCATGTGCAAAGGACATCTTCAACTCTAATGACTTCAACATCTTCAACTCTAATGACTTCAAAATCTTCAGCACATTCACAAAGGACTTCAATCTTGGATGTCACTAAGGACAAGTGAGACAAGGAAAGCTTGCTCAAGATTTGGAAACTAAGGAAAAACAAGTTAGAAGGAGCCCACATCATTTGAAGTTTTGTAACCAAGAGTTTTCCCAAAGAAACCATGATCTCATGCAAGAAGAATCAACCAAGAAGGATGGAAAGATTACAATTGAACCATATAGATGGACCACCATGATTAGTTTAAGTTAAACCCACCAACTTATGTGGGGTAACAAAAATATTTTTGTTGCCTAAAAATGTGCTTGAACTTCATTGTTTGAGTGAAATGTTTGTTTGTGATTGCTTGCACATTGCTTGAGTGAATTGTGATGTGTGTGATTAGAATTGACTCCTTAGAAATATTTTGCCTATTCTAATCTCAATTCAACCCAAACAGATGACTACTCCAAGAGACTCCAACATCAAGGTTGATGACAACAACAACAACAACCAAGAGGACAGCATGAAAGAACTCATATCAACCCAAAACCAGTTGAACCAAATGACAGCCCAGTTCATAGCCAACACCAGTGGGGAAGATCCAACCCTGCAAGGATTTTTGGAAAACCAAGCCCAAATGTTGCATAAGGTAACAGATCAAATGCTCAACATGGAAAGCAACTTTTCCAAAGGAGTTTATGACAATAAGGATGACAAGGATGTTATTCTAGAAGGAACCAAAGCTTGCAATATTTGTGGAGACAAGGATCACACTTCTAAGGAGCATGGAGTTCAATGCCCCAACTGTGAAGAGAAACATCCAGTAGGCCAATGTCCCACCTCTCAAGCTACTTGCTACCTATGTGAAGGGAATAATCATGTCCCTATCCAATGCCCCATCTATTCCATAGTTGAACAAAGGAAACAAGGTGGAGTGCAACAAATGATTGCAAACTGTCAAGAAGGATCCAAGTCTACCAAGAAGAATGAGGACAAAGGAAAAGCTCCACTTATACCTCCATGCAATACAACCCAATTCAAAGGACCAAAGAAGAGGCATATGAATTATCCAAAGAGCAATAGAAGGTCAAAGAAACCAGTAGACATTCCTACCTATAAGATAACATATGAACAACATGAACTAGATGCACTCCTAGCTTTGGAGAAACCCAAGAAAAAGAAGGACAAAAGCCATGTGCAATGTCATCATTGCAAAGAAATGGGACACTATTCCAGTGAATGTCCAAAGAAACAGAAGTATAAGGAGATTGGCCAAGTATGGTGCAACAACTGCAAAGAGCTAGGCCATTATGCAGCAACCTGTCCACAAGAGACACGTGAAGAACTCAAACTTATCACATGTTTCAACTGCAAAGAACCAGGACACTATGCAAGCAATTGTCCAGAAAAGATGAAGCACAAGATAAACAAGCCTATGAAGGATCTCAGCCTTGTCACATGTGTCAAGTGTGGAAACAAAGGACACTATGCAGATGTTTGCCCAGAGAAGTTTCCCCAAGATCCCAAGCAAACCAAGATGTAATTTAGTTGGAAAATTTTTAAGGGTGGTAGTACCCTAGTTGTTTTGAACCAACTTGTAACCCTAGCTTTCCCAAATCTCGCGACGAGATTTTTTTTAAGGGTGGTAGCCTGTCACATCCCAAGATTTTCCAAATCTTGTTATGTGAAAAATAAATGAATAAAATAAAACTTTGTTGATTTTCAGGGTGAGAAGAAACTTTTGATTCCAATTGGAAACTTTCAAACCTATTTGATCAAACCAATCCTAAAGGATTTGAAAAGATAAAACAATTAATAAAGTTAAAAATATTTGGAATTACTATTTTGGATCTTTTAAATAAAAAGATTTGGGTTTCAAATAAAAAGGTAGAAATATAAATAAGGATTACTTTATAGAGCCAAATTAAACCTTGGCCAAGCTTTTTAAATAAAAGGTTTTACTTTGATTAAAAGAGTAAAAGTTTATTTAAATAAAATAATCAGAGTTTATTAATAAACCAATTTTATTAAAGGTTTTACCATTTTAATTAAACATCAAAACTTGTTAAATTATTTTAAACAAGTTTTCCAAGTATTTTATATTCTCAAATAAAACCTACTGAAGTATTTTTGGTTTTTTTTCAACACTTCAAAATAAAGATTTTGATAAAACAAATCCTATTTAAATTAAATGATTAAGGTCTATTCTTTTAATTATTAATGGACCCTAAAATAAAAATATTATTTTATTTTGGGACTTGGATTTGTGTTGTTAAACAGAACCAAACTCAAGGAAAAGTTTGGAGGAGTTTTGAATTGATTTGAATGTTTGATTTGTTGTTTGATTTTCAAAACAGAAAATTAAAATAGAAAAAGATAAAGCAATTAGAAAGAAAAAAATAGAAACAGACCGGACCCAACCCAACAGGCCCAGCAGCCCATTCCAGCCCAACTTCTTTTCCCCACGCGCGAATCGTTTTACACCCATTTTTGCACCCGCGCAGACACCGACGAGTAGACCCTCTCCCTCTCTCCCTTTCTCGCTAACAAGCGTGCCCCACGCCAGCTCAGCGTCGTCTTCCTCGCGTTGAACTCGCCGGCCGTTTCCTTCCGTTGATGCCACGAATGAATTCGCTTCAATGACGCGTCTTAATCACGCCGCGACCACGCCCCCTTAAACGATTCCCTCCTCTCTCCATTTCCCCTCAGAAACCTCTGCAAGTGAGCCACTAGACTGCCCTTGATTTGGTCTGCACGACCACTGCTCCGACCACCGTCCCGAGCCCATTCCGGCGAGCCCAGCCACCGCTTTGCCTCCTCGACCACACGAGCGTGATCCCCATCTCCCTACGCATCTCCCTGTGCCTTCCGTCTGCCCGCGCTCGCCCCAGAGCCTCGCCTTCGACAACCTCTGAGCGTCGCCGCGTCTGCTTCTCTCTCCGACGAGCTTTCCTGGTAAGAACTAGCCACCCCGAGCCCTCTCAATCACGCACGCATTATCGCCATGTCTTTGCGCGTCTGACCATGCACTCCGTTTGCTCTCTCGTGACCCGTAGCACCGTCCCCGACGATGACAGAGCGTGGTCGTTGTCAGACGCAACTCCGACGAGAAATCCCGCTGGAACCAGAGCGCCCCTCGACGAGATGACCGTACCTTGAGCATCAGAGCGTCACCGCGATCACTGTAAGCACCCTCACCTTCTCCCTTGCTTCCTGTAGCCGCCGCAACGCCGCTAGCCGAGCGTCTCCGCCGTGTGCCGCCGCGCAGCGCCGCCCGTTATTGACCAAGCAGTTCTGTCCGTTAGATCTTAATCCTAAGGCTAATATTAGAACTGAACGAAGAGGTATGAGTCAACCCGCGCCATGCGATCTGTTTAGATCCAACGCCTCACATAGGCCGATCCGTGCGAACCGGTATCGACCAGTAGTTTTGCGCCGCGTGGCAGTGGATCTGTTTAAAACAGATTTTTGAATCAGATTGATATGCAAATTTGTAAACCTTGTAACTTTTTATCCACACGTCCAAAATTTGCAAACTTTATATCAATGGAATCAGTGTAACAAGCCCTAGCCAACCATGCAATTTTTTAGCAAAAATCTTCTGTCAAAATGTTTGTTTTTGCAGAAACATTTGTATGCTTGTTTAGGTTATAAAAATTATTCCAAAATGTTTTTGAGAATGAAATCTTTGCAAATTGGTTTGTGGTAAACCTACTGACCCTAGGAACCAACCCATGAATTTAAAAATGTATTTTGTAAATATTAGGATTGAATAGTTGAATTAGCCCATTTCTAGTCAAATAAAAATATTGATTTTGATATGGAAATGAATTTTGAGAAAAACCATTGGAAAATGTTTTGATTCAAACCTACTGGCCCTAAACACAAAGTTTGGTGAATCAAAAACTTGTTTTGTGAACAATATAAATTTTTGCATTGCTAAAAAACATTTTCCACCACATGAAATAATGATTTGATTTAAAAATGATCTATTGATAAAACCCTTTTGCAAATGACTTTGCCACTTTAGAAAATGACCACTTTGAGCCTTACAATGTATAGATCCTAGTAGAAACCACTTTTGCAAATAAAACTACCTTTTGCATGCTTGCATGCATGACTTAGTCTCCATGATTTTATGTGTGATTAATTTGATTGAATATTGGTTGGAATGCTAGTTGAACCTATGTTTGTTTGATTGATTTGTAGTGAAGTTATAAGAGTGTGATATTAGCAAGATCAAGAAGTGAACCAACATTCCAAAAAGGCAAGTTACACTATCATCCAAAGTCCTACTATTTTCATTATACTTAGTGGATTTTGAAACATGCATGAAAAATGATTTCTATACTTTATGCTATGCTAAATCCTTATAGGATACCCTTATACATTCCTTAGTGGAAACAATGTAGTTGTAATATGCTTAGCCATGCTATATAGATATTTTGCGAAGAGTTACATGTTGAGATTTTATGAAGTTGAGAAAAGACTTATGTTTTATATAATAAAACAAGTACTCAATGAACCACCTGGGTGGACAAGGTTACACAAGTGCTGGACAAGGTGGCAACAAGAGGAACCATGTTTATATGGCAATCTCTTTTTGTTGTGCACTAGATGAAAACCACCCAGGGACTTAGAGATTGAACATGTTTCTCCAATAGTGGCTTCTGTGTACAGCCACATGCTATATGGCTCTGGCTTAGTCAACTACATTGGGAAGACCCATGCATTGGTCTTCAGGTTAACTGGAAATGAGGGAACTCGGAACTCTACATTGGTGCCTGAAGACAAGCTAGCATTGTGTATGGGAGGACCCTATGGAAAGAATTCGTCACATTCTCAATCTGCCAGTACTCCATCTTGGTGAGTACTTATCCAGCGGCCACTGGTGGCAACAATATGAGATTGTGTCATGTGGGTAAAGTGTACAACTTCTGCAGAAGATAAAAAAAAATCTAAGTACTTAGCCGTGTCCCCGGTTATGGACAATACTGAGCAACTAAAGCTTGAAGCTATGGGAAATCTCGACATTCCAATTTCTAAAAGCAAAACTTTAAAGTGACAACAAAAGACTTGAAGCACTTGGGGATTTACCAAGGAGCTCAAGAGATTTTGATAAAAACTTGAGGCACTTGGGGTGTACCAAGGAGCTCAAGAGGTTTTGATAAAAACTTGAAGCACTTGGGGATTTACCAAGGAGCTCAAGAGATTTTGACAAAAACTTGAAACACTTGGGGATTTACCAAGGAGTTCAGAAAGATTTGACAAAATATCAAAACTATTTTTAAAAGATAGGATAAATTATTGCTTTCTACAAATGAGCCTTAAACCCTACTTAGCCAAATATGCATGTAATGATAGGATCCACTTATATTCAACATAGTAGTGGAACTTGCCAATACAATTCAAATGTATTGACCCTTGTGGCTGTAACTTGTAATGTTGCAGGTTTGATTGATATTAGTGAAGTTGATTGATTAGGATTACAAAGTCTACAACCAACATGTCTGCCTGTGGCACCTTGAAGATGAAGGACCCCATGCTTATAGATTTTCTGCTGCAATGTAATGTAATAGCCAAATGAGCTATGTAAGATGTAATAAAATTTTGTTATTCCTGGTTATAAAGTTGTATTATGACCTTTATTTCTTGATATTACATCTTAACTGTGGATGCTAGCTATTGATCCAGGGACTAGCATTGTAAACACAGGGATCTCTACCTTATTAAAGGTTGGGAGCCCTACATATATAATGCCCCCTCTCCCTCTCTCTCACTCACACCTCTTCGTGAAGGATCTCTCTCCCCTCTAGCTTTTATTACCCATGGTCTCGGACTAGCGAGATACATGTTCCCAATGGATTTTCGGCAAGAAAGAGTTGTTGCTTCCGCTGCATCGCTGGAGCGAGGAGGCGGAGGTTTCTTGGTGGCTCGGACGTGTGTGCAAGCATGGATGCACTGCTGATTTGCGGTGCTAGGACTTCCTCTCGATCTTGAGATCGGCAAGCGTTCATATACATCATCCACGAGTACAACCTCGTTAAGCTTTGTCGGTCTTCAAGGGTATGTTCTCTCCAGATGTATATCCGCATGTTGCTTGTATCAAGTAGATAGATCTTGGTACGAACCCTACAGTGGCTAGCATGTGTCTGTCTCTCCTACTATAGTCAATGTCTAATTTGCAATGAGTTGTCAATAATTTGGTTATCTTAGTTGTGGTTCATGTTCGTAGGTAAGAACAGTTCTATCTTTGAAAGCCCTAAGCCACGTAAAACTTGCAATGGATAAATTAGAAGCGTCTAGTTTAGATTGTTGTTGGGCTAGTGTCATGATATGGTCATGTTGTAAGTAAAACTCTAAGTCGATACTATTACCACACACATAACGTGTAAGTTCCATAGACCTTGGCCTTAAACATAAACGAATGATGAAGATCATACCAGGATGCACATTATGGAGATCAAGTGCAAGAACCATATCATTTCACTTTTTCACATGTGATTTTTGTTGCATCTTATATTTCTTGTTTGGCGTTTTATTAGCATAGTAAGATGGTCCCTTATTTAGATATCACGATAAAAATGTGTTCTCCCTTAAGTATGCATAGATTATGTTTCGTCGCTCCAAGACATCACGTGATGATCGGGTTTTCTTGGATCCACGATCATATTTCGGGTGTAAGAAAATTTACACACGTGAATACTAAGGTTCTTACTTGGCGAGCCTAGCATGTGCATACATGGCCTCGGAACACAGACCGAAAGGTTAATCATGAGTCATATGAAAGATATGATGCCCATATAGCTGCTCGCCTTTAAAGCTACACCGACTCACATTATGATCGGACTTGGTGTAGTGGATTTGGTTCATGTAATCACCAAAAAGGCACGAGGGATGTCGTTTTTGAGTGGGAGTTCATTCTTAATTTGGATTAGTTGAACTCGATCTATCATAAACTTAGTCTAAACTTTACAAATTCCGTTGTAGATGGCACCACCTGCTTTTAATTTCAATGTGTTCATAGAGAAAGAGAAACTTGCAATGAATGGTAGCAACTTTACCGACTGGGCTATGAATTTCAGGATTCTCCTCCCTACGGCACAAAAGCAATATGTGCTAGAAGTGCCGCTAGGACCCCCACCACTTGATGATGACCCTGACGAAGAAAAAAGCATCTATTTGACTCGTCAGGAGAACCACAACTTAGTTCGTTGCGGCATATTGTAAGGGCTAGAGCCATAACTTCAAAATCATTTTGAAAACGGCAATGCCTTTGATACAATGGGAGAGCTGAAAATGATTTTAGACACCCATGCTGCTGTACAGAGTTATAATTCTTCAGAAAAGTTCTTTAGCTGCATGATGAAAGAGAACAGCTCCGTTAGTGAGCACGTACTCATGATGTCGGGGTACACCGATAAGCTTGTGTCCTTGGGAATATCGATCCCCATTGACTTAGGCATACATCGTGTTCTCCAATCTCTGCCACCTAGCTACAAGAGCTTTGTGATGAACTCTAACATGCAGGGAATGAAGAAGTCTCTCCCTGAGCTTCTGTCAATGCTTAAGACTACAGAGGTGGAAATCTAGAAGGAACATCAAGTGTTGATGATCAATAAGACCACCGGTTTCAAGAAAGACGGGAAGGTTAAACAGAAGGGAAAGAAGGGCGGAAAACCGGTTGCTGTTTTCTTGAAAAGAAATCCCGAGTTGGCCCTAAGTCTGATACCGAGTTCTATTATTGCAAGGGGTGTAGGGTTCACATCATAGAAAACAAAAAATTTCCAACGAAGGGAACAGCGATATACCAAGATCTATATACTAGATACAAGCAACGGGTGGATATACATCCATAGAATACATACCCTTGAAGACCTAATAGCGTTAACGAGGTTGTACTCATGGATGATGTAGTTGAATGCTTATCGATCTCAAGATCGTGATGATGTCCATCTGGTCCAGCGGTCCAGCACCATCAAGTCCAGCACCACAAAGCAGTGGTGCATCCGTGATCGCACACACGTTCGGGTACCCCGACAACCTCCACGCCCTCGCTCCAGCGAAGCAGCGGAAGAAACAAATCCTTTCAGAAAAAGCCACCGGGACCATGTATCTCGCTAATCCGAGACCATGGGAAAATTCTAAAGGGGGGAGAGAGATCCTTCACGAGGAGGTGTGAGTGAGAAGTGAGAGGAGGGGTCCTTTTATAGGGGAGGGGGAATACCAACGGGGCATGGCCGCCAGCCAAGGAGGGTGCCCCCAACTCTCCCTCATTCATGTGGTGGAAGCTCCGCTCACATAAACACACCTCCACTCACAATTACACAGACATGCATTAATTTTCCACCAAAATTAATGCAAGCTCTCACTTAATAAAACTCTTTTATTTATTTTATTCAGAATTTTTTTAATTACTATAATTAACAAACATTCACATAAAACCCCTTATAACATTTCAATTTCACATGCAGAACTAGTTTCAACAATTTCAACCAAAATGATTCCGTTGTCTAGTGAAATAAATTCCTGCGCTTTCTTTTTCTTTATCTGGCATATCATTTGCTCCGAATGGTGTCGGTATCCCTTAAGTGTGTCACCCTACGGTTAGCGAATAATGTAGACATGATCGAGACTCCTCTCTGATAAATAATTAGCAGCAGGACCTGGAGATCCGTACTGACTCCCACACATTCAACGATGACTTCTGTGATCGTGTGAACCTTATACGCATGTAACTCAATCCCTTTTTCTCGTGATATGTTACATGTACGAGATTCGACCATCGGTATCTCCATACCTAGTTTGATCTCGTTACCGACATGTACTCTTTTCTCGTTCCTGTGATATAACATTCTAGTGATCAAATCACTTGCTTGCAAGATAACTAATGTGATATCATCGAGAGGGCCCAGAGTATATCTCTCCGTCATCGGGATGGGAAAATTCCAATCTTGATCCATGAGCCTCAACATAAAACCTTCGTATAACTAAACCCATCTTTATAGTCACCCTGTTATAGTGTGACGTTTGATGTTATCAAGATACTCTTCCATTATTAGTGATTGACATGATCTCATGGTCTAAGGACTAAGACTACTTCGTATGATGTTATAGAAATATAAACACAATGACCTTGATCGTAATGCTATACTTCGGATGAATGTTCATCACATCATTCCAACAATGTTGTGACCTCGTTATTAACAACATCCAATGTCCATGATCAGGAAACCTTTGATCATCTTGTTAATCAACGAGCTAGTTTATAAGAGAGGCATAACTAGGAACTTTCTTTTTTTTCGTTAAACACACATGTATTAACGTTTCCGTATTACTACAATTATAGAATGCAAAATAAACATTTATCATAAATAAGGAATACGATAATAACCACTTAATTATTGCCTCTCAGGCATATTCCCTTAAGTCTCCCACTTGCACTAGAGACAATAATGTAGTTTATAAACTTTGCGTATTGAACACCTATGGCTTTCTGGTGTTCCATATACGCGATTGCAAGTGTTTAACATAATCTACGGATCTGACGCTTTCAGGTCCGTGTGTATTTGCATGTCTTTGCGTCTTCACGCATCACTCATTCTCCAATGAGATGGCATTGTATAAATTTGGTCTTCTAGTGAGACCTTTAGTTCCTTGGGGTTAAATCATGTCGATACTATTGTCGTACAATATATCTGTAGTGTTAGCCCGTTGCGAACCACACCTTAGTTTGATAACAAACTACTTGACACAAATGCCCTCCTTTGCTGCTACTATACCAGTCATATACTTAGACTTTTGTTGTAGTATCCGTCACAATGTTTTAACTTTGGAATTCATCCAAATCCATCATGGAAAGTTTCTTTCCGTTTCATTGTGCCACCCATAGTTTAAATTGAGATAAACTTAATTTGTATCTTGTGAGAAAACTAGTATCATTTTATAATGAACTATTTGTCTCTTATACAAATGGAATATATTCTTAATTCTTCCAAAAGATTATAAGAATATTCTTACTATCGTCCAATGATCATTTTATGATTCATTCTGATATATGCTCATAACACTTAGAGCATAGGACATATCTGGATGTGTATATATCATGGTATGATTGATCAAAACATTCTTGTGATTTCACTCATCAAGTGTCAAAGCACTTGAATCTTGTTTCACTTATCAAGTTTTGATACACTTGAATCTTGTTTCAATTATTTTCCATGCGATAATAACCGTTTCTCGTTGTTTCTATATTGAACTCCTTCAATATCTCATATATGTATGTTTGGCACAACCATATTAGCGTCACAGTCTATCCATGTAGACATTCATGCTAAATATTCAGGTTTTGCCTAAGTCTTTCATCGAAATGAAATTCCTAACCTTTTTCAGTAAAAGATACATCATTTCCAATCAACAAGATGTCCTCCACATAATGTATTAGAAATATGTCTTAGCGCTCCCACTTAATTTCTTGTTAATGCAAGCATCTTCATCGTCTCCTGATGAAAACTCCTTTAACAGTTTCATCACGGTGAAGATTCCACCTCCATGATGCATACTTCAACCATTGAAGTGTGCATGCTCTTTTTAGCATCCTTTGAATTAACAAAACCCTTTGGATCGTATCATGCACACGTCTCCTGATGAAACCATTCTATTAGAAGAACTTTGTTTTGTTTATTCATCTACCATATACCAAAATTATATGTAGTGGTTGCTACTTTAATCCGTGTAGACTAAATAGCGCTATGAAAAATCAAATCTTGTCATAGTAAACCGGTAGAGGTCCCAACCTGATAAGGTAGAGATCCCTGTGTTTACAATGCTAGTCCCTGGATCAATAGCTAGCATCCATGGTTTAAGATTTAATATCAAGAAACAAAGGTCATATTACAACTTATAACCAGGAATAAAATAATTCATTACATCTTACATAGCTCATTTGGCTATCTCATTACAATGCAGCAGATATAACTATATAGCATGGAGTCCTTCATCTTCATTTGCCACAGGCAATCATGTTGGTTGTAGACATGCAATCCCTACTCAACAAACTTCACTAACATCAAACAAACCTGCAACATAAGAAGTTACAGCCACAAGGGTCAATACATTTGAATTGTATTAGCAAGTGATACTATGATAGAGTAGTGGTATCTAACATCTATATGAGTTTGGCTAGCTGTAGCTTAGGCTTTCTTTCCTCAAAATAAGGTTTTCCTTATTAGTTGAAAACACTAAGTTTTTGTTTGTCAAATATCACCCAAGTAACCACAAATAGAAATTGGTTAACCTTTAACCCTTATTCAACCACAAGTTTTTGTCAACACCCAGATTTTTAATCCCAGTTGCCTGTTGTGCCATACATCGCAATCCCATGATTACCAATTTTGCGAGATATAACAGGTTGGATATCAGAATACATCATCCATTACAAACCATACATAAGGTCTTACACAAATAAGGATCTCATGATCCAGTCTTAATACAATTCAAGCAGCGGAAATAACGTAATAATAACGATAGCGTAAGTGAAGCTCCATCTTCATGGTCACAGGCAATGCTGACGATGGGAGATGGTCCTAGTTGTTGTAACCTTTCTGCTGTCCATCCTCTTGATACTCTTCTTCATAATCTGGCCATGGGAATAGCCAGGGACAAAGCCATGAGTACTCTTTAAGTACTCGCAAACTAATACTAACAAGTGAAGTGATTTTTGAGTAGGATATACTAAGCTCTAGGGTTGTTTTGCAAAAATCCAGATTTATCTCTACCGAGTTTAGAAGCAAAGAAATCTAGTTGAAAGTTTTATAACACCTAAGTTGGAACTTGAGTTTCATGTCACATCTCTGTTGTGGTCAAGTCAAATCATGAATCATTTCACAGGTCATTTTGAAAACATCTGACGACAGAACAATATGGCCACTCCAACTGTCCATAACCGCGGATGCGGCTATTCGAATAGTTTGACACTCTATAGAGGTGGTACACGTCCACCACAATATTTGATACATCCGTCAGGAACAATCCTGAATTAACCATACTCAGTATGCGGATAATCAATCCTAACCTTTCAATTACACGCCCTAGTATAGGCACCTCTCCTGTGAGTTTGGCCTCCCAACCATGACCAACTGTCATCTTGGTAACTGCACAGGTGGACAATCTTCACAAGGTAGCCTCAGCTAAAACCATGGCCGCAAGGGAACCCATACTAAAGTATATAAACTTCTAGTCAAGCCCTACCAAATTTTTGGGTATTGTGGTTGTACGGTAAAATTGGAATGGTATCTCATCCAGACCACCATCAGTTTTATGAAGGGGTAAGGCTCATGCCTCAAAATTTTCATCATCCAAAATCATTTGGTGTTCAAGAACACATGTCAAAACATTTCATTAGAATGACTCATCATTCTAAGGTTTTCATAACCATTTTCACCAAGTATTCCCATCTAAAGTGATCAAGTTTTATTCTTAGCACTAGCCACTAAAGTTGGGGGTAAACACTAATGAGGGGTGGTAAACAAATGTGAATTAGCTAAGTTCAATCTCATGCCTTAGGATGACATCAAGATTATCTAGCTTAGGACAAGTTTTATGCTCTTTATGCTACCTTCAAATATCCTTCTAATATCTACAAGTCACCAAGTGAACTCAAATAAAAGCTTGGATAAAGAAATAAAATACTAAGCTTGCAAGTAAAACTAGGATTAGGTATCAAGTAGTGTAACATGGCAAAGGTTAGCTTGCTAAGTCAACTTGTACAGTGAGGCTTGCAAGATTGCAAGTATAGGCTTGCCTTGTGCAGAGCAGTGGTTGATGTTCTCCTTGGCTTCTTCCTCGTAATATCCTCCTTCCTCCTCGTATCCTTGGTCGGTACTAACGTCTATAAATAAATACGAGGTACACAATCACCAAACAATACATAACTATTTATATTGATCACACCAAGGTTTTCACTAGATGATATAGGATCATCACAAGCATTACAACCATTAAGGAAAATAGTTTTATTTCCTTTATTTTAGAAAAGTAATTTCTACTCATTGAAAAACTACTTAAGGTTTAATATTCTCCCACTCAAACATGGGATCATGTTGACACATGTCATCACCACACATTTCAGTACATGGGAATGTGATTTAAAGTGGTGTCACAATTTAATAAGGTTTAACCTTTTTATTTTAATTAATTAAAGTGGCTAGAAATTCCTATGAAGAATTCTTTTGTTACTTGATCATTATTTCTGCAAGTAAACCTTTTATTTTTATATATTCTGAAAGGTATGGTTAAATGTAATTTTTGAGAGTTGGAATCAACTCAAAATATTTCATGGTTGAATTTTGAAAAATGTTTGAATGTAGAAAAGCTTCTGTCTTGTTATTTTTACCATGGGTGATCTACAAATCTAAATGGTTTGAATCCAATGGACTTGGATTAAGAATTCCAGTACCTTTCTAACAAAATTGGTTCCATGCATTTTGGTTCAGTGAATCGAGCTGGGTTGATTTTTTAATCTAGATACAGAACTGAGTTTGAAACTAAAATAATAAACCTAGATTTGAATTACTGGGTCGCGCGGGATGTTAACTGGGTCGGCCCACTACGCACAGCGAGCACAGGATGGTTAAGTGGCTATCCCCACTCATCAGTGAGACAGAGGGGTGCGAAGCGGTATGGGGGGATGTGGACCACACGATCAAGCTCTAATCCTACGGCTGCGGTTCATCGTCCACATCGGGCAACGCCAGCGAGACAGAACCCTAGCGCAGCTAGTGGGGGTCGTGGGAGGCTCATCGGGTCTTAGGCGAGGGTCAGCGACGTGGGAGAATGATAAAGTCGATGACGGCGATCCTCCTGGTACCGATAGCTCCTCCTGGGGCGGCTTCAATCGACGACGCCCTTCTCCTCCAACAACGGCAAAATCCAGCCATATTCCGGCGATGCGTTGCTCGCCTTGCTCCGGGAGTGAGGTGGGATGCTTCTAAGAGAGAGGGGAGCGAGATGGTGTGAAGAATTCGTGTTGGGGTGGCCTCTATTTATAGTGCTTGAAGGGGACTAACGAGCGCGGGCTGAGCTCATCGTGGTCGTCGGCACAGCAAGCTAAAGGCATGGGCGACGATAGGGGCGGTGCTGTGCTCCCTGGCGAAGCTCAACGGCATGGCTACGCGGTCTGGGGCGGTGTGAAACGGTCGGAACGTCGCGGCGCTCTGGGCAGGTCCGACGGTAGTTTTAATAGCGCACAGCGTCTATAGTCCGCGCGGCGGCGAGCTGGCATGTCTGCGGTGTGGCTGGGGTGCTGGAGATCCTGCTTGCACTCGGCGAGGGCGGCGCGCGATCTGTGGGCGTTTGTCATGGGTAACGCTCTATCACGCTCTCGGCTCGCTCGCAGAGAGGCTTGGCATGCTCGGGTTGTGTGGTCCAGGGTCTGGCTATGCTCGAGGCTTGGACAGGGGTTGGCCGTGGAAGATGGAAAGTGTCCCAGACATGGTTGCTAGGCTTGGTGCATCTCCTAGCTTGCTGTCGACATGGGGGTGGCAAGTTAGGCTCGGCATGGTCACCATTGATGGCCATGGTAAGCTCAGAGTGGTGCTAAAGCTTGCTAAATGGGCTAGGTGATCTACTAATAGCTTGCTGTAAACCAGAGAGGGAACAAGTTAGGCCAAAATCACTGCTCCTAATAGTCTTTATGTTTGTTGGTTTAGTGATTACAAGGTGTTTGATGAAATGGCCGCAAGAGATTAAACTTTGAATTTTGGATTCGAACTTGGTGGATGTGTTGGTTACATACTAGGGAGTCTCTGGTTAGTGGGATTGGTAAAGTGGAATTGGTTTGGGTGGTTTTTGAAAAAGGGGTGATCTTCACATATGAATCAGATTCAATTTTGAAATGTGATTTGAATCAAGTCGCCAAATGTTTCTGCAAGTTTGAAAAGTGGGATTTGATTCACTTTTACTTGGTATTGCAAGGGGTGAAAGGAAATGGAAAGTTTCAATATGAAATCTTGGACTAGTGAGCAAGATTGGCAAAAATGACCATTTGCTTATTTGATTTGTTTTTTATTTTCTCTTAATTTTTTTCTACTTGGAAATGTTTTAGATGTTGTTGTTTTCACCTTCAAACCATTCCTTGCTATTTAGATCAATCACACAAGTCCATTCATTCATTCATACAATCATCACATACACACATGCATTCATAATGATTTGAATTAACAAAAGTTTTTGTTAACCCTAATTTTGGTGATTGAAATTTGATAATCATTGTTAAACATTTTTGGGATGTTACAAACCTTCCCTCCTTAAACAAAATCTCGTCCTGAGATTTGAGAATGAATAAAGAAGAAAACTAGGATTTAAAAAGATCGGGAAACTCCGTCTTGATGTGATCTTCTTGCTCCCAGGTAGCTGCTTATTCAGTGTGGTTTCTCCACTGAATCTTGAGAAACTTGATGCTTAGGGTTCTGGTGGTCCTAAAAGCTTCCTCCAAAATAGGGATGGGTACTTCGGGATATGTCAGGTCATCATTGATCTCTATGGTCCGGTGATCAATATTCTTGAAAACTTTAGTCTTCTTCGGAATTTCAAGGCATTTGCGAAGTAATGATATATGGAACACATTGTGCATGGCTGACATCTCCTCAGGCAGTTCCAATTGATACCATACTTCTCCCCGACAATTCAGAATCTTGAAAGGTCCTATATATTTGGGGGCTAACTTTCCTTTGAGCTAGAAACGTTGCATTCCCTTCAAAGGCGACACTTTGAGATACACAAAATCTCCGATATTGAAAGCGAGGTCTTGACTGGGCGGTCTTGAGGTGACCATGGATCTTGTGAACATTTTCTTCTGCTTCTCGTAGGATGTAAGGTCCGAAAATCTGACTCTCTCCTACTTCCGACCAATTCAAAGGGGTGCGACACTTCCATACATGAATTCAAATGGGGCCATTTGCAAACTAGCTTGATAACTGTTGTTGTAAGAAAATTCTGCGAAAGGCATACAGTCTTCCCATTTATATCCATACTCTAGCACACATGCTCTCAACATATCCTCGAGTATTTGATTTAGTTGATCCGATTGTAAATCGGTCTGAGGGTGATACGCTGTGCTGAAATCTAGTCGGGTTCCTAAACCATCTTGGACCTTCTTCTAGAATGTCGAGGTAAACTGAGTTCCTCGATCCGATACAATGTTCTTGGGGACTCCGTGCAAACGGACGATTCTAGTGATGTATAACTCTGCTAGCTTCGAGCTCTGGTAGGTGCTCTTGACTGGTAAGAAATGGGCTACTTTGGACAATCTGTCAACTATGACCCATATAGAGTCATTTCCCCTACTAGATGTAGGCAATCCGGTGATAAAGTCCATTCTAACAGAATCCCACTTCCATTCCAGAATCTAAAATGGTTGCAACAGTCCTGCGGGTCTCTGATGTCCCTCCTTGACTCTCTGACAAATATCACACTTGGCGATATAGCTTCTGATTTCTCTCTTCATCTTATGCCACCAAAATTGCTCCTTCAAATCCCGATACATCTTTGTCCTCCGGGGTGGATAGAATAAAGAGTATCATGGGCCTCCTTCAAGATAGTTTCCTTCAGCTCTGAATCTGCTGGTACACAGAGACGTCCTTTGTACCAGAGAACTCCTTCTTCATCCTCGGTGAATCCGGGTACTTTGCCTATACTGATACGACATTTGATTTCGTCAATACTAGCATTTCCTTTCTGAGCCTCCTTCATCTGACTGATCAAAGTGGGTTGAAGTTCTATGCTCGCCAAAAATCCTTCACTTACTGATTGCATTCTGAAATCCTCAATCTCCTTGTGCAAACTTGGTTGCTCCTTTAGAATCATGGAGTTCAAGCGGCACGGCAATCTGCTAAGGGCATATGCTACCACATTGGCTTTACCAGGGTGAAATGAATGTCTAGATCATAGTACTTGATTAGCTCAATCTATCTTCTCTGCCTCATATTCAGCTCCTTCTGAGTGAATATATACTTTAGGCTCTTGTGATGCGAATAAATACACAATGGTTTCCCATAAGATAATGCCTCCATGTCTTCAGGGCTAGAACTACGGCTGCTAGTTCAAGGTCATGGGTAGGATAATTCTGTTCATGTTGTTTCAGTTGTCGGGAAAGATAAGATATAACTTTTTCCTCTTGCATTAGCACACATCCGAGACCAATCTTGGATGCGGAACAATAAACATCAAAGATCTTCGTGATATCTGACATGATGAAGATTGGGGATAAAATCAATCTCCTCTTGAGTTCCTGGAAACTCCCTTTACATTTGTCTGTCCATTCAAACTTCTTATCCTTCTTCAACAATTGGGTCATGGGTCTTGCGATACTCGAGAATCCTTTTACGAATTTGCGGTATTATCCCGCTAATCCGAGAAATGCACGAACTTGGGTTTGAGTGGTTGGGGATTGCCAATCTTCAACATCCTTCACCTTTGCAGGGTCAACGGCAATTCGTCCGGCTGATACGATATGTCCGAGGAATCCTACCTCCTGTAACCATAATTCACATTTGCTAAACTTGGCATACAGTTGAGGCTCTCTAAGGGTTCCAAGGATGGTCCTTAGGTGTAGCACATGTTCTTCTTCTAATTTGGAATAGATCAGAATGTCATCGATGAAAACAACGGCAAACTTATCCAGGAAGTCCATAAAAATCTTATTCATTAGGTTCATGAAATAAGCTGGGGCATTGGTTAATCCAAAAGATATGACAGTATACTCATATAATCCATATCGGGTGGTAAAGGCAGTCTTTAGAATATCCTCTGCATGAATCTTGAGTTGGTGATAGCTAGTTCTAAGATCAATCTTAGAAAACACTGTGGCACCAGTCAGTTGGTCAAACTGGTCTTCTATCTTGGGAAACGGGTACTTGTTCTTGATGGTGACATCATTCAACTTCCGATAATCCGTACATAAACGGTTACCTCCATCCTTCTTGTCCATAAACAAGACAGGTGATCTCCATGGCGACGCACTTTGTTGGATCAATCCAATCTCCAGCATAGCATCTAGTTGCTTCTTTAGCTCCACTAACTCAGACGGGTTCATGCTATATGGTCTCTGGGCTATGGGTCCGGTTCCAGGTATTAGTTCAATGATAAACTCGATACCCCGATCTGGGGCATACCTGGCAAAAAATCTGGAAATACATCGGGGTATTCACAGACTATCCGGACTTGGTCAATGGTTGGCTGGGCTATACTCTTGTTGCATTTGAATTGACGGGGCAAGGTTTCAGATACATGCTCTACTGATATTCCGGCTGTACTGGGCATGGTTATGGCTTTCTTGGCACAGTCGATTAATCCTTTATGTTTGGACATCCAATCCATTCCTAGTACTACTTCCAAACCTTTAGTTCCGAGTACTATTAGATTAGCATAAAAATCTATGTCATGGATTCGGATAGGTACGACCTTGCAAATTTGTCTAGCTTTGGTGGTTAAACCAGGTATTTGAACTATCATAACATGCTTCAATTTGGTGGGTTGAATCTTACTAGTGCATGCAAATTCTTCAGTAACAAACGAGTGTGATGCTCCAGAATCAAACAACACTCTTGCAAGTACTGACTTAACAGAAAACATACCTAGCACGACATCTGGCGCAAACCTTCTTCCACACATGAACCCCATTCTTATAGGATGGTGGTCCAACTATAGGATGATCTCATGTGATCCCCATTATTCTTAGTTGTTTCTTCATGAATAAGATCATGGAATCCTTGGGAGAAAATTCTTACATTTTGGTCACAAAGCTCAAAGGTGATATCTATAATGTTTCCTCAAGATTTGAGTTTCCTTAGTCTCCAAGTCTTGAGTAATATTTCTTGTCTCACTTGTAGTCCTTAGTGATGTCCAAATTGAAGTCCTTGGTGATATCGTAGTTGAAGTCATTGGTGATGGTGAAGTCTTTGCTCATGTTGAAGTTTTTATCCATCAAGTTGAAAAGGAAGAGATGTAGAATCAAAACAAAATGTTGAGGAAAGAGTTTACAAGATTGTTTGTAAATAAGTTTGTACAAATATAACTCTTCTTTTCTAAAGGGTTTTGTCCAATCCTAGGGTTATAATCCTACATGCAACACAGTGCTCTGATACCATCTGTAGAGGTCCCAACCTGATAAGGTAGAGATCCCTGTGTTTACAATGCTAGTCCCTGGATCAATAGCTAGCATCCATAGTTTAAGATGTAATATCATGAAACAAAGGTCATATTACAACTTATAACTAGGAATAAAATAATTCATTACATATTACATAGCTCATTTGGATATCTCATTACAATGCAGCAGATATAAGTATATAGCATGGAGTGATTTATCTTCATTTGCCACAAGCAATCATGTTGGTTGTATACTTGTAATCCCTACTCAACAAACTTCACTAACATCAAACAAACCTGCAACATAATAAGTTATAGCCACAAGGGTCAATACATTTGAATTGTATTGGCAAGTGATACTACGATAGAGTAGTGGTATCTAAACATCTATATGAATTTGGCTAGGTGTAGCTTAGGCTTACTTTGCTCAAAATAAGGTTTTCCTTATTAGTTGAAAACACCAAGTTTTTGTTTGTCAAATATCACCCAAGGAACCACAAATAGAAATTGGTGAACCTTTAACCCTTGTTCAACCACAAGTTTTTAAGTTAGAAATTGGGATCAGGAGATCCTTGATAGCTTCAGTGTCTCGATGCTCAAATTGTCCATTGCTGGGGAAACGGCTAAGTACATAGGTTTTACCCTCTTGAGAGGTGGTGCACTTTCCCCACAAGACTCGACATGCATCGAGACAAGATCTTTCAGAAGCCTTCCCTTAGACCAAATGGACGCGTTCCATCCTATCACCCTATCACCTTCTGTCCATCTGTCTAAGTTATTGCAACCTATATTATCAAGGCAGAGCCCATATTGCCATGCGGCTGCACTAGAAGCTTCTCAACACTTAATATCTCAAATCTCTTTATTCCTTGGTGGCTTTCCACAAGTGAGATACACCAGGGAGGCCATAGAAATGGGCCCTGATTAACCACTCAACACAAACCATTATTTCCATTCCACCCAGGAGATTCATTCACATAGTTGTTTTATTAAGAAAGAATATAAGTCATAGACTTAGAAATATTTCATAGCATGAATAATCCACCCTTGTTTTCTATTAGCTAAGCTAAGCATGATAACATGGTAAGTTCCCCAACTTAGGATAATTATACTAAGACAACATATAGGATTTCCCATGGCATAGCTTATACTTAGAAAATTCCATGCAAGTCCTACTCAAAATATCACTAATGCATAGTCAAAATAATAGGACAAAATATATGAAGCACCACTTGCCTTTTTAGTAGAGAAACTAGGTTCACTCCTTGATCTTGAAATTGTCACACTCTTCAAAGTTCACTACAATTCAATCAAGCAAGCACATATTCAAAACTAGCATTCAAACAATTCACCACATAAAATAATAAAAACAAAGAAATGCATGCAAGCATGCAAAAGGTTGTTTTATTTGAAAAAGTGGTTTCTAATAAGGCTTTAAAAATTTCAAAACACCTACTGGTCATTTATAAAAGTGGGAAAACCATTTAAAATCAAGTTAGTGAAAATGGCCTTTTTAAAATCATTTTTGATTTGCTAGAAATGCTTTAATTCTAAGGAATAATTTCCTAGTGTTAACAAAATATATTTTTAGATTCAAAAGTTTGTGTTTATGGTCAGAGGGTTCAAACAAAACCATTTGCAAAAGGTTTTACTCAAAAATAATTTTTAAAACAATTTTTAAATCCAAAAAAAGTCCTAATAATTTTTCTGCAAAAACACCTAATTTTTCAGAAGCAAAATACTAAACTAAGGACATAGTTGCAAAGTTTGCATTTTCCTTATTCCATTGATATAAAGTTTGAAATTTTTGGACAAGAAGAACAAAAGTTATAGATTTTATAGAATCAATCATATAATAGATCTATTTCTGTTTTTAACACCAAAGCCTAGACACGTGTCTGTTTCCTATTGGTATATATACCATTTCGTTCGGATCAAGAAATACAGGTTGTACGATTAAAAGGGAATCGCACGGCATAGATCGAATTTTACCGCTTCGCTAAATGAATCTATCCTATTCATTGGATTTGCATATAACGGTCCTGAGCATGCTGGCCATAGTTTGGCGGCACCGCTGGCGACGCGCGGCGGCGACGGCTTTGCCTACGGCGGTCCGGGGGAACTAGGAAGCAAGGGAGAGGGAGGAGGGGCTCACCAGGTTCACCGAAGCGTGGGGATGCTCGAGGTGGTCTCTGTTGGCCAAGGGGCGCATGAGGTTGCCATTGATTGCTCGCCGGAGATGCTCCTGGCGTCGGACACGTTCTATCGTTGTCGGTGGCGAGGCTACGAGGCACGAGAAGGAAAGAGGAGGACGGTGTTAGATGCGCGTGAGAGAGGGGAGTGTATGAGCATCAACCAGAGAGTTGGGGGCGGTCAGAACTAACCAGGGGAGTTCACTGGAGTCGAATAAGATAGCGGAGACGCTCAGACATAGTCGTTCCCGAGCTTCTAGGGCGCGCACGTGCACGCAAAATCCACTGGAAGATGTGCGAGGCGATGGTGAGAAAGCTCGTGTGCACTATGATAAGGGGCACAGTCTAGGCTCGCCAGAATTGACGTTGGGGCTCGTCGGAGTAGTGGGGTTTGACCGAGCAATTAGAGCATCCTAGGGGCTCTCGTGGGTTGGTGAGTGGGGGAAAGAGAGAGGAGAGAGGGGCGCTTAATCGTGCGTGGTCGCAGGGAGAGATTACTACAGCGTTTACGCGAATTTATGTCAATTAACAGTGGGCAGAAACGGTAGAGGGGAATGGGGGCGAGGTTAGCGTGGTGAGGAAGACGATAGTGACGTGGACGCGGGCTCGGGAAGTCAGTGAGGGTGGGCGTCGAGGCCACGAGTGATAAAGGGTATGCGGGGATAAAGGGAAATGCCGGGTGGGCTGGTATTGGGCCTGCTGGGCTAGGAGCTGGGTTGGGTCTGTTTTATATTTTTTCTTTTATGTTTCTTTTTCTTTTTCCATTTGTGTTTTATGTTTTTAATTCAAACCAATAGATTCAAACCTTAAATTTGAATTCAAATTTTACCCAACCTTTTCAGTAGATCTATACTATTTAATAGTGTGTTTAAATAGTCCACCTTGAATTATTTCAAATATTTTATTCTGATTTAATATTCATTTAAATTAGGCATTTTTTCTTTATTTAGATAAAATTAAATATGGTTCAAGTCCATATAATTTTATTCAAATAATTCTTTTATTCTTTTTAAGTTAATTAGATAACTTTTAATCCATTTTGGCAATTTCAATTTTTTTCTCATGATTTAGTTAATCATTTATATTAGGAATTTTGTCTTCATTCAAATAAAATTGAATATGGTTAAAGCCCATATAATTTTATTTAAGTGATCTTTATTCCTTTATTTTTATTTGGATTGTCTTTATTCCATTTTCTTATGGATTTGGCCAAGATTTAAAATGTCTTTTAATTATTTCTTATTTATTTAATTCTTTCTTTGTCTTTTATATTTATATTTAAAATCCATATCTTTATATTTAATAATTGTTTATCTTTTTAAATCCTTTTAGGATTATTTTGCTCACAATTTGGGATTGATTTTAGCTAGGAGATTCATTAGCTTTGGGAATTATTTCCTTTTATTTTATTAAATTCATAAGTTTTTATCCATGGCTTCAAATTGAGTGAAACCAATTCCATGGTTTTATAATATTATTGTTTATCATTTTTGATGATTTATAAATGTTTGTTTCTGAATTTTGATATGGATTAAAGCCATAGTCTTTGGGTGATTTGAAAATGTTTTCGCTCATTAGGGTTTTAGGGTTTTGGTTTAACTTTTCCCAAGTGTTTTAAATTCAAGATTCTTTCCATGCATAAATGCATTTGTTTCTTTGAATATTTGTTTGTTAATTTTTTATTCAAATTTTGTTCAAGTAGGGTCTTGATGTTTCCATTTAGAAGCAAAAAAGTTTCTTTTCACCCTAAATTTCAACAATTGTTTATTTTGTTTATTTATTTTTCACATTTAAAAATTTGGAAAATTTTGGGATGTGAAACAACTCCTTGAGCATTGTCGTAAAATACTTTATGAAATGTCGACTATTTCATAGATGTGCAACATCCTTGTCTGTTTCTTTATAGATCCAAATACGACCGATTGGTTTTTACACCTTTCCGGAGGGTCTTCCAAGTTTAAAAAACTTGATTTCTCGTGTATGGAACTATCATGGATTCTATGGCTTCAAGCCATTTGATGGAGTCAGGGCCCATCATCGCTTCTTTGCATGTAGTCGGTTCATCATTGTCAAACAACAATGATTTACTCTCAAATCTCTGCATTCTATTGTTTATCAGACCTACTTGGTTCAATAGGAACTTAGACCTCCGTGACCACAACCTTTGAGGCACGTGAGCCATGAGCATTGTGGCTGCCTCCAGAACATTTTTCGCAGCTGCGCAACTCAGCACATAGAGCTAAGGTTCGTTAACCTTATCAAAGTTCTATTGTCCTCCGACTTAACTTTTACGAAAAATTCCTTTTTCAAGAAACTTCACGTTTCAAGCAACAAACCCTTTTGTCCTCGGTGTTATGGAGGAATACCCAATTGTTATTCGAAATAACCTACAAAGACATGTTCATCTGAATTTTGTTGTAAACATCTTACTTATGCTTAGTATACCAAAATTTAACAAAGGACAACTTGGGTTTTATCCCAAACCATAACTTACATGGTGTTATTTCAACGAATCAAGATGGAGCTCTTTTCAGTGTAAAAGTGGTAGTCTCCAAAGCTTTAATCTTTTAGAACATAATGGCAGTTTTATAAATAACACCTTTGATCCAACCATGTCAAACAAGGTTTCATTACAAATCTCAAACATTCCATATTCCTATGGTGTTTCGGGAGATGTAAATATAGGTGTTTTGCTAAACTTGCAACTCAAATAAATTCCTTTATGATAAAATCATAAATTATTTATTTTCTTGTTACAATGATTTTTCACTTCATCTTGAAAGTCTTTGAACATTTTCAAATATTTCATACTTCTTTATCATTAAGTGAATATTCACTCAAATTTCCGGAGAAAGCATACGAAGTTGAAGTCCATCGACTATACATAATGGACTACATACATCGTTATGTATAAATTCCAATATTTTAGTCGCTCGTTCTTCTTGGGCCTTTGAATGAAGTTTTAATTAACCCGAGGAAAGTCTCACAAGCATAATTTGATCAAATCAAAGACTCCAAAAATCCATGAAAATGGAGTTTCTTCATGTTTTCTTTCCAATATAATTTAAACGGCGATGCCACTTCGTAAGTGATCTTCCAATCATTTGTCTTGTGTCATTTTAGCATTAGTTATATGGATGTGATTTCTCCAACTAGATTTGTAAATCATCCATCTTATATGGAATATAGTAATTATTTGAACAATCTTTGTCCTCATAATACCTGATTAAAAAACTTGAAGGAAGGCTTTTATGTCAACGAGGAATACAAACAACATCTTGTTTGTTTTCGATGAACACCATCGCATATTCTCTTGCTAGGTACTTAAGCCATTGTGGTTCATGAATTGCGTTGTTCTATATGAAATTCCATACCAACCAATTTGGTATTCAATATGCAAGAACCACATTGTTTAACAAGCAAATAATACAACCATAACATGTATATCATCTATATACCTAAACTGGATATTTCCAGTCTTTTCTTTTTTGCCAAATATATTTTATGGATTCTCTTTCAGCATTTCTTTCCTTTTAAAAGAATCTGTCAACATCAAAAGTGGTGCCATATACATGACACATAGTCCAAAGCGTGTATATTCAAATACCAATACCTTTGGACTTGCACTTTGAAGTAGATCACCATCATCAAGTGATTGGCATTCTTTCAAAATCCATTCTTTAGTAATCTTTTAGTGTAGTAAACAGTTTACATACATCTTCTATTCATCCTTATCATGATGACTTTCATGATCAAGCTAATATATCTTATAAAAGCGAATCCTGAGTATAACATTACTTACCAAAACCCGTTTGGATGATTAGGATGTCTAGCATCTCCATCCTTCGCAAATTATCATCCAATATGAGAACATATATTATACTCTATCATATTGCAACCAAAACATTGTTTCAGATATCATTATAACTGCCACACATTATGGTTTCTGAAACAATTCTTTCAGCTCCTAGATAAACTTGATATTAAAAAACAATCAGGAATCATGGAGGCAAACATGATACTTAAGATACTAACACTGGAATTGTTACTCTCGATTTAATACCAATTATTAAATTTCAAGGAGTAAACAGAGTTTGCTGAAAGTTTGCAATAGGACTTTAAACTTTAGATTGACACTCAACACAATATGATACCAGTTCACAAAGTAAATATCCAGAATTCTATAGTTGTATTATCTCAATTACAACTAAGCATAAGGTGGTGAACGAATGCCAATGACTACAAAAAATTATGCAAATTCACTTTGACTTAATTTACGATAAATTGAGTTCGACTAATCCAAATTAGAAATGGACTCCCACTCAAAAACGACATCCCTCGTGTCTTTTTGGTGATTACATGAACCATATCCACTACACCAAGTCCGATCATCACGTGAGTCGGTGTAGCTTCAAAGGCGAGCATCCATATAGTCATCATATCAAAACATATGACTCATGCTTAACCTTTCAGTCCGTGTTCTGAGGCCATGTCTGCACATGCTAGTATCTCCAATTAAGAACCTTAGTATTCGCGTGTGTAAAACTATCTTACACCCAAGATATGCTCGTGGATTCAAGTACACCCGATCATCATGTGATGTCTTGAAGTGACGAAACATTGTCGGTGCATACTTAAGGAAGAACACATTTTTATCTTGATATCTAAATGAGGGATCATATTATTATGCTAATAAAACGCCAAACTAGCAATATAAGATGCAACAAAACATCTTATGTGGAAGAAGTGATATGGTTCTTGCACTTGATCATTATCATGTGCATCATGGTATGATCTCCATCATTCCTTTATGTGTAAGGCCAAGGTCTATAGAACTTACACGTTATGTGTGTTGTAAGAGTATCGACTTATACTTTTACTTAAAACATCACCATATCATGACACTAGCCCAGCAACAATCTAAACTAGACGCTTCTAATTTATCCATTGCAAGTTTTACGTGGCTTAGGGCTTTCGAAGATAGAACCGTTCTTACATACGAACATGGAACCACAACGATGATAATGAAATTATTGACAACTCGTTGTAAATCAGATATTGACTATATTAGGAGAGACAGACACCCGCTAGACACTTATGCAAAACTAGTTGCATGTCAAGCGTGAAACATGTCTCATGTGCGAGGACATGTAAAGTTTGTCCGGGCCGCTTCGTCCCACTATGCCACCAATATCCAAAGTACAAGGAAGAAGTAATAACATGACCATCAGTGCCCATATATTCATATGTGTACTACCCGTGTAAAGCATCTACTCATAGATCCGGCTCTGATACCACTGTAGGGTTTGCAACATAGAAAACAAAAAAATTCCTACAAGGGGAACAACTATGTAACAAGATCTATCTACTAGATACAAGCAACAGGTAGATATACATCCATAGAATACATACCCTCTAAGAAGGAATAGAGTTAACGAGGTTGTACTCGTGGATGATGTAGTCGAACGCTTGCCGATCTCAAGATCTTGATGAAGTCTATCTGGTCCAGCCGGTCCAGCACCATCAAGTCCATCACCGGAAAGCAGTGGTGCATCCGTGATCGCACACACGTTCGGGTACCCCGACAACCTCCACGCCCTCGCTCCAACGAAGCAGCGCAAGTGTCACATCCCAAGATTTTAGAAATTGGGACTAGAATTTTTTTTGCATTTGCATGTCATTCATGAGCATTGCATTGCATATTTGCATCAAGAAAATTCCCAAATAGAAATAAAGGACTAAAACCCTAAATAGTATATGCCACTTTGTTCCTAAAGGGAATTAAATTGGTTTTATAAAAATCCACTATTTCTAAGGCAGCGACTATTGCTAAATTATAGCCTAAAAAGATCCAATTAATATTACAAAATTTTAGAAACAAAATTGAGCTCATTTGGAGTTATTATGAAAAAATTATGGAATAAATACAAACAAACAAAGAAATAAATAAAAAGAAACCTACAAGGATTTAAGGATCCATATTTTAGTTTGGACATGAATAATGTTCATTAGCATCACAATACAATATACTTAATTTTATAAACTCACAGAACTTTGTTTGACTCAAATCTGAGTTCAAAAAAAAAAGATACAAAGGAAATAGTGAAAAGACTAAAAGAAAACGATTAAAAAAAACCTAACCTAACCCGCCCTGCGGCCTAGCCCACCTAGTGCCGCCAGCTAAACTGCCGTTCACCCCCACCCCGCAGCGCGTAGTGCGCAAGCCAGCGATCGCAGCCCACCAGCGGCCCACCTAGCCGGCAGCCAGCAGCCCACCTCCCCTTCCCCTCACTGACGCCAGGGGCCCACCCCATCGTCTTCTTCACTGAGCCGGAGACCGCCCGCGCCCAAGATCGATCCTGATCTGAATCCCGTCGATTCCGCGTGCCCGCTTGCCCCTTGCACACGCCAACCCTCCTATATAATCCACCTCATCCACCTCGTTCCTTTTTTTTCAACAAATCGAACCCTAGCTACCTCAATATGAGCTCGCGATCTTGCCGCCGTCGAAGCTCGCAGGTCGATCTCAAACCCGCGATTCCCGTCGCCCCGACCCGTTCTTCCCCTCTCTAGATCACCAGGGAGGCCACCCCGCGTCGCCGGAGTCCGCCGCCACCTGAGCATCTCCATCCACGCCTCATCGTCGCCAGAAGGATCCCGAGCTGACGAAAAGATCAGAAACGATATCTCTGTGCGTCGCCGCCCCTCATAGTCCGCTTCGACACGACGGAGAACTGCCGTAGCGCTGCCACCGTCCAGCACCGAGCCGTCCGCCGCTGCTCGTCGTCGCCCAGGCCGGCCAACGTTGAAGCTCGCGTCCCCCGCCGTCAGATCGATTTTGAACGCCCCAGATTAGAAGCACCGCGAAGAGGTACCGTCCAGTCACCGCCTGCCGCGTGTCCAGCCTCGTTGTCGCTGTCAGCGCCAGGTCAGCAGCCAGCAAGCCCAGTCAATGCGCCCAGTCAGCATATTATTTTATATAATTAAAATATGCAGAATATTGGGCAAACTTGTAACATTCATATAAAAAGATTCGTAGATCCAAAAATAGCAAATAATATATCCATGGATTCATAAAATTGTGTAGAATAATAATATCGAATTGGATCTAACTTTTACTTTACGTGTTTACTATAGTAATATAATTAGTTTTAATGGTCTTTTAGGTTAATAAATGTGAACAAAATATCAAATTGAAGCTACTATAATGTAGATTAATAATATCTGGTTGGATCCAGCCGTTTCTGATTATTTACCCCGTAGTGATTTAATTAGTTTTAATGTCTTTAGAAATCATTAAATTCATAGTAAATTATTTGCACATCACAAAAATATAAATGATATACCGATGGAAAGCTAGTTCCATGTAGATCATCAATACGCAAATGGTTCAGGCAAATACTGTAAGGTTTCGTAGCAATTAAATAAATAGATTAATCGCTTATTTAGAGAATTAAAATCATAGTAATTCGAATACTGCTCAGAAAATTATAAATAATATGTCCCTAAAATCACAATTCCGTGGAGATTTCAGATATAGTTTTAGTTTTATTTATAGGCAAAAGAAACTATATGAATCATTTAAAACCCATTAAACACTATTTAAATTATAAGAAAAGATCTAAAACTCCGATTAGGGTGAATCCAATGCCTACTAGTTCGTATTAACGTCCTCTATCCAGTAAAACCAAGAAACAAATTTAATTCGATAGTTAGAATAGGCGTTACAACAGAACTATTAAAAACCCTATATTGGCAAGTAATTATTAATAACAAGTACTCCATTGCATTAATTGGTCTCTTGCATGCATCATATACTTCAGTATTATTTAGAGAACTAAATACAACCATTGTGGCATATTAAATTGCCATGCATGCATTTGTGCATTTGTTTATGATTGTATGGTTGTTTATGTTGTATGAAATTGTTTGATCGATAGATTACGAGGAGTGCAGTGTGTGTGATTGCTACGAGTGCTTAAATGACTTCAGCTACAATCAAGGCAAGTATATGCTACCTTGTTCATGTTGTTGTTCTAATATTTTCAATGAATTGTCATGTATTTTGTAGATGCATGTGTAGGAAATTACTATCGCTATGCTATGTCCTATTATGTGGTAGGGATTTCCTGTAGATGAGCCATCGTTGGTAGATGTGCTTAGACATGCAATGATGAACGAGGGCTGGGTTACATCACTGAAGGTTGTTTCTAAATGTCTTGGTTTGCGAAAACTAAAAACAACTTAATCAATGAATCTCCTGGGTGTGATGGGATTGATAATTTTTGGTGGTATCATTGCGGAAAGGCACCCAGGTATCAAGAGAAAATGGTTGACTTCTTTATTTTGTAGCTTACGTGTACAACCATGTGCCAATAATGGAATGGGCGGTTGGTTGGACTCAGTAGGTTGTGGTAACTCGAACCCACGTATCCAGAGTTGTAGAATTTTGGTAGGTTGGACCGGTGCGTGTCGGGTTTGGGGAGCTACTTCTTGGACTTCTCTCTATCATCATCCAATATGAGAGTGGTGGTACGAGTTGGGATGGCCAAGTCACATGGGTAAAGTGTACTAATCCCTACAGGGTGTATAAAATAATCGATTAGCCATGTCCCCAGTTATGGACATCTGAGTTGCTTGATATTGATTTCATAAAATGTTTCTCGCTCATTCTAATTTCATAATTGCTTTAATGTTGATGGGTTAATTTAATTGGGATATTTTCAAAGAAAATCAAAAACTGTTTAAGAAAGTAGGACAAAGATATTTGAAAATGCAAGCTAGCCACAGCTCCACTTGCAAATATGCATGTAGATGCTAGGAATATTGTCTCCTTACTTAGCTTTACTTTCCATACATTCCAAGTATTGAACCTTCGGGGCTGCTACGTTTTATGTTGCAGGATGTTCCGATTCTGAGTGATCGAATAGGTCGTGATACTCCACTCAACAGTTGTTCGCCTGTGGCACAATTAAATATGGAGTCTATCAATTGTTTATGCTTCCGTATGCTACTTGATATTGAGCTAGCCTTGAGCTAAACCCTTATTGTAATAATTGCAAATTCTAGATCAACTCATTATTCATGATGCACTGTTAAATTCTTTGGTATTCATCTGTACTGTGTGTGCCAGTGAACCGATCCAGGGATTGGCACTATACACATGAACTCAGCCTTATCAGGCGAGGGTTTTACAGGATGGTATCAGAGCCAGGTTGACTGTAGGATCATGACCTTAGAAATGGATTAGTAATAGAAGACCTCTATTAGGCTAACAATCATATTTTCTACTTATTAGAGTTCTTATATTCCTTATCTATCTTTTCTAGAACCTCTTCCTATTCAAACATTTATAGTTGTCCATTCTTATGATACCTATATGAGAGTTAGCTAAGTAAAAAAACAAATAGTATGACATAAAATAAACATCTCATCAAGTTTGGTTAGGTCTAGACCACCATGTTCTATCTCTTTATGAGATCATCGCTATCGTGTTAGCATATTGTTCTTACCAACTTATGTGGTATGACAATATAGGTTGCTTGCTTGTTTGTACTGAATCATATCGCGTGATGCCTTGTTTAGGATCTGTTGTTTTGAAACTCTAAATTTGTTGGAGTTTTCGTGTGGTTTTAAATTATTTTAATGGTGTGAATTGATTGAAATTCGTGGAATTACTATTGCAGTTTTTCTGCCTGACCTGTTGTACCGCGAGATTTTTCATATTTTATTGGTAACTCAGAAAAATCTAAAAAAATAGGATCTGTAGCGTAATTACATGTAGTATATGCAAAACAATTGGCTAAAATTTCTGACGAGCTTAAGTTGGTCATAAAAATTCGTGAAGTCTGCTGCACCGTTTTGACAGATTTTGTTTATTGCTTATATGTTGCTATGTTTTAATCTAGTATTGTTCCCAATGCTTTCAAACTATTTTGTGGTTATATACTGCTATATTTAGACCCCTGTAATGTTATTATACAAGTGTTTGATTTTGTGTTGATCGCCTATGATTGTTTCCTTGTTTGTGACATTTGTAGCTTCATATAGTTATGGGTAGGATTATTTTCTTAGTCGTTTCTTTCCTATAGAATCTATTCTTCCCTATCTTGAACCCTTGGAGATATAATGATGTTTTAAGTGGAAGGTTTGACAACACAATGCATTTAGGAAGGAGAATGCTTTATCTAATGGAAAAAAGAGATGTGGGAGTATGAAGTGTTGAAATGATGTTATGAAGTAGATTACGCAACCTAAAAGTTGAAGTATCGATAGTTTAGTTTTAGTAGTAGCTTTGTTGATTGAATACATGGTAGTCTACATAGAGCATTTGTCACATCCCAAAATTTTCCAAATTTTGAAATGTGAAAAATAAATAAACAAAATAAAACTTTGTTGAAATTCAGGGTGAGAAGAAACTTTTTGATTCCATTTGGAAACATCCAAACCTATTTGATCAAATAAAATCGTAAAGGGATTTAAAAAAATTAACAAATAATAAATAAAGCTATGATAGTTGGAATTACTATTTTGGATCTTTTAATAAAAAGATTTAGTTTTCAAAAGAAAAGGTAGAATTATAAATAAGGATTATTTTATAGATCCAAATTAAATCTTGGCCAAGCTTTTGAAATAAAATATTTCTATTTGTTTAAAAGAGTAAAGGTTTATTTGAATAAAATAATGAAGTTTTATTAATATCCAATTTTATTAAAGTAAAGGTTTTTCCCATTTTAAGTAAACACTAAAACTTGTTATTTTATTTTAAATAAGTTTTCCAAGTGTTTTATATTTTCAAATAAAACCTACTGAAATGATTTTGATATTATTTAGATTTCAAATAGAGTTTTTAAATAAATTAAATCCTATTTAAATTAATGACTAAGGTCTATTTATTTAATTATTAAATGGATCCTAAAAAGAATAAAAATTGTTTTGTTTTGTACTTTGATTTATGTTGTTAAACAGAATTAAAAACTACACAAAGTTTGGCAAAGGTTTGAATTCATTTGGGTGTTTGAATTGTTTGAATAAAATCAAAACAGAAATTCATATTGGAAAAAGAAAAAGCTTTCAGTATAAAAAATGAAACAACAGACCCAACCCAACAAGCCCAGCAAGGCCCAGTCGCAGCCCAACTCCCCCCTCTCAGCGAAATGTTTTTCTACCCAACCCTGCACCTGCGCAGTCACAGACAAGTGGACCCTGCTCCCCCTCTCTCTCCCTCACTAAAAGCACGGCCCCACGCCAGCGTGTCGTCGTCTTCAACCCGCGACCACGTCTCGCTGCCGTTGCTGCCGATTTACTCCGGCGTTGAATTCGTGTAAATGCATGCGTTAAATCCTCCGGTTACCACGCGTACTTACTCGCCCCTGGCCCATCTCTCTTTTCCCCAAACCACGCCACCCCTCTGCCCCTAGGATGCTCTAATTCGAGCTTGCATTCCACTATCTTCGACGGTCTCCTTCGTCAATTCCGGCGAGGACATACTCCCCCTCGGCCCCTGCTTCACACGGGTTTCATCAGCAGCCTCTTGCGCACCTCCCTGTGTCAACCGTTTGACCCCGCCCGCTCCACAATGACGACAACTTCGATTCTGAACATCGCTGCCGTCTGCCTTGGTTTCGGCGAACTCCCCTGGTAAGCCCAGACCGCCCCGAGCCCTCTCAGTGATGCCCTCATACTCCCCACACTCGTACGCATCTAATGCCCCCTTCCGTTTGCCTCGGCATGACCTCTAGCCTCGCCCCCCGTCGATGACCAGAGGAACCCGACATAGACAAGCACTCCGGCGAGAAATTGCCGCCGTTCCTGTGCACCCCTTGGACAGCTGCGACCACCTCGAGCTCCACCTCGACCCTGCAAGCACTATAAGCCATTTCCCCCTCTCCCTTGCTTCCTGGAACTTCGGCAAGCACACCGTCTGACCGCGCGCCGCCGCCAGCCGCCGCGCAGCGCCGCCAGTCAATGGTCGAACTCATCTGCACCGTTAGATCTCCATCTGGCGTCTTAGATAGAATCATTACACGAAGAGATACAGGCTAATATGAACCGCACCATCTCACTTTGATCCAACGGCTGTAACTGCGCAATCCACGCGAACCGGTATTAGCGAATCAGAAACAAACGCGTGGGACTAGTTTAGTTTAAAATAGAATTTTGAATCTGATTGATATGCAAACTTGTAAAATTCATAACATTAATTCTACACGTCCAAATTTTGCAAATTTTATATCAATGGAATTAGTAGAACAAGTACTTTGCAACTATGCAATTTGTTTAATGATTTCCTTCTGGAAAATTGGTTGAAATTGTAGAAACATGTGTAGGCTTATTATGAATATAAAAATTGTTCTACATATAATTTTAATGTGAAATCTTTGCAAAATGGATTGTTGTGAACCTACTGACCCTAGAAACCAACTTATGGATTTAAAAATGTATTTTGTGAAGTTTAAGAATAAAAAATTGAATTAGCTCATTTCTAGTCAAATAAAAATATTGATTATGGTTTAGAAATAATTATTGGAATGAAACCTTTGGGAAATGATTTGATTCAAACCTTCTGACCCTAAACACCAAGTTTTGTGAATTAACAACTTATTTTATGAACAATATAAAATTATTGCTTTGCTAAAAGCATTTTCAACCACATAAAATAATGAATTGATTTGGTTTTTAGATAAAACCTTTTGCAAATGGTTTTACCACTTTAGTAAATGACCACTTTGAACTTTATAATGTTTAGAGCCTAGTAGAAACCATTTTTGCAAATAAAACTATCTTTTGCATGCTTGCATGCATGACCTTGTTTTTGTTATTTTATGTGTGTTAAGTTGTTTGAATGTTGTGTTGAATATGTGTTTGCTTGATTGAATTGTAGTGGAATTATAAGGGTGTGATATTTGCAAGATCAAGAAGTGAACCAACATTCTCTACTAAAAAGGCAAGTGACACTATCATCCAAGTCCTACTATTTTCATTGCACTTAGTGGATTTTTGTAACATGCATGAAAAGGATTTCTATATTTTATGCTATGCCAAATCCTAATAGGATACCCTTATATATTCCTTAGTGGAAACAATGTAGTTGTAGTAATCTTAGCCCTGCTATATATTGGGATGGGATACATGATATGATTATATGAAGAATTGAAAAGACATATGTTTTATATAATAAAACAAGTACACAATGAACCACCTGGGTGGACAAGGATACTCAAGCTTGGACAAGGTGGCAACAAAAGGAACCATGTTTATATGGCTATCTCTTTTTGTATGTGCACTAGAAGAAAACCACCCAGGGACTTAGAAATTGAACATGTTTCTCGTACAGGGGCTTCCGTGTACAGCCACATGCTAAATGGGCTCTGGCTTAGTCAACTACATAGTGGAAGACCCATGCATTGGCATCTTCAGGTTAACTAGGATTGTGTAAGGGAGCTGGAAACCCTACATTGGTGTCTGGATGACAAGATAGCATTGTGTATTGGGAGGACTCCTATGGAAAGACTTTGTCACATTCTCAATTTTTCCAGTACTCCATCTTGGTGAGTACTTATCCAGCGGCCACTGGTGGCATCAAGATGAGATTGTGTCATGTGGGTAAAGTGTACAACTTCTGCAGAAGATCAAATTCTAAGTACTTAGCCGTGTCCCCGGTTATGGACAACTCTGAGCAACTAAGGCCTGAAGCTATGGAAGATCTCGACATTCCAATTTCTCAAAGTTAAAAACTTGAGGGTGACAACAAGGGATTTGAAGCACTTGGAGTTTTCCAAGAAGTTCAAAAAGATTTTACAAAGATCAAAAAACTATTTTGAAAAGATAGGATAAAACTATATTGCTTTCTGCAAAAGATCCTAAACCCTACTTAGCCAAATATGCATGTAAATGATAGGATCCACTTATTTCTACATAGTAGTGAAACTTGCCAATACAATTCAAATGTATTGACCCTTGTGGCTGCAACTTATTATTTTGCAGGTTTGCTCGATGTTAGTGAACTGTGTTGAATAGGATTACAAATCTACAACCAACATGATTACCTGTGGCACTTTGAAGATGAAGGACCACATGCTTATAGATATTCTGCTGCAATGTAATGTGATAGCCAAATGAGCTATGTAAGATGTAATGAATTATTTTATTCCTGGTTATAAAGTTGTATTATGACCTTTGTTTCTTGATATTACATCTTAACTATGGATGCTAGCTATTGATCCAAGGACTAGCATTGTAAACACAGGGATATCTACCTTATTAAAGGTTGGGAACCTTACAGATGGTATCAGAGCACTGTGTTGCCTGTAGGATTGTAACCCTAGGATTGGAAAAAAAACCTTAGAAAAATAGGAGTTGAATTTGTTCCAAAAACTTATTTACAAACAATCTTGTAAACTCTTTCCTCAACCTTTTTGGTTTTGATTCTACACCTCTTCCTTTTCAAACTTGATTGACAAAGCCTACCCCATGGCCAAATACTTCACCATGTGCAAAAGATTTCATCAACTCTAATGACTTCAACATCTTGAAGTGATTTCAACTTTAGTTTCACCAAGGACTTCAACTTAGACATCACTAAGGACTACAAGTGAAAACCAAGAGACATTAGATTGCCTACCAAAACATGGATATCAAGTTAGAGTATGGATCATATTGACCTATGAGGTATGATTATACTAAGTTATATATTTCAAGAAAAACTTGTTGTTTCTTCAACTCATGAGTTAAGCTCATAAGTTGTTAAGTAAATAGTTGCTTGTTGATTTATTGATTGTTTGATTGAACTTGGTTGGTTTTGAGTTGTGTGTTAAAACTTCTTAAAAACCTATCCACCAATACTTATCCCTATCAAACCAACAGATGCCTCCCAGTCGTGCCAACCCCAACCAAAACAACAACATTCCCCCTGAGATGCAGCAGATGTTGGCAGTTCAGACACAGTTGATGTAGGAGATGACCACATTCATACAGAATCAGAACAACAACAACAACAACAACAACAACAACAACAACAACAACAACAACAATCGGAATAATCCTCCAGCACTTGACATGCTCACCAAGTTTCTGAAACTTAGGCCTGCAAGGTTCGCTGGAACGACTGATCCAATGGAAGCCAATGATTGGTTACGTTCAGTGAACAAAGACTTAGTGACTGTTGGCTGCACTGATGAAGAAAAAGTTAGGTTTGCAGCATTTCTACTTGAAGGACCGGCAGCAACATGGTGGGACAACTTTCAGATCACCACTCCCCTTAAAGATGTAACTTGGGCTATTTTTGAGGATGGATTTAGAACAACTCACATCGCACCTGGAGTGATGTACTTGAAGAAAAAGAAGTTTCACAATCTAAAACAGCGTCACCTCAGTGTGGCTGAGTATATTGAAGAATTCAACAACCTGGCACGCTATGCACCGGATGAAGTTGATACAGATGCTAAGAGAAAAGAAAGATTTCTTGAAGGACTTAATGATGAGTTGAACCTGCAGCTAGCTGTTGCCTATGTCCCAACTTATCAATCACTTTGTGACAAAGCCACCATTTTGGAAAACAAGATGAATCAAGTTGAGAATAGAAAGAGGAAGCATAAACTCAAGAATCACTCAGGATCATCAAAAAAGAAGCATTCATTCAAAAAGAGCAATGAAGATTCTAAACCACATCAGTATCACTACAACAGCAATGGAGGTGATGATAATGGAAATGACACTGACAATGGAGATGACCTTGGTCAGAACCAACATGACACTTTCAGGAAGAAAGACATTAGCCAGTTGCAGTGCTATAATTGTAAGGAGCTTGGACACTATGCATCAGACTGTCCTGAGAAGAAAAAGAAAAAGGATGCTAGAAACTCCAATGGAAATGACTCCAATGTGACCCAGAAAGGACATGTGAACCACATTGACATGGATGGGAACTTTGAAGAGATAGAAGAAGTGGATGTCAGGAACTAGTAAACTCAGAAGAATCAAATAAGGATTCCTTGTCTGGATATCAAGTGTTGAACCCATAGTCAAGTGAACCATCAATGTAACCCTATGAGACTTTATTTTAAGGGTGGTAGTACCCTAGTTGTTTTCAAGCCAACTTGTAACCCTAGCCTTCCAAAATCTCGGGACGAGATTTATTTTAAGGGTGGTAGCCTGTCACATCCCAAAATTTTCCAAATTTTGAAATGTGAAAAATAAATAAACAAAATAAAACTTTGTTGAAATTCAGGGTGAGAAGAAACTTTTTGATTCCATTTGGAAACATCCAAACATATTTGATCAAATAAAATCCTAAAGGGATTTAAAAAAATAAACAAATAATAAATAAAGTTATGATAGTTGGAATTACTATTTTGGATCTTTTAATGAAAATATTTAGTTTTCAAAAGAAAAGGTAGAATTATAAATAAGGATTATTTTATAGAGCCAAATTAAATCTTGGCCAAGCTTTTGAAATAAAATATTTCTATTTGTTTAAAAGAGTAAAGGTTTATTTGAATAAAATAATGAAGTTTTATTAATATCCAATTTTATTAAAGTAAAGGTTTTTCCCATTTTAAGTAAACACTAAAACTTGTTATTTTATTTTAAATAAGTTTTCCAAGTGTTTTATATTTTCAAATAAAACCTACTGAAATGATTTTGATATTATTTAGATTTCAAATAGAGTTTTTAAATAGATTAAATCCTATTTGAATTAATGACTAAGGTCTATTTATTTAATTATGAAATGGATCCTAAAAAGAATAAAAATTGTTTTGTTTTGGACTTTGATTTATGTTGTTAAATAGAATTAAAAACTACACAAAGTTTGGCAAAGGTTTGAATTCATTTGGGTGTTTGAATTGTTTGAATAAAATCAAAACAGAAATTCATATTGGAAAAAGAAAAAGCTTTCAGAATAAAAAAATGAAACAACAGACCCAACCCAACAAGCCCAGCAAGGCCCAGTCGCAGCCCAACTCCCCCCTCTCAGCGAAACGTTTTTCTACCCAACCCTGCACCCGCGCAGTCACAGATGAGTGGACCCCGCTCCCCCTCTCTCTCCCTCACTAACAGCACGGCCCCACGCCAGCGTGTCGTCGTCTTCAACGCGCGACCACGTCTCGCTGCCGTTGCTGCCGATTTACTCCGGCGTTGAATTCGCGTAAATGCCTGCGTTAAATCCTCCGGTGACCGCGCGTACTTACTCGCCCTGGCCCCTCTCTCTTTTCCCCCAAACCACGCCACCCCTCTGCCCCTAGGCTGCTCTAATTCGAGCTCGCATTCCACTGTCTCCGACAAGCTCCTTCATCAATTCCGGCGAGGACAGACTCCCCCTCGGCCCCTGCTTCACACGGGTTTCATCAGCAGCCTCTTGCGCACCTCCCTGTGTCAACCGTTTGACCCCGCCCGCTCCACAACGACGACAACTTCGATTCTGAACATCGCCGCCGTCTGCCTTGGCTCCGACGAACTCCCCTGGTAAGCCCAGACCGCCCCGAGCCCTCTCAGTGATGCCCTCATACTCCCCACACTCGTACGCATCGAATGCCCCCTTCCGTTTGCCTCGGCATGACCTCTAGCCTCGCCCCCCGTCGACGACCAGAGGAACCCGACACAGACAAGCACTCCGGCGAGGAATTGCTGCCGTTCTTGTGCGCCCCTTGGACACTTGCGACCACCTCGAGCTTCACCTCGACTCTGCAAGAACTGTAAGCCATTTCACCCTCTCCCTCGCTTCCTGCAACGTCGGCAATCACACCATCTGACCGCGCGCCGCCGCCAGTCAATGGTCGAACTCATCTGCACCGTTAGATCTCCATCTGGCGGCTTAGATAGAATCATTAAAATAAGAGATACGGGATAATCTAAACCACACCATCTCACTTAGATCCAAAGGCTGTAACTGCGCAATCCACGCGAACCGGTATCAGCGAATCAGAAACAGACGTGTGGCACTAGTTTAGTTTAAAACAAAATTTTGAATCTGATTGATATGCAAACTTGTAAAATTCATAACTTTAATTCTACATGTCCAAATTTTGAAAATTTTATATCAATGGAATCAGTAGACCAAGTACTTTGCAACCATGCAATTTTTTTAATGATTTGCTTCTAGAAAATTGGTTGAAATTGCAGAAACATGTGTAGGCTTATTATGAATATAAAAATTGTTCTAGATATAATATTAATGTGAAATCTTTGCAAAATGGATTGTTGTGAACCTACTGACCCTAGAAACCAACTTATGGATTTAAAAATGTTTTTTGTGAAGTTTAAGAATAAAAAATTAAATTAGCTCATTTCTAGTCAAATAAAAATATTGATTATGGTTTAGAAATAATTATTGGAATGAAACCTTTGGGAAATGATTTGATTCAAACCTTCTGACCCTAAACACCAAGTTTTGTGAATTAACAACTTATTTGATGAACAATATAAAATTATTGCTTTGCTAGAAGCATTTTCAACCACATAAAATAATGAATTGATTTAAAAATGGTTTTTAGATAAAACCTTTTGCAAATTGTTTTACCACTTTAGTAAATGACCACTTTGAACTTTATAATGTTTAGAGCCTAGTAGAAACCATTTTTTCAAATAAAACTATATTTTGCATGCTTGCATGCATGACCTTGTTTTTGTTATTTTATGTGTGTTAAGTTGTTTGAATGTTGTGTTGAATATGTGTTTGCTTGATTGAATTATAGTGGAATTAGAAGAGTGTGATATTTGCAAGATCAAGAAGTGAACCAACATTCTCTACTAAAAAGGCAAGTGACACTATCATCCAAGTCCTACTATTTTCATTGCACTTAGTGGATTTTTGTAACATGCATGAAAAGGATTTCTATAATTTATGCTATGCTAAATCCTAATAGGATACCCTTATATATTCCTTAGTGGAAACAATGTAGTTGTAGTAAGCTTAGCCCTACTATATATTGGGATGGGATACATGATATGATTATATGAAGAATTGAAAAGACATATGTTTTATATAATAAAACAAGTACTCAATGAACCACCTGGGTGGACAAGGATACTCAAGCTTGGACAAGGTGGCAACAAAAGGGACCATTATTATATGGCTATCTCTTTTTGTATGTGCACTAGAAGAAAACCACCCAGGGACTTAGAGATTGAACATGTTTCTCGTAGAGGGGCTTCCGTGTACAGCCACATGCTAAATGGGCTCTGGCTTAGTCAACTATATAGTGGAAGACCCATGCATTGGCATCTTCAAGTTAACTAGGATTGTGTAAGGGAACTTGAAACCCTACATTGGTGCCTGGATGACAAGCTAGCATTGTGTATTGGGAGGACTCCTATGGAAAGACTTTGTCACATTCTCAATCTGCCAGTACTCCATCTTGGTGAGTACTTATCCAGCGGCCACTGGTGGCATCAAGATGAGATTGTGTCATGTGGGTAAAGTGTACAACTTCTGCGGAAGATCAAATTCTAAGTACTTAGCCGTGTCCCCGGTTACGGACAACTCTGAGCAACTAAGTCCTGAAGCTATGGAAGATCTCGACATTCCAATTTCTCAAAGTTAAAAACTTGAGGGTGACAACAAGGGATTTGAAGCACTTGGAGTTTTCCAAGAAGTTCAAAAAGATTTGACAAAGATCAAAAAACTATTTTGAAAAGATAGAATAAACTATATTGCTTTCTGCAAAAGAGCCTAAATCCTACTTAGCCAAATATGCATGTAAATGATAGGATCCACTTATTTCTACATAGTAGTGAAACTTGCCAATACAATTCAAATGTATTGACCCTTGTGGCTGCAACTTATTATGTTGCAGGTTTGCTTGATGTTAGTGAAGTGTGTTGAATAGGATTACAAATCTATAAACAACATGATTGCCTGTGGCACTTTGAATATGAAGGACCCCATGCTTATAGATATTCTGCTGCAATGTAATGTGATAGCCAAATGAGCTATGTAAGATGTAATGATATTTTATTCCTGGTTATAAAGTTGTATTATGACCTTTGTTTCTTGATATTACATTTTAACTGTGGATGCTAGCTATTGATACAGGGACTAGCATTGCAAACACAGGGATCTCTACCTTATTAAAGGTTGGGAACCTTACATCATTAGTTCGTTACCATGGAAACATTCTTCAAGGCAAGTGAGGATGCCCGAGTGATAGAAAAACGTGATTCACCTATCCTCAAGAGGGTAATGATTTGGGTGCAAGATGGATTGATCACCATTACTACTACTGTTGTTATTCGCTCTTGTACTGTTGGATTTGTGAATCTCGGGTGCCTTTCAACGATAGCAAAGAGCCGGCGTTGAGCTTAAACCATAGAGATTCGAGAACATAAAAATTTTCCACTAGCTAGATTATATTGGATTCACATGACATAGTAGTAATAGTAGACATAGACTAGATGGTTAAATAAGAAGCTCGAATTTTTGGTGCACAACTTGATACTACACTCACAATCCTAGAGGAAGGAAGAACAAGATATAGCTTATCAACTATCCTTGGAGATGCAAGTTTAATTTTCTTAAGGGGGTTAGCCTCGACATCAACACCCATACCCTTGCTAGCCATTCCGAATCTCGGGACGAGATTCATCTTAAGGGGGTTAGTCTGTCATATCCCAAGATTTTAGAAATTGGGACTAGAAAAAAATTGCATTTGCATGTCATTCATGAGCATTGCATTGCATATTTGCATCAAGAAAATTCCCAAATAGAAATAATGAACTAAAACCCTAAATAGTATATGCCACTTTGTTCCTAAAGGGAGTTAAATTGGTTTTATAAAAATCCACTAATGCTAAGGCAGCGACTATTGCTAAATTATAGCCAAAAAGATCCAATTAATATTACAAAATTTTAGAAACAAAATTGAGCTCATTTGGAGTTATTATGAAAAAGTTATGGAATAAATACAAACAAACAAAGAGATAAATAAAAAAGAAACCTACAAGGATTTAAGGATCCATATTTTAGTTTGGACATGAATAATGTTCATTAGCATCAAAATACAATATACTTAATTTTATAAACTCACAGAACTTTGTTTGACTCAAATCTGAGTGCAAAAACAAAACATACAAAGAAAATAGTGAAAAGACTAAAAGAAAAAGATTAAAAAAAACTAACCTAACAGCTAAACTGCCCTCACCCCTCCCCCCCCCCCCCCCCGCAGCGCGCAGCACGCAAGCCAGCGAACGCAGCCCGCCAGTGGCCCACCTAGCCGACAGCCAGCAGCCCACCTCCCCTTCCCCTCACTGACGCTAGGGGCCCACCCCATCGTCTTCTTCACTGCGCTGGAGACCGCCCGCGCCCAAGATCTATCCTGATCCGAATCCCATCGATTCTACGCTCGCTTGACCCTTGCGCACGCCAACCCTCCTATATAATCCCCCTCGTCCACCTCGTTCCGTTTTTTTCAACAAATCAAACCCTAGCTACCTCAATCGCGAGCTCGCGATCTTGCCGCAGTCGGAGCACGTAGGTCGATCTCAAACCCTCGATTCCCGTCGCCCCGACCCCTCTTTTCCCCTTTGTCCTCATCCCCATTATCAACCGAGTCTCCCTGACCCGTCCTTCCCCTCTCCAGATCACCAGGGAGGCCACCTGTCAACACCCGGATTTTTCAATCCTAGATGCCTGTTATGCCATACATCGCAATCCCAGGATTACCATTTTTGCGAGACATAACAGAATTGGATACCATAGTACTTCATCCATTACAAGCGATACAGAAGTTCTTACACAAATAGGGATCTCATGATCCGGTTCTTAATACAACATCAAGCAGCGGAATACGTAATAATAACGGTAGCGTAGGCGAAGCTCCATCTTCGGGGTCACAGGCAATGCTGACGATGGGAGATGATCCTAGTTGTCGTAACCTTCCTGGGGTCCATCTTCCAGGTACTCCTCTTCATAGTCTGGCCATGGGAATAGCCAGGGACAAAGCCATGAGTACTCTTTAAGTACTCGCAAACTAATACTAACAGGTAAGGGGTTTTTGGATAATAGGACACTAGGCTCTAGGGTTATTTTGCAAAAAGCCAGGTTTATCTCTACTAAGTTCCAAAGCTAGTCACAATTTTATAACTCCTAAGTGGGATCTTGTAATTCAGGTCACAACTCTGGTGTGGTTAAGTCAAAGTCTCAAATCATTTCACAAGTCATTTTGAAAAGTCTGACGGGGGAACAGTATGGCCACTCCAACTGTCCATAACCGCGGACGTGGCTATTCGAATAGTTTGACACTCTGCAGAGATTGTACACTTTCACCACAATATTCGATACATCCGTCAGAAACAAATCCTAAATTCACCATACTCAGTATGCGGATAATCAATCCTAACCTTTCAATTACACGCCCTAGTATAAGCACCTCTCCTGTGAGTTTGGCCTCCCAACCATGACCACTGTCATCTTGGGTACTGCATAGGTGGACAATCTTCACAAGGTAGCCTCAGCTCAGACCTTGGCCGGGAGGGAACTAATACTAAGGTATATAAGTTTCCAGTCAAGCCCTACCCAATATTCGGGTATTGTGGTTGTACGCTAAAATTGGAATGGTATCGCATCCAGACAACCATCAGTTTTATAAAGGGCTAAGGCTCATGCCTCAACATTTTTATCACCAGAATCATCAAGTGTTGGGAAACACATGTCCAAAACATTTCAATAGAATGATCTATCATTCCATGGTTTTCATAACCATTTTTCCACCAAGTATTCCCATCTAAAAGTTGATCAAGTTTTATGCTTAGCACTAGCATCTACAGGTGGGGGTAGTAGTAATGAGGGGTGGTAACTAGTGGAGTTTCACTAAGTCCAACCTTATATCTTAGGCTGATATCAAGGTTTCTAGCTTAGGCCAAATTTTATGCTCTTTATGCAACCTTCAGCACCACTGTCTAGTATCTTCCAAACTCTTAGGTAGACTCTAAGTAAGCTTTGATAAAGAAATAATGTAAGAAGCTTGCACATAAAAAACTAGGATTTGGTTTATCAAGTGGGTATGATCACGTATGCTTAAGTCATATAGTAGTCATGTCACAAGTATGGGTTTGTGGCATCAGTAGGGTATCTGGCAAGGGTTAGCTTGCATCAATATCAGTATAAGCTTGCATAGGATAGTATCTTGCAAGTGTTAGCTTGCACATTCACTAGTAATATTAGGCTTGCTAAAGTAGAGTGTCTTGCAAGTTTTAGCTTGCATTGGTATAGTATCAGCTTGCCTTGTGCAGAGCAGTGGTTGAAGTTCTCCTCGGCTTCCTCTTCGTAGTATCCTCCTTCCTCCTCGTATCCTTGGTCGGTACTAGCGTCTATGAATAAATACGAGGTACACAATCACCAAACAATACTTAACTACTTGCAATCATCACACACAAGGGTCCTAGAGATGATCTAGCATCATCTCTAACATTACAAGGTTAAGGCTTGGTTTAAATCTTTTTATTTTTAGAAAAGTAATTTCTACTCATTGAAAAATTACTTAAGATTTAATATTCTCCAAACCAAATATGAGATCATGTTGACACATGTCATCACCACATATTATAGTCCATGGGAATGTGATTTAAAGTGGTGTCACGATTTAATAAGGTTTTACCCTTTTATTTTAATTAATTAAAGTGGCTAGAAATGCTTATGAAGCATTCTTTTATTACATGAGTAGTATTTCTGCAAGTAACCTATATATATTTTTTTATTCTGAAAGGTATGGTTAAATGTGATTTTTGAGAGTTGGAATCAACTCAAAAGCTTTTATGTTTTAAATTTGAAAAATGTTTGAATGTAGAAAAGCTTCTGCCTTGTTATTTTTACTATGGGTGATCTACAGAACAAAATGACTTGAATCCAACGGGCTTGGATTAAGCATTCACAGACCTTTCCAACAAAATTGGTTTCATTCAATTTGGTGCAATGAATCGATCTGGGTTGATTTTTGAAGTTGGGTGCTGAAATGTGTTTGAATTGAAATAGAAAAAGATTTAATTTGAATTGCTGGGCTGCGCAGGAAAATTTACTGGGCCGGCCTGCTAAGCGCATTGCTCCCGCGGGCTGCTTAAGTGGGTGTCCCCACTCGTCAGTGACACGGGGCTGGGCGAAGCGGTATGGGGCAACGTGGATCGTTCGATCTAGTTCTAATCCAACGACTGTGGGTCATCGTCGACGCGAGACAACTCCGGCGAGAACGAAACCTAGCGCGGCCAGTGAGGGGTGCTGGGGGCTCACCGGGGTACGGGCGAGGGTCGGCGAGGCGGGCGAACGACGAAGTCGACGACGGCGAACCTCCTGGTACCGGTGGCTGCTCCTAGGGCGGCTCCAATCGCTGGCTCCTTTCATCTCCGGCAGCGGCAGGCTCCAGTGAAATTCCGGCGAGGTGGTGCTCGCCTTGCTCTGAGAATGGTGTGGCATGATCAGTGAGGAGAGGGGAGTGAGATGGTGTGAAGAAATCGTGCGGGGGTGGCCTCTATTTATAGTCGAGCGAGGGGACCGTCGGGGCGCACGGTGAGCTCGTCGAGGGCTACGTTACAGGCGGCTAATGGCATGGGCAAGGGTAGGGGACGGTGCTGTGTCTCCTGGCGATGCTCAACGAAATGGTCGCGAGGCATGGGGCGGTGTGGTTTGGTCTGGAACGGGCGGTGCTCTGCGCGACAGAGGCGGCGTCTTCGACAGCGGGCGGTGGCTGTATGGCACGGGGCGGCAAACGGGGGTGTCTGGCGGTCTCCTGAGTCGGTGGTGATCGTGTGTGCACGTGGTGAGGGCGGCGCGCGGTCTGTGGACGCTGGTCGAGGATGGAGCTCTGGCGCACGCTCGGCATGGTCTAGGCGCGGCTTGTGCGCGTGGTCCAGGGCTTGGCAACGCTCGCGGCTGGGACAGGGAGTGGCGGTGGACGGTGGGCTGCCTCCCAGACAAGGTTGGCACGGCTAGTTCTTCCTCTAGCCTGTTGTCCACAATGGGGTGACATGGGGGTGCTCGGCTGTTCACCATTGATGACAATGGCAAGCTCACATGGGTGCTAGTGTTGGGCTAATCTTTCTAGACGATCTACTGAGTTGTGTGTGAGCTAACTAGGGAACAAGTTAGGCAAGAATCACTGCACACTATAGTGTTTGATGTTTTGTTTGATTTGTGTCTGCAACCTGTTTGATGAAATGGCCGCATGAAATCAAGTTTTGAATTTTGAAATGATTTTTGGTGGGTTTGCTAGATTGGTGCTGGTGAGTCTACAGATGCTTGAGTTTTGAAAGTTGAGCTTGTTTGAGTGGGTTTTGGAAAAGTGGGATCTTACCATATGAAGAAGATTCAATTTTGAATTGTCATTTAAACTATGCATTTGAAAGTTTCTGGATGATCACAAAGTGGGCCTTGATACCTTGTTATGAGTACATTCAAGGGGTGCAAAGATCCAGAAAAGTTTCTGTTAGGTTTTGAAAGTTTGAGACAGCCAAAGTAGGCATGGGAGTTAAATTGGTCAAAATGACCATTCACTAAATATATTTGTTTTGATTTACTTGTCTTTAGGAAAAGTGTGGGAAATGTTTTAGATGATGTTCATTTCACCTAAAAAACATTTTACAAGCAATGGATCACACAAACAAGGTGGTTTTAAAGAAATTCAAAATCCATGCATACGCATATGCATGCATTCATGAGTTTAGTTAGAAAAGTTTTTGTTTACCCTAATATTGATGATTAGTGTTTGATGATCTAAGTTTGGTATTTTTGGGATGTTACACCACCCCGCGTCGCCAGAGTCCGCCGCCACCTGAGCGTCTCCATCCGCGCCTCGTCGTCGCCAGAAGGATCCCGAGCCGACGAAAAGATCAGAAACGATATCTCCGTGCGTCGCCGCCCCTCGTAGTCCACTTCAACACGTCGGAGAACTGTCATAGCGCTGCCGCCGTCCAGCACCGAGCCGTCCGCCGCTGCTCGTCGTCGCCCAGGCCGGCCAACGTTGAAGGTCGCGTCCCCCGTCGTCAGATCGATTTTGAACGCCCGGATTAGAAGCACCGCGAAGAGGTACCGTCCAGTCACCGCCTGCCGCGTGTCCAGCCTCGTCGTTGCCGTCAGCTCGCCACGTCGTGCCCCGTCAGCACCAGGTCAGCAGCCAGCAAGCTCAGTCAATGCGCACAGTCAGCATATTCATTTATATAATTAAAATATGTAGAATATTGGGCAAACTTGTAAAATTCATATAAAAAGATTCTTAGATCCAAAAATAGCAAATAATATATCCATGGATTCATAAAATTGCGTAGAATAATCATATCTAATTGGATCTAACTTTTATTATACGTGGTTACTGTAGTAATATAATTAGTTTTAATGGTCTTTTAGGTTAATAAATTCATAGGAAATTATATGTAACTCTGAAAAATATGAACAATATATCAAATTGAAGCTACTATAATGTAGATTAATAATATCTGGTTGGATCCAGCCGTTTCGGATTATTTACCCCGTAGTAAATTAATTAGTTTTAATGGCTTTAGAAATCATTAAATTCATAGTAAATTATTTGCACATCACAAAAATATAAATGATATACCGATGGCAAGCTAGTTCCATGTAGATCATCAACACGCAAATGGTTCAGGCAAATATTGTAAGGTTTCGTAGCAATTAAATAAATAGATTAATCGCTTATTTAGAGTATTAAAATTATAGTAATTCGAATACTGCTCAGAAAATTACAAATAATATGTCCCTGGAATCACAATTCCGTGGAGATCTCAGATATAATTTTAGTTTGATTTATAGGCAAAAGAAACTATATGAATCATTTAAAACCCATTAAACACTACTTAAATCATAAGAAAAGATCTATAACTCCGATTAGGGTGAATCCAACGCTTACTGGTTCGTATTAATGTCCTCTATCCAGTAAACCCAAGAAATAAATTTAATTCGATAGTTAGAATAGGCGTTACAACAGAACTATTAAAAACCCTATATTGGCAAGTAATTATTAATAACAAGTACTCCATTGCATTAATTGGTGTCTTGCATGCATCATATACTTCAGTATTGTTTAGATAACTAAATACAACCATTGTGGCATATTAAATTGGCAAGCATGCATTTGTGCATTTGTTTATGATTGTATGGTTGTTTATGTTGTATGCAATTGTTTGATCGATAGATTGCGAGGAGTGCAGTGTGTGTGATTGCTACGAGTGCTTGAACGACTTCAGCTACAATCAAGGCAAGTAGATGCTAGCTTGTTCATGTTGTTGTACAACTATTTTCAATGCATTGTCGTGTATTTTGTAGATGCATGTGTAGGAAATTACTATCGCTATGCTATGTCCTATTATGTGGTAGAGATTTCCTGTAGATGAGCCACTGTTGGTAGATGTGCTTAGCCATGCAATGATGAACGAGTGCTGGGTTACATCACTGAAGGTTGTTTCTAAATGTGTTGGTTTGCGAAAACTAAAAACAACTTAATCAATGAATCTCCTGGGTGTGATGGGATTGATAATTTTTGGGGGTATCATTGCGGAAAGGCACCCAGGTATCAAGTGAAAATGATTGGCTTCTTTATTTTGTAGCTTACGTGTACAACCATGTGCCAATAATGGAATGGGCGGTTGGTTGGACTCAGTAGGTTGTGGTAACTCGAACCCACGTATCCAGAGATGTAGAATTTTGGTAGGTTGGACGGGTGTGTGTCGGGTTTGGGGAGCTACTTCCCGAACGGTCCCTTCTTGGACTTCTCCCTATCATCACCCAATATGAGAGTGGTGATACAAGTTGGGCTGGCCAAGTCACATGGCTAAAGTGTACAAACCCCTGCAGGGTGTATAAACAAATCGATTAGCCATGTCCCCGGTTATGGACATCTGAGTTGCTTGATATTGATTTCATGACATGTTTCTCGCTAATTCTAATTTTATAATTGCTTTAATGTTGATGGGTTAATTTAATTGGGATCTTTTCAAAGAAAATCAAAAACTGTTTAAGAAAGTAGGACAAAGATATTTGAAAATGCAAGCTAGCCACAACCCCACTTGCCAATTATGCATGTAGATGCTAGGAATATTGTCTCCTTACTTAGATCTACTTGCCATACATTCCAAGTATTGACCCTTCGGGGCTGCTACGTTTTATGTTGCAGGATGTTCCGATTCTGAGTGATCGAATAGGTCGCGATACTCCACTCAACAGTTGTTTGCCTGTGGCACAATTGAAGATGGAGTCTATCATTTTTTTATGCTTTCGTATGCTACTTGATATTGACCTAGCCTTGAGCTAATCCCTTATTGTAATAATTGCAAATTCTGGATAAATTCGTTATTCATGATGCACTGTTAAATTCTTTGGTATTCATCTATACTGTGTGTGCCAGTGAACCGATCCAGGGATTGGCACTATACACATGAACTCAGCCTTATCAGGCGAGGGTGTTATAGGAAGCAACAAATCCTTCCAGAAAAGCCACCGGGAACATGTATCTCGCTGATCCGAGACCACGGGGAAATTCTAAAGGGGGAGAGAGATCCTTCAAGAGGAGGTGTGAGTGAGAAGTGAGAGGAGGGGGTACTTTTATAGGGGAGGGGCAGCCCAAGGGGGCATGACCGGTGGCCAAGGAGGGTGCCCCCACCTCTCCCTCATTCATGTGGTGGAAGCTCCACTCACATAAACACACCTCCACTCACAATTCCACTCACATGCATTAATTTTCCACCAAAATTAATGCAAGCTCTCACTTAATAAAACTCTTTTATTTATTTTATTCAGAATTTTTTTAATTACTACAATTAACAAACATTCACATAAAACCCCTTATAACATTTCAATTTCACATGCAGAACCAGTTTCAGCAATTTCAACTGAAACGATTCCAGTGTCTAGTGAAATAAATTCCTGCACTTTCTTTTCTTTCTCTGGAATATCATTTGCTCCGAATGGTGTCGGTATCCCTTAAGTGTGTCACCCTACGGTTCGCGAATAATGTATACATGATTGAGACTTCTCTCCGATCAATAATCAGCAGCAGGACCTGGAGATCCATACCGACTCCCACACATTCAACGATGACTTCTGTGATCGTGTACACCTTATACGCATGTAACTCAATCCCTTTGCCTCGCGATATGTTACATGTCCAAGATTCGATCATCAGTATCTCCATACCTAGTTTGATCTCGTTACCAACATGTACTCTTTTCTTGTTCCTGTGATATAACATTCTAGTGATCAAATCACTTGCTTGCAAGCTAACCAATGTGATAACACCGAGAGGGCCTAGAGTATATCTCTCCGTCATCGGGATGGACAAATTCCACTCTTGTTCCATGAGCCTCAACATAACACCTTCATAGCACTGAATCCATCTTTATAGTCACCCTGTTATGGTGTGACGTTTGATGTTATCAAGATACTCTTCCGGTGTTAGTGATTGATATGATCTCATGGTCTAAGGACTAAGACTACTTCGTATGATGTTATAGCAATATAAACACAATGATCTTGATCGTATTGCAATACTTCATATGAATGTTCATCACATCATTCCAACAATGTTGTGACCTCGTTATTGACAACATCCAATGTCCATGATCACGAAACCATTGATCATCTTGTTAATCAACAAGCTAGTTTATAAGAGAGGCATAACTAGGAACTTTCTTTTTGTTCATTAAAGACACATGTATTAACGTTTCCCTATTAATACAATTATAGCATTCAAAATAAAAATTTATCATAAATAAGGAATACGATAATAACCACTTTATTATTGTCTCTCGGGCATATTCCCTTCAAGGGGACTGGCCACTGGAAGCGCAACTGCCCCAAATATTTGGCAGACAAGAAGGCCGGCAAGGCAAATAAAGGTATATATGATATGCATGTTATTGATGTGTACTTGACTAGTACTCGCAGTAGCACCTAGGTATTTGATACCGAATCGGTTGCTAATATTTGTAACTCGAATCAGGGGCTATGGAACAAATGACCGTTAGCAAGGGGTGAGGTCAAGATGCGTGTCGGCAACGGATCAAGCGTTGATGTGATCGCCATTGCAACGCTATCTCTCCACTTACCATCGGGATTTGTTATAAACTTGAATAATTGTTACCTGGTGCCAGCACTGAGCATGAACATTGTAGCTGGATCATGTTTAATGCGTAGTGGTTATTCATTTAAATCCGAAAACAATGGTTGTTTGATTTATATGAATGATATATTTTATGGTCATTCAAAAATGATGAATGGTTTATTTCTATTGGATCTCGATAATATTATTACACATATTCATAATGTTGAAGCTCCATTCGGATGGACTTTTGGAATCACTTGATTTTGACTCATTTGATACATGTGAGCCATGCCTTATGGGCAAGATGAATAGAACACTGTTTTCCGGTTTAATGGAACGGGGGATAGATTTATTGGAAATCATACACTCTGATGTGTGTGGTCCAATGAGTGTGTCAGCGTGAGGTGGATATATTTAATTGTTACTTTCACGGATGATTTGAGTAGATACGGTTATATCTACTTAATGAAACACAAGTCTGAAACCTGTGAGAAATTAAAGGAATTTCAGAATGAAGTGGAAAATCATCGTAATAGAAAGATCAAATTTCTATGGTCCAACTGTGGAGGTGAGTATCTAAGTTACGAGTTTAGCACACTTATGAAAGAGTGTGGAATAGTTTCAAAACTCACACCTGCCGGAACACCACAGCGAATTGGTGTGTCGGAACGTTGTATCGTACTTTACTAGATATGGTTCGATATATGATGTCTCTGACAGACTTGCCACTGTCATTTTGGGGTTATGCACTAGAAAATGCTGCATTCACTTTAAATGGGGAACCATCTAAATAAGTTTAAAAGACACCATATGAATTGTAGTTTGGAAACAAACCTAAGCTGTCATTTCTTAAAGTTTGGGGATGCGATGTTTATGTGAAGAAATTTCAACCGGATAAACTTGAACCCAAAGTGGAAAAATGTGTCTTCATATGATATCCTAAGGAAACTATTGGATATTCCTTCTATCACAGATCCGAGGGCAAAGTTTTTGTTGCCAAGAATGGATCCTTTCTAGAGAAAGAGTTTCTTGTGAAAGGTGTGTGTAGTCGGAAGGTAGAACTCGAAGAGGTTGTAGAACCTTCTCTTCATAATATGGCGAGTAGCGCAGTGCTGGAAGCCGTTCCAGAGTTGACTTCACCAAATGAAGAGGGAACTAATGATAACAATCATGAAGCTCCGAAAGAGAATACTACCGAACCTCGCAGGTCTAGCAGGATGCGTGCAGCTCCCGAGCTGTACGGAAATCCTTTTATGAATATCATGGTGGATGAAATTGATGACCCTGCGACATAAGAAGAAGCGATGATGAGCCTGGATTCCAACAAATGGCTAGAAGCCATGAAATCCGAGATGGAATCTATGTACCGAAACCAGGTTTGGACCTTGGTGGACTTAACTCACGACCGAAAGTCCGCGGAGAATAAATAGATTTTCAAAAGGAAAACTGATGCTGATGGTAATATAACCGTCTATAAAGCTCGACTTGTCGCAAAAGGGTTTCGACAAATTCAAGGAGATGACTATGATGAGACATTCTCTCCCGTAGCGATGCTAAAGTCAGTTAGGATTATATTAGCAATTTCTGCATATTTCGACTATGAGATATGGCAGATGGATGTCAAAACTACATTCCTTAATGGCAACATTGAAGAAGAGTTGTATATGGTACAACCAAAGGGTTTTGTCGATCCTAAGGATGCTGACAAGGTATGCAAGCTTCAGCGATCCATCTGTGGACTAAAGCAAGCATCCCGGAGTTAGAATCTCTGCTTTGATGAGGTGATCAAAGAGTTTGGATTTATCCAAACTTAGGGAGAGGCTTGTATTTACAAGTGAGTGGGAGCAATGTGGCATTTCTGATATTATATGTGGATGACATATTATTGATCGGAAATGATATAGATATTTTATAGTGTTAAAAGTTATCTAAACAACAAATTTTCAATGAAGGACCTAGGTGAAGCATCATACATGTTAGGCATAAAGATCTATTGGGATAGATCTAGGCGCCTAATAGGGCTATTGCAAAGTACATACCTTGATAAGATTTTAAATAAATTTAAAATGGACAGAAGTAAGAAAGGGTTCTTACCTATGTTGCAAGGCAAGACATTGAGTAACACTCAAAGTTCGGCTATAGAGGAAGAAAGAGAGATAATGTACAAAGTCCCCTATGCTTCAGCCATAGGCTCTATAATGTACTCCATGCTATGTACAAGACCGGATGTGGCACATGCTATTTGTTTAACTAGTAGATACCAATCTGATCCAGGATCGGAACACTAGATAGTGGTCAAGAATATCCTTAAGTACTTGAGAAGAACTAAGGATATGTTTCTCGTGTATGGAGGTGAAGAAGAGCTCGTCGCTAAGTCTTATGTTGACGCTAGCTTCAACACCGATCCGGTTGACTCTAAGTCTCAATCCGGATACGTATTTATCATGAATAGTGGAGAGGGTAGTTGGAAGAGTTCCAAACAACCCGTGGTGGCGGGATCAACAACGGAGGCCGAATTCGGATGAAGGAATTCATAACCGAACTAGGAGTGGTTGCGAGCGCGTTGGACCCAATGGTGATCTATTGTGAAAAAAATGGAGCCATAGCCAATGCCAAAGAACCAAGGTCTCACAAGAATTCCAAACATATTAAGCATTGGTTTCACTCCATCCACAAGCATGTCAAGGATGGAGATATAAAGATTTGTAAAGTACACACGGATCTCAATGTAGCAGATCCATTTACTAAAACTCTCCCTAGAGCAAAACATGATCAACACCAGAACTCCATGGGTGTTAAATTTATCACTATGTAACTAGTTATTGTCTCTAGTGCAAGTGGGAGACTGAAGCGAATATACCCTGAGAGGCAATAATAAAGTGCTTATTATGTATATTCCAAGTATATGACATATGTTTATTTTGCATGATATAATTGTATTAATACGGAAATGTTAATACTTGTGTGTTTAATAAACAAACAAAAAGTTCCTAGTTATGCCTCTCTTATAAACTAGCTCATTGATTAACAAGATGATCAATGTTTCCTGATCATGGACATTGGATGTTGTTAATAACGAGGTCACAACATAATTGGAATGGTGTGATGAACATTCATCCGAAGTATAGCATTACGATCATAGTCATTGAGTTTATATTCCTATAACATCATACAAAGTTGTAACATCCCAACATTTAGGAACTAACAAATGGTAGATTTAGGAAATTGTGCATACACATGCATTCATCTGCAAAATGTGGGTAAATTTTACGCCAAATAAAAACTTAAAGTGATCAGAGTTTCTTTCACTCTCTAAGTGTAGGAATAGCTTTGGAGAGTGATCGTTAAAATTTTGACATGATCTTTATGAATTAGTGTGTTTTGCGGGAAAGAATTTGAATTCAAACTTGAAATTTGAGTTTATATTTTAAAACCTAAGAATTATGATTTAGTAATATTGTTTAATCAAGATATAATATATAGTAAAAAAACTCTAAATAAAGAATACAATTAAGCAAATGAAGATTTATTCCATATCTTTATTCCATAAATAAATTACAAGAAGTAACTCATTAAGACACTAAAGAATCTTTACCATAGTTAAATTACAAAAAGAGGAATATATATCTATTACACATTTCTTACAAAAGAATGAAATAAAAATTACAAAGGATTTTATCAGTCTAAAATAAAACCTATACTAATCTTGAATCTTCAAATATTGTACCTACAACACAAAGAACAAACAAATAGGAAAATGAAGGTTAAGTTATTAATTTTCTCTCAGAAGAGAGTAGTGAGTTGCACTTCTCAACTTTACATTCTTGAGTAAATATTTTAGGGGCAAGTTTCACCAATATGAAAGAATTTAATCTTTCATAATAAATAAGCCATAAGTCAAATGATCACGGGAAGTAAAGGGGCAAGTTTCACCAGTCAGGTAAATAGTAACAAGATTAAAAGGTAGAACACCTCATTGAGCATATCCACAACCATGCAGCAGACACACAAGTAGCTCAATCACCTAACTGCATGGGTGTGTTGTCGACACAACCACAGCTGTTCAAACAAGTAAAAGGACCAAGTACAGCCGTGGGCAAGCACTAGAGCACCCCTCCATTGCTCACACCACACAAGAACAACCAACTTAGCCAAAGCCAAGCAAACCAGCCAATAAAACCTCACACCAGATCAAAGCAAACATCACCAGATGGTGACATAAGGAGGGGGAGAATCAGGTGGACAGCAAGGCCAAGCTCACAAGAGCTAGGAGGAGCAGGATTGATCAAGGCCAAGCATAGGAACCAGGGGAAACAAGAACAACATCAGGAGGTGAAGGATTGGATCAGGCCAGCAACACCACCAGAACATCAAGCCACCACAATCATTAACTTTTGTGGTGAGTGTCATAAACATCCACATGATATGTTCATCTTATCCAAATAGAAAACATGTGTTGTTTCCTAAAAAAACCTCTCAGTGATCACCCAAGTGGGGTGAACCTATCCTAGAGGTTTTAAATATAAAGGTCTGAACCAAACTCTACCAAACACACCAAAATCTCTGACCAGCCTCATAGATTTGGTGATACCAAAAAGGAAACTTATATGTTCCATCATTTATTCTTATAAAATCTGGGCACATATCCAAGAAAGAGTAGCACCTCAGATCTTATAAGCTGCAAATAAATCAATTAACTTAACCAACTAGGATCCAAGATCCAGTAAGAAACTATGCTGCCCTAGTCAATTTTGAAAGTGACAGCAACATAGGAACTTAGTTCCTAGAGACTCAGACCAGCATCATGGGAATAAACATTAAGTGAACCTTCCAACTTATTATTATTAAGCATCTATCAAGTCTCAATTACTGACCATAAGTAAAGCCAGCAACAAGATCAACTTGTGTGCCATTCTAAGATGGTTTCACAAGAAATGATCCTACAGCTAAGCCAACCATATATTCTAGCATTCATAAATAAACCAGTGGGACAATATATATCATTTCCGTGAGATATACTCAGATCATTTAATTTATCCAAAGAATCATTAGACTCTACTAATCAAGTTCAGTCTATGGATAAACATATAAGCCAACACTTACTGATGCAGTGAATCATCACTGACAGTGATACTGTTAGTATCAAGACACTGACAGAAGATGAACATACCAAGTAACAACATCACCAATCAGAGACAAAGCTATGAACCACTAGCATTAGATCCAACATTAGCCTCAGACCAAAAAAATCATCACATAATCAAAGGATGACAACAAGCACTGAGGTGCGGAGAACACAATCTTCACTGAGCATCACTACCAGATCATAGCATCAATTTACAAGGACACAGGGATTGAACCCTAGGACTAGAACAAACCATAATGGAGGATAAACCACTAGTTACACATGGAGGCACTCGAAGTAAATAGAGGCATAGGAAATCCCAGAGACATAACTCACTGGTGGTCCTCGCTGAAGGATTGAAGAGGAAGCAAAGGAGCCGACGAGCTCGTGGTGGCACGGGGAGCACCGCAGAGGGCGCTGCAACCCGCACCAGCCATGGCGGCGGCCACAGCAGCGAACGCGCACCACACACCACAGCGGGAGGATCAGCGGCGGCGCTAGCAGCACCACCCCAAACTATAGGGTTCGGTAAATGGGCTAGCCTGGCCACGGGAGGGCCCCAGGATCAAACCAAGGCAGAGCAGATGAAGGAGCATGGTCGACAACCTCGCCCTGCACCATGGCAGCGGCCAGGAGGACCACGACGGCGGGCAGAGCACGGCGGCGGCACCAGCGACCACAGGGTCGAGGAGGAGAGGAAGTGAGGTCGAGAGAGAGAGAGAGAGACAGAGAGAGAAAGAGGGAATAGGCTAATAGGGCCAGAGCCCTTCGGGGTGCCCTTTTGGTCAAGTCACTTGGGACAAATTGTCCCAATAAGCCTAATAGGACTAGCCCAAAACATAAAAATAAAAAGTTTTAATAATTAATAAAAGCCCAAAAAACCCTAGAGTTAAAAAAATTCTAGAAAATAAAAAAGAAATCTAAATATTGTAAATAAAATATTTCTGAATTTATTATAAACCAACTTATTTAATTAAATTAAGAAATAATTTCAATCTATATTATTTTTTAGTCAAGAATTTTACCATATATTTATTCCTTATAGAATTTTATAAAATTAAAGAAAGAGGATAAAAGTAAATAAAAATCACTTTTATTATATATTATTGTAGTTTTTAAAAAAATACTAAATAAATGTTTAGACATATAAAAATAAATTCTTTTATTTAAATGTTGAAAGAATTATTAAATAAATAAATACAAGAATTTATATTAAATAAATTATTACCTTATAAAATGGCAAATATGATATTCAATAAATATTAAATATTATTTTAAAAATGAAATCCTTTATTACTGGAACTAAAATAATGGGTAAAACTCACAAAGAAAATAAATGATAAATAGTTCATTACATTACTATGCATATTCATTTTGCTTATTGTCCTTACTAGGCAATAATGATGTTTTGTAGACATAGAAGCTCAAGGTCCAGTGCAAGCATCCGACTTCACTACCTTGGAATCACAAGGCAAGTTCATCACTTGCTCATGTCCTTTGACGAGTCTTTATCAAAGTATTTGTAAATTGTGTGTTATCATCTATATTTCAAAGAAAGAAAATATTATTTTCTCAAGTAAATAAATTTTTGATATCATCCTAAGTGATGATATAATGGAGCAATAGAACTTAGGTTTCTATTTTCAACAATGGTGATCAACTAGGAACTTAACAACCCATGACATCAGTGATTCTAGCGTAGTATATAACGCGTTAGCCATGAGATTTGAAATGGGACAGAGAAGTCAGTTGTATCCTTTTCCTTTCGTATGGAGGCAAGACTATTGTAACATCCCAAAAATATTGAACAATGATTATCCAATTCCAATCACCAAAAATTAGGGTTAACAAAAACTTTTGTTAATTAAGATCATATGAAGGCATGTGTGAATGTGAGGATTGTATGAATGCATGAATCGACTTGTGTGATTGATGTAAATAGCAAGGAATGGTTTAACAATGAAAACAACATCATCTAAAACATTTCCAAGAAGAAACAAATCAAGAGAAAATCAAAAACAAATCAAATAAGCAAATGGTCATTTTTGCCAATCTTGCTCACTAGGCCACTTTGAGTGTTTCTAGTCCAAGATTTCAAACAGAAACATTTCCATTTCTTTTCACATCTTGCTATACCAAGTAAAATTGAATCAAAGACCACCTTTCAAACTTACAGAAACATTTGGAAACTTGATTCAAATGACATTTCAAAATTGAATCTTTAACATATGTGAAGATCACGCATTTTCAAAATCCAACCAAACCAGTGCACCTTGACCAATCCAATTGACCAGAGACTCCCTAGTATATAACTAGCACACCCCCAAAGTTTGAATCAAAAATTAAAATTTGAATCTCTTTCGGCTAATTCATCAAACACCTTGCAAAAACCAAAGCAACAAACATTCAACACTCTAGTGAGCAGTGATTCTGGCCTAACCTGTTCCCTCTCTGGTTCACAGCAAGCTATTAGTAGATCATCTAGCCCATTTAACAAGCTTTAGCACCACTATGAGCTTGCCATACCCATCAATGGTGACCATGCCGAGCTCACCTTGCCACCCCTCAGTCGATAGTAAGCTAGAAGCTTCTCTAGCCTCGCCAACCTTGTCTAGAAGGCACTCCACCACCCACCGCCACCCCATGTCCAAGCCTCGAGCGCAGCCAGCCCCTGGACCACACAGCTCGAGCGTTCCCAGCCTCTCTGCGAGCATGCCAAGAGCGCGCGAGAGCGCCGCACGCGACACATGCCCACAGAACGCGCGTTGCCCTCTCTGCGTGCAAGCAGGATTGCCACCACACCAGGAACACCCCAAACATGCCCGTTCGTCGTTGCGCGACCAAGAGAACCCGTGCACCATTAAAACTTCCATCGGACCCACCCAGAGCGTCGACGTGTTCCGACCATCTCGCACCGCCCCACGCCACGTAACCATGCCGTTGAGATTCGCCACGGAGCACAAAATCATCCCCTACGTTTGCCCATGCCCGTAGCTCACTGTGACGATGACAACGGCGAGCTCCACCCGCGCCATTAGGTCCCCTCGATGCACTATAAATAGAGGCCACCCCCGCTCGATTTATTCACACCATATCACTCTCCTTGACGAGGTTTAATCTCGTCAATGCCCATTGTTATGGACTTGGGTTTTGGAGAAGATGGGGATGCTGGAGATCATGGCATGGTTAACAGACAAGCAACCAGGGGACACGAGATTTACCCAGGTTTAGGCCCCCGGAGGGAAAACCCTACTCCTGCTTGTCTGCTCTTGATTACGGCGGAACCGAAGGTTACAGGGTGCGCAGATTCGATCTGGCGTGGATGCGTGTGCGAAAGTATGAGTCGAGTTATCTAGATTTGTAGATCTGTTGTGGTCTAGTCTATCGGAGGTTATGGCGTGTGTAAGTCGTGCCCTCCTCGTTGGACCCTCCTAGCCTTTATATATGGCGAGGCTAGGTCTCGGGTGCCAATACGAGTAGGTTACAAGTTGTATTCAAATCTAGTCTTGAGGTTTCCTTGTCTTGTGCGCTTGAGAGTCCGTGTCCATATGGGCTTCATAGAAGCCGAAACGTCATAGGCGTCATGGACCCTGGCAGGTCGTCGAGTGGGCCTTCCGTCGGGATGGACCAGGTATACTAACATCGGGTACCTGTAGGGCATATCCATGTCAGTAGCCCCCGAGTCTCCATCCGAAACATAGATTTGGGTGGAGACTTAGTTGTCTTGAACCTTGTATTTGGATGTCGGAGTCGAAAGTTGTGTCGAGTGCGAAGAACTTCACCCGAAAGTTCATCGGGTCAGCTGAATTTGTTCGGCTGTTGTAAAGGAATCGACATCATGGAAGTAGTCAACACAATGGACTATAGGGTGCGCGACCAGCGCTCCCTATGGGAGTAGCCCCCGAGTGTCTGTTCGAGTATAGACTCGAGCAGAGACTTTAATTCAGCCGTTATTTGCTTCAGGTCCGTAGGACACATTTTTTTTCGGATGCTTGAATCAATCCTCCCTATGGGAGTAGCCCCCGAGTCCGTAGTGGAGTCGTAGACTCGGCGTAGGACTCGAAGATCTTGTGTGTGCGACCAGCGCTCCAGTTTGGAGTAGCCCCCGACTATCTGGCAGAGTCTTAGACTCGGGCAGAGACTCAAGTCTTGTATCGTGTAGTTGTAGTAGGCAATCTCTTGGGCGTACCGCTGACCCGGAAGTACATCGGGTGCGCGACCAGCGCTCCTGATAGGAGTAGCCCCCGAGTGTCTAGTCGAGTCGCGGACTTGAGTGGAGACTCATGCGAGGAGAAACCACTGACCCGGAAGTGCATCGAGTCAACGTCTCAGGCATAAGGAGACATGAGTCAACATAGCGGAGTGATGCGACATTTTAGCCGGAAGGACTCGACGTTGCGGGTGAAGTCGACGCCGTTTCGTCTATCGGGTGCGCGGCCAGCGCCGCGTCTGTGTAGCATCGGGCGATGTAACCATCCGAGGAGTGACTCGACTCGGGTCTTGAGCTTATGGCGTAGCCAGTTGTTTCGTCGACTCCTGTTGGAGGACCTGATAGAATATCTCGGCGCAGTCGACATCATTATAAGATGTAGAAAACATTAAGAATTATGAAGTACCTGTATCTTGTAAATAATATTTGCCTTTCGGCTTGTACAGTAAGATTCTGGTGCCGATCGAGTCGACACTGTTGCACTGTATGCTAGGCCTTTTCGTTAGCCTGATTACCCTTAGTATCAGTACCTTGTCGAGGCACTCGGAGTTCAAGGATTCGACGATCAGGCAGAATCAACTACTCGGGCTGTCGCGTTCGAGGTGCTCGAGTGCGTGGAGCCGATGGCACATTAGGTTACTCGAAGAGGACGCAGCCCCCGAGTGTTTCGAGTGCGAGTTAGAAATAAAATAATCAACTCTGAGTAGAGGGAACCTTAGCTTTGTTGGTTGTCGTGGCGAAGTTAACGCGGTAGCGAGTCATGCGGTGGAAGAGGTAACCGCGGCCAATTGACGAGGTTTAATCTCGTCAATGCCCATTGTTATGGACTTGGGTTTTGGAGAAGATGGGGATGCTGGAGATCGTGGCACGGTTAACAGACAAGCAACCAGGGGACACAAGATTTACCCAGGTTCAGGCCCCCGGAGGGAAAACCCTACTCCTGCTTGTCTGCTCTTGATTACGGCGGAACTGAAGGTTACAGGGTGCGCAGATTCGATCTGGCGTGGATGCGTGTGCGAAAGTATGAGTCGAGTTATCTAGATCTGTAGATCTGTTGTGGTCTAGTCTATCGGAGGTTATGGCGTGTGTAAGTCGTGCCCTCCTCGTTGGACCCTCCTAGCCTTTATATATGGGGAGGCTAGGTCTCGGGTGCCAATACGAGTAGGTTACAAGTTGTATTCAAACTCTAGTCTTGAGGTTTCCTTGTCTTGTGTGCTTGAGAGTCCATGTCCATATGGGCTTCATAGCAGCCGAAACGTCATAGGCGTCATGGACCCTGGCAAGTCGTCGAGTGGGCCTTCCGTCGGGATGGACCAGGTATACTAACATCGGGTACCCGTAGGGCATATCCATGTCACTCCTCTCTCTCAGAACCACCCCACTCATTCCCGGAGCAAGGCAAGCAGCAGGCCGCCGGAATTTGGTCGGAGTCCGCCGCGGAGGAGGAAGAAGGGAGCTAGCGATTGGAGACGCCCTAGGAGAAGCCGCCGGTACCAGGAGGTTCGCCGTTATCGACTTCATCATTCGCCCCCATCGGCGACCCTCGCCTAAGCCCCGGTGAGCCCCCGTAGACCCCCACTGGCCGCGCTAGGGTTCTGTCTTGCTGGAGTTGCCCGACGGAGACGATTTCTCTCAGTCATTGGATTAGATTTTGATCGCACGGCCTAGAATGCCCTGTACCGCTTCGCACCCCTTTCTCACGGACTGGTGGGGACATTCACTAAAACCCACCCGTGCGTGCACTGTGCACCGTGGGCCAGCCCAGTTAACATCCCGCGCGACCCAGTAATTCAAATTTAGGTTTATTCTTTTAGTTTCAAACTCAGTTCTGTACCTAGATTCAAAAAGCAACCCATCTCGATTCACTGAACCAAAATGCATGAAACCAATTTTGTTAGAAAGGTACTGGAATCCTTAATCTAAGACCGTTTGATTCAAGTCATTTGGAATTGTAGATCACCTATAGTATAACTAACAAGGCAGAAGCTTTTCTGCATTCAAACATTTTTCAAAATTCAACCACAAAAGCTTTTGAGTTGATTCCAACTCTCAAAAATCACATTTAACAAGACTTTTCAGAATATATATATATAAAAATATATAGGTTTACTTGTAGAAATAATGGACAAGCAATAAAAGAATGCCTCATAGGCCATTTTAGTCACTTTATTTAATTAAAATAAAAGGGTTAAACCTTATTAAATTGTGACACCACTTTGAATCACATTCCCATGTACTGAAATGTGTGGTGATCACATGTGTCAACATGATCCCATGTTTTAGTTGGACAATATTAATTCTTAAGTAGTTTTTCAATGAGTAGGAATTACTTTGCTAAAATAAAGGAAATAAAATTATTTGCCTTAATCTTTGTAATGCTAGTGATGATCCTAGATCATCTAGTGTGAACCTTGGTGTGATAAATAAAGTTAGTTAAGTATTGTTTGTTGATTGTGTACCTCGTATTTATTTATAGACGCTAGTACTGATCAAGGATACGAGGAGGAAGGAGAATACTACGAGGAAGAAGCCGAGGATAACTTCAACCACTGCTCTGCACAAGGCAAGCTTATACTAATATCTTAGTGTAACATCCCGAATTTTTTCCTAAATTTGGAATGATAAAATAAAATTATTAAGTTGATTGGATTGCTTAATCTTGTTGAAATTTTGAATGAAAAGAAACTTTTGTTGATGATTGATATTTTACTAAACCACAGTAAAAGAAGAGGATTACTATGACTAACAAGTTTTGAACAAACCCAAGACAATTGTTTGATTTCTCATCCGTGAACCTTCCATTAATACAAGTTCTTAAGTTAAATCACCGTTTGCAAACCCTATTTTGAAATTACTGAAAATACTCCTACAAGACTACAAACAAGGTATTATGAATCCATTTGTTTAAATATGAAAAATATTTCTATAAAGTGTCCTATGATGATCTACAGAATTTTAAAAAAATTTGGAGACAAGAATCAACTCATTTGGAGATCATATGAAAAAGATATAAAGTAAATAAGGAAATAGAAAAGGAGAATAGAATAAACAAAAAAAAACTAAACCTAACCGCTAACGGACCGAGCGGCCCAGCATCCCACCTCTCCCTTCTCTTCCCTACTGCCGCGAGCAGCACGCAGTGCGCCAGCCGTGCCAACGGGCCGGCCCAACACTAGCCCGCCTCCTCTCCCGCGGCCGCTCACGCGTGGACCCCACATGTCATATCCCTCCTCCGGTTAGAGACCTTGACGCGAACGCCGCCGCTCCCGAACGGAATTCCCACGAATTTTGCCGATTTCCGCGCAAATCCTTGCCCCCTTCTGCACGAATCCGCCCCCATATAAATCCTCTAACCCCGCAGATTTTTCCCTTTTGAAACACCCCCGAAAACCCTAGCCTTGAGCCGTTTCGGATATCGCCGATGCCGCGCCATTGTTGCTCACGGGAGCTCGAGGTAGAGCACGGTTTGGTCCACCCCGTGCCCTGTTCTTTCCCTAGATCCCTTCCCCTTGGAGCATCGCTTCACCCTGTTTTGTTTCCCCTCCCACAGGAACACCGTAGGCCGCCGAATTCGTTGCCGGAGTACCACAGGCGCCATGGAGCTCCATCCGACCGACTCAGTTGCTGGAGGAAGCAAGGGAAGTCACTGAGGGTACCCGCGAGATCATGTTAACGCGACGCACCCCGTCATCCACTCCGACGTCCTGGGAACTCACCGGAGCACTGCCTAACGTCGCCATCTGAGCCGCTCGCCGTCGACCGGGCCGGTGAGCCAGCAGGGTTGGTTCCCATCCATCGGATCTAAGATGGACGCTCTAGATTAGATCGAGGCCCAACCGGTATCCTCCAATCAGGGTGTGCCATGTGTCGCCCAGTCAGCAAGTTCTGTCACCGCCCCGTCATCGCTGCGTTAGCCCAGGTCAGCGCCCAGTCAGCGCGAGTTATTTGATTTTAATATTTAAAATAGCCAGAATTATGTCCAATCTTGTAAAATTCATATAAAATTGAATACATGTCCAAAAATTATAAATAATATATGGTTGGATTCATAAAATTGTGTCGAACAATAATACGAGAATAGATATAACTTTTACAGTACATATTTACTGTAATAAATTAAATGGTTTAATGAGCTTTTTAGACATAATAAATCATAGTAAATTATCTGTAGATCCTAAAAATACAAATAAAGTGTCTATGGATTCATAATTTCATATAAAACATTAATATGCTGTTAGATCCAAATTTTGCAGTGTAAAATTGCTGTAGTGATTTAAATAGTTTTAATGGACTTTTAGAGTATTAAATTCATAGTAAATAATTTATAACTCAGAAAAATATGAATAATCTGTCTCTGGAATCACATTATCATGTAGATTACAGATCTGTATTTAGTTTGAATTTTAGACAACAAAAAATGTTTAAATGATTTAAACTCCATTAAACACTATTTAAATCATAAGAAAAGATTTATAACTCCGATTAAGTTGAATCCAATTGCTACTGGTTCGTATTAATGCCCTCTATCCAGTACACTTTAGATACAAATTTAATACGGCAATTAGTACAGAAGTTTCAACAGAACTATCAAAACCCTTATATTGGCAAGTAATTATTAATAACAAGTACCCTATTGCATTAAATGAACTCATACATGCATCATATGATATATTAATATTCATAAAACTAATTATACCCATTGTGTAATGTTAAATCGTCATGCATGTTTTCGATCATCCTTGTTGTGTTTGCTATGTTTGCAATTGTTTTGATTGGAACTACCTTGTCCTCGTATTAGAATGTTCGGAGAGTGCGATTGCTGCGAAGAAATACAATCTAACACTCTTATTATCAACATAAGGCAAGTTACACCACTTGTTCATAATTTTTGTCCCAGTTTTGATTCTATGCATGTGGTCTTCAAAATTCTGTAGTATGCATGTGTAGGATGTTCTAGTAGAATTTTTCCTTAGTATTATTTTGCAAGTGCGATGATTTTGTAGTATGCCATGAGTAGCTCTATACTTAGTATTTTCCCACTCCTAATAGGTTACCCCTGTTTTTGCGAAGTATTGCTTGCTATGCTATTTATACAAAGTACCGTTGGGGGGTTCGAAAGACAAAGAATTTTTCTAAGTAAAGGCTCTCTAGAGCAAACTTTCTTCTCAAATCCACTTCAAAATAAAACTAAGTTTTCTTCTGGGCGGAATGGTTGTCGGGTCAACGAGTGAGATTTTGGTGGAGGACGGCCGCCCAGGAATCAAAGAAGTCTGCCATGTTTCAGAATTCAAAAGCTTCCAGTGCAACCACAATACATTATGGGCTCTGTCTTGGCCTAGTACTTAGTGGCAAACCTCACCTGGTTACCAACATTTGGAGGTTCTTGGCACGGTTGGATCCAGAAGGTAGAGGGGCTACTAAGGTAAAGCCTCGCCATGGTCTTGTCTGCTAAAGGACTTGATCCTGGATTGTGGGTAAAGTGCACAAACTCTCGAGAGTATTGCAATTTGATCGATCAGCCGTGTTCACGGTAACAGAACTACAATGAGCGTCTGAAGGATGGAGCCTCTAAAGGATCTTCCTCTCTCTTTCCTAAAACAAAGTTTTGAAACCCCATGGCGTGCGTAATATCGCCAATGGGTGGGATTTTGGGAAACTTGGTGTGTAATATCCAAGTGACGCTTGGTGCGTAATATCCAAGTGTTTGGTTGTTTGGACACTTGGTGCGTAATATCCTCGTGTGCCACTCGACCTTATTTTATCTAAGCAAATGTTTAAAAAGTAGAACAATCCTCTCTTCTTCTCTCTACTTAAGAAAAACTAGCTCCGAGCAAATGAACTCTACAGCCTAAACTAGCCTTGCATGTAGAGATAGTCTTTCTTTCCTTGGTGTAATTTGCCAATACATTCAAAGTATTGACCCAACTTGTTGGCTGCACGTTTCATGTGCAGAATTTTGGAGATCGTTGAAAGGTGCGCTAGGATCGCGGGTCTTCACTCAACCTGCCTGTGGCATTGATGGCACTCCAAGTTGTATTTATATCACTTCTATTGTAATAATGTAAACTCTGGATTATTCGATTCATGTAATAAAGACTTGTGTTTTACATGATATTTCATCGACTGTGAGTGCTAGCTATTGATCCAGGGACTAGCATGTTAATCATAGGGACTTAGGATCCTTACCGATCTGAGGTCACTACACTTAGCAAGCCTATACTTGAAATATTGCAAGCCTCACTATACAAGTTGACTTAGCAAGTTACTATTATCTTAGCAAGCTAAACCATGCAAGTTTTACATGCAAGCTTACACCACTTGATACCCAATCCCTGTTTTATTTACAAGCTTAATAATTTTATTTCTTTATCAAAGTTTCTCTTAGAGTTTACTTAGTGACTTGTAGACTTTATAAAGATATTTAAAGGTAACATAAAGAACATAAAACTTAGACTAAGTTAGATAATATTGATGTCATCCAGAGGCATGAAATTGAACTTAGATAAGCTACACTTGTTTACCACCCCTCATTAGTATTTACCCCCACTTGTAGATGCTAGTGCTAAGCATAAAACTTGATCAATTTACATGGGAATACTTGGTGAAAATGGTTATGAAAACCTTCGAATGAGGAGTCATTCTAGTGAAATGTTTTGACATGTGTTCTTGAACACCAGATGATTTTGATGATGAAAATGTTAAGGCATGAGCCTTAGCTCTTTATAAAGCTGATGGTTGTCTGTATGCGATACCATTCCAATTTTACCGTACAACCACAATACCCGAAATTTGGGTAGGGCTTGACTGGAAATTTATATACCTTAGGATGGGTTCCCTTGCGGCCACTGTTTGAGCTGAGGCTACCTTGTGAAGATTGTCCACCTGTGCAGTTCCCAAGATGACAGTTGGTCATGGTTGGGAGGCCAAACTCACAGGAGAGGTGCCTATACTAGGGCGTGTAATTGAAAGGTTAGGATTGATTATTCGCGTACTGAATATGGTGAATTCAGGATTGTTCCTGGCGGATGTATCGAATGTTGTGGTGAAAGTGTACCACCTCTCCAGAGTGTCAAACTATTCGAATAGTCGCGTCCGTGGTTATGGACAGTTGGAGTGGCCATAATATTCCGTCGTTAGATGTTTTCAAAATGACTTATGAAATGATTCATGACTTTGACTTGACCACAACAGGTTTGTGATATGAAACTCAAGTTCCCACTTAGGTGTTATAAAACTTTTCAACTAGCTTTCTTTGCGTCTGAACTCAAGTAGAGGTAAATCTGGCTTTTTGCAAAACAACCTAGAGCCTAGTATTTCCTACTCAAAACCCCTTCACTTGTTAGTATTAGTTTGCAAGTACTTAAAGAGTACTCATGGCTTTGTCATTGGCTATTCCCGTGCCAGACTATGAAGAGGACTATTAGGAAGACGGACAGCAGGAAGGTTACGACAACTAGGATCATCTACCATCGTCAGCATTGCTTGTGACCATGAAGATGGAGCCTCGCCTATGCTATCTTTATTATTACGTTATTCCGCTGCTTGATTTGTATTAATACTGTATCATGTGATACTTTATTTGTTGTAAGACCTTATGTATGGTTTGTAATGGATGATGTACTGTGATATCCAATCTGTTCTGTCTCGCAAAAATGGTAATCCTGGGATTGCGATGTATGACATAACAGACATCTGGAATTAAAAATCCGGGTGTTGACAAGTTGGTATCAGAGCCAGGTTGACGATAGGACACCCTAGTTTAGAATGGATGTTTGAATCAAAAACTTAGTTTCAAAACCAAGGAAATGAGTATTTATGAAAACTTATTCTCATTCTTATCACTTAGACTCTTTCACGAAAATTCATGTTCCTCAAAAATTCTTGCAAACTTAAATAAAATTTGACACACTTGATCACTCTACTAATTGACACATCCTATATTCATATAGATGGACATGAAGTATAGAAAATTTTATCAGTTGGGGAATGGAGGAGACCTCATCTTTGAGCGTGACTTGGACCAGCTGTCGGAGATGCTGGAGCGTCCGCACCCCGAGTTCTTTGGATCTCAGCTCAACGATCTGGAAGGATAGGAGTTGCAATGGCTAGTTTTTGCAAGTCTTCGGGGAAAGATTGAAGCCCCCACATCAGAGGGAATTCAGTTCACCTTGAGAGAGAACAAATGGCTCGATGGACTTGCCAGGGCCATGCAGGAAGATCTTGCCCGTCTGTGTGGACAGAGTATCAATCAAATCAAGGGTACCCACTTTGAGTTCTACCCAAGGAGTGATGTTAAGGGATAGCCACTGGAGGCCCCGTATGACCATGAGCTGAAGACTCAATTGGACCACCTCAGCTTCATGATGTATGATCGTCAGAAGGAGTAGACAATGCCCGCTCATACGCCAACCACAAGTATGCCATCGCTGCCAAGAAGGATCAGACCATTGCCATTCTAGTGAAGGATCACCAATCTCATCGCCGTCATCTCGATAAGAAGGAGCGCATCATTGCATGTCTTCACCGCAGGATCATAGAGTTGGAGGATACTGTCCACGAGAGAGACATGCATCTAGAGGAGATGGAGAATGCCGGGGAAGACCTTCGTGGAGACCCCTACTACTATCTCAGTGATGATGATGACTCTCTGGAGGACCAGGCCATGGACTTCTTCACCGATGGGGATGACTTCGCCTTCATTAATGATGATGATGACGAGGATGATGAGGACACCGACTCCGAGGAGTAGTAGCACTTGAGCACTAGCGTTAGTGAGTTGTATCCGGTCCCACTATACCGTAGTTTCACAAAATGGTTTTTAAAACCATCTGTTTTCTTTGTTGTGGTGTGTGTTTGTATCGTGTGCTATGAATGAATGAATGAAAATCAAGTTGCTAGAAAAACCTGAGTCAAACTTTTAAAACTATTCAAACACAAAACCCTGAACCTTAGAAATTTCCCCCTTTTCTCATGATCTATCTCAATCTCCAGATGCCTCGCGGAGGAAGCACTTCATCCTCGGACCCGATGTTGCAAATCTTGCAAATTATGGTTTCTGACCGCGAAGCTGAAAGAGCCGAACGTCAAGCAAACTTAGCCACCCTTCAGCAGATAGATCAGATGGCCAATAACAATCAAGGCCATGGAAATCAGGACAACCATGGGTCCAAGCTCAAGAATTTACAGAACACCAATCCACCTATATTCACTATGTCTGAAGAGCCCCTCGATGCCGATGATTGGCTGCAAACCATGGAGAACAACTTGTAAGTTGCCAGAGTGGAAGCTAACAAGAAAGTATTGTTTGCCACCCACTATCTGGCTAGAGATGCAAGAGCATGGTGGAACAGCGTTCACGCCATAAATGGAGGTCAAATGATTACTTGGGAAGAGTTCAAAATGAAGTTCAGCATAACCCATGTGCCAACAGGTTTGATCAAGATTATGAGAGATGAATTCAGAGAACTGAAGCAAGGAAGAATGACCGTAGTGGAGTACCGTGAATTTTTTTTTCATTGGCTAGGTATGCACCGGATGAGATAGATACTGAAGACAATAAGAAGGAGAGATTCCTGAATGGTCTGCACGATGAGATGCAGACAGTGTTTGTCAACGTCCCATTTGTTGATATTGAAGCCTTAGTGGACTCTGCCATTCAGATGGAAGGCAAGATCAACCAAGCTAATGAGAACCGCAAACGTCGCATGATGCATCAACCCGGAACCCACCACACACCAAAGTATCGCCCCAACCCATCTCTAGGATTTGCCCCAAGAACCAATAGACCCACGATGAACCATCCAACCTATCCCAACCGTGGAAACCCAAGGCCCGGAGGAAATCACAACAACAACCCCGGCAACCCCAGCAATTTCAACCGTGCACCGCCTAAGTTCAACAACAATAATGCATCCACAAACACCAACACTGTCCCAAGGACTGGAAGCAATGTTGTGCCTGTTGCAGCAAAAGACAAGTCTCAGGTGACTTGTTATGAATGTGGAACCAAGGGTCACTATTCCAATGAGTGCCCCAAGAAGATTGCCGCAGCCCCCAATACAAATGCCCTAGCTCGGCAGTAGCGTCGTGTTTAGCCTGGAAGGAGGTTTGCCCCAGGGAATTCTCTCAACCGCAATGGCCGTCTCTTTCTCATGCATGCTGAAGAAGCCCAAGAAGCACTAGATGTCGTGCTGGGTATGTTTTCTGTTAACTCATTACTTGCAAGAGTGTTGTTTGATTCTAGAGCATCGCACTCGTTTTGTTACTGAAGAATTTGCATGCACTAGTAAGATTCAACACACCAAATTGAAGCATGTTATGATTGTTCAAATACCTGGTTCAACCACCAAAGCTAGACAAATTTGCAAGGCCGTGCCTACCCGAATCCATGGCATAGAATTTTATGCTAATCTAATAGTAGCCGGAACTAAAGGTTTGGAAGTAGTACTAGGAATGGATTGGATGTCAAAACATAAAGGATTAATCGACTGTCCCAAGAAATCCATAACCATGACCAGTACAACCAGAATATCAGTCGAGCATGTATCTGAAACCTTGCCCCGTCAATTCAAATGCAACAAGAGTACAACAACCAACCATTGACCAAGTCAGAATAGTATGTGAATACCCCGATGTATTTCTAGATGTTTTGCCGGTATGCCTCCAGATTGGGATATCAAGTTTATCATTGAACTAATCCCTGGAACCGGACCCATAGCGCAGAGACCATATAGTATGAACCCATCTGAATTACTGGAGCTGAAGAAACAACTGGATACTATGCTAGAGATAGGATTGATCCAACCAAGTGCGTCGCCATGGAGACCACTGATGACCCACAAGTTTAGGGGGGGTATCATAGTACTTTCGATAAATAGGAGTGTCGATCCCAACGACGAGCATAAGGTGCTGAACAGTGGTATGGAGCAAGAAATCCCTGTGAATACTTAGCAAACGTATTTTTAGTGGTTTTCTAACAAGGCAACAAAACAAGGTGCAAGTAACAAAAGTAACAAACAAACAGAGCAAGTAGCCCAATCATTTCTTAGCAAAGGACAAGCCGGTGGAAATACATATAAGGACCAAACATTCTCGAGGAAACATGGGTCTGTCAAGTGCTTTCGCTTCAAATAGCTGAGTACTCTTCTCTGGTGTTGTAAGTGTTGTGTGGCTGAACTTGTGCTAATGTACAGAGCGTACTTGGAATAATACATACTTGTGATTAAACCCCCTGCAAACATCCATAACTACAGGAAAGTAATTAAGATATAAATCTAGCCACAGCCTTAAACTTTGATATCCTACGCTCCCTTTTGCAAAGGTGTCCTAACGGGGGTTCAGGTTTCTGTCACTCCGACAACCCCACAATTAGTAGCCAAATACACAATGCATCCCTGGTGAAGTGTCATGTAGTCGACGTTCACATGACACCACTAGAAGAATAGCACCACAACTTAAATACTAAACCATTGAATAATAACTCATCACAGATTCACTACTAACAACATGACTTCTCCCATGACCTCGAGAACTAAACGAACTACTCACAAGACATCATATGGATCAAGATCAAAGATGATATGATAATGGATAACAATCCGAACATAAACAATAATCCAATGGTTCCACTGACAAGCATCAACTACAATAGTAATTAACACCGGGAAAGTTTCCCCTAATGAACTAAAGCAATATCCAACACAATTGCTACAGCAGGACGGAGTGGTGATGATGGTGCTGGTGGAGATGATGGTGTGGATGATGATAATGATCCCGATGAATCCTAGCTTGATGACGGTGTTGATGGCGACGGTCTCCCCTCTCCGGGAAGGAACTCCCCTGACAGAAATCTATCTGCCGGAGAGATCTTTCTCGGTGTTTTCCGCCCCCAGAGGCGACGGAAATCTATCTGTGGTCTCTCCACTAAGCTTAGGGTTCCGTAGGGAAGATATAGGCGAAGGGGCGGAGTCGGAGGTCGGGTAGGTGGGCCACAACTGCCCTAGGCGCGGGGTCAGGTGGGCCCGCGCCTAGGGGCGGGTGTGCGCCCCCTAAGGCCCTTCTTCGTCCCTCCTTCTGGCTCCCTCATTCTTCTGGAGAAATAATATGTTTCCATATTTTTTGGTATTTTTCCGATCTTTGCGAAATTGCACCGAAACGCCTTCTTTTCCATCAGAATCCAGACTCCGGCAGTCCAACCTCTAAGAATCATCCAACATGCATACACATATGAAAAAGCTATAATTAATACCTCATAATAAGACACATATCAATGAATAGAGGTGAATTATGATATAGAATGGTGATGCAAATTGGGCATATAAATTCCCCCAAGCTTAGACTTCACTTGTCCCCAAGCGAAAACTGATCTCGGTAAACATGTCCACAGGTTTATGGAGTGAATTGTCGATAAAAGAATACGAACAAGAAGAATCAAACTTACCATTGCACAACTCATAGAAGAAAGCAACTCACCATTATATAAGTTAGCTTGCAACCAAGTACAACATTCATAATAGAGATGCATGGAAATGGAAAACTTGTTATTGGTCAGAGAACACCTGGCAAACAGTTTCACAAAAGCTTTTTGTAGAAGTTTCAAAACAGGAGGAGTCTTTGCTCAAAAAGGTTTTACACAAGTGAAGGCTTTCAAAGTAATACTCAATAGATAAGAGTTTTGTGCAAACAAGGAAGATAAAGAACATGATTGAATAAATCACCATATGAATTCTTCAAACACAACAACTGAAATGCTTGCTGGAGATAGAGAGGAAGTAGGTTTACTGACTCAACTAGTAACTAGGAGAAAGGTCCCTTCATAGAGGGTAGCAGGTATTACAAGTCATAAAAAGCTTCCAAAAGATTATGGTACTTACTAGCTTCGAGCCCTCATTGCCCCTATCATAAGCATATTGATATGATTAAGCTTAAAGTGAACAAAGATGGAGTATATGCTAGAAGAAGTATAAGTTGGCAATCTCATGTCCCTTGAATATTAGGGCCACTCCTCATGCTACTCAACTTTGGTCACAGGTAAGTTCTTGTCATTGTAAGTATTTGCATATCATTGAGAACTGCCAACGGGGTACCCCTTGCACATGGTACAGGAGCTTTCCCATAACCAAAATGACAATTCAAGCAGACAATGAGCATCTCAGCGATCTTTTTATTTACTATGTGCATAGCTTTTTATTGAGGATGTTTCATAGATGACTCACTATGGTGATGCTGCAAGTTTCCACCATGATTAAGCATGCCTTAGGCTAGCGGCCCAGGCGTTTCTCTAACACATGATACAAACTCCATGGACTTACAAGTTCCCTCTTTATTTCACACCATTGACATCCATAGATAAAAGAGCACGATATCAAATGTGTACAGAGTACAAGTGCAATGTTCAAAACGTTCCCCATGACAGCACGGTTCTACTAATTCCAACGGATAGATGCAAGCATATACAACTTCGATGTTCACAATGGTTGAAGTCTATTAGGGGCAAAGAAATAAAGTGTGCCACCAAGTTCATGAGAGCTTTACTAACTAGTTTTCACATAACAAAATACTTTTTAATTTTAAAGGTAGATGAAGCTTGAGAATTTTCTTGGAATAGCAAAAGCTACTAGGTAGATATGGTGGACACAAATGGCAAAAGTTTTTGGTTCAAAGGGATTTGGAAAAATGAGAAGTATGCCTTCTCAAAACAGGTTTTTGGCTAAAGGCTAGGTAGCAAGCAAGAGAGTTGAAAGAAACAAGCAAACATACAAGTAATAAAGCCAAACATGCAATCTTCCTTGAAGACACAAAAGGATCTTAAATAAAGAATACTAAGCTTATGAGCAAACAAGAAAGAAAACAAATGATACAAAATACCTGTAAGTTTTTTCTGTTTTTCTTTCAAACTAATGCCACTGACCAGAACTCGGTTTGCCAAAACCAATTTAGATCCACTTAATGATCCCAAAGTGGTGTCAATACTGATCTACAAGATCCATCATATAATAGAGATTGCAAACTAAAATAAGAAGTGCAAAAAGTAAAAGATGAGACTTCTCATTAATATTCCAATAAAGGCACTCACACCAAGGGATACAAAGATAATCAACTAAAGGAGAGATACTTACATATGAAAACCAAACTATAAGATAAGCCCTCTACCACATATATGAATCCACTAAAAAGGTAAAAGATAAAAGGTAATGGCGGTGATACCGCGACACTCCCCCAAGCTTGGAACAAGCCAAGGGGATGCCAAAATTGATGACGAAATACTCCCTTGGTGGTGGTGGTGTTGCCCCCTTGTTTAGAATAAGCAAACCCTCTAGCATCTTACGAATCTTGTTGTTCTCCTCTTGAGGTTCATCCACCTTTATCCTCAAAGAACGGTATCTTTCACAAAACTCATCAGTGGTTCGAAGGGCTTCCACTGCCTCAGGGAAGTATCTGAAGTCTGGACCAAAGGATACTATTCCCTACATGTGACAAGAAAAAGCATCCGTAGTGTTAATTACTCCTACAAAAGTTGGTTTCCTTCCCCTTGTTCTTACGGTGGTTTGTTCTTCCAAGTCTATCTCCATGGGCTTCTTGCCTTTGTCGTTGGCGGAGGCCATGGCACTCTAAACTTGAGAAGATTTCCTGAAAAAAACATATTGAAATGAAAACACAACGAGAACACGATGCACGGACCTCAGGGGATTCGGGGGGGGGGTATATATTATGAAGTTTCAATGCATAAGGAAGGTTTTGACATGGAAACAAGGCAGAGACGGAGTTCGAGGGGCAAACACCCCACTCAGGCGTGACCAGGATGGGCCCGCACCTGGGCTGGGTTTGTCCACCCAGGCTCCATTTCATCTTCAGTTTCATCTCGCAACTTCCCTTATGTATTAAAAACATCAAAAATATAAAAGATTGAGGTTTCACGAACCTTCTGTTTTCACCACTTTTACCTATTCAAAGATGAACTCTACATATTCCTTTTCGCTTTCTCCTGAAAATTTCCTTCTTACAAAACCCTTACACAAACTCAATGACAACATTAGTGTAAGAAAAAAAATAAACCTTTAGGTACACAATTCAACTGAAAACCCATCAAAATAAAAGCTTTTGTAAGAGGAAAATGCAAATGAAGGCACAAATTTGTCAAAATAGACCAGAAGGTAAAGATTGATTTTTTCGAAGACCTTCTATTGCTCAAATCACAAAGTGCAGAACTGATGAATGTTGGGTAACAACTGGAGAACAATCTCAGAAAAATGCAGCTCCAGCCGAAGTACTGAGGTTCCTCAAGAATTTGTACAATGTAGAACAAAAATCTGTCCCAGGACAGCCACTTTTCACAACTCCTCTACTTCACAAAAGTAGATGAACTTGACACAAAAACCAAAACAAAAAGGATAAGGATAAGGAGCGGTTATTATAACTTACAATACACAACCAAAATCTTGGGTTATCTCCCAACAAGTAATTTTCTTTAGTGCCTTTAAGTTAGGCTCGAAACTTCCAAAGATGCTCACATAGGATATATATATTTGGAATGAAAGAGAGCATAAAGAAGCACATAACCAACACACTTGAGTATAACCCACTTCCTATGCATGGGGGCATCATCATAAAACGAATTGTTGAAACAAAAAGCCACAAGCATAGGAAGACAAAGCAGATGCAACTTTAAAGCTTTCAACATAAAACGGGGAAACTTAACATCATTGAGATGCATAGAACCATGTTTCTCTCTCTCAAAATAACTTTCAGTAGTAATTTGCATAAAGTTGAAAATATAACTATCACTGGAAATTTTTTATCATCAGAATAAGCATACTTACAGTCATCAAAAAGAGGTCCAAGGTCATAAACCGGATCAATAGAAGCAAGTTGTCCCATCCTGGAATCTTTATTAGGCAAGCTATTTTCACAAGGACTTTAGCAAATTTGGAAATGTTAGACTCATAAGAATCTCCATAAAACTTAGTTAAAACTTTTTCCTTCTTACAATCAATAATAGCTCCACAAGTGTTCAAGAAAGGTCTACCAAAAATGATAGGACAAGTTTTGCTAGCTGCTAAATTAAGCAGTAGAAAATCAGCAGGATACTTAATCTTACCACAGAGAACCTCCACATCTCTTATAATGGGGCAAATGGTTTCTTTATTAGCAAGGTGGATAACCATATCAATGTCCTCTAGCTCACAAAGCTCATAAAGAATAGCACTAGAACTAGCACCAATATCACATAAACCATAGTAGCAATGATCACCAATTTTAACAGAAAGCACATGAACACTAGCTTTTCTAGCCTTACTAGGATGAGAGATAATATTAGAAGCATCATCACAGAAGACAATGTGCTCATCTTCTATATTTCTAGTGACAGTGACTTTCACAATAGCAACCACAGGTTCAATATTCAATTGCTTACCAGGCTCCACAGTTTTCATTGTACCTTTTTTATTTGCACTAATAATCATAGAATACTCCTTTACCTTAGCTGGGAAAGGCATTTTCTCAACATGAGGTTTAGGCACAATATGATTAGTAGTACAAACTTGAGTACTTCTAACTGCAACATGACTAACAACATCTTTATAAGGAGCATGGTACATATTCCACTTCTTGGGAATTTCAATGTAAGAGGCAAAGGCCTTAAAATATTTGGCAATACTTTGGGAATCAAGACCAAACTCATTAATAATATCACGGAAGTCATCAGTTCCCATAAAAGATTTAATGCATTCATAATCATAGTTTACACCTAACTTTCTTCCTTCGTCATTCTCCCAAGCCTCAGTGTTATCTTGAATATGGTCTAAGAGATCCCATTTAGCTTCTTCCTTCATACGTGTGAATGATCCAGCACAAGAATCATCTAGTAAATCTTTATCATGAAGAGGAAGCCTAGCATAAAAGTTATTGAGAATAATATTGTTAGGGAGTTCATGAATAGGACATTTAAGCATTAGTAACTTCAATCTCCCCCAAGCTTGAGCTGTACTCTCTCCATCAAGAGGCCAAAAGTTATATATAAGATTTCTATCCTTATGAATCTCACTGGGAGGATAAAATTTAGAGTAAAAGAGAGATTGTCCATTCTTCAGCAACTTATACCATTCTTCAGCTCTCCCTTTCAAGGATATGGAGAGTAACTTCTTCTTCACCTGTTCAGTTGTGATACCTACATACTTAAACAACCCGCATAATTCATGGATAAAAAGCAAGTGATCACCAGGATGGCAAGTTCCATCCCCAAAATAAGAATTATCCATAACATGATTAACAATACTTGTAGGTATCTTAAAAGGATCTATCTCAATAGGAGGTGGTTCATCTACGACCCTAGCAGTGGTAGTAGTTTCCCAAGCAGAAAACCAAGTGGGTAATCCAAATTGGAAACAAAGTAACAAATAGTAACAAAAGCAATACTCACAGTAAAAGTTTCTCTTACCAGTTCCACTCTTCAATAGCGCTTCACTCCCCGGCAATGGCGCCAGAAAATAGTCTTGATGACCCACAAGTATAGGGGGTGTATCGTAGTACTTTCGATAAATAGGAGTGTCGATCCCAACGAGGAGCAGAAGGTGCTAGACAGTGGTATGGAGCAGGAAATCCCTGTGAATACTTAGCAAACAGATTTTTAGTGGTTTTCTGAGAAGGAGACAAAACAAGGAGCAAGTAACAAAAGTAATGAACAAACGGAGCAAGTGGCCCAATCCTTTCTTAGAAAAGGACAAGCCGGTGTAAATACTTATAAGGACCACACGTTCTCGAGGACACATGGGAATTCAGTCAAGTGCTTTCGCTTCAAATAGCTAAGTACTCTTCTCTAGTGTTGTAAGTGTTGTGTGGCTGAACTTGTGCTAATGTACCGACCGTACTTGGACTAATACATACTTGTGATTAAACCCCCTGCAAACATCCATAACTACGGGAAAGTAATTAAGATATAAATCTAGCCACAGCCTTAAACTCTGAGATCCTACACTCCCTTGTGCAAAGGTGTCCTAACGGGGGTTCAGGTTTCTGTCACTCCGACAACCCCACAATTAGTAGCCAAATACACAATGCATCCCCCTAGGCCCATAAATGGTGAAGTGTCATGTAGTCGACATTCACATGACACCACTAGAAGAATAGCACCACAACTTAAATACTAAACCATTGAATAATAACTCATCACAGATTCACTACTAACAACATGACTTCTCCCATGTCCTCAAGAACTAAACAAACTACTCACAAGACATTATATGGATCAAGATCAAAGATGATATGATAATGGATAACATTCTGAATATAAACAATAATCCAATGGTTCCACTCTCAAGCATCAACTACAATAGTAATTAACACCGGGAAAGTTTCCCCTAATGAACTAAAGAAATATCCAACACAATTGTTACAGCGGGACGGAGTGGTGATGATGGCGCTGGTGGAGATGATGGTGTGGATGATGATGATGATGATGATCTCGATGAAGCCTAGCTTGATGACGGTGTTGATGGCGATGGTCTCCCCTCTACGGGAAGGAATTCCCCCAGCAGAAATCTGACTGCCGGAGAGATCTTTCTCTCTCGGTGTTTTCTGCCCCCAGAGGCGGCGGAAATCTATCGGTGGTCGCTCGCCGAGGCTTAGGGTTTCTTAGGGAAGATATAGGCGAAGGGGAGGAGTCGGAGGCCGGGCAGGTGGGCCACAACTGCCCTAGGTGCGGGGTCAGGTGGCCCCGCGCCTAGTGGGGTGTGGGCCCCCTGAGGCCCTCCTTCATCCCTCCTTCTAGCTCCCTCATTCTTTTGGAGAAATAATATGTTTCCATATTTTTCTGGTATTTTTCTGATCTTTGCGAAATTGCACCGAAACGCCTTATTTTCCATCAGAATCCAGACTCCGGCAGTCCATCCTTCAAGAATCATCCAACATGCATAAACAGATGAAAAAGCCATAACTAATACCTCATAATAAGACAAATATCAATGAATAGAGGTAAATTATGATATAGAATGGTGATGCAAATTGGACGTATCAATCACTTATCCTGTTTGTGGACAAGAAAGATGGAGGTAACCGTTTGTGTACGGATGATCGGAAGTTGAATGATGTCACCATCAATAACAAGTACCCACTGCCAAAGATAGAACACCTATTTGACCAGTTGAATGGTGCCAAAGTGTTATCTAAGATTGATCCTAGAACTAGTTATCATCAACTCAAGATTCGCGCAGAGGATATTCCAAAGACTGCCTTTACCACCAGATATGGATTATACGAGTATATTGTCATGTCTTTTGGATTAACCAATGCCCCCGCTTATTTCATGAACCTGATGAATAAGATTTTTATGGACTTCCTGAATAAGTTTGTCGTTGTTTTCATTGATGACATTCTGATCGATTCCAAATCATAAGAAGAACATGAGCTACACCTAAGGACCATCCTTGGAACCCTTAGGGAGCATCAGTTGTATGCCAAGTTTAGCAAATGTGAATTCTGGTTACAGGAGATAGGATTCCTTGGACATATCATATCAGCCGGAGGAATTTCCGTTGACCCTGCCAAGGTGAAGGATGTTGAAGATTGGCAAGCCCCAACAACTCAAACCCAAGTTCGTGCATTTCTCGGATTAGCGGGATACTACCGCAAGTTCGTAGAAGGATTCTCGAGTATCGCAAGACCCATGACCCAATTGCTGAAGAAGGATAAGAAGTTCGAATGTACTGACAAGTGTGAAGCGAGTTTTCAGGAACTCAAGAGGAGATTGATTCCATACCCAATCTTGATCATGCCGGATATCACCAAGCTGTTTGATGTGTATTGTGACTCCTCCAAGACTGGTTTCAGATGTGTGTTGATGAAAGAAGGCAAAGTAATATCTTATCTATCCCGACAACTGAAGAAACATGGACAGAATTATCCCACCCATGACCTTGAACTAGCAGGTATAGTTCTAGCCCTGAAGACATGGAGGCATTATCTCATGGGAAACCGTTGTGAGATTTGTTCGAATCACAAGATCCTGAAGTATATATTCACTCAGAAGGAGCTGAATATGAGGCAGAGGATATGTATAGAGCTAATCAAGGACTATGATCTGGACATCCACTATCACCCCGGTAAAGCCAATGTGGTAGCAGATGCCCTTAGCATATTGCCGTGCCACTTGAACTCCATGATTTTGAAGGAGCAACCAAGTTTGCACAAAGAGATGGAAGATTTTAGAATAGAATTAGTAAGTGAAGGATTTCTGGCTAGCATAGAACTTCAACCCACTTTGATCAGTCAGATCAAGGAGGTTCAGAAAGGAAATGCTAGTATCGACGGAATCATACGTCGTATCAGTACAGGCAAAGTACCCGGATTCACCGAAGATGAAGGAGTTTTGTGGTACAAAGGACGTATCTGTGTGCCAGCAGATTCAGAACTGAAGGAAAATATTTTTAAAGAGGCCCATGATACTCTTTATTCTATCCACCCCGGAGGAACAAAGATGTACCAGGATCTAAAGGAGCAATTTTGGTGGCATAAGATGAATAGAGAAATCGGAAGCTACATCGCCAAGTGTGATATTTTTCAGAGAGTCAAGGCGGGACATCAGAGACCCGCAGGACTGTTGCAACCACTGCAGATTCCGGAATGGAAATGGGATTCAGTTGGAATGGACTTTATCACCGGATTGCCTACTTCTAGTAAGGGAAATGACTCTATTTGCGTCATAGTTGACAGATTGTCCAAAGTTGCCCATTTCTTACCTGTCAAGACCACTTACTAGAGCTCGAAGCTAGCGGAGTTGTACATCGCTAGAATCGTCAGTTTGCATGGAGTCCCCAAGAACATCGTGTCAGATCGAGGAACTCAATTTACCTCGATATTTTGGAAGAAAGTCCAAGAAGGATTGGGAACCCGACAAGATTTCAGCACATCTTATCACCCTCAGACAGATGGACAAACGGAGAGAGTAAATCAAATACTAGAAGATATGTTGAGAGCATGTGTGCTAGAGTATGGATCTAAATGGCAAGACTATCTGCCTTTCGCGGAATTTACATACAACAACAGTTATCAATCTAGTCTGCAAATGGCCCCATTTGAGTTCATGTATGTAAGGAAGTGTCGTACCCCTTTGAATTGGTCGGAAGTAGGAGAGAGTCAGGTTTTTGGACCCAACATCCTGCGAGAAGCAGAAGAGAAAGTTCACAAGATCCGTGAGCACCTCAAGACCGCACAGTCAAGAAAGAAGAGTTATGCCGACAAGAGATGTCGAGACCTCGCTTTCAATATCGTAGATTTCATATATCTCAAAGTGTCGCCTTTTGAAGGGAATGCAGCGTTTCAAGCTCAAAGTAAAGTTAGCCCCCAGATATATCGGACCCTTCAAGATTCTGAATCATTGAGGAGAAGTATCATATCGACTAGAACTGATAGAGGAGATGTCAGCAGTGCATAATGTGTTCCATATATCGTTACTTCGCAAATTCCTTGAAGTCCTGGAGAAGACTAAAGTTTTTCAAGAACATTGATCAACGGACCATAGAGATCAACGATGACCTGACATATCCCGAGGTACCCATCTGTATTTTGGAGGAAGCTTTCAGAACCACCAGGACCCGAAGCATCAAGTTTCTCAAGATTCAGTGGAGCAACCACACTGAAGAAGAAGAAACTACCTAGGAACGAGAATACTACATCAAGACTACATCAAGATGGAGTTTAAGGAGGTAAGGTTTGTAACATACCAAAAAATATTAAAAACTTATTATCCAATTCCAATCACCAAAAATTAGGGTTAACAAAAACTTTTGTTAATTAAGTTCATATGAATGCATGTGTGAATGTGAGGATTGTATGAATGCATGAATGGACTTGTGTGATTGATCTAAATAGCAAGGAATGGTTTAAATATGAAAACAACATCATATAAAACTTTTCCAAGCAGAAACAAATCAGGAGAAAATAAAGAACAAATCAAATAAGCAAATGGTCATTTTTGCCAATCTTTCTCACTAGGCCACTTTGAGTGTTTCTAGTCCAAGATTTCAAACAGAAACATTTCCATTTCTTTTCACCCCTTGCTGGACCAAGAATAAGTGAATCAAAGCTCACCTTTCAAACTTACAGAAACATTTGGCAACTTTATTCAAATGACATTTCAAAATTGAATCTTTAACATATGTGAAGATCACCCATTTTCAAAACCCAACAAACGAGTGCACCCTGACCAATCCAATCAACCAGAGACTCCCTAGTATATAACTAGCACACCCACAAAGTTTGAATAAAAAATTCAAATTTGAATCTCTTTCGGCCATTTCATCAAACACCTTGCAAAAAACCAAACCAACAAACATTCAACACTATAGTGAGCGGTGACTCTAGCCTAATGTAACATCCCAATTTCAGCAACCCTGATTAAATGTCAAAAAGGCAAAAATTAGGGGGAACAAAAAAAATTTCTTACAATGTGTGTCTACCTGTTTGCTTGTGTTCAAGCAACTGTTTGTGTATTAGTTGTGTACTCCTCACCTCAACACTAGTTTACAAAAACTATTTTACAAAAGAGATGTCTTGGCTCATCTTTCATATTCTCAAATGTTCTGGCATTTTAAAAACCTGAGCCAAGATGACTTTTACCCCACCAAATACTTTACTAGTCTTTTTTAACAAAACTATGGAGACATATATATGTACTCTCCTTATGTTTTCAAGACAGAACACTCCAACTACTCTTATCTCTAGGTTTTTCCTAAACCTTTATTAAAACCTTTTAATCTCAATCTTGGTAGGAATACCAAGATGATCCTTATCTTACTTCAAGATACACCCAACTCAAAATACCCAACCTTACCTCAAGCTAGGCTTGATGGTATCCCCAGTAGTAGTTATATAAGTTTGATAAGATGAATTGCCTTGATCTGTTGTTGATGAATTGCCTTGATCTACTGATTTCCTTGTTTCTTAGGAACCAGAATGAGCTAATCTAGTAGCTAATCCCTTAGGACCCAATCCTTTATTGTTATCATCAAGCCCTATCAATCATCCAAGTCTGGATCTATCCTAAGCCACTCAAGTAACCATCTCCCCTCATGCTCAGATTAATCCAAGGATAATCCCTCTCGATGGTTTCCAACTCAGTGGAGACCCAATCTAAGCATGAATCCCATCTACTTGGTTAGTACCTAAACATCATATCCTTGATCATGAGTTTGGAACCTAGCATCCTCTCAAAATCATCTACACTTGCACTCTAGTCTAAAACCCCAAATCTGCCAAAATGGCTAAGTCTGGATTTCTTATCTGGATACCATCTTTGGAGATCTACCTTTTCCAACCTATGTGCATTATTGAGAATGTACCTGAACCATCTTGTAGTACATCTTTAGTACTACCAAAGCCTCCTATTGCCTTGGCTAAGCCAATTTAATTCCCACTCATCCATGATGGTTTTGTAGTCAAGATATTAATTTTTTTTGCAAATCTTATCATCTTGTATACTTTGGCATATGCCACCTCCCCTTTACCAACTCTTTGCATGGTTATGATCTACTAATCATGGACTATTAACCCCGACTTCACTTGTTTCCATTGGAGCATTGTGCTTCTTAAACCCACATGGTTTAGGAGGTTACCTGATGTATGTGCTATGGCAACCATATTTTCAGCAAAGTTTGCCATCTCGTCCAGATCACCCCAAATGCAACCAAGCCCAACTATTGCGTCCATGATAATCTATATGACATGGTTTATCCATCCATGTACCCCTTGTATCAAGGTGACCTCTGAGCTCCCTAATCCAACCCTGTTTAGGTGGCATCAAAATAACCAAACCCTAGATCCTCCCAAATCTAGTTTCCATCCTTTTCACTACTTTTCTTCAAAACCAAGGTTGACCTTGATGCCTACATCATCTTTACATCATCTACCTTGGATATAAGCATCCCCAAGTAATTCCCAAAATTATTTTGATTATTAAACTATTTAATTTCCTCTACTTACCAAATTCTCAAAATCCTTGTCTATAAAGACCAGTTTGTTTTTCTCCCAATAACCTTGCCAACTCAAGGAACATTTGATGCCTATATATCATATCCCATCTTTCCAACTCAAAAATAAATATTTTTGAGATCCTTTATTATTTGTTTTTTGCCCTTTTTCTTAAATGGCAGAAACAAGAAATAATTCACCAAAAATACTCTTCCACCTCAATAAATCCCAATAAAATTATCCAATGTGTTATGGTATTTAGGACCATATCACATGAAAAACCAAGCATGCCCAATGTAAAATTTCCATCTTAGCTTCCATAATCTACTTCAGCACTTTCTGAAGAAATGCATTTAAATGGGATTATAATCTCTAGAAAAATCCCATTTAAATCATGAAGAGGTTAATTGACCTACTCCACCTACCAGTACCATTTCCATACTTTTCCCAATACCAATTTATCAACTTCCTTCACAAGCCTCCCCCTGATCAATTTTGCTAAACCAAAGAAATCTTGATTCAAACGAACTCCAAACACCACCAAACCTTGTCAAGTACTACACCACAGCACCCACTACACTCTCTGGTCGTGTGCTACAGTACCACCTACTGTAGCTTCCCTCCTCTTTGTCCCCTAGTGCTTGTAAGAGTGAGAGAGAGGGGCATCCTTATCTTGGAAAAGATCTCCCCCTCTTATATCCACAGCAGCCACTCCCCTCCCCCTCTCAGGTCGTCTACAGTACCCCCACACACCACCCCACAAGCCAATGGCTGTAGCTCTAGCCTCCCTAGCCCTCCCCTCTCCCTCATTTCTTATTTCCTACCCTAGACCACTCCCCATCGGTTTAAAGAGGCCAGAGCCACAATACCGCCTCCCTCGACCCTCATTTGTCCCAGCACGCTCCACTCACCTCCCTCAAGCTCCCCCTCCCTCTCCTCTCCTCTACTCTGGCCGAGAACAGCTCAAACAAGCCTCTCGGCCATTACTAGAAACTTGAGCTCTACCCCTTCTCCCTTGCTCCACTCCCCATGCATGTAGCCTCCCTACACTCCCCTTCCCCTGATCTACTCTCCCGAGCTCCAGAGCTCATACCAGTCACTGCCTTGCCTGTGGGAAGGAAAATGAGAAGATTGGGCCTCCCCCTCTTCTTTCAAGCATGACTCTCCCTCCCGTGCTCCCTTCTCCATGCATGTAGCCCTAATGAGATTCCCAGGATCTACTGAGTCTAACCTACCCCTCCTTTTCTCCCAGGACCCACCGTTCTGACGCCGCAGTGGACCTCCGGCGAGCTCCTCACGGACGACCTCACGCGGGCACCCTCCATACGATGAAACCCGGTGTGCCGCCCATCCCCGAGGTCGCCCCAGACCGCCTCTCCTCCTCCACATCTCCAACGCCGACAGGCCCCCAGGTGAGAACCCTGAGTTTCGCCAAGCCTACTAGGGTTTCCACCCAAGCGCCCCTGCCGCGGGCAAGACGACGCACGGGCGCCGTTAGATCCAAGCCGATATGGCGGCTTAGATCTCCCCATACCCCTTCGGGGATGGGCGACGCTAGCGGTCCGTCCCATTCAGGCCGACTGGCCTCTATCCCCCGCACGCGCAGTAATGCTGGTCGGGCCGAATATCCTCTCCCGGGCCCATTTTCTGATACCCCCGGGATCAGGGTAAACAAATCCCAGACCTACGACTGAAATAAGCTTAACCTTGAGCTCGAGAATATCCAGTGAAGAATCGGTAACAAGGCAGTGACCCTATGACACAAAAATTTATTACAGCAAGCTCATAACTGAGTAGAGAACCAATTTTTTACAAGCAGAGGTCACTGACCACAAACATCAAACAATGGAAGTCAAATTATGCTATTAAGTATAGCAAACTTAAAAAATGGCCTAAGAGGCCTGAAGCATAACGATGACGTCCCAGCCCATAGATTCCAGACTGCCGGCCGGGAACCCCAAGCTACTGGTCGATGTCGACGTAGTATAGAACTTGTCTTCAGGGGAGCACTTACTCTGCCAAAAGTATCAACAAAGCATGGGTGAGTACATGGTGTACTCCGCAAGACTTCTGGCTGGTGTAGTTGTTTTCCATAAAGCCACTTTTGTTTATAAAACAAGAAGGAGAAGAAGCTCGTCTAATCAGAGCATTTTAAATGGGGATAAGAGACCGACGTCTCCGAAATATTGATCATCATATTTTTATTCCACCAAGTCATCATCATGTGAACTAGGTTCACCCCCTCGTACCCATCAGAAAGCATCCTTAAGCACACGTTGATCTGCCAGGTTTTACGATTAGGTTAAAGTTCTCTATGATCTTAGAATCTGGTCTCCAAGCGTTCATAAACATGAACACGGCTTTTCAAAAAGATTATTAACCTGCAGGGGTGTACAACTTTACCCACACGTACTAACCTTCCCTTAATGCCACTAGTAATAGTCATCTTCCTTGGAAGGTCGGCAGAGGGTGGTTAGACACGACCTTTACCTTGCTTTCACCGAGACCATGAGTCACGCAATAAGTATGGTTCCGCCGTAACGGGTCAAATCCCGAAGCCGGTACTTAAAGATGTGAGGCGAGGTTGGTTTACCAGGGGCGCCATCAACCCCAAGCAATCCGGTCCACGCTTCCCTACCTGTATGAATGCACCACCTTCACCCCCTCTTTCGAAAACGTTTTCAATGTGTATGTCGAATGGAACGCCCGAACTATGTGACTCATGGAATCGACTAGGCAAGTTAGTTGGTCGTGAGGTTTTCCAGGCCCCGTGTGTTTGTACGCTCGTCTCGGTTCCAAAGGCAAGAACTCGTGTCCTAGTGGTGGCGAGCATCGGACTAGAAAAACCACATCCCACCGTGGCCTCCCATACAAGCCTTAGCATATTTAAGCTCATATCATTGATCTCATCTCATCACGTTCTCCTGTCATACTACATTCTATGCATCTGATACATCATCTGGATGGACCAGAACGACAGTTATGCATGGCTAAGCATACACAGATATAAGCTCTAGGAGTGCACACAAGCCAAACCTAGTTATTCTAGGAGCAGTGGATCAGATAATATAAGCTCAAAGGGAGTAATGCAATAGATAGGATACTCTATCTATCGATAAAAGACCACAGTGGAATCGTATGCATCATGGAAGGAATTGAAATGCTTTGGAAAACATAGATTATATCATGGTGGGGCAATGCTTTCCTTTGCCTGTTGATAGCAGATAAATAGATCTTCGGAAGCCTTGTACTTGACTTGGTTACAGTTGGTCAAGTATTGTCCGTCGATCTTCGATGGTCTTGATCTCAGCCTTCGATATCGATCTCGGTATCGTATTCTACCGGGAAGAACCAAATACCGAAAAGAAAGGGGGAAACAATCAACACATGGCATCGATGCAATGCTCAAGCAATAATGATGATATGACAAGTTAATTTGTATTGAAATGTAACCCTAAATCAGGCTCGAAAAATTAATCGGGGTTCCGAGGGGTGCAAACCGTAACTCAGAGAAACTCCGGATGTATATGAGAGGGGTTGATTAGTTTGGTAATTAAACTTGTCTTGAAAGTTGTTGAACAATGCATGATTATAGCTTAATTAGGTAGAACTCATTTTTCTGAACATTTTGATATATTATTTGAATTTGTCTGATAAACAGATAATTAGTTATTGATTTTATAAGATTAAACCAATTTCTGGAATTATTAAAACATATTAAAAGGGTTTACCGCGTCATTATGACGTCAGCAGGGGGTGGGGTTTGATTTCACCGAGGCAGAACCTAGCCGGAGAGGCTGACGGGTGGGCCTGGGAGCCACATCGGCCTCCACGTGGATAGGTGGGACCCAAGAGGGAGTTTGACTGGGCTTGACCGCACATTGCTGACGCCAGCGTGACGTAAGCACGCCGGTGAGCTGCAGATCAGCGATGGAAACGGCGATTGGGGGCTTCCGGGGATGCGCGGCTAGGCCTACTCGAATCAGTGAAGCGAGGTGAACACACAGGTGGCGGCACCGCTTGGGTTTGGTCGCCGGAACAGGAAACATGACGGTGGCCGACGGCGGTGGCTACAGGTGCTCGTGGGGAGGGTGCTACAGCTATAAATCGACGAAACAAAGGGGTCCATCTGGACCATAATCTCACCAGAAGCACGATGAAGGGGTCGGCATAGTGAGGCGAGCTCGGACGGCGCCAGAATTGATGACGATGGCTACGACGGCCGACGGAACGAGGTTTCGATTCGATGGACTGCAGGCGCGCGGGGCTTCGTGACCTAGATGGGGCGAATCAGTGCAGCTTGGCGAGCTCAGCGGTGGCCTCAGAACGGTGAGAGGATGCCAGAGACGGCGGGACACGGCGGAGTCCGAGGGCTAGGGTTCAGCCGGAGGAGAAATTGGGGAGAAGGAAGAAGATAAGGTTCGTCTCGGCGGCAACAGGGGGTCTTATAGGCATCACCGTCATCGGTAGCGAGAATCTTGGTGCGACGGCATCTCGGCGAGGCAGGAACGGCGCCGGCGTTGACACGCAGGTGCTCTTCCTCGCCGACGTCCTTCTAGAGAGAGGTAGAAGAAAAGGGAAAATGGGCGAATCGGTACGAGTCTGGTGTTGGGCCGTAGGTGGGCTTCTGCTGGGCCTTAGCTGCTACGCGCTGGCGGCAGGGAGGAGAGGAGAGGGATGGGCTCGGCCTGTTTGGCTGTTGCTGCCCTTTTTTATTTTTAACATAATCTTTTTTCTTTTTCCCGATTCTGTTTTGGATAATTTCAAATATACTAGAGAGTTTATAAAATATATAAAATACTCAGGAGCCCTTATATTCAATTTGGGATCCATAATTTCTGATTTCAAAATATTCAAAACCTTTTGAATGCATTTAAAATAGAGAGTGGAGAATTCTAGGGTTTAGGGTTTTATCTTTAATCTTGTTTGTTGCATGCATTTTGAAATAGATGATGCTCAATCAAACCCTAATATAGATTAACTAAAACTGGGGTGTTACAGCTCTATCCCCCTTACGAGAATCTCGACCCGAGATTCCAAAGGTAGGAAAAGAGACAGAGAGAGAAGGTAACATGGTCACTCTAAAGATAAGAGGGAACACACTAAACAACACACAGAGTATCTCATGGTCAACTCATGGATGGAGTATGCAGAAACAACTCTAAGATGACGACATGAAAAACGTCAAGGTGACGGAGGAAGCAAGAGGCAAAGGTTTCAAGTTGTTAGATCGATGGTCTTCATTAGGATCGAGACCATGGAACTCAAAAGGGTTTAAGCTTCTAAAGAAGAAGGTTCCAACAGGAAGAACATAACCACAGACTTCGATAAAAATGAACCTCTACTAAATGTCTTAAGTAGAGATTTTAGGTTGTAGAGATATGGATCGACAAATCCAAGTTGTTGAGCTACTTTTGACATAGAAGGGTCACTCTTTCATCCAACAGAAGGATCAGACAGAAGTGTGTTTTGGTGGAGAGGACTCATAATAGTCACAAGGAACATGTAACAAGAGAAACTTTTGATTACTAAAATCGTAGTCACTCTTAAAACATGCGAAAGAAAACAAAGGAAACTCTTTATTCATCCAGGTTTATCAAATCTTTGCCATAGATCATGATATCACTTTGCACCACTAAGATGAATAATTAAGAAGATTCCTGATGACATGAGAAGAAAGAAACTTTATTCTCGGACTTCATTTGTTTGGCACAACCAAGTGCTTGCCAACATAAATGGTCTGGAGGATCGACCGAGAGACATTTAGCGACACTACTTTAAATGTTCTCCTTGATGTTCGAGAATTCAAACATTAAGTAAAGGTCGGACTTCGGATACAAAGGAAACCATAAGAACAACTCCTACACTAAATTGTAGAAGATGCCTCATGAAGAGTGGTTTATATTGCTGAATCAAGAGATTATGATGAAGGGTCTTTCCGGCTAAGTGTGTCAATCATTACATCAATCTTGCCAGATTTACAAAGAGAACTATGTCAAAACCTTGAGGAACACCAACCATCATTGTTGCCTGAGATTCAACTTTGGTTTAGTGAAATGATATTTCAGACTCAACATGTCTGAATAGAAAGTTTGCAACATTTACCACAAAGGTAAAGTTACTAGATTCTCAAGATAGATACTACAGTGTAAAGCTCCAAAAGACTGAGCTAGAGTGCTAGACCCATGTATTTGGCAATTTGTCGAGAGACAACTACACATACATAAAGTATTAACAATAAAACACACATGTATCCTTAAGGAACGAAGATAACTATTCTCAAATCTACGGTGACATCTTTCAACAATTGCACGTGAACTAGAGAAGGTTACTTCTATCATCCAGAACACATACTTAGAGATGACTCAAAGATGGTTCTCTAAAGTTTCCAACATTGATACCAAATTTTCCATATGAATCTTGTCTAGCATGGAGAAGATAAGGATGTCATTGATGGGCTCAACAGCAAACTTACCGGGGCACTCCAAGAAGATGGACTCATATGTTGTATGGACAAGGTAAAAGTATTGGTCATACCAAAGGACACGAAGATGTACTCAAGTGAAACATCACAAGTAGAAACACTATCAAGAAAGTCATTCGAACTGAGTTTGATTTGACAATAACCCAAATCAAATCAAAGGTGGGGAAAGATAACATATCCACGAAGTAAATATTATCATTCTTCAACACGAACAAAACTAGATATCCCTTTAAGAAGGAACAGAGTTGTTTGGAGCTTTTGTCTTACAACTCTCCAAGTTGTTGTTTAAGCTCATCCAACTAGTTCAGGGGTATCCGGTACGGATCCTTGGAGAAAAGAGCAGTTCAGAGAACTTGCTTGCTCAAGAACCAGACAGCACAGTCATGTGGAAACAAGGCGATACTTCTAGTAGACATCTAGAATATCATGAACCACCGATATGTCACTTAGTTCGAGAGGATACTTGCTTGGTAAGGCAAGAAGACATAGTCTCAGAGCTTTGGCACAAGCCTAACTCTTTGACCGAGGAGAGTGCTCAAGAATAGCAGACTTGGTAGCACAATCATTCTTCGCTTAGTGATAGGGTTAACCAATCACGCTAAGAATGACTCAAGTGTCCTTAGAGTTCAACACAATAATTGCTAAGAATATGTAACATCCCAAAAATACTAAACTTGGATCATCAAACTCTAATCATCAAATTTAGGGTTAACAAAAACTTTGCTAAATAAAATATGAAAGCATGCATATGTGTATGCATTTCATTTGAAATTCTTTTGAACCAACTTGTTTCTGTGTCCCTTTGCTTGTAAATGGATGCTTAGGTGAAATAAACATCATCTAAACAATTCCCAAACTTTTCTTAAAGACAAATAAATCAAAACAAAGCTAAATGAGTGAATGGTCATTTTGACCAATTTAACTCACATGCCTACTTTGACTGTGTCAAACTTTCAGAACCTAAGAGAAACTTTTCTGGATCTTTGCACCCCTTGATTGTACTCATAACAAAGTATCAAGGCCCACTTTGTGATCATCCAGAAACTTTCAAATGCATAGTTAAATGACAATTCAAAATTGAATCTTTATCATACGGGAAGATCCCACTTTTTCAAAAACCACTCAAACAAGCTCAACTTTCAAAACCCAAGCATCTGCAGACTCACCAGCACCAACCTAGCACACCCACCAAAAATCTTTTCAAAATTCAAAACTTGAGTTCTTGCGGCCATTTCATCAAACACTTGGCAGACACAAATCAAACAAAATCAAAACACTATAGTGTGCAGTGTTTTGAGCCTAACTGGTTCCCTTTCTAGCTCACAATAGCCTTAGTAGATCATCTAACAAACTTAACTAATCACTAGCACCACTGTGAGCTCGCCAATGACATCAATGGTGAACACCCGAAGCACACCATGCCACCCCAATGTAGACAGCAAGCTAGGAAGGAAACTAGCCATGCCAACCTTGTCTGGGAGATCACCCATGCCTCACCGCCCCCTCTCGACCAGCCCTGCCTCGAAGACGTCAAACACAGCACCCAGGAACGCCGCGCCCATGCCTCTGTCAACCGTGCCGAGTGTGCGCCAGAGCTCCACCCTCGACCGAGGCCCACATACCGCGCGCCGCCCTCGCCGTGTGCATACATTATCACCACCGACCCAGGAGACCGCCAGACATCACCGTTCGCCACCCCATGCCGCACAGCCACCGCTCGCCGTCGAAGACGCCGCCTCTGCCGCGCAGAGTGTCGCGTGTTCCAGACCAAACCGCACCGCCCCTACGCGCGCATTAAAGCCATAGAGCATCGCCAGGAGACCACCAAGCGATCGCCACCACCGGCCATGACTCAAGCCACCCGTAGCCATGTCGCCACCGTTGCCTTCCCATGCCGTTTGGTCTCATCATTGCGACTATAAATAGAGGCCACCCCCAGCCGAATTAAGCACACCATCTCACTCCCCTCTCCTCACTGATCGTGCCACCCCGTTCCCGGAGCAAGGCAAGCAGCACTTCGCCGGAATTTCACCGGAGCCCGCCGCCTCTGGAGCAGAAGGAAGCCAGCGATTGGAGCCGCCCCAGGAGAAGCTGCCGGTACCAGGAGGTTCGCCGTCGTCGACTTTGTCGTTCGCCCGCCTCGCCGACCCTCACTTGAACCCCGGTGAGCCCCCAATGACCCCCACTGGCCGCGCTAGGTTTCTGTCTCGCCGGCGTTGCCCAACGTCGACGATGACTCTCAGTCGTTGGATTAGAACCAGATCGAACGCACCACATCGCCCCATACCGCTTTGCACCCCCCTGTCTCACTGACGTGTGGGGACAGCCACTTAAACAGCCCGTGGAAGCGCTGCGCTTAGCAGGCCGGCCCGTTAACCTTTCTCGCGCAGCCCAGTTATTTGAATTAAACCTTTTCCATTTTATTTCAAACACACTTCTGTACCCAGTTTCAAAAATCAAACCAGATCGATTTAGTGAACCAAATGGAATGAAACCAATTTTGTTAGAAAGGTCTGGGAATGCTGAATCCAATCCCGTTGGATTCAAGTCATTTGGATCTGTAGATCATCCAGGGTAAGAATAACAAGGCAGAAGCTTTTCTGCATTCAAACATTTTTTAAACTTAAACCATAATAGCTTTTGAGTTGATTCCAACTCTCAAAAATCACATTTAACCATACCTTTTAGAGTATATAAAAATATATAGGTTTACTTACAGAAATAATGACCAAGTAATAAACGAATGCCACATAGGAATTTCTAGCCACTTTAATTAATTAAAATAAAAGGGTAAAACCTTATTAAATTGTGACACCACTTTAAATCACATTCCCATGGACTAAAATATGTGTTGATGACATGTGTCAACATGATCCCATATTTTGTTTGGAGAATATTAAATCTTAAGTAATTTTTCAATGAGTAAAAATTACTTTTCTAAAAATAAAAGGAATTAAACCAAGCTTTAATCTTGTAATGTTAGTGATGATGCTAGATCATCTATAGGACCCTTTTGTGTGATGATTGCAAGTAGTTAAGTATTGTTTGGTGATTGTGTACATCGTATTTATTTATAGACGCTAGTACCGACCAAGGATACGAGAAGGAAGGAGGATACTACGAAGAAGAAGTCGAGGAGAACTTCAACCACTGCTCTGCACAAGGCAAGCTAACACTTGCAATTTAGCAAGCTTATACTGATATTGTGCAAGCCAATACTTGCAAGCCTTACTAATAATGTTGACCTATGCAAGCTACTACTTGCTTGCTACCATGCCTCTATATGCGTTAAAGCATATATGATCATAACCATTTGATAAACCAATCCTAGTTTTATTTGCAAGTTTATTACTTTATTTCTTTATCAAAGCTCTTACTTAAAGAGTACTGGAATGAATGGTAGATACTAGAAGGATAATAGAAGGTTGCATAAAGAGCATAAAATTTGGCCTAAGCTAGATAATCTTGATGTCATCCTAAGGCATGAGATTAAACCTAGTTAAACTCCAATAGTTTACCACCCCTCATTAGTACTCACCCCCACTTGTAGATGCTAGTGCTAAGCATAAAACTTGACCAACTTTAGATGGGAATACTTGGTGAAAAATGGTTATGGAAAACCTTAGAATGATGGATCATTCTACTGAGATGTTTTCACATGTGTTTCTGAACACCAGATGATTTTGGTGATGAAAATGTTGAGGCATGAGCCTTAGATCTTATACTAGATGACAGTTGGTCATGGTTGGGAGGCCACACTCACAGGAGAGGTGCTTATACTAGGGCGTGTAATTGAAAGGTTAGGATTGATTATCCGCATACTGAGTATCATGAATTCAGGATTTGTTCCTAATGGATGTATCGAATGTTGTGGTGAAAGTGTACAATCTCTGCAGAGTGTCAAACTATTCGAATAGCCGCATCCGTGGTTATGGACAGTTGGAGTGGCCATACTGTTCCCCCGTCAGACTTTTCAAAAGGACTTGTGAAATGAACTGAGACTTTGACTTGACCAGAACAGGGTTGTGGCATGAGATACAAGTTCACACTTAGGTGTTATGAAACCTTAACTAGTATTCGTTGCTTCCAAACATAGTAGAGATAAATCTGGCTTTTGCAAAACAACCCTAGAGCCTAGTGTCCTATTATCCAAAACCCCTTTTACTTGTTAGTATTAGTTTGCGAGTACTTAAAGATTACTCATGGCTTTGTCCCTGGCTATTCCCATGGCCAGACGATGAAGAGGAGTACCTGGAAGATGGACACCAGGAAGGTTACGACAACTAGGATCATCTCCCATCGTCAGCATTGCCTGTGACCCCGAAGATGGAGCTTCGCCTACGCTACTGTTATTATTACGTATTCCGCTGCTTGAAGTCGTATTAAGAACTGGATCATGAGATCCCTATTTGTGTAAGAACTTATGTACGGTTTGTAATGGATGATGTACTATGGTATCCAATTCGGTTATGTCTCGCAAAAATGGTAATCCTGGGATTGCGATGTATGGCATAACAGGCATCTGGGATTAAAAATTCGGGTGTTGAAAAGTTGGTATCAGAGCCATCCTGACCATAGGAGACCCTAGTTAGACTGGACGTTGAATCAAAAACTTAGTTTCAAAACCAAAGAAAACAAATATTTACAAAAACTTATTCACATTCTTATCCCTTTGATTCTTTCATGAAAATTCATGTTCCTCAAAAATTCTTGCAAAATACATAAAATTTGACACACTTGATCACTCTACTAACTTACTCATCCTATATTCTTATAGATGGACATGAAGTACATCAAGTTTTATCAGTTGGGAAATGGAGGAGACCTTATCTTTGAGAGGGATTTGGACCAGCTTTCGGAACTTCTGGAGCGTCCGCACCCCGAGTTCTTCGGAGCTCAGCTCAATGATCAAGGAGGAGAAGATCTGCAGTGGCTAATTGTTGCAAGTCTCCGAGGAAAGATTGAACCTCCCACTGCTGAGGGAATTCAGTTTACCTTGAGAGAGAACAATTGGCTCGATGGACTTGCCATGGCCATGCAGGAAGCTCTTTCCCGTCTGTGTGGGTAGAGCATCAATCAGATCAAGGGTACTCGCTTTGAGTTTTGCCCGAGGCGTTATGCAAATGGACAACCGCTGGAAGCACCATACCACCCCGAGCTGAAGACTCAATTGGACCACCTTAGCTTCATGATGTACGATCGTCAGCAGGAGTTGGATAACTGCCTTGACTACTCCAACCACAAGTCTAACATCATCAAGACGAAGGATCAAACCATCGCCATGCTAGCGAAGGATCGCAAGTCTCGCCGCCGTCAGCTCGACAAGAAGGAGCGCATCATTGCCCGTCTTCGCCAGCGCATCTCATGTTTGGAGGAGACCATCCACGAGAGAGACATGCATTTGGAAGAAAGGGAGAATGCAGGAGAGGATCTTCGTGGGGACACCTACTCCTATCTCAGCGATGATGATGACTTTCTGGAGGATCAGGCTATGGATTTCTTCACCGATGAGGATGATTTCGCCTTCATCGATGATGATGAAGATGATGAAGCCACAGATTCCGAGGAGTAGTACCACTTGAGCACTAGCATAGTGAGTAGTATTCGGTCCCACTGTATCGTAGTTTTCAGAATGGTTCTTAAAACCATCTGTTTTTTTCTTTGTTGTGGTGTGTGTTGTATCGTGTGCTATGAATGAATGAATGAAAAAGCAAGTTGCTAGAAAAATCTGAGTCAAACCTTAAAAACTTTTCCAAGACCCAAAAACTTAGAAATTTCCCTCTTTTCTCATGATATATCTCAATCTTCATATGCCACGCGGAGGAAGTGGTTCATCCCCGGACCCGATGTTGCATATTCTGCAAATGTTGACTTCTGACCGCGAAGCTAAAAGAGCAGAACGTCAAGCCAACCTAGCCACCCTGCAGCAGATAGCCTAGCTAGCCCACAACAACCAAGGCCACGGAAATCAGGACAACCATGGATCTAAGCTTAAGAATTTCCAGAATACCAACCCACCTGTTTTCACTAAGTCAGAAGAGCCCTTAGACGCCGACGATTGGCTGCAGACCATGGAAAATAACCTAGAACTTGCTGGAGTGGAAGCCAACGAGAAAGTTCTGTTCGCCACCCACTATCTAGCCAGAGATGCCAGGGCATGGTGGAATAGTGTTCGCGCAATGAACGGAGGCCAGATGATGACCTGGGAGGAATTCAAGGTCAAGTTTAGCAGAACCCATGTGCCACTAGGTTTGATCAAGAGAATGAGAGACGAGTTCAGAGAGCTGAAGCAAGGAAGGATGACCGTAGTGGAATACCGTGACAAATTCTTGTCATTAGATAGGTATGGCCCGGATGAGATCGACACTGAAGCCAAGAAGAAAGAAAGATTCCTGAATGGTTTGCACGATGAGATGCAGACAATGTTAGTCAATATCCCCTTTGCCGATATTGAAGCCCTTGTAGACTCTGCTATCCAGATGGAAGGAAAGATCAACCAATCCAACGAGAACCGCAAGCGTCGCATGATGCATCATCCAAGAACCCATCAGACCCCAAAGTATCGCCCTAATCCATCTCCTGGATTTGCCCCAAGAACAAACAGACCCCCGATGAACCGTCCGACCTATCCCAACCGTGGAAACCCTTGACCCGGAGGAAATCACAACAACCGCGGGAACTCTAGCAATTTCAACCGTGCACCACCAAAGTTCAACACCAACAATGCTACCACCAACACCAACACTGCCCCGAGGACTGGAAGCAATGTTGTGCGTGTAGCAGCAAAGGACAAGTCGCAAGTTACTTGTTATGACTGTGGAAATAAGGGTCACTACTCCAACAAGTGCCCCAACAAGAAGAATGCCGCAACACCCAATGCCAATGTCCCAGCTCAGCAACAGCGTCGTGTTCATCCAGGAAGAAGATTTGCCCCAGGGAATTCACTCAACCGCAATGGCCGTCTTTTTCTCATGCATGCTGAAGAAGCTCAGGAAGCGCCAGAAGTCGTGCTGGGTATGTTTTTTGTTAATTCAGTACTTGCAAGAGTGTTGTTTGATTCTGGTGCATCGCATTCATTTGTCACCGAAGAATTTGCATGCACTAGTAAAATTCAACCAACCAAACTGAAGCATGTTATGATTGTTCAAATTCCCGGATCAACCACCAAGGCTAGGCAAATTTGCAAAGCCGTCCCTATCCGAATCCATGGCATAGATTTTTATGCTAATCTGATAGTACTCAGAACTAAAGGTTTGGAAGTAGTACTAGGAATGGATTGGAAGTCCAAACATAAAGGATTGATTTAATGTGCCAAGAAAGCCATCACCATGACCAGTACCGCCGGAATATCAGTCGAGCATATATCTGAAACCTTACCTCGTCAATTCAAGTGAAACAAGAGTATATCCCAACCTACCATTGACCAAGTCCGGATAGTCTGTGAATACCCCGATGTATTTCCAGATGTTTTTCCCGGTATGCCCCCAGATCGGGATATCGAGTTTATCATCGAACTAATCCCCGGAACTGGACCCATAACCCAGAGACCATATAGTATGAACCCGTCGGAGCTAGCAGAACTGAAGAAGCAACTGGATGCCATGCTGGAAATTGGATTGATTCAACCAAGTGCGTCACCATGGATATCACCTGTCTTGTTTGTGGACAAGAAAGATGGAGGTAACCGTTTGTGTACGGATTATCGGAAGTTGAATGATGTCACCATCAAGAACAACCCTTTTCCCAAGATAGAAGATTTGTTTGATCAGTTGACCAGTGCCAAAGTGTTTTCTAAGATTGATCTTAGGACTGGCTATCATCAACTCAAAATTCGGGCAGAGGATATTCCCAAGACTGCCTTTACCACCAGATATGGATTGTATGAGTATACCGTCATGTCTTTTGGATTAACCAATGCCCCCGCTTATTTCATGAATCTCATGAATAAGATATTTATGGACTTCCTGGATAAGTTTGTCGTTGTTTTCATCGATGACATTCTGATTTATTCCAAATCAGAAGAAGAACATGAGCTACACCTAAGGACCATTCTTGGAACCCTTAGAGAGCCTCAGTTGTATGCCAAGTTTAGCAAATGTGAATTCTGGTTACAGGAGGTAGGATTCCACGGTCACATTGTATCAGCCGGAGGAATTGCCGTTGACCCTGCAAAAGTGAAAGATGTAGAAGATTGGAAAGCCCCAACCACTCAAACCCAAGTTCATGCATTTCTCGGATTGTCTGGATACTACCGCAAATTCGTAGAAGGATTCTCAAGTATTCCCAGACCTATGACCCAATTGCTAAAGAAGGACAAGAAGTTTGAATGGACCGACAAATGTGAAGAGAGTTTTCAAGAACTCAAGAGGAGATTGATTTCAGCCCCAATCTTGATCATGCCGGATATCACGAAGCCCTTCGATGTGTATTGTGACGCATCCAAGATCTGTCTCGGATGTGTGCTAATGCAAGAAGGCAAAGTTATATCTTATCTATCTCGACAATTGAAGCAACATGATCAAAATTACCCAACCCATGACCTCGAATTCGCAGCCGTAGTTCTAGCCCTGAAGACATGGAGACATTACCTGATGGGAAATTATTGTGAGATCTATACGGATCACAAGAGCCTGAAGTATATATTCACTCAGAAGTAGCTGAATGAGACAAAGAAGGTGGATTGAGCTAATCAAGGATTACGACCTGGACATTCACTATCACCCTGGTAAATCCAATGTGGTAGCAGATGCCCTTAGCAGATTGTCGTGCCTCTTGAACTCCATGATTTTGAAGGAGCAACCAAGCCTGCGCAAGGAAATGGAAGACTTTCGAATAGAATTAGTGAGTGAAGGATTTTTCTCTAGTATAGAACTTCAGCCCACTTTGATCAGTCAGATTAAGAGGCGCAGAAAGGAAATGCTAGTATCGACGGAATCAAGCGTTGTATCGGTACAGGCAAAGTACCCAGATTCACCAAAGACGAAGAAGGAGTTCTGTGGTACAAAGGATGCCTTTGTGTACCAGCAGATTCTGAGTTGAAAGAAGTTATTTTGAAGGAAGCTCATGATACTCTTTATTCTATCCACCCCGGAGGAACTAAGATGTATCAAGATTTAAAAGAGCAATTTTGGTGGCATAAGATGAAGAGAGAAATTGGAAGCTATATCGCCAAGTGTGATATTTTTCAGCGAGTCAAGGCAGGACATGAAAGAACCATTGGATTGTTGCAACCTTTACAGATTCCGGAATGGAAATGGGATTCCGTTGGAATGGACTTTATCACTGGACTGCCTACTTCTAGTAGGGGAAATGACTCTATCTGGGTCATAGTGGACAGATTGTCCAAAGACGCCCATTTCTTACCCGTCAAGACCACATATCAGAGTTCGAATCTAGTGGAGTTGTACATCGCTAGGATAGTTAGTTTGCATGGAGTCCCCAAGAACATCGTATCGGATCGAGGAAATCAGTTTACCTCGAGATTCTGGAAGAAAGTCCAAGAAGGTTTAGGAACCCTCCTAGATTTCAGTACCGCGTATCACCCTCAGACCGATGGACAAACAGAGCGAGTAAATCAAATACTCGAAGATATGCTGAGAGCATGTGTGTTAGAATATGGATCCAAGTGGGAAGACTATCTGCCTTTTGCAAAATTTTCTTACAAAACAGTTATCAGGATAGTTTGCAAATGGCCCCATTTGAATTCATGTACGGAAGAAAGTGTCGCACCCCTTTGAACTGATAGGAAGTAGGAGAGAGTCAGATTTTCGGACCTGACATCCTACGAGAAGCCGAAGAGAAGGTTCACAAGATTCGTGAGCACCTCAAGACTGCCCAATCCAGACAGAAGAGTTACGCCAACAAGAGACGTCGAGACCTCGCCTTCAACAAAGGAGATTTTGTATATCTAAAAGTGTTGCCATTGAAGGGAATGCAGCGTTTCCAACTCAAAGGAAAGCTAGCCCCCAAATATATCGGACCTTTCAAGATTCTGAACCGTCGAAGAGAAGTGTCGTATCAATTGGAACTACCCGAAGAGATGTCATCTGTGCACAATGTGTTCCATATCTCATTACTTCGCAAGTGTCTCGAAGTCCCCGAGAAGACCGAAGTGTTCAAGAACATCGACCACCGGACCATAGAGATCAACGATGACCTAACCTATCCCGAAGTACCCATCCGTATTTTGGAAGAAGCTTTCAGAACTACCCGAACGCAAATCATCAAGTTTCTCAAGATTCAGTGGAGAAACCACACAGAAGAGGAAGCTACCTGGGAGCGCGAAGATCACACCAGGACAGAGTTTCCCGATCTCTTCAAATCCTAGGTAATCTTTTTCGTCCTTTTTGAAATCTCGGGACGAGATTTTGTTTAAGTGGGGAAGGGTTGTAACATCCAAAAAATACTAAACTTGGATCATCAAACTCTAATCATCAAATTTAGGGTTAACAAAAACTTTGCTAAATAAAAATATGAAAACATGCATATGTGTATGCATTTCATTTGAAATTCTTTTGAACCAACTTGTTTGTGTGTTCCTTTGCTTGTAAATGGATGCTTAGGTGAAATAAACATCATCATACAATTCCCAAACTTTTCTTAAAGACAAATAAATCAAAACAAAGCTAAATGAGTGAATGGTCATTTTGACCAATTTAACTCCCATGCCTACTTTGGCTGTCTCAAACTTTCAGAACCTAACAGAAACTTTTCTGGATCTTTGCACCCCTTGATTGTACTCATAACAAAGTATCAAGGCCCACTTTGTGATCATCCAGAAACTTTCAAATTCATAGTTAAATGACAATTCAAAATTGAACCTTTATGATATGGGAAGATCCCACTTTTTCAAAAACCACTCAAACAAGCTCAACTTTCAAAACCCAAGCATCGACAAACTCACCAGCACCAACCTAGCACACCCACCAAAAATCTTTTCAAAATTCAAAACTTGAGTTCTTGCGGCCATTTCATCAAACACTTGGTAGACACAAATCAAACAAAATCAAAACACTATAGTGTGCAGTGTTTTGAGCCTAACTGGTTCCCTCTCTAGCTCACAATAGCCTCAGTAGATCATCTAACAAACTTAACTAAGCACTAGCACCACTGTGAGCTCGCCAATGACATCAATGGTGAACAGCCGAAGTACACCATGCCACCCAAGTGAAGACAGCAAGCTCAGAAGGAAACTATCCGTGCCAACCTTGTCTGGGAGATCACCCATGCCTCACCGCCCCCTCTCGACCAGCCCTGCCTCGAAGACATCAAACACAGCACCCAGGAACGTCGCGCCCATGCCTCTGTCAGCCGTGCTGAGCGTACGCCAGAGCGCCACCCTCGACCGAGTCCCACAGACCGCGCGCCGCCCTTGCCGCGTGCATACATGATCGCCACCGACCCAGGAGACCGCCAGACATCACCGTTCGCCGCCAATGCCGCACAGCCACCGCTCGCCGTCGAAGACGCCGCCTCTGCCGCGCAGAGCGTCGCGTGTTCCAAACCAAACCGCACCGCCCCTACGCGCGCATTAAAGCCGTAGAGCATCGCCAGGATACCACCAAGCGATCGCCACCATCGGCCATGCCTCTAGACGCCCGTAGCCATGTCGCCACCGTCGCCTGCCCATGCCGTTCGGTCTCGTCGTTGCGACTATAAATAGAGGCCACCCCCAGCCGAATTGAGCACACCATCTCACTCCCCTCTCCTCACTGATCGTGCCACCCCGTTCCCGAAGCAAGGCAAGCAGCACTTCGCCGGAATTTCACCGGAGCCCGCCGCCTCTAGAGTAGAAGGAAGCCAGCGATTGGAGCCGCCCCAGGAGAAGCTGCCGGTACCAGGAGGTTCGCGATCGTCGACTTCGCCGTTCGCCCGCCTCGCCAACCCTCGCCTGAACCCCGGTGAGCCCCCAACGACCCCCACTGGCCGCGGTAGGTTTCTGTCTCGCCAGCGTTGCCCAACGTCGACGATGACTCTCAACCGTTGGATTAGAACCAGATCGAACGCACCACATCGCCCCATACCGCTTCACACCCCCTGTCTCACTGACGCATGGGGACAGCCACTTAAACAGCCCACAGAAGCGCTGCGCTTAACAGGCCGGACCGTTAACCTTTCCCGCGCAGCCCAGTTATTTGAATTAAACCTTTTCCATTTTATTTCAAAGACACTTCTGTACCCAGTTTCAAAAATCAAACCAGATCGATTCAGTGAACCAAATGGAATGAAACCAATTTTGTTACAAAGGTCTGGGAATGCTGAATCCAAGACCGTTGGATTCAAGTCATTTGTATCTGTAGATCATCTAGGGTAAAAATAACAAGGCAGAAGCTTTTCTGCATTCAAACATTTTTCAAACTTAAACCATAATAGCTTTTGAGTTGATTCCAACTCTCAAAAATCACATTTAACCATACCTTTCAAAATATATAAAAATATATAGGTTTACTTACAGAAATAATGACCAAGTAATAAACAAATGCCACATAGGCATTTCTTGCCACTTTCATTAATTAAAATAAAAGGGTAAAACCTTATTAAATTGTGACACCACTTTAAATCACATTCCCATGGACTAAAATATGTGGTGATGACATGTGTCAACATGATCCCATATTTGGTTTGGAGAATATTAAATCTTAAGTAATTTTTCAATGAGTAGAAATTACTTTTCTAAAAATAAAAGGAATTAAACCAAGCTTTAATCTTGTAATGTTAGTGATGATGCTAGATCATCTATAGGACACTTTTGTGTGATGATTGCAAGTAGTTAAGTATTGTTTGGTGATTGTGTACATCGTATTTATTTATAGATGCTAGTACCGACCAAGGATACGAGGAGGAAGGAGGATACTACGAAGAAGAAGCCGAGGAGAACTTCAACCACTGCTCTGCACAAGGCAAGCTAACACTTGCAATTTAGCAAGCTTATACTGATATTGTGCAAGCCAATACTTGCAAGCCTTACTAATCAAGTTGACCTATGCAAACTACTACTTGCTTGCTACCATGCCTCTATATGCCTTAAAGCATATATGATCATAACCACTTGATAAACCAATCCTAGTTTTATTTGCAAGTTTATTAATTTATTTTTTTATCAAAGCTCTTACTTAGAGAGTACTGGAATGAATGGTAGATACTAGAAGTATAATTGAAGGTTGCATAAAGAGCATAAAATTTGGCCTAAGCTAGATAATCTTGATGTCATCCTAAGGCATGAGATTAAACCCAGTTAAACTCCAATAGTTTACCACCCCTCATTAGTACTCACCCCCACTTGTAGATGCTAGTGCTAAGCATAAAACATGACCAACTTTAGATGGGAATACTTGGTGAAAAATGGTTATGGAAAACCTTAGAATGATGGATCATTCTACTGAGATGTTTTGACATGTGTTTCTGAACACCAGATGATTTTGGTGATGAAAATGTTGAGGGATGAGCCTTAGCCCTTTATAAAAATAATGGTTGTCTGGATGCGAGACCATTACAATTTTATCGTACAACCACAATACCCGAAGATTGGGTAGGGCTTGACTGGAAACTTATATACCTTAGTATTAGTTCCCTCACGGCCAAGGTCTAAGCTGAGGCTACCTTGTGAAGATTGTCCACATGTGCAGTACCCAAGATGACAGTTGGTCATGGTTGGGAGGCCACACTCACAGGAGAGGTCCTTATACTAGGGCGTGTAATTGAAAGGTTAGGATTGATTATCCGCATACTGAGTATGGTGAATTCAGGATTTGTTCCTGACGGATGTATCGAATGTTGTGGTGAAAGTGTACAATCTCTGCAGAGTGTCAAACTATTCGAATAGCCGCGTCCGCGGTTATGGACAGTTGGAGTGGCCATACTTTTCCCCCGTCAGACTTTTCAAAAGGACTTGTGAAATGAACTGAGACTTTGACTTGACCACAACAGGGTTGTGGCATGAGATACAAGTTCCCACTTAGGTGTTATGAAACCTTAACTAGTATTCGTTGCTTCCAAATGTAGTAGAGATAAATCTGGCTTTTGCAAAACAACCCTAGAGCCTAGTGTCCTATTATCCAAAACCCCTTTTACTTGTTAGTATTAGTTTGCGAGTACTTAAAGAGTACTCATGGCTTTGTCTCTGGCTATTCCCATGGCCAGACGATGAAGAGGAGTACCTGGAAGATGGACCCCAGGAAGGTTACGACAACTAGGATCATCTCCCATCGTCAGCATTGCCTGTGACCCCGAAGATTGAGCTTCGCCTACGCTACCGTTATTATTACATATTCCGCTGCTTGAAGTTGTATTAAGAACTGGATCATGAGATCCCTATTTGTGTAAGAACTTATGTACGGTTTGTAATGGATGATGTACTATGGCCAATTCTGTTATGTCTCGCAAAAATGGTAATCCTGGGATTGCGATGTATGGCATAACATGAATCTGGGATTAAAAATCCATGTGTTGACAGAATCTCAGATGGCCACATTATTATGCACACGCGTCACCTACGAGCATGAAAACTCGAGGAAGGGTGGTAATTATGTGTACGAGCATCACTTCATTAAAGGGTCATAAAACTCGGCACGACCTCTTAGTATAAAAGAGTGTGATACTTTGAGGTGGAACAGATAGAAGACACTCAATGCCCCTTAATCTGTGGACTACAACACTTTGACCTGGTCTTGGATATGCCAAGGTACTGGAGTTTGTCTCTCCTGACATCCCAAAATGGTTTGTCTTGACGGACCACAAGAGTATCTTTCATTGGAAGACACCAATGCACATTTACTACTTGGATACCAACTGGTAAACAAAGGTCGGAAAGCAACAAGGGAAAAGAAAATGCTCAGGATAGAATCCTGAGATGTAGATGCATAAGTCAACAACCTTCTGAAAACCAATGCAAAGAAGGGGAAAGGTGTGGCAGAGTCACAAGGGTAGATGCGAGACTCTCGAGGAGTAATCTTTTCGTGATCTGTATGTTCCATTAAAGAACATCTGCCATAGCTAGTGGTAGGGGAAGTCCTTAGTTGTCACAATTCAATCGCGACAGAGACCACAAGCTTGAAGGCTAGAATTGAAATACCAGCCATCCCGAGGTAATGTTTGAACATTAGCAACAGGGTTCAAAGGAGTGGATCTTGGATTAAAGATCAGCGTCATGTACAAGATTCACAACACCAGAATCCAGCACAATCGGGGATCTTTGGTTCAAGTCCAAGGTTTAAAACCCAAATAAAGCAGTAACTACTACTTGAGTGACATGGAATACACTGCAATATAGTGATCACAAGGTAACATCCAGAAGAAGGAACAACTTCTGAAGTACCCAGGCAAATGAAAAGGAGGCACACGAGGCGAAAGGAAACCTCGAAGCCTAGAACAGAATATTGTGGAACGATCAACATGATGTTGTGGTCCATAAGATAGAGAGATCATGATAGAATGGAATCTCTCAGATGAACAAGAGCAAGGGGAACAAGGGGTACTCAACACACACAACTCTAGAGATCTCAACACTAGGTCAACTGGCTGAGAAACGACATGCCCAAAAGGCACCTAAGCTTTGAAGGACTAGAAGAGATATCAAAAATTTTCCAAAATCAACACAAGATAAGTTAGCCCAGAGTTAGAGCGGAACATGATAAGGAGTAAAAGAAGCATAATAGAGTTTTCATAATACTTTTCATCTTTTAAAATAGTTTTCACAAACACTAGACTCAACATCGACCAATAGCAAGGTTTTCCTACGGTCGGTACTTCTTCGATACCAAAACCTGTGACACCCCCGGGATCAGGGTAAACAAATCCCAGACCTCCGTCTGAAATAAGCTTAACCTTGAACTCGAGAATATCCAGTGAAGAATCAGTAGCACGACAGTGACCCTACGACACAAAAATTTATGACAGCAAGCTCATAACTGAGTAGAGAACCAAATTATTACAAGCAGAGGTCACTAACCACAAACATCAAATAACGGAAGGCAAATTATGCTATTAAGTATATAAAACTTAACAAATGGCCTAAGAGGCCTGAAGCATAACGATGACGTCCTAGCCCATAGATTCCAGGCTGCCGGCCGAGAACCCCAAGCTACTCGTTGATGTCGACGTAGTACAGAACTTGTCTTCAGGGGAGAACTTACTCTGCCAAAAGTATCAACAAAGCAAGGGTGATTACATGGTGTACTCCACTTCTGGCTGGTGTAGTTGTTTTGCATAAAGCCACTTTTGTTTATAAAACAAGAAGGAGAAGAAGCTCGTCTAATCAGAGTATTTTAAAAGGGGATAAGAGAGCGACGTCTCCGAAATATTGATCATCATATTTTGATATCCACCAAGTCATCATCATGTGAACTAGGATCACCCCCTCGTACCCATGAGGAAGAATCCTTAAGCACACGTTGATCTGCCAGGTTTTACGATTAGGTTAAAGTTCTCTATGATCTTAGAATCTGGTCACCAAGCGTTCATAACCGTGAACACGGCTTTTCGAAAATATTATTACACTGAAGGGGTGTACAACTTTACCCGCACGTACTAAACTTCTCTTAATGCCACTAGTAATATCCCTCTTCCTTGAAGGCCGGCAGAGGGTGGCTAGAGACGACCTTTACCTTGCTTTCGCCGAGACCATGAGTTCCGCAATAACTATTGTTCCGCCGTAATGGGTCAAATCCCGAAGCTGGTACTTAAAGATGTGAGGCGAGGTTGGTTTACCAGGGGCGCCATCAACTCCAAGCAACCTGGTCCACGCTTCCCTACCTGTATGAATGCACCTCCTTCACCACCCCCTTCGAAAACATTTTCAATGTGTATCTCGAATGGAACGCCCGAACTATGTGACTCATGGAATCTACTAGGAAACTTAGTTGCTCTTGAGGTTTTCCAGGCCCCGTGTGGTTGTACGCTCGTCTCGGTTCCAAAGGCAAGAACTCGGGTCCTAGTGGTGGCGAGCATGGGACTAGAAAAACCACATCCCACCGTGGCCTCCCATACAAGCCTTAGCATATTTAATCTCATATCACTGATCTCATCACGTTCTCCTATCATACTAGATTCTCTTCATCTGATACATCATCTAGATGGACCAGAACTGACAGCTATGCATGGCTAAGCAGACACAGATATAAGCTCTAGCAGTGCACACAAGCCAAACCTAGTTATTCTAGGAGCAGTGGATCAGATAATATAAGCTCAAAGGGAGTAATGCAATAGATAGTATACTCTATCTATCGATAAAAGACCATAGTGGAATCGTATGCATCATGGAAGGAATTCAAATGCTTTGGAAAACATAGGATTATATCATGGTGGGGCTATGCTTGCCTTTGCCCGTTGATAGCAGATAAATAGATCTTCGGAAGCCTTGTACTTGACTTGGTTATAGTTGGTCAAGTACTGTTCGTCGATCTTCGTTGGTCTTGATCTCAGCCTTCGATCTCGATCTCGGTATCGTATTCTACCGGGAAGAACCAAATACCTGAAAGAAAGGGGGAAATAATCAACACATGGCATCGATGCAATGCTCAAGCAATAATGATGATATGAAAAGTTAATTTGTATTGAAATGTAACCCTAAATCATGCTCGGCAACTTAATAGGGGTTTCGAGGGGTGCAAACCCTAACTCGGAGAAACTTCGGATGTATATGAGAGGGGTTGATTAGTTCTGTAATTAAACTTGTCTTGAAAGTTGTTGAAAAATGCATGATTATAGCTTAATTTGGTAGAACTCATTTTTCTGAACATTTTGATATATTATTTGAATTTTTCTGATAAATAGATAATTAGTTATTGATTTTATAAGATTAAACCAATTTCTGGAATTATTAAAACATATTAATAGGGTTTAATGCGTCATTATGACATTAGCAGAGGGGTGGGGTTTGATTTCACCGAGGCAGAACCTAGCTAGAGAGGCTGACGGGTGGGCCTGGGAGCCTCATCGGCCTCCACGTGGATAGGTGGGACCCTAGAGGGAGTTTGACTGGACTTGACCGCGCCTTGCTGACGCCAGCGTGACGTAAGCACGCCGGTGAGCTGCAGATCAACGATGGCAACGGGGATTGGGGGCTTGCGGGAATGCGCGACTAGGCCTACTCGAATCAGTGAAGCGAGGTGAACACAAAGGTGGCGGCGCCGCTTGGGTTTGGTTGTCGGAACATGAAACACGACGGCAGCCGACGGCGGTGGCTACAGGTGCTCATGGGGAGGGTGATACGGCTAGCAATAGATGAAACAAAGGGGGCCATCTGGACCAGAATCTCACCACAAGCGCGATGAAGGGATTGGCGGAGTGAGGCGAGCTCGGACGGCGCCGGAATTGACGACGATGGCTGCGACGGCCGATGGAACGAGGTTTCGATTCGATGGAATGTGGGTACGCGGGGCTTCGTGACCTAGCTGGGGCGAATCAGTGTAGCTTGGCGAGCTCAGCGGTGGCCTCAGAACGGCGAGAGGAGGCCAAAGACGGCGGGACACGGCGGAGCCCGAGGATTAGGGTTTGGCCGGAGGAGAAAATGGGAAGAAGGAAGAAGATAGGGTTCGTCTTGGCGGCAACAGGGGATCTTATAGGCTTCGCCGTCGTGGGTAGCGAGAATCTTGGCGCGGCGGGCATCTCGGCGAGGCAGGAACGACGCCGGCGTCGACACGCAGGTGCTCTTCCTCACCGGCGTCCTTCTGGTGAGAGGTAGAAGAAAAGGAAAAAGGGGCGAATCGGTACGGGCCTGGCGCTAGGTCGCGGGTGGGCTTCTGCTAGGCCTTAGCTGCTACACGCTGGCGGCAGGGAGGAGAGGAGAGGGATGGATTGATTTTCCATTTGGAGATACCAAACTTTAGGGAAAAATCATCTACTCAGATCTGTCTGTTTCACTAAAGTTTTTCCCTAGAAAGTTTGGTATCTCCAAATGGATTAAATCCAATTGGTATGGAAAGGTTTAAGAAACACCTTTCATATCGCACTGACCCCATGCCCATTTTCTTCCTAGATTGCAGTTAGCAAAAATATCAAAATAAATCCTTTTCTGCCTTTAGGAAACTCCCTAGGGCAAACCAAGTGAGGTTATGACCTAATTCCAACTCCTAGATGACGCATATAACCATATCTTCCAAAACCCAGTAACTCATATTTTTATGAGGTTCTGTTGAATTTTAGTGAATTAAACTCTTCTATGCATGGTTTATTCACTAATAAAATACTTACAGCAGCTTTGTAACTCCAAAATTGTTGATTCCAATTTCTATTGAATGGTATTATCAGTACCTAACATGTGTCCTTGGAATCACCTAAAAAGCTTCTGTAAATAAATCTGATGAAAAAGACAAATTCCCTCCAATACTGCCTTTGGGAATTCTCAAGGGAATTCTGGTAATTGTTTTCAAGTGATTCCAACTCCTCTTGTTTTAATACACTAAATACTACCTAATAAACCAAGGAAATAATTTTTGGAACTCCAGAACAGTTCTTGTGAATTATTTCCTAAAACTAGAGTTGTTTCCACTATAAAATCCATCATAAAAAAGGGAAATTGATAAAATAGTGAAACCACTTTTGTTGGTTTCATTTTATCAATACCTATCTAATGGTATCATTTTTATACAATGGTATCATACATATCAGACCCTTGGTCAAAAACCCTTCTCTTAGGTAGTTCCTAAACTATAAATTCAAAGGGAGCCTTTTTCCTATGCCTCCAAATCTTCTCCCAATCCAATCAAATCGAACCTCCAACCTCCTACTGATTTCTGTCATATGTTTCTCAATTGCTTGCTGTATGGTTTGATGCTTGTATGCCTTGTGTTGATTGGTGTATTGTTTGTTTGCATGTATGCTCGATAACAGCGATAGTTGCGATTGTGTGACGCCAAGAAGGAAGGATCGGGTTATTCTTATTATTGATATTATTGATATTCTGGTTATCTAACTCCGTCAAGGGACATCTCGCTAGTCACTGGCAAGCCACCATTCCTGAACTCCTATACTAACCTACTCCTGTTTATCAATTGTTTTATATCTCGTTTATCAACTGCATAATTAAATTGCATGGTTTGTTTCAAATAAAAGTGCGTGAGTAACTTGGCTCCTCCAAGTTATGGATGAGTGTCCTAACACCAATTTTTATCCCTTTAGATCGAGGCTAATATTATTAGCATCTTCCCTCTTGGAACCCACGGATTTTAACGATACAACTATTTTGTGTTTTACCCTACTACAAAGTTGTTAACAATAAAACTCTTGGAAAGGGGCATCGTTTCCGAGTGGAAGTTTTACTAAAAGAAGATATGAGGTGGATGAATAGAAAATCAAGCAAGAGAAAGAGAAGGGATGTTCTAAGTCAATGTCAGGAACAATGTATCCGTGCAACGACATTACCCCCGACGCTGGGGCTTAGCTCGTAGTTTGTGGTCTTTAGCCTGCTCCTACTCGCTAAAGGGGAGAAATCCCCTGAAATCCGGACTGCCTGGGGCAAGGTACCGGTGCAACAATTGGGTCTCTCGCGGACGGTATGATTTTTGGCTAGTACGGGAGGAAGTTATTGTCACAATTGCTACCGGTCAAACTTTAGTTTGGAGGTAGGGGTCAGTATGGGAGAAAGGACTAGGGCCGTCGTGCCCCATACTGATACCGGAGAGAACAACCCAAAATGAAAAGCCGCCGTTGCTAGGTATGGACAAATGAAAAGTCTAGGTTTCATTATCCAAACTCCTGTCAACCATGTGTAGAAGGCCGTGGTTTTATCCCGGCTGATGTATTGATTCTTGTGGGTAAAGTGCACAAACTCTACATAGTATAATCTATTCGAATAGCCAAGTCCACGGTCAAGGACGGTTGGAATGGCAAGTGCTAGGAGGACCCTTCGGTTATGTTGTGATGAAATAAAGGATGTGACTTGGTCACAAGTAAAGATAATAATAAGTTCGGTTTTGACCAGTGATGGTCGAAGACATTTAAAAAGTGTTTTACAACAAACTATTTTCAATATTTTTAACAAGGATGTGGATATGTCCAGATTTTCTAAAAGGAGGCTTTTTGAAAACTCTTTTTCAACAAAGATATAGAGATTCTATTGTTAGGTCTTTCAAAAACAATTTAGTGTAGAGCTATCTCGCCACAGCCAAATATGCATTTCCTTATTACCTTGTCTCGGTGGTTTTCTAGTACATTCAAAGTACTCACCGGCATTGTCCCTGGCTATTTACTTGCCCAGATTGCAAATGTTAAGAAGTAATGAAGGTGCTGACTTCTATGAGAGCTAGGACATCTTCCTAGTCAGTTGCATGTAGTTTAAGGCACGGGTTCTGCGCTGAAGACTTCCGCTACTTGTGTTAATCGCCATAATGGCCCCTGTGTAAGTTTTGTACTCCTTACTTTATGGATGTTGTAATGATAGTAGTCGGTTATGGTCATGGCTCATTGATCATGGGAACGTGAATTGCACGCATAACGGGTATTCTCGGACCGTAAATCCGGGGTGCCACACCTAACTTGTTCCCTTTCTGGTTCACAGCAAGCTATTAGTAGATCATCTAGCCCATTTAACAACCTTTAGCACCAGTGTGAGCTTTCCATAGCCATCAATGGTGACCATGCCGAGCTCACCTTGCCACCCCTCAGTAGACAGCAAGCTAGAAGCTTCTCTAGCCTAGAAGGCACTTCACCGTCTAGAAGGAACTTCACCGTCCACTGCCACCCCATGTCCAAGCCTCGAGCGCAGCCAGCCCCTAGACCACACAGCCCGAGTGTGCCCAGCCTCTTTGCGAGCATGCCGAGAGCGTGCCAGAGCGCCGCATGTGACACACGCCCACAGACCGCGCGCCTGCCTTGCCATGTGCAAGCAAGATCGCCACCACCCCAGGAACACCCCAGACACGCTCGTTTGTCGCCACGCGACCAGGAGAACCCGTGCGCCATTAAAACTTCCGTCGGACCCACCTAGAGCGTCGACGTGTTCCGACCATCTCGCACCTCCCCACTCCGCGTAACCATGCCGTTGAGCTTCGCCAGGGAGCACAACACCGTCCCCTACCTTTGTGCATGCCCATAACTCGCTGTGACGACGACAACGACGAGCTCCACCTGCGCCATTTGGTCCCCTCGCTGCACTGTAAATAGAAGCCACCCCCGCTCGATTTCTTCACACCATCTCACTCCCCTCTCTCTCAGAACCACCCCCACTCATTCCCGGAGCAAGGCGAGCAGCAGGCCGCTGTAATATGTGCGGAGTCTACCACATAGGAGGAAGAAGGGAGCCAGCGATTGGAGCCTCCCCAGGAGAAGACGTTGGTACCAGGAGGTTTACCGTCATCGACTTCGTCGTTCGCCCCCATCGCTGACCCTCGCCTGAGACCCAGTGATCCCCCGTAGACCCCCACTGGTCGCGCTAGGGTTCTGTCTCGCCGGAGTTTCCCGACGGAGACGATAGCTCTCAACCATTGGATTAGAGTTTGATCGCACGGCCTAGAATGCCCTGTACCGTTTCGCATCCCCCTGTCTCACTGACTGGTGGGGACATTCACTTAAACCCACCCGCTTGTGCGCTGTGCACCGTGGGTCGGCCCAGTTATCCCGCGCGATCCAGTAATTCAAGTTTAGGTTTATTCTTTTGGTTTCAAAATTAGTTCTGTACCTAGATTCAAAAAGCAACCCAGCTCGATTCACTAAACCAAAATGCATGCAACCAATTTTTTAGAAAAGGTACTGGAATCCTTAATCCAAGCCACGTTTCATTCAATTCATTTGGAATAGTAGATCCCCTATAGTAAAAATAACAAGGCAGAAGGTTTTCTGCATTCAAACATTTTTCAAAATTCAAACACAAAATCTTTTGAGTTGATTCCAACTCTCAAAAATCACATTTAACAAGACCTTTAGAATATATAAAAATATATAGGTTTACTTGCAGAAATAATGGACAAGCAATAAAAGAATGCCTCATAGGCCATTCTAGTCACTTTATTTAATTAAAATAAAAGGGTTAAACCTTATTAAATTGTGACACCACTTTAAATCATATTCCCAAGTACTGAAATGTGTGGTGATGACATGTGTCAACATGATCCCATGTTTTAGTTGGAGAATATTAAATCTTAAGTAGTTTTTCAATGTGTAGAAATTAATTTTCTAAAATAAAGGAAATAAAATTATTTGCCTTAATCTTTGTAATGCTAGTGATGATCGTAGATCATCTAGTGTGAACCTTGGTGTGATAAATAAAGGTAGTTAAGTATTGTTTGGTGATTGTGTACCTCTTATTTATTTACAGACGCTAGTACCGACCAAGGATACGAGGAGGAAGGAGAATACTACGAGGAAGAAGGCGAGGAGAACTTCAACCATTTCTCTGCACAAGGCAATCTTATACTAATATCTTAGCAAGCCTATACTTGCAATCTTACATGCCTCACTATACAATTTGACTTAGCAAGTTACTATTATCTTAGCAAGCTAAACCATGCAAGTTTTACTTTCAAGCTTACACCACTTGATACCCAATCCCAGTTTTATTTACAAGCTTAGTTACTTTATTTCTTTATCAAAGCTTTCTCTTAGAGTTTACTTAGTGACTTGTAGACTTTAGAAAGATATTTAAAGGTAGCATAAAGAACATAAAACTTGGCCTAAGTTAGATAATCTTGATGACATCCTGATGCATGAGATTGAACTTAGATAAGCTACACTTGTTTACCACCCCTCATTAGTATTTACCCCCAAATTTAGATGCTAGTGCTAAGCATCAAACTTGATCACTTTAGATGGGAATACTTGGTGAAAATAGTTATGAAAACCATAGAATGAGGATTCATTCTACTTAAATGTTTTGACATGTGTTCTTGAACACCAGATGATTTAGATGATGAAAATGTTAAGGAATGAACCTTAGCCTGTTATAAAACTGATGGTTGTATGGATGCGATACCATTCCAATTTTACCGTACAACCATAATACCCAAATTTGGGTAGGGCTTGACTGGAAATTTATATACCTTAGTATGGGTTCCCTTGCAGCCAAGGTTTGAGCTGAGGCTACCTTGTGATGATTGTCCACCTATGAAGTTCCCAAGATGATAGTTGTTCATGGTTGGGAGGCCAAACTCACAGGAGAGGTGCCTATACTAGGGCGTGTAATTAAAAGGTTAGGATTGATTATCCGCATAATGAGTATGTTGAATTTAGGATTGCTCCTGACGGATGTATCGAATGTTGTGGTGAAAGTGTACCACCCCTGCAGAGTGTCAAATTATTCGAATAGCCGCGTCCGCGGTTATGGACAGTTGGAGTGGACATACTGTTCCGTCGTCAGATGTTTTCAAAATGACTTATGAAATGATTCATGACTTTGACTTGACCACAACAGGGGTGTGATATGAAACTCAAGTTCCCACTTAGGTGTTATAAAACTATCAACTAGCTTTCTTTGCTTCTGAACTCGGTAGAGGTAAATCTGCCTTTTTGCAAAACAACCTAGAGCCTAGTATTTCCTACTCAAAACCCCTTCACTTGTTAGTATTAGTTTGCAAGTACTTAAAGAGTACTCATGGCTTTGTCCCTGGCTATTCCTGTGGCCATACTATGAAGATGACTATCAGGAAGACGGACAGCAGGAAGGTTACGACAACTAGGATCATCTCCGATCGTCAGCATTGCTTGTGACCATGAAGATGGAGCCTCGCCTATGCTATCTTTATTAGTACGTTATTCCGCTGCTTCATTTGTATTAATACTGGATCATGTGATCCTTTATTTGTTGTAAGACCTTATGTCTGGTTTGTAATGGATGATGTACTGTGATATCCAATCTGTTATGTCTCGCAAATATGGTAATCCTGGGATTGTGATGTATGACATAGCAGGCATCTGGGATAAAAAATACAGGTGTTGACAACTATCTTAACATGATGTTGTGATTCCTTGCGTGGATCCAACATATGGGTTGGCACCCTTAGGCCCCGCATTTTTTATGTCTAGATTATCTATGAGTGGCTGTCGGGGGTTTAACCAGACCTATAAGGTACTTACCTGGGCATCATCAGCTCATAGAGTCTTCGGGAACTCATCAGGGTTTTAGCCTGCCTAGAAGGGGGCTTAACGGAGCTGAGCCAACCCCGAAGGACCGTGCAGACATATGGGGTCGCGGAGAGGGCAGTGATTGGCTTGGACCAACTACTGGGCCCCACATCATGGAATTGTGGACGGGAAAGTACGCCCGGTTGTGCAACAACGAGTTGATCTCTCATGGGTAAAGTAACACACCTCTGCAGAGTGTAAGAATTGTAACTTGTTACTCCATGTTCCGGTAAGTATCTATGAACGCGGCAGGAAAGGAACTCCATGAAAGTTCTGGTCAACCTATGAAGGCTGATAGTCATAGATTTTCACAATAATATAACCATCTATAAAGCTCTACTTGTCTAAAAAGGGTTTCACAAATTCAAGGAGTTGACTACGATGAGATATTATCTCCCGTAGCGATTCTAAAGTCAGTTAGGATTATGTTAACAATTGCTGCATATTTCGACTATGAGATATGGCAGATGGATGTCAAAACTGCATTACTCAATGGCAACATTGAAGAAGAGTTGTATATGGTACAACCAAAGGGTTTTGTCGATCCTAAGGGTGTTGACAAGGTATGCAAGCTTCAACGATCCATCTATGGACTAAAGAAAGCATCCCGGAGTTAGAATCTCCGGTTTGATGAGATGATCAAAGAGTTTGGATTTATCCAAACTTATGGAGAGGCTTCTATTTACAAGTTAGTGGGAGCACTATGGCATTTCTAATATTATATGTGGATGACATATTATTGATCGGAAATGATATAGATATTTTACATAGTGTTAAAAGTTATCTAAACAGAAAATTTTCAATGAAGGACCTAGGTGAAGCGTCGAACATATTAGGCATAAAGATCTATAGGGATAGATCATAATAGGGATATTGCAAAGTACATACCTTGATAAGATTTTAAAGAAATTTAAAATGGACGGAAGTAAGAAAGGGTTCTTACCTATGTTGCAAGGCTATACATCGAGTAACACCCAAAGTCCGGCTATGGAGGAAGAAAGAGAGATAATGGACAAAGTCTCCTATGCTTCGGCCATATGCCCTATAATGTACTCCATGCTATGTACAAGATCGGATGTGGCACATGCTATTTGTTTAACTAGTAGATACCAATCTGATCCAGGATCAGAACACTAGATAGTGGTCAAGAATATCCTTAAGTACTTGAGAAGAACTAAGGATATGTTTCTAGTGTACGGAGGTGAAGAAGAGCTCGTCGCTAAATGTTATGTCGATGCTAGCTTTGACGCCGATCCGGATGACTCTAAGTCTCAATCCGGATACGTATTTCTCATGAATGGTGGAGAGGGTAGTTGGAGGAGTTCCAAACAACACGTGGTTGCGGGATCAACAACGGAGGCCGAATATGTTGCTGCTTCGGAAGCGGCTCAGGATACAATTTGGATGAAGGAATTCATAACCGAACTAGGTGTGGTTGCGAGCGCGTTGGACCCAATGGTGATCTATTGTGACAACAATGGAGCCATAGCCAATGCCAAAGAACCAAGGTCTCACAAGAATTCCAAACATATTAAGCACCGGTTTCACTCCATCCGCGAGCATGTCAATGATGGAGATATAAATATTTGTAAAGTACACACGGATCTCAATGTAGCAGATCTATTGACTAAAACTCTCCCTAGAGCAAAACATGATCAACACCAGAACTCCATGGGTGTTAAATTTATCACTATGTAACTAGTTGTTATCTCTAGTGCAAGTGGGAGACTGAAGGGAATATGCCCTGAGAGGCAATAATAAAGTGCCTATTATGTATATTCCAAATTTATGATAGATGTTTATTTTGCATGATATAATTGTATTAATACGGAAACGTTAATACTTGTGTGTTTAATAAAAAACAGAAAGTTCCTAGTTATGCCTCTCTTATAAACTAGCTCGTTGATTAACAAGATGATCAAGGTTTCCTGATCATGGACATTCGATGTTGTTAATAACGAGGTCACACCATTATTGGAATGGTGTGATGAACATTCATACGAAGTATAGCATTACGATCAAATTCATTGAGTTTCTATTGCAATAACATCATACGAAGTTGTAACATCCCAACATTTAGGAACTAACGAAGGGTAGATTTAGGAAATTGTGCATATGCATGTATTCATCTGCAAAACATGGGAAAAATTTTCGCCAAATAAAAACTTAAAGTGATCAGAGTTTCTTTCCCTCTCTAAGTGTAGGAATAGCTCTGGAGAGTCATCTTTATAAATTTTGACATGATCTTTATGAATTAGTGTGTTTTGGGGAAAAGAATTTGAATTCAAACTTGAAATTTGAGTTTATATTTTAAAAGCTAAGAATTATGATTTAGTAATATTATTTAATCAAGATATAATATATAGTAATAGAAACTCTAAATAAAGAATACAATTAAGCAAAAGAATATTTATTCCATATCTTTATTCCATAAATAAATTACAAAATGTAACTCATTAAGACAATATAGAATCTTTACAGACGTTAAATTACAAAAAGAGGAATATATATCTATTACATATTTCTTACAAATGAATGAAATAAAAATTACAAAGGATTTTATCTGTCTAAAAGAAAACCTATACTAATCTTGAATCTTTAAATCTTGTACCTACAAAACAGAGAACAAACAAATAGGAAAATGAACGTTAGGTTATTAATTTTTACTCTTAGTAGAGAGCAGTGAGTCGCACTGCTCAACTTTACAAGATTGAGTAAATCTTTTAGGGGCAAGTTTCACCAATATGAAAGAATTTAATCTTTCATCATAAATAAGCCATAAGTCAAATGATCACAGAAAGTAAAGGGGCAAGTTTCACCAGGCAGGTAAATAGTAACAAGATCAAAAGGTAGAACTCCTCATTAAGCATATCCACAACCATGCAGCAGACACATAAGTAGCTCAATCACCTAACTGCATGGGTGTGCTGTCGACACAACCACAACTGCTCAAACAAGTAAAATGACCAAGTACAGCCATGGGAAAGGACTAGAGCACCTCTCCATTGCTCACACCACACAAGATCAACCAGCTTAGCCAAAGCCAAGCAAACCATCGAACAAAACCTCAGACAAGATCAAACCAAACATCACCAGATGGTGACATAAGGAGGGGGAGAATCAGGTGGACAGCAAGGCCAAGCTCACAGGAGCTAGGAGTTGCAGGATTTATCAAGGCCAAGCACAGAAACCAGGGGAAACAAGAACAACATTAGGGGGTGAAGGATTGGATCAAGGCAGCAACACCACCAGAACATGAAGCCACCACAATCATTAACTTTTGTGCTGAGTGTCATAAACATCCACATGATCTGTTCATCTTATCCAAATAGAAAATATGTGTTGTTTCATAAAACAAACTCTTAGTGATCACCCAAGTGGGGTGAACCTATCCTAGAGGTTTTAAATATAAAGGTCAGAACTAAACTCTACGAACACACCAAAATCTCAGACTAGCCTCATAGATTTGGTGATACCAAAAAGGCAACTTATATGTTCCATCATTTATTCCCATAAAATCTGGGCACATCTCCAAGAAAGAGTAGCGCCTTAGATCTTATAAGCTACAAACAAATCAATTAACTTAACCAACTAGGATCCAAGATCTAGTAAGCAACTATGATGCCCTAGTCAATTTTGTAAGTGACAGCAACATAGGAACTTAGTTCCTAGAGCCTCAGACCAGCATCATGGGCATAAACATTAAGTGAACCTTCCAACTTATTATTATTAATCATCTATCAAGTCTGAAGTACTGACCATAAGTAAATCCAGCAACAAGATCAACTTGTGTGCCACTCTAAGATGGTTTCACAAGAAATGATCCTACACCTACCAACCAGATATTCTAGCTTTCATAAATAAACCAGCATGAAAATATATATCATTTCCCTAAGATATACTCAGAGATCATTTAATTTATCCAAAGAATCATTAGACGCTACTAATCAAGTTCAGTCTATGGATAAACATATAAGCGAACACTTACTGATGCAGTGAATCATCACTGACAGTGATATTGTCAGTATCAAGACACTGACAGAAGATGAACATACCAAGTAACAACATCACCACTCAAAGACAAAGCTATGAACCACTAGCATCAGATCCAACATTAGCCTCAGACCAACAACAACATCACATAATCAAAGGATGACAACAAGAACTAAGGTGCAGAGAACACAATCTTCACCGAGAATCACTACCACATCATAGCATCGATTTACAAGCACACATGGATTGAACCCTAGGACTAGAACAAACCCTAATGGAGGATAAACCACTAGTTACACATGGAGGCACTCGAAGTAAATAGAGGCACGGGAAATCCCAGAGACGCAACTCACCTGTGGTCCTCGCTGAAGGATTGAAGAGGAAACAGAGGGGCCAACGATCTCATGGCGGCACGGGGAGCACCCCAGAGGGAGCTGCAACACGCACCAGCCACGACGACGGGCACAGCTGCGCACGAGCACCGCACACCACCACGGTAAAGGGGCTAGCCTAGCCACGGGAAGGCCCCAAGAACAAATTGAGGCAGAGCAGATGAACGAGTGTGGTCGACAACCTCGCCCTGCACCATGGCAATGGCTAGGGAGGACCACGGCGTCTGGCAGAGCACGGCGGCAGCGCCAGCAACCACGGGGTCGAGGAGGAGAGGAAGTAAGGTCGAGAGAGAGAAAGAGGGAATGGTCCAATAGGGCCAGAGCCCTTCGGGGTGTCCTTTTGGTCAAGTCACTTGGGCCGAATTGGCCCAATAGGATTAGCCCAAAACTTAAAAAGAAAAAAATTTAATAATTAATAAAAGCCTAAAATAACCTAGAGTTAAATAAAATTCTAGAAAATAAAAAAAATCTGAAAATTCTAAATAAAATATTTCTGAAATTATAATAAACCAACTTATTTGAATAAATTAAGAAATAATTTCAATATATATTATTTTTAGTCAAGAATTTTACCATATATTTATTCCTTATAGAATTTTATAAAATGAAAGAAAGAGGATAAAAATAAATAAAAATCACTTTTATTATATATTATTATTGTAGTATTTTAGAAAAATACTAAATAAATGTTTAGAGTTATAAAAAGAAAATTTTTTATTTAAATGTTGAAAGAATTATTAAATAAATAAATACAAGAATTTATATTAAATAAATTATTACCTTATAAAATGGCAAATATGATATTCAATAAATATTAAAGATTATTTTAAAAATGCAATCCTTTATTACGTAAAGGAATTCTTGGAACAAAATAATGGGTAAAACACACAAAGAAAATAAACGATAAATAATGCATTACATTACTATGCATATTCATCTTGCTTCTTTAAATATTGTCCTTACCAGGCAATAATGATGTTTTGTAGACATAGAAGCTCAAGGTCCAGTGCAAGCATCCGACTTCACTACCTTGCAATCACAAGGCAAGTTCATCACTTGCTCATGTCCTTTGACCAGTCTTTCTCAATGTATTTGTAAATTGTGTGTTATCACCTATATTTCTAAGAAAGAAAATATTATTTTCTCAAGTAAATAGATTGTTGATATCATCCTAAGTGAGGATATAATGGAGCAATAGAACTTAGGTTTAAGGTTCCCAACCTTTAATAAGGTAGAGATCCTTGTGTTTACAATGCTAGTCCCTGGATCAATAGCTAGCATCCACAGTTAAGATGTAATATCAAGAAACAAAGGTCATAATACAACTTTATAACCAGGAATAAAATAATTCATTACATCTTACATAGCTCATTTGGCTATCTCATTACATTGCAGCAGAATATCTATAAAGCATGGAGTCCTTCATCTTCAAAGTGCCACAGGCAAACATGTTGGTTGTAGACTTGTAATCCTAATCATTAAACTCTTCTAACATCAAACAAACCTGCAACATAATAAGTTGCAGCCACAAGGGTCAATACATTTGAATTGTATTGGCAAGTTTCACTACTAAGTAGAATTTAGTGGATCCTATCATTACATGCATATTTGGCTAAGTGGGGTTAGGCTCATTTGCAGAAAGCAATATGGTTTTATCCTATCTTTTCAAAATAGTTTTTGATCTTTTGTCAAATCTTTCTGAACTTCTTGGAAAACTCCAAGTGCTTCAAATCCCTTGTTGTCACCATCAAGTTTTACTTTGAGAAATTGGAATGTCGAGATCTTCCATAGCTTCAGGCCTTAGTTGCTCAGTATTGTCCATAACCGGGGACACGGCTAAGTACTTAGAATTTTGATCTTCTCCAGAAGTTGTACACTTTACCCACATGACACAATCTCATCTTGATGCCACCAGTGGCCGCTGGATAAGTACTCACCAAGATGGAGTACTGGCAGATTGAGAATGTGACAAAGTCTTTCCATAGAAGTCCTCCCAATACACAATGCTAGCTTGTCATCCAGGCACCAATGTAGGGTTTCAAGTTCCCTTACATAATTCTAGTTAACCTGAAGATGCCAATGCATGGGTCTTCCACTATGTAGTTGACTAAGCCAGAGCCCATTTAGCATGTGGCTGTACACGGAAGCCACTGTACGAGAAACATGTTCAATCTCTAAGTCCGTGGGTGGTTTTCTTCTAGTGCACATACAAAAAGAGATAGCCATATAAACATGGTTCCTTTTGTTGCCACCTTGTCCAACCTTGAGTATCCTTGTCCACCCAGGTGGTTCATTGAGTACTTGTTTTATTATATAAAACATATATCTTTTCAACACTTCATATAATCATAACATGTATCCCATCCCAAATATATAGCTGGGCTAAGCATACTACAACTACAATGTTTTCACTAAGGAATATATAAGGGTATCCTATTAGGATTTAGCATAGCATAAAATATAGTAGTTCTTATCATGCATGTTTCAAAAATCCACTAAGTGTAATGAAAATAGTAGGACTTGGATGATAGTGTCACTTGCCTTTTTAGTAGAGAATGTTGGTTCACTTCTTGATCTTGCAAATATCACACTCTTCTAACTTCACTACAAATCAATCAAGAAAACAAAAATTCAACTAGCATTCAAACAATTTGTCACACATAAAATATCAAACAAAAGGCCATGCATGCAAGCATGCAAAAGATAGTTTTATTTGCAAAAGTGGCTTCTACTAGGCTCTAAACATTTTAAAGTTCAAAGTGGTCATTTACTAAAGTGGTAAAGCCATTTGCAAAAGTTTTCATCTCAAAAACCAATATCAAGATGAGGTGATATTTTATGTAGGTTGAAAATATCTTTTAACAAAGTAATATTCTTTAAAGGGTTCACCAAATATATTTTAATTCTCAAAACTTTGTGTTTAGGGTCAGAAGGTTTGAGTCAAATCATTTCCCAAAGGTTTCACTCAAAATTCATTTCTAAACCAAAACAATATTTTTATTTGACTAGAAATGAGCTAAATTAAATATTTACTCCTTAACTTCACAAAATACATTTTTAAATGCATAAGTTTGTTCCTAGGGTTAGTAGGTTCACAAAAATCCATTTTGCAAAGATTTCACATTAAAATTATATCTAGAACAATTTTTATATTCATAATAAGCCTACACAAGTTTCTGCAATTTCAACCCATTTTCCAGAAGCAAATCATTAAAAAAATTGCATGGTTGCAAAGTACTTGTTCTACTGATTCCATTGATATAAAACTTGCAAAATTTGGACGTGCAGAATTAAAGTTATGAATTTTACAAGTTTGCAAATCAATTAGAACATTTTCTGGTTTTATTCAAACAGCCTAGCCACGTGGCGTGATTCTATTGGCCGGTACCGCTTCGTGCGGATCAGCCTCTCTGGATCGTAGGATTTAACTAAGATCAAGCGGCGCAGATCGAGTGATACCCCTTCGATTACGTTCTATCGTATCCGCTGGATGATGATCTAACGACTACGGCGCTATGACCAGGAACAGGCGGCGCTGCGCGGCGGCGAGCGGCGGTGCACGCTCAGACGGTGGCGTCGCGGCGATTACAGGAAGCAAGGAAAGAAGGGAAACAACTCACCATGCTTGTAGAGGGTTGGCGAAGCTCGAGGTGGTGTTGTCTTGGCGAGGGGCGCTCGGAGCTGCTGGGAATTCCTCGCTGGAGTCGGTGGCGGCGTCAGGCGGTTCTGTTTGGCGTCGGGGATGGAGCTGCAGGTCACGCCCAGGCAAGATAGAGGCACGGTTAGATGCGTGCGAGTGTGGCGTTCACGTGAGCATGATCGAGAGGGCTCGGGGCGGTCTGGCTTACCAGGGAGACTTCGCCGGAGCGTCAGCAGACGGCGGCGGCGTGTTGAGGTTGTCCTTGCCGACGCTCTGGGGCAAGCGCGGCCAAGCTGCTGGTACTAGGAGACGCGTCAGACGATGGGGAACAAGGTTGAGTGCAGTGGGAGGTGAGGGGAGGCTGGACGACACCGGAATTGTTCGGGGACGCTGTCGGAGACAGAGGTGGTTGAGCTCAAAATCGGAGCAGCCTAGGGGCAAAGGGGAGGCGCTGTTTGGGGGGAAAGAGAGAAGAGGCATGGGCGCTTTAACGAGCGTGGTCTCTGGTGAGTTTACTCAGGCCATTTACGCGTATTCAAGCGGAGTAATCGCGGCAGAACGCCATTGAGGAAAGGGGGAAACGGCTGGCGCGGGTGGAAACGATGCACAGTGGTGTGGGGCCTGTTTGACAGTGAGGGAGAGAGAGAGGGCGTTGGGTCCACTGCTCAGCGTCTCTGCGGGTGTGTTCGTGCGTAGAAAACATTTCGCTGAGGGGGAAAAAGATGGGATGCGAGTTGAGCTTGCTGGGCTTGTTGGGCCTGTTGGGTTGGGTTGAGTTTGTTTCATTTTTTTATACTGAAGTTTTTTCCTTTTTCTATTTGAATTTCTGTTTTGATTTTCAAACAATAAATTCAAACACCCAATTCAAATCAAACCACCACCAAACTTTGTATTTATTTTAATTCTGTTTAACATCATAATCCAAAGTCCAAAATAAAATAATTTTTATTCTTTTTAGGATCCATTAATAATTAAATAAATAGACCTTAGTCAGTAATTCAAATAGGATTTAATTTATTTAAAAACTCTATTTGAAATCTAAAATAATATCAAAACCATTTTAGTAGGTTTTATTTTAAAACACTTGGAAAACTTATTTAAAATAAATTAACAAGTTTTAGAGTTTATTTAAAATGGAAAAGCCTTTACTTAAATATAATTGGATATTAATAAATCCTCATTATTTTATTTAAATAAACCTTTACTCTTTTTATCAAATAGAAATATTTTATTTCAAAAGCTTGGCCAAGATTTAATTTGGCTCTATAAAATAATCCTTATTTATAATTCTACCTTTGCTTTTGAAAATCAAAATTTTTTATTAAAAGATCTAAAAATAGTGATTCCAACTATTTTAACTTTATTGTTATTTATCTTTTTAAATCCCTTTAGGATTTTATTTGATCAAAATAGGTTTTGATATTTCCAATTGGGAATAAAAAAGTTTCTTCTCACCCTAAATTTCAACAATTGTTTATTTTGTTTATTTATTTTTCACCCTAAATTTCAACAATTGTTTATTTTGTTTATTTATTTTTCAACTAGGAACTTAACAACCCATGACATCAGTGATTCTAGCGCAGTATATAACGCGTTAGCCATGAGATTTTGAATGGGACAGAGAAGTCAGTTGTATCCTTTTCCTTTCGTATGGAGGAAAGACTATATTAACGTGACATTGTGATTCCTTGTGTGGATCCAACATATGGGTGGGCACCCATTAGGCACCGCGTTTTTGATGTCTAGATTATCTATGAGTGGCTGCCGGGGGTTTAGCCGGACCTATAAGGTACTTACCTGGGCATCACTTGCTCATAGAGTCTTCAGGAACTCATCAGGTTTTTAGCCTGCCTAGAAGGGGGCTTAACGGAGGTGATCCAGCCCCGAAGGATCGTGCAGACATATGGGGTCGCGGAGAGGTAAGTGATTGGCTTGGACCAACTACTGGGCCCCACATTATGGAATTGTGGACGGGAAAGTACGCCCGGTTGTGCAACAAGGAGTTGATCTCTCATGGGTAAAGTAACGCACCTCTGCAGAATGTAAGAATTGTAACTTGTTACTCCTTGTTCCGGGAAGGAGCTACGAATGTGGCAGGAAAAGAACTCCATGAAAGTTCTAGTTAACCTGTGAAGGCTGATGGTCATAGATTTTCACAATAAAATCAATCTTTGAAGGTTTACGAAAACTGCATAGTGCCAAGGTAGATAGAGAATCAAACTTCCCACCTTGCATATAATGAACTTGCTGGGTAATGTTGTTACTCACCTTTTACTTTGATCCCCTTCTTAGACTCTGAGGATCCAGAAGAAACCCCAATGTATGCAGCTGAAAGTCAAGAGGAGGTCTTCTATGAAGAACCCAATACGTACGGTGTTGTGGAATGGGTGGACTATGATGTCGTCTACGGAGGAGAGCACCAGGATTCATAATAATTACCATAGGTCTAGGATCCAATTGAGCCGAGCAACATGAACAATATATAACAATAAGTTGTTGAGCTCACTTTAAATTGTCACTTCAGGAATTTAAGTTGTCACTTTAAATCTTCCGCTGAAACACTTTATATTTGGTTTGTAAGTTGAATCTTTTGAAGTCTTGAACTTCTGGTATTGTAATAATAATAATAATGTGTGTATGTTTGTAATTTGGACCCGCAATGTTTCTGTTGTACCACTCTGAGGGATGTGATATTTACGGAACAGTGTTCTATGGATGTGATGTCAATGACTATAGTGTACTACACATGAAGTGGTATGATGGGTCACCGTAGTTGGTATCAGAGCAAATTGCTTTGACCTTAGGTTGGAAACCTAGTAAAGGGTATTACCTATAGGAGTGTATAGCAACGATAATTAATTCTCTAAAAAGGTATAATGGGTATTCAAATAAGGATATTCTGTTATATATTTTAGTGCGATAATTCTATGTTATGATGCAATATATTATTGATTACTAATAAAAAAATATTTTGTTATATAGAGTATGGCACCAAAGTTTCCAAAACAAACTTTGGTAAGGAAAGAGAAGACTCTTGATGACTACCAAGGATCATTCACTGATCAGCTTCGACAACTTTTAAGGATTTTTAGTTGTTCAACTAGAATTCTGGTGAATACCATAACCTATTATGATGGTAGTATGTTATCCAAGTATCGTGTGAGTATCCAACTTCCTAAGGAGCTTGGATTATATCACGATCTACCTATAGGTGAAGGTAGGAGTCATTTAGCAGCATACCATGTTGTTGTTGTGGAGGCGATAGCCAATATCCGGGAGCATAAAGCCAAGGAGTTAGAAGGAAGCACATTCTCTGTGATTCCACATGATTCTATAGACTTGGAGCTAGTACCAGATCATCTTACCTTGGTGAAGAAGCATCCTAAGTTAGCTTTCAAGTTTATGGATCGATATCGAACACTTGTTGCATCTTTTTATAAGACCCATCAAGTCCTTGTTGAAGATAAAAATGATATGTTAGAGGATCTAACTGATCCAGAAAGAAGAAAATAGTTAGCATTCCAGTTGGAGAAAGAAGCAAGGAGTAGTGCAAAACCAATCTTTAAAGACATACCTATAGATCCTGAATCTTTTATACCACATCCTTAGTCACCCACACCTGAACCTACCTATGATCCTACATTAGATATGAGGTATGGTGTACCATAGGGTTCAGAGGAAGGGTCTGATTCAGAACTTCCTATCAATAATTCTGATGGTTGGAGAATGGGATCATTTGAAGGATTCCAAGGAAATCAGATGTCCATAGATGGGTCTGACAGAAATGTTGGACAATCCAGTTGGATGGGTGCAAGAACCAATCCTAGTAACAGTAGTAGAAGTACCATATTCGTCGATGATTAGGATGAGGAAGAAGATCATGAGGAGAGATTGTTTGAACCATCAACATCCTCTCAAAACCTAGGGAATATACATTATCCGGTGTTTAACTATCTTGCCCAACAGAGCACCTGGGAAGCAGCAGAATCTGCGTATTTTGTTGACAACTCAAGGCATGAAGCTCGGGAGATGCAAGTGGGTGATAATGTTGAACATGTTTCTGAAGACTTTTCAGCTGAGCTGGATGGAGTCAATGCACTCAGGTTGAGTAATGACTCAAGTCCTGATACTTCAGATACTGAGTATGTTCCTTCTAGAAGGCCATTTGTTCCACAAATTGTACGACAGACATTAAGTCATCACAGTTGGACTTCAGGCATGTATGATGAGCGTCGTGGATACTAGAAGAAGGCGACTTATTAGGAAGCATCGGGTATTGCGTATTGTAATCCGAGAGAATGATATAGATAAATTAATGAGGCAATATGCTTATTATACTATGGTACTTGTAGGGTGCAAGTGTAATGACTTTGTACCTTGTTAAGAGGCTTGTAATGTATGATATGTGAAATGCATATTTATATTTTATTTGGATTTCCGTTGTGTGACTAGTTTTGTGCGTAAAGTTGAGCTCAGAACACATGGGCATGATGTAATTATGAGTATTCGCTTTATGTTGCAGGACTAGGGGGTCATGGACACGTGTGTAGAAACTGAATCTGAGCAGCAACGAATGGAGCGTGAGGCCAAGGAGAAAGCCGATGCAGATGCCGGAAATCAGGGAACATTACCACCACCAATGAGGCTGTTAATGGACCAGAACTTTATTTAGTATATGCAAATGATGCAAGAAAACCAAAACAAGTTCATGGGAGAGTTCTTGGGCCGAGATGGAAACCAGGGAGCACCTGATGGTGTAGGAGTGAGTCTTTCTGACTTCCAGAATGCAAGGCTGTTACCTTTTGCATCAACTCCTGAACCAATGGATGTAGAAGATTGGCTAGCAGATACAGAGAGAAAGATGAAGACTGTAGGTTGTAATGATGAGGAAAAGCTGAGGTATGCAACTCATGTTCTGATAGGACCTGCAACATCATGGTGGGAAAATCAGCTAGCCATGCAACAACCAGTAAGGGAATATACTTGGGAAGAGTTCAAGAAGAGGTTCCGTGAGTATCATGTTCCTGAAAGTGTGATGGAGTTGAAGCGGAGGGAGTTTGAGGAGCTTCAGCTAGGCTATACTAGTGTCATGAAGTATATCCGGGAGTTTAGCCAACTGTCTTGTTATGTAGAGGAAGAAGTCAGCACTGAAGAAAAGAGGAGGAAGCGTTTTCTGCGAGGGTTAAATCCATTTGTGAGGATGAAGTTGAGGTTGGCCAATAAACAAACCTATTTACTAGATGCACCCATCACTTTTGAAGATGACTACAAGAATGTCCAAGAGGATAAAAGGAAGGGAACTAAGAAGGAAACTAAGTGTATACATGCAAATAAACCCAAGCTCAATCTGGAATTCAAGCCAAGGAATAGAACCTATGATGTTCTCCGAAAAAAAAGAATAGACCCTATGACAACAACAATTCCAAACGGAGTGCAAATCAAACCGTAAGGAATATTATATGCCATAATTGCAAACTTCCAGGGCATATAAGCAGGGATTGCCAGAAACTAATAATAGTGTTCCATGCTTGTGGTCAGAGGGGTCATATAAAGATAAATTTTCCGAGTAAACCATAAGGTGGTTGGCCTGTTAAAGGTGGAGGACAAACTAGTGGAGGTAATGTGCAACCCAATATAGGAGGAAATTTTGTCAAGAACAATAATGGCAAGAGGAACAGACCTATCAGGAAGCTGAATTGCACAACCCTAGAGGAGGTGGATAACTCAGAGCATGTAGTGATAGGTACGCTCAATATCCTTACCAATCTCGGAAAAGTTCTAGTTGATACTGGTGCAACTACTTCATTCATTTCTGAGGAAATATGTGATAAATTAAGGATTAGAAGGGCAACATTAGAAAACCCTATGACCGTAGTGACGGTAGGGGGAAATGTAGTTGTACGCCACATTAAACAAGATCAGGTTATCTTGATCTGTGGTTGTACTTACTTTGCGGACCGTGATGTAATACATTTGAAGAGGATTGCAGTAGTATTGGGTATGGATTGGATGACTGAACATGGGGATCAAATTAATTGTGAGGATAAAACTGTCTCAATCAAGACTCCAAGTGGAGCAAGGATAGTTTATCAAGCAGATAAGCACAGTCATATCATGGTGGATCTTTAGTTGAACTCAATGAAGGAGGTCAAGTTGGAATATATTCTTGTAGTAAATGTGTTTCAAGATGTTTTTCTAGCAGAGCTACCAGGAATGCCACCAGATCGGGAGATAGAGTTCAGTATAGATCTAATTCCGGGTACATCACCAATAACTCAAGCACCATACAAGATGGGTCCAAAAGAATTAAAAGAACTCAAAGAGAAAAATAATGAGTTAGCCAGAAAACGATTCATTCAAGAAAGTGTATCCCCATGGGGAACACCAGTGATCTTTGTAGATAAGAGAGATGGAGGAAGAAGGATGTGTCGGGACTATAGAAATCTTAACAATGTTACCATAAAGAATAAGTATCCATTACCTAGAATCCACAATCTGTTTGATCAAGTTAAAGGAGCTGGAGTATTTTCTAAGATTGATCTAAGATCCAGATACCATCAGATAAAAATCAAACCAGCAGATGTTCCAAAGACAGCATTTGTCTCAAGGTATGGACATCATGAGTATCTTGTCGTACCGTTTGGTTTGACCAATGCACCAGCAATATTCATGAATCTGATGAACAAAATTTTCATGCCATACTTGGACAAGTTTGTCATAGTGGTCATTGATGATATTCTGATATATTCCAAGGACAAGGAAGAGCATGCTGATCATTTGAGAATAGCATTGCAAATCCTAAGAGAACATAAACTTTATTCTAAGTTTATTAAGTGTGAATTCTAGCTAGATGAGGTAGAATTCTTCGTTTATGTGATCAGCAAAGATGGAATTTCTATAAATCCATCCAAGGTTCAATCAGTATTAGAATGGACTGCACCCACCAATGTGAAACAATTTAGAGGTTTCTTGGGAATGGCTGGTTATTATCGGAGGTTCATTGAAGGTTTCTCCAAGATAGCTGGACCAATGAACAAATTTTTAGGGAATAATAAACCATTCATCTGGGATGAGAAGTGTGAAGCAAGTTTTCTGGAGCTAAAGACTAGATTAACTACCGCTCCAATCTTAGCAGTTCCTAAAACAGGGAAGGACTTTACAGTATATTGTGATGCATCTAGAGAAGGTTTAGGTTGTGTGTTAATGCAAGATCGGAAGGTAATTGCCTATGCATCAAGACAACTAATACCACATGAAGTCAATTATCCAACCCATGATTTGGAACTAGCAGCAGTAGTCTTTGCTCTAAAAGGATGGAGGCATTTTCTTTATGGAGCCAGATGTGAGTTATACATCGACCATAAAAATCTCAAATATTTCTTCATTCAAAAGGAATAGAATATAAGAAATAAGCTCCGGTTAGAACTAATCAAAGATTATGATTTGACCATCAATTATACCCCTAGAAAGGCAAATGTTGTAGCAGATGTTTTAAGTCATAAAAGTGCAGATATTCAGCCAAGCAATAGGGAGCTACCAAAAGAGTTACAGATGGATTTGGAAAGATTAGAGTTCAATTTATAAGAACAGAGACTCTTGGAGGATTAGCTACTATGAAGGTAGTTGAAGAACAAAATAGTGATCTTAAGCATGAAATTTTTAGGCATCAAGTAGAAGATCCTTTTATTGCTGAGGAAATTTGGAGGATATCTCAAGGACAAGCATCAGTTTTTCGCTTAGGAGATTATGGATCTTTATGGTTCCAAGATCTTCTTTGTGTTCCAGATGTGACTGAGATTCGTGAAGTGATACTTTGAGATGCACATGAGATACCATATTCCATTCATCCAGGAAGTACTAAGATCTACATGGATATGAAAGAATTATTCGGGTGGAATAACATGAAGAGGGACATTGCAAAGTATGTGTCAGAATGCCATACTTGCCAAAGGGTAAAAGCTCAACATCAAAGTCCAGCAGGACCATTGCAACCTTTGGAAATTCCCAAGTGGAAATTGGAGGAAATTGGTATGGAATTCATCACAGGATTGCCCATGACACCTAAACAGAAGGATATGATATGGGTAATTCTTGATAGACTCACTAAAAGTGCACATTTTATTCCGGTGAATCAGAAGGATAATGCCAAGAAATTAGTAGAAGTCTACATCAAGGAGGTAGTAAGTAAGAATGGAGTGCCCAAGAAGATCGTAACTGATAGAGGACCAGTGTTTACTTCGGCATTTTGGAAGAAATTACATGAAGCACTTGGTTCAAAGTTGGATTTCAGCACAGCCTATCATCCAGAAACTGGGGTTCAAACTAAAAGAACTAATAAAATACTGGAAGACATGGTTCGTGGGAAGATCATCTGCCGTTGGCAGAATTTTCCTACAATAACAGCTATCAGAGTAGTCTGAAGGCAGCTCCATATCAAGTACTTTATGGAAGGAAATGTAGATCACCAATATGTTGGTATGATCCTGAGAGTATCAAAGAATTTGTGCCAGACTATATCAAAGAAAGGTAAAATATCATTGATATATTCAAGGATAGATTCAAAATCGCCCAAAGTAGACATAAAAGTTATGCTGATTTAAGATGAAGATCATGGCATCCCGAAGTAGGAGACATGGTATATCTCAAAGTAAGCCCAATGAAAGGAGTTAAGAGGTTTGGATTTAAAGGAAAATTAAGTCCAAGATATATAGTACCATTCAAAGTACTGAGTCAGAACAGGAAAATAGCTTATGCTTTAGAGCTACCATCAAGATTGGCTCAAGTTCATAATGTTTTCCATGTGTCACAACTCCGGAAATGTCTTAAAGTCCCTGATGATGCAATCACACATCAAGAGATAGAATTACAAGAAGACCTGACTTATATTGAGAAAACCTGTAAAATTCTGGAAGAGAATTGGAAAAGACTAAGAAATAGGGCAATCAAGTACTGCAAGGTACATTGGGAACATCACCCCGAGAGATAAGCCACATGGGAGAAAGAAGATGACTTAAGAAAAGCCTATCCAGAACTATTCAGGTACAGTTTAGTAAACTTCGGGACGAAGTTTAATTTAAGGGGGAAGTCTGTAACATCCCAGCATTTAGGAACTAACGAAGGGTAGATTTAGGAAATTGTGCATATGCATGCATTCATCTGCAAAATGTGGGTAAATTTTTCGCCAAATAAAAACTAAAAGTGATCGGAGTTTCTTTCACTCTCTAAGTGTAGGAATAGCCCTAGAGAGTGATCGTTATAAATTTTGACATGATCTTTATGAATTAGTGTGTTTTGGGGAAATAATTTGAATTCAAACTTGAAACTTCAGTTTGTATTTTAAAAGCTAAGAATTATGATTTAGTAATATTATTTAATCAAGATATAATATATAGTAATAGAAACTCTAAATAAAGAATACAATTAAGCAAATGAAGATTTATTCCATATCTTTATTCCATAAATAAATGACAAAAAGTAACTCATTAAGACAATAAAGAATCTTTACAGAAGTTAATTTACAAAAAGAGGAATATATATCTATTACACATTTCTTACAAAAGAATGAAATAAAAATACAAAGGATTTTATCTGTCTAAAAGAAAACCTATACTAATCTTGAATCTTTAAATCTTGTACCTGCAAAACAAAGAACAAACAAATAGGAAAATGAAGGTTAAGTTATTAATTTTTACTATCAGTAGAGAGCGGTGAGTTGCACTGCTCAACTTTACATCATTGAGTAAATCTTTTAGGGGCAAGTTTCACGAATATGAAAGAATTTAATCTTTCATAATAAATAAGACATAAGTCAAATGATCACAGCAAGTAAAGGGGCAAGTTTCACCAGGCAGGTAAATAGTAACAAGATAAAAATGTAGAACACCTCATTGAGCATATCCACAACCATGCAGCAGACACACAAGTATCTCAATCACCTAACTGCATGGGTGTGCTGTCGACACAGCCACAGCTGCTCAAACAAGTAAAAGGACCAAGTACAATCGTGGGCAAGCACTAGAGCACCTCTCCATTGCTCACACCACACAAGAACAACCAGCTTAGCGAAAGCCAAACAAACCAGCCAACAAAACCTCACACCAGATCAAACCAAGCATCACCAGATGGTGACATAAGGAGGGGGAGAATCAGGTGTACAGGAAGGCCAATCTCACAGGAGCTAGCAGGAGTAGGATTGATCAAGGCCAATCATAGGAACCAGGGGAAACAAGAACATCATCAGGAGGTGAAGGGTTGGATCAGGCCAACAACACCACCAGAACATCAAGCCACCATGATCAATAAATTTTGTGGTGAGTGTCATAAACATCCACATGATCTGTTCATCTTATCCAAACAGAAAATATGTGTTATTTCATAAAACAACCTCTAAGTGATCACCCAAGTGGGGTGAACCTATCCTAGAGGTTTTAAATATAATGGTCAGAACCAAACTCTACCAAACACACCAAAATCTCGGACCAGCCTCATAGATTTGGTGATACCAAAAAGGCAACTTATATGTTCCATCATTTATTCTTATAACATCTGGGCACATCTCCAAGAAAGATTAGCACCTCAGATCTTATAAGCTACAAACAAATCAATTAACTTAACCAACTAGGATCCAAGATCCAGTAAGCACTATGATGCCTTAGTCAATTTTGAAAGTGACAGCAACATAGGAACTTAGTTCCTAGAGCCTCAGAACAGCATCATGGGCATAAACATTAAGTGAGCGTTCCAACTTATTATTATTAAGCATCTATCAAGTCTCAAGTAATGACCATAAGTAAAGCCAGCAACAAGATCAACTTGTGTGCCATTCTAAATTGGTTTCACAAGAAATGGTCCTACAGCTAAGCTAACCAGATATTCTAGATTTCATAAATAAACTAGCAGGACAATATATATCATTTCCCTGAGATATACTCAGAGATCATTTAATTTATCCAAAGAATCATTAGACTCTACTAATCAAGTTCAGTCTATGGATAAACATATAAGCCAACACTTACTAATGCAGTGAATCATCAATGATAGTGATACTGTCAGTATCAAGACACTGACAGAAGATGAACATACCAAGTAACAACATCACCAATCAGAGACAAAGCTAGGAACCACTAGCATCAGATCCAACATTAGACTCGGACCAACCACAACATCACATAATCAAAGGATGACAACAAGCACTGAGGTGTAGAGAACACAATATTCACCGAGCATTACTACCAGATCATAGCATAAATTTACAAGCACACATGGATTCAACCCTAGGAATAGAACAAACCCTAATGGAGGATAAACCACTAGTTACACATGGAGGCACTCGAAGTAAACAGAGGCACAGGAAATCCCAGAGACACAACTCACCGGTGGTCCTCGTTGAAGGATTGAAGAGGAAGTAGAGGGGCCGACGAGCTCGTGGCGGCATGCGGAGCACCCCAGAGGGCGCTGCAACCCGCACCAGCCACGGCGGCGGCCACAGCAACGCACGAGCAACGCACACCACCACGGGAGGATCAGCGGCGGTGCTAGCAGCACCACGCCAAACCCTAGGGTTCGGGAAAGGGGCTAGCCTAGCCACGGGAGGGACCCAGGATAAAATAGAGGCGGAGCAGATGAAGGAGCATGGTTGACAACCTCGCCCTGCACCATGGTAGTGGCTAGGGAGGACCACGGCGATGGGCAGCGCACGGCGGCGGCGCTAGCGACCACGGGGTCGAGGAGGAGAGGAAGTGAGGTCGAGAGAGAGAGAGAGAGAGACAGAGGGAATGGGCCAATAAGGCCAGAGCCCTTTGGGGTGCCCTTTTGGTCAAGTCACTTGTGTCAAATTGGCCCAATAAGCCCAATAGGACTAGCCCAAAACTTAAAAAGAATATTCTTAATAATTAATAAAAGCCCAAAATACCCTAGAGTTAAATAAAATTCTAGAAAATAAAAAAGAAATCTAAAAATTGTAAATAAAGTATTTCTGAATTTATAATAAATCAACTTATTTAATTAAATTAAGAAATAATTTCAATCTATGTTATTTTTTAGTCAAGAATTTTACCATATATTTATTAGTTATAAAATTTTATAAAATTAAAGAAAGAGGATAAAAATAAATAAAAATCACTTTTATTATATATTATTATTGTACCATTTTAGAAAAATACTAAATAAATGTTTAGAGTTATAAAAAGAAACTCATTTATTTAAATGTTAAAAGAATTATTAAAGAAATAAATACAAGAATTTATATTAAATAAATTATTACCTTATAAAATGGCAAATATGATATTCAATAAATATTAAAGATTATTTAAAAAATGAAATACTTTATTACTTAAAGGAATTCTTGGAACTAAAATAATGGGTAAAACTCACAAAGAAAATAAATGATAAATAATGCATTACATTACTATGCATATTCATTTTGCTTCTTTAAATATTGTCCTTACTAGGCAATAATGATGTTTTGTAGACATAGAAGCTCAAGGTCCAGTGCAAGCATCCGACTTCACTACCTTGCAATCACAAGGAAAGTTCGTCACTTGGTCATGTCCTTTGAAGAGTCTTTATCAAAGTATTTGTAAATTGTGTGTTATCATCTATATTTCAAAGAAAGAAAAAATTATTTTCTCAAGTAAATAAATTGTTGATATCATCCTAAGTGATGATATAATGGAGCAATAGAACTTAGGTTTCTATTTGCAACAATGGTGATCAACTAGGAACTTAACAACCCATGACTTTAGTGATTCTAGCGTCGTATATAACGCGTTAGCCATGAGATTTGGAATGGGATAGAGAAGTCAGCTATATCCTTTTCCTTTTGTATGGATGCAAGACTATCTTAACGTGATGTTGTGATTCCTTGTGTGGATCCAACATATGGGTGGGCACCCTTAGGCCCCGCGTTTTTGATGTCTAGACTATCTATGAGTGGCTGCCGGGGGTTTAGCCAGACCTATAAGGTGCTTACCTGGGCATCACCAGCTCATAGAGTCTTTGGAAACTCATCAGGGTTTTAGCTTGCCCAGAAGGGGGCTTAACAGAGGTGAGCCAGCCCTAAAGGATCATGCAGACATATGGGGTCGCGGAGAGGGCAGTGATTGTCTTAGACCAACTACTGGGCCCCACATCATGGAATTGTGGCCGGGAAAGTACGTTCGGTTGTGAAACAAGGAGTTGATCTCTCATGGGTAAAGTAACGCACCTCTATAGAGTGTAAGAATTGTAACTTGTTACTCCGTGTTCCGGGAAGGAGCTACGAACGCGGCAGGGAAGGAACTCCATGAAAGTTTTGGTCAACATGTGAAGGCTGATGGTCATAGATTTTCACAATAAAATCGATCTTTCAAGGTTTACGAAAACTGAATAGTGCGAAGGTAGATAGAGCATCAAAATTCCCACCTTGCATATAATGAACTTGCTGGGGAACACTGTTACTCACCTTTTCCTCTGATCCCTTGCTTAGACTCTGAGGATCCAGAAGAAACCCCAATGTATGCAGCTGAAAGTCAAGAGGAGGTCTTCTATGAAGAACCCAATATGTACGGTGCCGTGGAAGCGGTGGACTACGATGTCGTCTATGGAGGAGAGCACCAGGAGTCAGAATAATTACCATAGTTCTAGGATCCAATTAAGCCGAGCAACATGAACAATATATAACAATAAGTTGTTGAGCTCAATTTGGAGTTTAAGTTGTCACTTGAAATCTTCTGTTGAAACACTTTATATTTGGTTTGTAAGTTGAATCTTTTGAAGTCTTGAACTTCTAGTATTGTAATAATAATAATGTGTGTATGTTTGTAATTTTTACCCGCAATGTTTCTGTTGTACCACTCTGAGGGATGTGATATTTACGGAACGCTGTTCTGTGGATGTCATGTCAACGACTATAGTTTACTACACATGAAGTGGTATGTTGGCTCACCGCAGAAGTAATCCTAATCCTTAGACCATGAGATCATGTCAATCACTAACACTGGAAGAGTATCTTGATAACATCAAACGTCACACTGTAACAGGGTGATTATAAAGATGGGTTCATTGCTACTAAAGTGCTATGTTGAGGCCCATGGATCAAGAGTGGAATTTGTTCATCCCGATGACGGATAGATATACTATGGGCCCTCTTGGTGATATCACATTGGTTAGCTTGCAAACAAGTGATTTGATCGCTAGAATGCTATATCACGGGAACGAGAAAAAAGCACATGTGAGTAACAAGATCAAACTAGATATGAATATCCAGATGATCGAATCTCGGACATGTAATATATCGCGAGACAAAGGATTAAGATTCTAGCGTAAAAGGTCCTCACGATCACAACAAAGTCATCACTGAATGTGTGGGAGTCAGTATGGATCTCCAGGTACCGCTTCTGATTATTGATCTGAGAGGGGTCTCGATCATGTCCGCATTATTCATGAACCGTAGGGTGACACACTTAAGATACACCGACACCATTTGGAACAAACAGTTTCATGCTGAAAAGATTAATAAAGTGCAGGAATTTATTTCACTAGTCACCGGAATCGTTTCAGGTGAAATTGCTAAAAGTGTTTCTGCAGGTGAAATGAAATACTAGCAAGCGGTTATATGTTTATGTTTGTCCATTAAGAGAGATTGCATTAAATTTGGTGAAAATTTTATGGGAATTTTGAGTGGGATTTTGAGTGGAGAAATGAAGGGGCTATTTTGTGAGTGGGAGCTCCACCCACATGAATGGAGGAGGAGAGGGGGCAGCCCCCATGCGCCGTCCACCCCCTTGGGGTGCCCCCATCCCTCCTATATAAAGCCCCCTTTCCCTCTCTCTGACTCACAACTCCTCGTGAAGGATCTCTCTTCCCCTCTAGTTTTTATTCCCCATGGTCTCGGACTAGCAAGATACCTGTTCCCGGTGGCTTTTTGTCAAGAAATAGTTGTTCTACCGCTGCAAAGCTGGAGCGAGAAGGCGGAGGTTTCTCAGTGGATCGGACGTGTGTGAGAGCACGGATGCGCTGTTAATTTGTGGCGCTACGACTTACTCTCGATCTTGAGATCGGCAAGCATTCGTCTACATCATCCACGAGTACAACTTCCGTAAGCTTTGTCGGTCTTGAAGGGTATGTCCTCTACGAATGTATATCCGCCCGCTACTTGTATCTAGTAGATAGATATTGGTACATAGTTGTTCCCATTGTAGGAAATTTTTTGTTTTCTATGCTGCGAACCCTATACTTCGAGGGTATGTATTTATTGGATGTATATCCACCCATTGCTTGTATCCAGTAGATAAATCTTGGTTCTTAGTTATTCCCATCGTAGGAAATTTTTTGTTTTCTATGCTGCAACCCCTTTAGTTGATGTAGTGCAGTCCTCACGATCGTCCTGGTGCTGATCGTACAACACCTCTGCTGGTATCCACACGTACATGGACGAGCACCAATGGTGAACTGCGAGGTTCGATACGACGGCTGGACTGGTGTGGAGCTAGGGTTTTCAACATATGGAATGACCTAACCGATCAACCCTTCTGGGTTTCTACGCCCCACTATATATAGGGAGTGAATGTGGGCTCCACTCACTCGTGGACCATTCACTAAATCCCATATAATATTAGTCACTGTGAGTCCGACTCAGTGACTCAGTCCAAAATCCGGCTCGGGTCCAACTCAACCATATTTCCGGTTCAGATCCAATCCGAATTTGCTCCTGCTCTTAAGTGTGTGACCCCGCAGGCTCATGGCTACTTGGACACGATTGGAGTATGACTCTCAATCGATCAGTCGGTAGTGGATCCTAGCAGAACGTGCCGACTCCCAAGTACCAAAGAGTCATGACGACTTGCCTTTCCAATGCGACTTGCGTCCGAGTCCCTTTTGCCTCATGATATACCTTGTTAGACTATAGGCAAATATTTGACATCCCTTAAATAGTCCGACTCTCTTCTCGATCCGAGATAAGTGATTCATCCGACTAACTCTTAGTCGATCGCCTTGGTTAACACTTAACCAATTCGTGCATGGACATGCTTTCCAAATCATATCATCCGAGAGGTCCCAGAGAATATCTCTCCAACTGGAGGGGAAAAATCCCATCTTGGTTATTCACATCACGTAGCTTGATTATCAGTCGACCCAAACTCTGCCTTTATAACTGCCCAGTTAAGGATCAACATTTGATAGAACCTAAGTCGGTGATCCTCAACTCAGACTATGTAACAACCTCTGTCCTAAGGATTACATTGATTGAGATATACAAATGACAACTTGTTCGTTGTACCTCAATATGGGTCAATATGACTCGCTAAACTCTTTAGCCGAATCTGTGTAAGTCGGAACATCTCCATGCTCATGACAAGTGGAACCCAGTCATCAGCCGACTTTCAGATTGGTCTAAGTTGTGTGTCCTGCACAACCTCAATGAGCAAGGACATTTAGTGTAAACAACATGAATGCTTAGTTCCACAACTGAATCACATATTCAATAATATAAATCAGATGTTTATACAAGGACAACTTAATATCTTTATGAATACCATGGGAAATATCATCATAAATGATTGCCTCTAGGGCATATTCCCAACAGCATGAAGAGCTAGTATGCCTCGATCAGTTTCTCTCTCGAGAAAGAGACAAGCCCGATTGTTTTCCTTGCTTAGTTGTTTTAGGGTCCTTTGTGAAAAATTTATGGACCTCAATGTAATTTTAATTTTTTAGGTCCTTGATGTAAAATGTACCCCTGCCGCATGTGTAGAGTTTTAACCGAAAAGTATGTGGTAAAATCTAAACAAATTTAAGCTTAGTTGCAATGAGTGTGAACATTCTAGGATTTCAAGAAGAACGACCAAGGTCATGGCCATGTCTACATCATAATTTACATTGATGATCCCATATCCAAGAATTTGTAGGCCGAGAAATCTAGCCATAGTTTGAAAATAATCAAAGAGGAAGTAGCATGAAGAGTATGCCTCGATGGGCTGGTCTCTCAAGAAGAAGGATCTGAACCCGACTGTTTTCCTTGCTTAATTATTTTAGGGCCCTTTGTGCTTAATGTATGGACATCGATGTAATTTTACCTTTTTAGGTCCTCGATGTAAAATGCACTCCCATCGCACGTGTAAAATTGCAAGCTAAAAGTAACTGGTAAAATCTAAAAGAATTTAAGCTTAGTTGTCAAATAGTATGAACATTCTTGGATTTCAATCCGAACTACCAAGGTCATGGCCATATCTACATCATACCTTATATTGATGATCCCAATATCCAGGAATTTGCATGCTGATAAATATGGCCATATTTTGAAAACAATTGAAGAGGAAGTATTATTTAGAAGATTATGACTAGATCAGCCGCTCTCTAGAGAAGGAGCCAAACCCGACTGTTTTCCTTGATTAAGTATTTTAGGGCCCTTTGTGCTAAATGTACTCCCACCGCACGGGTAAAATTTTAACCTAAAAGTAAGTGGTAAAATCTAAACGAATTTAAGCTTAGTTGTCAATGATTATGCACATTCTTGGATTTGAAGCCGAACGACCAAAGTAATGGCCAGATCTACATCATATATTGATGATCCTATATCCAAGAATTTGCATGCCAACAAATATGGCCATATTTTAAAAACAATCAAAGAGGAAGTAGCATGAAGAGCATGGCTCTATCTGTTGGTCTCTCAAGAAGAAGCCAAACCCGACCGTTTTCCATCCTTAATTATTTTAGGGAACTTTGTGATAAATGTATGGACCTCGATGCAATTTTCCCTCTTTTTTAGGTCCTTGGCTTAAAAAGTACTCCCACCGCCCGTGTAAAATTCTAACATGAAAGTAAGCGGTAAGATCTAAATGAGTTTAAGGTTAGTTTGCAACGAGTATGAACTTTATCGGATTTCAGGTCGAACGACCAAGGTCATGGACATATCTACATCATACTTTATGTTGATGATCCCATATACAATAATTTGCATGCCGATAAATATGGCCATATTTTGAAAAAAATCGAAGAGGAAGTGGTATGAAGAATATGGCTCAATCAGCTGCTCTCTCGAGAAGGAGACGAACCCGTATGTTTTCATTTTTATTTTTTTAGGGTCATTTGTGCTACATGTATGGATCTCGATGTAATTTTCCTTCTTTTTAGGTCCTTGATGAAAAAAGTACTCCTACCGGCCGTGTAAAAATTTAACCTAAAAGTAGGTGGTAAAATCAAAACGAATTTATGCTTAGTTGTGAATAAGTATGAACATTCTAGGATTTGAAGACGAACAAGCAAGGTCATGGACATATCTACATCATACTTTATATTGATGATCCGATATCAAAGAATTTACATGCTGACAAATTTGGCCATATTTTGAAAATAATCAAAGAGGAAGTAGTAATATGAAGAGTATGGATCTCTCGAGTCGGAGGCGGACCCAAATGTTTTTCTTGGTTAATTTTAGGGTCCTTTATGCTAAATGTATGGACCTAAATGTAATTTTCCCTTTTTAGGTGCTTGATGTATAATGTACTTCCACCGCTCGTGTAAATTTTTAACCTAAAAGTAAGTGGTAAAATCAAAACGTATTTATGCTTAGTTCCTACTCATTAGGAGTATTAGGGCGAAGAGACTATGAGCACAAAAGGTTCCGATTTATGTTCTGTTGGAAAAAAAACATGGAACGGAATGGCTAGATGTTTACTCATAATTATCTTTTTTGTCAAAAACTGAGTAGCTAACAGCTGAACAGAGATCATATTGTAACAAAATCGGAATACACATAAGGCAAATAAGATGAATCGAGGCACAAATCAGATAAATCATGGAAAAATCCGATGGATAGATAGCCCAAAATTAAAATACACTTATCTAGACAAATCAATGTCAATTAATTTGGATCAAGGCAAAATCCGATGGCTAGCCGGTGCATTGTCAATAGCTGCGCCTCCCGCGTGCCTATTGTGTATTCGCATGTGCCTGCTTGAGCCGCTCGCGTGCAAGAGCCCGTGTGCCTGCTTTGCCTCCATGTGTTCCTTCTTGCGCCGCTTGCGTGCAAGCACCCGCATGCCTGATGTGCCTCCTCGTGTGCTTGCCTCGGCCGCCGATGGTTAGCAAGGCATTTTATTTCCTTTGACATCCCTCATTAGCTAAGGTTCATCGATTATCATCTCAAATAAAACTTCATTCAACCATTAACATAACAACAAGAGTTTACATATATAGGACTCGCTGCTAAACTAGTGCAGGTCCGGCGTCTCCTAACACCTAGTCCCGCGCCGCCAGCGGCAGCTTGTTAGACACCGGCAGTAACGAAAGCTCCAGCACCGCCGCCGACTCCTGACCCGGCGGCACCTCTTGCGCCATCAGCAGCTCGGGGACGCCTTGTGGATAGAGATTATGTTGTTGGGGAACTGGTCCTAGTAGTTAGTGAAGATGTTGGCGCAGGTGAACACCACCATCTCGTAGCCGCAATGGAAGGTCTGACCATAGAGGAGACGGGCGTCCCTAAAGTTGACGAACTTGACCATCAACGTCCCGCCCTCCGAAGTGCCGTGGAGGCCGTACATACGGTACTTGCGGCGACCGTAGCAAGCGTCGAGGAAGGCGCACGCCGGCTGCCACGGTGTTCTCTGCGAGGAGAAGGCCCAAATGCGCAGGGCATTGTCCTCCTTGGCGGCGACGTTGATGTCTATCCACTCCGGTACGGCGGGCAGCATCCAAAAGGTGCCCATGGATGACTGACGGGGATAGAGATGGTTGTTGGAAGCTGGGGATTGGAGATTCTTTGGTGCTCTGGGATCATGGTGAAGGAGAGAGAATAGTAGTAAATAAGAAGGAGGTGATCCGACATTAATGTGGCTGATTAGCCGAACCGAGGGGGCAATCAATGTCGCTGATGAAACCAATGCGTGTGGAAAATATGGATGACGAATACTAGGGAGCCGATGGGACGGAACGTTGCCTTTGCTTCTCGCACTCTATGGGAATAGTCATAATTTTCAGGTTCCGGTTCCAGGCAAGGTAGAAGATCATGGACAGTTCCAACGATGACGAGATCTGCTACACTGACTTTTCTGTAACTGATAGTGATGAGGAAGAACTTGCGGCTATAAGGGGTAAAGTTTTACTTGGTTTGTCAAATTTGTTAGACTATGAAGCTATATACTCCTCTATAAGATTATTTTTCTTTCATGTAGGTCCTTCTTACGAGCGCAAAGATTGGTTCGAAAGTTACATCGTTTATGGCAATAATGTGCGTTTATCATACAGAAGGTGGGATTTTTTCGAGAATAAAGTCTCCCAGATCAAACCTGACATGCCTTTCTATGTCTGCGATATCACCTCTTCTTTACTCGGCAAGGGACGGGGGAGGATGGTAAGTAGCCGTTTGAGAATGTCTGATTCAAAAGATTTTCCTAAGAAATTTGTAGGATTAAATCTGTATATAGGAAATTTTACCAAGATGGTTGTTACATTTGTAGGATTGATTCCCATAGGAATTGTTTCTATGGATTCCTGACATGGTTATACCCTACGGGTACGTAACTTCAGCATACCTAGTCCAGCCCAAGGAAGGCCCACGGCAGACATACGCTGGCCCATGAAGATTTTCGGGTGGCCAAGGCCCATGACGTCTTCGGATCCTTGGAGAGCAAGACTAGAGGAGATAGGAAATTCAAAGGGGTAAAACCCTAAAATTTGTAACCGACTAGGACTACGCCCGGGACCTGCCTAAGTCTATATAAAGGCCAGGAGGGCACGTCCTAGGGCAACTCGACTCATACTTTCGCACACGCATCCACGCCAGATCGAATCTGCGCACCCTGTAACCTTCGGTTCCACCGTAATCAAGAGCAGACAAGCAGGAGTAGGGTTTTCCCTCCGGGGGCCTAAACCTGGGTAAATCTCGTGTCCCCTGGTTGCTTGTCTGCTAACCGTGCCACGATCTCCAGCATCCCCATCTTCTCCAAAACCCAAGTCCATAACAATGGGCATTGACGAGATTAAACCTCGTCAATTGGCGCCGTCCGTGGGGATTGGGGCTGCTGATTGTGCAGTCGTGATGGTTCCGACCCGATCGATATACAACTCCACGGCGACGGAGAATCACCTCCTCTTCGGCGCTTTCGACTTCACCGCCCACTCGCCGGATACCATGAAGAATTTCGAGCCCGTAGGCGACGGACTCGAAATCTTGTTCGGGAGCTTCTGCTTCCAGGTGGGACAAACTGGCACCCTCCGCCTCCCTGAGCGGGTGCCCGTGCCGTCAATCAGGCCCGCTTCATGGGCTCCACACCCCGTGATACGCACGTCACCATCAACAGATGAGTTCTACAGCAGCAGCAGCTGCAACTCTGATCTGTGCGATCCACCTTCGGATGAAGGGACCTACGGTTCCGGATCCGAAAGCTGCGTCAGCAGCCAACTAATCTGCAGGCGCTATCTGTGCGCCGCAGTCATCCAAACCGATGAGGAAACGCCTAACCCGCCGCCCAACCCCAACCCGTAGGACAGAAATGGCGAAACCGGTGGAAACGACGAAAACAGGGAAAACAGTGGCCACCTCATCCAACTTAGCAAAGAAGGATGGGTCGAAGCACGCCGCGCCGTCGCAGGAGAAATAGTCCTACCTCTGGACTCCCCACGTGATCTGCTGAGGGCATACCACTACCTCCTCATCGAGGAGCACAAGAAGCAAGTCAAGATGCAGGAGACGCTCGACAAACGCAAGCAAGCAGCCTCTGAGTCCAGTGCACGACGAGCTGCGCTCTCCGCCATGGGACCCGGCTCTAGCACAAACGGAAATCAGGGAAACAAGCACCACTCTCGGGTGGAAAACATGGACCCCAAGGAGCGGCGTGACGTAACCCGAACTCTCCATACATCGTTCATGGATATGGACGCTGACGGCAACATCATCCCGAAGACGCCACAAGCTGCGATCATGGCAGCCACTGCGTATCTCGCGGCTCACCCACCTCCGGAGGGGGACCCGAAAAGGGCCATGCATAGGTCCGCACTCACCGGACTAGGACTAATTGGAGCTGCGCTCCACGAAGATGCTCCTGCGGAACCAAAGAAGAAAGCTTCGGCCAGGCGCGACCGGAGTCCCACCCCCTCATCCGAAGAGGAAGAGGAGCACGATCTTCCTCGAAGGAAGAAGAGCTCGCACCGCCATAAAAGCGACTACGACGCCAGAGACAAGCTTACACAGCGCAAGATCGATAAAGCACGCGCTAAACGCGCATGCTCGTCTAAATCTGAGATGGATGAAGACGAAGGAGAACTCTGAGGGGCTCGATGCTTCAGCAGATCCGTCCGGCGAACACATATGCCACGCAACTTCAAGCTTCCTTCGGATACTCCGAAGTTCAACGACACGCAAGATCCAAAGTCCTGGCTCAGTGACCATCTGTCATCCGTCAAGCTTCACGGAGGCAACAAAGAAACCGCCATGCAATGCCTGCAGCTGCAGCTGACAGGCGCAGCGTGGGTCTGGCTTAGCAGCCTATCATCAGGATCCATCCGAAGCTGGGAGGAGCTCGCTTACAGCTTCATCCGAAACTTCAAAGGCACCAGCAAGAGGCCCGCCTCAATCGAAGAATTGCGAGCCTGCACTCAGAGAATGGGTGAATCTATTCGTTCGTACATACTACGCTGGTCTACAACCAAGAACTCCGCAGCACACATCTTCGAAGAGCGGGCCATCGATGCCTTCAGGGACGGCGTCAAACGCCCAGACTTCAAGGAGAAATTTGGACGTGTAAAGCCCAAGACACTCGACCAGCTCATGGAAATCGCCAACAGTTGGGCAGACGGCAAAGATTGCATCCAGCGGGCGCAATGAGATGAAGAGGACGACTACGGCCGAAGACGCGAACGCCGCAGCAAGAGGAGATCGCGCGTCTACGAGGATCTCGACGGACCCTACATGGTCGCAGCCGGCTACGCCGATCGCCGTAATGACAACAGCCGCAACAGCGGAGGATACCGCAGCGGAAACTTCCGCGACAACGGACGACCAACGCAGTCGTGGCAACGCCGCGACCGTGAGAACGGACCCTCAGCATTCGACAAACTTTCGGTTCCATGCACCATCCACTTCTACATCGACAAACAAGATGGCAAAGAGAAAGATAGCCACATGCTCAAGGACTGCCGCGAGTTCCAGAAACTCAGCGAAGGCATGGTGCAGATGAGGCAACAAGCTCCAATCCCTGCGTTCGGAAACACACCTGCGCCAGGTGAAATAGCACATGGAGCTCCTCCACCGCCGCCTATTGGAGGCCCAAATCAACCAGTCGCACCAGCGCAAAACAACGCCGGGGTCGCATACCCCCCACCAAAAGGAGCACTCAATATGATACAGAAGGGACGCCCCACAAATAGGGTGCAAAAGAAAATCACCCGACAAATCAACTTGGCCGTGGCAACTCCGCCTGCAATCCCTGAGTACCTCAGCGGATCGGAGTCCTGCATCACATTCACTCACGCGGATCACCCTTGCCAGATCCCTCGCCCAGGTCATGCTGCCCTGGTGCTGGAGGCGCAGATCAGAGGCTTCGAGATGAGTCGCGTCTTCATGGACGGCGGCAGCGGCATCAACCTAATGTTCGCAAGGACTCTAGCAGCTATGCGGATCCCGTAATGCAGCCTGGAACAATCAGACACAACATTCCACGGCATTGTCCCAGGGAAGGGCATCTTCCCCCTGGGCAAAATAGGGATCGACGTCATCTTCGGGAAGCCGGACAACTTTCGGCAGGAGCGCCTAGAATTCGAAGTGGTGGACTGGCCGTCGCAATACCATGCCATCCTGGGACGTGTAGCATTCGCAAGGTTCCTGGCCGTCCCACACTACGCATACCTACTACTCAAGATGCCAGGACCAAGGGGCGTCATCACAGTCCACGGGAGCTTCACCCGATCGGACCAATGTGACAGGGATTTCAACAAAATCTCCCAGTCCTTCGGCATGCAAGACGAGCTCGTAAGGCTCCGCGAGGTGACGGACAATGGGCTACCCCCAGTCACAAGGCAGAACACACCCGACATGTCCTTCGACTCCACCGTCAACACCAAGAAAGTGCAGGTCCATCCGACAGACGCCTCCAAGACGGCGTTGATCGCCAACGACCTCAGCACCGCATAGGAAGGCGCGCTCGTCGAATTCCTCCGTGAGCGCTGGGAAATATTCGCCTGGTGTCCTGCGGACATGCCAGGAGTTCCTAGGGAATTCGCCGAGCACGCACTCAATGTCTTCCCAGACACCAAGCCAGTCAAGCAGTCTATCCGAAGACTGTCGGAGCCACGAGCCGAAGCTATCGGCAAGGAGATCAACAGATTACTCGCAACAGACTTCATCCGGGAAATCAAGGAAAGCGAGTGGCTGGCAAATACGGTGATGGTCCCGAAGAAGGACACGGACATCCTGCGGATGTGCGTGGACTTCACGTCACTAAATAAACACTGCCCAAAGGACCACTTCCCTCTACCTCGGATCGACCAGATCATCGATTCGATTGCAGGTTGTGAGAAGCTCTCCTTCCTCGACGCCTACTCAGGCTATAACCAGATTCGACTCAAGGTCAAAGATCAAGAGAAAACGGCATTCATCACACCGTTCGGAGTATTCTGCTACAACACAATGCCCTTCGGGCTAAAGAACGCGGGTGCCACGTACCAGCGATGCATGCAGGCCTGCCTCAAGGACCAGATCGGTCGCAACGTCCAAGACTATGTCGACGACATAGTCATAAAAACCAAGGAGGCAAGAACACTTATCGACGATCTCCGCGAGACGTTCGACAACCTTGATCGCTACAGGATCAAGCTCAATCCAGAAAAGTGCGCCTTCGGCGTCCCTTCGGGTCAGCTGCTCGGGTACTTCATCTCTCAACGAGGGATCGAAGCGAACCCGAAGAAAATCAAAGCTATCATGACAATGGAGAAGCCGAAAAACCTCAAGGGCGTTCAGCAGCTCGCAGGGCGAGTAGCGGCACTAAGCAGGTTCATCAGCCACATGGGCGAGAAGGCCCTACCATTTTACCAGCTGCTGCGCAAGGCAGACAAGTTCGAGTGGACACCAGAATCCAACGACGCATTCGAAAACCTCAAGCGGCTCCTCTCCAGCTCGCCCGTTTTGGTCACGCCAAAAGAGCGCGAGCCCCTGTTGCTGTACATAGCAGCCACACACCAGGTGGTCAGCACAGTACTCGTGGTCGAACGACCCGAAGAAGGCAAGACCCACGGGGTACAACGCCCAATTTACTACCTCAGCGAGGTTCTCACTCCAACAAAACAGCGGTACCCGCACTACCAGAAGCTGGCCTACGGCGTGTTCATGACGGCTCGACGAATGAGCCACTACTTCCAGGAGCATCAGGTGATGGTCGTCAATGAGGCACCCCTAAACAGCATCCTGAATAACCCAGAGGCCACAGGACGCGTGGCCCTGTGGGGCATTGAACTATCACCCCTGGACATCATCTACGAGAAGCGACACGCAATCAAATCTCAAGTCCTTCCAGGCTTCCTGGTACACTGGATGGAGCTGCAGCTGCCTGACACCCTAGATATGTCACAGTCCTGGACAATGCATTTCGACGGCTCCAAACGCGAAGCCGGAGCAGGGGCATGAGTCATACTGACCTCCCCGCAAGGTGACAAGATGAAGTACGTCCTTCGGATGAAATTCAGAGCCTCCAACAACGAGGCCGAATACGAAGCCCTCATCCATGGCATGAAGATGGCAAAAATATGTGGCGCAACGCGCCTGGTCATCTACGGTGACTCCAACCTTGTCGTACAGCAGACGATGAATGAGTGCGACGCACACGCCGAAAACATGATCGCGTACCGCGTGCTATACAACACACTCGAAGGAGAATTCGACGGCTGCGAACTTCGGCACGTTGGAAGAGAGAGCAACGAGGAGGCCGATAGACTCGCCAACATTGGCTCCACTTGTGCAAAGGTACCACCAGGTGTGTTCCTCGAACAGATCTGCGTGCCATCCATCAAGCGGAAATTCCCCAAGGGATCACCCGAAGAAGCAGAACACTCGGAGGCTACGCTACCCGAAGGTCATGAAGGACCCGAAAAGTTGGATACTGAAGTTGCCATGGTCAACCTGATGCAGGTCATGGCAGTTGAAGAAACTTGTACACGTCCATACCTCCAGTTCCTGACAAACGGAGAATTGCCTGACAGCCCGACAGATGCCCGACGCATATCTCGTCGATCGAAAGCCTTCACCATCATCAACGGCGAGCTGTACAAACGCAGCATTACGGGTGTATTGCAACGATGCGTCACCATCAACGACGGCAAGGCCATACTCCAAGATATCCATGAAGGCATTTGCGGCCACCACGCAGGCAGTCGCTCCCTCGTTGCCAAAGCTCTGCGATCAGGATTCTACTGGCCAACGGCCATGAGCGACGCGAAGGGCATCGTCCGAAGATGCAACGGATGCCAACGGTTCGCCGACAAACCGCACGCACCTGGGTCCGAACTTCGACCCATACCCATAGCCTGGCCTTTTGCCCAATGGGGCCTCGACATGATCGACAAACTGCCAAAATCTTCGAAAGGAGGACACGTCTTCCTCCTGGTCGTAGTCGACAAATTCACCAAGTGGATCGAGGCCATGCCAGTCACCAACCAGAAGGGCAAAACCGTCGTCAAGTTCTTCGAATCCATTGTCTACAGGTTTGGCGTACCGCACAGCATCATCACCGACAACGGATCGAACTTCATCTCCGAAGAATTCCAGGACTTCTGCGAAGGCCTCGGGATCAATATCACGTATGCCTCAGTGGCACCCCCGCAAACAAACGGGCAAGTGGAAAAGGCCAACGGCCTAATCGGCGTTGGCATCAAGAAGCGCCTCATGAGCTCACTCGAGCACAAAGCTAGAAACTGGAAGAAAGAGCTACCGTCTGTCCTGTGGAGCTTACGTACTACGCCAAACAGCTCCACCGGCTACAAACAGTTCTTCATGGTGCACGGAGCTGAGGCCGTGCTACCAGCCGAAGTACGCCATCAGGCTCCACGAGTCATCGCGTACAGCGAAGCCGAATCCACGGCTGCACTCGAAGACGCCGTCGACACACTCGATGAAGCGCGGGATATAGCAGCCGCTCGATCAGCGGTGTACCAGCAGAGTCTCCGCAACTATCACAGCCGCCGGCTGCGCCCAAGGTCCTTCGTCGAAGGAGACCTCGTCTTGCGACTCAAGCAAAAGCGACCGAACAAGCTCGATTCACCATGGGAAGGACCCTATGTCATCACCGAAGTCATCCCAGGTGGCGCCTATTGCCTCAAGCACGTGGAGTCTGGAGTCGCATACTCCAACCCATGGAATATCTCGCACCTGCGACGATTCTACCCGTAGCAATCTACCCCACTTTTTACTTTCAATAAGGCTTTCAGCCAAGGCTACTCAGCCGAACCATGTACCTCCTCCATTACGATATAAATAAAGCTAAGTACCTCGCCCCCAACCCTCGGTTGACTATTTTCTGCAACTTTACTACATGCTACATACGCACTCGGGGGCTCCCCCCACCTCACGATTTCATCGACTGAGGACAAAACGTGTACACCTGAGTAGCTGACCACATCAGGCAAACGAAAAGGGCATGTACTAAATCAAAGCACTGCGTGCTCGCAAACAAGCAAACCTTTACAACAAAGGGCACATACACGCCCAGCCGCAATATACAAATTTTACATCTATCTGTTTATTTTCAGGTCCTACCTATTCTGAAGAATAACCTGAGCACGCTGCTCAAACAAATCTACAATTTGTTAGGCATACTGCCTTACAGCCGCGTAATGCGGACGCATGTCCCACTCGCCACCATCTGGTCGAGGAGGTGGCCCAGTCGCCACAATAGCCAAATCTACGTCAGGGCGGTGCACCCTCACAAGAGACAAGGCAGCCTTCACCCCTGCGACGAGCTGCTGCCGCACCAGCTCCTTGACATTGCTGGCACTCCGAAACTTCGTCAGAAGACCTGCAAGGGTCGTTGGCACGGCATCCAACGGAAACATGACGTGCACCACCGAGGAAAGTGATGTCTGCACCTGGCGGAGCACCCGCGAAACCTGGTAGACACGATCCTGCACCGTCGCCAGAACTATGGCACGATCACGATCCATCCAGAAGAAGCCGCTGGCCTCCATGTCCTGTTGAGTCAAGCAATTGACTCGAACAGCAATACGCTCCTTTTCTTCCCTCGGAGCAAGATTGGCACCTGCGACAACCGCACAAAACAAGAATAAGGCCAGCAGGCTCACCCGAAGAACTGAGCTACAGCCCGAAAGAAGGATCAACTTACATTGCAGCTGCTCGGACATCCGACTCAGCTCCGCCATCAAATACTCCTCTCTGGCTGCACCACGGTCTGCTTTGGATTTCCAAACGTCAGCGCGACCGCGTAACCCAAGCAAATCTCTCTCCAAGCTGCACACGCGATCTCGAAGAAAAGCGAGCTGCGAGGAATCATCCGATGATGCTCGCAAGGGCCTTTCGGATGAAGTGTCAACTGGGTCAGCACCCGAAGGAACCTATAGCAGCGGAAAAAAGAAGACACACAGACATTCAGCCAAGGATAGAGCACAACTCGGAGGAATTCATTAAAATATATAAGGCCACTACGTGGCACAAGGATGGTACTACAAAAGATATTTACAACAAAAGTAGACTACAAACTACCCTACGTCTACTATGCCTAAGGCGGAGGACACTGAGTCGCCTCAGAACCAGACTGCCTAGCTTTGGCCTCGCCCTGCTGCCGCAATGCATACTCAGACAGCAAGTCAATGAGCTTGGGCCCATATCGTCTGTAGCGAGCGGAGTAGGCGGCGAAGGCTACCTCGGATCCATCTGCAGCCGTAGGCATCCGAGAAGTAATCTGGGGCAGGTCCAGCTCCGCCCCAGCCGCCATGGCCATCGCCAGCCCAACGGACGCACCGACGCCCTTATTCTTGCGCTTATACGCTGCAGGCGCTTCGGCTGACAGAGCCTCTGCCAGGGCATCCACATCTTCAAGGGATGCGCCCTTCGGGAAGAGCTCCTGGTAGAAGCGACCAAGGACCTCTTTCGCCTTGGCAAGGGAGTTGACGACGGTGCTGCAGCGGTCTTCGACCGCTACAGTGGCATCATCTAGAGCACTCCCGTGCTCCAGAGCACCGCGGTCGAACTCGATGCCTGCGGCATCTGAGACAAAAAAGAAGAAAACATGAAGAAAGGCAACATAGAAGAAGATCCGTAGAAAAAGAAGCAAGTACAAAAGATAACGCTCACCCGAAATACCCTTGGCAGCAGCCATGAGCTTCTCCGCCACCCCTTTTTCACGAGCAGCCGCAACGGTGGCCAGCTGCTCCTCACGATCTGTGGCCTCCTGCTGCAGACGCTCTTTCGCTTCGGCTGCCTTCGTCACCTCCAGCTCAAGGAGCTCTTTCGCACCAGCGGCAGCTTCGGCCTTCTGCTCCGATTGGCCAAGGCTCTTCTTCAGAGCATCGACCTCACGGAGAGAGTCGTTATGCTCCTCTGCATTTACAACAAGCAAGTGTCAAAGAATAGGACCAGGATAAGCAAGAGAAGTACTACAAGGCAGACGAATACCTTGAAGCTGCCGCAGTTTCGCCTCCAGCGTCAGGCGTTCCTCCACCAGCCGCTTGGCCTCTTGGACAAAAGGCTGCAGCAACAGGCAATAGTAGTAAGAGCAGGACTTGGGGGCTACGCCCAACACAAAGAAGCATTAAACAACATCAGCATACGAAGACACTCGGGGGCTCCCCCCGTAACATCAAGCAGAAAAACTTACGTGCTCCGAAGGCGAACCCGCAGACCCGCCTACGAAATTCTAAGGCGCAACCACCAGCCTCTCCTGCACAGGAGGAACTGGCGCAGCGTCACCACAAGTCGCCACCGTCTGAGGAGGAGGCGACGCAATGTTCGACTCCCCCATCATCTCGCGCGCACCATCACTAGAGCCATCGGAGGATTGCCTGCATACGAACCAATCAACACAGGTGCAAAAATAACAAGCGAACAAAGGACAACAGTGGCAACAAGAAAACTTACGAGCCCAACGCGCTCAGGTCGAAGATAGGAGAAGCCCTTCGGGCCCTCTTCTCCTCCTTCTTTTCTTCCTTCTTCTCCTCCTTCTTTTCTTCCTTCTTCCGCTTTGCTGGCGGGTGCGGAGCAACAGCCCGCACAGGAATGGCAGGAAGGGGAGAGGAAGAACCCCCATGAACATCATCATGACGCTCAAGGCCCAGAGGATTTCTGGGAGTCGGAGGAGTCGAGGCATCTGACGACTCGCTAGAGCTCCGTGATCTCTTGCGCGAATGGTCCTCACTCGATTCGTCGGCATCCTCCGCGGGGGATCGCGCTGACGGTAGCTCGGACACGGAATCCACCACTTCATTATTCGGGGCATTCGGATACCTCTCGGGCAACGGTGGTGCCATGCCCGGCAGTTTGAAGCTCTGCAAAAGGAAAAGGAACTTTGCTAGCAAACAAAGGAAAAATTACACAGCTGACAAAAACAAAAGGGGAGCACTACGTGCGCAAATCTACACCTTCGGTATGACCAACGTCGAAGAAAAGGGAGGAGTCTGCGACTTCCCCGGGATTTCTTCGTCGGCCTTGAACTTCAACAGCGCGCGAAGAGCCTTGTCAAGTTCCACCTCGGAGATTTTCTCACTCGAAACCCTCGTCGGATCACGGCGCCCAGAGTAAAGAAACATCGGATGCGCCCTCGCTTGGAGAGGCTGCACCCGACGCTCAAGAAACGTCCGGATGATGTCGACACCGTTCACCTCCTTCTCAGGAATCAGTTGGAGATCCTCCACCCGACGGTACAGGGCCTCTATCTCCGCCACCTCACCGTCTAAGATTTGGTTTTTCCAGGATCTTTTCTTCTCAATCAATTGGGAGGGGTCAAAAGGAACGAGACCAAAATCTTGCCTAGGCAGTACGGAGTCACGGATGTAAAAACATTTCCTCCGCCAGTACTGGACAGATTCGGACATGGAAAAGGAAAAGAATTGCACATTGGGACTGAGGGAGATGATGAAACCCCCAATGGGATACACACCATCCGAACCAGACTGCCTCTTCACGGAATAAAGCTTCCGGAAGAGGCCAAAGTGCGGCTCAATGCCCAGCCAGCACTCGCAATGGGTGATAAACAAGCAATGTGGAGAAGAGAATTGGGAGACAGATGATGCAACTGAACCTCATAGAAGAAGAGCAGTCCACGAAGGAAGTCATGGAATGGATACGAAAACCCACGCAAGACGAAGGCAAGAAACATAACCCGGTACCCAGATGGGGGACGGGGGATTACCTCATTGTCGGGGAGTTTGACGGCCGTCGTATCCTGCGGGATCAGGCCCCGCTCGCGCAGTTTGCGGAGATCGCTCTCCCGTGTCTCTGATCGCCGCTAGCCACCATCGGTGATGCGAGCAGCGGCGGTGCTCTTCTTGCCTCCGGCGGCGCTGGTCCCAACCGCAGATGAGGATTTCTTTGTCTTCCCCATGACGCTACAGCGGTGGTGGCGTTGGCAACGATGAAGGACAAAGAAAATGTGGAGGAAACTCTCAGCGCGCAGCAAGAATAGCTCAAGAACGAAGAGGCAGTGAATAGATGAACTGCTGCGGTGAAAAACAAACCACGATTTCACCAGAGATTATAATAGCGAAGACGACGCACGCTGGCCGTCCATCGAGAAGACCTAACGCCAACGGTAGATCTGGCCGTACACGTGTCAGCACCAAAACGAACCGTCGTTACCACGCCGTCCACTACGCGTGGAAATCGAGGAGACGCCGTAATCATCTCCACGCCGCGCGTGACCGGTCAATTCAAAGTCAGCAAGTGGGACCCACGCTTCGTCCAGTCAAGTTATCTCTGGCGTAGCAGACGCTTGAGGTCATCGATCGTAAGCACTGACGTCATCAAAAGCTATACTAGCACCACTTCGGCTCCATAGCTAAAAGTACTCACTCGAATCTACGATTCGACTAAATACTTGGGGGCTACTCCTATCAGGAGCGCTGGCCGCGCACCCGACAGATAAATGAGGACAAAATTATCTCTCTGAGTCCTACGTCAAGTTTACGACTCCACTACGGACTCGGGGGCTACTCCCATAGGGAGGATGGATTTAAGCATCCGAAATTTTTTGAGTCCTGCGGACCTAATGGTTGAAACAATGCTTGAACTAAAAGTCTCCTTTCGAGTCTACGACTCGAACAGACACTTGGGGGCTACTCCCATAGGGAGCGCTGGTCGCGCACCCTATGAAATCTTCGACTGCGATCTTTCGGATCAGCACGCAAAAACTTTTTGGCAACTCTGCCCCAACAACACGCTGAGTGAGCGACAATCTCCTTGGCCACCCGAAGCACCTCCGAGGTGATAAATGTTCGGATGCTGCGTCTGTGACGCAAAGATAAGACCTACAGATATCATCTGATGGCCTGGCAACGCACCTGACTGCGCTCTGCTAGTATGAATCCGTACCAGCAGGTACGATGAAAAATCCCGACGGACGCGTTGGGTACACCAATTAAAATCACTGGAATTCCACTCCTATAAGTCCTCCGCGGCCTGAGTTGGATTACGCCAGCATATGTTCCAGGCTCGGGTTAAGGGACTCGAACCTGAAGAAGATCGTGTTGTTTCGTCCTAAGACAGTTAACTGACCCTGATCCGTCGGGTGAGTCAGGCACACGCATCAACAATCCCTACACACATATACTATTAACATATAGCTACGCTACCCGAAGGATGGAAGAGTCCTCAGCCGAATCTATGATTCGACTGATTACTCGGGGGCTACTGACATGGTTATACCCTACGGGTACGTAACTTCAGCATACCTAGTCCAACCCAAGGAAGGCCCACGGCAGACATACGCTGGCCCATGAAGATTTTCGGGTGGCCAAGTGTAGCATCCCATTTGTCTAACAAATGTAATGCTACTTGGTCTAGTAATATAATGCCTACTTTCTACATATAATTGTTGCATCATCATGTTGTCATGCTCATGTCATCATGCTAGCTTGCATTTGTTTTGTCTTGGTTGTGCAGTTGCTATCACAAATATCTCCACCTCTTTTATATATCTATTTTTTTTTGTTTCCTACAATGTGGAATTCATTGCTAGGGTTCCATAGTTAATAAAATGATTTTATTCTTTTCCTAAAACCCTCAAGTCACTAATCTTGTAAAATGCCAAAATGGAACATACATCATCACTCATCTCCACTTCTATTTTTTCTCCTTTCTATCTTTGGCATTCCCAAATTCTCTATTCAAAACTATCTGCAAGGTTCAAAAAGTTTTGAAATAACATGCTTGCTTGAATTTGAAACATATAAAACAAATAAAAATAAAAAGAAGAAGAAAATTGTGAGAGAGGAGCAGCAGCCTACCTGGGCCTTACCAGCCGCAGCAGCCCAAGTGAAAGCAGCAGCTTACCAGGGCAAATCCCTCCTCTGGCCCAACTCACCACCCCCGGCCCGGTACCCCTTCGCTCCCAGACGCCGTCTCCTATTCTTCTTCTTTCCGTCGCCTTCCTCCTCTCTGCAACAGACAACGGAGGGGGCAGGTGACCGTCTCCCCCGTCAGCCGCGTCATCTCCCTCCTCTTCTTATCCCCAAGCCGCGCAGTCCCCTCCCCCAGGAACCCTAGCCTCCCTCTTCCCCTCCTCTCCGCCGCCATCCCCTACCTCTGCTCCCATCTATACTCACCCTGCCCGAGAGCTACAGCAAGGAGAGCGTCGCCGCGCCATCGCCTTGATCACCTGCTGGAGCCGAAGGGCGTGCAGGCGGTCTTCGTCGACTACCTCGTGAGCTCTAGGAGGAGCTGGGCGTGGCGCCTCTGCTTCCTCTTCTTCCTGACCAAGTACTGGAGCAACACCGCCGTCGCCGTCATCATCTCCAACCACCCCCATCCTCGATTCCTCTGGGAATAGGTCGAGGTGAGCGCCACCTCCTGTTCCCCCTTCCCTTTTCCCCTCCGTTCTGCATCATGCCGCCTGGAATCGCCGTCGCCGTCGTCGGGAACCACCGCCGCGTGCGCAGCACCCGCAGCTAGCAGCAGCAGCAGGCCTTCGCGGCCCCTCTATTACCGATGGTTTTCTGGCCCTCCCCAACCACCTCCAGCGACGCTCTGTACATCCCTGCAAAGAGGGAACTCCTAGCTTTCTGTAGGATCAAACGACGCTCGAAACGTAGTGGTAAATCTCTCGTAATCATCCTCCGAAATCTAGCCGACCTCGCAGTTGATTCTGTCAGTTTCGTCAGCTAAACGCCTATGTTTTTCGTCTTCTGTTCATCACCGTTTCCCCACCGCTGCAGCCAAGATCCGGCTATGACCCCTAGATGAAACTTATAGCCTGTATATCCCTCTTCATTTTTGGTTTTTACGGTTTTGCGGAATTCGCATCCTTTTGCTCGCCTTTTTCGTTTGAAAACTCGGGTCAGCTAGCAGCTTTTTTTTTCAAAATCGTCTTCAGTTTCGTCAGTAACAGCGGCACCTCCTAGTCGCTTTTCTAATTAGGCCCCTAGGTTTCTTTGACCTCAACCCGCAGTTACACCGGACCCCACCGTCAGCTTCTCTGTTGTTTTACACAAAGCCCCCCAGCATCCCAGGCCCTCAACCCGCACTCCTTCCCCGCTGCGCGCCGTGGTTCACCCGGGCCCCCTCGCTGTCACGTGGGACCGCTTCACCATCGGGCCCGCACGTCAGCGCCTGGGCTGGCTAAGCCGCGGTAGCAAAAGTTCGCCCAGCGCTTCCGTGGCCCATCTGTCCTCTGCCCCACATGTCAGTGACTGTGGGTAGTATTCAGCTACGTGACAAAAGTTTACCAAGCCTTTAATACAAATAAAATTTCAGGAAATATTTAAATCTAACTAAATTCATATATTATGAAATAATTCGAATTTGCAAAAACTTTCAAAATGAAAAGTAAATGTTTTCCAAATATGAATTCAACCATGTTTTCGAATTTGACCAGATTTGACTCTATCTGGTCAAACCTTGGACTTTGACCCCCCTTTTAATTATTTTGATTTTTAAAATAAATTTATTTTCATAATTCCAAATAACACAAATAATATATGTTTTTGAATCAGAAAAATGTGAGGATTTCAAATATGCCCTTCAAAATATATTTTGCACATTTTATTTTCCAAGTTGATTAAAATTACAAGGAATGCCCCTGGCCTTAATAAATTAATAACTTTTGGGTTATAACTCCGAATTTAACAAATGATATGTCTAAATTGATTAGCTCGACGAGACCTTTATGTTTATGCATACCATGATATGAATTGAAGCATGCATCATATAAATATAAAGTATACAGCAACTAATATGGGAATAAAATGGGGCCAAAACTCAATAAAATGTCTATTCCTTGTATTCTACACCTCACCCATGCCATGCTACTTTATTGCCATGCAAATTGTGCATCATTCATCATGGCATGATTGTTTGGTTGTCGCATCTTATTCATATGCTTGTGCACTTTATTTATGTTGGCCCTTGTTTGTTTGGTTCTTCTTCGAATAGACACTGAGCAGGGGATATATCAAGAGAACCAGGAGCACTACCCAGATCCGTCTCTCGCTTCAACTGAGCTGCCAGGCAAGCACTACCACATGCTTGCATACATACAGTACCTATTGCCTCTATCTTATTCTTGCATCATTGTGTCGCGATTGCATTAAACTGAATCCCAAGTATTGCATAGCTTTTACTTTTAAACCCCACCAAGCTTGTTCCTCCATCCCATGAGCCATTACTACAGGAGTTGTTTGAGCCATGCGAGTCGTAGAACAGCATGTGTAGGGTATGTGAGAGTCTGATGGATAACGAGGTACCTAAACAACTTAACCTGAGTAGTAATGGGATAACTAAGGAAAGTGGCACCAGTGAGCAATATCTGCTATTTGGTTTTTCCTGCTCACTTGTGTCCCGTAGGACCCCGAGTACTTGAAACCTGTTACTTGAATATTCGCGCTATCCACATCCGGGAGGCTTATGGGACCACCCTGAGCCAGAGCTTGATTCAGTCTTATTTCTTGGGGCCACAAACTAGTTTGAGGTTTTATTTACTATCCTGTACCTATGCCATGCTTTACTGCTTTATTACGATTGTGCGAGGAGCACCTGTACTATTTAGGATGGTGACCCGTTTACGCGGTATCGACAAGCCCAGTCACACTTTCGGGTTCCCAGTCGTTTACAGCCGGCCCCACAAACCTTGAGTCCGCCTCGAAGTCAGCTAACTTTGTTGTGGGTGTACTTAATGGGGTGGCCCCCTGAAATATTTTTGAATCCTGTGATTGCTTTGTCATGAAGGCCTCGTTGGGTTTTGATTTGGTTTTTCCGATGTTGATCGAGTGTGTGTTGCTATTTGTGCACCCCTGCAGGGTAAAACTTTCTGAAAGCCGTGTCCGCGGTTATGGACGACTTGGAGCACAGTTTCTCGATCATAGACAAGCATAACTAAAGTACCGCTTTTAATTTGACTAAGTCACTCACTAGTAAATAGTGCAACACTCATGGAATGGATAATAAAACTGCCAACGGATGGGGGGTTGTTCGTCCGCTTCCTCGTTGGTAAGCGAGGAGGAGGATGGATCTGTGGATATTACTGTCGTAACTGTTGTCATTAATTCACGGACATCCGTCTATCTTTGGTTAGGCGGATGGTTAGCGAGTATCTATAGAACTGTTAGGGTTTATCTTTTGCTGCAATTGCGTCACCCCCAGGTTGTGTCCCCTTTAGAGGCATAAAGACTTGCTGAGTACCCCTAGGGTCTCACACGATAAATTATTTGATTCAGATGAACAGGTACACTCACAGGATGGATACTGGGTGGAGGAGGCTGATGATGTGGGCAACGATCGTTCGGTGTAGAGATTCCGGGAACGGGGATCCGTGAGATCTGTGGGCGGGATGTGCTTATTTATGGGGCATCTTATGCCGATTTGCTTCTTATCCGTACTCGGATCTTGTTTGCCGCTTCCGCCTGATACTCTGATGTGTGATGTATGAGGAGATATCCTAAACTATTATATCTATCTAGGACATTTGAATCTTGCCGTATGGCGTTGCTGTATTTCCTTTCTTTTTAGATGGAATGGCTCTGATGTACTATTGTATGGTGGCTTGCATACATACTCATTTGTGTATGTAGTTGATCCCTTCGCCTGGCGATTACGCCGCCCGTACTTGTCCCGATGATTGGAAATGGTTGGGACGGCCGAAAGGTCTACCTGTGAGTGGCATTTGGCCCCACCGTACTATTTCAACCATTTCCGCTCATCCAGGCTTGTATCTAGGAGCGTAATTCACCGAGGTAGTTACACCAAGGCCCATGACGTCTTCGGATCCTTGGAGAGCAAGACTAGAGGAGATAGGAAATTCAAAGGGGTAAAACCCTAGAACTTGTAACCGACTAGGACTACGCCCGGGACCTGCCTAAGTCTATATAAAGGCCAGGAGGGCATGTCCTAGGGAAACTCGACTCATACTTTCGCACATGCATCCACGCCAGATCGAATCTGCGCACCCTATAACCTTCGGTTCCGCCGTAATCAAGAGCAGACAAGCAGGAGTAGGGTTTTCCCTCCGGGGGCCTGAACCTGGGTAAATCTCGTGTCCCCTGGTTGCTTGTCTGTTAACCGTGCCACGATCTCCAGCATCCCCATCTTCTCCAAAACCCAAGTCCATAACAATGGGCATTGACGAGATTAAACCTCGTCAATTCCTTTGCACTAGATTTTGAAGGAAATCAAACAGTCCTACATTTATTTTATCTACCATACTTCGAATCAAGCAGGCATCTTTTTTACTATTTCACCAGTCAACAAGCCCAAAACTTTGGATAACTGTTTTCTTCTGGTTTCAGTGCTTCTCACTAGATTACAGTCAGAACGTCTTGAAGAATCATCTGCGTGAAAAAATATATGTGCGTGTGGCCAATGATTTGTATAGAGGTTATCATGAAATCGTGATTTCCATGGGCGATGACGGGCGTGCGGTGATCACTACTGCTAGGAGCTGGTGATATGTTGTCACGGACGCGGAGCTCCTAGAACATGAAATGGCTATATTCTGGTTCAAGGAATGCCCACATGGATTTCCTCTCAACCTGTTTAGCGGTATCCCGATTAATTGGAGGTTGTGATATGAAATTCATCGAACTTGTATAACTCCTATGTGACCAGGAGGAATTCTAGGAACCAAGAAGGTTCCTGAAAAACTACTATACTTATATTAGCAATATTGCTCCTGGATGGAACTATGGAAATGAGAAAGGGCATGTGTAGTGTTGGTCAAATGTTGAGTCTAAGAGACCTTAGACATAGGTCTAAAAACTGCACCGGTGGCATCTAAGAACAAAATTGCTAGATCCGAGTCTAGTTCTAGCCCCAGTGTCTAGTATAGCGTTGACACCTATAACCATATAGGTTCACCTAGCTACCGTGTCACAATAAGCACCGGGAGGAGAGAATGGTAGACTAAAAAATTCTAACAATGGGTCCCATGAGTAGTGCCTAAGAGTTGATACACGCTGCAACACTTTTGTGTTTCTTAGACTCGTGTCTACGTTTTTTCTTAGACACAGCCAGCGTTGTACACGCTACTAGTAGTACTCCTGTTTGTATTAGTACTTGGATTTTGGTGCCTAGTAGTACCCTTGGATGGAACTATGGATGAGCAAACTGTTGGGCCACGTAGAGATAAAACAAAACTTTTTCCTCTAATGTGGTGATCCAAAGATCTAGCCAAGGTAGAAGGCCACGAGGTTTACCACTAGACGCGCAGTTGTGGATTACTGATGAAGCGCGTCAGTTGATGCAGTGCAGTCCTTTGCGATCCGATCGTCCTGGTGCTGATCGTACAACACCTCTGCTGGTATCCACACGTACAAGGAGGAGCACCGGCGGTGAACTGCTAGGTTCGTATCAACGACAGGACTGCTGTGGAGCTAGGGTTTCCAACACATGGAATGACCTAACCGAACAACGATTAACCTTTCTGGGTTACGGTGCTCCACTATATATATAGGGAGTGAACATGGACTCTCCTCCCGCGTCCCATTCACTAAAGCCCATATAATATTAGTCCATGTGAGCCCGACTCACTGACTCAGTCCAAATCAGGCTCGGGTCCAACCCAACCAGATTTCTAGTTCAGATCCAATCTGAACTTGCTCCCGCTCTTAAGTGTGTGACCCCGCAGGCTTATGGCTACTTGGACACGATTAGAGTCTGACTCTCAAACGATCAGTCGGTAGTGGCTCCTAGCAGAACGTGCCGACTCCAAAGTACCAAAGAGTCATGACGACTTGCCTTTCCAATGCGACTTACGTCCGAGTCCCTTTTGCCTCACGATATACCTATCACACTATAGGCGAATAATTTTCATCGCTTAAATAGTCCGACTCTCTTCTCGGTCTGAGATAAATGATTCACCCGACTAATTCTTAGTCCAATAAGGTCCGATTCCGCCTTTTCCGAAACACCGTTCCTTTGCGGCGTTCCTGGTGGAGTAAGTTGAGGAACTATTCCACAACTTTTCAGATGGTCATCAAACTCATGGCTCATGTACTCGCCTCCTCGGTCCGACCGAAGAAACTTTATTTTCTTGCCGAGTTGATTATGTACTTCATTCTGTAATTCTTTGAACTTTTCAAAGGCTTCCGACTTATGTTTCATCAAGTAGATATATCCATACCTACTTAAATCAGTAGTGAAGGTAATGAAGTACTCATAACCACCTATGGCTGTCGTGCTCATTGGTCCACATACATCACTATGTACTAGTCCCAACAAGTGGGACGCCCTTTCGCAACCCTTTGCAAAAGGTGTCTTGGTCATTTTGCCGAGTAGGCAAGATTCGCATGTCTCGAACGACTCCAAGTCGAACGAAGTTAGTAGTCCATCATCATGGAGCTTCTTCATGAGTTTCCAACTTATATGACCAAGCCGATAGTGCCAAAAGTAAGTCATATTCAGATCATTTGGTTTCAACCTTTTAACATTTATGTTATAAACAGCCTCACCATCAAGATTCAAAATAAATAACCCCTCCTGGACGGGTGCAAAGCCGTGAAACATATCATTCAAATACAAAGAACAACCATTATTCTTGATATTCGACTCATAACCTTGCCTCATGAAACATGAAGCAGAAATAATGTTTCTACTAAGCACTGGAACATAATAACAATTATTTAGTTCCATAATGAATCCGGAAGGTAAATGAAGTTGCATCGTGCCGACTTCCAACACAGCAACTCTTGCTATGTTGTCGACTAGAATATCAACCTCGCTTCTTGCTACGTTTCTAGTTCTTACCAATCCCTGCAACGAGTTGAAGATGTGAATAACTGATCCGGTATCATATACCCAAGAACTATTAGGTGCAACAGCAAGATATATGTCTATAACATTGCAAACAAGTGTACCTAAGTCAGAAGTCATACCTCCACTCTTGGCTTTATCAGCCAAATACTTGCTGCAGTTCCTCTTCTAGTGGCCATCCACCTTGCAATAGAAGCAAGTGGATCCGGCTGAAGGAGATGGCTTAGTCCCCGAGGAAGCGCTTGGGACTGGGTCCTGAGTCTGCTTTCCTCCCGACTTAGCCTTCTTCTTAGTCCAAGAACTCTTCTTGAACTTAGCCTTATGCTGCACCATCAACACTTGACTAGCGCCCTTCTTGAGATCCGCCTCTGCCTTCTTGAGCATCCCATGCAATTTAGTGAGATTCTTATCCATACCATGCATGTGATAGTTTGAAATGAACTGCCCATATGCACTAGGAACAGAGTTCAGAATTATATCCATAGCAAACTCTTCGCTAATGGGGTAGCCAAGAGACTGCACGTAACCAACCATTTTGATCACATGCGGACTCAGTGGATCACCATCCTCAAGCTTGCAACTCAGCAAAGCCTGAGAGACTTGATACCTCTCAGTCTTTGCATTAGCCTGGAACATACTTTTGAGGCTTTCGATCATATCGTAGGCCTCATCATGCTCGAACTGCTTTTGCAAGTCTGATTCCATGTGAGCAAGCATAAGACAGCTAATATCCGTGGACTCATCCTTAGATCGACGGTAGGCATTGGTGGCAACGACAGTCGCATTCTTATTCGGCTCATCTGGAAGTGGGTTGTCTAGGACATGGTCCTTCTTTTCTTGTTTGAGAACAATTCTCAGATTTCGATACCAGCTGGTAAAATTAGTGTCGTTCAGTTTATCTTTCTCAAGGATGGTTCTCAAAGGAAAAACAGATATTTGAGAGTGACTGTTACTTGGTGCCATGAGCTACAACAGAAAATATGCAAAACACTTAAGACATGTATTCATAAAAGAGCAAGCATATTAAACACTTTAATATTTTATGCTCCCACAATAACCAACACCCCTCCGATGGTTACTTAGTGACTCAGGATCCTAAATACGCAAGTCGGCTAGTGAGCTTTAGCATCACCGCTAGCCGCCAAGTGATCTAGGTAGACAACTCCTTGTCAATAGCATCTCATACGACTCCTGTTGGACGGGTGGCATCACATGCCCCGGCTCCCATCCGACTTTTCCTTGAGCCCCACAACCGTTGTGATAGACCCGTCTAGCTTACCTAGTGTTTCTGCAGTAAGATTCCGACTCGAACCCACCTAGTCGAAAAGAATTGGCGGCACCTCAATTTTATGAGCCCACTACCAAAAATGTCCAACTTGTGATGGTGCAAACACTGGCCGGAAAACCGACTAGACCTTCTTTGAGGGATTAAATTTTACCGACTATCTAATAGAGGTAAAACAGAGACATAACAATAACACAGAATAAAGCAATTATAATGTGAAATGGTATGACTCTCTTCATGGCGATCTCCATCTCCACAAAGCCTGTAAGCCGACTCGTGCCAACTCTTGTCACTTGCCGTCTTACTCCATGTCGCCAACATGTATATTGCCTTGCATGCCATCCGGGTTCTCCAAACAGCTACACTAGCTTAGTAAAGTAAAATACATGGAGAATCCTACACGCAGGTCGTTATACAATAAAATGACAGCACCTAGGCTCCAGCCGGTTGATAAAACCGTGATTCGCAGATCACGTATGGATTACACACATACATCACATGCACATGAACCATACCATTCACAACTTCCTGCAAAAATGAGTTATGCATAGATACAATATCTACCGGCGTTGTGAAACTCGCAACAACATCTAACACGCTACGACAGGGCGAAGCCGGTGGTCCCGACGATTTTTCTGTAAATGTAGATCTCATCTACGATCCGGACATGGATTTCGACCTTCGTTCCAATTCGATCAAACTCTTTGTCAGAGTCTACCCCGATGGCGGAAGTCGACCAGTATGGGTATGTTGTTCCACGACATCAGCAGTATGATCATGGAAATCAGATCTACCATTCCCCGAGTACAGTTGATCCAATCAACCTCATACAAAACCGATCAATCTCATAGATCGACCACCAAAACAGCACATATATCTCGAGCCTAAATCCAGAAGCTATCGCTCTGATACCACTGTTGGGCCACGTAGAGATAAAACAAAACTTTTTCCTCTAACGTGGTGATACCAAGATGTAGCCGAGGTAGAAGGCCACGAGGTTTACCACTAGGCGCGCAGTTGCGGATTACTGATGAAGCGCGTCAGTTGATGCAGTGCAGTCCTTCGTGATCTGATCGTCCTGCTGCTGATCGTATAGCACCTCTGCTGGTATCCACACGTATAAGGAGGAGCACCGGCAGTGAACTGCTAGGTTCGTATCGACAAAAGGACTTCTATGGAGCTAGGGTTTCCAACACATGGAATGACCTAACCGAACAACGATTAACCTTTCTGGGTTATGGTGCTCCACTATATATAGGGAGTGAACGTGGACTCTGCTCGCGCGGCCCATTCACTAAATCCCATATAATATTATTCCCTATGAGTCCGACTCACCGACTCAGTACAAATCAGGCTCGGGTCCAACCCAACCAGATTTCCAGTTCAGATCCAATCCGAACTTGCTCCCGCTCTTAAGTGTGTGACCCCGCAGGCTCATGGCTACTTGGACACGATTAGAGTTTGAGTCTCAAACGATCAGTCGGTAGCGGCTCCTAGCAGAACGTGCCGACTCCCAAGTACCAAAGAGTCATGACGACTTGCCTTTCCAATGCGACTTACGTCCGAGTCCCTTTTGCCTCACGATATACCTTGTCAGACTATAGGCGAATAATTGTCATCCCTTAAATAGTACGACTCTCTTCTCTATCCAAGATAAGTGATTCACCCGACTAACTCTTAGTCGATCGCCTTGGTTAACACTTAACCGACTCGTGCATGTCCATGCTTTCCGAATCATATCATCCGAGAGGGCCCAGAGAATATATCTCCGAGTGGAGGGGTAAAATCCCATCTTGGTTATCCACATCACGTAGCTTGATTCTCAGTCGACCCGAACTCTGCCTTTATAACTGCCCAGTTACGGATCAACGTTTGACAGAACCTAAGTCGGTGATCCTCAACTCGGACTATGCAATAACCTTAGGTCTAAGGATTACATTGATTGAGATGTACTAATGAAAACTTGTTCGTTGAACCTCAATATGGGTCAATCCGACTCGCTAAACTCTTTAGATGAATCTGTGTAAGCTGGAATAGCATCTTCATGCCCATGAAAGTGGAATCGAGTCATCAAGCCAACTTTCACATTGGTCTAAGTTGTGTGTCCAGCACAACCTTAATGACCAAGGATATTTAGTACAAACAACATGAATGTATAGTTCCACAACCGAATCACATATTCAATGATACACATCATATGTTTATACAAGGACAACTTTATATCTTTATGAATACAATGGGAAATCTCATCATACATGATTGCCTCTAGGGCATATTCCCAACACAGACTACTAGTAGTACTCCTGGATGGAACTATGGAACTGCAAAACTTACTAGAGAGAAGCATCACATCGCACTTTCCAATGCAAAATATGTCTAGTGTACAAAATACTAGTACGTCCAAAATACTACTAGTATGTACCCGCTACTAGCCTTAGGCCTTTCATCACAACAATGAGAGTCTCTTAGCGCAGTATCATAGTCTAACTAAGTAACTATAGTTACCAATGAGGAGTACTCAGGTAGTACTACTAGTATATTAGCTAGACTAGTATTCTTGCATGCAGGTATAGACGAAAACAAATTTCTAGTAGCCCAATCACATGCATGCATGTAAGAGATATTAATCCATTATTGAGTGTAATGTCAGAGTGTTACTACTAGTTCATGTTAGTATTACTACCTTTATAGTGGAGTTGTTAGCATAAAACTACCACACTGATAGCCAAATTTCCTAAAAGGTACCAGTTGACCTTCAAATCATAGAAAACTACCGAATCGAAAATGAGTTGTGGCAAAAAGGACCGATTATCATTTGATCACGAATTGACACGGTAACTTACAGTGGGACCCACCTGACAGGTCGTTGTGGCACCCAATTGACGCCTCTCTGACACGATCTTTAACTGTCGTTAGCATTAAACTACCACAATTATAGTCAAATTTCCCGAATGGTACCGGTTGATGTCTCGATCGCAAAAAACTACCATATCGAAACCAAGTTTTTTGCAAAAAATATTGATATCGTGAATTGACAGCGGGACCCACTTGTCAGGGGATATTTGCTGATGTGGACAGGGACCTACATGTCAGCGCTATTTAAAGTCCAAAAATATACCTTGAAAAATTACCACTACCTCCACCTCCGCCAAGTGCCGCCTGCGCCGTCATAAGCTGCAGTTCCTACCCGACACGCGTTGCTGTCAGCTCCATGTCATGCTCCACACGGGCCGCCATCATCTCCAGGTCCTGCTCCACATGCGTCGCCTTGGCCTTCCACACCCCTCATCGTGACCAGGTCGTGGTAGTTGCGTCCTCCTATTAGAGTCGGTGCTGGTAGTGGACAGGACGACATCGGGACGGGCTAGGGCGTTGCTGATTGTGTATGGTGTGGTGGGCATGCATGTCGGTGCTGGTGGTGAAGGGGAAGACATGGGCGGCAGTGATGGTGAACGGAACAGCGGTGGTGCGGGCCGGTGGTGGATGGGGCAGGCTGGCGGCGGGCGGTGTGGGGTCAACGTTGATGAGAGAAAAATAATTTGTTTTTATTTTTCCGATATTTTTAGATTTTTAATAGGGATGTCAATGAACTTCATTAGAAACAACAATTTCAACAACAATGCCTATAGGGATAATTTTGGTAGTAACAACAATTATAGGCCTTATCCTCCTAATAATGGAAATTCCTATGCAAACTCCTACAACAATGCTAGAAGTGCCCCCTCTGCACTTGAAGTCATGCTCAAGGACTTTATTAGTAAACAAACCACTTTCAATAAGGCTATAGAGGAAAATCTTTTCAATGTTGAGAAAAATATATCCTCTTTGTCTGAAGCTCAAACTTCCTTGGTCAATAAGATGGCTGCTAAACCTGAAACTATGGAAAACACCTTTGCTAATAGTCATGCCATAAAAGTTACTATTGATGAAAATGTTAGGCTGTTAGCTCAACTCAAGGGAAGCTAAAATTTATAGAAACAATAGTGTATGCACCATCACCACTAAACCACAAGTATTCCCTATTCCTCCTCCTACTATGCCTAAGCCTAATGAGTCTGCTACTAGTGATGCTAAGTTTCTGAAGTGATTATGTTCCTGAAGTGATTATGTTCCTAAGAAAGCTTGCTAGAAGTCCTGATGCTAGTGATATGAATGTTGCTTTGACCAAACACATTACAGATGCCCTTGTTAAGATTAAGGAAGAGAAGCTAAAACACAAATATTCTATTCCTAGGAAAGTAGAAGATAGTTGGGAACCCATTAGTAATATACAAGTGAATAACTTTGATCTCAAAGATTCATGTGATCTTGGTTCTAGTGTCTCTATAATGCCTAGGAAGATTTATTAAATGCTAGATTTGCCACCGTTGGAAGATTGTTATTTAGATGTCCCACTCAATGATAATGCTAAGAAGAAACTCATGGGGAGTACTAATGATGTTCTCATTATGGTTAACAATTCTTATGTCCCTGTTGATTTCTATGTTTTGGATGTTGAATACAATGCTTCATGTCCTATTACTTTGGGAAGACCCACTACTAGGAAAAAGCCTATAGGTAATCCACACATCCGAGGCGCACGTGATAGTGGTGCCCCACGGGTAAAATAGGCGTGGCGCACTGCCCACAGGTGCCCTACGCCTAACTGTCGTAAATGTGGTGCACATGAGGGTGGTGCGCCACGCCTATGTGTGGGCCAGGGCACAGGTGGCCGTAGCACACATACCAGTAGCCCACTTGGTCAAGGTGCGCTACGGATGTGAAACTTAGCCGTAGGGCACTCTGACCTAGTGCGCTACGGGCATGTGTGCTAGAGCTGTTGGGCAACTTAGCCGTAGGGCACTATGTCCTAGTGCCCTACGGCTAAGTGGCCAGCACCAACTCCAACCCACCAACCCCCCCCCCCCCCCCCCCCATGGATCTCCTTTTTAGGCTTTGCAAAAATAAAAGAAAATGATAAACACTTTAAAAAAAAATCATTTCATATGTAGGTAGGTAATATGGTATAGTTTCTAAGGAAATTAGCAAGCATGAGTTTTCACTTTTTATGCCAAAAAAAGTCATGCCATGGTAAAATGGCCGTAACTTTTGCATACGATGTCGAAAAAATCGTATAATATACCAAAATGATGAGAACGAGATTTCGCATCCGCTCGCAACGACCTCTGGTCGTTTAGCGATTATTTATATTTTCAAAATTATAAAAGAGTAAAAAGTTACGGTCAAAAGGCCGTTTTTTCCTGCAGAAAAAAATAAAGGGCAACTTACCCGTAGCGCACCACCACCTAGTGCGCTACGAGTAAGTTGGGCAGGATTCAAAATTTGAATCCCCACCCCGCCCACCTACCCCTTTTCTTTTCCCTCCCCTTCTATCCTTTTCCTTTTCCTCCCTTTTCCTTTTCCTCCCTTCTCCTTTCCTCCTTCTTCTCCGCCTCCTCCTTCTCCTTCTCCTTCTCATTTTCCTCCTCCTCCTCCTCCTTCTCTTTCTCCTTATACTTCTCCTTCTCTTCCTTCCTCCTCCTTGCAGTGAATATGGTGACAGCGGCCTCCTCCTTCCAGTGACAACGATGATGGCAGACTCCTTCTTCTTCTCCTCCTCCTCCTTGCAGTTCCGACGACGACGAGGCCTCTCCAATGAGGTGACGACGACCTGCACCGAGAGTGACGACACTAACGGCGAGATCCCGATCTGCCGCTTTTTTTTTAATTTTGAATTTTGAAATTTGTATTCGTGACGCACATCACGTAGTGCGCCACCGTTATCATTTCATACGCGTGGTGCACCTGGACTACTATCCGTGGCGCACTGGCATGTGCGTCACGCCTATATCGACACAACCGTGGCGCACGAGGCAGTGCGCCATGGCTAGGAGATAGCCGCAGTGCGAGGCTAGTGTTGCACTGCTAGTGCGCCACGGATGGCCTTTTTCAGGTGCACCACGAACAGACGATTTCCTAGTAGTGACCTTTTCTTTGAAAAGTTGGTGTCATTATTGATATGAAAGAAGGCACCATTAAATATAATTTTCCATTCAAGAAAGGTATTGAACACTTCCCTATGAGGAGAGAGAAATTGCTTTTTGCTCCTCCTTTGAAAGCAAGGTTTGATGATAATGCTTCTTCATTTGAAAATAGTTGATTTTTCTTGCTTCTTGTGCCTAACTTAAAGGCGTTAAAGAAAAGTACTCGTTGGGAGATAACCCAAGAGTTTCCTTGAGTCTTGGAAGTTATTACATCAGTAATGACCTCCCATTATCATTTTTGTTTGCTTTTTGTGCCAAAAATGACCTCTAATGAGAGGGAAGTAAGATTTGGGGAGTTGCTATCCCGAAATAGATTTCTCTCCTCCACCAGAAAAATTTGTGAGGAGTCTCTATAACTCGGATTGAGCTCAAAATTTATGAAAAAATCCCCCAGTATGTTAGCTAACTTTCGTTAGTTCAACACTTTTTTATTTGAGCAACAGAAGACTTTCAAAAAAATCGGTTCTACCTGCTGGTCTATTTTGACAGATTTCTGTCATTATTTGCATTTGCTTCTTATTGATTCCTTTGAGTTCTCTTTAGGTGAATTGGGATTTTTGAAGGATTTTATATAGTATCTTGTGTTTTTATTGAAAATATTTTCTGTTCCAAAGCGTTGCCAGAGGTATAATATCTTTCGAATAAACTAATGTTGCTAATGAAGATTGTGTGAAGTTTTGTATGAAGGAAAAATTTCAGGTGTAGAGAGAGAATGATTTAATGAGATGAAGAATGGACAAAATCTCAAGCTTGGGGATTCCACCCTGGTGTCACCCCAAGAAATATCCAAGAGGTACAAACTTCAAAGCTTGGGGATGCCCAAGGCATCCCCTTCTTCATCAATAAAAAAGCTTAGGTCTGTCTAGACACTTCGTTTTTATTGTTTCATGCATAGATATGTTGTTTTTGGAGCGTATTAGTTTTCGTTTGATTAGCTTAGGTTGTTTAGTTGCTTGAACAAAGTAGTTTGGACCCCTGTTCTCGCTATGTTGTTTTGCAAATAAGTTGCTTGGTGTTGGAAAGGAGTAGTAAGTTCTTGCTTGAAGTGCAAGAGGAGCTTGCATTGACTGTGACTTAGACTTTAGCATGACATGCTAGGTGTTGTTTTGACCTTATGATTAGTGATTATTGCTGTAGCATGTATTGTTCCAAACAATTGGGATTGCTTAGTGTGCCTTGAAAAAATTATGCGTTGTTTTAGCATGCAAAAGCATAGTATTGTGATATTCTCCTTTGATGCTTTGTTTGGGTTGACTTGGCACATGCTCACACCATGTTATGACTATGACAAGTCACCATTAGACTCTATGATCATTTAGTCCTTCACTTGTAGTACCACTCTTTGCTTTGATTAGTAATGCTTTGTAGCTTTGCATGATTATGGCCATTATTGCTCTCTTAGTTGGTTCTCCCAGTATTTTTCTAGCCTCCACTTGTATGAGTAAGTTCTACTCATGCTTCCAATTACCAAGAAACCAAGTTATTCCAAAGTGTCCACTATAAACTCCTATGCATGGTGTGTTACACCATTCCAAGTATATTCTTGTTTTCAGCTATCTTCCAATTAGAAACTATTTTGTTATGTCAAAACTTAGTGATTAAAGCCCTCACAAACTTGATGGCACACTTTATATTATTTGCCCCCAATAAACTTGAACCATTGTGTCTTCTATGTTATATATGCTTGCACTTATACGTTGGAATTAGCAGAACAGTGCTATCATGGGGAACGTTTTCAACATTGCACTTATACTTTGTACTCAGTTGATATCATGCTCTTTTGTCTATGGATGTCACCGGTGTGAAATAAAGGGGGAACTTGTAAGTCCATGGATTTTGTATTCTGTGTTAGAGAAACGCCTGGGCCGCTAGCCTAAGCCATGCCTAATCATGGTGGAAACTTGCAGCATCACCATAGTGACATCTATGAAGCATTCTTCTTATAAAAAAAGAGACACATTGTAGAGGTCCCAACCTTTATAAGGTATAGATCCCTGTGTTTACAATGCTAGTCCCTGGATCAATATCTAGCATCCACGGTTTAAGATGTAATATCAAGAAACAAAGGTCATATTACAACTTATAACCAGGAATAAAATAATTCATTACATCTTACATAGCTCATTTGGCTATCTCATTACAATGCAGTAGATAAAACTAAGTAGCATGGAGTCCTTGATCTTCAAAGTGCCACAGGCAATCATGTTGGTTGTAGACTTGTAATCCTATTCAACACACTTCACTAACATCAAACAAACCTACAACATAATAAGTTACAGCCACAAGGGTCAATACATTTGAATTGTATTGGCAAGTTATACTAAGGTAGAATAGTGGTATCTATCATCTATATGCATTTGGATAAGTAGAGCTTAGGCTTGCTTTGCTCAAAATAAGGTTTTCCTTATTAGTTGAAAACACTAAGTTTTCCTTCTGAAAGATCCTTGATAGCTTCCATCTCTTGATGCTCAAATTGTCCATTGCCGGGGACACGGCTAAATACTTAGATTTTACTCTCTCGAGAGGTGGTGCACTTTCCCCACAAGACTCGACATGCATCGAGACAAGATCTTTCAGAAGCCTTCCCTTAGACCAAATGGACGCATTCCAACCTATCACCCTACCACGTTCTATCCATTTGGCCAAGTTATTGCAACCTATATGATCCAGGAAGAGCCCATATTGCCATGTGGCTGCACTAGAAGCTTCTCAACACTTGACATATGAAATCTCTTTGTTCCTGGGTGGCTTTCCACAAGTGTGATACACAAGGTTGCCAGTCACTGGGCATTGTGTAACCACTCAACATAACCCATTCATACTATTCCACCTAGGTGATTCATTCACTTAGTAGTTTTATTAATCAAAAACACAAGTAATAGACTTTACATAATATCATAGCATGAATAATCCACCCTGGTTTTCTATTAGCTAAGCTAAGCGTGATAGTAGCAAGAATCATAACTTAGGGATGGGCGGCGCTTGGCAACGGCGCGCGGAGGCAATGCACTAGCAGCGGTGTTCCGGCTAATACAGGAAGCAAGGAAGAGGGGGAACATACTCACCGGGTTAGCCGTGGCATGGGGATGCTCGAGGTGGTCGTCGCAGGGCAGGGGCGCACGGGAATTGCTCACCAGAGTTGCTTACTGGCTCGGGCACGCACGGTCGTCGACGTGGACGAAGATACGAAGCACGCTAAGACAAACAAAATTGTGCCGTTAGATGGGTAGGAGATTGGCGAGTATGCGAGCGTCATCCAGAGGGGGAGGGGAGGCCAGGGATTACCGGTGGAGCTCGTCGGAGTGGGGGCAGACAGCGGCGACGCTCAGACGAAGATGGCGTCAGCGTTCTAGGGCGCACGTGAGCGTGCTGTGGGTACTAACAGGTGCGGATGGTGATGGTGAACGGTCTCGTAGAATCCAGGGGCAAGGGGAGGTAAGGGCTGGCCGGAATTTCCGCGGAGGTTCGTTGGAGACAGTGAGGTGTGATGGGAAATTTTGCACAGCCTGGTGGTTCCGGTGGAATGGGGTCTGAGGCAAAAGAGAAGAGAGGGGGAGGGTTTAATCGAGAGTGATCGCGGGGCGAAATTGCTGCACCACTTACTCAAATTTCGAGGATTTACAACGGCCAGAAACGGCAGAGGTGAATGGGGGCGTGGTCACCGCGAGTTTGATGACGATGGTGAGCTGGCAGTGGGGTCACGTACTCAGTGAGAGGGGGTGGGTAAGGGCGCGGGTGAGAAAATGTTTCGCGGGGAGAGAGTGAGTGGGCTGCGTGTTGCGCTAGATTGGGCTGGGATTCTGGGTAAGTTAGATGGGCTGTACCCTTTTCTATTTTTTTCTTTCTGTTTTCTTTTTCCTTTTTTGTTTCTATTTTTTGTTTTGATTTTATTCAAATTATTCAAACACACATTTATTTTCAAATATTTCTCAAATTTCTAGTATATTTTTATACTGTTTAACAATGTATTTTAAAGTCCATTTTAGAATATTTTCTTATATTCTCTTATGGTTTATTATTTATTTAAATTAGAAATTTTTCTTTATTTAAATAGGATTTGAATATGGTTCCAATCCATATTATTTTATTTTAATAATCTTTTATTCCTTTTTATTATTCAGTAAACTTTCATTTGTTTATGGATTTGGCCAAGATTGAATTTGTCTTTTAGATATTCCTTATTTATTTATTTCTTTCTTTGCCTTATAAAATCCATATCTTTTTATTTATAGTTCCAAAATTGGTAATTCCAATTTGTATTATTTTATTTCATATTTGTTTATCTTTTAAAATCCCTTTAGGATTACTTTGCTCACAACTTGGTATTGATTTTAGTTAGGAGCTTTATTAGCCTTGGAAATTATTTTCCTTTATCTTATTAAATTCATAACTTTTTATCCATGGCTCCAAATTGAATGAAACCAATTTCTATGGTTTTATATTTTTAGTTTATCATTTTTGATCATTTATAAATGTTTGTTGATGAATTTTTATATGGATCAAATCCAGTCTTAGGGAGATCTTGGAAATGATTTATTCCATTAGGGTTTAGGGTTTTGGTTTAACTTTTCCAAGTGTTTAAATTTCAAGATACATTCATTGATGAATGCATTTTAGTTGATTGAAATTTTGTGGGATGCCCTTTTATTCAAATTTGTTCAAGAAGGGTTTTGATGTTTCCATTTAGAAGCAAAAAGTTTCTTTTCACCCTAAATTTCAACAATTATTTCTTTTGTTTATTTATTTTTCATATTTCAAAATTTGGAAAATTTTGGGATGTGACACACATTGAGAAAAGAGGAAAGAAAGAAAAAAATCACCATATTCCCATGGTAAATAAGAAGATTGCTGAGATGCTCATTGTCTGCTTGCCTTGTCATTTTGGTTATGGGATAGCTCCTGTACCATGTGCAAGGGGTACCGTGTTGGCAGTTCTCAATGATATGAAAATACTTACAATGACAAGAACTTATAGGTAGAACTTACATGTGACTCAAGTTCAGCAGCATGAGGTGTGGCCCTCGTATTCAAGAGACTTGAGATTGTGAACTTATACTTAGTCAAGCATATACTCCATTTTTGTTCACTTTAACCTTAACCACTTCAAGATGCTTATGATAGGGGCAATGAGGGCTGAAAGCTAACAAGTACCATAATTTTTGGAAGCTCGTTTTGAAACTTGAAATCCCTGCTTCCTTTATAAAAGGCCTTTCTTACACCATTATTTGAGTATCCACCTTCTACCTTTAGGCACCATTAAGAGAGCATAGCTGTCATTCTGTGTGAAGTGTTAAAAATCTTATTGATTGATGCATATTGTGATATTACTTGTTCTTGTGCTATTTGTTTCTTGTCACCCTTGTGAACTTTGAAGGTGTCCTATGTATATATTTTCTACTCTATGAGGGACAAGTTGATTGCCACTATGCTATGTTTTCTGTATGTGAAACAAAAAATGTTTTTCAATGCATGTTATTCATGATCTTTGTTTGTAGCTTGTCATGTTGCATGCATAGTTACTATGTCCTATTGTTAGAAATCCATCTTTCATGCACATGTTTAGAGTTCTTTGATCCCATCTTTCAATGCTTGCAAATGGTTGGATCTTTATTTTGAGGGTGCATGTCATCTCAAAAATTATTCTTTTTATCACTTACCTACTCAAGGATGAGCAGGAGTTAAGCTTGGGGATGCTTGATACGTCGGAAACGTATCTATAATTTTTTATGCTCCATGCTTGTTTATTATCTACTTTGCTTTGCTTTGTCTACACTTTGAGGTGTTTTTTACATGTTTTCTAGTAATAACCTATTTACAAGTTTCCATAGTGCCAGTTGCATGTTTTCTGCTGTTTTTGGTTCTAGAAAAGTTAGTAAAGAAATATTCTCGGAATTGGACGGGACAAATTTCAATGTCAATTACTTTCTGTGGGGAACAAGAAGTCCAGAGGGGAGACGGAGAAGCGGGACAGGGCAGCCAGTCCCACCCTAGGCGCGGCCAGTGGTGGGCCCACGCCTAGGAGGGGTGTGGCTCCTCTGGCCGCCTCCTCGGCCTTCCCCTTCACCTATAAGAAGCCCCCGATACAGAAACCCTAAGTACCTGATCAAATCTCCACGAAACCGTCTGTAGCAACCGCCATCATCGTCCCTAGATCGGGGGGATCTGAAGTTCTTCCCAGAACCTTGCCAGAGGGGAGATCATCTCGGAGGCCTTCTCTCTAGTATGATGCGTGAGTAGTTCCACCTTGGACTATGGGTCCATGTAGTAGCTAGATGGTTGTATCTCCTCCTTTGTGCTTTCATGTATAGACCTTGGTCTATGGGTCCATGTAGTATGATGCGTGAGTAGTTCCACCTTGGATTATGTTGGTTTGATTAATGGTTTTGTCTTTATGATTCTATCATGTCTGTGTTGTTTGTGATCTTGCATTCTCTCCGTTGTTAGTAGCTATCTTGGCCGAGTAGTTGCTAGTGACTCCAAGAGGGAGTATTTATGCTCGATAGTGGGTTCATGCCTCTAGTTTCCAAGGGAAGTGACAATAATATCTTAGGTTTTATATGTGCTGTTGCTACTAGGGATAAAACAATGGTCTCTTGTTCATGGAACATGTGGACTGTTTACCTTACACACTTTGCTTAAAGCAGTTGTCTGTTGCTTGCAACTTAATAATGGAAGGGGTTCACATGATTACCTGAAGGTGGACTTCTAGTCGTAGATGCAGTTGAATGGCGGTCTATGTATCTGGTTGTATTTCCCAATCGAATGTCATAGGATCTTTTTGACTAGTAATTGGATTATTATGACTTGCTCAGTTCCTATCAATTGCCCTGCTATAATTTGTTTACCCTTCATGCCATGTTGTTTATCTAAGGAGAGCACCTCTAGTGAACTATGGACCCCGGTCCAATCTTTACCATTGATACATCTTCCACTATTACTTGTTTACTTGCTACGAACCATTACCTTCCACACCATACGTTTAATCCTTTGTTACAGCAAACCGGTGAGCTTGACAATCTCACTGATTTGTTGGGGCAAAGTCTTGAGCTTGTGTTGTGCATGTCTCCACGTTGCTTGCAACACCTGTGTGATGTTTCCTTCCTCCTACTAGTTCGATAACCTCGGTTTCTTACTGAGGAAAACTTGTTGTTGTGCTGCTTCATACCTTGCTCTTGGGGTTTCCAACGAAGCGTCCCACGACAACTGCTGGGTGCCATCAATGTAGTGGATGTCTTCAATGAACAAACTGACAATAGGATGTCCTACAACGGGATTGCATAAAGAGAAATAGTAAGTCACTTGTTTCTACTGAGATGTGCTTAGTTTCAGATGCTTGTATGTATGAGGCACCACATGAGTCGGATAATGATTAGAACAAGATTGACCTTAAACAAGACTGGGCATGAATCCCTCGATTATAATTCAATGTGCTCACTCGATCATGGCGCTGATCTATTCTTTCTATATTTGACTTATGTTCATCTATCTATCTATATACATATATACGTTAACTAGACCATGATTTGGTGGTGGTGATTTATGTATATCCACTTTTATGCTATATTTTTCTGCTATGTAACAAAGACCAAATGTAAATATCTCGATTTGTAATTCAATTATCTCACTCAATCATTGTGATGCTCTATTATTTGCTATATTTGACTCACCATCAATCTATCTATCTATGCGTTAACTAGACTATTATTAGTTGGTGGTATTTAAGTATATCCACTTTTATGATAATCTATAGTCTATTGTAGTATTTTTTTTTGTATTAAGAGTTTGCATGAACTCTGGAGGTAGTCACATTGTCTAGTGTTGGCACCACATGAGTTGGCCAATAATTAGAACAAGATGACTATTAACGCAATATTCTCCCTGGATATGAAAAGCATAATTAAGCTCCATATGATACTTAGTTACTATATATATGTACTATAATAATCTTACTATGATCTGGAAGTCTATCATGCACCTGGTATTTTATTGCTTAATTCATTACCTCACTAGCTACTCTACATGATGCACCACTACAAGAAATGTGCTCACTAATGACCTTTTCTTAACGACCACGGGTTTTTGGTCATAGATCTATGGACATTTTGAACCAAATGGTCGTAAGGCATTTGGTAGGGTCCAAACCTTGAAGAATTATGACCAGTTTTATCAAGAAGGTCATAATTTCCTAAAACAAAATGGTCATAGATTGACAACACTAGTTTAGGAAATGAGATATGCAAGAAGAGCTGTTAGATCGGATTAGAATGGACGGAAGAGATTGCATTCCGGAGAAGTTGGTATGGATCGGTGATGTGGCATCATGTCTGTCGCGAGCCCGCACCCCACCCAATCCACCTCACATGGACCCACCTCGACCTCCTTCGTCTCATACTCTCAATCCAATCCCGCACCACAATGAAAACCCTAAACACATTTCCTACTTATGCGCCGCCCCGATTCGATTTTCTCTGCCTCCATCCCATCGACTCGCCCTGCCGCCATCAGTTCATAATCTAGATACCCATCACCTCCCCTTCTCCACAAGATCCGTTGCCGAGCATTATCCCCATTCCACAAGAGCATAGTCGACCGCGAGTGGCCATCTCCTCCTCTCCTCCATGTCCATGGTGGCGGTACACATGGTGACGGTAAGGGAACTCTATAACCCTCTCCTCCATAGACGTCTGGTAGCGCAGATGACGACCTCGACGTATTCCTCTCCCTCTCTCTCTCTCATCTTATCCCTTATTTGCACATTAGAGCTAGTGAGAATTTAACTTCTTTGTTGTCTTGTTTTTCAGGTCGCAAGTGGTGCACTAGCTGCAAGAAATCGCTCCACGAACGTCTCCGCGCGGCGCATCGATTGACCTTGCGTGGCGTGACAGACGACATGGATCCTCCATCCCTGGCGCTGCCAGACAGTTCGATCTCATGGGGCCCCCACACAACATAGTCACCATCCATCGTTGTTTCGAGCCACTGGAGACTATCCTCCCCACATCCTTCCCGATGGAACGCTGGTAATTTCCATCTCCATATCTTATACAGATGCAGCGCATACTCGAACGCACGGCTTAGCGGAACCTATACTGGAGTATTTTTTCACACAGCTGTCATGTTTGCTGAAATGCTTAGGTTGTTCATGGTAGATTCACAGTAAGATCCACATCGTCTTCTCTGTCCTCGCCACCAACAGGCAGACCCCTCTCTTTCCCATGGTAAATGCCATTTGTTTACTTGTAGAACACTAAAAAAGTTTCTATCAATATTTGGGAGTCTTCAAACAGGTAGCAGCTCTGACATGTGACTTAAGCTGTATACTTAGCTATCAAGTTTGTTATGCCACATCAGTTGCACCAAGAACAAAAATTGAAAAAAATGCATTACTTGAGAATTACACATTAAATTCACCTTTAATTAATCTGTTTATTAGAACTTTTTCGTGGTTAAAAATAACAACCATCATAAACTAATTAACTAGGTTATATTGTTACTTGTGAGATTGCAAGATCTCATTTGATATTTAAGTGACATTCTGTCAATTTTATAGGTGCTAGTGTCAATAGAATTTTACTTTATTATTGCAATGTGTTCTTTGACAACTTGAAGGATGATCTGTTGCGGAACAACCTACAGCTGGACAACTTGAAGGAAAAGATCAAGGAGAACCAAGAGAACATCAAGCGGCTGCACTACCTCGTTGGTAACATCGTCGAGGTTCGGTCCTTGCATCTGTTTTGGATGTGTTAACTTGCATACCTATAATGTTTCCCTGTTGGAACACCTACCTTCTGTTCTTCCTCTATTATTGCCTGTCTTTGTAGATGTATCTTTCTGGTGTGTGAAATTTACATGTCTGGATTCTAATTGAACTTGTTCTCACTACTGAATTTTTATAATGCTTACATGAATAATAGTATAGTTGGTAATCATTGTATTGGATGTTGAAAGAAAACCTCTAAGTAAAAATACTTGTATAGACAAGATACATTCTGTAGGTAAAAGAGGAATATCTTTGTATACAACATACATATGAATGTTTAGTTCTTTTTAAACATTCTCCAAGTGAAGGTACATGTTGCCAATTGTTTTAGCTTTACTTTTCTATGCTTAGGTCAGAGAGCATGTTGTTGGTGTTCTTGCACCCTTAATGTAGGGCATGTCTTGATGCATATGCGCACAGTTGATACTTGATTGCAAAAAATACCCATTTGTACCCCTGATCTATTACATATGTTGCTTAGCATATTAATATGTTATTTAGGAGTTGGATTGTTGATGCTTGTGGATTGGTATACTATGAAGGTTATGAATGTTGTCCATGGCATGATATATTGTTGTAGGCTACAAAAGGTGTGTTTGGCTTCATATATTGTTAAAAATTTATGTCATATTGTTATCTGGTATGCAGCTTCACTATGTTCTGGTAGCATATTAGAATTCTAAGCTTTATGCTTATCTGCTTGAATTTTAACTGATATTCAATTGTTCTCGGGATAGTTTCACCGCCTTCCTCCATAGTATGCAATTTTTTCAATTTCTATATTCTGCTCCTCTTGTAACATACGAGTTTAAATTATCAGGTATTGACGCAGGGAGCTATGTTAATCTTTGATCCTATCTGAGGTAGGATGTATATTCATGTTGCTGATCCTCATTACCTGTGATATAGAATTTAAGACATACATTAGATTTTATTAAATGGGATATTAAATCATGTATGTTGATCCTTCACTGATGATGACATTCCCATGGCTTGCATACCGATAACCGCATCCGGCCGCCATGGATGGCCCCAGCTCTGCCAGCCCTCCTCCTTATGTTTGCCATCTCAAGTCACCCTCTACCTTCATGCTTAGCTCCTTGTAAATAGTTCTATTTTCCACCCTGTTCTCGAGGGAGTTGTCCTCAACCCCAACCCTGACCATGACGGCTCCCTGTAAATAGTTCTATTTTCCACCTTGTTCTGCCATGTCATGTGCTATATATCCTAGCTTTGATACTTATTTTACTAATTAATCTTATATGTGTACATTGAGACGTATTTGTTGTGTGAAGAGTGTAGGTCTTTATCACACTAGTAGATTGATGATATGTTTAAATTTCGAATCAATGCTAGCGGACTTTTCTTTTGTTAATACATGGTTTATCTCCTTGGAGAATTGACTAGTCCCTATTTGTTGCATATAATATAGTAGAATGTCTTACTTGACTAGTCCCTATTTTATTTGAACATATATTGGATTATGGATTGTAAGCTAATTAAGAGACCATATTACTGATACGTCCAAACGTATCTACTTTCTCGAACACTTTGCTATTGTTTTTCCTCTATACTTGTGTGATTTGAATAAAACTAACATGGACTGACGTTGTTTTCAGCAGAATTACCTTGGTGTCTTGTTTTTGTGCAGAAAATCAACTATCAGGAAAAATCCCGGAAAATATGCTAAAAACTATTATTCACCAGAAGATCCACGGAGCCAAAAGGGCAGACAGAGAGGGGGCCTGGGGGGGCCAGACCCACCCCAGCGCGGGCCCACCTGACCCCGCGCCTGGAGGGCGTGAGGCCACCCCAAGCATCTCCTCGGCCTCCCTCTGCGCCTATAAGTTGCCTTTCGACCTAAAAACCGATGGGGGTTTGATAGTTTTATAGAAAGAGTTCCGCTCCACGGCCGCCATCAGAAACCAAGATTCGGATCCAGAAACTCTGTTTTGGCACCCTGCCGGGACGGGGAATTTGGAGAGGATCATCGCCATCGTCATCACCAAGGCATCTCAATCAACCACTGATGTTTCCCTCATCCATGAGTGAGTAATCCCCCGCTGTAGGCTTGGGGATGGTAGGGATTGGATGAGTTCTATCATGTAATCGAATAAGATCTGTTAGGGCATAGTGCCTAGTATCTCTATTAGTGCTATTTGACTTTGTTGCAACTTGTTGTGCTTAATGCATGTCACTAGGGCCCGAGTGCCATGATCTCAAATCTAAACTTATTATTGAATCATTATGATAGTATTGTCTATGATCTTATCTACAATTTGTGTACACATACCATTGTCTGGATCCAAAGGACCTAAAGTGGCAATAATTGGTACAACCGGAGGGGATGGCTGTGGTGTGAGGACCACATGTGTTCATGGAGTGTTAATTCTTTGCTTCGGATCTCTATTAAAAGGAGCACCTTAATTGCTAGTAGTTCCCTAGAGGCCCCGCTGCCACGGGCTGGCTGGATAGAAGATGTTGTGCAAGTTCTAATTGCGAGCCATTGTTGTCACTGTTGCTACTGATAAACTTCTGTGAGCAAGAACTATTTTCAGGTGCAGCTGAACTGACAACTCAGTTGTTAAGGCTTGCAAGTATTCTTTGGCTCCCCTTGTGTCGAATCAATAAATTGGGTAATACTACCCGCGAAGACTGTTGCGATCCCCCTATACTTGTGGGTCATCAAGACTATTTTCTGGTGCCGTTGCCGGGGAGCATAGCTTTATTTCTAAGTTCACTTGGATCTATTATTTTTCACTACTACTCCTTTCATCATTGGGAAGTCACGTGATGGAAAGTTCCCTATTTTACCATCCACTACAATAAGAGGTACAATCCGAAACACCTCTGCTTCTCTTGATTCACCGCCTGTTATAAGTAAGCTTGTCACACCACCATATACACATGCTACACACACTGCTACTACTGCTGAGTCTGAAACTGCTTTTGATACTCATGATGTTACTTCAACTGTGTCTGATGCGAGTGGTTCATTAGGTCCTTTTCTAGATGCTACTATGGCTGGTCTAGGAAATACTGGAACTCCTAGAGAAGACATTGTTACACCTGTTATCTCACCTGAGGCTAGTGAGAGTTATGATATTAATGATGGTTACATTGAGTTCACTGATGATTTTGTTGAAGAGTGCCGAAACACACATGGTACTAGTGCTATGAAGAGTCTCCTTGCTAGACATACTATTATGCCTAAGATGTCCTCTGATCCTAAGTTTTCCACTTCTCCCATAGATATTAAAGACGAAGATTATGATTTCTCTCTTGATTTATCTTATTTAGATATTGTTGAGAGAGAACCTTTTTGTGGGACTGAAAATGAGAGTGATGTGGCTCATATGAATGAGCTTTCTACTATGACTTCTTTGTTCTCTAACGATTTTAAGATGCGCAAGTACTTTGTTACTAAGATCTTCCCTTTTTCACTGAAAGGAGAAGCTAGGGCTTGGTTTAATAGATTACCTCCCGGTTCCATTGATAGACCTAATTGCTTGATTGCTTCTTTCTTCCAGAAATATTTTCCTCCCAGTGCTAGACATGCTGCTTTGCAGAGACTTTTTGATTTTCAACAGGGAGAAGAAGATAAATTTCAAGAGTCATGGACAAGGTTATGTGCCTTGATTCATGCACATCCTGGATGTCCATTACCTAAGAATGAGCTTCTTGATATTTATTATAATTGACCAACTGATGATTCTAGGACATACCTAGATAGCTTTGCTGATTGTGTTTTCAGGAAAAGGACTCCTACAAATGCTGAAGAATTAATGACCAAGATAAGCAAGAATTATGATTATTCGACTTCAACTGAGCTGAATGCACCTGAGCCTATTACTCCTGAACCAGTTGTTCCTGAACCAGTTCCAACATGAACAACAAAGAAGAGGGGAGTTATTGCATTAAATTATGAAGTGATGAAGGAAGCTAAGAAGTGTCTAAAGGAGAAAGGTATTAGAGATGAAGATGTAAAGAATCTACCTCTTATAGAAGAATTATGTAAGCCAATTACTCACTCATCTACTATTGAGGTACACTCTCTCCAACACTTTTATGAAGGTGATATTCCTTATGCTAAGCCTCCTGATCAATGTTTAGAGGAACTTGACACTTTTATCGTTAAGCAAGGGTATTCTAATAAACAAGTTCAGAATCATTTATTGGAGAACTCTAGAGCTATCCATGAGTTGAAAGATATTGTGGAAAGAGCTTCTAATTATATTCAAATTCTTTGTAAACACATTCAAATGGTTCAAACCCAACTTGATCAACTTGCTAAGGTACAAAAGGATATGCTAGTTAATGCTTTAGGAGATAAACATGCTTATGGAATTAGAACTAGGAGTGGTATAGCTACTCAAGATCCTTTATATCCTAAAGGACACCCTAAAAGAATAGAGCAGGATTCCCAACAAGGTGAGGATAGTGGTAGCCCTCGTAAGTGAAATAAAAAGAAACATAAAGTAGTTGAGGAACCACTTGAACCTGCTGTAGATCCTAATAGTATATCTGTCTCTGATGCTGAAACTGAGAGTGGTAATGATAAAAATGAGTCTCCTGATAAGGAGAAAGGTGAGGAAGAACCTGAGAAGCACACTAAGAACACTAGGTACACAATGGAAGATTTTATTTCTAATAAACATGGTAAAGATAAAGAACCTTGGGTGCAGAAACCTATGCCTTTTCTAGGTAAGAAACACAAGTCAAAGGAGGAAGATGTCACATCCCAAGATTTTCCAAATCTTGTAATGTGAAAAATAAATGAATAAAATAAAACTTTGTTGATTTTCAGGGTGAGAAGAAACTTTTTGATTCCAATTGGAAACCTTCAAACCTTTTTGATCAAACAAATACTAAAGGGATTTGAAAAGTTAAACAATTAATAAATAAATTATTTTGAATAAAGTGGAATTACTATTTTTTAGATCTTTTAATAAAAAGATTTGGTTTTCAAAAGAAAAGATAGACATATAAATAAGGATTATTTATAAAACCAAATTAAACCTTGGCCAATGTTTTGAAATAAAATGTTTTGTTTTGATAAAAATAGTAAAGGTTTATTTAAATAAAATAATAAGGATTTAATATCCAATTTTATTTAAGTAAAGGCTTTTCCCATTTTAAATAAACACAAAAACTTATTTATTTATTTAAAATAAGTTTTCCAAGTATTTTATATTCTCAAATAAAACCTACTGAAGTGTTTTGGTTTTATTTTAGATTTCAAAATAAATATTTTAATAAAACAAATCCTATTTGATTTAATAACTAAGGTTCACTTTATTTAATTATTAATGGACCCTAAAATAAAATGTTATTTTATTTTAAGCAAGTTTTCCAAATATCTTATATTTTCAAATAAAACCTACTGATTTGGTTTTGAAAATATTTAGTTTTCAAATGGAGATTTTATTAAATAAATCAAAACCTATTTTGAATTAAATTAAAGGTCTATTTTATTTAAATATTAAATAGATTCTAAAAAGAATAAAATTATTTTATCTTATTTTGGGACTTTGGTTTATGTTATCAAACAGAACCAAAACTCAATACAAGTTTGGAGGTGTTTGAATTGTTTGAATTGTTGAATGTTTTGTTGTTTGAAATTTCAAAAAAGAAATTGATTTGGAAAAAGAAAAAGATTCAGAGCTGGAAAAAAAATATGAGTCTGGTCGACCCAACCCAGCAGCCCACTAGGCCCAGCAGCCCATTTCCCTCTCTCCCCCGAAGCATTCTTTTCTCACTCACCAGACGACCTGCAAAGCAAATGACTGGTGGACCCTCGTTTCCTCTTCCTTCTCTCGCTGCCAGAGGACCCCACCGCCACGTCCCCCTTCTTCCCCACCCGCAGACTACGCCCTCCCCCTCGCCAGCCGTTGCAGGTGAATTAAGTCCGGCGTAATACGCGTTAACCACGCCGTTAATCAGCCCCTTGACAAAGCAAGTTAAAGCGCCTGCCCCTCCTCTCCACTTCCCCTCTGTCGCCCCACCTCGACACGCCCCCAGGCTGCCGAATTTTGCTCAAACACCGCCACTGTCCGACGACACTCCGACGACGATTCCGGCCGTGTCCTGCCACCCCTCTCCTCCTCGACCACGCACACATACTCTCCATCTCCTGGCGCATCTCCCCGTGCCACTGGTTCGCCCGCGAGTGCCCTGTAGCCTTGGAAGCGACAACTTCCAGTGCCTCCACCGTCTGGTTTAACTCCGGCGAGTGCCCCAGGTAGTTTCCGTCCGCTCCTTCCCCTCTCGTTCACGCATGCAAGTTCTATTCTTCCTCGCGCGTCTAACTGGCCCCTTGTCTCGTCCTCCTGTGCCTTGTAGCCCCGCCTCCGTCATCAACCAGAGCGTGCCCGACGCCGAGCGAACTCCGGTGAGCAATCGTCACCACATGCGAGCGCCCCTCCGCCTGCAACCAGCACGTCGAGCTTCCCCACGACCCTGCGATCATGGTGAGCCTCTCCTTCTCTTCTCTCGCTTCCTAGAACGGCCAGACCACCTCGGATAGAGCGTGCGCCGCTAGTCGTCGCCGCCGGCGCCGCCAGCTTTTGGTCAACCTACTGTGAGCCGTTAGATCATCATCTAGCGGCTAGGAAAGAAAGAGAGCGAAGGGGTAAGAGTGAACCTGCGCCGTGCGATATCAGTTGGATCCAACAGCCTGCAGCACGTGATCCAGACGAACCGGTACCGCCCAATAGGATCATGACGCGTGGCCAGTTTCTGTTTAAAACAGATTTTGAAATCAGAATTAGATGCAATTTTGAAAACCTTATAACTTTTGATTCACACGTCCAAATTTTGCAAACTTTATATCAATGGAATCAGTGGAACAAGCCCTAGCCAACCATGCCTTTGTTTAGTAAAAAGTTTTTGTTAAATGGTTTGTTTTTGCAGAAACATTTGTACGCTTGTTTAGATTATAAAAATTGCTCTAAAATGTTTTTGGGGATAAAATCTTTGGCAAATGGATTGTTTTGAACCTACTGACCATAGGAAACACTTTGTGGTTTCAAAAATGTATTTGATGAAGGAAAAGAATGATTCTTTGATTTAAAACCATTTCTAGTCAAATAGAAATGTGGTTTATTAATTAAAAATGGTTTTGGAAGAAAACTTTTGGGAAATGTTTTGTTTTAAACTCTCTGACCCCAAACACCAAGTTTTGTGGTTTGAAAACATATTTGGTGAACCCTATAGGTTAATGCCTTAGTAAAAATATTTCTACACCACATAAAATAATACTTTGTTTTTAAAATGGTTTAGGAAGTGAAACCTTTTGCAAATGTCTTTGCCACTTTACAAAATGACCAATAGGTGTTTTCAATTGTTCATGACCCATTAGGAACCATTTTTCAAATAAAACAAAGCTTGGTATTCTTGCATGCATTACTTTGACTTTATGATTTTATGTGATTGTTTTGCTTGATTGGTAGATTGAACTTGTGCCTTGCTTGATTGATTTGTAGTGACTTGAAGAGTGTGATTGTTGCAAGGACAAGGAGTAAACTTATACCCTCTACAAAAAAGGCAAGTGATGCTTCATACTTTTTGTTCCATTACTTTCACTATGCATTAGTGATTTTCTCTAAGTAAAACTTGCATGGAATTTTGCTAAGTATAAACCTTGCTATAGGAAAACCTAGTAGATGAAACCTTAGTAGATATTTTCCTAAGTTAAGATTCCTACTACTATCAAGCTTAGCCTAGCTAATAGAAAACAAGGGTGGAATATATATCCATACTATGAAAAATTTCTAAGTCTGAGGACTTGTGTTTTTGTTTAATAAAACAACTAAGTTAATGAATCACCTGGGTGGAATGGTAATTGCTTGGTGGATTTTGGTTGAGTGGTTCACAAGGCCCATGTATATGGTTTACCTTGTGTATATCACTTGTGGATGGCCACCCAGGAACAAAGGGATTTGAGATGTCTAATGTTGAGAAGCTTCAAGTGCAACCACTTGGCAATATGGGCTCTGCCTTGATCATATAAGTTGCTAGAACTTAGTCATTTGGACAGTTGGTGGTAGTGGGATGATAGGTTGGAACGCGTCCATTTGGCTAAGGGAAGGCTTCTGAAAGGTCCTGTCTTGGGAAACCAAGTCTGGTGGGGAAAGTGCACAACCTCTGCAGATGGAAAATCTAAGTACTTAGCCAAGTCCATGGGAATGGACAACTTGAGCATCAAGACATGGAAGCTATCAAGAATCTTATCACTCCAACTTCTAAGTAAAAATTTGTGGGTGAACAAGGGTAAAGGACCCCAATGTCTATTGGTGGTTTCTTGGGAAGTTTTGACAAAGCAAAACTTAGTGATTTCAACTAATAGGAAAAACCTATTTTGAGCAAAGCAAGCCAAGCTACACTTAGCCAAAATGCATATAGTAATGTAGTCCACTTAAAATTTACTAAGTTATCACTTCCCAATACTATTCCAAAGTATTGACCCACTGTGGCTGTAACTTGTGATGTTGCAGGTTTGATTGATTTAGTGAAGTTGATTGATTAGGATTACAAAGTCTACAACCAACATGTCTGCCTGTGGCACTTTGAAGATGAAGGACCCCATGCTTATAGTTATTCTGCTGCAATGTAATGTAATGTAATAGCCAAACGAGCTATGTAAGATGTAATAAAATTATGTTATTCCTGATATAAAGTGTATTATGACCTTTGTTTCTTGATATTACATCTTAACTGTGGATGCTAGCTATTGATCCAGGGACTAGCATTGTAAACACAGGGGACTCTACCTTATAATAAATAAAGGTTGGGACACTCCCTCTACAGAAGAACACTAAAACAAGTTTTGTGAGTGGATGAAACCTTTATTCTTGCAAATTCCTTTGACTGATGCTATTAAGTTGCCTCCTTATTGAAAGTATGTGAAGGATATTGTCTCTAATAAAAGGAAGATTCCTAATGAGGAGATTTCTATTTTGCTTGCTAATTATTCCTTCAATGGTAAGGTTCCAAAGAAACTTGGTGATCTAGGTATACCTAATATTCCTTGCTCCATTAAGAATAATTATGTTAGAACTTCTTTATGTAATTTGGGAGATGGAGTTAGTGTTATGCCTTTTTCTTTCTATAAGAGATTCTAGCTATAAAAATTGATACAAAATGATATTTCTTTGCAAATGGATGATAAGTCAACTACTATCCCTTTCGGTATATGTGAGGATGTTCCTGTTCAAGTTGCTCATAATTGCATGGTCTTAATTGATTTTTTTGTGCTTGAAATGCCTGAAGATGATAATATGTCTATTATTCTTGGGAGACCTTTTCTTAATACTGTAGGTGCTATCATCAATTTTAATCAAGGAAACGTAACGTTCAATATTAATGACAAAGAGCACACTGTCTATTTCCCCAAGAAGGTTGTTAAGAGCTATTGCCTGAATTCCATTCAAAATATTGAAGGCATCAAGGTGTGAGAAATATATTGTCCCATTCCACAAGAAAATTTTGAAACTATTATGATTGGGACAATTGCTATCAAGTATGAGGTAACATAATTACCTTGTGGAATGCAAAGTTTTGTTTCATATAAGATTGTTTTGGTAACAAGACTTGATCAACCTTGTTAACAAAAGAATTTTAATGAACAAAATAATGTTTCCACTATGGTTATACTTTCTTTCTTTTTCCTTTCTCCTTCCTAGTTTTTGCTTTAGCTGTAGTTTTGCTAGTTGTTTGCTTGTTTGAGTTTCTTTGAGATCCTATAGTTTAGCTTTTGGTTTGCTTTTGCTTCTTCTGAAAAAACTGTTTCTGCGAGAAAATCAATTTTCATACCCTGAAAATTGGCCTAAAACAAAGTTTCCCGAAAAATCCCAGAAAATTCAAAATAAATTTTTCCTCGAAAAAAGGGGCAGAGTGGCACCTGAGATGACCCAGGGGGCCACCCCAGGCCACCATACCCCTGGTAGGCGCGGCCTACCAGGTGGCGGCGCCTGGGGGAGGTCTGGCCCACCTGGGTCCCTCTAGGCTGCCTCCTCAAAGCCACCTTCTTTATCTCTCCCGAAAAACACCCGGAAACTTGCTCAAGGTCGAGTTCTTGCTGTTCTTTCTCATGATTTTTGATCTCCTTGTTCAGCCAAGTGCTGATTTTTTGAGGGTTTGCTCCTTGGTATGTGACTCCTCCACTTCTCCAATTAGATTCCTGATTGGTAGATTGTATCTTGAGTATTTTCTGCTATAGGTGACAGGTTGTTTGATATTTCATGCTTGTTATTTCTTAGAAACTTTGTTTTGATGCATGTGTAGTCCTCTAGCAAGTTCCTATAGTAGTTGCTCATCATTTATCAACTTAGAAATCATTTGTTTTGATGGTTGTTTAAAAATTTCAGAATAGGGAAGTCATGGACCTCCACACCTTAGGTGAAATTTTTGAGAGTGATGCATCAAGAATGGCAAGGCTTCCAATGTCATCTACCAGTACTAGACCCTCATACAACAAGGATCTCATCACTCCGCGATTTGGTGACGAGGGAGATGAAGGGGATGTACACCCCTCCACCTTTCCTTGTCAAACTTTTTTGCGAGCTGCTGGGTTTCTTAATGATTTCATGACTTTGGTGCGAGAGCTGGACTAACAAGTTACATGCAGGATGAGAGTGCACAATATTCTTTGATTACTAAAACATTTGTGGGGAGTTTCTCCTATACCAATAGTATGTTCAATCCTTCTGTGTCTTTTAGAATTTGGCTCATTCTATGACATTGAAGAAATTTTGCAAGGCCCTGGGACTTGGTACAACAGGGTCATCAAAGAAGATTCAAGCTCTACCCGCTGATTTGTTAGAGATTTACCGATGAATAAAAAATGATGATGACCGTAGAGCTCAGCGAGGGAAGATAAAGAACATTCAACTTCCAGCCATCAGGTATTTTTCCTACTATCTTGCCACCAGTGTTCTTGGTAGGGAGAACACTAGTAATAATTCCAACTATCAATTGGCCTTCTTAGCTGCTGTGCTCAACAGTGAGGACAAGTATAATCTTGGTTCTCTCATTGCTCGTCGTCTAGTTGCTAAGGGACTCATTTATGGGGGGATTATTGCTACTCGTGTTGCTGTTTCCTTGGAAATTGATGTTGATCCTCATGATACAGTTTTGGCTCCTTAGAGGCTTGATCTTGCTTCCATGAAGGTGCACCACTTTGTCACCACTAGCTCTACTCTTGATAACCTGGTTTATAGAATGCTGTTTATTGACGGGGAAGAGAGAGAGAGATCCCTCTACCGCAAACCACTTTGCTCAGTATTTCTCAGGGACCTTGTTCACGCTCGAAGGCGGATATGGACGACGAGTTGTGCTCTCTGAATTTTCATGGGCACTATCAGGAGGAAGCACCATCATACGACCCCCCGGCATACACAGGGGATGCCTCGAACTCGTACCAGGACGAGGGACCTTCCTCGACATACTACGGAGGTGCATCTACTTGGGCACTGCGGTGACGCAACATACCACTACATGATGTAGTATACTATAGTCGTTGACATAACACCAATGAAACACCGTTCACTAGTATTACATCCCTCAGAATGCCACAACAGAAACACAGTGGGTCCAATACATGGCTAAAGGTTACAACTCACTTTTTACATAAGATCCAGAGAACACTATAGGTTAAAGAGAGAGAAAGAACTTCTTACAGAGAAGAATCAAAGATAAATAACGCAAGAACAATTATACTATTGTGTCTAGTATTCTGGCTAAGAGGTTGGCATTGCTGCTATCGCAACGCACTACGGAAATAGGTTCTTTGGCTAGAGATTATATTCATATCTAATCAATAACTTCGTCTTCACTTGAGTTGAGGTATATGTTGTCTTCCTTGTCTTCATTGAAAAGCTTTAGCTGAGCATGATAAGTCCTAGAGCATAACTTGATGTAGACGTCGTTTTAATGGCTTCAGAATCTAGCAAGGGTTAAGAAGATACTTTGACTACGAGCGTACTCAGCAAATTCACTAGAAAAGGAGTGTTTGATGCACTATAACTACAGCCACAGACCGTAGGTCGTAGGCAATGCAATTTTTCATAAACATTTCTTCAAAGGTTGCTTTTATTCTGAAAAGCTATGTCCGTCAGCCTTCACGGGTTTACCAAAACTTTCATGGAGTTCCTTTCCCGCCGCGTTCGCAGCTCCTTCCCGGAACAGGGAGTAACAAGTTATAGTTCTTACACTCTGCAGAGGTGCGTTACTTTATCCATGATATATCAACTCTTTGTTTGTAACATCCCAAAAATCATATTTTCAAAGATTTCATATCATCCATGCATTCATAATCATTTAGGGATCATCTTTAAAACCATTACAAAAACAGAAGCATTTGTATGCTTATTATTTTATGTAAGCAAAGCATTGAGCTAATGCTACTCTCTATTGAGAGAATATTTGTTTTAAACCAAAGATGATTGTTCATAAGTTTGTTTGATGAATTCGATAGCTTAGAAAAAGATTCAAAACAAAGAAACAAAATTTAAATCATTACTTTGTGTTTATTAAACAATGGGTAAAAACATTGTTTATTTTAAATCCTAAAGTGCCAAATTATTTTAAAGTGCACAACATTGTTCTGCAACCAAATGTGTACAAATTTTCACTTTATAAAAATCCGGAAAAAGTTAGAACTCAAACACATTTGAATTCATTTGAAAATGTTTCCTGAAAATTGAAACAGAAAAAGAGTAAAAAATGGAAAAAGGCCTACGCCAGCGTTTCAGCCCAACAATAGACTCAGCCCAGCAAGCCCACCCGGGGCTTTTCTTTCTCTCTCTCTCACGTGACGCAGACCTACTCCGCGCTCGCTGACCGGTGGACCCAAACACCACGTGGTTGTCGTTCCCAAACCCCGCACCCCCGACCCCTTTAATGCCGCCGTTACCTCCATCACTACCGCGAATGAAGCGGCTTAATTTCCGATCAATGCCGCGTGATCTCCTCGGCCCTCACCGGCTATTTAACCCCCTCTCCCCTCCGCATCTTTCCCCTCTCTCAGCGCCTCTTCTCCGCCACCAGGCTGCCCACAATCCCACTTGCACCGTCGTGGTACCGAGCGTCTCCGGCGTGCTATTCCGGTAAGCATCGTCGCCCCTGTCTCTGATTCAAATGACCATGAGCAGTATGTCCTTGCGCATCTTCTCATGCCCTTCTTTTCCTTTGTATCGCCCTAGACCATCGCCATCGTCCACCTCTGGAAGCAACTGAAGCTCAACGCAACTCCGGCGAGTTAATCTGGTTAGTCCCGAGCGCGCCTTGCCCTCTCTTTGTTACTCACATGACCAGCGTCGTTCCCCTCATCTAACGCGCCACTTGTTTCTCTCTGGCATGATCTACAACATCGGCAACATCAACAAACAGCCGTGCCCGACGACAGGCTTCGCTTCGACGAGCAATAGCCGCTTCTCCCGTGCGCCCCTCGAGTATTTGACCCCACCTTGAGCTTCACTGCAGACACACGAGCACGGTAAGCATCTCCACTCCTCCCCGCGCGATCTAAATCTCAGGCAACCTCTCTGACAGAGCGCGCCACCGCCACTTGCCGCCGCCAGCGCCGCCCGTCTTTGACTAGTTGCTAGGAACCGTAGGATTTAGATCGATCGGCTATGATAGATCCACTAGACGAAGGGGTAAGTTTTATTCTGTACCGTGCGATGTACTTTAGATCTGACGGCTATCATCTGTCGATCCACATGAAACGGTACCGGCGAATAGAAAACAGCCACGTGGCCAAAGTCTGTTCTAAATTTGAAATTTTGATCTATTAGATGCTAGATTTTGTAAAATCTATAACTTTTGATCCACACGTTCAAATTTTACAAATTTTTTATCATTGGAATCAGGAAAAAGAATGCTATCCATTTATGCAATGTGTTTAATTTTTTGCTTCTGTAAAATTGGTTATTTTTGCAGAGACATTTATAGGCTTATTTTGAGTATAGAAATGATTTGAACAAACTGATTTAAAGATCAAATAAAGTATATTTAGTGTGTCTTGGTATTGTTTATGATTCAGTACTGTATACTTGTCTTGTTTGGTGTAGAAAATCATCACATGGCATTTGCATGCATTCATATATTTTTGCTTGTATATTTTTGATATGTGATTTTGGTGCCATTATTTTATGTGTAGATTTTGGTGCTAATAGTGATTGTGGTTGTGAAGATTGTTGCTACTCCCCAAACTACCAAGGCAAGTGGTGCTTCATGTTTTATCCCTATATTTTTACCTATGCATTAGAAATATTTTGTATAGGACTTGCATGATTATTTTGCTAAGTATCTATATGCTATGCTTGGGAAATCCTAGTAGTTGTAGCAATGTTAGAATTTCCTCTAAGTTAAGATACTTTCTATTGCCATGCTTAGCCTAGCTAGTAGCAACCAAGGGTGGATTATATAATCATGATGTGATAAATATTCTAAGTCTTTGACTTGTGTTTTGCTTAATAAAAAAACTAAGTGAATGGAACACCTGGGTGGAATGGAAGGATTGGTTTGTGTTGAGTGGTTACACAAGGCCCACTTCCATGGTTTTCCTTGTGTATCACACTTGTGGAAAGCCACCCAGGAACAAAGGGATTTGAGATGCCAAATGTTAAGAAGCTTCTAGTGGAGCCACATGGCATTATGGGCTCTGCCTATATCACATAGGTTGCAATAACTTAGCCATTTGGACAGTTGGTGGTAGTGGGATGATAGGTTTGGAGCGCGTCCATTTGGTCTAAGGGAAGGCTTCTGAAAGGTCTTGTCTTGGTGAAAATCAAGTCTTGTGGGGAAAGTGCACAACCTCTGTAGATGGAAGAATCTAAGTACTTAGCCATGTCCCTGGTATTGGACAACTTGAGCATCAAGACATGGAAGCTATCAAGAATCTCGTCATCCCAATTTTCTAAGTAAAACTTGTGGTTGAACAAGGGTGAAGGTTCACCAGTTTCTATTGGTGGTTCCTTGTGATAAGTTTTGTCAAAGAAAAACTTAGTGTTTTCAATTAATAGGTAAAACCTATTTTGAGCAAAGAAAGCCTAAGCTACACTTAGCCAAATTCATATAGTAACTAGATGTTAATATTCTACTAAGGTATCACTTGCCAATACTATTCCAAGGTATTGACCCACTGTGGCTGTAACTTGTGATGTTGCAGGTTATTTTGATGATGATTAGGGGTTATGAGTCTAGACTCAACATGCTTGCATGTGGCACATGAAGATGAAGACTTTATTTTATTGTTATGAATAAACTCTTGTATTAGGCCTATGGCCATGGAGTTTTAAAAGACTATGTTATCTCTGGAATGACGATGTAATAATGACCTTTATTTCTGTGTACTTCATCTTAAACTCTGGATGCTAGCAATTGATCCAGGGACTAGAATTGCAACCAAATGTGTATCATAGCACTGTGTTGCCTGTAGTATTATAACCCTAGGATTGGATTAGAAACCACTAAGGAAAATTTCAACACTTTGAAAATTTTCTACACTTGTCTTTTCTTCTCGTAAACTTTCCTAATCTTCTTTCTCATCTCTATTTGTAGATGAACTCCATCAACGAAGCCGTAAGGAAGGGATCACTCATGACCATGACTTTGGAGTGTGAGACTGAATTTCCAAAAGCCCTCAAGAACCTTATGGTTACCATGGGGATACATGGTGCAGCTGTGTACAAAGGTTTCCCTGTGATATATGAGTGAGAGGAGTATTGGTGGGTGAAACTTCACTTGTATAAAAACAAGGAAGACAACCACAAAGAATCAGGATTCTTCATGGTCACCAACTCAGTAATGCACACAACATTCTTTGACTCTGCAAGGGATGCAGCTTGGAAGGCCATCAAAGAGCTTGGTGATAGACTCAAGTGCAGAATACTTAACACCCAAAATGACCTTAGGTAAGAAAAGAAACATACCCAAGAGTTGGAAACTACCAACCAACAACTAAGGGAAGACATCATAGACTTGACTTGGGAATCTTGTGAACAAGATAGACAGATGGCTACTAAGGATGCTTTGATAGCCATTTTGTCTAGTGAGTGAGAGTTGTAATGAACTTCGTTAGTTGGACCACCACACTTATCATTTTTATTTTCCAAAAATGTTGTCTAAGTTATGTTGAACCTTGGATGCTTGTAATGAATTTATCTATGCCATGACTTGTGTGTTTGATTTTCAATGATATGCATGTAATGAGTATAGTTTATAATATAAAACATACTATTAGTTAACTACTTATGGGTTTTTGCAATTTGGTAGTTAATATAGATATAAAAGGTTTGGGGTATTCAAAAGTTGTTCTTTAAGTTTTGTATTATAAATGGAAATCTTTTTAGAATAAAATCTTCATTTATGGTTAAGATAATTTTAATAAAAGGTATTTATAATGTTTTAAATTATTGAGGCTTTATTTTATTAATTTTTTTAAGATTAATACTATTTATTAAACTTAATTTACTTATTTTAGGAATATTAATAAGTTTTATTTATCCTTATATGAATTATTAATGAAGTGAATAAGTTTAAATTTGAGTTATTAAAGTTTTTAACTTTTTAGTTAACACAAAAGTGGAATATTATATTTTTATCATCTAGGTATTATTCTTGTGAACATTTTGGTATACTACACTTATTTTTGTGATTTAAAAATAATAAGATATGATTTATGTAATACTTAATATTTTATAAGGACTTAATAAATAACAAATATTTAATTAAGTGGAATAATAGTATATGATTATGGTTTAAAATAATAATTTTTATTTTCTAAGATTTTTGGTATTTTATGTATATTATTAACATTTATCATTATAAAAATATGAATTATCCAAGTTTTATTACTTATAAAACCTTTATTAAATAATATTCATTTAAATAATTATCATAAGAATATTTGCTTATAAGTTTAAGTGGTAGATTTTATTTTTCTACAAAATTTCATATATTATACATATTTTTCTGAATTGTAAATCAAAAGTTATTAATTAAACAAGATTTAATCATTTATTTGATTTCTGGAATATTATTAATTGCATTATAACATTTTATTTATTTCCTAACTGAGAATACTTTTTACACCGTACCAAGAGCTAGCCCTAGTCATTGACTAGTGGGCCAGTTTCCACCTCATCTCACTGGTTAAAGAAAATACATTTGTTACTGACCTTCTCTCTACTCTCAATCGATGACACATGGGCCCTGGGCCACGTCACTTGCCACGTAGGACAACGACCAGTCAAACTAGATGACGTGGTGCGATCATGACGTAACGATGGCGTCAGGATCACTACCACCGCCAGAGGTTGGTCGTCGGTGACGATCTACTGCGCCCCAGCAAGCGAAATAGACCTAGTTCGAAGCAGCGCAACCTACTGAATCTAATAGTGGCAGCGCCGCTTGGAAATAGTCATCGGAGCTTCAGCTTCGACGAGCTCCGACGGTGGCTTACGGTGAAACGGCGATTTACAACGAGATTAGACGATTCAAGGATGCTGTAAGGTTCAGGAACTCACCCTGATGATGATTGAGTGGTCGGCGAGGACAGGCGCGGTCAGAAACGAGCTTCCCGAAGAGCATTCCGACGAGCTGCTGCAAAGAGGAACTACAAAATTCACCCGCTCCAGTGCTCCCCTTGATGCAATATTCTACCCCGAGGATTTACGGAGGAAGGCGCTTCTCCATGGCTACTCAGAATGGTGTGGGGAGATGTGATTCGATGGTGAGAGGTGGCTCTGGTGAGCTAGGGTTTCGGTCCTGTTCGTATCTAAGAGGATAAGGATGAATTGGATATAGGGATTGAGGCAGGGCATCACGGTGGCCTTCTTATCCCCTCCTGGCAACGGCGGTGTTGATCTTGGTGCAACAACGACGATGACGACATCGGGCGGCGGCGAGCTCCGCCAGCGAGCTGTCTGTGTGCCTGACGATGACGATGATGACCATTTTGCAGATAACCCCCTGATGATCTTTGCTTCTCAACCCGCAGTCCTTTGCTGTCCCCACTTGTCAGTCAAGAAGAAAAATAATTGGACTTGTTACTGGGCTGTTGTGGGCTGCACAGGGGCGTCAGATAGGTGTAGGGTTGTTGGGCCACGACCAGGTTTGGTTTTTATTTGTTTTATCCTTTTTTCTATTTTCTATTTTCTTATTCAGATTTGAATTTGATTTATATTTTGAAACTTTCTTTGTATGATTTTTTTCCTGGACATTTACAACAACACTAAAATATACTTAGTCTCATTTGTTAAATTTTATTATATCATCTTTTTGTATTTCTTTTAGTTACTTAATATGAACCCCCTTGTTGATATTTTATATAAACTTTTCTTATTATTTTCTCTCCTATTTTAGTTATGGATTTCTTGAATGATATATTCTTATTTGTTTATAAACTTAACTCTACTTGGCTTATAGTTAGAATATAAATTTTATATTTATAATGATCCTGGATCATTATTTGATGCATGAAACATAAAAGACATTGATATGGTTATTACTATTCCCATTAATTTAGAAAATGAAATGTGTATGTTCTATTGTGATAAACAAAGAAATTTAAGGTTCTGAATTATAAATATTTTCCCTAGAGTTTAGGGTTTTTAATATACTTAGATTCCTTTTTTGGATATGAGTAAATAATTAATAACTAAGCATATTGTTTTCTGTTTGTAATATTTGATGACAACACCTTTCATAAAGGAAGGTTTGAATTAGTATATTTTATGGAAATGAATTAATAAAGATATACTTGAGCACATATAGTTATGATGGTTGGAATTAACAGAGATGTGCTTATGTAATTTGCTATAGGGAAATATTTCTATACAGTGTTATAGACATTAGATGATGGATCAACAGTATGAGATGGATATTATGTTTGATTTGAGATTTAGAGTTGATTGCTTAACAAGATTAAAATAGGAAAATTATTTATAACATATAATTATATTTCACAATCTTGGATCTCTAATTAAGGAATTCCATTTCTAGATATAATACTTCTTCCTATCCAACATCATGGTTAGTATGATGGGCTTACTTATTAAAATCTTCTTATTCATATATCATTCTTCTAAGCTTATGGATGAATCCAATGAGTTTGATACAAAAGTATTTCATAATTTTCTCATATCCTTGCTTGGTTATATTACTATTCTACTGTTGATAAACTTCCATCCAATCAGTAGTTCATTCAACTTCACTTACAATCTTCCTTAATATTCCATCACTGATCTTTCTATAAAGTTGACTATCCTTTAAGATGAGTAACATCACTTCTATAAATCTATGTTGTACTAGCATTAATTGAATAATATCATCTATATGGTCTTTACTCCAACCCTAATTATATTTATGTGGCTTGCAATGACTACTCTGAGATAACTTATTTCTACTAAGGTTATAATCACGTTCTACCCACCAGTATTACTTATACCAATATAAGCATTTAATGTTGGTGGCTAAATCATCACCATTATAATCCTTAAATCATTTATTGCTTAGATTCTTAGTTGACTCAGCAAGGTTTTATCAATCCTACTTTTCATTGTCTTGAAACTATTTTCTTAGCATCTCATATTGGATTAAGGTTATTTATGGACTATGCCCTCTTTAAAAGATTTAAGTAGATGTTATGATAAGATCAAGAAATAGTAGATCAAAGATTGATAGTTAAAGAATTTGTGAATCAATGGTTGATTACTCAAAAATGATGAACAACAGATATTAAGATAGGTTCCATAAAGATTACAATAGAAATAAAAATATATATAGTAGATGATCTTGACTTAATCTCTTTCCAACTCCAACTCATTAAAGGAGTTTTGAAGGTTAGGTATTACTATGATACTCATAGTAGGAATAGATAAAAATAAGATAGGTCAGCACTAACCATTGCATTTTTATTATTCTAATGGTAATCTTAACTCAGTATTCATAGGTTGGTATGATGAATAGTATTGTATGATCCCTTAAGGATACTATATGAATCATTTAAGCAATGTATTATGAGTGGCATTTATTATATCTGGTCTACCCTTAGACCGAATCATGTTTAACCAAATAAGGTTTTAGCAAAGGTCATATTGAAACTTATCGCAGTTAACTTGATGAGCTACTTCAATTCTATCAAGTTAAGAGAAGCTTCAATTACTTTGACAAGTTTTGTTGAAAAGCGCGAAAATTATTCGGATTTTCTATGCATGAATGCAATGCACACATTTGGATTCAGCTTATTTCTAAGCTCTAATGTTGGGATGTTACAGTGTCACATCCCAAGATTTTCCAAATCTTGTAATGTGAAAATAAATGAATAAAATAAAACTTTGATGATTTTCAGGGCCAGAAGAAACTTTTTGAATTTAATTGGAACTTCAAACCAATTTGAAACAAATAAATCCTAAAGGGATTTATAAGGATAAAACATTTGATAAAAGAAAATAAAATATTTTGGAATCTTTTTATAAAAGACATGGTTTTCAAAAGAAAAGATGGATTCATAAATTAAGATTATTTATAAAGACAAATTAAAACCTTGGCCAAGCTTTGAAATTAATTTTTTTTGTCTTCAATAAAAATAGCAAAGGTTTATTTAAATAAATTAATAAGGATTTAATATCCAAGTTTATTTAATAAAGGTTTTGCTATTTACAAAACATCAAAACTTATTTAATCATTTAAAATAAGTTTTCCAAGTATTTTATATTCTCAAATAAAGCCTACTAAAATGTTTTAGTTTTATTTTAGACTTCAAAATAAATGTTTTAAATAAAATAGAGTACTAGTTGTTTTAATAATGAAGGTCTATTATATTTAATTAATTAATGGACCCTAAAATAAAAGGTTGATTTATTTTTTTTAAACAAGTTTCCAAATATTCTTCATTTCCAAATAAAACCTACTGATTTGGTTTTGGAAAAGATTGGGATTTAAATAAAAGCCTTGAAATAAATCAAATCCTATTTTGATTTAAATAACCAAGGTCCAATTTTATTTAATTATTAATGGACCCTATATAACAAAAATGTTATTTTATTTTAAAACAAGCTTTCCAGATATTCCTTATTTTCAAATACAACATACTGAATGGTTTAAAATTATTTAGTTCTCAAGTGGAGCTTTGAATTAAATCAAAACCTATGGATTTAATAATTGATACATCTATTTAGTTAATTAATAATGGACCCTATTATTAAAATTATTATTTTGAATTTGAATCTTGGTTCATGTTACTGAACAGAACTAATTTCAATATTACAAAGTTTGGGTGTTGTTTGAATTGATTTGAACCATGTTTGTTTGATAGAAATTTCAAAACAGAAATCAAAAATAGAAATAGAAAAAGACTATAGGAAGAAAAAAATAGAGTCGGACTTGACCCAACTGGCCAAGCCCATTAAGCCAGTACCAGCCCAGCCTTTCACTCCCCGGACAGAAAACGATTCCCACCTCGTTTCTGACCCGTACTGAGTATGACTAGTGGACCCTCCCCTCCTTTCCTTTCCCACTGACCGGTAGGCCCACTCTCCACTGTTCTTCCTCCTCACCCGCGCGACCCCTTCTTACTCCCTCAGCACTGTTTCCTGCCGATGAATTCGCAGACTTAATTCGCCTTAACGCGACCAGCATTACTCGATTTGATCACGCAGTCTTAAACGCCCATGTCTCCTCTATATTTCCCCTCTGACACCCCGCGCTGGCACGCCTTAGACCACCCCAATTCCTCCTCGAGCTCCTCTGTTCCGACCACCGTCTCCGGCCAATTCAGGCCAGTACACGCCACCTCCTGCCTTTCCGAGCACACGATCACGATCACCACTCCCAGACGCATCCCCCTATACCCGCCGTTCAACCACGGGCGCCTCAAAGCGTCGGCTTTGACAAGATCTAACGACGCCGCCGTTTGCAACCTCTCCGACGACCTCCCCCGGTAAGCACTGACGGCCCCGCGTTTTCTCGATCACGAAAACCTCCTTGCTTTGGCCTTGCGCAGCTAACCAAGTCCTCCATTTGTCTTCTCGTGGACCACAGCATCTCCCCGTCGTCGACCGGAGCCTCCAGACGTCTTTGCAAGCTCCGGTGAGGAATTGCAGCAAACCTCGTGCGCCCCTTTCCCCGTCAACCACACGCCGAGCTTCACCACGACCCCACGAACTCGGTGAGCACTCTCTTTTCCCCTCTCGCTTCCTATTTCGCCGGCACCGCCACCGTCTGGTCGTTCCGCCGCCAGCAGCCGCCGCAGCGCCGCCAGCTTCTGGTCAAACTGCGCGAGCCGTTCGATCTAGATCGGGCGAGCGAGATAGAATCACTTAGTCGCGAAGAGGTACGCAATAGGGACCATGCGATCTAACTTGATCCAACGCACCGCGTTGCCGATCCGGCCGAACCGGTACCGTCCAGTTAAAACACGCCGTGTGTCACCTATTCTGTTTAAAAACAGATTTGAAAATAGAACTATTTGCAAACGTCAAACCCTTGTATCTTTGGTCCACACGTCCAAAAATTACAAATTTTATGTCGTTGGATTCAGGAGAGCAAGACCTAACCAACCATGGCCTTAGTTTAGAAAATAGTATCTGTTAGCTTGCTTGATTTTGCAGATTCTTTTGTGAGCTTGTTTAGAGTAGAAAAATTGTTTAAAATTGATTTTAGGATTAAGTCTTTTGCAAAATGGTTTGTAGTGACCTTACTGACCCTAGGAACCAACCCATGGTTTTGGAAATGAAATTGGAAAAATTTAGAATGGATTAATTGAATTAGTCTAATTCTAGCTAAGTAAAGATAATGGTTTTATTATGAAAAAGGATTTTGGAATAAAAACTTTGGGAAAATATTATAATTCAAAGCTACTGACCCAAAACACCAAGTCTTGAGAGTTAGAAATTTTGGTGAGAAACTTAAAGATTTTTGATTTGATAAAACCATTTTCCACCACATAAAATGTTGGTTGGTTTTTTAAAATAGTTTTTGGGCAAACCCCTCTAACTAATGACTTTGCCATTTTGGTAAATGACCAAATTGGATCTTACAAAGTTTAGAAATCCAATAGAGACCCTCTTTACAAAATTATCTTATGCATGCTCCCATGCATGAATTAGTTTCCATTGTCTTGTGTGTGTGAATTTGTTTGAGTGATTATTGGTTTAGAATGTTAGTTGATTTTGTGTTTTCTTGATTGACTTGTAGTGAAACTAGAGAAGTGTGAGACTAGCAAAATCAAGGATTGAACCACCATTCCCTACCAAAAAGGCAAGTGACACTATCATCTAAAGTCCTACTATTTTCATTATACTTAGTGGATTTTGAAAACATGCATGAAAATAATTTATACTTATGCTATGCTAAATCCTAATAGGATGCCCTTACATTACTTAGTGAAAACATTGAAGTTCTACATGCTTAGCCATGCTATATTTTGAAAAGAGATACATGTTGATATTTTACAAAGGTTGAGAAAAGGACTTGTGTTTTACATAATAAAACAAGGACTCAATGAACCACCTAAGTGGAGGATACTTTATGTTTTGGAGAAGGTGGCAACAAAAGGAACCATGTTTATGGATATCACTTTGTGTTGTGCTCCAAAAGAAATCCACCTAGGAAACTTAGAGATTGAACATGCTTCTCCAATTGTGGCTTTCGTGTGCAACCACATGCTATTATGGCTCTGGCTTAGTCAATTACATTAGGAAGACCCATACATTGTCTTTAGTTACTGGACATGGGGATCTGAATGCTTCATGGGGGCTGAAGACAAAGCTAGAAATGATGTATGGGAGGACCTTTTGGAAAGACTTCGTCACATTCTCAGTCTGCCAGTACTCCATCTTGGTGAGCACTAATCCAGTAGGCCACTGGTGGCAAAAAGATGGGATTGTGACATGTGGGTAAAGTGTACTCCTTCTGCAGAAGATAATAAAATCTAAGTAATTAGCCGTGTCCCCGGTTATGGACAATACTGAGCAACTAAAGTTTGAACTATGGGAGATCTCGACATTCCAACTTCTAAAATAAAAACTTGATGCCCTTGTGTGTCTACCAAGGAATTCAAAGAGATTTTGTTAAGCTTGATGCACTTGGGGTTACCAAGGTGCTCAAGAGATTTTTACTTAACACTTGATGTACTTGGGGTTACCAAGGAACTCATGAGATTTTGATAAAACTTGTTGCACTTGGGGTTACCAAGATGCTCAAGGAATTTTGACAAGGACTTGAACACTTGAGTTTCTACCAAGGAGTTCAAGGAACTTGGAAAAGAGATTTGACAAAGGACCAAAACCATTTTTGAAAAGATAGGATAAAATATTGCTTAATGCAAATGAGCCTAAAACTCTACTTAGCCAAATCTGCATGTAATGATAGGATCCACTTATATTATACATAACAGTGAAACTTGCCAATACAATTCAAATGTATTGACCCTTGTGGCTGTAACTTGTAATGCTGCAGGTTTGATTGTTTAGTGAAGATTGATTGATTAGGATTACAAAGTCTACAACCAACATTTGCCTGTGGCACTTTTAAGATGAAGGACCCATACTTATAGTTATTCCGCTGCAATGTAATGTAATAGCCAAATGAGCTATGTTTGATGTAATAAACTTATGTTATTCCTGGTTATAAAGTTATATTATGACCTTTGTTTCTTGATATTACATCTTAACTGTGGATGCTAGCTATTTATCCAGGGACTAGCATTGTAAAACACAGGAGGAATCTACCTTAATAGGTTGAGAATTCTACAGATGGTATCAGAGCATTGTGTTGCCTGTAGGATTTGTAAACCTAGGATTGGACAAAAAACCTTAGACGAATAGGAGTTATATTTTGATCCAAAAATTATTTACAAAAACACTTATAAACTCTTTCCTCAAAACATTTTGGTTTCAACTCTACTTCTCTTCTACTTCAACTTGATGGAAAACCTACCCCATGGCCAAAGACTACACCATGTGCAAAGGACCTCTTCAACTTCTTCGACTCTAATGACTTCAACTTCTTCAACTCTAATGACTTCAACATCTTCAGCATATCCCCCAAGGACTTCCAACTTGGATACCATTAAGGACTACAAGTGAGACAAGGAAATCTTTAGAGACTGAGGGAATGCAAAATAAGAAGGAGCCATCAAACAACTTTGAAGTATTGTAACCAAGAGTTTTTCTCAAGGAAACCATGATCTCATGTAAGAAGAAGCAACCAAGAAGGATGGAAAGATCACAAGTGAACCATATAGATGGACCACCATATTTTAGTTAAGACAAAACCACCAACTTATGTGGTGTAATAAAAATATTTTGTTGACTAAGTATGTGCTTGAACCTTGTTTGAGTGAAATGTTTGGTTTGTGATTGCATGCACATTGCTTGTGTAAATTGTGATGTGTGTGATTAGAATTAAGTCCTTAGAAATATCTTTCCTATTCTAATCTCCCTTCAACCCAAACAGATGACTACTCCAAAAGACTCCAAGGTTGATGACATCAACACCAACCAAGTTGACAGCATGAAAGAGCTCATAGCAACCCAACACCAGTTGAACCAACTGACAGCTCAGTTCATAGCCAACAATAGTGATAAAGATCCAACACTGCAAAGGTTTTTGGAGGAACAATCCCAACTGATGCTTAAGGTGACTAATCAAATGATCAACATGGAAGAAAGCTATCCCAAAGGAGTTTATGATAACAAGGATGACAAGAATGTTGTTCTAGATGGAGCCCCAGCTTGCATTATTTGTGGAGACAAGGATCACACTTCCAAAGAGCATGAAGGTCAATGCCCTAACTGTGAAGAAAATCATCCTGTTGGACAATGTCCTACCTCTCAAGCTACTTGCTACCTATGTGAAGGAAGCAATAATACTCCTATCCAATGCCCCATCTACTCCATGGTGGAACAAAGGAAACAAGAAGGATCCAAGTCTACCAAAGGAAAAGGACCACTTATACCTCCAAACAAGACAACCCAATTCAAAGGTTCAAAGAAACCCAAGAAACCAAGACCAGACATGAACCTAGTGCAATGTCGTAAATGTAAGGAAATGGGACACTACTCCAGTGAGTGCCCAGAGAACAAGAAGAATAAAGATATTGACCAAGTGTGGTGCAACAACTGCAAAGAGTTAGGCCACTATGTAGCAACTTGTCCTCAAGAGCCATGTAAAGAACTCAAAGATATCCATTGTTTCAACTGCAAGAATCCAGGACATTATGCAAGCAACTGTCCAGAAAAGATGAACAACAAGTTGAACAAGCCTATGGAGAAACTCAACCTTGGCCCATGAGTCAAGAATGGAAACCAAGGACACCATGCAAAAGATTGCTTAGAGAAGTTTTCTCAGGATCCCAAGAAGGACAATATGTAATTTTTGTTTGAAAATTTTTAAGGGTGGTAGTACCCTAGTTGTTTGAACCTGCTTGTAACCCTAACCTTCCCAAATCTCGGGACGAGATTTATTTTAAGGGTGGTAGCCTGTCACATCCCAAGATTTTCCAAATCTTGTAATGTGAAAATAAATGAATAAAATAAAACTTTGATGATTTTCAGGGCCAGAAGAAACTTTTTGAATTTAATTGGAACTTCAAACCAATTTGAAACAAATAAATCCTAAAGGGATTTATAAGGATAAAACATTTGATAAAAGAAAATAAAATATTTTGGAATCTTTTTATAAAAGACATGGTTTTCAAAAGAAAAGATGGATTCATAAATAAAGATTATTTTATAAAGCCAAATTAAAACCTTGGCCAAGCTTTGAAATTAAAACATTTTTTCTTGAATAAAAATAGAAAAGGTTTATTTAAATAAATTAATAAGGATTTAATATCCAAGTTTATTTAATAAAGGTTTTGCTATTTACAAAACATCAAAACTTATTTAATCATTTAAAATAAGTTTTCCAAGTATTTTATATTCTCAAATAAAGCCTACTAAAATGTTTTAGTTTTATTTTAGACTTCAAAATAAATGTTTTAAATAAAATAGAGTACTAGTTGTTTTAATAATGAAGGTCTATTGTATTTAATTAATTAATGGACCCTAAAATAAAAGATTGATTTATTTTTTTTAAACAAGTTTCCAAATATTCTTTATTTCCAAATAAAACCTACTGATTTGGTTTTGGAAAAGATTGGGATTTAAATAAAAGCCTTGAAATAAATCAAATCCTATTTTGATTTAAATAACCAAGGTCCAATTTTATTTAATTATTAATGGACCCTATATAACAAAAATGTTATTTTATTTTAAAACAAGCTTTCCATATATTCCTTATTTTCAAATACAACATACTGAATGGTTTAAAATTATTTAGTTCTCAAGTGGAGCTTTGAATTAAATCAAAACCTATGGATTTAATAATTGATACATCTATTTAGTTAATTAATAATGGACCCTATTATTAAAATTATTATTTTGAATTTGAATCTTGGTTCATGTTACTGAACAGAACTAATTTCAATAATACAAAGTTTGGGTGTTGTTTGAATTGATTTGAACCATGTTTGTTTGATAGAAATTTCAAAACAGAAATCAAAAATAGAAATAGAAAAAGACTATAGGAAGAAAAAAATAGAGTCGGACTTGACCCAACTGGCCAAGCCCATTAAGCCAGTACCAGCCCAGCCTTTCACTCCCCGGACAGAAAACGATTCCCACCTCGTTTCTGACCCGTACTGAGTATGACCAGTGGACCCTCCCCTCCTTTCCTTTCCCACTGACCGGTAGGCCCACTCTCCACTGTTCTTCCTCCTCACCCGCGCGACCCCTTCTTACTCCCTCAGCACTGTTTCCTGCCGATGAATTCGCAGACTTAATTCGCCTTAACGCGACCAGCGTTACTCGATTTGATCATGCAGTCTTAAACGCCCATGTCTCCTCTATATTTCCCCTCTAACACCCCGCGCTGGCACGCCTTAGACCACCCCAATTCCTCCTCGAGCTGCTCTGTTCCGACCACCGTCTCCGGCCAATTCAGGCCAGTACACGCCACCTCCTGCCTTTCCGAGGACACGAGCACGATCACCACTCCCAGACGCATCCCCCTGTACCCGCTGTTCAACCATGGGCGCCTCAGAGCGTCGGCTTTGACAAGCTCTGACGACGCTGCCGTTTGCAACCTCTCCGACGACCTCCCCCGGTAAGCACCGACCGCCCCGCGTTTTCTCGATCACGCAAACCTCCTTCCTTTGGCCTTGTGCAGCTAACCAAGTCCTCCATTTGTCTTCTCGTGGACCACAGCATCTCCCCGTCGTCGACCGGAGCCGCCAGACGTCTTTGCAAGATCCGGTGAGGAATTGCAGCAAACCTCGTGCGCCCCTTGCCCCGTCAACCACACGCCGAGCTTCACCACGACCCCACGAACTCGGTGAGCACTCTCTTTTCCCCTCTCGCTTCCTGTTTCACCGGCGCCGCCACCGTCTGGTCATTCCGCCGCCAGCAGCGGCCGCAGCGCCGCCAGCTTCTGGTCAAACCGCGCGAGCCGTTTGATCTAGATCGGGCGAGCGAGATAGAATCACTTAGTCGCGAAGAGGTACGCAATAGGGACGATGCGATCTAACTTGATCCAATGCACCGCGTTGCCTATCCGGCCGAACCGGTACCGTCCAGTTAAAACACGCCGCGTGTCACCTATTCTGTTTAAAAACAGATTTGAAAACATAACTATTTGCAAACTTCAAACCCTTGTATCTTTGGATCCACACGTCCAAAAATTACAAATTTTATGTCGTTGGATTCAGCAGAGCAAGACCTAACCAACCATGGCCTTAGTTTAGAAAATAGTATCTTTTAGCTTGCTTGATTTTGCATATTCTTTTGTGAGCTTGTTTAGAGTAGAAAAATTGCTTAAAATTGATTTTAGGATTAAGTCTTTCGCAAAATGGTTTGTAGTGACCTTACTGACCCTAGGAACCAACCCATGGTTTTGGAAATGAAATTGGAAAAATTTAGAATGGATTAATTGAATTAGTCTAATTCTAGCTAAGTAAAGATAATGGTTTTATTATGAAAAAGGATTTTGGAATAAAAACTTTGGGAAAATATTATAATTCAAAGCTACTGACCCAAAACACCAAGTCTTGAGAGTTAGAAATTTTGGTGAGAAACTTAAAGATTTTTGATTTGATAAAACCATTTTCCACCACATAAAATGTTGGTTGGATTTTTAAAATAGTTTTTGGGCAAACCCCTCTAACTAATGACTTTGCCATTTTGGTAAATGACCAAATTGGATCTTACAAAGTTTAGAAATCCAATAGAGACCCTCTTTACAAAATTATCTTACGCATGCTCCCATGCATGAATTAGTTTCCATTGTCTTGTGTGTGTGAATTTGTTTGAGTGATTATTGGTTTAGAATGTTAGTTGATTTTGTGTTTTCTTGATTGACTTGTAGTGAAACTAGAGAAGTGTGAGACTAGCAAAATCAAGGATTGAACCACCATTCCCTACCAAAAAGGCAAGTGACACTATCATCTAAAGTCCTACTATTTTCATTATACTTAGTGGATTTTGAAAACATGCATGAAAATAATTTATACTTATGCTATGCTAAATCCTAATAGGATGCCCTTACATTACTTAGTGAAAACATTGAAGTTGTACATGCTTAGCCATGCTATATTTTGAAAAGAGATACATGTTGATATTTTACAAAGGTTGAGAAAAGGACTTGTGTTTTACATAATAAAACAAGGACTCAATGAACCACCTAAGTGGAGGATACTTTATGTTTTGGAGAAGGTGGCAACAAAAGGAACCATGTTTATGGATATCACTTTGTGTTGTGCTCCAAAAGAAATCCACCTAGGAAACTTAGAGATTGAACATGCTTCTCCAATTGTGGCTTTCGTGTGCAACCACATGCTATTATGGCTCTGGCTTAGTCAATTACATTAGGAAGACCCATACATTGTCTTTAGTTACTGGACATGGGGATCTGAATGCTTCATGGGGGCTGAAGACAAAGCTAGAAATGATGTATGGGAGGACCTTTTGGAAAGACTTCGTCACATTCTCAGTCTGCCAGTACTCCATCTTGGTGAGCACTAATCCAGTAGGCCACTGGTGGCAAAAAGATGGGATTGTGACATGTGGGTAAAGTGTACTCCTTCTGCAGAAGATAATAAAATCTAAGTAATTAGCCGTGTCCCCGGTTATGGACAATACTGAGCAACTAAAGTTTGAACTATGGGAGATCTCGACATTCCAACTTCTAAAATAAAAACTTGATGCCCTTGTGTGTCTACCAAGGAATTCAAAGAGATTTTGTTAAGCTTGATGCACTTGGGGTTACCAAGGTGCTCAAGAGATTTTTACTTAACACTTGATGTACTTGGGGTTACCAAGGAACTCATGAGATTTTGATAAAACTTGTTGCACTTGGGGTTACCAAGATGCTCAAGGAATTTTGACAAGGACTTGAACACTTGAGTTTCTACCAAGGAGTTCAAGGAACTTGGAAAAGAGATTTGACAAAGGACCAAAACCATTTTTGAAAAGATAGGATAAAATATTGCTTAATGCAAATGAGCCTAAAACTCTACTTAGCCAAATTTGCATGTAATGATAGGATCCACTTATATTATACATAACAGTGAAACTTGCCAATACAATTCATATGTATTAACCCTTGTGGCTTCAACTTGTAATGTTGCAGGTTTGATTGTTTAGTGAAGATTGATTGATTAGGATTACAAAGTCTACAACCAACATTTGCCTGTGGCACTTTGAAGATGAAGGACCCATACTTATAGTTATTCCGCTGCAATGTAATGTAATAGCCAAATGAGCTATGTTTGATGTAATAAACTTATGTTATTCCTGGTTATAAAGTTATATTATGACCTTTGTTTCTTGATATTACATCTTAACTGTGGATGCTAGCTATTGATCCAGGGACTAGCATTGTAAAACACAGGAGGAATCTAACTTAATAGGTTGAGACTTCTACATACAGACTCTCCCCCTTAAAATAAACTTCGTCCTCGAAGTTCGCAAACTCTCACGTTTTGGAATAAGGAATTGACTTGTAGTGGTTGGTACATTCTCCCCTTCATGTTGACCTTAATTGGAATTAATTGTAGTATTCCATAACCTAATTAGATATCCTAATCCAATACTTCTTATTTAATGATCAATCTTTATTCCTATTTTAAGTACAGTTTAGAGGTTCTCAGTAAAACAAGTTTTAAGTTTTGATACGCCCGTTTTTATGGTCAAAGACTATATTTCAATTTCTGTCATGGTATAGTTGATACTGGTATACCTTCCAATATTGGATTTGAACTCATTTTGTCCATACCTATTGGAATTTCTTATTCTCAATATTTGTCCCGTTGGGTGTTCTCTAATACTTCTTAAGGTTTACTTAAGAGTTGTTTCTTGTAGAATTGATCGGTTAAATGTATCCTTTATCACCTTCAAACATTTACGTTATTAAGTTTTAGATAATCTCCCAGTATTACTTATATTACTTCTTTAACTTTTATTTATAATGTTTGCTCTCCCCCTTAGGGTTTATTAATAGTATTTTAAATTGGCTGTATAGCATTTATTGGCTTAATAACTAAAATGTTGGTCTCTGTTCAGTTTATACTTTACCTAATTAAGGTCTGATGAAAGATTGTACGGTGTATCCACACAATTGTGCATCTCTGAAGCAAATCTTTCAGCGTTATATGTCCCTTTACCTTTGGACATGCTCACTTGGATAAGTTTGACTTTGCGGAGCATCTCGATAGACGATCGCCTTTAAATTTTATACTTCTTTAGTATTACTTATCTTAGGCCAAATTTAATGCTCTTTATGCAACTTCTAAGAAGATCCGAGTAACTATGTTAACCAAATTCCAGTTGTAGACAAAAAACCGACTGTGGATCAGAACCCCGATCATGAAATTTATCAGCTGCGAATCATCCTAGGGTATATGTATTACCCTATGATTTCTATCATATTTATGGCATTCTCTGAATTGTCAGAATTTGAATACCATTTGGTTCCAAAACTTCTTTGCACCAGTTCGTGATACTTCCATGAACTTGTATAATTACTTCATTGACTTGTTAGTAAAATTATCTATTTAGATTGAACTTTAAGTTCATCACTTTTTGTTGCGGAGTAATGATGATCTAAGCTTGATCCATCCTCCAAATGTTGTGAATACCTCTTATATCATGTTTCATCCTTCAAGTCATTCTTCCTTATGATCTTCGAAACTCGTCACTCCCTTACATGAATTCCAGTTTCTATCTAGGTCTATAACATAAAGTAATAACTAGGTGTTACATCATGCATTTGCACACCTAATTAAACTTCATGTACAGATCTAGTCAATCAAGAAGAATCAAAAAGATCCAAAAGTCGATAAACAACAGAACATATATCATGTATTACACATAGGTTTATATAATTTACAAATGTACTAGATGTTCCCATGGTTTGCTCCAAACCTAGTTACACAACTATCTTACAAGAACCTCTTGTTCTTGTGGATATATCCTCAATTATTTTGGAAAACTCTTCAAACTACAAGACGCATTACCCTCTATATATATTATTCAAGCCCTCATCCCTTGGGATGTTGTTTCTCTCTCACTTTCATCTTCCTCTAGTGCTTCCCGGAGTTCCATCCATGATGACATGAAGTCCTACGACTGCCTTCTGGAGCATAAGAGCATCCAGGAGGTGCGTAATCTTGATTAAAAGTACAGAGACTGAGATTAGTCATTGAAAAATTACTAGAGTTGGCATAATCTTCCACCGAATAGTTCGGTTTTTCTGGCAACGCTTTCTCATAATAAGTTGGTTCCTTAGATTTTTCTTGGATCCAGTCATATATATTGGTGTAGTAGCTATTGGAATACTCCTCTAAGTTGATCGGATTAGTATTACCCCTGTATGGTCCATAAGGCTCTCTATGGTTATAATTGGTCTCTTCTTCAACACCTGTATCACAAGGTATAGGATTCCCTATGGTTTTACCTTGAGATTCTATTTCCCATCCATACTGGTTAGGCTCAGGTTTATTTGGAATAAATTTATTCCATTCCTGTTGTTCGGAATTGTACTTGGTCCATAGGTCTTCAGGTGGCTTGAAGTCATTCTGGTAATAGGCATAATTTTCTGAGTTTGGTTCATCAAACTCAGTTTCCTCAAATACTTCTCCCGAAGGTATGTATTTGGGATGTATAGCTTCCTTATCTAACTTCTTGGTGCGAGCCATTGCTTTATCAGGATCAGTAAAATCCTCAATGACCGTATCCAGCTCCTGAACTAAGACTTGGTGAGTGTTATGATAAGTGTTTAGCAAAGACCGATAACGATCCATATACTCTAAATCTAGAGTAGGTTACGCTTGGACTAAGGTAGAGTGATCTAACTCATGCTCTGAGTTTGAGGTTTCATGTGGTATAATGGTGTGAGTACTACCTTCTAGAGCTTGGGATTTATGCTCTCGGATCATGGTTATGGCTACTTCTACGGCAATCTGATATGCAGATGCCATGCACCTTGCCTCTCCTGATGGCATTTCTCCCTTAAGTCCTAACTTCTTGGGTAACATGATCATGAAACGGTATTTAGCTAATACCTTCCCATCATAGTAACTGTAAATCTTGACCAGAAGTCTTGATTCACATTCCAAATTCCATAGAAGTTGTCGGAGATTCTCTGTCCAATCCCCTTCGTAGTCATCCAACGTCCTTCTCATCACTTGAACATTCCGGGGTGGATATCGAGGTGCCATGTGGAACTGTGGTTAAGAAATTATCATCAGTCACATAGATTTAAAAATCTTGGGTAATGATTGGAATTTGAATCATATAAAAGAGTTATCGCACTAGTAACATAACAGGATTATTCTCAAGTGAATATCCCTCATATCACTAGAGAACTCTTTATTATTGCTAGGATGTGTCCTACAGGTTCTACCCATTAACTAGGTTTCCAACCTAAGGTCAAAGCATATGCTCTGATACCAACTACGGTGACCCATCATACCACTGCATGATGTAGTATACTATCGTCATTGACATAACACCAATGTAACACCGTTCAATAGTATTACAACCCTCAGAATGGCACAACAGAAACACAGCGGGTCCAATACATGGCTAAAGGTTACAAATATCTTTTTACATAAGATCCAGAGAACACTCTAGGTTAAAGAGAGAGAAAGAACTTCTTACGGAGAAGAATCAAAGATAAATAACGCAAGAAAAATTATAATATTGTGTCTAGTATTCTGGCTAAGAGGTTGGCATTGCTGCTATCGCAACGCACTACGAAAATAGGTTCTTTGGCTAGAGATTATATTCCTATCTAATCAATAACTTTGTCTTTAGTTGAGTTGAGGTATATGTTGTCTTCCTTGTCTTCATTAAAAATCTTTAGCCGAGCATGATAAGTCCTGGAGCATAACTTGATGTAGACATCGTTTTAATGGCTTCATAATCTAGCAAGGGTTAAGAAGATAGTTTGAGTACGAGCGTACTCAGCAAATTCACTAGAAAAGGAGTGTTTCATGCACTATAACTACAACCACAGACCATAGGTCGTAGGCAATGCAAGTTTTCATAAACATTTCTTCAAAGGTTACTTTTATTCTCAAAAGCTATGTCCGTCAGCCTTCATGGGTTTACCAGAACTTTTATGGAGTTCCTTTCCCGTCGCGCTCGCAGATCCTTCCCGGAACAGGGAGTAACAAGGTACAATTCTTACACTCTGCAGAGGTGTGTTACTTTACCCATGAGAGATCAACTCTTTGTTGCACAACCGGGCACCTTATTCCCGTCCACAATTCCATGATGTGGGGCCCAAAAGATGATCCAAGCCAATCACTGCCCCCTTCGCGACCTCGCATGCCTCCTTGGTGTACACCATTCCCACATAAGGAATTACGGCAATGGTTTGTACAAATTGTTAGATGCCAGAACTATCGTGGGATGATGAGGGTTCCCACCCATATGCTGCATATCCTCTACAAATTACCAATTAATATGCACGTTTCGAGGATAACAGCCACGACCTGCACATCCGGCTTCATGCGAGAGGAAGAAGATACAGCTGACTTCTCCGTCCCATTCCAAATCTCATGGTCAATGCGTAATATACGGCGCAAGAATCACTGGCGACATTGGTTGTTAAGTCCTAGATGATATAGTTCTGGATAGTGGTATTCCAACTGTCAGATTTAATAGGTTAGCTCATCACCCTGGATCAGTAACCAATAGTTCACATTATTATTGAAAATAGTGTTTTTAGACCTTTTTCAAATGAAGGTGATAACAACACTGGATTTGTAAAATACTTTACAGAAGATAAACAAAGGACATGAGCAAGTGTGAACTTGCCTTTTGTGATTGCAAGATTATGCACTCACAGTCTGCAAGTCAGTGTATAAGATCCAAAATCTGAAATCAGCATCATTGGTCCGGTAAGGACTAATGTTTAAAGAAGTAATATGCTTTTATGCATAAGTAATGTGATGCACGTTCTAAACACAAATCGCGGGGATAACGTTGTCCTAGGGTTTGGATTCCGAAGATGGTTACTTTGGAATGTGTGGTCCTTTTAGATAAGTTTCATAGTTGTACTTTTATTAGAGTTTATGAGTGGTTTTAAACAACACATATGTAGGACTAAAGTATACATACTTATGACATACTAGTTAGGATTACTTATACAAGAGTTCTTATTTAAAGTGGAAAAATGATAACCTTCGAAGAAAAGGTTTCTCTTCTAAGGTCTAAACAAACATTGTGGGCAATTAGTGGTGGTTGATGTTATTTGTTTGCTCAAATGGTTTGGCTTGAGTTGCTTTATAATTTAACTACTTCAGACCAAAGTTAACTATAAAACATATAGTAATGCTTATAGTGTTATATTAAGATTCTGTAGACTAGAGTTAACTTTAAAAACAAAGATGATTTTGAGAGTATAATAATTATAACATTTGTATCTAGTGTATCAGAAATGTTTCCTTTAGGTTACTTAGGAATGGTCATTCTTTTTACTTGGATAATTTTTTCTTGATTTTATTATGGAGTAATATCATTTATCTTTTATAGATAAGTGAGTATAGTTTATAATCTAAAACATACTATTACTTAACTACTTATGGTTTTGTATAATGTTGTGGTAGTTTTTTCAATTTGGTAGTTAACATAGATAGAAAAGGTTTGGGTTATTCATAAGTTGTTCTTTAAGGTTTGTATAATAAATGGGAATCTTTTTAGAATAAAATCTTCATTTAAGGTTGAAGATAATTTAATAAAAGGTATTTATAATGTTTTAAATTATTGAGGCTTTTTTTTAAGATTAATACTATTTATTAAACTTAATTTACTTATTTTAGGAATATTAATAAGTTTTACTTATCCTTATATGAATTATTAATGAAGTGAATAAGTTTAAATTTGAGTTATTAAAGTGTTTAACTTTTTAGTTAACATAAAAGTGGAATATTATATTTTTATCATCTTGGTATTATTCTTGTGAACATTTTTGTATATTACACTTATTTTTTGTGAATTAAAAATAATAAGATATGATTTATGTAATACTTATTATTTTATAAGGACTTAATAAATTACAAATATTTAATTAAGTGGAATAATAGTATATGATTATGGTTTCAAATAATAATTTTTATTTTTGTAAGATTTATGGTATTTAATGTATATTATTAACATTTATCATTATAAAAATATGAATTATCCAAGTTTTAATACTTATAAAACCTTTATTAAATAATATTTATTTAAATAATTATCATAAGAATATTTTCTAATAAGTTTATGTTGTAGATTTTATTTTTCTACAAATTTTCATATATTATACATATTTTTCTGAATTGTAAATCAAAAGTTATTAATTAAACAAGATTTAATCATTTATTTGATTTCTAGAATATTATTAATTGCGTTATAACATTTTATTTATTTCCTAAGAGAGAATACTTTTTACACCGTACCAAGAGCTAGCCCTAGTCACTGATTAGTGGGCCAGTTTCCACCTTATCTCACTGGTTAAAGAAAATACATTTGTTACTGACCTTCTCTCTACTCTCAGTCGATGACACATGGGCCTTGGGAGACGTCACTTGCCACGCAGGACAACGAACAATCAAACTAGCCGACGTGGTGCGATCATGACGTAACGATGGCGTCAGCATCACCACCACCGCCAGAGGTTGGTCGCCGGCGACGATCTACTGCGCCCCAGCAAGCGAAATAGACCTAGTTCGAATCAGCGCAACCTACTAAACCTAATAGTGGCAGCACCGCTCGGAAATAGTCATCGGATCTTCAGCTCCGACGAGCTCCGATGGTGGCCGATGGTGGCTTACGGTGAAACAGCGATTTACAACGAGATTAGATGATTCAAAGATGCTGGAAGGTTCAGGAACTCACCCTGATGATGATTGAGTGGTCGGCAAGGACATGCACGGTCGGAAACGAGCTTCCCGACGAGGATTCCGACGAGCTGCTGCGAAGAGGAACGGCAAAATTCACCCGCTCCAGTGCTCCCCTTGATGCAAGATTCTACCCCGAGGATCTACAGAGGAAGGCTCTTCTCCATGGCTGCTCAGAATTGTGTGGGGAGATGTGATTCGACGGTGAGAGGTGGCTCAGGTGAGCTAGGGTTTCGGTCCTATTCGTATCTGAGAGGATAAGGAGGAATTGGAGATAGGGATTGAGGCAGGGCATCGTGGTGGCCTTCTTATCCCCTCCTGGCAACGACGGGGTCGATCTTGGCGCAACGACGATGATGACGGCATCGGGCGGCGACGAGCTCCGCCAGCGAGCTGTCTGTGTGTGTGACGATGACGACGTTGAGCGTTTTGAAGATAACCCCCTGACGATCTTTGCTTCTCAACCCGTAGTCCTTTGTTGTCCCTACTTGTCAGTCATAGAAGAAAAAGAATTGGGCTGGTTACTGGGTTGTTGTGGGCTGCACAGGGGCGTCAGATATGTGTGGGGGTGTTGGGCCACGACCAGGTTTGGTTTTTATTTGTTTTATCCTTTTTCTGTTTTCTATTTTCTTATTCAGATTTGAATTTGATTTATATTTTGAACCTTTCTTTGTATGATGTTTTTGCTGGATATTTACAACAACACTAAAATATACTTAGTCTCATTTGTGAAATTTTATTATATCATCTTTTTGTATTTCTTTTAGTTACTTAAGATGAACCCCCTTGTTAATATTTTATATAAGCTTTTCTTATTATTTTTCTCTCCTATTTTAGTTAGGGATTTCTTCAATGATATATTCTTATTTGTTTATAAACTTAACTCTACTTGGCTTATAGTTAGAATATAAATTTTATATTTATAATGATCCTGGATCATTATTTGAATTAGAATATTTTATGGAAATGAATTGATAAAGATATACTTAAGCACATATAGTTATGATGGTTGGAATTAATAGAGATGTGCTTATGTAATTTGCTATAGGGAAATATTTCTATACAGTGTTATAGACATTAGATGATGGATCAACAGTATGAGATGGATATTATGTTTGATTTGATATTTAGAGTTGATTGCTTAACAAGATTAAAATAGGAAAATGATTTATAACATATAATTATATTTCACAATCTTGGATCTCTAATTAAGGAATTCCTTTTCTAGATATAATACTTCTTCCTATCCAACATCATGGTTAGTATGATGGGCTTACTTATTAAAATCTTCTTATTCATATATCATTCTTCTAAGCTTATGGATGAATCCAATGAGTTTGATACAAAAGTATTTCATAATTTTCTCATATCCTTGCTTGGTTATATTACTATTCTACTGTTGATAAACTTCCATCCAATCAGTAGTTCCTTCAACTTCACTCACAATGTTCCTTAATATTCCATCACTGATCTTTCTCTAAAGTTGACTATCCTTTAAGACGAATAACATCACTTGTATAACTCTATGATGTACTAGCTTTAATTGAATAATATCATCTATATGGTCTTTACTCCAACCCTAATTATATTTATGTGGCTTGCAATGACTACTATGAGATAACATATTTCTACTAAGGTTATAATCATGTTCTACCCACCAGTATTACTTATACCAATATAAGCATTTAATGTTGGTGGCTAAAGCATCACCATTATAATTCTTAAATCATTTATTGCTTAAGTTCTTAGTTGACTCAGCAAGGTTTTATCAATCCTACTTTTCATTGTCTTGAAACTATTTTCTTAGCATCTCATATTGGATTAAGGTTATTTATGGACTATGCCCTATTTAAAATATTTAACTAGATGTTATGATAAGATCAAGAAATAGTAGATCAAAGATTGATACTTAAAGAATTTGTGAATCAATGGTTGATTACTCAAAATTGATGAACAATAGATATTAAGATAGGTTCCATAAAGATTACTATAGAAAGAAAAATATATATAGTAGATGATCTTGACTTAATCTCTTTCCAACTTCAACTCATTAAAGGAGTTTTTAAGGTTAGGTATTACTATGATACTCATAGTAGGAATAGATAAAAATAAGATAGGTCAGCACTAATCATTGCATTTTTATTATTCTAATGGTAATCTTAACTTAGTATTCATAGGTTGGTATGATGAATAGTATGATATGATCCCTTAAGGATCATATATGAATCATTTAAGCAATGTATTATGAGTGACATTCATTATATCTGGTCTACCCTTAGACCAAATCGTGTTTAACCAAATAAGGTTTTATTAAAGGTCATATTGAAACTTATCGCAGTTAACTTGATGACCTACTTCAATTCCATCAAGTTAAGAGAAGCTTCAATCACTTTGACAAGTTTTGTTTAAAAGCGCGAAAATTATTCGGATTTTCTATGCATGAATGCAATGCACACATCTGGGTTCAGCTTATTTGTAATCTCTAATGCTGGGATGTTACAAGCACCATGGGATTGAGCCCCACTTAGACCAAAAGCCTAAGCTTGGGGGAGGTAATACCGACATCACACACTCATTTATATATCATGTTCGGTCGGTTCTTTGTATATCCATTGTTTTTGCTTTCTTTTTGGTTTTTGTTGCTTATTTCTAAAAACCCAAAAATACCAAAAATATTTGCATTGTTTCTCTTGGTTTGTTTACTTGTTTCTTTGCTTTGGTTTTCCTTGAAAGAAAAAATCCAAAAATATTTTGCTTTGTTTTTGTTTGGTTTTTCTTTGTTTGCTTGTTTCTAAAAAATCGAAAACACCAAAAATATTTGTTGTTCTTCTTTGTTTTTGTGAGTTCTTTGCAGGGTTCAGCCGTCCTGAGTGGGTTTTGGTTCCATGTTAATTATTCAAGTCACACAAGTGAAGGGAAATAATGAAGATTAAGACAACTCGAGGTGTGGTAAGAGGCTGGTTACAAACTCTATTTGTTTCATTTTTGTACATATACTCATCATTGTGAGCATGCTTAGCCTGTTTCTGTGAGGTGTATGTCATTATGGATGCTTAGTAGTTCTTGCTTGTCTATGATTAGCTCCTGCTTGCTAATAGTTTGTAGCATGTCATATGAATGTTTGCTTGCATTGTTTTATTCATACTTTGGTCTGATATTGTGGTATCCTCCTATGACTGTTCATGTGAATCGACTTGGAACATTCTCATGCATGTGACTAATCAATAGTCAGTAAGCCTCGATGATTTATTTTTCCTCAGAGTTCTTGTATCACTTTCATGCCATAGTTAGTCCTATTTTGTTGCAAGCATGATTATGACAGCTATTGCTCTCTCGTTTGTCGCTCCCTCTCTATTGCCAGCCTTCACTTGCACTGAGTACGTGCTTTACCTGTATTTCCAAATTCCCAAAACCAATATTTCTAGTTGTGTCCACCATACCTACCTATTAGCATCATTTGCTATTTCAGTGCATATTCCATATGACGTGTTTTCTTCCAAAATAAAATGTTTGTCTGTTTTGAGAAAGTTAGTTAGTAAAGCTCTCACGAACTTGATGGCACACTTTATTCCTTGCACTTAATAATCCTGAACCATTGTGACTAGTCCGTGAAAGTTATATGCTTGCTAATTATATAGTAGGAGTCAGCAGAACTGTGCTGTCACGGGGAATACTTTCAACACTTTTTGGATATCTCATCCATTTGATTCCTTGATGTTTTGTCTGCGGATGTCGACGATGTGAAATAAAAGGGGATGTTGTGAGTTCATGGAGTTTGTACATTGTGTTAGAAAAACGCCTGGGCCGCTAGCCTAAGCCATGCTTAATCATGGTGGAAACTGCAGCATAACCATAATGAGCATCTATGAAGCATCCTCAATAAAAGCTATGCATATGGTAAATAAAAAGATTGCTGAGATGCTCATTATCTTCTTGCCTTGTCACTTTGGTTATGGGAAAGCTCCTGTACCATGTCCAAGGGGTACCCCATTGGCTGTTCTCGATGATATGCATGTATTTACAATGACAAGAACTTTCAGGTGACCAAAGTTGAGTAGCATGGGGAGCGACCCTCGTACTCAAGGTACTTGGGATTTCTAGTCTATGGTCTGTCAAGCATATGATTCAGAGTGGACCTCACTTTCACCCTAACCACATGAAGATGCCTATGATAGGGGAAATGAGAGCTCAAAGCTAATGAGTAACTTCCTTTCAGCATTAGGAAGCCTTTCAAACCTTCACAAAAACGTTTTCACAAACTTGTTGAGTCACCACTTATTCTATGAGCACCTTCTTGAGAGCATAGTTGTCATTCTTGTGGTTTTTCCAAAACTTGGTTAATTATGTCATGACTTTGATGCTTGTATCTCTGATATCTTTATCTCTAGTCTTCATGTGAACTTCAGAGGTGCATTGGCATTTATATTGTGCTCTTCAATCAAAGGCAAGCGAGATACCACTCTATCATACCTTATTATGAGCATTGCAATGTTGCTTATGTTTACGTTTCATGCTACTTATTATTCTTGAGTTGGTTTCTCTTCATAGCTTGCAATGACTATTGAGTAGACTTAGCTGCATACTCCTTATTATGAATTGTCTAAGAATCTACTCCTGTGCTGAGAATATTTACATCATATGAAGCAAAGTGTTCGTGAAAGTTCTTTTATCGCACTCAGTTTTCAACTAAATTCCTTGAGGACAAGAAATAAGCTAAGCTTGGGGGAGTTGATACGTCCAAAACGTATCTACTTTATCAAACACTTTGCTATTGTTTTTCCTCTATACTTGTGTGATTTGGATACAACTAACACGGACTGACGCTGTTTTTAGCAGAATTACCTTGGTGTCTTGTTTTTGTGCAGAAAATCAACTATCAGGAAAAATCCCGGAAAATATGCCAAAAACTATTTTTCACCAGGAGATCCATGGAGCCAGAAGGGGAGACAGAGAGGAGGCCTGGGGGGCCAAGACCAACCCAGGCGCGGGTCCACCTGACCCCGCGCCCGGAGGGGGTGAGGCCACCGTATGCAGCTCCTCGGCCTCCCTCAGCGCCTATAAGTTGCCTTTCGACCTAAAAACTAAGGGGGGTTGATAGTTTTCCATAAAGAGTTCCACTCTGCCGCCGCCACCAGAAACCAATATTCGGATCCAGAAACTCCATTCTGGCACCCTGCCGGGACGGGGAATTTGGAGAGGATCATCGCCATAGTCATCACCAACGTATCTCCATCAACCACCGATGTTTCCCTCATCCATGAGTGAGTAATCCCCCGCTGTACGCTTGGGTATGGTAGGGATTGGATGAGTTCTATCATGTAATCGAATAAGATCTATTAGGGCATAGTGCCTAGTATGTCTATTAGTGCTATTTGACTTTGTTGCAACTTGTTGTGCTTAATGCTTGTCACTAGGGCCCGAGTGCCATCATCTCAGATCTGAACATATTATTGAATCATTATGATAGTATTGTTTGTGATCTTATCTACAAGTTGTGTACACATACCATTGTCCGGATCCAAAGGCCCCAAAGTGACAATAATTGGGACAACCGGAGGGGATGGCTGTGGTGTGAGCATCACATGTGTTCACAGAGTGTTAATGCTTTGCTCCGGTGCTCTATTAAAAGGAGCACCTTAATTGCCAGTAGATTCCTAGAGGCCCCGCTGCCACGGGATGGTTGGACAGAAGATCTTGTGCAAGTTCTCATTGCGAGCACGTATGACTATATTTGGAGCACATGCCTAGGATTTTTTAGAACTTGGATTCTTGTTATTATTTATCTGCAATGCCTAGTTCTTGAAGTTGCATGTTTAGACTCATCCATGCAACGCCCGTCCATCCATCCCTATGTAACATCTCAAAAATCATGATTTATAAAGTTTGCACATCATTCATGCATCATCATGCATTTTAAATTAATTACAAACAAGATTGCAAAACAGAAGCCAATTGTTTGTCTATTATGTTATGAAAGAAAGGAAAAATCTTCAATTCCATTTTAAATCATGAGAAAACTTTGTTTCAACTAGAAAGGTTTGAATGTTGATTTCAAGCTTGTTCAAAGTTTCAAAACAAGAATCAAAATTTAAAACCATTTATATGCCTAATATAAATATTTAAATAAGGCATAGTTTTAGTTCTATTTTCAATGGAAAAAGCATTGTGATCAAACATCAATGTTTTATACTCAAATATATGCTTGAATTATTTTACAAAAATCCAGAAGAAGTTTGAATTCAAACTCATTTGAATAGCATTTGAAAATGATTTCAAAAAATCAAATCAGAAATGGAAAAGGAATAGGAAAATCAGAAAAGGCCGGCGCCACCGTTTCGGCCCAGCAGCAGAATCAGCCCGCGAAGCTCACCCGGCCACCTCCCCCTCTCCACTCTTTCTCATGTACAAACAAACCCCCACCCCGCTGACAACCAGACCCCACTGCCACCTCAGCCCTTCGTCCTTAATCAACGCGATGTGACCAGCTCTGCCGCTGCCGTTTCCCCTTTGATTTCGCGATTTAATTCCGAGTAACTGTGGGCGTAATTCTCGTCCCCAAGCCTGCTAATTAAACCCCACAGCCTCTGCTCCCTTTCCCCCCACTCAATCGCATTTGTGCGCCACCAGGCTGCTCGGTTTCCTCCTCGCACCGTCATTGTCCCGACAAGCTCCAGCGACCGATTGCGGTAAGCATCGTGCGCGCCTTGCTCTTTGGCTCATGCAACTTTGTTCACCATCTGGCCGAGGAGTTCAAGGGAACTCGTTTTGGTACTCGTCCCATTGAGCTCACTAGTGTGCTCAACCTTCCACTTCCTAGCGCCACGACACTTCATCTCACCAAGTTTGAAAGGAAGGACCTATGGGGCCTCAGAGTCACACAACCGGGACTCTAGGCAGAGCCACCCGTGGAGGCTATCACTTTCAAGCCGATGCATGAAAACAAGGAGAGATGCTTAGATATAGTCATGCAGGAGTTACTTGGATGCCTGGTAGGGAGACACTCCACCGAGCTTAGAGGTCTCTACTTTCACCCCTTCGGGAGACGCAACGAGGAGGGTGAGGCTATAGAGTACGATGATGATACTAGAGAGACGATGGAGTCGATTCGTCTGTACCTTCAGGACCTAGAGGGTCTTATTAGACACCTTGATACTGATAGGACCAACGTCATGCTTAGCAATGACGAGCTCCGGGTCCATCTACGAGAGAAGGACAAGCTCTTCGCGGAGCAAGACGAGATTGTTAAGGAAATGGAGGCCAGATTTGAAAGCCAGGACAAGAAGTTCAAGAGCCAGGAGAAAAGAGTCCAAGATAGGAACAAGAAGATCCGGGAGATGAAGGAAGATCTAGAGGCCAAGGATTTCGAGCTTGAGCACCAGCAGGGAGTGATCGAGAGGCTTCGCTCACAGAAGAGGGCTCTTAGGGCCAATATTGAGGCCTTGACTACTAGTGTTGATGAGTACAAGACCGCCATGGAGAATGCAGGTCTTACCCTTGTTGATGTGGAGATTGATGCGGAGGAGTAGTGTAGACTACTCGATTATCTTTCATTTACCGTACTTTGATTATTGAGTCGCAATGACCATCCAACATGTGGATGGCTTGCTATGGTGTGTTTGCATTTTCAAAACTTGTTGTTTATGTCGTTCAAACTCTATGTTATTTTGATGCTTGGTTATTGTGATTGCTCTATGTGTTGTATTGTGCATGTTAAGCATCTATGGGTATCTCATTCTTATGCTTATTAAAACCACAGATTCCTCCCCGACGTGCCAATCCCAAACAAAACAACAACAACAACAACAACAACATCACTCTCGAGATGCAACAGTTGATGATGACACAACTTCAACTGATGCAGATGATGACAACATTCATATAGAACCAGAATAAGAATAACAACAACAACAACAACAACAACAACAACAACAACAACAACAACAACAACAACAACAACAACAACAACAATAACAACAACAACCTGAATAATCTGCCAGGATTTGACGTGCTCACCAGATTTGTAAGACTAAGGCCTGCAAAGTTCTCAGGAATCACTGATCCAATGGTAGCCAATGATTGGTTACGTTTGGTGAACAAGGACTTAGTGACTGTTGGCTGCACCGATGAAGAAAATTTCAGGTTCGCAGCACATCTGCTTGAAGGGCCAGCAGCAACATGGTGGGACAACTTTCAGATCACTACTCCCATTGAGGATGTGACTTGGGCTATCTTTGAGGATGGATTCCGTACAACTCACATCTCATCCGGAGTGATAAATTTGAAGAAAAATGAGTTCCACAATCTGAAACAGCGTCACCGCCGTGTGGCCGAGTACATTGAGGAATTCAACAATCTGGCGCGTTATGCACCGGATGAAGTTGATACAGATGCCAAGAGGAAGGAAAAGTTCCTCGAAGGACTGAATGATGAGTTGAACCTGCAGTTGTATATTGTCCATGTTCCAACCTATCAATCACTTTGTGACAAGGCTACCATCTTGGAAAACAAGATGAAACAGGTTGAGAGCAGAAAGAGGAAGCATAGCTTTGATAAGCACATCTCCGGATCATCTCACAAGCATTCCCATCATGATGATAGTGGGATTTTTGGATCCCACAAACATGGAAAGTACAACAACCACCACAGCCACAACCGTCATCATGACAACAAGCATCAACGCATCCATGATAATGAAAAGTATAAGAACCACAAGAGTGGACACAAGAGCCACCACAGTGGAGGTGGAAGTGGAACTGGAAGTCAGCCTGTATAGAATGATCTTAGTCAGGTTGAATGCTTAAAGTGTAAGAAGATGGGACACTATGCTAATGATTGCACAGAAAAGAAAGTTGATGGTCCCAACAAGCCCATTCCCTTCCAAAAGGGACAAGTGAACCACATCAATGTGGAAGAAATATATGAAGAATATGATGTTGTGGCTGGTAAGTTCAAACTCAATTCTATTCCAGCACTTGTTCTTTTTGATACTGGCGCATCGCATTCATTCATATCAAGAGCATTTGTTGATAGAAATGTACTTCAAGTTGAAACTATTGGGTGTGCTATAAAAGTAAGTTCTCCTGGTGGAGAAATGATAGTGAACTCGGGATGTCATGATCTAGTGATAGAATTTGGGAGGTATAAGTTTCCCATTAATTTGATAATCCTAGATTCCCAAGGATTGTATGTCATTTTGGGAATATATTGGATGACTAAGTACGAGGGAGTACTAGATTGTGCCAATTGTACTGTCGTACTCACAACCTCGGATAAGAAACAGATTAGATTCATGTCTAACTTTTAATCAAAAGGGAGTAAGCTAAATTCTCTTAAGGGGGTTAGCATAGACAGTGTGCTAATTGTGAGAGAATATTCGGATGTGTTTCCGGAGGAATTACCTGGAATGCCACCAGATAGAGATGTAGAGTTTCTGATTGACTTGCTGCCAGGAGAACAGTTACAGAAAGGATTTATTCAACCAAGTTCTTCATCTTGGGGAGCACCAATCTTGTTTGTGGAAAAGAAAGATAGAAGTCAAAGGTTATGCATAGATTACCGTTCACTCAATGAGGTAACTATCAAGAACATGTATCCTTTGCCCAGAATCAATGATTTGTTTGACCAGATTGAAGGAGCATGTGTGTTCTCAAAGATTGATCTTCGATCAAGCTACTTTCAGCTAAAGATAAGGGAATGAGACATACCTAAGACAGCTTTCACCACTAGGTATGGATTGTATGAGTACACCATGATGCCATTTGGTTTGACAAATTCACCAGCCTACTTCATGAATATGATGAACAAGGTGTTCATGGAATTTCTTGACAAATTCGTTTTTGTTTCCATCGATGACATTTTGATCTATTCCAAAAGCAATGAAGAGCATGAAGAACATTTGCGATTGATACTTGAGAAGCTTAGGGAACATAAGCTATATGCCAAATTCAGCAAGTGTGAATTCTGGCTAAATGAAGTTGGATTTCTTGGACATATTGTGTCAGGAGATGGTGTAGCAGTTGATCCCGCAAAAGTGTCAGCTGTAACTGAGTGGGAATCTCCTAAGTCAGTGAAAGAAGTTCGTAGTTTCCTTGGCTTAGCAGGATAATATAGAAGATTCATTGAGAATTTCTCAAAGGTAGCTAAGCCAATGACAGAGTTACTTAAGAAAGACAAGAAATTTGATTGGACTGAAGGATGTGAACTCAGTTTCCAAGAGTTGAAGAAGAGACTAGTGACAACACCAGTCTTATGTCTGCCAGATTTGGAGAAGTATTTCCATGTGTATTGTGATACATCTCAGCAAGGATTAGGTGCAGTTTTGATGCAAGAAGGGAAAGTTGTGGCTTATGCCTCGATACAACTCAAAACTCATGAAGTGAATTATCCTACTCATGATTTAGAGTTAGCCTCTGTTGTCCATGCACACAAAACATGGAGACATTATCTTTTGGGAAAGCGTTGCGAAGTGTTCACATAACACAAAAGCTTGAAGTATATCTTCACCCAGAAAGAAATCAACATGAGACAAAGAAGATGGCTAGAACTCATCAAGGACTATGACTTGAGTTTGCAATACCACCCCGGTAAAGCAAATGTTGTAGCTGATGCATTAAGCCGTAAGTTTTATGTGAATGGCCTTACTAAGGGAGAATTTCCAGATGATCTGTGTGCCCAATTCAAAGATCTCGGATTGGAGATAGTTCCTGAAGGACATCTCATGTCATTGGATGTTCAACCCAACTTGTTGGACAAAATCAAGGAAGCCCAAAAGATAGACAAGGAAAGTGAAGAGATTAAGGAAAAGATTGGCAAGGGAAAAGCCAAAGGATTCCATGAAGACGAACATGGTACTTTATGGTATGGAAAACGTATCTGCATTCCGCAAGATCCGGAGCTTCGGAAACTGATTTTACAAGAAGCACACAACTCACCATATTCCATTCATCCGGGTAACACCAAAATGTACATGTCACATCCCAAAATTTTGCAAATTTTGAAATGTGAAAAAGAAATAAACAAAATAAATAAAGAATGAAATTTATGGGGACAAGAAACTTTTTACTTCTAATTGGAAACATTAAAACCTTTTAAACTTTTAAAAAAGTTTCCCCCCAAAAAAAGTACTCCTTAAAATAAAAATAGCATTTAACAAAAACCCTAAGATCAAAGCATCAAGATTATCCATATAACTCCTCTACTTCAAAATTTTAATTGTAAGGTTCCCCTTCAAAATCTTTTTCACAAACTTCCTGTATTTGAAAATCTATTTTTAATCTTGAGGAATGTTCTCAACCAAAAACCATCTATACATCTCAACTACTTCATTTATATTTTTCAAACAACCTTTGTTTTGTTTTGAACCAAAAATAAAAGCAAAGAGTCTCGTTTTAAAATAAGCACCATAGCTTATGTGAGCTATTTTAAGATTTTATAAAATTATCCTCTCATATTTTCAAACTTTCATTCATGGTTATCCATGTAAAGTGGAACTAAATCGAATCAAGTTCAAATAAGAAAAGAATCCAAGTCATTCCAAATATATTGCCCTGCAACTAGGCCAATATCGCACACACGCAATCGTACAATAATTGACAAATTAATAATTGAGAAAAATAAATATTTCCAAATATATAAAATTCATGTCCTAAAATATTGCCCATGAATTTACGAACTCGCAGAAATTTGAATCAACAAATTCGGAGCTCTAAATCAAAAGTTATAAAAGAATTAAGAAATAGAAAAAAATTATAAAACAAAAAAAAGGCCGCCCAGGCCGGCCAAAATGGGCCGGCCCAACCAGGCCGATCGGCCATGAGGGCACCATGTACGTACACGAGCACACGAACCAGGGAGTACTTGGTCTTCATATTTGTATCTAATGCTCCTAAATGACTCTCAATTGCCCTCCTAAGTTGCACTAAATGCCCCCTAATTCCTCTCCCTCTTTAATCTCCTTTAATCCATCCCCCTCCCTCATCCTATATAAACCCCACTCCATGAAAGTTTACAAATTTTCAACTAATCTTAGCCCATTTTCGTTCAAAATTCTCTCCAATCTTCTCCACCAAAATAGACCTTCAAGACGACCTCGGATCGCGGCGGCTTGAATACGGAAGTTGTTCCCCTCGTCAAGACGGTTCCATTTCCGCTGGTTTCACCTTGTTTCGTTCATCGAGCAGAGAGAAAAACACGGTCAAAGATTCAGATCTTAGAAGGTATAATCCATTTTACGCCCACCTCGTTGCTCCAAACACAATTTCCTTTAAATAGTAGATAAATCTAGTCGTTATCTACAACTTTCATGTAGAAAGTTTTTCCATCCGAGCAACTTTTTCTGTAGTCAAATCTGACATCATCATGACATCAGCGTAGTCAACAGTCAACTTAGTCAGATTAGTCAAAGTCAATTTTAGTCAATTCCCGAGTTTGACTTATCCAGATTTTAGTACGAACTCGTATAATTCATAAAAAAAGATTTATAAGTCCAAAAATTATAAATTTGATATCCCTGAAAAGCTGAGATTCTGTAAAATCCATTTCTGCAATAATATTACTTATTCTCTGTACAAAATTTGATTTATAAATTAAATGGTTTAATTGGTCATTTTCACCATAAAAATGATATCTTTAGTTCTGTATATCCAAATTTAGCAAATAATATGTCTATGGATTCAAAAAAACGAGTAGAACAGAGTAGAGCCATAATTCGGTATTTTTGAGTCTGTTAAAATCACGTTTTATACAGAACCATTTGTGGAGTATTTTGAGTATAAAAATTGTTGTGTAAATTATTTTTAAGTGAATCCTTTTGCAAATGGTTGTATATTGAACCCTCTGTACAGTAAGAGAAAAATATAATTTTATTATATTATAATAATACCATGGAAATTATTTAGTGAGAACGTACTTTCCAAGTGTTAGAAAATATTGCTAATTGCTACAATTGCACAAATTGTTGCATTTGTAATCTTGAAAATATAAAATGTTCAGAAATCACTTAGTAATGTTCAGAACCTTGTTATAAAAATTTGTACAATAAAAATTTCCATCTTGCATGTTTGCATACTTTGCATGATTTTTGTGTTTCCATTAGTGTTGATCTTGTGTATGTTTTGTCTTGGTTGTTTTGCTTGATAGATTGTGTTGATTGTCAAGTGTGTTATTGCGAAGAGTGTACCAACACCACAAACTACTAAGGCAAGTGACACTATTATCCATGTCCTACTATTTTCATTACACTTATTGGATTTTTGTAGTATGCATGATAAGACTACTATATTTCTATTTTATGCTAGGTCCTATTAGGAAATCCATCTTCCTTAGTGAAAACATCATAGTTGTAGTATGATTAGCCCTGCTATATACTTGGGGTGGAATACCATATCGGGATTTCATGAGTGTTGGAAAAATATATGTTTTATATAATAAAACAAGTACTCAATGAACCACCTGAGTGGAAAGAGGATACTCACTTTGGACAAGGTGGCAACAAAGGGAACCATGTTTATATGGCTATCTTTTGTATGTGCACTAGAAGAAAACCACCCAGGGACTTAGAGATTGAACATGTTTCTCGTATAGTGGCTTCCGTGTACAGCCACATGCTAAATGGGCTCTGGATTAGTCAACTACATAGTGGAAGACCCTTGCATTGGCATCTTTAGGTTAACTAGAATTATGTATTGGAAATATATCCTTACATTGGTGCCTGGTAGACAAGCTAGCATTGTGTATTGGGAGGACTTCTATGGAAAGACTTTGTCACATTCTCGATCTGCTGGTACTCCATTTGGTGTGTACTTATCCAACGGCCACTGGTGGAATCAAGACGAGATTGTGTCATGTGGGTAAAGTGTACAACTTCTGCAGAAGATCAAATTCTAAGTACTTAGCCGTGTCCCCGGTTACGGACAACTCTGAGCAACTAAGGCCTGAAGCTATGGAAGATCTCGACATTCCAATTTCTCAAAGTAAAACTTGATGGTGTCAACAAGGGATTAGAAGCACTTGGAGTTTTCCAAGGAGTTCAGAAAGATTGTCAAAAGATCAAAACTATTTTGAAAAGATAGGATAAAACTATATAGCTTTCTGCAAATAAACCTAAACCCTACTTATCCAAATATGCATATATTGATAGGTTCCACTTATTTCTACATAGTAGTGAAACTTGCCAATACAATTCAAATGTATTGACCCTTGTGGCTGCAACTTATTATGTTGCAGGTTTGTTTCATGTTAGTGAAGTGGGTTGAATAGGATTACAAGTCTACAACCAACATGATTGCATGTGGCACTTTGAAGATGAAGGACTCCATGCTATATAGTTATTCTGCTGCATTGTAATCAGATAGCCAAATGAGATATGTAAGATGTAATGAATTATTTTATTCCTAGTTATAAAGTTGTATTATGACCTTTGTTTCTTGATATTACATTTTAACTGTGGATGCTAGCTATTGATCCAGGGACTAGCATTGTAAACACAGGGATCTCTACCTTATTGAAGGTTGGGACCTCTACAGTACATGGATGTGAAGGAAAGATTTTGGTGGAATAATCTCAAGAAGTACATCGCCGAACATATTTCTTTGTGCGATGTATGTAGTAGAGTGAAAGCGGAACATCAGAAACCAGCAGGATTTTTACAACCACTACCTATTCCTGATTGGAAGTGGGATAAGATTGGCATGGATTTCATCACCGTACTGCCAAGGACTAGATCGGGATATGATTCCATTTGGGTCGTAGTAGATCTCCTAACTAAAGTGGTTCGTTTCATACCCGTGAAGACAACCTATACAAGTGCCAAGTTAGCCAAGATTTATATGAATAGGATTGTGTGTCTGCATGGAGTACCCAAGAGTATTGTGTCTGATAGAGGAACTCCATTCACTTCCCTTTTTTGGTGGCAACTGCATGAGTCATTGGGAACAAGATTGGAATTAAGAACTTCTTTTCATCCCTAGACTGATGGACAGACAGAAAGTACCAACCAGATTTTAGAGGATATGTTGAGGGCATGTGCCCTAGATTATGGAGCTAGTTGGGATAAAAGTCTGCCTTACCAAGAATTCTCTTACAACAACAGTTGTCAAGCCAGTATTGACATGGCACAGTTTGAATTTCTCTATGGGATATAGTGTACTACACCATTGCTATGGAATGGTGTTGGAGAAAGAAACTTGTTCGGGCTAGAACTAATCAAGGAAGCTGAAGAGAAAGTCAAGTTGGTAAAGGACAGATTAAAGATTTCACAGTCTCGACAAAAGAGCTACGCAGATCCAAAGCGTAGAGAAGTCACCTATGAGGTGGGTGATAGAGCTTATCTTAGAGTATCACCACTTCGTGGAGTAAAGAGGTTTGGAGTCAAAGGAAAATTGGCACCAAGATATGTTGGACCATTCAAGATTCTGAGCCGTAAAGGAGAAGTATCATATGATATTGAATTGCCTGAATCATTGTCTGCCATTCACAATGGATTTCACGTGAGTCAGCTGAAGAAATGCCATCCGGAGATAGAAGAGACTTCTTTGAAGGATAATATACCTTTGGAAGAGGTCCAGTTGGAATGGGACCTCACCTATGAGGAAAAACCTATCAAGATTCTTGAGATTGCAGAAAGGCTTACTCAGACTAAGACCATTAAGTTTTGCAAAGTTCATTGGAACCACCATTCCGAAGAGGAAGCAACTTGGGAAAGAAAGATGATCTTTGGAAAGATCACCCTCACCTATTTGCTAGCCAATCCGAATCTCGAGGGCGAGATTCACCTTAAGGGGGTTAGATTTGTAACATCCCAAAAATCATGATTTATAAAGTTTGCACATCATTCATGCATCATCATGCATTTTAAATTAATTTCAAACAAGATTGCAAAATAGAAGCCAATTGTTTGTCTATGGGAGAAAGTGTACCACCCCATTGCTATGGAATGGTGTAGGAGAGAGGAGTTTGTTCGGACCAAAACTAATCAATGAGGCTGAAGAGAAAGTCAAGCTAGTTAAGGACAGATTGAAGATAGCACAGTCCCGACAAAAGAGCTACGCAGATCCTAAGCGTAGAGAAGTCACCTATGAAGTGGGTGACAGAGCTTATCTTAGAGTGTCACCACTTCGTGGAGTGAAGAGATTTTGAGTCAAAGAAAAATTGGCCCCAAGATATGTTGGACCATTCAAGATTCTGAGTCGTAAAGGAGAAGTAGCTTATGAGATTGAATTGCCAGAATTGTTGTCTGCCGTTCACAATGTGTTTCATGTGAGTTATCTTAAGAAATGCCATCCAGAAATGGAAGATACTTCTTTGAAGGATACTATACCATTGGAGGAAGTTCAATTGGAAAGTGATCTCACTTATGAGGAAAAACCTATCAAGATTATTGAGACTGCAGAAAGAGTTACTCAGACTAAGACTATCAAATTCTGCAAAGTTCAATGGAACCATCATTCTGAAGAAGAAGCCACATGGGAAAGAGAAGATGATCTTCGGAAAGACCACCCTCACCTATTTGCTAGCCAACCCGAATCTCGAGGGCGAGATTCACCTTAAGGGGGTTAGATTTGTCACATCCCTAAAATCATGTTTTCAAAGATTGCATATCATCCATGCATTGATATCATTTAGGGATCAAATATCAAACTTGTTTCAAAAAAACAGAAGCACTAAGTGCTATTATTTTATGTGAGCATGCATTGATCTAAATGCCACTCTCAAGTGAGGGAATATATTTTTAAACCAAGATTAGTTTGCTCTTAAGATGATTTGGTTGTGTGTCAAGGCTTGGATAAAAATTTACCAAGACAAATATGGTGTTAAAACATTTTCAAAACCTATTCAAATCTTGAACTATGGCACTGTTTATTTGTTTACTCAAAGAGACCAAGCAAGTACAGAGAGACAACATGATTTTATGCACAAAGTATGAAGGTTACACTTTACAAAAATCAAGAAAAGATTTGAATTCAATTGCTTTTGAATTTACTTGAAAATGATTCCTGAAAATCAACTCAGAAAAAGAAAAATAAATAGAAAACCTAACTGGGCCTGGCGCCAGCATTCCAGCCCATCAAGCAAAATAGCCCACCCGGGTTCCCCCCTCTCTTCTCTATTTCTCACCGCGGGGCCGAGGCACTCCGCCGTTACCTCGCCGCAGTCACTGCCCGCGTTATTGCCATTGATGCAGCGCATAATCGCCGCCCCCTCCTGGCTATTTAACCCCCTCTGCACCGCGAGCATTTCCCCTCACCTAGCACCACCACTCCGCCACCAGGCTGCGCGCTATCGAGCTCAGAACCCCGCAGCACCGACGACCTCCGGCGACCGATTCCGGTGAGCACCGTCCGCCCCCATGTCTCTGTTTCATGCGAGCATGATCAAAATGTCCTTGCGCATCATCTCATGCCTCCCTTTTTCTCTGTATCGCCCCAGAACGTCGTCACCGTCCACCTCTGGAAGCAGCCGAAGCTCAGCACAACTCCGGCGACCCCTCGATGGAAGGTTTAACCTCTTGGGTGGCCCGATCTTCACGGATCTCGTGGTCAAATCGATGGGAAAGCAAGGGGAAAGGGAGAAGGTAGCGGAATCGAACACACACCTCGCGAAGAACACGATGAACACACGCAAAACTCACACGATACAAGGCCGATTGCTCCCCAACGGCGGCCACCGGTCCGATAGAATCCTCGCAAGGAAAGATCGATCAACGTGCTCCCTCAAATCCACATTGGAGAGGGAAGAACACCTTGGGGAGGGTCTTGACAACTTGGAGACAAGACATCGAACTCCAAGGCCTTGTTCAACAATGGATGCGTGATGCAAAGTCCAATCGAGGTTGGTGACGATAGTCGGTCCCCTTGGTAAAGGGGATGAGGCAAAACTAGAGATTCCACAATGGGGGTTGTCTTTAGTCTATCATCTATGCCTAAGGGATACATGAGGGGTGGGGGCTCTATTTATAGGCCAGCCACATAAACAGGGGTAGTTTAGGGATAAAACTAGGGGTTGGACGAACTAGAGGGGTACATGGGCCGAAGGTCCAACAAGTGCGCGCAGGCACTAATATAAGCGGTAGTACCGGACTTGGGACCGGTAGTACCGCTTGGTCCGGTAGTGCCGCTCCGGGACCGTTAGTACCGCTTGCGGTCCTGGGGCTTCTGTTGGCGTCGTCTGTAGGGAGCGGTAGTAGGGGCGGTAGTACCGCCGGCCGGTAGTACTGGTCGCTAGATCCGGTAGTACCGCTGGAGACAGAGAGCATTTGGCGATCTGTCTTCTTCCGCCTCCTCTTCCAAGCCTCCGTCTTGTCGGGCTTGATGCTCCGGGCTTCCTCCCTTGCCTCCGTACTTGTCAATGTGAACCTATCATGCATATCTGACGGAGTATGAAGTAGCATACCATTCAATAGGGTAGGAAGTGGGCTCGCATAGAGGAACGGATTCACCTTTGGAGTCCATGACGACTTGGCGTAAGTTGGAGACCTAGATGTAGTAACGACCGTAGGTTAGGCTGCATCATCTCCCCCCCCCCCCTTCCAAAAGAGTCGTCCTCGACTCTCCATGTTCATCACGAAGTAGAAGAGGTCGAAGGACATCCTTGATCCTGGGGTTCACCATATAGTCGTCCTCGGGAAGATTGACTTGACAACACTTCAATGTTCCTTCACGTTCCATGAAGCCTACAAAGCTCACGACAAAAGCGAAGCAACACTCAACGCGTAGCCAATTCATGAAGATTATAGCATGAGTCCTCAAGTAGAAAGAAGTCACCTTAGCTTGTAGAGATCGCTCGATGAAGGGTAGCCATAGGTAACTCTCTTCGGTTCTTCTTGTCAACACGTAGTTGGTAGAGGTTGACATGTATGCATTTGTACCTTCATACAACAAAGACCAAGCAACATATGTTTGTGTGTGATAGAGGAGCATGTCATTTGTGGCATGTCCATTCTTGTTCACAACACGATTAGCACAACTCAAGTATAGCAAATGGGATGCATATGCATGGTCAATGTGCATGGAAATCGTTTGAACATCATCCAAATGTGGAAACTCAAAAACTCCATATAATGTCTTAGGGTCGCACTCAAAGCAATCGAATAGAAATTTGATCAACATCTTTGATGCAAAGTTAGGAGAATTTGGCAAAAACACAAAAGGAAGAATATCCAAAACAACATCATTATGTGTGCCAACCAACCATTGGAAAGAGAAATTGTTCGACATGTTGGATGTCACACACAAATCATCGATAGCAAATATCATAGGAATATGAGTATCCCAAGCGGAAGCCAAAGTAACATGTTTGCAAACAAGCCAAATGAAAGAGCAAGTGGTCCTTAAGTTTGTTGCAACAACAAGACGATATTCTTGGAAGCTCTCATGACAATACATGATTTTAATGGAATTGTGGTTGCACACAAAACATTGGAGAGAGAAATTGTTCAACAATTTTATTACAACACACAAAACATCATTATCTAAAAGCGAAGAAACATGAATGTCACAAGGGGAGATAATACCATTAACATGCTTGCAAGCAAACCATAGGAAAGAACAATTTGTCAACATGAAAGATGCAAAGCATGCAAAAGGTATCAGAGATGGGTTCGATCTTGAACTCACTTGTGGGATGCTCTCTAGAGCTCTTTTTGTCAACTCGTGCTCAACCGAGGTTGACATTCTCGTGCGGATACCTACACACATCATATGTAAAAGGAAGAACGTGTGTGCATGGTAGAGATACACATCAACCATCATGATGTATCTCTTCTTGTGCACATCACCATTAATTTCAATCAATTATGAAATAGATGCATGGTGAGTATGCAAGTGGGGAACATGCTTATCATGGCAATCATCAAAATCTCCAAAAATTGAGAAAGCTATGGGGGCCATCTCATTAGAACGCATATGATCAATATTGTTTCAAGCAAAACAAGTGAAATAGCAAGCATTCATCTTATCGCAAGCAACGGGAGAAATTGAATGACTAGCATGACAAGACAAGTCCGAAGAAATTGGAGGATACACACAAGATGCATAGCATGGCATGTTTATGGCAATGATATCGCAATCAAACAATTTCACATGATCAATATTATGCAAAGGCAAAGCATCACATGGGAAAGTGGATGAAGCATATGTAATGTCACAAGTATCATCCATAGCATGCATATCCTCACAATTCATCATGTCCACTAGTGGGATCATGGCCTCATCAACACCCTTATTGTTACCTTGTTCATACCTCTCATATGAAGTGGGTGTTGTGGAAGTAGTGGCCTCCTTGTGGACGACTTCATCTTGATGTATCCATGGCATAGCATCATCTTCATCCACCATGTACATCTTCTCCATTCGAGGCATCATTGCTTCATGGCTTCGGACGTCTTCAATCATGGAACCTAGCACAACATAAGAGAACACACTAGAGGTAGAGGGTAAGTCGTTAGAAATCGAAATGGCCTCACTTGACCTATCAACTACCACTCTCAACTCACTAGGAGTATCGCTCATGCCCTCCAAGTGGAAGCACTCAATCTCACATAAGGTGGAGTCACTCATCTCACTCTTGTTCCCACTCAAGTGGGTTAAGTGGCTCTCATAGTAACATGGGATTGGTACCACATCATCACTCAAGCATATGGGGATAGGCTCAGTTTCCTCAACTCCATGCGCCTCCTTTGGTGAAGGGAAAATCCCATGCTCACCATTCTTGACCTTGTCGCCTCCAAGGTTTGATGCCATAAGATGGGCATCATTGCTCGCCTCCATGGTCGAAGGGAAAATCCCATGCTCGACCGTCTTGTGGCCATCTTCTAGTAGTGGTGGAGGTAGGCTCATGCTATCCAAATTGGCGAAGTAGAGGTCTTCATGTTCCTTGTTCATGAGGTCTTCGAATGCAAGCGTAGTCATTGAAGCTTGATGGCGTGGACGAAGGCTTGCTCCTGGTGCCATTTTGGTGGTGGCACTAGTAGTTGAAGGTGCCTTGTGACGGTGTCGACGGAGGTCATTGGCGTGCCTTGCCGATGGTTGGTGTAGGTGGAGCACTTGGTCATCCACATGACGCTCGCGACGATGACCCTTGTACTTGGCACTCTTCTTTGTAAGTTTTTCTAATGAGCGCAAAGCATCATTAGTCTTGGCGACCATCCTCATGTTTTTGTCGAAGTCATTGTCCATGTCCTTCTTGAAGTTGTGGAGGTCGCTTTGGAACTCGTCCATTTGATGATGGACCTTGGCGCACTCGAGTTGGAGGCTCCGTCTTGGTCGGTGCGACGTGAGGAGCTTCGCGTTGTCGTTCTTGAAGTCTTCCATGCTTGGGGAGTCATTGTTGTTGTAGTACTCCATATCACCCAAGCATGTGGAGCCATTGTCGGTGTAGTGCTCCATCATGTTATCCATGCTTGTGGAGACATAGGCATGGTGGCTCATCGTAGATTCTTCATAGAAATAATCCTCGGTTCCGGAGTCCCTAGACATGATTCACAAGACCAAGTGGTGTATATGGAAGTGGTAGAGGGTGTTAGGGATACAACGTCAAACCTTACTTTACCTTGGAAGATCGTATCGTGCAAGTGGCCACACTTGAGAGCAATAAACCAAGCAAAGTGAAGTTCACGTGGAACACCAAAACCAACTACCAACAAAAAAACAAACACACACAAGTCCTATGGTGGATAGGTATGGAAAGTGGCATGTCAAGAACCAATCCGAAATCAAGATGTTGTAATGACAAGTAAAGAACCACAATGATCACAAAGCAAAACAAGTTAATCCACAAGATAGGAAATATGTACAAGGAAACACACACGGTGGGATAAATGGGACTTGTGCGACGGAGAAAGTGAGCTAAGAACCAAATGATTACCTAGCGAAGACTATAAGCTCGTGTCACACAAGTACAAGGAGAGACGCTAGTTCGATTGCACAAAATTGGTGGGCTACAACATATGCACAAAAGTACCACCTATATGATGTTCATCGAGCTTGCCCTTCCTATTCTATGAGGCACATGTGTATCTCTTTCTTTTTCTTTTTATTTTTCTTTTTCTATATATTTTTTTCTCTTTTTCTCTCTTTTTTTTCTTTTTCACTTGCCTCTTCCTTGTGCCAACAACTATACAAGATAACTATATAAGATAGCACTCACAATGTTTGCTCGGAATCTACAAGGTATCAAATGTGCATAGCCCAAGCAATCATAAGAGGAACTAGTCTCAATAGGTGTTTTTTGCTCGCAAAGATAGTGGGGTTCACAAAGGAATGCAAGTGGGGAGAAGTCGTGGAATGTTTATACCTTTCGTCGACGATCTTCACCCTTTATTGTTGGATTTCGCCTTGCTCACGGAATTTGGATGGAGTAGATAGCATGAACAACGTGGATGATGATGTAGTGCTCCTTCTACTCTTCGAAACGAGCTAAAGAACACCAAAATCCGAGTTCGAATGCAAAAGTTATGCTCAAAACGGTGAGAGGCTGAAATCTGGGAATCTGTTTTTTCTTTCTGTACTGGGCGGTAGTACCGGATTTTGGGAGCGGTAGTACCGGTGAGCGGTAGTACCGCTTGGTCCAGGGACGCCCAAATTTGACGCGTTTTCACGATTTGGGGGCGATTTGGGCAGAAAATCTTCAAAAAAAAACACCAAATCGACGGGGGAAATTAAGGAATTAGGCTATGGGAACGCAAAGGAAGGTAGATCAACAAGTTTAGCAAGTAATCCACGGATCAAAACCTACCAAAACGCACTCAAATCACATATCGATCCAAAACACGAATTGGGGCTATTTTTGGTGGAATTTTCGAATTTATGGGGAAAAGACCAAATCGATGAGAAATCCGTGGCAACCAAAAGCTGCTGATACCAGATGATGGAGGGGTTAACCTCTTGGGTGGCCCGATCTTCACGGATCTCGTGGTCAAATCGATGGGAAAGCGAGGGGAAAGGGAGAAGCTAGCGGAAGCAAACACACACCTCACAAAGAAAACGATGAACACACGCAAAACTCACACGATACAAGGCCGATTGCTCCCGAACGGCGGCCACCGGTCCGATAGAATCCTCGCAAGGAAAGATCGGTCAACGTGCTCCCTCAAATCCACATCGGAGAGGGAAGAACACCTTGGGGAGGGTCTTGACAACTTGGAGACAAGACATCGAACTCCAAGGCCTTGTTCAACGATGGATGCGTGATGCAAAGTCCAATCGAGGTTGGTGACGATAGTCGGTCCCCTTGGTAAAGGGGATGAGGCAAAACTAGAGATTCCACAATGGGGGTTGTCTTTAGTCTATCATCTATGCCTGGGGGATACATGAGGGGTGGGGGCTCTATTTATAGGCCAGCCACATAAACAGGGGTAGTTTAGGGATAAAACTAGGGGTTGGACGAACTAGAGGGGTACATGGGCCAAAGGTCCAACATGTGCGCGCAGGCACTGACATGAGCGGTAGTACCGGACTTGGGACCGGTAGTACCGCTTGGTCCGGTAGTGCCGCTCCGGGACCGGTAGTACCGCTTGCGGTCCTGGGGCTTCTGTTGGCGTCGTTTTTAGGGGGCGGTAGTACCGCCGGACGGTAGTACCGGTCGCCAGATCCGGTAGTACCGCTGGAGACAGAGAGCATTTGGCGATCTGTCTTCTTCCACCTCCTCTTCCAAGCCTCCGTCTTGTCGGGCTTGATGATCCGGGCTTCCTCCCTTGCCTCCGTACTTGTCAATGTGAACCTATCATGCATATGTGACGGAGTATGAAGTAGCATACCATTCAATAGGGTAGGAAGTGGGTTCGCATAGAGGAACGGATTCACCTTTGGAGTCCATGATGACTTGGCGTAAGTTGGAGACCTTGATGTAGTAACGACCGTAGGTCGGGCTGCATCACCCCTCCTGGTAGTTCCCGACCACCCCTTCCTCTCTTCTGGATACTCACTTGTTCGCCAGGCTTGTGCGCATCTAACAGTGTCTCTGGTTTGTCTTAGCGCGCACCAGAACCTCGCCCCCGACAACGCCAGAGCTTGCTCGACGACAGGCTCCACTCCGGCGAGCAATAGCAGCCAAATCCGAGCGCCCCTGTTCCTCCCTCGACCACCTTGAGCTTACCTACAGCCCCGCGAACACGGTAACCACCTCCACTCCTCCCCGCGCAATCTGAATCGCCGGCGACATCTCTGATAGAGCCGCGCCGCCGCATCGCCGCCGCTAGCGCCGCCCGTCTGTGGTCGTTTGATCCGTGGCCATAGGATCTAGATCCAGCGATTAGAAACAGACCTGTAACGAAGCAGTACGAACAGATCTGAGCCATGCAGATTAAGTTAGATCTAACGGCTCGCGTGTGTGATCCGGTGCAAAACGGTATCAACCAATCAGAAGGTGTCGCGTGGCCAGTCCTTTGTTTTAAAAACAGAATTTAGATCTATTAGATGTTTAAACTTGTAAAATTCATAACTTTTGAATCCCACGTCCAAATTTGACAAATTTTATACCATTAGAACCAGGAGAGAAAATCCTTTCCATTTATGCAATGTTTTTAATGTTTTGCCTCTGTAAAACTGGTTGTTTTTACAGAAACATTTGTAGGCATAATTTGTGTATAACAATTATTTGAAAAATGTTATGTTATTCAAATAAAGTTTATTTGGCTTATTTTGGACTTGTTTATGGTTCAGTACTGTGTACTTGTCTTGTTTGGTTTAGAAAATCATCACATGGCATTTGCATGCATTCATATATTTTTGTTTGTATATATATTTTGTATGTAATTTTGGTGCCATTATTTTACGTGTAGATTTTGGTGCAAATAATGATTGTGATTGTGAAGATTGTTGCTACTCCCCAAACTACCAAGGCAAGTGGTTCTTCATGATTTTATTCCTATGTTTTTCAACTATGCACTAGAAATATTTTGCTAGACTTGCATGAATTTTTCATCTATATGCTATGCTTGGGAAAACCTAGTAGATGTAGAATTGCTAGAAATTTCTAAGTTAAGATTCTTATGAATGCCATGCTTAGCCTAGCTAGTAGCAACCAAGGGTGGTTATATATTCATGCTATGAGAAAATATTTCTAAGTCTTTGGACTAATGTTTTTGCTTAATAAAACAACTAAGTGAATGAAACACCTGGGTGGAATGGAAAGAATGGTTTATGTTGAGTGGTTACACAAGGCCCATTTCTATGGATTACCTTGTGTATCTCACTTGTGGAAAGCCACCCAGGAACAAAGGGATTTGAGAGGCCAAATGTTAAGAAGCTTCTAGTGCAGCCACATGGCAATATGGGCTCTGCCTGGATCACATAGGTTGCAATAACTTAGCCATTTGGAAAGTTGGTGGTAGTGGGATGATAGGTTGGAACGCGTCCATTTGGTCTAAGGGAAGGCTTCTGAAAGGTCCTGTCTTGGTGAAAATCAAGTCTTGTGGGGAAAGTGCACAACCTCTGTAGATGGAAGAATCTAAGTACTTAGCCATGTCCCTGGTATTGGACAACTTGAGCATCAAGACATGGAAGCTATCAAGAATCTCCACATCCCAATTTCTAAGTTAAAACTTGTGGTTGAACAAGGGTGAAGGATCACCAATTTCTATTGGTGATTCCTTGGGAAAGTTTATCAAAGAAAACTTAGTGTTTTCAACTAATAGGCAAAAACCTATTTTGAGCAAATCAAGCCTAAGCTACACTTAGCCAAAATGCATATAGTATCTAGACTACTAATATTCTACTAAGGTATCACTTGCCAATACTATTCCAATGTATTGACCCACTGTGGCTGTAACGTGTGATGTTGCAGGTTATTCTGATGATGATTATGGGTTATGAGTCTACACTCAACATGCTTGCCTGTGGAACATGAAGATGAAGACTTATTTATCTTATTATATATTTGAACTCTTGTATTAGGCCTATGGCCATGGAGTTTGTAAGACTATGTTTGTTTCTGGAATGATATGTAATAATGACCTTTGTTTCTGTGTACTTCATCTTAAACTGTGGATGCTAGCATTGATCCAGGGACTAGCATTGCAATCACAGGGATCCTTAGCTTTATAAAGGGAGGGATCTTACAATTTTAAACCAATTATATGCCTAATATAAATATTTTAATAAGGCATGGTTCTAGTTCTATTTTCAATGGACCAAATCATTGTGATCAAACAGCAATGTTTTATACTCAAATATATGCTTGAATTATTTTACAAAAATCCAGAAGAAGTTTGAACTCAAATTCATTTGAATAGCATTTGAAATTAATTTCAGAAAATCAAATCAGAAATGGAAAAGGAATAGGAAAATCAGAAAAGGCCGGTGCCACCATTTCGGCCCAGCAGCAGAATCAGCCCACGAAGCCCACCCAGCCACCTCCCCCTCTCCACTCTTTCTCACGCGCAAACAAACCCCCACCCCATTTATAACCAGACCCCACTGCCACCTCAGCCCTTCGTCCTTAATCAACGCGCTGTGACCAGCTCCACTGCTGTCGTTTCCCCTTTGATTTCACGACTGAATTCCGAGTAACTGCGGGCATAATTCTCGTCCCCGAGCCTGCTACATAAACCCCACAGCCCCCAAGCTTCACTCCGGCGAGCGATTCCGTCCGTGTTCGTGCACCCCACCCTCGTCAATGACCACGTAATCCCCTAAGCCCCCTCCCCTGCCCTCTGGCCTCGCCGAAGCGCCGTCGCCAGACGCGTCACCGCCGCTCTGGCCATTTGCGCTGCCACTCGATGGTGAGAGCCTCATGGACCATTAGATCTAGATCTAGAGGTTAGGATTAGAAGTTAGCGCGAAGGGATATGGTCGGATCGGGACCGCTGGATCTCACTTAGATCCATCGGCTCACGAGTGTGATCCGCACGAACCGGTACGGGCCAATCAGACACGCCCATGTGTCTGGATTTTAATTTAAAATCCTTTTTTGAATCTATTAGTTATTCAAACTTGAAAATTCAATAACTTTTGTTCTGTTTATCCAAAAAATACAAATAATATACCATTGGAATCACAAAAATAAATCCTACACATCTGTAGGCTTGGTTTTGTGATTTTCTTCTGTTGAAATAGAAAATTATGCAGAGACATTTGTAGGTCTAATTTGGGTATAAAAGTTATTTGGAAACTGTTTTAAAGGCCAAATTAAGTTTAATTGATGTATAATTTTTTAGTTTATTGTTCAGTAATGTTTTACTGGTCTTGTTTAGTTTGTAAAAATCATCACATGGCATTTTTATGCATTCATATATTTTTTCTTGATTATTTGAAATATGAATTTGGTGCTATCATTTTATGTGTAGATTTTGGTGCTAGTGGTGACTGTGACTATGAGGATTGTTGTTACTCCCCCAACTACCAAGGGAAGTGGTGATTCATGTTTTTGTACCAATATTTTTACTATGCATTAGTGGTATTTTTGTATAGGGCTTGCATGACAATTTTTGCTAAGTATCTATATGCTATGCTTGGGAAATCCTAGTAGTTGTAGAATTGTCTGAATTTTCTCTAAGTTAAGATACATTCTATTGCCATGCTTAGCCTAACTAGTAGCAACCAAGGGTGGATTATATATATGCTATGGAAAAATATTGCTAAGTCTTTGACTTGTGTTTTGCATAATAAAACAACTAAGTGAATGAAACACCTGGGTGGAGTGGTATGTTTGGGTTATGTTGAGTGGTTACACAAGGCCCATATCTATGGTCTACCTTGTGTATCACACTTGTGGAAAGCCACCCAGGAACAAAGGTATTTGAGATACTTAGTGTTTAGAAGCTTCTAGTGCAACCACATGGCATATGGGCTCTGCCTTGATCATATAGGTTGAAATAACTTAGCCATTTGGACAGTTGGTGGTAGGGTGATAGGTTTGAACGCGTCCATTTGGTCTAAGGGAAGGCTTCTGAAAGGTCTCGTCTTGATGAATGTCAAGTCTTGTGGGGAAAGTGCACCACCTCTCGAGAAGGAAAAATCTAAGTACTTAGCCGTGTCCCTGGCAATGGACAATTTGAGCATCAAGACACTGAAGCTATCAAGGATCTCCTCATCCCAATTTCTAATTAAAAACTTGTGGTTGAAAAAGGGTAAAGGTTCACCAATGTCTATTAGTGGTACCTTGGAAGTTTTTGCCAAACAAAAACTTAGTGTTTTCAACTGATAGGTAAAACCTATTTTGAGAAAAGCAAGCTTAAGCTACACTTAGCCAAATTCATGTATAATCTAGATACTATTATTCTACTAAGGTATCATTTGCCAATCCTATTCCAATGTATTGACCCATTGTGGCTGTAACTTGTGATGTTGCAGGTTACTCTGATGAGGATTAGGGTGATGAGTATACACTCAACATGCTTGCCTGTGGCACATGAAGATGAAGACTTTTATTTATATTGTTAAGTTAAACTCTCGTACTAGCCTATGGCTATGGAGTTGTAATAGACTATGTTATCTCTGAAATGACAATGTAATAATGACCTTTGTTTCTTTGCACTTCATCTTAAACTGTGGATGCTAGCATTTGATCCAGGGACTAGCATTACAATCACAGGGACCTTTACCTTTATAAAGGCGGGGTCTTACACCCTATGCCTACCGCACTCGAATCCTACTGTTACCGTTACTGTTACTATTGCTCCTATTTCACTATTGCCGTTGCTGTCACTGTTGCTTTGCTGTTGCTACTACAAACTATTGCTACTGATAAACTTCTATGAGAAAGAACTATTTTTAGGTGCAGCTGAACTCACAACTCAATTGTTAAGGCTTGCAAGTATTCTTTGGCTCCCCTTGTTTCTAATTAATAAATTGGGTAATACTACCCGCGAACACTATTGCGATCCCCTATACTTGTGGGTAATCAATTGCCTTGTTCATTTGTTGATTATATGTTAATACAATTATTTCTTGCAAGATAGTGATCCATATATTTGCACTACCTTCCTTTTTTACCATTCTTTTTGTGTTTAAAATGTATGCATATGATGGTCGGATGTGTAGATTGTGTGTCGAGCAGTAGTTTCTTGTGTTATTGGATCTGAATATTTATTTTTTATGTTGTCTTGTAGGTGATAAATGAACTGACCTATTAAATTATTGTAGTTAGTGGAGCAGATTCCTATGGTCATCGCAAAGGAGAGAAGTGCATCTGGGACTAGGCCGAATGGAAATCTTTTTTTATTTTTGTTTCTTGTTGATGTATTTACCTGGGCATGTGGCATTGATATGCTGGTCCTGGTTATCTACATTATGTGATTGCTGGAGTGCAATCCATTTTTTTTCGTAGTATCCCGCTTTTTTTATTGTAACCTGGGAATATACGTGTTGTAAACTAGCATGGCGTTGTACTTTTATATCTTTTATATGAATTATAATGTGTTCTATCTTTTTAATGTAACGTTGGCTATTTATTGTGAAGACATACAAAATTGACATTTGACCAGTGGGCTTGGAAAAAGACTGACCAGCGGGGGCCATCTGACTAGTGGGACCATCTTTAAAAAATAAAAAATGGACAAAAATGTTGGGCCAAAAAATTTCACGGCTAGAAAATACATGGGCCGAATTTATGTTCTTGGCCCACTAAATATAAAATAAAAATACTGGAATTGTTGGGCTTGGCCCATATAAAGACCTCGTTGGATTAGGCTGAATTTGATCTATAACATTGCCACATAGGATTGTCTTACGTGGAGGCTTATGTGGACATGCTAGATAGCCAGTGACCAAACCATCTATAATGGTCGTAGTAGTCTATGACCAATGCACAAAAAAGGTCTTTATTGTTTGTCAGTGACTCTTAGCTTTTGACTATCTGTTTTGGTCACAAGAAGGTCACAAATAGAGAACAATGACCATGTAGTGACCAATACGGAGGGTCAAAAATTACCACATTTCTTGTAGTGCAAATAAAGATTATATTGCCAATTTGATTCTTTATTTTGCCCATGGTTAAAGCAATGTCATTATTTTCTTAACTTAAATGATGGCAATTTCTTTGAGAATACAATTGTTGATTACTAAGAAACATGAGACATTATGCATATGTTCCAATTCATGTCTGCTCGTTTTAATCTATAGATGATCAAATGATCTTGCTAGTTTAATATTATCAACCATATGGTTCAATTGGTTATGAGTCCTTTGCATGTCTATTTGACTTGTGATTGCAACAATGCGATATTGTGGTGTGGTTTCTATGTATATAATGTGGATAACAGAACTCGTACACATTTACTTGACATTATTTATGTTGGATATCTTTTTTTTCAAATAGAATATTATTTGATGCACATGGCATTGCTACATTTCCTAGCTACCGACTCTATATGGTGAACAAACTGCTTTTATCAAAAGAATGTCACATTCTGCTTAATTTGATCTTCCACTTCCTACCAGCCATACATTATTTAAATACTTCATTAATCTGGCAAGGTGCATAATGTATCAGTTTCTTGTTTGTCTACTCAATTTTCTTAGTTGCCTGGTTATACTCACAATGATACTATCAGCAGTTGGAAATACAATAGTTGTAGGCATTACAAGGAAGGTTTCTGCTACTTTTTGGCTGCATCCAACTATTGTTTTGGCAACAAATGACTCATCTCTTTGTTTCTCTTATTTTTTATATACTAGCCCGACGATCAAAATATTTAAATGATCTGGCTACTGAAAAGCAGTGGTTGATATCTTGTTTCTCTGGAAATATGCTGGTAGTCTATTTAAGACACATACTTGATCTATTGCTTGTTTTTCCAAGGTATTGTCATAGTTTGTTGATGATTAAAACAATGCCACCTTCTGTGGTTGGAGGTCCAACCATAATTTTTCGAACAGCATACTGATATGGCTAGTTCATACAATAGAACATTTCTAAACTCTATTTTTATATTATATGTTAATGCCTATTGTCTTGACCAATTCTAACCAGCTCAAGAGATCCCAAACACCTCGTTTTGTTATATTTTCTATATTTCCATTAGACAGTGATATGATTTGTTTATGAGGAAAAGAGTAGTTGCATGGTATACTACATTCACATCTAAACAAGTTTAGTTAGACTGCATGAGACACATGTTGATTGCTTTATTTGTTATATTAGGACAATACCGATTTTGAAAATCTTTGACAATATACACGGTGTTTCTTCGCCTGCTTTGCCGCACTATCTTAATATGTATTAGTTTTAGCCTGCAATAGTCTGTATTGTTTGTTCCATAGAGCGGCTGTGATACAGGCACATGCTCGCATCATTCCAGGAAGTGGATTGTTCCTGTTATTCTGGAAAGAGCTGTACGAGGCACATCATTGATTGTTCCTGGCCAATGATGCATTATTTATTATTTTAAATATAAGTTGGCTGCTAGTTTGCTGGTATGCTATGCGGACTTGTTTTCTTTGTTTCAGGCTGCACATGAAGCTATGGAGGCAGAATCGAACACTCCTAGGTTAAGTATTGAGGTTATTTCACAAAGTAGCAGTGACAGCAGTTATTGATTGCATCGGCCTGCTGTTCCAGTTATTCCAGCATAAAGAGGTATTACATCTGCACTCAAAAAAATTGATTTAATTGAACAAGAAATAGAGAAAACAGATGCAATAACCACGATTACACACAAACAGATACTGGAACTAAAAGATTGACAAGATTGGACTGACTGTCTACTTGATAATCTCTTATGAAGTTGTCATGGTAAGCCTGTTGTTACATGTATGACGATGTAATCTCTAGCAGAAACCCTGTTCCAACCCATAACTGGCGATGTCTGTGTAATATATCTTTTTGTTTCTGTTGAATTCTGGTCAGTAATAAATTTCAGTACTTTCTGGTTGATATAATATGCTTATTCTTGCGCCGCATTAATGAGATGAAATTTTAACGAACTATTTTAAAGAAGAGTTGCGCCATAATTGTAAAATATGATATGACGACCAGCAGATGAGAACAATATATATTAAATGCCTGAATCACGGCAGGACACATAAGATGCCATAGGCCTTAAATTGTACCTACCAAAAAATTACGGGCCAATAGCAAAAGAGAAAAAGTCCAAAATAGTAATAGGCCAAAACAGTAACATGCCAAAACAGTAACAGGCCAGAAGAGTAACTGGCCTAAACAGTACGAAGTAGAACAGGAGCAGGCCAGAACAATAGCAAGTCGGAATAGTAACGGGCCGGGAATCCTTCCTAGTTTATAACAGTAACATGCCAGAAAATGAGCAGGCTGCATTATGGGCCATAACAGTAACAGGCCTTCCTACAAATGGGCCGTTAGTTGATAGCCCATTCTGGTCTGTAAAAACAGTGTCAGGCCGATTGCAGGCTTTAACAGTATAGGGGAGACTTTGTGCAGGCCGCTAATGGGACGCACAGTCGCGAGCCCAGCGGTCCTTTACTAGGCGAAAACAGTGAAGGGACCCAAAGTATATTGGCCATGACCGGCAGCACAAATGGGCCCAATCCAAACAGTGCATTACGTAATAGTAACGGGACAGAAATTTCACGGGCCGCATACATCTGCACTAGTGGGCCAATTTGTAACAGTGCATGTTGAAACAGTAATGGGTCATGATCCTGCTGGGCTTCCTTAATGGGCCGGCCCACATAATAATAACCAGGCCTTGGCTGGGCCTGGCTTCTATCATGGTTTCATTGACAGTTAACAACGTTAACTGGCCATTAACGGCGCTCGCCACGTGGTAGTTTGCATGACGTCAGCAGTCAGCGCGGTTGGCGAACACATCTACGACGGAACGACTTTTCATGGCTGAAGGGTGCGATCCGCCATGGTCGAAAAAAACGTGGTAGAATCATTTGTGAAGGGTCTTCTACCACGAAGGGCATCCGTCGTAGAAGGACATTTTTATTGTAGTGCTTTAAGGGAATTAAAGAGCTTTAATGGAATTAAAATGCTTTAACGAAAAGACCTTTAAGAGAATTAAAGTGTTTTAATAGAACTTTAAAGGAATTAAAGTGCTTTAATGGAGATTAAATGAGAGGAGGGGAGGGGTAAGCCCCATGGCGCCTATAAAAGGAGGTGGCCTCATCCTCCTCTCCACACACTCTCTCACAAGCTCTCTCATATGCCCCAAGGTTGGCATCTTATCCTCCTTACTTGCCTTGTCCATTACCACTAGAAAAGGTGCTTGGCGAAGCCCTGTTATAAACCATCCCCTCCACCACCACTATCATGGCTTAGCGCTGTTGGAGTTCTCGGGGAACCGTTACTTGCATTGCACGGCTGAAGCAAGGATCAGGAGTCGTCATCACACTGAACGTGTGACTGATTATGGAGGCGATGCTCGTCTGTGGCGCTAAGCGTCTGCACGTCATTGAGGATGGTCGTGTATCATATACATCAACCATGTTTGTTTGCGGTAATGGTATCCCTCTTACGGTCTACGAGGATGAGTCCATCTGTAACCGTTACAAAGTATTTCCTTAATTTGATCTTGGAAGTTGCAAACCGTAGGAAATTTTTTGTTTTCTATACAGCAAAACCCATCAGTTTGAGCTTCTCATGTTGGTTTGTGATGAATTAACTAGGATGGTCAGGAACTACTGGTGGGTTTCATCAAAAGGGAAGCAAGAAATAAATTGGAAATCATAGAAAGTGATGCGACACTGAAAAGAACAGGTTGCATGGGTTTTTGGGATTTTAAAGTCTTTAACCAAGCGCTTTTGGCAAGGCAAGCGTCACGTCTTCTCATGAAGCTAGACAATCTCCGGGCCTAGGTGTTGAAAGCGAAATACTACCCAAGGGTCCAACTAGAGGACATAGTCTTTACCGGCAACGTCTCGTTAACTTGGCAAGCAATTTTCTACGGGCTCAAGTGTAGCATCCCAATTTTCGAACATTGTATCTATATGGTTCAATAAATATAATCCTACATCTAAATAATAATTGTTGCATCATCATAATATCATGCTCATGTCACCATGCCACATTGCAGTTGAGCATTATATTAAAATTTAGTTCATTTGGTTCTTCTCCTCATAATGCATTTGTCTTATTAATATTTTGCTTCTTGATATATTGTTAAATTCTTAATTTGAGTTGAGGGCATATCTCTTATTCTTCCTCTCGCGACTAACATGTTAACATCATCATCTTGCTCCAATTCGAATTACTACATGTGGGATCCTCGTCTTAATTGAAGCTTACTTTAATCAGGTGTGTATTCCTCTCACATAATCACATACATCGTCATGGATGCAATAAATTTCTTGCATGGCCCATGCAAACCTCTCCATATTCTTTTTCTTCTATATGGTGATAAGTGGGTTGGTGTTATCCTTCTATTCTTTGAACCTCCTAAATCTTCCTCTAAACTTTCTAATAATTTCCTCTATATTCTTGTTCTATATATACTCATTCCATGTGATCTTTATACATAGACTAAATCTAGTCTCTCTTTCTCCACACCTAGTTAAATTTCTAGTTAGCCAAAAACATCTAATCCCTACCTAAACCGTGGTGTGCATGCAAACACACACACTAAATCTTTATTTCTCTCTAGCTAAATCCCTAGTTGTCTAAAAACTAGTGCCATTTCTCTATCCGAGTGTGTAAACCCACATATACACACACCTAGACACACCCCTACGTGTAAGCATGCAGATGCACTCATGCCACCACCACCCGCTACTAGCTACATAGGCACCAACTATAAACTCCACCATACCTTGTTCTCCGAATCCTGCCGCATGCACCTGGCTGTGTGCGCGTGCCCTCACCTGAACTTGGCCTGAAGCATCCCCATCTTCTGGTCTGATTCGACAAAACGAGCAAATCCGCCCGCTTTCGCGCCCTGTTCCTCTCCTTCCTCGAGACCACGGCGTGCTACCAGCGCTACGACCGCCCACGCAGAGCGCGTGCTGCCCTCTTCCTCCATGTGCATAAAGTAGAAGGGACCCCTCTCACCTAGCCATCCCCAACCACTCCCCCCAGATCGAAATATCAACCTCATACCATCTTCCTATCTACACCATGCCGACCGCGGCCACACAAAATTAGTAGCCTTCCACCCTATCCACGGCCGAGCCACTGCAAGAGGAGGAGAAGGCCTTTCCTGGCCTCACAACGCGGCACCAGGAGAAGAAGAACGAGAGCCGTGCCGGTACCAGGACGCCGACGCCGACCGTGATGAGCGCAGACTGCGCTCACTGCCGTGGTCACCATAGTCGTCGCCGCGGCGGTCGCCCACCTCAACTCTCCCTACTTCCATCTCGTCGCTGGCCCACGGTGAGACCTCTCCATGTTTATGCTCCCCTTCACCCACGCCCCCGCACCAGCGCCGCCTGACTGTGGCTCGCCTCTCGCCGCCTCCTGCGCCTCGTTTCTGTCGCCTTTGCCCAGCGCGCTCGTGTAGCCTCCGCAGTCATCTGTTACGTGTCGCCATGTCTGTCTCCGCTGCACCATCTCGGCGCCACTACGCCACCATCACTGCTCGCGATCGCACACAGCAGCCATGCATTCAAGCCGAAGAACAGCAGCAATGCCTAGCATCCCGCTCGCGACAAGTACTGCAGTACAGCCTTGCGCACACGTCTGTTCTCGTCTGTTTTTGGGCGCCCATGTTCCTCCTTAGCAAGAACTCCATGAACTAATCTCGTAGCCCTAACCACCCACTCAACGTTGCGAAATCCTCAACGGTTTTCTTGCCATCTTTGTTCTAAGATCAGCTCAGCGGGTATTTTTTAGGAAATCGTTTTCAGTTTCGTCACTTAGCTCCAGAAGGTTTTATAAATAGGCCCCTGGAGTTCTTTATTTCTCAGCCCGTGGTCCCACACTCGCCACATGACTCAACACCGGCCGTGCATGTAGTGGGTCTGTGAACCTCTGTCCCCACCTGTGGGTGTCTGTGGTTAGGGCTATCCTGAGTAACAAAAGGTTTCTAGAACATTTTCAATTAATTATATTTCCAGAAGTATGAATATATATCAAATAAATTCATAACTTTCAAATGAATATAAATTTGCATACAAACTTAATAGGAAATATACTTCATTTTTGAATGTTAATTCAAATATGTTTTCAAATTCAAACTAATTTAACTCTAACTAGTCAAACCTTTGACTTTGACCCTAATTTGAATTAATTTGCATTTAATATTGTTTTAAATTCATAATTCCAAATAATTCAAATGATATATCTTTTCTAATCAGAAAAATGCCAGGAATATGAATATGATATTTAAAATAAATTTGGGGCATTTAATCTTTCAAATTAATAAATACCATTAATATGCATTTATCTTGTTTAAATCATAACTTCATTTCCGTAACTCCGAATTTGACAAATGATATGTCTAAATCGGTCAGAGCGACAAGCCCTTTCCAACTATGCATTCCATGATATGAATTGAATCATGCATCATATAAATATTAAAGGACCAGCAAGGTTTATGCAAACAAAACATGACTAAATAATTAATAAAAATGCTTTATTCTTGTTCCTACACCTCACCCTTGCCATGCTATGTTATACCATGAAATTGAGGACCATTCCATCATGGCATACTTTGTTTGGCTTGTTGCATATATTCTATATGATTATGCAAGTTATTTATTATGGCCCTTGTGTGTTTGGTTCTTATTCTGAATAGACGTTGAGAAAGGGACTTATGAGGAGACTTAGGAGTATTACCCGGATCCCACTTATTCTTCAACTGAGCTACGAGGAAAGTAATTCCCCATGCTTGCACTGCATATAGTATCTATTGCATATATCTTATTCTTGCACCATAAATCGCATTCCGAATTAAATTGCAATCCTAAGAACTGCATAGCCTTTACTTTTAAACCCCACCGAAGCTTGTACCTTCAATCCTATCAGACATTACTACAGGAGTTATTTGAGCCATGCGAGTCATAGAACTACATGTGTAGGGTTTGTGAGAGTCTTTGAATAATGAGGTACCTAAACAACTGAATTGAGTAGTAATGAGATAACTAAAGAAAGAGGCACCAGTGGGCAATAGTTGTTATTTGGTTCTTTACCTGCTCACTTGTGTCCCGTAGGACCTGAGTACTTGATTCTTGTTTCTTGACTATCACACTATCCACATGTGGGACTATGAATCCCCTTAGTCCGAGCTTGATTCACATCTTATTTCTTGGGGCCGCAATTAGTTTAGGGCTTTATTACTATCGTGTACTTATGTCATGCTTTACTGCTTTATTTACTATAGTTGCTCAGGAGTGTTCACTACTATACTATTTTGGAATGTGGAATGTTTATGCGGTATCGATAAGCCCAGTCACACTTTCAAGTTCCCAGTCATTTACATCCATTGACACAAACCCTGGGTTCGTCTCGGAGCCCGACTGACTTTGTTGTGGGTATCTTAGTGGGGTGGCCCATGGAAATAATTTTTGAATCTTGTGAATGCTTTGTTGTGATGCCTCATTGCTTTTTTATTTGGTTCTTCCTGAGGTTGATCATGCTTGCGTTACTATTTGTGCACCATGTAGGGTAAATCATTTTTGAAAGCCATGTCTGCGATTTTGGACTACTTAGAGCATGGTTTCTCGATTATAGACAACTATAACTAAAGTACCATCTTTAACTTGACTAAGCATGACTAGTAATTAGTGCAATATTCATGGAATAATTAATAAAACTGCTAATAGATGGGATGTTCTCCCGCCTTCTCATTGGATAAATGGGAAGGAGAGCGAGAGATGTTTATTTATGTTGTTATATATGTTGGGTAATTAGCTGTTGTTTTAGTAATGAACGTCCGTCTATCTTTGGTTAGGCGGATGTTGTAGTGTGTCTCTATAGAATTGTTAGGCTTTATCTTTTGCTGCAATTGCATCATCCTTAGGTCATCCCTTTACATGCATAAAGACTTGCTGATTCCCTTAGGGTCTCACATGATAAATATTGTTCAGATAGATAGGTATATCGATAGTAAGGTTACTGGGTCAAGAAGATTGATGATGGTGGCAGAGACCCTCTTGCGTAGAGATTTCGGGGATGGATATATCTGAGATCTGTGGGCGGGAATGTTCTTATTTATGGGCATCTTATGCCAATTTTCTTATTAATCTGTACTTGGATCTTGGCTTTCTCTTCCGCTTGATACTGTGCTGATTGATGTATGAGGATGTATACTAAACTATTATCTCTATCTAGGATATTTCGATCTGATTGTATGTCATTGTAATATTTCTATTTCTTTTAGTGGGTTTGGCTCTGATGTAGTCCTTTGTATGTCATTGACATACATACTCACTTGTGTATGTTAGACTCGCATTCCAGTCGGCTATGTTTATCACACATGAAGCTATAACCATGGGAAGTGCCTAGGGTGGTTGGTCGGTACCATGCCATGCTCCGCTAGACGGGCCTACACGTGGGTGGCCTTCGGCCTCCACGGTAGCACACATTATCCACTTTTGGGTTATACCGACTTGTGTTTAGAGCTTACGGTCCAGGGGATTACATCTTGTATCAGAGCCATTCCGCCCTTCAGGGTGTCAACCAATATGGTCGTTGTCAGTCTAGAAAATATTTTGGATAGTTATGTATATTAAGAAAACTAAATGTGATAGTTGGACTGATTTCATTTTTCTTCTTACCCACCCACCCTATTCTGGTAAGTAAGTGTAATGTTTGTCTATCCTCTTCTAAAAATTCAAACTAGAATTCACGTGTTTAGGGTTTCCGTAGTACCATAGGATGTGTTAATTATTTGTCGATTTGTTGCATCTAACTTCTTCATAATTTTCCGTTGGTTAACAACTATTGGTACATTCCATATCAATAGGCTTTATGTAAACTGATGCAATCTCCCCGACTCTTTGTTAATCGACACAATCTTGTTAAGGGTGTTTGTGCTTCCTGCATGCTTTCATTGAATGTGGAGTTTCTAATCTCCATTTGTTAAGTTGTTTTTGCATCTAGTTGGTACTTTAATACCGAAAAATGCAGAAATGTTTTCTCTTGGACCTTTGTGTTTCCACCTTTTACGTCGTGTGTGATATACTATCCATATTCTTTTACTGGCATGTCCATGCTAACTCGATCTTTTGCTACTGATGCTTCAATTTGGAGTTTCACTTCATCTTCAAATCCTTTTGGGCTAAATAAATAACATTTGTCGATCCGATGCTTGCGATTGTAATTTGGGTTCACGTTATGGATATATCACACTGATCATGAGTGGGATATGGTCAAGGCTATCAATCTAATCTTTCAAATGATGGTGGTTATTGTAGGGTGGGTTCGCAGCAGAGAAAACAAAAGATTTCATACGATGGGAACTATGTACCATGATCTCTCTACTAGATACAAACAACGGGCGGATGTATATCCATAGAGAACATACCCTTGAAGACCGACAAAGCTTAACAAGTTGAACTCGTGGTTGATGTAGACGATCTCTTGCCGATCTCAAGATCGAGAGGAAGTCCTAGTGCCACAAAGTAGCAGCGCATCCGTGCTCGCACACACGTACAAGACACCGAGGAACCTCCGCCTCCTCTCTCCAGCGATGCAACGGAAGCACAACCCTTTCTTTTCGAATAGCTACCGGGAACATGTATCTCGCTAGTCCGAGACCATGGGGGATAAATTCTAGAGGGGGACAGAGATCCTTCACGAGGAGCTGTGAGTGAGAGAGACGGAGGGGGTGCCTTTTATAGGAGAGGGGGGACCCCAAGGGGGTGGCTGGCGCATGGGGGCTGCCCCTTGCCCTCCCCTCATTCATGTCGGTGGACACTCCACTCACAAAATTTCTTTAAATTCCCTCCACTAAAAATCCCACTCAAACTTGCTATTAAATTTCCACCAAATTTAATGCAAACTCTCATTAAATAAAACTCTTTTTATTTATAAATAATTTTGTCAATTACTTTAATGACAAACATTCACATATAACCCCTTGCTAGAATTCTATTTCACATGCAAAAACACTTTCTGCAATTTCACCCGAAAACCTGTTTCGGTATCTAGTGAAATAAATTACTGCGCTTGTTTATTCTTTCCGGGATGAAACATTTGCTCCAACTGGATGTCAGTGTCCCTTAAGTGTGTCACCCTACGGTTCGCGAATAATGTAGACATGATCGAGACCCTTCACTGATCAATAATCAGTAGCGGGACCTGGAGATCCATACTGACTCCCACACATTCAACGATGACTTTCCTGTGATCGTCGGAACCTTTTTACGCTTGTATCTTAATCCCTTTGTTTCATGATATATTACATATCCGAGATTAGATCATGGGTATCTCCATACCTAGTTTGATCTCGTTACTGACATGCACTCTTTTCTCGTTCCCGTGATATAACATTCTAGTGATCAAATCACTTGCTTGCAAGCTAACCAATGGGATATCACCGAGAGGGCCCAGAGTATATCTATCCGTCATAGGGATGAACAAATTCCACTCTTCATCCATGAGTATCAACATAACACTTTAGTAGTTTTGAAGCCATCTATATAATCACCCAGTTACGGTGTGATGTTTGATGTCAACAAGAAACTCTTCCGGTGTTAGTGATTGGCATCATCTCATGGTCTAAGGATTAGGATCACTTTGTAAGTTGTTTATAGCAATATAAACTCAATGAATTTGATCGTATGCTATACTTTGGATGAATGTTCATCACATCATTACACTAATGTTGTGATCTTGTTATTAACAACATCCAATGTCTATGATCAGGAAACTGTGATCATCTTGTTAATCAACAAGCTAGTTTATGAGAGAGGCATAACTAGGAACTTTCTGTTTGTTTATTAAACACACATGTATTAACGTTCCCGTATTAATACAATTATAGCATGCAAAATAAACATCTATCATATACTTTGAATACACATAATAAACATTTTATTATTGCCTCTTAGGGCATATTCCCTTCAGTCTCCCACTTGCACTAGAGACAATAATCTAGTTACATAGTGATGTATCTAACACCCATGGAGTTCTGGTGTAGATCATGTTTTGCTCTAGGGAGAGTTTTAGTCAACGGATTTGCTACATTGAGATCCGTATGTACTTTACAAATATTTATATCTCCATCCTTGACATGCTCGCGGATGTTGTGAAACCGGCGCTTAATATGATTGGAATGCTTGTGAGACCTTGGTTCTTTGGCATTATCAATGGCACCATTGTTGTCACAATAGATCACCATTGGGTCCAACGCGTTTGCAACCACACCTAGTTCGAATATGAACTCCTTCATCCAAACTGCTTCCTAAGCCGCTTCCGAAGCAGCAACATATTCGGCCTCCGTTGTTGACCCCGCCACCACAGGTTGTTTGGAGCTCCTCCAACTAACCGCTCCGGCATTCATGAGAAATACGTATCCGGATTGAGACTTAGATTCATCCGGATCGGTGTCAAAGCTAGCGTCGACATAACACTTAGCGACGAGATCTTCTTCACCTCCGTATACAAGAAACATATCCTTAGTTTTTCGCAAGTACTTAAGGATATTCTTGACCGCTTTCCAGTGTTCCTAACCTGGATCCGACTGGTACCTACTAGTCAAACTAATAGCATGTGGCACATCCGGTCTTGTACATAGCATGACGTATATTATAGAGCCTATGGCTAAAGCATAGGGGACTTTGTCCATTTTCTCTCTTTCTTCCGCCGTAGCCGGACTTTGAGTCTTACTCAATGTCGTGCCTTGTGTCATAGGTAAGAATCCCTTCTTACTATCTTCCATTTTAAACTTCTTTAAAATCTTATCAAGGTATGTACTTTGCGATAGCCCTATTAGGCGCCTAGATCTATCTCTATAGATCTTTATGCCTAATATGTTTGACACGTCACCTAGGTCCTTCATTGAAAATTTGCTGTTTAGATAACTTTTAACACTGTTTAAAAGATCTATATCATTTCCGATCAATAATATGTCATCCACATATAGTATCAGAAATGCCACATTGCTCCCACTCACTTTCTTGTAAATACAAGCTTCTCCATAAGTTTGGACAAATCCAAACTCTTTGATCACCTCATCAAAGCGGAGATTCCAACTTTGTGATGCTTGCTTCAATCCATAGATGGATCGCTGAAGCTTGCACACCTTGTTAGCATCCTTAGGATCAACAAAACCCTTTGGTTGTATCATATACAACTCTTCTTCAATATTACCATTGAGAAACGCGGTTTTGACATCCATCTACCATATCTCATAATCAAAATATGCAGCAATTGCTAACATAATCCTAACTGATTTTAGCATCGCTATAGGAGAGAATGTCTCATCGTAGTCAACTCCTTGAATTTGTCGAAACCCCTTTGCGACAAGTCGAGATTTATAGACGGTTACATTACCATCAGCATCAGTTTTCCTTTTGAAAATCCATTTGTTCTCCACGACCTTTCGGTCGTGAGGTAAGTCCACCAAGTTCCAAACTTGATTTTCATACATGGATTCCATCTCGTATTTCATGCCTTCTAACCATTTGTTGGAATCCGGGCTCATCATCGCTTCTTCATACGTCGCAGGGTCATCATTTTCATCAACCATTAAATTCATGACAGGATTTTCGTATAGCTTGGGAGCTGCACGCGTCCTTCTAGACCTGTGAGGTTTAGTAGTACTCTCTTTCAGAGTTTCATGATCATTATCATTAGTTCCTTCTTCAACTGGTGAAGCCAACTCTGGAACGACTTCCGGGGCTGCGCTACTCGCCATACTTTGAAGAGAAGGTTCAATAACCTCTTCGAGTTCTACCTTCCGACTACTCACACCTTTCATGAGAAACTCATTCTCTAGAAAGGATCCATTCTTGGCAACAAAAACCTTGCCCTCAGATCTGTGATAGAAGGAATGCCCAATAGTTTCCTTAGGGTATCCTATGAAGACGCATTTTTCCTCTTTGGGTTCGACTTTATCGGGTTGGACTTTCTTCACATAAACATCGCATCCCCAAACTTTAAGAAATGAGAGCGTAGGTTTGTTTCCAAACCATAATTCATACGGTGTCTTTTCAACGGATTTAGATGGTGCCCGTTTTGAAGTGAATGCAGCAGTTTCTAGTGCATAACCCCAAAATGACAACGGCAGGTCCATCAGAGACATCATAGATCAAACCATATCCAATAAAGTATGATTATGACGTTCCGACACACCATTTCACTATGGTGTTCCGGCAGGTGTGAGTTGTGAAACAATTCCACACTCTTTCATGTGAGTTCTAAACTCGTAACTTAGATACTCACCTCCACAGTCAGACTGTAGAAATTTGATCTTTCTATTACGAAGATTTTCCACTTCATTCTGAAATTCCTTGAAATTTTCAAATGTTTCAGACTTGTGTTTCATCAAGTAGATATAACCGCATCTACTCAAATCATTTGTGAAAGTAACAAAATAACGATATCCACCTCGCACCGACACACTCATTGGACCACGTACATCAGAATGTATGATTTCCAATAAATCTGTCGCCTTTTCCATTGAACCGGAAAACGGCGTTCTAGTCATCTTTCCCATAAGGCATGGCTCACATGTATCAAATGATTCAAAATAAAGTGTTACCAAAAGTCCATCCGAATGGAGCTTCTTGATGCGTTTAACGCCAATATGGCCTAGACAGCAGTGCCACATATATGTGGATATATCATCATTTAGTTTAATCCTTTTAGCATCAACATTATGAATATGTGTAACATTATTATCGAGATCTAAAAGAAATAAACCATTCATCATCGGTGCATGACCATAAAAGATTTCATTCATATAAATAGAACAACCATTGTTCTCGGATTTAAATGAATAACCACTTCGCATTAAACATGATCCAGATACAATGTTCATGCTCAGTGTTGGCACCAGATAACAATTCTTCAAGTTTATTACTAATCCCGATGGCAAATGGACAGGTAGCGTTCCGACGGCGATCACATCAACGCTTGATCCAATGCCGACACGAATCTTGACCTCACCCCTTGCTAGAGGTCGCTTGTTCCACAGCCCCTGATTCGAGTTACAAATATTAGCAACTGAACCGGTATCAAATACCCAGGTGCTACTGCGAGCACTAGTCAAGTACACATCAATAACATGATATCATATATACCTTTGTTTGCCTTGCCGGCCTTCTTGTGTGCCAAATACTTGGGGCAGTTGCGCTTCCAGTGGCCAGTCCCCTTACAATAGTAGCACTCGGTATCAGACTTAGGTCCAACTCGGGATTTCTTTTCAGGCACGGCAACCGGCTTGCCGCCCTTACTCCCCTTCTGTTTTCCCTTCTTGTCTTTCTTGAAACTAGTGTTCTTATTGATCATCAACACTTGATGTTCCTTTTTGATCTCCACTTCTGCAGTTTTAAGAATTGACAGAAGCGCGGGGAGAGACTTCTTCATGCCTTGCATATTATAGTTCATCACGAAGCTCTTATAGCTAGGTGGCAGAGACTGCAGAACATGATGGCTGCCTAAGTCAATGGGAATCGATATTCCCAAGGGCACAAGCTTATCGGCGTAACCCGACATCTTGAGTAAATGCTCACTAACGGAGCTGTGCTCTTCCATCATGCAGCTAAAGAACTTTTCTGAAGCATTGTAGCTCTCTACAGCAGCATGTGTGTCGAAAATCATTTTCAACTCACCCATTGTATCAAATGCATTGCCGTTTTCGAAACGCTTTCGAAGTTCCGGCTCTAGCCCATACAATATGCCGCAATGAACTAAGTTGTGGTCCTCCTGACGAGTCTGATAGACATTCTTCTCCTCGTCAGGGGCATCCTCAAAAGTTGGGGGGCCTAGCGGTGCTTCTAGCACATATTGCTTTTGTGCAGCAGAGAGGAGAATCCTCAAATTCATAGCCCATTCGGTAAAGTTGCTACCGTTCGTTGCAAGTTTCTCTTTCTCCATGAACACATTGAAATTATAAGCAGGTGGTGCCATCTACAACAGAATTTGTAAACTTTAGACTAAGTTTATGATAGATTGAGTTTAACTAATCCACATTACGAATGAACTCCCACTCCAAAATGACACCCCTCATCTTTTTGGTGATTACATGGACCAAATCCACTACACCAAGTCCGATCATCACGTGAGTCGGTGTAGCTTCAAAGGCGAGCATAAAATGGGCATAATATCTACTATATGACTCATGCTTAACCTTTCGGTCCGTGTTCCGAGACCATGTCTGTACATGCTAGGCTCATCAAGTTAGAACCTTAGTATTCACGTGTGTAACTGTCTTACACCCGATATATGGTCGTGGATCCAAGAACACCCGATCATCACGTGATGTTTTGGAGCGACGAAAACATAATCGGTGCATACTAAAGGAAGAACACATTATTATCTTGATATTTAAATGAGGGATCATCTTATTATGCTAATAAAGTGCTAAACAAGCAATATAATATGCTATCAAACATCACATGTTTATTAGTGAAATGATATGGTTCCCGCATATGATCTCTATCATGTGCACCGTGATATGATCACTATCATACCTTTGTGTGTAAGTCCAAGGTCTATGGAACTTACAGTTATGTGTGTTGTAAGAGTATCATCTCATATTTCTACTTACAACAACACCATATCATAACACTAGCCCAGCAACAATCTAAACTAGACGCCTCTAATTTATCCATTGCAAGTTTTACGTGGCTTAGGGCTTTCGAAGATAGAACCGTTCTTACCTACGAACATGAACCACAACAAGGATAACCAAATTGTTGACAACTCGTTGAAAAATAGATATTGACTATAGTAGGAGAGATAGACACCCGCTAGCCACTTATGCAAACTAGTTGCATGTCAAGCGTGGAACATGTCTCATGTGCGAGGACATGTAAAGTTTGTCCGGGCCGCTTCATCCCACTATGCCACCAATATCCAAAATTACAACTAAGGAGCAACAACATGATCATCATCGCCCACATACTCATATGTGTACTACCCGTGTAAAGCATCTACGCATAGATCCGGCTCTGATACCACTGTAGGGTTCGCAGCATAGAAAACAAAAAATTCCCACAATGAGAACTATGTACAAAAATCTATCTACTAGATACCAACAACGGGCGGATGTATATCCATAGAGAACATACCCTTGAAGACCGACAAAGCTTAACGAGTTGAACTCGTGGTTGATGTAGATGATCTCTTGCCGATCTCAAGAGCGAGAGGAAGTCCTAGCACCGCAAAGTAGCAGCACATCCGTGCTCACACACGTACAATACACCGAGCAACCTCCGCCTCCTCGCTCCAGCGATGCAGCAGAAGCACAACCTTTTCTTTCCGAATAGCCACCGGGAACATGTATCTCGCTAGTCCGAGACCATGGGGGGTAAATTCTAGAGGGGGAGAGAGATCCTTCACGAGGAAGTGTCAGTGAGAGAGAGGGAGGGGGTGCCTTTTATAGGAGAGGGGGAACCCCAAGGGGGTGGCCGGCGCATGGGGGCTGCCCCCTTGCCCTCCCTCATTCATGTGGGTGGACACTCCACTCACAAAATTCCTTTAAATTCCCTCCACTCAAAATCCCACTCAAACTTGCAATTAAATTTCCACCAAATTTAATGCAAACTCTCATTAAATAATACTATTTTTATTTATTCAGAATTTTGTCATTTACTTTACTGACAAACATTCACATATAACCCCTTGCTACAATTCTATTTCACATGCAAAAACACGTTCTGCAATTTCACCCGAAAACCTGTTTCGGTATCTAGTGAAATAAATTCCTGCGCTTGTTTATTCTTTCCAGCATGAAACATTTTCTCCATCTGGATGTCAGTGTCCCTTAAGTGTGTCACCCTATGGTTCGTGAATAATGTGGACATGATCGAGACCCTTCTCCGATCAATAATCAGTAGCGGGACCTGGAGATCCATACTGACTTCCACACATTCAACGGTGACTTTCCTGTGATCATCGGAACCTTTTTACGCTTGTATCTTAATCCCTTTGTTTCACAATATATTACACGTCCGAGATTCGATCATCGGTATCTCCATACCTAGTTTGATCTCGTTACTGATATGCACTCTTTTCTCGTTCTCGTGATATAACATTCTAGTGATCAAGTCACTTGCTTGCAAGATAACCAATGTGATATCACCGAGAGGGCCCAGAGTATATCTATCCGTCATCGGGATGAACAAATTCCACTCTTGATCCATGAGTCTCAACATAACACTTTAGTAGTTTTGAAGCCATCTTTATAATCACCCAGTTATGGTGTGACGTTTGATGTCAACAAGAAACTCTTTTCGTGTTAGTGATTGGCATCATCTCATGGTCTAAGGATTAGGATCACTTCGTAAGTTGTTTATAGCAATATAAACTCAATGACTTTGATCGTAATGCTATACTTCGGATGAATGTTCATCACATCATTACACTAATGTTGTGATCTCGTTATTAAAAACATCCAATGTCTATGATCAGGAAACTGTGATCATCTTGTTAATCAACGAGCTAGTTCATGAGAGAGGCATAACTAGGAACTTTCTGTTTGTTTATTAAACACACATGTATTAATGTTTCCGTATTAATACAATTATAGAATGCAAAATAAACATCTATCATATACTTGGAATACACATAATAAACATTTTATTATTGCCTCTCAAGGCATATTCCCTTCTGTTATCTATTGTGATTTTGAGTTATACCATGATCATATCTGTATAAGATTCAAGTATCTTTGGCAATCTGGAGGTTTCTTAAGGCACTATGATGGATTATTATCCGATTGTGGTGCTTCACATCATTTTGAACTACATATCTGCATTGATATGAGAGAATTTCATCCTTTCATCTCTGATAACTTTGCTTAAATATAGGAGTTATCATCGGTCCTTATCCAAATCTCTCCTCCTTTCAACCAGTGATCCGATCGAGTATGTGATCAATTTGGTACTATTCTCTCTCCAGAGGGATAGATAATCTATTTGTCCAATGCATCTCTTTCTACAGCAAACCTTGCTCTTAATGTGATCTTTCAAAGAGCGTTGAACTCAGGAAGTATTTCGAGAAATTTTTGTTCCTTCCTCCTCATGAACTTGGTATTCTTGTAATATCGCATTAAATTCATGGTGGTGTGTCTTCATGATATGCTTGCCTCTTCTATATCAATGGAAGGACATGAAGAACACATTCTTATCATTCTCTCAAGATTTGTGAACGCCGCCTATGTGCAAAGTTCTCAAAGTGTGAACTCCAACATTTTGAAGTCACCTATCATGACCACGTCCTTCTGCTGAAGACATTGCTACAATTCTAGAATCATCAAGTCAATTGTTAATTCCATACTCCACCTTCAACCAAATCCAGAGATTTTCCTTGTCTTGACAAGTTATCATCGTTGTTCCACTGAAGATTTCCTCAAGACTACTAAATCTATCTCAGATATTCTCAGGAACGATAATAGTTCTTTTGGTCTCTCGCTCGTCAAGAAATCTTTGGAACCTGCGGTGACCCAGCATACCACTTCATGTGTAGTACACTATAGTCATTGACATTACATCCATAGAACACCATTCCATAAATATCACATCCCTCAGAGTGGTACAACAGAAACATTGCGGGTCCAGATTACAAACATACACACATTATTATTATTACAATACCAGAAGTTCAATATTTCAAAAGATTCAACTTACAAACAAAATATAAAGTGTTCCAGCGGAAGATTTATAGTGACAACTTAAACTCCAAATTGAGCTTAACAACTTATTGTTATATATTGTTCATGTTGCTTGGATGTTTTGGCTCCTAGAACTATGGTAATTATTCTGACTCCTAGTGCTCTCCTCCGTAGATGACATTGTAGTCCACCCCTTCCATGACACCGTACATATTGGGTTCTTCATAGAAGACCTCCTCTTGACTTTCAGCTGCATACATTGGGGTTTCTTCTGGATCCTCAGAGTCTAAGCAGGGGATCAACAGAAAAGGTGAGTAACAACGGGAAGTTTGATGCTCTAACTACCACCTAGGACTATAAGTCCTTGTCACTATGCAGTTTTCATAAACCTTTCTTCAAAGATTGATTTTATTATGAAAATATATGACCATCAGCCTTCACAGGTTGACCAGAACTTTCATGGAGTTCCTTTCCTGCCGCGTTCGTAGCTCCTTCCCGGAAGAGGGAGTAACAAGTTACAATTCTTACAATCTACAGAGGTGTGTTACTTTACCCATGAGAGATCAACTCCTTGTTGCGCAACCAGGCGTACTTTCCCATCCACAATTTCATGATGTGGGGACCAGTAGTTGGTCCAAGCCAATCACTGCCCTCTCCGCGACCCCATATGTCTGCACGATCCTTCGGGGCTGGCTCACCTCCGTTAAGCCCCCTTCCGTGCAGGCTAAAACCCTGATGAGTTCCTGAAAACTCTATGAGCTGGTGATTCCTAGGTAACTACCTTATAGGTCCGACTAAACCCCCGGCAGCCACTCATAGATAATCTAGACATCAAAAACGTGGGGCCTAAGGGTTCCCACCCATATGTTGGATCCACAAAAGGAATCACAACGTCACGTTAAGATAGTCTTGCCTCCATATGAAAGGAAAATGATACAGCTGACTTCTTTGTCCCATTCCAAATCTCATGGCTAACGCATTATATACGGTGCTAGAATCAATGATGTCATGGGTTGTTAAGTTCCTAGTTGACCACCATTGTTGCAAATAGAAACCTAAGTTCTATTGCTCCATTATATCATCACTTAGGATGATATCAAATATTTATTTACTTGAGAAAATAATATTTTATTTCTTTGAAATATAGATGATAACACACAATTTACAAATACTTTGATAAAGACTCTTCAAAGGACATGAGCAAGTGAAGAACTTGCCTTGTGATTGCACGGTAGTGAAGACGGATGCTTGCACTAGACCTTGAGCTTCTATGTCTATAAAACATCATTATTGCCCGGTAAGGACAATATTTAAAGAAGAAAAACGAATATGCATAGTAATGTAATGCATTATTTATCATTTATTTTCTTTGTGAGTTTTACCCATTATTTAATTCCAAGAAATCCTTTAAGTAATAAAGTAATTCATTTTTAAAATAATCTTTAATATTTATTGAATATCATATTTTCCATTTTATAAGGTAATAATTTATTTAATATAAATTCTATAGGGAATAAATATATGGTAAAATTCTTGACTAAAAAATAATATATATTGAAATTATTTCTTAATTTAATTAAATAAGTTGGTTTATTATAAATTCAGAAATATTTTATTTATAATTTTTAGATTTCTTTTTTATTTTCTAGAATTTTATTTAACTCTAGGGTATTTTGGGCTTTTATTAATTATTAAAAAAATTTCTTTTTAAGTTTTGGGCTAGTCCTATTGGGCTTATTAGGCCAATTTGGCCCAAGTGACTTGACCAAAAGGGTACCCCGAAGGGCTCTGGCCCTATTGGCCCATTCCCTCTCTCTCTCGACCTTACTTCCTCTCCTCCTCGACCCCGTGGTTGCTAGCACCGCGGTCGTGCTCTGCCCGCCACCTTGGTCCTCCCTGGCCGCTGCCATGGTGCAGGGCGAGGTTGTCGACGACGCTCCTTCGTCTGCTCCACCTCGATTTGATCCTAGGGCCCTCCCATGGCTAGGCTAGCGCCTTTCCTGAACCCTAGGGTTTGGAGTGGTGCTGTTAGCGCCGCCGCTGATCCTCCCATGGTGGTGTGTGGTGCTCGTGTGCTGCTGTGGCTGCCTTCGTGGCTGGTGCGGGTTGTAGCGCCCTCTAGGGTGCTCCCTGTGCTGCCACGAGCTCGTCGGCCCCTCTGCTTCCTCTTCAATTATTCAGCGAGGACCACGAGTGAGTTGTGTCTCTGGGATTTCCCATGCGTCTGTTTACTTCGAGTGCCTCCATTTGTATCTAGTGGTTTATCCTCCATTAGGCTTTGTTCTAGTCCTAGGGTTCAATCAATGTGTGCTTGTATATTTATGCTTTGATCTGGTAGTGATGCTCTAGATTGTGTTCTTTGCACCTCAGTGCTTGTTCTCATCCTTTGATTATGTGATTCTATTGTTGGTCTAAGGCTAATGCTGGATCTGATGCTAGTGGTTCATAGCTTTTTCTCTGATTGGTGATGTTGTTACTTGGTATGTTCATCTTCTGTCAGTGTCTTGATATTGACAATATCACTGTCAGTGATGATTCACCACATCAGTAAGTGTTGGCTTATATGTTTATCCATAGACTGAACTTGATTTGTAGAGTCTAATGATTCTTTGGATAAATTAAATGATCTCTAAGTATATCTCAGGGAAATGATATATATTGTCCTACTGGTTTATTTATGAAAGATAGAATATCTGGTTGGCTTAGCTGTAGGATCATTTCTTGTGAAACCATCTTAGAATGGCACACAAGTTGATCTTGTTTCTGGCTTTACTTATGGTCAGTACTTGATACTTGATATATGCTTAATAGTAATAAGTTGGAAGGTTCACTTAATGTTTATGCCCATGATGCTGGTCTGAGGCTCTAGGAACTAAGTTCCTATGTTGCTGTCACTTTCAAAATTGACTAGGGCATCATAGTTTCTTACTAGATCTTGGATGCTAGTTGGTTAAGTTAATTGATTTGTTTGTAGCTTATAAGTTCTGAGGTGCTACTCTTTCTTGGAGATGTGCCCAGATTTTATAAGAATAAATGATGGAACATATAAGTTGCCGTTTTGGTATCACCAAATCTATGAGGATGGTCTGAGATTTTGGTGTGTTTGGTAGAGTTTGGTTCTAACCTTTATATTTAAAACCTCTAGGATAGGTTCACCCCACTTGGGTGATCACTAAGAGGTTGTTTTATGAAACAAGACATATTTTCTGTTTGGATAAGATGAACAGATCATGTGGATGTTTATGACACTCACCACAAAAGTAAATGATTGTGGTGTCTTGATGTTCTGGTGGTGTTGCTGGCCTGATCCAATCATTCACCTCCTGATATTGTTCTTCTTTCCCCTGGTTCCTGTGCTTGGCCTTGATCAATCCTGCTCCTCCTAGATCTTGTGAGCTTGGCCTTGCTGTCCACCTGATTCTGCCCTCCTTATGTCACCATCTTGTGATGTTTGGTTTGATCTGGTGTGAGGTTTTGTTGGCTGGTTTTCTTGGCTATGGCTAAGCTGGTTGTTCTTGTGTGGTGTGAGCAATGGAGAGGTGCTCTAGTGATTTCCCACGACTGTACTTGGTCCTTTTAGTTGGTTGATCAGCTGTGGCTGTGTCGACAGCACACCCATGAAGTTAGGTGATTGAGCTACTTGTGTGTCTGATGCATGGTTGCGGATATGCTCAATTAGGTGTTCTACCTTTTTATCTTGTTACTATTTACCTGCCTGGTGAAACTTGCCCATTTAATTCCTACGATCATTTGACTTATGGCTTATTTATTATGAAATATTAAATTCTTTCATATTGGTGAAACTTGCCCCTAAAAGATTTACTCAATGATATAAAGTTGAGCAGTGCAACTCACTGCTCTCTACTAAGAGTAAAAATTAATAACTTAACCTTCATTTTCCTATTTGTTTGTTCTTTATTTTTGCCGGTACCAGATTTGAAGATTCAAGATTAGTATAGGTTTTCTTTTAGACAGATAAAATCCTTTGTAATTTTTATTTCATTCTGTTGTAAGAAATGTGTAATAGATATATATTCCTCTTTTTTTAATTTAACTTCTATAAAGATTCTTTATTGTCTTAATGAGTTACTTTTTGTAATTTATTTATGGAATAAAGATATGGAATAAATCTTGATTTGCTTAATTGTATTCTTTATTTAGAGTTTCTATTACTATATATTATATCTTGATTAAATAATATTACTAAATAATAATTCTTAGCTTTTAAAATATAAACTCAAATTTCAAGTATGAATTCAAATTCTTTTCCCCAAAACACACTAATTCATAAAGATCATGTCAAAATTTATAACGATCACTCTCCAGAGCTATTCCTACACTTAGAGAGTGAAATAAACTATTATCACTTTAAGTTTTTATTTGGCAAAAAATTTACCCACATTTTGCAGATGAATGCATGCATATGCACAATTTGCTAAATCTTCCCTTCGTTAGTTCCTAAATGCTGAGATGTTACAGACTTCCCCCCTTAAATTAAACTTCGTCCCGAAGTTTTCTAAAGTGTACCTGAATAGTTCTGGATAGGCTTTTCTTAAGTCATCTTCTTTATCCCATGTGGCTTCTCTCTCGGGGTGATGTTCCCACTGTACCTTGCAGTACTTGATTGCCCTATTTCTTAGTCTTTTCCAATTTTCTTCCAGAATTTTATAGGGTTTCTCAACATAAATCAGGTCTTCTTATAATTCTATCTCTTGATGTGTGATTGCATCATCATGGACTTTAAGACATTTTCGGAGTCGTGACACATGGAAATAATTATGAACTTGAGCCAATCTTATTGGTAGCTCTAAAGCATAAGCTATTGTCCTGTTCTGACTCATTACTTTGAATGGTCCTATATATCTTGGACTCAATTTTCCTTTAACTTCGAACCTCTTAACTCCTTTCATTGGGATTACTTTGAGATATACCATGTCTCGTACTTCAGGATGCCATGATCTTCGACTTAAATCAACATAACTTTTTTGTCTACTTTGGGCAATTTTCAATCTATCCTTGATTATATCAATGATATTGTGCCTTTATTTGATATAGTCTGGCGCAAGTTCTTTGCTACTCCTAGGCTCATACCAACATATTGGTGATCTGCATTTCCTTCCATAAATTACTTTGATATGGAGCTGCCTTCAGACTTCTCTGATAGCTATTATTGTATGAAAATTCTGCCAACGGTAGATGATCTTCCCACGAACCTCCAAAATCAAATACACAAGCTGTAAGCATGTATTCTAGTATTTGATTAGCTCTTTCAGTTTGACCCCCAGTTTCTAGATGATAGGCTATGGTGAAATCCAACTTTGAACCAAGTGCTTCATGTAATTGCTTCCAAAATGCCAAAGTGAACACTGATCTTCTATCAGTTACAATCTTCTTGGGAACTCCGTGCTTACTTACTACCACCTTGATGTAAACTTGTACTCATTTCTCGGCATTATCCTTCTGATTCACCGGAATAAAATGTGCACTTTTAGTGAGTCTATCAATAATTACCCATATCATATCCTTCTGTTTAGATGTCATGGGCAATCCTGTGATGAAGTCCATACCAATTTGCTCCCATTTCCACTCGGGAATTTCCAAAGGTTGCAATGGTCCTGCTGGACTTTGATGTCCAGCTTTTACCCTTTGGCAAGTATGGCATTCTGACACATACTTTGCAATGTCCCTCTTCATGTTATTCCACTAGAATAATTCTTTCGAATCCATGTACATCTTAGTACTTCCTAGATGAATGGGATATGGTGTCTCATGTGCCTCTCGAAGTATCACTTCACGACTCTCAGGCACACCTGGAACACAAAGACGATCTTGGAACCATAAAGATCCATAATCTCCTAAGCGAAAAATTGATGCTTGTCCTTGAGATATTCTCCAAATTTCTTCAGCAATAAAAGGATCTTCTGCTTGATGCCTAAAAATTCCGTGCTTAAAATCACTATTCTGTTCTGCAACTACATGCATAGTAGCTAATCCTCCAAGAGTCTCTGTTCTTATAAATTGAACCTCTAATCTTTCCAAATCCATCTATAACTCTTTTGGTAGCTCCCTATTGCTTGGCTGAATATCTGCACTTTTACGACTTAAAGCATTTGCTACAACATTTGCTTTTCCAGGGGTATAATTGATGGTCAAATCATAATCTTTGATTAGTTCTAACCAGCGCTTTTGTCTCGTATTCAATTTCTTTTGAGTGAAGAAATATTTGAGACTTTTATGGTCGGTGTATAACTCACATCTGGATCCATAAAGAAAATGCCTGCATCCTTTCAGATCAAAGACTACTGCTGCTAGTTCCAAATCATGGGTTGTATAATTGAATTCATGTGGTTTTAGTTGTCTTGATCCATAGGAAATTACCTTCTGATCTTTCATTAACACACAGCCTAAACCTTATTTAGCTGCATCACAATATATTGTAAAGTCCTTCCCTGTTTCAGGAACTGCTAAGATGGGAGTGATAGTTAATCTAGTCTTTAACTCCTGAAAACTTGCTTCACAATTCTCATCCCAGATGAGTGGTGTATTCTTCCTTAACAATTTGGTCATTGGTCAAGCTATCTTGGAGAAACCTTCAATGAACCTCCGATAATAACCAGCCATTCCCAAGAAACCTCTAATTTGTTTCACATTGGTGGGTGCGGTCCATTCTAATAATGATTGAACCTTGGATGGATTTATAGCAATTCCATCTCTGTTGATCACATGACTGAGGAATTCTACCTCATCTAGCCAGAATTCACACTTACTGAACTTAGCATAAAGCTTATGTTCTCTTAGGATTTTCAATGCTATTTTCAAATGATCAGCATGCTCTTCCTTATCCTTGGAATATATCAGAATATCATAAATGAATACTATGAAAAACTTGTCCAAGTATGGCATGAAAATTTTGTTCATCAGATTCATGAATATTGCTGGTGCATTAGTCAAACCAAATGGTACGACAAGATACTCATGATGTCCATACCTTGAGAAAAATGCTATCTTTGGAACATCTTCCGGTTTGATTTTTATCTGATGGTATCCGGATCTTAGATCGATCTTAGAAAATACTCCAGCTCCTTTAACTTGATCAAACAGATCCTGGATTCTAGGTAATGGATACTTATTCTTTATGGTAACATTGTTAACATTTCTATAGTCCCCACACATCCTTCTTCCTCCATCTCTCTTATCTACAAAGATCACTAGTGTTCCCCATGGGGATACACTTTCTTGAATGAATCCTTTTCTGGCTAACTCGTCAATTTGCTCTTTGAGTTCTTTTAATTCTTTTGGACCCATCTTGTATGGTTCTTGAGCTATTGGTGCTGTACCCGGAATTAGATCTATAGTAAACTCTATCTCCCGATCTGGTGGCATTCCTGGTAGCTCTGCTGGAAAAACATCTTGAAACTCATTTACTATAGGAATATCTTCCAACTCGACCTCCTTCATTGAGTTAAACTGAAGATCGACCATGATATGACTGTGCTTATCTGCTTGATAAACTATCCTTGCTCCATTTGGAGTCTTGATTGAGACAGTTTTATCCTCACAATTAATTTGAGCTCCATGTTCAGTCATCCAATCCATACACAGCACTACTATAATCCCCTTCAAAGGAATTACATAAAGGTCCGCAAAGTAGGTACAACCACAGATCTAGATAACCTGATCTTGTTTAATGTGGCGTACAACTACATTTACCCCTGCCTTCACTACGGTCATAGGGTTTTCTAGCGTTGCCCTTCTAATCCCGAATTTATCACAGAATTCTTCATAAATGAATGAAGTAGTTGCACCAGTATCAAATAGAACTTTTCCTGGATTGGTAAGGATATTAAGCGTACCTATCACTGCATGCTCTGAGTTATCCACCTCCTCCAGGGTTGCGCAATTCAGTTTCCCGATAGGTCTGTTCCTCTTGCCATTATTATTCTTGACAAAATTTCCTCCTTTAATGGGTTGCCCATTGCCTCCACTAGCTTGTCGTCCAGCATTAATAGGCCAAGCACCTTGTGGATTACTCGGATAATTTGGCTTTATATGACCCCTCTGACCACAAGCATGGCACACTATTATTGGTTTCTGGCAATCCCTGCTTACATGCCCTGGAAATTTTCAATTATGGCATATAATATTCCGTCCGGTTTGATTTGCACTCCGGTCAGAATTGTTGTTGTTATAGGTTTTATTGCGTGTCTTGAATTCCAGATTGAGCTTGGGTTTACTTTCCTATATCCTCTTAGTTTCCTTCTTAGCTCTATTCCTTCTATCCTCTTGGACATTCTTGTAGTCATCTTCAAAAGTGATGGCTGCATCCAGTAACTGTTGATAGGTTTGTTTATTGGCCAACCTCAACTGCATCCTCACAAATGGATTAACCCTCGCAGAAAATGCTTCTTCCTCTTTTCTTCAGTGCTGACTTCTTCCTCTGCATAACGAGACAGTTGGCTAAACTCCCAGATATACTTCATGACACTAGTATATCCTTGCTGAAGCTCCTCAAACTCCCTTCGCTTCAACTGCATCACACTTTCAGGAACATGATACTCATGGAACCTCTGCTTGAACTCTTCCCAAGTATACTCCCTTCCTGGCTATTGCATGGCTAGTTGATTTTCCCACCATGATGTTGCAGGTCCTGTCAGAAGATGAGTTGCATATCTCAGCTTTTCCTCATTATTACAACCTATAGTCTTCGGCTTTATCTCTATATCTTCCAGCCAATCTTCTGCATCCATTGGTTCAGGAGCTGATGAAAAAGGTAATGGCCTTGCATTCTGGAAGTCAGAAAGACTCAGTCCTCCACCTTCAGGTGCTCTCTGGTTTCCAGCTCGTCCCAACAACTCTTCCATGAACTTGTTTTGGTTTTCTTGCATCATCTACATATAATGCATAAAGTTCTGCTCCATTAACGGCCTCATTGGTGGTGGTGGTAATGTTCCCTGATTTCTGGCATCTGCATCGGCCTTCTCCTTGGCCTCATGCTCCATGCGCTCCTTCTCAGATTCAGTTTCTACACCCGTGTCCATGACCCCCCTAGTCCTACAACATAAAGCGAATACTCATAATTACATCATGCACATGTGTTCTGAGCTCAACGTTACGAACAGAACTAGTCACACAATGGAAATCCAAATAAAATCCAAATATGCATTTCACATATTATACATTACAAGCCTCTTAACAAGGTATAAAGTCATTACACTTGTACCCTACAAGTACTATAGTATAATAAGCATACTGCCTCACTTATTTATCTATATCATTCTCTCGGATTACAATACGCAATACCCGATGCTTCCTAATAAGCCGCCTTCTTCTAGTATCCATAATGCTCATCATACATGCCTGAAGTCCAACAGTGATGACGTAATGTCTGTCGTACAGTTTGTGGAACAAATGGCCTTCTAGAAGGAACATACTCAGTATGTGAAGTATCAGGACTTGAGTCATTACTCAACCTGAGTGCACTGACTCCATCCATCTCAGCTGAAAAGTCTTCAGAAACATGTTCAACATTATCACCCACTTGCATCTCCTGAGCTTCATGCCTTGAGTTATCAACAAAATACGCAGATTCTGCTGCTTCGCAGGTGCTCTGTTGGGAAAGATAGTTAAACACCAGATAATGTATATTCCCTAGGTTTTGATAGGATGTTGATGGTTCAAACACTCTCTCGTCAGGATATTCTTCCTCATCCTGATCATCGACAAATATGGTATTTCTACTACTGTTACTAGGATTGGTTCTTACACCCATCCAACTGGATTGTCCAACATTTCTGTCAGACCCATCTATGGACATCTGATTTCCTTGGAACCCTTCAAATGATCCCATTCTCCAACCATCAGAATTCTCTATAGGAAGTTCTAAATCAGACCCTTCCTCTGAACCTTGTGGTACAACATACCTCGTATCTAATGTAGGATCATAGTTAGGTTCATGTCTGGGTGAATAAGGATGTGGTATTAAAGATTCAGGATCTATAGGTATGTCTTTAAAGATTGGTTTTGCACTACTCCTTGCTTCTTTCTCGAACTAGAATGCTAAGTTTTTCTTCTTTCCGGATCAGATAGATACTCATATCATGTTTATCTTCATCAAGGACTTGATGGGTCTTATAAAAAGACGCAACAGGTGTTCAATATCAATCCATAAACTTGGAAGCTAACTTAGGATGCTTCTTCACCAAGGTAAGATGATCCAGTACTAGCTCTGATTCTATAGAATCATGTGGAATCATAGAGAATGTGCTTCCTTCTAACTCATTAGCTTTATGCTCCCGGATATTGGCTATCGCCTCCACAACAACAACATGGTATGCTGCTAAATGACTCCTACCTTCACCTATAGGTAGATCGTGATATAATCCAAGCTCCTCTGGAAGTTGGATAATCACACGATACTTGGACAACATACGACCATCATAATAGGTTATGGTATTCACCGAAATTCTAGTTGAACAACTAAAAATCCTTAAAAGTTGTCGAAGCTGATCAGTGAATGATCCTTGGTAGTCATCGAGAGTCTCCTCTTTCCTTACCAAAGTTTGTTTTGGAAAATTTGGTGCCATACTCTGTATAACAAAATATCTTTTTATTAGTAATCAATAATATATTGCATCATAACAAAGAATTATCGCACTAAAATATATAACGGAATATCCTCATTTGAATACCCATTATACCTTTTTAGAGAATTCTTTATCGTTGTTATACACTACTACAGGTAATACCCTTTACTAGATTTCCAGCCTAAGGTCAAAGCAATTTTCTCTGATACCAACTGCGGTGACCCAACATACCACTGCATGTGTAATACACTATAGTCGTTGACATGACATCCACAGAACAACGTTCCGTAAATATCACATCCCTCAGAGTGGTACAATAGAAACATTGCGGGTCCAAATTACAAACATACACACATTATTATTACAATACCAGAAGTTCAAGACTTCAAAATATTCAACTTACAAACCAAATATAAAATATTTTAGCGAAAGATTTAAAGTGACAACTTAAACTCCAAATTGAGCTCAACAACTTATTGTTATATATTGTTCATGTTGCTCGACTCAATTGGATCCTAGAACTATAGTAATTATTCTGACTCCTGCTGCTCTCCTCAGTAGTCGACATCGTAGTCCACCCCTTCCACGACACCGTACATATTGGGTTCTTCATAGAAGACCTCCTCTTGACTTTCAGCTGCATACATTGGGGTTTCTTCTGGATCCTCAGAGTCTAAGCAGGGGATCAAAGTAAAATGTGAGTAACAGCGTTACCCAGCAAGTTCATTATATGCAAGGCGGGAAGTTTGATTCTCTATCTACCACCTCATACTATAAGTCCTTGGCACTATGCAGTTTTCGTAAACCTTTCTTCAAAGATTGATTTTATTGTGAAAATCTATGACCATTGGCCTTCACAGGTTAACCAGAACTTTCATGAAGTTCTTTCCTGCCGCGTTTGTAGGTCCTTCCCGGAACACGGAGTAACAAGTTATAATTCTTACACTCTGCAGAGGTGCGTTACTTTACCCATTAGAGATCAACTCCTTGTTGCACAACCGGGCGTACTTTCTCGTCCACAATTCCATGATGTGGGGCCAGTAGTTGGTCCAAGCCAATCACTTCCCTCTCTTCGACCCCATATGTCTGCACGATCCTTCGGGGCTGGCTCAGCTTCGTTAATCCTCCTTCCGTGCAGGCTAAAACCCTGATGAGTTCCCGAATACTCTATGAGCTGGTGATGCCCATGTATGTACCTTATAGGTCCGGCTAAACCCCTGCAGCCACTCATAGATAATCTAGACATAAAAAACGTGGGGCCTAAGGGTGCCCACCCATATGTTGGATCCACACAAGGAATCACAACATCATGTTAAGATAGTATTGCCTCCATACGAAAGGAAAAGGATACAGCTGAATTCTCTGTCCCATTCCAATTCTCATGGCTAACGCGTTATATACGGCGCTAGAATCACTGATGTCATTAGTTGTTAAGTTCCTAGTTGATCACCATTGTTGCAAATAGAAAGCTAAGTTCTATAGCTCCATTATATCATCACTTAGGATGATATCAACAATTTATTTACTTGAGAAAATAATATTTTCTTTCTTTGAAATATAGATGATAACACACAATTTAGAAATACTTTGATAAAGACTCTTCAAAGGACATGAGCAAGTGATGAACTTGCCTTGTGATTGCAAGGTAGTGAAGTCGGATGCTTGCGCAGGACCTTGAGCTTCTATGTCTACAAAACATCATTATTGACCGGTACGGACAATATTTAAAGAAGCAAAATGAATATGCATAGTAATGTAATGTAATGCATTATTTATCATTTATGTCTTTGTGAGTTTTACCCATTATTTCAGTTCCAAGAATTCCTTTAAGTAAAAAAGGATTTCATTTTTAAAATAATCTTTAATATTTATTTAATATCATATTTGCCATTTTATAAGGTAATAATTTATTTAATATAAATTCTTGTATTTATTTATTTAATAATTCTTTTAACATTGAAATAAAAGAATTTCTTTTTATAACTCTAAACATTTATTTAGTATTTTTCTAAAATACTACAATAATATATAATAAAAGTGATTTTTTATTTATTTATATCCTCTTTATTTAATCTTATAAAATTCTATAAGGAATAAATATATGGTAAAATTCTTGACTAAAAAATAATATATATTGAAATTATTTCTTAATTTAATTAAATAAGTTGGTTTATTATAAATTCAAAAATATTTTATTTACAATTTTTAGATTTCTTCTTTATTTTCTAGAATTTTATTTAACTCTAGGGTATTTTGGGCTTTTATTAATTATTAAAACTTTTTCTTTTTAAGTTTTGGGCTAGTCCTATTGGGCTTATTAGGCCAATTTGGCCAAAGTGACTTTACCAAAAGGGCACGCCGAAGGGCTCTGGCCCTATTGGCCCATTCCCTCTGTCTCTGTCTCTCTCTCTCTCTCGACCTCACTTCCTCTCCTCCTCGACCCCGTGGTCGCTGGCGCCGCTGCCGTGCTTTGCTTGCCTTCGTGGTCCTACCTGGCCGCTGCCATGGGGCAGGGCGAGGTTGTCAACCATGCTCCTTCATCATCTCTGCCTCTATTTGATCCTGGGGCCCTCCCGTGGCCAGGCTAGCCCCTTTCCCGAACCCTAGGGTTTGGGGTGGTGCTGCTAGCGCCGCCGCGGATCCTCCCGTGGTGGCGTGCGGTGCTCGTGCGCTGCTGTGGCTGCCGCCGTGCCTGGTGCAGGTTGCAACGCCCTCTGGGGTGCTTCCACGAGCTCGTCGGCCCCTCTGCTTCCTCTTTAATCCTTCAGCGAGGACCACCGGTGGGTTTGTGTCTCTGGGATTTCCCGTGCCTCTATTTTCTTTGAGTGCCTCCATGTGTAACTAGTGGTTTATCCTCCATTAGGGTTTGTTCTAGTCCTAGGGTTCAATCCCTGTGTGCTTGGAAATTGATGCTATCCTTTGGTAGTGATGCTCAGTGAATATTGTGTTCTTTGCACCTCAGTGCTTGTTGTCATCCTTTGATTATGTGATTTTGTTGTTGGTTTAAGGCTAATATTGGATCTGATGCTATTGGTTCATAGCTTTATCTCTGATTGGTGATGTTGTTACTTGGTATGTTCATCTTCTATTAGTGTCTTGATACTGACAATATCACTGTTAGTGATGATTCACTTCATCAGTAAGTGTTGGGTTATATGTTTATCCATAGACTAAACTTGATTAGTATAGTCTAATGATTCTTTGGATAAATTAAATGATCGCTGAGTATATCTCAGGGAAATGATATACATTATCCTGCTGGTTCATTTATGAAAGCTAGAATATCTGGGTGGCTTAGCTGTAGGATCATTTCTTGTGAAACCATCTTAGAATGGCACACAAGTTGATCTTGTTGCTGTCTTTACTTATGGTCAGTACTTGAGACTTGATAGATGCTTAATAATAATAAGTTGGAAGGTTCACTTAATGTTTATGCCCATGATGCTGGTATGAGGCTCTAGGAACTAAGTTCCTATGTTGCTGTCACTTTCAAAATTGACTAGGGCATCATAGTTTCTTACTGGATCTTGGATCCTAGTTGGTTAAGTTAATTTATTTGTTTGTAGCTTATAAGATCAGAGGTGCTACTCTTTCTTGGAGATGTGCCTAGATTTTATAAGAATAAATGATGGAACATATAAGTTGCCTTTTTGGTATCAGCAGATCTATGAGGTTGGTCTGAGATTTTGTTGTGTTTTCTAGTGTTTGGTTCTTACCTTTATATTTAAAACCTTGAGGATAGGTTCACCCCAATTGGGTGATCACTGAGAGGTTGTTTTATGAAACAACACATATTTTATGTTTGGATAAGATGAACAAATCATGTGGATGTTTATGACACTCAACACCAAAGTTAATGATTGTGGTGGCTTGATGTTCTAGTAGTGTTGTTGGCCTGATCCAAACCTTCACCTCTTGATGATGTTCTTGTTTCCCCTGGTTCCTATGCTTGGCCTTGATCAATCCTGCTCCTCCTAGCTCTTGTGAGCTTGGACTTGCTGTCCACCTAATTCTCCCCCTCCTTATGTCACCATCTGGTGATGTTTGGTTTGATCTGGTGTGAGGTTTTGTTGGCTGGTTTGCTTGGCTTTGGCTAAGCTGGTTGTTCTTGTGTGGTGTGAGCAATGGATAGGTGCTCTAGTGCTTGCCCATGGCTATACTTGGTCCTTTTACTTGTTTGAGAAGTTGTGGCTGTGTCGACAGCACACCCATGCAGTTAGGTGATTGAGCTTCTTGTGTGTCTGTTGCATGGTTATGGATATGCTCAATGAGGTGTTCTACCTTTTGATCTTGTTTCTATTTACCTGCCTGGTGAAACTTGCCCCTTTACTTGCTATGATCATTTGAATTATGGTTTATTTATTATGAAAGATTAAATTCTTTCATATTGGTGAAACTTGCCCCTAAAAGATTTCCTCAATGATGTAAAGTTGAACAGTGAAACTCACTGCTCTCTACTGAGAGTAAAAATTAATAACTTAACCTTCATTTTCCTATTTTTTTGTTCTTTGTTTTGCAGGTACAAGATTTGAAAATTCAATATTAGTATAGGTTTTCTTTTAGACAGATAAAATCCTTTGTAATTTTTATTTCATTCTTTTGTAAGAAATGTGTAATAGATATATATTCATCTTTTTATAATTTAACTTATGTAAAGATTCTTTATTGTCTTAATGAGTTACTTTTTGTAATTTATTTATGGAATAAAGATATGGAATAAATCTTCATTTGCTTAATTGCATTCTTTATTTAGAGTTTCTATTACTATATATTATATCTTGATTAAATAATGTTACTAAATCATAATTCTTAGATTTTTAAAATATAAACTCAAATTTCAAGTTTGAATTCAAATTCTTTTCCCCAAAACACACTAATTCATAAAGATCATGTTACAATTTATAACGATCACTCTCCAAAGCTATTCCTACACTTAGAGAGTGAAAGAAACTCTGATCACTTTAAGTTTTTATTTGGCGAAAAATTTACCCACATTTTGCAGATGAATGCATGGATATGCACAAATTCCTAAATCTACCCTTCGTTAGTTCCTAAATGCTGGGATGTTACAGAATCCTCTCTATTTATTTCCCATCCTCACTCGGATGGATCCCACGAAGATTCTTTCAAATCCTTTGCAGCTTTGTCGTGGTGGTATCACGGCATATGCCATTGGTAAGCTAAAGTTGGGACCGATGGAAGTGGAGGAATCCGGGGAGGGATGATGCAGTGAAGACTGCACTCGTGAGAAGAGAGAGAAATATGATGTATCTAGGTTGCAAGCTTTCATGTTGAGATAACACATCTTTCCCTGACTCTAATCTCGTATATCTTGCCATACTTGTGGCTACAATGGTGCTCCTTGAGCTGCTTCTCTTATCATTCTATCTATGACATCTCTATGAGAATGGAGGAAGAATGAAGGAGAGCTCCTAGCGAGCAGAGAGTAGAGGAGCCCTTTGGGGGTCTCCCTTGAACGATCCCCTGGTTCTCCTTATAAAGGGGTTCCCAGGGGACAAGACTTGTTCCCCACACTTGGCATCCGTTCAACATATTCCTGGCATCCTCCTGCGATACCTAGTATATGCCTTGGCATCTTTGCAAATGCCGAGCATATCCCCTAGCATCTTCTTGATGCCAATGGAATATTCCATACGCCATGTGCCAGTCTGAGTCAGGGGCGTCACAAGACTAGCACGGGATTAGGTGGTCTTGTCCTAGCTTGATGGTGCGTTTTTGTAGATGTCGGGGTGCGTCTGGATGTGTATAAGGGGGCATACGGGGTGATATTATTCGGCCCGAGCACCCCAGAGGGAGTAGAAATTTGGCCTGAGGGAAGGCTGATTCGGCCTATCAGAGAAAAGGTCCAGCCAAGATATTTCCTGCCTTAGCCGAATTGGCCCTTACTCGGCCCGGAGGGGGGAGTCGGCCTGGTACAACAGTGGCCCAACCGAGGTACTCCCTAGCCCTGCCGGATTACTTGTCTTGGCCTAAACGAGGCGTAGGTGAGCCATGCCATACTCAGCCCACCCGGGACGCACGTGGCTGTGGAGCTGGCGTTAGGCCCGTGGTGCCGACGCAGAAAGTGGTCGAGGCGAGGTGATTGCGATCTGTTGACCGGGCGGGAGTTCTTCGATGTGGAGCGATGCGGGACCTTCGCTTACCCGGCGGTTGTTTGGCGGTATCCGGCGGGAACAGAGGGGGGTCGGTGGTAGTTCGGCCATGTGGGCCGAATTGAGATCTAATTCAGCCTGTGATTGCTATTTTGGCCTAGGAGGAGTGGTGGGACCAGGACAAATTAGATTTAGTTCGGCCCATGCCCTCTTTTCCTCTTTTCTTTTTGTATATTTCTCTTAATGCCTTATTGACATACATTCTTATTCTTCCATCAGTCTTGTAGGGTCTGTTCACACATTAACTCTGGGGTACCTGGGATTATATCCCCGACATTAGTCCCCGAGGCCGTGTGGGACTCATAGAGTCGTACATAGGTTCTATACTAAAATATTTCTAGAGTTGCTTTACCGACATATTGTCTTCTTGTCTTATATTCCCTGGTCACATAATCAATTTGGGTAAGTTTGTGACACTTAGCGTTGATGGGCTTTGTTTTTATAACCCCTTTGGGTATGTTTTGTTTCCCGGCCTTCATGGACGCTCGTCTTATAACCCTTTTGGAACAATTTTAACTTCTGGCCATTTTTGCACTAGTCTTTTAACCCCTTTGGGTAAGTTTATGAATTCTGGCCATTTTTGGCACTAGTCTTTTAACCCCTTTGGGTAAGTTTATGACTTATGGCCATCTTTGTCAGTAGTCTTTTAACCCCTTTGGGTAAGTTTATGACTTCTGGCCATTTTTGGCACTTGTCTTTTAACTCCTTTGGGTACGTTATGACTTCTGGCCATTTTTGGCAATGGTCTTTTAACTCCTTTGGGTAAGTTATGAGTTCTGGCCATTTTTGGCACTGGTCTTTTAACCCCTTTGGGTAAGTTATGACTTCGGGCCTTCTTGGGCACTGGTCCTATAACCCCATTGGTAAGTTATGAATTCGAGTCATCTCATTTGAGTTGCATGATCCAATTATGACTTATGTCCCAAATCCAAGTTACCTGAATCAAAATCTGAGTTATATGAATCAAATCCGAATTATATTACTTATGTCTCAAATCTGAGTCATCTAACTCAAAATCCGAGTTATATGACTCAAATCCGAGTCATGTGATTCCAAATCTGAATCATCTATTTTTTCTTTAGAGTTATATTACTCAAATTTAACTTATGTCTCAAATATGAGTCATCTGACTCAAAATCCGAGTTATATGACTCAAATCCGAGTCATGTGATTCCAAATCCGAAACATCTGATTTTACATACGAGTTATATTACTCAAATTTAACTTATGTCTCCAATCTGAGTCATCTGACTCAAAATCTGATTTATATGACTCAAATTCAAGTCATCTGATTCCAAATTCGAATCATCTGCTTTTTCATCCGAGTTATATTACTCAAATTTAACTTATGTCTCAAATCTGATTCATCTGACTCAAAATCTGAGTTATATGACTCAAATCTAAGTCATCTGATTCCAAATACGAATCATCTGATTTTACATCTGAGTTATATTTCTCAAATCCGATTCATCTGATTACTGAGCTATAACTTGATCTAATGAGATGATGACAAATTTTCCTTTTATATGGATCTGAGATATAGATCCAAGATAAAGTTTTGGGATATGATAATAAGCCTAATCGCCAGGAGAAGTGATTCGAGACGTAGATCCGAGATATAAATTTGAGATATGATATGCTGGCAGATAGCCATCCGAGATATAAGATAACCTGGCAAGATGAGTTGAATATCAATCCGAGTCATAACATAACCTGGAAAGCTAATCAAGCTCTAATCCGAATCAGATATAAGCTGGTAAGATGAGTGAAAATACAAATCCGAGTTATAATATACCCTGGCAAGCTGAATCAAATGTTAGTCCGAATCAAAGATAAACTGGTAAGCTGAGTCAAATTATAATTCGAATCAGTGGTAATCTAGTAAGCTGAATCAAATACTAATCCAAATCACATATAAGATGAGTCAAATTCTAATTCAAATCATAAATAAGCTGGTAAGCTGAGTCAAAGGTTAATCCGAATCATAAATAAACTGAGTCAAATTCTAATCCGAATCATCGTAATGTTTTTCCATCTAAAAGTGATTCTATGGATACGTTGGCTAGTCCCCAGGTTGAGTTATTTTCTTCCCAGGGTGAACGATCGAGTGTTGGTGACTGAGATATATGATAATCACAATATGCTTGGAGAAGAATTTGAGTCACGCTTGCTGAGTCTTACTTGCTGATTTAGGCTTGAGGCCCCTATGCTTACCTCTCTGTTCTCTGTTCGCTTGGAGGAGCTGAAGGAGCTCTATGAAGCAGAAGTTGATGAAGATGCTCCCGTCTGGATGGAAACCCAACCAACGCCACTAAAAGTCCCCACGATGGGCTCTAAATGTCGTGGTGGTATCACGACATATGCCATGGGTAGGCTAAAGTTGGGGCCGATGGTCGTGGAGGAATCCGGGGAGGGTTGATGCACTGAAGACCGCACTCGTGAGAACAGAGAGAAATACGATGTATCTAGGTTGGAAGCTCTCATGTTGAGATAAAACCCTCTTTCCCTGACTCTAATCGCGTATATCTTGCCATACTTGTGGCTACAATGGTGCTCCTTGAGCTGCTTCTCATATCCTTCTATCTAAGAACTCTCTGTGAGAATGGATGAAGAAGGAAGGAGAGCTCCTAGCGAGCAGAGAGTAGAGGAGCCCTTTGGGGGTCTCCCTTGTATGATCCCCCTGGTGATTCCCCACGCTTGGCTCCATGCAGCATATTCCTGGCATCCTCGTGAGATGCCCAGCATATGCCTTGGCATGTTTGCAGATGTCGAGCATATCCTCTAGCATCTTATTGATGTTAATGGCATATTGCATACACCATGTGCCAGTCTGAGCCAGGGGCGTCCCAAGACTGGCACGGGATTAGTTGGTCTTGTCCTGGCTCAATGGTGCGTTGTTGTAGATGTCGGGGTTTATCTGGATGTGAATAAGGGGGTGTACGGGGTGATATAATTCGGCCCGAGCGCCCCGGAGGGAGTGGGAATTCGTCCTAAGGGAAGGCTGGTTCGGCCTATCAAAGAAAAGGCCCAGCCGAGCTATTTCCTGCCTCAGCCGAATTAGCCCTTACTTGGCCCGGAGGGGGGGGACTCGGCCTGGTGCAGCAGTGGCCCAGCCGAGGTACTCCCTGGCCCAGACGGATTACTTGTCTTGGACCAGAGGAGGCGCGTGTGAGGTGAATTCCGGCATGGGCCGAGCCATGCCATATTCGGCCCACCCGAGCGGCACGTGGCTATGGAGCTGGCATTGAGCCCGTTGTGCCGAAGCAGAGAGTGGTGGAGGCGAGGTGATGGTGATCTGTTGATCAGGCGGGAGTTCTTCGATGTGGAGCGATGTGGGACCCGCGCTTACCCGGCGGTGGTTTGGCGGTATCTGGCAGGAGCAGGGGGGTTCGGTGGTAGTTCAGCCATGTGGGCCAAATTGAGATCTAATTCGGCCCGTGATTGCTGTTTTGGCCTAGGAGGAGTGGTGGGACCAGGCCGAATTAGATTTAGTTCGGCCCAGGTCATCTTTTCCTCTTTTCTTTTTGTATATTTCTCTTAATGCCTTATTAACATATCTTCTTATTCTTCCATCAGTCTTGTAGGGTCTATTCACACATTAACTCTGGGGTACCTGGGCTTATATCCCTAACAAGTTTTTCGATTTCAATGCCTTGGTCCTATTCTTGTTCAATCTGCTCAACCGTTCATATGTTGGCGTGAGGCTCCTTCATATATTTTCCGATGTTTTGCGATTTCTGAGATGAAAACATCAACATATTTATCGACTAGGGATCCGACGAAGTGCTTGCATCATATATTTTATTTCTTATGGAGCTTCATGACTTGTTCTTGTCAGGATCTTCAGTCTAAAATTCGAGAGTTGGGTTGCACGATTTTCCTATGTATGCTTTGGGAGGGGGATGGAGTAGCTACCATAGCACTACCCTTATCATTCTCTCTTGGACATTGAATTGGTGGATTAATGCGATTTCACTCATTCCATGGAAGTTTGAAGTGGCCTTCGTAGTTGAGACTTTTACTTCTGCCTTTGTCTTTCCGGAATGCTCTCTGAACGATATAATCAATAACCTCTTGTTGGTGGTCTCGTATATTTCAAGATGTAACAAAATCTTCAACGATAATGGTGGAAACAAATGCAAAATCTTCCCCTTATACTCTTCATTCTACCAGAGCTCGACATCGTCAAACAAGATGGACGAAAGATATCTCTAGCTTCAATTTATCTCCTCTTGGTAAAGCCAATGATGGTATATGCCCAAAATATATTGCAATAACCTCATGGTTAAGGAAAGCAATAAGAATTTATACAATAAACTCTAGATTTCAACATTCCACTTCTTTGTCGGGACTATACCATAAGCTAGTGTCACCTCCTTCTCTTGAAGGTCAATTCTCTCACCTCAATTGTGTGATCCTTCGGTTCTTACCAGCGCAAGAATAGGCTAATCCGAGAAGTCCTCAATGCTAATATTATTTCGTCGATATCAAGGAAGTCTGTTGTTGGAAGGAAATATTGTTTCCGAATTTTATTTCTTAAATCCAAGGGAAGAAACAACGGTATTTTCATAGTGGTTGATGACTTCTCCAAAGTTGTTCTTTTCTTTCAGTGAAAGAAAGAATCCTCTGCACTTGCATCTTTCGATCTTTAATCCTAACGATGTGTCTTTCCTTTCTCTCTTCGATGCACCATCTTTTCAATATTCTTTCAAGAAGTGGTTCTATTCCTTTATCATGTTTCTATAGAGCATCTAAGCTATGTTCATTCTACCTCCCTTGTTTAACGACAATCCTCTAATGCTTGAAGTCCTTTGTTTTGAAGAAGCAAAACAAAAGACTCACAACAAGTCTGTCAAGTTTTGCAAGGTGTAGTGTGTAACACCCCAGGTAAAACCACTACTATAAAAAAGCCTAATAGTGGCGCACCTGTTTTGGCCATGCGTGGCACACTGGGGGTGTGCCACGGGGCGCGCGCTACGGGTAAAAATTACCTATAGCGCACTGTATGGTGTGCTACGGGTAAAAAAGTTACCCATGTCGCACCACCCAGTGCGCCACGGGTAGGGGTACAGGTGCGCCATGGCTGTGTTTTTTGGAAAACAAAAAAAATGCAAAAACACCCTTATTTTGAATTAAAAAAGCAATCGGGTCCGCGCATCGCTGCCGTTGTGTCGCCTCGCTGGAGAATGGTGGTCGTGGCCACGCTAGTCCTTGCCAGCATCGAGGCAGTAGGAGGAGGTGTTGCTAGAGGAGGCAGCCGGAGGTACGGTCGGAGGTTCTGTCGGAGGTGGCCAGAGGTGCGGTCGGAGGAGGTGGCGACGACCGGAGGAGGTGTGGTCGGAGGAGGCGGCGGCCATAGGAGGTGGTGGTTACCCATGGTTTTCCTTGGTCGGAGGAGGCCGAATAAGAGAAGGAGAAGAGAGACGGAGAAAGAGAGGGAGCAAGAAAAGAAGAGATGGAGGAAGGAAGGGAGGAAGATAAGATGAGAGGGAGGAAGGAAGAGAAGAGGAAGGGAGGAAGAGAAAAGGAGAGGGATGAAGGAAGGGACGAAGAGAAGAGGAAGGGAGGTAGAAAGAGGAGGGAGGAAGGGAGGTAGGTGCGGCGGGATTCAAATTTTGAATCCCGCCCACTTACTCGTGGCGCACTAGGGGTGGTGCGCCACAGGTAAGTGGCCTCACTTTTTTTCTACAGGAAAAAACGATCTTTTGACTATAACTTTTTACTCTTTTCGAATTTTTAAAATCTAAAAAATCTCTAAACGGCCTTAGGGGGTTGCAAGCGGATGTGAAATTTTATTCTCGTCATTTTGGTATATTAAACTTTTTTCGACATTGTATGCAAAAGTTATGACCGTTTTACCGTGGCATGACCTTTTTTGCAGAAAAAGTCGAAATTCTTTTTTGTTAATTTTCCTACAAACTAAACCACATTACCTACCTACATGTGAAAGGATTTTATATTTTGAAGTGTTTATCATTTTCTTTTATTTTTTGCAAGGCTAAAAAGGCGATCCAAGGTGGATGTGGAGTTTGTGCAGGCAACTTAGTCGTGGTGCACTAGGTGAGAGTTCCCTATGGATAAGTTGGCGCAGCTGCACAGTAGGCAGCAACCCACATATCCATACCGCACTAGGTCATAGTGCACTACGACTAAGTTTCACACCTGTAGCGCATCGCGCACAGGTGCGCTACGACTAGGTGGTCTGCGGTCCCCTGTGCCCTGGCCCACACGTAGCTATGACGCACCACCCTCATGTGCTCCATGCTTACGACAGTTAGCCGTAGGGGCACCGGTGGGCAGATGCGCCACGCCTATTTTATCGGTGGGGCACCACTACCGGTTGGCAGCAAGGATGTGTGGATTACCTATAGCCATTTTCCTAGTAGTGACAATCGCTCTGTTGTACATCATCATGACGGCATGCTCATGTCATCATTCCACATTGCATTTGAACATCCTCATGAATGCATTCATATTATTTACCTAAAACTATTTTCTAAAAGTCTATCTTCGATTTCTAAATAATTCCCATCCTTGTTTCAAACTAGAAAGCCCGGTCTTGTCAGGATCTTTTATTTTACTAAAAACTATTTATAAAATGTTCTACAAGTTAAAATAAAATAATCTTTTTGATCAGGAAGACAGTCTAACGGGTTAGGCCAAAGGTCCAAATAGGCTAGACTACCTACTACCCGACCCAACTAAACCCTAACCCTAGACCCCACCACCCACGACCCACATCCCTCTAACCTACCGCCTCCACATAGCGGCAACACACGCACTAGACCCTCACCCTACCTTATTCACACCAGACACGCCAACACGCATGGTAGCGACCGACCGAACCCCGCCCTCAATCATGTTGCACACCTCGCATCCCAGTACCCAGCTACTGCCAGCAATAGCTCGCGGCCCCACCCTTCCATCATGGGCGTTGCACCAACTTCCCCACATCGATCCCCACCCTGCGACGCCTCCACCTTCCCCATCGCGGCCCGGCCCCCTCACGTTGTGCTGCTGCCTTCCTTCCCAGCGTGCCCTTCCTCGTCGCAGACTCCCGCCTCTTAGCACCGCCCTCCTCCAGTTCATCACCCTGCTGCATAGCTGTGTCGTCCGCCAGCGCGATCCCTGCCACTGTCCGACCCTCTCCGCTGCCTCTGAGCCATTCACCGCCATGTGTTCCCCATGCCTTCCTTGCCGCAACACCTGGCTGCTCCTTGCTGGCCACAGCCGTCATCCGCCTCTGGACGCCCGTGTCCTCCTCATCACTAACCGGGAGGGCCCCCTCTCCACCTCGGTGCTCCGCAACGTCCCCACCCATTTCGGTCCCGTGCGCCGCAGCAGGCCCGAGCGCCACCGACCTCCAACAACCTCTCCCTTTAGCGCTGCCCTGCCCCTCTTGAAGATTGTGTCGTTTCTGTTCTGGTTCCACCATCATCGGCCAGGCGCTTCCCCATTGTCCCTCTCACGAACCGCCGTCGCCCAGCTTCTCACGTTGCCGGGAGCACGACGTCCCTGACTTTTGGCTTACGCTCGCATGAGATCGTATGCCTTCGTCGCTACTGCCAAGTTCGGCCTTACGGGGGTTTCTCCTGCAGTGTCCGAGTACCAACGATGCGCTATTGAAGTAACCCTGTGAATTGGTGATGCTGCGTTCAATGCACAGTTCAAAAAATCGTCCGATATGCCGATTTATCGTTCGATTTATCTCTTATCACTAGGCGACTAATAAGCCGATTAATCAATTTATCATCCGATAAATTGATTTATCGCCTGATAAATCGGCCGATACACCCAAAAATCACTAATTTCAGGTTGACCGAGAAGTTAACTATAAACGATATCCTCAACATTGGTTCAATGTATGCAACTCATCAAGATGATGAGCGTGAGAAGATGCTGAACATCCTGCCTATGCTACTTCCGCTCTAGCACGATGTTAAGTGAAGATGGACCCGAGAGATATCAAGACGGTACTCTAAGACGACCGACGTTGCCTCCATCGACTATCAAAGTGGGAACCTAAAGGAATTTTTCATGGAATCAAGATCTTCGACATGAAACCTGAAGCTGACGACGCCAGATTCGAAGCTCTCCTTCATGGAATCCGAAGAACCCGACTCCAAATCCAAAGACTAAACCCGAACAGAAGGTCTACAGAACCGACATTTCGAGACCCCTATTTTTATGAATATAATACCTAGTTGCATATTAAACCTTGCATGCTCGCATACATATGAAGGAGTACGGTTAGTCTACACTAGCGTAAATAAAAAAAATTCTACCACGTAAACCAGGATTACTGTTGTCATAGATCTCGGGATTACCACTAGACGCGCAATTGTGGAACTTGATGAAGCGCGTCGAGGTAGTGTAGATGTTCTACGTCTACTCCTTGTCCTCGTCCCATGAGAAGCTCCCATTGTGTGGATCGTCCAAGTGCTACAGATGCAACACCTCTGAGGTATCCACACGTCCGGGGTGGAAGCGTCAGACGCCGGATTGCTAGGTACGCGCATGCAGCACATGCGTGAAAGGAGTGGTGGCTAGGTGGAATGCTCAACCCTATTCAGCACGCCCCACCCTCTCTTATATAGTCTTCCCTGGTGGGCTTCTACATTAGGAGCCCATTAGTAGGCTAAGCCTGGTTTAATTCGGATCCAATCCTCATTAGGCTTCCACCCCCTTAAGTGTGTGACCCTATAGGTTCATACACGCATAGACATGACACGATTACATTTACTCCGTCAAAAAATGGTAGCGGCCTCTAGAAAGACGTGCGAACTCCTAAACGCATATAAAGATCATCCAGACGAACCATCACAAGGTTAATTACATGTCTTTCCCTTTGCCTCACAATATTTGGTCTAGCTCCAAGCTGACCTCTCTTTCTCGATACTGTGATTCAGAATCTCTTTACTAGGTTAACTCTTAACCTTATGTAGCACGGCCATGCATATCTGGATCCGATCACTCGAGGGCCCCAGACATATCTCTCTCAAGTAGAGAGGGGCAAATCCCATCTTAATTGACCAATGCCTTGCAGCATGCTTCAGGACAAACTCGAAAGTTACGTTTATAACTACCCAGTTACGGAGCAGTGGTTGATAGCCCCAAAGTAGGTCGATCCACATCTTAAGTACATGCAACAATATCAGGCCTAAGGACAAAATGTACACGATGTGTAGAGAGAGCTGCAAGTGTAATTGCCAGTCTCAAGTTGGGTCATTCCAACCCCATGTTCATAACATGTGTCCACATCATTGGTTTGACATCTCCATGTCTATGACTTTCCAAACATAGTCATCAACCAACCAATGTGCTAGTCTAATATTCACGTGTATCCTCACATTAACTCCGAAGACAACTATTAGATAACCATACAAGTAAAGAGTTTAACAAACAATTCACATGATTGTCAATCAATACAAGTTTCCTGATAAATGGATATTCAGGGAACATTACAATAACTCATCGATACATATGAAATATAATCATCTCTATGATTTCCTTTAGGGCATATTTCCTTCGGTCTCCCACTTGCACTAGAGTCAATCTAAAATGTATCTGATACATATTGCACTTGTGTGCGCTTCATGAGCAGGCTATGCGAGTGGCTTTGTAAAGAGATCAGCAACATTTGAGTTCGTATGTATTTTGCATATCATGACACTACCATCATGAACGAACTCATGAATCTGATGGCAACGCATGCGAATGTGTTTGTTCATCTGGCGTTGTCTAGGTTCCTTGGCTTGTGCAATAGCACCATTGTTGTCACAATAAATGTCCAAGGAATTGGACGCGCCTTGAACCACACCGAGAGCGATCAGGAAATTCCTAATCCAAACTGCTTCCTTTACAGCCTCTGAGGCAGCAATATATTCAACTTCTGTCGAAGAGGAGGTCATCGTATCTTGCTTGGAACTTTTCCAGCTCACAGCACCACCATTCATGACAAACACATAACCTGATTGCGATTTGGAGTCATCTGAGTTGTTAAGGTAACTCGCATCTGTGTAACCCTTTACACTGAGTTCATCCTCACCTCCATAAACTAGGAACATATCCTTAGTCCTTTTCAAGTACTTAAGGATATTCTTTACCGTTGCCTAGTGACTTTCACCTGGATCACCCTGGTAGCTGCTCGTAACACTTAGAGCATAGGAAACATCTGGGCTAGTACATATCATTTCACACATGATGGATCCAATAGACGAAGAATATGGAACCCTACTCATGCACTCACGCTCATCAGTAGTCAAAGGGCACTGAGTCTTGCTGAGTTTAATGTCGTGAGACATGGGCAAGAACCCCTTCTTAGTCTCTTCCATGCTGAACCGTTTCAATACTTTGTCAATGTATGTACTCTGGCTTAATCCAATTAGCGTCCTTGATCTATCTCTATTTTTCAATGAGGTCTTAACAGACTCGAGCATAGGAATGCCATTTCCAATTAGCAATATGTCATCTACATATAAGATTAGAAATACGAGCACTCTCCCACTTTCCTTCTTGTAAACACAAGGTTCTTGTGTGTTTTTGATGAAGCCAAACTCCTATACAACTTCATCAAATTGAATGTTCCCAATCCGAGATACTTACTTTAGAACATTAATAGACTTTAGAAGTTTGCATACCTTTCCAGCATTGTTTGGATCGACAAAACCTTCGGTTTGCATCATATACACGTCCTTAGTAAGGATTCCATTTAAGGAAGTCGTCTTGACATCCATCTGCCATATCTCATGGCCGAAATATGCAGCAATGGCTAGAATGATCCGTATAGATTTAAGCATCACTACGGGCAAGAAAGTCTCGTCGTAGTCAACTCCTTGAACTTGTCGAAAAGCTTTTGCAGCAAGTCAAGCTTTATGGATGTGAACATTTCCATCCATATCAATCTTCTTCTTATAGATCCATTTGCACTTGATGGCTTTAAAACCATCAGGTAGGTCAACCAAGTTCCAAACTTGATTGTCTCCCATGGACTCTATTTTGGATCTCATGCTGATTAGCCATTTCTCAGAGTCTTGGTACACCATCGCTTCCGCATAGGTCGCAGGCTCATCATTGTCTAACAATAATAATTCACGCGTTTGATGGAGCCTCGATGATCTCCGTGGTTGTGGTGCTTCTATTGTCATGAGTTCCTCAACTTGTTATGCATCCGTGTTAACACCCAGATTTTTAATCCCAGATGCCTGTTATGTCGTACATCGCAATCCCAGGATTACCATTTTTGCGAGACATAACAGATTGGTACCATAGTTCATCATCCATTACAAACCATAAAGGTATTACAAATAGTTGATCTCATGATCAAGTATGATTACAATCAAAGTAGCGAAATATAATAATAATAGTAGCATGGTCGGGGCTCCATCTTCAGGGTCACAGGCAATGCTGAGGATGGGAGATGATCCTAGTTATCGTAAGCATCCTGCTTTCTATCCTCCTCGTAGTCTCCTTCATAGTCTATCCATGGGATTACCCAGGGACAAAGCCATGAGTACTTCGAAGTCCTCGCAAACTTTCACTAAAGCAGTAAGGCCATTCTAATAGGAATACTAAGATCTAGGTTTGTTTGCCACAAGCCAATTTTATTTCAACCAGTATCTAGTAATAAAACCTAACTTTAGTTGTCTAGGTTACTTAGGTGGGAACCTAGCTTCATCTCCACAACTTGTGGGTTAAAGTCAAAGTCATTTTTCAAGTCACGAGTCATTTTGGAAAACATTTGACAACGGAATAGTATGGCCATCCAACTGTCCAAAACCACGGATGCGGCTATTCGTATAGTTTGACACCCTGCAGAGGTGGTACACGTTCACCACAACATTTGATACATCCGCTAGGAACAATCCTGAATCATCATACTTGGTATGCGGATAATCAATCCTAACCTTTCAATTACACAACCTAGTATAGGCACCTCCCATATGAGTTTGGCCTCCCAACCATAACCATCTATCATCTTGGGCACTGCATAGGTGGACAGTAACATTCACAAGGTAGCCTCAGCTCACCTCGTTCTACAAGGGAACCCATACTAAGACATATAAACTTCCAGTCAAGCCCTACCAAAATTCGGGTATTGTGGTTGTACGGTAAACGTTGGAATGGTATCACATCCAAACCCAACCATCAGTTTTTCTCAAAGTCAAGTCACAAACTTTCTTCACCATCATCTTCAAGTCATTGTGTCCATAACACATGTCAAAACATTTCAATAGAATGACTCATCATTCCAAGGTTTTCATAATCATTTGTTTCCATCTAGTGATCAAGTTTAAATTTAGCACTAGCATCTATCAAATGGGAATGTCACTATTTGAGGGGTATCAACTAGTATTTCTACCTACATCAAGATCCAAGCTCTTGATGGCATCCTTCCTAATCTTCCACGGGTCACCAATTAATTAACTACTGAACAACTTTGCAAAACATAAAGCTTCCAAGTAAAATTGGGACTTGGTATAAAAAGGGGTATCACAAATGCTTGCAAGTGAGACTTGCATGGGTTTAGCTTAGCTTGCCTTGGTTGGTAAGGTGGTCGAATTTCTCGTCCTCGTCTTCATAGAATTCCTCCTCATCGTAGCCCGGATTGATACTAGCGTCTATAAATAAATACGAGGAACACAATCACCAAACAATACTTAACTACTTCTATTTATTACACAAGGGTCACACTAGATGATCTAGCAACATCTATATCATTACAAGAAAGGGTGATAAGATTTTATTTATCTTATTTTTAGAAAAGTAATTTCTACTCATTAAAAAGTTACTTAAGATTTAATATTCTCCAAATTAAAAATACGGTATCATATTGACACATGTCATCACCACATACTCTAATACTTGGAAATTTTATTTAAATTGGTTGTCCTAATTTATAAAGTTTAACACTATTATTTAGTCATATTTAAGTGGCTAAAAATGACTAGAAAGTCATTCTTTAAGTTTTTGTCGAGGACTACTGGATGTAAGTATGTACAATTTTACATATTCAGAAAAGGTATTGTAAAATTTGATTTTTGAGAGTTGTAATTAACTCAAAATCACTTATGGTTGATTTTAGTAAAATGTTTGAAGTTGCAAAAGCTACTGGCTTGTTCTTTTTAGCAAGGTTGATCCATAGTTTCAAACTGTTTGAATCCAACAAGAGTGATTAGAGATTTTTATCTTCTTTCAAACAAAATTGGATTCATTCAATTTGGTGTTGTGAATCTCTCTAAATTGGTTTTTATAGTTCACTTCATAATAGGATTTTCAAATAAAAGATAAAACTAGGTTTGAAATGACGGGCTGTGCGCGGGAAGGCTAATGGGCTGGCCAAACTATGCAACGCGTGCGCAGCGGGCTGCTCCGGGGTTGGTCCTACCTGTCAGTGGCTCATCTAACGCGAAGTGGTATCGGTGAATCTAAGCATTACAATTATAGCGTGATCAACGGCTGACCGTCGTCATCTCTGTCGTAGGGCACGCGCGGGATAGAACCCTAGCACTACGGCGGGTGTCGTCGGGGTCTTACCAGGGCTCCAGCTAGGTGCGGCGATGGGGGCGAACGAACGAGTCAAAGACGGCAGTTCGAACGGTGGTCACGGCAGCTCCTGGGGTGGCTCCTAGCTTCAGATCCTTCTTTCCTCTGCAGCGGCAAACTCCGGTGAAATTTCGGCGCGGTGGTGCTTGCCTTGCTCCAGGGCTGGATTAGAGAGGTTCCTGCGTGAGAGAGGAGTGGAATGGTGTGTGTTTTGGGGTCGAGGTTTGTCTCTATTTATACATCGGCGAAGGGGACACGACGGCATGGCTCAGGTCGCTGGAGATGTAGTTACAGTAAGCTATAGGCATGGCCAAGGGCATAGGTGGACGCGGTGCTTCAGGGCGATCGTCATGCGCACAGTGGCTCGGCAAGTCGCGGTCTAAATCGTTCTAAATCATCCATACCCTACGGCTATACCGGTGGCATTCGTCATGGCGTACGCTGGTCACGCTGCTCGCATGGTCAAACGATCATGTCTGGGAGCTTTCTGGAGTCATGGCAGACGTAGTGGCGCAAGGTGAGGGAAAGGCATGACGTGTATGCGCAGGGTTGCTCGGCGCTCTGGCGAGGAGATCGGCGTGGTTTGGTGTTAAATGGGCGAGGCTGTGCTGGTGTTTCCTCGGGCTGTCTTTGGTCGGGGCGTGCACATGCAGAGGCGGTGAGGTCAGGGCTACTTCCTAGACATCGTGGGAGAGGGCAGCGCGGTCTGTGGTATCGTGTCCATGTCGGGGTGGCAAGGTGAGCTCGGGTACCACTTTGCACGGGTCAAAAAGTGAGTGAGATGAGCTCAAATGCGTAGGACTGTACTGGGTGAGTTAAGTGCACAACCTATGAGCTCGGTGAGGTCAAAATGGTGTGCAAAAGATTGACCAAACCAGTAGATAGTTGGTAGAGTTGTACTGTGATCACCAAGTGTTTGATCAAATGGCCGCATGAACTAAATCATCACCTTTTCCAGTGATTTTTGGTGGGTGTTCTGATACTAATCTTGGTAGTCTCTAGGTGCAATGGTTTGCCAAGTGGTGAAGGTTTGAGTGGTTTTCCAAAAATGGCTATCTTGATACATAAGATAGATTCAAATTTGAATTGCCTCTCAAAAGAGTTTAAAAATGTTTCTACAAGGTTGGAAAGCTCCATTGGGTTCTGTTTCACCAGGTCTAGCAAGGGGAGAAAAGAAATGGGAAAGTTTATGTTTGAGATTAGTTGCTAGAGATGCTCAAAGTGAACTAGTGGTTAACTTGGGCAGAAATGACCATTTGGTCTTAGGCTTTATATTTTCATTTTCATTTTCTTTTGTTCTGATCTGATTTGATAGTGACCTAGATGATATGGTTTTGATCTTTAAACCATTTCTCATCATTTAGAACAATCAAACATGGCATGGCAAGAATTCATACACATAAGCATTAAGATTTGAATTTAATTACTAAATGCTTTTGTTAACCCTAATCTTGATTAATTGGGGAATGATCCTCATTAATAATTTTTGGGGTGTTACAAACCTTCCCCCCTTAAACAGAATCCCGTCCCGAGATTCAGGAAAAACTAGGAACTAAAGAGATTTGGAAAATCCGTCCTCATGTAATCTTCTCACTCCCAAGTGGCTTCTTCTTCAGTATGGTTGCTCCATTGGATCTTGAGAAACTTGATACTCCTGGTCCGGGTGGTCTGGAAAGCTTCTTCCAAAATACGGATGGGTACTTCGCGATAGGTCAAGTCCGAGTTGATCTCCACATCTCTGTGATCGATGTTCTTGAAAACTTCCATCGTTTCTGGAACTTCTAAACACTTCTGAAGTAACAAGACTTGAAACACATCATGCACGGCTGACATCTCTTCTAGCAGTTCTGTCTGATAAGATACCTCTCCTTGGCGACTTAGAATCTTGAAGGGTCCAATGTATCTAGGAGCAAGCTTTCCTTTGAGTTGGAAAAGCTACATTCCTTTCAAGGGTGATACTTTGAGATACACAAAATCTCCGACATTGAAGGCTAGATCTCGACGTCTCTTGTCAGCATAACTCTTCTGTCTTCACTGAGCGTCCTTGAGGTGCTCACGGATCTTGTGAACATTATCTTTGGCTTATCTTAGGATGTGGGGTCTGAAGATCTGACTCTCTCCTACTTCCAACCAATTCAGTGGGGTACGACACTTCCTTCCATACATAAACTCAAATGGGGCCATTTGCAAACTGGCTTCATAACTGTTGTTGTATGAGAATTCTGCGAAAGGAAGACAGTCCTCCCATTTAGATCCATATTCCAACACACAAGCTCTCAAAATATCTTCGAGTATTTGGTTTACTCTCACCATTTGTGCATCGGTCTGCGGGTGATAGGCGGTTCTGAAATTCATCTTGGTTCCTAATCCTTCTTGGACTTTCTTCCAAAATCTTGAGGTAAACTAGGTTACTCGATCCGACATAATGTTCTTGGGGATTCCATGCAAATTGACTATACTAGCAACGTACAACTTTGCTAGCTTCGAGCTCTGATAAGTGGTCTTGACAGGTAATAAATGAGCTACATTGGAAAGTCTATCCACTATGACCCAAATAGAGTCATTTCCCCTGCTGGATATAGGCAAACCGGTGATGAAATCCATTCCAATGGAATCCCATTTCCATTCTGGGATCTGCAAAGGTTGCAAAAGTCCCGCGGGTGGTTGGTGTTCCGCTTTGACTCTCTGACAGATATCACATTTGACTATTTAGCTGATACGTCGGAAATGTATCTATAATTTTTGATGTTCCATGCTTGTTTAGTATCTACTTTTCTTTGCTTTGTCCACATTTTGAGGTGATTTTTACATGTTTTTTGGTACTAATCTATTAACAAGTTGCCATAGTGCCAGTTGCCTGTTTTCTGCTGTTTTTGGTTCCAGAAAAGCTAGTAAGGAAATATTCTCGGAATTGGAAGGGACAAAAGCCAAAGTCAATATTTCATTGAGGAGAACATGGAGTCCATAGGATAGACGGAGGGGCACCACAGGGTGGCCACACCCTCCCAGGAGCGGCCTAGGGTGGGACCGCGCCTGGGCAGGGTGTGGGACCCCTGGCCGCCTCCTAGCCTCGCCTCTTCGCCTATAATAAGCCCCCGATGCTGAAACCCTAGGTACCCGATCAATATTCCACGAAACCGTCTATAGCCGCCGCCACAATCGTCCCTAGATCGGGGGGGATCTGAAGCTCTTCCAGGCACCCTGCCGGGCGGGAGATCATCCCGAAGGCCTTCTTCTTCATCATGCCGGCCTCCGGTATGAAGCGTGAGTAGTTCCACCTTGGACTACGGGTCCATGTAGTAGCTAGATGGTTGTATCTCCTCCTTGTTCTTTCATGTCTAGATCTTGTGAGCTTCGTTCATCATCAAGATCTCATCTATTTGTAATCATGCATGTTGTGTTTGCGGGGATCCGATGGATATTGAGATTACTATGTCAGATTGATTAATGGTTTTGTCTTATTGATTCTATCATGTCTGTGTTGTTTGTGATCTTGCATGCTCTCCGTTGTTAGTAGCTTTCTTGGCCAAGTAGTTGCTAGTGACTCCAAGAGGGGCTATTTATGTTCGATAGTGGGTTCATGCCTCTACTTATCAAGGGAAGTGACATAAATCTCTATGGTAGTAGATGTGTTGTTGCCACTAGGGAGAAACCAACTGTCTCTTGTTCATGGAACAAGTGGATTGTTTACCCTTACACACTTTGCTTAAAGCAGTTGTCTGTTGCTTGCAACTTAATATTGGAGGGGGTTCCGATGATAACCTAAAGGTGGACTTCTCGTCATATATTCAGTTGGATGGCGGTCTATGTATATTGTTGTATTGCCCAATCGAATCTCATAGGATCTTTTCGTCTAGTATTGCATTGTTATGCCTTGCTCAGTCATATCAATTGCCCTGCTTTAATTTGCTTACCCCGCATGCCATGTTTGTTTATCTAAGGAGAACACCTCTAGTGAACTATGGACCCCGGTCCAATCTTAACCATTGATACATCTTCCACTGTTACGGATTACTTGCTGCAAACCATCATCACCTTCCACAACATACAGTTAATCCTTTTTACAGCAACCGATGAGATTGGCAAACTCACTGTTAGTTGGGGCAAAGTCTTGAGTTTGTGTTTTGCAGGTTTCCATGTTGCTTGCAACACCTTTGAGACGTTTCTTTCCTCCTAATGGTTTGATAACCTCGGTTTCTTACTGAGGGAAAACTTGGTGCTGTGTTGCATCATACCTTACTCTTGGGGTTTCCCAATGGAGCGTTCAACACGCATCAGTAGCTTCCGACTTCTCGCTTCATCTTATACCACCAAAATTGATCCTTCAAATCCTGATACATCTTGGTTCCTCCCGGGTGGATGGAGTAAAGAGTATTATTGGCTTCTTGCAAAATAGCTTGTTTCAACTCTCAATCTATGCGCACACAGATTCTTCCTTTATAAAACAGAACTCCTTCATCTTCCTTAAATCCGGGTACCTTCCCTATACCGATACGACATTTAATTCCGTCAATACTGGCAGTTCCTTTCTGAGCTTCCTTTATCAAATCTATCAAGGTGGGTTGAAGTTCGATAATAGCTAGGAATCCTTCGCTAACTAGCTCCATTCTAAAATCTTCCAAATCTTATGCAAACTTGGTTGTTCTTTCAGAATCATGGTGTTTAATCTACACAATAGTCTACTAAGAGCATCCGCTACCACATTGGCCTTGCCGGGGTGATAGTGAATGTCAAGGTCATAATCCTTGATTAACTCTATCCATCTCCTTTTCCTCAAATTCAACTCCTTCTGAATAAAAATATACTTCAATCTCTTGTGATCTGAGTAAATCTCACCGGATTACCCATAAGATAATGACGCCATGTCTTCAAGGCTAAAACAACGGCGACTAACTCTAAGTCATGGGTGGGGTAATTCTGCTCATGTTGCTTCAGCTGTCGGGACAGATATGATATCACTTTGCCTTCTTGCATCAACACACATCCAAGACCAATCTTGGATGCATCACAATACACATCAAAGGGCTTCGTGATATCTAGCATGATCAAAATTGGGGCTAAAATCAATCTCTTCTTGAGCTCTTGAAAACTTTCTTCACATTTGTCGGTCCATTCAAACTTCTGATCTTTCTAGAGTAACTGAGTCACCGGCCTAGCGATGCTTCAAAATCCTTCAACAAACTTGCGGTGATATCCCGCTAATCCAAGAAATGCATGAACTTCAGTTTGAGTGGTTTGTGCTCTCCATTCCTCAACATCCTTAATCTTGGCAGGGTCGACAGCAACTCCTCCGGCTGACAAGATATGTCCTAGGAATCCTACTTCCTTTAACCAAAACTCACACTTGCCAAACTTGGCATACAACTGATGCTCTCTCAAGATTCCAAGGATGGTTCTTAGGTGCTATCCATGTTCTTCCTCCGATTTGGAGTATATTAGAATGTCATCGATGAAAACAATGACAAACTTATCTAAGAAGTTCATGAAAATTTTATTCATGAGATTCATGAAATAAGTGGGGGCATTGGTTAATCCAAAAGACATGACCTTGTACTCATACAATCCATATCGGGTCGCGAAGGCAGTCTCTGGAATATCCGTTGCACAAATTTTTAGTTGATGATAACCAGTTCTAAGATCAATCTTAGAGAATACTCTGGCACCGGTCAACTGGTCAAATAAATCCTCTATCTTTAGCAAAAGGTACTTGTTCTTTATGGTGACATCATTCAACTTCCGATAATCCGTACATAAACAGGTGACACCATCTTTCTTATCCACAAACAGAACAAGTAATCTCCATGGCGATGCACTTTGTTGAATCCGATCTTTGCTAATCATGTCGTCCAGTTGCTTCTTGAGCTCCACTAACTCAGATGGGTTCATACTATATGGTCTCTGAGCTATCGTTCCAGTTCTAGGGATTAATTCAATGATAAACTCGATATCCTGATCTGAGGGCATACCGAGCAATTCATCTGGGAACACATCGGGGTATTCACAGACTAATCTGACTTGGTCTAGGGCTTGTTGCACTTAAATTGACGGGGCAAGGTCCCAAACACATGCTCAACTGATACTCCGGTGCTACTTGTCATGGTTATGGCCTTCTTAGCACAATCTATAAGTCCTTGATGTTTTGACATTGACATGGTTATACCCCGCGGGTACGCGATCTCAGCATACCTAGTCCAGCCCAAGGAAGGCCCACAGCAAATACACACTGGCCCATGAAGACTTTCAGGTGGCCAAGGCCCATCACGCCTTCGGATCCTTGGAGAGCATGACTAGAGTAGATAGGAAATTCAAAAGGGTAAACCCTAAAACCTGTAACCGACTCGATCTGTGCCTGGGACCTACCTGCCTCTATATAAAGGCCAGGAGGGCACGACGAGGAGGCTCTCTCACAACCTCTCGCATACACACCTCCACACCAGATTGCATCTGCGCACTCCTGTAACCTTTGGTTCCACCACAATCAGAGCAGACAAGCAGGAGTAGGGTTTTCCCTGTGTTGCTTGTTTGTTAACCGTTCCGCGATCTCCAGCATCCCCGCCTTCTCCAAAACCCAAGTCCATAACAATGGGCATTGACGAGATCGAACCTCGTCAATTGGCGCTGTCTATGGGAATTGGGGGCGCTGATTGTGTGATCGCGACGGTCCCAACCGAAGTGATCTACAATTCTGCGGCAACGGAGAGCCATCTCCTCATCGGCGCCTTCGACTTCACCGCCCACTCGCCGGCTACCCTAAAGGACTTCGAGCCCGTTGGCGACGGACTCGAGATCCTGTTCGGGAGCTTCTGCTTCCAGGTGGGGCAGATCGGCACTCTCCGCCTCCCGGAGCGGGTGCCCCTGTCGTCGATCAGGCCTGCTTCATGGGCTCCACACCCTGTGCTACACACATCATCATCAACAGATGAGTCTTATGACAGCAGCAGCTGCAACTCAGATCTGTGTGATCCACCGACGGATGAAGGGACCTACGGTTCCGTATCCGAAAGCTGCGGCAGCAACGATCCGATCTACAAGCGCTACCAATGCGCCGTGGTCATCCAAGATCAGGAACACAATCCGCCACCCAACCCGCAGGGTAAAAACGGCGAGAACAGAAGAAGCCGGTCCCCCCACCCAACAGGGAAAACAACAACCGAGTCATCCACCTCAGCGAGGAGGGATGGGCTCAAGCACGCGAGGCCATAACAGGCAACAATATCCTGCTAGCAGATGCCTCACGGGACCTGCTGATGGCATACCACATGCTCCTCGTCGAGGAGCACAAGAAGCAACTAAGGATGCAAGAGGTGCTCGACAAGCGCAAGCAAGCAGCCTCGGAATCCAGTGCACGGAGAGCTGCGCTCTCCGCCATGGGCATCGGCTCCAGCTTGCATGGAAACCATGGCAACAAGCACCGTTCTCGCACAGAGAACATGGATCCCAAAGAACGTCGCGAGGTGACTAGATCCCTCAATGCATCCTTCATGGAGATGGATGCCGACGGCAACGTCATCCCGAAGACGCCGCAAGCTGCGATCATGGCAGCCACCACGTACCTCGCGTCCCATCCTCCTCTGGAGGGGGACCCGAAAAGGGCCATGCACAAGTCCGCGCTCACCGGACTCGGACTCATTGGAGCCGCGCTCGACGGAGAAGCTCCTACGGAGCCAAAGAAGAAGGCCACGGTCAGGTTCAACCATATCCCCACACCCTCATCCGAGGACGAAGAGCACGACCTTCCTCGAAGGCATAAGAGCTCACGCTGTCGCAGCCGCGACTACGATGCTCGAAATGAGCTAACGCAGCGCAAGATCGACAAAGCGCGCGCCAAGCGCGTATGCTCGTCTGAATCCGAAGAAGATGACGACGAAGGAGAACTTTGCGGAGCCCGATACTTCAGCAGATCGGTCCAACGGACACGGATGCCGCGAAACATTAAGCTTCCTTCGGACACTCCGAAGTTCAACGGCACACAAGACCCTAGGGCGTGGCTTAGCGACCACCTGTCGTCCGTCAAGCTACATGGCAGAAACAAGGAAACCTCCATGCAATGCCTTCAGCTGTAGTTGACGGGCGCAGCCCGGATCTGGCTCAGCAGCCTATCCTCGAGATCCATCTGAACCTGGGAGGAGCTGGCGTACAGTTTTGTCCGAAACTTCAAAGGCACCAGCAAGAGGCCCACCTCGATCGAAGAGCTGCGGGCCTGCACCCAACGAACGGGCGAATCCATTCGCTCGTACATACTATGCTGGTCCAACACCAAGAACTTCACGTCGCATATCTCCGAGGAGAGAGCTATCGACGCCTTCAGGGACGGCGTAAAACGCCAGGACATCAAGGAAGAGCTCAGGCGCGTCAAGCCCAAGACACTCGACCATCTCATGGACATTGCCAACAGGTGGGCCGACAGCGAGGACTCCATCCACCGAGTGCACTCGGAGGAGGAAGATGACTACGGCAGGCGACGTGAGCGCCGTAGCAAGAGAAGATCGTGTGTCTACGATGATCGCGACGGACCCGACATGGTCGCGTCTGGCTAGGCCGACCACCGCAACGACGGCAACCGCAACAGCGACGGATACCGCAGAAACAATTTCCGCGATGGAGGACGCCCGACACAATCGTGGCAGCGCCGCGATCGCGACGATGGACCCTCAGCATACGAAAAACTGTCGGGTCCATGCACCATCCACTTCTACGTCGACAAGCAGGATGGCAAAAAGAAAGAAAGCCATATGCTCAAGGACTGTCGCGAGTTCCAGAAACTCAGCGAGAGCATGGCTCAGATGAGGCAGCAAGCCCCAAACCCTGGATTCGGAAACGCACCCGCACTAGGTGAGATCGCGCATGGAGCTCCTCCACCGCCACCTGCAGGAGTCCCGAATCATCCAATCGCACCCGCACAGAATAACGGTGGGCACGGGTATCCCCCGCCGAAAGGAGCTTTGATGATCCAAAAAGGGCGCCCGACGAATAAGGTGTAGAAGAAAATAACCCGCCAGATCAACCTGGCTGTGATAGCTCCACCCGCCATCCCTGAGTACCTCAGTGGATCGGAGTCCTGCATCACGTTCAGCCGTTCGGATCACCCTTGCCAGGTCCCTCGCCCAGGTCATGCTGCCCTGGTGCTTGAGGCGCAGATCGGAGGTTTCGAGATGAGCCGCGTCTTCATGGACGGTGGCAGCAGCATCAACCTGATGTTCGCAAGCACCCTAGCAGCAATGCGGATCCCGCTGTGCAGCCTGGAACAGTCAGACACAACGTTCCATGGCATCGTCCCTGGAAAGGGCATATTCCCCTTGGGAAAGATATGGCTCGACGTCATCTTCGGCAAACCGGATAACTTACGGTGCGAGCGGCTCGAGTTCAAAGTGGTGGACTGGCCATCACAATATCACGCCATCCTCGGGCGTGTAGCATTCGCAAGGTTCTTGGCAGTACCACACTACGCGTACCTGCTACTCAAGATGCCAGGACCCAGGGGTGTCATCACGGTCCACGGGAGCTTCACCCGATCGGACCACTACGACAGGGATTTCAATAGAATCTCCCAATCATTCGGCATGCAAGAGGAGCTCGTAAGACTCCGCGAGGTGATGGACAATGGGGCACCCCCTGTCGCACGATAAAACGCACCTGATATATCTTTCGACTCCACCGTCAACACAAAGGAGGTGCAGGTCCACCCAACGGATGCCTCCAAGACGGCGCTGATCGCCAACGATCTCAGCCCCGCATAGGAAAGCGCGCTCGTCGAATTCCTCCGTGAGCGCTTGACTCAGCCGAACAATGTACCTCCTCCATTACGATATGAATAAAGCTAAGTGTCTCGCCCCAAAATTTTGTTTAGTATTCGCACTTTACTCCATGCTACAAACGCACTCGGGGGCTCCCTCCACCTCACGACTTCGTCGACTGAGGATAACACGTGTACACCTGAGTAGATGATCACGTCAGGCTAACGAAAAGGGCACGTATACGACAAAAGCACTACGTGCTAAAACAACAACCAAACCTTTATAACAAAGGGCAAAACACGCCCAGTCAAATGTATAACCTGATCACGCTGCTCAAACAAATCTACGATCTGTTCGGCATACTGCCTTACAGCCGCATAATGCGGACGCATATCCCACTCGCCACCATCTGGACGAAGAGGTGGCCCAGCTGCTAAAACGGACAGATCTACATCAGGACGATGCAACCGGACAAGGGAGAGCGCAGCCTTCACCCCCACAACAAGATGATGCCGCACCAGTTCCCTGACATGATTCACATTCCGAAACTTCGACAACAGACCAGAGAGAGTCGACGGCGCATCATCCAGCGGAAACATTACATGCAAAACCGACACGAGCGAAGTCTTCACCTGACGAAGCACCCGCGATACCTGATGAACGCGATCCTGCACCGTCGCAAGGACCATGGCACGATCATGGTCCATACAGAAGAACACGCCGGCCTCCATGTCCTGCCGAGTCAAGCAGTTGATCCGAATAGCAACACGCTACTTCTCCTCCCTGGGAGCAATGTTAGCACCTGCAATACTTGCAAAAGAGCAAGATGGAAGGCCAGCAGGCGCATCCGAAGTAACAAGCAACAGCTCGAAAAACTCACACTAAAGCTGTTCGGACAAGCGAAGCAACTCCGCCATCAAGTACTCCTCTCTGGCAGCGCCTCGATCCGCCTTGGATTTCCAAACGTCAGCATGGCCACGCACCCCAAGCAACTCTTTCTCGAGGCTACGGATAGGTCTCGAAGAAACGCAAGCTGCGACGCATCATCCAGGGATGGCCGCAGCTACGCTGCAGACGAAGTGTCAACGGGATCATCACCCGAAGGACCCTAGATTAACAGAAAGACAAAGACATGAACAAGAAGTTGAAGGAGCACGAAACTCAGCACATTCATTAAGTGCAGCAAAAGTCACTACGTGGCACAAGGATTGTTCATCAAAATATTTACAACGAAAGAAGCTACAACTATCCTATAACTACAGCGCCTACAAAGCTGCACCCTGAGTAGCCTCAGAGGCGGATTGCCTCGCCTTGACTTTGCCCTGCTGCCTTAGCGCGTACTCGGCCAGCAGATCAATCAGCTTTGGCCCGTAACACTTACAGCGAGCAGCATAGTTGGCGAAGGCTACCTCGGATCCATCGGCAGTCGTCGGCATCCGGGAAGTGACCTGGGGAAGGTCCAGCTCCGCTCCAGTGGCCAAGGCCATTGCCAGCCCGACGGATGCTTCGATGCCCTTCTGCTTGCGCTTGTATGCCGCAGGTGCTTCGGCTGACAGCGCCTCCGCCAGGTCATCAACATCTTCGACGGCCACGCCCTTGGGGATAAGCTCCTTGTAGAAGCGCCCAAGGACCTCTTTGTCCTTGGCAAGCGAGTTGACAACGGTACTGCAGCGATCTTCGACCGCCGCAGTAGCATCATCCAGAGCGTTCCCATGCTCCATAGCATCGTGGTCAAATTCGATGCCCGCGACATCTAAGACAACAAAGTAAGCAGAATTAATAAAAGCACCGCAAAAGAAAGACCAGGAAATCAAAAGAAGAAGGCAGAGATACTCACCCGAAACAGCCTTGGCAGCTGCCATAAGCTTGCCGGCCACCTCTCTCTCGCGCGAAGCCGTGGCAGTGGCGAGCTGCTCCTCACGGTCTGTAGCCTCCTGCTGCAGGCGCTCCTTCGCCTCGGCCGCGTTGGTCAACTCCAGCTCGAGGCGCTCCCTTGCAGCAACGGCGACCTTGGCCTTTTTCTCTGCTTGACCAAGGCTCTTTTTCAGAGCATCAATCTCACGAAGAGACGCATTGTGATCCTCTGCAGCAAGCAATACAAATGTCGGATCGAAGGACAAAATGCAAGAAGAAACAAAAGACCAAGGCATAAAAATACCTTGAAGTTGTTTGAGGCTAGCCTCCAACGCCAGGTGCTGCTGCACCAGTTGGTTGGCACCTTGCAAAAAAGGCTACAAAAAGAACTACTAGTCAAAAGAACGGCTCGGGGGCTACGCCCAAAAGGACGAGCAGAAGCAAGTTGCACATACAAAAATTGCTCGGGGGCTCCCCCCGAGCCTCGAAGGAAAAACGAAGAATAAAATACCCTACAGATGCTCGGGGGCTTCCCCCGAGGTGGGAGGAAAAGAAAAATCAACAGATCATTCTAAAAAGGCTCGGGGGCTTCCCCCGTGGCAGAAAGCAGAATTACTTACATGATTTGATGGCGACTCCGAAGGTCCGCTCGCAGCCTTCTGAGGCGCAACCACCCGAATCTCCTGCGGAGAAGGGTCTGGAGCAGCGCCTTCAGAGGTGGCCACCGTCTACGGAGGAGGAAGCACGACCTTCGACTCCCCCATCACCTCCCGAGCACCATCACTGGAGGAGTCATTGGAGGAGTGGCTACACAAGAACAAATTAGCTAAGTGCAAGGTAAACAGACAAGAAAAAGCAACACAGGACTAAGGAAACTTATGAGTCAAGCTCGCTCAAGTCAAATACGGGAGGGGTCTTCCAGACCTTCTTCTCCTCTTTCTTCTCTTCCTTCTTTTCTTCCTTCTTCCTCTTCGCCGGCGGGTGCTGTACCACAGCCCGCATGGGAATGGCAGGAATTGGAGAGGAAGAGCCCCCATGCCGATCACTGTGACGTTCAAGGCATAGCGGGTTCCTAGGGGTCGGTGGAGTTGAAGCATCCGACGACTTGCTGGAGCTCCTCGTGCGCTTGCGAGTGTGATCCTCGCTCGACTTGTTGGCTTTTTCAGCCGGCGATCGCGCCGATGGCAGCTCGAACATGGAGTCCACCACCTCGTTATCCGGAGCATCCGGGAATACTTCGGGCAATGGAGGTAACATGCCCGGCACCTTGAACTCCTGCGCGAAAAGAAGCAAATTGGTGAGCAGACAAATAAATAACAAGTAAAAAGCAGTCGAAAATAGCGCTACGCGCATATCCAAGCTCTACACCTGCGGAACTAGACGAGAAGCAGAGAACGGAGAAGTCAACGACTTCCCCGGGATATCCTCTCTAGCCTTGAACTTCAACAGCGGATGAAGGACCCCGTCGAGATTTCCCTTGGAGAATTCTTCAGCCGAAACCCTAGTTGGATCACGACGACCAGCGTAAAGGAACATCGGGTGCACCCTAGCCTGGAGCGGATGCACCCGACGTTTGAGAAAAGTGCGGATGATATCCACACCGTTCACCTCCTTATCCGGAATCAGCTGGAGATCCTCCACTAGACGATAGAGAGTCTCTATCTCCGCTACCTCACCATCCAAGAGCTGGTTTTTCCAGAACCTCTTCGGCTCGATCTTTTGGGAGGGGTCGAATGGAACAAGACCAAAATCTTGTCCAACCACCATGGAGTCGCGGATGTAAAACCATCGCCTCCGCCAGTACTGGACAGATTCAGACATGGAAAAGGAGAAGTAAAGAATATTGGATCGAAGGGAGATGATGCAACCCCCAATGGGATAAACACCATCAGAACCAGATTGCCTCTTCACGGAATAGAGTTTCCGGAAGAGGCCAAAGTGTGGCTCGATACCGAGCCAGCACTCGCATAAAGTAACAAAACAAGCAATGTGAAGAAGAGAGTTGGGGGAAAGATGATGCAGCTGGATGCCGTAAAGAAAAAGTAGTCCACGAAGGAAATTGTGGACTGGGAAGGAAAAGCCCCGAAGGACAAATGCGAGGAACATAACCCGAAACCCAGCGGGGGGACGGGGAATTACCTCGTTGCCGGGGAGTTTGATGGCCTCCCTATCCTGCAGGATCAAACCGCGCTCACGAAGCTTGCGGAGATCACTCTCCCGCGTCTCCGATCGTCGCCAGCCACCGTCTATGACACGGGCAGCGGCAGCACTTTTCTTGCCCCCAGCAGCGCTGGTGCCAACCGCAGAAGAGGACTTCTTAGGCTTCCCCATCGCGATGCGGCGGCGCCGGTGACAAGACCGTAGAATCAAAGAAGGAAATGTCCGAGGATATTCCAGCGTGCAGCAAGAAATCTTAGAGAAGATTGGAGCAGTGAAGCAAGAATGGCTGCGGTGAAAACAGACTAATTTTCCCCCAATGATTATAAGGACGAAGACGATGCACGACAAACGTCCATCGAGAAGACCTAACGCCAATGGCAAGATCTGAGCATACACGTGTTAGCATAGCAGCGAACCCTCGCTCACACGCCGTCCACTATGCGCGGAAATCGAGGCGACGCCGTAATTATCTCCACGCCGCGCGTGACCGGCCAATTCAAGGTTAGAAGGTGGGACCCATGTTCGTCCAGTCACGTCATCTCTGGCGCAGCAGGCGTTTGAGGTCACCGATCGTCAGCACTGATGTCATCAAAAGCTATACTAGCAAAAGCCATAATTCTTTGGCTACACAGCTAAGAGTACTCACTCGAATCTACGATTTGACTAACTACTCAGGGGCTACTCCTATCAGGAGCACTGGCCGAGCACCCGAAAATGAACAAAACACTACAGCACTGAACTATTTCTTCGAGTCCTACGTCGAGTCTGCGACTCCACTACGGACTCGGGGGCTACTCCCATAGGGAGCGTGGATTCAAGCATCCGAAAAATTTGTGTCCTACGGACCTGAATCTGAACAACGCCTGAATTAAAGTTTCTGCTCGAGTCTACGACTCGAACAGACACTCGGGGGCTACTCCCATAGGGAGCGCTGGTCGCGCACCCTATGAATTCTTCGACTGCGATCCTTCGGATCAGCATACAACATTTTTTCGGCAACTTTTCCCTAATTAAACGCTGAGTGAGCAACGTCCTCCTTGGCCACCCGAAGCACCTCCGCGGTGATAAACATTCGGATGCTGTTTCTGCGATACAAAGATAAGACCTACAGATATCGTCTCATGGCCTGGTAACGCACATGACTGCGCTCTGCTAGTAAGAATCCGTGCCAACGGGCGCGATGAAAAATCCCGACGGACGCGTTGGGTACATCATTTAAATTCACTGGAATTCCACTCCTGTAAGTCCTCCGTGGCCTGAGTCGAATTACGCCAACATATGTTCTAGGTTCGAGTCGAGTCGAGGGATTCGAACCTGAAGAAGATCGTGTTGTTTTGTCCTAAGACAGTTAACTGACCCTGATCCGTGGGGAGAGTCAGGCACACGCATCAACAATCCCTACACATTCTCTTGAAAGACAGAGTTGCACCCGAAGGATTGAAGAGTCCTCAGCCGAATCTACGATTCGACTGAACACTCGGGGGCTACTGACATGGTTATACCCCGCGGGTACACGATCTCAGCATACCTAGTCCAGCCCAAGGAAGGCCCACGACAAATACACGCTGGCCCATGAAGACTTTCGGGTGGCCAAGGCCCATGACGCCTTCGGATCCTTGGAGAGCAAGACTAGAGTAGATAGGAAATTCAAAAGGGTAAACCCTAAAACCTGTAACCGACTCGATCTGTGCCTGGGACCTGCCTGCCTCTATATAAAGGCCAGGAGGGCACGACGAGGAGGCTCTCTCACAACCTCTCGCATACACACCTCCACGCCAGATTGCATCTGCGCACCCCTGTAACCTTTGGTTCCACCATAATCAGAGCAGACAAACAGGAGTAGGGTTTTCCCTCCGGGGGCCTGAACCTGGGTAAACCTCGTGTCCCCGTGTTGCTTGTTTGTTAACCGTTCCGCGATCTCCAGCATCCCCACCTTCTCCAAAACCCAAGTCCATAACAATGGGTATTGACGAGATCGAACCTCTTCAGACATCCAATACATTCCTAGTACTACTTCCAAACCTTTTGTTCCGAGTACTATTAGATTGTCATTGAAATGTATTCCATGAATTCTGATAGGTACGACCTTGCAATTTTTTTCTAGCTTTGGCAGTTGGCCCATGTATTTGAACTATCATAACATGCTTCAAATTTGTTGGTTGAATATTACTAGTGCATGCAAATTCTTTCGTAACAAATGAGTGCGATGATCCAGAATGAAACAACACTCTTGCAAGTACTGGATTAACAGAAAACATACCGAACATGACATCTGGCGCTTTGTGGGCTTCTTCAACATTCATGTGGAACAGACGACCATCAGGGTTGTTCGGGTTGCCTGGGGTGAATCTCTTTCCAGGTTGGACACGATGCTGCTGCTGGGCAGGTGTAGTGACATTGGATGTTGCAGCAATCTTCTTGGGGCACTCATTGGAATAGTGACCTGCTAGTCCACACTCGAAGCAGGTGATTGTTGACTTGTCATTTCCGACAACAGGTACAACATTACTTCTAGTCTGTGGGGCAGTATTATTATTGGGATTGGTGGGCCTTGGCGGTGCACGGTTGAAGTTAATAGGGTTGCCATGGTTGTAGTGTTTGTTGCCTCCAGGGCTTGGGTTTCCTCCACTATGATTGGGAAAGTTCGGGCAGGACATCGGTGGCCTAGTGTTCCTTGGTGCAAATCCCACAAACGAACTGGGGCGATACTTTGGGATATGGTGGGGTCCAGGTTGGTGCATCATACGACGCTTATGATTTTCAGTAGCTTGGTTGATATTTCCTTCCATCTGGATTGCTGAATCAACTAAAGCTTCCAAATCAGCAAACAGGATATTTGCTAACACCTTCTGCATCTCATCATGCAAACCATTCAAAAATCTCTCGTTTTTCTTGGCTTCAGTTCCAATCTCATCAGGGCCATACCTAGGCAGAGACAGAAATCTGTCGCGGTACTCTACCATAATCATCCTTCCCTGCTTTAGCTCCTTGAATTCGTCCCATCCATAGAATCAAACTCGGTGGCACATGGGTTTGACTGAACTTGAGTTTGAATTCATCCCAAGTCATCATCTATCCTCCATTCATGGTACGGGTGCTATTCCACCATGCTCTTGCAGAACTAGCCAGATAGCGGGTGGCGAATAGTACTTTCTCGGCCTCCTCTACTCTGGATACTTCCAAGTTGTTCTCCATAGTCTGCAGCCAGTCATCGACATCTAAGGGCTCTTCTGACTTACTAAAGTTAGGGGGATTGGTATTTTGGAAGTTCTTAAGTTTGGATCCATGATGATCCTGATTTCCAAGGACTTTGTTGTCATGTGCTAGTTGAGCAATTTGTTCAAGAGTGTCTAGATTGGCTTGACGCTCGATCCTATCGGCTTCTCGGTCAGCTACTAACATTTGCAAGATTTGGACCATCGGGTCTTGAGATGAGCTTCTCCCTCCGCAAGGCATCTAAAGATTGAGCTAAATCATGAGACAAGAGGGAAATGTTTCTAAGGTTTATGGGTTTGGTTTTAAAAGCTTTTAAACTTTTGAGTAAGGCTAAGGTTTGAAATCCAACAACTCATTCTCATTCATTTCAAAGTCACACCATACAAGAAACACATTCCAACACAACACAACAACAAACAGATGGTTTGAAGAACCACTCTGGCAAGCTACGATACAGTGGGACCGGATACAACTCACACCTACGATAGTGATCAAGTGCTACTACTTATTAGAACCGGTGGATGCTTCATCATCAATGAATTCACGGTCCTCCTCATCAGTGTGGAACTCCTGGTCCATGTACTCAAAGTAATCATCATCATCACTGCGATACGAGTAGGGATCTACACGGATATCTCCCTCTTTATTCTCCCTCTCCTCAAGCTGCATGTCCCGATCATGGACGGTCTCCTCCAAAGATGACAATTGTGACAAAGGCGAGCAATGATGCGATCCTTCTTGTCACGCAGATGGCAAAGTGACTTGTGCTCCTTCACGAGGGTGGAGAAGGTCTGGTCCTTCTTGGCAGCAGCAAGTTGCTTCTCATTGGCGTCAGCACGAGCGTTGTCCAGGTTTTTCTGAGTCTAATGAAGAATGAAGGCAAGATGGTCCACATGTTGCTCAGGGTGGCTTGGCAGATCCAAGGGTTATCCATTGGAGTCACTTCTAGTGTAGTGAGCAAAGCGGGTGCCGACGATCTTGTTGATATTCTGCCCACATAATCGGGCAAGTGCTTCCTACATTGCTCTGGCTAGTCCATCGATCCAGTTGTTCTCTCTGATGGTGAAATGGATCTTCTCCGAGGTAGGTGGCTTCATCTTTCCACGACGATGGGCAACTATCAGCCATTGCAGCTCCCCTCCGAAGTGATCATGGAGTTGAGCTCCATAGAACTCCCGATGCGGGCGCTCCCGCAATTCAGCAAGCTGACTCAGGTCGATCGCAAAGATGAGATTCCCTCCATTACCCAACTGGTAAAACTTGTTGTAGGCGTAGTCCATCTATAAGAAATTTGAGAGGAATAAATTAGAGAAGTGATCAAGTGTGCCAAATTTTAAGTAAGGTTGCATCAAATTTAAGGACCACATCACTCTCTTTTGGAAATAATTTGAAGGGTAAGAGTGAGAATAGGTTTTCAAAGATACTCACTTTCTTTGTTTTGAAAATTAAGTTTTTCGGACATCCATGCTAAGTAGGGTCTCCTATGGTCAGGATGGCTCTGATACCAACATATCAACACCCGGATTTTTAATCCCAGATGCCTGTTATGCCGTAGGTCGCAATCCCAGGATTACCAATTTTGCGAGACATAACAGATTGGTCCCATAGTTCATCATCCATTACAAACCATGAAGTTCTTACAAATAGTTGATCTCATGATCAAGTCTGATTACAATCAAAGCAGCGGAATATAATAATAACAGTAGTGTGGTCGGGGATCCATCTTTAGGGTCACAGGCAGTGCTGACGATGGGAGATAATCCTAGTTATCGTAAGCGTCCTGTTGTCTACCCTCCTCGTAGTCTCCTTCATAGTCTGGCCATGGGATTACCCAGGGACAAAGCCATGAGTACTTCAAAGTACTCACAAACTTTCAGTAAAGCAGTAAGGCCATTCTAATAGGAATCCTACGCTCTAGGTTTGTTTGCCACAAGCCAACTTTATTTCAACCAGTATCTAGTAATAAAACCTAACTTTAGTTGTCTAGGTTACTTAGGTGGGAACCTAGATTCATCTCCACAACTTGTGGGGTCAAGTCAAAGTCATCTTTCAAGTCACGAGTCATTTTGGAAAACATCTGACAACGGAACAGTATGACCATCCAACTGTCCATAAACGTGGACGTGGCTATTCGAATAGTTTGACACTCTGTTGAGGTGATACACTTTCACCACATCATTCAATACATCCGTCAGGAACAATCATGAATCATCATACTTGGTATGCGGATAATCAATCCTAACCTTTCAATTACACAACATATTATAGGCACCTCCCCTATGAGTTTGGCCTCCCAACCATGAACATCTGTCATCTTGGCACTGCATAGGTGGACAGTAACATTCACAAGGTAGCCTTAGGTCACCTCATTCCGCAAGGGAACCCATACTAAGACATATAAATTCAAGTCAAGCCCTACCCAAATTCGGGTATTGTGGTTGTAGGGTAAACGTTTGAATGGTATCGCATCCGAACCCAACCATCAGTTTTTATCGAAGTCAAGTCACAAACTTTCTTCACAGTCATCTTCAAGTCATTGTGTCCATAACACTTATCAAAACATTTCAATAGAATGACTCATCATCCTAGGGTTTTCATAATCATTTGTTCCCATCTAGTGATCAAGTTTAAATTTGAGGAGTATCAACTAGTATTTCTACCTACATCAAGTTCCAAGCTCTTTATGGCATCCTTCCTAATATTCCATGGGTCACGAATTAATTAACTACTAAACAACTTTGCAAAACGTAAAGCTTGCAAGTAAAACTAGGACTTGGTATAAAAAGGGGTATCACAAAGGCTTGCAAGTGAGACTTTCATGGTTTTAGCTTAGCTTGCCTTGGTTGGTAAGGTGGTCGAAGTTCTCATCCTCGTCTTCATAGAATTCCTCCTCGTCGTAGGCCGGATTGATACTAGCGTCTATAAATAAATACGAGGTACAAAATAACCAAACAATACTTAACTACTTCTATTTATCACACAAGGGTCACACTAGATGATCTAGCATCATCTCTGTCATTAAAAGAAAGGGTGATAAGATTTTATTTATCTTATTTTTAGAAAAGTAATTTCTACTCATTGAAAATTTACTTAAGATTTAATATTATCCAAATTAAAAATTGACACATGTCATCACCACATACTCTAATACTTGGGAATGTGATTTAAATTGGTTGGCCTAATTTATAAAGTTTAACACTATTATTTAGTAATATTTAAGTGGCTAAAAATGACTAGAAAGTCATTCTTTAAGTTTTGGTCTTGGACTACTTTATGAAAGTATGTAGATTTTTTACATATTCAGAAAGGTCTTGTCAAATGTGGATTTTGAGAGTTGGAATCAACTCAAAATCACTTATGGTTTATTTTAGAAATTTTTTTGAAGTTGCAAAACCTACTGGCTTGTTATTTTTACCAAGGGTGATCCATAGTTTCAAACTTTTTGAATCCAATGGGAGTGATTAGAGATTTTTATCTACTTTGAATTTTTTTTTATTCATTCAATTTGGTGCAGTGAATCTCTTTGAATTTATTTTTAAAGTTCACTTCAGAATAGGATTTTCAAATAAAAGATAAAACTAGGTTTGAAATGAAGGGTTGTGTGTGGGAACGCTAATGGGCTGGCCCAACTACGCAACACGTGCGTAGCGGGCTGCTCCTGGATTGGTCCTACCTGTCAGTGGCTCATCTAACGCGAAGCGGTTTCGGTGAATCTAAGCCTTACGATTAGAGCGTGATCAACGGCTGAGCGTCATCGTCTCTGTCGCAGGGCACGCGCAGGACAGAACCCTAGCGCTATGGCGGGGGTCGTCGGGGGCTTACCAGGGCTCCAGCTAGGTGCGACGATGGGGGCGAACAAATGAGTCAATAACGGCGATTCGAACGGTGGTCTCGGCAGCTCCTGGGGTGGCTCCTAGCTTAGTCTCCTTCCTTCCTCCGCAGCGGCGAACTCCGATGAAATTCCAGCGCGGTGGTGCTCGCCTTGCTCCAGGTTTGGGTCAGAGAGGTTCCTGGGTGAGAGAGGAGTGGAATGGTGTGTGATTTGGGGTCGGGGTGGTCTCTATTTATACAGCGGTGTAGGGGGCACGGCGGCATGGCTTGGGCTCGCCAAAGACATAGTTACAGTAAGCTATAGGCATGCCCAAGGGTATAGGTCGACGTAGCACTTCAGGGCGATCGTCATGTGCAATGTGGCTCGGCAAGTCGCAGTCTAAATAGTTTAAATCATCCATGACATGCGGCTGTACTGGAGGCATTCGTCACAGGGTAAGGTGGCACGGTGCTCGCACGGTCAAACGATCATGTCTGGGATCTTGCTGGAGTCATGGCGGATGTAGTGGCGCAAGGTGAGGGCAAGGCGCGGCGTGTATGCACAGGATTGCTCGGCGCTCTGGCGAGGCGACCAGCGTGGTTTGGTGTTAAATGGGCGAGGCTGTGCTGGCGTTTCCTTGGGCTGTCTTTGGTCGGGGCGTGCATAGGCAGAGGCGGTGAGGTCAGGGCTACCTCCTAGACATCATGGGAGAGGGCAGCACTGTTTGTGGCATCGTGTCCATGTCGGGGTGGCAAGGTGACCTCGGGTACGACTTTGCATGGGTCAAACGGCGAGTGAGATGAGCTGAAATGCGCAGGCCTGTACTGGGTGGATTAATTGCACGACGTCTGAGCTCGGTGAGGTCCGAATGGTGAGCAAAGGGTTGATCAAATCAGTAGATAGTTGGTAGAGTTGTACTGTGATCACCAAGTGTTCGATCAAATGGCCGCATGAACTAAATCATCAACTTTTCCACTAATTTATGGTAGGTGTTCTGATACTAATATTGGTAGTCTCTGGGTGTAATGGTTTTCCAAGTGGTGAAGGTTTGAGTGGTTTTCCAAAAATGGCTATCTTGATACATAAAGATATATTCAAATTTGAATTGCCTCTAAAAGAGTTTAAAAATGTTTCTACAAGATTGGAAAGCTCCATTGGGTTCAGTCTCACTAGGTCTAGCAAGGGGAGAAAATAAATGGGAAAGTTTATGTTTGAGATTAGTTGCTAGAGATGCTCAAAGTGAGATAGTGGTTAACTTGGGCAAAAATGACCATTTGGTCTTAGGCTTCATTTTTTATTTTATTTTGTGTTGATATGATTTGATAGTGACCTAGATGATATGGTTTTGATCTTTAAACCATTTCTCATCATTTACAACAATCAAACATGACATGGCAAGCATTCATACACACAAGCATTTAGATTTGAATTTAATTAATAAATTCTTTTGTTAACCCTAATCTTGATTAATAGGGAATGATCCTCATTAATAATTTTTGGGGTGTTACAATCCCCGACTGGCTCATCTTAAACCTATTCAAGTCGCACCGACCTTCCACTCATTCCTTTTGTGAGAAACTCTTTTTCCAGGAAAATACCGCTACGAGCGACAAAAACCTTGCCCTCTTCTCAGTTGTAGAAGTAATACCCTAAGGTTTCCCTTGGATATCCCACAAAAATGCACTTATCCAATTTGGGTGTTAGCTTGTGCGGCTGAAGTCTCTTAACAAATGCATCACAACCCCAAATCTTTAGACAATACAAACTAGGATTCTTTACAGTCCACATCTCATATGGTGTCTTAACTATGGATTTAGATGGTACCCTGTTTAGTGTGAAAGCTGTCGTTTCTAGAGCATAACCCCAAAATGATAATGGTAAATCCGACTGTCTCATCATCAAACGAACCATGTCCAACAAAGTTCAATTCCGTCATTCGGAGACCCCGTTTCTTTGACGCATTCCGGGCGGCGTGAGATGTGGAACAATTCTGCAACTCTTCAGATGATTGCTAAATTCATGACTCAAATATTCACCTCCACGATCAGATCACAAGGCCTTTATTTTATTTACACGTTGATTCTCTACCTCACTCTGAAACTGCTTGAACTTTTCAAAAGTTTCAGACTTATGCATCATCAAGTATAAATAACCATATCTACTGAAATCATTAGTGAAAGTAATGAAGTAGTGATATCCTCCTCTGGCTGTTGTGCTCATTGGTCCACATACATCAGTATGTATGAGTTGCAACAAGTCTGTCGCTCTCTTGGGTAAACCCGAAAAAGGCCTCTTGGTCATCTCTCCAAGTAAACAAGCTTGACATGTCTTGTATGATTCAAAATCAAACGAAGTTAGAATACCATCACCATGGAGATTCTTCATGTGCTTTTCACTTATATGCCCAAAACGACAATGCCATAAATAGGTAGATCTCAAATCATTAGGCCGAAGCCTTTTAGCACTAACATTGTGAACATATGCATCATCAAGATTTAAAATAAATAACCAATTCACAGTGGGAGCATCATCCATAAATATAACATTCTTACAGATTACACAACCATTGTTTGCACTCGCGAATGAATAACCATACCTCATCAAACATGAAGGTTATAAAATGTCTCAACCCATGCTAGGAATGTAGTAACAATTATTCAACTCCATAATAAACCCTGACAGAAGGTGAAGTTACATTACACCGACAAACAATGCAGCAACCCTTGCTTTATTTCCGACGCGAAAATCGACTTCGCCTTTCTGCACTTCTCTGGTCCTTATTAGCCCCTGCATCGAATTGCAAATATGAGCAACCGATCAGGTATCAAATACCCAAGATTAACATAGGAATCAACGAGAAGAATGTCCACAACATTTACAAGAAGCATACCTGAGTGGGAAGTACTCTTACTTCCACTCTTCTTCAAAGAAGCCTGGTACTTGCTGTAGTTTCTTTTCCAGTGGCCATGTTCATGACAAAAGAAGCACTCAGTGTATTCTACAAGTCCAGCCTTTTGCTTGGGTGCAGGCTTTGGATTAGGGATCGTATCCTTAACCTTGCATTTCTTCTTTTGCCAAGAAGAGCCCTTTTTCTTGAAGCTAGGCTTGTTTTGCACAACCATCACATGGCTATGCCCTGCACACTTCTTAATGTCACTTTCTGCTATTTTTAGCATCCCACATAACTCATTAAGGACCTTCTCCACCCCATGCATATGGTCGTTAGAGATGAAATGCCCATAGCTAGATGGAAGAGACGCCAAAATGAAATCAGTATCCAACTCTTGGCCTAGTGGAAAACCAAGCTTTTCCAAATTCTGAATGTAACCAACCATTTTGATCACATGGGGACCTATAGCTGCTCCCTCTTCCAGCTTGCATTCCATAAATGACTTGGCGACATTGTACCTCTCAGTCCTTGCCTAAGTCTGGAACATGTCCCTAAGTGCGACGATCATATCGTACGCTTCCTGATCCTCAAACTGCTTTTGGAGTTCAGGTTCCATGCATGCAAGCATAATACAACTAACCTCGAGAGAATCATCACATGCTCTCTTGTAGGCATTCTTAAGGGCAGCAGTCGCATTATCAGCAGGTTCATCGAGGATTGGGGTATCCAGAACAGTTTCCTTTTTATCAGCCTTGAGAACAATTCTCAGGTTACGGACCCAGTCCGAATAGTTTGTTCCATTTAGTTTATCTTTATCAAGAATCAAACGCAAAGAAAAAGGTGTTGCAGTGTTCGGTGCCATTGATCTACAACAGAAAACATGCAAAATACTAAGCCATGTAACCATGAAAGAGTAAAACATATTAAATAATTTAATAACATATACTCCCACTTAAATCAATATCCCTCAATTGATACTAAGTGATTCAAGGTAAATTGGTAAGAAACTAGTGAGCTTTAGCATCACTGCTAGAAGGCAAGGGAAATTGGTAAGAAACTCTTGCTAATCATATCATATATGACTCTTGTTTTTGGGTGACATCTCTATGTCTAAATTAGGTGCCCAACCTTTATGCCCCAAGGTCCTTAACTGTTAAGATGAAATTCTCAAGATCACCAACCCTTATGCGTGTAGGTATCCGATATAAACCCATCCAGCCAAGGAAAACATCGGCACCCTAATTTCATAGGCCCACCAATGATTGTACATGGCATAGGATGGTGCAAGGTTTGGTTGGGAGGGCATGGTTTAACTTATACTTTGTGAGGGATTGTTCTACTTCTATCATCTAAGCATGCATAGTAGTAAAATGCATAAGAATAGCATTCACATAGATTTGACACAATATGGCCCATTTTCTCATGGTGATCTCCATCGCCATAGAACCTGTCCACCATGATGATCTCCATCTTCATGTTCTATGTGAGCCATCATCCAAGTGATGAGTCCTCCAAGAACTAATACAAGCTATTACTCCTAACATCTAGTAATCAAAATTACATAGTATTGGGATCATCACAAGTTGGCACGGAGGCCATTACAATAAATGACAACACATATGTCTCCAACCGTGTTGCCGTACTCACAACACGCAGGTCATGATAAAATATATACATGCATCACTTACATCCTGCAAAAAAAGTTATGCATAGAATCACATTCCACCGGATCATGTGAAATCGCAGCACCTAGTTACCTTAACAAGATACGATAGGGGCTATGACTAAGAGGGGTCTAGGGGGTCTCCCCCTGCGGGGTTCGAAGGGGTAGCACCCCTTGTAGTATTGTTCCAATTTGATTTTCTTTAAGTATTTTGATTGACAAATGAAATTTACCATAAACCGACTATTGTTCCGATTCGACCAAACTCCTTTGATCACGGTACATCGATTTCATATCTAGGTTCCGATTCGATCAATCATATTGATCTTTGCATGATTCAACAGGATTTATGTGTCACTGTCTACCTCGATGGTGGAAACCGACCGGTAGGGGTAAGTTGTTCCACGACCTTAGAATCACGATCACGGAAAGCAAGATCATAGATCAATCCAGAACCACCGCAATACAAATGATCACATCATTAATATCAATCTACATATCACCATATGCAAACATCCAGAACCTATAACTGAACAACATCGGCTCTGATACCACTGAAGGGATACGGGTAGGCTACACTAGCGCAAATCAAATAAATTCTACCGCATAAACCAGGATTACTGTTGTCATAGATCTCGGGATTACCACTAGACGCGCAGTTGTGGAACTTGATGAAGCGCGTCGAGGCAGTGTAGATGTTCTACGTATCCTCCTCGTCCTTGTCACACGAGCAGCTCCCCTTCCGCGGCTGGTCCAAGTGCTACAAATGCAGCACCTCCGAGGTATCCACACGTCCGGGGTGGAAGCGTCAGACGCTGGACTGCTAGGTCCGGCGTGCAACATAGGCGTGAGAGGAGTGGCGGCTGGGTGGAATGCTCAACCCTATTTAGCATGCCCCACCCTCTATTATATAGGCATCCCTGGTGGGATTCTACATTAGCATCCCATTAGTAGCCTAAGCCTGGTTTAATTCGGATCCAATCCTCATTAGGATTCCAGGCCCTTAAGTGTGTGACCCTATAGGTTCATACACGCATAGACATGACACGAGTACATTTACTCCATCAGTAGATGGTAGCAGCCTCTATCAAGACGTGCCAACTCCTAAACGCATATAAAGATCATTTGGACGAACCATCACAAGGTTAAGTACATATCTTTCCCTTTGACTCACGATATTTGGTCGAGCTCCAAGCTGACCTCTCTTTCTTGATAGTGTGATTCGGAATCCCTTTACTAGGTTAACTCTTAACCTTATGTAGCACGGCCATGCATTTCTGGATCCGATCACTCGAGGGGCCCAGAGATATCTCTCTCTAGTAGAGAGGGGAAAATCCCATCTTGATTGACCAATGCCTTACAGCATGCTTCATGACAAACCCGAAAGCTACCTTTATAACTACCCAGTTATGGAGCAGTGGTTGATAGCCCCAAATTAGGTCGATCCACATCTCAATTACATGCGACAATCTCAGGTCTAAGGACAAAACGTACACGATGTGTAGAGAGAGCTGCAAGTGTAATTGCCAGTCTCAAGTTGTGTCAGTCCAACCCCATGTTCATAACATGTGTCCACATCATTGGTTTGACATCTCCATGTCTATTACTTGCGAAACATAGTCATCAACCAATCGATGTGCTAGTCTAATATTCACGTGTGTCCTCACATGAACTCCGACTAGGGAAAACTATTAGATAACCATACAAGTAAAGAGTTTCACAAACAATTCACATAATTGTCAATCAATCCAAGTTGACTGATAAATGGATATTCAAGGAACATTACAATAACTCATGGATACATATGAAATATAACCATCTCTATGATTGCCTCTATGGAATATTTCCTTCAACATATTGTGTATGTTGGGGGTATTTTGATGATTCATCCAAATTAAATATGGAGACCATACGCGGGCTATTCCAGTCTTATATTGGCTCCATTTAAATTTGTGTAGCGAACCGGTTCCATGTTTTGTCTTATTAAGACAACACTTAAATTGCGGGCATCTAAACAACGTGCATCATCTAATTAATTGGCGGGACACCGTGTCTGCTTAATATTGACTAGTCGCATCGCATCTTTGCCATATCATGCATGATACATGCATCATGCCTGATCTTCTACCGTAGTATTAAATAGTGCATCTGATGTCTATTTTAGTGTTTTGCTTCTTCATGGACTAGGCCAATGAGTTGATGCGAGCTTCGCCCCATTATTCGGATGAACCTTCGGTAGTGTTTCTCAAGTGAGCAATCTCCCCCTTTCTACCCATTTTGCATTTATAGTATTTACTTCCTCATGTTGATCTATTGCTATTTGTTTTGCGATACTTTAGTTTCCGCATGCACCATTTATATTCCTTGTATCCTCTATATTGCCTTGGACACATCCTATTACCTGTTGTTTGATAGACAATTGGACTTGCGAGTAGTAGTTGCTTGCTCAGGTGTTGCTTCGTGTTGTCGATTTTCCATTGTTGTTGGGTGGTTGGCACATGCTTAATGGTGGAGATAATCATGGTTCTACTTACAACTTATTAATTAAATGTGGGATGTAGATATAACTAATGAAGAGGCACTGGTGGGTAATAGTCAATATTTGGTTTTTAACCGCCCACTTGTGTCAACCTAGGACTCATGTTCTTGACACCTATTACGAGATCGAGAGCGCTAACCACAGGTGGGGTGTGTGGGCAGCCATATCAATGTACTACCTGATTTCAAAGTACTGGTATGAGGGCCACAAAATAGTTTGGGGCGTTATTACTATCCTGTACCTATGCCATGCTTTACTGCTTTTTTTACTTCTATTGCTCGAGGAACGTTTACTACTATACTGTTTAGGACCGTGGCACGATTTCTCTTTATCGACAAGCCAAATCACACTTCGGGTTCCCAGTAATTTATAGCCGTTATCGCAAACCCTGGGTCCGTCTCGGAGTCCGACCTACTTTGTTACGAGTAACTTAGTGGGGTGGTCCCCGTGTACTTTCTTTGGTTCTAGGAAATGTCGTGTTTGAAACCCTGTCGATATACCGTTGGGTGTATGTTTTATGATCTTGTACATACATGATCTGACAACAAGTGTTGAGGTGTGATTGCCGTGAAATATATCTATCCACGTACGCATTTAAACTAGATATTATTCATATATTTGAAGAAATATCTCTCTAATCCAGCCACTAATGCCTAATGATCAAAGGGATATGCAATCCTTTCTTTAGATATTTCCTTACATATACAATGACATTTGATGATGGGAATCACTACATTAAAGTCAAATATATGAGATTTCCAACATACGAAAGAAACCTGGAGCCATGAAGCGAAGGTAGTGCCTTTAACGACCAACTATACGGCGGGAATTTTATTCTGGCCGTATAGTTGGCACTGACATCGCTATGTAAAACAGAACAACTTTCGTGAAGGGACCCCTATATAAAGATGCCTCGGGCGTTGAGAAAACTTCTCAATCGACCTCTTCTTTTTTATCTCAACTCTCCCTGCTACCAGAAGCCACCACACCAGAGGAATTGATCTAGATCTAATCTCTAAACCCTTCTCTACTACCATAGCCATATTCCACCACTTGTAATAGTAGATCTCATCTCCAATTGGCGACATTGTAAGACTATTATTATCAATCTCATGATTTCCATTACAATGTTTATGATTGTTTATTTCATCTCTATTTGTGAGTAATTCGCCTTGGGTTAAGGGCTTCAGCCTAGCCATGTAGCTTTTGTGCATGTTATTTATCATAAATGTGATCATGTATTAGTTTGTATCACATGATGATTATTGTACCCTCTCTTGCCTCAATCTAAGGACTTGTCAGGTACCCAAGACCCAGGGATTGACCAGGTATAGGGAGTGTGAGTAATGACTGATCTGCAGGTTGGGAACCCAAGTGACAAAAGGGGTAGTACGATTGTATGTGAGGGATTTACATGGGATTATCGGTGACGTCACTATGCATATCATTAGTTCTTTTTCTTATATGGATGGGACTATTAGGTTATCTACTCTTATGTAAGGAATGAAGATATCTCTACCCAACAGTTTCTAGCAGTAGACAGTTTGACACATGTCTTCTATCTTCCTTTGTCACCTGAAGCTTTAGATGAATTAAGAACAATTGAAAATAATTGCAGAGAGATACAACTCAGAGAGCATTTACATGAAACTTGGAGTTAAGTTTGGGGTGCCAAATATTTCACATCCAGCAAATATTATCAGTATAATTTTAGAAACCTGAACCCACACATATCCTTCAAATGGCTGTGGAAATCAAAGTGCACTACAAAAGTGAAGTTCTTTGGATGGCTGGTTCTGTCTGATAGACTGAATACAAGAAACATTCTTTGAAGAAGGCATTATGCACTTGGGACTGGATATGACTGTTTAATGTGTAGTCATAATACTAAAGAAACAATTGAACACTTGCTCTTTCACTGCCCCTTCAGTCAAGCTTGCTGGGATTCAATTAACATCTTTTGGTCTATGGCTAACTCTAGACTTCAGATCATTGAACAAGGGAAAAAAAGCTGGAATAAAAAGCTATTTATGGAAATTACCTTGCTTGGATCCTGGAACATCTAGAAGGAGAGAAACAACCTCTGGTTTAATAACATACAACCCTCAGTTCAGGCTTGGAAGTCAAGATTGGTTGCTGATCTGTCACTACTGATTCATAGGACAAAGGAGGATTTACACCCACTCATCAAGAGCACTATCCATAGTTTGTATATCTTGTGAGGTCTTATGCTTTTCTAACCTGTCTTTTGGGAGATCTTTTATCCCCTTTGTTTTCTGTAAATATGTAACATTACAGACTCTGATCTTTTATTAATGAAAATGAGGCAGTAGGAACCTTTCCTACTGTTAATACCCTAAAAAAGACTATTAGGTTATTGCAATAAGCGGTTGCGGAGGCAATAACGATTATCGATGCACTGCCCACATATAATTTTCTTGCTCTAACAATTAGATGCATAATTTATTATTATCTTTTATTCCCATCAAATGTTTTGCACAGCCACTTGTGAAACCGAAATCCCCAGGCCCTCTCTCTCTCCATCGTCAACAACAACAAAAAGATCACAAATTCTTGGTCTGGTGAAAACACAAAAGGAATTCTAAAGCTCCCGAACGTCCATTTAAGTAACCTTACTACTCTTTCTGCTTCTCGAGGATTCGATAATCCTAGGTCTACTAGGAAAATAGAACTATACTACATCTGTAATCCGGATCGAAGGTATCAACCCTTTTTTTGGCACTGTTGTCGGGGAAGCAATAGCTATCGCGGTGAGGTAAGTAGGAACCTTGCTAGTTTTAATTCTTGTTTTAAATTTTGTTAGTTTGCTTTTAGTCTTTATTTGAAAAACCAAAAAAAAACAGTTAGTCTTTTAATTCTTGTTTTTACTATTATAAGTTTTTATTTAATAAAATCCAAAAAACATAATAAATATGGCTGAAAAGAAGCTCTGGGAGTTTGCAACTCCCAACAATTATTATTTGCATACTCCTATTATACAACCAGCAATTACTACTGAAGATTATGAAATTAAGCCCTACTATTTATGTTTGGTTCAACAAAATCAATTTGAAGGCTCTGCTATTAAGGATGCAGGTATGCACTTAAATACTTTCACTAAAATATGTGATATGATGCGCATTAAAGACATTGAACCCGACGTGGTCAAGTTGCGCTCATTTCCTTTCTCTCTTAGAGGAAGAACAAAAGAATGGTTGCTATCTTTTACTAGAAATATTATTGCATCATGGGTGGAATGTACTTCTTTAATTATGACTAAATTCTTTCCACCTGCAAAGGCTATGCAACTAAGATCTAATATTACTGGTTTTAGACAGGCAAATCATGAGCCACTAGCGCTTGCATCGGATAAAATGAAAGAATGCATGAGAAACTGTCCCAGCCATGGGATGGAAGATTGGTTAATTCTCCATTCATTTTATAATGCTCTTAACCCTATGTCTAAGTCTATGCTTGATAATGCAGCTAGAGGAACATTTATGGCAAACAACTTACCGAAGCAAACCATCTGCTAGACAATATGCAAGACAACCATGCCCAATGGCATGTGGAAAGATCAAACACAAAGAGCGTGAACTCCGCTACACCTCAAGAAAATGAAGAACTCAATGCTAAACTGGATGAGCTCATATTATTCGTCAAAGGTAAGGAGACTCAGGAAAGTGCTACCGTAGAATCAAATATTGAAGAATAGACTTCATAGCTCGTAATGATTATAACCCTGCTTAGAAGAAGAATTATTAATCCAAATTCCCATAAACACTATTCTATTCCTACATGTAACTTTAATAATAATATGACATCAAGTAATGGTAGTCTCCAAGAAAATCTTAAGTCTTTTATGGTTTGCAAAATGAGCAAAATAATATCTTAGTTAAAATAACAGAGAACCATGATGCTATGCTTGGTAAATTATCTAACCAAGTTGTAAGTTTGAGGAATGATTTGTAGGCCCTCTAGGAAAGAACAAGGATTGTTGAGGCAGAACTAGGGAAGATAACCGAGAGTCAAACTCTCATTCTAGCTAAATTTGCAGGTAAAGCTGAGACCAATCCGGTTGAAGACCTCAAGATGATAAGAATCCAAAGGGAGGATCCTGAAGAACTTGACTGTAGCAATGCTCCTTCACAAAAATGCACAGTTTAAGATCTTGTAAAAAGATCAATATCAAGATTCCGATAAGTGAAGGAAATTAGGAAGCCATGTATCAACACTTTGTTAATTAGGTATTTATAAAGTACGTGAGCTTGAGGAAGAGTAAAATAAAATTGCTCAAAAATTACTTGTTAAGCTTGATGATATATTTGATCCTACTATTAAGATTAAAATTGGGAGTAATGAGATAGCTGCACTTTGTGATTTAGGTGCAAGTGTTTCAACAATTCCAAAGAATCTTTTTAATAAGTTAAATCTTGGCTCTTTTGAAATCACCGAGTTAAAATTACATCTAGCAGATTCTACCTACAAACAAGCAGTAGGACTTAAACAAAATACTTTAGTGTACATTAAAGGTTGTCCTACTCTTATTCATTTTGTTATTGTTGACATGCTTGAATATACTACTGCTCCTATTATATTAGGCCATCCTTTCTAAAGAACTAATAAGGCTTTGGTTAATCTGCACGAAGGGAACGTGAATCTCAAATTTCCTTCACGGGATCCTTTTGTTATTCATTTTCCTATGAAGAAGAAAGCAAAGCATGATGAGAAGGAGGTATTCACTTCAAAGCCCAACTATTTTGGTGTGGGAGTTTGACTTATCTGGCCTATGTGAGCAACATCAACGTCAAGCTATTTGACCAAAAAAAGAGCGCTTCATGGGAGGAAACCCATGTGAAATAAAGGTTTGAGTAAAGATTTTAAGTTTTAGTTTAAATTTCATGTTGAATAAAGAGTGCTAGAAAACTCTAGTTGAGAAGGAGAGATTCAGTGGTTCTAAAATTCCTGTTTTATACATGCTAATGTTGGTCAACAATATAGTCTGTCATTTTTCTATCAAAACATGGTGTTTCGCTAAGTTTCAGTCTAAAAAGTAATTCTTGAAGAAATAGAATTTTTTTCACGAATAAAGTACCTTTAACGACCAGCTATACGTCGGGAATTTTTCTAGATGTATAGTTCCGACCGTATAGTTATTTGAGCCATCGACAAATTTTCTTCTCTAGGTACAAAAGGTTTAATGACCAACTATACGGAGGGACCATTTTGGTATGGCCGTATAGTTGCGCCTGTATAAGATAGCCGCCAGGAAATAAACCCTAGAAACCCTAATTTTTGCCGTCAAACCAACTATAGGCAGGAATAAATTGTTCCGGCCGTATAGTTGCGACCGTATAGTTGCATCCGACCAATTAAACGCACGGGAAGGTACCCAAAAATTGCAAATTCATCTCTGATCTATTATCATTATCAATATAGGGTGAGACCTAATTTGAACTAATTTCCATGATTATCTTGCCTAGAATATTATGTTGAGGAGATTCTTTAGTGTGCTATGATGAGTAATATGCTATGCTTATTATTGTTGTATCAAAAAGTTTTATTTTGTCTTTCTTATTTATTTTTAGAAGATGAACACAAGGAGACAAACACGTGCTCGTGCCGCTGCGATTTCTTCTCAGGCCACAGCTGGAGCTCAGGACCGCATGGGCATATGATTCAGGAATGATCTCCAACGTGATCGCTTCAACAATATCAAGAACCGAGAAGTGAAGGAAACCAAGTGGGATTTCCCCGTTATATTGAACCAACTCGGTATTTCTAATGACTTCAATTTACTTTTAAATAGGGTTGGCCTACAAAACTTTGTATTCCATGATGTGCCTACTTATCGCCGGTTAACTCTTGAATTTTTAAATTCATTGCAAAGCACTGTTAAAACATGGCAACGAGAGGACACGATTTCTTTGTGACTTATAAACCACAATTATACATTAATATTTGATGAATGGTGCAATTGTCTTAGTTTACCAAACAATGAGGTCAATGCCCTTGTCACATCCCAAGTTTTTCCAAATCTTGTAATGTGAAAAATAAATGAATAAAATAAAACTTTGTTGATTTTCAGGGTGAGAAGAAACTTTTTGATTCCAATTAGAAACCTTCAAACCTTTTTGATCAAACAAATCCTAAAGGGATTTGACAAGTTAAACAATTAATAAAGAAACTATTTGAATAAGTGGAATTACTATTTTTGGATCTTTTAATAAAAGATTTGGTTTTCAAAAGAAAAGGAGGATTTATAAATAAAGATTATTTTATAGAGCCAAATTAAACCATGGCCAAGTTTTTGAAATAAAATGTTTTGTTTTGATAAAAATAGTAAAGGTTTATTTAAATAAAATAATAAGGATTTAATATCCAATTTTATTTAAGTAAAGGCTTTTCCCATTTTAAATAAACATTAAAACTTATTTATTTATTTTAAATAAGTTTTCCAAGTATTTTATATCCTCAAATAAAACCTACTGAAGTGTTTTGGTTTTATTTTAGATTTCAAAATAAAGTTTTTAATAAAACAAATCCTATTTGATTTAATAACTAAGGTCCATTTTATTTAATAATTAATGGACCCTAAAATAAAAATGTTATTTTATTTTAAACAAGTTTTCCCAGTATCTTCTATTTTCAAATAAAACTTACTGATTTGGTTTTGATAAAATTTAGTTTTCAAATAGAGTTTTTATTAAATAAATCAAAACCTATTTGAATTATAATTAAGATCTATTTTATTTAATTATTAAATAGATCCTAAAAAGAATAAAATTATATTATTTTATTTTGGGAATTGGTTCATGTTGTTAAACAGAACCAAATTCAATTGCAAAGGGTGGTGGATGTTTGAATTAATTTGAATGCTTGATTGGTTGTTGAATTTCAAAACTGAAATTGAATTTGGAAAAAGAAAAAGATTCAGACAGGAAAAAAATATGAGAACGGACTGACCCAAGCCCACTAGGCCCAGCAGCCCATTCCAGCCCAACTCCTTTTCCCCACGCGCGAATCGTTTTACACCCATTCTCGCACCCGCGCAGACACCGACCGGTGGACCCAACTCTCCTCTCCTCTCTCACGCTGACAAAGGACCCCACCCCTCCTGTTCGTCGTTTCCACCCGCCGCTGACCACGCCGCGGCCGTTTCTGCCGATTAAAGCTCGCGTCAATACTCGTTACTGCCGCGTTGATTCAGTTCAGCAACCACGCTGTATTAAACGCCATGCTCCTCTCTCCCTTTCCCCCAAAATAGAACCACCAGAGAGCCACCAGGCTGCTCGAATCGTCCCCAAACCGCCAATGACTCCAACGAGGTCCGGTGCAAATTCCGTCGACCCCGCACCGCCCCTTGCCTCATCAACCACGCACACATACTCCCCACCTCCTGGCGCATCTCCCCATGCCACTCATTCATCCGCGAGTGCCCTGTAACCTCGGCTTCGTCGATACCGAGCGTGCGCCGCCGTCTGCCATTGCTCCGACGAGCATTCCAGGTGAACTCCGACCGCCCTAAGCTCTCTCGATGATGCACACAACTTCCCCAGATCATTCCGCGTCTAACCATTCCCCTATCTTACCTTAGGGTGCCTTATAACCCCATCCCCGACGACCTCCAGAGCGTGCCCGACGCTGAGCGAACTCCGGTGAGCAATCCAGGGCAACCACGAGCGCCCCTCGACCCAAGAAGACCACGTTGAGCTTCCCCACGACATTGCGAACCCGGTGAGCATACTCCCTTCCTTCCTCGCTTCCTGCATCGCCAGTTTCGCCGTCGTCTGACCGTCGCCGCCGCGCGCAGCCGTCAAGCGCCACCAGTTCTTGGCTAGTGGATAGGAGCCGTTCGATCCAAATCGAAGTGACGCGATTAGATCACTTAACGTTGAAAGGGTATGCAGCCAGTGCCGTGCGATTCAACTTGATCCAACGGCCTGCATCACTCGATCCACCCGAACCGGTATCGACCAGTAGTTGAGCGCCGCGTGTCACTAGTTCTGTTTAAAAGAAATTTTGAATCTGATTTAGATGCATATTTTAAACTCTTGTAACTTTTGATCCACACGTCCAAAATTTGCAAACTTTATATCAACGGAATCAGTGGAACAAGCCCTAGCCAACCATAGATTGTAAAAAGCTTCTGGTAGAATGGTTGTTTTTGCAGAAACTTTTGTATGCTTGTTTAGATTGTAAAAATTGTTCAAAAATGATTTTGGGGATAAAATCTTTTGCAAATGGAGGGATTTGAACCTACTGACCATAGGAAACACTTTGTGGTTTCAAAAATGTATTTGGTGAAACAAAAGAATGATTCTTTGATTTAAAGCCAAACCTAGTCAAATAAAAATATAGTTTATTTATTAAAATTAGTTTTGGAAGAAAACCTTTGGGAAATGATTTATTTTAAACTCTCTGACCCCAAACACCAAGTTTTATGGTTTGAAAACATATTTGGTGAACCCTATAGATTAATGCCTTGGTAAAAATATTTTTACACCACATAAAATGATACTTTGTTTTGAAAATGGTTTAGGAAGTGAAACCTTTTGCAAATGACTTTGCCACTTTATAAAATGACCAGTAGATGTTTTCAAATGTTCATGACCCATTAGGGACCACTCTTTCGAATAAAACAAAGCTTGGCATGCTTGCATGCATTACTTTGACTTTATCATTTTATGGGTTGTTTTGCTTGATTGGTAGATTGAGTTTGTGCCTTGCTTGGTTGAATTGTAGTGACTTGAAGAGTGTGATTGTTGCAAGGACAAGGAGTAAACTTATACCCTCTACCAAAAAGGCAAGTGATGCTTCATACTTTTGTCCGATTATTTTCACTATGCATTAATGATTTTTCTAAGTAAAACTTGCATGGGATTTTGCTAAGTATAAACCTTGCTATAGGAAAACCTAGTAGATGAAACCTTAGAAGAAACTTTCCTAAGTTAAGATTCCTACTACTATCAATCTTAGCTTAGCTAATAGAAAACAAGGGTGGAATATATATCCATACTATGAAAAATTTCTAAGTCTAAGGACTTGTGTTTTTGTTTAATAAAACAACTAAGTTAATGAATCACCTGGGTGGAATGGTAATTTCTTGGTGGTTTTTGGTTGAGTGGTTCACAAGGCCCATGTTTATGGTTGACCTTGTGTATCTCACTTGTGGATGTCCACCCAGGAACAAAGAGATTTGAGATGTCAAATGTTGAGAAGCTTCAAGTGCAACCACTTGGCATTATGGGCTCTGCCTGGATCATATAGGTTGCAAGAACTTAGCCATATGGACAGTTGGTGGTAGGATTTGATAGGTTGGAGCGCGTCCATTTTGGTCTAAGGGAAGGCTTCTAAAAGATCTTGTCTTGGGAAACCAAGTCTTGTGGGGAAAGTGCACCACCTCTGCAGAGTGTAAAATCTAAGTACTTAGCCATGTCCCTGGTAAAGGACAATTTGAGCATCAAGACATGGAAGCAATCAAGAATCTCATCATTCAAATTTCAAAGTTAAAAACTTGTGGTTGAACAAGGGTTAGAGGATCTTCAAACTTTGATTGGGAGAAATGATTTTGTCAAACAAAAACTTAGTGTTTTCAAAATGTTAAGGAAAATCTATTTTGAGCAATGCAAGTCTCAACTCCACTTAGCCAAATGCATATAGATGATAGACTCCACTATACTACCATAGTATCACTTGCCAATACAATTCAAATGTATTGACCCTTGTGGCTGTAACTTGTTATGTTGCAGGTTTGATTGATTTAGTGAAGTGTGTTGATTAGGATTACAAAGTCTACAACCAACATGTCTGCCTGTGGCATTTTGAAGATGAAGGACCCCATGCTTATAGTTATTCTGCTGCAATGTAATGTATTAGCCAAATGAGCTATGTAAGATGTAATAAAATTATGTTATTCCTGGTTATAAAGTTGTATTATGACCTTGTTTTTTGATATTACATCTTAACTGTGGATGCTAGCTATTGATCCAGGGACTAGTATTATAAACACAGGGGACTCTACCTTATTAAAGGTTGGGACCCTTACAGATGGTATCAGAGCATTGTGTTGCCTGTAGGATTGTAACCCTAGGATTGGACAAAACCCCTTAGGAAAATAGGAGTTGTATTTATTCCAAAACTTATTTACAAACAATCTTGTAAACTCTTTCCTCAACTATTTTGGTTTTGATTCTACATCTTTTCTATTCCAACTTGATGGACAAAACCTACCCCATGGCCAAAGACTTCACCATGTGCAAAGGACTTCTTCAACTCTAATGACTTCAACATCTTCAACTCTAATGACTTCAACATCTTCAACTCTAATGACTTCAACATCTTCAGCATATTCACCAAGGACCTCAACCTTGAATATCACTAAGGACAAGTGAGACAAGGAATCTTGGTTAAGATTTGGAGACTAAGGAAAAACAAGTTAGAAGGAGCCCACATCATTTGGAGTTTTGTGACCAACAGTTTTTCTCAAGAAAACCATGATCTCATGTATGAAGAATCAACCAAGAAGGACGGAAAGATCACAAGTGAACCATATAGATGGACCACCATACTTTATTAAGTCAAACCCACCAACTTATGTGGTGTAACAAAAATATTTTTGGTTGCCTAAAAATTATGCTTGAAACTTGTTGGTAGAGTGGAATGTTTGTTTGTGATTGCTTGCTCATTGCTTGTGTGAATTGTGATGTGAGTGATTAGAATTATTCCCTTAGAAATATTTTGCCTATTCTAATCCCAATCCAACCCAAGCAGATGACTACTCAAAGAAACTCCAACATCAAGGTTGATGAAAACAACAACAACCAAGAGGACAACATGGAGAAACTCATAGCAAACCAAAACCAGTTGAGCCAAGAGACAACTCAGCTTTTAGCCAACAACAATGGACTAGACCCAGCCATACAAAGGATTTTAAAACTTCAATCCCAATTGTTGCAAGGATTGGTTACTCAAATGATCAACATGGGAGAAAACTTTTCCCAAGGAGTTTATGACAACAAGGATGACAAAGATGCTATTCTAGAAGGAACCCAAACTTGCAATATTTGTGAAGACAAGGATCATACATCCAAGGAGCATGAAGATCAATGCCCCAAGAAGAGAGAAGGTTTTCCCACCTTTGAGGTGAGGAATAAAGAACATGAACTAGAAGAACTCCTAGCTTTGGAGAGACCCAAAAAGAAGAAGAAGGACATAAGCCAGTTGCAATGTTACAATTGCAAAGAGAAGGGACACTATGCCAATGAATGCCCAGAAAATAATAAGAACTAAAGAAACAAACAAGAGGAAATGATACCAAAGGAAAAGAAAGATATTAGCCAAGTGTGGTGCAACAACTGCAAAGAACTAGGACATTATGCAAGCAACTGTCCAGAAAAGATGAAACACAAGATAAACAAGCCTATGAGAGATCTCAGCCTTGTCACATGCTTCAAATGCAAGGATTTAGGCCACTATGCAAACTTCTGTCCAGGAAAGTTACACCAAGATCCCAAGAAGGCCAATATGTAAACTAGTTGGAAAAATTTTAAGGGTGGTAGTACCCTAGTTGTTTTGAGCCTACTTGTAACCCTAGCCTTCCCAAATCTCGGGACGAGATTTATTTTAAGGGTGGTAGCCTGTCACATCCCAAGTTTTTCCAAATCTTGTAATGTGAAAAATAAATGAATAAAATAAAACTTTGTTGATTTTCAGGGTGAGAAGAAACTTTTTGATTCCAATTAGAAACCTTCAAACCTTTTTGATCAAACAAATCCTAAAGGGATTTGAAAAGTTAAACAATTAATAAAGAAAATATTTTGAATAAGTGGAATTACTATTTTTGGATCTTTTAATAAAAGATTTGGTTTTCAAAAGAAAAGGAGGATTTATAAATAAAGATTATTTTATAGAGCCAAATTAAACCATGGACAAGTTTTTGAAATAAAATGTTTTGTTTTGATAAAAATAGTAAAGGTTTATTTAAATAAAATAATAAGGATTTAATATCCAATTTTATTTAAGTAAAGGCTTTTCCCATTTTAAATAAACATTAAAACTTATTTATTTATTTTAAATAAGTTTTCCAAGTATTTTATATCCTCAAATAAAACCTACTGAAGTGTTTTGGCTTTATTTTAGATTTCAAAATAAAGTTTTTAATAAAACAAATCCTATTTGATTTAATAACTAAGGTCCATTTTATTTAATAATTAATGGACCCTAAAATAAAAATGTTATTTTATTTTAAACAAGTTTTCCAAGTATCTTCTATTTTCAAATAAAACTTACTGATTTGGTTTTGATAAAATTTAGTTTTCAAATAGAGTTTTTATTAAATAAATCAAAACCTATTTGAATTAACAATTAAGATCTATTTTATTTAATTATTAAATAGATCCTAAAAAGAATAAAATTATATTATTTTATTTTGGGAATTGGTCCATGTTGTTAAACAGAACCAAATTCAATTGCAAAGGGTGGTGGATGTTTGAATTAATTTGAATGCTTGATTGGTTGTTGAATTTCAAAACAGAAATTGAATTTGGAAAAAGAAAAAGATTCAGACAGAAAAAAAATATGAGAACGGACTGACCCAACCCAACTAGGCCCAGCAGCCCATTCCAGCCCAACTCCTTTTCCCCACGCGCGAATCGTTTTACACCCATTCTCGCACCCGCGCAGACACCGACCGGTGGACCCAACTCTCCTCTCCTCTCTCACGCTGACAAAGGACCCCACCCCTCTTGTTCGTCGTTTCCACCCGCCGTTGACCACGCCGCGGCCGTTTCTGCCGATTAAAGCTCGCGTCAATACTCGTTACTGCCTCGTTGATTCAGTTCAGCAACCACGCTGTATTAAACGCCATGCTCCTCTCTCCCTTTCCCCCAAAATAGAACCACCAGAGAGCCACCAGGCTGCTCGAATCGTCCCCAAACCGCCACTGACTCCGACGAGGTCCGGTGCAAATTCCGGCGACCCCGCGCCGCCCCTTGCCTCATCAACAACGCACACATACTCCCCACCTCATGGCGCATCTCCCCGTGCCACTCATTCATCCGCGAGTGCCCTATAACCTAGGCTTCGTCGACACCGAGCGTGCGCCGCCATCTGCCATTGCTCCGACGAGCATTCCAGGTGAACTCCGACCGCCCTAAGCTCTCTCGATGATGCACACAACTTCCCCAGATCATTCCGCGTCTAACCATTCCCCTATCTTGCCTTAGGCTGCCTTGTAACCCCATCCCCGACGACCTCCAGAGCGTGCCCGACGCCGAGCGAACTCCGGTGAGCAATCCAGGGCAACCACGAGCGCCCCTCGACCCAAGAAGACCACGTGGAGCTTCCCCACGACGTTGCGAACCCAGTGAGAATAGTCCCTTCCTTCCTCGCTTCCTGCATCGCCAGTTTCGCCGTCGTCTGACCGTCGCCGCCGCACGCAGCCGTCGAGCGCCGCCAGTTCTTGGCTAGTGGATAGGACCCGTTCAATCCAAATCGAAGTGACGCGATTAGATCACTTAACGTTGAAAGGGTATGCAGCCAGTGCCATGCGATTCAACTTGATCCAACGGCCTGCATCACTCCATCCACCCGAACCGGTATCGACCAGTAGTTGAGCGCCGCGTGTCACTAGTTCTGTTTAAAAGAAATTTTGAATCTGATTTAGATGCAGATTTGAAACTCTTGTAACTTTTGATCCACACGTCCAAAATTTGCAAACTTTATATCAATGGAATCAGTGGAACAATACCTAGCCAACCATGCCTTTTGTATAGTAAAAAGCTTCTGGTAGAATGGTTGTTTTTGCAGAAACTTTTGTATGCTTGTTTAGATTGTAAAAATTGTTCAAAAATGATTTTGGGGATAAAATCTTTTGCAAATGGAGGGATTTGAACCTACTGACCATAGGAAACACTTTGTGGTTTCAAAAATGTATTTGGTGAAACAAAAGAATGATTCTTTGATTTAAAGCCAAACCTAGTCAAATAAAAATATAGTTTATTTATTAAAATTAGTTTTGGAAAAACTCTCTGACCCCAAACATAGTTTATTTATTAAAACCTTTGGGAAATGATTTATTTTAAACTCTCTGACCCCAAACACCAAGTTTTATGGTTTGAAAACATATTTGGTGAACCCTATAGATTAATGCCTTGGTAAAAATATTTTTACACCACATAAAATGATACTTTGTTTTGAAAATGGTTTAGGAAGTGAAACCTTTTGCAAATGACTTTGCCACTTTATAAAATGACCATTAGATGTTTTCAAATGCTCATGACCCATTAGGGACCACTCTTTCGAATAAAACAAAGTTTGGCATGCTTGCATGCATTACTTTGACTTTATCATTTTATGTGTTGTTTTGCTTGATTGGTAGATTGAGTTTGTGCCTTCCTTGGTTGAATTGTAGTGACTTGAAGAGTGTGATTGTTGCAACGACAAGGAGTAAAATTATACCCTCTACCAAAAGGCAAGTGATGCTTCATACTTTTGTCCCATTATTTTCACTATGCATTAGTGATTTTTCTAAGTAAAACTTGCATGGAATTTTGCTAAGTATAAACCTTGCTATAGGAAAACCTAGTAGATGAAACCTTAGAAGAAACTTTCCTAAGTTAAGATTCCTACTACTATCAAGCTTATCTTAGCTAATAGAAAACAAGGGTGGAATATATATCCATACTATGAAAAATTTCTAAGTCTAAGGACTTGTGTTTTTGTTTAATAAAACAACTAAGTTAATGAATCACCTGGGTGGAATGGTAATTGCTCGGTGGTTTTTGGTTGAGTGGTTCACAAGGCCCATGTTTATGGTTGACCTTGTGTATCTCACTTGTGGATGGCCACCCAGGAACAAAGAGATTTGAGATGTCAAATGTTGAGAAGCTTCAAGTGCAACCACTTGGCATTATGGGCTCTGCCTGGATCATATAGGTTGCAAGAACTTAGCCATATGGATAGTTGGTGGTAGGATTTGATAGGTTGGAGCGCGTCCATTTTGGTCTAAGGGAAGGCTTCTGGAAGATCTTGTCTTGGGAAACCAAGTCTTGTGGGGATAGTGCACCACCTCTGCAGAGTGTACAATCTAAGTACTTAGCCATGTCCCTGGTAAAGGACAATTTGAGCATCAAGACATGGAAGCAATCAAGAATCTCATCATTCAAATTTCAAAGTTAAAAACTTGTGGTTGAACAAGGGTTAGAGGATCTTCAAACTTTGATTGGGAGAAATGATTTTGTCAAACAAAAACTTAGTGTTTTCAAAATGTTAAGGAAAATCTATTTTGAGCAATGCAAGTCTCAACTCCACTTAGCCAAATGCATATAGATTATAGACTCCACTATACTACCATAGTATCACTTGCCAATACAATTCAAATGTATTGACCCTTGTGGCTGTAACTTGTTATGTTGCAGGTTTGATTGATTTAGTGAAGTGTGTTGATTAGGATTACAAAGTCTACAACCAACATGTCTGCCTGTGGCATTTTGAAGATGAAGGACCCCATGCTTATAGTTATTCTGCTGCAATGTAATGTATTAGCCAAATGAGCTATGTAAGATGTAAGAAAATTATGTTATTCCTGGTTATAAAGTTGTATTATGACCTTGTTTCTTGATATTACATCTTAACTGTGGATGCTAGCTATTGATACAGGGACTAGCATTGTAAACACAGGGGACTCTACCTTATTAAAGTTTGGGACCCTTACAGCCCTGCATGCATCTTACACCGACATGAACCCTTCCCTAGATCACTATTACAATAGAATGAGTTTTACTTCTAGAGTCAATAAGGGGAAGAATATTTAGCATCCTCCTATTCGCTATTTGTTCTATGTTATTGATAACACCTTGCTGGCACAAAATTAGTTTACAAGACATAGTGAAGAGGACATCTTGGTCCTCTCAAATGCTGCTTTCAACAACAACTTGTCATTCCACTTGGGCGAAATTCTTGTGTGCTATTTGGAGCACCTATCCTCCCAAAGCCAAGGACTTCTCATAGGTGGAGGCGTCATCACCGTGCTTGCAATTTCCCTAGGCATCAGCCTAGGTTATTTGTAACCATTGCTAGGTGAGCGACGTGTTGGTTTCTCTACTTTAAAAGCTTGTGGAATTCTCACTAGGAGAGGTGGTCTTTATTACTTGCATATTTTAGGAGTTGGGCGTCTCTACCCCGCTCCTTTGCCTAATGGTCTTTTCTCTATAGAGGAGGGACATTTGCTATATGTTGTGCAGATTGAACAACATCAATTCTAGGAGGGGATTTCGGATGAGGATAAGGACCAAGAAAAGGAGCAAGAAGTTCCTTATCAAGAGGAGCAGCCACCAAACCGGTTCGCTACATAGCAAGACTTCCAAGAACTTGGAGGGACTGTGAAAGTGATGCATAATCGCGCCCCGAACCTTCGAGAAACCACAAGTAATTTATCAACACAATTTTTGGACTGGAGTTACAACTTTTTCCGCCAACTAAGTGATTTGAAGGGATTACAAAAGGCTAAGCTTGTGGAAGTTACCTATTTTTATTTGGTGTTCATTTGCTTTATTTTATTTCGAGGTTATGCTTTTTATTTGAGTTTATAAGCACTCGTGTTGGTTTCCTAAACACTTTATCTTTAGTTATTTTATTTTCGAGATTTTCAAGCCGAGCCTTGCCGCCAATTTTCTATTCTTTAATCCATTCTCTCAAAAACAATAAAAAGATTTCTTCATTTATCTTTAATTTCCCTCTTTCTTTTCTTTTCGCCTCGAGGTTCTCATGTATTTGCAGGAGAGTGATCGACTTCGATTTTCCAAGAAGCAAATCAAAAGGGAAGAGAGAGAAGTGGAACCAAACATGAGAGGTATGCCTTATGACTCCCCACTTTTGAAGTTTGAGAAACCCATGCTAGTTAGTAGTAAATGTTAAAGATATTATATTGCTGGAGTGAGTCTCTATATTGTAGTAAAATTTTGTTTGCATGGGTATTTAGTTGAGTATGTTTTGTTCCATCTCTTGTAGTTAACCAAAGTCTTCCCCTAAAAATTTGCCAAACAAATGAAATACAAAAAATCTCATAATTGAAGGCTTGGGTGTTGTAGTGTTTAGTCTTGAAAGCTTATTCCTAGAGACACTCAACACCATAGAAAATAATGAATGACTTGATAGCTCTCTTTGAAAATATTTGTTCAATTGAATTAATGTTTAGCAGTATTTGTGAGCACGCCAAATTTTGTCTTGTGAATCATAAGAATGACATAGCTTTATGCGTGTCAAACTTCATGGGATGCCAATAACTCCGCTAGCCTACGAACGATCTTTATGTAGGAAACTCCTAGATTTTGGCTATGAGTGGATTAAACATATGTAGAAGCAATGCTATAATGGGTAAGATTCTTGGCTCTCCTGGGTAGCTAGGTTCATGATGGAATCACTCATCTGGCTGATATGAGTAATCATTATGCATAAGGAATAAAAACCTTAGTGATGCCACGAGTGTCCATCACAGCCCGAAAAACTAATGAAAGTTTTTGGCATGCTCTCAATTACTTAAGAACAAAATTTCATGAAGGACAATGAATAGAAAGGTAGTGCTTGAGAAGTCTTGATTTATTGATGTGGCAGAGTTGAGATACTTTAGTATATATGCTTTTCATGACAAACTCTCACACTCTCAATTTTACATGATCATGCTTTATTGTTCAAAGGCAAGCTTACGAGTTGATTACATGACATGGAATAAAGTTTACGCATTTGAATCATCCATGCTAACAATAATTTTGCTGCGCTATAAGGATTCATGAAACCCATATGATATGCTTCCCATTACTCTATCTACGCTGAAGTTTTCTAGAATAATAAAGTGGAGGAAACATGAGACTACCCATCATGAGTAAGATAATCATCTCGTTATTTCATTTTAATGCTGAGTTACTTTCTGATTTTGGTTTTCTTGCTCTAGAATGATCAAGTTTAAGCTTGGGGAGGCTGATAGCTGTGAAATATAGCCATCCACGTCCGTATTTAATCTAGATATTATTCATATTTTTGAATAAATATTTCTCTAATCCTGACACTAATGCCTAATGATCAAAGAGGTATGCAATCCTTTCTTTCTAATTTTCCATGTGCAGATAATGACGTTTGATGATGGGAATCACTACATTAAAGTCAAATATACGAGATTTCCAGCATATCTAAGGAACCTGGAGCCGTGAGGCGAAGGCAGTTCCTTTAACGACCAACTATACAGCGGGAATTTTATTCGGGCTGTATAGTTGGCACTGACATCGCCATGTCAAATAGAACGACTTTTGTTAAGGGACCCCTATATAAGTATGCCTCGAGCATTGGGCAAACTCCTCTCTCGACCTCATCTTTTTTATCTCAACTCTCCCTGCCACCACGCCAGAGGAATAGATCTAGATCTAATCTCCAAACCCTTCTCAACCACCATATCCATATTCCACCACATGTAATAGTAGATCTCTTCTCCAATTGGCGACATTGTAATACTATTATTATCAATCTAATGATTTCCATTACAATGTTTATGATTGTTGATTTCATCTCTATTTGTGAGTAATTCGCCTTGGGCTAAGGGCTTCGGCCTAGCCATGTAGCTTTTGTGCGTATTATTTATCATAGATGGGATCATGTATTAGTTTGTATGACATGATGATTATTGTATCCTCTCTTGCCTCAATCTAAGGACTTGTCAGGTACCCAAGACCCCAAGGTCTGATCTAGGTATAGGGAGTGTGAGTAATGACTGATCTGCAGGTTGGGAACCCGAGTGATAGAAGGGGTAGTATGGTTGTATGTGAGAGATTAACTTGGGATTAACAGTGACATAACTATGCATATCATTAGTTCTCTTTCTTCTATGGATGATACTAGTAGGTTATTTCTACAAGCGGTTGGGGATGAAATAGCAATTATGGACGCACTGCCCTCATATAATTATCTTGCTCTAACAATTACATGCATACTTTATTATTATCTTTTATTTCCATCAGATGTTTTGCACACTACAACCGAAAGCCCCAGGCCCTCTCTTTCTCCATCATCAACAACAAAAAGATCGCACACTCTTGGTCCGGTGAAAACACAAAAGGAATTGTAAAACTCCTGAAGGTCTGTTTAAGTAACCTTACTACGCTTTCTGCTTCCCGAGGATTCGATAAACCTAGGTATACTAGGTAAAAATAACTATACTACATCCGTAATCCGGATCGAAGGTATCAAGGTGCGTGTGAAAACTTTAGTGCACCCTTGCAGGGTTAAAACTTTTCGAAAAGTCGTGTCCATGGTTATGGATGACTTGGGGCATAGTTTCTCGATCATAACTATAACTAAAGTTTACTGTTATAGTTTGACTTGTATCTGATATAACTAGTAATTTGGATAACCACCATGGAATGAATGAATAAAACTGCCAACTGTGTGAGTTCCTCTTTAGGTCTTCCTCGTTTAATCTCAAGGGGGAAATACTAGGATGGGTTTGATTGATGGTAGTATCAGTTTGTTCCGTAGAGGTGTTTATTACCTCCCTATGATAGTCCACAGTTGTATCAACTCTCTATACGATGCTTAGGGCATGCTGCGCTGCCACTTTTGTCCACCATACCTATTTAGGCGAGAGCCACCGAATTGTAAGTCTCGCCTTGTACTAGCCTCAGTACTGACAGCTCTCTTTTTCCTTTCCCTTTTATTTTGGAGGTTTGATATCGTCGTTGTTAGCAGGGTTTAACCTTCCAGCTTGGCCTGGGTAGGGTTATGGACGCCATTGGTTATTCGTCAGGGCTTTTAGCCCGTGTTGCATCTTATCTATACTCGGATGTCGTATCGTTTTCAAGGTGATTTGGATCTTTGTACTGTATATCTGTATTATTGACTCATGGAGTCGTGTTGTATATATCTGTTCTGTGGGTTCCATCATTCACTAATGTGTAATGGTATTACATCATTTTCCACCTGCACGAAATTTCCTGGTGGGCAACTTTGAATCATTTCTATGCGGGTTTAGCGGGAATCACTAAATCTAGCATAGAGGTGATGCGAGGGTGTTACAAAGTGCTATAAGAGCTCAGCAGTTACGATACCCCACTAGTTTAGTCTGTTGGATAACCTAGCTAACGGCCGTTGTAGAGTGCCAAAAATATTTTGCAAAATCGGTTGGATAGATCTGATTAGATTTGATTTTACTCCTTTCCCCTATGCTATTTTATTCTCACCTCTGGGTTTTTTGAATGTTCCCTCTTATCTTTTTCTTTGATTCTAGGTTTTATCGTTGTTGGGTTTTCGTCGTACCTTTAGGGTTTCGCTTCTTTACTCTTGCAATGGTGTTATGTGTCCGGACTTGATGATATCTGAGGAATTTTCCCCTCTGTACCTTTTAGTGGCCCAAAAGTTAACTAAAATCTTTTTTTGTATCCTCCGATGTTTCCTACGCGAAGACACCATCTACATGAGATCCGATGTAGAGCCTGCATCACTCCTTTGTTTTCTAAAGGCTGTTTGTCAAAACCTTTATTCTAAATTCCAAGAGTGGTTGCATGATTCTTCTATTCATGTACGAAGTAATGCTTTAAGTGCAGGATGGAGTTGCGACCATACCACTACTCTTATCATTCGCTTTTGTACATTGAATCAGTGGATCAATGCAATCTTACTCCTTCCATGGAAGTAAAAGGTGGCATTATCTTTTTGATACATCTACCTTCGTGTTTGTTTCTCCGGAGTGCTCTCCCATCGAGGATGAATAATGACCTCTTGTTGGTGGTGTCGCCAATTTCAAGACGGAGCAAGAATCTTTGTTAGTGGTGTCGCGAGGATCTACATGAAGCGAGAAGATTCAGATTGTCGGCCTTCTTCCCATACCATGAGGCGGATCTCGAGGATGAGATCCATTGTTAGTGATGTCAAATTATAGCACCCCGGGTAATACCACTAGTATGAAATCGCTCTGTTGTGTATCATCATGACGACATGCTCATGGCATCATACCACATTGCATTTGAGCATCCTCATGACTGCATTCATATTATGTGCCTAAAACTATTTTCTAAAAGCCTATCTTTGATTTCTAAATAATTCCCTCCTTGTTTCAAACTAGAAAGCCCGGTCTTGTCCGGAACTTTTATTTTCCTAAAACCTATTCATAAAATGTTCTACAAGTTAAATTAAAATAATTGGTTTGACCAGGGAGGCAGTCTAGCCGGTCAGGCCAGAGGCCCAACCAGGCTATACTACCTACTACTTGGCCCAAGTAATCCCTAACTAGGAAACCCTAAGCCTATCCCTAGACCCCACCTACCCCACACCCCATATCTCTCCACCCTGCCACCGCCACACAGCGGCAACACACACACTACACCCACACCCTACCGACCGCACACCACACATCAGACATGGCAATACGCGTGTCAGTGACCGACCGCACCACTCCCTCACTCATGTTGCACACCCCGCATCCCAGTACCCAACCTACCGCCAGCGATCGCTCGCGGCCCCACCCTGCCATCACGCGCGCTCCACCAATTGACTAGTGTTAATACCCACCCCACGACGCCTCCACCTTCCCCATCGTGACCCGACCCCCTCGCGTTGCGCCGCCTCCTTCCTCCTAGCATGCCCTTCCTCGTCGCCGACTCCCGCCTCCCAGCGCTGCCCTCCTCCAGTTTGCACACCGTAGTGCAGTGGCGCCATATGCTAGCACGAGTCCTACCACTGCCCGCCCCTCTCCTCTGCCTCTGAGCCGACCCGCCGCTGCAGCTTCCCCTTGCCTTCCTCGCTGCAGCACATGGCCGCTACTCGCCGACCACAACTGTCTGCCGCCTCTAGCTGCTCGTTTCCTCCTTGTAAACGACCGGGAGGGTCCCTGCTCCATCTCGCTATTCCATGTCATCCTCTCCCGTTTCGGTCCAGCGTGCTACATCAGGCCCGCGCACCACAAATGATCTAAGCGCCACCGGCCTCCAATGAACTTGCCTCTAGCCCTGCCCCTCCTCAAGAACGTGTCATCTCTATTCTAGTGCCACCGTCGTCGGCTAGGCACAGCCCTAGATTCCCTCTCATAAACAACCGCCACCCAGCGTCTCACATGGCTTGGAGCACGACGTCCTTGACTTGTGACTGCCTCTTGCATGAGCTCATCTATCACCACCGCTGCTGCCAAGGTCTGCCTCGTAGGGGTTTCTACTGCAGTGTCCGAGTACCATCGATGTGCTATTTAAGTAACCTCATGAATTGGTGATGTTGCATGCAACTCGTAGATATGATGAGTGCGAGAAGATTCTGATCATCCAACATGCACTACTTCTGCTCTGGCACGACGCTTAGTGAAGATGGACCCGAGAGATACAGACACAGTACTATAATATGACCGACGTCGCTTCAATATTTCCGCCGACCATCAAAGTGGGAACCCGAAGGACTTCTTCATGGACTAAAGACCTTCGACATGGAACCAAAAGGTGACGACGCCGGATTCTAAGATCTCCTTCATGGAATTCGAAGAACCTGACTCCGAACCTGAAGACCGAACCCGAACCCCGAACCCAAGGTCTCAAGAACAAACATGTGTGACACACTTCCTGAGACCCATATTTTGATGAATATAATATACCTTGTTGCATATTGAACCTTGCATGCTCACATACATATTGTGGATGTTGGGGGAATTTTGATGATTCACCTAAATTAAATATGGAGACATATGCAGGGTATTCTAGTCTTATATTGGATCCATTTAAATTTGTATTGCGAACCTATGCCATGTTTTGCCTTATTAAGACAACACTTAAATTTCAAGGTATCTAAACAACACGCACCATCTAATTAATTGTCCTATGCCCGGTTCCGCTTAATATTGCCTAGACGCATCGCATCTTTTCCATGTCATGCATCATACACATCTCATGCCTGATCTTCTACCATAGTATTAAATAGTGCAACCAGTGTTTCTTTTAGTGTTTTTCTTCTTCACAGACTAGGCCAATGAGTTGATGTGAGCTTTTACACATTCTTTGGATGAACCTTCTATATTGCCAGTGATTCCTTGCAGCCTCTATATTGCCTTAGACACCTCCTATTATCTGTTGTTTGATAGATAGTTGCCCTTGTTAGTCGTAGTTTCTTACCCGGGTGTTGTTTTGTGTTGTCGATGTTCCACCATTGTTGGGTGGTTAGCACATGCTTAATGGTGGAGATAATCATGGCTCTACTTACAACTTATTAATTAAATGTTGGTTGTAGATATAACTAATGCAGAGGCACTGGTGGGTAATAGTCAATATTTGGTTTATAACCACCCACTTGTGTCTACATAGGACCCCAGTTCTTGACACAGGTTCTGAGATCGAGCGCGCTAACCACAGATGGGGTGTGTGGGCACTCCTATCGATTTAGTACCTGATTTCCAAGTACTGCTTCGGGGGCCACAAACTAGTTTGGGGCGTTATTACTATCCTTTAATTATGCCATGCTTTACTGCTTTATTTACTACTATTGCTCAAGGAGCGTTTACTACTATAATGTTTAGGATCGTGGTGTGATTTTGCGGTATCGACAATCATAGTGACACTTTTGGGTTCCTAGTCATTTACATCCGTCTTGGAAACCCTGGGCCCGTCTCGGAGCCCGGCCGACTTTGTTATGGGTAGCTTAGTGGGGTCGACCCTATTTACTTTATTTGGGTTTAGGAAACGTCGTGTCTAAGTCCCGTCGACATACCGTTGGGTGTATTTTTTATGATCTTGTACCTACCTGATCTGACAACAAGGGTGTAGGTGCGTGTAGAAATTTGGTGCACCCCTACAGGGTTACATCTTTTTGAAAAGCCATGTTTGCGGTTATGGACGACTTGGAGAGAAGTTTCTCGATCATAGAAAACTATAACTAAAGTTTACTGTTATAATTTGACTTGTATCTGATCAGACTAGTAAGTTGGATAACCACCATGGAAAGAATGAATAGAACTACCAACCGTGTGAGTTTCCTTGGTAGGACTTCCTCGTTTGGTCTCGAGGGGGAAATACCAGGATTGGTTTGATTGGTGGTAGTATTAGGTTGGTCCGCATAGGTCTTTCTTACCTCCCTCTGATAGTCGATAGATGTATTGAATCTCTGTAGGATGCTTAGTGCATGATGCGTTGCCGCTTCAGTCCATCATACCTATATAAGCGAGAGCCGCTGAATTCTAAGTCTCGCCATGTACTGGCCTCAGTACTGACCGCTCTATTTTTCATTTGCCCTTTGTCGGCACCACTTTTGTTTTAGCAGGTTTGAGATTGTCGTCGTTAGCAGGGTTACCCTTCTGTCTTGGCATAGGAAAGGTTAAGTACTCCATTGGTTATTCTTCAGGGCTCTTAGCCCCTTTGCATCTTATCTGTACTCGGATGTTGTATCATTTTCAAGGTGATTTGGATCGTTGTACTATATATCTGTATTCTTGACTCATGGAGCCGTGTTGTATATATATCTGTTTTGTGGGTTCCATTATGAACTAATGTGTAAAGGCATTACTTTGTTTTCCACCCTCACAAAAGTGTCTGGTGGGCATCTTTGAATCTTTTTTATGCGGGTTTGGCAGGAATCACTAAATCTTGCACAGAGCCGATTCGAGGGTTTTACAAAGTGGTCGCACCATTCCATTAATAAATCTACTTGGTAATGTGAGGATCACCTTCGTTCAGAGCACTCACCACTCTTGTTCTTTTTCCTAGAAATCTCGGGGCGAGATTCTTGTTAAGTGGGGGAGAGTTGTAACATCGCAATTGTCTAACACTGTAATACTACATGGTTCAATCAATATAATCCTACATCTAAATAATAAGTGTTGCATCATCATAATATCACTCTCATGTCACCATGCCACATTACATTTGAGAATCGTATTAAAATCTATTCCATTTGGTTCTTCTCCTCATAATGCATTTTTCTTATTAATATTTTGCATCTTGATATATTGTAAAATTACTAATTTGAGTTGAGGGCATATATCTTATTCTTCCTCTCACTACTAACATGTTGACATCATCATCTTGGTCCAGTTGAAATTACTACATGTGGGCTCCTCGTATTAACTAGATCTTACTTCAAACCCTTGTGTATTCCTCTCACATCATCACATACATCCTCATGGATGCAATCAATTTCTTCCATGGCCCCTGCAAACCTCTCTATATTCTCTTTATTCTATCTATTGATAAATGGGTTGGTGATATCCTTCTAATCTTTGAACCTCCTAAATCTTCCTCTAACCTTCCTAATCATTCCCTCTATATTATTGTTCAATATATACACATGCCATGTGATCTTTATATATGCACTAAATCTATTCTCTCTCTCCACACCTAGCTAAATTTCTAGCTAGCCAAAAACCTCTAATCCCAACCTAAACCGTAGTGTGCATGCAAACACACACACACTAAATCTTTCTTTCGCTCTAGCTAAATCCCTAGTTATCTAAAACCTAGTGCTGTTTGTCTATCTGGGTGTGTAAACCCACACATACACACACCTACACACACCCCTACATGTATGCATGCAGATGCACTCACGCCACCACCCTGCTACTAGCTACACATGCACCAACTTGAAACTCCACAATACCTTGCTCTCTGAATCCTGCCGCCTGCACCTGGTGTGTGCACGCTCCCTCACCTGAACCTGGCCCGAACCCTCCCCATCTTCTGGTCTCATTCGACCAAGCGAACAAAGCGGCCCGCTTCCGCGCCATGTTGCTCTCCCTCCTTGAGACCGCGTGCTGCCAGCGCTACGACCGCCCATGCAAAGGGTGTGCTTCCTTCTTATTCCATATGAATAATGTAGAAGGGACCCCTCTCACCTAGCCATCCCCAACCACTCCCCCAAGATCAAAATCTTGACCTCATACCATATTCCTCTCTATGCCATGCCGACCGCGGCCACAAAAACCTAGTCGCCGTCCACCATATCCATGGCTGAGCTACTGCAAGAGGAGGATAAGGCCTTTCTTGGCTTCACAACGTAGTACCAAGAGCAGAAGAACGAGAGCAACGTATACTAGGACACCGACGCTGACCCCGAGCAGCTCACGTCGTGCTCTCTTTCATGGTCACCATAGTCGCCACCACGTCGGTCGCCCACCTTGAATCCGCACTAGTGCAAACAGCTCCATGCATCCCAGTTGGTAAGGGGCTTTAGTCCCGGTTGCCCAACCGGGACAGGGCAATCGGGACTAAAGCCCCCACCCTCTGTCGCGAACCGGGACAAAATATGCTCCACATGGCCGCTTCTCCGCGCGAGGGGGGAGGAGCAACTGTCCCGATTTGTAACATGAACCGGGACAAATCACTCTCTGTCGCGGCAGAGATTTTGCACATTTCTCTGCTGCGACAGAGAATTCATTTTGGCCACTTTTTGTGTCGTGGCACAGAATTCATTTATATTGTTTTATTTTTTATTTTGTGTTTTTCACTCATCAATGAAGGAACCATTATATTACAAAACATCATCATGATAATAGAGATCCAAGTGTCGAACATATTACATTCGATACACGGATTTCATGCACATATATACATACAAAATAATATCTTTGTACAGTCCCTATTGCCTATACACCCGGTCCCTATTGCCTATACACCCGGTCCCTACTGCCGTTCGAGCTGATTTAAAAAAGGAGTCAACCTATATGAATGAAACTAAACACAATTTGATGGTAATAAAAAACTATAAAAATTGTTTACGTATGTTAAGTTGCCCTAAATTTCTGCCCTTCTCACAGCACGTCTGACGGATGAACTCGCAAACATAGTATCCACATAAATTGTTCCCTGGTCCCTTCTTCAAGCACTTTACAAGAACAGAGTTCAATCAAAATAATAATCAACCATGATAACGGTATCAAAACTAGAATCAAAGACATGCGCGGATCTAGCTAGTGGTACTTACATCTAGTGGTTTAAATGTAAGCTCTTCTTTCCAAACACCCCTAGCCTTCTTGGTTAACCGTTTCCAAGCGATGTACGACGAAGAAAACGGATAAAAGGAGTTGTTAATTACTTGATATCATGAAATTCACGAACGTTGCCAATATAGTGTTGTAATGATTAGAATTACCGCTGGAGCGTCATCTGCATGTCCGCCCATGTCTTAAGGGGTTTATGTTTCGAGTCCATGACTAGTACCCGCCCTTTGTCAGGTTGAATGATTAACAAAATATAGTGGAAGCTGCGCATGCATAACTCATCAATTCTACACTTAATGTCGAGTAAGCGAAATAAAAAGTTTATACAAGACAATAACACTCACTCGAAGTTGTAAGGAAATAGTATTTCCCTTCTGGTTTCTTGAAACCTTAACGCGCGTACAATATTATCCTCCGTATCCTAGGGTTTTGCTTTGAGATTATCTTGATGAACAAAATATGGGTCAACGAACCCAATGTTATAGATTTGTCCTCTGCTGCATTCGAGAATCTTCATTTTGCATATTATAGAATGATTATATACATGCAATAAACAAGGTGAGATAGTTAGAGACTTAATTAATTACAGAATTAGTACTTATAGACAATAGGCACTAATGATTGATTTGCCCAAGGCGTCTTGATTGAATAATTGAAATAGTTCAACAAATTCAATGGCTACTATGTCATCTTCTTTCCCGTAATGCTTTTTTGTAACCCTCAGCATTATCCAGTTAGCCCTGGACTTTGAGAGGTTTCCCGTACTGGTATTTGTATGCTACTTGAGTCTCAGGGAATTACTATAACTGGGATAAGTAGTGGGCAATACTCATACCTTGAGAAGATGCCGCTTCTCCGTATAGTGCAACTACATCTGGATCATACTGCTCTCGGCCGCATATTTGCTCGACCCCACATTGGTATGGGAAATCACCTTGAGAGGGGCGCAAGATTGTTTTGTTTGTTCTTCGAGCTGGTGAACAGATTTCCTGCTTGCACTAGTGCACTTCGACAGTTGTTGTGCCGCATGTGACTTGAGAATAAAGCGCTCATAGTCTGATGACAGCTTTGGCTCGGGTTGGTGAAGGCCCTTTAGCATTTTGAACACTCGGGCTTTATATTCTTTGGTGCTGGGGAACTCTGGCTCCTTCGGACGCCTTAGCTTAGCGAAAAACGCTGTCATTTCCGCCTCGACGATCATCGTAGTCTCCTATTCAGTACATTCATAAGCTCTCTTTGGAGGAACCTTTGGTACTTTTGGAAGAGGATCATGTTTACTTGTCGGTGGTCGCTTACTACTCCGTAGAGTAGTGGTGGTACGCTTACGCTTTTTTTCCTGAGACGCCGACGATGGTTGCCGCGGCAGTGACGGCTGCGCTGGAGACTGGTGAGGCGACGACTGCACTAGAGACGGGTGAGGCGGCGGCGAAGATGGCCTTGGCGTCTGATTGGGAAGCACGATACATTACTTTGGCCATAGAATGGTGACGTTTGTTGCTTCTCCCAGTTCAGTCACATCCCCTTCACCTGCAGGGTAGTCAAGCTTCAAATCTTGAAAGTTGTGCATGACTTCATCCACCCCAACAATAGCGTAGCTCTGTGGAGCCAGACTACAATGGTAAGTTGGTGCAGGTCCAATTGGTAATGCATAGACGACCGCCACCTTCATTGTTATGTTCACAACTTTGACATGTAGCTCGCAGTGTGTCATCTGCGCGATATCATCCACTGGGTAGCCAACATGAGACATCGTCAGTGCACCATCTTCATCGTCATCACCCGGGACCTCGGTGGAAGCGACACTACTTTTTCGATTATTTGATAGGCCGGTAGCATCGAATGTAGGTTCTACCACCATGTGCTGCTGAGATGGGCCAGTAGTACCTTGCTCGCTAAGTGCGTTAATTTGATCTTGTTATTTTTTATTTGTTCTTCAATTTTACGCATATGGTCTGCCTAAATATTTTCTTCAATTTCTTCCTTGTCCTTTCTCCTCTTACGGCTTCTATCAGGATATTTCTTCATGTCTGAGAGAAACCCAGTGCTCCATGGTTAGGAGCCTATTGTGCCTCGTGTTTGTCCATCATGTTCCTTATTCCCAAGGGCGAGTGTGAGCTCACCATTCTCTCTATCGGGAATGAACTCCCCCTTTTCAATAGCCTTTACTGCATTTCTTATGTTCTCTATTGGCAAGGGGTTTTATTTATGTCTTATGTTATATATACACTTCCCTTCTGAGTCCAACAGGCCCCCATGCCCGTAAAACCAATTCTTTACATGTTCGATCCAATCGTCTGTCTCTGGGATGACCTCTTTATCACACAGATCATCCTCAAGTTTCTTCCACTTAGGAATGCCAGCCCTGTAGCCACCTTGCCCCATAGTATGGTGATACTTCTTGTTAGCAGCATTTAGCTTATTCATTTCAAACATTTTCTTAGCTTTTTCCGATGTCTCATAATTCACAAAGTTAGCCCATACTGGTTTTAACTTCTGATACCTTATTCTCGAAATCTGGAGTCTTCTCTTTCACGAGATAGTCAAGGTGCAATCTTTTCTTCTAGTTGGTGAATTGTTGGGCCATCTTCTTCAAAGCCCATTCCTTGACCTTCATCTGGGTGGCTTCGTCATGTTGCTTGGCCTCCTCAACTAGATCCTCCGCATTTGCATCCAGCTCTACCGTCGGTAGGGTGAAATTAAGCATGAGCCTCTTCCACAGTAAATCTTTGGCCGCGTAAGGAAAAATAAAGACGTTCCCTCTTCTTCCGCATTAGCAGGCCTATTCCAATTTCGAGTGGTGATCAGGACGAAGTCCCTAATGATTACTCCGCATTGTTCCACAAATTTTTTTGCGACAACAAGGGGAGTCGTCGTTTTGTCGTCGTCACCGACTTCTTCGATCCTGAACCTCTCATGGTCTTCCAACTTTTTGGTTGGGCCTCGTTTGCTCGATCCGGAGCGATAAAAGAAGAAAGATCGTCGTTAATATATGTATATAGATAGAAAATGATTAATTAATTAATTATATTACATGCAGTTCGCCGGAGTTTGTAATATTGAATGTTCTTACGGAGCGGTCGTCTTCTCGATCACAGCTACGGGAGAAGGTTAGGTAGGGTTTTGGGAGATATAAACCCTAATTTGGAGAAACCATAATATATACATACACAATAATAAAAATGAATTTACAATATTTACAAACTAAAATCAATATTCTGGAGTTCTGAGGAGGTGTAAAACCTAGTTCGGAGAAACCTTGGATGCATATGAGAGGGGTCAATTAGGTATACTAGGAGCAGAGGAACATGTGTATATGGCCACAAAAGGGAAACTATGCAGCAGATAATTAACACTAGCTACTGACAAAAGACCACATTGGAATCATGTGCATCATAGCGAGAAAGTAAATACTTTGTAAAACATAGGTTCAGAATGAGAGGCTACGCTTGCCTTGTCCTTTAGTAGACAGATATGGATCTTCAGTGTCGTTGACTTCAGTCTCGGGCTTGGATCCTATCGCGAAGAACCAATACCGAAAAGAAAGGGGACAATCAAGACATGGCATAATGCAATGTGCAATCAATATGTATGACATGTCAGATTAGAGACACATTAACCCTAAGTGCAACATCGGTTTAAGAGGATTCAAAATGCCCTGGCGAAGGCACATCGTCGAACCCACATGCACCTAAGGGGTATTGATGCTTACTTATCTAAGCTAGGGTTTTTAAGTTGCTTGACAATGTATGATGGTTTCTTAGACAGATAGCTCTTAATTTTTTGAAAATTTTGATATATTATTTGTATTTTTCCGACTTATAAATAATTAGTTATTGAATTTACATGTTTATATCAATTTCTGAAAATATTAAACTATTTTAAAAAATTTACTGCGTCACTGTGACATCAGCACATGGGTGGGGTAGGTTTTCACCGGGGCTAGGGCTACCCACAGTGACTAACCAATGGGGCCGAAGACACATTGGCATGCCACGCGGGCGGTCAAAGGTCAGCGGGGTCCGCGGACATGTCAGGACCACGCCAGCGTGACGTCATCACGACGGCCACCATCGGATGGTCACCAGCGACGGAGGAGGAGGGTGCATGGGGCGGCGAGATCTAGCCAACTCGAACGAGGCGAGCAAGGGAAGCCTACTGGTGGTGGTGCCGCTATTTTTTGGTCGCCAAAGCAAGGAGAACGATGGCGCACGGTGGCGGAACGCACGGGTCCACGGCGAGCAATGACTACAGAGGGACTAGGGGTCGACGGAGAGGTCCTAGGGGACCAGCAGCTCACCGTGGATCAGACGAAGGGCTCGAGGAGGCTGCGCAAGATCTAGAGCAACGGCGATGTCGACAGCAGCGATCGTCGATGACGAGAAAGATGGCGTCGACAACGACGATTGCAGACGCCCCTCTTGGATTCCTTTTGCGGGGAGATAGAGGGCAACGAGGCAGAGCTCGTGGAAGGGTCAGCGAGTAGGAGCTCGGGCAGCCTGCCGGCATCGTGGGGCGGTGTCTTTTGTGCGCGTCGATGACTTAGCATAGAAATGAGATGGGGAAGGAGAGGAATAGGCGCGCGGTTAAGTACTGAAGCCTCTTTTGTCCCGGTTGGTGCCACCAACCGGGAATAAAGGCTCATACGTCCTGGTTGGTGGCACCAACCGGAACGTATTCTCCACTTTTTTCATATTTTGGGCTGAGCCCAAGCGGCGCGCAGGGGGCCTTTAGTCCCGGTTGGTGCCAGAAACCGGGACTAAAGGTCCTGTTTTCAAAATTTTCACAAATTATCTATCTGTTCCCGCCTTATTTTTTATTTTAGGGTTTAAATTTGTAATTTTTTAAATGATAATTAATTTGGAATATTGGAAAACTTTAAACATAAAAAGTGTTTGAATTTGAATAACTAATTCAAAACCATTTTTTGTTTTTAAAACAAATTAATGTAACTATTTAAACTATTAACCATTTTAAATTAAAAATGAATTAACTAATATTTTTTGCATATTAATTTGGAATATTGAAAAACTTTAAACATAAAAAATGTTTGAATTTGAATAACTAATTCAAAACCATTTTCTGCTTCTAAAAATAATTAATATAACCATTTAAAGTATTAATCATTTTACATTAAAAATGAATTAACTTATATTTTTTGCATATTAATTTGGAATATTGAAAAACTTTAAACATAAAAACTGTTTGAATTTGAATAACTAATTCAAAACCATTTTTTGTTTTTAAAAATAATTAATGTAACCATTTAAACTATTAATAATTTTGAATTTCTTATGCCTGTTTTGAATTTTTCCCGTTTCGAACTAAGGTCGAACCGGCGTGCATGATGATAGGGGACGAGCCTCGTTAGAACTTGCATTGGATCTTTAAACAAACCACATATTCCGAGTCTAAAAATGATTTTTTCAAAAAATCACGGGCGTTAGATCATGTATCTATAGTACAAACTGGACCCATTTCCTACCGATTTGGTAGACATTTGTCCTTTTCACCTAGTATGGACATAAAGGTTTGAGATCTCCCGGTTAGGAGATAGTCCATGTAAGGTGGTCTTGTATTTAAAAAAAAGGGATGGTAGCATTATGAAACTACATTTTGGTGGTTGCTTCACAAAACGACCCGTTTTCTGCGCTCGGAAAATGGAAAATGGATTGTTCGTGCAACGAAAAGGAAAACTTCCTCCTGCAACATTATTTTCTCCATCCCAATGTCCACATGCATGCATAATATAGGCACAGTATCACAAACTATGCCGCGATTTAGCACATAACATTGGTCATTTGGACCGAAAGCCATGAAACCTCGAACATGATAGATCATTTTGTGAAGGTTTTTTCGAGACATGATCAATATACCAAGACTGATATTTTTCGTTCCAACTATGTCACATAATATGACACCACACGAAGGATTTACATTGTTCGGACCTTTTTGAATTTCTTATGCCTGTTTCAAACTAAGGTCGAACCGGCGTGCATGAAGATAGGGGACGAGCCTCGTTATAAATTGCATTGGTGCTCTGAAGAAACCACATATTGCGAGTCTAAAAATGTTTTTTCAAATAATCATGGGCATTAGATCATGTACCTGTAGTACAAACCCGACCCACTTCCCACCGATTGGGCAGACATTTGACCTTTTCACCCGGGATGGACAGAAAGGTTTGAGATCTCCCGGTTGGGAGATAGACCATGTAAGGTGGTCTAGTATTTTAGAAAAATGGGACTGTAGCATTCTGAAACAGCGTTTTGGTGGTTGCTTCACAAAACAACCCATTTTTTGCGCTCGGAAAATAGAATATGGCTTTCCGTGCAATGAAAAGGAAAACTTCCTCCTACAACATTGTTTCCATCCCAATTTCCACATGCATGCATAATATGGGCACAATATAACAAACTATGCCGCGATTCAGCACATAACATCGGTCATTTGGACCAAAAGACATGAAACCTCGAACATGATAGGTCATTTTGTGAAGGTTTTTTCGAGACATGATCAATATACAAAGCCTGGTATTTTTCCTTGCAACTATGTCACAAAATATGACACCGCGCGAAGGATTTACATTGTTTGGACCTTTTTTGAATTTCTTATACCCGGTTTGAATTTTTCCCGTTTCGAACTAAGGTCGAACCTGCGTGCATGAAGATAGGGGACGAGCCTCGTTAGAACTTGCATTGGAGCTCTGAAGAAACCACATATTGCGAGTCGAAAAATGGTATTTTCCAAAAATCATAGGCGTTAGATCATGTACATGTAGTACAAACCGGACCCATTTCCCACCGATTCGTCAGACATTTGTCCTTTTCACCCGGGATGGACAGAAAGGTTTGAGATCTCCCGGTTGGGAGATAGTCCATGCAAGTTGGTCTAGTATTTTAGAAAAATGGGATGTTAGCATTCTGAAACAGCATTTTGGTGGTTGCTTCACAAAACGACCCGTTTTTTGCACTCGGAAAAAGGAAAATGGCTTTTCTGTGCAATGAAAAGGAAAACTTCCTCCTGCAACATTGTTCTCCATCCCAATGTCCACATGCATGCATAATATGGGCACTGCATAACAAACTATGCCACGCTTCAACACATAACATCGATCATTTGGACCAAATGCCATGAAACCTCGAACATGATAGGTCATTTTGTGAAGGTTTTTTCGAGAAATGATTAATATACCAAGCCTAGTATTTTTCCTTGCAACTATGTCACATAATATGATACCACGCGAAGGATTTACATTGTTCGGACCTTTTTTGAATTTCTTATGTCACATAATATGATTGGATTTTTGAAAAACTAATAGAGGGAAAGGGCGGGCAGCCTATAGAGGGAAAGGGCGGGCATGCTGAGATGGGCAACCTATAAATAGAGGGAAAGGCCTATAAATAGAGGGAAAGGGTTCATCTTTAGTCCCTGTTGGAGGGATTGTGGCAGGCTGGGCCAGGCAGCACGAATGATAGGGGTGAGTGTTGACATTATGTCGTGTGGCTTGTACCTTGTCCCGGATAGTTTTGCCAACCCGGACTAAAGATGAACCTTTAGTCCCGGTTGGAGACACCAAACAGGACAAAACATGAGTCGGCACTAATAATAAGGGTGAGTGTCGATATTATGTCTTGAGTGTCAACACTATGCCGAGTTGCTTGTACTATAAATAGGCATCCTTGTGAGTCCAGTCCTTCAGCCAGTTTGAGGCATCTCCAAGATGGTTTGCGAGAGAAGGGACACCACTACGACCAGCTTGAGGGAGATGCCGCTAGAGCCTAGTCCTCCGGCATCTCCAACAAGCTGGCCATAGAGGCACTCCCTAATATGTCAAACTAGTTAGCTCCCACGCGTATTGATCTAGTTAGAGAAGTTATAAGATGCAAGATGGTGTGCGAAATAACGAACACCACTACGGCCAGTTTTAGGGAGATGCCGCCGTAGCTAGTCCTCCAGCATCTCCAACAAACTGGTCATAGAGGCACTCCCTAATATGTGAAATTAGTTAGCTCCCAGGCGTATTGATCTAGTTAGAGAATTTACAAGCGGCAAGATGGTGTGCAAGAGAAGGGACACCACTATGACCAACGTTAGGGATATGCCGCTGGAGCCTAGTCCTCTGGCATGTCCCTAAAGTTGGTCATAGAGGCACTCCCTAATATGTGACCACGCGTGTTTGCAGATCAGACCTTCATACAGTATGTACGAATCGGGACATCATCTTCATAGTTTGGGAAAGTCGTAGTACGAATCGGAACTAAAGGCCCCCTTTAGTCCTGGTCCAACCACAAAACGAGACTAACACTCAAGACATTTATTAATATCAAGAACGGAGACTACAGAATCGGGACTAAATGCCCCCCTTTAGTCTCGGTACAACCACAAAACGGGACTAACACTCAAGAGATTTATTAATATTAAAAGCCGAGACTACAGAATTGGGACTAAAGGCCACCCTTTAGTCCCGGTCTAGCCACAAACCAGGACTAACACTCAATACATTTATTAATATTAAAAACTGAGACTACAGAATCGGGACTAAAGGCCCACCTATAGTCCCAGTCCAGCCACAAACCGGGACTAACACTCAATACATTTATTAATATTAAAGACAGACTAAAGTCCCCCCTTCAGTAATTCTCATATCTAGCCCTATAGTACACAGCTTTAGGGTCGTCTTCATCATCGTCATCATCATCTTCGTCTTCGTCGTCGTCGTGGTCATTGCTAGGAGCACGCGGCTGAATCCTCAGCGCAGCCATGGCATATTGTGGGGGCACCTGCCACTTCGGCCTCGGATTCACGACGCATGGGGGAGGGGGCTCGCAGATGACAATGACTTCCACACCGCCACCCTTCTTAAGGCTCTGTGGTGGCTGCGGGTTCCGCAGGCGAGGATGGTCTCCCCGGTGATGTAGCACATCATGCCGATGATAGTCTGGTTTGCCCACCATAGGCGGCGACCGGCTTCGTTGTGGTTCACCGGGGGAGGGCCGTCACCCTCGTACCTGGCGAGCTATCTTTCTCACCGGTTAGGAAAAAAGGCATTCAGGTGTCATAGTTGTCGGGATCCCACTAAGGATCCATCTGCTGCTCCGGCGTGACCTCGTGGTAGAAGTGGTTCGTGATGGCCGCATGGAGTGCGGAACCTTGAGGGACAGGAGGGACAGGAACCCTCCAGCGCTCAGCATCCAGCCGGCGGGCGGCCGGTAGCCCGACGGGCAAGGGTAGCTGGAGGCACACAGCGCCTCAGTCTCCTCGAGGGTTAGAATTGTCCAGTATGCACTATCCATTGTTGTGAGATACGAAGGTGTGGATAGCCATGGTGCGAACGGCCTACATATAGAGGGAAATGGCGGGAAAACTTGGTAGGAAGCGGTGCGAAATTGCGGGAAATATCTTTATCCCGACTAGTGCTTACAACCGGGACTAAAAGCTCCGGTCAGAGGGAAATGGCGGAAAAACTTGGTGGGAAGCGGTGGGAAATGGCGGGAAATATCTTTAGTCTCGGTTAGTGCCTACAACCGGGACTAAAAGATCCGGTCAAAGGGAAAGGGCGAGAAAACTTGGCGGGAAGCAGTGGGAAACTGCGAGAAATGTTAAGTTTGTGATGCAACAACCGAATTAAAGTTTCACATTTATCAAAAATACAAGGAAAAATATAGTTGCAAGGAAAAATATTAAACTTGGAAAATTAGAAACATCATAAAATATCCTTCACAAAATGAGCTATCATGTCTCATGGCATTTAGGTTCAGAATATGCGGCCTACTGGCCAGACATGAACTAGAGGTACACACTATGAGCATGAACTTCTTGGCGTCTGTCCTTCCTTATGATCGCTTCGGACGTAACCATGGAGCATCTTCTTTACATAACGTAATGCTTGGGTCAGTTTTCACTGTGAAGGGCAGAATTTCATCAAACTTATTATAATCTTCTGACATGTTTGTCTTGTCCTCGATTCCCACGATGTTTCTTTTCCCTGAAAGAACTATGTGACGCTTTGGCTCATCATATGATGTATTCGTTTGCTTTTTTTTCTTTTTTTCGGTATGGAGGACATGTCCTTCACATAGAAAACCTAAGACACATCATTGGCTAGGACGAATGGTTCATCTCTGTAACCAAGATTGTTGAGATCCACTGTTGTCATTCTGTACAACTGGTCTATCTTTACCCCTTCCCCATTCAGGTTGACCCATTTGCAGCGAAACAAAGGGACCTTAAAAGAGACTTCATAGTTAAGTTCCCATATCTCCTCTATGTAACCATAATATGTGTCCTTTTGCCCATTTTCGTTCGTTGCATCAAAGCGGACACCACTGTTTTGGTTGGTGCTCTTTTTATCTTGGGTGATCGTGTAGAATGTATTCCCATCTATTTCATACCCTTGGAAATTCAATATAGTAGAAGATGGTGATGCAACCAACAAGTATAGCCGATCTCCAACAGTGGTGTCATTCAAGTGATGTGTCCGCATCCAACCGTCGAAAGACTTCATGTGTTCATCTGTAATCCATGAGTCAGGCTTCCCCTTGTTTTTGTAGCGTAGAACAATCTTGTGTTCCTCGATATACGAAGCTGCCAAGGTGGAATTATGTAGAACTATGTAGTGTGCTTAGTGAAAGATTCCCTATCCCTACATATCATTGCTTTCTTTCCCAGCGTGCCTTTTCCACTTAGTCTTCCCTCATGCCGCGAGTCAGGAACACCAATCGGCTTAAGGTCAGGAATAAAGTCAACACAAAACTCAATGACCTCCTATGTTCCATAGCCCTTGGAGATGCTTCCTTCTGGCCTAGCACGGTTATGAACATATTTCTTTAAGACTCCCTTGAACCTCTCAAAGGGGAACATATTGTGTAGAAATAAAGGACCGAGAATGGCAATCTCTTCCACTAGGTGAACCAGGAGATGCGTTATAATATTGAAGAAGGATGGTGGGAACACCAATTCAAAACTAACAAGACATTGTACCACATCCTTCTGTAACCTTGGCAGAATATCTGGATTGCTTACCTTCTGAGATATTGCATTGAGGAATGCAAACAGCTCCACAATGGGTACTCGAACATTTTTGGTAGAAGCCCCCTCAATGCAATCGGAATCAACTGCGTCATAATCACGTGACAGTCATGAAAATTCAGATTTTGGAACTTTTTCTCGCCATATTATTATCCCCTTTATATTATATGAAAATCCAGACGTCACCTTGATATTGTAAAGGACTTCAAAAAAGATTTCCTTCTCTGCTTTGGTAACAGCATAGCTGGCACGACTTAAGTGACGCCCTTTATCCGTCTTATTCTATGTATTCATGTTCTTTGGGTCTTTCATAACTTGTTGGTCCTCCCGTGCTTCTGGTGTATCTTTTGTCTTCCCATAGACGCCCAGGAATCCTAGGAGGTTCATGCAAAGATCCTTCGTCACGTGCATCACGTTGATTGAAGAGCAGACACGTAGGAATTTCCAATATGGCAACTCCCAAAATATAGATTTCTTCTTCCACATGTGTGCGTGTCCGGTAGAGACATCGTTCAGAACTAATTGACCGACGGGACCCTTTCCAAAGATTACTTCTATGTCCTTGACCATACCAAATATATCATCACCAGTAGGGAGTTCAGGCTTCTTCCGGTGATCTTCCTCACCTATGAAATGCTTGCCTTTCTTTCTTATGGGATGATTGGTCGGAAGAAATCGTCAATTCCCCAGGTACACAACCTTCTTGCATTTATGCAAATATGTACCTTCAGTCTTATCTAAACAGTGTGTGCATGCCTTATTACATCCCTTGTGTGTCTGCCCTGAAAGATTACTAAGAGTAGGCCAATCATTGATGGTTACGAAAATCAACCCTCATAGGTCAAATGGCTCCTGTTTGTTCTCATCCCACACATGTACACCTGGTTTTTCCCACAGCTGTAAGAGTTCTTCAACTAATGGCCTTAGGTACACATCAATGTCATTGCCTGGTTGCTTTGGGCCTTGGATGAGCACTGACATAATAATGAACTTACGCTTCATGCACAACCAAGGAGGAAGGTCGTAGATACAAAGAGTCACATGCCAGGTGCTGTGACTACAGCTCTGCTCCCCAAAAGGATCCATGCCATCCGTACTTAGACCAAACCATAAGTTCCTTGCGTCACCTGCAAAGTTCGGGAAGTCTCTCTCGATTTTTCTCCACTGCGACCCATCAGCGGGGTGTCTTGTAACATCCCAGAAATATTAAACTAGAGTCATCAAACTCTAATCACCAAATTTAGGATTAACAAAAACTTTTCTAAATAAAAATATGAAAGCATGCATGTGTGTATGCATCCCATTTTGAATTCTTTTGAATTACCTTGCTTGTATGTTTCTTTGCTTGTAAAAGGATTCTTAGGTGAAATAAACATCATCTAAACAATCCCCACACTTTTCCCAAAGACAAATAAATCAAAACAAACAAAATAAAGGAATGGTCACTTTTGCCAAATTAACTCCCATGCCTACTTTGGTTGTCTCTAACTTTCAGAACTTAACAGAAACTTGTTTGGATCTTTGCACCCCTTGATAGTACTCATAACAAAGTATCAAGGCCCACCTTGTGATCATCCAGAAACATTCAAATGCATAGTTTAAATGACAGTTTAAAATTGAATCTATATCATATGGGAAGATCCCACTTTTTCAAAAACCACTCAAACAAGCTCAACTTTCAAAACCCAAGCATCTACAGACTCACCAGCACATGCCTAGAACACCCACCAAAAATCTTTTCAAAATTCAAAACTTGAATTCATGCGGCCATTTCATCAAACACCTTGCAGATGCAAATCAAACAAAATCAAAACACTATAGTGAGAAGTGATTCTGGCCTAACTTGTTCCCTCTCTGGACACCACTAGCTTTAGTAGATCATCTAACCAACTTAACTAATCACTAGCACCACTGTGAGCTCGCCAATGTCATCAATGGTGAACAGCCGAGAGCGCCCATGTCACCCCAGTGTGGACAGCAGGCTAGAGGAAGAACTAGCCGTGCCAACCTTGTCTGGGAGGTAGCCCATGCCTCACCGCCCCCTCTCGACAAGCCCTGCCTCATAGACAACAGCCAGAACCGCCAGGAACACCGCGCCTGTGCCGCGGTCGACCATGCCGACCCTCGCCGCAGAGCACGCGCCGTTCCCATTTAACCAGACCACCTCGAGCCCTCGCCGCCCGCCAACATGCTCCCTACCGTCCCAGGAGACCGCCAGACATGCCCATTTCACCGCCCGTACCCCGTAGCCACCGCTCGCCGTCAAAGACGCCGCCTCTTCCTTGTAGAGGATCGAGCGTTCCCGACCGTTTGCCACCGCCCCTACACACGCATTAAAGCCATAGAGCATCGCCAGGAGAACACCGATCGATCGCCACCCTCAGCCATGCCTCTAGCAGCCCGTAGCCATGTCGCCACCGTCGCATGCCCATTCCGTTCGGTCTCACCGTCGAGCCTATAAAAGGAGACGATCCCCAGCCGAACTGAGCACACCGTCTCACTCCCCTCTCCTCACTGATCGTTCCACCCTGTTCCTAGAGCAAGGCGAGCAGCGCATCGCCGGAATTTGACCGGAGCCCGCCGCTGCTGGAGAAGAAGGAAGCCAGTGATTGGAGCCTCCCCAGGAGAAGCTATCGGTACCAGGAGGTTCGCCGTCGTCGACTTTGTCGTTCGCCCGCATCGCCGACCCTCGCCTGAGCCCCGGTGAGCCCCCGACGACCCCCACCTGCCGCGTTAGGGTTCTGTCTCACCGGCGCTGCCCGACATGGACGATGAACCAGAGCCGTCGGATTAGAACTAGATCCAACGCGCCATGTTGCCCGTACCGCTTCGCACCCCCCGTCTCACTGACGCGTGGGGACAGTAACTTAACCAGCCTGCGTAAGCGCTGTGCGTAGCAGGCCGGCCCACTAGCAGTTCCCCCGCATCCCAGTCGATTGAATTTAGATTTTTCCATTTTCATTGAAACACAGTTCTGTACCTAGTTTCAAAAATCAACCCAGCTCGATTCAGTGAACCAAATTGAATGAAACCAATTTTGTTAGAAAGGTTTTGAAATGCTTATCCAAGCCTATTGGATTCAAATCATTTGAATCTATAGATCAACCTTAGTAAAAATAACAATGCAGAACCTTTTATGCATTCAAACATTTTTCAAATATAAACCATAATAGCTTTTGAGTTGATTCCAACTCTCAAAAATCACATTTGATCATACCTTTCAGAATATATAAAAATATATGGGTTTACTTATAGAAATAATGTTCAAGTAATAAAAGAATGCCACATAGGCATTTCTAGTCACTTTATTTAATTAAAAATAAAAGGTTAAATCTTATTAAATTGTGACACCACTTTAAATCACATTCCCATGTACTGAAATGTGTGGTGATGACATGTGTCAACATGATCCCATGTTTTGGTTGGAGAATATTAAATCTTAAGTAGTTTTTCAATGAGTAGAAATTACTTTTCTAAAAATAAAAGAAAGTAAACCAAGCTTTAATCTTGTAATGTTAGTGATGATGCTAGATCATCTATACCCTTTTGTGTGATGATTGAAAATAGATAAGTATTGTTTGGTGATTGTGTACCTCGTATTTATTTATAGACGCTAGTACCGACCAAGGATACGAGGAAGAAGGAGGATACTACAAAGAAGAAGCCGAGGAGAACTTCAACCACTGCTCTGCACAAGGCAAGCTAACACTTGCAATTTAGCAAGCTTATACTGATACTGATGCAAGCCTTATTAATCAAGTTGACCTATGCAAGCAAATACTTGCTTGTTACCATGCCAACAATATGCCTTAAGCATATGTGATCATACCCACTTGATAACCCCATTCGTAGTTTTACTCACAAGCTTTGTACTTTATTTCTTTATCAAAGCTATTACTTAGAGCTTACTTAAGTGAAGTTTTAGATTCTAGAGAGATAATTGAAGGTTGCATAAAGAGCATAAAACTTGGACTAAGCTAGATAATCTTTATGTCATCCTAAGGCATGATATTGAACTTAGTAAAACTCCACTAGTTTACCACCCCTCATTAGGACTTAACCCCACTTGTAGATGCTACTGCTAAGCATAAAACTTGATCCACTTTAGATGGGAATACTTGGTGAAAATGGTTATGAACCTTGGAATGATGGATCATTCTATCGAAATGTTTTGACATGTGTTTCCAAACACCAGATGATTTTGGTGATGAAAATGTTGAGGCATGAGCCTTAGCCCTTTATAAAACTGATGGTTGTCTGGATGTGATACCATTCCAATTTTACCGTACAACCATAATACCCGAGAATTTGGTAGGGCTTGACTGGAAACTTATATACCTTAGTATTGGTTCCCTCACGACCAAGGTCTGAGTTGAGGCTACCTTGTGAAGATTGTCCACCTGTGCAATACCCAAGATGACAGTTGGTCATGGCTGGGAGGCCAAACTCACAGGAGAGGTGCTTATACTAGGGCGTGTAATGGAAAGGTTAGGATTGATTATCCGCATACTGAGTATGGTGAATTCAGGATTTGTTCCTGACGGATGTATCAAATGTTGTGGTGCAAGTGTACAATCTCTGCAGAGTGTCAAACTATTCGAATAGCCGCGTCCGCGGTTATGGACAGTTGGAGTGGCCATACTGTTCCCCCGTCAGATGTTTTCAAAATGACTTGTGAAATGAATTGAGATTTTTACTTGACCACAACAGAGTTGTGATATGAAATACAAGTTCCCACTTAGGTGTTATAAAACTTCAACTAGATTTCTTCATTTCTAAACTTAGTAGATGTAAATCTGGCTTTTTGCAAAACAACCCTATAGCTTAGTGTCCTACTACATAAACCCCTTCACTTGTTAGTATTAGTTTGCGAGTACTTAAAGAGTACTCATGGCTTTGTCCCTGGCTATTCCCGTGGCCAGACTATGAAGAGTAGTACCTGGAGGATGGACCCCAGGAAGGTTACGACAACTAGGATCATCTCCCATCGTCAGCATTGCCTGTGATCCCGAAGATGGAGCTTCGCCTACGCTACCGTTACTATTACGTTATTCCGCTACTTGAGTTGTATTAAGAACTAGATCATGAGATCCTTATTTGTGTAAGACCTTATGTATGGTTTGTAATGGATGATGTACTATGGTATCCAATTCTGTTATGTCTCACAAAAATGGTAATCCTGGGATTGTGATGTATGGCATAACAGGCATCTGGGATTAAAAATCCGGGTGTTGACATGTCTCAACTTCCCGTCTTTCTTACGGTCTTATTTGTGCCATCGCAACAACCTGGCATGCTCTTTGTTTCTGAACATGCATTTCAACCTTGGTATTATAGGAGCATACCCCATAACCTTAGTTGGAAGCCTCTTCCGGGTGGGATCTCCCTCAACATCACCAGGGTCATCTCGTCTGATCTTATATCGCAATGCATTGCATACCGGGCATTTATCTAAATTCTCATACACCTTACGGCGGTAGAGGATGCAGTCATTAATGCATGCATGTATCTTCTGCACATCTAATCCTAGAGGGCAGAGAATCTTCTTTGCTTCATACGTACTCTTGGGAAATTCGTTATGCTTTGAAAACTTCGGCTTCATTATTTTCAACATCTTTTCAAATGCGGAGTCAGTTCGACCACACTCTGCCTTCCATCGCAGCAATTCCAGTGTGGTATCGAGCTTTGTGCTGCCATTTTTGCAATTTGGGTACAACAATTTCTTGTGAAATTCTAACATGCCCTCCAACTTCAACTTCTATTTTTCTGTTTCACAGTCTCGCTTTGCATCAGAAATGACCCTACCAAGTTCATCAGCGGGCTCAACTGATGCCTGTTCTTCACCCCCTCCTCTTCATTGTCTTCCATTGCAGTATCACCGTATTCAGGAAAAATATGATGATAGTTGTTATCATCATCCTCTTCTTCTGCATTGTGTTCCATCATAACCCCTCTTTCCCCGTGCTCGGTCCAGCAATTATAGCTGGGCATGAAACCTTTCATAACCAGGTGGCCGCGAATGATTTTCGAGGAAGAGTACTCTTTGAACATAGCAGCCATGCACGCAAGCCGTAGAATAGCGGCAACAGTGCCTAGTAGCCCACTCACGACAAGTACTACAGTAAAGCATCGCGTACACCTCTGTTCCCTTTTGTTTCCCGGTGCCCCTATTACTCCTCGGCAATAACTCCATGGACCACTATTGTATCCCTAACCACCCTCTCCAAATTTTGTTTTTATGGTGTCGTGAAATCCGGAACGATTTGCTTACCATCTTTGTTCTAAGATCAACTCAGCTGGGTGTTTTTCACGAAATCGTTTTTAGTTTAATTAGTTAGCTATAGAAGGTTTTATAAATAGGCCCCTAGAGTTTTTTCTTTCTCAACCCGCGGTCCTAGATTCGTCACGTGTCGACCCAACACCGGTCGCGCGCAGTGGGTCCATGAACCCTATGTCCCCACCTTTCAATGTTTGTGGTCAGGGCTGTTCCGAGTAACAAAAGGTTTCCAAAACATTTTCAATTAATTAAAATTCTAGAATATAAATATATATCAAATAAATTCATAACTTTCAAATGAATTTGAATTTGCATACAAACTTAATATGAAATATACTTCATTTTTGAATGTTAATTCAATTATGTTTTCAAATTCAAACTTAGTTGACTCTAACTAGTCAAACCTTTGACTTTGACCCTACTTTGAATTAATTTGCATTTAGTATAGTTTTGAATTCATATTTCCAAATAAACGATATATGTTTTCTAATCAGAAAAATGCTAGGAATATGAATATGCCATTTAAAATATATTGTAGGCATTTAAAATATGTGACTCGGGAGTATTACCCGGATCCCACTTATTCTTCAACTAAGCTATTAGGAAAGCAATTCACCATTTCTTGCACTACATATAGTTCATATTGCATCTATCTTATTCTTTCATCATAAAACGCGTTTAAATTGAAGTCCCAAGTATTGCATAGGCTTTACTTTGAAACCCCACTGAAGCTTGTACCCTGGATCCTATCAGCCATTACTACAGGATTTGTTTCAGCCATGCGAGTCGTAGAACTGCATGTGTAGGGTTTGTGAGAGTCCTTAAATAATAAGTTACCTAAACCATTGAATTGAGTATTAATGGGATAACTAAAGAAAGAGGAACCATGAATCTAGAACCTTTGGGCAATAGCTGTTATTTGATTTTTACCCACTCACTTATGTCACATAGGACCTGAGTACTTGATTTTTGTTCCTTGACTATTGCACTATCCACATGTGGGACCATGAATCCCCTTATTCCAAGCTTGAGTCACATCTTATATCTTGGGGCCACAATTAGTTTGGGGATTTATTACTACATGTACTTATGCCATGCTTTATTACTTTATTTACTACTATTGCTGGAGGAGCATGTACTACTATACTGTTTTGGAATGTGGAATTTTTACGTGGTATCGACAAACCCAGTAACACTTTTGGGTTCCCAGTCATTTACATCCATTGACACAAACCATGGGTCCATCTTAGATACCGGCCTACTTCATTGCGGGTAGCTTAGTGGGGTGGTTGTAGCATCTCAATTGTCTAACAATTGTAATGCAACTTGTCTATTATATAATGCTACTTACTACATATCATTATTGCATCATCATTATATCATGCTCATGTCACCATGCCACATTGCATTTGAGCATCATATAAAACCCATTTTCATTTGGTTCTTATCCCATATGCATGCATATTGTATTACTTGTATTTTCCTTTTGATATATTGTTGTTCACTTTTGATATATTTCTTGATTCCTAAGTTGATTTGGGGGCATATCTTTTACAACTCCACCACCTTTCTTTTGGCACAAACTAAATTCTATCATCCCAAGTAATATGAGTAATTGCATTTCTCTTTGGCATTTATCTCTATGTCATAAATATTTGGGAATGGATCCACTTCTAATTATACATGCTCACATATGTGATATATGTTGTTTTCACAATATTAATATGTGGAGCCACATGTCCACCCTTCCATGACTATGTGGAGTAGAGTTCATCTTTTCTACCTCCTATGGATCTTTTTGAATTGTCAACTTATTTGAATTATGGTGAATGCATGGATTATTAGTGGTATACACACTAGCTTGGCCACCATCATTCAAGCATTCCATTATTCTTATAGGATCATGTGATGAGAGAGGGTTCCATCCACATGTTGTGAGTTGAAATCCTTGAGATGTTTGAATAAAACCTAGGCCACTTGAACCCTAGTTGTTTTCACAACTAGTAGGCATGCTTGTCATACATGCATGGGCCATTCAATATTAGGCACATCTCTTCCTTCCTTTCAATCCTTGGAACTCAAGTTGGTTTGCATTGTTTTCATGTTCTTTGAGTTGCTCAGTTTTTCAAAAAAAATGGAGGAAGATAAAAATAAATAAAACCTAGATAACCCATCTACTTATTGGTTCCCTTGCTACCTTAACCAACTAACTAAACCTAGACCTAAACTAAACCGAGGCCTCCCACGAGCCCTAGTGGCAACTAGACCATCACCCCATTAACCAAATATCCTAGAGAGAGATAATATTTTAGGATACATCCTCATACATCACACACCAGAGTATTAAGCGGAAGCGGAAGAAAAGAACCGAGTACGGATAATAAGAAAATTGGCATAATACGCCCTGAAAATAAGCACACCCCACCCATAAACCTCACTGATCTCCAATCCCCAGAATATCTACACCTGACGGTCGTTCCCACCATTATCGGTCTCCTCGACCCAGTAACCTTCCTGCGGATATACCTGTCCATCTGAACCAATATTTTATCGTGTGAAACCCTAAGGGACTCAGCAAGTATTTATGCATCTAAAGGGAACAACCTGAGGGTGATGAAAATTCAGCGAAAATAAAAAAAGCCTAGAAGTTCTATAGAGACACGCTACAACATCCCATAAACAACAGTTAATTACCAACATATATATCGACATAAATAAACATCGCGCTCCCTCCTTCCCGTTTCCTAAACGAGAAGGCGGAAGAACATCCCATCTGTTGGCAGTTTTATTACTCATTCCATGAATATTGCACTATTACTAGTCAAGTTTTAGTCACACTACAAGAAAAATTTGCTTTTACAATCTACGATTTTTGTGGTTGAAGGCCCTGATGGTGCTCGACGTGGCACTTTGTTGGTAACCCCAACCGCAGGGTGTGAAGAGCAAGCATCAAGTTTTCCCTCAGTTGAGACCGAGGTTATCGAACCAGAAGGAGGAAGGAAACGTCACACAGGTGTTGCAAGAAACGTGGAGACCTGCACAACACAAACTCAAGACTTTGGCCCAACGAACAGTGAGGTTGTCAAGCTCACCGGTTTGCTGTAATAAAGGATTAAACGAATGGTGTGGAAGGTAATGGTTTGCAGCAAGTAAACAAGTAACAGTGGAAGATGTATCAATGGTTAAGATTGGACCGGGGTCCATAGTTCACTAGAGGTGCTCTTCTTAGATAAACAACATGGCATGAAGGGTAAAAAAATTACAGCAGAGCAATTGACAGGAACTGAGCAAGGCATAACAATTCAATTACTAGTGAGAAAGATCCTATGAGGTTGATTGGGCAATACAACAAGATACATAGACCGCCATCCAACTCCATCTATGACTAGACGTCCACCTTTAGGTTATCATCCGAACCCCCTCCAGTGTTAAGTTGCAAGCTACAGCAACTGCTTTAAGCAAAGTGTGTAAGGTAAACAGTCCACATGTTCCATGAACAAGAGACCGTTGTTTTCTCCCTAGTAGCAACAACACATCTACAACCGAAGAGATTTCTGTCACTTCCCTTGGAAACTAGAGGCATGAACCCACTATCGAGCATAAATACCCCCTCTTGGAGTCACTAGAAACTACTTGGCCAAGATAGCTACTAACAACGGAGAGCATGCAAGATCACAAACAACATAGATATGATAGAAACATAATAATCTCAATATCCATCGGATCCCCGCAAACACAACATGCATGATTACAACTAGATTAGATCTTGATCAAGAACGGAGCTCACAATATCTATACATGAAAGCACAAAGGAGGAGATACAACCATCTAGCTACTACATGGACCCATAGTCCAAGGTGGAACTAGTCATGCATCATACCGGAGAGAAGGCCTCTGGGATGATCTCCCTCCGGCAGGGTGCCGGGAAGATCTTCAGATCCCCCCCGATCTAGGGACGGTGGTGGCGGCGGCTACAGACGGTTTCGTGGATATTTGATCGGGTACTCAGGGTTTCTGCATCGGGGGCTTCTTATAGGCGAAGGGGGAGACCGAGGCGGCCGCCAGGGCAACCAAACCCTATCTAGACGCGGGGTGGGGGCCACCCGCGCCAGGGGTGGGTCTGGCCCCTCTGGCCGGCCCCTCCGGCTCTCCTCTGGATTTCTTGTTCCCCACGGAAAGTAATTTACTTTCGCCTTTGTCCCGTCCAATTTCGAGATATTTCTTTACTAACTTTTCTGAAACCAAAAATAGCAGAAAACAGGCAGCTGGCACTGTTGCAACTTGTTAGTAGGTTAGTACCAGAAAACATGTAAAAACACCTCAAAGTGTGGACAAGTAAAGAAAAGTAGATACTAAACAAGCATGGAGCATCAAAAATTATAGATACGTTTCCAACGTATCAACATCCCCAAGCTTAACTCCTGCTCGTCCTCGAGTAGTTAAGTGATAAACAAAATAATTTTTGAGGTGACATGCACCTCACAATAAATATCCAACCATTTGCAAGCACTGAAAACAGGTATGAAAGAACTCTAAACATGTGCATGAAAGATGGAGTTCTAACAATAGGACATAGTAACTATGCATGCAACATGACAAAGATCATGAATAACATGCATTGAAATTTTTTTGTTTGTTTCACATACAGAAAACATAACATAGTGGCAATCATCTTGTCCCTCATAGAGTAGAAATATAGATGCATAGGACACCTGCAAAGTTCACAAGGGTAACTAGAAACAAGTAGCACAAGAGCAAGTAATAACACAATATGCATCAATTAATAATCTTTGGAACACTGCACAGAATGACAACTATGCTCTCTTAATGGTGCCTAAAGGTAGAAGGTGGAGACACAATAGTGGTAGAAGAAAGGCCTTTTTGTAAAGGAAGCAGGGATTACAAGTTTCAAATAGAGCTTCCAAAAATTATGGTACTTGTTAGCTTCCAGCCCTCATTTCCCCTATCATAAGAATCTTGAAGTGGTTAAGGTTAAAGTGGCAAAGCTGGAGTATATGCTTGACGAAGTATAAGCTAGCAATCTCATGTCCCTTGAATACGAGGGCCACACCTCATGCATACTCAAATTTGGGTCCAGGTAAGTTCTTGTCACTGTAAGTATTTGCATATCATTGAGAACCGCCAAAGGGGTACCCCTTGCACATGGTACATGAGCTTTCCCATAACCAAAATGACAAGGAAAGCGGACAATGAGCATCTCAACAATCTTTTTATTTACCATATGCATAGCTTTTTATTGAGGATGCTTCATAGATAGCTCATTATGGTGATGCTGCAAGCTTCCACTATGATTAGGCATGGCTTAGGATAGCGGCCCAGGCGTTTCTCTAACACAGGATACAAACTCCATGTACTTACAAGTTCCCTCTTTATTTCACACCGGTGACATCCATAGACAAAAGAACATGATATCAACTGAGTACAACAAGGTACAAGTGCAATGTTGAAAACGTTCCCCGTGACAGCACCGTTCTGCTAATTCCAACTTATAAGTGCAAGCATATACAACAAAGTTGTCACAATGGTTCAAGTTTATTAGGGTCAAATAATAAAGTGTGCCATCAAGTTCGTGAGGGCTTTAATCACTAAGTTTTCACATAACAAAATAGTTTTAAATTGGAAGATAGTTGGAAACAAGAATATACTTGGAATGGTGTCACACGCCATGCATAGGAGTTTATAGTGGACACCTTGGAAAAACTTGGTTTCTTGGGAGTTGGAAGCATGAGTAGAGCTTAGTCATACAAGTGGAGGCTAGCAAAAGACTGGGAGCAACCAACTAAGAGAGCAATAATGGCCAAAATCATGCAGTGCAACAAAGCAAACTAATCAAAGCAAAGAGTGGTACTATAAGTCAAGGACTAAATGATCATAGAGGCTAATGGTGACTTGTCAAAGTCATAACATGGTGTGATCATGTGCCAAGTCAACCCAAGCAATGCATCAAATGAGAATACGATAATACTATACTTTTGCATGCTAAAACAACGCATAATTTCTTCAAGGCACACTAAGCAATCCCAATTGTTTGGAACAAGACATGCTACAGAAATAATCAGTAAGCATAATGCTAAAACAACACCTAGCATGTCATGCTAAAATCTAAGTCACAGTCAATGCAAGCTCCTCTTGCATTTCAAGCAAGAACTTACTACTCCTTTCCAACACCAAGCAAACTTATTTGCAAAACAACACAGCGATAACGGGGGTCCAAACTTCTTTATTCAAGCAAACTAAACAAACTAAGCAAACCAAACGAAAACTAAGACTCTCCAAGAACAACACAACTGTGCATGAAATAATAAAAACGAAGTGTCTAAGCAGACCTGAGCTTTTATTGATGAAGAAGGGGATGCCTCGGGCATCCCCAAGCTTTGACGCTTGTACCTCTTGGATATTTCTTGGGGTGTAAGATACCTCCTTTGTAAAGCAAAGGATCCCTATGATTGCAATGCTAGTCCCTGGATCAATGCTAGCATCCACAGTTTAAGATGAAGTACATAGAAACAAAGGTCATTATTACAAATCATTCCAGAGAAAAACATAGTCTTTTACAAACTCCATGGCCATAGGCCTAGTACAAGAGTTCAAATATGTAATAAGATAAATAAGTCTTCATCTTCATGTGCCACAGGCAAGCATGTTGAGTGTAGACTCATAACCCCTAATCATCATCAGAATAACCTGCAACATCACAAGTTACAGCCACAGTGGGTCAATACATTGGAATAGTATTGGCAAGTGATACCTTAGTAGAGTATTGATAGACTAAATACTATATTAGCTTCGGCTTGCTTTGCTCAAAATAGGTTTACCTATTAGTTGAAAACACTAAGTTTTTCTTTGTCAAAATCTTTACGAAGGAACCGCCAATAGACATTGGGGAACCTTCACCCTTGTTCAACCACAAGTTTTTACTTAGAAATTAGGATGAGGAGATTCTTGATAGCTTCCATGTCTTGATGCTCAAGTTGTCCAATACCATGGACTTGGCTAAGTACTTAGATTCTTCCATCTGCAGAGGTTGTGCACTTTCCCCACAAGACTTCATTTTCACCAAGACATGACCTTTCAGAAGCCTTCCCTTAGACCAAATGGACGCGCTCCAACCTATCATCCCACTACCTCCAACTATCCAAATGGCTAAGTTATTGCAACCTATATGATCCAGGCAGAGCCCATATTGCCAAGTGGCTGCACTAGAAGCTTCTTAACATATGGCATCTCAAATCCCTTTGTTCCTGGGTGGCTTTCCACAAGTGAGATACACAAGGTAAACCATAGAGATGGGCCTTGTGTAACCACTCAACATAAACCATTCCTTCCATTCCACCCAGGTGTTTCATTCACTTAGTTGTTTTATTAAACAAAACTCAAGTCCAACGACTTAGAAATATTTTCTCATAGTATGAATATATAACCACCCTTGGTTGTTACTAGCTAGGCTAAGCATGGCATTGATAAGACTTAGAAATATTTCTAGCAATTCTACAACTACTAGGATTTCCCAAGCATAGCATATAGATCAAAATATCCATGCAAGTCTAGCAAAATATTTCTAATGCATAGTTGAAAAACATAGGAATAAATCATGAAGCACCACTTGCCTTGGTAGTTTGGAGAGTAGCTACAATCCTCACAATCACAATCACTATTTGCACCAAAATCTACACATAAAATAATGGCACAAAATCACATACACAATTAATACAAGCAAAAATACATGAATGCATGCAATATGCCATGTGATGATTTTATACACCAAAAAAGACAAGTGCATAGTACTGAAACATAAAAAAGTACAAAACAAGCCAAACTAAACTTTATTTGATTAGCCAAAACTTTTCCAAATAATTAATATACACAAAATAGGCCTACACATGTTTCTTGTAAAAACAACCATTTTAACAGAGGCAAAGCTTTCAACACATTTCATAAATGGAAAGGATTTTCTCTCCTGATTCCATTGATATAAAATTTGTCAAATTTGGACGTGGAAATCAAAAGTTATGAATTAAACAAGTTTAAACATCTAATAGATCTAATTTCTTGTTTTTATTAAACAGACAGGCCACATGGCTGCTTCCCATTGGTCCATACCGTTTCGGTTGGATCGGCTAACACAGACCGTAGGATCTCATTTAGATCTCACGGTGCAGATGTATCCATACCTCTTCGGTGATTGAATCTATCGCGTCCAGTGGATCTAGATCAAACGTTCCTAAGCAGCTAACCCTAAACTGGCGGCGTCGATAGGCGGCGGCGCGCTCAGTCAACGGCGGACCCAGCGATACATGAAACAAAAAGGGTAGTGGCAAGGCTCACCGAGGTCGTCGCGACGTGCTGATGCTCAACTATGCCTCAGTTGACGAAGGGGCGCTCGGGGTCGTCGTGGATTGCTCATCGGAGAAGTCCCTAGCGACGGTGTTCTCGGTTGGCGACGGAGACGATGTTCTGGGTCACGCTAAGACAAGAAAAGGGTTCCGTTAGGTGCGTAGGATGCTGGGGATCACACGCGTATTGTGGCATCCCGCAAAAACCACTACTAGAAAATCGCGGTGTTTTTGTGCATTGCATCATGACCGCATGCTCATGTCATCATGCCACCTTGAATATGAGCATCGTCATCATTCTGCATGGTTTTTGTCTAAACTATTTTCGAAACGCCTAGTTTTGTTTTCTAAATATTCCCGTCCTTATTCAAATCAAAACTTGGGTCTCCGGATGTATTTTTGTTTTGTCTACCAACGGTTTTCAAAAGCCCCGTTTTAAATAAATAAAATTTTAAATTATTTTTAGGAGGCAGCCAGCCAGGCCCGAAAGCCTGACCGGCCACCTCCAAACCCTAGTCAAAAAATATCTAATCCTAAAACTACCCAATCCTATTCTACCCAGCCCCCTCCACATCACCCCGGCCAACCACAGCTCGCCACATCAGCCTGACCCAAATCCCCACCAATCGCCGCCTGCCACCTCACCCCTCGCCGCCACCTAACCTAACCACCAACCAAACCCACTCCCCACCCTTGGTCAACTGCCAGCGTGGCCCCACCCACGTTCTGACCGTGCCCACCAACTCCCTGGGTCACCCTGCGGGTCCCGCTCCTCTCTCTCTCCCCCGGAAAATTCATCTTCTCCACCCCGCATCGATCCCCATCCCGCAACCCCCACCTCCATGCTTCTCTCCTTCCTCCCGAGAGCCGCCGCCGCTAGCGGGCCTCCACCCGCGTGCGAGCGACCGTCGCCCGACCCCGCTCCTCCCTTCTACCGTCCTGCGCATCGGTGCCTCCCGCCGGACTCTCCTTCCCCGGCCGCGAGCAGCCGCTGTGTCCTCTGCTGCGGCACCGGCGCGGGTCGGCGCGCCCTGCCGCTTGACCTCCTTGCGAGCACCCTCTCCGGCGTGGCCGCCTCCTCCTCGGCCGGCCTAACCTCGTCGTCGCCTGGCCCGCGTGCCCTTCCCCGAGGCCTCCCTCTGCACGCCGTCGGACCACTCCGCTGTCCTCCTCGCTTCCAGCTGCTGGCCGAGTCTCCCCAGCGATGTCCTGCTTCTCGCCGTCGCCAGCGTCGACCTGGCCGCCCCTCCTCGAGCCTGCAAGCTCCACCGTGCCGATGAGCTTCATGCGCCCTGTCCGAGCGCGTCCTTGGTCTGGTGTCCGCACGTCATCCGTGCTCGGCTGTGGCATCCCGCAAAACCACTACTAGAAAATCGCGTTGTTTTTGTGCATTGCATCATCGTGACCGCATGCTCATGTCATCATGCCACATTGCACTTGAGCATCGTCAACATCATGCATATTAATTTGCCTAAAAACTATTTGCGAAAGACAATCGTTTCTAAAATTAGCCCTCCTTCTATTTCAAATTAAACCCCCGGATGTTCCCGGATGATTTTCATTTGTCTAAAAACTTATTACAAAAGTTATTATAAAATTAAATAAAAAGTTATAACATTTTAGGGGGCAGTCGAACGGGCCAATTCGACCCAGTCGACCACCCCCGTACAAAAACTAATCGGTTCGCCCGAAATCCCTAAGCTACCAAATAACCTACCCCAATCCTACCTAGCCCCCCCTCCACCTCACCCCCACCATTCACAGCTCGCCACATCACCTGGCCCAATCCCCCCACCCAACCACCATCTGCCACGTCACCTACTCCCTCCCCACAGCAGCCCACCCACCCCACATGCACGCACACACGCCAGCCCCACTGTTCCTGCGGCCCCACCTCCCCACCACCGAACCGCTCCCTCCCATCTCCCCCCTGGTCAACCCACCCCGTCCCCGCGTCTGACCCCACCCGGTCCCACCGGTCCCTCCCGCTCCTCTCTCCCCTCTCCATCCTCTCCCTCCCCCGACCACGCTCCCTCGCCTCTGCTCACCCACCGCCGGCCGCGGCCTCTCCTCCCCCGTGGCTTCCTCCACCCGCGGACCCCGCGCCGTCGCCTCTCCGGCCGGCCCCCTCACCGCCCCGCTCGGCCTCGGCCCCCACCAGCAGCCACCCTCCGCCGCCAGGGCCCGTGGCCGCGCTCGCCCCGTGCCCTCCCGCGACCTCTCCGCCGCCGCTGCGTCCTCCGCCGGCCCCTGCTCTCGCCGTGCCCGCCGTCCCCGACGACCTGCCGCCTCCCCGTCGCTCGCCTCCGACCGCCGTTCTGCGCCGCCCCTCGCCGGCTTCTCCTCCGCGGCCGCCGGCCTCCGCAGCCGTCCGCCGCCCCCTGCGCGCCCGGACCGCGTCCGCGACCGGCCGCCTCCTCTCGGGCCGCGCCGCCAGGCCCCAGCACCGACCCGTCAGCGCCCCGTCCTCCGTCCTCCGGCGCGACCCCGCCCGCCTGCAGCCTCCTCCTCGCCGGCCGGCACGCTCCCCGCGACCCCCTACCGCCTCGCTCTCCTCCGCGCTTCCTCCAGCCGTCTCCGTCGACCCGCGGACCCCGCGCCTCCCCTCTGTGCCGCGCGCCGTCGCTCGCCCCGGCCGCCTCCTCCCTTCCGCGTCCTGGCCGTCTCCCTGGCCTGCGGCCAGCACCACCTGCTTCTGCGCTCGCCGTCATCCGTGGGACCCCGTCGTCGGTCACCTCCTCCGTTTCCCCGTGCCTACCCCCGACGTTCCTGTGGTTCTGCCTGCACGACAACAAGTCCCGATGGAGTGCCACGATGAAGAAGTGAAACGTTTTGGTACTGATGAGAAGAGGGATATGTAGATGCATCGGTAGCTGTGTGGTGACACCCATGTGTGGATTCATGATATCACTGGGTGATGTTCAACAATCCAAAACACCGACAAGATCGACCTCGACAAAACAATTGGCGATGACCACGAAGTTCAACACCGACAAAAGACGGATACCAAGATCCAACATCGTCGTCACGGAACATCAAGATCTACCTCCCGGAGCGGCAACCCCACATGCGACAAGACTTTCGCCCCGATTGCGGAATCGAGAACCCGAACGCCAAGAACGCCGATGCAAATACGCCAAGTCCGTCTACCTCATGCACCGTGCGACAAGGTCTACTTCACAGATCCGAGGACCCCGGTACCCGACCCACTCAAGTTTGCCATCGATGACAAGATCGACACCGACCAGGGCGAGTCCGATGCGCCCCCGACGCCAACCAAGTTCTGCTTCTCGGTTGCGACAAGACCTCCTTCCCGTACCGATCCCGATCCCGATCCCGTCGAACCCTGGACCCTGAGACCAACCCCGAACCCCGGAACCCCAAGATCTGCCGAACCCTAATGTGTGAACCTTTTCCCAAGCCCCTATTTTATAAATGCTAAATATAAAACCTGCTGCATAATAATCATTCATCTCGCATGCATATTCATGTGGTTGGGGGCCTTATGCCGATTCACTCCATAATTAAATATGGGGCCCATATGCGGGCAAATCTAGTCTTATATTGGCCCCATTTAAATTTGTGCATCGACCCGTTGTCATAGCTTGCCTTGTTAAACAACATTTAATTTGCGGGGTAGTTCAACAACTTGAAATATATACTTAAATGTCGGGACCCCGGTTCCGCTTAATATGACCTAAGTGCATCGCATCTTTGCCATGTCATGCATCATACATGCATCATGCCCGATCTTTTGTCGTAGTATTAAATATTGCATCCGGTGTTTCTTCTAGCGTTTTGCTTCTTCGCGGATAAGGCCGTTGAGTTGATGCGAGTGTCGACCCGATCTTCGGTTGAACCTTCGACAATGTTTTCAGGCGAGCATCTCCCCCTTTCTACCTATCTTACTTTTATAGTATTTATTCCCTCCTGTTGATCTATTGCTATCTGTGTTGCGATGCTCTAGTTTTCGTACCCGTGATATCCCTTGCAGCCTTATATTGCCTTGGACACATCCTATTACCTGTTGTTTGGTAGATAGTTGGACTTGCGCGTCGTAGTCGCTTGCTCAAGTGCTGTTGCGTGTCGTCAAGTACCACAGTTGTTGGAGAATTGCCGCCCGTTCAATGTTGGAGATGATCATGGTTTATTTATGGCTAATTTTAATTATTGTTTAACAACTAAAATTGAAGTAAGTAAGCAGAGGCATCGGTGGGTGATAGATAATATTTGGTTTCCGACCGCCCACTTGTGTCCCGTAGGACCCCGAGTGCTTGATACCTGTTCCTTGATTTATCGCGCTATCCACATACGGGGAATTATGGGCCCCCCTTAGCCAGAGCTTGATTTAGTCTTATTTCTTGGGGCCACAAACTGGTTTGAGGTTTTATTTACGATCCTGTACTTATGCCATCCTTTACTGCTTTATTTACGATTGTGCGAGGAGCACACTGTACTGTTTAGGTAAGCGGAGTGTTTTCGCGGTATCGACAAGCCCCGTTTGGGGTTCCCAGTCGTTTACAGCCATTGACGCAAACCTTGAGTCCGTCTCGGAGCTAGCTTACTTCGTTGCGGGTCTACTCAATGGGGTGGCCCCCTGAAATATTTCTGAATCCTGTGATTGCTTTGTCGTGAAAGCCTCGTTGGGTTTTGATTTGGTTTTTCCGAGGTTGATCGTGTGTGTGTTGCTATTTGTGCACCCCGGCCGGGTTAAAACTTTCTGAAAGCCGTGTCCGCGGTTATGGACGACTTGGAGCACAATATCTCGATCATAGACAACTATAACTAAAGTAGTGCTATAAATTTGACTTTATAATGACTAGTAATCAGCTTCACTATAATGGAATGGCTAAATAAAACTACCAACAATTGCTTGTTTGGGTGTCGCTTGCGACCATTGTACCTGATTAGTAAGTATTGCAACTACAACGGAATGGCTAAACAAAAGTACCAACAACTGCTGGGTTTTTGGGATATCTCATGCTAATTGTATCTGACTAGTAAGTGTCGCAACTACAACGGAATGGTTAACTAAAATGGCCCACTGCTTATTTTATCAGGATAATTATCTATACCTGACTAGTAATTGGTGTAACGATAACCGAATAAATAACACTGCCAACTGTGTGAGTTCCTCGGTGGACTTACTCGTTTGGTCTCGAGGGGGAAATACCAGGATGGGTTTGTTTGGTGTTATATCCAGGTTGGAACCGAATAGATCTTTCTTATCCCTCTCTGATAGCCGACAGTTTTATCGAGTCTCTATAGGTTGTTTAGCGTATGCTGCCGCTGCCGCTTCAGTCCACCATACCTATGTAGGCGAGGACCGCCGAATTCTAATCTCGCCGTGTACTGGCCTCAGTACTGACGCTCCTTCTTTTTCCGTTGCCCTTTGTCGGCACCCCTTTTGTTTAAGCAGGTTTTGAGATCGACGTCGTTAGCAGGGTTACCCTTCCGGCTTGGCCTGGGCAGGGTTATGGACGCCATTGGTTATTCTTCAGGGCTCTTAGCCCCATTTGCATCTTGTCCGTAGTCGGACGCCCTACCATTTTCAAGGTGATTGGATCTTTGTATATTATATCTGTATTCTTGACTCATTGAGTCGCTGTTATATATATCTGTTCTGTGGGTCCCATCGAGGACTGTTGTGTAATGTTATTACTTCGTTTTCCACCCGCACGAAAGTGCCTGGTGGGCACCTTTGAATCGTTTCTATGCGGGTTTGGCGGGTTTCGCTAAAACTTGCATAGGGTCGATTCTGAGGGTGTTACAGAGTGGTATCAGAGCTCAGCAGTTGCGATACCCCACAAGTCCAGCCTGTAGGATAACCTAGCTAACGGCCGAAGTAGAGTGTCAAAACTATTTTTGCAAAATCGGTTGGATAGTTCTGATTAGGTCTGATTTTACTCCTTACCCCTCTGCTGTTCTTCTCTTACCTCTACGTGTTTTGAATCCGCTCTCGCCCCTTTCTTCGAGTCCAGGAATTCTCGTGGTTGGGTTCCGTCGTACCTTCAGGGTTTCGCTTCCTTCTTTGATAACGGTGTTCTACCATCCGGTGTTCATGCTGCTTGAGGAATCCGTCTGCTGTGGTACCATCCTTTGTTCCTTGTTTGAACCTTCCGGTGTTCTCCGACGCGACGACATCATCTGCGCCAGATCCTATGCAGAGTCTGCATCACTCCTTTGTTCCGAACCTCGATTGTCGAGATCTTCAGTCTGATTCCGAGAGTTGGTTGCATAATCCGCCTATTCGGGTGCCGAGTAATGGTTTGGGTGCGCGATGGACTGATCACCATCCGACTACTCTTATCATTCTCTCATGTACATCGAATCAGTGGATCCAGCGATTTTACTCCGTCCACGGAAGTTAGGGGTGACTTAATTTGTTGATACCTCTACCTTCGACCTTTTGTTCCCGGAGTGTTCTCTCGACGATCACGGACAACGACCTCTTGTTAGTGGTGTCGCGAGGATCTACACGATGTGAGAAGACGCAGGTCGCCGACATTCTTTCCGGTACCATGAGGCGGATCTCGAGGGTGAGATCCATTGTTAGTGGTGTCGAATTGTGGCATCCCGCAAAACCACTACTAGAAAATCGCGTTGTTTTTGTGCATTGCATCATCGTGACCGCATGCTCATGTCATCATGCCACATTGCACTTGAGCATCGTCAACATCATGCATATTAATTTGCCTAAAAACTATTTGCGAAAGACAATCGTTTCTAAAATTAGCCCTCCTTCTATTTCAAATTAAACCCCCGGATGTTCCGGGATGATTTTAATTTGTCTAAAAACTTATTACAAAAGTTATTATAAAATTAAATAAAAAGTTATAATATTTTAGGGGGCAGTCGAACGGGCCGATTCGACCCAGTCGACCACCCCCGTACAAAAATTAATCGGTTCGCCCGAAATCCCTAAGCTACCAAATAACCTACCCCAATCCTACCTAGCCCCCCCCTCCACCTCACCCCCACCATTCACAGCTCGCCACATCACCTGGCCCAATCCCCCCACCCAACCACCATCTGCCACGTCACCTACTCCCTCCCCACAGCAGCCCACCCACCCCACACGCATGCACACACGCCAGCCCCACTCTTCCTGCGGCCCCACCTCCCCACCACCGAACCGCTCCCTCCCATCTCCCCCCTGGTCAACCCACCCCGTCCCCACGTCTGACCCCACCCGGTCCCACCGGTCCCTCCCGCTCCTCTCTCCCCTCTCCATCCTCTCCCTCCCCCGACCACGCTCCCTCGCCTCTGCTCACCCACCGCCGGTCGCGGCCTCTCCTCCCCCATGGCTTCCTCCACCCGCGGCCCCCGCGCCGTCGCCTCTCCGGCCGGCCCCCTCACCGCCCCGCTCGGCCTCGGCCCCCACCAGCACCCACCCTCCGCCGCCAGGGCCCGTGGCCGCGCTCGCCCCGTGCCCTCCCGCGACCTCTCCGCCGCCGCTGCGTCCTCCACCGGCCCCTGCTCTCGCCGTGCCCGCCGTCCCCGACGACCTGCCGCCTCCCCGTCGCTCGCCTCCGACCGCCGTTCTGCACCGCCCCTCGCCGGCTTCTCCTCCGCGGCCGCCGGCCTCCGCAGCCGTTCGCCGCCCCCTGCGCGCACGGACCGCATCCGCGACCGGCCGCCTCCTCTCGGGCCGCGCCGCCAGGCCCCAGCACCGACCCGTCAGCGCACCGTCCTCCGTCCTCCGGCGCGACCCCGCCCGCCTGCAGCCTCCTCCTCGCCGGCCGGCGCGCTCCCCGCGACCCCCTACCGCCTCGCTCTCCTCCGCGCTTCCTCCAGCCGTCTCCGTCGACCCGCGGACCTCGCGCCTCCCCTCTGCGCCCCGCGCCGTCGCTCGCCCCGGCCGCCTCCTCCCTTCCGCGTCCTGGCCGTCTCCCTGGCCTGCGGCCAGCACCACCTGCTTCTGCGCTCGCCGTCATCCGTGGGACCCCGTCGTCGGTCACCTCCTCCGTTTCCCCGTGCCTAACCCCGACGTTCCTGTGGTTCTGCCTGCACGACAACAAGTCCCGATGGAGTGCCACGATGAAGAAGTGAAACGTTTTGGTACTGATGAGAAGAGGGATATGTAGATGCATCGGTAGCTGTGTGGTGACACCCATGTGTGGATTCATGATATCACTGGGTGATGTTCAACAATCCCAAACACCGACAAGATCGACCTCGACAAAACAATTGGCGATGACCGCGAAGTTCAACACCGACAAAAGACGGATACCAAGATCCAAGATCGTCGTCACGGAACATCAAGATCTACCTCCCGGAGCGGCAACCCCACATGCGACAAGACTTTTGCCCCGATTGCGGAATCGAGAACCCGAATGCCAAGAACGCCGATGCAAATACGCCAAGTCCGTCTACCTCGTGCACCGTGCGACAAGGTCTACTTCACGGATCCGAGGACCCCGGTACCCGACCCACTCAAGTTCGCCATCGACGACAAGATCGACACCGACCAGGGCGAGTCCGATGCGCCCCCGACGCCAACCAAGTTCTGCTTCTCGGTTGCGACAAGACCTCCTTCCCGTACCGATCCCGATCCCGATCCCGTCGAACCCTGGACCCTGAGACCAACCCCGAACCCCGGAACCCCAAGATCTGCCGAACCCTAATGTGTGAACCTTTTCCCGAGCCCCTATTTTATAAATGCTAAATATAAAACCTGTTGCATAATAATCATTCATCTCGCATGCATATTCATGTGGTTGGGGGCCTTATGCCGATTCACTCCATAATTGAATATGGGGCCCATATGCGGGCAAATCTAGTCTTATATTGGCCCCATTTAAATTTGTGCATCGACCCGTTGTCATAGCTTGCCTTGTTAAACAACATTTAATTTGCGGGGTAGTTAAACAACTTGAAATATATACTTAAATGTCGGGACCCCAGTTCCGCTTAATATGACCTAATTGCATCGCATCTTTGCCATGTCATGCATCATACATGCATCATGCCCGATCTTTTGCCGTAGTATTAAATATTGCATCCGGTGTTTCTTCTAGCGTTTTGCTTCTTCGCGGATAAGGCCGTTGAGTTGATGCGACTGTCGACCCGATCTTCGGTTGAACCTTCGACAATGTTTTCAGGCGAGCATCTCCCCCTTTCTACCTATCTTACTTTTATAGTATTTATTCCCTCCTGTTGATCTATTGCTATCTGTGTTGCGATGCTCTAGTTTTCGTACCCGTGATATCCCTTGCAGCCTTATATTGCCTTGGACACATCCTATTGACTGTTGTTTGGTAGATAGTTGGACTTGCGCGTCGTAGTCGCTTGCTCAAGTGCTGTTGCGTGTCGTCAAGTACCACAGTTGTTGGAGAATTGCCGCCCGTTCAATGTTGGAGATGATCATGGTTTATTTATGGCTCATTTTAATTATTGTTTAACAACTAAAATTGAAGTAAGTAAGCAGAGGCATCGGTGGGTGATAGATAATATTTGGTTTCCGACCGCCCACTTGTGTCCCGTAGGACCCCGAGTGCTTGATACCTGTTCCTTGATTTATCGCGCTATCCACATACGGGGAATTATGGGCCCCCCTTAGCCAGAGCTTGATTCAGTCTTATTTCTTGGGGCCACAAACTAGTTTGAGGTTTTATTTACGATCCTGTACTTATGCCATGCTTTACTGCTTTATTTAAAATTGTGCGAGGTACTGCACCTGTACTGTTTAGGTAAGCGGAGTGTTTTCGCGGTATCGACAAGCCCCGTTTGGGGTTCCCAGTCATTTACAGGCCTCGTTGGGTTTTGATTTGGTTTTTCCGAGGTTGATCGAGTGTGTGTTGCTATTTGTGCACCCCTGCAGGGTAGAACTTTCTGAAAGCCGTGTCCGCGGTTATGGACGACTTGGAGCATAGTATCTCGATCATAGACAACTATAACTAAAGTAGTGCTATAAATTTGACTTTATAATGACTAGTAATCAGCTTCACTATAATGGAATGGCTAAATAAAACTACCAACAATTGCTTGTTTGGGTGTCGCTTGCGACCATTGTACCTGATTAGTAAGTATTGCAACTACAACGGAATGGCTAAACAAAAGTACCAACAACTGCTGGGTTTTTGGGATATCTCATGCTAATTGTATCTGACTAGTAAGTGTCGCAACTACAACGGAATGGTTAACTAAAATGGCCCACTGCTTATTTTATCAGGATAATTATCTATACCTGACTAGTAATTGGTGTAACGATAACCGAATAAATAACACTGCCAACTGTGTGAGTTCCTCGGTGGACTTCCTCGTTTGGTCTCGAGGGGGAAATACCAGGATGGGTTTGTTTGGTGTTATATCCAGGTTGGAACCGAATAGATCTTTCTTATCCCTCTCTGATAGCCGACAGTTTTATCGAGTCTCTATAGGTTGTTTAGCGTATGCTGCCGCTGCCGCTTCAGTCCAATATACCTATGTAGGCGAGGACCGCCGAATTCTAGTCTCGCCGTGTACTGGCCTCAGTACTGACGCTCCTTCTTTTTCCGTTGCCCTTTGTCGGCACCCCTTTTGTTTAAGCAGGTTTTGAGATCGACGTCGTTAGCAGGGTTACCCTTCCGGCTTGGCCTGGGCAGGGTTATGGACGCCATTGGTTATTCTTCAGGGCTCTTAGCCCCATTTGCATCTTGTCCGTAGTCGGACGCCCTACCATTTTCAAGGTGATTGGATCTTTGTATATTATATCTGTATTCTTGACTCATTGAGTCGCTGTTATATATATCTGTTCTGTGGGTCCCATCGAGGACTGTTGTGTAATGTTATTACTTCGTTTTCCACCCGCACGAAAGTGCCTGGTGGGCACCTTTGAATCGTTTCTATGCGGGTTTGGCGGGTTTCGCTAAAACTTGCATAGGGTCGATTCTGAGGGTGTTACATCGGCCCGCGCGTCTCCCATGCGTGAGTAGGGTCGCTTTGTCTTGTCGCGGTTGTTCTCCTGTGAACCAGCAGGTGTTCTGGCCCTGTTTTTCCTCTGTAGCATGTGTTGGCGTGGGGATGTTGGTGGTGTTGTAGATTGTAGTGCTTCTTATGTCCATGATGATGCCCCGATGGTTCGACAAGCACAAGTGGACGTCAAGATCTTCTCCGCGGATTCCATGGACGCCGAGCTCTCCCTCCCGGAACCCGAAGGCCGAACCCCGTCGAACCCCGGACCAAAGGCCCCGATCCCGGAGTCCAAAGACGGAACCTGAACCTGTCGGAACGACAAGTTCTTCTACCCGGACCCGAAGACCGAACCCGGACATGCCGAATTCTTCGACCCGAAGGCCACAGATGCGACAAGTACTTCTTCCTGGAACTGATGTCCGAGAACCCGGACGCCCAGGTCGTCGACACGGATACGCCAAGTACTTCCTCGTGGACGCCAAGTTCTTCACCCCGAATGCCAAGACCGACCCGATACACGGACCCGACAAGATCTTCGCGACGGCAAGATCGACCGCTTGGACCCAAGTTCTCCGTCACGACACAACAAGTTCTCCATCTTGAATCTGAACCTCGATCCCTGTTGAACCCTGAGTCCGGCCCCGAACCCCCGGAACCAAGATCTCCCGAGCCCAGATGTGTGAACCTTTCCCGAGCCCCTATTTTATAAATGCTAGATATAAAACTGTCGCATATTAATTTGTTCATGCATGCTTACCTGTCTGTGGGTTGGGGGCATTATGCCGATTCACCGCATAATTAAATAGGGAGTCGATATGCGGAATAACTTCGTCTTATTCCGGACTCCATTTAAATTTGTATAGCAAACCGGTGCTATCTTTTTGCCTTGTTAATGCAACATTTAAATTGCTGGGTATCTAAACAACATGAACCATGTAATTAATTTCCGGGACCCCGGTTCCACTTAATATGGTATAATTGCATCACATCCTTGCCATGTCATACATCATACATGCATCATGCCTGATTTTCTACCGTAGTATTAAATAGTCCATCCGGTGTTTCTTCTAGTGCTTTGCTTCTTCACGGATTAGGCCGATGAGTTGATGCGAGTGTCGACCCGATCTTCGGATGAACCTTCGGCAATGTTTTCAGGCGAGCATCTCCCCTTTTCTACCTATCTTACTTTTATAGTATTTATTCCCTCCTGTTGATCTACTGCTATCTGTGTTGCGATGCTCTAGTTTTCGTACCCGTGATATCCCTTGCAACCTTATATTGCCTTGGACACATCCTATTACCTGTTGTTTGGTAGATAGTTGGACCTGCGCGTCGTAGTCGCTTGCTCAAGTGTTGTTGCGTGTCGTCAAGTACCATAGTTGTTGGAGTATTGCCGCATGTTTAATGTTGGAGATGATCATGGCTTTAATTATTGTTTAATAACTAAAATTGAAAGTAGGTAAATGCAGAGGCACAGGTGGGCAATAGATGTTATTTGGTTGTTAACCGTCCACTTGTGTCCCGTAGGACCCCGAGTTCTTGACACCTGTTCCGAGATCGAGCGCGCTAACCACAGGTGGGGTGTATGGGCACCCCCATCGATTTAGTACCTGATTCCAAGTACTGTACTGGGGGCCACAAGTAGTTTGGGGCTTTATTACTATTCTTACTTATGCCATGCTTTACTGCTTTATTTAAAATTGTGCGAAGTACTGCACCTGTACTGTTTAGGATTGCGGAGTGTTTTCGCGGTATCGACGAGCCCAGTCTCATTTTCGGGTTCCCAGTCGTTTACAGCCATTGACGCAAACCCTGAGTCCGTCTCGGAGACCGGCCGACTTCGTTGCGGGTAGCTTAGTGGGGTGGCCCCCCATGTACTTGCTTTGGGTCTGGGAAACGTCATGACTTAGGCCCCGCCGACATACCGATGGGTGTATGTTAACTAATCTGGCAAAAAGGGTCGAAGTGCGTGTGGATACTTTGGTGCACCCCTGCAGGGTTAAATCTTTTCGAAAAGCCGTGTCCGCGGTTATGGACGACTTGGAGCACAGTTCTCGATCATAGACAACTATAACTAAAGTTTACTGTTATAATTTGACTTGTATCCGATATGACTAGTAATCAGCTCCACTACCACGGAATGGCTAAATAAAAGTACCAACAACTGCTGGGTTTGGGATATCTCATGCTAATTGTATCTGACTAGTAAGTGTTGCAACTACAACGGAATGGTTAACTAAAACTGCCCACTGCTTATTATATCAGGATGATTATCTATACCTGACTAGTAACTGAATAAACAAAACTGCCAACGGTGTGAGTTCCTCGGTTGACTTCCTCGTTTGGTCTCGAGGGGGAAACACCAGGATGGGTATGTTCGGTGCTAGTATCAGGTTGGTTCCGAATAGGTCTTTCTTACCCCTCTCTGATAGCCGCTATTTGTATCGAGTCTCTATAGGTTGTTTAGTGCATGATGCGCTGCCGCTCAGTCCACCATACCTATGTAGGCGAGGACCGCCGAATTCTAGACTCGCTGTGTACTGGCCTTAGTACTGACCGCTCTCTCTTTTTCCTTTGCCCTTTGTCGGCACCCCTTTTGTTTAAGCAGGTTTTGAGATCGACGATGTTAGCAGGGTTACCCTTCCGGCTTGGCCTGGGCAGGGTTATGGACGCCATTGGTTATTCTTCAGGGCTCTTAGCTCAATTTGCATCTTGTCCATACTCGGACGCTATATCGTTTTAAAGGTGATTTGGATCTTTGTATTGTATATCTGTATTCTTGACTCTTTGAGTCGCTGTTGCATATATATGTTTTGTGGGTTCCATCGAGGACTATTGTGTAATGATATTACTTCGTTTTCCACCCGCACGCAAGTGCCTGGTGGGCACCTTTGAATCGTTTCTATGCGGGTTTGGCGGGAAGCGCTGAAACTTGCATAGGGTCGATTCTGAGGGTGTTACACGTATCAAACAGAGGGAGAGGGGAAGCTGGGGCTTACGGAGAACGGTCGCCGGAGTTCGAGCAGACGGTGGCGGAGCTCAGTCGATGACGTTGCCGAGGCTACAGAGCATGCGCGAGAAAGTGGAGGGTGTCAGTAGATGCGTACGAGGATGCAGAAACAGCTAGTCTGAACCATAGGCAGAGGGGAACGCGGTGCTTACTGAAATTCAACGACGAGCTCGTGGGAGCAGAGGGGCGTCCAGAGAGAAATCCGAGCAGCCTTGTGGCTCCGGTGGGGTGGGGTTTAGGGAAAAAGGAGGAGGGCGGCATGGTGCTTAAGTAGGAGAGGACGTGGGCGTGAATTACTCGAGCATTGAACGGGAACTGAATCCGCGGAATTAAACAGGAAACGCCCAGAGTGATTTGGGGAAGAACTGATCGCTGCGGGTGGAGACGATGACTGCCGTGTGGGCCATGGTGGTTAGCAAGAGAAAAGAAGAGGAGGTGGGTCCAGGCAGTCAGTGACTCTGTGGGTGTGGTTGCGAGTAAGAGAAAACGTTTCGCGGGAGTAAGTGGCTGGGCTAGATGGGTCGAACTGGGCTGGGTTGGGCCAGATTGGCTGTTTGCTTTATTTTTTTCCTACCTTTCACTTTTCTTTTTGTGTTTGATTTTCTAGAAATGATTTTTCAACTCTAATTCAAATAAGTTTGATTTCAAATCTTCTCTAGATTTTTATACAGTGAACTTTGTATTCAAATGTGTGTCAAACACTTCTATTTACTCAAAAACACTTTGAACACTTGAAAAATAAAATAAAACCAAGCCTTTATGAGATATAAATAATAGGCATAAATTTGGTTTTATATTCATACTTTGTTTTGAAACTTTGCCCAAGCCTTGGAAAACCCTTAAGTTGAAATCAAGACATTACTGAATAAAATTAAGTACCTTTCTCATTAGAAAGTAGCACTAAGGCTAGAGCATACTTACAATAAATAATGAGCAACAAATGCTCCTGTTTTTGAAATGGTTTTGAAATGGAACCCTAAATGATCATGGATGCATGGATGATATGCATGAGTTTTGAAACATGATTTTAGGGATGTTACAAATCTAACCCCCTTAAGGTGAATCTCGCCCTCGAGATTCGGGTTGGCTAGAAAATAGGTGAGGGTGGTCCTTCCGAAGATCATCTTCTCTTTCCCATGTTGCTTCTTCTTCGGAATGATGGTTCCATTGAACTTTGCAGAATCTGATAGTCTTAGTCCGAGTAACTCTTTCTGCAGTCTCAAGAATCTTGATATGTTTCTCCTCATAGGTGACATCACTTTATAATTGGACATCTTCCAAAGGTATAGTATCCTTCAAAGAAGTCTCTTCCATTTTTGGATGGCATTTCTTAAGCTGACTCACATGAAACACATTATGAACAGCTGACAAAGACTTTGGCAATTCAATCTCATAAGCTACTTCTCCTTTACGACTCAGAATCTTGAATGGTCCAACATATCTTGGGGCCAATTTAACTTTGACACCAAATCTCTTTACTCCACGAAGTGGTGACACTCTAAGATAAGCTCTATCACCCACTTCATAGGTGACTTCTCTACGCTTAGGATCTTCGTAGCTCTTTTGTCGGGACTGTGCAATCTTCAACCTGTCCTTAACCAACTTGACTTTCACTTCAGCCTCTTTGATTAGTTCTGGTCCAAATAGACTTCTTTCTCCCACACCATTCCATAGTAATGGGGTGGTACACTTTCTCCCATAGAGAAACTCAAATGGTGCCATCTCAATACTGGCTTGATAGCTGTTATTGTAAGAGAATTCTGCGTAAGGCAGACTTTCATCCCAACTGGCTCCATAGTCTAGAGCACATGCCCTCAACATATCTTCAAGAATCTGATTGGTCCTTTCTGTCTGCCCATTAGTTTGAGGATGAAAAGCAGTGCTAAATTCCAACCTCGTTCCCAATGACTCATGTAATTGCCTCCAAAAATGAGAAGTGAATTGAGTTCCCCTATCAGACATAATACTCTTGGGTACTCCATGTAGACATACAATTCTACTCATATAGATCTTGGCTAACTTAGAACTTGTGTAAGTTGTCTTCACGGGTATGAAATGAGCCACTTTGGTTAGGCGATCCACTACTACCCAAATAGAATCATATCCTGACCGGGTCCTTGGCAATCCGGTAATGAAATCCATACCAATCTTGTCCCACTTCCAATCAGGAATAGGTAGTGGTTGTAACAATCCTGCTGGTTTCTGGTGCTCCGCTTTCACTCTACTACATACATCACACAAAGCAATATGTTCGGCGATGTCCTTCTTGAGATTATTCCACCAAAATATTTCTTTCATATCCATGTACATTTTGGTGTTACCCGGATGAATAGAATATGGTGAGTTGTGTGCTTCTTGTAAAATCAGTTTCCGAAGCTCCGGATCTTGTGGAACACAGATACGTTTTCCATGCCATAAAGTACCCTGTTCGTCTTCATGGAATCCTTTGGCTTTTCCCTTGCCAATCTTTTCCTTAATCTCTTCAATTTCCTTATCTGTCTTTTGGGCTTCTTTGATTTTGTCCAACAAGGTGGGTTGAACATCCAATGACATGAGATGTCCTTCAGGCACAATCTCCAATCTGAGATCTCTAAATTGGGCACACAGATCATCTGGCAATTCTCCCTTGGTAAGGACATTCACAAAAACCTTACGGCTTAGAGCATCTGTTACAACATTTGCTTTACCGGGGTGGTATTGCAAACTCAAGTCATAGTCCTTGATGAGTTCTAACCATCTTCTTTGTCTCATGTTAATTTCTTTCTGGGTGAAGATATACTTCAAACTTTTGTGATATGTGAACACTTCACATTGCTTTCCCAAAAGATAGTGTCTCCATGTTTTGAGTGCATGGACAATAGAGGATAACTCTAAATCATGAGTAGGGCAATTTACCTAATGAGTTTTGAGTTGTCTCGAGGCATAAGCCACAACTTTCCCTTCTTGCATAAGTACTGCACCTAATCCATGATGAGATGCATCACAATACACTTGGAAATCTTTCTCCAAATCTGGCAGACATAAGACTGGTGCTGACACTAGCCTCTTCTTCAACTCTTGGAAACTGAGTTCACATCCTTCATACCAAGAAAATTTCTTGTCTTTCTTTAGCAATTCTGTCATTGGCTTAGCTATCTTGGAGAAATTCTCAATGAACCTTCTGTAGTATCATGCCAAGCCAAGGAAATTACGAACCTCTTTCACTGACTTGGGAGATTCCCATTCAGTTACAGCTGAAACTTTAGCAGGATCACCTGCTACACCATCTCCTGACACAACGTGTCCAAGAAAACCAACTTCATTTAACCAAAATTCACACTTGCTAAATTTGGCATACAGTTTATGCTCTCTAAGCTTCTCAAGTATCAAGCGTAAATGTCCTTCATGCTCTTCTTTGCTCTTGGAGTATATCAAATGTCATCGATGAAAACGACAACAAACTTATCAAGGAATTCCATGAACACCTTGTTCATCATATTCATGAAGTATGCTGGTGCATTGGTCAAACCAAATGGCATCACGGTATACTCATACAATCCATACCTTGTGGTGAAAGCTGTCTTAGGTATGTCTTGTTCCCTTATCTTGAGCTGGAAATAACCTGACCGGAGATCAATCTTGGAGAACACACAAGCTCCTTCTAACTGATCAAATAAGTCATTGATTCGTGGCAAAGACTATTTGTTCTTGATAGTCACCTCATTGAGTGAACGGTAATCTATGCATAACCTTTGACTTCTATCTTTCTTTTCCACAAACAAAACTGGTGTTCCCCAAGATGAAGAACTTGGTTGGATAAAACCTTTCTGCAACTATTCTCCAAGCTGCTTCTTGAGTTCTTTCAACTCATCCACTGACATCTTGTACGTTCTCTTTGCTATTGGTCCAGATCCTGGTAGCAAATCAATAAGAAATTCCACATATCTATCTGGTGGCATTCCTGGCAATTCTTCCGGAAACACATCCGGATATTCACTCACAATTGGCACACTATCTATGCTAACCCCCTTAAGAGAATTTAGCTTACTCCCGTTTGATTCAAAGTTAGACTAGAATCTAATTCGTTTCTTTTCCGGGGTTGTGAGTGCAACAGTATGATTGGCACAATCTAGTACTCCTTCATACTTGGTCATCCAATCCATTCCCAAAATTACATCCAGTCCTTGGGAATCTAGGATTATCAGACTCACTAGAAACTTATGTTTTCCAAACTCTATCACTAGATCCTGGCATCCAAGACTTACTATCATATCTCCACCTGGAGAACTTACTTTTATTGGACATCCAATGTTTTCAGTTGGAAACCCATTTCTATCAACAAATGCTTTTGATATGAATGAATGTGATGAACCAGTATCAAAAAGAACAAGTGCTGGAATAGAATTGAGTTTAAACTTACCAGCAACAGCATCAGATTCCTCATAGATCTCCTCCACATTAATGTGGTTCACTTGTCCCTTTTGAAAAGGGTTGGGCTTATTGGGTCCTTCAACTTTCTTTTCTGGGCATTCATTTGCACAATGCCCCATCTTCTTGCACTTGAAACATTCAACCTGACTAAGATCCTTCTTGATAGGCTGGCTTCCACTTCCACTGCCACTTCCACTTCCATTGTGGTGGCTCTTATATCCACCCTTGTGATTCTTGTACTTATCGTTGTCATGACTACGGTGGTGCTTGTTGTCATGATAACGTTTGTTGTTGTGGTGCTTGTTGAACTTCCCATGCTTGTGGGATCCAGAACTCCCACTATCATCATAATGGGAACGCTTGTGAGACGATCCCGAGCTGTGCTTGTCAGAGTGCTTTCTCTTCCTTCTTTCAACTTGTTTCATCTTGCTCTCCAAAATAGTAGCCTTGTCACAAAGAGACTGGTATGTGGGAACATAGGCCATAGCTAACTGCAGGTTCAATTCATCATTCAATCCTTCAAGGAACTTTTCCTTCCTCTTAGCATCAGTGTCAACTTCATCCGGTGCATATCGCGCCAGATTGTTGAACTCCTCAATATATTCAGCCACGCTGCGGTGGCGCTGCTTCAGATTATGAAACTCTTTCTTCTTCAAACTCATCACTCCGGATGAGATGTGAGCAGTACGGAAACCATCTTCGAAGATAGCCCATGTCACATCCGCAATGGGAGTGGTGATCTGGAAGTTATCCCACCAAGTGGCTGCTGGTCCTTCCAACAAGTGTGCTGCAAATCTGACCTTCTCTTCATCAGTACAGCCAACGGTTACCAAGTCCTTGTTCACAGAGCGTAGCCAATCATTGTCCACCATAGGATCAGTAGTTCCTGAGAACTTTGCTGGCCTCAGTATTAAGAACCTGGTAAGCATGTCAAAACCCGGTGGGTTGTTCTGATTGTTATTGTTGTTGTTGTTGTTGTTGTTGTTATTCTGATTCTGGATGAAAGTAGTCATCATTTGCATCAGTTGAGTCTGAGCTGTCATCATTTGCTGCATCTCAGGGGTGATATTGTTGTTGTTGGGGTTGGGATTGGCACGTCGGGGAGGCATCTATGGTTTTCAATAAGGATAAGAATGAGATACCCATAGATGCTAACATGCACAATACATCACATAAACAATCACCAAACATGCAACATAATAATAAAAGTTCAACAACATAGATAACAAGTTCTGAAAAGTAAACACACCAATAGCAAGCCATCCACATGTTGGATGGTCATTGCGACTCAATAATCAAAGGGATGATAAATAAAGGTAAATGAGTAGTCATCACTACTCCTCTGCATCAACCTCCTCATCAACAAGTGTAAGACCTGCATTCTCCATAGCGGTCTTGTATTCCTCGACATTGGTGGTCAAGGTCTCTACTTTGGCTTTGAGAGCCCTCTTTTGTGCACGAAGCCTCTCAATCACACCTTGCTGATGCTCGAGCTCGAAGTTCTTGGCCTCTAGTTCTGCAGTCATGTCTCGAATCCTCTTGTTCCTATCTTGGACTCTCTTCTCTTGACTCTTGAACTTTCTATCCTGACTCTCAAACTTGGCCTCCATCTCCTTGACTATTTCATCTTGCTCCGCGAAGAGCTTATCCTTCTCACGAAGCTGCACTTGGAGTTCGTCATTGCTAAGCATGACGTTGGTCCTATCAGTATCTAGGTGCCTAAGAAGAACCTCTAAGTCCTGGAGGTAATAGACGAATCGGCTCTGCCGTCTCTCTCGAAGCATCCTCGAAGTCAATGGCCTCACCATCCTCATCACGTCTACCGAAGGCGTGGAAGTGAGTACCTCTAATCTCTCGAGAGTGTCTCCCTAGTAAACGTCCAAGCAAATCTTGCATGACTACCTCTAGGCCTCTCTCCTTGTCATCATGCATGAGCTTGAAGATGATTGCCTCCGTGGTAGGATCAGTCTGGCGTCCTGGCTGATTAACTTGGTGAGGGGAAGCATCATGATGGTAGGAAGTGGGAGATTGAGCAAACTAGTTAGCTCAATTATACGAGTGCCAAAACGAGTTCCCTTGACCTCTTCAGCCGTGTTGATACTAACATTAGGCATCTATTTAATAAGATAGAAAAAGTTAGAATCAACACAATTTAAGATAAATCACAAGACAAGGCATCGCATGCATATCTTTGGAAATCAAACACACAAGTCATGGCATACATGGATCCATTACAAACAACCAAGGTTCAACTTATGTTAAACAACATTTGGGAAATAAAATGATAAGTGTGGTGGTCCAACTAACAAAGTACGTTTACAATCCCATCTCACTTGCCAAGTTGGCTAACAGGGCATCCCTAGAGGCAATCTGTCTATCTAGGTCACATGACTCCATTTCTAAGTCTATGATGTCCTCCCTTAAACTTTGGTTGGTAGCCTCTAACTCTTGGGTATGCTTCTTTTCTTCCTTAAAGTCATTCTGGGTGTTGAGCATTCTGCACTTGATTCTATCAACAAGTTCTTTGATGGCCTTCCAAGCTGCATCCCTTGCCGAATCAAAGAATGTAGTGTGCATCACTGAATTGGTGACCATGCAGAATACAAGTGAAGTTGCACCCACCAGTATTCAACTCCTTCATCCATCACAGGAAAACCTTTGTACACAGTTGCACCATGTATTCCCATGGCAACCATGAGGTCCTTGAGAGCCTTGGGGAATTCTGTCTCACATTCTAAAGTCATAGTCATGAGTGGTCCCTTCTTCACGGCTTCGATTATGGAGTTCATCTACAAATAAAGGTGAGAAAGAAGATTAGAAAGGTTTACGAGAAGAAAAGACAAATGTGGAAGTTGTTAAAAATTGTCCTTAGTGGTTTCCAATCCTAGGGTCATAATCCTACAAGCAACACAGTTCTCTAATACCATATGTAAGATCCCTCCTTTGTAAAGGAAAGGATCCCTGTGATTGCAATGCTAGTCCCTGGATCAATGCTAGCATCCACAGTTTAAGATGAAGTACACAGAAACAAAGGTCATTATTACAAGTCATTCTAGAGACAAACATAGTCTTTTACAAACTCCATGGCCATAGGCCTAGTACAAGAGTTCAAATATGTAATAAGATAAATAAGTCTTCATCTTCATGTGCCACAGGCAAGCATGTTGAGTGTAGACTCATAACCCCTAATCATCATCAGAACAACCTGCAACATCACAAGTTACAGCCACAGTGGGTCAATACATTGGAATAGTATTGGCAAGTGATACCTTACTAGAGTATTGGTAGACTAAATACTATATGCATTTTGGCTAAGTGTAGCTTAGGCTTGCTTTGCTCAAAATAGGTTTACCTATTAGTTGAAAACACTAAGTTTTTCTTTGTCAAAATCTTTCCCAAGGAACCACAAATAGACATTGGGGAACCTTCACCCTTGTTCAACCACAAGTTTTTACTTAGAAATTAGGATGAGGAGATTCTTGATATGTAACATCCCTAAAATCATGATTTCAAAGATTTCATATCATTCATTCATGCATATAGTTTTGATATCAATTTCAAACCAAATTCAAGAAAACAAAAGCACATACTGCTATCATTTTATGTGAGCAAACTTAAATCAAATGGCCATCCCCATTTGAGAGCTTGAATGTTTTAAACCAGGATTGTTTGTCTCCCTTGTTGATTGGTTTGAGTGTGGAGTTTGTACAAAATTTTACAAAATAAAAATGGTTTCATAACCATTTTCAAAACATTTGCAATCAAGTGCTATGGCACTTTATATTTTGTTTATTCAAAAGAACCAAGCTTGAACAGAGAGACCATTTGATTTCATGCCTTGAAATGTGACTATTGCACACTACAAAAGTTCCTGAAAAGATTTGAATCAATTTGAGTTTGAATTTATTTGAAAACCATTCCTGAAAATCATTCTGGAAAAAGAAACGGGAATAAGAAATCTAGCTGGGCCTGGCGCCACCATTCCAGCCCAACAGGCAAAGCAGCCCACCCGGGCCACTCTTCTCTCTGTCTTCTCACACCCGCGACGAACCAGCCCCGCAGCCACTGAGCACTGGGCCCTCTCCACGTCAGCGTCGTCTTCCCCAATTTCTCGCGCGCAGACACCGCTCCGCCGTTACCACTGTGCAGTGACGCCGCGATTAAAACTCGCTTAAATTCCATTGATTCAGCGCGCAATCCTCGCCCCGCTTCTGGCTACTTAAACCCCTCGCCACCGCGGTCACTTTCCCCCACTTTCCTCGCTCACTCCGCCACCAGGCTGCGCGCATTCGATCTCAAAACCCCGCAACACCGACGACCTCCGGCGACTGATTCCGGTGAGCTTCAACCGCCCCCTTTCTCTGATTTAAAACTATCGTGACCAGCATGTTCTTGCGTGTTCCCTGATACCTTTCGTTTGCATTCTCATGACCCAGCTCATCGTCATCATCCACGCCCGCAAGTGACAGAACCGCCGTCTGACTCCGACGAGCAATTGAGGTATAATCTGACCGCCCCTTGTATTCTCCTTGATCCGTTAGTGTTCGCCGTAGACTTATGCACCCTCTGATGCCACTGGTTTATGCTAGGGTGACCCAGAGCGTCGCCAACGTCTTCGTCACCGTGCATCCGACGCTGTGCTCAACTCCGACGAGGATTTCCGGCCGTGCCAGTGCGCCCCTGTCCAAGCAAAGACCACGTTGAGCTTCCTCGTGATCGTGCGAGTCTGGTAAGCCACGCCACACACCCCAGTCCGTCCTGTATTCGCCGGACCATCGCCGCCAGTAGCGCCACCGCCGCCAGCAGCCATTTGCGCCGCCCATCCTTGGTCACGCGCTTAGCAGCCATAGGATCTAGATCCAGCGCTCTAGATTAGATCTGCATCGAAGGGGTAAGTGACAATCTGAGCCGTGCACGTTAAGTTAGATCTGACGGTCCACGCTGGTCGATCCAAGCGAAGCGGGTACCGACGAATCAGAGCGCGACGCATGGCTAGGGTTTAGTTTAAAAACAGAATTTGAATCAGATTTATATCCAAATTTGATTTTCTTGTAACTTTTGATTCCCATGTTAGATTTTAGCAAATTTTATACCATTGGAATCAGGAAGACAAGCCCTTTCTGTTTATGAAATGTGTTTAGTGTTTAGTTTCTGTTAAAATGACTTTATTTGCAGAAACTTTTTTAAGACTATTTTGAGTATAGGATTTGTTTAGGAAATTGTTTTAGTGTCAAATAAACTTGGTTTAGCAAGTTTTTAACTTGTTTATGATTCAGTACTATGCACTTCCTTGGTTGAGTTTTAAAAATCATCACTTCGCATTTTTGCATGCATGCATATGTATTTTTGTTTGTTTGTATATGTTGTGTGTAATTTGTTGCTACCATTCTTTGTGTAGACTTTGGTGCTAGTGATTGTGATTGTGAAGAGTGCTACTCTCCCAACTACCAAGGCAAGTGGTACTTCATGAATATTTCTATCCCTATATTTTTATACAAGCACTAGAAATATTTTGCTAAGTCTTGCATGTTACTATTTTTGCCAAATGCCATGTTGGGAAATCCTATGTAGTTGTAGAATTGCTAGGAAATTTCTAAGTCAAGTACTATCTATGCCATGCTTAGCCTAGCTAGTAGAAAACAAGGGTTGGTGAAATATACATGCTATGATGAAAATATTTCTTAATAAAACAACTAAGTCAATGAATCACCTGGGTGGAATGGTAATTGCTTGGTGGTTTTTGGTTGAGTGGTTACACAAGGCCCATGGCTATGGTTTACCTTGTGTATCACACTTGTGGATTGCCACCCAGGAACAAAGGGATTTTAGAGGCCAAGTGTTGAGAAGCTTCTAGTGCAGCCACTTGGCAATATGGGCTCTGCCTGGATCACATAAGTTGCTAGAACTTAGCCATTTGGACAGTTGGTGGTAGTGGGAATGATAGGTTGGAGCGCGTCCATTTGGTCTAAGGAAAGGCTTCTGAAAGGTCCTGTCTTGGGAAACCAAGTCTGGTGGGGAAAGTGCACAACCTCTGCAGATGGAAAAATCTAAGTACTTAGCCAAGTCCATGGCAATGGACAACTTGAGCATCAAGACATGGAAGCTATCAAGAATCTCATCACTCCAACTTCTAAGTAAAAACTTGTGGGTGAACAAGGGTGAAGGACCTCAATGTCTATTGATGGTTTCATGGGAAAAGTTTTGACAAAGAAAAACTTAGTGATTTCAACTAATAGGAAAAACCTATTTTGAGCAAAGCAAGCCAAGCTACACGTAGCCAAAATGCATATAGTAATATAGTCCACTTAAAATTTGCTAAGGTATCACTTGCCAATACTATCCCAAAGTATTGACCCACTGTGGCTGTAACTTGTGATGTTGCAGGTTACTCTGATGAGGATTAGGTGTCATGAGTCTACACTCAACATGTTTGCCTGTGGCACATGAAGATGAAGACTTATATTTATTTACTTATTCAAACTCTTGTATTAGGAATGTGGCCTTGAGTTGTAAAGACTATGTTATCTCTGGAATGGATGTAATAAATGACCTTTGTATCTGTGTACTTCATCTTAAACTGTGGATGCTAGCATTGATCCAGGGACTAGCATTGCAATCACAGGGATCCTTTTCCTTTACAAAGGAGGGATCTTACATGATAGCTTCCATGTCTTGATGCTCAAGTTGTCCAATACCATGGACTTTGCTAAGTACTTAGATTCTTCCATCTACAGAGGTTGTGCACTTTCCCCACAAGACTTGATTTTCACCAAGACAGGACCTTTTAGAAGCCTTCCCTTAGACCAAATGGACGCGCTCCAACCTATCATCCCACTACCACCAACTGTCCAAATGGCTAAGTTATTGCAACCTATATGATCCAGGCAGAGCCCATATTGCCAAGTGGCTGTACTAGAAGCTTCTTAACATATGGCATCTCAAATCCCTTTGTTCCTGGGTGGCTTTCCACAAGTGAGATACACAAGGTAAACCATAGAGATGGTCCTTGTGTAATCACTCAACATAAACCATTCCACCCAGGTGTTTCATTCACTTAGTTGTTTTATTAAACAAAACTCAAGTCCAACGACTTAGAAATATTTTCTCATAGTATGAATATATAACCACCCTTGGTTGTTACTAGCTAGGCTAAGCATGGCATTGATAAGACTTAGAAATATTTCTAGCAATTCTACAACTACTAGGATTTCCCAAGCATAGCATATAGATCAAAATATCCATGCAAGTCTAGCAAAATATTTCTAATGCATAGTTGAAAAACATAGGAATAAATCATGAAGCACCACTTTCCTTGGTAGTTTGGAGAGTAGCTACAATCCTCACAATCACAATCACTATTTGCACCAAAATATACACATAAAATAATGGCACAAAATCACATACACAATTAATACAAGCAAAAATACATGAATGCATGCAATATGCCATGTGATGATTTTCTACACCAAAAAAGACAAGTGCATAGTACTGAAACATAAACAAGTACAAAACAAGCCAAAATAAACTTTATTTGATTAGCAAAAACTTTTCCAAATAATTAATATACACAAAATAGGCCTACACATGTTTCTTGTAAAAACAACCATTTTAACAGAGTCAAAGCTTTAAACACATTGCATAAATGGAAAGGATTTTCTCTCCTGATTCCATTGATATAAAATTTGTCAAATTTGGACGTGGAAATCAAAAGTTATGAATTAAACAAGTTTAAACATCTAATAGATCTAATTTCTGTTTTTTATTAAATAGACAGGCCACGTGGCTGCTTCCTATTGGTCCGTACCGTTTTGGTTGGATCGGCTAACAGACCGTAGGATCTCATTTAGATCTCACAGTGCACATGCATCCATACCGCTTCGGTGATTGAATCTATCACGTCCAGTGGATCTAGATCCAACGGTCCTAAGCAGCTAACCCTAAACGGGCGGCGCTAGCGGCGGCGACAGGCGACGGCGCGCTCAGTCAGCGGCGGAGCCGGCGATACAGGAAGCAAAAAGGGTAGTGGCAAGGCTCACCGAGGTCGTCGCGACATGCTGATGCTCAACGATGCCTCAGTTGACGAAGGGGCGCTCGGGGTGGTCGTGGATTGCTCGTCGGAGAAGTCCCTAGCAACGGTGTTCTCGGTTGGCGACGGAGACGACGTTCTGGGTCACGCTAAGACGAGAAAAGGGTGTCGTTAGCTGCGTAGGATGCTGGGGATCACACGCATATCAAACAGAGGGAGAGGGGAAGCTGGGGCTTACGGAGATCGGTCGCCGGAGTTCGAGCAGTCGGTGGCGGAGCTCAGTCGATGATGTTGCCGAGGCTACAGAGCATGCGCGAGCAAGTGGAGGGTGTCAGTAGATGCGTACGAGGATGCAGAAACAGCTAGTCTGAACCATAGGCAAAGGGGAACGCGGTGCTTACCGGAATTCGACGACAAGCTCGTCGGAGCAGAGGGGCGTCCAGAGAGAAATCCGAGCAGCCTGGTGGCTCCGGTGGGGTGGGGTTTGGGGAAAAAGGAGGAGGGCGGCATGGTGCTTAAGTAGGCGAGGACGTGGGCGTGAATTACTCGAGCATTGAACGGGAATTGAAGCCGCGGAATTAAACAGGAAACACCCGGAGTGATTTGGGGAAGAACTGGCTTAAGTAGGCAAGGACCTCATGGTTGCATTGGAGATACAAGGTGCAGCTGTGTACAAGGGTTTTCCAGTGATGGATGAAGGAGTGGAATACTGGTGGGTGCAACTTCACTTGTATAAAAACAAGGAAGACAACCATCAGGAAAAAGGATTCTGCATGTTCACCAATTCAGTGGTGCATCCTACATTCTTTGAATCAGCAAGGGATACAGCTTGGAAGACCATCAAAGAACTTGGTGACAGAGTCAAGTGCAGAATGCTCAACCTCCAAAATGATCTAAGGAAGGAGAAGGAACATACCCAAGAGTTGGAAGCTACCAACCAAACCTTAAGAGGAGACATTATAGACTTAGTGATGGAATCATGTGAGCATGATAGGCTAATTGCTTCTAGAAACATTGTGTTAGCCAACAAATCCAATGAGATAGGATTGTAAACGTACTTCGTTAGTTGGACCACCACCTATCACCCTATTTTCCAAAATGTTGCTTTAAAATAAGATTGAACCTTGGTTGATGTAATGGTTTCATGTATGCATGACTTGTGTGTTTTGCTTCCCAAGGATATGTGTGTGATGTTTTGCCTTATGCTTTATCTTGAATTGTGTTGTTCTAACTTTTCTATCTTATAAATAGATGCCTATTACCATCAGCACTGTTGAGGAGTTCCAGGTTACCCGCTTTGGTCCTCGTATCGTTGAGCTTACCACTTTGCTTGATCTTCCTCTTCCCACCATCATGGTGAACCAGCCCGGACGCCAGACAGAGCCTACTACGGAGGCCATCGTCTTCAAGCTTATGCACGATGACAGGGAGAGAGGCCTTGAGGTAGTGATGCAGGATCTGATAGGACGTCTGCTAGGGCGACACTCCCGACAGGTTAGAGGCACCCACTTTCACGTCTTCGGAAGACGTGATGAGGATGGAGAGTCCATCGACTTCGAGGACGATTCGAGGGACGCAGCAGAGCCGATACGCCTGTACCTCCAGGACTTAGAGTCTCTCATTAGGCACGTGGACACGGACAGGACCAATGTCATGCTCAGCAATGATGAGCTCTAGGTGCAGCTTCGCGAGAAGGACAAGCTCTTTGCGCAGCAAGACGAGATAGCCAAGGAAATGGAGGCGAAGTTCGAGACCCAGGACAGGAAGTTCAAGAGTTAGGAGAAGCGTGTCCAGGATAGGAACAAGAAGATCCGGGACATGACTGAAGAACTGCAGTCCAAGGACTTCGAGCTAGAGCAGCAGCAATCGGTGATCGAGAGGCTTCGTTCCCAGAAGAGGGCTCTCAAGGCCAAGATAGAGTCCTTGACCACTAGCATTGAGGAGAACAAGACCGCGATGGAGAACGCAGGTCTTACCTTTGTCGAGGAGGAGATTGATGCCGATGAGTAGATTTGACTACTCGCTTATCTTTTATTATCATACTTGTTATTTGAGAACTTGTTATTGGACCATCCGACATGTGGATGGCTTGCTACTTGTGTGTTTTACTTTGTGAACTTGTTATCTTGTTGTTGAACTTTTATCTTGTGTTGCATGTTTGTGTTTGCTTATGTGATGTATTGTGCATGAAAGCATCTATGGGTATCTCATTCTTATCTCTATTTGAACAAACCACAGATGCCTCCCCGTCGTGCAAACCCCAACCCCAACAACAACAACAACATCACTCCAGAAATGCAGCAAATGATGACTGCTCAAACACAGCTGATGCAGATGATGACAACGTTCATCCAGAACCAAAACAATAACAACAACAACAACAACAACAACAACAACAACAACAACAACAACAATAACAACAACAACCCTCCAGGCTTTGATATGCTTACCAGATTCCTGAGATTGAGGCTAGCAAAGTTTTCAGGGATGACTGATCCCATGGTGGCCAATGATTGGCTACGTTCTGTAAACAAGGACTTAGTAACCGTGGGCTGTACGGATGCTGAAAAAGTCAGATTTGCAGCACATCTGCTGGAAGGGCCAGCCGCCACTTGGTGGGACAACTTCCAGATCACCACTCCCATAGATGAAGTGACATGGGCTATCTTTGAGGATGGTTTTCGCACTGCTCATATCTCATCAAGAGTGATGAGTCTGAAAAAGAAAGAGTTCTACAATCTGAAGCAGCGCCACCGCAACGTGGCTGAATACATTGAGGAATTCAATAATCTGGCACGTTATGCACCAGATGAAGTTGACACTGATGCCAAGAGAAAGGAAAAATTTCTTGAAGGCTTGAATGTTGAGCTGAATCTGCAATTGGCTGTAGCATATGTTCCCACTTATCAGTCGCTCTGTGACAAAGCTGCAATATTGGAGAACAAAATGAAGCAAGTCAAGAGTAGGAAGAGAAAGCACTCCGACAAGCATAGCTCGGGATCGTCTCACAAACGATCTCACTATGATGACAGCGGAAGCTCAGGATCCCACAAGCATGGGAAATTCAACAAGCACCACAACCATAACCGTCATGACAACAAGCATCATCGTAGTCATGACAATGACAAGTACAAGAACCACAAGAGTGGACATAAGAGCTACCACAGTGCTAATGGAAGTGGAAGTGGAAGTCAGCCTGTTAAGAGAGACATCAGTCAGGTTGAATGCTTCAAATGCAAGAAGATGGGGCATTACGCAAATGAGTGCCCTGAAAAGAAAGTTGAAGGACCTATCAAGCCCAATCCTTTCTAGAAAGGACAGGTGAACCACATCAGTGTGGAGGAGGTCTATCAGGAGCCTGATGCTGTTGCTGGTAAGTTCAGACTCAATTCTATTCCAGCATTTGTTCTTTTTGATACTGGAGCATCGCATTCATTCATATCAAAAGCATTTGTTGATAGAAATGGGTTTCCAACTGAAAACATTGGGTGTCCAATAAAAGTTAGTTCTCCGGGTGGAGATATGATAGTAAGTCTTGGATGCCGGGATCTAGTAATAGAGTTTGGAAAACATAGATTTCCAGTGAGTCTGATAATCTTAGATTCCCAAGGACTGGACGTAATATTGGGAATGGATTGGATGGCTAAGTATGAAGGAGTACTAGATTGTGCTAATCGTACTGTTGCACTCACAACCCCGGAAATAAAAAGAATTAAATTCAAGTCCAACTTTGAATCCAAAGGAAGTAAGCTAAATTCTCTTAAGGGGGTTAGCATGGACAGTGTGCCAATTGTGAGTGAGTATCCGGATGTGTTTCCGGAAGAATTACCGGGAATGCCACCTGATAGAGATGTGGAGTTTCTGATAGATTTGGTACCAGGGTCTGGACCTATAGCAAAGAGACCTTATAAAATGTCAGTTGATGAACTGAAAGAACTCAAGAAACAACTAGGAGAACAGTTGCAGAAAGGATTTATTCAACCAAGTTCTTCATCTTGGGGAGCCCCAGTCTTGTTTGTGGAGAAGAAAGATAGAAGTCAAAGGTTATGCATAGATTACCGTTCACTCAACGAGGTAACTATCAAGAACAAATATCCTTTGCCTAGAATCAATGACTTGATTGATCAGCTTGAAGGAGCATGTGTGTTCTCAAATATTGATCTAAGGTCATGCTATTTTCAACTCAAGATAAGAGAACAAGACATACCTAAAACAGCGTTCACCACAAGGTATGGATTGTATGAGTATACCGTAATGCCTTTTGGCTTGACCAATGCTCCAGCATACTTCATGAATATGATGAACAAGGTGTTCATGGAATTTCTTGAGAAGTTTGTTGTCGTTTTCATCGATGACATCTTAGTCTACTCCAAGAGCAAAGAAGAACATGAAGGACACTTGCGTTTGATACTTGAGAAGTTGAGAGAGCATAAACTTTATGCCAAATTCAGCAAGTGTGAGTTCTGGTTGGAGGAAGTTGGCTTTGTTGGTCATGTTATGATGAAGGATGGTGTAGCAGTTGATCCTGCTAAGGTTTTAGCTATGACTGAATGGGAATCTCCCAAGTCCGTGAAAGAAGTTCATAGTTTCCTTGGCTTAGCAGGTTACTACAGAAGGTTCATTGAGAATTTCTCTAAGGTAGCTAAGCCCATGACTGAATTGTTAAAGAAAGACAAGAAGTTTGCTTGGTCTGAAGGTTGTGAAATCAGCTTTCAGGAATTGAAGAAGAGACTTGTGACAGCACCAGTCTTGTGTCTGCCAGATTTGGAAAATGATTTCCAAGTATATTGTGATGCATCTCATCAAGGTTTGGGTGCAGTACTTATGCAAGACGGTAAAGTTGTGGCTATCTTCACTCATAAGGAAATTAATATGAGACAAAGGAGATGGATAGAACTTATCAAGGACTATGACTTAAGTTTGCAATACCACCCCGGTAAAGCAAATGTTGTAGCTGATGCTCTAAGTCGTAAGGTATTCGTGAATGGCCTTACCAAAGGAGAACTGTCAGATGATCTGTGCACCCAATTTGGAAAACTCAGATTGGAGATTGTGCTTGAAGGACGTCTCATGTCTTTGGATGTTCAACCCACTTTGTTGGACAAGATCAAACAAGCCCAGAAGATTGATAAAGAAATTGAAGAGATTAAAGGAAAGATTGGCTTGGGAAAAGCCAAAGGGTTCCAGGAAGACAAACAGGGTACTTTATGGCATGGGAAACGTATCTGTGTTCCACAAGATCCGGAACTGCGGAAACTGATTTTGCAAGAAGAACATAACTCTCCGTATTCTATTCATCCGTGTAACACCAAAATGTACATGGACATGAAAGAAATATTTTGGTGGAATAATCTCAAGAAGGACATCGCCGAACATATTGCTTTGTGTGATGTGTGTAGTAGAGTGAAAGCGGAGCACCAGAAACCAGCAGGTTTGCTTCAACCACTACCTATTCCTGATTGGAAGTGGGACAAAATTGGTATGGATTTCATTACCGGATTACCAAGGACCAGGTCAGGATATGATTCCATATGGGTAGTAGTGGATCGCCTAACTAAAGTGGCTCATTTCATACTCGTGAAGACAACCTATACAAGTGCTAAGTTAGCAAAAATCTACATGAGTAGAATTGTATGTCTACATGGAGTGCCCAAGAGTATTGTGTCTGATAGGGGAACCCAATTCACTTCCCATTTTTGGAGACAGCTACATGAATCATTGGGAACGAGGTTGGAATTTAGTACTGCTTTTCATCCTCAAACCGATGGACAAACAGAAAGAACTAATCAAATTCTTGAAGACATGTTGAGGGCATGTGCCCTAGACTATGGAGCCAGTTGGGATGAAAGTCTGCCCTACGCAGAATATTCTTATAACAACAGCTATCAAGCCAGCATTGAGATGGCACCGTTTGAGTTTCTCTATGAAAGAAAGTGTACCACCCCATTGTTATGGAATGGTGTGGGAGAAAGAAGTTTATTCGGGCCAGATCTTATCAAAGAAGCCAAAGAGAAGGTCAAATTGGTTAAGGACAGGTTGAAGATAGCACAGTCCCGACAGAAAATCTACGCAGATCCTAAGCGTAGAGAAGTCACCTACGAAGTTGGTGATAGAGCCTACCTTAGAGTGTCACCACTTCGAGGAGTGAAAAGATTCGGAGTCAAAGGAAAATTGGCACCAAGATATGTTGGGCCATTCAAGATTCTGAGTCGCAAAGGAGAAGTTGCCTTTGAAATTGAACTGCCGGAATCTCTGTCAGCAGTTCATAATGTGTTTCATGTGAGTCAGCTTAAGAAATGTCACCCAGAAATGGAAGAAACTTCTTTGAAGGATACTATACCATTGGAGGAGGTTCAACTAGAAAGTGATCTCACTTATGAAGAGAAACCTATCAAAATTCTTGAAACTGCAGAAAGAGTCACAAGGACTAAGACTATCAAGTTTTGCAAAGTGCAGTGAAATCATCATTCCGAAGAGGAAGCAACATGGGAAAGAGAAGATGATCTTCGGAAAGACCACCCTCACCTATTTGCTAGCCAATCCGAATCTCGAGGGCGAGATTCACCTTAAGGGGTTTAGATTTGTAACATCCCTAAAATCATGATTTCAAAGATTTCATATCATTCATTCATGCATATAGTTTTAGATCAATTTCAAACCAAATTCAAGAAAACAGAAGCACATAGTGCTATCATTTTATGTGAGCAAACTTAAATCAAATGGCCATCCCCATTTGAGAGCTTGAATGTTTTAAACCAGGATTGTTTGTCTCCCTTGTTGATTGGTTTGAGTGTGGAGTTTCCCCCACTTTCCCCCACTTTCCTCGCTCACTCCGCCACCAGGCTGCGCGCATTCGATCTCAAAACCCCGCAACACCGACGACCTCCGGCGACTGATTCCGGTGAGCTTCGACCGTCCCCCTTTCTCTGGTTTAAAACTATCGTGACCAGCATGTTCTTGCGCGTTCCCTGATACCTTTCGTTTGCATTCTCATGACCCAGCTCGTCGTCATCATCCACGCCCGCAAGTGACAGAACCGCCGTCTGACTCCGACGAGCAATTGAGGTATAATCCGACCGCCCCTTGTACTCTCCTTGATCCGTTAGTGTTCGCCGTAGACTTGCGCACCCTCTGATGCCACTGGTTTATGTTAGGGTGAACCAGAGCGTCGCCAACGTCTTCGTCACCGTGCATCCGACGCTGTGCTCAACTCCGACGAGGATTTCCGGCCGTGCCAGTGCGCCCCTGTCCAAGCAAATACCACGTTGAGCTTCCTCGTGACCATGCGAGTCTGGTAAGCCACGCCACACACCCAAGCCCGTCCTGTATTCACCGGACCATCGCCGCCAGTAGCGCCACCGCCGCCAGCAGCCATTTGCGCCGCCCATCCTTGGTCACGCGCTTAGCAGTCATAGGATCTAGATCCAGCGCTCTAGATTAGATCTGCATCGAAGGGGTAAGTGACAATCTGAGCCGTGCGCGTTAAGTTAGATCTGACGGTCCACACTGGTTGATCCAAGCGAAGCGGTACCGACGAATCAGAGCGCGACGCGTGGCTAGGGTTTAGTTTAAAAACAGAATTTGAATCAGATTTATATCCAAATTTGATTTGCTTGTAACTTTTGATTCCCACGTTAGATTTTAGCAAATTTTATACCGTTGGAATTAGGAAGACAAGCCCTTTCTGTTTATGAAATGTGTTTAGTGTTTAGTTTCTGTTAAAATGACTTTATTTGCAGAAACTTGTTTAATACTATTTTGAGTATAGGATTTGTTTAGGAAATTGTTTTAGTGTCAAATAAACTTGGTTTAGCAAGTTTTTAACTTGTTTATGATTCAGTACTATGCACTTGCTTGGTTGAGTTTTAAAAATCATCACTTAGCATTTTTGCATGCATGCATATGTATTTTTGTTTGTTTGTATATGTTGTGTGTAATTTGTTGCTACCATTCTTTGTGTAGACTTTGGTGCTAGTGATTGTGATTGTGAAGAGTGCTACTCTCCCAACTACCAAGGCAAGTGGTACTTCATGAATATTTCTATCCCTATATTTTTATACAAGCACTAGAAATATTTTGCTAAGTCTTGCATGTTACTATTTTTGCCAAATGCCATGTTGGGAAATCCTATGTAGTTGTAGAATTGCTAGGAAATTTCTAAGTCAAGTACTATCTATGCCATGCTTAACCTAGCTAGTAGCAAACAAGGGTTGGTGAAATATACATGCTATGATGAAAATATTTCTTAATAAAAAAACTAAGTCAATGAATCACCTGGGTGGAATGGTAATTGCTTGGTGGTTTTTGGTTGAGTGGTTACACAAGGACCATGGCTATGGTTTACCTTGTATATCACACTTGTGGATTGCCACCCAAGAACAAAGGGATTTTAGAGGCCAAGTGTTGAGAAGCTTCTAGTGCAGCCACTTGGCAATATGGGCTCTGCCTGGATCACATAAGTTGCTAGAACTTAGCCATTTGGACAGTTGGTGGTAGTGGGAATGATAGGTTGGAGCACGTCCATTTGGTCTAAGGAAAGGCTTCTGAAAGGTCCTGTCTTGGGAAACCAAGTCTGGTGGGGAAAGTGCACAACCTCTGCAGATGGAAAAATCTAAGTACTTAGCCAAGTCCATGGCAATGGACAACTTGAGCATCAAGACATGGAAGCTATCAAGAATCTCATCACTCCAACTTCTAAGTAAAAACTTGTGGGTGAACAAGGGTGAAGGACCTCAATGTCTATTGATGGTTTCTTGGGAAAAGTTTTGACAAAGAAAAACTTAGTGATTTCAACTAATAGGAAAAACCTATTTTGAGCAAAGCAAGCCAAGCTACACGTAGCCAAAATGCATATAGTAATATAGTCCACTTAAAATTTGCTAAGGTATCACTTGCCAATACTATCCCAAAGTATTGACCCACTGTGGCTGTAACTTGTGATGTTGCAGGTTACTCTGATGAGGATTAGGTGTCATGAGTCTACACTCAACATGTTTGCCTATGGCACATGAAGATGAAGACTTATATTTATTTACTTATTCAAACTCTTGTATTAGGAATGTGGCCTTGAGTTGTAAAGACTATGTTATCTCTGGAATGGATGTAATAAATGACCTTTGTATCTGTGTACTTCATCTTAAACTGTGGATGCTAGCATTGATCCAGGGACTAGCATTGCAATCACAGGGATCCTTTTCCTTTACAAAGGAGGGATCTTACATGATAGCTTCCATGTCTTGATGCTCAAGTTGTCCAATACCATGGACTTTGCTAAGTACTTAGATTCTTCCATCTACAGAGGTTGTGCACTTTCCCCACAAGACTTGATTTTCACCAAGACAGGACCTTTTAGAAGCCTTCCCTTAGACCAAATGGACGCGCTCCAACCTATCATCCCACTACCACCAACTGTCCAAATGGCTAAGTTATTGCAACCTATATGATCCAGGCAGAGCCCATATTGCCAAGTGGCTGTACTAGAAGCTTCTTAACATATGGCATCTCAAATCCCTTTGTTCCTGGGTGGCTTTCCACAAGTGAGATACACAAGGTAAACCATAGAGATGGTCCTTGTGTAATCACTCAACATAAACCATTCCACCCAGGTGTTTCATTCACTTAGTTGTTTTATTAAACAAAACTCAAGTCCAACGACTTAGAAATATTTTCTCATAGTATGAATATATAACCACCCTTGGTTGTTACTAGCTAGGCTAAGCATGGCATTGATAAGACTTAGAAATATTTCTAGCAATTCTACAACTACTAGGATTTCCCAAGCATAGCATATAGATCAAAATATCCATGCAAGTCTAGCAAAATATTTCTAATGCATAGTTGAAAAACATAGGAATAAATCATGAAGCACCACTTTCCTTGGTAGTTTGGAGAGTAGCTACAATCCTCACAATCACAATCACTATTTGCACCAAAATATACACATAAAATAATGGCACAAAATCACATACACAATTAATACAAGCAAAAATACATGAATGCATGCAATATGCCATGTGATGATTTTCTACACCAAAAAAGACAAGTGCATAGTACTGAAACATAAACAAGTACAAAACAAGCCAAAATAAACTTTATTTGATTAGCAAAAACTTTTCCAAATAATTAATATACACAAAATAGGCCTACACATGTTTCTTGTAAAAACAACCATTTTAACAGAGTCAAAGCTTTAAACACATTGCATAAATGGAAAGGATTTTCTCTCCTGATTCCATTGATATAAAATTTGTCAAATTTGGACGTGGAAATCAAAAGTTATGAATTAAACAAGTTTAAACATCTAATAGATCTAATTTCTGTTTTTTATTAAACAGATAGGCCACGTGGCTGCTTCCTATTGGTCCATACCGTTTTGGTTGGATCGGCTAACAGACCGTAGGATCTCATTTAGATCTCACGGTGCAAATGCATCCATACCGCTTCGGTGATTGAATCTATCGCGTCCAGTGGATCTAGATCCAACGGTCCTAAGCAGCTAACCCTAAACGGGCGGCGCTAGCGGCGGCGACAGGCGGCGGCGCGCTCAGTCAGCGGCGGAGCCGGCGATACAGGAAGCAAAAAGGGTAGTGGCAAGGCTCACCGAGGTCGTCGCGACATGCTGATGCTCAACGATTCCTTAGTTGACGAAGGGGCGCTCGGGGTTGTCGTGGATTGCTCGTCGGAGAAGTCCCTAGCAACGGTGTTCTCGGTTGGCGACGGAGACGATGTTCTGGGTCACGCTAAGACGAGAAAAGGGTGTCGTTAGGTGCGTAGGATGCTGGGGATCACACGCGTATCAAACAGAGGGAGAGGGGAAGCTGGGGCTTACGGAGAACGGTCGCCGGAGTTCGAGCAGACGGTGGCGAAGCTCAGTCGATGACGTTGCCGAGGCTACAGAGCATGCGCGAGCAAGTGGAGGGTGTCAGTAGATGCGTACGAGGATGCAGAAACAGCTAGTCTGAACCATAGGCAGAGGGGAACGCGGTGCTTACTGGAATTCGACGACGAGCTCGTCGGAGCAGAGGGGCGTCCAGAGAGAAATCCGAGCAGCCTGGTGGCTCCGGTGGGGTGGGGTTTGGGGAAAAAGGAGGAGGGCGGCATGGTGCTTAAGTAGGCGAGGACGTGGGCGTGAATTACTCGAGCATTGAACGGGAATTGAAGCCGCGGAATTAAACAGGAAACACCCGGAGTGATTTGGGGAAGAACTGGTCGCTGGGGGTGGAGACGATGACTGCCGTGTGGGCCGTGGTTGTCAGCGAGAGAAAAGAAGAGGACGTGGCTCCAGGCAGTCAGTGACTCTGCGGGTGTGGTTGCGAGTAAAAGAAAACGTTTCGCGGGAGGAAGTTGCTGGGCTAGATGGGTCGAACTGGGCTGGGTTGGGCCAGATTGGCTGTTTGCTTTATTTTTTTCCTACCTTTCACTTTTCTTTTTCTGTTTGATTTTCTAGAAATGATTTTTCAACTCTAATTCAAATAAGTTTGATTTCAAATCTTCTCTAGATTTTTATACAGTGAACTTTGTATTCAAATGTGTGTCAAACACTTCTGTTTACTCAAACACACTTTGAACACTTGAAAAATAAAACTAAACCAAGCCTTTATGAGATATAAATAATAGGCATAAATTTGGTTTTATATTCATACTTTGTTTTGAAACTTTGCCCAAGCCTTGGAAAACCCTTAAGTTGAAATCAAGACATTACTGAATAAAATTAAGTACCTTTCTCATTAGAAAGTAGCACTAAGGCTAGAGCATACTTACAATAAATAATGAGCAACAAATGCTCCTGTTTTTGAAATGGTTTTGAAATGGAACCCTAAATGATCATGGATGCATGGATGATATGCATGAGTTTTGAAACATGATTTTAGGGATGTTACATGGGGTGACACCATGGTGGCATCCCCAAGCTTGAGATTTTCTCCATTCTTCATCTCATTGCATCATTCTGTCTTTACACCTGAATTTTTTCCTTCATACAAAACTTCACACAATATTCATTAGCAACATTAGCTTATTCAAAAGATATTAGACCAATGGAAAAGCATTGAAACAGCAAGGATTTTCACTAAAACACAAGCTAATGTAGTGAATCCTTCAAAAATCTCAATTTACCTGAGGAGAACTCAAAAAGGAATCAAAAACAAGCAAATGCAAATAATGGCAGAAATCTGTCAGAATAGACCAGCAGGTAGAAACCGATTTTTTCAAACATCTTCTGTTGATAAAATCAAAAAATGTTGAACTAACGAAAGTTAGATCACATACTGGGGGATTTACTAATAAATTTTCAGCTCAATTCGAGTTATAGAGGCTCCTCACGATTTTTTTGGTGGAGGACAGAAATCTGTTTCGGGACAGCAACTCCCCAAATCTTACTTGCCTCTCATTAGAGGTCATTCTTGGCACAAAAAGCAAACAAAAAGGATAAGGAGAGGTCATTACAGAAGTAATAACTTCCAAGACTCAAGGAAACTCTTGGGTTATATCCCAACAAGTACTTTTCTTTAACGCCTTTAAGTTAGGCACAAGAAGCAAGAAAAATCAAGTATTTTTAAATGAAGCATTAACATCAAATCTTGCTTTCAAAGGAGGAGAAAAAAGTATATTCTCTCTCCTCATAGGGAAGTGTTAAATTCCTTTCTTGAATGGAAAATGATATTTAATGGTTCCTTCTTTCATATCAATGATGGCACCAACTCTTCTAAGAAAAAGTCTTCCCAAAGTAATAGGACAAGAAGCATTGTATTCAACATCCAAAATATAGAAATCAACAGGGACATAAGCATTGCTAACCATGATGAGAACATCATTAATACTCCCCATGAGTTTCTTCTTAGCATTATCATTGAGTGGGACATCTAAATAACAATCTTCTAAAGGTGGCAAATCAAGCATTTCATAAATCTTCCTAGGCATAATAGAGACACACCAGAACCAAGATCACATGAATCTTTGAGATCAACGTCATTCACTTGCATATTAATAATGGGTTCCCAATTATCTTCTACTTTCCTAGGAATAGAAGCTTTGTGTTTTATCTTCTCTTCCTTAATTTTCAAAAGAGCATCTGTAATATGTTTGGTAAAGGCAACATGCATATCACTAGCATCAGGACTTCTAGCAAGCTTTTGCAAGAACATAATCACTTCTGAAATATTGCAACCATCAATATCAAAGTCAAACTTAGTATCACTAGTAGTAGTCTTAATAGGCTTAGGCATAGTAGGAGTAGGAATAGGGACTACGTGTGGTTTAGTGGTGATGGTGCACACACTATTGTTTCTATCAATCTCAGCTTCCCTTTCCCACTTAGCATGAAGTTGAGCTAACAGCCTAACATTTTCAGCAATAGTAACTTGTATGGCATGAGCAGTAGCAAAGGTGGTTTCCATAGTTTCAGGTTTAGCAGCCATTTTATTAACCAAGGAAGTTTGAGCTTCAGACAAAGAGGATATATTTTTGTCAATAGTTAAAAACTTTTCCTCTATAGTCTTATTGAAGGTGGTTTGTTTACTAATAAAGTCCTTGAGCATGACTTCAAGTTCAGAGGGGGCACTTCTAACATTATTGTAAGAGCTTCCATAGGAATTGCCATTATTAGGAGGATAAGGCCTATAATTATTGTTGCTACCAAAATTGTTCCTATAGGCATTGTTGTTGAAATTGTTGTTTCTAATGAAGTTCAAATCAACTTGTTCTTCTTGAGCAACCAAAGAGGCTAAGGGAACACTATTAGGATCTATAGGAGCTTTCCCATTAACAAGCATAGCCATAATAACATCAATCTTTTCACTTAAAGAGGAGGTTTCCTCAATAGAATTTACCTTCTTACCATGTGGAGCTCTCTCAACATGCCATTCAGAGTAGTTAATCATCATATTATCAAGGAGCCTTGTTGCAGCACCCAAAGTGAGGCCCATGAAAGTACCTCCAGCAGCTGAATCCAACAGATTTCTTGAGGAGAAGTTCAAACCTGCATAAAAAGTCTGGATAATCATCCAAGCAGTGAGTCCATGGTAGGGCAATTCTTAACCAAAGATTTCATTCTTTCCCAAGCTGGAGCAACATGTTCACTATCAAGTTGTTTAAATTTCATAATGTCACTTCTCATAGATATAATCTTAGCAGGAGGATAGTACTTTCCAATAAAAGCATCTTTGCACTTAGTCCAAGAATCAATACTGTTTTTAGGCAAAGAAAGCAACCATTCTTTAGATTTTCCCCTCAAGGAGAAAGTAAAAAGCTTGAGCTTAATAATATCTCCATCTACATATTTATACTTATGCATCTCACAATGGTCAACAAAGCTATTAAGATGGGCAGCAGGATCATCAGAACCAGCACCAGAAGATTGCTCTCTCATCACAAGATTCAACAAAGCAGGCTTAATTTCATAAAAGGTAGCATCAGGAGCAGGTGGAGCAATAGGAGTGCTTAGGAAATCATTGTTGTTGGTGCTAGTGATGTCACACAACTTGGTGTTCTCAGCAGAGTTCATTTTGGCAAAGGTGGGCAAGCCAAAAACAGCAGCAGCAGCTAGAGCAGGAACTAATTTTTTTGTGTTTTTGAATAAAGCAAGCAAACCAAACTAGACTAATTTTTTGGGGTTTTTTGGAAAGAGGCAAACAAAACCAAGCAAAAGAAACAAAGCAAACTAAAAAATTAAAGAGAAAGGAAGTGAAGGACTCCCCTAGTGAAGACGTCCTTAGCCTCCTCGATAACGGCGCCAGAAAGACTTGATGGTGCTCGACGTGGCACTTTGTTGGTAACCCCAAGCGCAGGGTGTGAAGAGCAAGCAGCAAGTTTCCCCTCAGTTGAGACCGAGGTTATCGAACCAGAAGGAGGAAGGAAACGTCACACAGGTGTTACAAGCAACGTGGATACCTGCATAAAACAAACTCAACACTTTGCCCCAACGAACAGTGAGGTTGTTAAGCTCACTGGTTTGCTGTAAGAAAGATTAAACGAATGGTGTAGAAGGTAATGGTTTGCAGCAAGTAAACCAGTAATAGTGGAAGATGTATCAATGTTAAAGATTGGACCGGGGTCCATAGTTCACTAGAGGTTCTCTCCTTATATAAACAACATGGCATGAAGGGTAAACAAATTACAACAGGGCAATTGACAGGAACTGAGCAAGGCATAACAATGCAATTACTAGTAAGAACGATCCTATGAGGTTGATTGGGCAATACAACAAGATACATAGACCGCCATCCAACTACATCTATGACTAGAAGTCCACCTTCAGCTTATCATCTGAACCCCCTCCAGTATTAAGTTGCAAAGCAATAGACAACTGTTTTAAGCAAAGTGTGTAAGGTAAACAGTCCACATGTTCCATGAACAAGAGACCGTTGTTTTCTCCCTAGTAGCAACAACACATCTACAACCAAAGAGATTTCTGTCACTTCCCTTGGAATGAGGAATGAACCCACTATCGAGCATAAATACCCCCTCTTGGAGTCACTAGCAACTACTTGGCCAAGATAGCTACTAACAACGGAGAGCATGCAAGATCACAAACAACACAAACATGATAGAATCATAAAGATAAAACCATTAATAAAAGCAACATAATAATCTCAATATCCATCGGATCCCCGCAAACACAACATGCATGATTACAAATAGATTAGATCTTGATCATTAAAGGAGCTCACAAGATCTATACATGAAAGCACAAAGGAGGAGATACAACCATCTAGCTACTACATGGACCCATAGTCCAAGGTGGAGCTACTCACCCATCATACCAGAGAGAAGGCCTCCGGGATGATCTCCCCTCCGGCAGGGTGCCGGGAAGAACTTCAGATCCCCCCTCCCCGATCTAGGGACGGTGGTGGTGGCAGCTATAGACGGTTTCGTGGATATTTGATCGGGTACCCAGGGTTTCTACATCGGGGGCTTCTTAGAGGCGAAGGGGAGACCGAGGCAGCCGCCAGGGCGACCAAACCCTAGCCAGGCGCGGGGTGGGGCCCACCCGTGCCTGGGGTGGGTCTGGCCCCTCTAGCCGGCCCCTCCGGCTCTGCTCTGGACTTCTTGTTCCCCATAGAGAGTAATTCACTTTTTCCTTTGTCCCGTCCAATTCCGAGTATATTTCTTTACTTACTTTCCTGAAACCAAAAACAGCGAAAACAGGCATCTGGCACTGTTGCAACTTGTTAGTAGGTTAATACCAGAAAACATGTAAAAAGCACATCAAAGTGTGGACAAGTAAAGCAAAGTAGATACTAAACAAGCATGGAGCATAAAAAATTATAGATACCTTTCCAACGTATCAGGCCCGTTTGTCATGGCTGAAGAGTTTTCTACGACGGATGCCCTTCGTGGTAAAAGTCCCATCACAAATGAATCTACCATGGTGTTTTTTCGACCATGGCGGATCGCACCCTTTAGCCATGAAAAGTCATTATGTCATAGATCTGTTCGCCATCCATGTTGACTGCTGACGTCACACAAACTACCATTTGGCGAATGCTGTTAACGGCCAATTAACACCGTTAACTGTCACGGAAACCGTGGTAGAAAGTCAGGCCCATCCAAGGCCTGACAATTATTAAGTGGGCCGGCCCATTATGAAATCCCAATTGTAAGTCGGTCCGTTACTGTTTAGAGCAGCACTATTTGAAATGGGACCATAAGTTGGTCCATCATATATTCAGGCCCAGTACTATTTCGGCCCGCTGTTATTTCGGCCTTTCACTTTTTTGTCTTGATATGCATCTGTACTTTTACTATTTCGGCCTGCTTTATATCTGGCAATTTACTATTCTGGCCTGCTAAAAATCTAGCTCCCTACTGTTCTGTCCTGCTGTGAATCTGGTCCATTACTGTTCTGGCCTGCTGTGAATCTGGCCATTTACTGTTCCGGCCTACTGACAATCTAGCCATTTACTATTCCGGCCTACTCACAATCTAGCCTTTCACTGTTCTAGCCTGTTGTTGTATTTGACCATTTAATATTCTAGCCTGCTAGAAATCTAGCCTTTAACTGTTCCATCCTGCTAACAATCTAGCCTTTTACTGCTTTGTCCTACAGTGTATCTGGCCATTAACTATTCCGGCCTGCTGTAAATCTGGTCTTATACTCTTCCGGTCTGCTAGAAAGCTAGCTTGTTACTGTTCTAGCCTTCTGCATTTTTGGCCTTTTACTATTCATGCCTACTGAAAATCTATCCCATTATTGTTTTCTACTATTAGTAATCAGGTCAATTACTTTTGCATCCCATTAGGATTTTGGTCCCGTACTGATCGGGCCGGTCACTGCTCTGACCTTTAACTATTACTGCCATTACTGTTCATGTTCATGTCCATGCGTCGTTTTATTAATCGTTATGTTCCAGCCTGTTACTGTTTTGGCCTTTTTTGGAACCGCCGACTTATTTTGCAGAATAGCACATGAATGCCAAGACGCCAATTAATACACATGCGTAAATTTAAAATACTTATTACAACAATTAAAGTTTATTACAACACATCATTAAACAAGATCTGTATTCTAATAATTATAGAGTGTTGTTATCCTCAATACGAGATCAGTACATGGCAATTCGCTTCAGTGTATCATCTGTCCTCTTCTTCAACATTTCAGCTATAGATCTAAGGGCAGCTACACCATTTCTTTCTGCAAGCAACACAACCTTCGTATATATATCTCTTGCGGGAGCTGTACTAGGTGGAGTGGTAAATAAGTTGTTTTCTTCAGAAATATAATGGGAGGATGAATGAGAAGAGGGATCACAACTTTCAGTCCTGCCTTCCGAGGACTCCTGCTTTGTTTTAACTATAGCATGTACAATAAGGTCAAAGGGGTTAACACAAAGAACAAGGGTAAAAGTAGTATTATATAAATTATAGATCATTTAAGAGAAAGCATACTAGACGTTGGTAAGAAATTTACTAGTCTCGCATCAAAGGAAATAAAATCTTCTCCACCATTTACATCAAATAGGGGACCCACTCATCCGAGCAGAAAGAAACAATAAGGGCATGGGTCTTGTAGTAGACCCAGGGTCCACAAAAACTGTCTAGACTCACCCTCAATAGTGAAAAATACAATAGACACCAAAAATCTCCAATGCTGCACATGCTGGACATCCACTATGTATGAATAAACCACCCCATAAGCCAAAAAGTGCAACTGAAGAGATACTATCTACATACATAGTGAACCTTGTCCACGAGCCAAAAAGCTTAAGGGTGACGCGTAAACTTTAAGTAAGTATGAACTTACAGTAGCTTGTTCAGGATCATAGTTGCTCCTTCTCAAGAAGGTTCGACTCCTGGTCAATCTGCCAGTAGTATCTGAGTCTAGTAGCTGAAACTATGGTCCTTGTACTCCATTGTCCTTTATCTGCATTAAGTCATAACATTTTAAACCGAGTTATCTGGTTTGGAAGGACGAAAGCACTTGGAAAAACACCAAAAAGATAGGATTAAAAATGACCAGATGTATGATTCAAACTAGCTAGCTGGTTTGGATGGAAGAAAGCAGTTGAAAACACCAAAAAGATACTATTAAAAATGACAAGATGGACATCTTCTAAATTAAGAATTTTTAGATAGAAACACAATAAAACATGAATGGAAATGTTGTGGCAGGTTTTTAGGTAGAATGACTTATTAACATAATATGCATACATGCAATATAACTTATTAACATGACAAGGAACTGGCCTAATTAACACACAGAAACCTTGCACTTCAGCCTTCTTGGCGTCAGATTGTCAGTGTTGGATCCTTTATGAGATGTTCCCATAACCCATTCGAGCGCTCAGAAAGAATAGCATCTATGAGTTAGTGTTGTAGGAATACACCGATAGTGTGAGAATGTAAGAGGAAATAATAGAGACAAGCTTATGATGTGTATACGAACTACCATATGTGGGCGCAAACAAAATGGTAATAGCATCCAGGATATTGAGAAACATTCTAACCCTTTCGTAGCTTACAATTACCAAAGAAATAGCAAACGGGCAAGAGAAATTACCTCCATGCGGTGAGGGCGGGTGGGACGCGCATGACGGCGGTAGGGACATCGGCTGGGCATTTTGAGGCGGATCTGATGCATTTGGGTGGTGAAGATGTACCCGAGTGGAAGAGAGCGCTGGTGGTGAAGATGCTCCCGTGTAGAACAGAGCACTGACAGTGAAGGAGCTCCGGTGTGGAAGAGAGGGCCGGTGGTGAAGGGGCTGGAGGAAGGTGGGATGACACAAATTTACCACCTATACACCTTTATTATTGCAGTGCTCCTATGGTCCTTGTTTCAGGGCCAGGGATAGAATAGGATTTGGATAGTTACACCTGATTAGTAACCCTCATTAGTGAACACCCTCAACTTTAGTGGCTAGTGCTAAGCATAAAAGTTGACCACTTTAGATGGGAATACTTGGTGAAAATGATTATGAAAACCTTGGAATGAAGATTCATTCTATTGAAATGTTCTGACATGTGTTATGAACACAAGATGATTTGATGATGAAAATGTTGAGGCATGATCCTTAGCCCTTGATAAAAACTGATGGTTGGGTTCGGATGCGATACCATTCCACTTTTACCGTACAACCACAATACTCAAAATTGGGTAGGACTTGACTAGAAGTTTATATGTCTTAGTATGGGTTCCCTTGTAGAAGAGGTTGAGCTGAGGCTACCTTGTGATGAATGTCCACCTTTGCAGCTCCCAAGATGATAGATGGTCATGGTTGGGAGGCCAAACTCATAGGGGAGGTGCCTATAGTAGGGTGTGTAATTGAAAGGTTAGGATTGATTATCCACATAATAAGTATGATGATTCAGGGTTATCCCTGACGGATGTATCGACTGTTGTGGTGAAACTGTACCACCTCTGCAGAGTGTCAAACTATTCGAATAGCCGTGTCTGCGGTCATGGACAGTTGGAGTGGCCATACCGTTCTGTCATCAGATGTTTTCAAAATGACTTGTGAAATGAACTATGAATTTGACTTGACCACAACAGGGTTGTGAACATAAAAATAAGTTCCCACTTAGGTGTTGTAAAACATTAAACTAGTTTTCTTTACTTCTAAACTCAGTATGAAATAAACCTGGCTTTTTGCAAATAAACCTAGAGATTAGGATTCCTACTCGAACTACTTTACTTGTTCGTCTTAGTTTGGGAGTACTTAAAGAGTACTCATGGCTTTGTCCCTGGCTATTCCTATGGCCGGACTATGAGGAGGACTACCAGGATGATGGACAGCAGGAAGTCTATGACAACTAGGATCATCTCCCATCGTCAGCATTCCATGTGACCCTGAAGAGGAATCCCTGCTACTTTTAATTTCCGCTGCATTGATTTGTTAAGACTGGATCATGAGATATTATATTTGTAAGACCTTTATTATGGTTTGTAATGGATGATGAACTATGGTACCAATCTTTTATGTCTCCCAAAAATGGTAATCCTGGGATTGCGATGTATGGCATAACAGGCATCTGGAATTAAAAATCCGGGTGTTGACATCGTTCAAAGTATCATCGCACCAATTTTATCACGAAGTATGAATTATTTGACGAATAATGCCCAAGTTTCTTAAAATTTTCAAGTTCACGAGCTAGTTTTGCTAAGTTTAATGAGTTTATCTCGTCTTAGCGAAAAATGTTTGAATTTTGAACTACAAATGATGGGAATCTCTACTACCCATAATGTTTAATGGGAAGTATCTCAAATTTTGATATATATAAGTGCCTAATTTGTCGTGGTATTGCCGACGAGTACGCCATGGAGGGGTCCTCATAGTGCGTGTTTAGAGACGTGGGGTAAGGCGGACAGTTGACGGGTACGAGGTAACACAGCTTACCCAGGTTCAGATCCCACAACGGCGGCGGAATCCTACTCCTGCTATAAATCACTATAATGGCAATACGCCGAGTTACAGAGATTAGATTCGCTGCGCGAGGTGACTAGAAAGTCTAAGTTATCGTGTCCTAAAGGATCCCATAGGCACGGCTTATATAGTCGTCAGGTCCTAGGGTGTAACACCCTTAGAATCGACCCTATGCAAGTTTCAGCGCTTCCCGCCAAACCCGCATAGAAACAATTCAAAGGTGCCCACCAGGCACTTTCGTGCGGGTGGAAAACGAAGTAATAACATTACACAACAGTCCTCGATGGGACCCACAGAACAGATATATATACAACAGCGACTCAATGAGTCAAGAATACAGATATAATATACAAAGATCCAAATCACCTTGAAAATGATAGAGCGTCCGACTACGGACAAGATGCAAATGGGGCTAAGAGCCCTGAAGAATAACCAATGGCGTCCATAACCCTGCCCAGGCCAAGCTAACGACGTCGATCTCAAAACCTGCTTAAACAAAAGGGGTGCCGACAAAGAGCAAAGGAAAAAGAGAGAGCGGTCAGTACTGAGGCCAGTACACGGCGAGGCTAGAATTCGGCGGTCCTCGCTTACATAGGTATGGTGGACTGAGCGGCAGCGCAGCATGCACTAAACAACCTATAGAGACTCGATACAAATAGCGGCTATCAGAGAGGGATAAGAAAGACCTATTCGGAACCAACCTAATACTACCACCAAACATACCCATCCTGGTGTTTCCCCCTCGAGACCAAACGAGGAAGTCAACCGAGGAACTCACGCAGTTGGCAGTTTTATTTATTCAGTTATCGTTGCAGCAATTACTAGTCAGGTATAGATAATCATCCTGATATAATAAGCAGTGGGCAGTTTTAGTTAACCATTCCGTTGTAGTTGCAACACTTACTAGTCAAATACAATTAGCATGAGGTAACCCAAAACCCAGCAGTTGTTGGTACTTTTATTTAACCATTCCATTATAGTTGCAATACTTACTAGTCAGATACAATGGTAGCAAGCGACAACCCAAACAAGCAAGTGTTGGCAGTTTTATTTAGCCATTCCATTATAGTGAAGCTGATTACTAGTCATTATAAAGTCAAATTTATAGCACTACTTTAGTTATAGTTGTCTATGATCGAGATACTGTGCTCCAAGTCGTCCATAACCGCGGACACGGCTTTCAGAAAGTTCTACCCTGCAGGGGTGCACAAATAGCAACACACACTCGATCAACCTCGGAAAAACCAAATCAAAACCCAACGAGGCCTTCACGACAAAGCAATCACCAGATTCAGAAATATTTCAGGGGGCCACCCCATTGAGTACACCCGCAACGAAGTTAGCCTACTCCGAGACGGACTCAAGGTTTGCGCCAGTGGCTGTAAACGACTGGGAACCCGAAAATGTGACTGGGCTTGTCGATACCGCGAAAACACTCCGCTGACCTAAACAGTACAGGTGCAGTACCTCGCACAATTTTAAATAAAGCAGTAAAGCATGGCATAAGTACAGGATAGTAAATAAAACCTCAAACTAGTTTGTGGCCCCAAGAAATAAGAATGAATCAAGCTCTGGCTCAGGGGGGTCCCATAATCCTCCCGGATGTGGATAGCGCGAATATTCAAGGAACAGGTATCAAGTACTCGGGGTCCTACGGGACACAAGTGGACGGTTAACAACCAAATAACATCTATTGCCCACCTGTGCCTCTGCATTTACCTACTTCAATTTTAGTTGTTAAACAGTAATTAAAGTCTTGATCATCTCCAACAATAAACACACGGCAATACTCCAACAACTGTGGTACTTGACGACACGCAACAGCACTTGAGCAAGCGACTACGACGCGCAGGTCCAACTATCTACCAAAACAACAGGTAATAGGATGTGTCCAAGGCAATATAAGGCCGCAAGGGATATCACGGGTACGGAAACTAGAGCATCACAACACAGATAGCAATAGATCAACAGGAGGGAATAAATACTATAAAAGTAAGATAGGTAGAAAGGGGGAGATGCTCGCCTGGAAAACATTGCCGAAGGTTCATCCGAAGATCGGGTCGACACTCGCATCAACTCATCGTCCTAATCCGTGAAGAAGCAAAGCACTAGAGGAAACACCGGATACACTATTTATTACTACGGCAGAAGATCAAGCATGATGCATGTATGATGTATGACATGGCAAGATGCGATGCAATTAGGCAATATTAAGCGGAACCGGGGTCCCGACATTTAATTATCAAGTTCATGTTGTTTAGCTACCCTGCATTTTAAATGTTGTCTTAACATGGCAAAAGATAGCACCGGTTCGCTACACCAATTTAAATGGAGTCCGGAATAAGACAAAGATATCCCGCATAAACACTCCATATTTACTTTAGGTGAATCGCCTAAATGCCCCCAACAACCACATTATGTATGCGAGTATGACAATTAAATATGCAACAGTTTTATATTACATTTATAAAAATAGGGCTCGAGAAAGGGGTCACACATCTGGGGTCGAAGGTCTTGGGGGTTCGGAGGGGTTCCGGGGTTCGGTCTCAGGGTCCGACGGGGAAACGATGAAGTTCGGACTCGCGATGGCGAACTTGAGTAGATCTGGTACCGGGGTCTTCGGATCTGGGAAGTAGATCTTGTCGCACGGGCGTCAATGCTTCGGGGAAGGAGAACTTGTCGTTCAGGGTCTCGGTGTCCGGGGTGAAGTACTTGGCGTCCTCGAGGAAGTACTTCACGCATCTATGGATCGGTCCTCGGGGTCGAAGAACTTGGCGCGACAGGGTTCAGTCTTCGGCAGGGTCGGTCTTGTTGATGAGAAGAGCTTGGCATCTTGCGGCACGCACGGCTAGACGGAGATCTTGGAGTTCCAGGGCAAAGTTCTCGAAATTCGACGCCGGTGGTTGAAGACGACTTGGGTTGGCACTATGGTGTTCGGGTGCACACAGCCTCGGTGTAGATAGCGTCAACGAGCTCGAGACGGGGTCCGGGTACTGTAACCATGGGTTCGGATGTTGACTTGGTACAACACACAAGCACTCACACATACACGCACCAAGTCGAACACCATGTGGCAGACATAGACGGAGGCCGAGACTCAGGGCGTGGTCGAGCTGGGCCAGGGCAGGGCGCAGAGCGGACAGAGGCGAGCGGCGAGGAACAGGGGTGGCCAGCGGACTCGAGTAGAGCGGCGGGCCCTGTGATCTTGGCCGGTAGTCGAGGAGAGGCCGGCCCACGCGATCGTCAGGGCAGAACCGCTCGGGTCTTGGACGGATGCAGGGCGGCGCCGGCGGAGGACGCCTGGCGGCGGCGACGGGAGGTACTCGGGGGTGTGTCGGCGCAGGGCAGGAGAGAGCCACGGTGGCGGCGCTGGCCGCGGCCGTCGATGAAGACGAGGGGAGGGCCGCAGAGGAGGTCCTGGTGGCGGGGATTGCGGAAGGAAGCGAGGTGGGGGAGAAACAGGCGCGTGGTGGGTGAAAGGCGACAACGGGGACGGCGGCGCTCGAGCGCGGGGCCGGCGAGGCGGCCTGGCTCGGGGGTCACAGGGCGGAGGCGAGGAGGGATCCCTGGCGATGGTGGTTGCCGAGGGAGGAGGGTCGAGGTGGGAAGCGAGGGTCGCTGAGATGAGCGAGAGAGGAGGCGCGGACGAAGACCGACAGCGGGGACACGGTCCATGGAGAAGGTCGTGGACGTGGCTCTGTTTGTGGGGCTCGCGGGAATGAAGGGGCGCTCGGCAGGGAGGAGGCCTGGTGGCCAGAGAGGCAAGCGGCAACGCGGGACTGCGAGGTGAGAGGCGGCGCTAGGGGAAGGGCGATGAACGGCACGGAGATGAACAAGGCGGAGGCCGACTCGGGGATGAAGGTGGAGGCGGGGACGCATTCCCGGCGATGGCCTCGCTGGGCGGAGGAAGGGAGGAGGGTGGTCAGGGAGGCAGCGTGGCGAGGCGCTCCTGGCGGCGCGAGGAGAGCAGAGGCGGGGCGAGACCGTGGGAGGTGGTTGCTGGCGAGAGGAAGGCGACAGGTGGGGGATCAAGGGAGCGGGGGGGGAAGTTGGTGGGGCCCAGGCGAGGAACGGGGGATGCGTCGGGTGTGTCCCAGACTCCCAGGGGGTGGTGGTGGGTGAGTGCGTTGGGGGCCCCGCCCAGGTGGGGCTGAGGTCGGGTGGTTGGTGGGGAAAAGAGGGAGGAGAGGTGAGATGGCGGGCTGGGATAGGATAGGGGGAAGGGGGTGGTGAGGTGTCGCCAAGGGATTGGAGGGGGTGAGGTGGCTGAAGGGTGGGTAGAAAAGGACTGGGTAGTTTTAGGATTAGATATTTTTGACTAGGGTTTTCTTTTATTTTAAAAATAAATTTTGTAAATAGTTTTAGGTAAATAAAAGATCCGGCTGGACCGACGGTTTCGTTTGAACAAAGGGGGAGGGTATTAATATAGAAAACAAAGTAGGTCTTTTAGCAAAATAGTTTTAATCAAATAGATGCATGCTGATGTCATGATGATGCACAAGTATTTTTAACACGCGATTTTCTAGTAGTGGTTTTAGCGGGATGCCACAATTCGACACCACTAACAATGGATCTCGCCCTCGAGATCCGCCTCATGGTACCGGAAAGAAGGTCGGTGATCTGCATCTTCTCGCTTCGTGTAGATCTTCGCGACACCACTAACAAGAGGTCGTTATCCGTGATCGTCGAGAGAACACTCCGGGAACAAAAGGTCGAAGGTAGAGGTATCAACAAATAAAGCCACCTCTAACTCCGATAGAAAGAGAGAACCGATGCATTCTCATCCACTTCAATGTACACAAGCGAATAGAGTGAGTAGTCGGCATGGGGGCCAATCCATCACGCACCCAAACTATTACTCTGCACAATCAGTAGAAAAGCTTGCAACCATTCTCGGAATCAGACTGAAGATCTCGACAATCGAGGTTCAGAAACAAAGGAGTGATGCAGACTCTGCATCGGATCTGGCGTAGATGATGCCGTCGCGTCGGAAAACACCGGAAGGCACAAACAAGGAACAAGGAATGGTACCACAGTAGACGGATTCCTCAGACAGCATGAACACCGGATGGTAGAACACCATTATCAAAGGAGGAAGCGAAACCCTAAAGGTACGACGGAACCCAACCACGAGAAATCCTGGACTTGAAGATGGAGAAGAGAGCGGATTCTAAACACGCAGAGGTGAGAGGAGAGCAGCAGAGGGGTAAGGAGTAAAATCAGACCTAATCAGAACTATCCAACCGATTTTGCAAAAATAGTTTTGACACTCTACTTCGGCCGTTAGCTAGGTTATCCTACAAGCTGGACTTGTGGGGTATCGCAACTGCTGAGCTCTGATACCACTCTGTAACACCCTCAGAATCGACCCTATGCAAGTTTCAGCGCTTCCCGCCAAACCCGCATAGAAACGATTCAAAGGTGCCCACCAGGCACTTTCATTCGGGTGGAAAACGAAGTAATAACATTACACAACAGTCCTCGATGGGACCCATAGAACAGATATATATACAACAGCGACTCAATGAGTCAAGAATACAGATATAATATACAAAGATCCAAATCACCTTGAAAATGATAGAGCGTCTGACTACGGACAAGATGCAAATGGGGCTAAGATCCCTGAAGAATAACCAATGGCGTCCATAACCCTGCCCAGGCCAAGCCGGAAGGGTAACCCTGCTAACGACGTCGATCTCAAAACCTGCTTAAACAAAAGGGGTGCCGACAAAGGGCAAAGGAAAAAGAGAGAGCGGTCAGTACTGAGGCCAGTAGATGGCGAGGCTAGAATTCGGCGGTCCTCGCCTACATAGGTATGGTGGACTGAGCGGCAGCGCAACATGCACTAAACAACCTATAGAGACTCGAGACAAATAGCGGCTATCAGAGAGGGATAAGAAAGACCTATTCGGAACCAACCTAATACTACCACCAAACATACCCATCCTGGTGTTTCCCCCTCGAGACCAAACGAGGAAGTCAACCGAGGAACTCACGTAGTTGGCAGTTTTATTTATTCAGTTATCGTTGCAGCAATTACTAGTCAGGTATAGATAATCACCTGATATAATAAGCAGTGGGCAGTTTTAGTTAACCATTCCGTTGTAGTTGCGACACTTACTAGTCAAATACAATTAGCATGAGGTAACCCAAAACCCAGTAGTTGTTGGTACTTTTATTTAGCCATTCCGTTATAGTTGCAATACTTACTAGTCAGATACAATGGTAGCAAGAAACAACCCAAACAAGCAATTGTTGGCAGTTTTATTTAGCCATTCCATTATAGTGAAGCTGATTACTAGTCATTATAAAGTCAAATTTATAGCACTACTTTAGTTATAGTTGTCTATGATCGAGATACTGTGCTCCAAGTCGTCCATAACCGCGGACACGGCTTTCAGAAAGTTCTACCCTGCAGGGGTGCACAAATAGCAACACACACTCGATCAACCTCGGAAAAACCAAATCAAAACCCAACGAGGCCTTCACGACAAAGCAATCACCAGATTCAGAAATATTTCAGGGGGCCACCCCATTGAGTACACCCGCAACGAAGTTAGCCGACTCCGAGACGGACTCAAGGTTTGCGCCAGTGGCTGTAAATGACTGGGAACCCGAAAATGTGACTGGGCTTGTCGATACTGCGAAAACACTCCGCTGACCTAAACAGTACAGGTGCAGTACCTCGCACAATTTTAAATAAAGCAGTAAAGCATGGCATAAGTACAGGATAGTAAATAAAACCTCAAACTAGTTTGTGGCCCCAAGAAATAAGAATGAATCAAGCTCTGGCTCAGGGGGGTCCCATAATCCTCCCGGATGTGGATAGCGCGAATATTCAAGGAACAGGTATCAAGTACTCGGGGTCCTACGGGACACAAGTGGACGGTTAACAACCAAATAACATCTATTGCCCACCTGTGCCTCTGCATTTACCTACTTCAATTTTAGTTGTTAAACAGTAATTAAAGTCTTGATCATCTCCAACAATAAACACACGGCAATACTCCAACAACTGTGGTACTTGACGACACGCAACAACACTGGAGCAAGCGACTACGACGCGCAGGTCCAACTATCTACCAAAACAACAGGTAATAGGATGTGTCCAAGGCAATATAAGGCCGCAAGGGATATCACGGGTACGGAAACTAGAGCATCGCAACACAGATAGCAATAGAGCAACAGGAGGGAATAAATACTATAAAAGTAAGATAGGTAGAAAGGGGGAGATGCTCGCCTGGAAAACATTGCCGAAGGTTCATCCGAAGATCGGGTCGACACTCGCATCAACTCATCGGCCTAATCCGTGAAGAAGCAAAGCACTAGAGGAAACACCGGATACACTATTCATTACTACGGCAGAAGATCGAGCATGATGCATGTATGATGTATGACATGGCAAGATGCGATGCAATTAGGCAATATTAAGCGAAACCGGGGTCCCGACATTTAATTATCAAGTTCATGTTGTTTAGCTACCCTGCATTTTAAATGTTGTCTTAACATGGCAAAAGATAGCACCGGTTCGCTACACCAATTTAAATGGAGTCCGGAATAAGACAAAGATATCCCGCATAAACACTCCATATTTACTTTAGGTGAATCGCCTAAATGCCCCCAACAACCACATTATGTATGCGAGTATGACAATTAAATATGCAACAGTTTTATATTACATTTATAAAAATAGGGCTCGAGAAAGGGGTCACACATCTGGGGTCGAAGGTCTTGGGGGTTCGGAGGGGTTCCGGGGTTCGGTCTCAGGGTCCGACGGGGAAATGATGAAGTTCGGACTCGCGATGGCGAACTTGAGTAGATCGGGTACCGGGGTCTTCGGATCTGGGAACTAGATCTTGTCGCACGGGTGTCAATGCTTCTGGGAAGGAGAACTTGTCGTTCAGGGTCTCGGTGTCCGGGGTGAAGTACTTGGCGTCCTCGAGGAAGTACTTCACGCATCTATGGATCGGTCCTCGGGGTCGAAGAACTTGGCGCGCCAGGGTTCAGTCTTCGGCAGGGTCGGTCTTGTTGATGAGAAGAGCTTGGCATCTTGCGGCACGCACGGCTAGACGGAGATCTTGGAGTTCTAGGGCGAAGTTCTCGAAATTCGACGCCGGTGGTTGAAGACGACTTGGGTTGGCACTATGGTGTTCGGGTGCACACAGCCTCGGTGTAGATAGCGTTGACGAGCTCGAGACGGGGTCCGGGTACTGTAACCATGGGTTCGGATGTTGACTTGGTACAACACACAAGCACTCACACATACACGCACCAAGTCGAACACCATGTGGCAGACATAGACGGAGGCCGAGACTCAGGGCGTGGTCGAGCTGGGCCGAGGCAGGGCGCAGAGCGGCCAGAGGCGAGCGGCGAGGAACAGGGGCGGCCAGCAGACTCGAGTAGAGCGGCGGGCCCTGCGAGCTTGGCCGGTAGTCGAGGAGGGGCCAGCCCACGCGATCGTCAGGGCAGAACCGCTCGGGTCTTGGACGGATGCAGGGCGGCGCCGGCGGAGGACGCCTAGCGGCGGCGACGGGGGTTCTCGGGGGTGTGTCGGCGCAGGGCAGGAGAGAGCCACGGTGGCGGCGCTGGCCGCGGCCATCGATGAAGACGAGGGGAGGGCCGCAGAGGAGGTCCTGGTGGCGGGGATTGCGGAAGGAAGCGAGGTGGGGGAGAAACGGGCGCGTGGTGGGTGCAAGGCGGCAACGGGGACGGCGGCGCTCGAGCGCGGGGCCGGCGAGGCGGCCTGGCTCGGGGGTCACAGGGCGGAGGCGAGGAGGGATCCCTGGCGATGGTGGTTGCCGAGGGAGGAGGGTCGAGGTGGGGAGCGAGGGTCGCTGAGATGGGCGAGAGAGGAGGCGCGGACGAAGACCGACAGCGGGGACACGGTCCATGGAGAAGGTCGTGGACGTGGCTCTGTTTGCGGGGCTCGCGGGAAGGAAGGGGCGCTCGGCAAGGAGGAGGCCTGGTGGCCAGAGAGGCAAGCGGCAATGCGGGACTGCGAGGTGAGAGGCGGCGCCAGGGGAAGGGAGATGAACGGCACGGAGATGAACAAGGCGGAGGCCGACTCGGGGATGAAGGTGGAGGCGGGGACGCATTCCCGACGATGGCCTCGCTGGGCGGAGGAAGGGAGGAGGGTGGTCAGGGAGGCAGCGTGACTAGGCGCTCCTGGCGGCGCGAGGAGAGCAGAGGCGGGGCGAGACCGTGGGAGGTGGTTGCTGGCGAGAGGAAAGGCGACAGGTGGGGGATCGAGGGAGCGGGGGGGGGGAAGTTGGTGGGGCCCAGGCGAGGAACCGGGGATGCGTCGGGTGTGTCCCAGACTCCCAGGGGGTGGCGGTGGGTGAGTGCGTTGGGGGCCCCGCCCAGGTGGGGCTGAGGTCGGGTGGTTGGTGGGGAAAAGAGGGAGGAGAGGTGAGATGGCGGGCTGGGATAGGATAGGGGAAGGGGGTGGTGAGGTGTCGCCAAGGGATTGGAGGGGGTGAGGTGGCTGAAGGGTGGGTAGAAAAGGACTGGGTAGTTTTAGGATTAGATATTTTTGACTAGGGTTTTATTTTATTTTAAAAATAAATTTTGTAAATAGTTTTAGATAAATAAAAGATCCGGCTGGACCGACGGTTTGGTTTGAACAAAGGGGGAGGGTATTAATATAGAAAACAAAGTAGGTCTTTTAGCAAAATAGTTTTAATCAAATAGATGCATGCTGATGTCATGATGATGCACAAGTATTTTTAACACGCGATTTTCTAGTAGTGGTTTTAGCGGGATGCCACATAGGGTTACAGGGAAAAGTCCTAGCCGGACAGGTTACAGAGTCCTACACCGTCTATTACTAGTCTTGTGTATCTTGCACTCCAAGGCTCCAGGTACGCTGGTGACTCCACCGTAGACTTCCTTTATCCGGCATGGGCCTCCCTTCTGGATCCACCTAACTGGGTCGCCCAGCAGGCCATAGGACATGCTACCGACTATGGGACACCCGGGTTAGTCGGATAAGAGACATGCTATGAGGATACCCATATAGCATATCCCCAACATAATTCCTTCTTGGTTCGGGTTTAGGGTCAAAGGGTTTAGGGTTTAGGGGTTTAAGGTTTAGGTTTTAGGGCTTTTTAATTATGTTCAAGCTTTATGCTTAGATTCATGGAATGTAGTGGCTTTAGCATAATTTAATGAAAGTATATATCAAATGTTGATCTAAAAGTGGATGATATACTTGTTTGGTCATGGTCATTTAGGGGTTTAAGGTTTAGGTTTTAGGGCATTTTCAATAATGTTCAAAATTTATGCTTAGATTCGTGGAATGGAATGGCGTTAGCATAATTTAATGAAAATATATCTCAAATGTAGATCTATAAGTGGATGATATACCTTCTTGGTCGGGGTCATTTAGGGATTTCGGGATTTTGTAACAATGTTCAAGCTTTATGCTTATTTTGGTGGAAGAGAATGGCGTTACCGCAATTTAATGAAAGTATCTTAGATTGTGATCTGTAAGTGCATGATACCTACTTGGTTAGGGTGTATGTGGGTTGATGTTTTAAGTTTTAGGGGTTGTTTAGGGTTGAGGGATTAGGGAATTTTCAATAATGTTCAAGCTTTATGCTTATGTTCGTCGAATAGAATGGTGTTAGCCAAATTAATAAAGGTATTTGAAAATTTGATCTATAAGTGTCCATATGATAGCTGCTTGGTCAAGGTTTAGGGGTTTAGTGTTTAAGGTTTAGGGGTTTTATGTGTATGGTTTTGCGGTTTAGCTAGGTTTATTTAGGGATTTAGGGGTTTAGGGTTTTGGGAATTTTCAATAAATTTCAAGCTTTATGCTAATATTCGTGGAATAGAGTGACTTGGCACTAATTTAACAATGAAAGCATCTCAATTTTTGATCTATAAGTGCATGATATCTGCTTGGTCAGGGTTAGGTGCTCAGGTTTTAGGGTTTAGGTTTTAGGGGGACTTAGGGTTTAGTGAATTTTCAATAATGTTCGAGCTATATGCCTATATTCGTGAAATAGAAAGGCGTTAGCCCAATTTAATGGAAGTCTCTCAAATTTTGATATATAAGTGTCTGATGCCTTCTTGGTTCGGGTTTAGGTTCAAAGGGTTTATGGTTTAGGGGTTTAAGGTTTAGGTTTTAGGGCTTTTTCAATAATGTCAAGCTTTATGCTTAGATTTGTGGAATGTAATGGCTTTAACATAATTTAATGGAAGTATATCGCAAATATTGATCTAAAAGTGGATGATAGACCTGCTTTGTCATGGTCGTTTAGGGGTTTAAGGTTTAGGTTTTAGGGCATTTTCAATAATGTTCAAGCTTTATGCTTAAATTCGTGGAATGGAATGGCGTTAGCGTAATTTAATGAAAATATATCGCAAATGTTGATCTATAAGTGGATGATATACTTGCTTGGTCAGGGTCGTTTAGGAGTTTAGGGAATTTTCAACAATGTTCAAGCTTTATGCTTATATTTGTGGAAGAGAATGACGTTACCGCAATTTAATGGAAGTATCCCAGATTTTGATCTATAAGTGCACGATACCTACTTGGTTACGGTGTATGTGGGTTGAGGGTTTAAGTTCTAGGGGTTGTTTAGGGTTGAGGGTTTGGGGAATTTTCAATAATGTTCAAGCTTTATGCTTATGTTCGTCGAATAGAATGGCGTTACCAAAATCTCTCCTATCTAAAAAAGACAAAGTGTTCCGTTTCCTGCCACAGGAAAGTTTCTCTCATCCTTCGTCCAACCTCCATCATGCCTTCTTCCAAAAAAAATTCATTTTAGTCACACATCCATATCAACCGGCAATGCATTTACCCAATCCCCGTGTTTACCTCCCCCATCTCCGCATCTGTGTTTCCCCGATCTCCTGCGCCGCCAACAACATGTCTGCCTACTCTGTCAAGGCTTCGGCTTCCTCTCCTCGATCCCCTTCGTAAAATACAGCCTCGGCGGTGGTCGACATGGAGTACGGGATAGGCAGCATCACGTGGCCCTCTCCTACATCCAGGCTCTCGATGCGGCACACATCTCTGCCCTCCCCCGCCTATAAGGGGCTTGTCCCGTCTGGGCGAAGAAGGCACTCAGCCTCCGCCCTGGTTGTCAACATCTAGCACTATCCAGGTGGGATCACGGAGACCCTCTCCTGCATCGATGCCCTGGATGTCCGCCATCCTATGTCCTCCCAGATGCATGGCCTTTTTTGCACAACCTGTTGCAATCCAAGTGCTGGAGCTACTGCTAGAAAAGGCCTTCGGTTCTCCAATCTCTCCAAGGCTCCCTCGCAGTGCATGTTGTCCAGGTCAGGTCGTTGTCCGCTGCAGTAGTTGTGGATTGCAAATGGGTAACTTTCCCCGTGAAATAATAATGTACACATCTGGTTGCCTGGTTGATTGATTCACTTCATTGCAAAGGTTTTTTTATGTGAAGTTTGATGAAATTTATCTCCCATATAAGCTTCGGTACTACAATATCACAGAGTTCAAAGATCGGACACTTAGATCTTGGATGCTTGACGATGTTTCCATGGCTACCTTCTTAGATTTGAATGGGAATCCTCTATGTATACTCTTCCAAATAGGTAAGCATCACATGTCAAGATTGATTCCTCTCTCCAAATTTGCTAATAGATATTTTTCACCGAGACTAAACTCACTCCATATTTTAAAGTTTTGATTAAACTATGTCGTAGGTGTGTGTACCAGTAGCCCACGTGTTTAACAATATTCCCTAGCACATGTATTGCCGGAATAGTATCCCTTTGAGATGGTAACAAACATAGTTACTATTCAGCTCTTACAAGGTCAACAATATCTCCATCTTAGCAAATGGTAGATAATGGGTGGCAATGATTCATTCATTACGGTATGTAGTTGAGGCTACTAATAAGCTCCAGAGCTTGGGAATAATAATTCCTAATGCGTTGGGGATTCATCGTGTCCTTCAATCACTACCACCAAGTTACAAGAACTTTGTGATGAACTACAACATGCAGCGCATGGATAAGACGTTGCCAGAACTCTTCTCTATGTTGAAGTCAGCGGAAGTGGAGATCAAGAAAGAGCACCAAGTGTTGATGGTCAATAAGACCACCAATTTCAAGAAGCAAGGCAAGTCTAAGAAAAATGGAAACTTCAAGAAGGGCGGTAAGAAAGCTACCGCACCGGCGAAGAAGACCAAGGCTGGGCATAATCCTGATACTAAGTTCTTTTAATGCAAGGGAGAAGATCACTAGAAGCGGAATTGCCCTAAGTACTTGGTGGATCTGAAGAACGGCAAAATCAAGAAGAAAAGTATATCTGATATACATGTTATTGATGTGTTTCTTACTAGTAGTCATAGTAGTGCCTGCGTATTTGATACTAGTTCGGTTGCTCATATTTGTAACTCGAAACAGGTGCTGCAGAATAGACGGAAACTAGCGAAGAACGAGGTGACGTGCGCGTTGTAAATGGATGAAAGGTTGATGTTATCACGGTCGGCACGCTACCTCTTCATCTACCATCGGGATTAGTTTTATACTTAAATAATTGTTATTTGGTGCCTGCGTTGAGCATTAACATTATATCCGGATCATGTTTATTGCGAGATGGTTACTTGTTTAAGTCTGAGAATAATGGTTGTTCAATTTATATGAGTAATATGTTTTATGGACATGCACCTTTGATAGATGGTCTATTCTTGTTGAATCTCGATTGTAGTAATACACATGTTAATAATATTGAAGCTAAATGTTTGAAATTGAGCAATAATTCTACATATGTGTGGCACGGTCGTCTTGGTCACATTGGAGTGAAATGTATGAAGAAACTCCATTCCGATGGACTTCTTGAATCACTTGATTTAGAATCACTTGAAAGATGCAAAGAATGTATGATGAGTAAAATGACTAAGACTCCATTTTCACGTATGATGGAGCGAGCTATGGACTTATTGGAAATCATACATACCGATGTGTGTGGCCCGATGAGTGTAGCATCACGTGGTGGTTATCGTTATGTTCTGACTTTCACGGATGACTTTAGTAGATATGGGTATCTATATCTCATGAAACATAAGTCCGAAACTTTCGAGAAGTTTAAGAAATTTCAAAGTGAAGTAGAGAATCAACGTAACAAGATTAAATTTCTACGATCTCATCGTGGAGGTGAGTATATAAGTTACGATTTTGGAGAGCATTTGAAGAAATGCGGAATACTTTCACAATTGACATCGCCGGGAACACCACAACATAATGGTGTGTCCGAACGTATTAATCGAACTCTCTTAGATATGGTTCGTTCTATGATGTCACTTACAGATTTACCTTTGACATTTTGGGGTTATGCATTAGAAACATCCACATTCACTTTAAATAGGGCACTATCTAAATCCGTTGAAACGACAACGTATGAATTATGGTTTGGGAAGAAACCTAAATTGTCGTTCCTTAAAGTTTGGGGTTGCAAAGCATATGTAAATAAGTTACAGCCCGACAAGCTTGAACCCAAATCGAAAAAATGCGTATTCATAGGATAACCAATGGAAACTATTGGGTATACCTTATATCATAGATCCGAAGACAAAATCTTCGTTGCCAAGAATGGATCCTTTCTAGAGAAGGAGTTTCTCTTGAAAGAAGTTAGTGGAAGGAAAGTAGTAATCGACGAGGTTGTCGAACCTTCTCTCGGATTTGAAAGTAGCGTATCACCGGAAGAAGTTCCTGTTGCGCCTACACCAATAAGAGAGGAAGCTAAAGATGGTGATGTAAGATCCCTAAAATCATGTTTTCAAAGCTTGCATATCAATCATGCATTCATAATCATTTTAGGATCATTTGCAAGTTATTACAAAACAGGAGAATTTGAATGCCTATTATTTTATGTAAGCAAGGCTTTGATCCAATGCTACTCTCTAGTAAGAGATTATTTGTTTTAAACCAAGGATGCTTGAACCTATGTTTGAGTGATGCTTTCCAAAGCTTGGACATGGATCTCAAGACAAATTATAAATTTAAAACCATTTTTATGCCTTTATTAAACAATTAATAAAGGCACTGTTTATTTTAAAATTTCATTGTGCCAAATTATTTTCAAGTGTACAACTTTGTTCTGTAGCCAATTGTGTGCAGGTTTCACTTTATAAAAATCCAGAAAGAGTTTGAATTCAAACATATTTGAAATCATTGAAAATGTTTCCTGGAAAATCAAACAGAAAATGAAAAAAGAGAAAAGAATAGGTAAAAGGCCAGCGCTGCTAAACTAGCCCAGTACCAGATCCAGCCCAAAATCCCACCTGGGCCATTCCCTCCCCCTCTCTCTCTCACCCGCGCCGAATCAACCCACCAGAGACTGACCAGTGGCCCCATTGCCACGTCGTCATCGTCCTCCCCAAAATTCCACGCGATGAACACCTCGTCGCCGTCATTACCTCACGGATTAAATCGAATCAATTCCCTTGATTCCGGCAGTAATTCTCCCAGCCTTCACCTTCTACTTAAACCCCACCCCGCCGCGGTCATTTCCCCCCACACTACACACTCTCCTCGCCACCAGGCTGCCGGCAATTCGAGTTGCACCGCCGCTGTACCGAGAGACTCCGGCGAGCCATCACGGTGAGTACCGAGCGCACCTTGCCTTCTGGTTCACGCGAGCTGCTTCGCAATCATCCTGCGCATCTTCTCATGCATTTCTTTTGTTCTGAATCGCCCTAGGCCATCGTCATCGTCCACCTCTGGAAACGACCGAAGCTCAACTCGACTCCGGCGACTAATTCCAGTGAGCCCTGTGTTCCCCTCTGTTTCTGAATCATGCGGTCGTGTTCTCCAATGTCTAGCGCACCTGCTAACGTTTTCTGTTTCGATCCTTGCGCCCCAGAACATCGTCTTCGACTTCGACAGTGAGCACCTGACGCCGCCAGCAACTCCGACGAGGTCCTGCTGCTATGTCCGTGCACCCCGACCCTGCCCGTCCACACGTTGAGCATCCCCACATTCCTGCGGTCTCGGTAAGCACACGCCCGACCCCCCTGCCCCTCTGGTTTCGCCGAAACATCGCGGGGAGACGCGCAGCCGCCGTGGCAACCATTTGCGCCGCCCGTTGTTTGTCAAAGCAAGGTGGTCCATCAGATCTGAATCCAGCGCTTAGGATTAGATCTGTAGCGAAGGGGTATGTTTTGATCTGGACCGTGCGCAGTTAGTTAGATCCAACGGTGCGCGAGCGTGATCCGGTGCGAAACGGTATCGTCCAATCAGACGCTGCCGCGTGGCCTGTTATTCGATTTAAAAATCTGAATTTGATCAATTAGTGAATCAAACTTGCAAAATTCATAACTTTTGATCCACACGTTCGAATTTTGTAAATTTTATATCATTGGAATCAGGAGAAAGAATTCTATCCATTTATGCAATGTGTTTAATTTTTTTCTTCTGTAAACTTGATTATTTTTGCAGAGACATCTGTAGGCTTAATATGAGTATAGAAATTATTTGAAAAATGATTTAAAGACTAAATAAAGTTTATTTGGTGTATAATTGTCTTGTTTGTGATTCAGTACTATATACTTGTCTTGTTTGATTTATAGAAATCATCACATGGCATTTGCATGCTTTCATATATTTTTGTTTGTATATTTTGATATGTGAATGTGGTGCTATTATTTTATGTGTAGATTTTGGTGCTAATAGCGATTGTGGTTGTGAAGATTGTTGTTGCTACTCTCCCAACTACCAAGGCCAGTGGTGCTTCATGTTTTTATCCCAATATTTTTGCCTATGTATTAGATATATTTTTGTATAGGTCTTGCATGGATATTTTGCTAAGTATCTATATGCTATGCTTGGTAAATCCTAGTAGTAGTATAAATGTTAGAATTTCCTTTAAGTTAAGATACTTGTCATTGCCATGCTTAGCCTAGCTAATAGCAACCAAAGGGGTGGAATATAATCATGCTATGGAAAATATTGTTAAGTCTTTGACTTATGCTTTTACTTAATAAAACAACTAAGTGAATGAATCACCTGGGTGGAAAGGGACTTGCTTGGTGGTTTAGTTGAGTGGTTACACAAGGCCCATTTCTATGGTTTACCTTGTGTATCTCACTTGTGGAATGCCACCCAGGAACAAAGGGATTTGAGATGCCAAATGTTAAGAAGCTTCTAGTGCAACCACATGGCAATATGGGCTCTTCCTGGATCATATAGGTTGCAATAACTTAGCCATTTGGACAGTTGGTGGTAGTGGGATGATAGGTTGGAACACGTCCATTTGGTCTAAGGGAAGGCTTCTAAAAGGTCCTGTCTTGGTGAAAATCAAGTCTTGTGGGGAAAGTGCACAACCTCTGTAGATGGAATAAGCTAAGTACTTAGCTGTGTCCCCGGTAATGGACAACTTGAGCATCAAGACATGGAAGCTATCAAGAATCTCCTCATCCCAATTTTCTAAGTTAAAACTTGTGGTTGAACAAGGGTGAAGGTTCACCAATTTCTATTGGTGGTTCCTTGGGAAAGTTTTGTCAAAGAAAAACTTGGTGTTTTCAACTAATAGGTAAAACCTATTTTGAGCAAAGCAAGCCTAAGCTACACTTAGCCAAATTCATGTAGTAACTAGATGTTAATATTCTACTAAGGTATCACTTGACAATACTATTCCAATGTATTGACCCACTGTGGCTGTAACTTGTGATGTTGTAGGTTATTCTGATGATGATTAGGGGTTATGAGTCTACACTCAACATGCTTCCCTGTGGCACATGAAGATGAATACTTTATTTATATTGTTATGATTAAACTCCTGTATTAGGCCTATGGCGATGGAGTTGTAAAAGACTATGTTATCTCTAGAATGACGATGTAATAATGACCTTTGTTTCTATGTACTTCATCTTAAAATGTGGATGCTAGCATTTGATCCAGGGACTAGCATTGCAATCACAGGGATCCTTACCTTTATAAGGGTGGGATCTTACTGGTGATCATGAAATTTTGGTCGAAGTTACTACGGTACCTCGCAGGTCAACAAGGACTTGTACCACTCCAGATTGGTATGATCCTGTTATGATTGTCATGTTGGTGGACAACACCAACGACTCTGTGACATATGAGGAACCGATGATGAGCCCAAATTCCAATAAATGGCAAGAAGCCATGAAATCCAAGATTGGATCCATGTACGAAAACCAAATATGGACTTTGGTGGACTTACCAGATGGCCGGAAGGCTGTCGAGAACAAATGGATTTTCAAGAAGAAAACAGATGCTGATGGTAATGTAACCGTCTATAAATCTCTACTTTTCGCAAAATGGTGTTGACAAATTCAAGTAATTGACTACGATGAGACTTTCTAACTGATAGCGAAGTTAAAGTCTGTGAGGATTTTTTTAGCAATCGCTACTTATTATGATTATGAAATATGGAAGATGGATGTCAAAACGGCGTTCCTCAATGGAGACATTAATGAAGAGTTGTATATGGTACAACCCAAAGGTTTGGTTGATACTGAAGATGCTAACAAGGTATGCAAACTACAACGGTCCACTTATGGATTGAAGCAAGCATCTCGAAGTTGGAATCAACGTTTTGATAAGGTGATCAAAATTTTTGGTTTTATACAAACTTATGGAGAAGCTTTTAATTACAAGAAAGTGAGTTGGAGCTTTGTAGCATTCCTAGTATTGTATGTGGACAACATATTGTTGATTTGGAATGATGTAGACCTTCTTAATAGTGTCAAAGATTATTTGAATAATAGTTTTTCAATGAAGGATCTTGGTGAAGCTGCTTACGTATTAGGCATAAAGATTTATAGAGATAGATCGAGACGCCTAATATCGCTTTCACAGAGTACATATTTGGACAAAGTTCTAAAGAGGTTTGGAATGGAAGATAGCAAGAAAGGGTTCTTGCCGATGTTTCCCAATACGACCTTGAGAAAAACTGAAAGTCTCGCTACAGAAGAAGATAGAGAAAGGATGAGTAAGACGCCCTATGTCTCAGCTATAGGATCTATCATGTATGATATGCTAGGTACTAGACCTGACATTGCATATGCTGTTAGTTTGACTAGCAGATATCAGAGTGATCTAGGAGTAGATCATTGGACAGCGGTCAAAAACATCTTAAGTACTTGAGAAGAACTAAGGATATGGTTCTTTCTTTTGGAGGTGATGAACAACTCATTGTTAATGGTTACACTGATGCCAGTTGGAACACCGATCCGGATGATTCTAAGTCTCAATCTGGATACGTATTTACTCTGAATGGTGCAGCAGTGAGCTAGAGGAGTGCAAAGCAAAGTGTTGTGGCGAGATCTTCAACTAAATCGGATTACATAGCTGCTTCGGAGGCTTCACAAGAGGCGATATGGATGAAGGAGTTCATTATGGAGCTAGGTGTGGTTCCTAGTGCGCTAGACCCAATGTCTATCTACTGTGATAACATGGGCGCCATAGCCAATGTGCAGGAGCCAAGGTCACACAAGAAGCTGAAGCATATCAAGCTACGTTTTCACGCTATCAGAGAGCATGTCCAAGATGGTTACATAAACATTTGCAAAGTACACATAGATCTGAATGTGGCAGATCCATTGACTAAAACTCTCTCGAGGGAAAAACATGACCATCACCAAACCGCCATGTGTGTTCGGTATATTACCTTGTAATCTAGATTAGTTGACTCTAGTACAAGTGGGAGACTATTGGAGATATTCCCTATATGAAATAATAAAAGTAGTTATTATTATATCTTTGTGTTTATGATAAATGTTTACATTCATGCTATCATTGTATTAACCGGACACATTAATACTTGTGTGATTTGTAAACTTATTATAGTCTCCTACTAAATCCTCTTTATAATACTAGCTTGTTGGTTGATAAATGATCATGGTTTCCTGATCATGAACATTGAGATGTTATTAACAACAAGATCATATCGTTAGGAGAATGGTGTGATGGACATACTCCTATAGATAAGCGTAGCATAAAGATCAAGTCATTTCAATAGTTCGTTTGCTATAAGCTTTCAGATACATAGTACCCTAATTCCTTCGACCATGAGATCATGCTAATCACCATTTCCGGATGGATGCTTTGATGACATCAAAAACCACTTCATGACTGGGTGGTTATAAAGGTGGCATTGAGTGTTTAGAAAGTATATGTTGAGGCACATGGATCAAGAGTGGGATTTGTGCATACATATGAAGGATATATATACTCTAGGCCCTCTCGGTGGAATGTAATCCAATTATCTTGCAAGCATGTGACTGGCACACAGGGGATCACATATCACGGGAACGAGTAAATAGTACTTATCGGTAACGAGGTTGAACTAGGTATGCAGACATACCGACGATTACACCTCGCATAAGTAAAATATCGTGAGACAAAGGGAAATTGGTATCATATGTAAATGGTTCATTCAATCCCAAAGTAATCTTAGAAATATTTGGGAGCCATATGAATTTCCATATTCCTCTATTGGTTATTGATCAGAGAAGAGTCTCGGTCATGTCTGCATAATTCACGAACCGTAGGGATACACACTTAAGGATTCAATGTTGTTTAGTATATATGGAATGTGAGTAAGAAGACCGAATGTTGTTCGGAGTCTTGGATGGGATCCAGGGTATCACGAGGAGATCCGGAATGGTTCGGATAATAAGATTCATATAAGGAAAGTCCAATTTCAGAGTTCGGGAATGATTCCGGTGTTTTCACCAGAATGATCTAGAAGGGTCTAGATGGTTCACCAAACCGAAAGGTGGAGGGTGCATGAATGTGTCATGACAAAGTGGAATGGTTGCATCATGTCCTAGGTCAAAGGGCTGTGCAAATAAAAGAGAGAAATCAAACTCCAAAACTGAAAGTCAAAAGGCATGTTTGAAAAGTCAAACTGGGACAATGTATCCTCGTGGAGGGAGGAGAGGAAATCTCCTCTCCCTCCATGTCACATCCCAAAATTCTCCTAATTTTGGAATGTGAAATAAATAAATAAGTTTGATTGATTGTTTGACTATGTTGAAAATTCTCAAAGAGAAGAAACTTTTTGAATAGAAAATCCTCTCAACCTTGAATTCAAAATCTTATATTCTTTCGTTATGACCTAAATAGCCATATAGGAAAAAGGGCATGGATTGATTGTGGATTGTAGAATTGGTGTGCAAGATTTAAAAATGGAAATCATGAAGCATTTATAAGCATTTCATTACATCCATGCAAAGTTCTCATGAACTGAATCCAAATCCTGGTATCTAAATCCTATAGTTGATTTACCCAAATGTTCCTAAAGGAAATTAAATTGACTTTATAAAACCCACTGTTGCTAAGGCATAAATTATTGATAATTATAGCCTAAAGATATCCAATTAATTTTACAAAATTTTAGAAACAAAATTGAGCTCATTTGGAGCTATTATGAAAAAGTTATGGAATAAATACAAACAAATAAAGATATAAATAAAATGGAATATACAAGGATTTATAAACCCACTACTTGCAAACTAGTAAAAAGATTACAAATATGATCCTACAATGATCTATTTGATTTTAGAAAATTTTAGAAACAAGAATCGTGTCATTTGGAGTTTGTATGCAAAAGATATGAGGGAAACAAATAAAAAAAAGAAAAAGAAAAAAATCTAACGGGCCGGCCGGACCGAACCTGACCAGGCAGGCAGGCACGCGCGTACGTGACTCCCAGGTATGCTTTAAAAAGCGTGCCAAACAGTTTTTGTCAAACCTATCTCTATTCAAACTCTTATAACTTTTAATCTACAACTCCAAATCGACTTCCGTTTGTTTCTACTTGTTCCCTACTCCAAGACCTATCTCTACACCATCCTAAATCTTCATATAAACTCGTGGAGCCATAGATGTACGAGTTTCCCTTCTCGAAATCCCGAATCTACACATGCCCGAATCTTATTTCGCTTTTTAATCCATCTAGACTTCGTTGTTTGCCTTCGGCCAAAAAACGAAAATTCTAGATCTCGTCGAATTCTTTCAATCTTGACAAACCTCACCTCTTTTCATCCACCACAACCGGAGAATTTCGCACCGCAATATTTAAAATATGATGGTGTAAATCCAAGATGTACTCACGCTTATTTCGTCAAATCCAAATTCCTTTTTTGAGAAGGTAGAATTAATGATTCCCCACAACTTTCATGTTGTAAGTTTTTAAATTTGACCTATGGATTTGTCTCTCTAACACAGATCTATTTCTTGTCTATTCCAAGCCAAAATCGGGTCAATCTCCTCTCCTAACCACTGGATCTCATCCCAACGGCCAGGATTAGATCGATTCCGCGAATATGAGCCAACCGGATCTCGCCACGTGTCAACGCCAGGTCAGCCCCGCGTCCCGTTCAGCATAGAATATTCCCTGTAGATTTGAAATTGAATTTAATTTGTAGAAAATTGTGTAAACTTGCAAAAATCTTATAAAAAGATCCGTAGATCCAAAATAACAAATAATATATCAATGGATTCAGAAAAACATATAGAATATTAATATGGCATTAGATTCAACCTTTACAGTATGCGTTTACTGCAGTAACTTAATTAGTTTTAATGGTCTTTTAGGTTAATAAATTCATAGGAAATTATCTATAACTCCAAAAAATATGAACAATATATCAAACTGAAGCTACTATAATGTAGATTAATAATATCTAGTTGGATCCAGCCTTTGCGGATTATTTACCCTGTAATGAGTTAATTAGTTTTAGTGGCTTAATCATTAAATTCATTGTAACTTATTTTGCATATCACAAAAATAGAAATAATATACCGATGGAAAGCTGGTTCCATGTAGATCATCAATCTGCAAATGGTTCAGGAAAATACTGTAAGGTTTCGCAGCAATTAAATAAATAGATTAATGGCTTATTTAGAGTATTAAAATCATAGTAATTCAAATACTTCTCAGAAAATTACAAATAATATGTCCCTGGAATCACAATTCCGTGGAGATTATATATATAATTTTATTTTGATTTTTAGGCAGCAGAAACAATATGAATCATTTAAAATCATGTTGGTTTGTCATCGAGTGTGGATTATGGTGGGGAATGAGGCCCAGGACACTGAGAAAGGATTGGCTTCTTTGTTTGGTAGCTTTCATATGCAACCATGTGACAATAATGAAATGGGCGGTTGGTTGGACTCAGTAGGTTGTGGTAACTCGAACCCACGTATCCAGAGATGTAGATAGTGTAGGTTGGACCGGTGCGTGTCGGGTTTCGGGAGCTACTTCCCGAACAGTTCCTTCTTGGACTTCTCCCTATCATCACCCAATATGAGAGTGGTGGTACGAGCTGGGATGGCCAAGTCACATGGGTAAAGTGTACTAACCCCTGCAGGGTGTATAAACTAAGTGCTTAGCCGTGTCCCCGGTTATGGACAATTTGAGCGACCTGATACTGATGCTATGATATTTCTCACTCATCCTTATTTCTTAATTACTTAAAACTTTTTGGGTGAACATAATTGGGAACGAGCACCTGGGAGTGAACCAGAGTGTCCTATTTATCGTATTGGAAAACTACTTTGTTACAAATGTTAGGATAAAACTGTTGCTTTATGCAAATGAGCCTGAACTCCACTTGGCCAAATAAGCATGTAGTTGATAGATCTGTTGTTAACCACTTTAGCCTACTTGCCATACATTCAATGTGTTGACCATCCGTGGCTGCAACGTTTCATGTTGCAGGTTATATCGTATCTGAGTGATCGTTACAAGGTCGCGAGACTCCACTCAACAATTGTTCGCCTGTGGCACATTTGAAGGATGGAGAGCTACCTTGCAATTGCTTTCCGCTGTAATATAATGTAAATTCTGGATCATATTCGTTGTATTTATGATGCACAATTATATTTGGTATCATTTTGTACTGTGTGTGACAGTAAACCGATCTAGGGTGGCACTATACACATGAACTCAGCCTTATCAGGAGAGGGTGTTACACTCCACCATGAGCCAAGATGGAGAGGGAGTTGGGGGAGGATTCTACCTCCCCCTCCTCTAGTCGCACCCCTCTCACAAAAAGAGGGGAGGTGGATGCCCCTCCAACACAACTCCACAGACCACAAACCCTAGCCCCACCCAAGCCACCATCACACCGCTGCTGCCGCCTTAGCCGCCGCCAGCCCCACCTCCTCCTCTTTGGTGTCTAAACCCTAGTCGCCTAGGAACCCCTCTACTCCACCTACAAGCTCTGACTTAAGGTGAAGCCCTGTGGGATCTCCCCTCTAAACTCCAACACCACGCCGTCGTGCTACCGGAATCACGAGGAGAGAGCTACAACCTCCTCTACCTGCTGGAACAAGGGAGAGGAAGGTCTTCATCGAGTACCTAACATGTGACCGACTACAGGAGCACTGCCGGAACACGGTGCCAGAAGGATCATCTACATGATCTTGAGGTCGGCAAGTCAACGACTACATCACCCATGAGAACCTTCTCTCGTTAACCGCTTTGGAATCATCGAGGGTGAGTACTCTATCGACTCGTTGCTACAACCTAGTAGATAGATCTTGGCTTGAGTGTGTTCATGCGTTAGAAATTTTTTGTTTTCCATGCTACAAACCCCTACAAGTTTGGTTTAAGGAAAAGCTTTTCCATCTCAAAAAAAAATGAGCCCCTGCTTAAAGCAGAAGCAAGTTCTAAATAGACTAAAGCTTGCAAATCACAAGTTTTAAGAGGAGTATTACTTCAACATAGATAGTTTGATCTCATCTTAAATTGTTTTGATCAATAGTAATATTTGCATTCCAAAGTGAGGCTATTTTAGCAGTTCAATTGGTAGTAGATTCCAATGAACAAAAAATGACTGATACCCTGCAAAGATGTTGTAGATTTCTTCTTCATTGGTAATTTTTCTTTTTCTAAATCATTGTTTTTAGGTCAAAACTGTAGTCTACGGCCCAATTGAACATTCATAATGAAAAAATTCGATGTTTTAATATTGGTTTGTTGCCTTTTTTGCTCACTTAATACATGGACACAAGTTCGAAGTTTTATTTTAAGGTTGAAATAGTAATACGAACCTAAGATGCTAGAACATCACAGTTTTCCTGGGGAAAAGATCACACTTAAAAATGAACTTCTTTACTTACAGTTTTTTTGCAAAAGGACTTACAATATCATAAGTTATCAATGAATTTTGTATTTTTTTGGTCTAGAAAGATGTTGGGAGAAATTTATGTAAATATTTTTGCGAAAATGCATCCAATTTTAGTACTCAACCGCAGTTGGATCATTGTTTAACTGCCGCTGCATTTCTTCACCCTGATGCATGTTCGGGTACTGAGGGGTAGAGAATCAAATTAGAGCTATTTGGTGTGATCTTTTCAGAAGTTTTTTCCTATGTTGATTCATATTTCTTAGGATGTTTTTAAAAAATGAGGTTACCAACTACACATGCGCAAACCGTGAATTACACAGTCAAGTTATTGGGGCCAAATTATTCCAACTCAACTTTTATTTATGGAAGTACTCAAATTCAAAATTGGATCATACACTTTTCCTAGATGATGAAGCACGATGTCCTTCCACGAGAAAGGGGAAGGGGTGAGGGGGTAGTCTATAAAGTTCGCTCAACAATATTTTAGGATTTCTCTTGCAGAATTTATTTCTTCTTCACTGTTTCTTTATTTTTTAAGAAATTTTTGGATTTACTCAAAATGGATAACATCCCTATAATAGTCAGAGGGACAAAACTATACATTTTTCTTGTCATTACTTATATCAACCATTTCTTCACGCAGGAATCAAAAAAATTCAAAGAGACAACCTTCATACTATAGTGATAAATAAAGTAGATCAAGAATATGGCATGTAGTTTGAGTAACCCAAATTATGTACAACTCGTCTCTATTGGATGGTGTTTCCAATGAGATGTTGATTACAAATATGTCTTTCATTCAAATATCCTCTAGGTCATCAAAAAATTTCACGCGTGCATCATTTTTACATGTACACTGAGAAGGAAACATAAGGGTCCATGGCAGCGCACGGGCATTTAACTAGTTAATGAAAGTATTTGAAAATTTGATCTACAAGTGTGCATGTGATGGCTGCTTGGTCAGGGTTTAGGGGTTTAGTTTTTAAGGTTTAGGGGTTTTGTGTTTCGGGTTTTGGGGTTTAGATAGGTTTATTCAGGGGTTTAGGGTTTCGGTAATTTTCAATAAAGTTTGAGATTTATGCATATATTTGTGGAATAGAGTGACTTGGCAATAATTTAACAATAAAAGCATCTCAATTTTTGATCTATAAGTGGATGATATCTGCTTGGTCAGGGTTAGGTGCTAAGGTTAGGGTTTAAGGGGATAAGGCTTAGGATTTAGGTTTTAGGGGGCTTAGGGTTTAGTGAATTTTCAATAATGTTCGAGCTATATGCCTATATTCATGAAATAGAAAGGCGTTAGCACAATTTAATGGAAGTATCCCAAATTTTTATATATAAATGCATGATGCCTGCATGGTTCGTGTAACATCCCAATTTCAGCAATCCTGATTTAATGTCCAAAAGGCAAAAATCAGGAGGAACAAAAACTTTTTCTTGTTACATGTGCAATGTTTGTTTACTTGCTGACTTGTGTTCTTACAACTGATTGTGTATTAGATGCTATACTTCTTATCTCAACACTAGTTGCCAAAAAGATACTTTACAAAAAGAGATGTCTTGGCTCATCTTTCATATTCTCAAATATTCTGGCATTTCAAAACCTAAGCCAAGATGATTTTGACAAAACAAAAATATTTTACTAGTTCTATTAACAAAACTATGGAGAACTAAAATATAATCTCCTGATGGTTTCAAGACAGAATTCTCAACTACTCTAACCCCTAGGTTTTGCAAAACCTCTAATCAAAACCTCTTCATTCCAATCTTGGTAGAAACACCAAGAGGTACTTATCTTACTTCAAAACACAACCAATTAAAAATACCTATCCCTACCTCAAGTTAGGATTGATGGTAACCCTAGTAGTAGTTGGATAAGTTTGATAGGATGAATTGCCTTGATATGCTGATTGCATTGTTTGCTTAGGAAATAGAGTGAGATAATCTAGTAGATCATACCTTAGGACCCAATATATTCTTGTGATCATCAATCTCATATCAAGCATCCAAGTCTGGATCTATCCTAAGACACTAAGGTGATCATCACCCCTCCTAATCAGATCAATCCAGGGATAATCCCTTCTAATAGTTTACCACTTAGTGAAGACCCAATCTAAGCATGGATCGTATCTACTTAGTTAACACTTCAACATCATCCCCTTGATCATGAGTTTGTAAACTAGCATCCCCACAAATTCATCTACACTTGCACTCTAGTCCAAAACCCTCAATCTGCCAAAATAGCTAAGTCTGGATTTCTTATCTAGATACAATATTTGGAGCTCTATCTTTTTACAACCTATGTGCATTCTTGAGAATGTATTTGAACCCTCTTGTAGTACATCATAAGTACTACCAAAGCCCACTATTTCCCTTGGATAAACCATTCTGGTTCCCACTCATCCATGACGGTTTTGTAGTCAAGATAACCATATTTTCTGCAAATCTTATCATCCTTCCTACTTGTGCAGAATCTCACATCTATATGCTACCTCCCCTTGACCAAATCTTAGCATGGTTATGATCTAATAACCATGGCCTATCAACACCCACTAAGTAAATCTTTCTGGGGGTTTGAACAATCCATTTGACCTAAATCTTTTTTTACTACAAGGTATTGAGCATACCTTTCATGTCACCTTGAGCCCTTTACAATTTGTTTCCTAATTTGACCTTGGTGAAAATAATAAAAATAGGGCATTTCTGCATTTAGAAATTTCTCTAGGTCAAACCAAAGGAGGTAATGACCTAATTCCAACTCTCAGTACCTCTATACTACCCATATATATCAAAACCCAGGAGCCCAATTTTTATTGAGGCTTATTTGAATTTTGGTGAATTAATAACTTCTCTACATGGTTATTTCACCACAAAATTCACCATAGTAGTTCTGTTGATCCAAACGGGTTGATTCCAATTTCTACAGAATGATATTTCCAGTAGCTAACAATTTTCCTTGGAATAGACTAAAAAGCTTCAGTAAATTTAATTTGTTGAAAAAGACAAATCTCATCCAGTACTGTCTTTGGGGATTTCTCAAGGGCATTATGGTAATTGTTTTGAGGTGATTCCAACTCCTCTAGAATCGGTCCATCAAATACTATCTAATAACACAAGGAAATAATTTTTGGAACTCCAGAATAGTTCTGGTGAATTATTTCCTAAAACTAGAGTTTTAATTACTATAAAATCCCTTATAAATCTTTCATATTTGATAAAATAGTGAAACCACTTGTGTTGGCTTCATTTTATCAATACCTATCTGATGGTATCATTTTTTTATACAATGATATCATACAGAACAATTCCTTGGTCAAAAACCCTCTCTTAGGTAGTTCCTAGACTTTAAATACAAAAGGATTCCTTTTTCTTATGCCTCCAAATCTTCTTCCAATCCAATCAAATCAAACCTACAACATCCTACTAATGTATATCATGCATTTTTCCTTTGCTTGTTGTATGATTTGATGCTTGTATGCCTTGTAGTAATTGTGGTGTTGTTTGTTTGAATGTATGCTCAATAACGGCGATAGTTGCGATCGTGTGACGCCGAGAAGAAGGAAGCATCGGATTATTCTTCTTATTACTATTGTGATTATTGGTATTCTTGTATTATAAGAAAGTCAAGGGACATCTCGCTGGTCACAAGCAAGCGACCTTCTTGCTCATACACCTTGACCTAATATTTTATCTATGCATGTTTTATCAACTCATTTATGCAAGTGCATTGGTTTTACTATAGTATGCTTTATATGGGGAATGTTTGGCTCCTCCAAATAATTACCCCTTAGTACCATTAGGTACAACTCATTTGTATAATACCTACCTTTACTTAGTATGGTAGATGGTGTTTAACATCATAACCCCTTGGAGACCCCGTTTTAGCCTAAACAAAAGTGTAGGATGGGAAGACCCCGGGAATAGACTTACAAAATGTTTTATGAGAAAACCTTTGTGAGGCTTGGCCTACCAAGTGGAATGTAATGTCTTTAGCTTAATTTACTGTAAGTATATCTCAATGTTGATCTAAAAGTGGATGATATACCTGCTTGGTCATGGTCATTCAGGGTTTTAAGCTTTAGGTTTTAGGGCATTTTCAAAAATGTTCAAGCTTTATGCTTAGATTCGTGGAATGGAATGGAATTAGCATAATTTAATGAAAATATATCTCAAATGTTGATCTATAAGTGGATGATATAACTTCTTGGTCGGGGTCGTTTAGGGGTTTAGGAAATTTTCAACAATGTTCAAGCTTTATGCTTATATTTATGGAATAGAATGGCGTTACCACGATTTAATGAAAGTATCTCAGATTTTGATCTATAAGTGTATGATACCTACTTGGTTAGGGTTTAATTATGGGTTGAGGGGTTTAGGGATTAGGGTATTAGTATCTAGAGGCTGAGGGTTTAGGTTTTAGGGGTTGTTTAGGGTTTCAGGAATGTTCACTGATGTTTAAGCTTTATGCATATATTCGTCGAATAGAATGGTGTTGCCCAATTTAATGAAAGTATCTCAAATTTGATATACAAGTGCATGATACTTGCTTGGTCAGGGTATAGAGGTTTATTAGTATTTAGGGTTATAGGGTTCATGGGTTTATTGTTTCGGGAACTTTCAGTAATGTTCAAACTTTATGGGTATATTCGTGGAATACAATGGAGTAACTAATTTTATCACCATACCAATTTTACGGTTCAAAGGCTATATATGGTTCAAAGTCTCACCGCACCAATTTTATAACAAAGTGTGAATTATTTGATGAATAATGCCCAAGTTTCTTAAAATTTTCAAGTTCACGAGCCAGTTTCTCAGAGCTTGACGAGTTTATATCGGTTTAGCGAAAAATGTTCGAATTTTGAACTACAAACGATGGGAATCTCTACTTACCGTAATTATGGGTCACTAACCAGCGGGTCACTTGCATTGTGGGTCCACAAAGTCAATGTAAGGCCAGAGGGGGCAGGTAGTTAATTACACTTATTGAAGAAGGGTAGGGAACCAGGTCGATGATGTGATGCATGTGGGAGAATGCAAAATTACCACATATATCCCTCTATTATTGCATTGCTCCTCGTGTTCTTGTTTTCAGAGTAGGGATATAAGTGGAATTTTCATTCTAAAAAAGGTGAAATATGTTTGGGGCTGGATGTTTGAGTGGATGGGCGGGATATTTCGGCGCTCTCTCAAAATTTTGAAGCTGAAGCTTCTAAGGTACGCTACTCCCACTCCCACTTGGGGGATGTTGTCCCCGTTAGATAGACCTAGATGCCTGTACGCTTTCGAGCATTTAATGAGTTGATAGACATCTGCCGCCTTTCAAACAATATTACCAAGGTCACAACCGTAGTTGCTTATTTTGACATGCACAACCATACTTGATGGTACTGTGTCCATGTCTTGTACTCCATACATTGGATGCATCTTGGCCAATCAAGCTTTGCTTACAAAGGGAAAATCCAATTTTATTTTTCCAAGTGACAACATTTTTTTTTGGTTGTGAAGAAAAAAGTGCAAAGATTATGGCTCAGTATGACATCATTCCAATTGTCACACAAAGTACCCTATTTATTGGATAAAACATATCAATCTTACTGGCTAGATATTTGCGATATATTGGTAATATGGCAATTTAGTAAAAACATGTCAATTTTGGTAACATGGTATAGAGAAATCATGGAGAAGACTCTAGAACGAAGGATAAGTGTGTTTTGAGGTTTGTGCATAGTGTTTATTGTGCAAAAGACTATCAATAGTATCTTCTAGCATTAGATGCTAATAGAATGGAAAAGAAGATCCGACGGCTAGCAATGTTGGGATTCGCGAGTCTTGATCCAACGGTTAATATTAAAAGTGGTAAGATGAGATAAGATATGGGCCAACACGCCACCTTCCATAATTTCGCACAAATTACTGATATAACATACAATTCACGAGTTTCATGAATTTCCAAGTTTTCGTGCTGATTTCGCCACTTTAACTATTTCATCTCAGTTTAGCCAAAATTGGTTAATTTTTATCTATGGTCACTAACAGGGGGGCCATGTATATGGTGGTGCCCAAAGGAAGGTAGATCAAGAATTTTCAAAGTTATCCCTCCCCACCCCTTCACGCTGTGTTAACATCCACCCTCTGTCACCTAGACCCTCACCCCCTTGGATGCCCACAAAATAGACATGCTCACCGCCGCTCCTCATTTACCACTGTGCGCCCGAAGAAGCTTTTCCTACCCATCGGTGTTCTTGAGACACATCGATGGTCACGTTGATCCCAAGGTAGTCCTTATATATCTAGCTCGATCTGGTTGGCAATTTATTTCCATTTCACCAGATCTGCCTCCTCAAATACGTAGTTTAATTTTTCCTCAGTATGCATGGTGATAGTTGATTCTAGGATTGATATATGTTCTTAAGTACAATTTCCCATTATTGTTGTCAATATGTTTGCTGAAATGCATAGGCATATATAGTTTATGTACTTCATTTATTTGTTTCCTGCTTTTGTTTTACTAATTAACCAATCTTTTATATCATAATTAAACAGATGGAGATATTTGGGATGCAAGTTGCTCCATTAGGCAGCTCTAAATATATCTTGGGTGTTGTACAATTTATTGAGTTTGTTAGAGCTCATTGTGAAAACTCAGAAGTACATTGCACCTGCCACTTGTGTGTGAATCAGAGGGTGCTGCCTTTCATTATAGTGAAAGACCATATTTATATGTTTGGAATGCTAAGCACATATTTTAGATGGTTATTTCATGGTCAAGCATATGAACTGGGGGAAGAACATCTTTATCATCCAAATCAAGTAGGGGAAGTAGATGTTGATCATCTAGATCAATAGACAGAGGCAGCTCCTAAGTATCTAGATCAACTTGTATAAGGGGAAGGAGAGGCGCAAGGTGCATGAAACGGGTTTTATTTTAGGTATTTACCTATGCCAGATGACAAGGTACAATTTATCTATAGAACGACAAATTTTTCAGGTTGTGTGACTTTGATGTTCTCTTTAAATGTATCTATTAATCTACTAATCGCGGAAGTGGACAACTGAAGAGAACATTGATGGTAATGACGATGACCTGTTTTGCTTTTGGATGGAGTCAATGTAGGGCTGATGATCATAATAAGGGGTGTACTTTTGGTGTCGTATGTGCAGTCCCATGACCACTAGCCCAGCTACAAAACTCTTGGGGTGCACCTAAGATCGCTCTAAATATATGTAGAGTTATCCCATGATTGGTCCACTACTGTCGTAGTAGTGCAATATGGAGCTACCTTATGATTTTTAGGCCTTTGTTAGTAGATCTGTAACTGGAAACTATTCCGTACATTAGCATAGTAGTATATATATATATATATGTGTGTGTGTGTGTGTGTGTGTGTGTGTGTGTTTCCTTCTTTTGAGGCTTCCCAAGCGGTTTTCGAGGAATCGAGCTGGTGCCCTATGCTGGAACAAACATTGTGTTTTCCTCTGCCAGCCCTTCCCCTCACTCAAATGCTGATCTTCGGAGTATATGTTGTTTGAGGTATAATGTAATTTGTTTCTGATATTAATATACTAGCTCTTCCGTTCAAAAACAAATCTCCATGAGCCGAATCTGTTTGATTCGATTCTGGGCGATTTTCTTAGTCCTAGGAGAGGAACACGGGACGATTTTCTCGGTCCTGGGAGAGGAACACGGGACAACAAGGGGAAAAAGGAGGAGGTTGTATGTGGATCCCGCACAATTTATTATCCCGCGCCACGACGTGTTGAAAATTTTGCAAAAAACCCGGGAATCTCTTCTCGCCGCTGCCTAACACTATAGAAAAAATTGTAGTACTTCTGCCCCTACTACTAGTAGTAATACTACTATTATAGCTTCCCATCCTCTCTTCCGACCAGCAACTTCCAATCCTTACCTCCCATCACTAGGCAAGGAGAGCAAGTGTCACCTAATCGCGATATGTTCACCTAATCAGGGTATTTTCCCTCCTCTGCTCTGATCGAATGGGCCATTGGGGTGGGTGTGGAGGTGGGGCTAGGTGGGGTGGGGGTGAATTATTTCCTTTGGATTCATGATTGGGGCATGGTCACCGCTGTTCTGATTGGGGCATTTGGTCGGGTTCCAAGTCGATGTTCTTCACTTTGTAACCTTTAATTTCTACTAAGTGCAATGAATTTTGCGTTAGATTTTGTATGGAGAACTATGGGCCAGTGGCGCGCATGGGCACTAGGGACAGTGATGGTCTCGTTAGTTCCGTTAAAACTTGCCTAAAAGGTAATGGAGCAACATATTTGTTGTGTTCTTTCATTCTTTCCCATGGTGAAAATGGTTGTCTGCAACCTGGATGTATCCCTGTGCTCAAAGTAGTCTCTGTCTGCATCCTGTTTTTGTGGAAGCCTCTGTGATGCCATCTTGTTCTTTATTTCTTGTAGCACTATGGTACATACCTACGAACTTGTTGTGCTCCAAGTGTGGCAAACAGCATGATACCCCCACATGCCAGAGGATCCGGCCAGTACCACTACTCACTAAACAAGCGCAAGGCCACAGCCTAGCTAGGAGGGCCCAACTTAAAGAGAAGGGTATTTTTTCTTAATCCACTTACCATAGTGCAATCTAATTTAATTATTATCTGCTTGGTGTCATGCATTCTTATCAGATGTTCAGAAACATGTGTGATTTTATTAACTCAGGCACTGTGTTTATGTGAATCCATAACTGGATCTGTCTGACTGTCTCATACACAGTTATATATATGACAACTATGTACTTCATTGAACTGTTGAGCTCTGTTGCTATTTCCTCAGATTGAAGGTGATGCTGTGGAGGCTGAGGTTGCTGTAGAGTCTAGTAGATTGCTCATGCCCCACCAAAAGCGGATATTGTCTACACGATGAGGAAGCGCAAATGCAGTACCCAGGTTGGCACTGACCTCTCTAAGAAGTGGGTATAATTTGGAAATCCATAATTTCACATGTTATGATTTTCCATGCTATTGTTATCAGCTATACTTATCTTTACGCTCATCAGAAGTTGACAAACATCAAAGTTGTTTGATTTTCAGGCAATGATTTTATCTGATATTATTAGCTTTACATGATATTTACATAATTTAACCTTTCCACTTAATTTGATTTAGTACCACGCACCAGCTGCTCAGCCTGTTCTTCTACCATCCTCTTCTCAATCTAGTGGATTGAAAGGGGCCATGTATGCCCTTCCAAAGGCACATGGAAGAAAAATGGTGCATGGACACCCTTCACGAAGGGTACCCATGGTATCAGGTATGGATTCCAAGAGGTTTAGAACGACTTTATGTAATATCTTGTATCTCACTCTTCTTGTTGTCATCTTACTTGTCTATCATTTTTCTCATGAAGGTTGTCCCTTGTGTCGCTCAGCCCATCATAAACAAGTTGTTCGGAAACAACAAGTTTCTAACTCTATATATCGAGGAACCAAAAGGCCTGCGACAACTATATGATGTGGATGTCTGACTGACGATGACCACCACCTATTTGGGTGGTTGGGGTTGGCCAAAGTATGTATGTGAGAATGGTCTGAAGCAGGGGGGACGAGGTAGCACTCGATTTTAGCAAGCCTGAGAAGATACTTGCAAGCCATCATACACCTGTAGACCAAAGGGCCAAGAACAAAGGTGCTACTAATTAATTTGCTTTTGTACTCAGCACAACCTCTGATGTCTTTCTTGCGACTAACTGTTCTGCACCATTTTCATCTAATCGTATGACTCTTATCACTTGTGCAGTCCGCTTCCAGAAGGGTGCTAGCATCAAGCTATTGGCACTGACACCGGCCCAAGTTCCTGCAACGACACCTGTTGACCTAAGTAGGAGAAACAAGTAGTAACTTAATTTGCTTGTATACTCTGATCACTATCTAGAAGTGTAAGAACTCATTTTTCTTGTACACATCTCATATGTCTCTCTGACCACTCCTGCTGTCCCCTGACCTGCCCATAGAAGGTAAACAACATTAAGTTGCTAGCACCGACACCGGCACCCGCACCAGCACAGGACCTAATTCCTGCTCTGATACCTGTTGACCAAAGGAGAAAGATTGGAGGTAGTAGTAACTTAATTTGCTTGTCAGCTTACCTACCCGTCAGAAGAAATCTAGCACCAAGTTGCTGGCGCCGGCGCCGGCACCGGTTCTGGATCTTGCACCAGCCCCTCTTCAATTAACTACATCAGCATCAACTCCTGCACCAGCACCAGCCCCAGCATAGGTTCCGGCACCATCTCCTGCACTACTCCTTGTTCCTGCACCAGCACCAGCTACTGCACTAGCCCCAGCACATGCACCAGCGCAAGCTCCTTGTCAGATTGTATCCTACACATGTGTCATATCAAGGTCACACCGAATTATGTTTGTGAGTGGCAGCAGATAAACTGCTCTCAATGTCTTCTCAAGTTTCACATGATTTAGTTCATTGCTCTTATTAATTATGCATCTATCTCTTGCATTGACTCAGACATTTCCTAAGAGTGCCACAAAGCAACTCGAGGTCATACGAAAGCGCACAATATTCATCATGATGCAGAGCAAAGGAGTGCTAGTCGAGGGACGCTACGCCATTAACTAGACTGATGGGCGCTTGGCTGCTACTTCTAGGTGGACCAAGTTCCGGAATGCTGCCAAACTTACAATTGGAAGAATGGTCAAGGTTGATGCATCTCGTTGTCCTGATTGTAGCAGTCTGGTCATGCAGTTCCTAACTATTTAGCTCTTTTCTCGCATGCTATAGTAATTAATTATGTGGTTATCTTATCTCCACTCATCATATATGGGTGGTAAAAATGTGATAACCTTTTGCTGGATAGGAGTTATTACTAGTATGTACTAGTATGGTATATTTGTATCTATATGATGGTTCCCTATATGAACCAACTATTATGACAATGATTGTGTTCCATCTTAATATGTGAGGAGGAGGTTGCACACACAAACAAAATTGATCATCCGTTTTTCTTGCTCTACTGATTTGAGAGTTTTTGGACAAAAGGGCAAACTGATTGTTGGCATGGTTTTTAGAGATGAAGAAAAAACTGGCTGGTTCCCTCTATACTGCTATTGAATTTCAGTGTCTATATTGCTGAATCAGTCATTTTAAAATGCTACTGAATTGGTCAAGTGCTGTTGAATATGAACTAGAAATATGTAGATATTTTCTGTATCTAGTTCTATATTGCTGAATCATTCAAATGCAACTGAATTTGTGCAAAGTTCTTTCGCTGCTGTTGGGCTGCTTGCACTAGAACTTTTACCTGTGTTTCATCGGAACCGTTGGTTGTGTTTTAGATAGTGATGAGAGGCTGATAGGGTAAAGATACAGCGTGATTTCACTAATTGAAGTCATTGGATACCGGTGCAGTTTTGGAGCAGGCGGTGTGTGTCTTTGGTTCTTTAGATATTTTTACATGAATATATCTACCAAAACAAAAGAATTATCGCCTTTTCCTACTCCGTCGGTGGCGTCTGGTTCCCTTTGTAATGCTATTGAATTTCAGTGTTTGTATTGCTGAATCAGTAATTTTGAAATGCTGCTGAATTGGTCATGTGTTGCTGAATGTGAACTAGGAATATTTCTATTTTCTCTATTTTATTCTGTATTGCTGAATCATTCAAATTCTAATGAATTTGTGAAAATTTATGTTGATGTGCTGGGATGCTTGCACTAGAGCTTTTGACAGTGTTTCGTCGGAACCGTTGGTTGCGTTTTGGATAGTGATGATTGGGATTTCACCAAGTGAAGTCATTGGATACCAGTTCCGGCACATGCTATGTGTGACTATGGTTCTTTTGATATTTCAATGTGAATATATCTGTCGGTGAGGTTTTTGTTCTGAATTTGGCGAATCCACAGTAGAATATAGAGTTTACTAACGACGAGATGAAAGCTAGTATCTTTTGATTTCTTTGTTGTAGTGGCAATGCACACGGTTGTATATGTGATGTCTTGAGTTTGAATCCTCTGTGCTTGGGTTTACATTATTTTCTTCTAGCAATTGTGCTTTACAAAGAGGCTGGCACAGCGGACCCACCAGCCTATAGAGTCGTTCTTAATTTTATTCTAGCAATATTGCTTTACGGAGATGCTGACATGGTGAACCCACCAGCCTGCAGCGTCCCCCTTAATTTTCTTCTAGAAAAATTTGTGTGCGGAGAGGCTGACATGACGGACCCACCAGCCTGCAGCGTCCCTCTTAATTTTCTTCTAGCAATATTGCTTTACGGAGAGGCTAACATGGCGGACCCACCATCCTGCAGCGTCCCTCTTAAATTTTCTTCTAATAATATTTCTTTGCGGAGAGGCTAACATGGCAGACCCACCAACATGCAGCGTCCCTCTTAATTTTCTTCTAGAAATATTGCTTTATGGAGAGGCTGACATGGCGGACCCACCAGCCTGTAGCATCTCTCTTAATTTTCTTCTAGCAATATTGCTTTATGGAGAGGCTAACATGGCGGACCACCATCCTGCAGCGTCCCTCTTAATGCGCGGGTTTAAAAAAAGAAGTTATGTACTTGTACAGAGAGGCTGGCATCAGGGCCCACTAACCAGGACATACCTGAGAGACTGACACGTGGGATCTAGCAGCAAGACCATATAGGACTGCCACATCTAGCTACGTTGCCAAGGTCAAAACAGCAGACACAGCCGAAAAAAGTCCAGCATGCACACATTTCATTTATAGAGATATTGACATGTGGGACCCACCAGAGAGACCTTATACACGTGGTGCCACTTCGAGCAACGTTTCCAAGTTCCAAAGAGATAGGCGTGAGCGAGAAAAAAGTCCCACATGCACATGTATCTTCCAATGAGAGACTGACATGAGGGACCCATCACCCTGTATAAACCGCTAATGCATCGAGCAATGTTGCCAAGTTCGAAACACGAAGGCATGAGCGTGAAAAAAGTCAAACATGCACACGTTTCTTCTAATGAGAGGATGACACGGGGACCCACCAGCCTGTATAATCGGGTGATGCATCGAGCAACATTGCCAAGTTCGAAATATGGAGGCGCAAGCGAGAAAAAAAGTCCAGCATGCACACGTTCTTCTAATGAAATGCTAACATGTCGGACCCCGAAACATGACCAAACGGCAGATTCGTTGAGCAATGCTATCCAGTTAGAACAGGGAAGCGCTAGAGAAGGCACGATTCTTCTAATGTGAGGCTGGCATATGAGACCCACCAGCCTAAATAAATGGCTGATGCAGCGAGGAACACTATCAAGTTAACACGGAGACACGACCATGGGAAAAAATTCTATCATACATAGGCAGCACTATCAAGTTTGAACATGGTAGCATGACCGAGGGAAAAAACCCATCATACACATGTTTCTTCTAATGAGAGGATGACATGTGGGTCCAGATGTGTGATTAAACGGGAGCGTAATCATGTTCGGAATAGGGTAGAGGGAGCGAAGGATAAAATTCCATCATACAACGATTCTTTTAATGAGAGGCTGGCATGTGGGACCCACCATCATGATTAATGGTACATAGTTCGAGCAACGTTATCGAGTTCAAATCAGGGAGGCACGAGCCAAGGAAAAAAATTATCATGCACACGTTTATTTTGATTGGAGGATGACATGTGGGGCCCACCAGCATGATTAAACTACATATGCATCTATAAGCGCTATCAAGTTCAGAACATGGTATCGGGAGCAAAGGAAAAAATTCCATCGTACACATGATTCTTGTAATCAGAGGCTGGCATATGGGACCTAGCATCGTGTTTAACAGCAGATAGATCGAGCAGCATTATCGCGTTCATATCAGGGAGGCATGAGCCAAGAAAAAAATCCAGCATGCACATGTTTCATCTAGTGTGAGGATGACACGTGGGACCCAGTAGCCTGATTAAATGGCATATGCATCGAGCGATGCTATCACAGGGAAGGAAAAATTCCATCATACACACGATTCCTCTAATGTGAGGCAGGCATACGGGACCCAGCAGCCTGAATAAACGAAGAGGCATCGAACAACGTTATCGAGTTCAAATCAGGGAGGCGCGAACGAAAAATTGGTCCGCTATAGTCACTCACGTCTGGGACCCACATGCAATATAATACTTCGGCAATTCAACATCTCGCGAGGAAGCGAAAATCTTACTTCTACCACGCGCCCGTCGAGCTTCTCTCATATTTTTAGCGGTTTCATCATAGTAGAGGGGCGTGAAACCAGAAAAAAAGTTTTCTGGTCGAGCCGAGATTTTCATCGTGGAGGAGGTGCCTTCTACGACGACCGAGGGGCCCAGTCGTTGCGGAAGGAAACATTTCTTATAGTGTCAATTTAAATGTGGTACTTTAGTTATGCTTATCTATGATCGAGAAACTATTCTCCACGTTGTCCATAACCATGGACACGGATTTCAAAAAGATTTACCCTGTAGGGGTGCACAAATAGCAACACACGCACAATCAAACTCAGAAAAACCAAATAAAAACCCAACGAGGCATTTAGACAAAGTATTTGCAAGATTCATAGATGATTTTAGGGGGCCACCCCGCTAAGATACCCGCTATGAAGTATGGCTGGGTTTGTCGATACCGTGTAAACATTCCACATTTGTTCCCAAACGAGACAGTAGTAAACGCTCCTCGAGCAACAGTAGTAAATAAAGCAGTAAAACATGGCATACATGCAGGATAGTAATAACGCCCCAAAATACTTGTGTCCCCAAAAAATTAAAGGTGACTCAAGCTAAGAATAAGGGGATTCATGTTTCCACATGCGAATAATGCGATAGTCAGGAACAGGAATCAAGTACTCAGGGTCCTACGAGACACAAGTGGGCTTAAAGAACCAAAGAACAGATAATTCCCACTAGTTCCTCTTTCATTAGTCATCCTATTACTACTCATATCATGGAATGTATAGTTAGGACGGGCTCGTTGTGTTGATCGTTTTAGACATATCATTTCTCGAATTCGAAGTTATGGAAATAAAGTTATGCAATTATTAATAAATGGTATTTATTAGCAATTAAATTATTTAGAAATTTTAAATTGCCCAAATTATACTTTAAATAGCATAATCATAATCCGCATGTTTTTCTTATTAAAAAACATATATTATTTATATTATTTGAATTTATGAATTTTAAATAGTATTAAATTCAAATATTAAAAGGGGGTCAATGTCAATGGTTTGACTAGTTAGAGTCAACCCTAGAAAAGTTTGAAAACATGGTTGAATTCATATTTTAAATACATTTAATTTTTATCTTATATGTATGTTCAAATTAAAACCAGTTTAAAAGTTATGAATTATTTTTGTTTAAATATTTTTCTAAAATTTTATTGGTTTTAGAAATGTTCTGCTACTTTTCTTACCGGGGCTTAGATGACCCGCTGAGACACATAAGTGGGTCGCGGTCACATCGGGGCCACAGGCTTGCGGGGTTGGTGGGTGGTCAACACGTGGCCACGAGGAGTGCAGGATGAGGTTTGCAAAAGGGAGGGGGCGATCTGCAAAAACTTCTGGGACACTTCTGATTGCTGAATGTGGAACTGAGGAACTGAAGGATGAATCCCTCGTGACACCGGTGGTTGATCATGTCTTTGGTCGACGATGGTGATCAACCCGCTAGGAGTTTCGGGACGCCACAAAAATAAAAGATTCAGAGGGGACTACGGGCTACAGATGTCGTTCACGAGGTTTCGCTAGAGGAGGTACCTATCGATCTAGATCTAGCACGATTCAGATACGGTTTGATGGGCTCCTCTAAAGAAGACCACCGGCAGCGACAGAGGATTCAACGAGAACGGAGGCGACGCGGCCGGACGCGGTGGCTTCCGAGGGGAACAAAGAGGTGCAGGGAGTCCTGGGCATCCAGGTTCAATTCGATCTTGTCGATGCCGCTGGGGGAAAACGGAGGCGGCCAGAGTCAACAAGGTCATGGGCAGTGACGGCAGATGCAATAACAGAAGGGAGCGCGACAGCGACGGTGGCGAGGCGCTGGAGGAGATGGCAGGGTGTTACATGGACGGGGAGAGCCGGGACAGGGAGAAGAATCTCAATGAGAGGTGGTTGTGGACAGTTCGTGCGGGTGCGCTCCGGAAAGAGGACACGAGGACGACGCTAAAAAACTCCGGGAAGAAGAGCTTGACTTGGACGATGTCCCTGAGCGGCTACGGCTCCCGGTCTTTAGCGAGGAGGACATCGGCAAGGTAGTGGTTCTATTCCCGCATTCCGATGCCCTCGAGGCGGCCCATGGAGGTTGGGTGGTGGTGAGATGCAGAGGTGTTGCTCTGGCTAGACGAGAAGAGGTAGGGGACAAGGAAAACAGCAGCGCTGCAAGGGAGAGAAGAAACTAGGGTTTAGGGCGGCTCGAGGTGGATAAGAGGAAAAGGTGGTGATGGTGATGACGGGGATGATATCCACCTGCCCCGCCTACGTTTGCCTGCAAAGAGAGGAGGGCATCGACGAAGCATAAGATCAATAGGACATCGTGAGTGTTTGTCGATCGCGAATTAGTGCTGGGCCGCATGGGCCGGTCCACATGAATGAATGGTAGCCGGGTGGGCTGCTAGCACTGCTCGGAAACAAGCATTCAGTTCGATCTGAACAACGTCACCAGTTCCGGCCCGTCATGAACCGCGACTAGCACTAGTCCCGGACCGTGAGGCCTCCAACGGCTAGAAATGGCCAAAGACACTAGTCCCGGGCCGGACCAGAGCTCTAGTCCCGGTCCGTAATACGGTCCGGGACTAATAAGTTGGAGCGGGCCAACAGCTCTTTTCGGGGACTATTAGTTCCGGGTCGTATCACGACCCGGGACTAGTTGTCCATCAGTATATATACAGCTTCCTGGCCAGCTGCACCCTAAAGCATATGGTGGCCATTTTTCTCAAAGAAGCAAGAGAGTTCATGCTATTTTTTTCTCAAGATTTGTCAAGATTTAGTTTGCAACACCTAAATCCAAAGCTTTAAAAGGTTAGAACTTCATTCTTTCATCTCTTATTGCTACTTTAGCTCTATAATGCTCTAAAAGTATAGAGATATGAATCAAATGCATGCATGCTCTAGAAGTAGCTAGAAGGATTTTGATATATATGTGTAACAAATTTTGATTAGGCACATAGTTACTGAAATTGAAATGTGTAATTTTAGATTTTCAGAGCTTAGAATGGAACGAGGTTTTCACTGATAGAACAATAATAAAAAACTCCACATTTATCATGTTGATTGTTTTCTCCAATTCACAAATTGGTGCATGTAAATTTTTCAAAATTCAAAATTAATGCTCTAGAAGCTCTCAATATAACTTGTAATAATTTTATCATGTTGAGTAATGGTTTTTGATATACTTTTACTATAATGGAGATGGTCCGGGAATGGATGTACGGTACTGACCGACGCTCTGGCGAGTTCATTAATGGCGTGCATGAATTCATCCGTGTTGCTGATGCAAACAAGCACAATGGTTTTGTATTCTGTCCATGTAATGGATGTAGGAATCAGAAGGATTACTCTGACTAAAAAATCCTTCACAGGCACCTGTTGAAGTCCGGCTTCATGCCCAGTTATAATTGTTGGATCAATCACGGAGAGAGAGGGGTTATAATGGAAGACAATGAAGAAGAGGAGGAGGATGACAACTATCATGGTTTCTCTGAGTACGGAGATACTTCCATGGGGGATGCTGAAGGGGAGATGAAGAAGAGACACATGATGAACCCGCTGATGATCTTGGTCGGACCATTGCCGATGCACGAAGAGATTGTCAAACTAAAAAGGATAGGGAGAAGTTCAATCACATGCTAGAGGATCACAAAAAGTTGTTCTACCCAAATTGCAAAAATGGTCTGAAAAAGCTGGACAGCACACTGGAATTGCTGCGATGGAAGGCTGAGTGTGCTATACCTGACTCCTCATTTGAAAAGTTGCTGAAAATGACGAAGAATATGCTTCCAAAAGATAACGTATTGCTCGCCAGTACGTACGAAGCAAAGAAGGTTGTCTGCCCTCTAGGTTTAGAGGTTCATAAGATACATGCATGCCCTAATGACTGCATGCTCTACCACGGTGAGGAGTATGAGAATTTAGATGCATGCCCGGTATGGACTTCACTTCGGTATAAGATTAGACGAGATGACCCTGGTGACGTTGAGGGCGAGCCCCCCCGGAAGAGGGTTCCTGCGAAGGTGATGTGGTATGCTCCTATAATACCACGATTGAAACGCTTATTCAGAAACAAAGAGCACGCCAAGTTGTTGCGATGGCATAAAGAGGAACGTAAGTCAGATGGGATGTTGAGACACCCCGCTGATGGGTCGCAATGGAGAAAAATCGATAGAAAGTACCTGGACTTTGCAGATGACGCAAGGAGTTTAAGGTTTGGTCTAAGTACAGATGGCATGAATCCCTTTGGGGAGCAGAGCTCCAGTCACAGCACCTGGCCCGTGACTCTATGCATCTATAACCTTCCTCCTTGGTTGTGCATGAAGCGGAAGTTCATTATGATGCCAGTGTTGATCCAAGGTCCGAAGCAACCCGGCAACGACATTGATGTGTACCTAAGGCCATTAGTGGAAGAACTTTTACAGTTGTGGCACGAACCCGGGATACGCGTGTGGGATGAGCACAAGCAGGAAGAATTTAACCTCCGATCATTGCTTTCGTTAACAATCAATGATTGGCTTGCTCTTAGTAACCTTTTAGGACAGTCAAACAAGGGATACAATGCATGCACACACTGTTTAGATGAGACTGAAAGTAAAATATTTGGAACATTGTAAGAAGAATGTATACAATGAGCATCGTCGATTTCTTTTGGCCAATCATCCCATAAGAAAGAAAGGCAAGCATTTCAACGGTCTGGCATGTCACCAGACGAAGCCTAAGGAGCGTACTGGTGCTGATATATTTGATATGGTCAAAGATTTGGATCAACTGGTAACCTTTGGAAAGGGTCCTGGAGGAAAATCTGTTCCGAAAGACGCTGAAGGACATGCACCCATGTGGAAGAAGAAATCTATATTTTGGGAGCTACCATATTGGAAATTCTTAGAGGTCCGCTCTGCAATCGATGTGATGCATGTGACGAAGAATCTTTGCGTGAACCTGCTAGGCTTCTTGGGCGTGTATGGGAAGACAAAAGATAGACCAGAAGCACGAAAGGTCCATCAACGTATGAAAGACCCAGATGGCCTGCATCCAGAATGGATTCAAGGTCATGCCAGCTACGCTCTTACCAAACAAGAGAAGGAAATATTTTTTGAATGCCTAAGCAGTATTAAGGTCCCGTCTGGCTTCTCGTCGAATATAAAGGGAATAATAAATATGGCAGAATTTTTTTTCCAAAACCTAAAGTCTCATGACTGCCACGTGATTATGACGCAAATGCTTCCGATTGCATTGAGGGGGCTTCTACCAGATAATGTTCGAGTACCAATTGTGAAGCTATGTGCATTTCTCAATGCAATCTCTCAGAAGATAATCAATCCTGAAGATCTACCACGGTTACAGAATGATGTGGTCCAATGTCTTGTCAGTTTTGAGTTGGTGTTCCCACCATCCTTCTTCATTATTATGACGCACCTGCTGGTTCACCTAGTCGAAGAGATTTCCATTCTCGGTCCTGTATTTCTACACAATATGTTTCCCTTTGAGAGGTTCATGGGAATCTTAAAGAAATATGTTCGTAACCATGCTAGGCCAGAAGGAAGCATCTCCAAGGTCTATGGAACAGAGGAGGTCATTGAATTTTGTGTTGACTTTGTTCCTGACCTTAAGACGATTGGTCTTCCTCAATCGCGGTATGAGGGGAGCCTGAGTGGAAAGGGTACTCTAGGAAGGAAATCAATAATATGTAGGGACGAACATTCTTACACCGAAGCACATTACACCGTTCTATAGACTTCTATCTTGGCAGCCCCATATATCGAGGAACACAAGAAAATCTTACGCTCCAAAAACCCTGGAAAGCATGACTCTTGGATTAGCGATGAACACATGAAGAGTTTCGGCGGTTGGTTGCAACATCTCATCAAAAACAACACTCTTGGAGATCAGCTATACTTGTTGTCTAGGTCACCATCTTCGACTATATCGACTTTCCAAGGGTACGAGATAAATGGGTATACATTTTACACGATACCCCAAGATAAAAGGAGCACCAACCAAAACAGTGGTGTCCGCTTTGATGCAACAGACAACAATGGGTCAAAGACCACATATTATGGTTACATAGTGGAGATATGGGAACTTGAATATGGACCTACTTTTAAGGTCCCCTTGTTTCGGTGCAAATGGGTCAAGCAGACAGGAGGAGGGGTTGAGGTAGACAAGAAATACGGAATGACATCGTTGGATCTCAACAATCTTGGGTACTTAGACGAACCATTCGTCCTTTCCAATGATGTGGCTCAGGTTTTGTATGTGAAGGACATGTCTACCAAACCTAGAAAAAAAAATAAGAAAAAGAATACATTAGACGATGAGCCAAAGCGCCACATAGTTCTTTCTGGAAAAAGAAACATCGTGGGAGTGGAGGACAAGACAGACATGTCAGAAGATTGTGATAAGTTTCATGAAATTCCGCCCTTCGCGATGAAGGATGACCCAAGCATCATGTTAATGAATGAAGATGCTCCATGGATACGACGGGATCAGAAAGGAACACACATGAAGAAATGATATGTAATAATTGTAAGATTTTATGAGTGAAGATGCTCCATGCATGTGTCCATTTTTATAGTGTTGTCTGCAAACAATCTTGAGTGTGTTAGTCCTGTTTTGTGGCTGGACCGGGACTAAAGGAGGGCCTTTAGTATCGATTCATACTTACCATTAAGATCTGATCTCCAAACGCGTGATGTCACATATTAGGGAGTGCCTCTATGACCAGTTTCTCGGAGATGCCGGAGGACTGGGCTCCGTCGGCATATCCCTGAAACTAGCCATAGTGGTGTCCCTGCTCTCGAAAACCATCTTGCAGCTTGTAACTTCTCTAACTAGATCAATACGCCTGGGAGCTAACTAATTTCACATATTAGGGAGTGCCTCTATAACCAGTTTCTCGGAGATGTCGGAGGACTGGGCTCCGTCGGCATCTCCCTGAAACTGGCCGTAGTGGTGTCCCTGCTCTCGAAAACCATCTTGGAGATGCCTCAAACTGGCTGGAGGACTGGACTCACAAGGATGCCTATTTATAGTACAAGCAGCTTGGCATAATGTCGACACTCACAACATAATGTCGACACTCACCCCTATTATTAGTGCTGACTCATGTTTAGTCCCGGTTGGTGTCTCCAACCGGGACTAAAGGTTCATCTTTAGTCCCAGTTGGTGACACCATCCGGGACAAGGTACAAGCCGCACGACATAATGTCGACACTCACCCCTATTATTAGTGTTGCCTGGCCCAGTCTGCCGCAATCCCTTCAGTCGCGGTTGGTTTCTCCAACCGGGACTAAAGATGAACCCTCTCTTTATATAGGCATTTCCCTCTATTTATTAGGTAACACTCAAGACATTTATTAATATTAAAAACCGGGACAAACCGGGACTAGCTAACACTCAGGACTAAAGCCGCCCCCTTTAGTCATAATCATGCCTAGTCCTATAGTACGCAGCTTCAGGGTCTTCTTCGTCATCGTCATCATCATCGTCACATGCCACTCCGGGGATCCTCATCCCATCCATGGCATATACCAGGGGCCATTCCAGCCTCGGATTCACGGCGGGCGGGGGAGGGGTCTCCTGGAAGCCGATGCCACTATCGCTGAGCCGGTGTGGGGCCTTTTTGTGGCTCTGTGGCGGGTGGAATCGTGGGCACCGCAGGCGAGGATGGTCTCCCCCGGAGATGTAGCGCATCACTCCGATGATAGTATGGTTCGCCCACCACAGACGACGGCCGGCTTCGTTGTGGTTCACCGGTGGCGGGCCATCACCCTCGTACCTGGCGATCTCCCTTTCCCTCCTATTAGCAAAGAAGGCATTTTAGGTGTCGTAGTTGTCGATATCCCACTGGGGATCCATCCGCTGCTCCGGTGTGAGCTCGTGGTAGAAGTGGTTTGTGATGGCCGCCTGGCGTGCGGAACCTTGAGGGACAGGAGGGACAGGAACCCCTCCAGCGCTCAGCATCCAGCCGGCGGGCGGCCGGTAGCCCGGCGGACAAGGGTAGTTGGAGGCGCACAGCGCCTCGGTCTCCTCGAGGGTCAGAATGGCCCAGTAGGCGTTGTCCATTATTCTAAGAGAGGAAGGTGTGGATGTGTGGATAGACATGGCGCGATCGCCCTTAATATAGAGGGAAAGGGCGGGAAAACTTGGCGTGAAGCTTTGGGAAATGGCGGGAAATATCTTTAGTCCCGGTTAGTGACTACATCCGGGACTAAAACCTCTCGTAGAAAGGAAAGGACGGGAAAACTTGGCGGGAAGCGGTGGGAAATGGCGGGAAATATCTTTAGTCCCGGTTGTGACTACAATCGGGACTAAATGGATATTATATTAAGATTCTTTATATTTTTCTGATAATAATAGACATATTATTTGTTTTATTTGGATTATTACAATAAAAGATATGATTTTCCAAAGTTTTTATATTTGATTTGAATTAGAAAAGAAAATTTATAAATGAAATAATTTATAAATGATGCAAATAGATAAATGTATATTATATTAAGATTCTTTATATTTTTCTGATAATAATAGACATATTATTTGTTTTATTTGGATTATTACAATAAAAGATATGATTTTCCAAAATTTTTATATTTGATTTGAATTAAAAAAAGAAAATTTACAAATGAAATAATTTATAAATAATGCAAACAGATAAATGGATATTATATTAAGATTCTTTATATTTTTCTGTTAATAATAGACATATTATTTGTTTTATTTGGATTATTACAATAAAAGATATGATTTTCCAAAGTATTTATATTTGATTTGAATTAAGAAAAGAAAATTTACAAATGAAATAGTTTATAAATTATGCAAACAGATAAATGGATATTATATTAAGATTATTTATATTTTTCTAATAATAATAGATATATTATTTGTTTTATTTGGATTATTACAATAAAAGATATGATTTTCCAAAGTTTTTATATTTGATTTGAATTAAAAAAGAAAATTTACAAATGAAATAATTTATAAATGATGCAAACAGATAAATGGATATTATATTAATATTTGTTATATTTTTCTGATAATAATAGACATATTATTTGTTTTATTTGGATTATTACAATAAAAGATATGATTTTCCAAAGTTTTTATATTTGATTTGAATTAAAAAAGAAAATATACAAAAAAACTATTAGTCGCGGGTCATGGCTGGACCCGGGACTAAAGGGTGCCTGCGCACGCGAAAACGAAGCTGCCGAAAAAACACATTAGTCCCGGGCCGTGGCTTAGGCCGCGACGTCTTTAGTCGCGGGTTAAGCCACGGCCCGGGACTAAAGACTCTTTAGTCCCATCCCGTGGCTTAGCCTGAGACTAAAGGGGTGGCCACTATATATTTCACGCCAGGGGAGGCTCGTGCTCCCCACCAGCACTTGGCATTCCTCGACGAAGACGAAGACGAAGCACTCAGGCGACGACGTAAGCAACGCAGGGGAGGTGCTGTCCGCCGCCGTCGTGCCGCTCCGCCATGCGTGCTCCAGCGTGTCGCCGCTCTACCGCGCACCGCCTCGCCGCTAGCCGTGCCGCCGCGCCGCCGCGTCTTCTCTCGCGCCGCGCACCTCGCCGCCTCGCCGGCGCTGCCTCGCCGCCTCGCCGCGAGGGAGGGGTACGGGCGGCCCGTTGGATGTTTTTTTAGGATTATAGTTTTTTTTATTTAGAATTAATTATAGTTTTTGTTATATTAATTAGGATTAGGATTATATTGTTAGCTAGGGTTAGGATTAATTATAGGATTATAATTAGCTAGAGTGTGTTAGAATTAAGATTATTGTTAGGATTATAATTAGGATTGTATTGTTAGCTAGTTTAGGATTATTATAAAAAGGATTATAATTAGGATTATTAGGGTTTTTGTTATAGTTTTTTTCTATAGTTTTTTATAGTTAGTTTATTATAATTAGGATTATTATAATTAAGATTTAGTTATTAGGATTATTATAATTAGGATTATTATAATTAGGATTATTATAATTAGGTTTATTAGGGTTTTTTGTTATAGTTTGTTTCTATAGTTTTTTTTATATTAGGTTTTTTTGTTTTAGTATTAGGATTATTGTTTTAATTAAAATATTAGAATTAGGATTAGGATTATTGTTTTAGTTATTTTTTGTTTTATTTATTAGGATTATATTGTTTTATTAGGGTTATTTTTTTGTTTTAGTTATTATGATTATTGTTTTAGCACAAATAATATTAGGATTATTATAATTAGGATTATATTGTTTTAGTTATTAGGATTATTGTTTTTTCTAACCTGTTTAACTCTCTTTTTTTATAGATAATTAAGTCATGGATCCATCCGAAGATCCTGGTCGCATCGGTGAAGGTTTTCTTCAGGGCATGATAAGAGGTGAAATTCCTCTTAATATTACTACCGGCGCCGAAGATATTTTGCTCGAGGAAGAGATATCCTCATATCTGAATCCATCCGGTGATGGACTAGAGGAAAACATAATGTACCAAGGGGAAGACCAGATGGACGAAGGGCAAACAAATAACAACAATAATGATGGCCCCTCGACAGGATCCTGCGAGGTACATATATATATATAAAGTCTCGTGTTACCTCTATTCATTAACTGATCTAGATATATATTAATCACTCTCTCTTCTTCTTTTAGCCCACCGGATCGAAGCAATCGACAGCTCAAACAAAACGAGGGCCGGACAAAAAGTTGGATGGTAATCAGAGGTTCACCATCGAAGAAATTGATGATGATGGTGAACCGATTTCTCTAGAGAAGAACCGGAGGATGTTTATAAATCAATGCGGGGTGCTTGTTAGGGACAACCTGCCAATCACCATCCAAGAATGGAATAAGTCAAAGAAAGCCGGTGAAGAATCCAACAGCTATGTCACCGATGATGCCAAAGATGAACTTTGGCAGAAGCTCATAGCGCATTTCATACTACCTCCAGGGTATGAGGAATTTGAGTTAGATGGTATTACCCCAAGGCCAGGTGGGCTTGAAAATAGAGCAAAAGTCAAGGAGTGGGCACTGAGGAAGATGGCTGAACTGTACCGGAACCACAAGAAAAGTTTATACGCCAAATATGTCACGAAAAAGAAAACTCCAGACTTCAAAGGAGTAAACGAGAAGTTGAGAGAACAGTGGCCCGATTTTGTACAGTACAAGCAATCTGATAAAGCAAAGACAAAGTCGGCAAAGAACGCGTTAAATGCTGCCAACAAGAAATACCATCATAAAATGGGGATATGTGGCTACAAGAGTGCCATCCCTAAGTGGGAAACTATGGAGAAGGATATGAGGGCTAGAGGCGTCACTCCTGGTATAGATGGATGGCCCGAGAGGTCAAAGCACTGGTGGTACGGGCACGGGGGATCCTTGGACCCAGAAACAGGGAAGACATTATTTGATGATAAAATTCTAAAACCCTCCCAAGACCTTATTCAAGCAATGAACGATGCTCAATTGGGATTATTCCGTCCCGACAGAGAGAACGACGAGCTGACACGCGCCCTAGGGAATCCTGAAAAGGGAGGACGAACATGAGGCAAAGGCGTCTGTGTCTCGTGGAAGAAAGGGTTTCCTCAGTACGATGCCAGTTACAGAAGCCGTCAGAGAAAGAAGGACCGGGATGCGGAACAGATCTCTAGGGTAGAGCAGGACCTAGCTGATCTGAAGAACCTCATGCATGAAATTAGCCAAAGGCCGCCGTCGTCAACTCACCTGCGGTCTGATGATCCTACATTGGATCTTAGCCAACGGAGAAGCAGCGTGGCTTCCATGGAGGTCCGTGCTGATGATCAAGCACTACTGGATGATGCACCGGCTCCTCACTACCCCGAGGATGATGTCAGAGAGATGGCACAATGTGAGGTACATCATCCAATGAACAACCTGTCCTTCAAGGTGGCGATCGGCACTGCTTTACCTTGTCTACCTGGAGCACTCCACCATTCACTTCCGATTCCACCAGGCTATGCTCGTGTCACGGTGGATGACATAGTGGAGGATTTTGCGGACCTAGAGATTGAAATCGCTACGCCTGAAGGCCTTACGAAACTAGGAGATGTCAAGCGCAACATCATTCTATGGAATAAGAAGTACATCAAGTTTCTAGGCTCGGCGCCAAGGCCACCGACTCCAAGGAATCCAAAGCCACCCCGCATCGAATATCGTCAACCTCCAAGTCCACCCCAACCCGATTATCGCGAACCTCCAAGTCCACCCCAACCCGATTATCGCCAACCTTCAATTCAACCCCAACCCGATTATCGCCAACCTCCAAGTCCACCCCGCCCCGCTGACGATCGCCGCAGCAGGAGTACATCAATGCGATCTCCGCCTCCGCCTCCGTGCAATACTACTACCTCGTCGAAGAAACGGAAGTTCGACGGTCCCCCGCGCCCCACATCAAAGAAATGTCAAACACCGAAGATAGTCGATATCCCGCCGGCTCTTCCAAAGAGACCTTATGACAAGACCGATGAGGAAACTAACGCGGATGTGGCTGCCCAAGTTAAGGCGCATTTTGCACCCAAAAAGCCCGAGCCAAAGCCGGTATATAATGAAAAAACCAAAAAGTGGGCTAAGTCCTTTCTTGAGCAACCATCCCAGATATCGATGAATCTGGAATCATACTATGACCGGGAGATTATTAAGCAAGCACAAAAGAAAAAAATCACAAGTGCAAAAAGCGGGAAGCAAGTTGCCCAGCTCGGAGCACAGAAGAATCAATCGGTCGCCCCGCTCAAAGTCATTTCAGACCTCGACAAGGCCTTCAGAGCTGAAATGGATATGGACATGCAAATAATGGACCCTAGAGCCCGTAATAATGCTGCACTTATGGGAATCACTGTATCGGAGGCCAAAGCACTTGCTAACGAAGCAAATATGTCTCTTAGTCAATATTTAGGCTATGAAGATACGCCAGTGGGTCAGATAGTACGGCAGTATGTCCAAGGGGAGCCTCTAGTCAGTAATGAGGAGCTCACGCGTCTATCCATGCATATGCGAAATCTGCATGAATGGTACATGTCGCAAGCAGAAAAAAAGCATCATAAATATTGGTTTCTGGTGGACATTAGAAAGGAGCATCAGTTCAAACCATATTCGATACAGGTTCAAATGACCGAACTGTTTTAGTTATACAACCAGCGCGCCCTCGACAAATCTATCATTGGTTGCTACTGTCTATAAGTTATTTATTTCTATAATTAAGTTTGTAGCTTTAGCTCGTTCATTGCATTTAATATATTATCCTAACTATATATCCTTTTGTATGATGATATTATATTCCACAGAATGAAGATGCTTGAATGCAAAAGAGCTAGAAGATACGATGTTGGGTTCATTGACCCATATATCATTAATGAATATACGTTAAAGAATCACTCCAAAGACGTGGAGGAAGACCTGTGCAGGTTCTTAACCGAGCATAATTTTGTTAAGGAAATACTATTTCCTTCCAAGTTCAAGTGAGTGTTTATATCTTGTACACATTTTATTTTTGCTTACTGGATGAGCTATGCATGTATGCTTATGTAAATGTCTGCAGATTCCACTGGATCTTGCTAAACATTCAAGTTGACAACTCCCTTGTTGAAGTCCACGACTCATTAAGTTGGGACCAAGAGCAGTGGAGCGACATGAAAGCAATGCTCCATAAGTAATTTCAATCACTATCGCATTATATCGTCCTCTTTTATTGATTTCCTGATATCAAGTAACTAATAACTCCTTTGTTCATTTTCTTTGCCGAGAAGGTGTTGGACACGGTTCAGATAGAAAATACCAGGTCCATTCAAAGAGGAGTTAACTTATAAAATGGTGAAGAGTTTACAGCAGTCACCGGGAACTCATTTATGTGGATACTACGTCTACGAGTACATCCGCGAGTTGACCAGTGAGCGGAAAGTTGACTCACATTATATTTATGATTTGCGGGAGAAACTAGAGCCAGACCAGCGCATAAGAGCAATTCAAGAGGAGCTGGCGGGATTTATGATGAAGGAAGTCCTTGATGTACATGGAGAGCATTATGCGGATGACGTGGAACTCGATTTGCCTTAGTCATCTTCATGTAGCTGATATGATATATATATATTCATCAATGACCACGTAATTTCAAAACAATTCTTCCTTTTGATATGATTGATTATATGTATGCTTGCAAGGGATCAATTAATTATATAAATGCATCGACGTGTAGTGTGTATGTAGTAGCGTATAATATGTATACTGAAATATATGTTTGAATTATAGTGAAACACAAAACGAAAAAGGAACGAAACGAAAAAAAGGAAATACACAATCTCTGCCGCGGCAGAGAAATGTGGTGTTTCTCTGCCGCGGTAGGAAACCTTTTAGTCCCGGGTGGTGTTACAGCCCAGGACTAGAGGGTTTCCGCCCCCCGCGGCGCTGAAACAGCCACGTGGCTATTATCAGTCGCGGGCTGTTGCGAGCCGGGACTAGAGGGGGGGGGGGCTCTAGTCCCGTTTTCGCAGTCCCGGGCCCAAAACCAGGACTAGAGCCCGTTGCGGCCCGGGACTACAGCCCTGTTTTCCACCAGTGTAGGTCAGCTGGGCTGCACAGGTAAACTCTCCCTCTCTTATTTTTATCATGTTTCTGTTTTTATTTGATTGATTGATTTTGTTTGTTTCAAATTTGAAAATATCTATAGTTAGCAAACAAGATGAAAAGCACAGAAACAAAAAGATGGAGGGAAGGGTTTAGGTTAGTTTTAGTCATTTATTTTGGTTGCCTAAAAGTTGTGATCAAGAACATCCAGAACAAGCAAGGTTCCACATGTGGTTAGAGGTGGGATGATGAGCTTGGTGTGCATGGACATGCATGCATTGCTTGGATGAATAAGTTGTGAAAAAACTAGCTCAAAAAGAAAGGACGGATTTAAACAAGCAAGCCCTCAAACAACCAGAAGGATTCAGATACAATTATATGGAACTAGTTTGCATGTGCCATGCAAAGGTAATAAAAGCATGCATCAAGTCATATTTTGTGAAATCAAAATATCCAAGAGCATATTAACATGCAATCTTTCACTACATATGGTTTAATTTGTATACAAGCATGTTTGAATAGAAGTGGCCAAGATAGTGTGTATGATCTACTAGTGGATTATATGAACCTCATATATATTCGCACATGCTCATATATATTCAAATAGAAGCCACATGGATGGTAGAGGAAGAATTCTACACATATAGCATGCGAAGGTGGCTCATGTGGCTCCACACCTCCAATAGTGTAAAAAAACATGGTTCAAATATGGGAGCATGTAGAATTAGAAGTGGATTCATCTTATTACATATGAGCTAGACTTAATATCAAAAGAATGCAAATGCTCATATACAGTTTGGATGATGAATTATAAGGTGGTGTCAAGAAAGGTGGTGGAGTTGAAAGAGATATGCCCCAACTCATCTTGGGCATTAAGCAATATATGAAGATCCAACTACAATGTATCAAGAGTCAAAAACAAGAAATATAATATAGATGCATATGGGATAAGAACCAATTACAAGGGTTTTATATGATGCTCAAATGCAAGGTGGAATGGTGACATGAGCATGGTATAATGATGATGCAATGCAAGAATAATATGTAGGAAGTAGCAATATCTAGAATAGGCAAGTATCATTACAATTGTTAGAAAATTAGGATGCTATAACTCTACCCCACTAAACAATAATCTCGCCCCGAGATTCCTAGGAAAAGAAAAGACCACGAAGAGGCGGGTGTTCAAAACGAAGGTGATGCTCACGTTCCCAAGATGATGAACAACAGAATGGTGCATCCACTACACCTTACAAAACTTTCTAGACTTGTTGCGAGTCTACGTTTTTCTTCTGGGATACAAAGGACTTGAAGAGATTCCAAAAGAATCAAGCTTCTTACTTCAAGTTGAAGGATGATACACATCGATATGATTAGATATTGAAACTGCATGTGAAGATGGTTGTCTCTCTCGCCATAAGAAAAGATCAACTTTGGACAAGTTAACAACCACTATGAAAAATAGCATTGTTTCTTATCTTAGATTATGGAAATGAAATTCGGAAATAAAATATTGCCTTCAAACAATAGGGTTCCTTGATATCAATGACATATTTGGATTAGGAGTTCTCGAATTATATTCTTCTTGTGCCGGTAATGTAACATCCAAAAATTCATGAATTACAAAAGCATGCATTGCATTCATATTGTCATATCATATTTGTCTTGCACAAAAAGTTTCAAACCAAAAATCCAAATAAAACCATTAATATGCCCATTTTATTAAATCTTATGTGGCATGGTTTTATTTTATTTTCAAAGGGCCAAAGTGAATTTGAGTGGAAAAGTGTGTTTGTCACACTTAAGAATGCAAAGTTTACTGTATAAAAATCTAGAGAAGATTTGAAATCAAACTTGTTTGAATTAGGGTTTAAAAAACATTCCTGAAAAATCAAATAGAAAAATAAAAGGAGAAGAGAAAAAATAAAAAACTTGCTACCTATTCGGCCCAGAGCCAGAAACGTCCCAGCAGCCCACCCGGGCCATTCCCCCTCTCCCTCTCTCTCACGCGCACTAGCCTACCCCGCTGTCACTGCCACTGGGCCCTGCGCCAGCTCAGCGCCTTCTTCCCCACACCTCGCGCAGACGCCGTCGCTGCCCGTTTCTTCCCCATTCACCGCCGCATTGATTTCAGGCTTGATTTCCATTGAATCGAAGCATGATTCCCTCGCCCCCGCTGGCTAATTAAGCTCCACCCTGTCACGAGCATTCCCCCCCACTCACCCCCCCTATTCGCCACCAGGCTGCTCGTAACCCCACTGCTCGAGCGTCTCTAGTGAGATATTCCGGTGAGCATCGTCCACCCCGCCCCCTCTCGTTCATGCTATAGTGCTTTCTTTGACCTTGCGCTCCTTCTCATGAACTTTGTTCATCTGCTTGTGATCCAGAACGCCGGCTTCATCATACACCGTGAGCACCCGATGCCGCCCTCGTCTCCGGCGAGCAATTCTGGTAAGATGCGACCGCCCCTTGGCTTCTGGTTCACACATTCTTGTTCGCCTGGTCCTTGTGAACATGCTGACGCCTTTGTCTTGCGCTAGGGTGGCCCAGGTCGTCGACTTGTCGTCGTCCGCAAGAGCCAGACGCTGTCTGCAACTCCGACGAGCCCCAGCGACCACATCACCTCGCCCTCGTTTGAACCAAGGCCATGTTCAGCTTCCTTGCGACCTTGCAACGCTGGTAAGCATCACCATATCCCCTAGCCCCCTCTGAATTCGCCGGAGCACCGTCGTCAGTAGATCCGCCGCTACCTGTGGCTATTGGCGCCCCTAGCTATGGCTGCACGCGTTGGCACCGTTAGATCCGGATCGTAGGGTGTAGATTAGATCACTTACGCGAACCGGTATCAATAGATCTGACCGTGAATTTTTACTTAGATCTAACGGCTCGTGTTGTTCAATCCACATGAAGCGGTATGGTCCAATCAGACACGGCCACATGTCTGTGAATTTGTTTTAAAATCTGTTATTATATCTAATAGAGATTTAAACTTGTAAAATTCATATCTTGAGTTCTGTTTATCCAAAAAAATGCAAATAATATATCAATGGATTCAGAAAATTAAATACTAAATTACTGTGGGCTTAAATTTGCATTTATCTTCTGGAAAAATAGAATTTTATGCAGAACAGTTTATAGGCATATTTTGAATATATAAAATATTTATAAAATTATTTTGAGGCAAATATAAGTTTGTTTAGACTTGAATTTGATGGTTTTTTGTTCAGTACTGTTTGGTTAGACTTTTTAGTATAGAAAATTCATTCTATTGCATTTGCATGCATTCATATATTTTTGCTTGATTATTTGAATGTGAATTTGGTGCTATTATTTTATGTGTAGATTTTGGCGCTAGTGGTGATTGTGACTGTGAGGATTGTTTCTACTCCCCCAACTACTACCAAGGCAAGTGGTGCTTCATGTATTTTATCCTATTATTTTGACTATGCTCTAGTGATATTTTTAATAGGGCTTGCATGTAATTTTTGCTAATTATATATATGCTATGCCTTGGGAAATCCTAGTAGTTGTAGTCTTAGTAGAATTTTCTCGATGTTAAGATACTTGTTATGTTATCATGCTTAGTCTAGCTAGTAGAAAACAAGGGTAGATTATAATCATGCTAGGGAAATTTTGCTAAGTCTTTTGACTTGTGTTTTTGCTTAATAAAACAACTAAGTGAATGAATCATCCGGGTGGAATGGTATGATGGTTTGTGTTGAGTGGTTACACAAGGCCCATGTCTATGGTTTACCTTGTGTATCACACGTGTGGAAAGCCACCCAGAAACAAAGGGATTTGACATACTTAGTGTTTATAAGTTTCTAGTGCAACCACATGGCATATGGGCTCTGCCTTGATCATATAGGTTGCAATAACTTAGCCAGATGGACAGTTGGTGTTAGGGTGATAGGATGGAATGCGTACATGGTGGTCTAAGTGAAGTCTTATGAAAGATCTCGTCTCGATGCATGTCGATTCTTGTGGGGAAAGTGCACCACCTCTCGAGAGGGTAAAACTTAAGTACTTAGCCGTGTCCCCGACAACGGACAAATTGAGTGTCAAGACATTGAAGCTATCAAGGATCTCCTCATCCCAATTTCTAAGTTAAAAACTTGTGGTTGAACAAGGGTTAAAGGTTCACCAATGTCTATTGGTGATTTCTTGGGAGTTTTAGTGTTTTCAACTGATAAGAAAAACCTATTTTGAGCAAACCAAGCCTAAGCTACACTTAGCCAATTTCATATAGATGTTAGTTACTACTATTCTAATAAGGTATCACTTGACAATACAATTCTAAATGTATTGACCCACTGTGGCTGTAACTTATGATGTTGTAGGTTACTCTGATGGAAATTAGGGTTGTGAGTCTACACTCAACATGCTTGCCTGTGGCACATGAAGATGAATAATTATAGTCATTTACTTTTTTATGAACTCTTATATTAAGCCTTTGGATATTGAGTTGTAAAAGATTATATTTATCTGTGGAATGACGATGTAATAAAGACCTTTGTATCTGTGTACTTCATCTTAAACTGTGGATACTAGCATTTGATCCAGGGACTAGCATTGCAATCACAGGGGACTTTACCTTTATAAAGATGGGGTCTTATAGGTAAGGACCAAAAGAACATGCAATTGAGGTGTGTAGATTTATATCCTCGAGAAAGAGTGGCATGATTTTATGTGGAATCTCGAGAAAGAAGTTGAAGATCTGGAGTTATTGCAGAGATGCTTATTGCTTTCCTTAACCATCAGGTTATTGCAATAGATTTGCGATTGATGGCATCAACCATAATTGTCTTTACCAAGAGAAAAGAATTGCCAAAAAAAGTTATATTTATCTTTCATCCATCTTGTTTGACGGTGTCGAGCTCCGGTAAAATGAAGATAAAGGAGAATATTTTGCATTTGCTTCCACGAGATCCTTTAAAAAATTTCTCCATGCATGTTGAGATAAACGAGGCCACCAACCAGAGATTCTTGGTTACATTCTTGAGAGAAAACTTAAGAAAAACAAGGAAGGAAGTAAAAGTATCGAGGGATAAGGTCACTTCTAACTTCCGTGGAATAAGTAGAGATCACAATAATCCACCAATGCAATGTATAAGAGCGAATGATAAGATTAGTGGTACGGTAGCTACTTCATCCCTCACCCAAAGCATTACTACACACATGAATAAGAAAATCATGCAACCCAAATCCCAAAAACAAACTGAAGATCTTGACAATTAGAATTCATGATGCTCTGTAAGAAAACAAGGATTTGATGCAATGATTCGTCGGATCCAAGAAGATAAAGATGATGATGTTGTCGTCGTGTCAGAAGTCCCAAGCCATCGGGAAGATATGAGTCAAGATCACGGGGAAAACATGAAAGATTCAACAGATGGATTATGGGTAGAACCCAAAACATGAATAGAGACTTGTAAAAGATCTCGAAATTCTTCGCGGCATCTAGCGGATTGAGGATAGAAGATAATGTTAGGGTTCGGTGCAGAAAATAAAAAAAATTATGCTAAGTGGAAGAAACCCCGAATGCCCAATATCTATCAACTAGTAATGAAGTAACAAAGAGAGATAGTGGTAACGTACCCTTAAAGACTGAGAGAGCGTTACGCTCATGTAGAAGCATGGATGATGTAGTCATACCCGTCCGACCTCAAGGTCTCAAAGATCCTTGCAGGTCACAATTGTCCTGGTCCCCCCATGATGGACCGGAAGCTCCAATAGCCCCACAGAGTTAACACAGCGTACAGTGCAAGACGATCCAAAGGGAATATGTCAAATTATTGTCTGTTTAATCCCACCCATAGGCACCTCCTTATATAGGCTAAGAGAGGGGTGCTCTCCCTCTTAGGTTCCCCATCTAGGATTAGAGGTAAAGGAAAAACAATAGGAAATTCTTTCCAGTCGGATGGGCCAAATTCCTAGCCCAATAGACAAAATAGAAAAATAAAAAGTAGCAGCAAAGGGGCAGCCGTCCGGGTGGGCCTTGGCGCGGCCCACCTCACACCCTGCCATCTCCCGTGCTCGGCATCCAACGCCCCTGCCCAGGTGGGCCTCTACGCCCTTCGCGACGCGGATCTCCCGCGGTGGGGAGGCGACGCTGGGTGGGCTGGCGACGGTCGCCCGTGGCCTAGTGGCAGCTCCAGCTCCCCGTGAGCTCCCCGTGAGCTCCCGTGGGCCGGTGGAGCTGGCTGCTGCGGACCGCCCCCATGTGGCGGCTATTATCTGCCACACACGTGGGCCTGGGCTGACCAAATCAACACTAGAGGCTGTTTCCTTTTTCATTTTTCTATGATTTATTTTCCAGGTAAAATCCCTTCGGGATTTTTGACTAATAAGAAAGTCACTTTTATAAATCTTAATTTAAATATTATTTAGAATATATTAATTCAAAATTAACATATAATAAATACATATTCAAATTCCCATTTATCTAAAACTCCTTTTAGTCCTTTTCCTTATTCCTTTCTTTCTCCGAACCACTTCGAATCTCCCTAGAACACTTCTGGTTTCTCTCTCTCTCTTCCTATCTATTTCAGGATTCCCTCTTACAGGAAGATCTCAAGCATCATAAATCCCTTAAGCGTGTGTCCCTATGGTTTGGGAATTCCATAGACATGATCTTTATCAATGAGCATAGAGGTAGCTGGGAATGCACTTGTGCCCCCTATGACACTCATGATTCTCCATCGTTTCGAACCTGAAACAATATGTGTTATGTTCCTTTTGTCTCTGCGATACTTACATTATCCGATTTTTCATCATCGACATCTCCATGCCGAGTTCAATCTCGTTACTGATAATGATACTTTAAACTCGTACTGATATGTGATATCCCGTGATCCAATCGCATGTTGCGCAACATATTTGATATAACTTATCCGAGTGGGCCTAGAGTATCTTCCATCACACGGATGTACAAATCCCGCTCTTGACACAGTGTCCTCAACTCTTTCCTCCAGATATCCAACAACACCTTATAACCACCATTTTACTGAGTGATGTTTAATGTTATGGAAGTAACCTCGGGAAACAGGGGTTTGATATGGTCTCACAGGATGAGGAACAAGTCACTATGTTTCTGACGGTTGCAACTGTGAACTTTGTGATATGATCGTGCTGCAACAATCATCTGCAGAACATTTTCCACTATCTCATTCTCTAATGAGATAGCTCCATTGTCAATTAGGTGTGGAGGAACCTTCATGGCCAGGAAACTTTTGACCATCTATTTACCAATGAACTAGTTGGATAGAGGCTACTAGGGACTTGGGTTTGTTTATATATAAAACCTATATTAATGTTTCCTTATTAATATATTTGTAGCACGACATAAACTATTATGAACTAATGGAATGTGTATAAAAAACTTATTTATTATTTGCCTCTAGGGAACATTTTCTTCAGTCTCCCATTTGCACTAGAGTCCAAATAATCTAGTTGCAATGCTTCTAATCATAAACCATATCTCATATGTGTTTTATTGATCATGTTGCTCATGGAGGAATTACTTGTCCTAAATATGTTATATGAGATTTATAAGGTCATGTCTTGCAAATCATTAATGTCAAATATTTGAAATTAACCCCATTATCACATAATGTACCTTTAGCAATTTTGGTGACTAAAGTAGACATCTGTTTTCTAGTATATAGAATGAAAATCTACCAGTCAATATGGATTTTGCAAGATGTCATGTATAACTATAAAACACTTAGTCAAATTCGAACTTTCTCCAGAACAAAAATTATACTTGCTAATTTCGAAGTATCCTTTATACTTCTAAATCTCTATAGTTTCAATCGAAGTGTAACCCTTGCATCTTTGATTCTGACCATGCTTCCTTTGCGCTAAAATTAACTTTGATTCAATGGTTAGCTCAGAAATCATTCTATAATATTTTTTCTTCATTACTAAGAATAGGGGTCATACAATGTCTAATTTCATCTAAATGATCCGGTAATTTACAGTACCCAGTGCATTGTTTACCAATATGTCAACCACATATTCAAGAATGTCGTTTATGCTCTCACTCAAATATATCAACAATATTTGACATTTCAAGATGCCACTCATCTCCCACTCAAATATGTCGAAAACATATTGCATTTTGTCACATCCCAAAATTTTCCAAATTTTGAAATGTGAAAAATAAATAATTATTGAAATTTAGGGTGAAAAGAAACTTTTTGATTCCAAATGGAAACATCAAAACCCATTTTGAACAAATAAAATCCTAAAGGTATTTAAAAAGATAAACTAATATTAAATAAAATTATAGAAGTTGGAATCACCATTTTTGGACCCTTCAATAAAAAGATATGGTTTTATAAGCAAAGGGAGAAATAATAAATAAGGACTATTTTAAAGAGCCAAATTAAAACTTGACCAAGCAAATAAAATAAAATATTTTTGTTTAATAAAAAGAGTAAAGGATTATTTAAATAAAATCATGAGGATTTATTATTATCCAATTTCATTTAGGTAAAGACATTTCCCATTTTAAATGAACATTAAAACATAATAAGGTATTTTAAATAATAATTCAAAGTGAACTATTTTTAAATAACAGCTACTAAAAAGGTATGGTAAAATTTAGAATACAAATAGAGTTTTAAAACATATTTAAACCCTATTTTGAATAAAGACAAATGTCTATTTTTAAAATTAATAATGAACCCTAAAAGAATAAAAGAAATATTCTAAATTTTACTTTAAAATATGTTAATGAATAGTATTAAAATATATTCAAAGTTTGACAAAGGTTTGAATTCAATTGGTGTTTGAATTATTTAAATAAAAAGCAAAACAGAATAATAGAAATAGAAAAAGAAAAATATTTTGTATAAAAAAATGAAATAAAGCCAGCCCAGGAATCTGGCCCAGTCTAGCCCATCGAGCCCAACTCACCTCTCACCCGTAGAAAAACGATTCACACTCTCAATCTCACCCACCCAGTCACTGAGGCTGCGACCCTACACCCACTCCCTCTCTCTCGCAGACAGGCAGACCCCACACTGCCCTGTCATCGTCTTCAACCTGCGACGACCGTTCCCCACATGACCTCGCCATTTCTGCCGCGAGTAACTCTGGTAAATTCGCATCAATGCGGGATTAAATCTCTCCAGAGATGACGCATTCTTAAATGCCTTTCCCTCCTCTCTCTTTTCCCCCAGGCGCCATCTTCTCTCGGCCACCAGGCTGCCCCAATCGCAAGCTCGAAACCCCCTGCCCCGACGAGCTACTCCGACGAAATCTAGCGCCGTCCGACCTCCCCTTGCCTCCCAGTACCCACGAGACTACTCCCCAGACGATTGCGCATCTACCAGTGGTTCCAGCTTGACCGCGCTTGTCCTAGAGCGTCGGCAAGGACGACCTCTGCACGCCACCGTCGCCTGCCACTTCTCCGGCGACCTTTCCTCGGTAATTCTGACCGCGCCTCTCCATCTCGATGACACTCGTGTATACGCCTCTCTTTCCCGCGTCTAACGCACCCTTCAACTTGTCTTCCCATGTTGTACAACCTCGCCAACAACGACGACCAGAGGAACCCAACGCAGACAAGAACTCCGGCGAGCAATCCACTCCGTTCCCGTGCGCCCCTTGCCCAACGGTGACCACCTTGAGCACCACGACGCCACTATGAGTCTGGTGAGCATCCTCTATCTCTCTCCCGCGCGACCTAGTTCGTCGTCAACCTCATCGCCTGAGCGCGTGCTGCCGTCAGCCGCCGCCAGCGCCGCCAGTTCCTGGCAAGTGCGCAGTAGCCGTAGGATGCTTATCGTCTGGCTAGGATTAGATTTAGACGAAGGGGTAAGTTTTGATCAGTGTCGTACGATCTAATTTAAATCCAACGACCCACAGAGAGCGATCCGCGCGAACCATTACCGACCAGTAAGAAAGCGCCACGTGGTCAGTGCTCTGATTTAAAAACAGAAATGTGTCTATTAGATATTCAAACTTGTAAAATTCATAACTTTTGATCCACACGTCCAAATTTTGAAAATTTTATATCCATGGAATCAGAAGAACAAGTACTTTCCAACCATTCACTTTGTTTAATAAATTGTTTCTGGAAACTTAGTTGTTTTTGCAGAAACTTGTGTAGGCATAATTTGAATATAAAAATTATTCTAGAAATATTTTTATGGTAAAATCTTTGGAAAATTGATTGTTTTGAACCTACTGACCATAGAAACCAACTTATAGATTTAAAAGTGTATTTTGTGAAGCCAAAGAATAAATCTTTGAATTAGAACATTTCTAGTCAAATAAAAATATAGTTTATGTGTTAAAAATACTTTTTGAGTAAAATCTTTGGAAAATGATTTGAATTAAACTCTCTGACCCTAAACACCAAGTTTTGGGACTTGAAAAAATATTTGATGAACCTTAGTAAATTATTACTTGTTAAAACATTTCTAGCAAATAAAAATATTGTTTGATTTAAAAATGGAATTTAGGTGGAACCTTTTTGCAAATGAGTTAAAATTAAACCATTTAACCATAAACACTAACATTTGTGTTTAAAGAATATATTTGGCTAACCCTACAAATTATTACTTTGGTATAAATCATTTTAGCAAAACAAAATGATTTAAATGGCCATTTTCACCAACTTGAATTTAAATGGTTTTACCACTTTTGTAAATGACCAATGGGATCTTAGAGCCTACTAGAAACCACTTTTCCAAATAAAACCATATTTTGCATGCTTGCATGCATCGCTTGATTTTATTATTTTATGTGGTGAATTGTTTGAGTATTAGTTTGAATATTGCTTGCTTGATTGAATTGTAGTGAAGTTTGAAGAGTGTGATATTTGCAAGATCAAGGAGTGAACCAATATTCTCTACTAAAAAGGAAAGTGATACTATCATCCATGTCCTACTATTTTCATTACATTTAGTAGATTTTTGTAGTATGCATGATAGGACCACTATATTTCTATGCTATGATATATCCTATTAGGATATCCTTATATCTTCCTTAGTGAAAACATTGTAGTTGTAGTATGCTTAGACCTTCTATATATTTGGGATGGGATACATGATATGCTTATATGAAGTGTTGGAAAAATATATGTTTTATATAATAAAACAAGTACTCAATGAACCACCTGGGTGGAAAGAGGATACTCAAGTTTTGGACAAGGTGGCAAGAAAGGGAACCATGTTTATATGGCTATATTTTTGTATGTGAACTAGAAGAACACCACTCAGGGACTTAGAGATTGAACAAGTTTCTCGTACAGTGGCTTCCGTGTACAGCCACATGCTAAATGGGCTCTGGCTTAGTCAACTACATAGTGGAAGACCCTTGCATTGGCATCTTCAGGTTAACCAGGATCATGTATTGGAAATATATCCTTACATTGGTGCCTGCTAGACAAGCTAGAATTGTGTATTGGGAGGACTTCTATGGAAAGACTTTGTCACATTCTCGATCTGTCGGTACTCCATTTGGTGAGTACTTATCCAGCGGCCACTGGTGGCGTCAAGACGAGATTGTGTCATGTGGGTAAAGTGTATAACTTCTGTAGAAGATCAAATTATAAGTACTTAGACGTGTCCTCGGTTACGGACAACTCTGAGCAACTAAGGCCTGAAGCTACGGAAGATCTCGACATTCCAATTTCTCAAAGTAAAATTTGATGGTGTCAACAAGGGATTAGAAGCACTTGGAGTTTTCCAAGGAGTTCAGAAAGATTTGTCAAAAGATCAAAACTATTTTTGAAAATATAGGATAAAACTATATTGCTTTCTGCAAATGAGCCTATACCCTACTAAGCCAAATATGCATGTAATGATAGGATCCACTTATTTCTACATAATAGTGAAACTTTCCAATACAATTCAAATGTATTGACCTTTGTGGCTGCAACTCATTATGTTGCAGGATTGTTTGATGTTAGTGAAGTATGTTGAATAGGATTACAAGTCTACAACCAGCATGAATGCCTGTGCACTTTGAAGATGACGGACTCCATGCTATATAGATATTCTGCTGCATTGTAATGAGATAGCCAAATGAGCTATGTAAGATGTAATGAATTATTTTATTCCTGGTTATAAAGTTGTATTATGACCTTTGTTTCTTGATATTACATCTTAACTATGGATGCTAGCTATTGATCTAGGGACTAGCATTGTAAGCACAGGGATCTCTACCTTTTTAAAGGTTGGGACCTCTACACATTTGGGAAAATTTCTTAGCTCCCACTCAATTTAGAACCCCTCTAGACAATCTTGGCAAATCCAAAATTATTTGATCTTGTATCTGTCGTGGGAATGGTCACGGTAGATGCTGCAATCGGCAGCGAGTAGTAGAACGAGGGGCAAGGGCGGCCAGCCATCTGCGGTGCGAGATGAGGGCAAAGACACAGGGTTTTACCCAGGTTCGGCCCCCCGGAGGGTAAAGACCTACTCCTGCTAGATTGTATTATGGAGGTGGTACAATGGGCGAGCTCGGCGGCTAGGAGGCGAGTCGCTAGGGTGTATGATGGAACGTGTCTCTACTCGCCCTACAGGGAGGTTTATATAGGCTCACCTCCCCTAGGGTTTACATATCTCAACCGATTCGGTTAAAGCTTCGGTACTCGTTTAACCTAATCCGACTGGGCCTATCTACTCGCCTGGGCCTTCATCTTCCAGTCGCTTGGTTCCTCGCTGGGCTTCAATCTAGTCGCCGTCTTGCAGGCCCACTCGCCAAGTCTTGGGCCAGTCGGAAACGTCCTGCTGGGTATACCCCGGTAGGCACATCCCCATCAGTAGTCCCCGAGGCCGTCGTCGATTAAGCGTAGGTGGCTGCTGGCAGTCGGTGTATACGGCTTCAAAGTAGACATCCAGTAGAATCGTTGGCGGGCTCATGTATAATGGAGAGAACCAGTCATCCAGGTCGCAGCTTTGGCGAGTCGAGTCGGCGAAACACTATCATAGTAAGTGGGTCGGCGAGTCGAGTGGCTGAAGTTGGACCGTCAAATGTGGTCAAACTAGCCGTTGGGGTAATCCAACGGTAACTTTTGGCGTAATCATCGCGCGGTAACGGTTCCCTGACTTGGCGGGGAACATCCGCTATATAAGGGGAATGGCAGGCAATCGGAGAACCACCTTCTCACCATTTCCTCCGACTGCGTGCATTTTCGCCTCCCTTCGCAACGCGACCCAGCCGACTAGAAACCCCCCGACCCCCAACAAATCTCTCCGCCATGGCCCTTTCCACCGAGCCTTGGGGTAGATCTAAGTGCACGAGGGCGCAACTGGCTTCCTTCGAGGAGGCCGGGATCTTGCGAGCCGGCTGCTGGCGCATCCCTGCGGCCGGAGAGACGACCCCGAATCCGCGAGAGAGGGAATTCATCTGCTTCACCAGCCATCTTGAACGGGGGCTAGGGTTCCCCACGTCCCTGTTCTTCCGGCGCTTCTGCGCCTACTATGGGATCCAGTCATCGGATCTGGGTCCCCACAGCATCGAGCAGCTCGCCATCTTTGTGGCGTTCTGCGAATGCTACTTGGGCTGCCGGCCCTATTTCCCTCTATGGCAAGATCTGTTCCACGGATGGATCAGCCGCGAGGAGGCGGGCGGCCCAATGCTTGCTGCGGGCGGCCTAACCTTCCAGCTGAAGTCAAAGGCTTCATTTTTCGACCTGATGCTGCCCGCGAAGGCGGCGAGCGACTCGAAGAAGTCGTGGTTCTATGTTGCTGAGGCGACCCCGGAGGGCGAGACGGCGATTCCGCGGTACTCCGCCAACCGGTCCGAGCCGTGCCGTCTCCAAGTCGGCAAGCTCCCCAACGACCAGCGGATGGTCGTTGACGAGATGCTCCAAACCATCCGCAGCCTGAAGAAGAAGGGCCTCCAGACGATCAATCTATACAACTACTGGCTCGGGCGGTGGCTCGTCCCCCTAGCTCGACGCGACCATTATATGTACCAGTACACCGGTCGGGAAGACTCGACGAAGGCCTGCCTCGACGAGTGGAAGCTGGAGGACTACATCCTAGCACTGGAGAAGATCACCCAGGCAGTGTACCTGGATGCACAATCCGGAGTCGCACCTTATACCGCAAAGCATCCAGCCCCAACGGTAATCACCTCGCCTCACTCGCAGTCGCAGTTTTTTGCAGTCGCGGTAATTCTAATTTCATCTTGCATTCTTTGCAGCTGTTCCAAGTGGTGGAAGGATGGCTCCCGCCTTCGGACGACGAGAACTCGAGCTCGTCCGTCCAGGACATGGGCGAGTCGCCTCCCGCCAAAGGCGATTCCGGGAGCGACGAGGTCGATGACGACGACGAGTCCGAGGAGGAGATCGCCCCGCTGGTTCACAAGACCCGCGGGCAGCGACAGCGTGAGCTTGAGGCAAGTAAAAGCCTCGAGAATCACGATGACGATGAAGAACTTCCGGAGACCACCTCGCGCCGACAAGCGACTCCGTCGAAGAAGAAGAAGAAGAAGAAGAAGGAGGAGGAGACGAAGGCTCCTCCGACGAGGAAACCGAAGCCGAGCAGGCCGGTCTCGCCGCTGCACTCGGCGAGCAGTTCTGACGCCCCCAGCCCGGCCAAGGACGAGGCGCCGCCGACGACAGCCGTGCTGGACATGGCCACCGTCGAGGTGCCACTGGCTTCAATGCCTCCGCCATTCGCTCCAGTCTCTAGGCTGGGGGGGTGCTCCAGCTGCAGCGGCTTCGCCTCGCAAGGAAGCCCCTGCCGAAGATATCCCAGAGACTCCAGCCGCGGCCTCAACGACGAAGAAGCCGTCCGTGTCTTGGGCACGGGACGTCCTGGAGATGGGGCTCAGTCGCAAACTGGGCCCTGAACTGGAGAAACCAGCCGGCCTCCGCACGGGGCTACGCTTTATTCCAGTCGCCAAGTGAGTACCCTCACCCTCCTTTGTCCGCCATAATCGCTTGAATTGCCTTGCTTACATGATTGATGCACAGGACCGGAGTGAAGAGGATGGGCCACCCGACCGTGGCTAAGGTGCCACCCGTCGTCAGCGAGGAGGATCCTTCCCGCAAGAGGAAGGCGGACGACGTCGTCGTCCCTGCGGATGGCGGCAAGAAGGCCAAGTGTGACGATGTTGTCACGATTTCTGACGACACGGCGGTCGCGCCGGCTGGACCCGTAACGGACGCGGCCGCGTCCATGAAGGAGAGCGCTCCCTTGCCTGGGACGGCCGAGCCGACCTCCTTTGGGGCGGGTGCTTCCATCGCCACCTTCCCACGCTTCATGGCCAAAGCGGCCGCGGCCAGTGGAACTTCGCCTTCGAGCCAGGCTCCTGGGAACACCGATGCTGAAGTCGACCAGCGCCGTGGTCATACGCCGGCTCTCCTCGCGTCCGTGGACGCGATACAACTCCATGGCATGCTTGGCGAAGCCATTCAGGTATGTCCAGTCCCCGAGGATCAGGTCGGTGCTTTGCAGCGGCCTGATTCTGTTAGTGTCTTATATTTATTTTTCGCATCCAGTCCCCGAGTGCACACTCGCTGAATTTCAGCGGGTGGGCACTTAGGAATTTCTTGAGTGCCAGTCCCCGAGTGCGCACTCGCTGAATTTCAGCGGGTGGGCACTTAGGAATTTTTTGATTGCCAGTCCCCGAGTGCGCACTCGCTGAATTTCAGCGGGTGGGCACTTAGGAATTTCTTGATTGCCAGTCCCCGAGTGCGCACTCGGGCACTTAGGAATTTTGCTTTGATTAAACTTTTTGGTGATGTGCAGGGTCTGCAGCTTGAATCGGCTGACCGATTGGCAGCGAAGCACCGCGTGGAGAAGCAGCTGGCCATCGTCCAAGAGGCGAACAAAGGGCTTCAGGCGGTTGCCGCGAAGGCAGAGGAAGCTCGCCAGGGACTTTTCCCCGCGGGTGAATTGGCGACGGCGCAATCGGCTTTGAGTTCGGCTGAACAGCGGATCGCCAACCTCGAGCGCGAACTGCGGGAGGCGAAGGAAGAAGCAAGCTCGGCTGATGGGCGATCCAAGGCCGCCATTGCAGCCGCCGAAGAGGATCGGAAAGTGTCGGACGCCCTTGTTGCTGGGCTTCAGGACGACCATACTTCGCTTCAATGCTTCATCACGGATCTCGCCCGTCCGTTGATTGGTAAGTGCATCTGCCTCTGCTAGTAGGTGTGCCTTTTGTGGTGTTCGTCGTATTCATTATTGTCTTCTACTCACAGGTCGCATCATCGACAGTGCGGAAGAAGCAAGCTCGTTCGATGCGCGGCAATGTGTAGCCACGCTTGTCGACTCGGCGACGTTGTCGGCGACGTGCATCCGAGCCTATCTCCAAGAGATATCGCCCACGGAGGTGATTCCCAGCGACCTCGTTGAGGTGTGGAAGTATTTGGAGAAGGCGCCCGCGGTTGTTGAGTTCATGACGCGGTCGGCGTTTCGGCGCGGGGCGGCGACTGCACTTAGTCTTGGACTTGCCCACTTCCCCGAGGACTTCGACCTCGACGATGTGACGAGTGGCTACCCTTTGTCGACTGGCGCGGTGGATCTTTCCGAGGTCCTCAAGTTGCAGGATCGCGCCGCAACGTACTCGGAGCGTGTCTGGGCAATGGGTGACCTCCTTCCGTACTAGGAGACGGTCGTCGTGCCGAACAACCCCGAGCCGCCGCATCGTGACTACAAGGTCGAGCAGCCTTTCCGCGCGGCGATGGCGGGTGAGCTGACGACGTACCCGTCGAATCCGTACACGCCGTTCATCCGCAATCGCCGGGGTGTTGGCGAGTCGTCGTCGAAGCCTGTGGAATAGGATAGTTTGCCCTGGGGCGTTAGGTAGCAGGTCTGCCATATGGGCATATGTTGTAATATGAGACAAAGCAACATGCTATCGAATGAGACATCGTGTCTATTTTGGTATTTTGTCATGTGTTTGTGATTGATGTTTGAATGAGTCCCCGAGCGCGTCCGCCCTTTTGTGGGGGTTTACCTCGTATGTGATATGTTTGTTGTTTTTGAATGTTTTGTTATTGTGGTCTACTCGCCCGGACTCGAAGAGCCAGTCGCTAGGCGACTCCCTTGAGCGCTCTGTACTTCGCCGTTTTCCCTTGCGCGAACGAGGTCGGGTGGCCGAGCCCCCGAGCGTGGTACTTGGTTGTTCCAGGCGCTACTCGAGGGTGGGTGAGGACTTAGCGTGTTAGTTTGAGCGTGTCACTCCTGCCTGGCCCGTGGGGTCAATCGCGTGGCGAGTCCTGGGCATGCTCTCCTACTTGGCGTTTTCCCGGGCCGCTCGCGATGAACTGGTCCTCAGTCCCCGAGCGTGGTACTTAGCCGTTCAAGTAGCTATGCCAAGGATGTGGAGGACCATGGTCGCTATAAGAAGCGAAGGCAGTTGTCTTGGCTCGTAGAACCAGTCGGGCTAGGCGACTCCAATGGGGCTCCGGGTAGGCGTTTTTCATGGACGATGCAAGACCTGAAGTGACTCAGTGCTCTTGCACCGCACTACTTAGCCGTGCCGATCGCTATACCAAAGGTTGACTTCTGCGGTTAGCGTAACGCTGTTATTACGAGTGCGAGTGGCACAAGACATGGAGAGCAGGCGCAATTTGCTGTAACCGTTTCTTTTTATTTCATAGCGACTGGAGAGTACATATGTGGGGTTCTAGGCGTAGAAATTCCGTAGGAGGTTTACATTCCATGGTCGCTTGACGTCGAGTTCGCCGTCCCCGCGGACGTCGATGAGGTAGTAGGCGTCGTTGCCGAGTACTCTTCCGATGGAGAATGGTCCTTCCCACGGAGGGGAAAGCTTGTGCATGCCCTTCTTGTCCTGGATGAGGCGTAACACCAGGTCGCCTTTTTGGAAGGTGCGAGTTTTCACCCGCCGGCTGTGCTAGCGGCGGAGTCCCTGCTGGTAGATGGCTGTACGTGACCGAGCGAGGTCATGTGCCTCGTCGAGTTGATCGACCCCGTCTTGGCGGGCGAGCTCGTTTGCGGCCTCCGTGTAGTGGACGACCCGCGGCGAGTCGTGCTTGAGGTCCGTGGGCATGACTGCCTTGGCGCCGTAGACCATGAAGAAGGGGGTGAATCCAGTTGTTCTGTTGACCGAGGTGCGGATCCCCCAGATGACAGAGGGCAACTCCTCAACCCAGCATCCGGCGGTGCGCTCGAGTGGTACTTGGAGTCGCGGCTTCAGGCCGTGGAGGATGCTTTTGTTGGCTTGTTCTGCTTGGCCATTGGACTCCGGGTGGGCGACCGATGCGAGGTCGAGCCGGATGTGGTGCTCTTCGCAGAATTCGGCCATGGCTCCTTTGGCGAAGTTGGTGCCGTTGTCCGTGATGATGCTGTTTGGGAACCCGTAGCGATATATGAGCTCGCGTAGGAATTTGGTGGCAGTCTTCCCGTCGCATTTCCGAACTGGCTTGGCTTCCACCCACTTTGTGAATTTGTCGACCGCGACCAGGAGGTGGGTGTAGCCGGAGGGAGCCTTCTTGAAGGGGCCTACCATGTCCATGCCCCACACAGCGAATGGCCAGGTGATGGGGATTGTTTTGAGCGCTGAGCTCGGCACATGCGTCTGGTTGGCGTACTTCTGGCACCCGGCGCACCGCTGGACAATGTCGACAGCATCGGCGTGTGCGGTGGGCCAGTAGAAGCCATGTCTCATAGCCTTGGCGACCAGAGAGCGGGCGCCGACGTGGTGGCCGTAGTCGCCAGAGTGGATATCGTGAAGAATCTTGCGTCCTTCGGCGGGTTGGACGCATCGTTGGAACACACCGGTGACGCTGCGCTTGTGGAGCTCGCCGTCGATGATGGTGTAGGACATGCATCAGCGGGCGATCATCCGAGCCTCCGTCTCGTCTGCCGGCAGGGTGCCGGCCTCGAGGTAGGCGATGTAGGGCTTGGTCCAGTCGTCTGGCTCGGTGACGAGTGCGACCAGGGCTTCCTCTGGTTGGAGCGGGACTCCGATGTCGATATCCCTCGGGGGAGAGACTGATGGCTTGGTGATCATGTCGAGGAAGACGCCGGCGGGTGGTGCGAGTCGAGCCGACCCGATGCGAGAGAGTGCGTCGGCCTCCTCGTTCTTCCGCCTGTCGATCCACTCGACGGAGTAGCCTGTGAAGTGTCCGCCCAACTTGTCCACTCCTTGGCGGTACGCCGCCATGGTGGGGGAGACGGCGTCGCAGGTGCCAGCGACTAGCCCCGCGACGAGGTCGGAATCTCCGTAGCAGCGTAGGCGGTTGACATTCATCTCCTTGGCAGCTCGCATGCCGTGGAGTAAGGCCTTGTACTCGGCCATGTTGTTGGTGCAGGGTGTGAAGTCGAGGCAGAGGATGTAGCGGAGCTTGTATCCCTTTGGTGAAGTTAGCACGATCCCTGCGCCTGCGCCGTCCGCGTTCTTGGAGCCGTCGAAGTGCAGGCTCCAGTAATGGAGGTATGGCAGCTTCTCTGGCTGCTGGGCCTCTTCCCAGTCGGCGATGAAGTCCGCTAGGGCCTGCGACTTGATCGCTTTTCGTGGCTCGTACTTGATGTTGTGGACGCCGATCTCGACGGCCCACTTGGCGACTCGCTCGGTCGCCTCGCGGTTGCGGATGATGTCTTGCAGTGGTGCTGAGGATACGACCGTGATCGGGTGTTCCTGGAAGTAGTGCGGCAGGCGCCGCTGAGCTCTGAACACCGCGTATACCAGCTTTTGTTACTGGGGGTACTGCTGGCGCGACTCGGTGAGGACCTCGCTGATGTAGTACACCGGTCGCTGTACTGGGCGTTCCTTTCCTTCCTCCGGTTGCTCGACGACCATCACGGCGCTGACGACGCGCTCGGAAGCCGCGACGTAAACCAGCATGGGTTCTTTGTCGGCGGGGGCGGCGAGTAGCACCTTTTTGAGATCGTGGAGCTCGTCGTCCGCCTCCTTGTCCCACTGGAAGGTGGGGTTCTTGCGCATCAGGCGGTATAGGGGCATCGCCTTTTCGCCCAGGCGGGGAATGAAGCGACTGAGAGCCGCTACTCGCCCGGCCAGTTTCTGGACGTCGCGCAGGCACTCGGGTTTGCCGAGCCGGGCGATCGTGTCGATCTTCGTTGGGTTCGCCTCGATCCCTCGTTTGGAGACGACGTACCCCAGTAGTTGTCCTGCTGGTACACCGAAGGTGCATTTGCCTGGGTTGAGCTTTATCTTGTATTTTCGCAAGTTGGCGAATGTTTCCGTTAGTTCGGCGAGTAGGTCGCCCTGGCGAGCGGACTTTACGACCATGTCGTCGATGTAGACGTGGATGTTGCGGCCAATTTGGCTCGCGAGGCATTCTTGCATGCACCGCTGGTAGGTCGCCCCGGCGTTCTTGAGGCCGAAGGTCATGGCGGTGTAGCAGTAGGCTCCGAATGGCGTGATGAACGCCGTCTTCTCCTCGTCCTCGACGGCCATTTTGATCTGGTTGTACCCGGAGTAGGTGTCGAGGAAACAGAGCGACTCCGAGCCCGCGGTTGAATCGATTATCTGGTCGATCCGCGGGAGGACGAACTGATCCTTTGGGCAGGCGATGTTCAAGTTCGTGTAGTCGATACACATCCTCCAGGTCCCGTTCTTTTTCTCGACCAGGACTGGGTTTGCCAGCCACTTGGAGTATTTGATTGGCCGGATGAAGCCTGCAGCGAGTAGACGTTGCACCTCCTCGGCGATTGCTCGGCGGCGCTCTTCATTGAAGGGCCGCAGTGACTGTTTTACGGGTCGCACTTTGGGGTCGGCGTTTAGCTTGTGCTCAGCGAGCTCCCTAGGGACACCGGGCATGTCAGAGGGCTTCCATGCGAAGATGTCCCTGTTCTCACGGAGGAACTCGATGAGCGCGCCTTCCTATGCTGGGCTCATGCCCGTCCCGATCGTCACCGTCTGGCTGGAGTCGCCTGGGACCAGCTCGACGGTGCGGGTGTGCGTCGTGGCCTCGAAGGTTGAGGTGTTTGCATCCTCTGAGTTGGGCTTCTTGAGTATGGTGGGGTCGTCGTTGTTGACCCCGCTCGCGTACTTGGCGAGCTCATCGGCGTGGTTGGTCTCCGCCGCGATGATGGCGTCGGCGAGCTCGGCTCCTTTGGCCTCGCACTCGGCGGCCATGTCGGGGTCGTCGTTGATGGTGATGACTCCGCACGGCCCGGGGAGCTTCATCGCGTTGTACGCGTAGTGGGGCGCTGCCATGAACTTGGCGAACGCCTGGCGCCCCAGGACGCAGTGGTAGGGGCTGTCGAAGGGCACCATCTCGAAGACGATCCGCTCGGTGCGGAAGTTTGCTGGTGTGCCGAAGGTGACTGACAGCGTGACCTTGCCGATCGGGTACGCCTTCCGACCGGGGACGATGCCGTGGAACGTGGTGTGAGTCGTCTCGATCATCGACTGCGGGAGCTGCAGCCGCCTGAAGGTGTCGAGGTACAGGATGTTGATGGAGCCGCCGCCGTCCATCAACGTCTTGGGGAGCCAGTAGTCGTCGACCTTAGGCTTGACCACCAGAGCGACTCGTCCTGGGTACTCGATGCGTGGCGAGTGGTCTTGGCGGCTCCAGGTGATGGGCTGCTCTGACCAGTTGAGGAACTGGGGAACGTCCACCTGGGTCACCGCATTGACGGCGACGGCGCGGGCGATGACCTTCTTCTCGCGCTTCGTGTTGAAGCCCGTGAAGGTATGGAGCGAGCCGGCCACTTTGCCGAATTTTCCGCCGTTTGGCGGGTCGTTGTCGGGGTCCTCCCGTGCTCGCCGTGCCTTCTCGATCTCCCTGAGGGTGTGGCAGTCGGCGGTGGTGTGCGTTGCGGGCTTCCCTTCCCTGCTATGAAATGCACATGGTTGGTTAAGGAGGGCCGCGGGGTCGAACCTTGGCTTGGCCTTGTAGTTGCCGCCGTCGCGGCGTTGTCCTCCGTCACGGCGGAAGCTCTTGGGCTCGCGTTGCGCGTGCCCGGCGTTGGCGACGAAGTCGACTCGCCCGTCACTGCGGCGCTTGCTGGTGAGGCGAGTGTTGCTGTAGCGTAGGTCGGACCGTCGTCCGCTGTCGTTGCCGCTCGTGCGGCGTTGACCTCCCGACTCGTCGTCAGTTTCCTGGTTTGGATCTTCCTCCGCGTACCGTTTGGCGATCTCGAGGAGGTCGGGGATGTTGTCGAGTGTGCGAGAGTGTCGCTTGAGCTTGGCGACCAGGGGCTCGTAGCGGCACGACGTCTTGAAGCAATGGATCGCGGTGTCCGGGTGGATGCCGACCGCGTTGTACCAGAGTTCTTGCCACCGTTGGACCCAGTTGCGGGTCGACTCGCGGGGTCCCTGGACGCATCGCTCCAGGTCCTCGATGGTGGTGGCGCGGGTGTAGGAGCACTCGAAGTGCCTGACGAAAGCGTCGCGCATCTCCTCCCAGGAGTCTATACTGTCCTGAGGAAGGGTGTTGATCCACTGCCTGCACGTCCCCTCCATCATCAGGGGGAGGTAACGGGCGGCTAGCAGGTCGGTGTGGCCCGCGATCCCCATTGCCATGAGGTATGTGTCGAGCCAGACGGCGGGGTCGTACGAGGGGTCGTACTTTTCTATCTCCTTCAGCGCCTTGAAGTTTGGCGGGTACTTCTCACCTCGGATCATTGGTCCGAAGCACTTGGGGCCGAGTCGACTTAGCGACCCCATGGGCTCGCCGTCGCGGCGATTGGTTAGGGTGTGTCGCAGGTCGTCGGGCTGGCGTGCGCGCCAGCTTTGGTTGTTGATGATGTGGGTTTGGTTGCCTGTTGGCGGCGACGAAGTTGGTCGCTGGCCTGGGATCGTTGGTGGAGAGTGCCGCGTTCGCGGGTCGGTGTTGGAGCTGCAGTGGCTCCGGTGGCGGACAGTTGAGGGTGTTTGCCGCCGCTGGGAGGCCGCTTGAGGCTGCTCTGCTTCCCGACGAACGCGAGTATACTCGACCCTGCGAGTCGGCGCCTGCGTTTTGCTGCTCGACGGCCTTTGCGAGCAGGGCCCTGACGTACTGGATCTGTAGGGCACCGTCGCCCGTGGCTGTGATGTTGTCAGCTGCTGCTCGGCCCGCCACGAGGTTGTCCATCGGGGTGGAGAACAGTGGGAGGCCATTTGCGTCTCTCTCCCGTGAGGAGACTACTATCCGCGGCTGGTCCCTGGGAGGTGTGCGGTTGGGTGGAGGTGGGGCGCCCATCGCCGTTGATCCTGGCGGGGGTCGGGCGCTTCCTCCTGGTGGCGCGTTCTCGCAGATCGCGCGCTCGGCCACGCGGGCCGGGTCGTTTTCGTCGTCGAAGTTCAGGGCGCGCCCCTGGACGGTGGGGTTCAGGCGCGACCTGATCCACTGTTGGTGGTAACGCAATAGTTCCTGCGCCGTCACCTGCTCGAGGCGAAATTTTTCGCGCTCGGCTTGTTTCTTGCGCACCGCCTCCGCCAGTTTCAGGCGGAGTTCCTCGACCTCCGTCGCCGTGGCGTTAGGAGGGATTGGGGTGGAGAATGGATCCTCCGGTGGATCGGTGCCGGTCGCCATGTAGGTCGCGGCATGGCGACCAGTTCCGTCGCGGAGGTCAGCGGAGTTCTCCGACCCGAAGTCGAACTCGAAGATCCCGAGGATGGAGGGGTCCTCGAAGTCTCCCACGTTGGAGACCTGGGTGATGGAGCCCGCGGGTGAAGCCGCGGTGATGGACCCGGCGAGTGACGCTGGGGTCGCAGAGTCGGCGTCGTCATTGAGGGCCGCGTCTTCTGCGGCCGCTGAGTTTTCGGCCACGTCGCTGTGGGCCGAGTTGTACTCGGAGGCGAGTCGATGGATCGTGCGGATCTGGCTCTTAGAGAGCCGATCGTGTGGCGGCGACTCGCGGATGCGAGCCGAGTCCTCCGAGACGATGACGTCGGTGAGGCCGACGAAGAGGCTGATCGTGCCGATCGGCAGGATCACGCTGTGCGTGACGGGTCGCGCCGCCGGGACGTAGCTGCTCGGCAAGATCTGGAGCATCTCGCCGATCGCTATCATGCGGCCGGTGGCGACCGTCTCGTTGATGGGCAGATTGGATCTCGCCGCAGAACACCGGCCAGACCGGCCACGGTGGGCGCCACTGTCGTGGGAATGGTCACGGCAGATGCTGCAATCGGCAGCGAGTAGTAGAACGAGGGGCAAGGGCGGCCAGCCATCTGCGGTGCGAGATGAGGGCAAAGACACAGGGTTTGACCCAGGTTCGGCCCACCGGAGGGTAAAGACCTACTCCTGCTAGATTGTATTATGGAGGTGGTACAATGGGCGAGCTCGGCGGCTAGGCGGCGAGTCGCTAGGGTGTATGATGGAACGTGTCTCTACTCGCCCTACAGGGAGGTTTATATAGGCTCACCTCCCCTAGGGTTTACATATCTCAATCGATTCGGTTAAAGCTTCGATACTCGTTTAACCTAATCCGACTGGGCCTATCTACTCGCCTGGGCCTTCAGCTTCCAGTCGCTCGGTTCCTCGCTGGGCTTCAATCCAGTCGCCGTCTTGCAGGCCCACTCGCCAAGTCTTGGGCCAGTCGGAAACGTCCTGCTGGGTATACCCCGGTAGGCACATCCCCATCAGTATCAAATTGAGAATTTTCTATTACAAGACTTCAGCAATTCCCGATTGATCAAAATCTGCCTGTTGTACCATTTACAAACCTTTATTCATACTCTTTGATGACTTTGCAGTTTTGAATAGTTCTTAGTCAATTCCCAATTGGACTTATTTGTTGATTTCATCCAATAGATATTAAGAATTTTTAAAAACAATTTTATTACAAATCAACCCTTTATGTCTTCCTGTTAAGTTTCATTTCCATCCTTTCAACTATGAAGTTTACTGGGAAGGATTAAGTAATCCCCATTACTTAATGCGATCAGGTAACTCTTTACTTCATAATCTCAAATGTTCACTTAATTTGGAATTTCATGACTCTTAGTCATTTCTTGTATTTAAGTCCATCATGCTTTCTTTGTAGTTTGTAGCTATGTCTTATTCCAATAATAAGTCAAGTGAACCAATAATGAAATTCTACAAGAAGGAGAATATAATATTGAATCCTACCTTTATAAAGTATTAGCTGAAACATTTATGATCACATCATTATGGTCTCCCTCTATTTGTAAAGTTGTCCCTGGAACATATTCCCTTTTACATCCTTAACAATTCGGAGGTAAGGTCAAACCTTAGCTTACACTTATGTCCTTCCACCAACACTTATATGAGAAAACACTTTCTCAAATAAGTACCCCATTCTGACAAACAACCTTTGTCCTTTCTAGGTACTAGTTGGAATTCTTCTTCGTAGTCTTACTGAGAACACCCTCAAATACTTACTATTCGCAACGATTTCAAACTTCCAAAATCTCTAGAAATTCGAGCTTGGCATATCTCATATGCTTCTATTTCCGTGAATCTTTGATTTTCCTAATCTTTCATTAAGTGTTTACTATTTAAATCTATAACTCTAATATCTAACGTTAATCCCTTTGGAATATATTTCGGACCATATGTATCTTATACATCATGATTATGTTGCATCAGACATATCAAAACTATTTGATTAGTACAATCACCATAATTTGTGAAACTGTTTTTCACAAGTCCTTATATCACATATTGCCATTAACTTTAATTCGAGGTCACTTGGATCAAATCCCTAAGACTTTGATATTCTTGTTAATTCTGTATCTCCTTTGATTCTGAAAACTTTGAATGGTTCAAACCGTTTCAGATTCAAACTTGGATATCTCTTGGCAATTTCTCATACTCTATAAATGCTTCATTATCATATGGATTCAGACCTAGAATAACTTATTTGTAACTTCAATGTGAATCATAAAAGAAATCATTCATAGAAAAAGGAACACCTGATTGTTTCTCATTAATATGAATAACCGTCTTGCAATAAGCAAGACACACTTGCATGATTCACAAACTCGATTACAAGCTTTTATTCAAATCTTCTAATCCTAATGATAAACTTCGAGGTCATGAGTGCTTTCGGCCTTCAACTAGACTTCTTGCCGCCAACATGCCATCGGGGCCTCGTCCCATCCATATCTCATGCAGAGGGTCCTGATTTTACATAAACCAAGGGTAAGTATCCAATACTTGAAACTGCATAAGAGTTTCATGGAAACATTTATAACTTTTATATCATAATATACCTTCTCTGTTGACATCGTTCCCAGCCTTGGGTTTGACCTTGATAGTCCTTAGCTTGGTTATGACCTCGCGAAAGGTATTCGGAATCCCTATTGTGATCTGGTCCTTGACGATGTCGTTGTAACTAGGGAAAGAAAACGCATCATGCCATATATTGCAAGGCATTCACAACACGTCTCCTATAGCATCCTTAAGAAATTAATGGAGCCTTTCCATGGTGTCCAGGTGGCTATCCAAGCTTGAATTATCTTCCATCCTTATAGAAACGAACTCCTGTATGTACTCATACTTCATGAGCCTTTCCTGAGCTGGGAACATACTCTTCAATCCATCAAGCATATAATATGTGTCTATTTTATGGAAGGGTACTCTCAAGCCAGGTTCCATTGCATGAATCATGGTGTACTTGACTATTATAAATTTCTCTCAACAGTCGTGAAGAGTATCACCTACATTTCCGTCAGAGTCATTGGGTAAATATTCCAGGGGTTCACGAAGGACATAGAAGAGATCGTTTTCTATGAGGATCCTTCTGAGGCTTTGGTACCAGTCGGTGAAATTCGACCCATCTAGCTTAAGGTTCTCCTCGTCCATAAACAGACCAAAGGACTTGCGAACTAAGGGGATGTCCATTATATTCAAGATATTTTAAAAAACAACTTATATTTTAATTCATAATAGAGGGAGTCAATTTGTAATTACTAACAAATGGGATCCCACTAAAATTGTCATCCCTAACAACAATTTATGTGATCACATGATCGCTTTACACCACATGATCCCCGATCTTCATGGACTTCTATGCAGCTACCAGGGTAGACATTTTCCAATGTCAATCACATCATCCAGGTGAATCATGCTCGACCTTTCGATCACTTGTGTTCCAAGGTCTAATACGTCCAATTTGCATCACCATTCTATATCATAATTTTCCTCTATTCATTAACATATTTCATATTAAGAGGTGTTACTTATGTCTTTTCATCTGTTTTTGCATGTTGGATGATTCTTGGAGGATCAACTGCCGGAGTTAGGTTTCTGATGGAAAAAGTGGTGTTTTGATGCAATTTCGCGAAGATAAGAAAAATACCAGAAAAACTATGGAAAATCATATTTTCCCAGAAGACGAAGAATGCCAGAAGGGAAGGCGAAGATGGGCCACAGGGGGTGTGGCCCACCGGCCCACCTCTGGCTCGGCCCTCTCTTCTATATGTTTTCCTCGAAACCCTAAGACACAGGGAGCGACCGCAAAAAGATTTCGCCGCCTCTGCGGGGCGGAAAACACCGAGAGAGAAAGAGCTCTCCGGCAGACAGATTTCTGTCGGGGAAATTCCTTCCCGGAGAGGGGATATCATCGCCATCAAGACCATCATCAAGCTAGACTTCATCGGGATCATCATCATCATCCAGACCATCATCTCCACGAGCACCATCATCACCACTCCATCCCGCTATAACAGTTATGTTGAATACTTGCATAGTTCTTAGGGGAAACTTTCCCGGTGTTGATTAATATTGTAGTTGATGCTTGTGAGTGGAACCACTGGATTATTGTTTATGTTCAGATTGTTATCCATCACCATATCATCTTTGATCTTGTTCCATATGATGTCTCGTGAGTAGTTCGTTTAGTTCTTGAGGACATGGGAGAAGTCATGTTGTTAGTAGTGGATTTGTGTTGAGATATTATTCAATGGTTTAGTATTTAAGTTGTGGCGTTATTCTTCTAGTGGTGTCATGTGAACGTCGACTACATGATACTTCACCATTTATGGGCCTGGCGACTGTCTATGCACAACCTGTTGGGAACCCCAAGAGCAAGGTGTGAAGCAGCAAGTAGCAAGTGTTCCCTCAGTTGAGACCGAGGTTATCGAACCAGAAGGAGGAAGGAAACATCACACAGGTGTTGCAAGCAACATGGAGACCTGCACAACACACACTCAAGACTTTGCCCCAACGAACAGTGAGGTTGTCAGGCTCACCGGTTTGCTGTAACAAAGGATTAAAAGTATGGTGTGAAAGTTAATGGTTTGCAGGAAGTAAACAAGTAACAATGGAAGATGTATCAATGGTAAAGATTGGACCGGGGTCCATAGTTCACTAGAAATGCTCTACTTAGATAAACAACATGGCATGAAGGGTAAACAAATTACTGCAGGGCAATTGACAGGAACTGAGCAAGGCATAACAATGCAATTACTAGTCAGAAAGATCCTATGAGATTCGATTGGGCAATACAACAAGTCCACCTTCAGGTTATCATCTCAACCCCCTCCAGTATTAAGCTGCAAGCAACCGACAACTGCTTTAAGCAAAGTGTGTAAGGTAAACAGTCCACATGTTCCATGAACAAGAGACCGTTGTTTTCTCCCTAGTAGCAACAACACATCTACAACCGAAGATATTATTGTCACTTCCCTTGGAAACTAGAGGCATGAACCCACTATCGAGCATAAATACCCCCTCTTGAAGTCACTAGCAACTACTTGGACAAGATAGCCACTAACAACGGAGAGCATGCAAGATCACAAACAACACAGACATGATAGAATCATAAAGACAAAACCATTAATCAAACGAACATAATAATCTCAATATACATTGGATCCCTACAAACACAACATGCATGATTACAAATAGATTAGATCTTGATCATGAACTGAGCTCACAAGCTCTATACATGAAAGCACAAAGGAGGAGATACAACCATCTAGCTACTACATGGACCCATAGTCCAAGGTGGAACTACTCACGCATCATATCGGAGAGAAGGCCTCCTGGATGATCTCCCCTTTGGCAGGGTGCCGGGAAGAACTTCAGATCCCCCCGATCTAGGGACGATGGTGGCTGCGGCTACCAACGGTTTCGTGGATATTTGATCGGGTACTCATGGTTTCTGCATCAGGGGTTTCTTATAGGCGAAGTGGGAGACCGAGGCGGCGGACAGGGGCACCAAACCCTAGCTAGGCACGGGGTGGGGCCCACCCGTGCCTGAGGTGGCTCTGGCCCCTCTGGCCGGCCTCTCTAGCTCTCCTCTGGATTTCTTGTTCCCCATGGAAAGTAATTGACTTTGTCGTCTGTCCTGTCCAATTCCGAGAATATTTCTTTACTAACTTTTCTGAAACCAAAAACAGCAGAAAACAGGCATCTGGCACTGTTGCAACTTGTTAATAGGTTAGTACCAGAAAACATGTAAAAAGCACCTCAAAGTGTGGACAAGTAAAGCAAAGTAGATACTAAACAAGCATGGAGCATCAAAAATTATAGATACGTTTCCAACGTATCAACATCCCCAAGCTTAACTCCTGCTCGTCCTCGAGTAGGTATGTGATAAACAGAATAACTTTTGAGGTGACATGCACCCTCACAATAGATCCAACCGTTTGGAAGCATTGAAAGCTGGGATCAAAGAACTCTAAACATGTGCATGAAAGATGGAGTTCTAACAATAGGACATAGTAACTATGCATGCAACATGGGAAGCTACAAACAAAGATCATGAATAACATGCATTGAAAAACGTTTGTTTGTTTCACATGCAGGAAACATAGCATAGTGGAAATCAGCTTGTCCCTCATAGAGTAGCAAATAGATGGATAGGACACCTGCAAAGTTCACAAGGGTGACTAGAAACAAATAGCACAAGAACAATTAATATCACAATATGCACCAATTAATAAGCTTTGGAACACTGGACACATAATGACAACTATGCTCTCTTAATGATGCCTAAAGGTAGAAGGCCGCGACTCAATAATGGTGGAAGAAAGGCCTTATTTGTAAAGGAAGCAGGGATTAAAAGTTTGATAAAGAGCTTCCAAAAATTATGGTACTTGTTAGCTTCCAGCCCTCATTGACCCTATCATAAGCATCTTGAAGTGGTTAAGGTTAAAGTGGCAAAGCTGGAATATATGCTTGAAGAAGTATAAGTTGGAAATCTCATGTCCCTTGAATACGAGGGCCACACCTCATGCATACTCAACTTTGGGTCCAGGTAAGTTCTTGTCACTGTAAGTATTTGCATATCATTGAGAACTGCCAACGGGGTACCCCTTGCACACGTTACATGAGCTTTCCCATAACCAAAATGACAAGGCAAGCAGACAATGAGCATCTCAGCAATCTTTTTATTTACCATATGCATAGATTTTTATTGAGGATGCTTCATAGATAGCTCACTATGGTGATGCATCAAGTTTCCACCATGATTATGCATGGCTTCGGCTAGCGGCCCAGACGTTTCTCTAACACAGGATAAAAACTCCATGGATTTAAAAGTTCCCTCTTTATTTCACACTTATGACATCCATAGACAAAAGCACATGATATCAACTGAGTACAACAAGGTACAAGTGCAATGTTGAAAACGTTCCCCGTGACAACACGGTTCAGCTAATTACAACCTATAAGTGCAAGCATATACAACAAAGTTGTCACAATGGTTAAAGTTTATTAGGAGCAAAGAATAAAGTGTGCCATCAAGTTCATGAGGGCTTTAATCACTAAGTTTTCACATAACAAAATAGTTTTTAATTGGAAGATAGTTGAAAAAAGAATATACTTGGAATGGTGTAACACACCATGCATAGGAGTTTATAGTGGACACTTTGGAATAACTTGGTTTCTTGGGAGTTGGAGGCATGAGTAGAACTTACTCATTCAAGTGGAGGCTAGCAAAAGACTCGGAGCAACCAACTAAGAGAGAAATAATGGCCATAATCATGCAGTGCAACATAACATACTAATCAAAGCAAAGAGTGGTACTACAAGTCAAGGACTAAATGATCATAGAGGCTAATGGTGACTTATCATAGTCATAACATGGTGTGAGCATGTGGCAAGTCAACCCAAGCAAAGAATTAAAAAGGAGAATAAAACAATACTATGATTTTGCATGCTAAAACAACACATAATTTCTTCAGGGAACACTAAGCAATCCCAATTTTTTAGAACAAGACATGCTACAGCAATAATCACTAAGCATAAGGTCAAAACAACACCTAGCATGTCATGCTAAAGTCTAAGTCAATGCAAGCTCCTCTTGCACTTCAAGCAAGAACTTACTACTCCTTTCCAACACCAAGCAACTTATTTGCAAAACAACACAACGAGAACGGGGGTCCAAAATACTTTATTCAAGGAAACTAAACAACCTAAGAAAAGCAAACGAAAACTAAGACACTCCAAGAACAACACAACTATGCATGAAACAATAAAAACGAAGTGTCTAGACAGACATGAGCTTTTTATTGATGAAGAAGGGGATTCCTTGGGAATCCCCAAGCTTTGACGCTTGGGTGACACCACGGTGGCATCCCCAAGCTTGAGCTTTTGTCCATTCTTCATCTCATTGCATCATTCTCTCTCTACACCTGAAATTTTGTTCCTCATACAAAACTTCACACAATCTTCATTAGCAACGTTAGTGTATTTAAAAGATATTAGACCTCTGGAAAAGCTATGGAACAGCAAGGCTTTTCAATAAAAACACAAGCTACTGTAGTAACTCCTTAAAAAATCTCAATTCACCTAAAGATAACTAAAAAAGGAACCAATAAGAAGCAAATGCAAATAATTGCAGAAATCTGTCAAAACAGACCAGCAAGTAGAAACCGATTTTTTCGAACATCTTATATTGCTCAAATCAAAAATTGTTGAACTAACAAAAGTTAGCTAACATACTTGGGGAGTTATTAGTAAATGTTGAGCTCAATCCGAGTTACAGATCCTCCTCACGAATTTTTTTTGTGGAGGACAGAAATCTGTTTCGGGACTGCAACTCCCCAAATCTTACTTCCCTCTCATTAGAGGTCATTCTTGGCACAAAAAGCAAACAAAAAGGATAAGGAGAGGTCATTACGAGTAATAACTTCCAAGACTCAAGGAAACTCTTGGGTTATCTCCCAACAAGTACTTTTCTTTAACGCCTTTAAGTTAGGCTTGAAAGCATGAGAAGATTGTCTCATAAGAATTATGAATTAAAGTCAAATAGAGAATCAAGAAGAAAATTCAAAAAACATTTAAGTCTAACCCACTTACTATGCATAGGAATATTGTAAAGAAACAAGTCATGAAAGCACAAAGCAATAGGAATAGGAAAGAAAAACAAGTGCAACTTCAAGATTTTCAACATAAAGAGGGGAAAATTAATACGGTTGAGATACATAAGACCATGTTTCCCTCTCTCAAAATAATTTTCAGTAGCATCATGAATAAACTCAACTCAACAATATAGCTATCACATAAAGCATGCTTTTCATGATCTACAATCACATATTCTCTATCAATCTCACAAATAGTGGGATTAAAACTCTCACAGGTTTTACCCAAAGTAGATATTTCAAAAGGATCCATAGGAACATAACATTCATCCTCCTTTGGTAAGAATGGGGGACAATCAAATAATATAAGAGGTAAAGAGTTACTCTCATTAGAAGGTAGACATGGGTAGATCCATTCTTCCTCCTTTTGTTCATCACTCTCCTCCTCTTTTTCATCTAATGAGCTTCCAGTTTCAACAACTTCTTCTTCCATAGGCTCCTGCAAGGCATTAGTCTCTTCCAGTTGTGGAAAGAACCTATTAAAATATTCAAGAATATAGCCATTTGCTTCCATGTAATTTTCAAAGCAAAATTTAAGTATCTCATAAACCTCATGTTCATAAGGTGCATCATCAGTATTTTCAAGCAAACTGGCAAGTTCAAATGCACCCTTGAAGGCAATAAATTCTTCAATTTTTTCCACATCATAAAATTCATAATTTCCTTTAACATAAGAGGATATGGTAACATTATCATTATACTCACGTTGAAAAGTAAGGTGTTTATACCTCCTGCAACAACAAGATTTATCAAAACAATATGTAACATTATAAGTAGAGCACACGTCTCTAGCAATAGTATTCAACTTATCAATTTGTTCCCATAAGTGTTTCCCTTTTTGTGACAAACGGTGTTCCTTATAATAATACTTTTGTTCTTCCGTGAACCCACCTTGCCAATAAGTACTAGTTTCAAAGAAACCATCCACTGATGGAAAGCATGACCAAGCAAGGAAATGACAGACCACCAACTAGAGTAAGAACTATTTTTTTTTGTGTTTTTGAATAAGGCAAGCAAACCAAACAAGAATAATTTTTTGGGTTTTTTGAAAAGAGGTAAACAAAACCAAGTAAAAGAAACAAAGCAAACTAAAAACAACGTAAAGATAAAGGAAGTGAAGGACTCCCCTAGTGAAGACGTCCTTAGCCTCCCCGGCAATGGCGCTAGAAAAGCTTGACGACTATCTACGCACAGCCTGTTGGGAACCCCAAGAGCAAGGTGTGAAGCAACAAGTAACAAGTTTTCCCTCAGTTGAGACCGAGGTTATTGAACCAGAAGGAGGAAGGAAACGTCACACAGGTGTTGCAAGCAACACGGAGACCGGCACAACACAAACTCAAGACTTTGCCCCAACGAACAGTGAGGTTGTCAAGCTCACCGATTTGCTATAACAAAGGATTAAACATATGGTGTGGAAGGTCATGGTTTGCAGCAAGTCAACAAGTAATAGTGGAAGATGTATCAATGGTGAAGATTGGACCGGGGTCCATAGTTCACTAGAGCTGATCTTCTTAGATAAACAACATGGCATGAAGGGTAAACAAATTACAGCACGGCAATTAAAAGGAACTGAGCAAGGCATAACAATGCAATTACTAGTAAAAAAGATCCTATGAGATTCGATTGGGCAATACAACAAGATATATAGACTGCCATCCAACTGCATCTATGACTAGAAGTCCACCTTCAGGTTATCATCCAAACCCCCTCCAGTATTAAGTTGCAAGAAATAGACAACTGCTTTAAGCAAAGTGTGTAAGGTAAACAGTCCACATGTTCCATGAACAAGAGATCGTTGTTTTCTCCCTAGTAGCAACAACACATCTACAAACGAAGATATTATTGTCACTTTCCTTGGAAACTAGAGGCATGAACCCACTATCGAGCATAAATACCCCATCTTGGAGTCACTAGCAACTACTTCGCCAAGATAGCCATTAACAACAAAGAGCATGCAAGATCACAAACAACATAGAGATGATACAATCATAAAGACAAAACCATTAATCAAACCAACATAATAATATGAATATCCATCGGATCCCCGTAAACACAGCATGCATGATTACAAATAGATTAGATCTTGATCATGAACGGAGCTCACAAGATCTATACATGAAAGCACAAAGGAGGAGATACAACCATCTATCTACTACATGGACCCATAGTCTAAGGTGGAACTACTCATGCATCATACCGGAGAGAAGTCCTCCGGGATGATCTCCCCTCCGGCAAGGTGCCGGGAAGAACTTCAAATCCCCCCAATCTAGGGATGATGGTGGCGGCGGCTACAGACGGTTTCATGGATATTTGATCGGTTACTCAGGGTTTCTGCATCGGGGTCTTATTATAGGCGAAGGGGGAGACCGAGGCGGCGGTCAGGGGCACCAAAACCTAGCCAGGCACGGGGTGGGGCCCACCCACGCTTGGGGTGGGTCTGGCCCCTCTGGCTCTCCTCTGGACTTCTTGTTCCCCACGGAAAGTAATTGACTTTGTCGTTTGTCCCGTCCAATTCCGAGAATATTTCTTTACTAAATTTTTTGAAACCAAAAACAGCAGAAAACATGCATCTGGCACTGTTGCAACTTGTTAATAGGTTAGTACTTTCCAATAAAAGCATCTTTGCACTTAGTCCAAGAATCAATACTGTTTTTAGGCAAAGAAAGCAACCATTCTTTAGCTTTTCCCCTCAAGGAGAAAGGAAAAATCTTGAGCTTAATAATATCTCCATCTACATATTTATACTTCTGCATCTCACAATGGTCAAGAAAGCTATTAAGATGGGCAGCAGGATCATCAGAACCAGCACCAGAAGATTGCTCTCTCATCACAAGATTCAACAAAGCAGGCTTAATTTCATAAAAGGTAGCATCAGGAGAAGGTGGATCAATAGGAGTGCTTAGGAAATCATTGTTGTTGGTGCTAGTGATGTCACACAACTTGGTGTTCTCAGCAGAGTTCATTTTGGCAAAGGTGGGCAAGCCAAAAACAGCAGCAGCTGCTAGAGCAGGAACAATTTTTTTTGTGTTTTTGAATAAAGCAAGCAAACCAAACTAGACTAATTTTTTGGGGTTTTTTGGAAAGAGGCAAACAAAACCAAGCAAAATAAACAAAGCAAAATAAAAAAAATTAAAGAGAAAGGAAGTGAAGGACTCTCCTAGTGAAGACGTCCTTAGCCTCCCCGATAACGGCGCCAGAAAGACTTGATGGTGCTCGACGTGGCACTTTGTTGGTAACCCCAAGCGCTGGGTGTGAAGAGCAAGCAACAAGTTTCCCCTTAGTTGAGACCGAGGTTATCGAACCAGAAGGAGGAAGGAAACATCACACAGGTGTTACAAGCAACGTGGAGACCTGCATAAAACAAACTCAAGAATTTGCCCCAACGAACAATGAGGTTATCAAGCTCACCGGTTTGCTGTAAGAAAGATTAAACGAATGGTGTAGAAGGTAATGGTTTGCAGAAAGTAAACCAGTAATAGTGGAAGATGTATCAATGGTAAATATTGGACCGGGGTTCATAGTTCACTAGAGGTTCTCTCCTTAGATAAACAACATGGCATGAAGGGTAATCAAATTACAACAGGGCAATTGACAGGAACTGAGCAAGGCATAAAAATGCAATTACTAGTAAGAACGATCCTATGAGGTTGATTGGGCAATACAACAAGATACATAGACCGCCATCCAACTACATCTATGACTAGAAGTCCACCTTCAGCTTATCATCTGAACCCCCTCCAGTATTAAGTTGCAAAGCAATAGACAACTGTTTGAAGCAAAGTGTGTAAGGTAAACAGTCCACATATTCCATGAACAAGAGACCGTTGTTTTCTCCCTAGTAGCAACAACACATCTACAACCGAAGAGATTTCTGTCACTTCCCTTGGAAACTAGAGGCATGAACCCACTATCGAGCATAAATACCCCCTCTTGGAGTCACTAGCAACTACTTGGCCAAGATAGCTACTAACAACGGAGAGCATGCAAGATCACAAACAACACAGATATGATAGAATCATAAAGATAAAACCATTAATAAAAGCAACATAATAATCTCAATATCCATCGGATCCCCTCAAACACAACATGCATGATTACAAATATATTAGATCTTGATCATGAAAGGAGCTCACAAGATCTATACATGAAAGCACAAAGGAGGAGATACAACCATCTAGCTACTACATGGACCCATAGTCCAAGGTGGAACTACTCACCCATCATACCGGAGACAAGGCCTCCGGGATGATCTCCCCTCTGGCAGGGTGCCGGAAAGAACTTCAGATCCCCCCTCCCTGATCTAGGGACGGTGGTGGCAGCAGCTATAGACGGTTTCGTGGATATTTGATCGGGTACCCAGGGTTTCTACATCGGGGGCTTCTTATAGGCGAAGGGGAGACCGAGGCGGCCGCCAGGGCGACCAAACCCTAGCCAGGCACGGGGTGGGGCCCACCCGTGCCTAGGGTGGGTCTGGCCCCTCTAGACGGCCCCTCCGGCCCTGCTCTGGACTTCTTGTTCCCCACGGAGAGTAATCCACTTTTTCCTTTGTCCCGTCCAATTCCGAGTATATTTCTTTACTAACTTTCCTGAAACCAAAAACAGCGAAAACAGGCATCTGGCACTGTTGCAACTTGTTAGTAGGTTAATACCAGAAAACAAGTAAAAAGCACCTCAAAGTGTGGACAAGTAAAGCAAAGTAGATACTAAAGAAGCATGGAGCATCAAAAATTATAGATATGTTTCCAACGTATTAGGTCCTAGAGGAATGCATTGTGTATTTGGCTACTAATTGTGGGGTTCCCGGAGTGACAGAAACCTGAACCCCCGTGAGGACACCATTGCCCCCTATTGAGCGTAGGATCTCAGAGTTTAAGGCTGTGGATAGGTTTATACCTTAATTGCTTTCATGTAGTTGTGGATGCTTAAAGGGGGTTTACTCACAAGTATGTATTAGTCCAAGTAAGGTCGGTACATTAGCACATGTTCACCCACACAACACTTACAAAACCAAAGAAGACTACTCAGCTATATGAAGCGAAAGCACTTGACAGAATTTCCATGTGTCCTCGAGAACTTTTGGTCCTTATAAGTATTTCCACCAGCTTGTACTTTGCTAAGAAAGTATTGGGCCACTTGCTTCAATATTTCATTGTCTTTATTTCTTTGCTTTATTAGAAAACCCCTAAAAATCCGTTTTCTATGTATTTACAGAGATTTCCTGCCCCATACCACTAGTCAACACCTTCTGCTCCTCGTTGGGATCGACACTCCTATTTATCGAAAGTACTACGATACACCACCTATACTTGTGGGTCATCAAGACTATTTTCTGACACCGTCACCGGGGAGTGAAGCGCTATTGAAGAGAGGAACTTCTGAAGGAAACTTCTACTGTGAGTATTGCTTGTTATTTATGTTTGTTACTTTGTTTCCAATATGGCTAACCCACTTGGTTTTCTGTTTGGGAAAACTACTACCACTGTCAGGGTAGTAGATGACCCACCACCTGTTGAGATAGATCCTTTTAAGATACCTACAAGTATTGTTGATCGTGTTATCGATAATTATTATTTAGGAGATGGAACTGTACACGCTAGTGATCATTGTCTTTTTATCCATGAATTATGCGGGTTGTTTAAGTGTGCAGGTATCACAACTGAACAGGTGAAGAAGAAGTTACTCTCTATATCCTTGAAAGGAAGAGCTGAAGAATGGTATAAGATGCTGAAGAATGGACAATCCATGGATTGGGAGGAACTAGTGCCTCTCTTATTCTAAATTCTATCCTCCCAGTGATATTCATAAGGATAGGAACCTGATATATAACTTTTGTCCTCGTGATGGAGAGAGTACAGCTGAAGCTTGGGGTAGATTGAAGTTACTAATGCTTAAATGTCCTATTCATGAACTCCCTAACAATATTATTATCAATAACTTCTATGCTAGGCTTTCTCTTCATGATAAATATTTACTAGATGCTTCTTGTGCTGGATCATTCACATGTATGAAGGAAGAAGCTAAATGGGATCTCCTAGACTGTATTCAAGAGAACACTGAAGCATGGGAGAATGACAAAGGAAGGAAGTCAGGTATACATTATGATTATGAATGCATTAAATCCTTTATGGGAACTGATGACTTCCGTGATATTAGTATTGAGTATGGTTTTTATTCTCAAAGTATTGCCAATTGTTTTAAGGCCTTTGCCTGTTACATAAAAATTCCCAAAAAAGAAGTGGAATAAGTACCATGCACCTTATAAAGATGTTGTTAGTCATGTTCCTGTTAGAAGCACTGAAGTTTGTACTATTAATCATATTTTTCCTGAACCTTATGTTGAGAAAACACCTTTCCCAGCTAAAGTAAAGGAGTATTCTATGATGATTAGTGCGAATAACAAAAGTGCAAAGAAAACTATGGAACCTGACGAGCAGATAAATATTGAACTTGTGGTAGCTATTGTGAAGGATCTTGTCAATAGAAATATAGAGGATGAGCAATTGTTTTCTGTGAATACGCTTCTAATATTATCTCTAATCCTAGTAAAGCTAGTGTCCTTGTGCTTTCTGTTAGAATTGGTGATCATTTCTATTATGGTTTGTGTGATATTGGTGCTAGTTCTAGTGCTATTCCATATGAGATTTACAGGGAAATTATGCATGAAATTGGTCCTTGTGAGCTTGAGGACATTGATGTGGTTATTCACCTTGCTAAGAAGGAAACCATTTTCCCTATTGGTATTGTGAGAGATGTGGAGGTTCTCTGTGGTAAGATTAAGTATCCTGCTGATTTTCTAGTGCTTAATTCTGTAGCTAGCAAAACTTTTCCTATCATTTTTGGTAGACCTTTCTTGAACACTTGTAGAGCTATTATAGATTGTAAGAAGGAAAAAGTTTTGACTCAGTTTGATGGAGATTCTTATGAGTTTAACTTTTCCAAATTTGCTAAAGCTTTCCTAATGAAGATTTCAGGATGGAACAACTTGCTTCTATTGATCCCGTTTATGACCTTGGACCTCTTTTTGATGACTGTAAGTATGCTTATTCTGATGATAAAGTTGTTTCCTATGATAGTTATATTGTTAACTTTATTCAAGGTGCTACTGAAAGTTATTATGAGAGAGGGAAACATGGTTTTATGCATATCAGTAATGTTATGTTTCCCAGTTTTGTGTTGAAATCTTTGAAGTTGCATTTGTTTTGTCTTCCTATGCTATTGGCTTTTTGTTTCAACAATTTGTTTTATCATGATACTCCCTTGCATAGGAAGTGGGTTAGACTCAAATGTGTTGGATATTTGCTTCTTGATGCTCTCTTTCACTTCAAATATATATCTCCTATGTGAGCATATTTGAAATTTTCAAGCCTAACTTAAAGGCATTAAAGAAAAGTACTTCTTGGGAGATAACCCAATAGTTTTGTTGAGTCTTGAAAGTTATTACCTCAGTAAATAAACGCTCCTTATCCTTTTTGTTTTGGTTTTTGTGTCAAGATCAACTATTTTTGAGAAGTAGAGGAGTTTTGAAAAGTGTCTGTCCTGGGACAGATTTTTGTGCTGCATTGTAAAAATTCGTGAAGGAACTTAGTACAACGGATGGAGCTTCATTTTTCTGTGCTTGTTCTCCAAGTTGTTATCCAACTTTCATTAGTTTTGCACTTTTTTATTTGAGCAACAGAAGTTTTTCGAAAAAATCAATCTTTACCTCCTGGTCTATTTTGACAGATTTCTGCCATCATTAGCATTTGCCTCTTATATTGATTCTCTTTTAGATTCTTTTTGGGGTTCTTAGAAAGGAGTTGCTACCGTAGCTTTTGTTTTGATGGATTTCAGTTGAAGTTTGAACCTAAAGGTTTATCGGTTTTTGCATACACTAATGTTGCCAATGAGGTTTGTGTAAGGCCTTGTTTGAAAGAAATTTTCAAGAGATGGAGAAAAGGAATCTACAGAGTTCGTCTTTGAATAGGTAAAAGTGGTGAAAACAGAAGGTTCGTGAAAACACTATGTTTTTATATTTTTGATGTTTTTATTAAATACGGAAGGTTACAAGACAAAACAGAGGAGGAAACGGAGGCCAGGGTGGCCACACCCACCCTAGGCGTGGGCCCCCAGCTGAGCGCGCCTCGAGGGGGTGCGAGCCCCCTGAGCTCCGTCTCCACCTCGTTTTCACACCAGTACCTTCCTTATGCATTGAAACTTCGTAATATATAATTCCTGGATCCCTCGAGGTTCGTATATCGTGTTCTCATTGTGTTTCTGTTTCGATCTGTTTTTGTTTGGCAGATTCTCAGTTTTGGAGCTACAATGTCCTCCTCTGGATCACCCATAGAGGATTCCTCCGCGGGTGCTATCAACCCGTACATGTATGAGTTGAAGATTCATCCCAAGGAGTTGATTCTAAAGAATGGGAAGGTGCAGATGAAACAAGTTCAAGGCCCTAAAGGAGAAGGTAGTCTGGAAGACAAGATGGAAGCATTGGAGCAGGAAGTTTTCAGGTACAAGAAGATGGCGGAACGCGAAGTGGATATCATCCATAAGATAAGTTCATAACTCATCACCAATCATAAGGAGGAGGTTGGTGAGCTCCGAGACGAAATCCTCTCAGTCCATCAGGCCACCAACCAATTACAAGCACAACTCTATGACATACTGTTAGACCCATCCTTTATAAAGGATAGGATCCCTGTGATTGCAATGCTAGTCCCTGGATCAATGCTAGCATCCACAGTTTAAGATGAAGTACACAGATACAAAGGTCGTTTATTACATTCATTCCAGAGATAAAAACATAGTCTTTTACAACTCAGGGCCATAAGCCTAATACAAGAGTTTTAAGGAATAAGTAAATAAACACAAGTCTTCATATTCATGTGCCACAGGCAAGCATGTTGAGTGTAGACTCATGACTCCTATTCATCATCAGAGTAACCTGCAACATCACAAGTTACAGCCACAGAGGGTCAATACTTTGGAATAGTATTGGCAAGTGATACCTTATTATATTTTAAGTGGACTATATTACTATATGCATTTTGGCTAAGTGTAGCTTGGCTTGCTTTGCTTGAAAATAGGTTTTACCTATCAGTTGAAATCACTAAGTTTTTCTTTGTCAAAAACCTTCCCAAGGAACCACCAATAGACATTGAGGTCCTTCACCCTTGTTCACCCACCAATTTTTATTTAGAAGTTGGAATGATGAGATCCTTGTAGCTTCCATGTCTTGATGCTCAAAGTGTCCATTTCCTTGGACAAGGCTAAGTACTTAGGTTTTCCATCTGCAGAGGTTGTGCACTTTCCCCACCAGACTTGGTTTCCCAAGACAGGACCTTTCAGAAGCTTTTCCTTAGTCAAATGGACGCGTTCCATCCTATCATCCCATCTACCACCAACTGTCCAAGTGACCAAGTTCTAGCAACCTATATGATCATGACAGAGCCCATATTGCCAAGTGGTTGCACTGTAAGCTTTCTCAACATTTGGCCTCCAAATCCCTTTGTGCCTGGGTGGCATACCACAAGTGAGATACACAACCCAAGTCCATGGCCTTGTGTAACCACTCAACATAACCCAATCTTTCCATTCCACCCAGGAGGTTCATTTGCCTTAGTTGTTTTATTAAGAAAATATAAGTCTCTTGACTTAGAATATTTTTATCATAAACTAAATAGATGTTCACCACCCTTGTTTACTATAAGCTAGGCTAAGCAAAATATGGTAACTTATCTTAGGAAAATTTCCCTAGCAATTCTACTATTTCACTCTACTTAGGATTTCCCATCTTAGCACTAAGCAAAATATCATGCATTTACTTTTGCAAAATATCTAATGCATGTACAAAACTTAGGATAGGAAATTTATGAAAATATCACTTGCCTTGGTAGTGGGGAGAGTAGCACTCTTCACAATCACAATCACTAGCAAAATCTACACAAGAAATAATAGCATACAATTACACACAAATATATACAACCAAAAATAATATGAATGCATGCATGCAAGAATTTACTATGTGGTGATTTTTGAAAAATATACCAAGTATGTTCATGAGTACAGAAACTTAACATGTCACAAGTTTACCAACTAAACTTATTTGGCCCCAAAATAATATACAAGAATAAAACTATATCTAAAATAGCCCTAAACTTGTTCCACAAATAAAATCATTTTTAACTGTTACTATATGCTAAATAAAGTGGATATTCAGAAAGGCCTTGTTTCGCTGAATCCAACGGTATAAAGTTTGCAAAAATCTAACGTGGCATTCAAAAGTTATAAGCATTTGAAGTTTGAATCTAAATCTGGTTTTTAAATTCTGTTTTTAGTTTAAACCTTGCCACGCGTCATGTTTTTATCCGCCCGTACCGGTTCGCACCGGATCACCCTTCTGTGCCGTTGGACCTAACTAACGCTGCACGGCTCAGATCTGTCCATACCCCTTCGTTAAGTGATGTGTTTCTACGCGTAGGATTCAGATCTAACGGCTAACAATCTCCTAACCAAAATCGAGCGGCGCTACCGGCGGTGACAGGCGGCGGCGCGTCCGTCGGTGGCGGTGCCGGCGTTCTAGGTCGTCAGGGAAAGGGAGGAGATGCTTACCAGAACCGCAGGAGGCTGCTGGTGATCAAGGTGGCAATGGCTTGGGAAGGGGCGCACGGGGTCGTCGGGGATTCCTCGCCGGAGTTCGCGAATGCGTCAGCTACGGTCAGTCGTCGACGTTGGCGAGGTTCCTCGTCGCGCTAAGCCAAAATAGGGGTACTGTCAGATGCGCAAGACGATGAGGATTCTAGGCGTATCAGTCAAAGGGCAAGGGGCGGTGGCTACTTACGGAGGGAGGTCGCCGGAGTTCGTGCAGAAGACGGTGGCGGTCCAGTCGTCGACGTTGCCGAAGCTATGGTTCATGCAAAGGCAAACGGAGAGTGTCAAAATATGCACAGAGGTTCACTGAACAAGATAGCGTGAATGCGAGACCGAGGGGAACTCGAGGCTCACCGGAATTCGCCGGCGCAGTCGTCGGAGACGGCGGGGTTGCAGAGGGAAATGCACGCAGCCTGGGGGCGTTCTGTGCTTGGGGTTTGGGGGAAAAGATCGCGGCGCAGAGAGGGCCTTATAGCCGGGGAATCGACAAGAAACGCTCGAGGATTACTGCCCATTTACTCCGCGCCATTACCGGCCATCACTGCCGCAGCGACGTGGTCACAGGCGCAGTCTGGGGAAGACGAGGGTGACGTGGTCTGGTCCCGCTTGTCAGCGTAACGCGCAAAGTGATTGTGGGGTCGTGTTGTCAGCGTCTGTCTGCGTGTGTTCGCGCGTGTGAGAAGAAACGAGGATCCCCGGGTGGGCTTGCTGGGCTTGCTTGGCTGCTGGGCCAGATTCTGGCCGCGCGGCCCTTTTCTATTGTTTATTTCTTTTCTTTTTCTTTCTCTATTTTCTGGAATGATATGAATTCAAATCCTTTTGGAGTTCAACTGTTTTGGGAACTTTTTGCAAGGTTTTATGGGTTCAAAAACATTCATTCTCACTAAGTGTTTATCCTGCAAGGCTTGGTCAAGCTTGGTTTTTCAAAGTAGACAGAGAGTTGCTCTAGTTTGCAAATATTTGAATTAGGGTTTTGAAATCATTTCTAAATTTTTAATCCTGGTTAAAAGCTTCACCTAATCTTTCCAACAATGGAGTCAAGCAATCAAGTATTTAAGCTCTCAAAATCCAAAGGGTGATGGTCATTTGGGGATAAATTGCCCACATGAAATCATAGCCCCAACTTCTGTTTCTAAGTGATTTTTGAGAAAACCCTAAATGAATGAATGATGTAAAGATGATATGAATGAGTTTTGAAACTATGATTTTTGGGATGTTACACATACAAAATCAAAACTATGAGTATGAGGCTAGATTTGACCGCATAAGCTTTGATGATAGTTTCAGGATTCTGGAAACCAATGCATCCTTTTTGGATGGGGAACCATTACCTTGTAAGTCTCATGATTGCAAGGGGACACCACCACCACCGAAGGAGTAATTCATCATCAGGTTTCGCATCCCCTTGGCTTATTCCAAGCTTGGGGGAGTGCTGCGGTATCACATCATTATCTTTTATCTTTTACCTTTTTAGTAGAGGTTTATCTTTGGTAGAGAAGTTATCTTATAGGTTGGTTTGCATGTGTAAGTATCTCTCCTTTAGTTGGTTATCTATGTATCCCTTAGTGTGAGTGCCTTTATGGAATATTAATGAGAAGTTTCATCTTTTCCTTTTTGCACCTCTTATTTTAGTTTGCAATCTCTATTATATGATTTATCTTGTTGATTAGTATTGGCATCACTTTGGGAGCATCAAGTAGATCTAAATTGGTTTTGGCAAACCGAACTCTGGTTAGTAGCCACACTTTTTGAGGTTTGAAAGGAAAAGAGAAAAATCTTACAGGTATTTTGTATCATTTTGTTTTCTTTCTTGATTGGCTCATAAGCTTAGTACTCTTTATTTAAGATCTTTTGTGTCTTCAAGGAAGATTGTGAAGGGGTTCGTAGCATGGAAAACAAAAAATTTCTACCGCATCCAAACAAACAAGCCAAGATCTATCTACTAGATTGTAGCAACGAGTCGATAGAGGCACTCACCCTCGAAGATTCCAAAGTGTTTAACGAGAGCAGATTCTCGTGGGTGATGTAGTCGTACTCTTGCCGATCTCAAGATCGCGTAGAAAATCCTTCCGGCGCTGCGTTCCGGCAGTGCTTCCGTAGTCGGTCACACGTTCGATACTCGATGAAGACCTTCTCTCCCTTGTTCCAGCAGGCAGCGGAGGTTGTAGTACTCTCCTCGCGATTCCGGCAGCACGACGGCGTGGTACCAGAAGTAGAGGGGAGATCTCGCAGGGCTTTGCCTTAAGACGGAGCGAGTATGGTGGACTATGAGAGAGGCCATGGCGATCTAGGGTTTAGAGGCACCAAGGGGAGAGAGCTAGGCCGGCGGCTAGGGCAAACCCTAGGGCGGCGGCGGCGACTTAGTGGCCGACGGCTAGGGTTAGGGTTTTGGTGGAGAGAGGTGTAGGTCTAGAGGGGCACCCCTGCCCCTCCTTTTATAGGTGGGAGGGCGCGGCCAAGGGGGAGGGAGTCCTCCCCCAAGTCGCCCTCCTTGGCCGGCGATGGAGGGAGGAGGACTTCCTCCCCAAGTAGGTTTCCTACTCTCCCTCCACCAAGCAAACTTGCTGTTTGACTTTTCAAATTGGCGTTTGACTTTTCGAACTAGGATTTGATTTTTCCCTTTATTTTGCTCAGCCATGATACCTAGTACATGATGCAACCATTCCACATTGTCATGACACATTCATGTACCCTTCTCCTCCGGAGTTTCGGACCTTCCGGAACCTTCTAGAACATTCCCGATGAAATCATCGGAATCATTCCCCAACTCCGAAATAGGACTTTCCTTATATGAATCTTATTCTCTGGACCATTCCGGATCTCCTCGTGATATCCCGGATCATGAATTATGCGGACATGATCGGTCTCTTACTCATCATTCCATAACTACTCAACAACATCGAATCCTTAAGTGTGTCTCCCTACGGTTCGTGAATTATGCGGACATGATCGAGACAATTCTCCGAACAATAACCAATAGAGGAATCTAGAAATTCATATGGCTCCCACATATTTCTACGATTACTTTGCGATCGAATGAACCACTTACATACGATACCAATTTCCCTTTGTCTCACGATAGTTTACTTATCCGAGGTTTTGATCGTCGGTATCTCTGCATACCTAGTTCAACCTCGTTACCGATAAGTACTCTTTTCTCGTTCCCGTGATATGTGATCCCTTGTGAGCCAGTCACGTGCTTGCAAGCTAATTGGATGATATTCCACCGTGAGGGCCCAGAGTATATCTATCCGTCATATGGATGGACAAATCCCACTCTTGATCCATGTGTCTCAACCCATACTTTCCGAACACTCAATGCCACCTTTATAGCCACCTAGTTACTGTGTGGTGTTTGATGTCATCAAAGTATCCTTCCGGTGATGGTGATAAGAATGATCTCATGGTCGAAGGAATTAGGTTACTATGTATCAGAAAGCTTATAGCAATTGAACTATTAAAATGACTTGATCTTTATGCTACGCTTATCTATAGGAGTATGTCCATCATACCATTCTCCTAATGATATGATCTTGTTGTTAATAACATCTCAATGTTCATGATAGGGAAACCACAATCATCTATTAACCAACAAGCTAGTATTATGAAGAGGATTTACTAGGGACTCTAATTTAGTTTACAAATCACACAAGTATCAATGTTTCCTTGTTAATACTGTTATAACATGAATGTAAACATTTATCATAAACACAAAGATATAATAATAACTACATTTATTATTGCCTCTAGGGCATATCTCGAACAGATTGCATGTTTGGCTTTATTACTTGTATGTTTGCTTGTTTCTTTCAAATCTTTTGCTTGCTACCCAGCCTTGCTATCCAAAAACTTGATTTGAGAAGGAATACTTATCCTACATCCAATCCCTTTGAACCAAACCCATGCCATTTGTGTCCACCTTATCTACCTATTAGCATTCCAAGAAAATTCTCAAGCTTCATCTATCTTTCGAATTAAAAATTATTTTGTTACATGAAAACTAGTTAGTAAAGCTCTCATGAACTTGATGGCACACCTTATTTTATTGCCCCTAATAAACATGAACCATTGTGTCATCGAAGTTGTATATGCTTGCATCTATATGTTGGGATTAGCAGAACCATGTTGTCACAGGGAACGCTTTCAACACTTATGGATACATATCCAGTTGATATTATGCTCTTTTGTTTGCGGATGTCGTCGGTGTGAAATAAAAGGGGAGCTTGCAAGTCCATGGAGTTATGTATGTGTGTTAGAGAAACTCCTGGGACGCTAGCCTAAGCCATGCCTAATCATGGTAGAAACTTGCAGCATAACCATAGTGAGCAATCTGTGAAGCATCCTCGATAAAAACCTACGCAAATAGCAAATAAAAAGATCGCCGAGATGCTCACTATCTTCTTGACTTCATTTTGATTATGGGATAGCTGCTGTATCATGTGCAAGGGGTACCCCGATGCACATTTAATTACAATGAAAAGAACTTACCGGTAACTAAAGTTGAGTAGCATGAGGAGCGGCCCTCGTACTCAAGGGACATGAGATTTCCATCTTATATTTCGTCAAGCATATACTCCATCTTTGTTCACTTTAACCTTAATCACCTCAAGATGCTTATGATAGGGGCAATGCAGGCTCAAAGCTAGTATGTACCATAATTTTTTGGAAGCTCTTTTTGAATTGAAATCCCTACTTCCCTCTATGAAGGGCCTTTCTTCTACTTCTAAGTTGAGTCAGTAAACCTACTTCCTCTCTATCTCCAGCAAGCATTTGATTTGTTGTGTTTCAAGCATTCATATGATGATTTATTCAATCATGTTCTTTATATTCCTTGTTTGCACAAGACTCTTATTTAATGAGTATTACTTTGAAAGCATTCATTGCGAAAAACCATTTATGTTTAAGCAAAGAGACCTCTTGTTGTGAAACTTCTTTACAAAATATTTATTTATGAAACTGTTTGCCAGCTGTTCTTTGACCAAGAACAAAGTTTTCCAATTCCAATTATGATTTATCTTTATGCATCTCTCTTGTGACTCAACTACTTGTTGCAAGCAAATTTATATGATGGTGAGTTGCTTTCTTCTATGAGTTGTGTAATGGTAAGTGTGATGCTTCTTGTTCGTATTCTTTTATCGACACTGTACTCCATAAACCCGTGGACATATTTACTAAGCTCAGTTTTCGCTTGGGGACAAGCGAAGGTCTATGCTTGGGGGGAGTTGATACGTACAATTTGCATCATCATTCTATATCATAATTTTCCTCTATTCATTAAAATATTCATATTAAGAGGTGTTACTTATGTCTTTTCATCTGTTTTTTGCATGTTGGATGATTCTTGGAGGATGACCTGCCGGAGTGAGGTTTTTGATGGAAAAAGAGGTGTTTTGATGCAATTTCGCGAAGAACACAAAAATACCAGAAAAACTACGGAAAATTATATTTTCCCAGAACATGAAGAATGCCAGAAGGGGAGGCTGAGATGGGCCACAGGGGGCCCACACACCCCAAGGCGCGGGCCACCCCTAGGTCGCGCCTACAGGGCGTGTGGCCCACCTGGCCCACCTCTAGCTCCGCCCTCTCGCCTATATCTTCTCCTCGAAACCCTAATACACAGGGAGAAACCAAAGAAATATTCCGCCGCCTCCGCGGGGCGGAAAACACCGAGAGAGAAAGAGCTCTCTAGCAGACAGATTTCTGCCGGGGAAATTTGTTCCCTGAGAGGGGAGATCGTCGCCATCAACACCATCATTAAGCTAGACTTCATCGGGATCATCATCATCCACATCATCATCTCCACGAGCACCATCATCACCACTCCATCCCGTTGTAACAATTGTGTTGAATACTTGCATAGTTCTTAGGGGAAACTTTCCCGGTGTTGATTACTATTGTAGTTGATGCTTGTGAGTGGAACCATTCGATTATTGTTTATGTTCAAATTGTTATCCATCACCATATCATCTTTGATCTTGATCCATATGATGTCTCATGAGTAGTTCTTTTAGTTCTTGAGGACACGGGAGAAGTCATCTTGTTAGTAGTGGATTTGTGTTGAGATATTATTCAGTGGTTTAGTATTTAAGTTGTGGTTCTATTCTTCTAGTGGTGTCATGTGAACGTAGACTACATGATACTTCACCATTTATGTTCCTAGGGGAATGCATTGTGTATTTGGCTACTAATTGTGGGGTTGCCGGAGTGACAAAAACCTGAACCCCCGTTAGGAAACCATTGCACAAGGGAGTGTAGGATCTTAGAGTTTAAGGCTGTGGTTAGGTTTATACCTTAATTGCTTTCCTGTAGTTGCGAATGCTTGCAGGGGGTTTAATCACAAGTATGTATTAGTCCAAGTAAGGTCGGTACATTAGCACAGGTTCACCCACACAACACTTACAAAACCAAAGAAAAATACTTAGCTATATGAAGCGAAAGCACTTGACAGAGTTCCCATGTGTCCTCGAGAACGTTTGGTCCTTATAAGTATTTCCACCGGCTTGTCCATCGCTAAGAAAGGATTGGGCCACTTGGTGCAATTGTTCGTTGTCTTTATTACTTGCACTTTATTTCTGTGCTTGATCAGAAAACTCCTAAAAATTCATTTGCTAAGTATTTATAGAAATTTCCTGCTCCGTACCACTAGTCAACACCTTCTGATCCTCGTTGGGATCGACACTCCTATTTATCAAAAGTACTACAATACAACCCCTATACTTGTGGGTCATCAAGGCCATGTTTACAGATGCTAGGCTCGCCAACTCTAACTAGTGTGTATTGTTGTGTAACCTTTCTTACACCCACCGTATGACAAAGTAGATATGTCTAGCCCCCAATCGTCATGACCGGCTTCATAACAAAGAACTTTCTTCGTGGTGCACACACTAGGGGAACACTTCCATTGGAACTACTTTTAGGGATCATCCTATTTGGATGCTACCATTATGTATCTAATACCATCACTCAAAACAGGATGCACACAAAGATTAAATCATATAATTATAATTTGATGTGACATGGATGTCTTCTTGCACTACAAGAAATGTGCTAATTTTTGACCCTCCATATTGGTCACTGAATGGTCATTGTTATCCATTTTATGAACTTCTTGTGACCAAAAACACATGGTCAAAAGCTGAGAGTCACTAACAGACTATAAAGACCTTTTCTGTGAATTGGTCATGGACTGTTATGACAAAAATAAATGGTTTGGTCACCGGCTATCTAGCATGTCCACATAAGCCAATCCTACATGGCATAGCATGTCCACATAAGACAATCCTATGTGGCAATGCTTGTAGATTGAATTTAGCCCAATCTAACAAGGTACTCTATATGGGACGAGCCCAACAATTCTAGCCTTTTTATTTTACAAATTTTGCATTTAGGGTCCAGTTATTTAGTTGTCCAAACCTAAAAATTCAGCCCATATATTTTCCTGTGGCTTTTCTTTTGCCTAATGTTTTTCTATTGTGGCTTTGCTTTGGCCCAATATTTTTCTGCCATGGCATTCCACTTGTTCTCACATTTTACAACAAAAATTACAAATATTTGGTATGGAGACATTTTAACAACCCAAATGGTAAATTATTTTGAAATGGACAGAAAGTGAATATATAAAACTCTTGAAATACTAGCCAAACTTATCCTATTATAGTATTATATAGTGTTCATACAACTATATGGTGACTAACAATACAGTATAACTACAAAAAAAGATTTAATAAGCTTTGTCAATCTTCAGACTTCTTCCACTTTGTCAATCTTTAGGCTTCTTCAAATTTTAGTAGCCTGGAACTCATGTAAAAGAGAAACACGAATTTTAGAATCTGGAGCTAATATGCAAATAGTGATAGTAAATCTAGATCACCCCGCTAGTACATATATCTCGGAAACATAAAGAAAGAAGCTCCATATCAGAAACAAAACGGTCCTATAGTGCATCTATTGTTCAAGTTTGAAGATCTTTTGTTCTACCAACATACATATGCATATTCGTGCACTACTAGAATGCATGTGCATTCAGTAGCTACATACAGAGATTTAGTAGTGCAATATTAAGCTAGTAACCAGTAGGCATGTGTATTAAGTACCAGAAATTGGTATACACGGTCTTTAGAGCCCAGTGGTGACTGCCGCACTACTTCTAGGAGCACCCAATCACGGTCGTCTCCTCAGCACAATTGCAAGACATCATCTGCAACCCTGAGGCGACCGGGCGAGTCGCCAAGTGGGCCGTCGAGATCGGAGTACACAACATCAGGTACGAGCCACGCAAGGCGATCAAGTCGCAGGCTCTAGCAAACTTTCTCGCCGACTGGGATGAGGCACAAAAGCCAGAGAAACTGCCGTACCTCCACTACTGGTCCCTACACTTCGACGGCTCGAAGAATGCAGATGGTGCAGGGGAAGGGATCATCCTCACATCTCCAAAGGGCGACAAGCTACGCTACGTCCTGTACCTCGACTTCACTCCCTTCACCAACAACATGGCCGAGTACGAGGCTCTCCTCCACGGCATGTGAGCAACGAAGGAAATGAACATCAATCGTCTGCGCTGCTATGGCGACTCTGAACTCGTCGCCGGGCAAGTCGCCGGCACTTGCGATGCAGTCTCCCCCACCATGGCGGCATACCGCCAAGCAGTAGACCAGCTGGGAGGCCACTTCGTCGGCTATTCCGTCGAGTGGATCGATCGGCGCAAGAACGAGGAAGCTGACGCCCTCTCCCGCATCGGGTCGGCTCACCTCGCGCCACCCGCTGACGTCTTCCTTGACACCATCACCAAGCCTTCCGTCTCTCCCCATGGGAGATCGACATCGGAATTCCGCTGCAACCAGAAGAAGCCCTGGTCGCCATGCTTGCCGAGCCAAGCGACTGGACCGCGCCATACATCGCCTACCTGGAAGGAGGGACCCTACATGCTGACGAGACGGAGGCCCAGATGATAGTACACCGCTGCAAATCCTTCGTCATCATCAACGGCGAGCTCCACAAGCGCAGCGTGACCGGCGTGTTCCAACGCTGCGTCCAACCCACTGAAGGTCGCAAGATCCACCAGGACATCCATGCTGGCGAGTGCAGCCACCACGCTGGAGCTCGCTCCCTTGTCGCCAAGGCCATGCGACACGACTTCTACTGTCTCATCACGCATGCCGACGCAGTCGACATCGTCGGATGCCAGAAGTACGCCAATAAGACCCACGTCCCAAGCTCAGCACTCAAGACCATCCCCATCACCTGGCCATTCGCCGTGTGGGGAATGGACATGGTAGGCCCCTTCAAGAAGGCCCCCTCTGGATTCACCCACCTACTAGTCGCAGTCGACAAATTCACAAAGTGGGTGGAGGCCAAGCTAGTCTGCAAGTGCGACGGGAAGACTACCACCAAGTTCCTACGTGAGCTCATCCATCGCTACGGGTTCCCGCACAGCATCATCACGGACAATGGCACCACTTTGCCAAAGGAGCCATGGCCGAATTTTGCGAGAAACACCACATACGACTCGACCTTGCCTCAGTCGCCCACCTGGAGTCCAACGGCCAGGTGGAACGCGCCAACCAGAGCATCCTCCATGGCCTGAAGCCGCGACTGCAAGTTCCACTCGAGCAAACTCCTGGGTGCTGGGTCGAAGAGCTCCCCTCTATCATCTGGGGCATCCGAACCTCCATCAACAGGTCGAAAGGATTCACCCCCTTCTTCATGGTGTATGGTGTCGAGGCCATCATGCCAACCGACCTTGAGCACGACTCGCCTTGGGAGCAAACTCCTGGGTGCTGGGTCGAAGAGCTCCCCTCTGTCATCTGGGGCATCCGCACCTCCGTCAACAGGTCGAAAGGATTCACCCCCTTCTTCATGGTGTATGGTGTCGAGGCCATCATGCTAACCGACCTCGAGCACGACTCGCCTTGGGTGGTCAACTACGCGGAGGCCAAAAACGAGCTTGCACGCCAGGACGGAGTCGACCAGCTCGACGAAGCACGCAACCTAGCTCGCTCCTGCACCTCCATCTACCAGCAAGGGCTTCGCCACTACCATAGCCGGAAAGTACGGACTCGCACCTTCCAGGAAGGCGACCTAGTACTACCTCTGATCTAGGACAAGAAGGGCATGCACAAGCTCTCTCCCCCTTGGCAGGGACCATTCGCCATCGGGCGAGTCCTAGGCAACGACGCCTACTTCCTCACCGACGTCCAGGCGACGAAAAACTCGACGTCAAGCAGCCATGGAATGTAAACCTTTTACGGAAGTTCTACTCCTAGAACTCCAGACATGTACCCCTACCCGCTATGAAAAAAAGAAGATCGATCCGCACAAATTGTGTCCGCTCTCCGTACCTTGTGCCATTTGCACTCGTAATAACAGAGATATGCTACTCGCGGAAGTCAACCCTTGGTTACGCGACCGACACGGCCAAGTAGTGCGGTACGAGGGCACCAAAAATTTCGGGCCTCGCATCGTCCAAGAAAAAAGCAAACCCGGAGCCCCATCGGAGTCGCCTCGCCCGACTAGCTTTCCGAGACAAGACAACCGCATTCGCTTCCCACAGCGACCCAGTCCTCCACATCCTTGGTGCAGTGACTTGAACGGTGGGGACTAACACCAGTCCAAACTCGAGAGACTAGGGAAAACGCCAAGTATGAGAGTGCGCCCCGGACTCGCCGCGCGACTGGTCCTACGAATCAGGTGGAGTGACGCGCCAAAAACAACGCGCCCTGTCCGCACCTACCTCGGGCATGCGACTAGAACCGCCAAGTACCATGCTCAGGGACTCGGCCACCCGACCCTGTTCACGCCCGGGAAAACGGCTAAGTACAGAGCACCCCTCGGAGTCGCCATGTGACTGGCTTTCCAAGCCACGGCGAGTCGACCTTAACTTACTAACAGTTTATACAACATACATATATATAAAAATTAGGTAAACCCCATAAAAGGGCGGACACGCTCGGGGACCCGCACAACCCTAGTTTTACCAAATAGTAATTAGGGCTTGTTGTGCATTCATGAGCATCATCCTAAAATTTCATGCAAGAAACAATAGAAAAACCCTAATCCTAACTCCTTTCCTCTTTATTTGAAATGTGTTCAAAATGGTTTGAAATGTTTTGAAAGTACAAAAGGAATGGAGCCCAAAGAGTAACCAGGGCCCCTACAATGTTTGAAATGTTTACAAAGTTTTGTCATTTTCAAAATAATATAAAACAGGTTTGTATTTAAAAAATACAAGGAGAAAACAAAACAGAAAATGGAAAATGGTTTCAAGAAAGAAAAAAAGTAGCCAGACCCCAATCGGGCCGAGCCCATATCTCTCTCCCTCACTCTCTGCCGCTCGCGTGCAACCAACTCCAGCCCAGCAGCAGCCCAGCGCAGCCCGCTCCGGCCCAATACCGCTTCACCCTCCCTTTCGTCGTCTTCCTCCTCCCAGGCAAGCTTCTCTGTGTCGCGCCGCCGGCCGTCGATCCTTCCGCCGCGATTGACGCCGCCGACGAGCTCCAGGGGGATGGATAAGAGCCGCAGCGACCCTTCCTCTCGTCCTCATCCACTTCCCCTCTCTCTCCCGACCTCTCTCATCTCTTTCCCGCCAGGCGACCGAACCCTAGCCGTCGGCCGGCGCATCGCCGCGCCGCTCTGAACCACCCCGTGCCTAGTTGAGGGTTCCTCGAGCTCCGCCTCGTTGTTCTGATGCTTCCCCTAGAAGGAATCGGCCCCGCTCGCCCACAAACGTCGCCATCGACTTCGTCTCCTTCGAGCCCGACGATCGCCGCCGTCGTTAATCGCCGTCGCTGCCGACCTCGCCTCGTCTCGCCATCGCCATCAATGTCCCCAGGGTGAGCTCTCAGACCTAGTAGACCCCTTCAAATCCTCCCTACCCCTCTAAATCCGCCGCGCGTCATTTGCCTGCATGCTCCGCCGCCGCGCATTGATGAAGCCACTGTTCCGGCGACCTTATCCTAGCGGCGCCGCCTTAGTTTTGCTCGCCTAGCTCGGCTGCATCGAACATGCACGCTTGCGCGCCCCAGATCCCTCTCCTTCGCTGTCCCTGGTGCTTCCCGACGTGCTCTCCGGCGAGCCCATGTGGCGTCTAGGTGGCATCGACATGGCGCTTGCGTGGTAGTGACGTGGCGCTGACCAAGTCGTGCTTGCGTGGCTAGTTGACGTGTCCCTGACCCCAGCAGTCAGTGACTGGGGCTAGGCAGAGCCCCAGTGAGAAAATCCCCACCCCTCTGGTGACGTCAGCCTTGCGTCGTAATCAATTTTAATTGGTTCAATAATTCTAGAAGTTGTTTTAAATTTGTAAATTCAATATCTAATGATTTATAAGTCAGAAAAATGTGTATAATATATCAAAATGTTCAGAAAAATAAAATCTATCTAATTACACTATAATCATGCATTGATAATGAACTTACATGACAAGTTTAATTAGATAAGCAAGTGCACCCTCCCATATGCATTCGAGGTTTCTCCAAATTAGGGTTTGGACCCCTCGGACCCCGATTAAAATGATCAAGCATGTTTAGGGTTTAAATTTCAATAACTTTTAACTTGTCATATCATCATCCTTGCTTGAGAATTGCATCGATGCCATGTGTTGATTGTTTCCTTCCTTTCCGGTGTTTGGTTCTTCTCCGGTAGAATACGATATCGGAATCGAGATCGAGACCAAGACTGAAGATCAAGATCAAGATCAAGATCAAGATCATCGAAGTTCATCGACGAACAATGCCAACAAGATGAACCCTGGAGAGCTATATCCTTGTGGTTGTCGAACAATTTAAGATGATGAATCCGAAGATCTGTATCGGGTATCAATAGGCAAAGGCACGCGAAACCCCACACATGATATAATCCTATGCTTTCAAGCATTCTAAATTCTTGCCATGTGCATATGATTCTAAAGTATTTTATCGATAGATAGAGTAATCCTATCTGATGCATGTTTCCTTTGAACCTATATCCCCTGATCTACTGCTCCTAGCATAACTAGGGTTTGGCTTTGTGATCGCTGCTAGAGCTACTTTATATATTGTGCTTAGCCGTGCTTTCGTAGTTCTACTGATTCACTTGGTTGATGGTTCCGAGCTTAGAATGAACCTAGTTGGATAGGAGAACGTGGTATGACAGGCGATGTGAAGTAAACATGCTAAGGCATGTATGGGAGGCCACACAGGTTGTGGTTTTTGCAGTCCCATACTTGCCACCCTTAGGACCCGAGGTTCTTGCCTCTTGAACCAAGAAGAGCGTACCGCCACACGGGGGTTCATGGGGACCCCCTTGACCCCAACTTTCCTAGTCTGATCCATGAGTCCGTAGTTTGAAGATTTATTCGGCACCCGCATGGAAAAGGTTTTGGAAAATGGTGCAAGCATATAGGACGTGGCTGGGTGAAGGATGCTCGGCATTGAACTGGATCCCGGTACACAGAGTCGAGGACCACCTGGGAGTATGGACAACTACCACAGCCGGGAGCCCTTCTGGTGACTCATGGATTAGGCAAAAGTAAGGGAAAGGTTTCGGTCGATCAACCTCTATCAGCACACCAAGGAAGTGTGTCAAGTGACGCTAAGAGTCGGTCGGTGCGTGTGGGTAAAGTTGTACACCCCTGCAGGGTATTAATCTTTTCAAAAAGCCGTGTCCACGGTTATGGACGACTTGGGAATGGACATGGGATCATAGAGAACTTGAATGTAATCATAAAACTTGGCAAGATAAAGTGTGCTTAAGGATGCTTCCTCTTGGATACGAGGGGGTGATCCTCGATGAGGTTCGATGATGACTTGGTGGATATCAAAAGATGATGATCAATACCTTGAAGATGTCGCTTTCTTATCCCCTTTTAAAACACTCTGATTACATGAGCTTCTTCTCCCTCTTGTTTTACAAAACAAAGATGGCTTTATGCAAAACAACTCCACCAGCCATAAGTCTTGCGGAGTACACCCTGTACTCACCCTTGCTTCGTTGATATTTTTGCAGCAGAGTAAGTGTTACCATAGAAGATGAGTTTGGTATGACATCGACGAGTAGTTTGGAGTTCTCGGCCGGTAGCCTGGAATCTATGGAATGGGACGTCATCGCTATGCTGAGGCCTCTTAGGCCATTTGCTAAGTTTGCTATACTTAATAGCATAATTTGCCTTCCGTTGTTTGATGTTTGTGGTCAGTGACCTCTGCTTGTAATATTTTGGTTCTTCGCTCAGATATGGGCTTGCTGTAATAGTTTTTTTTTGTGTCGTAGGGTCACTGATGTGTTACCGATTCTTCACTGGATATTCTCGAGCTCAAGGTTAAGCTTATTTCAGACGAAGGTCTGGGATTTGTTTAGCCTTGATCCCGGGGGTGTGACAGGTTTTGGTATCTGAGCAGTACCGACTATAGGAAACCCTTTCTATTGGTCGATGTTGAGTCTAGTGCTTGTGAAAACTATTTTCAAGGATGAAAATTACGTGCGAAAACTCTGGTATGCTTCTTTTTCTTCTTATCCAGTTTCGCTCTAACTCTGGGTCATCTTACCTTGTGTTGATTTGGAAAAGTTTTGCTATCTCGTCTCTTTCTTCAAAGTTAGGTGCCTATTCAGGCATGTCGTTTCTCAACCATTGGACCTAGTGTTGTGTTCTCTAGAGTCAGTTGTGTGTGTTTCTTGATCCCCTTGTTCTGTTTCTTCTGAGAGATTTCTTTCTATCATGATCTCTCTATTTTATGGGTCCACAATATCATGTTGATGGTTCCACAGTGTTATGTTCTAGGTCTCGAGGTTTACTTTCACCTCGAGTCCCTTCTTTTTGTTTGTTTGGGGGTACTTCCGAAGTTGTTCCTTCTCTTGGAAATTACCTCGTGATTACTATCTTGTAGTGTACGCTTGTTCACTCAAGTAGTAGTTATTCCTTTTTTTTTGGGTTTTAACCCTTGGACTTGAACCTAAGATCCCCAATTGTGCTGGATTCCGGTGTTGTGAATCTTGTACATGAAGCTGACCTTTAACCCAAGATCCATGTTGTTGACCCCTGTGGTTAATGTTTACACATTACCCCAGGATGGCTAATACCTTCTAGTATAGCCTTCAAGCTTGTGGATATTGTCGCTATTGAACAAGTGACGATAAAGGACTTCCCCTACCACATGTTATGGCAGATATTCTTTAATGGAACCAAATAGATCATGACATGAGAACTCCTTGAGAGTCTCGCATCTATACTCGTACACTGCCACACCTCCCTTTTCTATGCAATGGTCTTCGGAAGATTGTTGACTTATGCATCCACATCTCGGGATCCTATCATGATCAAGTTTATTACCCTTGTTGTTTTCTGACCTTTGTCTACCAGCTGGTAGCCAAGTAGTAATGTGCGTTGGTATCTTCCGATGAAAGGTACAATTGTGGTTCGTCATGACAAACCAGTTCGGGATGTCAGGAGAAACAAACTCCAGTACCTCGTCATTTCTAGGACCAGGTCAAAGTGTTCTAATCCGCAGATCAAGAGACATTGATTAGCTTCTATCTGTTCCACCTTAAAGTGTCACACTCTTTTATACTAAGAGGTCGTGCTGAGTTTCAGGACCCTTAATGAAGTGGTACTTTTACACATATTCACCCACCCTCCCTCGAGCTTTCGCGCTCGTGAATGATGCGTGCGCCTAATAATGTGGCCATTCGAGATTCCTAGCATTTTATATTGCTTTGAACTCAAAGGACAATTGTATCATTATTAGTGTGATGGTAAACCCTATCACTAAGCAAAGGATGATTGTGCTACCAAGTCTGATATTCTGGTACACCCTCTTCAGTCAAAGAGTTAGACTCATGCAGAAACTCTGAGACTATGTCATCTTGCCTCACCAAGCAAGTTTCCCTCTTGAACTAAGTAACATATCGGTGGTCCGTGATATTCTAGATGTCTAATAGAAGTATCGCCATGTTGCCACATGACCGTGTTGTCAAGTTCTTGAGCAAGCAAGTTCTCTGAACTGCTCTTTTCTCCAAGGATTCATACTGGATACCCCTGAACAAGTTGGTTGAGCTTAAACAACAACTTGGAGAGTTGTAAGACAAAAGTTCCATCCAACTCGGTTCCTTTTTAAAGGGATATCTAGTTGTGTTCGTGTTGAAGCAAGATAGTAACTCCTCTGTGGATATGTTATCTTTCCTGCCTTTGATTTTATTTGGGCTATCGTCAAATCAAAATCAGTTCCAAGCAATATCTGATGGTGTATTTATTTGTGATGTCTCACCTAAGTGCATCTTCTTGCCCACTGGTCTGACCAGTGTCTATGCCATGTTTATACAACATATGAATCCACCATAATGGAGTGTATAAATAAGTTTGTTATTGAGCACATTGATGACATCCTTATCTTCTCCATGTTATATTAGATTCATATGGAGCATTTGGCATTAATGTTGGAAACTTTTGAGAACCATCCTCGTGTTATCTCGAAGTATGTGTTTTGGATGTTAGAAGTAACCTTCTCTAGTTCACGCGCAAATGTTGAAAGAAGTCGCCGTGGATTCGAGTAGAGTTGTCTTTGTTCCATCAGAAATCATTTCAAATTAGTCAAGCATGTGCGAAGAATCCTTGATATGGTAGGATGATACCTTCACATCTCGAGAATATACTCCAAGCATCTTATTCCACTGACTGATTTGTCACGGAAGATAAGAAGTCCAATAGAACTTTGATATCCTCCTAAATGTTTTCCAACAAGGATTCAGTTGTGTTTCATTGGAAACAATTCATGTAGATGCAGTTATCTTTTGATAACTTGCTAATACATGTGTTTCGCAATCTAGCTCGTCTTTTGGAGCTTGAAACTGTGTCCATGTCTTGAGAATCTAGTGGCTTTACCTCTGTGGTAAATGTTGCAAATATTCTATTCGGACATGCTGAGTCTGAAGTATCTCTCCACTCAACCAAATCTAAATCTCAAGCAGATATGATGGTTGGTGTTCTTCAAGGGTTGAAATAGGTCTCTCTGTACATCTGGCAAGATTGATGTAATGGTTGAAACACTTAGCCGAAAAGACCTTTTTCATATTCTCTTGAATCAGCAGTAACAACCACTCTTCATGAGGCATCTTCTATGAATTATTATAGGAGTTGTGCTTATGGTTTCCTTTGTATTCGAAGTTCGACCTTTACTTGATGACTGGTTAAAGGCCTGTCAGTAGCCTGCTAACGGTGTTTGGAACATCAAGGAGAACATTTAAAGTAGTGTTGCTAAATGTCTCTCGGTTGATCCTCCAGACCCTTTTACGTTGGCAAGCATCTTGTTATGCCAAGTACTTGGAGTCTGAGAATGAAGTTTCTTTCTTCTCGTGTCATCAGGAATCTTCTAAACTATTCATCTTGGTGGTGTAAAGTGATATCATGATCTTTGGCAAGGATTTTGATAATCCTGGATGAATAAATAGTTTCCTTCTCGCTTTCTTAAACATGTTTGAAGAGCGACCATGATTTTGGTAATCAATAGTTCCTCTTGTTACATGTTCCTTGTGACTCTTACGAGTCCTCTCCACCAAAACACCTTTCTGTCTTGGCCTTATTTTGAACGAACGAGTGACCCTTCTGTGTCAAAAGTAGTTCAACATCTTGGTTTTGTTGGTATCTATCTCTTTCACCTGTAAAGCTCTACTGAAGTTGTTTAGTAGAGGTTACCTATCGAAGTATGCGGTCATGATCTTTCTGTTGGAAGTTTCCTTCCTTCAGAAGTCAAATTCCTCGGCAAGTTCCATGGTCTCAATCCTTATGAAGACCAGCTATCTGTCACCTTGCAAACCATCTCCTTTTGTTTCCTCCTTTACCTTGATGTGTTTCATGTTGTTAGCTCTAGAGATGTTCGCGAAACATCTATCCATGAGTTAATCATGAGATACTCATTTTGTGGTTCTGTGTTTTTCCCTCTCTTCCTTAGTGTGAGTTGCCACCTCGAAGATTACGAAGCGCTTCGTCCACTCGTGATGGTGGCATGGATCAACCTTTTTGAGAAGATCGTTGAAGTTTAGTGTGACCCTGTTCCTTCTATCTTCCTACCTAGGAATCTCGGGTCGAGATTCTTTTAAGGGGGATAGAATTGTAACAACCCTAGTTTTACCAAATACTAGTAATTAGGGCTTGTTGTGCATTCATGAGCATCATCCTAAAATTTCATGCAAGAAACAATAGCAAAACCCTAATCCTAACTCCTTTCCTCTTTATTTGAAATGTGTTCAAAATGGTTTGAAATGTTTTGAAAGTACAAAAGGAATGGAGCTCGGAGAGTAACCAGGGCCCCTAAAATGTTTGAAATGTTTAAAAGTTTTGCTGTTTTCAAAATAATATAAAACAGGTTTGTATTTAAAAAATACAAATAGAAAACAAAACAGAAAATGGAAAATGGTTTCAGGAAAGAAAAATAGTAGCCAGACCCCAATCGGGTCGAGCCCATCTCTCTCTCCCTCACTCTCTGCCGCTCGCGTGCAACCAACTCCAGCCTAGCAACAGCCCAGCGCAGCCCGCTCCGGCCCAATACCGCTTCGCCCTCCCATTCGTCGTCTTCCTCGTCCCAGGCAAGCTTCTCTGTGTCGCGCTTCTGGCCGTTGATCCTTCCGCCGGGATTTATGCCGCCGACGAGCTCGAGGGGGGTGGATAAGAGCCGCAGCGACCCTTCCTCTCATCCTCATCCACTTCCCGTCTCTCTCCCGACCTCTCTCATCTCTTCCTCGCCAGGCGATCGAACCCTAGTCGTCAGCCGCCGCATCGCCCCGCCGCTCTGAACCACCCCGTGCCTAGTTGAAGGTTCCTCGAGCTCCGCCTAGAAGGAATCGGCCCCGTCGCTCCTATGCTTCCCCTAGAAGGAATCGGCCCCACTCGCTCGTAAACGTCGCCATCGACTCCGTCTCCTTCGAGCCCGACGATCGCCGCCGTCGTCAATCGCCGTCGCTGCCGACCTCGCCTCGTCTCGCCATCGCCACCAACGTCACCATGGTGAGCTCGCAGACCTAGTAGACCCCTTCAAATCCTCCCTACCCCTTTGAATCCGCCGCGCGTCGTTGGCCTGCAATCTCCGCCGCCGCGCGTTGATGAAGCCACTGTTTCGGCGACCTTATCCTAGCGGCGCCGCCTTAGTTTCGCTCGCCTAGCTCGGCTGCATCGAACAGGCACGCTTGCGCGCCCCAGATCCCTCTCCTTCGCCGTCCCTGGTGCTTCCCGACGTGCTCTCCGGCGAGCCCATGTGGCATCTAGGTGGCATCGACATGGCGCTTGCATGGCAGTGACGTGGCGCTGACCAAGTCGTGCTTGTGTGGCTAGTTGACGTGTCCCCAGCAGTCAGTGACTGGGGCTAGGTAGAGCCCCAGTGAGAAAATCCCCACCCCTCTCGTGACGTCAGCCTTCCGTCGTAATCAATTTTAATTGTTTTAATAATTCCAGAAATTGTTTTAAATTTGTAAATTCAATATCTAATGATTTATAAGTCAGAAAAATGTGTATAATATATCAAAATGTTCAAAAAAATAAACTCTATCTAATTACACTATAATCATGCATTGATAATCAACTTACATGACAAGTTTAATTAGATAAGAAAGTGCACCCTCCCATATGCATTCGGGGTTTCTCTGAATTAGGGTTTGGACCCCTCGGACCCCGATTAAAATGATCAAGCATGTTTAGGGTTTCAATTTCAATAAATTTTAACTTGTCATATCATCATCCTTGCTTGAGCATTGCATCGATGCTATGTGTTGATTGTTTCCTTCCTTTCCGGTGTTTGGTTCTTCTCCGGTAGAATACGATATCGGAATCGAAATCGATACCAAGACTGAATTTCAAGATCAAGATCATCGAAGTTCATCGAAGAACAATGCCAACAAGATGAACCCTGGAGAGCTATATCCTTGTTGTTGTCGAACAAGTTAAGATGATGAATCCGAAGAACTGTATCGTATCAATAGGCAAAGGCAAGCGAAACCCCACACATGATATAATCCTATGCTTTCAAGCATTCTAATTTCTTGCCATGTGCATACGATTCTAAAGTCTTTTATCAATAGATAGAGTAATCCTATCTGATGCATGTTTCTTTTGAACCTATATCCCCTGATCCACTTGCCACCCTTAGGACCCGAGGTTCTTGCCTCTTGAACCAAGAAGAGCGTACAGCCACACGGGGGTTCATGGGGACCCCCTTGACCCCAACTTGCCTAGTCTGATCCATGAGTCCGTAGTTTGAAGATTTATTCGGCACCCGCATGGAAAAGGTTTTGGAAAATGGCGCAAGCATATAGGACGTGGTCGGGTGAAGGATGCTCGGCATTGAACTGGATCCCGGTACACAGAGTCGAGGACCGCCTGGGAGTATGGCCAACTACCACAGTCGGGAGCCCTTTGGTGACTCATGGATTAGGCAAAAGTAAGGGAAAGGTTTCGGTCGGTCACCCTCTGTCAGCACACCAAGGAAGTGTGTCAAGTGACGCTAAGAGTCGGTCGGCGCGTGTGGGTAAAGTTGTACACCCCTGCAGGGTATTAATCTTTTCGAAAAGCCGTGTCCACGGTTATGGACGACTTGGGAATGGACGTGGGATCATAGAGAACTTGAATGTAATCATAAAACTTGGCAAGATAAAGTGTGCTTAAGGATGCTTCCTCTGGATACGAGGGGGTGATCCTCGATGAGGTTCGATGATGACTTGGTGGATATCAAAAGATGATGATCAATACCTTGAAGATGTCGCTTTCTTATCCCCTTTTAAAACACTCTGATTAGACGAGCTTCCTCTCCCTCTTGTTTTACAAAACAAAGATGGCTTTATGCAAAACAACTCCACCAGCCATAAGTCTTGCGGAGTACACCCTGTACTCACCCTTGCTTCGTTGATATTTTTGCAGTAGAGTAAGTGTTACCATAGAAGATGAGTTTGGTACGGCAGCGACATCGACGAGTAGTTTGGAGTTCCCGGCCGACAGCCTGGAATCTATGGAATGGGACGTCATCGCTATGCTTCAGGCCTCTTAGGCCATTTGTTAAGTTTGCTATACTTAATAACATAATTTGCCTTCTGTTGTTTGATGTTTGTGGTCAGTGACCTCTGCTTGTAATAATTTGGTTCTTCGCTCAGATATGGGCTTGCTGTAATAGTTTTTTTTATGTCGTAGGGTCACTGATGTGTTACCGATTCTTCACTGGATATTCTCGAGATCAAGGTTAAGCTTATTTCAGACGGAGGTCTGGGATTTGTTTAGCCTTGATCTCGGGGGTGTCACAAAAGGGAACCCACGGGTTTGAAGGGTATGTCGTGAGTTCACCCGCCATGGCCGCTCGGAACGGCTGCTCGACCATGAAGTCGCGGTGCCCCGGCTCGGGGTCATTCGGGGCGACGACCGTCTCATGGGACGTAATAAGTTCACCCATCGCCCATACCCGGTCGGAGTACACCGCAGCCCGCTCAGCCAGCTTCAGCACTTCGCCAATTTCGACCGCGCCCGTTGACGAAGGGTACCCGCTCGTGACGTCGTCGAGGTCGAAGTCGTCGGCGTAGTGCGTGAGCCCAAGGCTTAGCGCATTCGCTGCACCATGACGAAAGGACGACCGCGACATGAAGTCAACCACAGTTGGGGCCTTCTCTAGGTAGCGCCAGACCTCGACGAGGTCGCTGGGGATCACCTCCGTGGGCGAGATCTCCTGAAGGTACGCCTGAATGCAGGTCGCTGACAGAGCGACAGAGTCAACCAGCGTGGTGACGCATTGTCACGCGTCATATGACTGCGCCTCATCAGCATCATCAGGAATCCTGCCTGCAACATACAAGCAGACAGTAAGGAAGGCTCCAGCAAAACAAAGCGACCCGCACGCTCGGGGACTCGCCAAAAACAAAGAGCTCACCAATCAACGGGCGACAACGCTCCGTGATGAAATCCTGAAGACCGGAGAAAGATCATCCTGTAGCCCGACGACGAGCGCATCTCACATCTTCCGCTCCTCAACAGCATAACCAATGGCTGCCTTGGCCATCCCATCCGCCGAGGTCGCCTGTGCCTTTGCCTCCTTGAGCTCCTGCTCCAAGTCAACGATTCTCTTCTCCGCGGCGCTCAAGGATGACTGCGCAGCCGTCAGTTCACTCGTCGGGACCATACCTTGACGAGCCTTCTCTACCGCGGCCGCGTGACCCTCTGCATCAACAAAAACATTAATACGAGGAAAGAAAGCTTTACAACCAGTAACAAGAACGACATCCACTCACCCGTAGTCGCCCGAAGCTGCTCGTTCGTTCCTCGGACAACAAGGAGCTCCCTCTCCACACGCTCTCTCAGGCAAGTCGCTCCGCCGACTCGCGCTGCAGGCCCTGCGCAACCATGGAAGCATCAGCAACGAAATTCCTAAGTGCCTAGCCACTGAAATTCGGCGACTAGCTACTCGGGAACTGGACATCGAAATTCCTAGTGCCTAGCCGCCGAAATTCAGCGACTAGCCACTCGGGGACTGTACAGCAAAGTTCCTATGTGCCTAGCCGCTGAAATTCAGCGACTAGCCACTCGGGGACTGGACAGCGAAAAATTCCTAAGTGCCTAGCCGCTGAAATTTAGCGACTAGACACTCGGGGACTGGACTTCAAAACCAGTAAGGATCCGACCGCTGAAATTCAGTGGCCCGATCCTCGGGGACTAGAGATACCTGGATGGAGGCACCTAGCATGGCGTGAAGCTCCATTGCATCCATCGACGGGAGCACGAAAGGAGTACGCCTGCGACGCCGCTCGACCTCCGTGCTGACGACCTCAGGCACCTGGCTCGATGGCACTAACGCACTCGCTGTGGAGGCCTTCGCTGCAAAACAAGGGAACGTTGCCTCCCTGGCTCCCATGCCACTCGATGTCGGGCCTGTTGCCCCGACCGACGCCACGGGCTCCACCCTCTGTGACTCCGTGTCCACCATGGCCATCGAGGCCACATCCGCACCAATTGGAGGTTCGCTTGAGGCGACCATCGGTTCATCCGAAATTGTGATGACCTCTTCGCGCTTTGCCCTCTTTGCGCCTTCGATAGGAGCCTCGACTTAGCCGCCCTTCCTTTTATTAGAAGGGTCGACTAGTGCCTCCGCGGGACCCAACGGGACCTTGGCCACCGAAGGGTGACCTATTTTCTTCACCCCATTCCTGCAAAACAATGCTATCAGCAAACTCACCATTCGGATATGAATTGATTGGACAAACGAAAAAACTCAAGAATACTCACTTGGCGACTGGGATGAAACGTAGGCCAGTATGAATGCTGGCTGGCTTCTCCAACTCCGGCCCCAGTTTTCGACTGAGGCCCATCTCGAACGCGCTCTGTGCCCAAGACACCGTCGGTTTTTTCGAGGACGAGGCCACGGCAGGAGGATCAGCGGCGATCGCCACGGGTGCTCCCCTCGGTGGCTAGGTTACCACGGTTGGAGCTGCCCCGAGTCTATGACTGGGACGAAGGGTGGCGGCAGCGACGCCAACAACACCTCACCTTCTACAATGGCCGCATCGACCGCCGCGGTCGCATGCGCTAGTGCGTCGGCCCTAGCATCCTCGGCTGCACTGGTAACGTCGGAGCTACTCGCAGACCGAGGCGGTGACACTGGCTTAACCGGCTTCTTCTTCTTCTTCTTCGGTGGCGGTGGTTTCTTCTTCGATGGCGTAACCTCGCGCTACGAGGTATGCTCAGGGAGCTCGTCGTCGTCCTCGTCGTGAGCCTCGAGGCTCTTGCTGGCCTCGAGCTCGCGTTGATGCTACATGCGGGTCTTGCGGACCGTGGGTGCGGTGACTTCCACGGCCTTGTCGCCACCATCGTCATCGTCATTGTCATCACCGCCCCCGTCACTTCTGACACCGCCCTTGTTGGGCGAAGACTCGCTATCATCCTCAGCGGACACGTTCGAGTTCTCATCGTCTGTGGGTGGAAGCGAACCTTCCACCACTTGGAACAACTGCAACAACAAGATAAAATTAGCACGACCGTGAATGCAAATCTGCGACTGCTAGTGCATAGGAAGGAAAGGACTTACCATTGGAGCCTTGCGCTTCGCAGTGTAAGGGGCGAGACCGCCCTTCGCGTTGAGATACTCCGCCTCGGTGATCTTCTTCAAGGCCAAGGTGTAGTCGTTGATCCTCCACTCGGCAAGGCAGGACTTTGTCGGGACGTCTTTGCCCATGTACTCGTGACTGGCCAGAGGCACTATCCGCCGACCGAACCAGAAATTGTACAGTTTGATGGTTTGGAGGCCCTTCTTCTTCAAATTGCGTATCATCTACAGCATCTCATCGACAACCATCCGCTGGTCGAGTGGGAGCTTGGTAACTTGGACACGACGCGGCTCGGGCCGGTCAGCGGAGTACATCGGAAGCGCCACCTCGTCGCCCGGCGGCGACTCGGTCACATAGAACCAACTCTTCTTCCACTCGTTCGCTGCCTTCTTTGGCAGCATCAGGTCAAAGAAGGAGGCCTTCGACTTCAACTGAAATGTGAGGCCGCCCACGGACAACATCAGCTCGCCTGCTTCTTCACCTCCGATCCTCCCGTGGAATAGATCTTGCCACAGGGGGAAATACGGCCGGCAGCCTATGTAGCACTCGCAAAACCCACAAAACTGGTGAGTTGCTTGATACTGTGCGAACCTAGGTCTGACGGTTGGATGCCGTAGTAGGCGTAGAAACGGCGAAAGAAGAAGGAGGTGGGAAATCCGAGCCCCTCTCCAGGTGGCTGGTGATGCAGATGAACTCTCCCTCGCGTGGATCTGGTATCACTTCTCCAGCAGTGGGGATGCGCCATCTCCCGGCGCGGAGGATCCCCGCCTCCTCGAATGATTTCAACAGCACTTTTCTGCACTTGGATCTGCCCCATGGCTCCGTCGAGGGCGCCATCAATTGGAGGATCTAGGGCTGTGAGTCGCTCTGGGTCGCTGTGATCGCTGCGAAGGAGCGGAAGACTAGGAGCACGCAAGATCGGAGAAAGTGAGGGAAATGATCGTTCTTCACCCGTCACTCTCCTTATATAGCGGTTGTTACCCGCGATCTTCGGGGAGCTGTTACCGCACGGTGATTACGCCGATATTACCATTGGATTACCCAACGGCTAGTTTGACCAGCGCTGACGGTCCAACTTCGTCTACTCGACTCGATATCTTCAGCGACTTGAAAATTCGTCGACCTTATCACCATAGCAGTGATTCGACTACTCGCCGACCCATTCGCCACGCTGCGATTCGATTGGTCGTTGTTATTGCAATTAAGATAACAAGTTCCCTCTTTCATTCAGGGAGTCCATCGCCGATTCGACTGGGCGTCCAAATTGGACCCGCATACTCCGACTTCCAATGAACACCTGCGACGAATCCACGACGGCCTCGGGGACTACTGATGGGGATATGCCGCATGGGGTACCCAGCAGGACATTTCCTATTGTCCCAAGATGCCAGCGAGTGGGCCTGCAGGACGACGACTGGATCTAGACTTAATAAGAAGCCATGTGACTGGAAGCTGGAGGCCCAGAAGCATAGCTAGGACCAGTTTGATTAGGTAAAGTACCCTCTGAATCCTTAACTAATTCGGTTCTAGATCTGTAAACCCTAGCGAGGTGAGCCTATATAAACCTCCCTAGGGTACGCATAGAGGATACGTTCCATCATACACCCTTGCGACTCGCCGTCTAGTTGTCGAGCTCGCCCTTTGTACTCTCCATCAATACAATCTAGCAAGAGTACGTCTTTACCCTCCGGGGGCCGAACCTGGGTAAACCCTTGTGTCTCCGCCCTCATCTCGCACCACATATGGCTAACCGCCCTTGCCCTTCGTTCTACAACTCGCTGCCTATTGTAGCATCTGCCGTGGCCGTTCCCACGACATGCCAAGTCACCGATCCACACCGAAACTGACCCGGATCGCGATCTCGTCCATCCATGGCTCTCCTAGAATCTCAAATTTATGCAAGAGTTTGAACTAGTGTTATCCATCTACGACCATTTCGTGTTAGAAAACTATAACCTTCTTGACAAAATTGGTCATAATTTTCTAAGGTTTAGACCTTCGCAAATCCCTTATGACCAGCTGGTTCAGAATGGTCATAGATCTATGACCAAAAAATCTATGGTCATTAAGAAAAGGTCACTAGTGAGCATATTTCTTGTAGTGTTGCTCCATGATATCCTTCAGGTGCACTGGCGTGATCTCCATCAGGCCACCAGCTTTGTGCCAAGTCCATGACGCCACCGGTCTTCTCATTCATCGTCACAATGACTATTACTATACTACATAGCAATAGGAATAGTAAACCACCTTATCTTTGTTAATGACCTTAAACCATATCATATCATAAAGCCCTCCCTAAAACATAAAGTTAGACACCTCTACTTTATCTATTACAGATTTTACGTGGTTGTTAAGACTTTCGCAATATAATTCTTCTTCCTAAGAACTTCCAACCACAACATGGATACAATAGTTGTTTATACTACACCCTTGCGTGGCCTTCTTTTGTAGATGCTATATCAACGACTGCGAGAGAGACAGACACCCGCGAGCTACTTACACGGTACCAGTCATATGTTGACTGTGGAACCCGTCTCGCGAAAGATTAGGCGTAAGGTTGGTCTGGCCACTTCATCTCACAGTACCGTGATATAAACAAATACACATGGGAAGGTAACAACTAGAGTATTAATGCCCACACTTCTACATGTATCTACTCTGTACTAGCATACTACACAAAGATTTGGCTCTGATACCACTATTAGGGTTCAGTGCAGAAAAAATAAATATGCTAAGCGGAAGAAACCCCGAATGCCCAAGATCTCTCTACTAGTAATGCAGTAACGGACAGAGACAGTGGCAAGATACCCTTGAAGACTGAGAGAGTGTTACGCTCATGCAGAAACATGGATGATGTAGTTGTGCCCGTCCGACCTCAAGGATGCGAAGCTCCTCGCAAGTCATCATTGTCCTAGTTGTCACACTATGGCCCGGAAGATCCAATATCCCCACCGAGTTACCACAGGCATACGGTGCAAGACGACGACTCTCGGCCTTCGATCCCGCCAAGGTTACAGAAGTATACCTCCGGGCTGGAATCCCAACAGCGCAACGGCGTGCCGCATAAGAGAACAACTTGCCTACACAATCCAGACTTGGGACCACGCACTAGAAGAGGCAAATAGAGAGAGAGAGGGGAGTATTTCAACCAAAGGGAATATCTCAAATTATTATGTATTTAATCCCACCCATGGGCACCTACTAATATAGGATAAGAGAGGGGTTCCATCCCTCTTAGGTGCCCCATGTGGGACTAAAGGTAAAGGAAAAAATAGCACAAAATTCGTTCCAGACGGATGGGACAAATTCCTAGCCCAACATACAAGATAGAAAGCAGCAGCAAAGGGTCAACCGCCCGGGTGGCCCTTGGCAAGGCCCACCTCGAGCCCTACCAACTCCCGTGCTGGGCATCCAATGCCCCCGCATGGGTGGGCCTCTATGCCCTTCGCGGCCCAGCTCTCCCGTGGTGGGGAGGCGATGTCGGGTGGGCCAGCGACGGTCGCTCGTGGCCCAGTGGTCGCGCCAGCTCCCCATGAGCTCTCGTGGGCCGGGTAAACCTGGTAGCTGGCTGCTGTGGACTTCTCCCGTACGTAGGCCATTATCTGCCGCCCACGTGGGCCTGGGCTGATCAAATCAACAATAGAGGCTATTTCCTTTTTTTGTTTTCTATGATTTCTTTCCAGGTAAAATTCCTCCGGTATTTTGTCCTAATAAGAAAGTCACTTTTATAAATCTTAATTTAAATTTTAGAATATACTAATTCAAAATTAACATATAATAAATACATATTCAAATTCCCATTTATCTGAAACTCCTTTCAGTCCTTTTCCTTATTCCTTTCTTTCTCTGAACCACTTCAGGTCTCCCCAGAACACTTTGGGTTTCTCTCTCTCTCCGTATATCTTTCAGGATTCCCTCTTACATGAAGATCTCAAGCGTCATAAAGCCCTTAAGTGTGTGTCCCTACTGTTCGGGAATGCCATAGTCATGATCTTTATCAATGAGCATAGAGGTAGCCAGGAATGCACTTGTGCCCCCTACGACACTCATGATTCTGCATCGTGTCGATCCTGAAACAATATGTGTTATGTTCCTTTTGTCTCTGCGATACTTACATTGTCCGAGATTTGATCATCGACATTTCCATGCCGAGTGCAGTCTCGTTACCGATAATGCTACTTTAAACTCGTACCGATAAGTTATATCCCGTGATCCAATCGCATGCTGTGCAACATATTTGATATAACTTATCCGAGTGGGCCAAGAGTATCTTCCATCACTCGGATGTACAAATCCTTCTTTTGACACAGTCTCCTCAACTATTTCCTCCGGATATCCAACAACACCTTATGAACACCATTTTACTAAGTGATGTATAATGTTATCGAAGTAACCTCAGGAAACAATGGTTTGATATGGTCTCATAGTATGAGGAACAAGTCACTATGTTTCTGAAAATTGCAACTGTGAACTTTGTGATATGATCGTGCTGCAACAATCATCTGCAGAACATTGTCACTATCTCATTCTCTAATGAGATAGCTCCATTGTCAATTAGGTGCCGAGGAACCTTCATGGTCAGGAAACCTTTGACCATCTATTGACCAATGAACTAGTTGGATAGAGGCTACTAGGGACTTGGGTTTGTTTATATATCACACCTATATTAATGTTTCCTTATTTATATAGTTGTAGCATGACATAAACTATTATGAAGAAATGGAATGTGTATAATAAACTCATTTGTTATTTGCCTCTAGGGCACATTTCCTTTAGATAAAGAGAGAGAGTATCAAAAGGTTTCCTTACAAGTCGAAGATCAAAAGAATTTATCGTCCTTCTTGAGAATATCTGAGAGATATTTGAGCGTGATTTGGCCGTCTTGAGGAAATATTTAGTAGAACAACGATGATAACTTGACAAACAAGGAAATATCCAGAGTTGGTTACAATCTGATGATGGGTGAGAATTAACAATTGATTTGATGATTCCCGAATTGTAGCAATGTCCTTAGCAGAAGGACGTGGTCGAGATAGGTGACTTTAAAAGGTCGGGATTTACACTATGAGAACTTTGCACACAGGCGGTTTTCAAGCTTGAGATAAAAAGAAGAAGATATTATTCATGTTCTTCCATTGATATCGAATAGGAGAGAATATTGTTAAGATATACCACCATGAAAGATAAACATAAAGAGCAAATATTGGTTTTTAGAAAGATGCATGGAAAGAATAGATTATCTGGCTCTTCAGATAAGAAAATAGATATTGACTTGGTCACTTTGTTGATTAGATCACCATTTAAAAGGAGGAAAGATTTGGATAAGGACCGATAATAACTCGTACATTAATAAAGCTATCAGGGATGAAAGGATGAGATTCTCTCATATAAAAGAGAACCTTGCAGATATGGAGTTCAAAAAGATGTAAAGCATGATAAATGGATGATACACCACCATAGTGCCTTAAGAAAACTCCGAATTGCCAAAGATACTTGAATATGAATTAGATATGACCACGTTATGACTCAAAATCAAAAGAGATAATCACCACCATTTGAAGAATTAGATTCATAGCAATGACCATATTCCGCTCATGATAAGTGATGAGGGTTCGATTCATTAATGCCCATTGTTATGGACTTAGGTTTTGGAGAAGGAAGGGACGATTGAGATCATGGAACAACAAATAGACAAGCAACACGGGACAAAGGATTTACGCAAGTTCATCCCCCGAAGGGAAAACCCTAATCTTGCTTTTCTGATCTCGATTGAAGGTGATGCTGAAGATTACATGGGTGCTCAGATTGGATCTGGCGGTGTGTATGATAGGGTTATCAGGATGTCCTCCTTGTCATGCCCTCCTAGACTTTATATAGATAGGCTAGGTCCTGGGGATAGGCTGAGTCGGTTATAGGTTTACGGCTTTTTCCTTTAAGGTTCTATCTAAAGAAAACGTGTCCTCCAAGGAGTCGAATTCTTCTTGGGCTTGGGCCACCTGAAATCTTTTTGGGCTTTACCATTAGGGGTACGTTGTATTCATAGGGATTCTACCAGGCCAGACCGGGTAGAACAACATTAGGCACCCGTAGGGCATACCTATATCAGTAGCCCCCAAGTGTTCATTCGAATCATAGATTTGACAAGAGACTGTTAAGTCTTTGAGTGCTTTCATCTGAATATGTTTTGGGTAAGTATATTGTGACACCCCGGTTCTGAAAAGACCGTGGCCTCTATCTGACATGCCAATCCCTGGATCGGTTCATTGGCCCACAATAGAGTAAGATAGATAATCATAGCAAATAACCGTGTATCATGATCTACAAAGATCCAGAGTACCATTATTACAATATAAAAGCTTAGCATAAAGCTAGCTCAAATTGTTCAGGTAGCAACAAAAGCGAGTAAATCCTCCAATCTTCAAATTGCCCACAAGTGAACAAGTGCCGAGTGGAGTACCGTGGCCTATAACGATCAATCAGAATCTGAATAACCTGCAGCATAAAACGCAACAGCCCCGAAGGGTCAATACATGGAATGTATGGCAAGTAGAGCTAGTAATGGAGACAATAGTACTAACATCTACATGCATATCTGGCAATTGGAGCTGTGTCTGGCTTGCATTTGCAAATACATTTGTCCTACTTTCATAAACAGTTTTCAATTTTCTTTGAAAAGATCCCAATTAAGTTAACCCAACAATATTAAAACAATTATGAAATTAGAATGAGCGAGAAACATGTCATGGAATCAATATCAAGCAACTCAGTTGTCCATAACCGGGGACACGGCTAATCGATTAGATTATACACTCTGCAGAGGTTAGTACACTTTACCCATGTGACTTGGCCAGCCCAGCTCGTACCATCACTCTCATTTTGGGTGATGATAGGGAGAAGACCAAGAAGAGACTGTTCAGGAAGTAGCTCCTCAATCCCGACGGGCACCGGTCCAACCTACCAAAACTCTACATCTCTGGATACGCGGGTTCGAGTTACCGCAACCTACTAAGTCCAATCAACCGCCCATTTCATTATTGGCACATGGTTGTACACGTAAGCTACACAATAAATAAGCCAATCATTCTCTCTTGATACCTGGGTGCCTTTCCGCAATGAAACCACCAAAATTTATCAATACCATCACACCCAGGGGGTTCATTGATTAAGTTGTTTTAGTTTTCACAAACCAATACTTTGAGAAAACAAGTATCAATGATGTAACCCAGCCCTCGTTCAACATAGCATGGCTAATCACATCTACCAACGGTGGTTCATCTACAAAGAGGGTCCTACCACATAATAGGACATAGCATAGCGATAGTATCATCCTACACATGCATCTACAAAATACACGACAATGCATAGAAAATAGTAGGACGATATTCATGAACAAAGTAGCATCTACTTTCCTTGGTTGTAGCGGTCTGGAGCACAATCCTCACACGAACAAGCGTTGCACTCAGCACAATCTACACGACACAATTGCACTCATAAACAAGCAATCCACAACATATGCAACAAATATGATGCATGAATGCAAGAACGGCAAGTGAATTGGTGCTACAGATGCACCATATAGTACTAATACATATTACTACCGAATACATGCATGGAAAATAGATTTGGCGCAAGGGAAACTATTAACCAAAAGTAGTGATCACTACTAGAGCTAGAACTTAAATAATTCACTACAGGTAGTATACTGTTTGTAAAATCTTGGAAATATTCTACCGCATAGGCATTGCTGAATAGAAACAGTACCAATTGGAATTACTCGAAAAGGAATTATAAAACATCCTGAGTAATTAAAACACTGCCTAAAGCCATTAGACAAATACTGCAGAAGTTTTTAATGTAAGCCTACCTTTTCAATACACGATGAGATTCCCCGCGTTCATACGAGTTCAGGGACATATCACACGTGATTTTTGGAGCTACGAAACTTTTACTACGAATTTATTACTCCGAAAAGGCCACTAACTAGTTTGATTAAACTGTACTAAACCTGACGGTAAAAGTCTGAACGAAAGGTACAGAGAGATTCTACACGACTCACTGAACTCGTGCATATTTTATTTGCAATTTTTGGCCAAGCGGTTGAATTTCTACGCAATTTACAAGATTCTACCGAAATCTGCCAACTAGAGGGATTAACGAAATTGACCCAGTCAACTGTGTCTGATGACTGGGCGCTAACTGGACGTCTGACCAGTCAACGTCTGGGGCGTCTGACTAGTCAACGTCTGGAGTGCTGACCAGTCAACGAACGATCTAAGCCGCTGATCTGAGATCTGACGGTGGCTGCTGTATTACCGGAAACGGGTCGCGAAACGAACTCCGGCGAGCTCCGGACGGTGGCGACGGTCACTTCCGGCGTCGTGGTTCTTCCCGGCAACAGACGCGGCGATGGCCGGCGGTGGTCTGCGTGCGTGCGCGCCAGGGAGGAGATGGCGGCGGCGGTTTGGGTTGCGTGCACGGGAACCGAGGCCAGGGGTGGGGCCCTCCTTTTATTTGGTCCTTCACGTGAGAAAAGAAAAGAAAAAAAACTGAAACAGAATCGGTCCGCGGTTGGACTCCGTTTCGGAAATCGGTCCGGATTTTTGGACCGTTTTCCGGCGGTTTACTAAAACGTCCGAGTCTTTTGCATACGAACTCCGATTGGAGCGATTCTCGCGCCTACGGGTTCGTATCGTCGAGGGGAACAACCTTCAGTCGAAGTTTGAGCGCAAACTCGAACCTACAGGGGGGGTTGTTGCAAGACACTCCAAAGCTCCCCGCAGGAAACTCGGGTCGAAACAAAAAAGGGTTTTAACGATGGCGCTTCGCCGAACCTTTCTACTCGACGATTTTGCATGGAAAGATATGATGCAATGCTATGAATGATATGCAAGACCAAATCTAAAATTTGGGATGTGACAAGACTAACCCCCTTAAGATGAATCTCGTCCTCGAGATTCGGCGCGGCTAGCAAATAGGTGTGGGTAGTCCTCTCGGATGTCATCTTCACGCTCCCAAGTGGCTTCCTCTTCGGTGTGGTGACTCCATTGCACCTTGCAAAACTTGATTGTCTTGGTACGGGTAGTCCTTTCTGCTGTCTCCAGAATCTTGACCGGTTTCTCCTCATAGGTCAAATCATTCTCAAGCTGAACCTCCTCTAGCGGTACAGTGTCTCTTAATGGTGTATCCACCATCTCTGGATCGCACTTCTTCAGCTGGGATACGTGGAACACGTTGTGAACAGCAGACAGAGCCTCTGGCAACTCCAACTGATAAGCAACCTCTCCTTTGCGTGCTAAGACTCGATACGGTCCAATAAATCGAGGTGCCAGTTTACCCTTAATACCAAATCTCTTGATTCCACGAAGCGGCGATACTCTGAGGTATGCTCTATCACCTATCTCGTACACCACTTCCTGGTGCTTGGCGTCAGCATAGCTCTTCTGCCTAGATTGTGCTACCTTCAGTCTGTCTCTAATCAAGGCGACCTTCTCCTCAGCGTCCTTGATCAAATCAGGTCTAAACAACTGACGTTATCCTACTCCATCCCATAGCAATGGTGTTCGGCAACGTTTCCCATACAGTACGTCGAACGGTGACGTCTTGATGCTGGTTTGATAGATGTTGTTGTAGGAAAACTCGGCATACGGCAAATTCTCATCCCAACTAGAACCATGAGCCAAGGCGCAAGCTCTCAGCATGTCCTCCAAAATCTGATTCACCCTCTCGGTCTGTCCATCAGTCTGTGGGTGAAACGTTGTGCTAAACTCCAACCTAGTACCAAGTGACTCGTGCAGCTGGCGCCAGAAGTGTGAGGTAAATTGGGTGCCTCTATCGGATACGATACTCTTGGGAACTCCATGTAGGCACACAATCCTGTCCATGTAAATCTTGGCCAACTTTGCACTCGTATAGGTCGTCTTTACCGGTATAAAGTGGGCTACCTTGGTCAAATGGTCGACCACTACCCAAATAGAGTCATATCCTGACCTGGTCCTGGGCAATCCTGTGATAAAGTCCATTTCCACTCTATCCCACTTCCAATCCGGCACAGGCAATGGCTGTAGCAATCCTGCTGGCTTCTGGTGTTCTGCCTTAACTCGACTACATACATCACATAGGGCAATATGCTCTGCGATTTCTCCTTTCATGTTGTTCCACCAGAATCTGTCCTTTAGGTCCATATACATCTTCGTATTGCCCGGATGTATGGAATACGGCGATTCATGAGCTTCCTGCAGAATCAACTTCCTTAACTCCGGATCGTTGGGCACACACAAACGATCTCCATACCACAAGGTACCTTGCTCATCCTCACGGAATTCCCTTGCTCGACCTTCCTTCATCTTTTCCTTAACTTCATCTATCTCTTTGTCTCCTATTTGAGCCTTTATGATTCTGTCTTGAAGCGTTGGTTGGACTTCCATTGTAGCCAAGTATCCTTCAGATACTACCTCCAGTCTAAGGTCCTTGAATTGCTTGCACAAATCCTCAGGCAATTCACCAATTGTCAATCCATTGGCATAAACCTTCCGGCTCAGAGCATCGGCTACTACATTGGCCTTTCCTGGGTGGTATTGTAGATTCATATCATAATCCTTGATAAGTTCCAACCATCTCCTTTGTCTCATGTTTAGTTCCTTCTGTGTAAATATGTACTTCAGGCTCTTGTGGTCGGTGTACACATCACAGTGTTTTCCCATTAAGTAATGCCTCCATACCTTGAGCGCATGAACCACCGACGCTAACTCCAAGTCGTGTGTGGGGTAATTCCGCTCATGGTGCTTGAGTTGTCGCGAGGCATATGACACTACTCTCCCATCTTGCATCAGCACACTCCCAAGTCCCTGTCGTGAAGCATCACAGTACACTTGGAAATCCTTCTGAAGATCTGGTAAACATAGAACAGGCGCGGTCACTAGTCGACGCTTTAGTTCCTGAAAGCTGGCTTCACATACGTCTGACCATTAAAACTTCCTCTCCTTCTTCAGAAGTTCAGTCATCGGCTTAGCAATCTTAGAAAAGTTTTCTATGAACCTCCTGTAATATCCACCAAGTCCCAAAAAGCTTCGAATCTCTCCAGCATTCTTGGGTGCTTCCCACTCAGTTACTGCAGTCACTTTGTTTGGATCAACAGCAATTCCTTCTCCTGACACTACGTGTCCAAGAAATCCAACAGTGTTAAGCCAGAATTCACACTTACTGAATTTGGCATGCAGCTTGTGTTCCCTCAGCTTCTCCATAATCATTCTCAGATGTTTCTCATGCTCAGCATCATCCTTGGAATATATCAGTATGTCATCAATAAACACCACCACGAACTTGTCCAAATACTCCATAAATACCTTGTTCATCATGGTTATGAAGTATGCCGGGCATTTGTTAGTCCAAAAGACATAACTGTATACTCATATAAACCATACCTAGTGGTGAAGGCGGTTTTTGGTACATCCTCCTCTCGGATCTTCAATTGGAAATAGCCTGATCGCAAATCAATCTTGCTGAACACCTTTGCTCCTTCCAGTTGATCAAACAAGTCATTTATGTTCGGCAGAGGGTACTTGTTCTTAATGGTTACTTCATTCAGCGAGCGATAGTCTACCACTAATCTCTTGGTGATGTCTTTCTTCTCCACAAATAGAACAGGTGCTCCCCATGACGACGCACTAGGCTGAATGAATCCCTTTTCCAGTTGTTCCTTCAACTGTTTCTTCAATTCCTTCAGCTCATCGACATCCATCTTATATGGTTTCTTTGCTATTGGTCCTGTTCCCGGCATCAGGTCGATAAGAAACTCTACTTCTCTGTCAGTTGGCATCCCTGGCAGCTCTTCCGGAAACACGTCAGGGTAATCCCTAATCACTGGCACAGTATCCATGCTAACCCCCTTAAGAGAATTCAACTTACACTTTCTCGGTCGTGCAACCGACTTGAATCTAATCCTCTTACCATCCAGGGTTTTAAGTGAAACAGCTCGCTGTGCACAATCTATGTGTCCCCCATGCATAGACATCCAATCCATACCCAGAATGACATCTAATCCCTGTGAATCCAACAGTACCAAATGTGCAATAAAGTTGTGTGTTCCAATCCTCACAGTCAAGTCGCGGCATCCCGCACTAGCTATCATATCTCCTCCAGGTGAACTCACTCTAATAGACCTTTTCATAGACTCAGTAGGTAACTTATACTTATCCACAAATGCCCTTGATATGAATGAATGCGATGCACCAGTATCAAAAAGTATAAGTGCAGGGTAAGTGTTGATTGGGAACTTACCAATCACAAGGTCAGGCTCATCTGGAATCTCCTCCACATTCATGTGGTTCACTGTGGCCTTGTCACCGTTGGTTGGCTTGAGTCCTTTCCTCTCCGGACAGTTGTCAGCATAGTGTCCCTTCTGCTTGCACTTGAAGCACGTCACCTCACTCAGATCCTTCTTCACGAAGTTGCGATCACGGTTGCGGTCATGTCCACCGTGTCCTCCAGAGTGGTGAAAGTGTCCTCCCTTGTGGTTGTGGTGGCTGCTCCTATGGTTGTCATGACGATGTCCATCGCGGCGGTCATGGCTCCCATGGTCACTTCCTCCATGCTTGGAGTATCCATCATATGAAGTGCGAGTCTTGTGGTGTGAACCAGAGTGGTGACTGTTGTTCTTTCTCTTGCGGTTCTCCACTTGCTTGTGCTTCCCCTCCAAGATTCTGGCCTTGTCCATAAGCTCCTGGAAAGTGGGGCAGCAAACCACAAGTAGCTGTACTGAAAGCTCATCACTGAGGCCATCCAGGAATCTCTCCCTCCTTTTGGCATCAGTGTCAACATCCTCAGGTGCATAACGGGACAAGTTGTTGAACTCCTCAATGTACTCGGCCACGGTGCGATTGGTTTGGCGCAAGTTGTGGAACTCCTTCCTCTTCAGGCTCAGAACTCCTGAAGACACGTCGTTGGTCCGGAAACCTTCCTCGAACATAGCCCAAGTCACGGTATCCAGCGGGTGGGTGATCTGAAATGTGTCCCACCAAGAAGCGGCTGGTCCCTCCAGTAGGTGAGCGGCGAACCTCACCTTCTCAGCATCAGTGCATCCGACAGTCACTAGATCCTTGTTGACTGAACGCAACCAGTCGAGAGCAACCATTGGTTCCGTTGTAGTAGAAAACTTAGCTGGCCTTAACCTCAGAAATCTGGTGAGAGCATCTCCCTGAGGCTGATTATTTCCATTGTTGTTGTTCTGATTCGCCATGAACTGAGTCATCACTTGGGTCAGCTGTGCCTGAGCTGCCATCAGCTGCTCCATCTCAGTGGGTTGGCGACGGGGAGGCATCTACGGTTCAGCATAGGTAAGTTTAGAAAGAATCAACTACGATATTAGGATTCTACCCATGCATATGATCAATCAACAACAAACAATAGCATACAATCACAAGCAAGAAACACATCAACAAACAAGCAGTCCAGCAACATCCCAGGTGTTATCCTAGCAGTATATACCTACTGAAATAGTTTTGCAAGAGTTGGCAATGGTTAACTAAACAATAGATCAACTAATCAACAAAACAACAATTCTGCCAGAACAGTCCAGCAGCTTTCACGAATTTTTCCGCCTGACTTAAACTCGTCAGAAAAATTAGCCAATTTTTGTGCATATGTCACAGAGAGTTTCGCATCAGCCCAATTGTTTTCAGATTTTTCCGAGTTACCAGAAAAATATGAAAAATCGCGCAGTACTGCTGTATCAGCAGAAAAACTGCAGCGAAAAACACACAGATAGTAACCAAATTGCCATAACTCTTTTATTAAAATTCGCACAAATAAATCCTGGGATGGAGTACACAAATAAGAAACTAAACACTTTTAAACTAACACGAACTAAGCTTCACAACGATCGAGACTAATCTTAACGAGTTCTCCTAACGTGGACTAAATGGTGGACTTCTATCTACTTCTTGAAGAGATTGAGGTAGGTCCTTGCGGTCATGCGTTGGCGCTTCGGCTCGCGGTACAACCATGGCGACGGAGTGTACACCTCTCCTGAACCATCACTTGAGACTTCAAACTCCACCTCTTCTGGATCCTCCTCTTCTTCTTCATCCTCAGCTGCAACTGCAACAGTTTCATCTCCTCCACCATCATCATCCTCGTCCTCATCATCATCATCGTCTCCACTGTCATCATCATCCCCATTGTTGCCATCATCTCCATTGTCATCATCAGAGGGTGGATTTAACTGTGCTTGGAGAGCGGCAATCTGGGCTGTCATAGCTTCAATGGTTTGGTCCCTTTCCTGGACGGTCCCTTGCAATTGCTGTATGTTCTCGGCATTCTCTTGCACAGTGCCATGAAGATGGGCTATGGTCTCATCTCTGGCTATCAGGGCAGTCTCCAGAACTCCCACAGCTTCATGCAGAGTGTCTATCTCCTATCCTTGGACCACCATTCCATTGCTAGTAAAGTCTGCAATCTCCTTCAACATACTCACCTTCTCTGCTAGAGCTCCATTCTCCCTCTCCATGTCCTCTATGTGCCTCCGACGGGGCGGCATGTTGTTCCCGTCGCCCGGGGTAATCACAATGTTCCCATCTTCATCATGCCTTCCATAATCACGGTAGGGTGAATCTGCAGGCAGTAGGTGTCGGACATAGTGGCACTGGCGAGACAGGGCTTCATGTACGGCCAAGTTGATCCCAAGTCCCCAGTTGCAGTATATCTTGGTGTAGACCAAGTGTGCGGGGTTTGGCAAGTCGGCATCTCTGAATATGAAGGTAGTGATCTCCCATGCATCCTCTCCATATCCATAGGTGTATAGCCTTCTTCCCTTGAACATAGGCAGTGGCAATCCCAATGACTGAGAGAGCTGAGCTAACTGCCTTGCAAAGGGCCTTGGTGACTCCATGGTAACATACTCAGTCCTGACATCTCCCATCTATCAAGTAAAAGAGGAAAGTGTGAGAATAGCATATGGTAAGAATATACGAGGGTGAAAGGCATAAGAGGAAAGACAGTGTTAATATAGGCTTAATAATTCTATGGCTTCCTAATCCAATCCTAGGTCACGATCCTACAGTCGACACACGGGCTCTAATACCATCCTGTGACACCCCGGTTCTGAAAAGACCGTGGCCTCTATGTGACATGCCAATCCCTGGATCGGTTCATTGGCCCACAATAGAGTAAGATAGATAATCATAGCAAATAACCGTGTATCATGATCTACAAAGATCCAGAGTACCATTATTACAATATAAAAGCTTAGCATAAAGCTAGCTCAAATTGTTCAGGTAGCAACAAAAGCGATTAAATCCTCCAATCTTCAAATTGCCCACAAGTGAACAAGTGCGGAGTGGAGTACCGTGGCCTATAACGATCAATCAGAATCTGAATAACCTGCAGCATAAAACGCAACAGCCCCGAAGGGTCAATACATGGAATGTAGGGCAAGTAGAGCTAGTAATGGAGACAATAGTACTAACATCTACATGCATATCTGGCAATTGGAGCTGTGTCTGGCTTGCATTTGCAAATACATTTGTCCTACTTTCATAAACAGTTTTCAATTTTCTTTGAAAAGATCCCAATTAAGTTAACCCAACAATATTAAAACAATTATGAAATTAGAATGAGCGAGAAACATGTCATGGAATCAATATCAAGCAACTCAGTTGTCCATAACCGGGGACACGGCTAATCGATTAGTTTATACACTCTGCAGAGGTTAGTACACTTTACCCATGTGACTTGCCCAGCCCAGCTCGTACCATCACTCTCATTTTGGGTGATGATAGGGAGAAGACCAAGAAGAGATTGTTCGGGAAGTAGCTCCTCAATCCCGACGCGCACCGGTCCAACCTACCAAAATTCTACATCTCTGGATACGCGGGTTCGAGTTACCACAACCTACTAAGTCCAACCAACCTCCCATTTCATTATTGGCACATGGTTGTACACGTAAGCTACACAATAAAGAAGCCAATCATTCTCTCTTGATACCTGGGTGCCTTTCCGCAATGAAACCACCAAAATTTATCAATACCATCACACCCAGGGGGTTCATTGATTAAGTTGTTTTAGTTTTCACAAACCAATACTTTGAGAAAACAAGTATCAATGATGTAACCCAGCCCTAGTTCAACATAGCATGGCTAAGCACATCTACCAACGGTGGTTCATCTACAAAGAGGGTCCTACCACATAATAGGACATAGCATAGCGATAGTATCATCCTACACATGCATCTACAAAATACACGACAATGCATAGAAAATAGTAGGACGATATTCATGAACAAAGTAGCATCTACTTGCCTTGGTTGTAGCGGTCTGGAGCACAATCCTCACACAAACAAGCGTTGCACTCAGCACAATCTACACGACACAATTGCACTCATAAACAAGCAATCCACAACATATGCAACAAATATGATGCATGAATGCAAGAACGGCAAGTGAATTGGTGCTACAGCTGCACCACATAGTACTAATACATATTACTACCGAATACATGCATGGAAAATAGATTTGGCGCAAGGGAAACTATTAACCAAAAGTAGTGATCACTACTAGAGCTAGAACTTAAATAATTCACTACCGGTAGTATACTGTTTGTAAAATCTTGGAAATATTCTACCGCATAGGCATCGCTGAATAGAAACAGTACCAATCGGAATTACTCGAAAATGAATTATAAAACATCCCGAGTAATTAAAACACTGCAGAAAGCCATTAGACAAATACTGCAGAATTTTTTACTGTAAGCCTACCTTTTCAATACACGATGAGATTCCCCTCATTCATACGAGTTCAGGGACATATCACACGCGATTTTTGGAGCTACGAAACTTTTACTACGAATTTATTACTCCGAAAAGACCACTAACTAGTTTGATTAAACTGTACTAAACCTGACGGTAAAAGTCTGAACCAAAGGTACAGCGAGATTCTACACGACTCACTGAACTCGTGCATATTTTATTTGCAATTTTTGGTCAAGCGGTTGAATTTCTACGCAATTTACAAGATTCTACCGAAATCTGCCAACTAGAGGGATTAACGAAATTGACCCAGTCAACTGTGTCTGATGACTGGGCGCTGACTGGACGTCTGACCAGTCAACGTCTGGGGCGTCTGACTAGTCAACGTCTGGAGTGCTGACCAGTCAACGAATGATCTAAGCCGCTGATCTGAGATCTGACGGTGGCTGCTGTCTTACCGGAAACGGGTCGCGAAACGAACTCCGGCGAGCTCCGGACGGCGGCGACGGTCACTTCCGGCGTCGTGGTTCTTCCCGGCAACAGACGCGGCGATGGCCCGCGGCAGAGGAGTGGCCGGCGGCGGCGAGCAAAAGCGGCGGCGGCGGTCTGCGTGCGTGCGCGCCAGGGAGGAGATGGCGGCGGCGGTTTGGGTTGCGTGCACGGGAACCGAGGCCAGGGGTGGGGCCCTCCTTTTATTTGGTCCTTCATGTGAGAAAAGAAAAAAAAACTGAAACAGAATCGGTCCGTGGTTGGACTCCGTTTCGGAAATCGGTCCGGATTTTCGGACCGTTTTCCGGCAGTTTACTAAAACGTCCGAGTCTTTTGCATACGAACTCCGATTGGAGCGATTCTCGCGCCTACGGGTTCGTATCGTCGAGGGGAACAACCTTTAGTCGAAGTTTGAGCGAAAACTCGAACCTACAGGGGTGGTTGTTGCAAGACACTCCAAAGCTCCCCGCAGGAAACTCGGGTCGAAACAAAAAAGGGTTTTGACGATGGCGCTTCGCCGAACCTTTCTACTCGACGGTTTTGCATGGAAAGATATGATGCAATGCTATGAATGATATGCAAGACCAAATCTAAAATTTGGGATGTGACATATATTGGTTCATAGGGATAGTTGATATGCATGTTTGACTCTCCCGACGTATCAGGGTTAGTTAATTGCCATGGGAAAAACAACACTATTTACTCATACTCGAGTCCCTGTACTCGAGTCCGGAAAATTGCTGGTGTAATTCGAATCATTTCGCGGAGGTCTTATAGGAGTCGAATTCCATTGTTTTAAGTTATATACCCAATGCGTCTGTCGGGATTTTTCATCGTGCCTGTTGACACGGGTCATTACCAGCAGAGCGCATTCGGGTGTGTTACTAGGCCATCAGATTGTATCTGTAGGTCGTAACTTTGCATCATAGACATAGCATCCAGAAGTTTATTGCTGCGGAGGCGTTTCGTGTAACTAAGAAGATGTTATCTTTTTTGGGCAGACTTGCCAATTGTTTTGTAGGTTATATTTGATGTATCTATAAAGGATCCGAAGGATCACAACCAATTGATTCATAGGATGCACAACCAGTTCTCACTATGGGAGTAGCCCGCGAGTGTCTATTCGAGTCGTAGACTCGAGCAGAGACTTATAGTCGTCGGTTGCATGATACATTGATCTAAAAGTTCCTGGATGATCTTGCGAATGCTATAAATGCCAACACTTTTTCGAATGCACGACCAGAGCTCCCTGTGGGATAAGCCCTCGGGGTGCATAGTCGTGTCGTGGGCTTGAAGAAGGACTAGAAGCTGAAAAAATATTTCCAAGTTATCTTCGAGTGCCTCAGCAATGTGACTTTGTCTTACGTCGAAAGATTAGAGTCGTTGCATGCCTTTGGTTTTGCAATTGGTGATGTCATTGCTAACGCATGGTGAGCTCAACCGTCTACGAAGGCAAAGTTGATGGGACGAGACAGTCATGGTCCCACTTTATGACTGGTATTTGACTAGTCACGTGTAGTTTACAAAAAAGTTACTACGTCGTCTCGATTTCCATGTGTAGTGGAGGGTGTGCTCACGACGGTTCGTGCGGCAGACGCCACGTGTGCAATGGGATGTTTGACACGTGTTAGGCTTAGTAGATCGATGATTGTGCGTCATCATATTCCACCTTTTATACTGTTGAGGTCCGCAATAAGACTTTTACCCTTCATCGCTTGCTGTTTTCACTTTGTTTCTCTATATTTTCCTCTGCTATTTCCAAAGCCCTTGCTCCTTCTTACGTTGGACATCCTCCGTGTATTCCCTTCCTCTTTCCTCCGTTCCCATCGCGCAGTGCACCGCACCAAAAGGATGGTCAAGCTAAAGAATGTCACGGGAGCGGGAACCAGCGCCGCTGGTGCTACCAAGAAGCCCGCCGCTGGCCGCGTCACCAATGGTAGTTGGCAGCCGTCGACAATGAGGGAGCTAGACCTGCATCGTGTGTGTGAAGCTCATCTGATCCCTCAGGAAAAGGGCGATGCCAAGATCCCCGGTGCCGAGGTAATTCCCAACCCACCCGAAGGTTTTCGGGTGATGTTTTACACTTCTGTCCTTCGAGGCCTTTCTCTTCCTTCCCGCGACTTTCTTCGTTGGCTTCCTTTTCTCTATGAGGTTCAATTGCACTAGTTAACTCCCAATTCCCTTATGCACATTGCGTGCTTTATCACTCTGTGCGGGTGTTTCCTCGGCATCATGCCGCACTTCGGCCTCTTCAAGAAGCTCTATTACTTGAAGAGGCAATCTGGCTCCGGAGGCGCAATATACGAGTTGGGCGTGTGCGGAATATATATCCGTGCCAATAAGCAGTATTTCTCCTTCCATCTCTGTGAGTCCGCCCAAGGATGGAGGAACAAGTGGTTCTACATCCGCGACATGAAGCTGGGCGATCAACACTATGGTCTTCCCCCTTTCGAAGGCAACATAGAGATCTCCAGGAAGCGTGCTTGGCCAAATGACATTCCTTTGGGTGAGATCGAAATTGTTGACGTTCTGTACAAGTGAGTGAAGGCTCTATAGTTGGTGCGGGGCAAGGAGGTCTCTGGTGTCAACATCATCTGCACCCTCCTCAAGTGTCGGGTGTAGCCCCTCGAAGCAAGGGCGTACCTGATGTTCTTGTATGCCGGCCCTAACGACCCGACGAGGGTGTGATCCGAGGACCTTTCCTCGACGTACCTCGACAAGGCCATCAGATCGTCTTGTGCTTCAAGTCTAACGAGTCTCTGCAGGCAGAGTCGTTGACTGAGCCCTTCAATGCCCTCAATGAAGTTCCATATGAGTGCATATTTGCATCATGTTTTACATTATTATTTTGCACTGTAGTGGTAGGATCATGGTGTTTTATGGAGTCCGCACGTATTTTTTATGTCTGTTTTCACCAGGATCAGGACAAATGATGGATACAATGAACACAACTCTTTGACTAGTTGTATTGGAGCGAAAAGGAGTCAAAAACAATGTAAATCGCTAATTTTGTAAATATCAATAATACCAGAAGAAAACCCGAAGAGAGCAAAGCATACAGAAGTTTTAACGACCAACTATACTATGGGATTATTTTTTCGGATGTATAGTTCCCGCCGTATATTTGGTGTCGCCACCTCATCCTCAAATAGTTTCACCCCGTGCAACTAGATCAGAGAGACGACATATAGAACACCCAAAAATTTCCGAAAACCACACTTCCGGAAGGGATCTGGAGGGGGAACTCGTCCAAGGGATCCATCTTTGCCCTAAGAATATCTGGGAGGCCAAGGCATCGATCTTCATCTTCATCAACCGCTGCATCACCATCATCTCCATCCATCCCATGTCCATCCCATCTAGATCTTGTTGTAATTCTTGTACTAGTTATGGATTTATACAAGAACTATTCATTTATTATTGTTTCCATTACCATTGCCATGATGTTGTCTGCCTCCATGTCGGAGTAGACCATTAGTTCTTGGGGAGATGGAGAAACCCTAGTATAGGATTGAGATAAGATAGAGATTATTATGTTATACATCATTATGTGTATGTGTACGTGTTAATTGTCTTCATCTTGATGTTGAGAGTTGTGCACCTCTTTAATATTTGCCTCTAAAGAATATTGATGAAGGGGATTAGTTGTTGATAGACGGAGGGATGATAGAACTTACTGTGACTATAAAGCTGTTGGCATACTTTACGTCCTAACTTGGGGAACCAAGGAGAACTCATTAAGACATGTCCATGCCACGGGAAAATCTCTTAATAGCGAGATAACACGATTGAAGTCGTTTATCTATCATCTATGGTTATAATGGATGATGTATGCAATGGTTGCTGCCTATTAGTCCATATATGGAGCTCCTCCCACATACATACATGTTATGAGAATATTTTTTCTGATAATCTTGATTACTCACTCTAAATTGCTAGCGGTGTATCCACCACTCCCTATGAACGCCTTTGTCCCTATTGTAGTTCCAAGATTTCTTACATATGCGATTCCTACTTTGTTATTAAGTTTTAATTTACTTTATTTAATTGATTTGCTCAACCAAAATCCCAGAAACAATTATGTAACATCCCAAAATTGGTATGTTAAAAGAATAACTTGATTGAATTGGGTGGTCTTGTTTAAACTTTTAAATGAAAATAATATTTAGAGGACTTGTTGGAAATTTTCCTAAACCGCATTGAAAAGACTAGATTAACATGACTATCCAAATGGTTGGAAAATTCTCATACAAATCCAAAATATTTATGTTGTGATTTAATTGCACTAAATTGGATTTTGATACCTTCAAATATTTTCCAACACATAATTCATAAGAGAGGAAATAATATGACATTTCCAAATATAAGTATGGGAGAATATTCCATTTCATGTTATTTAAAAATCTTCAATTGAATTTTGGATTTTTTGAGAATATCAATAATAATTCCAACTTAGAGAATCAATGGAGAGAAGATAATATGACTTCTTCACAATTTTCGTTGATAAGTAATAATCTTCTTATTTGAAATTTCAAAAGTTTTTATATACTCCTAAGTATCATTTTCTTAAATAATTTTAACTAGGCATTATATATGAGACGGTAACTACTTATGAATCTGCCTATTTAGCCTTATTAGGCCAAAAGGAAAGAAATGACTCTTAAAAATTATGTTTGGGCTTTGAGTATATCTTTCTTACGCTTTTGTTGAATAAAAGAGCAATTTACCAAGCGAATTATAGAAAAAATACTAATCATGTGAAATAGCGAAAAAAAATTAAGACAGGTAACCAAACAGACTGCAAGATGAAGATCTTGAGATGCGATCAGAACAAGATTGAGAAAGAAAACATACACTACAGCAGCAGCAGAAGAGGAATCGCCGGTGTTCGCGTTGGCACCGTCGTTAGCCATGTCGTCGAGGAAGAGGGTGCTGATGTCGGGGAAGAAGTCCTCGTTGGGGAAGACGTCGGTGCAATCGCTATCCGAGAGGGAATCCGTGATGAAGCCAGTAGTCGCGCCGATAGCACTCCCCAAAAACCTTATCGCCCTTCTCCCGTACAGGACTCAAAACAGCTTGCTCTCGGAGGCCTACTATCCCAGCTTACGGTGCACACCGCAAGACGGTATGGGGACGCAGTGCTCTGGAACTGGAGGCGCAAAGGATGTGTGGAAGTGTGTCAGAGAGGAGGCGCGACCTCTCTCTTATATAGGCATAGAGGGGAAGGCATACAGGTTGCACAGGAGATGAAACGAATGGACAGAAGTTGAAGCGAACAGACGGCAGCCAACAGAGAGCCTGCACTCAGTTCATATTCATTTAGCTCGTATTAAAATTCCACTCGAGCAAAACGTTTCACCTTCTGTACAACTATTCATATACCATTCATGCGTGAAAAAACAAAGCTCGGCTCGACGAGATTCCCGCAGCCCGCAACCCGCGACGCGGCGTCGTGACGCGACGAGGCGAGGCGAGGCGTGGCGTGTTGAGGCGAGCGAGGAGGAGGAGCGCGCGTGTATATGTCTTCTCTTCTAAAGCTTGTACAAGTGGTGGAAGAGATCACCTTATAAGATGGTCCAACTTCCACTCAACTAGCAATGTGGGACTAAATATTTGTCCCAGCTCTTGCCTTGCATGAATTGGCCAAATGGCCATGTCGTCGAGGAAGAGGGTGCTGATGTCGGGGAAGAAGTCCTCGTTGGGGAAGACGTTGGCGCAATCGCTATCCGAGAGGGAGTCCGTGATGAAGCCAGTAGTCGCGCCGATAGCACTCTCCAAAAACCTTATCGCCCTTCTCCCGTACAGGACTCAAAACAGCTTGCTCTCGGAGGCCTACTATCCCGGCTCACGATGCACGCCGCAAGATGGGATGGGGAAGATCTAGGTAGCGCAGTGCTCAGGAACTGGAGGCGCAAAGGATGTGTGGAAGCGTGTCTAAGAGGAGGCGCGACCTCTCTCTTATATAGGCACAGAGGGGAAGGCAGACAGGTTGCACAGGAGATGAAACGAATGGACAGAAGTTGAAGCAAACAGACGACAGACCAACGGACAGCCTGCACTCAGTTCATATTCATTTATCTTGTATTAAAAGTCCACTCGAGCAAAACGTTTCACCTTCTGTACAACTATTCATATACCATTCATGCGTGGCAAAATAAAGCTCGGCTCGACGAGATTCCCGCAACCCGCAATCCGCGGCGCGCGCGTCGTGACGCGACGAGGCGAGGCAAGGCGTGGCGTGGTGAGGCGAGCGAGGAGGAGGAGCGCGCGTGTATATGTCTTATCTTCTAAAGCTTGTACAAGTGGTGGAAGATCTCACCTTATAATATGGTCCAACTTCCACTCAACTAGCAATGTGGGACTAAATATTTGTCCAGCTCTTGCCTTGCATGAATGGGCCAAATGGCCATGTCGTCGAGGAAGAGGGTGCTGATGTCGGGGAAGAAGTCCTCGTTGGGGAAGACGTTGGCGCAATCGCTATCCGAGAGGGAGTCCGTGATGAAGCCAGTAGTCGCGCCGATAGCACTCCCCAAAAACCTTATCACCCTTCTCCCGTACAGGACTAAAAACAGCTTGCTCTCGGAGGCCTACTATCCCGGCTCACGATGCACGCCGCAAGATGGGATGGGGAAGATCTAGGTAGCGTAGTTCTCAGGAACTGGAGGGGCAAAGGATGTGTGGAAGCGTGTCTAAGAGGAGGCGCGACCTCTCTCTTATATAGGCACAGAGGGGAAGGCAGACAGGTTGCACAGGAGATGAAACGAATGGACAGAAGTTGAAGCAAACAGACGGCAGCCCAACGGACAGCCTGCACTCAGTTCATATTCATTTAGCTTGTATTAAAAGTCCACTCGAGCAAAACGTTTCACCTTCTGTACAACTATTCATATACCATTCATGCGTGGCAAAATAAAGCTCGACTCGACGAGGTTCCCGCAACCCGCAACCCGCGGCGCGCGCGTCGTGACGCGACGAGGCGAGGCGAGGCGTGGCGTGGTGAGGCGAGCGAGGAGGAGGAGTGTGCGTGTATATGTCTTCTCTTCTAAATCTTGTAAAAGTGGTGGAAGAGATCACCTTATAAGATGGTCCAACTTCCACTCAACTAGCAATGTGGGACTAAACATTTGTCCCAGCTCTTGCCTTGCATGAATGGTCCAAATGGCCATGTCGTCGAGGAAGAGGGTGCTGATGTCGGGGAAGAAGTCCTCGTTGGAGAAGACGTCGGCGCAATCGCTATCCGAGAGGGAGTCCGTGATGAAGCCAGTAGTCGCGCCGATAGCACTCCCCAAAAACCTTATCGCCCTTCTCCCGTACAGGACTCAAAACAGCTTTCTCTCGGAGGCCTACTATCCCGGCTCACGATGCACGCCGCAAGACGGGATGGGGAAGATCTAGGTAGCGCAATGCTCAGGAACTGGAGGCGCAAAGGATGTGTGGAAGCGTGTCTGAGAGGAGGCGCGACCTCTCTCTTATATAGGCACAGAGGGGAAGGCAGACAGGTTGCACATGAGATGAAACGAATGGACAGAAGTTGAAGCAAACAGACGGCAGCCCAACGGACAGCCTGCACTCAGTTCGTATTCATTTAGCTCGTATTAAAAGTCCACTTGAGCAAAAAGTTTCACCTTCTATACAACTATTAATATACCATTCATGCGTGGCAAAATAAAGCTCGGCTCGACGAGATTCCCGCAACACGCAAACCGCAGCGCGCGTGTCGTGACGTGACGAGGCGAGGCGAGGCGTGGCTTGGTGAGTCGAGCGAGGAGGAGGAGCGCGCGTGTATATGTCTTATCTTCTCAAGCTCGTACAAGTGGTGGAAGAGCTCACCTTATAAGATGGTCCAACTTCCACTCAACTAGCAATGAATGGGCCAAATGGGCCTCTAGGATTTCAGGAATTTATTGGCATTTAATAAATGGGCTGGGCCTATTTAGGCAAAAATTCTAACAATGCCCCACCAGATCCCAGAGGCACATGAAGTTTGCCTTTGGTTTCAAAACATTGTTTATATACCGATACTGTAGTGGAGATTGTTAAGTTGAACTTCCACCTTGATCTTAATGTTATACTAGGCTGCAACTTGTACGGTGGACTATGTCTTGAACTGCAAGTTTGTTGCGAACCTAGATTCACAAAAAGTCTTGACCGATACTAGGCTACCGTGGGACTTCCCCGTGGGTGGAGCTTAGACGTCATACTCCATGACCTTTCATGAGTTTATTAGAGAGCATCCTACTCTCATAGACTGTGACGTTTTAAAAGTCAGACTCATATAGGTGTGTTCTTCAAAAGATGTTCTACAGGACAACATCTTTGCTTAGGATAATCTAATTAGAACACATTAAGATAATAAATCAACCTGCACAACTCTAGGAAATTATTGCATCTTTATGGAGTGGTGTTTATTAAAGTAGGGATACTTTCCTCTCAGCTAACCAACAGCTTGTCTCCAATTCTAATTCACAGGATCTCCGATCACATAGAGTGGTTTACCACTGTGGAAAGCTCAAATTGTGGGTCTCATACCCATCTCCTTCGATGCATTTTCTATCATGTTGCGTGATAGAACCTTTGTGAAGGGATCTGACAAGTTTTTAGATGTTTGGATATAATCCAATGCAATAATTCCAGAGTTTCTCATTTTCCTGACAGATTTCAGTCTCCTCTTCACATGTCTTGATGACTTCATATTATCCTTAGAACTATTTACCTTGAAAATCACAGTTTGATTATCGCAGTTCATAAGGATTGCGGGTATTGATTTTTCAACCACAGGCAAGTTCATCAAGAGTTCACAAAGCCACTCTGCTTGAACAGTGGCTATGTCTAATGTTGTGAGTTCTGCTTCCATAGTTGACCTCGTTAAGATGGCCAGCTTGCAAGACTTCCAAGAAACAGCGCCACTAGTAAGTGTGAATACATATCCACTCATGGCCTTTATCTCTTCAGCATCAGATATCCAATTTGAATCACTATAACCCTCTAGTACCCTCGGATACCTGGTATAGTGAATTCCATAGCTCGCATTGCCTTTTAGATAGCGCATGACTCTCTCAAGAGCATGCCAGTGATCATCTCCTTGATTTGAAACAAATCAACTGAGTTTTCTTACAGCAAATGCGATGTCAGGCCTCGTGGCACTAGTTAAATACATAAGAGAGCCAATAATTTGAGAGTATTTCAGTTGGTCTCTAGCATTTCCTAGATTCTTTCGAAGCAACACACTAGGATCATACGATGTAGGAGAAAACTTGAAGTGGCTATACCCGAAACAACTCAAGACCTTTTCCACATAGTGGGACTGAAGCAATGTAATCCCACCGTCATCATCTCTCAATAGCTTGATGTTCAGGATGACATCAGCTACTCCCAGATCCTTCATCTCAAAGGAACGAGATAAGAAATCTTTGACCTCCTTAATTGCATTAAGGTTGGTTCCAAAAATCAGTATGACATCAACATACAAACAAAGGATGACTCCCTCACCGCCACCATGGCGATGGTACACACATTTATCAGCTTCATTTACAATAAAGCGTGTAGCAGTTAAAGTTCTGTCAAACTTCTCATGCCACTGCTTAGGGGCTTATTTTAGACCATATAAAGACTTCAACAACTCACACACCTTTCCTTCTTGACCATTTACCACAAAGCCATCTGGCTGATCCATGTAAATTTCCTCATCCAACTCTCCATTAAGGAAAGTTGTCTTAATGTCCATTTGATGAAGAAGAAGACCATGAGAGGCAGCCAATGAGAGTAATACTCGAATGGTGGTCAATCTGGCAACAGGTGAGTAAGTGTCAAAGAATTCCTCACCTTCTTTTTGAGTATATCCCTTAGCCACGAGCCATGCCTTGTACTTCTCAATAGAACCATCAGGTCTAAGATTTTTATTAAACACCCACTTGCATCCTACAGGTTTATACCCATAAGGGCAATCAGTGATCTCCCATGTTCCATTAGCTAAGATGGAATTCATCACACTATGGACGGCTTCCTTCGAGTAGTCAGCATCAGGAGATGCATATGCTTCTGAAATGGAAGTGAGAGTGTCATCCATAAGGTATACAATGAAATCATCACCAAAAGACTTTGCAGTCCTTTATCTCTTGCTCCTTTTAGGAATTTCATTATCCTCCTCAGGACTTTCGGAGTGTTCAATTGGAATGGTAGGTTCAGAGAATGTAGCAAATTCCTGATTAGATGAACTAGGTATCTCCGGATTGGATGAGTTAGGTTTATCCTTCATTGGAAATATATCCTCAAAGAAAGTCACATCAGTCGACTCCATGATTATACCGACATGAATGTCAGGCACTTCAGATTTTACTATCAAGAATCTATAACCAATGCTATGAAAAGCATAGCCCAGAAAAACACAATCAATGGTTTTTGGTCCAATCTTGCACTTCTTGGGGATTGGTACATTAACCTTTTCCAAACAATCCCAAGTACGTAAGTAAAAGAGTTTTAATGTTTTCTTCTCCCATTCTTCGAACGGAGTAATTTCTTTGTTATTTGTGGGAACTTGGTTTAGGACATGACACACAGTCAATAGTGCCTCCCCCCACCATTCCTTAGAGAGACCCGATGTGTCTAACATGGCGTTAACCAAATCTGTTAGAGTACGGTTATTTCTTTCGGCTACTCCATTTGACTGGGGTGAATAGGGAGGCGTCCTCTCATGAATTATGCCATGTTCTGCACAAAAGAAATCAAACTCGTTGGAAAAATACTCTCCACCACGATCAGACCTCGGCCTCTTAATCTTTTGATCAAGTTGATTTTTTGCCTTAGTTTATAGATTTTAAAGAAACTCAAAGCCTAAATGTAACTACCTCGGTGAATTACGCTCCTAGTTACAAGCCTGGATGAGCGTAAATGGTTAAAATAGTATGGTGGGGCCCAAATGCCACTCACAGGTAGACCTTTCGGCCGTCCTAACCATTTCCAAACATCGGGACAAGAACGGGCGGTGTAATCGGCAGGCGAAGGGATCAACTACATACACAAATGAGTATGTATGCAAGCCACCATACAACAGTCCTCAGAGCCATTCCATCTAAAAGAAATAGAAATATTGCAACGCCATACGGCAAGATCCAAATGTCCTAGATACATATAATAGTTTAGGATATCTCCTCATACATCAAACATCAGAGTATCAGGCGGAAGCGGCAAACAAGATACGAGTACGGATAAGAAGCAAATCGGCATAAGATGCCCCATAATAAACACATCCCGCCCATAGATCTCACGGATCCCCGTTCCCGGAATCTCTACACCGAATGATCGTTGCCCACATCGTCCGTCTCCTCCACCCAGTATCCATCTCGTGAGTGTACCTGTTCATCTGAATCAAATAATTTATCATGTGAGACCCTAGGGGTACTCAGCAAGTCTTTATGCCACTAAAGGGGACACAACCTGGGTGACGCAATTGCAGCAAAAGATAATACCTAACAATTCTATAGATACTCGCTAACCATCCGCCTAACCAAAGATAGATGGATGTCTGTGAATTAAGAACAACATTTATAACAGTAATATTAACAGATCCATCCTCCTCCTCACTTACCAACGAGGAAGCGGACGAACACCCCCCATCCGTTGTCAGTTTTATTATCCATTCCATGAGTGTTGCACTATTTACTAGTCAGTTACTTAGTCAAAATAAACGCGGTACTTTAGTTATACTTGTCTATGATCGAGAAACTGTGCTCCAAGTCGTCCATAACCGCGTACACGGCTTTCAGAAAGTTTTACCCTGCAGGGGTGCACAAATAGAAACACACACTCGAGCAACCTCGGAAAAACCAAATCAAAACCCAACGAGGCTTTCACGACAAAGCAATCACAAGATTCAGAAATATTTCAGGGGGCCACCCCATTAAGCTACCCGCAACGAAGTTAGCTGACTCCGAGACGGACTCAAGGTTTGCGCCAATGGCTGTAAACGACTGGGAACCCGAAAGTGTGACTGGGCTTGTCGATACCGCGAAAACACTCCGCTGACCTAAACAGTACAGGTGCAGTACATCGCACAATTTAAATAAAACAGTAAAGCATGGCATAAGTACAGGATAGTAAATAAAACCTCAAACTAGTTTGTGGCCCCAAGAAATAAGAATGAATCAAGCTCTGGCTCAGGGGGGTCCCATAAGCCTCCCGGATGTGGATAGCGCGAATATTCAAGGAACAGGAATCAAGTACTCGGGGTCCTACGGGACACAAGTGAGCATGAAAAACCAAATAGCAGATATTGCTCACCGGTGCCACTTTCATTAGTTATCCCATTACTACTCAGGTTAAGTTGTTTAGGTACCTCGTTATCCATCAGACACTCACATACCCTACACATGTTGTTCTACGACTCGCATGGCTCAAACAACTCCTGTAGTAATAGCTCATGGGATGGAGGAACAAGCTTCGGTGGGGTTTAAAATTAAAGGCTATGCAGTACTTGGGATTCAGTTTAATGCAATCGCGACTCAATGATGCAAGAATAAGATAGAGGCAATAGGTACTATATGTATGCAAGCATGTGCTAGTGCTTGCCTGGCAGCTCAGTTGAAGCGAGAGAAGGATCTGGGTAGTGCTCCTGGGTTTCTTGATATATCCCCTGCTCAGCGTCTATTCGAAGAAGAACCAAACAAACAAGGGCCAACATAAATAAAGTGCATAAGCATATGAATAAGATGCTACAAGCAACCAATCATACCATGATGAATGATGCACAATTTGCATGGCAATAAAGTAGCATGGCATGGGTGAGGTGTGGAGTACAAGAATAAGGCATTTTATTGAGTTTTAGTCACATTTTATACTCAAATAAGTTGCTGTATACTTAATATTTATATGATGCATGCTGCAATTCAGAACATGGAATGCATAAACAGAAAGGTCTCGTCGAGCTAATCATTTTAGACCTATCATTTGTTAAATTTGGAGTTATAAATCAAAAGTTATTAATTAATTAAGAAAAGGGCATTTTATTGTAATTTTAATCAAATTGAAATTTAAAGTGTTCAAAATATATTTTGAATGGCATATTTGAAAACCTCACATTTTTCTGATTCAAAAAAATATATCATTTGTATTATTTGGAATTAGAATTCAAAAGTTATTAAAAACAGATTTAAATTTGAAATCTGAATTAATTTGAAAAAGTTTAAATGAAAACAGAAATACAGAAATCTTTTCCTACTCAACCCAGTCCTAGCCACAGCCACAGACAAGTGGGGCCAGGCTGACTGGGCGGGCTGGGCTACGCGGCAGAGCCAGGGACCGCGGGTTGAGAGAAACGAAGCTGCGGTCCCTTTTTGTAAAAACACCAGAGAGACTGACATGTGGGGACAGAGGGGAGCGCGGGTTGAGCAGAGGAAAAAGGGTGGGGTTATCTGCAAAAAGGGGTGCCACGTACTGTTTTTCTTCTCGCGTGCAGAGGCCGATCGGTGCTCGCCAGGGAGCGGCGCACGGGGGATCGAACCCGCGACGCGAGGCACGCGCAGAGAAGCGGAGCCGCTGCGGTAGGGTGGGGTTGCTGACAGGGAGTGGCTAGGCGGCTAGATGAGCTTCTGCGACGCCCCGGCGAGAGGAACCGAACACGACGCCGGTGCACCGAGGGCGTTCGACGGAGCGACCGGTACGATCAGAGGGTATGAGCGAGGGAGGGGATGTCAGGGAGGCTCAGCAGCTCACCGGGAGGATGTTGGTGCGGTTGGTTCGGGCAGGGGAGCGGTCGATCGGCGACGAGGCAGACGCCGGGCGGAGCTAGGGTTTCGCTTCGGCGACGCTGGTTCCGGTGGCCTGTTTCGCCTCCTCCTCGTTGCCGTGTACAGGGCGACGCAGAAGACGGCCGTGGTCTTCCCCGACACCCGCGTTTGCACGCCCGCCTCCTTGTTCTGTAGCTGGACGGCGACACCGAGAGCGGCGGCCGGGTAGACGGTGGTGGGGTAGATGGGGAGGAAGAAGAAGATGGGCACGACCCTAGGGAGATCTTGGAGAGGCCAGAGGGAGTAGATAAGGACGGGAGAGAGGGGTAGATGGTGTGGGGGCTCGGGGTGGAAAAGGTGGTCGGGTGGCCACCTTTTTCCCTTTCTCCCCACCCTCACGTGCATGACCGGCTCGGCAGGGGTGTAGGGCTGCAGGGTGGGGACGGCAAGGACGGTGGGGAGGCTCGGGCTGGTGGGGTCACACGGCAGAGAGAAAACAGAGAGGGAGAGAGAGAGAGCTGGGGTAGGAGGGAGGCTCGGGCTAGGGTTTTGGTAGCTTCGGGTGTGGGCCAGGGAGAGAGGGCCAGGTGGGTCCAGCATGGGGAGGCTCGGCATAGGTGCGAGGTAAGGGTGAGGTGGGTGTAACTAGGGTTAGACGAGGGATTAAGCTTAGGGTTAGAGAGAGGGGTGAGGTTTAGGGTAGGGCTTAGCTATGATCACCCTTGATCATGCATGGATGGAGGGTGAAAGGAGAGGAAGGTGAGGGTGTGACTAGATTTAGCTAGAGAGGGGTGTGATTAAGGTATAGGGTTTAGCAACTCAAACAAGATCAAACAAAAGGAGTGGAAGCGAGGGATAGAGGTGATGGATGGATATGGCCTCATAAAGAGAAAACCCAAATAAACCAAGAGAAAAGCAAATGGCTAAAGGTGATGGTACTCTTGCATGGCTCATGCAAATTAATAAATGCCTTGGTTAAATCCTTGTGAAAACAAAAATAATAGCATGGCATTATTCTTATGCATTCCCAAGAAGTGGAATAAAGGCCAAGCAAAAGAATTATAGAATGTTCCATGTGGAGTAGAAGGGAATGACCATATTTGAATAAAAATGGGACATGCTAGTGTGTATATTCCACTAGATGTTTAATAGTCCCAAAAATATCCCAACATGATAATAACCCCAGAACAACACATATGAAAGCTAGAAAAGGTTCCACTCACAAGGCATGCATGGCCATGTGACTCTCATAAACCAATAATGTGGAAACACTATGGTGCATATATGAGAGCATGTGGAGATAGAATTGGATCCATCCCAACCCACATGAGCTAGAGGTAAAACCAAATAAGTTGCAATGCTCATATCTAGTTGGATGGTGGAATTAGATGAAGCGAAAGAAAGGTGGTGACAGAGAAAGGTGATGGAGTTGAATAAAAGATATGCCCCCAACTCAACTTGGGCATCAAGCATTTATCAAGAACCAAATACAATATCAAGAGACAAATACAATTAACAATGCATATGAGAGAAGAACCAAACAAAAGGGTTTTATATGATGCTCAAATGCAAGGTGGCATGATGACATGAGCATGATAGGATTATGATGCAACAATTATATATAGGAAGTAGCACTTATGTAGACTAGGCTAGTAGCATTGCAATTGTTAGACAATTGGGATGCTACACTAAATCTTTTGATTTCATAAGATACACATGACAATATCTCGTAGAGTCATCGATCAAAGTCATGAAATATTTCTTTCCACCTTTTGTCAACACACCATTAATCTCACAAATATCAGAATGTATGAGCTCTAGTGGTGTTAAATTTCTCACTTCTGCAGTTGTATGTCACTTGCGAGGTTGTTTAGCTTGCACGCAGACTTGGCACTTAGATCCCTTAACAGTTGTTAAATCAGGGACTAAATTTATTTTGGCGAGCCGTGTCATACAACCAAAATTAATATCACAAAGAGGAGAGTGCCAAACATTTGATTCAAAATTCGTGTAAATATGATTAACAACTTTATTACAAATACCTGACAGAGATAAGCGGAACAAGCCTCCGCACTCATAGCCTTTACCAACAAAGGTTCCATACTTCAAAATTAGAAATTTATTGGACTCGAATATAATCTTTTAGCCATCTCGACATATAAGAGACCCGATAACAAGATTTTTATTTATTGAGGGAACATGATGCACGTTCTTCAGGCGCACGGTCTTTCCCGAAGTGAAATTTAGATTGACCGTACCAACACCATGAACATAAGCATGCGAGCCGTTCCCCATCAACACGGTTTGAGTCCCTCTGACCTGATATGAAGAAAACATGGAAATATCAGAACAGACATGTGCATTAGCGCCTGTGTCAATCCACCAATAAGGAGAATGACATAATGAAAGAATAGTAGGTAATATACCATACCGAACATCTTTCATCTCAACGTGGCCCATGACAACATTAGCAGTCTTGCTGCCCTTCCCATGCTGGGCTTGTCAAAGCGGTTGGGACAAGCAGGAGCCTAATGATCAGGATCACCGCACACATGATAAGCACCTTTCGTCTTATCAGTCTTCTTCTTGAAGCTGGTAGACTAAGAGGCCTTGTTCTTTCCATCGAACTTTCCTTTGCCGTCAAACTTGCCTTTGTTCTTGAACTTGTGAGGCTGGAAGTTCCTTTTCTTTATCATATTGGCATTAGAACCTCCCTCGGTACCTCGAGCACGTGTGTCTTTTGCTCTCGCCTTCTCTTCCACATCAAGAGTCCCGATGAGATCCGTCACGGAGAACTCTTGTCTCTTGTGCTTCAGAGAAGTAGCAAAATTCCTCCATGACTGGGGAAGTTTGGCAATAATGCCTCCGGCAACAAACTTGTCCGGTAACACACAAGTGAAGTGCTCAAGCTCCGTGGCAAGTGACTGTATCTCATGAGCCTTCTCAACAATGGGGCGGTCATCAACCATCTTATAGTCATAGAATTGTTCCATGACATACAGTTCACTACCATCATCGGAGACTCCAAATTTCTCTCGAGTGCATACCACATATCCTTGCCATTGCTAAATGATAGAGATGAATCGACAATATTGTTGCCAAGAATGCTGATCAAGGAAACCTTGAAAGTGGTATCAACTTTTTGGAACGCCTCTTCCTGAGCGGGATTAAGTTCTCCCTCAGGTGTGCCATAGATGGCGTTATAGAGGCTCATGGTCTGAAACCAGAGAACTGCTCTAGACACCTTCGAACACAGGTGGCTTCATAGAAGAAATAAAGCCACTTGGGGCAAATTGCCTGAAATAAGGTTTTTGGAATGTTGAATAAAAGTGTAATTTACCAAGCAAATTACCAATAATAAACGCTAAATAAAACATGATTAGAATAATAGACAAAATACTAATCATGTGACATAGAGAAAACATATTAAGACAGGTAACCAAACAGACTGTAAGACGAAGAGCTTGAGATGCGATCAGAATAAGAGTGAGAAAGAAAACATACACGACAGCAACAACAGAAGAGGAACCACCGGTGTTTGCATTGGCACCTTCGTTAGACATCTCGTCGAGGAAGAGAGTGCTGATGTCGGGGAAGAAGTCCTCGTTGGGGAAGACGTCGGCGTAATCGCTATCCGAGAGGGAGTCCGTGATGAAGCCAGTAGTCGCGCCGGTAGCGCTCCCCAAAAACCTTATCGCCCTTCTCCCGTACAGGACTCGAAGCTGCTGGGTCTCGGAGGCCTACTGTCCCGGATCGCGGTGCACGCTACAAGACAGGATGGGGAAGATCTAGGTAGCACAGTGCTCTGGAAATGGAGGCGCAAAGGATGTGTGGCAGTGTGTCTGAGAGGAGGCGCGATCTCTCTCTTATATAGGCACAGAGGGGAAGGTAGACAGGCTGCACAGGAGATGAAACAAATGGGCAGAAGTTGAAGCGAATAGATGGCAGCCCACCGGACAGCCTCCACTCAGTTCATATTCATTTAGCTCGTATTAAAAGTCCACTCAAGCAAAACGTTTCAACTTCTGTACAACTGTTCATATACCATTCATGTGTGGCAAAATAAAGCTTGGCTCGGCGATATTCCAGCAACCCGCGGCGCGCGCGCGTCGTGACGTGACGTGATGTGATGTGACGTGACGGGGCGAGGTGAGGCGAGGCATGGCATGGCGAGGCGAGCGAGGAGGAGGAGCGCGCGTCTATATGTCTTCTCTTCTCAAGCTCGTACAAATGGTGAAAGAGCTCACCTTATAAGCTGGTCCAACTTCCACTCAACTAGGAATGTGGGACTAAACATGTCCCAGCTCTTGTCTTGGATGAATGGGCCAAATGGGCCTCTAGGAGGAATTTATTGGCATATAATAAATGGGCTGGGCCTATTTAGGCAAATATTTCAACAAACCCCCACTAGATCCCAAAGGCACATGAAGTTTGCCTTTGGTTCCAAAACATTGTTTATATACTAGTACTATAGTGGAGATTGTTAAGTTGAACTTCCACCTAGAGCTTTATGTTATACTAGGATTCAACTTGTACAGTGGACTATGCCTTGAACTGCAAGTTTGCTGCAAACCTAGCTTCAAAAAAAGTCTTGACCGATAATAGGCTACTGTGGGACATCCCCGCGGGTGGAGCTTATACGTCATACTCCATGACCTTTCATGAGTTTATTAGAGAGCACCCGACTCTCATAGACTATGATATTTAACAGTCAGACTCATATAGGTGTGTTCTTCAAAAGATGTTCTGCAGGGCAACATCTTTGCTTAGGATAAGACACTTAGAACACATTAAGATAATAAATCAACCTGTCGTGCAGAATAGGAAAGTATTGCATCTTTATGAAATGGTGTTTATTAAAGTAGAGATACTTTCCTCTCATCTAACCTACATCTTCTCTCCCAATTCGAATTCACGGGATCTCCAATCACATAGAGTGGTTTACCACTGTGGAAAGCTCAAATTGTGGGTCTCATACCCATCTTCTTCGATGCACTTTCTATCACGTTGCGTGATAGACCCTTTGTGAAGGGATCTGCCAAGTTTTTAGATGTTTCGATATAATCCAATGCAATAACTCTGGAGTTTCTCATTTTCCTGACATATTTCAGTCTCCTCTTCACATGTCTTGATGACTTCATATTATCCTTAGAACTATTTACCTTGAAAATCATAGTTTGATTATCGCAGTTCATAAGGATTGCAGGTATTGGTTTTTCAACCACATGCAAGTTCATCAAGAGTTCACGAAGCCGATAGCGCTCCCGAAAAACCTTATCGCCCTTCTCTCGTACAAGACTCGAAGCAACGAGGTCTCGGAGGCCTACTGTCCCGGCTCGCGGTGCACGCCGGAAGACGGGATGGGGAAGATCTAGGTAGTGCAGTGCTCTGTAACTGGAGGCGCAAAGGATGTGCGCTAGTGTGTCTGAGAGAAGGCGCAACCTCTATCTTATATAGGCACAGAGGGGAAGGCAGATAGGTTGCGCAGGAGATGAAACGAATGGACAGAAGTTGAAGAAAATAGATGACATCCCACCGGACAGCCTCCACTCAATGCATATTTAAAGTCCTCTCGAGCAAAACATTTGAGCTTCTGTACAACTGTTCATATACCATTCATGCGTGGCAAAATAAAGCTCGGCTCGGCAAGATTCCCGCAAGCCGCGGCGCGCGCGTAGTGACATGACGTGACTTGACGTGACATGATGAGGCGAGATGAGGCAAGACGTGGCGTGGCGAGGCGAGCGAGGAGGAGTGCGCGTGTATATGTCTTCTCTTCTCAAGCTCGTACAAGTGGTGTAAGAGCTCACCTTATAAGCTGGTCCAACTTCCACTCAACTAGCAATGTGGGACTAAACATTTTTCCCAGCTCTTGCCTTGCATGAATGGGCCAAATGGGCCTCTAGGATTTCAGGAATTTATTGGCATATAATAAATGGGCCTCTAGGCAAAAATTCCAACAATCCCCCACCAGATCCCAAAGGCACATGAAGTTTGCCTTTGGTCCCAAAACATTGTTTATATACCGGTAATGTAGTGGATATTATTAAGTTGAACTTGCGCCTAGAACTTTATGTTATACTAGGCTGCAACTGTTATAGTGGACTATGCCTTGAAATGCAAGTTTGCTGCGAACCTAACTTCACAAAAAGTCTTGATGGATACTAGGCTACCATAGACTGCGACATTTTACTACATGGGTGGAGCTTATACGTCATACTCCATGACCTTTCATGAGTTTATTAGATAACACCCTAAGCTCATAGACTGCAACGTTTTAATAGTATAGCACCCCCCGGGATTAGGGTTCAACTAACCTTAGATCACATCTAAGATAAGTTCAACACCAATCACAGAAGATCACAGTATGATTCGGTAACATTACAGAACTCGGGGATTCAACAACATAAGTTTAAACTCTTAGCAGAGTAAGATATTAGAGTTATTACAAACCAGAGGCCGTATACCCAACATTACATCACACAACGAAAGCAAATATGTTGTTCTACACAACAACTTAGCAAAAGGCCTAAGAGGCCATAAACAGAAGCGACGTCCATCCCATAGTCCTCAGGCTGCTACCTGGAACCCCCAACTACTCTTCGATGTCAACGTAGAAGCCACCTTCAGTTGCAACTAGATCATCTATAGAAAGCAACAATGGCGCAAGGCTGAGTACGAGAATGTACTCCGCAAGACTTAGATAACCTAGTGTCTACATGCTCTGGCTAGAAAGGCTTTCTCTGGATTTACTTTTGCGAAAAGCAATCTTTATTTGTAAACAAGAGAGAGAAGAGGCCCGTCTACTCAGAATCTTTTAAAAGGTATAAGATAACGACTTCTTCATATTATTCATCACATCTTGATAACCACCAGCTTCATCAGAACCTCCTATCTAGGATCACCCCCTCGACCTAGAGGAAGCATCCTTAAGCACATGTGGATCATCAGGTTTTATAGTGGTTAAAGTTATCTATGATCTTAGAATCTGGTCACCAAGCGTTCATAACCGTGAACACGGCTTTTCGAAAATATTTAACCCTGCAGGGGTGTACAACTTTACCCACATGTGCCAACCGACTCTTAATGCCAAATATTATTAGCCCTGTTCCTTGGAAGGCCGGTAGAGGGTGGTTGACCACGACCTTTACCTTGCTTTCGCTGAGACCATGAGTCACGCCCTAGGGATGGTTCCTCCATAAGAGTTCAAGTCCCGAAGCCGGTCCCTAAAGATGTGAGGCGAGGTTGGTTTACCAGGGGCTCCATCGACCCCAAGCAACCGCGGCCACACTTCCCTACCTATTATGATGCACCACCATCACCTCCTCTTTCGAAAACATTTTCAATGTGTATGCTAAATGGAAAGTACGAACTATGTGACTCATGGATTCTACTAGGCAAGTTAGTCAGTCGAGGGGTTCCCAATCCACGTGTGGTTGTACGCTCGTCTTGGTTCCAAAGGCAAGAACTCGGCTCCTAGTGGTGGCGAGCATGGGATTACAAAAACAACACCCAATGTGGCCTCCCAAAGAAGCCTTAGCATGTTTAGTTAACTCCTTCGATGATGCCACCATCTCCTACCTTTATAGATTCTCCGGCATCTCTGATTCATCATTCGGACAGATCAGACGTTGTTACTATGGATGGCTAAGCTGTCGATCTCAGAAGCTCTAGAAACACTCAAATGCCAGACCTAGGTATGCTAGGAGCAGCGGATCAGGAGTATAAGGCTACAAAAGGAAATTGTGTAGCAGATAGGTAACACTAACTACTGACAAAAGACCACACTGGAATCGTGTGCATCATAGCGAGAAAGTAATATACTTTATAAAACATAGGTTCAGAATGAGAGGCTACGCTTGCCTTGTCCTTCAGTAGACAAGTATGGATCTTCGGTGTTGTTGACTTCAGCCTCGGGTTCGGTTCCTATTCGTGAAGAACCAAAGACCAAAAAAGGAAAAGCAACATTTAATACATGGCATGTGCAACGCGCATACAATATGAATGATATGACAAGTTAAATAGTGTTGAGGTGAACCCTAGAACATACTTGGTCACTTTAAACGGGGTCCGAGAGGTCCAAACCCTAGAACAGGGGGATCCTCGGAATCACCTATGGGGTTCAAATGATTCTTCTAATTAAACTTGTCATGAAAGTTGGTTAACAATGCATGATTATATTGATATTGCATAGTTCTTATTTTTCTGAACATTTTTATATATTATTTTTATTTTTCTGATTTAAAATTAATTAGTTATGAATTTCTCCAATTTTTATTCATTTTAAATCATTTTTTGAATAATTAATTTCCAAGTTGGGCCCACATTTCATACATTTATTAATTTCAGAAATTATTTATGGAAAATATTAAAAACCTGACAGCCTGGGCCCACCTGGGTTATTTATTTCCAGAATTGAATTTTAGAAAATATTTGAAAAAATAAAATAGATTTACTGCATCATGCTGATGTCAGGTACCTAATCCTAAACTTATCTCACTGAGGTAGAGGCCAGACCCAGCCACTGACTGCTGGGCCCAAGGCCACAATAGCAGGCCACGCAAGCGCTGCGTCAGCGCCACCTCATGCGCGAAGGAGTGTCAGGGCCACACTGGTAGAGAGGTTGAATTGGGTAGGGGAATTGCACAGATTACAGGATAAGGAGCGATTTTGTAGAGGAAAACTAGTAAGGATCTATCTAGAACAGGAAAGGAAGGAAATTGCAAGGTAAAGTAGTTTAGGGGTTTTTCTTCGACGAGCCACCCGTCCGCCCCTCTCAGGCCTTATAACACGACCTGAGCCTCGTCATAAGTTCATCATTATATTAACAGCACTCTTAAGTGCAATTATGAGGTTCCACTAATAATAATAGAGATTCACCGTCCGATCCATATCTAACGGTCAGAGGTATCCTGACAATGCTCGCCGCTTGAAACAAGACTTCAAGGCTTGAAATCTTTGAAAGTAGCATGTATGAACTTGGCTTCCTCCCACGTCGCTTCCTCCTCTGTAAGGTTATCCCAGTGCACCAAACACTGAACAACTGGTATATTGTAGCTTCCCGCTGAACGAGGAACTTGTCGACGCTGCAAAATCTGCAAAGGATAAGTTTTGGTCTTACCTTCAGCTGTCACCAAGGGTAGAGTAGGATTAGGCACCGCAGCAGGTCCTAAATGCTTCTTCAGCTGATTAACGTGGAACACATTGTGCAGTTTTACTCCCTCAGATAACTGTAATATGTAAGCCACCCTTCCCACTCTGGCCATTATTCGAAATGGTCCATAGTACTTGGAAGTGAGTTTCAACGAGTTCCTCAATCCCAATGCAGTTTCCCTGTAAGGTTGCATTTTTAAGTACACCATATCTCCTTCTGAGAATGTTCTTTCAGTTCTCTTGAGATCTGCATACTTCTTCATTTTGTTTTGTGCTTGCTGCCAATTGTGTTGTAGAGCTTGCAGAGCAACCTCCTGGTCCTTGAGTGTCACCACTGTCTCAGGTGAAACATCCACAGGTAATGCTATCTCTGAAATCTGAGGAGGAGCATAGCCGTACAATGCTTGGAATTGTGTCGTTTTCAGGGAGGTGTGGTAGGAAGAGTTATACCACCACTCTGCTGCTGGAAGACACTGAGCCCATTTCTTAGGTTCTCTGAATGCCATGCTTCTCAAGTATTGTTCCAGACATTTATTCACTCTCTCTATTTGCCCATCAGACTCAGGGTGGTATGCAGAACTGAAATGGAGATCAACCTTCAGAGCACCAAAAACTTCCTGCCACAGTTTGCTAGTGAAGATTCTATCTCTATCAGTTATGATAACTTTAGGGTAGCCATGTAACTTGTGGATGTTTTCCATGAAGAGGGAGGCCACTTGATGCACAGTATAAGGGTGTGCCAAAGGTAGAAAGTGTGCATATTTGGTTAGTCTATCCACTACTAGCAAAATAACATCTTTTCCTTTTGACTTAGTCAAACCCTCAATGAAATCCATACTGATTTCAGCCCATTTCATTTTGGGAATGTTTAAGGGATCCAATAAGCCAGGGTAAGGTACATGCTCTGTTTTTGATATCTGACACACAGGACATTGTTGGACTTGTTCCAATATGTACTGTTTCATATTTGGCCAGTAAAAAAGTTGTGTCAGTCTATGGATTGTTACCTTTTATCTAGAGTGACCCCCAATAGCTGAAGAATGAAAAGCCTCAAAAAATTTCTTCTCGAGATCAGTGCTTTGTCCCACCAGAATTCTCTTTTTGTATCTAAGAATCTCAGATTGAAGAGTATAAGGAGGCTTGCTGTGTGGAGCAGTGGCCAATTACTGGAGAAGAGCTTGACATTTGTCATCACCCGCATAAGTCAATTCTACATCCTCCATCCATTTAGGCACAGCCACAGAGATAGCACTACAACATTCCTGTTACTTAGTGCCCATTTTTCTGGACAATTCATCAGCCACACAATTGTCAGTGCCCTTTTTGTACTCAATGGTATAATCATGCTCCAATAATTTTAACATCAATTTATGTTGAATGCCCTCCAGCAGCCTCTGACTAGCCAAGTATTTAAGTGCTTTTTGATCAGTTCTGATTATTAATTTGTTTCCCAGCAAATAATGTCTCCATTTTCTCACAGCTTCAAAAATGGCCATAGCCTCTTTTTCATAGATTGACTGAGACATAGCTTTGCTTCCCAGGGTTTTGCTGTAGAAGGCAATTGGTTGTCCTTTCTGCATTAACACAACACCTAAGCCATAACCAGAGGCATCAGTTTCTATCACAAAAGGAATAGAAAAATTAGGTAATGCTAGGACTGGGAGAGTAGTCATGGTTGTTTTGAGTAAGCTGAAAGCTATTTCCTGAGCCTCAGTCCACTGAAATGCATTCTTTTTGAGAACCTCATGTAATGGTTTACAAATGGTGGCATAATTCTTGATGAACCTCCTATAATAACCAGTTAATCCCAAGAATCCTCTAAGATGAGTCACAGACTGAGGAGACTCCCATTTCAAAATATCTTGAATTTTAGTAGGATCAGTAGCTACCCCTTGAGCAGAAATTATGTGCCCCAAATATTCCACTTGAGGGGTAAAGAAGGTGCATTTGGACAGCTTGGCTTTCAATTGGTGCACCCTTAGTAACTCCAGCACTGTTTTTAGATGTCTTGCATGCTCCTCTGAGTTCTTGCTATATACCAAGATATCATCAAAGAACACCAGGACAAATTTCCTCAGCAGTTGAGCAAACACTGTGTTCATCAATACTTGAAATGTTGCAGGGGCATTAGTGAGGCCAAATGGCATAACTAAATATTCATAGTGCCCAGCATGTGTTCTGAATGCTGTCTTTCCAATGTCCTTCTCATGCATTCTAATTTGGTGATAGCCAGATCTTAAGTCTAATTTTGAAAATACAGTGGCACCTTGCAATTCATCCAAGAAATCTTCTATACTGTTAATGCATTTAACTCTCTGAAATCTGAGCACAGCCTCCAAGTTTTATCTTTCTTGGCCACAATGAGTGATGGGGAGGAATAAGGACTATGGATGTGTCTGATCTCTTGGTTTAATAACATTTCCCTGATCAATGAGTCCACAATGTACTTATGTTTGTGAGGCATCCTATATGGCCTTATATTAGGTGGGCTGGCTCCTTCCTTGAGCACTATTTGGTGGTCACAGCTTCTCTTTGGAGGAAGGCCAGAAGGTGCTGTGAAGATGTCCTCATAGTGGGTAAGGAGTTGTTGCACTTGTTTGGGATATGCTGATATATCAGGTGACATTTGTGTTTGAGGTTCTCTGATGATGAATAGTTGAACAACAATTCCCTTGGCTCCTTTTCTGAGCATTTCATTGCATTTCTTAGCTGAAATGATCTTGGGATGTTTTAAGGACAAGAAATCAGTGAAGACATGTTCTGTTCCACCCACAGTGATGGTCAATTTCCTATTTATCCAATCAAATGTTGTGGGGTTGTACTGTTTCAACCAACTCACTCCCAATACCATGTCGTATCCTTTGAGAGGTAGCACTTTTAAATCAGTGTTGAACTTCACTTTCTGTATAGTGATAATGCTTTTCTTGATAACAGCATCAGAAACTAGAGTACCCCCTCCAGCTACTGTTACCTTTCTTGCTACAGCAGGTTGCATAGGCAGGTTGTGCTTAATGGCAAAATCTTTGTCCAGGAATGTGTTAGAACTGCCTGAATCAATAAGTGCTCTGGTTTGGATCCCACCAATAGTGACCTCTAATGATATTGTTTCATCACTAGTGGTGCCCTGAACTACTTTTGCTGAGATTGACATCAAATTCTCTGGGACTTGGTCCACTTTTTCCTGCTGTTGCTGTACTTCTTGTTCATTTTCCTCTTCATTTTCATCCTCAGAATGACCCTGCAACTCAATAGCATTAACCATACTTTTGACTCCATTGCACTTGTGTCCATATGTCCAGTTTTCAGGACAGTACCAGCATTTCCCTCTTTCCCTTACCTTATTCACAGGTAGTTGTTTGTTCTCTCTAATGGCCAAGTTCCTGTTTACTTGAGCATTTTGGACTCCTTTGTTACTAGCTTGAGATATATTTTCTTGTTTGCCAAGTAGGACTGCTCCTGTCTTCTAGCAAACCAATATGCTGATCTTAACGTTGTTGGTTGATGGCACTTAGTATCATGTAAGCTTTCAGGCAAGTAATGATGATCTCTTTTCATCAGGGTCATCCACTCTTCAAACTTGTCAATGTACACATCAATAGTACCAGTTTGTTTTAGTTCCTAGCATTGTTCCATTGACTCATCAGCACCAGGGCTAGGAAATCTTTCACAGATGAGAGTGCAAAACTGCTGCCAATTCAAGAGATGTATGTCCCTGACAGCATTGTTTAACCAAGTTTTTGCCTTTCCCCTAAGGTGTGCATTTTCCCATTTTATCTTCTTCTCTTGAACTATGCCAGCTAACTCAAAAATGGCCTCACATTCCAAAATCCAACCCTAAGCATTCTCGCCATGAAACAATGGTAACTAGATGTTGGGGGTTCTGATGAAAGGATCCTGATGTTGGGGTTGCTGATGTCTAGGTTCCACAGGCTGATTGTTCTGCCTCTGTTGTCTTTGCTCTGAGTCATTTGATGCCTGTTTATCCACCCTGGGGTTTGTCCTCTCAGGTATGTCTGACTGAAAAGGCAACATCTGTAGTAGTTGGTTACTTTGAGGAATGGTAGGTTGGGTAGATGTGAAAGTGTATTGAGGGTTTTGCATAAGATTGGTAAAGTGAGGGTTTTGTTGTTGCTGTGGCATGTAATAGAACTGGTTGGGTTGTGTCTGAGATGGCTGCGGATATGGTGGTGGCTGTTGTTGAAAGTAAGAGTATTGGTTGGGGAAAATGGTTGGAAAAGGTTTGGGTTGTGTTGGTAAAGATTTGGTTGGTTTTGGGGATTGGTGATACACTAAAGTTGTGGTGGGTTTGTAATTGGTATATGTTGGGATGTGTTTGTAGGTCAAGGCTGGGGTTGTTGATTTGGGTGAATGCTGGTTGGGTTTTTGTTCGGAGCTTGGGGTGATGGTACGAAGGTTGGTTGTGGGAGTTGGCTTGGATGGGGTTGGGTTATGGGTGGTGGAGTTTGAAAAGGTGTCGGATTTCGCTGTTGGTATGTTCCAGATGTCTGCGATGTCCCTAGTGTTGATCCCTCCAAGATCGTACTAAGACATTGTTGGGCGTGGGTGGACTGAGATGTCTCACCCCCTGCATCAAAAACCGAATTTCCCCGAAACTGATTTGATCCCGCAGTGTTCCTGCCCAGACCCAATTCGAACATCAAGTTCGTCAGCTTAGACATGTTACCTTCGATTGATTCCATTGACCGTTGTTGCTGATCGAGGCGCCTGTTGATGTTGAGCACCTCTCAAGGAAATCTGCACTCGATTTCAGCCTCTTCCTCTGCAAGTGCCGGCGCCCGCTCCAGATCCCGAGCTTCCTCCTCCGCCCGGTCCAGCGCCTCCTGCGAGCGTGTACGCACGGGCGACATCAGGGGTTGTGGGATCTCCACTGGTGTCAAGATCCGGCGGCGAGATGAAGGAATCTTTCCGGCTATCTCGGCGACTCAGGAATTTTACAGCTGGATCAAGATGACCAGCAAACCCGTCCCGAAAAAAAATTGTAGAGGAAAACCAGGAAGGATCTATCTAGAACAGGAAAGGAAGGAAATTGCAAGGTAAAGTAGTTTAGGGGTTTTTCTTCGACGAGCCACCCGTCCGCCCCTCTCAGGCCTTATAACATGACCTGAGCCTCTTCATAAGTACATCATTACATTAACAGCACTCTTAAGTGCAATTATGAGGTTCCACTAATAATACTAGAGATTCACCATCCGATCCATATCTAACAGTCAGAGGTATCCTGACACGGAGCCACCAGACGGTGGTCGCCGGCGGCGAACCACGGCATGCCTGGATGCGCAAGAGGATGCACTAGAAAGAGCTCGAGGAGGGGAACCGCATAGTGCCAGCACCACCCCTTTAGGGTCACCGGAGCAAGGTCTGTGACGGCGAGCAGTGGCGGCGGCGGTAGGTATTTGTCGGGGCAACGCTACATCGCGAGAGAGAGGGAACGGAGGATGCCTTGAGCACCGTGTGCTCACCCTGGTGTTGATAGACGGCTCGGGTTGGACAGGCGAGGCTGGAATTGACGGCAAGGTGCTCGGCCGACCTCGTCGGTGTTGAGGAAGAAGAAGGTATAGTGAAGCGAGGCGGAGCTTGAGGTGGTCTCAGATGGCCTCGTGGTGGTCGGGAGCGGCAAGGCGACAGCGAGCCCGTCGCCTAGGGTTCGGCCATGCGAGGGGAAGAACACGGCGAGAGAGGCGCGAGGGGAGTGGGAGGATAGGATTGAGAGGGTGAAGCTGCGGCGGTCTTATCCTTGTCCAGGGCTCGTCAGATGGTGCAACACGGGTGGTGGAGATCGACGATGCCAGCGATGGCACGTAGGTGCTTGTTGTCGTTGACGAAGACGACGACGAGGGGAAAGGCCAAACCGGTATGGGCCAGCGGTGGGCTGACATGGGCCAAAGCTGGGCTGCGGGAGTGCGCTCTGGGCAGCAAGGAAAGGAAGGAAAGGAGCTGGGCCGGCCTAGGCCACGTCTTGGCTGGGCTATGACTCTATTTTTTTAGAACTGAAGCTTTTCTATTTCTGAAATCCTTTTTTCTCTTTTGTTTAATGAGTTGAATAATGTTTTAGATAATTCAAAATACCAGGATTTTGTAAATATGTTGAAAACAATGTGGGGGCCCTCTTAGTCCACTTGGTCTCCATAAATTCCGATAGTTTCCAAAATATCAAAACTATTTGAATGTGTTTCAAAGAGAGGGAAGAACTAAGGTTTAGGTTTTTGTGCTTGTACTTTGGTTCACACACTTGATCACATGCAAATATTTTATTGAGTTTAACACATGCATGCAATGCTTAAGTACTAGTTACATATATTACAAACTTGGGATGTTATAGCTCTACCCCCTTACAAGAATCTCGACCCGAGATTCCTAAGTTTTAGAAAATAAGGAGGGTACTCAGATCGTAGACGATCTTCTTGTTCCTAGGTTGCTTCATCCTCAGAGTGATGGGACCTCTGAACTTTCAGGAACTTGATGTTTTGACGATGAGTTTTGCGCTCGGTTTCATCAAGGATACGAACAGGATACTCACGATATGTCCAATCCTTCTGGAGATCAAGAGTTTGGTGATCAACACCACGGACAGGGTCTTTGAAGAAATGCTTGAGTTGAGACACATGAAAAACGTCATGCACCTCAGGGAAGATTGCAGGCAACTCCAATTGATATGCGAATTTACCTTGCTTGGAAAGAATGCGAAAAGGACTAACATAGCGAGGAGCCAGTTTTCCTTTGATGCTGAAACGATGGACACCCTTTAAAGGAGTGACCCGAATATAAGCTTGATCACCAACTTCATATTCAACATGTTGATGGTGATGATCATGATAGCTTTTCTGGCAAGACTGGGCAGTTTCAAACGATCTCGAATGATACACACTTGATCTTCTGCTTCCTAGATCATATCCGGTCCAAAGAACTTTCTTTCTCCGGTTTATGACCCGTTCAAAGGAGTACGACAGGTTCTTCCATATAAGAACTAGAAGGGTGCCATTTCTATACTGGACTGATAACTGTTGTTTTAGGAGAATTTAGCAAAAGGAAGGCATTTATCCCAGTCCTTACCAAAAGATATGACACACGCTCTTAGCATGTCTTCAAGGATTTGATTCACTCTTTCGGTCTGGCCACCGGTTCTAGGATGGTAAGCTGTACTGAAGGACAGACGGGTTCCCATAGCTTGTTGGAAACTTGTCCAGAACATTGAGGTGAACAAACTCCCTCGATCAGAGACGATTTTCTTTGGAACCCCATGAAGTACAACTATTCGAGATATATATAGATCAGCTAATTGATTAGCATTAATGCTCTCACGAACAGGTAGGAAGTGAGCAACCTTGGACAGATAGTCAATGACTACCCAGATGGCATCATTTCCTTTCTGAGTCTTAGGAAGACCAGTAATGAAATCCATACCAACTTCATCCCATTTCCATTCATGGGTTCTATGTGGTTGCAGGAGACCAGCGGGTCTTTTGTGTTCAGCCTTGACGCGACAACAAACGTCACATTCAGCAACAAAACTAGCGATATCCTTTTTCATACCAGACCACCAGAATCTTTGACGAAGATCCCGATACATCTTGGTACCTCCAGGGTGGGTAGAAAGAGGTGATTCATGAGCTTCGGTAAGAATTATCTGCTTCAAGTACTTTCCATTTGGTACTACCAAACGTGTACCGAAATATAGTACACCTTCCTCATTGATAGAGAAACATTTAGCAACTCCGCTAGCAATGTTCTCTTTAATTGAGTCCATCTCAGGATTTTGCCTTTGGGAAACTTTGATCTGATCCTCTAGAGAAGACTTCACTTTAGTAGTAGAAAGTAATCCATGAGGAACTACTTCAAGATTCAATCGAGCAAATTCCTCATGAAGAGAAGGTTGAGCTTGTTTGATCATCGGGGTGTTGCAATAAGATTTACGGCTCAGTGCATCAGCAACGACATTGTCTTTGCTAGGTTGATAGTTGAGACCAAAATTGTAGTCTTTTATGAATTCCAACCATCTTCTTTGCATGAGATTCAGATCAGGTTGTGTGAAAAGATACTTTAGACTCTGATGATCCGAGTATAACTCACAACGACTACCGAGAAGGTAATGTCGCCATTGCTTAAGAGCATGAAGAACCGCTGCAAGCTCAAGATCACGAGTTGAGTAGTTGTTCTCATGTGGATTCAACTGTCGGGAGGCATAAGCCACCACGTGCCCATCTTGCATCAACACACATCGGAGACCTTGGTGGGAAGCATCACAGAAGACAACAAAGTCTTTGCTAGTGTCTGGGAGAACCAGCACCGGAGCAGTTGTTAACTTGGTTTTCATCATTTGGAAGCTTTCTTCGGCCTTATCAGACCATTCGAAATTCTTATCCTTCTTAAGAAGATCAGTCATCGGCTTTGCAATCCTGGAGAAATTCTCGATGAATCGACGGTAATAACCAGCCATCCCGAGAAAACTTCGGACATCCTTAACGGATTTAGGAGACTCCCAGTCGAGGATAGTTTGGACCTTATCAGGGATAACAGAAACCCCTTGGGCGGAAACAACATGACCAAGGAATACGAGCTCTTGTAACCAAAACTCACATTTGGAGAACTTGGCATAGAGACGGTGTTCTCGGAGTTTTGTCAACACCAAACAAAGATGTTCAGCGTGCTCTTCTTCAGTTTTGGAATAGACCAGAATATCGTCGATGTAGACCATGACGAATTTGTCAAGATACTCCATGAAGACGGAGTTCATAAGCCGCATAAAAGTGGCTGGAACATTGGTAATACCAAAGGACATGACTGTGTACTCGTAAAGACCATAAAGAGTGGTGAAAGCAATCTTTGGAATATATTCCTTATGGATCTTTATCTGGTGATACCCTGACCTCAAATCCATTTTGGAAAAGACAGTAGCACCACTTAACTGATCAAAGAGATCGTTGATCCTAGGGAGGGGATACTTATTCTTGATAGTCACAGCATTGAGTGGGCGATAATCCACAACCAGACGCGGCATATTAGTATCCCGCTTCTTAACAAAGATGGTAGGACATCCCCAAGAAGATGTGCTGGGCTGAATGTATCCTTTCCTTCTAACTCCTCTAATTGCTTCTTCAACTCCACAAGCTCATGAGGAGGCATATGATAGGGTCTTTTAGAAATAGGAGCAGTTCCAGGAGCTAACTGTAACATCCCTAAAATCATGATTTCAAAGATTGCATATCATTCATGCATGCATATAGAATTGAGATCAATTTCAAACTCATTTCAAGAAAACAGAAGCACATAGTGCTATCATTTTATGTGAGCAAACTTAAATAAAATGGCCATCCTCATTTGAGAGCTTAGTGTTTTAAAACCAAGTTTGTTCGCTTCCTTGTTGATTGGTTTGAATGTAGAGTTTGGACAAATTTTACAAAATAAAAATGGTTTCAAAACCATTTTCAAAACATTTGCAAATCTAGTGCTATGGCACTGTTTATTTTGTTATTTCAAAAGAACCAAGCTTGAACAGAGAGACCCCTTGATTTTATGCCCTGAAATGTGATTGTTGCACACTGCCAAAATCCCAAAAAGATTTGAATTCAAATAGAGTTTGAATTCATTTGAAAATCATTCCAGAAAATCGAATTAGAAAAAGAAAAGGGATAAAGAAAAGGAAAAGGGCCGACGCTACTAATCTGCCCATCAACAGAAGCAGCCCAGCTAGCCCACCCGGGTCCTCTCTGTCTCTCTCTCTCTCTCGCACGCGCGGACGCACCCAGTGAGTCGCTGACGCTCGGACCCCACCTCCCTTCTGTTTATTTCGCTGACATGTGGACCCGTGACCCCGTCGTCGTCTTCGTCAATCACGCGCGCCTGCGCCGCTCTCGCCACCATTACTCGCTGCAGTCACTACCGCGTTAAATCCCCTTGATTCCACAAGTAACTCCACACCCCGCTCCGGCTATAAGAACCTCTCCCCCTCGCGGTCATTTTCCCCCACACTGCACACCCTTCTCGCCACCAGGCTGCCAGTATTCGCTCTCGCGCCGCCGCAGACAGAGCCTACTCCGGCGATCAATTCTGGTAAACCTCGTGCGCCCCTTCCTCTCTGGTTCATACGAGCAGCTTCGCAACTTCCTTGCGCACCTCCTGATCCTCTTTGCCCGTCTGTTTGTGATCCAGAGCTTCGTCTTCAACGAGCACCGTGAGCAACCGACGCCGTCTCCAACTCCGACGAGTGATTAAGGTAAAATCCGACCGACCCGTGCCTCCTCTTTGATGCTGACTTGTTCGCCTGGCCTATGCGCACACACTAATGCCCTCCGTTTGCGTTAGGGAAGAGCAGAACGTCGCCAACGTCGCCGTCCACCGGAGCCCGACCCTGTCATCCACTCCGACGAGATCCCACGGCCACTACAGCGCGCCCCTTGACAATCCACCGCCATGTTGAGCTTCGCCTCGTCACTGCGATTCTGGTGAGCACACTCTCCCCTCCCCGAGTGACCTAGAACACCGGCACCGCCACTGGCAAAGCGCTCCGCCGCTCGCCGTCGCCACGCGCCGCCAGAACATGGTCGTTTGATCAAGCACCGTTGGATCTAGATCCAATGCGTGTAATAGAATCACTTAAACGAAGCGGTACGTTAGATCTGAGCCGTGCACGTTCACTTAAATCCAACGGTCTGCGTCGATCGATCCGCCCGAACCGGTACGGGCCAATAGGAAACAGACGCATGGCTAGGGTTTGTTTAAAAATAGAATTTGAAATCAGATTTATATCCAAATTTGATTTAGCTATAACTTTGGATTCCCACGTTAGAATTTGGCAAATTTTATACCGTTGGAATCAGGAGAACAAGCCCATTCTGTTTATGCAATGTGTTTAGTGTTTAGCTTCTGTTAAAATGATTTTATTTGCAGAAACTTGTTTAGGACTATTTTGAGCATATGAATTGTTTAGATAATTGTTTTAGTGTCAAATAAACTTGGTTTAGCAAGTTTTAGACTTGGTTATGATTCAGTACTATGCACTTGCTTGGTTGAGTTTCAAAAATCATCACTTAGCATCTTGCATGCATGCATATATATTTTTGCTTGTATATGTCTTGTATGTGATTTTGGCTATATTCTTTGTGTAGACTTTGGTGTTAGTGATTGTGATTGTGATTGTGAAGAGTGCTACTCTCCCAACTACCAAGGCAAGTGGTACTTCATGAATATTTCCATCCCTATATTTTATACTAAGCATTAGAAATATTTTGCTAAGTCTTGCATGTTACTATTCTTGCCAAAATGCCATGTTGGGAAATCCTAAGTAGTTGTAGAATTGCTAGGAAATTTCTAAGTTAAGTTACTATCTATGCCATGCTTAGCCTAGCTAGTAGCAAACAAGGGTTGGTAAAATATACATGATATGATGAAAATATTTCTAAGTCTTTGGACTTATGTTTTACTTAATAAAACAACTAAGTCAATGAATCACCTGGGTGGAAAGGGACTTGATTGGTGGTTTTTGGTTGAGTGGTTACACAAGGCCCATGGATATGGTTTACCTTGTGTATCTCACTTGTGGTATGCCACCCAGGAACAAAGGGATTTTAGAGGCCAAGTGTTGAGAAGCTTCTAGTGCAGCCACTTGGAAATATGGCCTTTGCCTGGATCACATAGGTTGCTAGAACTTAGCAATTTGGATAGTTGGCGGTAGTGGGAATGATAGGTTGGAACGCGTCCATTTGGTCTAAGGGAAGGCTTCTGAAAGGTCCTGTCTTGGTGAAACCAAGTCTGGTGGGGAAAGTGCACAACCTCTGCAGATGGAAAAATCGAAGTACTTAGCCAAGTCCTTGGAAATGGACAACTTGAGCATCAAGACATGGAAGCTATCAAGAATCTCATCACTCCAACTTCTAAGTAAAACTTGAGGGTGAACAAGGGTGAAGGACCTCAATGTCTATTGATGGTTTCTTGGGAAAAGTTTTTGACAAATAAAAACTTAGTGATTTCAACTAATAGGAAAAACCTATTATGAGCAAAGCAAGCCAAGCTACACTTAGCCAAAATGCATATAGTAATCTAGTCCACCTAAAATTTTTACTAAGGTATCACTTGACAATACTATTCCAAAGTATTGACCCACTGTGGCTGTAACTTGTGATGTTGCAGGTTACTCTGATGAGGATTAGGTGTCATGAGTCTACACTCAACATGTTTGCCTGTGGCACATGAAGATGAAGACTTATATTTATTTACTTATTCAAACTCTTGTATTAGGCCTGTGGGCTTGAGTTGTAAAGACTATGTTTTATCTCTGGAATGGATGTAATAAATGACCTTTTTATCTGTGTACTTCATCTTAAACTGTGGATGCTAGCATTGATCCAGGGACTAGCATTGCAATCACAGGGATCCTTTTCCTTTACAAAGGAGGGATCTTACAGATGGTATCAGAGCACTGTGTTGCCTGTAGGATTATGACCCTAGGATTGGAAACCACTAAGGAAAAATTTTCAACCACTTCTACACTTGTCTATTCTTCTCGTAAACTTTTCTAATCTTCTCTCTCATCTCTATTTGTAGATGAACTCCATCAACGAAGCCGTAAGGAAAGGACCACTCATGACAATGACTTTGGAGTGTGAGACAGAATTCCCCAAAGCTCTCAAGGACCTCATGGTTGCATTGGAGATACAAGGTGCAGCTGTGTACAAGGGTTTTCCAGTGATGGATGAAGGAGTGGAATACTGGTGGGTGCAACTTCACTTGTATAAAAACAAGGAAGACAACCATCAGGAAAAAGGATTCTGCATGTTCACCAATTTAGTGGTGCACCCTACATTCTTTGAATCAGCAAGGGATGCAGCTTGGAAGACCATCAAAGAACTTGGTGATAGAGTCAAGTGCAGAATGCTCAACCTCCAAAATGATCTAAGGAAAGAGAAGGAGCATACCCAAGAGTTGGAAGCTACCAACCAAACCTTAAGAGGAGATATTATAGACTTAGTGATGGAATCATGTGAGCAAGATAGGCTGATTGCTTCTAGAAACATTGTGTTAGCCAACAGATCCAATGAGATAGGATTGTAAACGTACTTCATTAGTTGGACCACCACCTATCACCTTATTTTCCAAAATGTTTCTTTAAAATAAGATTGAACCTTGGTTGTTGTAATGGTTTCATGTATGCATGACTTGTGTGTTTTGCTTCCCAAGGATATGTATGTGATGTTATGTCTTTTGTTTTATCTTGATTTCTGTTGTTCTAACTTTTCTATCTTATAAATAGATGCATATTACCATCAGCACTGTTGAGGAGTTCCAGGTTACCCGCTTTGGTCCTCGTATCGTTGAGCTTACCACTTTGCTCAATCTCCCTCTTCCCACCATCATGGTGCATCCTCTCACCAAGTTTGAAAGGAAGGACCTCTGGGGCTTCAAGGTGAACCAGCCCGGACGCCAGACAGAGCCTACTACGGAGGCCATCGTCTTCAAGCTTATGCACGATGACAGGGAGAGAGGCCTTGAGGTAGTGATGCAGGATATGATAGGACGTCTGCTAGGGCGACACTCCCGACAGGTTAGAGGCACCCACTTCCACGTATTCGGAAGACGTGATGAGGATGGAGAGTCCATCGACTTCGAGGACGATTCGAGGGACGCAACAGAGCCGATACGTCTGTACCTCCAGGACTTAGAGTCTCTCATTAGGCACGTGGACACAGACAGGACCAATGTCATGCTCAGCAACGATGAGCTCCAGGTGCAGCTTCACGAGAAGGACAAGCTCTTCGCGTAGCAAGACGAGATAGTCAAGGAAATGGAGGAGAAGTTCGAGACCCAGGACAGGAAGTTCAAGAGTCAGGAGAAGCGTGTCCAGGATAGGAACAAGAAGATCCGGGACATGACTAAAGAACTGCAGTCCAAGGACTTCGAGCTAGAGCAGCAGCAGTCGGTGATTGAGACGCTTCGTTCCCAGAAGAGGGCTCTCAAGGCAAAGATAGAGTCCTTGACCACTAGCATTGAGGAGATCAAGTCCGCGATGGAGAATGCAGGTCTTACCTTTGTCGAGGAGGAGATTGATGCCGATGAGTAGACTTGACTACTCGTTTATCTTTTATTATCATACTTGTTATTTGAGAACTTGTTATTGGACCATCCAACATGTGGATGGCTTGCTACTTGTGTGTTTTACTTTGTGAACTTGTTATCTTGTTGTTGAACTTTTATCTTGTGTTGCATGCTTGTGTTTGCTTATGTGATGTAATGTGCATGAAAGCATCTATGGGTATCTCATTCTTATTTCTATTTGAACAAACCACAGATGCCTCCTCGTCGTGCAAACCCCAACCCCAACAACAACAACAACATCACTCCCGAAATGCAGCAAATGATGACTGCTCAAACACAACTGATGCAGATGATGACAACATTCATCCAGAACCAAAACAACAACAACAACAACAATAACAACAACAACAATAACAACAACAACAACCCTCCGGGCTTTGATATGCTTACCAGATTCTTGAGACCGAGGCCAGCAAAGTTCTCAGGAACGACTGATCCCATGGTGGCCAATGATTGGCTACGCTCAGTAAACAAGGACTTGGTAACCGTGGGCTATACGGATGCTGAAAAGGTCAGATTTGCAGCACATCTGCTGGAAGGGCCAGCCGCCACTTGGTGGGACAACTTCCAGATCACCACTCCCATAGATGAAGTGACATGGGCTATCTTTGAGGATGGCTTTCGCACTGCTCATATCTCATCAGGGGTGATGAGTCTGAAAAAGAAAGAGTTCCACAATCTGAAGCAGCGCCACCGCAGCGTGGCTGAATACATTGAGGAGTTCAACAATCTGGCGCATTATGCACCGGATGAAGTTGACACTGATGCCAAGAGAAAGGAAAAATTTCTTGAAGGCTTGAATGATGAGCTGAATCTGCAATTGGCTGTGGCATATGTTCCCACATATCAGTCACTCTGTGACAAGGCTGCTATTTTGGAGAACAAAATGAAGCAAGTTGAGAGTAGAAAGAGGAAGCACTCCGACAAGCACAGCTCGGGATCGTCTCACAAACTATCCCATTATGATGACAGTGGAAGCTCAGGATCCCACAAGCATGGGAAATTCAACAAGCACCACAACCACAACCTTCATGACAACAAGCATCACCGTAGTCATGACAATGACAAGTACAAGAACCACAAGAGTTGACATAAGAGCCACCATAGTGGTAATGGAAGTGGAAGTGGAAGTTAGCCTGTTAAGAGAGACATCAGTCAGGTTGAATGCTTCAAATGCAAGAAGATGGGGCATTACGCAAATGAGTGCCCTGAAAAGAAAGTTGAAGGACCTATCAAGCACAATCCTTTTCAGAAGGGACAGGTAAACCACATCAATGTGGAGGAGGTCTATGAGGAACCTGATGCTGTTGCTGGTAAGTTCAGACTCAATTCTATTCCAGCATTTGTACTCTTTGATACTGGTGCATCTCATTCATTCATATCAAGAGCATTTGTTGAAAGAAATGAACTACCGGTAGAAACTATTGGGTGTCCTATAAAAGTAAGTTCTCCTGGTGGAGAAATGATAGTAAGTCTTGGATGCCGGGATCTAGTAATAGAGTTTGGAAAACATAAATTTCCAGTGAGTCTGATAATCCTAGATTCCCAAGGACTGGACGTAATATTGGGAATGGATTGGATGGCTAAGTATGAAGGAGTACTGGATTGTGCTAATCATACTGTTGCACTCACAACCCCGGAAAGAAAAAGAATTAAATTCAAGTCCAACTTTGAATCCAAAGGAAGTAAGCTAAATTCTCTTAAGGGGGTTAGCATGGACAGTGTGCCAATTGTGAGTGAGTATCCGGATGTGTTTCCGGAAGAATTGCCGGGAATGCCACCTGATAGAGATGTGGAGTTTCTGATAGATTTGGTACCAGGGTCTGGACCAATAGCAAAGATACCATATAAAATGTCAGTTGATGAACTGAAAGAACTCAAGAAGCAACTTGGAGAACAGTTGCAGAAGGGATTTATTCAACCAAGTTCTTCATCTTGGGGAGCCCCAGTCTTGTTTTTGGAGAAGAAAGATAGAAGTCAAAGGTTATGCATAGATTACCGTTCACTCAACGAGGTAACTATCAAGAACAAATATCCTTTGCCTAGAATCAATGACTTGTTTGATCAGCTAGAAGGAGCATGTGTGTTCTCAAAGATTGATCTCCGGTCAGGCTATTTTCAACTCAAGATAAGAGAGCAAGACATACCTAAAACAGCATTCACTACAAGGTATGGTTTGTATGAGTATACCGTAATGCCTTTTGGCTTGACCAATGCTCCAGCATACTTCATGAATATGATGAACAAGGTGTTCATGGAATTCCTTGACAAGTTTGTTGTCGTTTTCATCGATGACATCTTAGTCTACTCCAGGAGCAAAGAAGAGCATGAAGGACATTTGCATTTGATACTTGAGAAGTTGAGAGAGCATAAACTTTATGCCAAATTCAGCAAGTGTGAGTTCTGGTTGGAGGAAGTTGGTTTTCTTGGTCATGTTATGACGAAGGATGGTGCAGCAGTTGATACTGCTAAGGTTTCAGCTGTGACTGAATGGGAATCTCCCAAGTCCGTGAAAGAAGTTCGTAGTTTCCTTGGCTTAGCAGGTTACTACAGAAGGTTCATTGAGAATTTCTCTAAGGTAGCTAAGCCCATGACTCAATTGTTAAAGAAAGACAAGAAGTTTGCTTGGTCTGAAGGTTGTGAACTCAGCTTTCAGGAATTGAAGAAGAGACTTGTGACATCACCTATCTTGTGTCTGCCAGATTTGGAAAAAGATTTCCAAGTATACTGTGATGCATCTCATCAAGGTTTGGGTGCAGTACTTATGCAAGATGGTAAAGTTGTGGCTTATGCCTCGAGACAACTCAAAACTCATGAAGTAAACTATCCTACTCATGATTTGGAGTTAGCCTCTGTTGTCCATGCACTCAAGACATGGAGACACTATCTTTTGGGAAAGCGTTGTGAAGTGTTCACATATCACAAAAGTTTGAAGTATATCTTCACCCAAAAGGAAATTAATATGAGACAAAGAATATGGCTAGAACTTATCAAAGACTATGACTTAAGTTTGCAATACCACCCTGGTAAAGCGAATGTTGTAGAAGATGCTCTAAGTCGTAAGGTATTTGTGAATGGCCTTACCAAAGGAGAATTACCAGATGATCTATGTACCCAATTAGGAAACTCAGATTGGAGATTGTGCCTGAAGGACATCTCATGTCTTTGGATGTTCAACCCACTTTGTTGGAAAAGATCAAAGAAGCCCAGAAGATTGATAAAGAAATCGAAGAGATTAAGGAAAAGTTTGGCAAAGGAAAAGCCAAAGGGCTCCATGAAGACGAACATGGTACTTTATGGCATGGGAAACGTATCTGTGTTCCACAAGATCCAGAACTGCGGAAACTGATTTTGCAAGAAGCACATAACTCTCCGTATTCCATTCATCCGGGTAACACCAAAATGTACATGGACATGAAAGAAAGATTTTGGTGGAATAATCTCAAGAAGGACATCGCCGAACATATCGCTTTGTGTGATGTGTGTAGTAGAGTGAAAGCGGAGCATCAGAAACTAGCAGGTCTGCTTCAACCACTACCTATTCCTGATTGGAAGTGGGACAAGATTGGTATGGATTTCATTACCGGATTACCAAGGACCCGGTCAGGGTACGATTCTATTTGGGTAGTAGTGGATCGCCTAACTAAAGTGGCTCATTTCATACCCGTGAAGACAACCTATACAAGTGCTAAGTTAGCAAAAATCTACATGAGTAGAATTGTATGCCTACATGGTGTGCCCAAGAGTATTGTGTCTGATAGGGGAACTCAATTCACTTCCCATTTTTGGAGACAGCTACATGAATCATTGGGAACGAGGTTGGAATTCATTACTGCCTTTCATCCTCAAACCGATGGACAAACAGAAAGGACTAATCAGATTCTAGAAGACATGTTGAGGGCGTGTGCCTTAGACTATGGAGCCAGTTGGGATGGAAGTCTGCCTTACGCAGATTTTTCTTATAACAACAGCTATCAAGCCAGCATTGAGATGGCACCGTTTGAGTTTCTCTACGGAAGAAAGTGTACCACCCCATTCTTATGGAATGGTGTGGGAGAAAGAAGTTTATTTGGGCCAGATCTTATCAAAGAAGCCGAAGAGAAGGTCAAATTGGTTAAGGATAGGTTGAAGATAGCACAGTCCTGACAGAAAAGCTACGCAGATCCTAAGCATAGAGAAGTTACCTACGAAGTTGGTGATAGAGCCTATCTTAGAGTGTCACCACTTCGTGGAGTGAAAAGATTCGGAGTCAAAGGAAAACTGGCACCAAGATATGTTGGGCCGTTCAAGATTCTGAGTCGCAAAGGAGAAGTTGCCTATGAAATAGAACTCCCAGAATCTTTGTCAGCTGTCCATAATGTGTTTCATGTGAGTCATCTTAAGAAATGTCATCCAGAAATGGAAGCAACTTCTCTGAAGGATACTATACCTTTGGAAGAAGTTCAACTAGAAAGTGATCTCACTTATGAAGAGAAACCTATCAAAATTCTTGAGACTGCAGAAAGAGTCACAAGGACTAAGACTATCAAGTTCTGCAAAGTGCAATGGAATCATCATTCCGAAGAGGAAGCAACATGGGAAAGAGAAGATGATCTTCGGAAAGACCACCCTCACCTAGTTTCTAGCCAATCTGAATATCGAGGGCGAGATTCACCTTAAGGGGGTTAGATTTGTAACATCCCTAAAATCATAATTTCAAAGATTGCATATCATTCATGCATGCATATAGAATTGAGATCAATTTCAAACTCATTTCAAGAAAACAGAAGCACATAGTGCTATCATTTTATGTGATTAAACTTAAATCAAATGGCCATCCTCATTTGAGAGCTTAGTGTTTTAAAACCAAGTTTGTTTGCTTCCATGTTGATTGGTTTGAGTGTAGAGTTTGAACAAATTTTACAAAATAAAAATGGTTTCAAAACCATTTTCAAAACATTTGCAAATCTAGTGCTATGGCACTGTTTATTTTGTTATTTCAAAAGAACCAAGCTTGAACAGAGAGACCCCTTGATTTTATGCGCTGAAATGTGATTGTTGCACACTGCAAAAATCCCAAAAATATTTGAATTCAAATAGAGTTTGAATTCATTTGAAAATCATTCCAGAAAATCGAATTAGAAAAAGAAAAGGGATAAAGAAAAGGAAAAGGTCCGGCGCTACTAATCTGGCCCATCAACAGAAGCAGCCCAGCTAGCCCACCCGGGTCCTCTCTCTCTCTCTCTATCTCTCTCTCTCTCTCTCTCTCTCTCTCTCTCTCTCTCTCTCTCACGCGCGGAAGCACCCAGTGAGTCGCTGACGCTCGGACCACACCTCCCTTCTGTTTATTTCGCTGACAAGTGGACCCGTGACCCCGTCGTCGTCTTCGTCAATCACGCGCGCCTGCGCCGCTCTCGCCACCGTTACTCGCCGCAGTCACTTCCGCGTTAAATCCCCTTGATTCCGCGAGTAAATCCACGCCCCGCTCCGGCTATAAGAACCTCTCCCCCTCGCGGTCATTTTCCCCCACACTGCATACCCTTCTCGCCACCAGGCTGCCAGTATTCGCTCTCGCGCCGCCGCAGACAGAGCCTACTCCGGCGATCAATTCTGGTAAACCTCGTGCGCCCCTTCCTCTCTGGTTCATACGAGCAGCTTCGCAACTTCCTTGCGCACCTCCTGATCCTCTTTGCCCGTCTGTTTGTGATCCAGAGCTTTGTCTTCGACGAGCACCGTGAGCAACCGACGCCGTCTCCAACTCCGGCGAGTGATTAAGGTAAAATCCGACTGCCCCGTGCCTCCTCTTTGACGCTGACTTGTTCGCCTGGCCTATGCACACACACTGATGCCCTCCATTTGCATTAGGGCGGAGCAGAACGTCGCCAACGTCGCCGTCCACCGGAGCCTGACCCTGTCATCCACTCCGACGAGATCCCACGGCCACTACAGCGCGCCCCTTGACAAGCCACCGCCACGTTGAGCTTCGCCTCGTCACTGCGATTCTGGTGAGCACACTCTCCCCTCCCCGAGCGACCTAGAATGCCGGCACCGCCACTGGCAGAGCGCTCCGCCGCTCGCCGTTGCCGCGCGCCGCCAGAACTTGGTCGTTTGATCAAGCACCGTTGGATCTAGATCCAACGCGTGTAATAGAATCACTTAAACGAACCGGTACGTTAGATCTGAGCCGTGCACGTTCACTTAAATCCAATGGTCTGCGTCGATCGATCCGCCCGAACCGGTACGGGCCAATAGGAAACAGACGCGTGGCTAGGGTTTGTTTGAAAATAGAATTTGAAATCAGATTTATATCCAAATTTGATTTAGCTATAACTTTTGCACGTTAGAATTTGGCAAATTTTATACCGTTGGTATCAGGAGAACAAGCCCATTCTGTTTATGCAATGTGTTTAGTGTTTAGCTTCTGTTAAAATGATTTTATTTGCAGAAACTTGTTTAGGACTATTTTGAGCATATGAATTGTTTAGATAATTGTTTTAGTGTCAAATAAACTTGGTTTAGCAAGTTTTAGACTTGGTTATGATTCAGTACTATGCACTTGCTTGGTTGAGTTTCAAAAATCATCACTTAGCATCTTGCATGCATGCATATATATTTTTGCTTGTATATGACTTGTATGTGATTTTGGCTATATTCTTTGTGTAGACTTTGGTGTTAGTGATTGTGATTGTGAAGAGTGCTACTCTCCCAACTACCAAGGCAAGTGGTACTTCATGAATATTTCCATCCCTATATTTTATACTAAGCATTAGAAATATTTTGCTAAGTCTTGCATGTTACTATTCTTGCCAAAATGCCATGTTGGGAAATCCTAAGTAGTTGTAGAATTGCTAGGAAATTTCTAAGTTAAGTTACTATCTATGCCTTGCTTAGCCTAGCTAGTAGCAAACAAGGGTTGGTAAAATATACATGCTATGATGAAAATATTTCTAAGTCTTTGGACTTATGTTTTACTTAATAAAACAACTAAGTCAATGAATCACCTGGGTGGAAAGGGACTTGATTGGTGGTTTTTGGTTGAGTGGTTACACAAGGCCCATGGATATGGTTTACCTTGTGTATCTCACTTGTGGTATGCCACCCAGGAACAAAGGGATTTTAGAGGCCAAGTGTTGAGAAGCTTCTAGTGCAGCCACTTGGCAATATGGGCTCTGCCTGGATCACATAGGTTGCTAGAACTTAGCCATTTGGACAGTTGGTGGTAGTGGGAATGATAGATTGAAACACGTCCATTTGGTCTAAGGGAAGGCTTCTGAAAGGTCCTGTCTTGGTGAAACCAAGTCCGGTGGGGAAAGTGCACAACCTCTGCAGATGGAAAAATCGAAGTACTTAGCCAAGTCCTTGGCAATGGACAACTTGAGCATCAAGACATGGAAGCTATCAAGAATCTCATCACTCCAACTTCCAAGTAAAACTTGTGGGTGAACAAGGGTGAAGGACCTCAATGTCTATTGATGGTTTCTTGGGAAAAGTTTTTGACAAAGAAAAACTTAGTGATTTCAACTAGTAGGAAAAACCTATTTTGAGCAAAGCAAGCCAAGCTACACTTAGCCAAAATGCATATAGTAATTTAGTCCACCTAAATTTTTTACTAAGGTATCACTTGCCAATACTATTCCAAAGTATTGACCCACTGTGGCTGTAACTTGTGATGTTGCAGGTTACTCTGATGAGGATTAGGTGTCATGAGTCTACACTCAACATGTTTGCCTGTGGCACATGAAGATGAAGACTTATATTTATTTACTTATTCAAACTCTTGTATTAGGCCTGTGGCCTTGAGTTGTAAAGACTATGTTTTATATCTAGAATGGATGTAATAAATGACCTTTGTATCTATGTACTTCATCTTAAACTGTGGATGCTAGCATTGATCTAGGGACTAGCATTGCAATCACAGGGATCCTTTTCCTTTACAAAGGAGGGATCTTACACTAACTCTATGACAAACTCCACACTTCGATCAGGTGGCATGCTAGGCAACTCCTCAGGAAAGACATCCGGGAATGCACAGACCATGGAAACATCTTGAATATCTAATGGAGGTAGAACTTAAAGAGCATACAACTCTGCTTCAGGAATAGAAACAACTGAAGGAAATAGTGACCCTACGGTCCAATACTTGACTATTATGCCAGCAGGACATCTTCATAGCGGGTCAACCAGTCCATCCCCACAAAAATGTCAATGTCAGTTGACTTGAGGGCGATCAAAGAAGTGGGGAAAAGTTGGAATGGAACTTCGATTAGATTCCCATGGTTAACCATGGTTGAACACCAACTAGAACCAGGAGATTGAACCCATAGAGGAATGGACAACCCCTCAAAACTTACCCCATGCATTTGAGCAAAGCTTGTGATAGAAATGAATGCGATTCTCCAGAATCAAACAAAACTTTAGCTGGAATTTGATTGATACGAAGCGTACCCATGATGACGCTTGGATCTTCCTGAGCCTCCTCAGCAGAGATATGGTTCAGGCGCCTCTTCCAGCACCTTGATACTTATCATTCTTCTTTGGTGGTTGTGCTCTCTTAGCAGCACTCTTTTGAGGACACTCCTTTGCATAGTGGCTAGGATGGTGGCAGTTAAAACATATAACACATGATGCATTATCGGCAGAAGGGTTGTTTGATCCACCAGCATTGTTTGGGGTAGCATTCGAACGGGGAGCATATCCAGAAGTCCTTGGGGTGTAAGGAGAACGTGGCACGTCACTGTATGGCACGAAGACACGGCGCTTCTTTTTGCTAGAACCAGCCTTGTTGTACCCCTCCTGAGGACGCTTACGGGTTTCTTCATACTCCACCTTTCTACTCTCGGCTTTCATACCCTTATTAACAAGACCTTGGAAGTTACCAAAGTCCATGAGATGGATATCACGGCGAACCTCAGGATCCATTCCCTTGCGGAATAGAGCTTGCTTCTTAACATCAGTGGAGACCTCTTCAGTAGCATAGCAGGCAAGACGATTGAAGTTGCGCTAGTATTCACACACCGATCCAGTTCCCTGCTTCAGCTTGAGGAACTCCTCCCTCTTCTGATCCATCAGACCCTCCGGAATATGATAAGCCCGGAAGGCTTCAGTGAAATCTTGCCATGTAACAACATGTTGAGCTTCTTGCACTACCAAGAAATTTTCCCACTAGGAGTTAGATGCTCCCTCCAGATGATAGGCAGCAAAAGTCACCCAATCAGCTTGAGCAACATGACCAACCTGAAGTTTGCGCTCCATAGTGCGAAGCCAGTAGTCCGCATCAAGTGGCTCAGTGGAATTGCTGAAAACTGGAGGAGTGAGACATGTGAAGTCCTTGATTCCAACTTTATTGTTCTGGCGTTGAGCAGTGGTGCGCTCAATCGTTTCAAGGATCCTCATGTTGTCAGCACGGTTGGTTTCGTACATGGCCATGAGCTGAACCATGGACGACGGCGGGGGAAGGCTGGAAGATTCACCCTCATTTGCAGCACCACGTGCATGACAACATGTATGGGCACGAGAGGTGTCACCAATCCTGGAAGAACAAACAAAAAAGGGTTAGACAAGGGATTCAAAGGAACAGGACAGAAAGATGAACAAAGAGTACTTGATATAAACGTATCATCTTATTAAGCATGGTAGTATCAAAGCATACTAATGTATACACTAACCATCTGACTTACAAACCATGACAATGGAATGCTAAGATGTTACACACCAAGCAAAACTGAGATATCTTGGAACTCTGAGAATAGTAACCAAGTTCAGAGTACTTTAGGAAACCAACCCCAAAACCACGATCCTAAAAGTTTTGAGATATTAGGTAAGGAATGAAAAACTTTTCAAACCAAATAGGGTAAGAAAAACTCCAGCATTAGAAACACGCCAGAGAAGGAGTAAAAAGAATCCTAGTCAGAGTTTCTGCAAATAGTTTTTAACTTTCAAGTAGTTTTGTATAGGCTCAACTTCGACCAATAAAAGGTTTTCCTATAGGCAGTCCTGCTCTGATACCAAAACCTGTAGCACCCCCCGGGATTAGGGTTCAAATAACAACAAATCACATCTTAGATAAGTTCAACACCAATCATAGAAGATCAGAGTATGATTCAGTAACATTACGGAACTCAGGGATTCAAAAACATAAGTGTAAACTCTTAGCAGAGTAAGATATTAGAGTTATTACAAACCAGAGGTCATAGACCCAACATTACATCACATAGCGAAAGCAAATATGTTGTTCTACACAACAACTTAGCAAAAGGCCTAAGAGGCCATAAACATAAGCGACGTCCATCCCATAGTCCTCAGGCTGCAACTTGGACCCCCAACTACTCGTCGATGTCAACGTAGAAGCCACCTTCAGTTGCAACTAGATCATCTGTAGAAAGCAACAATGGCGCAAGGCTGAGTACGAGAATGTACTCCGCAAGACATAGATAACCTAGTGTCTACATGCTCTGGCTAGAAAGGATTTCTCTGGATTTAATTTTGCGAAAAGCATTCTTTATTTGTAAACAAGAGAGAGAAGAGGCTCGTCTACTCAAAATCTTTTAAAAGGGATAAGATAATGACTTCTTCATCTTGATAACCACCATCTTCATCAGAACCTCCTATCTAGGATCACCCCCTTGACCCAGAGGAAGCATCCGTAAGCACACATGGATCATCAGGTTTTATAGTGGTTAAATTTATCTATGATCTTAGAATCTGGTCACCAAGCGTTCATAACCGTGAACACGGCTTTTAAAAAATATTTAACCCTGCAGGTGTGTACAACTTTTCCCACACTTATCAACCGACTCTTAATGCCAAATATTATTAGCCCTCTTCCCTGGAAGGCCGGCAGAGGGTGGTTGACCACGACCTTTAGCTTGCTTTCGCTGAGACCATGAGTCGGGCCCTAGGGATGGTTTCTCCGTAACAGGTCAAGTCTTGAAGCCAGTCCCTAAAGATGTGAGGCGAGGTTGGTTTACCAAGGGCTCCATCGACCCCAAGCAACCACGGCCACGCTTCCCTACCAGTTATGATGCACCTCCATCACCTCTTCTTTCGAAAACATTTTCAATGCGTATGCCAAATGGAAAGCCTGAACTATCTAACTCAAGGAATCTACTAGGCAAGTTAGTCAGTCGAGGGGTTCCCAATCCCCGTGTGGTTGTACGCTCGTCTCGGTTCCAAAGACAAGAACTCAGTTCCTAGTGGTGGTGAGCATGGGACTACAAAAACCACACCCAACGTGTCCTCCCATACAAGCCTTAGCATGTTTAGTTAACTCCTTCGATGATGTCACCATCTCCTACCTTTCTAGATTCTCCGGCATCTCTGGTTCATCATTCAGACAGATCGGACGTTGTTACTATGCATGGCTAAGCGGTCGATCTCAGAAGCTCTAGCAACACTCAAATGCCAGACCTAGGTATGCTAGGAGCACTGGATCAGGAGTATAATGCTACAAAAGGAAACTGTGCATCAAATAGGTAACAATAACTACTGACAAAAGACCACATTGGAATTGTGTGCACCATAGAGACAAAGTAATATACTTTATAAAACATAGGTTCAGAATGAGAGGCTATGCTCGCCTTGTTCTTCAGTAGACAAGTATGGATCTTCGGTGTTGTTGACTTCAGCCTCGGGTTCGGTTCCTATTCGTGAAGAACCAAATACCAGAAAAGGAAAAGCAACATTCAATACATGGCATATGCAATGCGCATACAATATGAATGATATTACAAGTTAAATAGTGTTGAGATGAACCCTAGAACATACTTGGTCACTTTAAACGGGGTCCGAGAGGTCCAAACCCTAGAATATGGGGATCCTCGGAATCACCTTTGGGGTTCAAATGATTATTCTAATTAAACTTGTCATGAAAGTTGGTTAACAATGCATGATTATATTTCTATTGCATAGTTCTTATTTTTCCAAACATTTTGATATATTATTTGTATTTTTTGATTTAAAATGAAATAGTTATGAATTTCTACATTTTTTTATTCATTTTAAATCATTTTTGGAATAATTAATTTCCAAGTTGGTCCCACATGTCATACATTTATTAATTTCATAAATTATTTGTGGAAAATATTAAAAACCTGACAGCCTGTGCCCACCTGGGTTATTTATTTCCAGAATTGAATTTCAGAAAATATTTATACAAATAAAATAGATTTACTGCATCATGCTGACGTCAGGTACCTAATCCTAAACTTTTCTCACCGAGGCAGAGGCCAGACCCAGCCACTGACTGCTGGGCCCAAGGCCACATCAGCAGGCCATGCAAGCGCTGCGTTAGCGCCACCTCATGCGCGGCGGAGCCACCAGACGGTGGTCGCCGGCGGCGAACCAGAGCATGCCTGGATGCGCGGGAGGGTGCGCTGGAAAGATCTCGAGGAGGGGAACCACATAGTGGTGGCGCCGCCCCTTTAGGTCACCGGAGTGAGGCCTGCGATGGCGAGCAGCGGCGGCGGTGGCAGGTGTTTGTCTGGGCAACGCTACATCGCGAGAGAGAGGGAACGGAGGATGCCTTGAGCACCGTGTGCTCACCCTGGTGCTGATAGATGGCTCGGGGAGGACATGCGAGGCCAGAATCGACGGCGAGGTGCTCGGCGGAACTCGTCGGTGTTGAGGAAGTCGGAGTCGATGGCGACGATTCAGGGCACCCCTCTTTGATTCCTTTCGCATGGAGGTATATTGAAGCGAGGCGGAGCTCGAGGTGGTCACAGATGGCCTCGGGGTAGTCAGGAGCGGCAAGGCGACGGCGATCCCGTCGTCTAGTGTTCGGCCGTGCGAGGGGAAGAACGCGGCGAGAGAGGCACGAGGGGGAGTGGGAGGATAGGGTTGAGAGGGTGACACTGCGGCAGTCTTATCCTTTTCCAGGGCTCGTTGGACGGTGCAACGCGGGCGGTGGAGATCGACGATGCCAGTGACGGCACGCAGCTACTTGCTATCATCGACAAAGACGACGATGAGGGGAAAGGACAAACCGATATGGGACAGCGATGGGCTGACATGGGCCGAAGCTAGGCTGTGGGAGTGCGCTCTAGGCAGCAGGGAAAAAGGAGGGAAAGGAGCTGGGCTGGCCTGGGCTGCGGCCTGGTTGGGCTCTGGAGCTTTTTTTAGAACTAAAGCTTTTCTATTTCTGAAACCCTTTTCTCTCTTTTGTTTAATGAGTTGAATACTATTTTAGATAATTCAAAATACCAGGATTTTGTAAATATGTTGAAAACAATGTGGGGGCCCTTTTAGTCCATTTGGGCTCCATAAATTTTGATAGTTTCCAAAATATAAAAACTATTTGAATGTGTTTCAAAGAGAGGTAAGAACTAGGTTGAGGGTTTTGTGCTTGTACTTTGGTTCACACACTTGATCACATGCAAATATTTTATTGAGTTTAACACATGCATGCAATGCTTAAGAACGAGTTACATATATTACAAACTTGGTCTATTACAAACAGTCAGACTCATATAGGTGTGTTCTTCAAAAGATGTTCTGCAGGACAACATCTTTGCTTAGGATAAGCCACTTAGAACACATAAAAATAATAAATCAACCTGTCGTGCAGGATAGGAAAGTATTGCATCTTTATGGAGTGGTGTTTATTAAAGTAGGGATACTTTCCTCTCAGCTAACTAACAGCTTGTCTCCCAATTCTAATTCACGGGATCTCCGATCAGATAGAGTGGTTTACCACTGTGTAAAGATCAAATTTTGGGTCTCATACCCATCTCCTTTGATGCATTTTCTATCATGTTGCGTGATAGACCCTTTGTGAAGGGATCTGCCATGTTTTTAGATGTTTGGATATAATTCAATGCAAGAACTCCGGATTTTCTCATTTTCCTGACAGATTTCAGTCTCCTCTTCACATGTCTTGATGACTTCATATTATCCTTAGAACTATTTACCTTGAAAATCACAGTTTGATTATCGCAGTTCATAAGGATTGCGGGTATTGGTTTTTCAACCATAGGCAAGTTCATCAAGAGTTCACGAAGCCGATACCACTCCCCAAAAACCTTATCGCCCTTCTCCCGTATAGGACTCGAAGCAGCCGGGTCTCGGAAGCCTAATGTCCCGGCTCGCGGTGCACGCCGCAAGACATGATGGGGAAGATCTAGGTAGCACAGTGCTCTGTAACTGGAGGTCCAAAGGATCTGTGGTAGTGTGTCTGAGAGGACGCGTGACCTCTCTCTTATATAGGCAAAGAGAGGAAGGCAAACAGGCTGCGCAGGAGATGAAGCGAATGGAAAGAAGTTGAAGATAACAGATGATAGCCCACCGAACAACCGCCACTTAGTTCGTATTCATTTAACTCGTATTAAAAGTCCACTCGAGCAAAACGTTTCAGCTTCTGTACAACTGTTCATATACCATTCATGCGTGGCAAAATAAAGCTCGGCTTGGCGAGATTCCCGCAATGAGAAGCACACGCGCGTCGTAACATGACATGACGTGACGTGACGAGGCGAGAAAAGGCGAGGCGTGGTGTGGAGAGGCAAGCGAGGAGGAGGAGCGCGCGTGTATATGTCTTCTCTTTTCAAGCTCGTACAAGTGGTGGAAGAACTCACCTAATAAGCTGGTCCAACTTCCACTCAACTAGCAATGTGGGACTAAACATTTGTCCCAGCTCTTGCCTTGCATTAATGCACCAAATGGGCCTCTAGGATTTCAGGAATTTATTGCCATATAATAAATGGGTTGGGCCTATTTAGGCAAAAATTCCAGCAATCCCCCACCAGATCCCAGAGGCACATGAAGTTTTCCTTTGTTTCCAACACATTGTTTATATACCGGTACTATAGTGGAGATTGTTAAGTTGAACTTTCACATAGAGCTTTATTTTATACTAGGCTGCAACTTGTACAGTGGACTATGCCTTGAACTGCAAGTTTGCTGCGAACCTAGCTTCACAAAAAAGTCTTGACCCATACTAAGCTACCGTGGGACTTCCCCGCGGGTGGAGCTTATACGTCATACTCCATGACCTTTCATGAGTTTATTATAGATCAACCTACTCTCATTGACTGTGATGTTTTAACAGTCAGACTCATATAGGTGTGTTTTTCAAAAGATATTCTGCATGACAACATCTTTTCTTAGGATAAGCCACTTAGAACACATTAAGATAAAAGATCAACCTGCCGTGCAGAATAGGAAAGTATTGCATCTTTATGGAGTGGTGTGTCTTAAAGTAGGGATACTTTCCTCTCATCTAACCAACAACTTGTCTCCCAATTCTAATTCATGGGATCTCCGATCACATAGAGTAGTTTACCATTGTGGAAAGCTCAAATTGTGGGTCTCATACCCATCTCCTTTGATGCATTTTCTATCACGTTGCGTGATAGACCCTTTGTGAAGGGATCTGCCAAGTTTTTAGATGTTTGAATATAATCCAATGCAATAACTCCGGAGTTTCTCATTTTCCTGACACATTTCAGTCTCCTCTTCACATGTCTTGATGACTTCATATTATCCTTAGAACTATTTACCTTGAAAATCACAATTTGATTATTGCCGTTCATAAGGATTGTGGGTATTGGTTTTTCAACCACAGGCAAGTTCATCAAGAGTTCACGAAGCCGATAGTGCTCCCAAAAAACCTTATTGCCCTTCTCCCGTATAGGACTCGAAGAAGCGGGGTCTTGGAGGCCTACTGTCCTGGCTCGCGGTGCACGCCGCAAGATGAGATGGGGAAGATCTAGGTATCGCAGTGCTCTGTAACTAGAGGCGCAAAGGATGTGTGGCAGTGTGTCTGAGAGGAGGTGCGACCTATCTCTTATATAGGCACAGAGGGGAAGGCAGACAGGCTGCGTAGGAGATGAAACGAATGGACAAAAGTTGAAGCAAACAGACGGCAGCCCACCGAACAGCATCCACTCAGTTCATATTCATTTAGCTTGTATTAAAAGTCCACTCGAGCAAAACATTTCAGCTTCTGTACAACTGTTCATATACCATTCGTGCGTGGCAAAATAAAGCTCGGCTCGGCGAGATTCCCGCAACCTGCGGCGCGCGTGCGTCGTAACGTGACGTGACGTGACGTGACGAGGCATGGCGTGGGGTGGCGAGCGAGGAGGAGGAGCACGCATGTATATGTCTTCTCTTCTCAAGCTCGTACAAGTGTTGGAAAAGCTCACCTTATAAGCTGGTCCAACTTCCACTCAACTAGCAATGTGGGACTAAAAATTTGTCCCAGCTCTTGCCTTGCATGAATGAGCCAAATGGGCCTCTAGGATTTCGGGATTTTATTGGCATATAATAAATGGGATGGGCCTATTTAGGCAAAATTCCAACAATCCCCCACCATATCCTAGAGGCACATGAAGTTTGCCTTTGGTTCCAAAACATTGTTTATATATCGGTACTGTAGTGGAGATTGTTAAATTGAACTTCCACCAAGAGCTTTATGTTATACTAGGCTGCAACTTGTATAGTGGACTATGCCTTGAACTGCAAGTTTGCTGTGGACCTAGTTTCACAAAAAGTCTTGACCGATACTAGGCTACCGTGGGACTTCCCCGCGGGTGGAGCTTATACATCATATTCCATGACCTTTCATGAGTTTATTAGAGAGCACCCTACTCTCATAGACTGCAACGTTTTAACAGTCAGACTCATATAGGTGTGTTCTTTAAAAGATGTTCTGCAGGACAACATATTTGCTTAGGGTAAGCCACTTAGAACACATTAAGATAATAAATCAAATGCTGATGTGGACATCCCATCTATTCAAACAACCGTTGTACCTACAGCTACACACATACAAGGACCTATCACTCGATCTCGTGCCACACAAATTAACTATCAGGTACTTTCGTTTCTTGGAACTATTCCTCACATACATGAGAATATGATGCTGCCTAAATCAGATGTATTTCTCACTCTTAGGAATGATGGACCAAGCATGGATGAGAGGGACGAGCATTGGAACATGGTCATGCATGGAGATGGCAGCAAGCATGTGATGATTCAAGACAAGGCCACGGATGAAGATTTCAGAACTTTGAGGCCACCATAATGAAGAAAGAAGACTTGGACGAAATATTCAAAATTAATACTTCACAAATTCGTCCATAGGTTAATATGGTGCTGCGACACCTTTATCTTGGTCCAGGCCCATGTAATTTTCGCAGGATTTTAAATAGCAACTTTTTAGAGTCCGTATTTGAGGAGAAAAGGACTTCTAGGGTTGGATTCGGCCACCACTTCTATGGCTGGCCAAAACCCCACCTTTTCCTCCTTAAATACTCCCCTTAGCAGTCACCATAGACTCGGATTTTGTTTAGACATTAAGTTAGCCATCATAGCAACTTCGCCAAGGCTCGAGCGTCACAGAGGCCTCTTGTACTTCGCACCTATATAGGATCCCACCTATTCAATAAAGCTTTCATCTTAATCCGTAATATCTTGATTGCAATATTAGTTCTTACTTAATCTCGATTTTAGGTAGGAATTAAGACCCTCGCTGGTCAGGCTGATCGTGTTCCCGCAGGATCGGTAACCTCCAGGAGATTGGCCTAGCGATTGAATTGGCGCTCGTGCTCGCACATGTATTCGGATCGTCAAGCCCGAACTCCACCAAATCGACTATCACCATCTCATCAAAAGATCGGACAACTTTGCCCTATCAAGTGGTATCTGATTCCAGGTTGCTCGGTGAGATTTTACTGTTTTCGTAGATTAGATCTGTTTTACCTATAACCCACGAAAAAGCCAAAAACACTGTTAGAGTTTAGATCCATCCCATCACCAATCTACGCCTTGCATAATCTTTTTAGTTTTGCATTGTTGAATTTGTGTCTGCATCGTCGCGTCGAGTTGCTGGTCTTAGTGTCTCGTCCCTTAGAGTTTCGATTTCTGATCACAGTAGTCACCGCCACACTCGCAGATCACTGCCACCATATTCCGCCACCATATTCCACCGCCATACACATAGCCACCATAAACCCTAAAACTCCGCCACCGCCTTCCTACCGCGACACGGATCCGATCACCTTTCCTGCCGCGGCACGAGTCCGAGTTGAGTTATTGTTTCCTAGTTTTTTTCTTTTTACTTTCTTTCCTTGTTGTTTTCGTGTTGAGCTAAAGTCCGTGCCGAGCTAAGAGTTCAGTCGTAAGTCCAGAAGGAGAGCAAAAAAAGTATGGAACCGCCTCCGAAATTTTTTTCTGTCTATACTGATTTTCGGCTCCGAGGATCACTTTTCTCCATCGGCCGTTATAGCGATATTTTTTTGGCGCCTGCGCGCTTTCTTGGATCACATTTCGAATTTTTTTTGGGGCTAACCTGTTTCTAGACCCCGTCAATCAGTTCTAGACACTCGCCATCATAGTGATTTTTGACATATCAGTTCGCTTTTCAGGGTCCCATATCATCATACATTGCTTGTTGTGTCGCGTCGTGACATCATTGGTGATCTAGGCTCGCGTCTCTAGTACGGTCTAGCCTAGTACCAGCACAGTACAATCATTGAGAATTGTTTCAACATTTGCATTGTTGTTTTGATAATTGCTAACCCCTTTGCTAAGCCTTCCCAGAGCTCCACAGATTTCTCCATGTACGGTGTCTCGAATCCTGGTAATCGCTCGGTTCAATCTCTGGACCCACTGCTCCTCGCGGTTGCACATCGCCTTTTCATGTTGTTTGGTAAGAACTTGTAAGAGCTTCGTATATTGCTTGACGGATTACGCGTGCCTTCCACCATATTTCCGTAGTTATAGGCATATATAGCTGTGCTTTTTAAAGGACTAACCATGACAGATACTTCGCGTAACCCTGCCACAATGACGAACCAAGAACTACATGCCCACTTCTCCGAGCTATTGGTCGGTCGCGCTGAAGATGTGGATGCACGACTAGAGGAGTTTGACACCAAGCTCACCAACGCCATGGACAAGATCGACGGACTCGATAAATCCTTCAACGACAAGCTTGACGCTCGGTTCAAGGAGGTTTTGGAAAGATTGCCGGCACCCGCACCTGCCCCATTGGCACCTCGGGATGGCGCACGGCGCATTCCGATCATGGGTCATACTGCTGGTTCAGCTGCCGCCGCACCTCAGGCGGCTACCGCTGCAGCTGAGGCACCTCAGGCTTCCACCGTGGCTGCTGCTGCGACATTGGGGGTAGACAACGGGTACTACTACGACATCGACGACGACGACCTGTTTGACGAGGAGGTTGAACAACCTGCACACCCTGCTGGCTGACCCCGACATTACCACCGCAATGCTCGACCACCGGTACGTGATGATGATCATGTTGCAAAGCTTAAATTAAATATTCCATCTTTTGAGGGTAAATATAATCCTGATGCATATCTGACATGTGAGATGGAAGTAGAACAACGGTTTGCATGTTTAAAATATCTTGAGAATATGCTGCTACATGTGAATTTACTAAATTTTCTTCCCTTTGGTGGTCTGAGTATTGTCGTTTAAATCCTACTGCTATTCCTCGTGCTTGGACTGCTTTAAAAACTGTGATGCGTGTTCGTTTTGTGCCTCCCACTTATCAACGTGATTTACTAAAGAATCTGACACGTTTGGAACAAGGGAAAAATTCTGTAGAAGAGTATTATCAGGAATTGCAAACGGGGATGGTTCGGTGTGGTCTTGTTGAATCTACTGAACAAATGCTTGCAGTTTATTTGGTGGATTAAACATGGACATTCAACACATATTAGACTATAAGAAATATAATTCCATCACTCGTTTGTTTCATCTTGCTTGCAAAGCTGAACGTGAAGTGCAGGATCTCCAAACACCATGGAGGAGGACTAATAATTCTGCAGGTCGCACATCCACTTGGACATCCAGACAATCAGCACCTTCTTCTCGTGATTCTCCACCAGCTACTACCACACCCAAGGCCACAACAAGATTTCTGTCAGCTGCTCCTCCACCGTCATCCAATGCTCCTGCTCGTAGTGCATCTTCTATGGCTTCCACGGGTAAAACAAAGGATATACAATGCCGCAAGTGCTGGGGTTTTGGTAATATTGAGAGACAGTGCACAACACAACGTGTTATGATGGTGTGTGATGATGGTCAATATGATTCAGCGAGTGACTTTGATGAAGATACATTAGCTCTTATTTCTGCTCGAGATGTAGACAATTGTGATTCTGATGAAGAGACAGAGGTAATGGGAGCTGAAACTGCTGATCAATACAAGAGCTTAATTACACAACGTGTGTTGAGTGTGCAATTGAGAAAATCTGAGCATGATCAACGCCACAACCTGTTCCAAATACGTGGTGTTGTCAAGGAAAGAGCTATAAGGATCATCATTGATGGAGGGAGTTGTAATAATCTGGCTAGTGTTGACATGGTAGAGAATCTTGCACTTCCAACAAGACAACGCACATTCATATTACATCCAATGGTTTGAGAGTTCTCGCAAGATCAAGGTAACAAGAACAGTACGCGTGCATTTTACTATTGGTACATAATCCGATTTTGTTGATTTTGATGTTGTACCTATGCAAGCTTGTTCTTTGTTACTTGGTATTACTTTGTAGACCATGGTAATTTGATAGAGAATATGTTCATAATGGCAAAACTAATCACTATTCTCTTATGCATGGTGGAAAGAAAATTGGTCTAAAACCTATGACTCCCGAACAGATTTTAAAAGATGATCTTGCTAGAGCTAGTAGAGCTAAAACTGAGGAGAAAAATAAAAGTGAGAATCAGATTGTTTCTGCAGATTTTGTACCACCAAAGAACACTAAATCTGATTCTAAACATGCTACCGAAATTCATTTAAAGAGTCCATGTATGCTTGCAAATAAAATTGATATTGCTAGACTAGATGTAAACAATACTCAATGTTATGCAATTATCTGCAAAGAGGTTTTGTTTTCATTTGAGGATATGCCTCCTTCTTTGCCACCTGCTATTGCTAACCTTTTGCAGGAATATGAGGACGTTTTTCCCGCTGAGCTGCCACCAGGACTACCTCCTATTAGAGGAATTGAGCACCAAATTGATCTAATTCCTGGTGCTACGTTGCCCAACCGCGTGCCATATAGAACCAATCCAGAGGAGACAAAGGAGATACAACGCCTAATTCAGGAACTACTCGACAAAGATCATATTCGTGAGTCCCTTAGCCCCTGTGATGTTCCTATTATTTTGGTACCTAATAAAGATGGTTCTTTGCGCATGTGTACTGATTGTAGAGTTATCAATAATATTACTATTCGATATCGTCATCCTATTCCATGTTTGGATGACATCCATGATGAATTGAGTGGCTCTACCATGTTTTCTAAAGTTGATTTGCGTAGTGGTTACCACCAGATTCGTATGAAATTGGGAGATGAATGGAAAACAACATTTAAAACTAAGTTCGGTTTATATGAGTGGTTAGTAATGCCGTTTGGTTTAACTAATGCACCCAGCACTTTCATGAGATTAATGAACGAAGTTTTACATGCTTTCATTGGACGTTTTGTGGTAGTCTACTTTGATGATATTTTGATTTATAGCAAATCTTTAGAGGATCATTTGGACCATATACGTGCTATTTTCAATGCTTTACGTGATGCACGTTTGTTTGGTAATCTTGATAAGTGCACCTTTTGCACCAATCGAGTTGCGTTTCTTGGCTATGTTGTTACATCACAGGGTATTGAAGTGGATCCAGCCAAGATTGAAGCTATTGAGAATTGGCCGCAGCCCAAGACGGTCACACACGTGAGGAGTTTTCTTGGCCTCGCTGGTTTTTATAGGCGCTTTGTCAAAGACTTTTGATCAATTGCCGCGGCACTGAATGAACTTACCAAGAAGGATGTGCCCTTTGTTTGGGGCGATGCACAACAACAGGCCTTCGTCATATTGAAAGATAAGCTAACACATGCTCCCTTACTCCAACTTCCTGATTTTAATAAGACTTTTGAGCTTGAATGTGATGCTAGTGGAATTGGTTTGGGAGGTGTGTTATTACATGAGGTAAAACCTGTTGCATATTTGAGTGAGAAATTGAGTGGGGCTAGTCTGAACTATTCTACTTATGATAAAGAATTATATGCGTTGGTTCGGATATTAGAAACTTGGCAACATTATCTATGGCCTAAAGAATTTGTTATACATTCTGATCATGAATCTTTGAAGCATATTCGTAGTCAAGCTAAGTTGAATCGTCGTCATGCAAAGTGGGTTGAATTTATTGAGTCTTTTTCTTATGTTATCAAACACAAAGAGGGTAAAGATAATATTTGGATCGCACCGTTATACTTTGTTATCTCAACTTGACTTCAAAATATTTGGATTGGAAACTATTAAGGAACAATATGTGCATGATGGTGAATTTAAAGATGTGTTGCAGAATTGTAGAGATGGTAGAACATGGAACAAGTTCGTCTTCAATGATGGATTTGTGTGTCGTGCTAACAAATTATGCATTCCAGATAGTTCTTTTCGTCTTTTGTTGTTACATGAGGCGCATGGATGAGGATTGATGGGACACTTTGGTGTCAAGAAAACGGAGGATGTTCTTGCTGCACACTTCTGTTGGCCACGTATGCATCGAGATGTTGAGAGATTTGTGGCACGCTGCACTACTTGTCAAAAAGCTAAGTCTCGCCTTAACCCACATGGTTATATATGCCTCTTCCTGTTCCTAGTGTTCCTTCGGAGGATATTTTTATGGACTTTGTTTTGGGATTACCACGTACACAGAAGGGGATGGATAGTATTTTTTTTGTTGTGGATCGGTTTTCTAAGATGGCACACTTTATTCCTTGTCATAAAACGGATGATGTTGCACATATTGCTGATTTGTTCTTTCGTAAAATTGTTTGTTTACATGGTGTGCCAAATACTATTGTTTCTGATCGTGATACTAAATTTCTTAGCCACTTTTGGAGATGTTTATGGGCTAACTTGGGGACTAAATTGCTGTTTAGTACTACATGTCATCCCCAAACTGATGGACAAAATGAAGTAGTAAATAGAACTTTGTCTACTATGTTGCGGGCTGTTTTAAAGAAGAACTTAAAATCATGGGAAGAGTGTTTACCTCATATAGAATTTTCTTATAATCGTTCGCTGCATTCTACCACAAAGATGTGCTCGTTTGAGATTGTGTATGGTTTTGTTCCTCGTGCACCTATTGATTTATTGCCTTTACCTTCTTCGGTGCAAAATATTTTGGATGCTACACAACGTGCTGAAATGATATTAAACTTGCATAAGACTACTAAAGATAACATAGAACACATGAATGCTAAGTATAAACTTATTGGGAATAAAGGGAGAAAGCATGTTGTGTTTGATGTTGGAGATCTTGTTTGGTTACATTTGCCTAAAGATCATTTTCTTGATTTACGCAAGTCTAAGTTAATGCCACGTGCTGCTGGTCCTTTTAAGGTGATAGAGAAAATAAACGATAATGCATATAAACTTGAGTTGCTTGCAGACTTTGGTACGGTTAGTCCTATGTTTAACATTGCAGATTTGAAGCCTTACTTTGGTGAGGAAGATGAGATTGCGTTGACGACGACCTCAATTCAAGAAGGGGTGCTTGATGTGGACATCCCATCTATTGATACAACCGTTGTACCTATAGATACACACATACAAGGACCTATCACTCGGTCTCGTGCCAAACAACTTAACTATCAGGTACTTTCGTTTCTTGGAATTATTCCTCACATACATGAGAATATGATGCTGCCTAAATCAGATGTATTTGTCACTCTTAGGAATGATGGGCCAAGCATGGATGAGAGGGACAATCATTGGAGCATGGTCATGCATGGAGATGGCAGCAAGCATGTGATGATTCAAGAGAAGGCCACAGATGAAGATTTCAGAACTTTGAGGCCACCATAATGAAGAAAGAAGGCTTGGACAAAATATTCAAGATTAATACTTCACAAATTCGTCCATAGCTTAATATGGTGCTGCTACACCTTTATTTTGGGCGAGGCCCATGTAATTTTCGCAGGATTTTAAATAGCCACTTTTTAGAGTCCGTATTTGAGGAGAAAAGGCTTTCTAGGGTTGGATTCGGCCACCACTTCTATGGCTAGACGAAACCCCACCTTTTCCTCCTTAAATACTCCCCTTCGCTTTCACCATAGACTCAGATTTTGTATAGACATTAAGTTAGCCATCATAGCAACTTTTCCAAGGCTCGAGCGTCGCAGAGGCCTCTTGTACTTCGCACCTATGCAGGATCCCACATTTTCAATAAAGCTTTCATCTTAATCCGCAATATCTTGATTGCAATATTAGTTCTTACTTGTTCTCGATTTCAGGTAGGAATTAAGACCTTCGCTGGTCAGGCTCGTGTTCCCGCAGGATCGGTAACCTTCAGAAGATTGGCCTAGCGATTGCATTGGTGCTCGTGCTCGCACGTGTAGTCGGATCGTCAAGCCCGAACTCCACCAAATCAACTATCAACATCTCATCGAAAGATCGGACACCTTTGCCCTATCAACTTCCGTGCAGAATAGGAAAGTATTGCATCTTTATGGAGTGGTGTTTATTAAAGTAGGGATACTTTCCTCTCAGCTAACCAACACTTTGTCTCCAATTCTAATTCACGGGATCTCCGATCACATAGAGTGGTTTACAACTGTGGAAAGCTCAAATTGTGGGTCTCATACCCATCTACTTCGATGCATTTTCTATCACATCGCGTGATAGACCCTTTGTGAAGGGATCTGCCAAGATTTTAGATGTTTGGATATAATCCAATGCAATAACTCCGGAGTTTCTCATTTTCCTGACAGATTTCAGTCTCCTCTTCACATGTCTTGATGACTTCATATTATCCTTAGAACTATATACCATTAAAATCACAGTTTGATTATCGCAGTTCATAATGATTGTGGGTATTGATTTTTCAACCACAGGCAAGTTCATCAAGAGTTCACGAAGCCGATAGCGCTCCCTAAAAACCTTATCGCCCTTCTCCCATACAGGAATAGAAGCAGCGGGGTCTCGGAGGCCTACTGTCCCGGCTCGCGATGCACGCCGCAAGACGGGATGGGGAAGATATAGGTTACACAATGCTCTATAACTCGAGGCGCAAAGGATGTCTGGAAGTGTGTTTGAGAGGAGGCGCGACGTCTCTCTTATATAGGCACAGATGGGAAGGCAGACAGGCTGCACAGGAGATGAAACGAATGGACAGAAGTTGAAGCGAACATACGACATCCCACCGGACAGCCTCCTCTCAGTTCGTATTCATTTAGCTCGTATTAAAAGTCCACTCGAGCAAAACGTTTCATCTTATGTACAATTGTTCATATACCATTCATGCGTGGCAAAATAAAGCTCGGCTCGGCGAGATTCCCGCAACCCGCGGCGCGCGTGTGGCATGACGTGATGAGGCGAGGCATGGCATGGCGAGGTGAGTGAGGAGGAGGAGCATGCGTGTATATGTCTTATCTTCTGAAGCTCGTACAAGTGGTGGAAGATCTCACCTTATAAGTTGGTCCAACTTCCACTCAACTAGCAATGTGGGACTAAACATTTGTCCCAGCTCTTTCCTTGGATGAATGGGCCAAATGGGCTTCTAGGATTTCAGGAATTTATTGGCATATAATAAATGGGTTGGGCCTATTTAGGCAAAAAATCCAACAATCCCCCACCAGATCCCAGAGGTACATGAAATTTACCTTTGGTTCCAAAACATTGTTTATATACCGGTGCTCTAGTGAAGATTGTTAAGTTGAACATCCACCTATAGCTTTATGTTATACTAGGATGCAACTTGTACAGTGGAGTTTGCCTTGAACTGCAAGTTTGCTGTGAACCTAGCTTCACAAAAAGTCTTGACCAATACTAGGCTACCGTGGGACTTCCCCACGGGTGGAGCTTATACGTCATACTCCATGACCTTTCATTAGTTTATTAGAGAGCACCCTACTCTCATACAATGCGACGTTTTAACAGTCAGACTCATATAGGTGTGTTTTTCAAAAGATGTTCTGCAGGACAACATCTTTGCTTAGAATAAGCCACTTAGAACACATGAAGATAATAAATCATCCTGCCGTGCAGAATAGGAAAGTATTGCATCTTTATGGAGTGGTGTATATTCAAGTAGGGATACTTTTCTCTCAGCTAACCAACAGCTTGTCTCCCAATTATAATTCACGGGATCTCCGATCACATAGAGTGGTTTACCACTATGGAAAGCTCAAATTGTGGGTCTCATAAACATCTCCTTCGATGCATTTTCTATCACGTTGCGTGATAGACCCTTTGTGATGGGATCTGCCAAGTTTTTAGATGTTTGGATATAATCCAATGCAATAACTCCAGAGTTTCTGATTTTCCTGACAGATTTCAGTCTCCTCTTCACATGTCTTAATGACTTCATATTATCCTTAGAACTATTTACCTTGAAGATCACAGTTCATAAGGATTGCGGGTATTGGTTTTTCAACCACATGCAAGCTCATCAAGAGTTCATGAAGCCGATAACGCTCCCCAAAAACCTTATCGCCCTTCTCCCGTACAGGACTCGAAGCAGCGGGGTCTCGGAGGCCTATTGTCTCTGCTTGCGGTGCGTGCCGCAAGACGGGATGGGGAAGATCTAGGTAGCGCAGTGCTCTATAACTGGAGGCGCAAAGGATGTCTGGCAGTGTGTCTGAGAGGAGGCGCGACCTCTCTCTTATATAGGCACCGAGGGGAAGGCAGACAGGCTGCACAGGAGATGAAACGAATGGACAGAAGTTGAAGCGAACAGACGATAGCCCACCGGACATCCTCCACTCAGTTTGTATTCATTTAGATCGTATTAAAAGTCCACTCGAGCAAAACGTTTCAGCTTCTGTATAACTGTTCATATACCATTCATGTCTGGCAAAATAAAGCTCGGCTCGGCGAGATTCCGGCAACCCGCGGCGCGCCCGTGTGGCGTGACGTGACGAGGCGAGACGAGGCGAGGCATGGAGTGGAGAGGTTAGTGACGAGGAGGAGCGCGCGTGTATATGTCTTCTCTTCTGAAGCTCGTACAAGTGGTGGAAGATCTCACCTTATAAGCCGGTCCAACTTCCACTCAACTAGCAATGTGGGACTAAACATTTGTCCCAGCTCTTACCATGCATGAATGCGCCAAATGGGCCTCTAGGATTTCAGGAATTTATTGGCATATAATAAATGGGCTGGGCCTATTTAGGCAAAAATTCCAACAATCCCCCACCAGATCCCAGAGGCACATGAAGTTTGCCTTTGGTTCCAAAATATTGTTTATATACCGATACTTGTTAAGTTGAACTTCCACCTAGACCTTTATGTTATACTAGGCTGCAACTTGTACAGTGGACTATGCCTTGAACTGCAAGTTTGCTGCGAACCTAGCTTCACAAAAAGTCTTAACAGAAACTAGGCTACCGTGGGACTTCCCCGTGGGTGGAGCTTATACGTCATACTCCATGACCTTTTATGAGTTTATTAGAGAGAACCTACTCTCATAGACTGCAACGTTTAACAGTCAGACTCATATAGTTGTGTTCTTCAAAAGATGTTCTGCAGGACAACATCTTTTCTTAGGATAAGACACATATAACACATTAAGATAATAAATCAACCTGCCGTGCAGAATAGGAAAGTATTGCATATTTATGGAGTGGTTGTTTATTAAAGTAGGGATACTTTCCTCTCAGCTAACCAACAGCTTGTCTCCCAATTCAAATTCACGGGATCTCCGATCACATAGAGTGGTTTACCACTTGGAAAGCTCAAATTGTGGGTCTCATACCCATCTCCTTCGATGCATTTTCTATCACGTTGCGTGATAGACCCTTTGTGAAGGGATCTGCCAAGTTTTTAGATGTTTGGATATAATCCAATGCAATAACTCCGGAGTTTCTGATTTTCCTGACAGATTTCAGTCTCCTCTTCACATGTCTTGATGACTTCATATTATCCTTAGAACTATTTACCTTGAAAATCACATTTTGATTATAGAAGTTTATGAGGATTGCGGGTATTGGTTTTTCAACCACAGGAAAGTTCATCAAGAGTTCACGAAGCCGATAGCGCTCCCCAAAAACCTTATCGCCCTTCTCCCGTACAAGACTCGAAGCAGCGGGGTCTCGGAGGCCTACTGTCCCGGCTCGCGGTGCACGCCGCAAGAAGGGATGGGGACGATCTAGGTTGCGTAGCGCTCTGTAACTGGAGGCGCAAAGGATGTGTGGAAGTGTGTCTGAGAGGAGGCGCGACCTCTCTCTTATATAGGCACAGAGGGTAAGGCATATAGGCTGCATATGAGATGAAACGAATGGACAGTTGAAGCGAACAAACGACAGCCCATCGGACAGCTTCCACTCAGTTCGTATTCATTTTTTTCATATTAAAATTCCACTCGAGCAAAACGTTTCAGCTTCTGTACAACTGTTCATATACCATTCATGCGTGGCAAAATAAAGCTCGGCTCGGCGAGATTCCCGCAACCCGCTGCGCGCGCGCTTCGTGACGTGACATGACGAGGCGAGGCGTGGCGTGGCGAGGCGAGCGAGAAGGAGTGCACGTGTATATGTCTTGTCTTCTCAAGCTCGTACAAGTGGTGTAAGAGCTCACCTTATAAGCTGGTCCAACTTCCACTCAACTAGCAATGTGGGACTAAACATTTGTCCCAGCTCTTGCCTTGCATGAATGGGCCAAATGGGCCTGTAGAATTTCAGGAATTTATTGGCATATAATAAATGGGCTGGGCCTATTTAGGCAAAAATTCCAACAATCCCCCACCATATCCCAGAGGCACATGAAGTTTCCCTTTGGTTCCAAAACATTCTTTATATACCGGTATTGTATTGGAGATTGTTAAGTTGAATGTCCACCTAGAACTTTATGTTATACCAGGCTACAACTTGTAGAGTGGACTATGCCTTGAACTTCAAGTTAGCTGTGAACCTAGCTTCACAAAAAGTCTTGATCGATACTAGGCTACCGTGGGACTTCCCCGCGGGTGGAGCTTATACGTCATACTCCATGACCTTTCATGAGTTTATTAGAGAGCACCCTACTCTCATAGACTACAGCGTTTTAACAGTCAGACTCATATAGGTATGTTCTACAAAAGATGTTCTGCAGGAAAACATCTTTGCTTAGGATAAACCACTTAGAACACATTAAGATAATAAATCAACCTGCCATGCAGAATAGGAAAGTATTGCATCTTTATGGAGTCGTTGTTTATTAAAGTAGGGATACTTTCCTCTCAGCTAGCCAACAGCCTGTCTCCCAATTATAATTCATGGGATCTCCGATCATATAGAGTGGTCTACCACTGTGGAAAGCTCAAATTGTGGGTCTCATACCCATCTCCTTTGATGCATTTTCTATCATGTTGCGTGATAGACCCTCTTTGAAGGGATCTGCCAAGTTTTTAGATGTTTGGATATAATCCAATGCAATAACTCTGGAGTTTCTGATTTTCCTGACAGATTTCAGTCTCCTCTTCACATGTCTTGATGACTTCATATTATCCTTAGGACTATTTACCTTGAAAATCACAGTTTGATTATCGAATTTCATAAGGATTGCGGGTATTGGTTTTTCAACCACATGCAAGTTCATCAAGACTTCCCAAAGCCGACAGCGCTCCCCAAAAACCTTATCACCCTTCTCCCGTACAGGACTCGGAGCAGCGGGGTCTCGGAGGCCTACTGTCCCGGCTCACGGTGCACGCCGCAAGACGGGATGGGGAAGATCTAGGTAGCCCAGTGCTCTGTAACTAGAGGGGCAAAGGATATGTGGCAGTTTGTCTGAGAGGAGGCGCGACCTCTCTTATATAGGAATAGAGGGGAAGGCAGACAGGCTGCGCACGAGATGAAACGAATGGACAGAAGTTGAAGAGAACGGACGACAGCCCACCGGACAGCCTGCACTCAGATCGTATTCATTTATTTCGTATTAAAAGTCCACTCGAGCAAAATGTTTCACCTTTTGTACAACTGTTCATATACCATTCATGCGTGACAAAATAAAACTCGGCTTGGCGAGATTCCCGCAACCCGCGGCACGCGCGCTTCGTGACATGACGTGACATGATGAGGCGAGGCGTGGCGTGGCAAGGCGAGCGAGGAGGAGGAGCGCGCGTGTATATGTCTTCTCTTCTCAAGCTCGTACAAGTGGTGGAAGAGCTCACTTATAAGCTGGTCCAACTTCCACTCAACTAGCAATGTGGGACTAAACATTTGTCCCAGCTCTTGCCTTGCATGAATAGGCCAAATGGGCATCTAGTATTTCAGGAATATATTGGCATATAATAAATGGGCTGGGCCTATTTAGGCAAAAATTCCAACAATCCCCCATCAGATCCCAGAGGCACATGAAGTTTGCCTTTGGTTCCAAAACATTGTTTATACACCGGTACTGTAGTGGTGATTGTTAAGTTGAACTTCCACCTATAGCTTTATGTTATACTAGGATGCAACTTGTATAGTGGAGTGTGCCTTGAACTGCAAGTTTGCTGTGAACCTATCTTCACAAAAAGTCTTGACCAATACTAGGCTACCGTGGGACTTCCCCACGGGTGGAGCTTATACGTCATACTCCATGACCTTTCATTAGTTTATTAGAGAGCACCCTACTCTCATACAATGCGACGTTTTAACAGTCAGACTCATATAGGTGTGTTTTTCAAAAGATGTTCTGCAGGACAACATCTTTGCTTAGAATAAGCCACTTAGAACACATGAAGATAATAAATCATCCTGCCGTGCAGAATAGGAAAGTATTGCATCTTTATGGAGTGGTGTATATTCAAGTAGGGATATTTTCTCTCAGCTAACCAACAGCTTGTCTCCCAATTATAATTCACGGGATCTCCGATCACATAGAGTAGTTTACCACTATGGAAAGCTCAAATTGTGGGTCTCATAAACATCTCCTTCGATGCATTTTCTATCACGTTGCGTGATAGACCCTTTGTGATGGGATCTGCCAAGTTTTTAGATGTTTGGATATAATCCAATGCAATAACTCCAGAGTTTCTGATTTTCCTGACAGATTTCAGTCTCCTCTTCACATGTCTTAATGACTTCATATTATCCTTAGAACTATTTACCTTGAAGATCACAGTTCATAAGGATTGCGGGTATTGGTTTTTCAACCACATGCAAGCTCATCAAGAGTTCATGAAGCCGATAACGCTCCCCAAAAACCTTATCGCCCTTCTCCCGTACAGGACTCGAAGCAGCGGGGTCTCGGAGGCCTATTGTCTCTGCTTGCGGTGCGTGCCGCAAGACGGGATGGGGAAGATCTAGGTAGCGCAGTGCTCTATAACTGGAGGCGCAAAGGATGTCTGGCAGTGTGTCTGAGAGGAGGCGCGACCTCTCTCTTATATAGGCACCGAGGGGAAGGCAGACAGGCTGCGCAGGAGATGAAACGAATGGACAGAAGTTGAAGCGAACAGACGATAGCCCACCGGACATCCTCCACTCAGTTTGTATTCATTTAGATCGTATTAAAAGTCCACTCGAGCAAAACGTTTCAGCTTCTGTATAACTGTTCATATACCATTCATGTCTGGCAAAATAAAGCTCGGCTCGGCGAGATTCCCGCAACCCGCGGCGCGCCCGTGTGGCGTGACGTGACGAGGCGAGACGAGGCGAGGCATGGAGTGGAGAGGTTAGTGACGAGGAGGAGCGCGCGTGTATATGTCTTCTCTTCTGAAGCTCGTACAAGTGGTGGAAGATCTCACCTTATAAGCCGGTCCAACCTCCACTCAACTAGCAATGTGGGACTAAACATTTGTCCCAGCTCTTACCTTGCATGAATGCGCCAAATGGGCCTCTAGGATTTCAGGAATTTATTGGCATATAATAAATGGGCTGGGCCTATTTAGGCAAAAATTCCAACAATCCCCCACCAGATCCCAGAGGCACATGAAGTTTGCCTTTGGTTCCAAAATATTGTTTATATACCGATACTTGTTAAGTTGAACTTCCACCTAGACCTTTATGTTATACTAGGCTGCAACTTGTACAGTGGACTATGCCTTGAACTGCAAGTTTGCTGCAAACCTAGCTTCACAAAAAGTCTTAACAGAAACTAGGCTACCGTGGGACTTCCCCGTGGGTGGAGCTTATACGTCATACTCCATGACCTTTTATGAGTTTATTAGAGAGAACCTACTCTCATAGACTGCAACGTTTAACAGTCAGACTCATATAGTTGTGTTCTTCAAAAGATGTTCTGCAGGACAACATCTTTTCTTAGGATAAGACACATATAACACATTAAGATAATAAATCAACCTACCGTGCAGAATAGGAAAGTATTGCATATTTATGGAGTGGTTGTTTATTAAAGTAGGGATACTTTCCTCTCAGCTAACCAACAGCTTGTCTCCCAATTCAAATTCACGGGATCTCCGATCACATAGAGTGGTTTACCACTTGGAAAGCTCAAATTGTGGGTCTCATACCCATCTCCTTCGATGCATTTTCTATCACGTTGCGTGATAGACCCTTTGTGAAGGGATCTGCCAAGTTTTTAGATGTTTGGATATAATCCAATGCAATAACTCCGGAGTTTCTGATTTTCCTGACAGATTTCAGTCTCCTCTTCACATGTCTTGATGACTTCATATTATCCTTAGAACTATTTACCTTGAAAATCACATTTTGATTATAGAAGTTTATGAGGATTGCGGGTATTGGTTTTTCAACCACAGGCAAGTTCATCAAGAGTTCACGAAGCCGATAGCGCTCCCCAAAAACCTTATCGCCCTTCTCCCGTACAAGACTCGAAGCAGCGGGGTCTCGGAGGCCTACTGTCCCGGCTCGCGATGCACGCCGCAAGAAGGGATGGGGACGATCTAGGTTGCGTAGCGCTCTGTAACTGGAGGCGCAAAGGATGTGTGGAAGTGTGTCTGAGAGGAGGCGCGACCTCTCTCTTATATAGGCACAGAGGGTAAGGCATATAGGCTGCATATGAGATGAAACGAATGGACAGTTGAAGCGAACAGACGACAGCCCATCGGACCGCTTCCACTCAGTTCGTATTCATTTTTTTCATATTAAAATTCCACTCGAGCAAAACGTTTCAGCTTCTGTACAACTGTTCATATACCATTCATGCGTGGCAAAATAAAGCTCGGCTCGGCGAGATTCCCGCAACCCGCTGCGCGCGCGCTTCGTGACGTGACATGACGAGGCGAGGCGTGGCGTGGCGAGGCGAGCGAGAAGGAGGAGTGCACGTGTATATGTCTTGTCTTCTCAAGCTCGTACAAGTGGTGTAAGAGCTCACCTTATAAGCTGGTCCAACTTCCACTCAACTAGCAATGTGGGACTAAACATTTGTCCCAGCTCTTGCCTTGCATGAATGGGCCAAATGGGCCTGTAGAATTTCAGGAATTTATTGGCATATAATAAATGGGCTGGGCCTATTTAGGCAAAAAGTCCAACAATCCCCCACCATATCCCAGAGGCACATGAAGTTTCCCTTTGGTTCCAAAACATTCTTTATATACCGGTATTGTATTGGAGATTGTTAAGTTGAATTTCCACCTAGAACTTTATGTTATACCAGGCTACAACTTGTACAGTGGACTATGCCTTGAACTTCAAGTTAGCTGTGAACCTAGCTTCACAAAAAGTCTTGACCGATACTAGGCTACCGTGGGACTTTCCCGCGGGTGGAGCTTATACGTCATACTCCATGACCTTTCATGAGTTTATTAGAGAGCACCCTACTCTCATAGACTACAGCGTTTTAACAGTCAGACTCATATAGGTATGTTCTACAAAAGATGTTCTGCAGGATAACATCTTTGCTTAGGATAAGCCACTTAGAACACATTAAGATAATAAATCAACCTGCCATGCAGAATAGGAAAGTATTGCATCTTTATGGAGTCGTTGTTTATTAAAGTAGGGAGACTTTCCTCTCAGCTAGCCAACAGCCTGTCTCCCAATTATAATTCATGGGATCTCCGATCATATAGAGTGGTCTACCACTGTGGAAAGCTCAAATTGTGGGTCTCATACCCATCTCCTTCGATGCATTTTCTATCATGTTGCGTGATAGACCCTCTTTGAAGGGATCTGCCAAGTTTTTAGATGTTTGGATATAATCCAATGCAATAACTCTGGAGTTTCTGATTTTCCTGACAGATTTCAGTCTCCTCTTCACATGTCTTGATGACTTCATATTATCCTTAGGACTATTTACCTTGAAAATCACAGTTTGATTATCGAATTTCATAAGGATTGCGGGTATTGGTTTTTCAAACACATGCAAGTTCATCAAGACTTCCCAAAGCCGACAGCGCTCCCCAAAAACCTTATCACCCTTCTCTCGTACAGGACTCGGAGCAGCGGGGTCTCGAAGGCCTACTGTCCCGGCTCACGGTGCACGCCGCAAGACGGGATGGGGAAGATCTAGGTAGCCCAGTGCTCTGTAACTAGAGGGGCAAAGGATATGTGGCAGTGTGTCTGAGAGGAGGCGCGACCTCTCTTATATAGGAATAGAGGGGAAGGCAGACAGGCTGCGCACGAGATGAAACGAATGGACAGAAGTTGAAGAGAACGGACGACAGCCCACCGGACAGCCTGCACTCAGTTCGTATTCATTTATTTCGTATTAAAAGTCCACTCGAGCAAAATGTTTCACCTTTTGTACAACTGTTCATATACCATTCATGCGTGACAAAAGAAAACTCGGCTTGGCGAGATTCCCGCAACCCGCGGCACGCGCGCTTCGTGACGTGACGTGACATGATGAGGCGAGGCGTGGCGTGGCAAGGCGAGCGAGGAGGAGGAGCGCGCGTGTATATGTCTTCTCTTCTCAAGCTCGTCCAAGTGGTGGAAGAGCTCACTTATAAGCTGGTCCAACTTACACTCAACTAGCAATGTGGGACTAAACATTTGTCCCAGCTCTTGCCTTGCATGAATAGGCCAAATGGGCATCTAGGATTTCAGGAATATATTGGCATATAATAAATGGGCTGGGCCTATTTAGGCAAAAATTCCAACAATCCCCCATCAGATCCCAGAGGCACATGAAGTTTGCCTTTGGTTCCAAAACATTGTTTATACACCGGTACTGTAGTGTTGATTGTTAATTTGAACTTCCACCTAGAGATTTATGTTATACTAGGCTGCAACTTGTACAGTGGACTATGCCTTGAACTACAAGTTTGTTGCGAACCTAGCTTCACAAAAATTCTTGACAGATACTAGGCTACCGTGGGACTTCCCCGCGGGTGGAGCTTATACGTCATACTCCATGACCTTTTATGAGTTTATTAGAGAGCACCCTACTCTCATAGACTGCGACGTTTTAACAGTTAGACTCATATAGGTGTGTTCTTCAAAAGATGTTCTGCAGGACAACATATTTGCTTAGGATAAGCCACTTAGAAGACATTAAGATAATAAATCAATCTGCCATGCAGAATAGGAAAGTATTGCATGTTTATGGAGTGGTTGTTTATTAAAGTAGGGATACTTTCCTCTCAGCTAACCAACAGCTTGTCTCCCAATTCTAATTCACGGCATTTCCGATCATATAGAGTGGTTTACCACTGTGGAAAGCTCAAATTGTGGGTCTCATACCCATCACCTTCGATGCATTTTATATCACGTTGCGTGATAGAACTTTTGTGAAGGGATCTATCAAGTTTTTAGATGTTTGGATATAATCCAATGCAATAACTCCGGAGTTTCTCATTTTCCTGACATATTTCAGTCCCCTGTTCACATGTCTTGATGACTTCATATTATCCGTAGAAATATTTACCTTGAAAATCACAGTTTGATTATTGAAGTTCATAAGTATTGCGGGTATTGGTTTTTAAACTACAGGCAAGTTACCATCAAGAGTTCACGAAGCCGATAGCACTCCCCAAAAACCTTATCGCCCTTCTCCTGTACAAGACTCGAAGCAGCGGGGTCTCGGAGGCCTATTGTCCCGGCTCACGGTGAATGCCGCAAGACGGTATGGGGAAGATCTAGGTAGCGTAGTGCTCTATAACTAGATGCGCAAAGGATGTGTAGCAGTGTGTCTGGGAGGAGGCGCGACCTCACTCTTATATAGGCACAGAGGGGAAGGCAGACAGGCTGCGCAGGAGATGAAACGAATGGACAAAAGTTGAAGCTAATAAACGATAGCCCACCGGACAGCCTCCACTCAGTTTGCATTCCATTAGTTCGTATTAAAAGTCCACTCAAGAAAAACTTTTCACCTTCTGTACAACTGTTCATATACCATTCAGGCGTAGCAAAATAAAGCTTGGCTCGGCGAGAGTCCCGCCACCTGCGGCGCGTGCGCTTCGTGACGTGACGAGGCGAGGCGAGCGAGGAGGAGGAGCGCGCGTGTATATGTCTTCTCTCCTCAAGCTCATACAAATGGTGGAAGACCTCACCTTATAAGCTGGTGCAACTTCCACTCAACTAGCAATGTGGGACTAAACATTTGTCCTAGCTCTTGCCTTGCATTAATGGGCCAAATGGGCCACTAGGATTTCAGGAATTTATTGGTATATAATAAATGGGCTAGGCCTATTTAGGCAAAAATTTCCAACAATACCCCACCAGATCCCAGAGACACATGAAGTTTGCCTTTGGTTCCAAAACATTATTTATATACCGGTACTGTAGTGGAGATTGTTAAGTTGAACTTCCACCTAGAGCTTTATATTCTACTAGGCTACAACTTATACAGTGGACTATTCCTTGAACTACAAGTTTGCTGCGAACCTAGCTTCACAAAAAGTCTTCACTGATACTAGGATACCGTGGGACTTCCCCGTGGGTGTAGCTTACACGTCATACTCCATGACCTTTCATGAGTTTATTAGAGAGCACCCTACTCTCATAGACTGCGACATTTTAACAGTCAGACTCATATAGGTGTGTTCTTCAAAAGATGTTCTGCAGGACAACATCTTTGCTTAGGATAAGCCATTTAGAACATATTAAGATAATAAATCAACCTGCCGTACCGAATAAGAAAGTATTGCATCTTTATGAAGTGGTGTTTATTAAAGTAGGGATACTTTCCTCTCAGCTAACCAACAGCTTGTCTCCCAATTCTAATTTACGAGATCTCCGATCACATAGAGTGGTTTACCACTTTGGAAAGCTCAAATTGTGGGTCTCATACCCATCTCCTTCGATGCATTTTCTATCACGTTGCGTGATAGACACTTTGTGAAGGGATCTTCCAAGTTTTTAGATGTTTGGATATAATCCAATGCAATAACTCCGGAGTTTCTCATTTCTATGACAGATTTCAGTCTCCTCTTCACATATCTTGATGACTTCATATTATCCTTAAAACTATTTACCTTGAAAATCACAGTTTGATTATCGCAGTTCAAAAGGATTGCGGGTATTGGTTTTTCAACCACAGGCAAGTTCATCAAGATTTCACAAAGCCGATAGTGCTCCCCAAAAACCTTATCGCCCTTCTCCTGTACATGACTCGAAGTAGCGGGGTCTCGGAGGCCTACTGTCCCGGCTCGGGGTGCACGCAGCAAGATGGGATGGGGAAGATCGAGGTAGCGCAGTGCTCTGTAACTGGAGGTGCAAAGTATGTGTGGCAGTATGTCTGAGAGGAGGCGTGATCTCTCTCTTATATAGGCACAGAGGGGCTCGATGAGATTCACGCAACCCGCAACCCGCTGCGCGCGCGCGTCGGGACGAGGTGTGGCGAGGCGAGCGAGGGGAGGAGCGCGCGTGTATATGTCTTCTATTCTCAAGCTCGTACAAGTGGTAAAAAAGCTCACCTTATATGCTGGTCCAACTTCCACTCAACTAGCAATGTAGGACTAAACATTTGTCCCAGCTCTTGCCTCGCATGAATGTGCCAAATGGACTTTTAGGATTTCAGAAATTTATTGACATATAATAAATGGACTGGACCTATTTAGATAAAAATTCCAACAACTTTTTATGCTTATTCACATTTAAACGTCTTTTCTAAAATTTTGGAAAACGATGAGGCATAGCATAATGTCACATTTAATTTTCTTTTGCTGAAAATAAAATAAATAAATATTGAACCAGTCTGACCGACCGAACGTGCCCTTTTTCCTGCATCAAGCTGGCCACATGCACCAGACCGGCCAGGTCCAAATTCCCGAGCATGAGGCATTCTAGAGGAGCCTACCAGTGACTCGTTTTCTTTTCCCTCTTCGTTTTATTCTTGTTTGTTTGTCTCTCTCTTTGAAAAGGGCTGGCCCACATCTTATCTGCTTCCTCTAGAGAGAGACGGAGAGGAACAAGAGTTCTTTCCAAAACCGAAAAATCCAGGGAAATCTCTCCCGATTCCGGTTGAATTCTTTGCCCCTTCTCCACTAAATTCTCTCCATAAATACTCCGCCCTTCTCCTTGTTCAATTTTGGTTGAAACCCTAAGAAATCAAGCCCCTGACATCTCTCGCCGCACTCCTCTCCTGCGAACACCCCCATCCGCCGCTGTCGCCCGGATCACGCCGGGCAAAGCCCTGGTGGCATGGAAGCGGAAGTAAGCTCGGTTGCGTTCCGAGGGGATTGGCGGTGGAGTCCGCTCCTATACAGTCGGTGGTGGTGTAGCGGCAGGCGGCGGCCGGAGGACCGATGGTAGATGGTTGCAAGCGGCGGTGGGAGAGTCGGGTTTTGATCTCGGCCCAGATCTGCTGCTCGCGTAGGTTTTGACCTATGCCGACTCCCAGGTTCCCTGGGCCATGTTCGCGACATGAGGTAGCTTGGGGCATGTGTTCCCGGCATGGTGGTGGTGACCTTCTTCTCTGTTAGAGTGGTCGGCCGGGTGGTCTCGCCGTCGTGCGCTGGATCCTGCTAGGTGCCGGTGGGTGGCGTGGGGGCTGCTGACTCGGTTTCAATAAAGGTGGCGGTCATTGATCCCTCTCAAGCAAAGACGAAGATCTGCATAATGTTTCACTAGTAGAAAACGGACCTTTGGTCCAGAGCATTAGTCCCGGTCTGGTACAAACCGGGACTAATGCCCTGGTCCCAACGGCTAGAAACGGCCGCAGGGACCGGAAGACATTAGCCCCGTTTCGTATGGGAACTTTAGCCCCGGTTCGTTTAACAAACCGGGACTAAAGGGTCTGGCGCTGTAAAAGAGCAGATGCGTGGACCTTTAGCTCAGGTTTGTTTCTCAAACCGGGACTAAAGTCCCTGACTATATCTTCTTCCCCTTCCTAGCCCGAGCCATTTCAAGCTCACACAATCATCCCTCTCAAATTTCTCCCCTCAAGCTCGAGTTCTTCCCCATTTTTCTCAAGATTTGTGAAGATTTTTTGGCTCCACATCTATCAAGGGTCCTAAGAGGTTAGCAACTTCATCATTTCAGCTCTCATTGCTTGTTTTAGCTCATTTCATGCTCTAGAAAATGGATAGATTTTGTGTGGGTTCTATCTCTGTATATCTGGTTAATTTGGCACATATAGTTCTCGAAATTCATTTGATTCATCGAAGAACGCATAGATACATGAGTTCATCCTATATACATATCTTGGTTTGACACGTTGCCTTGAAATCCGGTCAGTTCATAGTGCATCATGTCACCGTCAAGCAACAAAATATTCTTCTTTCTTCTACCTATCGTCACAAAATCCATTAAAACAAAAATAAGTACCAAAACTATGAAGGCACACATATATATAGTGACGCCCTAGCATTTTAGTTAATCATCGGCCGGTTAAGCAAGAAAAAACAAAAACATGAACACGCCAAGGAGATACCAAATTAAATTAGGGAGTGCCTCTATGGTGAGCTCCTCGAAGATGTCTGAGGATGAGGAATCCTAAGACATCTTCGAGAAGCTCTGCCATAGTGGTGTCCCTACTCTCGCACACCATCTTTCAGTTCATATCTTTTCTAGCTAAATTAATATGCTGGTGGAGCTAACTAATTTCACATATTAGGGAGTGCCTCTACGGCGATCTCCTCGAAGATGTCCGAGGACGAGGTCCTAAGACATCTTCGAGAAGCTTCGCCGTAGTGGTGTCCCTGGTCTCGCACACGATCTTCCTTGCAGTTGATAGTTCACAAGGAAGCCTATTTATAGATTAAGCAGCACAACATAGTGTCGACACTCATGACATAATGTCGACACTCACCCCTGTCATAGTGTCGCCACCCACTGAAACAGTGTCGCCACTCACTGGCATAGTGTCCACTCACGACATATAGTGTCGTCACCCACTTTTAGTCCCGATTGGAGACACCATTCGGGACTAAACGGGCTCATGTCGGCCCCAGCCTGCCGCAACCCCTTTAGTCCCGGTTGGTGTGCCCAACCGGGACTAAAGATGTAATAGAAAGTTTTTTAAATCAGTTCTTGTTTGATGTATACGATGTGTTCTTTTATTTTTAGACTAGTACTACTCTTATCATCGTGATTTTGTTTGATGAACTTATAAAATGCAGATGAGACGGCAATGGATGTACGCTGACCGAATCTCTGACGAGTTCATTAAAGGCGTGCGTTGTTTTCTCATTGTGGCAGAGGCAAACAAGCGGAATGGTTTTATCTGTTGTCTATAGCACCCCGGATAATTCCACTACTAGAAAATCGCTGTTGTTTTTATTATGTGCATCATCATGACATCATCATGCATTTATTCGCCTAAAACAATTTCCCAAAAGCTTATTTTGTTTTCTAGAGATTCCCCTCCTCGTTCAAATCAAAACCCTAGATCCATCCAGATCTTTTATTTGTCTAAAACCTTTGTGCAAATGTTTTATTTCAAAAGAAAAAAAAATATAAAAACTATTTTTTGGGGGAGGCAGTCAAGTCGGCCAAGCCCAAAAGCCCAACCGACCGGACCACCTACAACCCCACTAGTCAAAAGCCTAACCGACTAACCCTAAACTACCTACACCAAACCCTAGCCTAGAACCACCCCACCGCAACCACTCACACCCTCCCTCACGCGCGCGCGACACCGATCCACCCTACCAGGTACACAACCGTACACGCTGAACTAACCCTGGAAACCAACACATACACGCAACGCACCCAACACGCTCCCCTGCCCTGGACCCACTCCCTGGCCCCACCACCCTATCCTCCTTGCTCGATGCATCTCCCTGGAGACCCCAATCTCGAGACGCCTCTGCCCTGCTTCTTCCTCCTCGTCAAAGCGAGCCCGCCGCCACCATCGATCCCCTCCCTATCGATACACCTCATATCGCCCTGATCCTCCCTCACGACCCCCACCACGTCTCTCCCGTCCGCATCTCGCCTCCCTCTCGTATCTCCCCACCTCGCGTCCGCCCCGTGACACCGTCCTCTCCCTCCTCTGGCTCGCTGACCACCCCGCCGCCACCCTGCGGGCTTCCCTCGCTGCCGTCTGAGCGCCCCCTGTCGTCCTCCTCCTGCACCAGCGAGCTCTACGCTCTAGGCCGCCATCGGCCGCTCTTCCAGGCACATCCCGACGCCCCTCACCTCTAGGAGCCGCCGTGCCCTGCATCTCCGGCACTCCGTGAGCGCCGTCGCCAGCAAGCTCTGGCCGCCGTCCTTCCTCCGTCCCTCCAGCGCCCCTCCGTCTGCCGCCACGGCCCTTCTCCGACCCCGGCCTCTGCGAGCCGCCGCCCAACTCCCCACCTCGTCTTGGCGCCGCACATCCACGCTTGCCAGCGACCGCCCTGCTCTGGCCGTTCGCCGCCTCTCCTCGCTGCAACTGCGTGACCCCGACCTCGTCTCGACTTCCTCTCCGTTTGGCCGTTGTCACCCGCGGTCTAGACCTTGCTCGGCCACCGCGTGTGCAGGGATAATATGTTGTTGCATATTAGTTTTGCCGTCGGCCCTGTGCCCCTGTATCATGTGCAGCGCTCCGCATGTGTTTGTGTCACTCGAGTTGATACTGTTGTTACTGTGGCATTACCGCCCGTGTGACGGTGTTGTCACTGTTCTTCCGAGCATGTTCCGCGTCCGATCCCCGTCGTCCAAGACCAACTTCAACAAGATCTAATTGAAAGCTGTGTGCTCGTGAGGTGATAATATCAGACAAGATCTTCTTCGGAACCGAAGACCGCGGGACACCGAGTTCTCCTTCACCGCACGCCATGTTCTCCTTCCCGGACCCGAAGACTCCGATGGCCGAGACCCCGAAGACCGATCCCCGAACCCCCGGAGCCCAAGATCGTCGAACCCATGTGTGACCCTAAGCCCCTATTTTTATAAATGATATATCTATTGCATCTAAAATGTTCATGCTTTCATACATATGTTGTGGTTTGGGGTCTTTCTGCCGATTCATCTCATAATTACATATGGAGACCATATAAGGGCGAATCTAGTCTAATATTGGTCCCAATTAAATTTGTGCATCGAACCGATGAAATATTTTTCCTTGATAAGACAACAATTAAATTGCGGGGTATCTAAATAACATGAACCATCTATTAATTGTCGGGACCCGGGCTCCGCTTAATTTTGCCTAATTGCTTCGCATCTTTGCCATGAAATATATCATATATGCATCATGCCCGATCTTCTACCGTAGTATTAAATAGTGCATCCGGTGTTTCTTCTAGTGCTTTGCTTCTTCACGGATTAGGCCGATGAGTTGATGCGAGTGTCGATCCGATCTTCGAATGAACCTTCGGCAATGTTTTCAGGCGAGCATTCTCCCCCTTTTTACCTATTTTACATTATAGTCTTTATTTCCTCCTGTTGATCTATTGCTATCTGTGTTGCGATGCTCTAGTTTTCGTACCTGTGATATCCCTTGCAGCCTTATATTACCTTGGACACACCCTATTACCTGTTGTTTGGTAGATAGTTGGACTTGCGTGTCGTAGTCGCTTGCTCAAGTGTTGTTGTGTGTCGTCAAGTACCCCAGTTGTTGGAGTAATGCCGCATGCTTTATGTTGGAGATGATCATGGCTTTAATTACCGTTTAATAACTAAAATTGAAGTAGGTAAATAATGTAGAGGCACAGGTTGGCAATACATGTTATTTGGTTTTTAACCGTCCACTTGTGTCCCGTAGGACCCCGAGTACTTGATACCTGTTCTTTGAATATTCGCACTATCCGCATGTGGGACCATGAATCCCCCTAGCCAGAGCTTGAGTCATATTTATTTCTTGGGGCCACAAAGTAGTTTGGGGCTTTATTACTATCCTGTACTTATGCCATGCTTTACTGCTTTATTTACGATTAAGCGTGGAGCGCCTGTACTGTTTTGGATCGTGGCACGATTACACTGTATCGAGAAGCCTAGTCACACTTTCGGGTTCCCAGTCGTTTACAGCCGTTCTCGCAAACCTCTAGGTCCGTCTCGGAGCAGGCCAACTTCGTAGCGGGTAGCTTGGTGGGGTGGCCCCCTTAAATTTATATGAATCTTGCAATTGCTCTGTCGTGATGCCTCGTTGGGTTTTATTTGGTTTTTCTCGAGGTTGATCGTGCGTGTGATGCTATTTGTGCCCCCCTACAGGGTAAAACTTTCTGAAAGCCGTGTCCGCGGTTATGGACGACTTGGAGCACAGTATCTCGATCATAGACAACTATAACTAAAGTAGTGCTATAAATTTGACTTTATAATGACTAGTAATCAGCTTCACTATAATGGAATGGCTAAATAAAAGTGCCAACAACTGCTGGTTTTGGGTTGTCACCCGTTACCATTGTATCTGACTAGTAAGTATTGCAACTACAACGGAATGGCTAAATAAAAGTGCCAACAACTGCTGGGTTTTGGGATGCCTCATGCTATATGTATCTGACTAGTAAGTACTACAACTACAACGGAATGGTTATTTAAAACTGCCCACTGCTTATTATATCAGGCTGGCTCATGCTATCTATATCTGACTAGTAATTGCTGCAACGATAACTGAATAAATAAAACTGCCAACTGTGTGAGTTCCTCGGTTGACTTCCTCATTTGGTCTCGAGGGGGACATACCAGGATGGGTATGTTTGGTGGTAGTATCAGAATGGTTTCGAATAGGTCTTTCTTATCCCTCTCTGATAGCCGATAGTTGTATCGAGTCTCTATAGGTTGTTTAGTGCATGCTGCGCTGCCGCTTCAGTCCACCATACCTATGTAGGCGAGGACCGCCGAATTCTAGTCTCGCCGTGTACTGGCCTCAGTACTGACCGCTCTGTTTTTCCTTTGCCCTTTGTCGGCACACCTTTTGTTTAATAAGGTTTGAGATCGACGTCGTTAGCAGGGTTACCCTTCCGGCTTGGCCTGTGCAGGGTTATGGACGTCATTGGTTATTCTTCTGGGCTCTTTGCCCCATTTGCATCTTGTCCGTAGTCGGACGTTGTATCATTTTCAAGATGATTTGGATCTTCGTATTGTGTATCTGTATTCTTGACTCATGGAGTCGTTGTTGTATATATATGTTCTGTGGGTTCCATCGTGGACTATTGTGTAATGGTATTACTTCGTTTTCCACCCGCACGAAAGTGCCTGGTGGGCACCTTTGAATCGTTTCTATGCGGGTTTGGCGGGAGTCGCTAAGACTTGCATAGGGACAATTCTGAGGGTGTTACAGAGTGGTATCAGAGCTCAGCAGTTGCGATACCCTACTGGTCCAGCCTGTAGGATAACCTATCTAACGGCCGATATAGAGTGTCAAAAATATTTTGAAAAAAATCGGTTGGATAGATTTGATTACGTCTGCGTTTACTTCTTAACCCTCTGCTATTCTCCTCTTATCTCGACGTGTTTTGAATCTTCTTTCTTATCTTTTCTTCGAATCTAGGATTTCTCGTGGTTGGGTTTTCGTCGTACCTTCAGGGTTTCGCATACATCCTCTTGTAATGGTGCTTTGACATCCGGTCTTCATGCTATCTGATAAATCTTTCATCTGTTCTACCTTTCAGTGGACCCAAAAACCCACTAAGTTTTTTTCTTTGTATATTCCGGTGATTTTCAACGCGACGACCTCATCTACATCAGATCAGATGAAGAGCCTACTTTATTATTTTGTTTCTAAATCTCGATTGACAAGATCTTCAGTCTGAATTCTGAGAGTTGGTTGCATAATTCTCTAATTCATGTGTAGAGTAATGCTTTGGGTGCGCGATGGACTGATCACCATCTGACTACTCTTATCATTCGCTCTTGTACATTGAATCAATGGATTAAGCAATTCTACTCATTTCATAGAAGTTAGAGATGGCTTCCCCTTTTTGGGGCCTCGACCTTCTTCTTTGTTTATACAGAGTGTTCTCTTGACGAACGAGAGCATCGACCCTTGATGGTGGTGTCGCGGATTTCAATACAAAGAAGAATCTTTGTTAGTGGTGTCGTGGAGATCTACACGAAGCAAGAAGATTCAGGTTATCGGCCTTCTTCCCGGTATCATGAGGCGGATCTCGAGGGCGAGATCCATTGTTAGTGGTGTCGAATTGTACCACCCCGGATAATTCCACTACTAGAAAATCGCTGTTCTTTTTATTATGTGCATCATCATGCATTTATTCGCCTAAAAAAATTTCCCAAAAGATTATTTTTGTTTTCTAGAGATTCCCCTCCACGTTCAAATCGAAACCCTAGATCCATCCAGATCTTTTATTTGTCTAAAACCTTTGTGCAAATGTTTTATTTCAAAAGAAAAAAATATAAAACCTATTTTTGTGGGGGAGGCAGTCCAGTCGGCAAAGCCCAAAAGCCCAACCGACCGGACCACCTACAACCCCACTAGTCAAAACCCTAACCGACTAACCCTAAAATACCTACCCCAAACCCTAGCCTAGAACCACCCCGCCGCAGCCACTCACACCCTCCCTCACACGCGCGCGACACCGATCCACCCTACCAGGTACACAACCGTACACGCTGAACTAACCCTGGAAAACAACACATACACGCAATGCACCCAACACGCTCCCCTGCCCTGGACCCACTCCCTGGCCCCACCACCCTATCCTCCTCGCTCGATGCATCTCCCTGGCGACCCCAATCCCGAGCCATCCCTGCCCCGCTTCTTCCTCCTCGTCAAAGCGAGCCCGCCGCCACCATCGATCCCCTCCCTGTCGCTACACCTCACCTCTCCCCGATCCTCCCTCGCGACCCCCACCACGTCTCTCCCGTCCGCATCTCGCCTCCCTCTCGTCTCTCCCGACCTCGCGTCCGCCCCGTGACCCCGTCCCCTCCCTCCTCTGGCTCGCTGACCACCCCGCCGCCACCCTGCGGGCTTCCCTCGCCGTCGTCCGAGCGCCCCCTGTCGTCCTCCTCCTGCACCAGCGAGCTCTACGCTCTAGGCCGCCGTCGGCCGCTCCTCCAGGCGCATCCCGACGCCCCTCACCTCCAGGCGCCGCCGTGCCCTGCATCTCCAGAACTCCTTGAGCACCGTCGCCAGCAAGCTCTGGCTGCCGACCTTCCTCGGTGCCTCCAGCGCCCCTCCGTCCGCCGCCACGGCCCTTCTCCGACCCCGGCCTCTGCGAGCCGCCGCCCAACTCCCCACCTCGTCTTGGCGTCTCTCATCCATGCTTGCCAGCGACCGCCCTGCTCTGGCCATCCGCCGCCTATCCTCGCTGCAACTGCGTGACCCCGACCTCGCCTCGACTTCCTCTCCGTTTGGCCGTTGTCACCCGCGGTCCAGACCTTGATCGGCCACCGCGTGTGCAGGGATAATATGGTATTGCCTTTTAGTTTTGCTGTCGGCCCTGTGTCCCTGTATCATGCGCAGTGCTCCGCATGTGTTTGTGGCACTCGAGTTGATACTGCTGTTACTGTGGCATTACCGCCCGTGTGATGGTGTTGTCACTGTTCTTCCGAGCCTGTTCCGCGTCCGATCCCCGTCGTCCAAGACCAACTTCAACAAGATCTAATTGAAAGTTGTGTGCTCATGAGGTGATAATATCGGACAAGATCTTCTTCGGAACCGAAGACCGCAGGACACCGAGTTCTCCTTTACCGCACGCCATGTTCTCCTTCCGGGACCCGAATAATCCGATGGCCGAGACCCCGAAGACCGATCCCCGAACCCCCGGAGCCCAAGATCGTCGAACCCATGTGTGACCCTAAGCCCCTATTTTTATAAATGATATATCTATTGCATCTAAAATGTTCATTCTTGCATACATATGTTGTGGTTTAGGGGCTTTCTGCCGATTCATCTCATAATTACATATGGAGACCATATGCGGGCGAATCTAGTCTAATATTGGTCCCATTTAAATTTGTGCATCGAACCGATGAAATATTTTGCCTTGATAAGACAACAATTAAATTGCGGGGTATCTAAACAACATGAACCATCTATTTAATTGTCGGGACCCCGGCTCCGCTTAATTTTGCCTAATTGCATAGCATCTTTGCCATGGCATATATTATACATGCATCATGCCTGATCTTCTACCGTAGTATTAAATAGTGCATCCGGTGTTTCTTCTAGTGCTTTGCTTCTTCACGGATTAGGCCTATGAGTTGATGTGAGTGTCGATCCGATCTTTGAATGAACCTTCGGCAATGTTTTCAGGCGAGCATTCTCCCTCTTTCTACCTATTTTACTTTATAGTCTTTATTTCCTCGTGTTGATCTATTGCTATCTGTGTTGCGATGCTCTAGTTTTCGTACCTGTGATATCCCTTGCAGCCTTATATTGCCTTGTACACACCCTATTACCTGTTGTTTGGTAGATAGTTGGACTTTCGTGTCGTAGTCGCTTGCTCAAGTGCTGTTGTGTGTCGTCAAGTACCCCAGTTGTTGGAGTAATGCCACATGTTTTATGTTGGAGATGATCATGGCTTTAATTACCATTTAATAACTAAAATTGAAGTAGGTAAATAATGTAGAGGCACAGGTGGGAAATAGATGTTATTTGGTTTTTAACCGTCCACTTGTGTCCCGTAGGACCCCGAGTACTTGATACCTGTTCTTTGAATATTCGCACTATCCGCATGTGGGACCATGAATCCCCCTAGCCAGAGCTTGAGTCATATTTATTTCTTGGGGCCACAAAGTAGTTTGGGGCTTTATTACTATCCTGTACTTATGCCATGCTTTACTGCTTTATTTACGATGGCGCGTGGAGCGCCTGTACTATTTTGGATCGTGGCACGATTACGCGGTATCGACAAGCCTAATCACACTTTCGGGTACCCAGTCGTTTAAAACCGTTCTCTCAAACCTCTGGGTCCATCTCGGAGCCGGCCAACTTCGTAGCGGGTAGCTTGGTGGGGTGCCCCCCTGAAATTTATGTGAATCTTGCAATTGTTCTGTCGTGATGCCTCGTTGGGTTTTATTTGGTTTTTCTCGAGGTTGATCGTGCGTGTGTTGCTATTTGTGCCCCCTACAGGGTAAAACTTTCTGAAAGCCGTGTCCGCGGTTATGGACGACTTGGAGCACAGTATCTCGATCATAGACAACTATAACTAATGTAGTGCTATAAATTTGACTTTATAATGACTAGTAATCAGCTTCACTATAATGGAATGGCTAAATAAAAGTGCCAACAACTGCTGGTTTTGGGTTGTCACCCGTTACCATTGTACCTGACTAGTAAGTATTGCAACTACAACGGAATGGATAAATAAAAGTACCAACAACTGCTGGGTTTTGGGATGCCTCATGCTATATGTATCTGACTAGTAAGTACTACAACTACAACGAAATGGTTATTTAAAACTGCCCACTGCTTATTATATCAAGATGACTCATGCTATCTATATCTGACTAGTAATTGCTGCAACGATAACTGAATAAATAAAACTGCCAACTGTGTGAGTTCCTCGGTTGACTTCCTCGTTTGGTCTCGAGGGGGAAATACCAGGATGGGTATGTTTGGTGGTAGTATCAGAATGGTTTCGAATAGGTCTTTCTTATCCCTCTCTGATAGACGACAGTTGTATCGAGTCTCTATAGGTTGTTTAGTGCATGCTGCGCTGCCGCTTCAGTCGACCATACCTATGTAGGCGAGGACCGCCGAATTCTAGTCTCTCCGTGTACTAGCCTCAGTACTGACCGCTCTCTTTTTCCTTTGCCCTTTGTCGGCACCCCTTTTGTTTAAGCAGGTTTGAGATCGACGTCGTTAGCAGGGTTACCCTTCCGGCTTGGCCTGGGCAGGGTTATGGACGCCATTGGTTATTCTTCTGGGCTCTTAGCCCCATTTGCATCTTGTCCGTAGTCGAACGCTGTATCATTTTCAAGATGATTTGGATCTTCGTATTGTGTATCTGTATTCTTGACTCATGGAGTCGTTGTTGTATATATCTGTTTTGTGGGTTCCATCGTGGACTATTGTTTAATGGTATTACTTCGTTTTCCACCCGCACGAAAGTGCCTGGTGGGCACCTTTGAATCGTTTCTATGCGGGTTTGGCAGGAATCGCTAAGACTTGCATAGGGCCGATTCTGAGGGTGTTACATTGTCCATGTGGTCAGTGTCGAAATCAGAAGGAATACTCTTCCTCAAGGGTCCTTCATGGCCATTTGTTTCGGTTTGGTTTCATGTCTGGCTATAATTATTGGACCAAGCACGGAGAAAGAGGGGTTATGATGGAAGACAACAAAGATGAAGAGAATGATGACAGCTATCCTATGTCCCTTGAATACGGTGGTACTACAATGGAAGACAATGATGAAGAACAAGCAAAAGAACATGCATCATATGAGCTAGATGATGATCTGGGTCAGGCCATTGATGATGCTAAGGGAGAATGTGATAGTGAAAGGGAGTGGTTGAAATTTGAGCAGATGTTAGATGATCACAACAAATTTTTGTACCCCAATTGCAAAGATGGCCACAAAAAGCTAGGCGGCACACTGGAATTGCTGCAATGGAAGGCAGAGGTCGGTTTGCCTGACAAGCGATTTGAAAAGTTGTTGAAGATAATGAAGAAGCTTCTTCCAAAGGATAACGAACTGCCCGCCGGTACTTACGAAGCAAATAAGGTTGTCTTCCCTCTAGGATTAGAGGTACAGAAGATACATGCATGCATTAATGACTTCATCCTCTATCGCGGTGAGAAGTACAAGAATTTGGATGCATGCTCGATATGCACTGCATTGCGGTATAAGATCCGATGAGATGACCCTGGTGATGTTGAGGGGGAGCGCACGAGGAAGAGGGTTCCCGCCAAGGTGATGTGGTATGCTCCTATAATACCACGGCTGAAACATTTGTTCAGAAACGAAGAGCATGCCAAATTGTTGCGATGGCACAAAGAAGACCGTAAGAAAGACAAGATGTTGAGACACCCCGCTGATGGGTCGCAGTGGAGAAAAATTGAGAGAAAGTACCCAGACTTTGCAGGTGACGCGAGAAACTTATGGTTTGGTCTAAGTACGGATGACATGAATCCCTTTGGGGAGTAGAGCTGCAGTCATAGCACATGGCCTATGACTTTGTGAATGTATAACCTTCCTCCTTGGTTGTGCATGAAGCGGAAGTTCATTATGATGCCAGTGCTCATCCAAGGACCGAAGCAACCCGGAAACGACATTGATGTATACCTAAGGCCATTAGTTGAAGAACTTTTACAGATGTGGCACGGACAAGGTGTACGTGTGTGGGATGAGCACAAACGTGAGGAATTTAACCTACGGGCATTGTTGTTCGTAACCATCAATGATTGGCCTGCTCTTAGTAACATTTCAGGACAGACAAACAAGGTATACAATGTATGCACACACTATTTAGATGACACTGAAAGTATTTATTTGGATAAGTGCAAGAAGAATGTGTACCTAGGGAATCGTCGTTTTCTTCCGCCCACGCATTCCCTAAGAAGGAAAGGCAAGCATTTCAATGGTGAAAGCAGAGCACCGGAGTAAGCCTGTCCGTTGTACTGGTGATGCTGTATTTGATATGGTGAAGGATTTAAAAGTAATCTTTGGAAAGGGTCCTGGCGGACAGTCCGTTCCGAAGGACGCTGGCGGACACGCACCCATGTGGAAGAAGAAATCTATATTTTGGGAGCTACCATATTGGAAAGTCTTAGAGGTCCGCTCTGCAATCGATGTGATGCACCTGATGAAGAATGTTTGTGTGATACTGCTAGGCTTCTTGGGCGTGTATAGAAAGAATAAAGATACACCAGAAGCACGACAGGAACAACAACGTATGAAAGACCGAAAAGGCAGGCATCTAGAGTTGTTTCAAGGTACTGCCAGCTACGCTCTTACCAAGGAAGAGAAGGAAATATTTTTTGAATGCCTGAGTAGTATCAAGGTTCCTTCTGGCTTCTCGTCCAATATAAAGGGAATAATAAATATGGCAGAGAAAAAATTCTAGAACCTGAAGTGTCATGACTGTCACGTGCTTATGACGCAGTTGCTTCCGGTTGCTTTGATGGGGCTTCTGCCGAAAAATATTAGAGTACCCATTGTGAAGCTATGTTCGTTCCTCAATGCAATTTCTCAGAAGGTAATCGATCCAGAAAGTCTACCAGGGTTACAGAAAGATGTGGTCCAGTATCTTGTGAGTTTTGAGTTGGTGTTCCCACCATCCTTCTTCAACATAATGATGCACCTTCTAGTTCACCTAGTCGAAGAGATTACCATTCTCGGTCTTGTATTTCTACACAATATGTTCCCCTTTGAGAGATTCAGCGCTCAGCATCCAGCCGGCGGCCGGCCGGTAGCCCGACGGGCAAGGGTAGTTGGAGGCCCACAACTCCTAGGTCTCCTCGAGGGTCAGAATGTCCCAGTAGGCACTGTCCATAGTTGTGAGAGAGGAAGGTGTGGACGTATGGATAGCCATGGCGTGGTCGGCCTATATATAGATGGAAAGTGCTGGAAAACATGGCGGGAAACGGTGGGATATGGCGGGAAATATCTTTATTCCCGGTTAGTGGCTACAACTGGGACTAAAAGCACCGTTCAGAGGGAAAGGGTGGGAAAACATGGCGGGAAGCGGTGGGATATGGCGGGAAATATCTTTAGTCCCGGTTAGTGGCTACAACCGGGACTAAAAGCACCGTTCAGAGGGAAAGGGCGGGAAAACATGGCGGGAAGCGGTGGTATATGGCGGGAAATATATTTAGTCCCGGTTAGTGGCTACAACCGGGACTAAAAGCATTGTTCAGAGTGAAAGGTCAGGAAAACATGGTGGGTAGCGGTGGTCCAAGAGACCTATCATGTTCGAGGTTTCATGACTTTCGGTCCAAGAGACGGATGTTATGTGTTGAATCGCGGCATAGTTTGTGATACGGTGCCCATATTGGGCATTCATGTGTATATTTGGATGTAGAACAATGTTGCAGGAGGAAGTTTTCATTTTCGTCGCTCGGAAAAGCCATTTTCCATTTTCCGAGCGCAAAAAGATGGGTCGTTTTGTGAAGCAGCCACCAAAATGCAGTTACAGAATGCTACCATCCCATTTTTATAAAATAGTAGACCACCTTACGTGAACTATATCCCAAACGGGGGATCTCAAACCTTTCTGTCCATCCCGGGTGAAAAAGACAAATGTTTGCCGAATCGGTAGGAAGTGGGTCCGGTTTGAACTACAGGTACATGATCTAACATCCGTGATTTTTTGAAAAAATCATTTTTATACTCACAATATGTCGTTTTTTCAGAGATCCAATGCAAGTTCTAACATTCTCATCCCCTATCTTCACGCACGCCATTTTGACCTAAGTTCGAAACGACAAAAAATTCAAAACGGGCATAAAAAATTCAAAAAAGGTCCGAACAATGTAAATCCTTCGCGTGGTGGGATATTATGTGACATAGATGAAAGGAAAAATATCAAACTTGGTATAATGATTATGTCTCCAAAAAACTTCACAAAATGACCTATCATGTTTGAGGTTTTATGGCTTTCGGTCCAAGAGACGGATGTTATGTGTTGAATCGCGGCATAGTTTGTGATACGATGCACATATTGTGCATGCATGTGTATATTGGGATGTAGAACAATGTTGCAGGAGGAAGTTTTCCTTTTCGTCGCACGGAAAAGCCATTTTCCATTTTTCGAGCGCAAAAAGACGGGTCGTTTTGTGAAGCAGCCACCAAAATGCAGTTACAGAATGCTGCCATCCCATTTTTCTAAAATATTAGACCACCTTACATGAACTATATCGCAACCGGGGGATCTCAAACCTTTCTGTCCTTCCCAGGTGAGAAACACAAATGTCTGCCGAATCGGTAGGAAGTGGGTCCAGTTTGAACTACATGTACATGATCTATCGTCCGTGATTTTTTGAAAACATCATTTTTAGACTCACAATATGTCGTTTTTTCAGAGATCCAATGCAAGTTCTAACATTCTCATCACCTATCTTCACGCACGCCGTTTTGACTTAAGTTCGAAACGGCAAAAAATTCGAAATGGGCATAAAAAATTCAAAAAAGGTTTTGAAAAAGGTTTTAAACAAGGTTTTTAAAAAAGGTTTTTAAAAAAGGTTTTTAAAAAGGTTTTTAAAAAAGGTTTTGAAAAAGGTTTTAAAAAAGTTTTTTAAAAAAGGTTTTGAAAAAAGTTTAAAAAAAGGTTTCTAAAAAAGGTTTTTAAAAAAGGTTTTGAAAAAAGTTTTAAAAAAGGTTTTTAAAAAAGGTTTTGAAAAAAGTTTTAAAAAAGGTTTTGAAAAAGGTTTTTTGTTTTTAAAAAGGTTTTAAACAGGCATATAATAATTAATTTTAGAAAAGGTTTTAAAAAAGGTTTTGAAAAAGTTTTAAAAAAAGGACCTTTAGCCCCGGTTTGTACAACAAACCGGGGCTAAAGGGTTGCGGGGCTGCGCGCGAAACACGGCGCGCCAAAAACACTTTAGCCTCGGTTTGTGCTACCAACCGGGGCTAAAGGGGGTGGGTATTATACCCACCCCGTGCGTCCCGGTTCGTGCACCGAAACGGAGCACACTGATCGACCCCGCGCCGCCGTTTTCCTCCTCGCGCAGAGCCACCGCGCCGCCGCGCCGTCAACCACCACGCCGCGCCCGCGCCCCTCCTCACGCCGCCCCTTCTCGCGCCGCCCCTCCCCCGCGTCGCTCGATCCCATGCCGCCCGCGCCCGTGCGCCGCCCGTGTCGCCTGCGCCCCGTGCCGTCCCGCTACGGTGCCGCCCCTTCCCCCGCACGCCGCCGACCGCCCGCGCCATCCCTCACTGGAGCCCACCGCGCCGCCCGCTTTGTCCACCACCACCGGAGCCGCCCCTCCCCACAGTAAGCTCTAGTTAATTAGTAGTGTTTAATTTTGTTAGTGTTAATTTTGTTAGTTATTTTGTTAGTGTTAATTAGTTAGTGTATATAATTTTGTTAGTGTATTTTAGGGAATTAGTTAGGGTTATTTTAGGGTTAATTAGTTAGTAAGTTTAGTGTAATTTTTTCTTAGATATTTTAGTTAGTGTTTAATATATTTTATTTTGATAGTGTAATTTAGTTAGTGTAATATAGTTTATTTTAGTTAGTGAATTTTTCTTAGTTAGTGAAGTTTAGGATTTTAGTTAGTGTTTAATATAGTTTATTTTAGTTAGTGAATTTAGTTAGTGTTTAATATAGTTTATTTTAGTTGATACTATTTATTTTCATCATGTTTAAAGTATATAGGTTTAATTTAGTGTTTAGGAATATGCCGATTCCTCATGATCGTTCACTCGGCGTGACCCCCGGAGCGCTACTAGACAGTGTCACCGGGCATCCACGGGGCTGGGCTCCGCCGGGCTGGCACTGGGAGGTGATACCAGCCGAGGGACATCGTCTCGTGAGGAATCCAGGTGTCGTCGTCGACCTGGATCTTCTGTGGTGGCGGCCGAGTGGTCCAGGTGCGATGCAGAGGGAGCCGGACCCCGACGAGGTGGTACATCGTCATGTCAGGGAGGAGGACGAGCAGGTCCGGCGCTACATGCACATTTTAGGAGTTCGGGACGCCAATACCTGGCAGCTTATTCTGGCACCTTACCCGAGATATTCTCCGGTGATGGTTCCTACACTTTGGGTGCACACCTCCCGTGGCTCAGTAGCCGGGGCTCGACGTCTTCGCTGAGCTAGCTAGATGTGTAATAGGGTTGTATTGTTGTTTAATTGGTACTTTATTGTTGTACTAGCTGGATTATTCAAGATGTATTGTTGTTTAATTGGTACTTTATCCTTCTTTATCGCATTGTTTAAGCTGGATTACTTTATCTTCCTTTATTTTATCGCATTAAGCAAAATGGTTTTATCTTTCTTCTGTATTAGTTATGTTATGGACGGTAGAGACAACGAAGAGCACATCATGTACAACATGATAGATGAGGGTACAGGAGGTTACCATTATGATGGAGCAGACGATGATGGAGATGATGATGGCTCCCAATACCTCAACTTCGATGAAGCCGACGGAAGAGACGACTATGACGAATTCTTTGGTGGAGACGACGGTGGAACTGACAGTGGAGACACCATAGCAAAGACCGGCGAGGTATATAAAGCCTCTGCTGATCACGAGCTAGTAGATGCATTAGTTGATTCATATATATATATATACGTACTAACGACTGTTTCTTCTCTTAGACCTCCGAATCGGGATAATCTTCTGCAAGGAAACGAGGCCTGACCAAAAAGTTGGCCGATGGTATGCGTTTCACCATTGATCTAGTGTCTGAGTTTGGCGAACCTTTGGAGCCGAAAGAGGCCGCAAGTGTATTTGTATACCAATGCGGAGCGATAGTCAGGGACGCCATCCCGATCACTACTCAGAAGTGGAATAAGCCAGGAAAGAAAAGTGATCGAGTTGGAGAAACTTTTGTGGATGACAGAGCCAAAGACGGTCTTTGGAATTCACTCATGGCACACTTCTCTCTGCCTGATTGGACACTCCTGAACTCACTGAGGCATTGAGGTTGCAAGTCAGAAAGTGGGCCCTTAAGAAGATGGGCGGACAGTTCAAGGACTGGAAGAAAATATTGTACAACAACTATGCCAAGAAGGGGTGGACTCCGCCATTCACTGGCCCGCTGGAGAAGCAGCGGGATAACTAGACCCCATTTGTGAAATACAAGGAATCAGAAGCAGCTACGGCCAAGTCAGAAAAGAATAAGATAAATGCGGACAAAAAGAAATATCACCATACTATGGGGACAGGTGGCTACAAGACGGCCGCGCCGAAGTGGGAAAAAACCGAGGAAGAAATGCGTAAAAAAGGGGTCACGCCAGCTACAAATAAGTGGCCCGTGAGGTCAAAAAATTGGCTCCTTGGGCATGGGGGGTCGTATGACACTAAAAACAGGGAGATTATTGTTACAAAGAAGGCCATTACTAAACCCAAAGATGAACTTGTTAAAGTGATACAACTGAGAAAATATGGAAAGTTCATTCCCGACAGAGAGAACGATGAGCTAACATATGCCCTCGGGAATCCTGAAAAAGTTGGACGAACACGAGGCTTTCTCCCATCTGTTCCATGGAAGACAGGGTTGCCCACTGACAGCGACACTTATAGAAGCCGATACAGAAAAACGAACCGGCAGAAGGCGGAGGAGGCAGCGCGGTTGGAGGCGGTTGAAAAAAGAAACGAGGAATTTCAAGCCATGTTCAAGATGCAGCAGGAGGAGATTAATGAACTTAGAGTACTAGCCCGACAGCAAGATCCTGCATTAGACAGTCCAGTGGGCCCATCTCAGCGGAGAAGCAGCTTGGCTTCCACGGAGGTACAAGCTAATAATCCAATGCTGATGGACAATAATGCACCGATGATAGATGATACGGCCGGTGCAACGATGGTTCGCTACCCCGTGGATGAAGTCGAGGCAAGGACAGCTTGTGAGCTACATGTCATAGTGAAGAACATTTCTATGAAGGTGGCACTCGACTTTGCTTTACCTTGTCCACTGGAAGCGACCTACCATGGAAGTCAGATTCCAGCTGGCTATGCTCGTGTCGGTGTGGATGAAGTTGAACTGACATGTCGATCACTTGGGCTTGACATCCCTCCAGGCGAAGGGGATAAAACACTTGGAGAAGTTGAGGGTGGGATCATTCTTTGGAAAAAACAACACATTGTGTTTCCAGGCTGGGCGCCAAGGAAATCTTCTCCTCCGAGAAGCAATCCATCACCTCCGAGTCCACCGTATCCACCAAGAAACAATAGTCCACCCCTTCCTAAGAGGGATCGCAGCGCGACTGCATCTCCATCTCCGGCGCCTCCGCCTCCGCCCACTGAATCAAAGGGAAGAAAGCGGAAGAATAACACCGCTACGTCGAGGGAGACCCGACACCGAAAACGACAAGATACCCTCCCAAGAGAACCTCCGTGTCCTCCCAAGTTAGCTTATCACCGGACTGATGAGGAAGCGCGGTGATCTCCCGGGCCAAAGTGAAGGCCCATTTTGCACCAAAACAACCCGAGCCACAGGTGCTAGTTGATCCAAAAGTCAATAAGCACTTCAAGGCATTCCTTGAGCAACCACCCCAACATGTGTTAAATAGGAAAGATGACTATACACACTATCTTACGAAGACACTAAAAGAGAAGTTATCAAGCAGTACTGCAAGTGGGAGAAAATCAAAAGAAGTTGCCCAGCTCGGAAAACAGGCAAAACAATCCATTGCCCCGCTCAAGGTGTTACCCCAGCCCACACAAGGTGGAATAGATATGGAATTAGCTATTAAATTATCCAAGGAGTGTAACATGCCGGTCGAAGCACTTCTAGCCGGCGGAGATAATGTCGCCAAGGGACCAATAGCAAGAAAATTTGTCTACGGGGAGCCTCTGGTCAGCGATGAGGTATTCGATGATCTGCCAACACATATGCAACTGTTGCATATCTGGTACTTGAAAGTCACAAAGTAAGGGAGACAATTTCTCCTATGTAAAGTTGGAGAGGAGTACTTCCGTCCAAACGAGATGTCAACACCCGGATTTTTAATCCCAGATGCCTGTTATGCCATACATCGCAATCCGAGGATTACCATTTTTGCGAGACATAACAGAATTGGATACCACAGTACATCATCCATTACAAACCATACATAAGGTCTTACACAAATAAGGATCTCATGATCCAGTTCTTAATACAACTCAAGCAGCGGAATACGTAATAATAACGGTAGCGTAGGCGAAGCTCCATCTTAAGGGTCACAGGCAATGCTGACGATGGGAGATGATCCTAGTTGTCGTAACCTTCCCCTCTTCATAGTCTGGCCACGGGAATAGCCAGGGACAAAGCCATGAGTACTCTTTAAGTACTCGCAAACTAATACTAACAAGTGAAGGGGGTTTTTGTAGTAGGACACTAAGCTCTAGGGTTGTTTTGCAAAAAGCCAGATTTACCTCTACTAAGTTCAGAAGCAAGAAAAGCTAGTTGAAGTTTTATAACACCTAAGTGGGAACTTGTATTTCATATGACAACTCTGTTGTGGTAAAGTCAAAATCTCAATCCAGTTCACAAGTCATTTTGAAAACATCTGACGGGGGGACAGTATGGCCACTCCAACTGTCCATAACCGTGGACGCGGCTATTCGAATAGTTTGACACTCTGCAGAGATTGTACACTTTCACCACAACATTCGATACATCCGTCAGGAACAAATCCTGAATTCACCATACTCAGTATGCGGATAACCAATCCTAACCTTTCAATTACACGCCGTAGTATAAGCACCTCTCCTGTGAGTTTGGCCTCCCAACCATGACCAACTGTCATCTTGGGTACTACACAGGTGGACAATCTTCACAAGGTAGCCTCATCTTAGACCTTGGTCGTGAGGGAACCAATACTAAGGTCTATAAGTTTCCAGTCAAGCCCTACCCAATTTTCAGGTATTGTGGTTGTACGGTAAAATTGGAATGGTATCGCATCCAGACAACCATCAGTTTTATAAAGGGCTAAGGCTCATGCCTCAACATTTTCATCACGAAAATTCTATGGTGTTCGGAAACACATGTCAAAACATCTCAATAGAATGATCCATCATTCCAAGGTTTTCATAACCATTTTTCCACCAAGTATTCCCATCTAAGTTGATCAAGTTTTATGCTTAGCACTAGCATTTACAAGTGGGGGTAAGTACTAATGAGGGGTGGTAAAATAGTAGAGTTTTACTAAGTTCAATCTCATGCCTTAGGATGACATAAAGATTATCTAGCTTAGGCCAAGTTTTATGCTCTTTATGCAACCTTCAATTATCTTTCTAATATCTACAATTTATTCCAGTAAACTCTAAGTAAGAGCTTTGATAAAGAAATAATGTATAAAGCTTGTAAGTAAAACTAGGATTGGGTATCCTCAAATGTATCTAACCAATCATGCTTAGTGCATTGCATAGGTTATTTAACTCTCATAATTCCAAGTGTTAGCTTGCATAGGTAAAGTATATTGCAAGTATTGGCTTGCATCAATATCAGTATAAGCTTGCCTTGTGCAGAGCAGTGGTTGAAGTTCTCCTCGGCTTCTTCTTCGTAGTATCCTCCTTCCTCCTCCTATCCTTGGTCGGTACTAGCATCTATAAATAAATACGGGGTACACAATCACCAAACAATACTTAACTACTTTCAATCATCACACAAAAGGGTCCTATAGATGATCTATCATCATCACTAAAATTACAAGATTAAAGCTTGGTTTAATTTCTTTTATTTTTAGAAAAGTAATTTCTACTCATTGAAAAACTACTTAATATTTAATTTTCTCCAAACCAAACATGGGATCATGTTGACACATGTCATCACCACATATTTTAGTCCATGGGAAAGTGATTTAAAGTGGTGTCACAATTTAATAAGGTTTAACCTTTTATTTTAAATAAAAAAGTGACTAGAAATGCCTATGTGGCATTCTTTTATTACTTGAACAATATTTCGGTAAGTATACCCATATATTTTTATATATTCTGAAAGGTATGATCAAATGAGATTTTTGAGAGTTGGAATCAACTCAAAAGCTATTATGGTTTAAATTTGAAAAATGTTTGAATGCAGAAAAGCTTCTGCCTTGTTATTTTTACCAAGCGTTATCTACAGATCCAAATGATTTGAATACAACGGGCTTGGATTAAGCATTTCAAGACCTTTCTAACAAAATTGGTTTCATTCAATTTGGTTCATTGAATCGAGCTGGGTTGATTTTAAAACTAGGTACAGAACTGTGTTTGAATGAAAATGGAAAAATCCAAATTCAAACGACTGGGCTGCGCGCGAAGAGCAAATGGGCCGGCCTGCTAAGCACAGCGCTTACGCGGGCTGGTTAAGTTGCTGTCCCCACGCGTCAGTGAGACGGGGGGTGCGAAGCGGTACGGGGCAACGTGGTGCGTTGGATTAGAAGTAAGATCAATGGCTAAGGGTCGTCGTCGATGATGAACTAGTCACCGGTGAGCTCGAACCCTAGCGGCGCAGTGGGGATCGTGGGAGGCTCACTGGGGCTCAGTCGAGGGTCAGCAATGTGGGCGAACGACTAAGTCGACGACGGCGAACCTCCTGGTACCGGCAACTTCTCCTGGGGTGGACGAAATCAACGGCGCCCTTCTTCCCTAGAGGCGGCCTGCTCCAGCGCAATTCCGGCGATGCGCTGCTCTCCTTGCTCCGGGAACAAGGTGGAACGATCAGTGAGGAGAGGGGAGTGAGATGGTGTGAAGAGTTTGAGCGGGGGAGGCCTCTATTTATAGTCTCGACGACGAGCCCGAACGGGATGGGCAGGCAACGGTGGCGACATGACTACGGGCTGCTAGAGGCATGGCCGGCGGTGGCGATCGATCGGTGGTCTCCTGGTGATGCTCTATGGCTTTAATGCGCGTGTAGGGGCGGTGGCAAACGGTCTGGAACATGCGATGCTATGCGCGGCAGAGGCGGCTTCTTCGACGGCGAGCGATGGCTGTGAGGCATTGGGCGGCGAACGGGGATGTCTAGCGGTCTCCTAGGATGGTGGTGATCGCGTATGCACGTGCGAGGGAGACGCGCGGTCTGTGGGCATGTTTCGAGGGTGGCGCTCTGGCGCATGCTCGGCATGGTTGACAGAGGCACGGGCGCGGCATTCCTGGCAGTTTTGGTCGCTGTCTGCGAGGCAGGGCTGGTCGAGAGGGGGCGGTGAGGCATGGGCTACCTCCCAGACAAGGTTGGCACGGCTAGTTCTTCTCCTAGCTTGCTGTCCACACTGGGGTGACATGGGTGGCTTCGGCTGTTCACCATTGATGACATTGCCAAGCTTACAGTGAGGCTAGGGCTTAGTTAAGTTTGCTAGATGATCTACTAAGGTTCTGTGAGCTAGAGAGGGAACAAGTTAGGCCCAAATCACTGTTCACAATAGTGTTTAGGATTTGATTGATTTGCATCAGCAAGGTGTTTGATGAAATGGCCGCAAGAATTCAATTTTTGAATTTTGAAGAGATTTTTGGTGAGTTTGCTAGGCATGTGCTGGTGAGTCTGTGGATGCTTGGGTTTTGAAAGTTGAGCTCGTTTGAGTGATTTTTTGAAAAAGTGGGATCTTCCCATATGATAAAGATTCAATTTTGAACTGTCCTTTAAACTATGCATTCAAATGTTTTTGGATGATCACAAAGTGTGCATTGATACTTTGTTAAGAGTATTATCAAGGGGTGCAAAGATCCAAACAAGTTTCTGTTAAGTTCTAAAAGTTAGAAATAGCCAAAGTAGGCATGGGAGTTAAATTGGACAAAATGACCATTCCCTTATTTTGTTTGTTTTGATTTATTTGTCTTTGGGAAAAGTGTGGGGATTATTTAGATGATGTTTATTTCACCTAAGAATCCTTTTACAAGCAAAGAATACACATAAACAAGGCAATTCAAAAGAATTCAAAATGGGATACACACATGCATGCTTTCATATTTTTATTTAGAAAAGTTTTTGTTAATCCTAATTTTGGTGATTAGAGTTTGATGAATCTAGTTTAATATTTTTGGGATGTTACAAACCTTCCCCCATTAAACAAAATGTCGTCCCGAGATTTGTAAAAGGACGAAAAGATTACCTAGGATTTGAAGAGATCGGGAAACTCCGTCCTGATGTGATCTTCGCGCTCCTAGGTAGCTTCCGTCTTCTCCGGAACTTCGAGGCATTTGCGAAGTAATGAGATATGGAACACATTGTGCATGGCGGACATCTCTTCGGGTTGTTCCAATTGATACGACACTTCTCCTCGATGGTTCAGAATTTTGAAAGGTCTGATATATCTAGGGGCTAACTTTCCTTTCAGCTGGAAACGCTGCATTTCCTTCAATGGCGACACTTTCAGATATACAAAATCTCCTATGTTGAAGGAGAGGTCTCGACGTCTCTTGTCGGCATAACTCTTCTGTCTGGACTGGGCTGTCTTGAGGTTCTCACGAATCTTTTGAACCTTCTCTTGTGCTTCTCGTAGGATATCGGGTCCAAAAATTTGACTCTCTCCTACTTCCGACCAGTTCAAAGGGGTGCAACACTTCCTTCCGTACATGAATTCAAATGGGGCCATTTGCAAACTAGCTTGATAACTGTTGTTGTATGAAAATTCTGCAAACGGTAGACAGTCTTCCCACTTAGATCCATATTCTAACACACATGCTCTCAGCATATCTTCGAGTATTTGATTTACTCGCTCCGTTTGTCCATCGGTCTGAGGGTGATATGCGGTGCTGAAATCTAGGTGGGTTCCTAAACCTTCTTGGACTTTCTTCTAGAATCTTGAGGTAAATTGAGTTCCTCGATCAGATACGATGTTCTTGGGGACTCCATGCAAACTAATGATTCTAGCGATGTATAACTATGCTAGCTTCAAACTCTGATATGTGGTTTTGACGGGTAAGAAATGGGCGACTTTGGACAATCTGTCCACTATGACCCAGATAGAGTCATTTACCCTACTAGAAGTAGGCAATCCGGTGATAAAGCCCATTCCAACAGAATCCCATTTCCATTACGGAATCTGTAAGGGTTGCAACAATCCAGCGGGTCTTTGATGTCCGGCCTTGACTCGCTGACATATATCACACTTGGCGATATAGCTTCCGATTTCTCTCTTCGTCTTATGCCACCAAAATTGCTCTTCCAAATCTTGATACATCTTCGTTCCTCCGGGGTGGATAGAATAAAGAGTATCATGAGCTTCTTTGAGAATCACTTCTTTCAACTCAGAATCTGCTGGTACACAAAGGCGTCCTTTGTACCACAGAACTCCTTCTTCGTCTTTGTTGAATCCAGGTACTTTGCCTATACCGATACGACACTTGATTCCGTCAATACTAGCATTTCCTTTCTGCGCCTCTTTGATCTGGCTGATCAAAGTGGGTTGAAGTTCTATGCTAGCCAAAAATCCTTCACTTACTAATTCCATTCGAAAATCTTCCATCTCTTTGTGCAAACTTGGTTGCTCCTTCAAGATCATGGAGTTCAAGCGGCACCGCAATCTTCTAAGGGCATCGGCTACTACATTGGCTTTACCAGGGTGATAGTGAATGTACAGATCGTAATCCTTGATTAGCTCAATCCATCTTCTCTGCCTCATATTCAGCTCTTTCTGAGTGAATATATACTTCAGGCTCTTGTGATCCGAATAAATCTCACAACGGTTTCCCATGAGGTAATGCCTCCATGTCTTCAGGGCTAGAACTATGGCTGCGAGTTCGAGGTCATGGGTTGGGTAATTTTGCTCATGTTGTTTCAGTTGTCGAGATAGATAAGATATAACTTTGCCTTATTGCATTAGCACACATCCGAGACCGATATTTGATGCATCACAATACACGTCGAAGGGCTTCGTGATATCCGTCATGATAAGGATTGGGGCTAAAATCAATCTCCTCTTGAGTTCTTGAAAACTCGCTTCACATTTGTCAGTCCATTCAAATTTCTTGTCCTTCTTTAGCAATTGGGTCATGGGTCTGGCGATATTCGAGAATCCTTCTACGAACTTGTGGTAGTATCCCGCCAATCCGAGAAATGCACGAACTTGGGTTTGAGTGGTTGGGGCTTGCCAATCTTCGACATCTTTCACTTTTGCAGGGTCAACGACAATTCCTCCAGCTAATACAATGTGACCAAGGAATCCTACGTCGTGTAACCAGAATTCACATTTGCTAAACTTGGCATACAACGATGCTCTCTAAGGGTTCCAAGAATGGTCCTTAGGTGTAGCTCATGTTCTTCTTCCGATTTGGAATAAATCAGAATGTCATCGATGAAAACAACGACAAACTTATCCAGTAAGTCCATAAAAATCTTATTCATGAGATTCATGAAATAAGCGGGGGCATTGGTTAATCCAAAAGACATAACGATATACTCATATAATCCATATCTGGTGGTAAAGGCAGTCTTTGGAATATCTTCTGCACGAATTTTGAGTTGATGATAGCCAGTCCTAAGATCAATCTTAGAAAACACTTTGGCACTGGTCAACTGATCAAACAAATCTTCTATCTTGGGCAACGGGTACTTGTTCTTGATGGTGACATCATTCAGCTTCCGATAATCCATACACAAACGGTTACCTCCATCCTTCTTGTCCACAAATAAGACAGGTGATCTCCATGGTGACGCACTAGGTTGAATTAATCCAATTTCCAACATGGAGTCCAGTTGCTTCTTCAGTTCTGCTAGTTCAGACGGGTTCATACTATAGGGTCTCTGGGCTATGGGTCCTGTTTCGGGGATTAGTTCAATGATAAACTCGATATCCCGATCTGGGGGCATACTGGGCAGAACATCTGGAAATACATCGGGGTATTCACAGACTATCCGGACTTGGTCAATGGTAGGTTAGGCTATACTCTTGTTGCACTTGAATTGACGAGGTAAGGTTTCAGATATATGCTCCACTCATATTCCGGCTGTACTGGTCATGGTTATGGCTTTCTTGGCACAGTCAATCAATCCTTTATGTTTGGACATCCAATCCATTCCTAGTACTACTTCCAAACCTTTAGTTCCTATTACTATCAGATTAGCATAAAAATCTATGCCATGGATTCGGATAGGGACGGCTTTGCAAATTTGCCTAGCCTTGGTGGTTGAACCGGGAATTTGAACGATCATAACATGCTTTAGTTTGGTTGGTTGAATTTTACTAGTGCATGCAAATTCTTTGGTGACAAATGAGTGCGATGCACCAGAATCAAAAAACACTCGAGCAAGTACTGAATTAATAGAAAACATACCCATTACGACGTCTGGTGCTTCCTGAGCTTCTTCAGCATGCATGAGAAAAAGACGGCCGTTGCGGTTGAGCGAACTCCCTAGGGCAAATCTTCTTCCGGGCTAAACACGACGCTACTCCTGAGCTGGGGCATTGGCATTGGGGGCTGCGGCATTCTTCTTGTTGGGGCACTCGTTGGAGTAGTGACCCTTATTTCCACAGTCATAACAAGTTACCTACGACTTGTCCTTTGCTACAACAGGCACAACATTGCTTCCAGTCCTCGGGGCAGTGTTGGTGTTGGCGGTAGCATTGTTGTTGAACTTGGGTGGGGCACGGTTGAAATTGCTAGAGTTGCCGAGGTTGTTGTGATTTCCTCCAGGCCTAGGATTTCCATGGTTGGGATAGGTCGGACGGTTCATCGGGGGTCTGTTGGTTCTCGGGGCAAATCCTGGAGATGGGTTTGGGCGATACTTTGAGGTCTGATGGGTTCCTGGCTGATGCATCATGCGATGCTTGCGGTTCTCATTGGCTTGGTTGATCTTTCCTTCCATCTGGATGGCAGAGTCGACCAGGGCTTCAATATAAGCAAAGGGGATATTGACTAACACTGTCTGCATCTCATCGTGTAGACCATTCAGGAATCTCTCTTTCTTCTTGGCTTCGGTGTCGATCTCATCCGGGGCATACCTAGATAATGACAAAAATTTGTCACGGTATTCCACTACGGTCATCCGTCCTTGCTTCAGTTCTCTGAACTCATCTCTCATTCTCTTGATCAAACCTGGTGGCACATGGGTTCTGCTGAACTTGACCTTGAATTCCTCCCAGGTCATCATCTGTCCTCCGGTCATTGCACGAACACTGTTCCACCATGCTCTGGCATCTCCGGCTAGATAATGGATGGCGAACAGAACTTTCTCGTTGGCTTCCACTCTGGCGACTTCTGGGTTGTTTTCCATGGTTTGCAGCCAATCGTCGGCATCTAGGGGCTCCTCCGACATAGTGAAAACAGGTGGGTTGGTGTTCTGGAAATTCTTAATCTTAGATCCATGGTTGTCCTGATTTCCGTGGCCTTGATTGTTGTGCGCTAGATGAGCTATCTGTTGAAGGGTGGCTAGGTTGGCTTGACGTTCCGCTCTTTCAGCTTCGCGGTCAGAAACCAACATTTGCAGGATGTGAAACATCGGGTCTGGGGATGAACCACTTCCTCCGCGTGGCATCTGAAGATTGAGATAGATCATGAGAAAAGAGGGAAATTTATAAGGTTCAGGGACTTTGAAAAGTTTTTAAGGTTTGACTCAGATTTTTCTAGAAACTTGCTTTTCATTCATTCATTCATAGCACACGATACAAACACACACCACAAAACAAGAAAAACAGATGGTTTTAAGAACCATTCTGGAAACTACGATACAGTGGGACCGAATACTACTCACTACGCTAGTGATCAAGTGCTACTACTCCTCGGAGTCGGTGTAGTCGTCATCCTCATCGTCATTGATGAAGGCGAAATCCTCCTCATCGGTGAAGAAATCCATAGCCTGATCCTCCAGAAAATCATCATCATCGCTGAGATAGGAGTAGGGGTCTCCACGAAAATCCTCTCCGGCATTCTCCCTTTCCTCTAACTGCATGTCTCTCTCGTGCATGGTCTCCTCCAAAGACGAGATACGGTGGCGAAGACAAGCAATGATGCGCTCCTTCTTGTCGAGCTGACGGCGGAGACACTTGCGATCCTTTCCTAGCATGGCGATGTTCTGATCCTTCGTCTTGATGATGGCGGACTTGTGGTTGGAGTAGTCACGGCAAATATCCAACTCCTGCTGACGATCGTACATCATGAAGCTAAGGTGGTCCAACCGAGTCTTCAGCTCGTGGCGGTATGGGGCTTCCAGTGGCTGTCCATTAGCATCAAGCCTTCGGCAAAACTCAAAGCGGGTACCCTTGATATGGTTGATACTCTGACCACACAGACGGGCAAGAGCTTCCCGCATGGCCCTGGCAATTCCATCGAGCCAGTTGTTCTCTCTTAAGGTAAACTGAATTCCCTCAGCAGTGGGAGGTTCAATATTTCCTCGGTGACTTGCAACACTTAGCCAGTGCAGATCTTCTCCTACTTGATCATTGAGCTGATCTCCGAAGAACTCAGGGTGCGGACGCTCCAGAAGTTCCGAAAGCTGGTCCAAATCCCGCTCAAAGATAAGGTCTTCGCCCTTTCCCAACTGGTAAAACTTGCTGTACTTCACATCGATCTAAAAGAATATAAGATGAGTAAGTTAGTAGAGTGATCAAGTGTGTCAAATTTTATGTATTTTGCAAGAGTTTTTGAGGAACATGAATTTTTGTAAAAGAATCAAGGTGATAAGAATAGGAATAAGTTTTTGTAAATATTTGTTTCCTTTGGTTTTGAAACTAAGTTTTTGATTCAAACGTCCCGTCTAACTAGGGTCTCCTATGATCAGGATGGCTCGGATACCAACTTGTCAACACCCGGATTTTTAAACCCAGATGCCTGTTATGCCATACATCGCAATCCCAGGATTACCATTTTTGCGAGACATAACAGAATTGGATACCACAGTACATCATCCATTACAAACCTTACATAAGGTCTTGCACAAATAAGGATCTCATGATCCAGTTCTTAATACAACTCAAGCAGCGGAATACGTAATAATAACGGTAGCGTAGGAAAAGCTCCATCTTCGGGGTCACATGCAAAGCTGACGATGGGAGATGATCCTAGTTGTTGTAACCTTCCTGGGGTCCATCCTCCAGGTACTCCTCTTCATAGTCTGGCCACGGGAATATCCAGGGACAAAGCCATGAGTACTCTTTAAGTACTCGCAAACTAATACTAACAAGTGAAGGGGGTTTTTGTAGTAGGACACTAAGCTCTAGGGTTGTTTTGCAAAAAGCCAGATTTACCTCTACTAAGTTCAGAAGCAAGAAAAGCTAGTTGAAGTTTTATAACACCTAAGTGGGAACTTGTATTTCATATCACAACTCTGTTGTGGTCAAGTCAAAATCTCAATCCAGTTCACAAGTCATTTTGAAAACATCCGACGGGGGAAAAGTATGGCCACTCCAACTGTCCATAACCGCGGACACGGCTATTCGAATAGTTTGACACTCTACAGAGATTGTACACTTTCACCACCACATTCGATACATCCGTCAGGAACATATCCTGAATTCACCATACTCAGTATGCAGATAATCAATCCTAACCTTTCAATTACACGCCCTAGTATAAGCACTGCTCCTGTTAGTTTGGCCTCCCAACCATGACCAACTGTCATCTTGGGTACTGCACAGGTGGACAATCTTCACAAGGTAGCCTCAGCTCAGATCTTGGCCGTGAGGGAACCAATACTAAGGTATATAGGTTTCCAGTCAAGCCCTACCCAATTTTCGGGTATTGTGGTTGTACGATAAAATTGGAATGGTATCGCATCCAAACAACCATTAGTTTTATAAAGGGCTAAGGCTCATGCCTCAACATTTTCATCACGAAAATCCTCTGGTGTTCGGAAACACATGTCAAAACATCTCAATAGAATGATCCATCATTCCAAGGTTTTCATAACCATTTTTCCACCAAGTATTCCCATCTAAGTTGATCAAGCTTTATGCTTAGCACTAGCATCTACAAGTGGGGGTAAGTACTAATGAGGGGTGGTAAACTAGTGGAGTTTTACTAAGTTCAATCTCATGCCTTAGGATGACATAAAGATTATCTAGCTTAGGCCAAGTTTTATGCTCTTTTTGCAACCTTCAATTATCTTTCTAATATCTACAATTTATTCCAGTAAACTCTAAGTAAGAGCTTTGATAAAGAAAGAAGGTATAAAGCTTGTAAGTAAAACTAGGATTGGGTATCCTCAAATGTATCTAACCAAGCATGCTTAGTGCATTGCATAGGTTATTTAACTCTCATAATTCCAATTGTTAGCTTGCATAGGTAAAGTATCTTGCAAGTATTATCTTGCATCAATATCAGTATAAGTTTGCCTTGTGCAGAGCAGTGGTTGAAGTTCTCCTCGGCTTCTTCTTCGTAGTATCCTCCTTCCTCCTTATATCCTTGGTCGGTACTAGCGTCTATAAATAAATACGAGGTACACAATCACCAAACAATACTTAACTACTTTCAATCATCACACAAAAGGGTCCTATAGATGATCTAGCATCATCACTAACATTACAAGATTAAAGCTTGGTTTAATTTCTTTTATTTTTAGAAAAGTAATTTCTACTCATTGAAAAACTACTTAAGATTTAATTTTCTCCAAACCAAACATGGGATCATGTTGACACATGTCATCACCACATATTTTAGTCCATGGTAATGTGATTTAAAGTGGAGTCACAATTTAATAAGGTTTAACCTTTTATTTTAAATAAAAAAAGTGACTAGAAATGCCTATGTGGCATTCTTTTATTACTTGAACATTATTTCTGTAAGTAAACCCATATATTTTTATATATTCTGAAAGGTATGATCAAATGTGATTTTTTAGAGTTGAAATCAACTCAAAAGCTATTATGGTTTAAATTTGAAAAATGTTTGAATGTAGAAAAGCTTCTGCATTGTTATTTTTACCAAGGGTGATCTACAGATCCAAATGATTTGAATCTAACGGGCCTGGATTAAGCATTTCAAGACCTTTCTAACAAAATTGGTTTCATTCAATTTGGTTCAATGAAATCGAGCTGGGTTGATTTTTGAAACTAGGTACAGAACTGTGTTTGAATGAAAATGGAAAAATCCAAATTCAAACGACTGGGATGCGCGGGAAGAGCAAATGGGCCGGCCTGCTAAGCACAGCTCTTACGCGGGTTGGTTAAGTTTTTGTCCCCACGCGTTAGTCAGACGGGGGGTGCGAAGCGGTATGGGGAAACGTGGTGCGTTGGATTAGAAGTAAGATCAACGACTAAGGGTCATCGTCGATGATGAACTAGTCACCGGCGAGCTCGAACCCTAGCGGCGCAGTGGGGGTCGTGCGAGGATCACCGGGGCTTAGGCGAGGGTCGGCGATGCGGGCGAACGACGAAGTTGACAACGGCGAACCTCCTGGTACCAGCAGATTCTCCTGGGGTGGACGAAATCGACGGCGCCCTACTTCCCCAGAGGCGGCCTGCTCGGCGCAATTCCGGTGATGCGCTGCTCGCCTTGCTCCGGGAACAGGGTGGAACGATCGGTGAGGAGAGGGGAGTGAGATGGTGTGAATAGTTTGAGCGGGGGAGGCCTCTATTTATAGTCTCGACGACGGGACCGAACGGGATGGGCAGGTGACAGTGGCGACATGGCTACTGGCTGCTAGAGGCATGGCCGGCGGTGGCGATCGATCGGTGGTCTCCTGGCAATGCTCTATGGCTTTAATGTGCGTGTAGGGGCGGTGGCAAACGGTCTGGAACATGCGATGCTCTACGTGGCAGAGGCGGCTTCTTCGACGGCGAGCGGTGGCTGTGAGGCATGGGGCGGCGAACGGGGATGTCTGGCGTTCTCCTGGGATGGTGGTGATCGCGTATGCACGCGGCGAGGGCGTCGCGCGGTGTATGGGCGTGTGTCGAGGGTGGCGCTCTAGCGCATGCTCGGCATGGTTGACAGAGGCACGAGCGCGGCGTTCCTGGCGGTTTTGGTTGCTGTCTGCGAGGCAGGGCTGGTCGAGAGGGGGCGGTGAGGCATGGGCTACCTCCCAGACAAGGTTGGCACGTCTAGTTCTTCTCCTAGCTTGCTGTCCACACTGGGGTGACATGGGTGGCTTCGGCTGTTCACCATTGATGACATTGCCAAGCTTACAGTGGGGCTAGGGCTTAGTTAAGTTTGCTAGATGATCTATTGAGATTGCTGTGAGCTATAGAGGGAACAAGTTAGGCCCAAATCACTGCTCACTATAGTGTTTAGGATTTGATTGATTTGCATCAGGAAGGTGTTTGATGAAATGGCCGCAGGAACTCAAGTTTTGAATTTTGACATGATTTTTGGTGGGTGTTCTAGGCATGTGCTGGTGAGTCTGTGGATGCTTGGGTTTTTAAAGTTGAGCTCGTTTGAGTGGTTTTTTGAAAAAGTGGGATCTTCCCATATGATAAAGATTCAATTTTGAATTGTTCTTTAAACTATGCATTCAAATGTTTTTGGATGATCTCAAAGTGGGCCTTGATACTTTGTTAAGAGTACTATCAAGGGGTGAAACGATCCAAACAAGTTTCTATTAAGTGCTGAAAGTTAGAGATAGCCAAAGTAGGCATGGGAGTTAAATTGGCCAAAATGACCATTCCCTTATTTTGTTTGTTTTGATTTATTTGTCTTTGGGAAAAGTGCGGGGATTGTTTAGATGATGTTTATTTCACCTAAGAATCCTTTACAAGCAAAGAAAACACATAAACAAGGCAATTCAAAAGAATTCAAAATGGGATGCATACATACATGCATGCTTTCATATTTTTATTTAGAAAAGTTTTTGTTAATCCTAATTTTGGTGATTAGATTTTGATGATTCTAGTTTAATATTTATGGGATGTTACACAAGATCTCCATTGAACTTTGTGAACTATTTCAATTATTCAACCTAGACGCCCTCGATATACCCTCCTCAGCTGCTTTTGTCTGTAAGTAATTAAGTCACTAACTCAGCTCGTTCAATTCATTTCCTGTCATTATCCTCACTATAGCTCCTTTTGTATGCTATTATATATGCAGAATGAAGATTCAAGAATGTAGAAGAAAGTCAATCTACAGCATTGGGTTCGTTGACCCAAACAGATTAATGGACATATGCTAATAAATAACCTCGAGGAAACGGAGGATAACTTGCTAATGTTTTTAATGGATCAACATTACAAGACACAAATATTATTTCCTTATAACTATGGGTAAGAGTATTACGGTATTCTACACATTCAATTTTTGTTTACTCGATGTTAAGTGTATATAAACGTGCGCAGCTTCCACTGGATTCTTCTAAACATTAACGTTGACCGTGCAAAAGTTGAAATCTCGGACTCGTTAAAGAAGCCGATGGAAGACTACCACAGCATCAAGCACTATATCTGTCTCTTTCGTTCATTCTCTGAGATGTAAACTAATTAATAACTCATTCATTTCTTTTTTGCCGGACAGGGTTTGGAAAAGGTTCACGAAGGAGGTTCAGGGTGAATGGCGTGAGGATCTCACTTTTCGTACGGTCCCGGTAAGTAGTACGAGAGCTAGGGGACTAATTTATATGGATATTACAATTATCATTCTTACAATTATCATGCTTGATTATTATCTAATTGAATTATATTCTCGATCGAAAAGTGTGCGACGCAGCCATAGGGGACTAATTTATGTGGATATTACGTATGCGAGTTCATTCGTGGGTTTATGGAGCAGGGCACAGACTTTCTTCAAGTATATAAACAATATATTCGCAATTTATTCTATAACATAGTTTTTGTTGAGTTCCATTCATAATGATATACTTATTTATATATAGTTGGATGTGATGCAGGATAAGCTCCTACCACATGAATGCCTACTAGCAATTCAAGAGGAGGTGTCGGGATTTTTGCTCAGGGACGTCATAAACTCAAAAGGAGAGTACAACGTAGATAGACCGTCGTGTAATCGTGGATAGACACAAAAGGACAGTATCTGTTGTAATGATCTCGGTGTAAATCAATTAGACGAGCTCTAGTCTCGGTTGTGTATGTATTTATATGTATTTATGTTATCGTGAGTGAAATCATATTATATATGCATCAATGTATACAGCATGTAGTAGCGTGGAATAATATGTATATGGAAACACAAAATGAAAAATAATCAAACACAAAAAAATAAAACCCTAAAACCCTAAAACCCCACCTCCTGCCGCAGCAGTAGTTTGGTGCAAAACGCTGCCAGGTAGAAGAACTTTAGTCCCGGTTCGTGTTACGAACCGGGACTAAATATCCTCCAGCCCAGTGCACGCAGCGGGGCCACGTGGAGACAATCTAGTCCCAGTTTGTAACAGAACCGGGACTAAAGGCCTAACCTTTAGTCCCGATACGTTAGTCCCAGATTGCAATCCGGGACTAAAGCCTCTTACAAACCGGGACTAGTGTCCTGTTTTCTACTAGTGTTTGTCTACATTGATCTGGTTCCTATTTCGTGTTCCGGAAGATTTCGCCGGCGAACTACATAAGTGCGATCGTGCCGAGAGATTGCTGGATCGAATGGGATTCGGTCGTGCGCACCCATGTTTAAATCTGACTGTTTGGTTTTAGAGGGTGCGCTTCAAAGTTTTGTTGGCTGTTAATATTATGGGGCATGTTCTCGTTTCATGGTGTTGATGAAGAATCTCATGGAGACCAAGATCTATAGACTGATAATGGTGGTTCGAGTGTGGGAGGTGATGAGGAATTGGCTTGGTGATTCGTGGCATGCAAGTGGGGGCGACTGCACAGCAAAGGTTCACGGTCCTACCTTTTAGGGTGAAACCTAGGGTCTGGCCTTAATTGGTTGTGCCTGGCAATGACCTTGTTGAAGGCATTGTTTTGAGAGTGTGGACTTTCTTCAAGATGAAAACCTAAAATCTTTGATCGGGTGATGACCGTGTTTGTGCATTGTTCTCTTCTTGGAGGCGTCATTTTTGGAGATGCTGGACTTCGGGTGGTGTCTTGGTGGTGGTAGTACTCTGTTTCAATAAATGGGTAGCTGAAGAGAGACTTTTATTTTTGGTAATTCTTTTTTCTTTTTTGGCTGTGTGCATCCGTATGGCCACTAAGGTAATGCGTTGTAGCAGAGGCTGGTTGTAATTGGTATCTTCTGATATTAATATATGATCCTTTCCAAAAAATATCGATCTCGTCGGAGTTCTTTCGAATAGGATCTTCGAAAAAGCGATTTTCCATCGACTGCAGTAGTTTTCGAGCTCTTCCTTGCCTCTGTTATGAATCCCTACTCCATCTCCCTTCCCTTTATATATTTTTTCCGTCTACAGACTACAGGAGTGCGTGAGTGAAGACTATATCATCCCTGAAGTTCTTCGCCACCGCAGATGCTCGAGCCAGACATAGCGTGCGTGGGAGTAGCGGGAGAAGACCATCGACCACGCCTAAAATCTGCCTCGTTGTCGAAGAGTCTCCTGCTTACAATGTATACTTCATCGCCATCGCTAGGTCGCCAAGTGTCACCACAGTTGGTAATCCTTACATAGGATCTAACTAGTGTTGTTCAAATTAAATTTACATACACTAAACTGGTAGATTAGCATATCTTACCCTGCCGCATGTTCTATCTTTTTGTTTTCTTCACATGCTTGTACAGTGTAGCGTAACCAGATCGATGCGTCACACTAGTTCATGTTATAAATATTGAAATTCTGTATATTTTAATCTACAAGACGGAATTTAATTATTCTTGTTGCATTAGATATGTAATGAGTTTGACTATCTAATGGTACTAGTTTCTCCAATTATAGTATTTTTGAATCTGCCATTCAAATTACAAATTTGAACCATGTTTTAGTTGTATCTTGAGATCCATAGATCTTTTTTGAAGATTGTTTTTGCAAATTGATCCTCGTGATATTCCCTACTCATTAGACCACCCAACACTATTGTTACATGAAATAAGTATATATACTTTGTAATTTTGTTTTCATGGTATTTGTTTTATTCGGCTCTTTTTTTGCAATGGTTGTTTAATATGGTATTATTTTTATTTACGTTAGATTTATTCGAAGTGTGTGGGCGAGTACCACGAAGAAATAATCATCATCAAATTATAATAAGGAAAGTTACACCTTTGTTCATATCCTTGTCCCAGTTTTACTACTATGCATGTTTTGATCCTCAAAATAGTAGTATGCATGTGTACGATGTTTTTAGTAAAGGAGAAATATATTACAAGTGCTATGCCGTTTTTTAGTATGCCATGAGTAGCTTTATACTTTGGAATATTTCCACTCCTAATAGGTTATTCTGAATTTTCTAAGTATTATGCTTGTGCTATGCTATATATATGCAAAAAAACCCGATGGGGATTTGAAAGACATAATTTTTTCTAAGTACAAGAGCTCTGCGTATGAGCCCATGTTTTATCCTAAAATCTACTTCAAAATAAAACTATTTTTTTCTCTAGGCGAAGTGGTATGTCTGGATCGACTGACTAGAAGGGGAAGTAACATGGATTGGCTCTGATTATGCCCTCCGCCACCCAGGATCAAAGAAATCTGCCATGATTCAGAATTTAGAAGCTTCCAGCGCAACCATAATACATATGGGCTCTTTCTTGGCCTAGTACTTAGTAGGAAACCTCACCTGAGTACCACAGTTTTGGCTCCCGTGGAACCGGGTAGAGGGGCTACTAAGGAAAAATTCACCATGGTCTTGTTTGTAAAAGGACTTGATCGTGGATTGTGGGTAAAGTGTACAAACTCTCGAGAGTATCAACATGATCGATCTGCCATGTTCACGGAAAAGAACAATTTTGAGTGTCTAAAGGATGGATCCTCTAAATGATTTCCTCTCTCTTTTCTAAAAGAAATGTTCTAAAACTCTATGGCCGTGGAATCGTCCTTAGAGGGGATTTTCGGGTTGCATGGTGTACTCTGTGTGTTAGGTTGAGAGATGGTAGCCTTGTGGAATCCAGTGCGATCCACTTGACCATATATTATTTATCAAATGTTTAAAAAGTAGGATAAAAGATTTTTCCTCTTCTCCTTGACTTAAGAAAAATTGGCTTTATGCAAATAAACCTCAAGCCTTTGTCAGCCTATGCATATAGATTCCTTCATGGTGTAATTTTCCAATACATTCAAAGTATTTACCAACTTGTGTGACTGCACGTTTTATGTGCAGAATTTGGAGGTCGCTGAAAGATGCGCTAGGATGGCAGGTCTTCACTCAACTAGCATGTGGCAGTGATGGGACTGCAAGTTGTATTTATATCTCTTCTGTTGTACTAATTATACTCTAGATTATTGGATTCATGTAATAAAGACTTGTGTTCTACATGATATTTCATTGACTATGAGTGCTAGATATTGATCCAGGGACTATCATGTTAATCACATGGACATAGGATCTTTATCGATCCGAGGTCACTACAAATTCTACTTTTCTTGCATCTTAGAATTATTACTTAAGTACTTCATTTAGTTTTAGTTAAAATCATTTTAATATTTTCCTACTGCTCCCTATGGGATCGATATCTTTATTTCGAAACTCTCTACAAACGATCTCTGTACTTGCAGTCATCAACCTATTTTCTAGCGCCGTTGCCGGGGATCTTAGTGCTATATGTCACTTTACTTTTAGTTATTTACTTTTGTTGTACTAATCTTTGATTTTAGTTGTAGGACCATAACAATGGACAACCCTCAGCACTTAATCCAGCTTGAGGAAGTAAGGAAAATGTGTACACCCATGGATACTTTTATAACTGTCAAAAAAAGCATAAACTCTGATGGTATTGATATCCATCCTTTATTATTTGAACTACTACACTCTAAGAAATTTGCAGGAACTGATGAAGAGAGTCCATATGGGCATTTACAATTCTTTGAAGATGTTTTTGGTTCCTTTATGTTTGATAATTGTAATCTTAATATGGTTAAAATCCAGTTGTTTAGACAAACATTCTCAAATAATGTTTGCAACTGGTATAGATATTTTTGTGCAGAAGCACCAAGGACTTGGACGAAATTGACAACCAATTTCCTATCAAAATATTACTCAAAAAGCAAAGCTTACAAGATGAGAGGTACTATTATCATTTTCAAAAATAGTCTTGATGAGAGTTTATATGAAGGCTATCTAAGGTATAAAAGATACCTAGATAATTGTCCTATCATTGTTTTCCCGATTGGTTAATCACTCACACTTTTATTGAGGGCTTAATAATAAAAAGAGAACGAGCCTAGATACCGCTTCTAATGCTAGTTTTCTATCTTATACCTATGATGAAGCCTGGAAATCAATAATGAAAGTGAGGGAGACAACAAAAAATCTTAAAGATGAGGAGAGCATTATGAATAGTTCTTCTGGATATGCTTGTGTTAATGATTTTCTTATAGATGAAAGGAATTGTGCAATGATTAAAACCCTCGGTATTGATTCTTACTCAGTAAAGAAAATTATTTAGAATTATGCAGGGCATCTACAAGTACCTACAGAATGGAAACCCTATAAACCCCTCAAAGAAAAGAAGCGTGCAAGAGAAGATGCACCAATGGTCGAGTTTCCTTTGAACCTATTCAAGAGAATATCAAGAAAAAGCGCAGAGAGGAGGAACATATAAAGAGAAGATTAAAGAAATCTGAAAAGAACCCTGATGATACCAATGCAAATAATTTTATATTGAAGGATCTTATGGAAGCACGAACTGTGAATAATGAAGTGGTTATGCTAGACCATGAAACTATAGAATTCATCGAAGGTAAGGTATGAGGTAACGAAACTTCTAAGACTATGACTCATATATATTGCGGAGAAACTTTCTTATGTGGAATTTGTGAACCTATATCCACTATAAACATTATGCCTTCATGAATTTATGAAGAACTTCGCTACAATTTAAATAATCCAGATGTGGAATCGATAGACACTACTATTAAATAAGAAGGAGATATGCCTCGAGATGCCTCGAGATTCTTTTTGTCCTATTCTTTTAGGTAGGCCTTTCGTCTCCATAACCAAAGCTCGAATTGATAATAAGAAGGAGACTATTTCAATGATGTTTGGAGAAGAGGAAATGACATTCCACTTCACCAAACTAAAGAAGAGGTCATATGAAGAGGAAGATGTCAAGGAATGGAAAATGATTGCCGAGCTAGCCGCAATTCATTTCAGCACTCCGCAAGATGAATTAGAAAGGATCCTAATTAATTGGGAGGAGGTACCATATGATGAGGAAAGAGAATAGATGGATGATTACCTTGATGTTGTTCCGGAAGCACAAAATCCACATGATTATGAAGAACTGGTAAGAAAAGGAGACGAAAAACCTCCGCCAATTGAATTGAAACGACTTACAAATGATATGAGGTATGAGTTCTTAGATAATGAAAATAAATGTCATGTTATTATTAGTAAAAATTTATCAGAAAATGAAAAAAATAAACTCATTTCGGTCTTGATCAAGCATCACGAAGCATTTGGATATACTCTATGTGATATCAAAGGAATAGATCAATCTATTGTAACACAAAGGATTAGCATGCTTGAAGATACTGTACTTGTAGTTGACACACAAAGAAGGATTAATCTGAAAATAAAGGAAGTACTAAGAAAATAAGTTATACGCTTATAAGATGCCGGCATAATATATCCTATTTCTGACAGTAAATGGGTTAGCCTAGCTCATTGCATACCAAGACAAGGTGGTCTTGATGCTTCTATGAATGAGGATGGTGAGCTAGTTCCTATAAGACCTATTGTTAGATATCGCATGTGCATTGATTTTAGGAAACTAAACCATGAGACACAGAAAAATCATAAACCTATACCATTTATGGATAAATTTTTTGAAAGACTTAGTAATAATTCTTATTTCTGTCTTCTTGATGGTTATTCCAGCTATTCTCAAATTGCTATGGAACAACTTTCACTTGTCCTTATGGAACATATGCTTATAGATTAATTCTGTTTGGCTTATGTAATGCATTTGCAAATTTTCAAGAATTTGTTTTAGAAATCTTTGATGATCTTGTTGAGAAGACTATGGAAGTTCTAACAAATTATTTCGTTGTTTTTGGAACAACATTTGATAACTATCTACAATTTAACCAAAGTTTTGCAGAGATGCAGTCAATCAAATTTAGTTTTGAACTGGGAGCAATGTCGTTTCATGGAAGGAGAAGGTAAAGTTTTTGGACATAAGGTTTCGAAGAAGGGTATAGAAATATATAAGACTAATATGAATGCTATAGAAAAACTTCCAATACCTTAGGGCATAAAGAACTTAAAATTGTTTCTAGGACATGAAGGTTTTTACAAGCGTTTTATAAAAGAGTTTGCTAAAATAGCTATGCTTCTCACTAATCTTATTGAGAGAGATACTCTATTCTACTTAGATGATGACTGCATTACAGCTTTTGAAAACCTTAAAAACAAATTAGTTTCAGCACCTATCATGCATCCTCCAAAATGGGATGAACCTTTCGAAATCATGTGTGATGCTTTTGACTATGCTTTAGGAGCTATGTTAGGACAACGATACGGAAAGAATTTAAATGTTATTCATTACTCTATTATAACTCTTAATAAGATTCAGAAAAATTATGCTACTACAGAAAAAGAGTTCCTAGCTATAATTTTTGCTTGTGACAGATTTATATATATTACATCATTAATTATATGGTAATAGTTCATATAGATCACCATGCTTTCCGTCAACTCCTTGTAAAAAAATATGCAAAGCCAAGGTTTATTAGATGGGTTTTCTTACTGCAAGAATATGATTTGCAAATAGTAGATATGAGGGGTAAGGATAATCCGGTAGCAGATCATCTCTTTAGGATGGAGGGAATAATTACTAACCCCATACCTATAAATGACTCATTTTCGGGAGAATATTTATAAAATATTGAAATTGATGTTCCTTGGTTTGCGGATTATGCTAACTATCTTGCAGGGAAATTTCTACGTCCTGGTATGAAAAGAAATCAAAGAATGAAATTTTTTAATGATATCAAATATTTTTTTTGGGATGATTCTTATTTATATCATCATGGACCTGATGGAATGATTCAGAAGTGTGTTCCTAACCATGGAATGAATGCAATTTTTCAAGCTTATCATGACAGCCAGTATGGAGGACATCATGCAGGCAAACGAACTGTAGCAAAGGTACTTCAATCCGGATTCTATTGGACCACCTTGTGCAAAGACGCACACAGGTATGTAGAACATTGTGATGCTTGCCAGAAAAGGGTTAATATAGGTATAAGATAAGATATGGCAATGAATTATAGTCTTATAATTGAACCCTTTGATGTATGGGGAATGTATTACATGAGACCTTTTGTAGAATTAAATGGTTACACTCATATTCTTGTTGCTACCGATTATGTCACTAAATGGGTTGAAGCTATTCCAACAAACCATGCAGATGCAGCTACTTCAGTGAAGATGATAAAGGATGTCATATTTCCTTAGTTAGGAGTCCCTAGATTTTTAATCACTCATGGTGGTTCTCATTTTATAAAAGGAACTTTCATGAAAATCCTCTACAAATATGGAGTAACTCACCGCGTTGCTTCACCATATCATCCTCAACCTAGTGGTTAAGTAGAACTCTCCAATAGAGAATTAAAGACCATACTCAAGAAGACGGTGGACAAATCAAGAAAACATTGGTCATACAAATTGAATGACACTCTTTGGGCTTACCATACTGCATTTAAAAATCCAATGGTTATGACACCATATAAGATGGTGTATGGTAAGGCATGCCATTTACCTTTAGAATTGGAACATAAAGCCTTCTGGGCGATCAAGAACTTAAACTATGATTTTAAAGCAGCGGGAGATAAACGCTTATTAGATATTCATGCGCTAGATGAGTTTAGAAGTGAGGCTTATGAAAATGATAGATTGTTTAAAGAAAAAGTAAAAAGATGGCATGATAGAAAAATAGAAAACAAGGTCTTTAAAAGTGGAGACAAGGTGTTGCTCTATAATTCTAGTCTTAAGTTGTTTCTAGGTAAGCTCAGATCAAAGTGGGGAAGTCCCTATATAGTTGAAGAAGCTTATTCATCGGGAGCAATGAAGCTCTAGGGAAAAACACCCTCTCTTTCAAGGGTGGAGAATGGACAACGCTTGAGGTATTACCGAGAAAAAGAAGATATAAGTGCAATCACCATACGTATGATCACCCCAGAAGAGGTGATTAAGAAAAAGTATGTAAGGAATGGCAACTGAAGGAAGGATAAAATCGAGCCTAAATGAGCAACATCATAGTCAAGATATTGACCATAAAAGAGCGCTTCATGGGAGGCAACCCATGTGAAATAAAGGTTTGAGTAAGTTTTAAATTTTCAATAAAGTTTTAGTTAATCTTATGTTGAATAAGGAACACTTAAACCTCTATTGAAGTAGAAAAAGTTTGGTAATGCTAAAATCCCGTTCAATGGATGTTAATGTTGGTCGAAAATTTAATATGCCATTTTTTGGTCAAAACTTGGTATTTCTTTAATTTTCAAATTCATAAAGAATTCTCAGAGAAACATGTAATTTTTGGCTGATGCAGTATGTTTAATGACCAACTATATGGTGGGAATTAAATTTCCGGCCGTATAGTTACGGTCGTATAGTTATCTACCCCATCTCCAAATTTTTACTCTAGGATGCAGTAGGTTTAACAACCATCTATACTACAGGAATTAAATTTCCGTACATATAGTTGCGGTCGTATAATTATCTTCCCATCTCCAAATTTTTACTCCAGGGTACAGTAGGTTTAACGACCAACTATATGGCAGGAATAAAATTCTGGCCCGTATAGTTGCGGTCTTATAGTTGGTACCACCATAGAAGTAAAATCTAAAGTCGGTTCATAACTATACAGCGGGACCTATATGGGCTGCCCCCATATAGTTGCTTGTTACGGATAGCGGCTAGGGTTTTCAACCTCCACTTTTAAAGTTGATCGCATCTAACCATTTTCATTAAGTTTTTGCAAGCTACAACCTCCATCCTCGAAAAATCATCGCCATCCCTATACAAGCCCCTTCTAACAATATCCATGCAGCGAAGCCATGTATCCTTTACATGTTAACAAGATTTGAAGGAAGAAAGAAGAGAAGCCCGTGAAGAGGATCGAAGAAGTAGAACCTAAAGAAGCATCATCGTCATCCAACTTGGAGATCAAGCCACTCCCAAAATGGGAGGACATATTCCCGCATAGGATGGAGATGATGAAGCAAGCAGAGCAGAGAAAGATCAAGGATGATTATCTCCCTAATCCCTATCGTCACAACATAGGATCTTATTATAAACCTCCTCTCGGTCCATCACCTCTTAAGCCTAAGAAGGTGTGGAAAGATGAGATTCATGCTAAGATATATCAATTGGAAAAAGCTTAGAAAGCATGTGTTGACACGATTGGAGAATGGATTGACTCCTACTGCATGATGAGCAAAGACCCTGAGCATAAGGTCAATGACATCGATGGTAGAGTTGGTTTCTTGATTAAAATTGTTTTTTAGTTGATAGATGAGAAGAAATTCCTCCATAAGAAAATTTTAATGCTTCAATTTGACATGGCCGAGATCAGCTGCTGCCTTGCAAGCATAGCTAAAGTTAGCAACACAGGGGAAGAAGGCAATACTCTTATCACCATGAGGAGAAATAGGTACCAGCAAGGCGTTATTTGATCCCGCCTGGCTTGATTCCAAGCTTGGGGAGATCTTTAAGACCATTTAATCTATCTTATAATTTTTATATTACTATTTTAGTTTCGTATTAGTTCGAGCTTAGAAATAAAAATTGCATCACTAGAATTCCCTTCAGGAATAGTCGATCCGTTTTATGAAGTTCCGAGTTTATTATCATATATGGAGCATTATTAAGTTTGTTCCTGTCTTATTGGATATATGAATGGCTCGAGTATGATTTTACTTGCACTTGATGATATCAATAAGAGTCTTCCACACCATAGGTATTAATGGAACATGCAAAGATACTTTGGTCAATATGTTGTATGTTAATGGTTTCATTTACAAAAGGAAAAACTATCTAATCAATCAATTAGAGAAACAAATCTTGAACAAAGGAAAATTAAAAAGTGCTATCATATTAGAGTGAGAACAAGACGAGGTAGAATATTCAAGCTACAAATATGGTTCATATACAATTGGAATTTGGTAATTGAGATTGTTAAACTTTGAATCACTACATGAAGTGGGATGTATGGCTAGCTCCTTTGCATTGCACATAAACAAAAGTGTGAGCATATAAAAAAGAATAAAATAGAAAAGAAAATGTGTAAAGAGCAAATAGGCATACACCACCATATTGTAGTGAGACAAAGAAACGTTTGAGAATTTAAATCCCAAGTGAATATGTTAATCCTAAAACACTTGGGACTACCTTGCTAACTCATTCGGTCAAACTGAATACTTTTACATCATGTTGAGAGTAATCTTTTATGAGAACAAGACGAGGTAGAATATTCAAGATACAAATATGCTTCATATACAATTGGAATTTGGTAATTGAGATTGTTAAACTTTGAATCACTACATGAAGAGGGATGTATGGCTAGCTCCTTTGCATTGCACATAAACAAAAGTGTGAGCATATAAAAAAGAATAAAATAGAAAAGAAAATGTGTAAAGAGCAAATAGGCATACACCACCATATTATAGTGAGACAAAGAAACGTTTGAGATTTTAAATCCCAAGTGAATATGTTAATCCTAAAACACTTGGGACTACCTTGCTAACTCATTCGGTCAAATTGAATACTTTTACATCATGTTGAGAGTAATCTTTTGTGAACTGTTAAATGCTAAGGTGTGGAAGCCTGCTAATATTATTTGGATGGTTCGAGTAAGGTACTATTCATGAACTTATTACTTTGTATCATATATTTTAAACACATACTGCAACTGCCTCATTTATTTTATTGACTCAGCTTCCTGAATATGAGGATCACATCCATTAAGCTAAACTTTCTCAAGAGGAGCAAGAGTCTAATCTTGGGGATGTTGATGAGTGCATATTTGCATCATGTTTTACATTATTATTTTGCATTGTAGTGGTAGGATCATTGTATTTTATGGTGCTTGTGTGCATCTTTTATGTTTGTTTTCACGAGGATTGGGACAGATGATTCACTAATTTGGGAAATATCAATAATACCAGAAGAAAACCCGAAACGAGCAAAGCATACAAAAGGTTTAACGACCAACTATACGGCGGGAATACTTTTTTCGGCCGTATAGTTCCCCTCGTATAGATGGCTCTGCCACCGCCTCCTCAAATAGTTTCACCCTGTGCAACTGGATCGAAGAGACAACATACAGAACACCCAAAAATCGCTGAACCTCACCTTCGGAAGGGATCTGGAGGGGGAACTCCTCCAAGGGATCCATCTTTGCCCTCAGCAGATTGGGGAGGCCAAGCCATCGATCTTCATCTTCATCAACCGCTGCATCACCATCATCTCCGTCCGATCCATCTCCATCCCATCTATATCTTGTTGTAATTCTCGTACTAGTTGTGGATTTATACAAGAATTATTCATTTATTATCGTTTCCATTATCATTGCCATGATGTTGTCTGCCTCCATGTCTGAGTAGACCATAGATCTTGGGGAGATGGAGAAACCCTAGTATATGATTGAGATAAGATAGAGATTATTATGTTATACATCATTATGTGTATGTGTATGTGTATATGTATATTTATGTGTATGTGTTAATTGTCTTCATCTTGATGTTGAGAGTTGTGCACCTCTTTAATATTTGCCTCTTATGGTGTCACATCCCAAGATTTTCCAAATCTTGTAATGTGAAAATAAATGAATAAAATAAAACTTTGTTTGATTTTCAGGGCCAGAAGAAACTATTTAAATTTAAATGAAACTTCAAATCTATTTGGATTAAATAAAATCCTAAAAGGATTTAAAAGGATAAACATTTATTAAAGGAAGTAAAAATGTTTTGGGATTACTATTTTGAAACCTTTAATAACATATTTGATTTTCAAAAGAAAAGGTGGATTTATAAATAAAGATTATTTTATAAAGCCAAATTAAACCCTGGCCAAGCTTTTGAAAATAAAACATTTTGTTTTGAATGAAAATAACAAAGGTTGATTTAAATAAATTAATAAGGATTTAATGTCCAATTTTATTGAAATAAAAGGTTATTTTGTTTTAAAAACAGATTTCCAAATATCTTTTATTTCCAAATAAAACCTACTGATTTGGTTTTGAAAATACTTGGATTTCAAATGGAAATTTATTAATTAAATCAAACCTTATTTGATTAAATAACTAATGGGCCATTTTATTAATGAATGAATCCTCAAAAGAATAAAAATTATTATTTTATTTTGGATTTTGGTTTATGTTTCTGAACAGAACCAAATTCATAGTTGCAAAGTTTGTTGATTATTTGAATTGATTTGAATGTTGTTTGGTTGATTGAAATTCAAAACAGAAATCAGAAATAGAAAAAGAAAAAGTTACAGAATAAAAAAATGGATTTGGACCCAGCCCAGCCGGCCAAGCCCAGGAAGCCCACCAACCAGAGCCAGCCCAGTTTTTCTCCCCGAAAGAAAACGATTCGCACGCAGTAACAAACCCGCACAGAGACTGACCAGTGGACCTCACCCTCATTTCTTTCCCACTGACCGGTGGACCCCACCTCTACTGCTCATCGTCCACACCCGCGCGACCCTGTCACCCCCAAACCTTGCTGCCGTTGCTGCCTTTGAATGCCGCGTTCAATTCACAGTAATGCCGCGCGTTAATCTCGCCGTGACTGCACGATATTAAGCGCCTGCATCTTCCCCTCCCTTTCCCTCTGTCGCCAACCACTCTCTGCCCCGAGGCTGCCCCAATTTGACTCGACACACTCCCAGCTCCGACCACCGTCTCCGACCGATTCCGGCCAAGCCACACCACCCCGAGCCTCCTTGAGCACACTAGCAGAATCCCCACTCCCAGACAATCCTCCCTGTGCTCTTCGTTCGACCGCGGGCGCCCCAGAACACCGTCCTCGACAAACTCCGAGCACCGCCGCGTCTGTCTCCAACTCCGGCGCGTTTCCCAGGTGAAATCCAACCGCCCCTCTGCTTCTCGATCACGCGAGCATCTTCGCCTTGGTCTTACGCACCTGACCATGCCCCTGTCTTGCCTCCGCGTGATCTACAGCGTCGCCTTCGACCGCGGACAGAACCACCCGACGCCGACGAAGTCTCCGGCGAGCAATCGCCACCGTTCCCGTGCGCCCCCTGCCTCGTCGACCACACGTTGAGCTTCCCCAGCCTCCTGCGATCTCGGTGAGCACCCCCTCCGTCTTCCTTGCTTCCTAGAACCACCGCGAGCACCTTGTTTAGCCGTCGCCGCCGTCCACCGCCACGCAGCGCCGCCCATCTGTGACCGAACAATAGCATCCGTAGGATCTTAATCCAACGCCTATGATAGATCGCTTAAGCCGCGAAGAGGGACGCGCCCTGTGCCGTGCGATCAAACTAGATCCTGCGGTCCACATTGTCGATCCGGCCGAACCGGTACCCGCGAATAGCTACGCGCCGCGTGTCACCTGTCTGTTTAAAAACAGAAATTGAAAACAGATTTGTTTGTAATTTTCAAACCCTTGTAACTTTCAAACCACACGTCCAAAAATTACAAATTTTATATCAATGGATTCAGGAGAGCAAGACCTAACCAACCATGCCCTTAGTTTAGAAAATAGTATATGTTATCTTGCTTGATTTTGCAGATTCTTTTGTGAGCTTGTTTAGAGTAGAAAAATTGTTTAAAATTGATTTTAGGATTAAATCTTTTGCAAAATGGTTTGTAGTGACATTACTGACCCTAGGAACCAACCCCTGGTTTTGGGAATGAAATTGGAAAAATTTAGAATGGATTAATTGAATTAGTCTAATTCTAGCTAAGTAAAGATAATGGTTTTATTATGAAAAAGGATTTTGGAATAAAACTTTGGGAAAATATTTTGATTCAAAGCCACCGACCCAAAACAACAAATCTTGAGAGTTAGAAACTTTTGGTGAAGACTTAAAAGTTTAAATTTAATAAAAACTATTTTCCACCACATAAAATGTTGAATGGATTTTAAAATAAATTTTAAGCAAAAACCCTCTAACTAAAGACTTTGCCATTTTGGTAAATGACCAATTTGGAACTTACAAAGTTTATAAACCTAGTAGAGACCAACCTTGCAATAGAACCATCCTTTGCATACTTATGCATGACTTAGGTTCCATTTGCTTTGTGAGTGTGAAATTGTTTGTTTGACTTTGGGTTGGAATGTTAGTTGATTTTGTGTTTGATTGATTGACTTGTAGTGAAGATAGCAAAGTGTGAGGCTAGCAATATCAAGGAGAGAACCACCATTCCCTACCAAAAAGGCAAGTGACACTATCATCTAAAGTCCTACTATTTTCATTATACTTAGTGGATTTTGAAAACATGCATGAAAACAATTTTATACTTATGCTATGCTAAATCCTAATAGGATTCCCTATACACTCCTTAGTGGAAATATTGTAGTTGTTACATGCTTAGCCATGCTATATGCTACAGTTTGAAAAGAGATACATGTTGAGATTTTACAAAGGTTGAGAAAAGGACTTGTGTTTTACATAATAAAACAAGGACTCAATGAACCACCTAGGTGGAGGATACTTTAAGTTTTGGAGAAGGTGGCAACAAAAGGAACCATGTCTATGGCAATCACTTTGTGTTGTGCTCCAAATGAAAACCACCTAGGAAACTTAGAGATTGAACATGTTTCTCCAATTGTGGCTTTCGTGTGCAACCACATGCTATTATGGCTCTGGCTTAGTCAACTACTTTAGGAAGACCCATACATTGTCTTTAGTTACCGGACATGGGGATCTGGAATGCTTCATGGGGGCTGAAGACAAGCTAGCAATGATGTATGGGAGGACCTTTTGGAAAGACTTCGTCACATTCTCAATCTGCCAGTACTCCATCTTGGTGAGCACTAATCCAGTAGGCCACTGGTGGCAACAAGATGGGATTGTGACATGTGGGTAAAGTGTACTCCTTCTGCAGAAGATAATACAATCTAAGTACTTAGCCGTGTCCTCGGTTATGGACAATACTGAGCAACTAAAGTTTGAACCATGGGAGATCTCGACATTCCAACTTCTAATACAAAAACTTGATGCACTTGTGGGTACCAAGGAATTCAAAGAGATTTTGTTAAGCTTGATGCACTTGGGGTTACCAAGGTGCTCAAGAGCATGATGTACTTGGGGATACCAAGGAACTCATGAGAATTTGATAAAAATTGTTGCACTTGGGGTTACCAAGTAACTCAAGAGATTTTTGGCAAGGACTTGAACACTTGAGTTTCTACCAAGGAGTTCAAGGAACTTGGACAAGAGATTTGACAAAGGACCAAAACCATCTTTGAAAATATAGTATAAAAATATTGCTTTATGCAACTGAGCCAAAAATTCTACCTAGCCAAATTTGCATGTAATGATAGGATCCACTTATATTATACTTAGTAGTGAAACTTGCCAATACAATTCAAATGTATTGACCCTTGTGGCTGTAACTTGTAATGTGGCAGGATTGATTGTTTTTAGTGAAGATTGTTTGATTAGGATTACAAAGTCTACAACCAACATCTGCTTGTGGCACTTTGAAGATGAAGGACCCCATGACTATAGTTATTCCGCTGCAATGTAATGTAATAGCCAAATGAGCTATGTATGATGTAATAAAATTATGTTATTCCTGGTTATAAAGTTACGTTATGACCTTTGTTTCTTGATATTACATCTTAACTGTGGATGCTAGCTATTGATCCAGGGACTAGCATTGTAAACACAGGAGGAATCTACTTTATTAGGTTGAGACCTTTACATATGGGGACTTGATGAAGGGGATTACTTGTTGGTAGACGGAGGGATGATAGCACTTACTGTGACTATAAAGATGTTGTCATCCTTTACATACTAACTGGGGGAAGCAAGGAGAACTCATTAAGCCATGTCCATGCCACGGGAGAAATGCCTTAGTAGCGAGATAATATGATTGATGTCATTTGTCTGTCAGTTGTGGTTATGAAGGATGATGTGTGCAGTGGTTGCTGCCTATTCGTCCATATATGGAGCTCCTCCCACATACATACATTCCATGAGAATATTTATTATGATAATCTTGATTACTCAATCTAAAATGCTAGTGCTGTATCCACCACTCCCTCAGAACGCCTTTTCCCCTATTGTAGTTCCAAGCTTTCTGACAAATGCGATTCCTACTTTCTGCATTAAGTTTTACTTTACTTTATTTAATTTCATTGCTCAACCAAATAGCCAACAACAATTCTTGTTTTCTTGCATCTTAGAATTATTCCTTAAGTAATTCATTTTAGTTTTAGTTAAAAGCATTTTATCTTTTTCCTACTGCTCTCTATGGAATCGATATCTTTATTTCGAAACTAGCTATAAACGATCTGTGCACTTGCAGTCATAAATTCCTCAGGTGAGTCATTTGTTTGCATGTAATTCCGTTTGGTAATTGTTAATGTTTACTATGTTTTAATCTGACGGGAGTCCTTGATGCTTTGCGGGATCAAAATTTGGTGGACATGTTGCCTCCCCATCCCGAGGAATACTCAAAGCCACCAGACAGTGGTGACGCGGATGAGTCGGAGTCCACTGTACCTGCTGCCCATTCCCCAGCAGAGGAGGAAGCCCCCGAGTATAGGAACGACAACTCCTACAAGAGGAAATGAAGTGAGGCTTTAGAATTCTCAACGCCTCCGACCCCAAAGGGGACTGCGTTCTTGCAGTAGCATGCCCCTGATAGAGGCGTCTCTTCTCTGATTCCAGTGGTGCCGATTCACGCTCTGGATCCCCAACCGCTGGCCAAGACTCAGAAACAGATGCTAGTCTTTGACCTCTCCGACATCCCTTCGTAAGTGTTTTAATGCCTTTACCTCTTGAATGTGCTACTTTTGCTTCATGAGTAACACTTGTACGTACTTTCTTTTTATGTTGTATCAGAGGGTCTTCTGCGGGTGAGTCCCTGAAGGATGAGACCGAGGAGATGGTTGTGGATTCAAAGGCGGCGAGTGTTGAAGCTGCGGCGCACTCCCCAAAGGCGGTCTGCAACTCTGGTGATGATGCATCGAGTTCTTCCAAGCCGAGGACTCATGCAGTTGTACTTGGAAGATAGAAGATGAACCCTCAGAGTCTTCAGGTGGAAACGTAAGTATCATTGGATTACCACTAACGAGCCCTGGGTCTATTATCCATATGACTGAAGCTTTTCTTGTGCAGCCCTTCATTCGCGACTTGCAGCATCTTGGGCAGAAGCACCTTTCCTTGCAGGAGGATTTTCAACAGCTCTGGGGTAAGTATCTTGCTGTCTATGTTGTTCAGATGCGTGTGTGGAGGTTCGTACTTGACCTTCTTTTCTGGTTTATGTCATAGGAGAACAACGAGGCTCTTCGCAAGCTAGACTCCCTCGGAAAGAGTCGCGGCCAGGAAGAAACCAAGGCCAAGGATGCTATGTAAGCCCTCGAGCGCTTCAAGTGGGAAGTTAAGGAGCGCGAGGAGAAGCTTGCAGCTGATGCTTTTAGGGTTCGGTGTAGAAAATCAAAAAAATTACTACACGGGAATTCCGAATGCCCAAGTTCTATCTACGATTAATGCAGTAACAACCAAGCAGTTTCGGATACATACCCTTGTAGTCTGAAAGAGGTTAACGTTCCTAGGGGAGCATGATTGATGTAATCGTGCTCATAGCCGATCTCAAGGTCGCGAAGCTCCTCGCAGGTCACCCCTTGATCCATCACCATGCAACACTCTGGCTAACGAAATCCAAAGTGCCTCAAGTGTTGCACCTCGTGGCTTCATACACATACGGTGTACGACGAGAACCTCTGTCTCCTCGATCACGCCGGGAGTACGTTGCGGAAGTAGATCTCCGGCTATGGAATCCTGTAGCGAACGGCTTGCTATAGATGCGTCATCTCCTGCGTGAACATCCCTGGGCCATTCCAACGCGTGGAGACAACTGGAGAGAGATATTGGAGAGGAGGAGGACGAAAGCTCCCAACTCATGGGATCTGTCGTATTAGTGTGTACTCCAAACGGGAGAGGGTGGGTCCTTATATAGTGGGGAGGGGGCAGCCTTGCCACTCCCCCAAGCCATCTAGGAGTCGTCTCAAGGGGGGAGGAGGCGGCGGCAAAGAGGGGAAGCCCTAGGCCGCCCTAAACCCTAACCCTAGCTGCCGGCCAGGGATGGGGTAGCCCTAGGTGCCAAAAGCCTAGGCCCCAAGGCCCTTCTCCCTTCTGGTTTCCCTCATTGGCCATTTTTCCTTTGGAAAGTTGGCCCATTAGTGGAATACCCGTTTCAAATTAGATTTTAATATTATATCTAATATTAATTACATTAATTAATATGTAAATATATTACCAAATCCGATTCGACCCGAAACACCTTTTAGTTCCCTTTCAATATCCTCCAAACAGATTCAGAATCTCCCAGAGCAATTTCGGTCCTCTCACCGGAACTTTTCTTGTTTCCTTTCTTTCTCCGAACAACTTTGGATCTATCTCCATGGAACAATTATGGCTTTATATTTCTCTTTGATGATTCCAACTTACGGATAATCTCAATCTCGTCGGACCCTTAAGTGGATTCCCTCACGGCTCGGGAATGATACAGACATGCCTAAGACTCCTCTTGTGTCAATGATCAACATCGGGACCATGATGTCCATAATGAACACCTATCCATTCCAGATTGACTATGTTGTTTGAACCATAAACATAGAGTCCATTTCTCTTTGTTTCTTCGATATTACTTATCCGAGATCCAATCGTTAGGTATCTCCATACCTTGTTCAATCTCGTTACCGACAAGTACTATTTACCATGATATTACATCCCTATGACCTAGTCACATGTTGCAACATTTGTAGATGTAATCTCACCAAGTCATCCTAACTATCTTACCCGTCATTGGGTGGAAAAATCCCGCTCTTGACATAATCTCTTCAACATGTTCCTCCGGATACCCAACGACACCGTTATGATCACTATTTCACTAAGTGACGTTAAGTGCCATCAAAGTAACCTCAGGAGATAGTGATTTGATATGGTCTCATGGTCTAAGGAGAAGGAGACTTGGTTTATGAATTTTGCAACGATGAACTTTGTGACTTGATCATGTCGCAATCTTTGTCAATGATATGACCTTGTTGTCAACCAACACTATCACTTCATGATCAAGAAACCTTGATCATCATGTCGCCAAAAGAACTAGTAACAGAGGCTACCAGGGACTTATGTTTCATATCAGACCTATGTCAATGTTTCATATCAGATATAGTTATAGCACAACATGAAACTATTACGAACTTATTGGGATATGACAATAATAACGTTTTATTATTTTCCTCTAAGGCATATTCCCTTCTGTCTCCCACTAGCACTAGAGTATAAATAATCTAGCTAGCATTTACTAATCATAAACCATATCCCCATATCGTTTATTGATCATGGTGCTCATGAGAAACATCATGTCTCTGTCATGTTTTACCAGATTAGTATGTCTTTTGAAAATCATTAATGTCTTCCTAATTTTGACATTCCATACATTATCTCATAATGGGTATTCGTTTTCGCGTGTGAGACTTTGTTTCTATTGTCTACAATGATGATCGTTGAGTCAATTTTACCTTCACTATTGTCATGTAAACTCCAGAAACACAATTAGAGAAGTCTAACTTCTTTAGCCAAAATATAATTTTATCTTTATCTAGATCCTAGTGTAGAACATGCAACTACGTGGCTTACATCGCTTCTTGCCATTCAAGAACAAACTTTAACTCTAGTTCCATGATTAACTCCGGAACCATTTCAAGAAATGTTCTTCCAACCAGATTTTTTGTGGGTCCTATTATGTCAAGTATACAATATGGTTCCACGGAAGAACCTATGATTGAGGCATAGGATATGCAATGCATATTGTTCTTTCTTTTAACTATAGTTGTAACACTAAGACTAGCTTAATGCTTCATACAAGTAAGAACCTCTTTCTTATCTTATTCCATTCTGAACACCTTCAAAATCTTACCTAGGACATTCTGAATGCCTTCAGAATAAAATCCAAGAAGCATCCAACAATAATGTTTATTAAACTCACCAATCTATATCGATAGATTTCGTTGTTTTATAACTTCTTCAACTTCATCCACATATACTAGCTTAAATATTATTAATACCAATCACACCATTCATATAGGTCATCCACATATTTCAGAATGATAACATGCTCCCACTCAAATATGGCATCCATATGTGAGATCCAGGGATTCCACTCAGCTCTAACTCAAAATAAAATCCTCTCAGTAATCTTGCACTTTCCAAAATTCTTTGATCACCATCAAATTGAGAATTCTAGCTGCGAGTTCACAATATCCACATATTGCTAGAATCGCTATATTTGTAGTCAACTCCTTGAATTTTGTCCAAACTTGCTTTGCGACAAATCGATATTTATGTATTTCATTCATTTCTTTCTCATGACTTTGCAATCATTTAGAAATATTAAGTAAACCTCTTTACTTAACAAGATCAAGTAACACATTATTTTCAATCTTGAATGTAACTTAATACAGTGTTTCATGAATCCTAGTCATTTCTTGCATTTAGGTCCATCACACTTCTTTGTACTTCGTAGGTATGTGTTGTTAAAAACATGACAAGTGAATTAAAAATATAATTCCGCAAACTTGAAGAATATATCTTCTTGAATCCTACTTTCTTTTGTAAAAGTATTCGCTGAAACTTTATGATCATTATCACTAGTTTCTCGTCTATTTGTAGAGATTGGTTTCATGAAACACTTTGATGTTCCATGCAACTTTATGATCATTATCATTAGTTTCTCGTCTATTTTGACACTTTGATGTCAAAATACCTTGTTTTGAACTTTTACTTTCTTCCATGTGTATCTTTCATTAAGACACATATACCTAGGACAACAACATGTCTGCCCTCTTTGGAACATGTATTCATAGTCTCCTAAGAATACACTACAAAGACTTTTTTATTCTCCACGATTTCAAATCATCGAAACCTCTAGAAACTTTAACATGCCATAACTCTTATGGTGTTGTTTCCACGAATCATTAGATGTTCCTTTGTATTTCGAATGGGTGTTTTCTTATTTCGATCTCTAACTCTAAACCACAACTATAACCCTGATAAGAGATAATGTTTGACCACATGTATCTAATAGAATATGATTATAATGTTTAGACATATCAACGCCTTGATTTTGTCCAATTATCATAATTTGTGAAACAACTTTCACAAGTCCCTTTTATGACAATACTTAACTTAAATACTTTAGTCATATCGATAAAATCAAATAGACTTTGTATTCTTATTAATTCCATATCCCACTTTGTTTTGAACTCGGTTGAACAATTCAAACCATCATAAAACTTCTGTTTCGTTAATTAAATACATCAATTCACTTAAGTCCACGATGAAATAATGATTTCCACTATTTGTTGAAAATACGATACATCACTATGTATAAATTTAAACATTTCTTTGTATATCACCATTTTACTGGAATACAGAGTTTTATTCATTTGGTTAAACGAGGTATGGTTTTGCAAAGTCTCTAGATCAAATAACCAAGACCTCGATTTTCATCTAAGAGAAAAACATGCAACAACCACCTTAGCATTCTAATCCTTTATAAATGCTTAACTTATTATCATTAACATAGTGATGAGAATAACTTATTCATAATAATGTGATGACCATAAAGGTATTACTCATAAGAACAGTACAACTGGATTTTAACTTATTCATATGAATAATCGTCTTGCCAAAAGCAAGACACACAAATAGGAATTACAAATTTTATTCAAGTTGACTAATCCAAATGATAAACTTTGAGGGAAGGAGTGATGTCGGCCATCAACTAGTCTTCTTGCTGTCATCCAAACACATTAACTCAATTCGAGCGATTCCCAAGAAGACTGTCCTGTTTTTCACAAAACGGGACCAGTATCCAATACTTCGTAAAATTCAACGAGTTATTGCAAGAATCACATTTATAGCTTTGCATATCTGACATGTACACTTTTCATCCGTCTCCTCCATTGCAATCAAGCCCTTCTAAGATTTCTCAACTCTAGTGAAAGATTTCTAAGTGATTCTCCAAATATTCTGTCTTCATCCACCACGGAAGAAAACTAATCCAATGGCTCATACCTTATGTGCCTTATTTTGAAGAATAAAAAATAGTAGTACAACTCTCCATCGAATGGAAAATAACCCCTTTTGGATGATTTATGGATAAAACACAAACTTTGTGGAGTCATTGGATTATCTCCTAATTGTTACTATATCAAGAAGAGAAGATCAGCTTATTACGAGGATATCCCTTAGGTGTGGGTATTAATCTATGAGGTTGGACCATTTTCCTAAGTTCCATATCAAGCAATAAATTTCTCATGGTCGCGAAGGACCTCAATGAGATAGGCCATGATCTACTAAGATATTTGCAAATAGACATCTAGACTTAGTTCATAATAATGAATTCAATACATAATTGAGCTCCGACTAAAATAGTCATCCCCTGGATGATTTTAGTGATCACATTATCCCAATTCACTATGCAACCCCCGATTGACACGACTGGCAACATAGCTTCAAAGGTAGATATTCTCCAATGCTAATGACATCTCCATGCGACTCATGCTCGATCTTTCGATCTCTTGTGTTCCGAGGCCATGTCTGCACATGCTAGGCTCGCCAAATCAAACTTGTGTGTATTGCAGTGCAACCATCGCACCTAGTGTATATGAAAGTAGTTATGTGTGACACCCGATTAACATGGCATGCCTTATACCGAAGAACTTTCTGGGTGGTGCACACACAAGGGGAACACTATCATTGGAATTTCTAGGCCATGTCTGCACATTCTAGGCTCGTCAATTCAATATTGCTTTTAATAGGGGTCATCTTAGCTATGCTACCTTTGAGTATTTAATACTAGAACACAATAAGATGCAAAACAGGTATCAACATCATATGTATACTTCTGATATGATATGGTCCTTCTTGCGCCTTGATCTCCATCGAGCGCTCCAGCCTGATCTACCACTGGCATGATCTCCATCATGCCACCGGTTTTGACGCCAAGTCCATATTCCACCAGTAGGTTGTCCATCGGAACGATGTCTATTACTACACAACTTAGTAACATAAAATTAAACTAATTTACCTTAGCAACCACCATGACCATATCAAATCACATGCCCCTCCTACAAAATAAAGTTACATGACTCTAATTTATCTATTGCAAGTTTTACGTGGTTATTAGGGCTTTCGCAATAGAACCGTTTCTAATCTACGAAATTTCCAATGACAACATGGATCCATACAGTTGTCTCTACTACACCCCTTTCGGGGCCCTCCCTTGTAAATGCAATATCAAATATTGTAAGAGAGACAGACACCTACTGTCCACTTATACGAAACAAGTCGTATGTTGAGCATGGAACCAGTCCTGCGTAATCTTACGTGCAAGGTCGGTCCAGGCCACTTCATCAAACAATTCCGTGATATAAACAAGTACATGTGGGAGGGTAACAACTATATCATCAATTCCCGCACAACACATGTGCATACTGGCCGTACAACGCTACTACGCATAGATCGGCTCTGATACCACTTTTGGGGTTCGGTGCAGAAAATCAAAACATTTACTATGCGGGAACCCCGAATGCCCAAGATCTATGTAAAAGTAATGAGTAATGGCCGAGTGGTTTCAGATACATACCCTTGTGTTGGAGATATGGCCAAGAGGCAATAATAAAGTGGTTATTATTATATCTTTGTGTTTATGATAAATGTTTACATCCCATGCTATAATTGTATTAATAGGAAACATTAATACTTGTTTGTTTTGTAAACATAAAAGAGTCCCTAGTAAGACTCTTGTTAAGCTATCTTGTTGATTAATAAATGATCATGGTTTCTTGATCATGGACATTGAATGTTATTAATAACAAGGTCATATCATTAGGAGAATGATGTGATAGACATAGACTCATAGTAAGCATAGCATTAGATCAAGTCATTAAGTTCGTTTTGCTATAAGCTTTCAGATACATAGTAACCTAATCCTTTGACCATGAGATCATGTTAATCACCGTCATTGGATGAGTACTTTTATGACATCAAACGCCACTTACTTAACTGGGTGGTTATAAAGGTGACATTGGGTATTCTGAAAGTATGTGTTGAAGCGCATGGATCAAGAGTGTGATTTGTCCATCCATATGACGGATAGATATACTCTGGGCCCTCTCGGTGGAATGTCATCCAATTGGATTGCAAGGATGTGACTAGGTCACAAGGGATGTCATATGATGGAACGAGTAAAGAGTACTTATCGGTAACGAGGTTGAACTAGGTATAGAGATACCTACGATCGAACCTCGAATAAGTAAAGTATCGCGCGACAAAGGGAATCTATATCGTATGTAAATGGTTCATTTGATCACGAAGTAATCATTAAAATATGTGGGAGCCATTATGGATTTCCAGATCCCTCTAGTTGTTATTGAACGAAGAGGTGTCTCGGTCATGTCTTCATATTTCACGAACCGTAGGGAGACACACTTAAGGATACGATGTTGTTTAAGTAGATATGGAATGTGACTTGGAGACCAAATGTTGTTCGGAGTCTCGGATTGGATCCAGGACATCACGCGGAGATCCAGAATGGTCCAGAGAATAAGATTCATATAAGGAAAGTTAATTTCTAGGGTTCCACTAGTGGTTCCATCACCACATGAGGGGGTCACTTGGGTTGTTGCATGCCCTAGGGGCTAGCCGCACCAATCCCTAAAGGGATAGCCGGCCAACACTAGTAGAAGGGTCAAACCCTAGTTTGAATAGTCAAATCATAGTTTGAAAAGTCAAACTCTAGTTTTGGTAAGAGTGAAGACTTGGTGGGAAAGTTCCAAACTCTTCCCCTTGGTGGACGAATTGGGGAGGGACACGGCTAGGGATGGGAACCCTTGGCTGGGCCACCCCCCACCTATATAAGGACAGGTGGGGGCGCACCCCCACACCCCTTGTCCTTGGCACCTAACCCTAGCCGCCGCTTCCCCTCTCTCTTCTCCACCATCCGGCACCGGCTTAGGCGAAGCCCTACAGAAATTGCTCCTCCACCACCACTACCACACTGACGTGTTGTTGAGATTCTGAGGAGATCTACTACATCCGGTGCCCTGCTGGAACCGGGAGAGGAAGGTCTTCATCGACTCCATACGTGTGATCGACTGCAGAAGCGCTACCAAAACGTGGCGCCGGAAGGAACTTCTACGCGATCTTGAGATCGACAAGTGATCGACTACATCAACCACGGGATCTAAACTCGTTAATGCTTTGGATCTACGAGGGTTAGTTCTCTACAATATCATTGCATCGATCTCGTAGATTAAATCTTGGCTTTGCCATAGATTAGATCTTGGTTTTGTGTGTTCATGTGATAGAATTTTTTGTTTTCCATGCAACGAACCATAAAATGGTACCATATCCGACTCTATGCATAGATCTGTTGCATGAGTAGAACACAATGGTTTTCTAGGCGTTGATGCTTTTGTTGTTGCTTGCTTTTTGTGTACTTTGCATCTTGTAGGATGGTGGGATGAAGCGGCCTGGGCTAACCTTCCATGTCATCACACATGAGACTTGATCCACGCTCAACATGCAATTTGTATTGCAAAAGTGGCTTTGCGGCTGTCTGTCTCTCCCACCATAGTTAAGATTCAATTTACAATAGGCAATTGACAATACTTGTATCAACGTTGTGGTTCTTGTTCATAGGTAAGAACGGTTCTTATTCGAAAGCCCGAAGCCATGTAAAACATGCAAAGAAAATTAGAGGCGTTGAACTTTTTTTTGTGGGGCATGTGATGTAACGTGATATGGCCATGATGTGATTGTGACTATATTTGATGTATGCAATGATCCTTATTGTATGTTGGGAACCGGTAGGAGCCTTATGGTTGTCTTTAAATTCGTTAAGACATGTGTGTCTATTCATCATGTAATCTCTTTATTCCACGTAGTTGTAATAGTTGCTGTTGGTGATGGACAACCATGAAGCGGCGCCATTGACCTTGACGTCACACTGGTGATGATGGAGATCATGTTCATGCTTTGAAGATGGATATCAAAGGCACAAGAAGAAAGGCCATATCATATCACATATTATTAATTGCATGTGATTTAAATCCTTTTTATGCATCTTGTATTGCTTAGATCGCTATAAGATGATCCCTCTCACTAAATATCAAGTAATAAAGTGTTTGTTCTTAGTAGTCACCATTTCTAAGACTTATCGTTTCGAAGCATCTTGTGATGATCGGGTGTGATAGATTCTACATGTGCATACAACGGGTCCAAGCCATATTTGCACATGCGAATACTAAGGTTAACCTTGATGAGCCTAGCATGTAAAGACATGGCCTCAGAACATGGAATACTGAAAGGTAAATCATGAGTCATATGGATGATATGATGAACATGGTGATTGCTCGCCTTTGAAACTACATCATCTCTCATGATGATCGGACTTGGTGTAGTGGATTTCGTTCTTGTAATCACAAAAACAACTCGAGGGATGTTGTTTTGAGTGGAAGTTCAAATAGTAATATGATTAAAGTTGAACACAATTTATCATAAATTAAATCGAAGTGAATTTGCATAGTTTTTGTAGTCATTGGCATCCGTTCACCAACTAAATCGTAGTTTTAATTGAGATAATAGAACTATAGAATTCTAGATAGTTACTTTATGATCTGGTATCATATTGTTTTGAGTGTTCATCTAAAGTTTAAAAGTCCTATTTCAAACTTTTAGCAAACTATGTTTACTCTATGAAGCTTAATAATTAGTATTAAATCAAGAGTAACAATTCCAGTGTTAGTATATAAGTATCATGTTTGTCTCCATGATTCTTGATATTCAAAATATTTTTTTAATATCAAGGTTATCTAGGAGCCGAAAGAATTGTTTCAGAAACCATCATGTGTGGAAGATATTGTGATATCTGAAATGATATTTTGGTTGCAACATGTAAGGGTCCCAACCTTTAAATAAGGTAGAGTCCCTGTGTTTACAATGCTAGTCCCTGGATCAATAGCTAGCATCCACAGTTAAGATGTAATATCAAGAAACAAAGGTCATAATATAACTTTATAACCAGGAATAACATAATTTTATTACATCTTACATAGCTCATTTGGCTATTACATTACATTGCAGAAGAATATCTATAAGCATGGGGTCCTTCATCTTCAAAGTGCCACAGGCAGACATGTGGGTTGTAGACTTTGTAATCCTAATCAACACATTTCACTAAATCAATCAAAACCTGCAACATAACAAGTTACAACCACAAGGGTCAATACATTTGAATTGTATTGGCAAGTGATACTATGGTATTATGGTGGAGTCTATCATCTATATGCATTTGGCTAAGTGGAGTTGAGGCTTGCATTGCTCAAAATAGATTTTTCCTTAACATTTGAAAAACACTAAGTTTTTGTTTGACAAAATCATTTCTCCAAATCAAAGATTGAAGAATCCTTTAACCCTTGTTCAACAACAAGTTTTTAACTTAGAAATTTGAATCATGAGATTCTTGATTGCTTCCATGTCTTGATGCTCAAATTGTCCTTTACCAGGGACATGGCTAAGTACTTAGATTTTACACTCTGCAGAGGTGGTGCACTTTCCCCACAAGACTTGGTTTCACCAAGACAAGATCTTTCAGAAGCCTTCCCTTAGACCAAAATGGACGTGTTCCAACCTATCAAACTCTACCACCAACTGTCCATATGCCTAAGTTCTTGCAACCTATATGATCCAGGCAGAGCCCATAATGCCAAGTGGCTGCACTTGAAGCTTCTCAACATTTGACATCTCAAATCTCTTTGTTCCTGGGTGGCCATCCACAAGTGAGATACACAAGGTCAACCATAAACATGGGCCTTGTGAACCACTCAACCAAAAACCACCAAGCAATTACCATTCCACCCAGGTGATTCATTAACTTAGTTGTTTTATTAAACAAAACACAAGTCCTCAGACTTAGAAATTTTCCCATAGTATGAATGTATATTCCACCCTTGTTTTCTATTAGCTAAGCTAAGCTTGATAGTAGTAGGAATCTTAACTTAGGAAAATCTCTACTAAGGTTTCATCTACTAGGTTTTCCTATAGCAAGGTTTATACTTAGCAAAAATTCCATGCAAGTTTTACTTAGAAAAATCACTAATGCATAGTGAAAGTAATGGGACAAAAGTATGAGCATCACTTTCCTTTTTGGTAGAGATTATAAGTTCATTCCTTGTCCTTGCAACAATCACACTCTTCAAGTCACTACAAATCAATCAACCAAGGCACAAGTTCAATCTACCATTCAAGCAAAACATCACATAAAATGACAAAGTCAAAGTAATGCATGCAAGCATGCCAAGCTTTGTTTTGTTTGAAAAAGTGGTTCCTAATGGGTCATAAACATTTGAAAACACCTAATGGTCATTTTATAAAGTGGCAAAGTCATTTGCAAAAGATTTCACTTCAAAAACCATTTTCAAAACAAAGTATCATTTTATGTGGTGTAGAAATATTTTTTTAATAATGCATTAATCTATAGGGTTCACAAAATATGTTTTCAAACCATAAAACTTGGTGTTTGGGGTCAGAGAGTTTAAAACAAAACATTTCCCAAAAGTTTTCTTCCAAAACCATTTTTAATAAATAAACCATATTTTTATTTGACTAGAATTGGTTTTAAATCCAAGATTCATTCTTTTTCTTCACCAAATATATTTTTGAAACCACAAAGTGATTCCTAGGGTCAATAGATTCAAAACACACCATTTGCAAAAGATTTTATCCCCAAAAACATTTTTGAACAATTTTTATAACCTAAACAAGCATACATAAGTTTCTGCAAAAACAAACATTTTATCAGAAACTTTTTACTAAACAAAAGGCATGGTTGGCTAGGGCTTGCTCCACTGATTCCATTGATATAAAATTTGTAATTTTTGGACGTGTGGATCAAAAGTTGTGCAATTTACAAAATCACAAGTCTAATTGATCAAATTCTGTTTTTAAAACCAACTCTGGGACACGCGTCTGTTTCCTATTCGTCGAAAACGCTTCGTGTGGATCGACTAACACAGACCATAGGATTAAAAGGGGCCTGTGCGGCTTAGATCGTCACATACGCTTTCGTTTAAGTGAATCTAATACAACCGCAGGATTCGCATCTAACGGCTCAAATCATCTAGACCAAGGACGGGCGGCGCTCGACGGCTGCGCGCGGCGGCGACAGTCAGACGACGGTGGAGTCGATGCTACAGGAAGCGAGGGAGGAAAAGAATATGCTCACCGTGTTCGCAGACGCCTGGGGAAGCTCAATGTGGCAGTATCTCGTCGAGGGGCGCACGGGAACGAGGTGGATTGCTCGCCGAAGCTTGCAGCGGCGTCGGGTGCTTCTGTTTGTCGTCGAAGGCGAGGTTTGAGGGCGCGCTAAGGCAAACAGACCCTACTGTTAGCTGCGTACGGTACTGGGGATCACAGGGGCATCATTAGAAGGTGTTGGGGCAGTCTGTACTCACCGGGGGAACTCGCCGAAGCAATGGCAGACGATGGCGACACTCAGGTGAGTTTGTTGCCGACGTTGTAGAGCGGGCGCGGCCAAGCGGTTGGTACTGGAAGATGCACCAGGATACGGGGAGCAATCCTGTGTGCAGTGGGAGGCGAGGGGCCGCTGGTCGACGCCGGAATTGGTCGGGGAACACGTCGGAGACAGTGGTGTTTGAGCTCGCGATTCGCGTAGCCTGGTGGCAGAGAGGAGCTGGCATTTGGGAGAAAGGTAGAGGGGACAAGGACGATTAAGTACGCGTGATCGCTGGCGAGTTTAACGTTGTCATTTACACGAATTTATCGCTGGAATTCAACGACTGAGAACGGCAGCGATGAATGGGGGAAAGCTGGTCGCAGTGAATACGATGGCTGGCGATGTGGGACCGTGCTGACAGTGAGAGAGAGAAGAGGGGGTTGGGGTCCACATGTCATTGGCTCTGCGGGTCGTCTGGTGAGTGAGATAAAAACTCTTCGGGGAGAGAGGGAAATGGGCTGCTGGGCCTTGTTGGGCTGCTGGGTTGGGTCGAGTCCAATTCTATTTTTTTCCTATTCTGAAACCTTTTTCTTTTTCTATTTCTTTTTTCTGTTTTGAAATTCAAACAAACAAATCAAACAACCAATTCAAATCTATTCAAACATTCACCACACTTGTAATTTAATTTGGTTCTGTTTAACAACATAAACCAATTCCCAAAATAAAATAATATTTGTATTTTAGAGTCCATTTATAATTAAATAAAATGGACACTAGTTAATAAATCAAATGGGTTTTAATTTATTTAAAAACCCCATTTGAAATCTAAATATTTTCAAAAACAAATCAATAGGTTTTATTTGAAAATAGAAGATACTTGGAAAACTTGTTTAAAATAAAATAACATTTTTTTATTTTAGGGTCCAATAATAATTAATAAAATGGACATGTAGTCATTAAATCAAATAGGATTTGTTTTATTAAAAACTTTATTTTGAAATCTAAAATAAAACCAAAACACTTCAATAGGTTTTATTTGAGAATATAAAATACTTGGAAAACTTATTTAAAATTAATAAATAAGTTTTAGTGTTTATTTAAAATGGGAAAAGCCATTACTTAAATAAAATTGGATATTAAATCCTTATTATTTTATTTAAATAAACCTTTACTATTTTTATCAAAACAAAATGTTTTATTTCAAAATCTTGACCAAGGTTTATTTTGGCTCCATAAAATAATCCTTATTTATAAATTTACCTTTTCTTTTGAAAACCAAATCTTTTTATTAAAAGATCCAAAAATAGTAATTAAAATATTTTTAAGTTTATTGTTTATTTATCCTTTTAAATCCCTTTAGGATTTTATTTGATCCAAAAAGGTTTGAAGGTTTCCAATTGGAATCAAAAAGTTTCTTCTCACCCTGAAAATCAACAAAGTTTTATTTTATTCATTTATTTTTCACATTACAAGATTTGGAAAATCTTGGGATGTGACACAACATGATAGAGTATAATTTAGCAAAATATATGTTCTCATATTGGATGTTAATTTGCGAAGGTTGGAGATATTAGATGTCCTAATCCTCCAAAAGGTTTTGGAAAGCCACATTATACTCGTGATTCGCCTTTATAAGCTATAGTAGCTTGATCATGAAAGTTCTCATGATAAGGATGAATAGAAGATGTAGGTAAAATGTTTACTACACTAAAAGATTACTAAAGAATGGATTTTGAAAGAACGCCAAACATTTGATGATGGTGATCTACTTTAGAGTGCAAGTACAAAGGTAATATTATTTGACTACACACTTTGAACTATGTGTCATGTGTATGGCGGCACTATTGATGTTGATAGATTCTTTTAAAAGGAAAGGAAATGTTGAAAGAGAATCTCTGAAATATTTGGCAGAAAAGGAACGACTGGAATTGTCCGGCTTAGGTATATAGATGATATAAATGTTATGGCTATATTCTTTGCTTGTTAAACAATATGGTTCTTGGGTATTGGATACCGAATTGGTTGGTGTGAAGTGTCATACATGACAACACAATTCATGAACTGCAATGGCCTAAGTAACCAGCAAGAGAATATGTCATGATGTTCATCGAAAACAAACTAAGTGTTGTTGTGTTTCTCATTGACATCAAAGGTTACCTTCAAGATTTGTTTCAATAATTGTTATTTTGATCAGGTATTATGAAAACAAAAGGGTTGTTCAAATAATTGCCGTAATCCGTAAAAGATGGATGATTTACAAATCTTTGTTGGATAAATCACATCCATAATAATAAAATGCTAAAAATATTGTAAGACAAATGATTAAAATATCACTTAAAAAGTGACATCCCCATTATAAATTATATTGGAAAGAAAAGATGAAGAAACTCCATGTTGATGGAATTTTGGAGTCTTTTGGTTTTAATCAAATGACGCTTGTGAGACTTTCCTGGATATAATTGAAACTTTGTTCAAAGGCCAAAGAAGAAAGAACGACTAACTTATTGGAATTTGTACATATTGATGTATGTATTCCATTATGTGTAGTCGTGAGCGGTGGATTTCAACTTCATATGCTTTGTTTGAAATTTGAGTGAATACATAAGTATATTTACTTAATGAGGATGAAGTATGAAATATTTTAAAATGTTCAAAAACTATCAAGATGAAGTGGAAAATCATTGTAATAAGAAAATAAAGAATTTATGATTGGATCATAAAGGAAGATATTTGAGTTATAAGTTTAGCATAACACCTAAGTTTTGAGGAATCGTTCCATGGATTTGCATTTCCTGAAACACCATATGAGTATGGAGTGTTCGAGATTTCTAATGAAACCTTGTTTGACATGGTGAAATTAAAGGTGTCAGTTATAAAACTGCCATTGTATTTTAAAGATTAAAGCTTTAGTGACTACCGCTTTTACACTGAAAAGAGGTCCATCATGATTCATTGAAATGACACCATATAAGTTATGGTTGGGGATAAAACCCAAATAATTTTGGTATGCTATGCATAAATAAAATATTTACAACCAAAGTCGGATGATCATCCCTTTGTATGTTATTTTGAATAAAGCGTTGGGTGTTCCTCTTTAAGACCGAATACAAAAGTGTTTGTCTCTTAGAATGTCAAGTTTCTTAAAAGAATTAATTTTTCATGAAAATTTAAGTGGGGGGACAATAGAACTTTGATAAGGTTATTGAACCTTAGCTGTAAGATCCCTCCCTTTTAAAGGTAAGGATCCCTGTGATTGCAATGCTAGTCCCTGGATCAATGCTAGCATCCACAGTTTAAGATGAAGTACACAGAAACAAAGGTCATTATTACATATCATTCCAGAGACAAACATAGTCTTTTACAACTCCATGGCCATAGGCCTAATACAAGAGTTTAACCATAACAATATAAATAAGTCTTCATCTTCATGTGCCACAAGCAAGCATGTTGAGTGTAGACTCATAACCCCTAATCATCATCAGAGTAACCTGCAACATCACAAGTTACAGCCATAGTGGGTCAATACATTGGAATAGTATTGGCAAGTGATACCTTAGTAAAATATTAGCATCTAGTTACTATATGAATTTGGCTAAGTGTAGCTTAGGCTTGCTTTGCTCAAAATAGGTTTTACCTATTAGTTGAAAACACTAAGTTTTTCTTTGACAAAACTTTCCCAAGGAACCACCAATAGAAATTGGTGAACCTTCACCCTTGTTCAACCACAAGTTTTAACTTAGAAAATTTGGATGAGGAGATTCTTGATAGCTTCCATGTCTTGCTGCTCAAGTTGTCCAATACCAGGGACACGGCTAAGTACTTAGATTCTTCCATCTACAGAGGTTGTGCACTTTCCCCACAAGACTTGATTTTCACCAAGACAAGACCTTTCAGAAGCCTTCCCTTAGACCAAATGGACGTGTTCCAACATATCATCCCACTACCACCAACTTTCCAAATGGCTAAGTTATTGCAACCTATATGATCCGGGCAGAGCCCATATTGCCATGTGGCTGCACTAGAAGCTTCTTAAAATTTGGCATCTCAAATCCCTTTGTTCCTGGGTGGCTTTCCACAAGTGTGATACACAAGGGAAACCATATAAATGGGCCTTGTGTAACCACTCAACACAAACCAATCTTTCCATTCCACCTAGGTGTTTCATTCACTTAGTTGTTTTATTAAGCAAAACATAAGTCCAAAGACTTAGAAATATTTCTCATAGCATGATTATATAATCCACCCTTGGTTGCTACTAGCTACGCTAAGCATGGCAATAGCAAGTATCTTAACTTAGAGGAAATTCTAACATTGCTACAACTACTAGGATTTCCCAAGCATAGCATAAAGATACTTAGCAAAATAATCATGCAAGTCCTATACAAAATATTTCTAATGCATAGGTAAAAATATAGGGATAAAACATGAAGCACCACTTGCCTTTGTAGTTTGGGGAGTAGCAACAATCTTCACAACCACAATCACTATTAGAACCAAAATCTACACATAAAATAATGGCACCAAAATCACATAACAAAATATACAAACAAAAATATATGAATGCATGCAAAAATGCCATGTGATGATTTTTCTACACTTAACAAGACAAGCATAGTATACTGAATCATAAGAAAGACCAAGACACACTAAATAAACTTTATTTGATCTTTAAATCATTTTTCAAATAATTTCTATACTCAAAATAGGCCTACAAATGTCTCTGCAAAAATAATCAATTTGACAGAAGCAAAACATTAAACACATTGCATAACCAGATAGCATTCTTTCTCCTGATTCCAATGATATAAAATTTGTAAAACTTGAACCTGTGGATCAAAAGTTATGAATTTTACAAGTTTGAAACTCTAATAGATCTAATTCAGATTTTTAAACAAAGAACAGGCCACGCGGCAGCGTCTGATTGGCCGATACCGTTTTGCACCAGATCACACTCGCGGGCCGTTAGATCTAACTTACTACGCACGGCTCAGATCAACACATACCGCTTCGTTACAGATCTAATCTTAAGCGCAGGATCCAGATCTGACGGCTATCGATCAAGCGACCACTAACTGGCGGCGCACGGCGACGGTGAGCGGAGGCGCGCTCGGTCTACGGAATTACGGCGGATACTGGAAGCGAGGAAGAGATTGGAGAGGCTCACCAGACTCGCAGAGGCGTGCTAGAGCTCAACGCGTCAGTGGTTTGTCAAGGGACACACGAACACGGTGGGAATTCCTCGTCGGTGTGGAGGCAGACGTCGAGCACGGCTGTTTGTCGATGTTGCCGACGTTGTAGATCGTTCCAGAGAAAAGTAACCGGTGTGTTAGATTCACACTAGTCTGGAGAATACGTGAGCAACAAAAAGAGAGGTGGGGGCGGTCAGGAACTACCATAGGATGTCGCCGGAGTTGGGTGCTTCGTCGGGTTCGCTCAGTCGTCGTCGTTGCCGACGCTCGGGGTTGTCCTAGCACACAGCAGTGGTGTCAAACGATGCACAAGGATGCAGTGGCTGTACTGGCGAAGTTAGGAGTCAAGGGGCGCAGAGAGCTCACCGGAATTTGCTGCCGGAGTTCGACGGTACCGCGATAGTGGCTGGTGAAATCTGGGCAGCCTGGTGGCGTAGAGAGGGGGCTGTGTGGGGGGGGGGAATTGGCCGTGGTGGAGAGGGGATTAAGTAGCCAGGAGCAGGGTGAGGATTACTCCCTGAATCAATGGGAATTAAGCGGGGTGTTAACTGCGGCGAGGTAACGGCGGAGCAGTGACTGCGCGCGTGATTATGGGAAGAAGACGGAGATGTGGAGAGGGGCCACTAGTCAGCGACTGGTTGGGTTGGTTCGGTGCGGGTGAGAGAAGAAGCAGAGGGGGGTGACCCGGGTGGGATTTTGGGCTGGATCTGGTTCTGGGCTAGTTTAGTAGCGCCGGCCTTTTTCCATTTATTTATTCTTTCTCTTTTTCTGTTTGAATTTCCAGGAACCAAGTTCAAATGAATTCAAATGTGTTTGAGTTCAAACCTTTTCAGGATATTTTATAAAGTGAAAATTGTACACATTTGGTTGCAGAACAAGGTTGTGCACTTTAAAATAATTTAGTACTTTGGGATTTTAAAATAAATAAGGTTTTTACCCATTGTTTCATAAAGACAAAGAAATGGTTTGAATTTGTTTCCTTGTTTTGAAATCCTTGTCCAAGCTTTGGAATTTATCAAACAATCCTACGAACAAACAACATTGGTTTAAAACAAATATTCTCTCACTAGAGAGTAGCATTGGATCAATGCTTTGCTTACATGAAATAATAAGCATACAAATGCTTCTGTTTTTGTAAAACTTTGAAAATGATTCTAAAATGATCATGAATGCATGGATGATATGCAAAGCTTTGAAAACATGATTTTAGGGATGTTACAAATCTAACCCCCTTAAGGTGAATCTCGCCCTCGAGATTCAGTTTGGCTAGCAAATAGGTGAGGGTGGTCTTTCTGAAGATCATCTTCTCTTTCCCATGTTGCTTCTTCTTCGGAATGATGGTTCCACTGAACTTTACAGAATTTGATAGTCTTGGTCCGAGTAACTCTTTCTGCAGTTTCAAGAATCTTGATGGGATTTTCTTCATAAGTGAGATCACTTTCCAATTGAACCTCCTCCAAAGGTATAGTATCCTTCAAGGAAGTCTCTTCCATCTCTGGATGGTATTTCTTTAGCTGACTCACATGAAACACATTGTGAACTGCAGACAAAGATTCTGGCAATTCAATTTCATAAGCTACTTCTCCTTTACGACTTAAAATCTTGAATGGTCCAACATATCTTGGGCCCAATTTTCCTTTGACTCCAAATCTCTTCACTCCACGAAGTGGTGACACTCTAAGATAAGCTCTATCACCCACTTCATAGGTGACTTATCTACGCTTAGGATCTGCGTAGCTTTTCTGTCGGGACTGTGCTATCTTCAATCTGTCTTTTACTAGCTTGACTTTCTCTTTAGACTCTTTGATTAGTTCTGGCCCGAATAAATTTCTTTCTCCCACACCATTCCATAGCAATGGGGTGGTACACTTTCTCCCATAGAGAAACTCAAATGGTGCCATCTCAATACTGGCTTGATAGCTGTTATTGTAAGAGAACTCTGCGTATGGAAGACTTTCATCCCAACTGGCTCCATAGTCTAGGGCACATGCCCTCAACATATGTTCTAGAATCTCGTTGGTACTTTCTGTCTGTCCATCAGTCTAAGGATGAAAAGCAGTGCTGAATTCCAATCTCGTTCCCAAAGACTCATGTAGTTGCCTCCAAAAATGAGATGTGAACTGAGTTCCCCTATCAGACACAATACTCTTGGGTACTCCATGCAGACATACAATCCTACTCATGTAAATTTTGGCTAACTTAGCACTTGTATAGGTTGTCTTCACGGGTATGAAATGAGCCACTTTACTGAGGCGATCTACTACTACCCAAATAGAATCATATCCTGACCTGGTCCTTGGCAATCCGGTGATGAAATCCATGCCAATCTTGTCCCACTTCCAATCAGGAATAGGTAGTGGTTGTAGTAATCCTGCTGGTTTCTGATGTTCCGCTTTCACTCTACTACATACATCACACAAAGCAATATGTTCGGCGATGTCCTTTTTGAGATTATTCCACCAAAATCTTTCCTTCATATCCATGTACATTTTTTGTGTTACCCGGATGAATGGAATATGGTGAGTTGTGTGCTTCCTGTAAAATTAGTTTCTGAAGATCCAGATCTTGCGGAACGCAGATACGTTTCCCATACCATAAAGTACCTCGTTCGTCTTCATGGAATCCTTTGGCTTTTCCTTTGCCAATTTTTCCTTAATCTCTTCAATTTCCTTGTCTATCTTTTGGGCTTCCTTAATCTTGTCCAACAATGTGGGTTGAACATCCAATGACATGAGATGTCCTTCAGGCACAATCTCCAATCTAAGGTCTCTAAATTGGGCACACAGATCATCTGGCAACTCTCCCTTAGTAAGGCCATTCACAAATACCTTACGGCTTAGAGCATCCGCTACAACATTTGCTTTACCGGGGTGGTATTGCAAACTCAAGTCATAGTCCTTGATGAGTTCTAGCCATCTTCTTTGTCTCATTTTTATTTCTTTCTGGGTGAAAATATAATTCAAACTTTTGTGATATGTGAACACTTCGCATCGTTTTCCCAAAAGATAGTGTCTCCATGTTTTGAGTGCATGGACTATAGGGGCTAACTATAAATCATGAGTAGGGTAATTTACCTCATGAGTTTTGAGTTGTCTCGAGGCATAAGACACAACTTTCCCTTCTTCCATTAGAACTGCACCCAATCCATGATGAGATGCATCACAATACACTTGGAAATCTTTCTCCAAATCTGGCAGACATAGGACTGGTGCTGTCACTAGTATCTTCTTCAATTCTTGGAAACTGAGTTCACATCCTTCAGACCAAGCAAATTTCTTGTCTTTCTTTAGTAACTCCGTCATTGGCTTAGCTACCTTGGAGAAATTCTCAATGAATCTTATGTAGTATCCTGCCAAGCTAAGGAAACTACGAACTTCCTTTACTGACTTAGGAGATTCCCATTCAGTTACAGCTGACACTTTTGCGGGATCAACTGCCACACCATCTCCTGACACAACATGTCCAATGAATCCAACTTCATTTAGCCAGAATTCACATTTGCTGAATTTGGCATACAGCTTATGCTCTCTAAGCTTCTCTAGTATTAAATGCAAATGTCCTTCATGTTGCTCTTTGCTCTTGGAGTAGATCAAAATGTCATCGATGAAAACGACAACAAACTTGTCAAGGAAATCCATGAACACCTTGTTCATCATATTCATGAAGTAAGCTGGTGCATTGGTCAAACCAAATGGCATCACGGTGTACTCATACAGTCCATACCTAGTGGTGAAAGCTTTCTTAGGTATGTCTTGTTCCCTTATCTTAAGCTGAAAATAACCTGATAGGAGATCAATCTTTGAGAACACACAGGATCCTTCTAGCTGATCAAACAAATCATTGATTCTAGGCAAAGGATATTTGTTCTTGATAGTCACTTCATTGAGTGAACAATAATCTTTGCATAACCTTTGACTTCTATCTTTCTTTTCCACAAATAAGACCGGTGCTCCCCAGGATGAAGAACTTGGTTGAATAAACCCTTTCTGCAACTGTTCTCCAAGTTGTTTCTTGAGTTCTTTCAACTCATCAACTGACATATTGTAAGGTCTCTTTGCTATTGGTCTTGATCCTGGCAGCAAGTCAATCAGAAATTCCACATCTCTATCTGGTGGCATTCCCGGCAATTCTTCCGGAAACACATCCGTATATTCACTCACAATTGGCACACTATCTATGCTAACCCCCTTAAGAGAATTTAGCTTACTTCCTTTTGGTTCAAAGTTAGTCTTGAATCTAATACTTTTATTATCCGGGGTTGTGAGTGTGACAGTATGATTGGCACAATCTAGCACTCCCTTGTGCTTAGTCATCCAGTCCATTCCCAAAATGACATCTAATCCTTGGGAATTTAGGATTATCATATTAACGGGAAACTTATACTTCCTAAACTCTATGACTAGGTCATGACATCCTGAGTTCACTATCATTTCTCCACCAGGAGAACTTACTTTTATAGGACACCCAATGGTTTCAACTGGAAATTCATTTCTTTAAACAAATGCTCTTGATATGAATGAATGCGATGCGCCAGTATCAAAAAGAAGAAGTGCTGGAACAGAATTGAGTTTGAACTTACCAGCCACAGCATCAGTTTCCTCATAGATCTCTTCCACATTGATGTGGTTCACTTGTCCCTTGTGAAATGGGTTGGGCTTGTTCGGTCCTTCAACTTTCTTTTCTGGGCATTCATTTGCATAATGCCCCATCTTCTTACACTTGAAACATTCAACCTAACTGAGATCCTTCTTGGCAGGCTGGCTTCCACTACCACTTCCACTTCTGTTGTGGTGGCTCTGGTATCCACCCTTGTGGTTCTTGTACTTGTCATTGTCATGACTACGGTGATGCTTGTTGTCATGATGACCGTTGTGGTTGTGGTGGCTGTTCTACTTTCCATGCTTGTGGGATCCAGAACTCCCACTATCATCATAATGGGAACGCTTGTGAGACGATCCCGAGATGTGCTTGTCAGAGCTGTGCTTCCTCTTTCTACTTTCAACCTGCTTCATGTTGTTCTCCAAGATGGTATCCTTGTCACAAAGGGATTGGTAGGTGGGGACATAGGCCACAGATAATTGCAGATTCAATTCATCGTTCATTCCTTCGAGGAACTTCTCTTTCCTCTCGGCATCAGTGTCAACTTCATCTCGTGCATAACGCGCCAGATTGTTGAACTCCTCAATATATTCAGCCACGCTGCGGTGGCGCTGCTTCAGATTATGGAACTCCTTCTTCTTCAGACTCATCACTCCGGATGAGATGTGAGCTATACAAAAACCATCTTCAAAGATATCCCATGTCACATCCTCAATGGGAGTGGTGATCTGGAAGTTATCCCACCAAGTAGCTGCTGGTCCTTCCAACAAGTGTGCTGCAAACCTGACTTTCTCCTCGTCGGTACAGCCGGCTGTCACCAAATCCTTGTTCACTGCACGTAGCCAATCATTGGCCACCATGGGATCAGTAGTTCCTGAGAACTTTGCAGCCTCAGTCTTAAGAATCTGGTGAGCATGTCATATCCTGGTGGATTGTTCTGATTGTTGTTGTTGTTGTTATTGTTGTTGTTATTTTGATTCTGCATGAAAGTTGTCATCATCTGCATTAGCTGTGTCTGCGCTGTCATCAGCTTCTGCATGTCGGGGTGACATTGTTGTTGTTCGGGTTAGGGTTGGCGCGTCGAGGAGGCATCTGTGGTTTTTAAATAAGGATAAGAATGAGATACCCATAGATGCTTATTATGCATAATACATCACATAGACAATCACCAAACAAGTATCAAAATAACGTAAAGTTCAACGACATAAACAACAAGTTTGAAAAGCAAACACACCAATAGCAAGCCATCCACATGTTGGATGGTCATTGCGACTCAATAATCATAAGCATAGTAAATGATAGATAAATGAGTAGTCATCACTACTCCTCTGCGTCAACCTCCTCATCAACAAGTGTAAGACCTCCATTCTCCATAGCGGTCTTGTATTCCTCAACATTGGTAGTCAAGGCCTCTATCTTGGACTTAAGAGCCCTCTTCTGTGAACGAAGTCTCTCAATCACACCCTGCTGATGCTCGAGCTCGAAGTCCTTGGCCTCTAGTTCTGCAGTCATCTCTCGAATCCTCTTGTTCCTGTCTTGGACTCTCTTCTCTTGGCTTTTGAACTTCCTGTCCTGGCTCTCAAACTTGGCCTCCATTTCCTTGACTATCTCGTCCTGCTCCGCGAAGAGCCTGTCCTTCTCACGAAGCTGCACCTGGAGCTCGTCATTGCTAAGCATGACGTTGGTCCTATCAGTATCTAGGTGCCTAAGAAGAACCTTTAGGTCCTGGAGGTATAGACGAATCGTCTCTGCCGTCTCTCTAGCAGCATCCTCGAACTCAATAGCCTCACCATCCTCGTCACGTCTCCCGAAGGCGTGGAAGTGAGTACCTCTAATCTCTCGAGAATGCCTCCCTAACAGATGCCCAAGTAAATCCTTCATGACTACCTCTAGGCCTCTCTCCCTGTAGTCATGCATAAGCTTGAAGGTGATGGCCTCCGTGGTTGGCTCAGTCTAGCGTCCTGGCGGGGTAACTTTGAAGCCCCAAAGGTCCTTCCTCTCAAACTTGGTGAGGGGAAGCATCATGATGCTAGGAAGCGGAAGATTGAGCACACTAGTGAGCTCAATAAGACGAGTGCCAAAACGAGTTCCCTTGAACTCTTCAGCCGTGCTGATAGTAACATTATGCATCTATTTTATAAGATAGAGAAAGTTAGAATCAACATTAATAGAGAAATTCACAAGACAAAGCATCACAGGAATATCATTGAAAATCAAACACTAAAGTCATGGCATAGATAAAACCACTACAAGCATCCAAGGTTCAACATAACTTAGACAACATTTTTGGAAATAAAAACGATAAGTGTGGTGGTCCAACTAACGAAGTATGTTACAACTCTCACTCACTAGACAAAATGGCTATCAAAGCATCCTTAGTAGCCATCTGTCTATCTTGTTCACAAGATTCCCAAATCAAGTCTATGATGTCTTCCCTTAGTTGTTGGTTGGTATTCTCCAACTCTTGGGTATGTTTATTTTCTTCCCTAAGGTCATTTTGGGTGTTAAGCATCCTGCCCTTGAGTCTATCACCAAGCTCTTTGATGTCCTTCCAAGCTGCATCCCTTGCAGAGTCAAAGAATGTGGTGTGCATCACTGAGTTGGTGACCATGCAGAATCCTGATTCTTTGTGGTTGTCTTCCTTGTTTTTGTACAAGTGAAGTTGCACCCACCAATACTCCTCTCCTTCATCCATCACAGGGAAACCTTTGTACACAGCTGCACAATGTATCCCCATGGTAACCATAAGGTTCTTGAGGGCTTTTGGAAATTCAGTCTCACATTCTAATGTCATGGTCATGAGTGGTCCCTTCCTTACGGCTTCGTTGATGGAGTTCATCTACAAATTGAGATGAGAAAGAAGATTAGAAAAGTTTACGAGAACAAAAGACAAGTGTAGAAAATTTTCAAAGTGTTGAAATTTTTCCTTAGTGGTTTCTAATCCAATCCTAGGGTTATAATCCTACAGGAAACATAGTGCTTTGATACCATCTGTAAGATCCCTCCCTTTTAAAGGTAAGGATCCCTGTGATTGCAATGCTAGTCCCTGGATCAATGCTAGCGTCCAAAGTTTAAGATGAAGTACACAGAAACAAAGGTCATCATTACATATCATTCCAGAGACAAACATAGTGTTTTACAACTCCATGGCCATAGGCCTAATACAAGATTTTAACCATAACACTATAAGTAAGTCTTCATCTTCATGTGCCACAGGCAAGCATGTTGAGTGTAGACTCATAACCCCTAATCATCATCAGAGTAACCTGCAACATCAGAAGTTACAGCCACAGTGGGTCAATACATTGGAATAGTATTGGCAAGTGATACCTTAGTAAAATATTAGCATCTAGTTACAATATGAATTTGGCTAAGTGTAGCTTAGGCTTGCTTTGCTCAAAATAGGTTTTACATATTAGTTGAAAACACTAAGTTTTTATTTGACAGAACTTTCCCAAGGAACCACCAATAGAAATTGGTGAACCTTCACCCTTGTTCAACCACAAGTTTTAACTTAGAAAATTTGGATGAGGAGATTCTTGATAGCTTCCATGTCTTTATGCTCAAGTTGTCCAATACCACGGACATGGCTAAGTACTTAGATTCTTCCATCAGCAGAGGTTGTGCACTTTCCCCACAAGACTTGATTTTCACCAAGACAGGACCTTTCAGAATCCTTCCATTCCACCCAGGTGTTTCATTCACTTAGTTGTTTTATTAAGCAAAACATAGGTCCAAAGACTTAGAAATATTTCTCATAGCATGATTATATAATCCACCCTTGGTTGCTACTAGCTAGGCTAAGCATGGCAATAGAAAGTATATTAACTTAGAGGAAATTCTAACATTGCTACAACTACTAGGATTTCCCAAGAATAGCATAAAGATACTTAGCAAAATAATCATGCAAGTCCTATACAAAATATTTCTAATGCATAGGTAAAAATATAGGGATAAAACATGAAGCACCACTTGCCTTGGTAGTTTGGGGAGTAGCAACAATATTCACAACCACAATCACTATTAGCACCAAAATCTACACATAAAATAATGGCACCAAAATCACATAACAAAATATACAAACAAAAATATATGAATGCATGCAAAAATTCCATGTGATGATTTTATACACTTAACAAGACAAGAATAGTATACTGAATCATAAGCAAGACCAAGACACACTAAATAAAGATTATTTGATCTTTAAATCATTTTTCAAATAATTTCTATACTCAAAATAGGCCTACAAATGTATCTGCAAAAATAATCAATTTTACAGAAGCAAAACATTAAACACATTTCATAAACAGATATCATTATTTCTCCTGATTCCAATGATATAAAATTTGTAAAATTTGAACGTGTGGATCAAAAGTTATGAATTTTACAAGTTTGAAACTCTAATAGATCTAATTCAGATTTTTAAACAAAGAACAGGCCATGCGGCAGCGTCTGATTGGCCGATACCGTTTCGTACCGGATCACACTCGCGGGCCGTTAGATATAACTTACTACGCACGGCTCAGGTCAACACATACCGCTTCGTTACAGATCTAATCTTAAGCGCAGGATCTAGATCTGACGGCTATCGATCAAGCGACCACTAACTGGTGGCGCGCGGCGACGGTGAGCGGCGGCGCGCTCGGTCTACGGCGTTGAGGCGGCTACTGGAAGCGAGGAAGAGATTGGAGAGGCTCACCAGACTCACAGAGGCGTGCTGGAGCTCAACGCGGTAGTGGTTTGTCAAGGGGCGCATGGACACGGTGGGAATTCCTCGTCGGAGTGGAGGCAGACGTCGAGCACGGCTATTCGTCGATGTTGCCAACGTTGTAGATCGTGCCAGAGAAAAGTAAGCGGTGTGTTAGCTGCGCACTAGTCTGGCGAATATGTGAGCAACAAAAAGAGAGGCGGGGGCGATCAGGAACTACCAGAGGATGTCGCCAGAGTTGAGTGCTTCGTCGGGTTCGCTCAGTCGTCGTCGTTGCCGACGCTCGGGGTTGTCCTAGCACACAGCAGTGGTGTCAAACGATGCACAAGGATGCAGTGGCTGTAATGGCAAAGTTAGGAGTCAAGGGGCACAGAGAGCTCATCGAAATTTGCTGCCGGAGTTCGTCGGTACCACGACAGCGTCTGGTGAAATCCGGGCAGCCTGGTGGCGTAGAGAGGGGGCTGTGTGGGGGGGGATTGGCCGTGGTGGAGAGGGGTTTAAGTAGCCAGTAGCGGGGCAAGGATTACTCCCTGAATCAATGGGAATTAAGCGGGGTGTTAACTACGGCGAGGTAACGGCGGGGCAGTGACTGCGTGCGTGATTCTGGGGAAGAAGACGGTGACGTGGAGAGGGGCCACTAGTCAGCGACTGGTTGGGTTGGTTCGGTGCGGGTGAGAGAAGAAGCAGAGGGGGGTGACTCGGGTGGGCTTTTGGGCTGGATCTGGTTCTGGGCTAGTTTAGTAGCGCCGACCTTTTTCCATTTCTTTATTCTTTTTCTTAACCTGTTTGAATTTCCTGGGACCAAATTCAAATGAATTCAAATGTGTTTGAGTTCAAACCTTTTCTAGATATTTTATAAAGTGAAAATTGTACACATTTGGTTGCAGAACAAGGTTGTGCACTTTAAAATAATTTAGTACTTTGGGATTTTAAAATAAACAAGGTTTTTACCCATTGTTTAATAAAGACAAAGAAATGGTTTGAATTTGTTTCCTTGTTTTGAAATCCTTGTCCAAGCTTTGGAATTTATCAAAATGAACAAACAACATTGGTTTAAAACAATTATTCTCTCACTAGAGAGTAGCATTGGATCAATGCTTTGCTTACATAAAATAATAAGCATACAAATGCTTCTGTTTTTGTAAAACTTTGAAAATGATTCTAAAATGATCATGAATGCATGGATGATATGCAAAGCTTTGAAAACATGATATTAGGGATGTTACATTAGCTATATGTGTTGAGTTGCACAGCGCTAGAAAGTGTCCCAGAGGTAGCAAAAATGCTCATGGCTCACGTGTCTCAAAGGTTGTGGTCATGCAGGTCTAAGTTCCTATTGAACCAAGTAGGTCGGGTAAACAATCAAATACTAAGATTTGAGAGTAAATCATTGTTGTTTGACAATGATGAATCGACTATATGCAAAGAAGCGATGATGGGCCCTAACTCTGTTAGATGGCTTGAAGCCATAAAATACGTGATAGTTTCATACACGAGAAATCAAGTTTTTTGAACTTAGAAGATCCTCTATAAAGGTATAAGACCTTATAGTCATATTTGGATCTATAAAGAAATAGACATTGATGTTTCACATCTATTAAATAGTCGACATGTCGGTAAAGATTTCACAACAATGTTGAAGGAGTTGACTATGACAAGATTTAATCTTTCATAGCGATATTTAGTTTGGACGGATTAATGTAGCAACCACTACATATAATTTTGGTATATGGGAGTTGAAAAACAAAACAAAGTTCTTCTAATAGAATGGTTACCTAGGATGTGTACATGACACAATCCAAAGGGTTTTGTTAATTCAAAGGATGCTAAAGCATATGCAAACTTCAATGGTTGAAGTAAGCATTGTAGAGTTGAAACTTCACCGTGATGAAACTATTGAAAGAGTTTAATTTTATCGGAGACGATGAAGATGCTTGCATTTGCAAGAAATTATGTATGAGCGCTAAGACATATTTCTATACATTATGTTAAATACATATTGTTGATTGGAAAGTATGTATCTTTTATTGACACAGGTTAAGAATTTCATTTTGATGAAAGACTTAGGAAAAAACCGAATATTAGGTATCAATGTCTATATGGTTAGATTGAGACGCTAATATGGTTGTGCAAAATGTACATAGATGAGATATTGAAAGATTTCAATATGGAAACGACAAGAAAAGTTCTTGTCGCATAGGAAGGATTGATTCAAGATTCAAGTGTTTTGACACTTGGTGAGTGAAATCACATGAATATTTTGATAAATCATATTGTGATATGTACACATACATATATGTACTATGCTCTAAATTTTATGACCATATACCAGAATGACTCATAAGATGATCATTGGACGATAGTAAGGATATTCTTATGATATTTGGAAGAACTAAGAGTATATGTTATTTATGTAGAGGTGACAAATAGATAGATAGTTCATTGTAAAGTGTTACATTGATACTAGTTTTGTCACAAGATACAAATTAAGTTTATCTCAATTTAAACTATGGGTGGCACAATGTAATGGAAAGGAAGTTCCATAATGGATTTAGATGAGCTCCAAAGCTAGGACATTGTGACGGGTACTACAACAAAAGGCTAAGTATATGACTGCTGTTGTAGCAGCAAAAGAGGGCATTTGTGTCAAGTAGTGTGTTATCAAACTAGGTGTGGTTCATAGCGGGGTAGTACTATGAAGATATATTGTACGATAATTGTATCGACATGATTTAACCCCAATGAACTAAAGGTCTCATCAAAGCACCAAAGTTATATAATGCCATCTCATTGAAGAATAAGTGTTGTGTAGAGACACAAAGACATGCAAATACACACGGGCCTGGAAGTGTCAGATCCAAAGGTTAAGTTTACCAGCAGCAATCGTGTATATACAACATCAGAAAGCCATGGGTGTTGAATGCACAAGTTTTTCTAATCTAGATTATTGACTCTAATGAAAGTGGGAGACTGTTGGAGATATGCCCAAGAGGCAATATAAAATGGTAATTATTATATCTTTGTGTTTATGATAAATGTTTGCATCCCATGATATAATTGTATTAACAGGAAACATTAATACTTGTGTGGTTTGTAAACATAAAAGAGTCCCTAGTAAGCCTCTTATTAAGCTAGCTTGTTGATTAATAGATGATCATGGTTTCCTAATCATGGACATTGGATGTTATTAATAACAAATTCATCTCATTAGGAGAATGATTTGATGGACACACACTGATACGTCGAAAACGTATCTATAATTTTTGATGTTCCATGCTTGTTCAGTATCTACTTTGCTTTGTCTACACTTTGAGGTGTTTTATATGTTTTCTGGTACTAACCTATTAACAAGATGCCACAGTGCCAGTTTTCTTCTGTTTTTGGTTCCAGAAAGGCAGAAAATCAATATTCTCGGAATTGGATGGGACAAAAGCTAAAGTCAATGTTTTACCGTGGGGAACACAGAGCCAGAAGAAGATACATAGGTGGGCCTCGAGGGGGCCACACCCCCTGGCTGCGCGGGTGGCCCACCCCGCGCCTGGGCGGTGCAGCCGCCTCGGTCACCCTTTGGCCTCCCTCTTCGCCTATAATAATCCCCTGATGCCTAAACCCTAAGTACCCGATCAATATTCCATGAAACAGTCTATAGCCGCCGCCACCCTCGTCCCTAGATCTGGGAGGGGATCTGAATCTCTTTCCGGCACCCTGCTAGAGGGGAGATCATCCCGGAGGCCTTCTTCTTCATCATGCCAGCCTCTAGTATGAAGCGTGAATAGTTCCACCTTGGACTACGGGTCCATATAGTAGCTAGATGGTTGTATCTCCTCCTTTGTGCTTTCATGTCTAGATCTTGTGAACTCCGTTCATGATCAAGATCTCATCTATTTGTAATCATGCATGTTGTGTTTGCGGGGATCCGATGGATATTGACATTCCTATGTCAGATTGATTAATGGTTTTGTCTTATTGATTCTATCATGTCTATGTTGTTTTTGACCTTGCATGCTCTCTGTTGTTAGTAGCTATCTTTGCCAAGTAGTTGCTAGTGCCTCCAAGAGGGGGTATTTATGCTCTATAGTGGGTTCATTCCTCTATTTAATCTAAGGGAAGTGACAGAAATCTCTAAGGTTGTAGATGTGTTGTTGCCACTAGGGAGAAAACAACGATCTCTTGTTCATGGAACAAGTGGATTGTTTACCTTACACACTTTGCTTAAAGCAGTTGTCTGTTGCTTGCAACTTAATACTGGATGGGGCTTGGATGATAACCCAAAGGTGGACTTCTAGTCATAGATGCAGTTGAATGGCGGTCTATGTATCTTGTTGTATTGCCCAATCGAATTTCATAGGATCATGATGTCTAGTATTGCATTGATATGCCTTGCTCAATCCTGTCAATTGCCCTGCTGTAATTTGTTACCCAGCATGCCATGTTTTTTTATCTAAGGAGAACACCTCTAGTGAACTATGGACCTGGGTCCAATCTTTACCATTGATACATCTTCCACTGTTACCCTTCACTTATTACAAACCACCACTACCTTCCACACCATACAGTTAATCCTTTGTTACAGCAAACCGGTGAGATTGACAACCTCACTGTTTTTGGGGGCAAAGCCTTGAGTTTGTGTTGTGCAGGTCTCCAAGTTGCTAGCAACACCTTTCAGTCGTTTCCTTCCTCCTACTGGTTCGATAACCTTGGTTTCTTACTGCGGGAAAACTTGCTGCTGTGCTCATCATACCTTCCTCTTGGGGTCTCCCAACAAAGTGTTCACGCTCTCATCAAGCCTTTTTCTAGCGCTGTTGTAAGGGAGGCTAAGGACATCTTCACAAGGGGAGTCCTTCTCAACCTTTCTCTTTACTTTGTTTTTGTTTTGCTTAGTTCTTTTCTTGGTTTTGTTTGCCTCTTTTTATCAAAAACTCCAAAAAAATTAGTTTAGTTTGGTTTGCTTTCACTTATCAAAAACACAAAAAAATTAGTTCCTGCTCTAGTTGCTGCTGCTGTTTTGGCTTGCTCCACTTCTGCCAAAATGAACTCAGCCGAGAACACCAAGTTGTGTGACTTCACTAGCACAAACAACAAGGATTTCCTTAGCACTCCTATTGCTCCACCTGCTCCTGATGCTACCTTTTATGAAATTAATCCTGCTTTGTTGAATCTTGTGATCAGATGTAACATCCCAAATTTCATCAAATGCAAAGTCATGTATTGCATTCATATCATCATAGCATCTAGAGCTTGCATAAAAAATTTCAAAGTTTGAAACCAAAATAAAACCATACTTATGCCCTTCTTATTATATGCATATGAGGCATGGTTTTATTTTTATTTTCAAAAGACCAAAGTGTTTTTGAGTGAACAGTTCTGTTTGACAGACTTTTGAATACTAGGATCACCATACAAAAGATTGGAGAAGGTTAGAGTTCAAACAGATTTGAATTAGGGTTTCAAAACCATTTCTGAAAATCAAAAGAAAAAAGAAAAAGGAGAAAGAAAAAATAAAAACCAGTGCTGCCTATTCAGCCCAGCCCCACTTGCGTCCCATCTAGCCCACCTAGGATTCCTCCCCCCTCTCTCTCTCTCATCCGCGTGCGCCTCACCCTCACTCGCTGATCGCTGGGCATGCATGATGCCACCTCACCTCTTCGTCCCCAAACCCTGCACCCGCAGACCACGTCGTCGCCGCCCGTTTCCTCCCTTCACTGCCGTGATTGAATCCGAGTAATTGGAGATGAATGCTCGCGTAATCCCCGCCCCAAATCTGGCTACTTATTCCCCACCTCGCTATGGCCATTTCCCCTCACCTAGCCCACACTAAGCACCCCCAGGCTAGCAGTAATCAAGCTCGCTCCACCGCAGTACCGTACGTCTCCGGCGATCAATTCTAGTGAGCTCCGTCCACCCCTCTCCCTCTGGTTGATGTTGTCTTGATCGCCATCATCTTGCGCGCCTAACCATGCCCCTGGTTCATCCTATATTGCCCCAGGTCGCCGTCCCCGTCAACCTCCGCGAGCACCCGAGGCGCTAGTAAACTCCGGTGAGTAATTCCGGTAATATCCGCACGCCCCTTGCCCTCTGGTTCAAACCAGTGTGTGCGCCGCAACCTTGTGCACATCCTGATGCCCTTCGTTTGCCTTCTGGTGACCTAGGTCGTCGCCTTCGTCGCCGCCAGCAACCACCCGATGCCAGTGAGGTCTCCGACGATCTCCTACACCCGCGTTCGTGCGCCCCTGTCCAAACCAGTTGCAGGACGAGCTTCACTGTGTCTTCGTGACTCTGGTAAGCACCAGCGCCCTTCCCCTAACCCCCTAATCTCGCCATCAATTCACTGGTATTAGCGCTGCCACCGCCAGTGCCATGCGCCGCCAGTCCTTGGTCAGTTGGATCTGGCCCATTGGATTTAGATCTGGTAGTTAATATTAGATTTAGAGCGAAGGGGTAAGTTTTGATCTGGCGTGTTGGATCTGACTTGATCCAACAGCGCGGAAGCGTGATCCACGAGAAGCTATATCAGCGAAACATATGATACCACGCGTATGTGAATTAGATTTAAAATCTTTTTTTGAATCTCTTAGATATTTAAACTTTTAAAATTCATATCTTTTGATCTGTTTGTCCAAAAATTGCAAATAATATATCAATGGATTCAGAAAATTATGACCTACACATCTATGGCCTTGAATTGGTCATTTGCTTCTGTAAAATAGGATTATTTGCCGAAGCATTTGTAGGCCTATTTTCAATATAAATATTATTTAGAAAATTGTTTTAAAGTAAAATTGAGTTTATTCAGACTTTAGAAAGTTTACTTTGTGTTCAGTACTGTTTATTTTGACTTGTTTGGTGTAGAAAATCATTTCATTGCATTTGCATGCATTCATATGTATTCTTGTTTGAATATTGAAATGTGAATTTGGTCTTATGATTTTCTGTGTAGATTTTGGTGATTGTGGTGATTGTGAGGACTATTGCTATTCCTCCAACTACCAAGGCCAGTGATGTGTCATATTTTGTCCTTGTCACATCCCAAAATATTCCAAATTTTGAAATGTGAAAAATAAACAAACAAAATAAACAATTGTTGAAATTTAGGGTGAAAAGAAACTTTTTCCTTCTAAATGGAAACATCAAACCTTACTTGAACAAAATTTGAATAAGAAAGCAACAAAAAAATATTTTCAAAGAATCAAATGCATTCATAAGTAGATGTATCTTGAATTTAAAAGAACTTGGGAAAAGTGTTGGGGATATGCTATATGGGTATCCTCATAGCATTCTCCTATCCGAATAACCCGAGTGGCCCACAGTTGGTACCATGGCCCATGGCCTGCTGGGCGACCCAGTTAGATGGATCCAGAAGGGAGGCCCATGCCTGATAAAGGAAGGCTACGGTGGAGTCACCAGCGTACCCATAGCCTTGGAGTACAAGACACGCAAGACTAGTAATAGACGGTGTAGGACTCTGTAACCTGTCTGGCTAGGACTTTTCCCTGTAACCTTAGGACCTGGCGACTATATAAGTCGGGCCTATGGAAGCCTTTAGGGCACGATAACTTAGACAACCAAGTAGCAATTAGCATACACCTCGCATAGCGAACCTATCTCTATAACTCGTCGTATTGCCATTATAGTGGTTTATAGCAGGAGTACGATTCTGCCACCGTTGTGGGATCTGAACCTGGGTAAGCTGTGTTACCTCATACCCGTCAACCGTCCGCATTCCCCCACGTCTCTAAACACGCACTGTGAGGACCCCTCCATGGCGTACTCGTCGGCAATACCACGACAGTTGGCGCCCACCATGGGGCAAGAGGCACTTCAGGCTCTTCAGCGGGCGAGGACCAACATCTTCGCGGGAATCAGCGAAACCGTAGCCACCGGTCGCGTTCTCTTCTCTGGCAACGTTCCAATCGTCCCTCCCGACGAGTTCTGAATCCCGACGAAGACGAACCCTACGCGGTGTTCGATCGTTCCTATCGGAGACATCCACCTCTTCATTGGCGAAACCGACTCGGCCACTAGTTCCCTAGGAGTCGGAGGAGCATCAAGGCTCGCACGGATCGCCTACGGGCAGGATACGTTCACGGAAGGATCGATGTTGAATATCTCTTCGGAGTTTGTCGGCAAAGATCGGAAAATTTCAAGGACCACCCAAACCGCCCTTGTGCAGGATATAAAGGTGGAAGATCACTGCAAGTCCGCCGGCTTCGTCCGTGCGTCTGGACAGCAGAGATCCAAATTCGTCGGCGTGGTTACCATCTTCGATCTGGCGCGTTGCGTTCAGACAGAGGGCGAAAACCCCCGCGATTACCTTGCCAGGTGGCTATGTATACGAGCCGATCTGGCCCACTACCCCAATGATGATGCTATGTATCACTTAGTGGAAGGACTGGACCATGGCACGCTCCTACAGCATTCTCTAAGACGGCAGCAGGCGTCGGGACGCCTTACCTTCGAAGGCATGGTGAACACCGTCAACAACTACGCGGAGGTTGAAGCGGCAGCGCAGACAGCGCTTGCGCTCATTGACAGAGCCCCTCCAATTTAGCCACCGCCGCCACCTCCTCCGGCCGCCATCGCTGCAGTCGCGCCGCCACCTCCAGTCATCGTCGCTACTGTTGCACCTCCACCGCCCGTCATCGAGGAAGTCCTGGCATCCTCCGACTCTGTGATTGACGCGCTATACGCCGACTTCAGTGCAGATTCAGAGGAGATAGATTTTAGTCCAGAGGAACTAGACTCTGACATGCAGGATATGGAGGAGGAGTACACGCGCGATGAGCAAGCCAACAACGCCGTCACGTCTCAAGAGGTGTTCGTCACCATTGGGACGACGATGGATGAAGATCAACCCGAACGAGCTCTGCCTACAGAGCTGGACAAGGGGAAGGGACCACATGTTGCTGCCGACGATGATCGCGCAAAGGTCATGCCCCCTCCTCCTAATCCAGTACTATAGCCGCAGGAACTTGGCACCGGCCTGAGCAACAACAAGACCGCAAACCTGCCGCCTCTGGCTTCTATGTCTGCTGCTGCCCAAGTTACTCTAGCTGATAGAGTGATGTACGACAATCTCCTCGTCGAGCCATTGACCGTAGCTCATATCCGGAACGTGACCCATCTTGACGAGAAGCGTCAGCAACTGCTGGAGGAAGCACAGGCCATCGCGGAGCAAGGCTCTAAGCTAGATCGAGATCTGGTTAACGCGTAGAAATCCATAGAGAAAGCCAGAGAAATGGAGGCCGAGTACAAGACTCTGATGCAGCAGAAGAAGGCCAAGAAAGCTCCGCCTCGCATCATCAATTATCCTGGTGTACGGAGAAACCTAGGATGAGCTCCCCCGAAGCCGGCACAATCCAAGCCATACATTGACAGTGTAGGCAGACAGGTGATGCCCACTCCACTCCTCAACCTCGCCGTCGCCAAGACCCTTCTGGAGCAGGATAGATCGCCCGAGGCAGTGGACCAGGTCTATGACCTAGTGGCCAAGGCGGTGCAGCAGCAGGAAAAGGCCACCTCTCAGAGACTTGAGTCTGACCCAGCGTTTTGCCAGTCTAGCCAACATAATGCACCAAGGGACAGATCTCCTCTTGATGTCGGGTCTCAGAGGGTTCATCAGAATAAAGACGGAGGGATGCGCGCAACAGGAAGGATGCTATCACCATATCCTCCGACCACGGAGAAAAGGCCCGACCTCGTCGCCCATCGCCATCGCCCCGATCGCCCCGACATCGCGAAGATCCCAAGGCTCACCATTGTACGGATATGCCCCCGCCAAGGAAGAGCGGCATCGTCATCCGCGACAACGCGGAGCAGACCCGTCATGACGGAGACCACAACCAAGGACACAAGAGCAGGTCGCACCATGACCCTCCGCGTCCGGCAAGCAACCACGACAGGCATGAGGCGTCGCAGGAGGGTAATAGCAAGAAGGATAACCCACCGCCACCTCCTCCTCCGTCGCCACCTAGCAGTCACCATGGCGGAGGGGGCCCACGTCCTAGCCCATCCCCTATTGACAAGAATAAAAAAACCTGGAGCCGTACGATGCTCGTTCACGAATCAATAAGATCCACGAGGCCCAGGAAGGACCATACCTAGGACCATGTTGCTTTGGACCTGCGATATGGTCCGCAACTTACCCCAAAGGTTTTCGGATTGACAAGACCATCAAGCCCTATGACGGCACCGCTAAGCCAGCTACATGGTTGCAGGACTACGGCAACGCAGTAGAGATTGTCGGGGTTAACCCCAACGTTGCCGTCAAGTACCTCCCATTGATGTTGGCAGGCACAGCCCGTCAATGGATTGACGACTTGCCGGAGAAATCCATCTGCAATTGGTTGGACATGCAAGAGGCGTTCACCAAGAACTTCGAGGGTACGTACAAACGTCCCTGCACTATTGGTGATGTACAGCGGTGCGTGCAAGAGAAAGACGAGACATCTCGCGCCTACCTCTCCCGCTGGCAGGATATGAAAAATTCCTGCGCAGGTGTGCACGCTCAGACCGCCATGGCCGCCTTCATCGATGGGTTGGAAACGGGCACGTTGCTCCGACATAAGCTAAAGCGCTTGTAGGACAATCACCATCTTGACTTGAACCAGATGATTCAGTTGGCTAGTGAGTTCGCAACTGCCAACGACGATGCTCGCGGCTCTCTGCCGGCAACAGTCGTTCCAACCCAAGCTCGGAGGAACATCAGTACAGAGCGGAAAACCGCTCCAAAAGAAAACCAATCTCCCGACATGGTCGCCATGACCTTTGCAGGACGAGGTGATGGCGGACAACGTGGCCAATGACGGGGAGCTGGTCGTAGGCAGCAACGAGGAAGTGAAACTGCCTCGGCAACGCTCCGTGTTCCCCAAACCTATGAAGAGTACCGCGATATGCTGTGCCTCGTACACCTCGATGTCAACGGAAAGGCCACCCATACCAATCAACACTTCCAGTTTGTCAACGACCTCAAGGAAGACCCAAAGTCTGGCTACAAGCAAAGTCGGAAGAACAGACCGTGAGGCAAGGGCAAGGGGAAGAAGAAGGAGGAGGAGTCCAAGGATTCAAGTGACATGGACGAGGATGTTGACCCCAAGCACGCCGCCAAGAGCGACGACAAAGGCAAGAACCCCTTCGTGAAGAAGGCACCAGTCTACCACACTTTCCTTGGCACCCCCATCTTCCGACAACAGAAGACCTCTATGAGGATACTGATGGCCACTCTACCCCCAGTTCCCCAGTACCTGTGCTGGTCGGAGGTTCCAATTACTTGGGACAGGAAGGATCACCTAGACCTCATCCCTACGTAGAATCAATACGCCATGGTCATCAACCCTTTGGAGGCAAACCTAAGGAGGACCAACACCATCTTCCACGACATAGTTCTTGGTCGGGAGGCTCGGTCCCTTGGGTGCATCACACTTCAGGTTGCCTTTGGCGATGTTAATAATTACCTCCAAGAGCGCATGGACTTTGAGGTGGTCCCCTTCAAGAGCGTGTACCACGTCATATTCGGCCGTGACATATTCCACACCTTCATGGCCAAGCCATGCTTCGTCTACAACAAATTCAAGATACCCGGACCAAATGGTGTCATCATCGTATCCGGAAGATTTACCAAGGCAAGGGACTGCGAGATTAATGAAGCAGCCTTCGCGGAAGCTTTCATCTACATCGAAGAATTCAAAGAGATACAGAGTAAGGTCGATAACTCAGAGATGCCCGCGTTGAAGAAACAGATTTCCGACTCCGCTCCTGCATTCAAGGCCGCCATCGAGACCAAGTCGGTGGTACTTGTGGTAGGCGATGCCTCCAAAACCACCGCCATTGGGACGAACATGGATCCCAAATAGGAAAGCGCGCTCGTCGAGTTCCTCCGTGAGAATAGGGACATCTTTGCCTGGCAACCTGCTGACATGAAAGGTGTACCTAGGGAACTTGCCGAGCACAGCTTAAACATTGATCCAAAATGCAAACCAGTGAAGCAACCTCTACGACGCTTTGGAGATGAGAAGAGAAGCATCATAGGCAAAGAGATAGCTTGGTTACTTAAGGCTAGTTTTATCCGAGAAGTACTTCACACCCAATGGGTGGCCAATCCTGCACTTGTCTCGAAAAAGGGAACCAAAGAATTAAGAATGTGCGTTGATTACACCGGCTTGAAGAAGGCTTGCCCCAAAGATCCGTTTTCTTTTCCTCGCATTGACCAAGTCATTGACTCGACGGCTGGCTCGGAACTTTTGTGTTTTCTCGATGCATACTCAGGATACCACCATATCAAGATGAGGAAGTCGGACCAATTGGCCACTTCAATCGCTACCCCATACGGCACGCGGTGATGTCTAAAATGTCAATGACTTAATCTTCGACTTAAAAGAAACCTTTGATAATCTCCGGAAATACAACATGATGCTCAACCCTAAGAAGTGCGTCTTCGTGGTTCCAGCCGGCAAATTATTGGGCTTCATCGTCTCCTAGCGTGGAATCGAGGTCAACCCGGAGAAAATCAAAGCCATCTTAAACATAAACCGTCTGACATGCCTAAAGGACATTCAATGACTAACAGGTTGTGTTGCAGTAGTTAGTCGGTTCGTCAGCTGCCTTGGAGAGAAGGCTCTGCCTCTATGCAAGTTGCTGAACAAAGCAGACAAATTCACGTGGACGGACGAAGCAGATGCAGCATTGAAGCAGCTCAAGGAGATTCTTTCCTCAGCGCCCATCCTTGCAGCACCCGATCCTAGAGATCCCATGTTAATCTACATGGAGGCAACCAACCGGGTAATCAGCATCGTCGTCATGGTAGAGCGGAAGGAAGCAGGCTATGAGCATGGAGTTCAACGACCAGTTTACTATGTGAGCGAGGTCTTGACGGAGTCCAAGCAGCGTTACCCGCACTCCCAGAAGATAGCTTATGGAGTATTCCTTGCTTCTCGGAAGCTGAGGCATTACTTTCAGGAGCACCCAATCACAGTGGTGAACAAGAGTCCACTGTCCGACATTATCAACAACAACGACGCTACGGGAAGGGTTGCAAAGTGGGGCATTGAACTTGCCGCCTTCGAGATCACCTACAAGAGACGCGACGCTATCAAGTCACAAGCCTTGGCGGACTTTATCGCAGATTGGACGGAGATGTCAGATGCTACTCCGTTGCCGAAACCAGAGTACTAGGTGATGCACTTTGACGGATCAAAGATGCTCAACGGCTCGGGGCTGGTGTATTGATACAATAACCAACTGGCGACAAGCTACACTACGTTCTGCAAATCCACTTCGAGGCTACGAACAACATGGCGAAGTATGAAGCACTCATTCATGGACTACGTGTAGCCAAGGATATTGGCATCAAGTGCATAGTTTGCTGTGGAGATTCCGACTTGGTTGCCCAGCAGGTGGCTGGTACCTGGAATGCGCGGAACCCTATGATGGCGGCATATCGAGACGAAGTGGACAAGATAGCCAAGAGCTTCTTGGGCTACGAAGTCAAGAATGTACCTAGGGAGCAAAACGAGGCGGCTGATCTGCTATCTAAGCTTGGATCAGGGCGCAAACAAATTCCGCCAGGACTTTTCCTAGAGCATTTACGGACACCATCCGTGAAGGGAGCTGACATCGACAACCCGGATAGAGTTGACTCTTTCGTCCACATGGTGGCAAAGGTCCCTCTGGCTTGGACAAAACCGTTCATGGAATATCTCAAACACGGAACTTTGCCCGATGACAAAGTCGAAAGACGGCAAATAGTACGTCGAGCGAAGGGCTATACCATAATCAATTGATAGCTCTACAAAAGGAGTACTACTAGTGTATACCTAAAGTGTGTTTCCCAGCTAGAAGGTATTGAAATCCTACGTGAAATCCATCTCGGAGATTGCGGGCATCACGCCGCTCCTCGATCTTTGGTCACGAAAGCCTTTCGGCAAAGATTCTACTAGTTGACCGCGAAGGCGGACGCCGACAAGCTGGTTGAGACATGCATGGGATGCTAGTATTATGCCCGACAACCACATGTTCCTGCTGAAAAATTGCGAACAGTACCAATAACTTGGCCGTTTGTAGTCTGGGGACTAGACATGGTGGGACCGTTACAAACGGCGCCATGTGGGTTTACACATCTGCTAGTAGCAGTTGATAAATTCACTAAATGGATAGAAGTTAAACCCATTAGAAGTTTGTCCGGGATCTAGTGGTGAGATTTGGTCTCCCACATAGCATTATCACCGACAACGGCAGCAACTTGTCACTCGGAGAAGTGGAGGCTTATTGTTGGGAGAAGGGCATCTGACTTGACCTTGCATCGGAGGCACATCCACAATCCAATGGTCAGGTTGAGCGATCCAATGGATTAATTCTGCAGGGAATAATTCCACGTCTTGAGGCACCGCTACATAGAGCAGCTGGAGCCTGGGCGGAAGAATTGCCATCTGTGCTATGGAATTTACGAACTACACCCAACAGATCCGTCGGCTACACCCCTTACTTAATGGTATATGGAGCAAAAGCCATCCTACCTTCCGACATACTTCACGATGCACCAAGGGTTGCCGCCTATGACGAAGATGACGCTGAAGAATCCAAACGCCTAGATGTGGACCTTCTCGAGGAGGAGCGCATTTTGGCATGCCAAAGATCTGCCATCTACCAACAAAAGCTACGCAGCTACAATAGTCGCCGCGTTCGGCATCGCTCGTTTAAAGAGGGGGATTTGGTGCTCCGACTTAAGCAGAAGAAGTCACACAAATTATCCCCGCCATGGAAAGGACCGTTCATCATAAGCAAGGCGCTACTCAATGGGTCTTACTACCTCGTTGACAATTGTGAACTGAAGGATAGACCCAACAAGGATCATAAGCGTAACCGACATGACCCGGATGATGACTACCCGGAGCTTGATCGGCCATGGAACATAGCACATCTACGTCCTTTTTACACTTAGCATTTTTTATCTAATGGTGTACCTCTTATATGATCAATGAAATAAATCTCTCTGGTTCACTGATATTTCTGAGTCTTTTACCTCCTTTAGTGTTCATTTTTGGATCATATAAAACCTTTATGCACAAGTTTTGCGATTGCACTTGTGAAAATTCCGCCTACGGGCGTTAGCTTAAGTTTTCTGGTCTACACGTTCTTTCTCGTTTTTATGTGGATTCTGGAGTAGTGACTTTTGGCACTTATTGTCGGCGATTTTGTTCTTAGGTTATTGACGGTGCCATTGGGCATCATCACCTGAGCGCATGGTTCTGACAACGAGTCTTCCGACTCAAGAAAAGTCAAGCATAAGAACCAAAGTAATGGATAAGCTAGCACTTGCTTAAAAAATATATACATGCTAGAACTAGTTCTTCAGTAATAGGACATACATGATTGTTTTCCGCCTTAAGTTAATATATAGTTTTTTCCGCATATGCACCAAAGATGAAACAAATATTACAAGTTGTTTTTCATTCCTTTGGCGCAGGAGACTTGGAAGAAGCGTCAACGGCAGCAGGAGAATCACCCTCGAAGTCGGCAGTGTGAAGAGACTCATAGGAGCTTTGGTCGCCGCCATCGATGGTGTTCATTGGTACGAAGACGTTAACGTCGACCAACTTGGCGACTCTGGTGTCATAACCCGCTAGTGACGACAAGATAGCCTCATGGTTTATCTTTTGTCTGTTGTCATCTACGTCGGGGATGCCAGAGGTTACCGTGTCGATGTCGGCATTCTCGTAGTGTCCCTTCACCATGGATAGCGCCATCCTTGCACCAGCCTGTGCACATGAAGCTTTCCAGCTTGTGATACGCTCGGGGGATCGGCGCAGGATCTCCGAGAACTTCGCCACAAAGTCTGATGCCTTGATTTTGATCTGGAGGGGCTTGGCAATATATTTGGCTTGCGCGATGGCGGTGTTGATCAAGTTGCCGGCAAGAACCATGCATTCCTTTGCCGGAGGAGGCGACCGGGTTAAAACCATAGGAGCTGCAAATTCCGACAAAGGAGCACATGAGTTCAAAAATTCAGAGTATCTAGACTACAGAAATCCAAGACGGAGAATCACTTACTGAAGATGCTAGCCTCAGCTTTCCAGAGGGTATCCGCCAAGGAGTCCTGTTCTTGTTGGAGGAGCTTGTACGCCTCATGATGGCGTTGATTCTGCTCATCAGCAGCTTTCTTCTGATCTCTTAAGATTGAAATCTCCTCCTTCAAGCGGTTCATCTCCATGGTGGCGGAGTCCTGCAGGGCTTTCATTGATTCTTCATGCATCTTCAGCATGTCCTTCCTCTCCTGCTTAAGGATATTGTTCTCGCTATCCAGCTCTTGAATGTGCTTGGATTGCTCGATAATGTCCTTAGCCTTGGCAATGGTTTCTGCAAGTCGGAGAAAGCAAAGTACATAGCGAGTACTCGGAGAATACACAGGTTTAAGTCAGAATACGAAAAAGAAAGGAAAAACAGACGCTTGTTCTTGATGATATGTCCCTTCAAGAAGGCAGTTTTACCGTTTTCGGCTTCCAAGTCCGCGTGCATCTTCTGGTACTTTTCGTTGGCCATGCCCCTCTGAGCATTCTCGTTCTGTGGAAAAAAAAAGTTAAACGTTGTTTGGTCTACTTGGAGCATCTAGCCAGAAAATTTCCACCTAGACGCTCGGGGGCTACAGCGAGAGTTTTTAACTTAGCAATATGCTTAGTCTTTCTTTAAGAATTTAGTCGGAACTAATTCAGTTTTCGATTAGAAGGTTGGGGCTACAGTATAAAGTTTTTAACTCAGATGTATGCTTAGCTTCTCTTTAAGCATCTAGTCAGAACTAATTCAGTTACAACTAGAAGCTTGGGGGCTATAGTATTGAAATTTATAAATACCGGGTATGCTACTCTTAAAGCATCTAGTCGGAATAATTCATTCCACCTATATGCTCGGGGGATACAGTGAGAAGTTTTCTAGCTTAGTCACTCTTAGAGCATCTAGAAACAAATACGTATGGTTTTCTGTCTACACACTTGGGGGATATAGTGGGATATTCATATGAAATGGAAAAGGCAAAAATAACTTACAAGTGCAATGATCTTGAGGTTAGTAGCACTCTCAGCCAGCAGCTTGCCAAAGGATAAACTGTTTCCCTACAAGATCTCTGCTTGCCGGAGAAGCTCCTCTAGACCGCACATCGGAGATGTCGGCGCCGCACCAGGAACCAGAGCAGTGCTACCCGGTGTAAGTACCGGATAGACTATCTTTGGATACTCTATGGTTTTCTTGGGCACGGGGGCACCGCCTTCTTCAAAAGTACCAGCTTCCACCACCGCCTTACTGCAACCGATGTCATCCTTAGCCGGAGCTTCAGCCATTTAGTGTGCGACACTTTCCTGCGTCGCCTGCTCGCCGACAATAGCAAGCTCGGTAGAGGCACCTGAGTCTACTTCCATGGGGGAACGTCCAGCTGCTTCCTTAGTTTGAGAGATTGTCGGAGCAGACGAGCGCATGACGGTGGGAGTGACAGGGGCGATGGCGGGATATGCGTCACGATGTAGCATGTCCTTGATGGTTCTAGAATCCCTCGATGTTTTGGAGGTCTTCTTTAAGCTGGTCGTGGCTTTCTTTCTGAAATGTGCAAAATGCATAAGTACAGGAATAAGACAGATAAATGGGCAATGTCAGAGAGAAAGAAGCTTACACAAGAGGGGGTGCTTTGGCAAAGGGGATCCCAATAGTCTTTCTTTTCTCCTCCTCCAGGGCGGCGGTAGTCTTTTTGGAGGCTCCACCCTCCGTCTTCTTCTTCTTGCCTCCATCGGCAGCGTCAGAGGTGGAGCTCTTCCGCTTTCACGCCAACGGAGCATCGTCGTCGGACACGACGGTGACTTCCTTCATCTTTGGGTCATAGATTTGAGGAGGCATGTTGTCCTCGTCTATGTCGCTAAGCTGGTAAGGTGAAGAACCTCCGGGTTAGATGAGATGGTAATGGCTAGACGGAAGAACTGGAGTATATGTCATACACGACAAATAAACAGTTACCTTTGGGCACTTGCTCTCTACGGACATGTCGTAGGTGATGGTGAAGCCACGCTTCTTGTCCTTCACCTTGACGATGTCCTTGAGGCGGAGCTTGACGGAGTTGCTCGAGAAATTTTCCACGGAGATGCAGAGGCTTTCCCTTCTATCGTTGGTATACTCGTGCATCAGTTTCGAGTGGTGATGTAGATGCTGGATTCGCCTAATAAACCAGCACATGGCTAGGTCCAAGCCGGTCAAACCCGTCTCTGCGAACAACTCTATCCTCCTTATAGCCCAGGAAGCGTCGAGGTCGGAGGGAAGGGAGGCCTGGGATCTCCATGTCGAAGTTTCAGCGGCTGCTCCATCGACGAAGTCCGGGTATGTTACTTCTCGGCCGGCCAGAGGGATATCAGGGCCGTAGAAGTAAGTACACTGCCAGTTCTTGCAGGACTCTTGACCGACAATGTTGGGAAAGTGCCAGCCAGGTCGGATCTTGAAGCTAATAGTGCCACAATATCTAAGTTCGTCCTTGCTGGCTCTGGCTTCGTGTGTGACGGTGAAGAAATAGACAAACAGATCTAGCCTAGTCCTAATCCCTAGGTAACCCTCGCAAAGCGCCGCGTAATTGCTAAGCGCTAGGATACTGTTGGGAGAGAGGTTTTGGGGCTGTACTCGGTAAAGATTGAGGACAACAAGGAAGAAGTTAGAGATGGTCAGGGAGACGCCGCGTACCAATTGTGCTTTGAGGTACACCTTTTCTCCGTATTGGGGAGAAGGTGTGACCTCGCCGGCCGGCGCCACCCGCCAGGCGAGCCCCTCCATCGCTGGGAGGTAGCCTTCGACGATCAACTCCTTGATGTCGCGGTCCGTGATATCCGATCCGCGCCAGTCGCCTTTGTGGGAGTCGTTTTCCTCCTCCAGAAGCTCTAATGCCGCTCGATTGTGGTCTCCGCCGGTGTTCTCGACCACCGCACAGAAGGGGGTGACCAGGCCCTCTGGGGGCACGACGACGGAGCTCGCTGGCTTCGCCGCGGCTTCGCCCGACGCCGCCATCGAGGGAGAAGAACTGCTACTGGCCATTACGAGTGTTTGGAGGTGACTGGCGAGATTGGGAGTTAGGGTTTTTTGCAAGTTGCGCGAAGAACTCGAGGGGGCGCTCGCTGGAGGAAGAATATGCTGCGAGGAGAGAATGAGGTGAAAAGTAAATTTTCCACCGTAGTTAGTATTTATGATCTCCAGCATCGATATTCGTGCAGCTTGATCAGACGGTTGTTGCATAGACGACGTGTGTGCGGACGTGCGCAGAAATTTCGCCTCGTACCAAACGTCGCCGCCAACGGTTCGTATCGCTCGCGCGGGAAAAATGGAAATGATTGCGTTCTCTGCATGTGTGAGTTACGAGGTGTTGCTTACCTACGTCTACGTCACCCTAGCTGACATAGGCAGATGAACCATCACATCAGAAGATTCCTTCATGGACGGATCCAGTCCGGCTACGGAAGAGTACCATGGAAGATTCAGCAATTATCCGGCTTACTAGTTGAAGACGGAGGAAACCTTGCAGGGTTCTTTGGGAGGACTACAAGATATTGCTTGACGATTTGCTGACATCCATCTAGACGGAGCATTCCACGTGAAGAGGCAAGACGGCGCAAGATGTCGGAGTTCTCCGGGGGCTACTGTTGGGGATATGCTATATGGGTATCCTCATAGCATGTCTCCTATCCGGATAACCCAGGTGGCCGACAGTTGGTAGCATGGCCCATGGCCTGCTGGGCGGCCCAGTTAGATGGATCCAGAAGGGAGGCCCACGCCGGATAAAGGAAGGCTATGGTGGAGTCACCAGCGTACCCGGAGCCTTGGAGTACAAGACATGCAAGACTAGTAATAGACGGTGTAGGACTCTGTAACCTGTCTGGCTAGGACTTTTCCCTATAACCTTAGGACGTGGTGACTATATAAGTCGGGCATATGGGAGCCTTTAGGGCACGATAACTTAGACAACCAAGTAGCGATTAGCATACACCTCGCACAACGAACCTATCTGTGTAACTCGGCGTATTGCTATTATAGTGATTTATAGCAGGAGTAGGATTCCGCCACCATTGTGGGATCTGAACCTGGGTAAGCTGTGTTACCTCCGACCCATAAACCGTCCGCCTTCCCCCACGGCTCTAAACATGCACTGTGAGGACCCCTCCATGGCGTACTCGTCGCCAATACCACGACAAAAAGTTAAACCAAAACCCTAAACCCTAATAAAAGAAATCATCTCCAAAATCACTCTAAGACTATGGCTTTGTTCCATATAAAAATTTAGCAACAAACATTTACAAATGACCAGAAATGGTAAACAAAAATATTACAAAACCATGGGATTTGATTTCACTCAATTTGGAGCCATGGATAAAAACTTATGATTTTAATAAGATAAAAGGAATGTAATTTCCAAGGCTAATAAAGCTCCTAACAAAAATCAACACTAAATTGTGAGAAAAGTAATACCAAAAGGATTTAAAAATATAAACAAATATTAAATAAAAATATACAAATTGGAATCACCAATTTTGGAACTATAAATAAAAAGATATGGATTTTATAAGATAAAGAAAGAATAAAATAAATGGGAATTATTTAAAAGACAATTTAAAATCTTGGACAAATCCATAAGAAAATGGAATAAAAGTAATTCAAATAAAATAAAGGAATAAAAGATGATTTATATAAAATTATATGGTTTGAACCATATTCAATTTTATTTGAATAAAGACAAACTTGCATAATATAAATGTTTAATGAAATCATGAGAGAATAATTGAAATTGCCAAAGTGGATTAAATAACACACTAATAAATAGTTTAAACCTACTAAAAAGGTTTGGAAAAAATTTGAAATCAAATAGAAGTTTGAATCATTTGATTTCAATTAAAATAGGAAATCAGAAATGGAAAAAGGAAAAAGAAACAGGGAAGAAAAAAAAGAAAATATCCAACCCAGCTAACCCCCAGCAAAACCAGGCCCAACTTGGCGCAGCACAGACCACCCGTCACCTCCCCTCTCCCTGCCCGTTCTTTTCTCACCCGCACCCGTACCCCCTCACCCTGCTGACGCCCAGGCCCCACTGCGACGCAGGCATCTTCTTCAACCCCGCAGAACCCGCCGCAAATTCATCACCGTTTCTGCCATTTATGAACCTCTTCAATTCGCGTTAACACCGCAATAATTACTCCCCGCGACCATGCACATTTAACCCCTCCCTCCCCCCTCTCTTTTCCCTCAGACCCCGCTACCAGAGAGCCACCAGGCTACGCAGAATTTAGCTTGCTCCTCCGTTGTCTCCGACGAGCCTCTGCGACAATTCTGGCTAGCCCAGTCATCCCCTTGCCAACTAGCTCACTCCAATCTAGCCGCCACTATCGTATGCACCTTCCAGCATCCTTCGTTTGCTTGCGCGAGCCCCAGACGCTCGGCAACAACTCCATCTGTTCATGCCCGATGACAAGCGCATCTCCGGTGAGCTTTCCCGGTAAACTCAGACCGCCCCTCTCCCTCACGTTGTTGCTATCACACTCGCCTCTCTCTCACGCGTCTAAAACCACGTTCCTTTTGCTTTCTCATGCGACCACACCAGAGCTTACCCGACATCGATGATAGCTCCGGCGAGAAATTCGCGATGACTCCGTGCGCCCCTTCGCCGTCCACTGCCACCTAGAGCATCCCCTCACCACTATGAACCCGGTTATCCCCTCCTCCCCTCCTCTCGCTTTTGGGGATAGCCGAACCACCGCAGGCAGAGTGCCGCCGCCGCTCACTGTCGCCAAGCGCCGCCAGAATCTGGTCATTGCGCTCTGGACCGTTAGATCTGAAGTGGTAGAGATAGATGACTGAACAAAACGGTATAGGTTGATCTGAGCTGCACAGGTCCGCTTAAATCCAACGGATTGTATTGATCGATCCACACAAAGCGGTATCGTCCAGTAATAACACGCCACGTGGCCAGACTATGTTTTAAAAACTGGAATTAGATCTATTAGATGATTTCTTTTGTAAAATTCATAACTTTTGATCTGTATGTCCAAAAATTGCAAATTTTATATCAATGGATTCAGAAAAAATGTGAAATTTTCAACTATGGCCTTAGTTTAGTATTTTTCTTCTGACAAATTAGGTGTTTTTGCAGAAACATTAATAAGACTAATTTGGATAGATAAAACTTGTTTTAAAAATGATTTTTGAGTGAAACCTTTTGCAAATGGTTTATTTTGAACCTACTGACCATAAACACTAACTTTTGGATTTAAAAAATATAATTTATTAACACTAGAAATTAATCATTTGAATAAAAGCATTTTCACTAACTTATTAGAAACAAACTTGGTTTAAAAGGGCCATTTTCACTAACTTGGTTTCAAATGTTTTGCCACTTTCATAAATGACCAGTAGGTGTTTTGAAATGTTTAAAACCTTATTAGAAAGCACCTTTTCAATTAAATAATATTTTGCATGCTTGCACTCATTGATTTGTTTTCATTATTTTATGTGGTGAATTGTTTGAATGCTAGTTTTTGAATGTGTGTTTGCTTGATTGAATTGTAGTAAACTTTGAGGAGTGTGACAATTGCAAGATCAAGGAGTGTACCTAGTTTCTCTACTAAAAAGGCAAGTGATACTTTGGTCATCAAAAGACCTATCTTTTCAATATTGCATTAGTGATATTGTTGTAGTATGCATGATAGGACTATATTTTTATATATTGGTATGCTATAGTAGATCCTATAGAATATATCTTGGTAGGAATTTTCCTTAGTCAAGAAACAAGTTTTGCTAGTATGCTTAGCCTAGCTAAAAGATTTCAAGGGTGGAATATTCATGCTATGATATTATGCAAAGTCAATGACTATGTTTTTGATTAATAAAACAAATAAGTGAATGAAACACCTGGATGGAATGGTAATTGCTTTGATGGATTTGTGTTGAGTGGTTACATAAGACCCATTTCTATGGATCACCTTGTGTATCACACTTGTGGATGGCCACCCAGGAACAAAGAGATTTGAGGTGTTAAGTGTTGAGAAGCTTCTAGTGCAGCCACATGGCATATGGGCTCTTCCTTGATCATATAGGTTGCAATAACTTAGCCAGATGGACAGAAGGTGGTAGTGATGATAGGATGCAACGCGTCCATTTGGTCTAAGGGAAGACTTCTAAAAGATCTCGTCTCGATGCATGTCGAGTCTTGTGGGGAAAGTGCACCACCCCTCGAGAGGGTAAGACCTAACTACTTAGTAGTGTCCCCGGCAATGGACAATTTGAGCATCAAAGGCATTGAAGCAATCAAGGATCTCCTCATCCCAATTTATCTAAGTTAAAACTTGTTGGGTGAACAAGGGAAGCACCTGGTGTGTAACCAGTGTGCCATTATGTGATGAAATGTTTTGAAAAGAGAAAAACTATTTTCAAAGGATAGGGAAAACTGGTTTTATGCAAAGGCAAGGAAAAACTCCGCTAAGCCAAATATTCATGTAGATGATAGACTCTCCATGTAAATGTAATATCACTTGCTAATACAATTCAAATGTATTTACCCTTGTGGCTGTAACTTATTATGTTGTAGGTTTTTTTGATGTTAGTGAAGTTTGTTGAATAGGGATTACAAGTCCACAACCCACATGATTTCATGTGGCACTTGAAGATGAAGGACTCCATGCTATATACTCATATCTGCTGCATTGTAATAACATAGCCAAATGATCTATGAAAGATGTAATGAATTATTTTATTCCTGGTTATAAGTTGTAATATGACCTTTGTTTCTTGATATTACATCTTAAACTATGGATGCTAGCTATTCGATCCAGGGACTAGCATTGTAAACACAGGGATCTCTACCTTATCAGGTTGGGACCTCTACAGTCCTACTATTTTGACTATGCACTAGTGTTATTTTGAGTAGGACTTGCATGGAGAATTTTTCTAAGTATATGTTATGCCTTGGGAAATCCTAGTATCTATTGTCTTAGTAGATTTTTCCCTAAGTTAAGAAACTTTCTACTAGTATGCTTAGCCTAGCTGGTAGAATACAAGGGTGGATTATTCATGCTATGAAATATTTCTAAGTCTATGACTTGTGTTTTTTATTAATAAAAAAACTATGTGAATGAATCACCTGGGTGGAATGGATGGAATGGTTTATGTTGAGTGGTTACACAAGGCCCTTGTCTATGGTTTACCTTGTGTATCACACTTGTGGATTGCCACCCAGGAACAAAGGTATTTGAGAAGTTTAGTGTTGATAAGCTTCTAGTGCAACCACATGGCATATGGGCTCTGCCTTGACCAACTAGGTTGCAAGAACTTAGCCAGATGGACAGTTGGTGGTAGGGTTGATAGGATGGAACGCGTCTATGGTGGTCTAAGGGAATGCTTCTGAAAATATTGTCTCGATGCATGTCGAGTCTTGTGGGGAAAGTGCACCACCTCTCGAGAGGGTAAAACCTAAGTACTTAGCCGTGTCCCCGGCAACGCACAATTTGAGCATCAAATACATTGAAGCAATCAAGGATGTCCTCATCCCAATTTCTCTAAGTTAAAACTTGTGGTTGAACAAGGGTAAAGTTTCACCAATGTCTATTGGTGGTTCCTTGGGAGTTTTATCAAACAAAAACTTAGTGTTTTCAACTAATAAGAAAACCTTATTTTGAGCAAAGACAGCCTGAACTACACTTATACAAATTCGTATAGATGTTAGATACTACTATTCTACTATGGTATCACTTGCCAATACAATTCCAAATGTATTTACCCTTTGTGGATGTAATGATGTTGCAGGTTACTCAGATGGAGACTAGGGTTATGAGTCTACACTCAACATGTTTGCTTGTGGCACATGAAGATGAAGACTTTGATTTACTTACTTATGTATGAAATCTATGTATTAGCCTTGGGCTAATGAGTTGTAAAGACTATGTTATCTCTGGAATGACGATGTAATAATGACCTTTGTATATGTGTACTTCATCTTAAACTGTTGATGCTAGCAATTCGATCGAGGGACTAGCATTGCAATCACAGGGTACTTTACCTTAAATGGTGGGGTCTTACAGATGGTATCAGAGCACTGTGTTGCCTACAGGACCCTAAATGGATTAGACTAAGGAAACCACTAGGAAATGCAAACTCCTTTACAACTTTCTACACTTGTCTTTTTCATCTCGTAAAACTTATCCCAAACTTCTTTCTCATGTCCATTTGTAGATGAACTCCATTAACGAAGCTGTCAAGAAGGGACTACTCATGACCATGACTTTGGAGTGTGAGACAGAGTTTCCCAAAGCACTCAAGAACCTTATGGTTACCATGGGGATACATGGTGCATCAGTGTACAAAGGATTCCACGTGATGGATGAAGGAGAAGAGTATTGGTGGGTGCAACTTCACTTGTACAAAAGCAAGGAAGACAACCACAAAGAGTCGGGATTCTGCATGGTCACCAACTCTGAAATGCACAAGTCATTCTTTGATTCTACAAGGAATGCAGCTTGGAATGCCATCAAGGAGCTTGGAGATAGACTCAAGTGTAGAATGCTCAACACTCGAAATGACCTTAGAGAGGAGAAGAAGCATACCCAAGAGTTAGAGGCTACCAACCAACGTCTAAGGAAAGACATCATGGATTTAGCATTGGAGTCTTGTGACCAAGACAGACAGATTGCCTCCAAGGATGCCCTGATAGCTATTTTGACAAGTGAGTGAGAGTTGTGACCTACTCCAGTAGTTGGACCACCACACTTATCGTTTTTCTCGCGTTAGTAATTTTGATCATACCAACCTATGTGGTATGGCAAAATTTTGTCTAAGTCATTTAAACCTTGGTGTTTCTGATTGAATATTATATGCCATGAATTGTGTGTTTTGTGAATGATATTGGCTTTTATTTCACTACCTTATGTTTTTCTCTTTACTTGTGTTGATTCTAATTTTTCTCTATCATATGCAATAGATGCTTAGCTTTGTTATAAGCACTGCCGAGGAGTTCAAGGGAACTCGTTTTGGTTCTCATATCGTGGATCTCACTAGTGTGCTCAATCTCCCCGTCCCTAACATCAAGGGAATTTAGCTTACGAAGTTCAAGAGGAAGGACCTACGGGGATTTAGCGTCTCGCAGCCAGGACGACAGTCGGAGTCACCCACCGAGGAGATTGCCTTCAAATTGATGCACGATGACAAGGATAAGGAACTCTACGTTGTCATGCAAGAGCTACTTGGATGCCTTTGTGGACGACACTCCACCGAGCTCATGGGCCTCTACATCCACCCATTTGGGAGACGTGACGAGGAGGGAGAGGCTGTAGTGTATGATGACGCTACTAGAGAGACCATTGAGCCAGTACGTCTCTATCTTCAGGACCTAGAGAGCCTCGTTAGACACCTCGACACTGATAGGACCATCATCATGCTTAGCAATGACGAGCTACAGGTTCAGTTGAGGGAAAAGGACAAGGCCTTCGCGGAGAAGGATGAGATCATCAAGGAGATGGAAGCTAGGTTTGAGAGCCAAGAAAAGAGGTTCAAGAATCAAGAGAATAGAGTGCAGGATAGGAATAAGAAGATCAAAGAGATGAGGACCGAGATAGAGATCAAGGACCTTGAGCTAGAGAATCAGCAGGGAGTGATAGAGAGGCTGCGCTCGGAAAAGAGAGCCCTCCGGGCGAAGGTCGATGCGTTGACCACCACCGTGGAGGAATACAAGACAGCCATGGAGACAACAGGATTTACTCTTGTAGACGAGGAGGTCTACGTGGTGGAGTAGTGTCGACTACTTGACTACATATCTATCTATCATCCTTATATTTATCGAGTCACAATGATCATCCAACATGTGGATGGATTTGCTACTGTGTTTACTTTTTCCAAAACTTGTTGTTTACGTTGTTTAAACTCTAAGTTTATCTTGTGCTTGGTTATTTGTGATTGTTTCTATGTGATGTATTGAGCATGTTAGTATCTATGGGTTATATCTCATTCCTTATCCTTATTGAAACCACATATGCCTCCCGGTTGTGCCAATCCCAACTAAAACAACAAGAACAACAATGGTAATGAGATGCAGCAGCTGATGACAGCCCAAACGCAGTTGATGCAAATGATGACCTAGTTCATGGCGAATCAGAATCATAATCAAAACAACAACAACAACAACAACAACAACAACAACAATCAAAACAACCCACCAACCTTTGATATGCTTACAAGTTTTTTGAGGCTGAGGCCAGCAAAGTTCTTGGGAACCACTGATCCCATGATAGCCAATGACTGGATATGTTCTGTGAACAAGGACTTGGTCACTGTAGGCTGCACCGATGAGGAAAAAGTCAAATTTGAAGCACATCTGCTTGAAGGACCAGTATCCACATGGTGGGTTAACTTCCAAATCACCACTTCTATTGAAGATGTGACTTGGGAAATATTTGAGGATGGGTTCCACACTTCGCATATCTCATCAGGAGTGATGAGTTTGAAGAAGAAAGAGTTCCACAGCATTAAGCAACGTCACCGCAGTGTGGAAGATTACATTGAGGAGTTCAACAATCTGGCATGCTATGCACCAGATGATGTTGATACTGATGCCAAGAGCAAGGAGAAGTTCCTTAAAGGGCTGAATGATGAGATGTGCATGCAGCTATCTGTTGCATATTTCCCAACTTATCAATCACTTTGTGACAAAGCCACCATCTTAGAGAGCAAGATGAAACAGGTGGAGAATAGGAAGAGGAAGCATCACTTTGATAAGCATAGTTCTAGATCGTCACACAGGCACTCCCATCGTGATGATAGTGGAGGTTCGGGATCCCACAAGCACCGGAAGTATAATAGCCACCACAACAGTAACCGTCACCATGACAGCAAGCACCACCGCAGTCGTGACAATGATAGTTATAAGAACCACAAGAGTGGACACAAGAGCCATCACAGTGGGAATGGCAATGGAAATCAGCCTGCTAAGAGAGACATCAGGTCAAGTGAACCACATTAATGTGGAGGAAATCTATGAGGAATTTGATGTTGTGGCTGGTAAGTTCAAGATTAATCTTTTCCAGCACTTGTTCTTTTTTATACCGGTGCGTCACATTCATTTATATCAAGAGCATTTGTTGATAAAAATGGACTTCCAACTGAAACTATTGGATGTCCTATTAATGTAAGCTCTCCAGGTGGAGAGATGATAGTAAATTTTAGATGTCATGATATAGTGATAGAATTTGGAAAGTATAAGTTTCCAGTTAGTTTGACAATCCTAGATTCCCAAGGATTGGATGTAATTTTGGGCATGGATTGGATGACTAAGTATGAAGGAGTAATAGATTGTGCCAATCGTACTGTTACACTCACAACCCCGGATAAGAAACGGATTAGGTTCAAGTCTAACTTTGAATCTAAAGGGAGTAAGCTAAATTCTCTTAAGGGTCTATCATAGACAGTGTACTAGTTGTGAAGGAGTATCCGGATGTGTTTCCGGAGGAATTAATGGGAATGCCACCAGATAGAGATGTGGTGTTTTTGATTGACTTACTGCCAGGATCTAGACCAATAGAAAAGAGACCCTACAAGATGTCAGTTGATAAGTTGAAAGAACTCAAGAAACAACTTGGAGAACAGTTGCAGAAAGTATTTATCCAACCAAGTTCTTCGTCTTATGGTGCACGAGTTCTATTTGTTGGGAGGAAGGATAGAAGTCAAAGGTTATGCATAGATTACCGTTCACTCAATGAGGTGACTATAAAGAACAAGTACCCTTTGCCTTGAATCAATGATCTATTTGATCAACTAGAAGGAGCCCATGTGTTCTCAAAAATTCATTTCCGATCAGGCTATTTTTAGTTAAAGATTTGAGAGCAAGACATACCTAAGATTGATTTCACCACTAGGTATGGATTGTATGAGTATACTATGATGCCATTTGGATTAACAAATGCACCAGCTTATTTCATGAACATGGTGAACAAGGTGTTCATGGAGTTCCTTGACAAGTTTGTTGTCATATTCATCGATGACATTTTGATCTACTCCAAGAGCAAAGAAGAGCATGAAGAACATTGGCGTTTGATACTTGAGAAACTCAGGGAGCACAAGTTGTATGCCAATTTCAGTAAGTGTGAATTTCTGTTGAACGAAGTTGGATTTCTTGGACATATTGTGTCTAGAGATGGTATAGCCGTCGATCCCGCAAAGGTGTCAGATGTAATTGACTAGGAATCTCCCAAGTCAGTTAAATAAGTTCATAGTTTCCTAGGCTTGGCAAGATACTATAGAAGGTTCATTGAGAATTTCTCAAAAGTAGCTAAGCCAATGACGGAGTTACTTAAGAAAGAGAAGAAGTTTGATTGGACTGAAGATGTGAAATCAGTTTCCAAGAATTGAAGAAGAGACTAGTATCAACACCAGTATTATGTCTACCAGATTTGGAGAAGGATTTCCAAGTCTATTGTGATGCATCTCACCAAGGATTGGGTTAGGTATTGATACAAGGGAAAGTTGTGGCCTATGGCTCGAGACAACTCAAAACTCATGAAGTGAATTATCCCACTCATGATTTAGAGTTAGCCTCTGTTGTCCATGCACTCAAAACATGGAGACATTATCTCTTGGGAAAGCGTTGTGAAGTGTTCACATATCACAAGAGTTTGAAGTATATCTTCACTCAGAGGAAACTCAATATGAGAAAAAGAAGGTGTCTAGAGCTCATCAAGGACTATGACTTGAGTTTGCAATACCATCCCAGTAAAGCAAATGTTGTAGCGGATGCTTTAAGACGTAAGGTTTATGTAAATGGCCTTACTAAGGGAGAATTGCCAGATGATTTGTGTGCCCAATTCAAATATCTATGATTGGATGTTCAACCAAGATTGTTGGACAAGATTAAAGAAGCCCAAAAGTTGGACAAGGAAATTGAAGAGATTAAAGGTAAAATTAGTAAAGGGAAGGCTAAAGGATTCCATGAACATGAACAAGGTACTTTATGGTATGGAAAGCGTATCTGCATTCCACAAGATCCGGAGCTTCGGAAATTGATTCTGCAAGAAGCACACAATTCACCATATTCTATTCATCCAGGTAACACCAAAATGTACATGGATGTGAAGGAAAGATTTTGGTGAACAATCTCAAGAAGGATATCGCGGAACATATTGCCTTGTGTGATGTGTGTAGTCAAGTTAAGGAAGAACATCAGAAACCGGCAGGGTTACTGCAACCACTACCTATACCTGATTAGAAGTGGGATAAAATTGGTATGGATTTTATCACCGGACTGCCAAGGACTAGATCCGGATATGATTCTATTTGGGTTGTTGTGGATCGCCTAACTAAAGTGGCTCATTTCATACCCATGAAGACTACCCATACAAGTGCTAAATTGGTTAAGATCTATATGAACAAGATAGTATGTCTGCATGGAGTAACTAAGAGTATTGTGTCTGATAGAGGAACTCAGTTCACTTCGCATTTTTGGCGACAACTACATGAATCATTGGGAACAAGATTAGAGTTCAACACAACTTTTCATCCTCAGACTAATGGACAGACAGAAACTACCAATAAGATTTGGAAGACATGTTGAGGGATGTGCCCTAGACTATGGTGCTAGTTGGGATGAAAGTCTGCCCTACGCAAAATTCTCTTACAATAACATCTATCAAGCAAGCATTGAGATGGATCCATTTGAATTTCTTTATGGAAGGAAGTGTACTACGCCATTGCTATGGAGTGGAGTAGGAGAAATAAATTTGTTCGGACCAGAACTAATCAAGGAAGCTGAAGAGAAAGTTAAATTAGTAAAGGACAGAATGAAGATAGCTCAGTCCCGACAGAAGAGCTACGCAGATCCAAAGCGTAGGGAGGTCACCTATGACGTAGGTGATAGAGCCTATCTTAGAATCTTACCACTTCGTGGGGTGAAGGGATTTTTAGTTAAAGGAAAATTGGCACCAAGGTATGTTGGACCATTCAAGATTTTGAGCCACAAAGGAGAAGTGGCTTATGAGATTGAATTTCCCGAATCACTATCTGCTATTCACAATGTGTTTCATGTGAGTCAGTTGAATAAGTGTCATACGGAGATGGAAGAAAGTTCATTGAAGGACACTATACCTTTAGAACAGGTTCAGTTGGAGAGTGATCTTACTTATGAGGAGAAACCTATCAAGATTCTTGAGACTGCAGAAAGAGTTGCTCGTACTAAGACTATCAAATTCTGCAAAGTACAGTGGAATCATCATACCGAGGAAGAAGAAACTTGGGAAAGAGAAGATGACCTTCAGAAAGATCACCCTCACCTATTTGCTATCCAATCTGAATCTTGAGGGCGAGATTCATCTTAAGGGGGTTAGATTTGTAACATCCCAAATTTCATCAAATGCAAAGTCATGTATTGCATTCATATCATCTTAGCATCTAGAGCTTGCATAAAAAATTTCAAAGTTTGAAACCAAATAAAACCATACTTATGCCCTTTTTATTATATGCATATGAGGAATGGTTTTCTTTTTATTTTTAAAAGCCAAAGTGTTTTTGAGTGAACAGTTGTGTTTGACACACTTTTGAATACTAGGATCACCATACAAAAGTTTGGAGAAGGTTTGAATTCAAACAGATTTGAATTAGGGTTTCAAAACCATTTCTGAAAATCAAAACATAAAAGAAAAATGAGAAAGGAAAAAACACCAGCGCTGCCTATTCAGCCCAGCCCCACTTGTGGCCCCTCTAGCCCACCCGAGATTTCCCCCTCCCCCTCTCTCTCTCACCCGCACGCGCCGCACCCTCACTCACTGACCGCTGGGCCCGATGCCACCTCACCTCTTCGTCCCCAAACCCCGCACCCGTAGACCACGTCGTCGCCGCCCATTTCCTCCATTCACTATTGTGATTGAATCCGAGTAATTGGCGATGAATGCTTGCGTAATCCTCGCCCCATCTCCGTCTACTTATTCCCCACCTTGCTGCGGCCATTCCCCTCACCTAGCCCACACTAAGTGCCCCCAGGCTGCCATTAATCGAGCTCGCTACGCCATAGTACCGTACATCTCCGGCGATCAATTCTGGTGAGCTCCGTCCACCCCTCTCACTCTGGTTGATGCTTTGTTGCTCGCCATCCTCTTGTGCTCCTAACCATGCTCCTGGTTTGTCCTATATAGCCCTAGGTTGCCGTCCCCGTCAACCTCCACGAGCACTCGAGGCGCCAGTCAACTCCGGCGAGTACTTCCGGTAATATGCGCATGCCCCTTGCCCTCTGGTTCAAACCAGTGTGTGCACCGCGACCTTGTGCACATCCTGATGCCCTTTGTTTTCCTTCTGGTGACCTAGGTTGTTGTAACACCCTCGGATCGGCCATATGCAAGTCTTAGCGATTCCCGCCAAACCCGCATAGAAACGATTCAAAGTCGCCTACCAGGCACTTTCATGCTGGTGGAAAACGAAGTAATCCCATTACACATTAGTCCACGATGGAACCCATAGAACAAATATATACAACAACGACTCACAAAGTCAAGAATACAATATACAGTACAAAGATCCAAATCACCTTGAAAACGATACAGCGTCTGAGTACGGACAAGATGCAAATTAGGCTAAGAGCCCTGAAGAATAACCAATGGCGTCCATAACCCTGCCCAGGCCAAGCCGGAAGGGTAACCCTGCTAAGGACGTCGATCTCAAAACCTGCTTAAACAAAAGGGGTGCCGATAAAGGACAAGGAAAAAAGAGAGCGGTCAGTACTGAGGCCAGTACACGGCGAGACTAGAATCCGGCGGTCCTCGCCTACATAGGTATGGTGGACTGAAGCGGCAGCGGAGCATGCACTAAACAACCTATAGAGACTCAATACAACTGGCGACTATCAGATAGGGATAAGAAAGACCTATTCGGATCCAACCTGAAACTATCGCCAAGCATACCCATCCTGGTATTTCCCCCTCGAGACCAAACGAGGAAGTCAACCGAGGAACTCACACAGTTGGCAGTTTTATTCATTCTGGTATAGTTGCGGCAATTACTAGTCAGATATAGATAGCATGAGTCATCCTGATATAATAAGCAGTGGGCAGATTTAGTTAACCATTCCGTTGTAGTTGCAATACTTACTAGTCAGATACATATAACATGAGGCATCCCAAAACCAGCAGTTGTTGGTACTTTTATTTAGCCATTCCGTTGTAGTGAAGCTGATTACTAGTCATTATAAAGTCAAATTTATAGCACTACTTTAGTTATAGTTGTCTATGATCGAGATACTGTGCTCCAAGTCGTCCATAACCGCGGACACGGTTTTCAGAAAGTTTTACCCTGCAGGGGGCACAAATAGCAACACATGCACGATCAACCTCGGAAAAAACCAAATGAAAACCCAACGAGGCATCTCGACAGAACATTTGCAAGATTCATATTTTATTTCAGGGGGCCACCCCACTAAGCAACCCGCGACGAAGTTGGCCGGACGAACCCAGAGGTTGTGTCAATGGCTGTAAATGACTGGGAACCCGAAAGTGTGACTGGGCTTGTCGGTACCGCGGAAACATTCCACTTACCTAAATAGTATAGGTGCTCCACACGCAATCGTAAATAAAGCAGTAAAGCATGGCATAAGTACAGGATATTAATAAAGCCTCAAACTAATTTTTGGCCCCAAGGAATTAAATATCACTCAAGCTAGGGTTAGGGGGATTCATGGTCCCACATGCGGATAGTGCGAATATTCAAAGAACATGTATCAAGTACTCGGGGTCCTACGGGACACAAGTGGACGGCTAAAAACCAAATAACATCTATTGCCCACCTGTGCCTCTACATTATTTACCTACTTCAATTAGAGTTATTAAACAGTAATTAAATCCATGATCATCTTCACCATTAAGCATATGAATACCCCCAACAATGCTGGAACATCGACGATGCGAAGCACCACCTGAGCAAGCGACTACGACTCGCAAGACCGATTATCTACCAAAAACAGGTAATAGGATGTCCATGGCAATATAGAGGCAATAGGGAAGTATAAAGAGGTACGGAATCTATTGCATCGCAACACAGATAGCAATAGATCAACGGGAGGAACTAAAGACTATAAAAGTAAGATAGGTAGAAAGGGGGAGAATGCTCGCCTGAAAACATTGCCAAAGTTTCATCCGAAGATCGGGTCGACAATCGCATCAACTCATCATCCTAATCCGTGAAGAAGCAAAGTACTAGCAGAAACACCGGATGCAATATTTAATACTACGGCAGAAGATCGGGCATGATGAATGTATGATATATGACATGGCAAGGATGCGATGCAATTAGTAGATATTAAGCGGAACCGGGATCCCGACGTTTAATTAGACGGTTCATGTTATTTATATACCTCGCAATTTAAATATTGTCTTAACAAGGCAAAAAATAGTTCACCGGTTCGATGCACAAATTTAAATGGAGTCAATATTAGACTAGATTCGCCCGCATATGGCCTCCATATTTAATTTAGGTGAGTAGTCGAAGAACCCCCAAACCACATGATATGAGTGCAAGCATGACCATTGATATGCAACAGATATATATTACATATTATAAAATAGGGCGAGCTCGGAAAAGGGTTCACACATGGGTTCGACGATCTTGGGCGTTCGGAGGGATTCGGGTTTGGATCCGAGGTTCTTCGGCTCCATGAAGAAGATCATGTCAATCCTCCACCATCACCTCTGATCTCCGGTTGGAGTCTCATCATCTGTCTCCTGCCGGTGTCGAACTTTGGAGGAGCAACAACAATTGTTCATCGAGGTCGATCTTGTCGGTGATTTTGTGGTTCTAGCTCGATTGTTAGTGTCGGACTTGGACTATGGCATGGGTGGTTCATCGGGTGGCACCACATTAGTCACCACTTCAACAAACATCAACATCACAGGGGTATACAATAGCGCTTGGATCACATGTAGCTGGAAGAAAAAAGGCTCACGGCTGGCAGCGGAGATGGACCTGTTAGCGAGGACTGAGCCAAACACGGGGACACGGGAGGGGCCGACCGTGGAGACGAACTCGACCCGGAAACACAGGATGCGTCCTGGCGGAGGTCGCGGACGAGGAGTGCTGGGCGTCGGGGACGTGCGGAGGCGGTGGCGTCGGCCCCGGTGGCGGCCAGGTGTCGCAGGTAGAAGGGCCCCTGGCAGCAGACAAAGGAGGCCCCGACGGCGGACGCTTGGCCAAGCCGGAAGCGGCGCCCTGCAGAGGCGACGGCGGCGGACCCGCGGGAAGCAGGAGATGCAGACGATTTTCTATTAGTGGTTTCTATCCGGGGTGCTACAGTCGTCGCCTTTGTTGCCGCCAGCAACCACCCGACGCCAGTGATGTCTCTGACGAGATCCTATGCCCCTGTCCGTGCGCCCTTGTCCAAACCAGTTGCACGACAAGCTTCACCGCGTCTTCGTGACTCTAGTAAGCACCAGCGCCCTTCCCCTAACCCCCTAGCCTCGCCGGCAAGTCACGGGCAGTAGCGCCGCCGCCGCCACTGCCATGCGCGCCACCAGTCCTTGGTCAGTTGGATCTGGCCCATTGGATTTAGATCTGGTGGTTAAGATTAGATTTAGAGCGAAGAGGTAAGTTTTGATTTGGCGCATTGGATCTGACTTGATCCAACAACGCAGAAGCGTTATCCGCGCGAAGTGGTATCAGCGAATCAAATGCTGCCACGCGTCTATGAATTAGATTTAAAATCTGGTTTTTAATCTATTAGATATTCAAACTTGTAAAATTCATATATTTTGATTTGTTTGTCCAAAAATTGCAAATATATATCAATGGATTCAGAAAATTAAGCCCTACACATCTATGGCCTTGAATTGGACATTTTCTTCTAGAAAAATTGGATTATTTGCAGAAGCATTTGTAGGCCTATTTTGCATATAAAAATTATTTAGAAATTTTTTTAAAAGTAAATTTGGGTTTATTTAGACTTTATAAAGTTTACTTTGTGTTCAGTACTGCTTAGCTTGACTTGTTTAGTGTAGAAAATCATTTCATTGAATTTGCATGCATTCATATGTATTTTTGTTTGAATATTGAAATGTGAATTTGGTGCTATGATTTTATGTGTAGATTTTGGTGATTGTGGTAATTGTGATTGTGAGGACTGTTGCTATTCCCCCAACTACCAAGGCAAGTGATGCTTCATATTTTGTCCTACTATTTTGACTATGCTCTAGTGTTATTTTGAGTAGGACTTGCATGGAGAATTTTTCTAAGTATATGCTATTCCTTGGGAAATCATAGTAGTTATTGTCTTAGTAGAATTTTCCCTAAGTTAAGAAACTTTCTACTAGTATGCCTAGCCTAGCTGGTAGAATACAAGGGTGGATTATTCATGCTATGAAATATTCCTAAGTCTATGACTTGTGTTTTTGATTAATAAAACAACTATGTGAATGAATCACCCGAGTGGAATGTATGGAGTGGTTACACAAGGCCCATGTCTATGGTTTACCTTGCGTATCACACTTGTGGATTGCCACCCAAGAACAAAGGGATTTGAGATGTTTAGTGTTGAGAAGCTTCTAGTGCAACCACATGGCATATGGGCTCTGCCTTGACCAACTAGGTTGCAAGAACTTAGCAAGATGGACAATTGGTGGTAGGGTTGATAGGATGGAACACATACATGGTGGTCTAAGGGAATGCGTCTGAAAAGTCTCGTTTCGATGTATGTCGAGTCTTGTGGGGAAAGTGCACCACCTCTCGAGAGGATGAAACCTAAGTACTTAGCCGTGTCCCCGGCAACGCACAATTTGAGCATCAAAGACATTGAAGCAATCAAGGATCTCCTCATCCAAATTTCTCTAAGTTAAAACTTGTGGTTGAACAAGGGTAAAGGTTCACCAATGTCTATTGGTGGTTCCTTTGTAGTTTTATCAAACAAAAAATTAGTGTTTTCAAATAATAAGAAAACCTTATTTTGAGCAAAGCTAGCATGAACTACACTTATACAAATTCATATAGATGTTAGATACTACTATTCTACTATGGTATCACTTGCCAATACAATTCCAAATGTATTGACCCTCTGTGGCTGTAACTTATGATGTTGCAGGTTACTCTGATGGAAACTAGGGTTATGAGTCTACACTCAACATGTTTTCCTGTGGCACATGAAGATGAAGACTTTTATTTACTTACTTATGTATGAACACTATGTATTAGCCTTGGGCTAATGAGTTGTAAAGACTATGTTATCTCTGGAATGACGATGTAATAATGACCTTTATATATGTGTACTTCATCTTAAACTATGGATGCTAGCAATTTGATCCAGGGAATAGTATTGCAATCACAGGGGCCTTTACCTTAAATGGTGGGTCTTACATGAGAGAGCAATTTTTTGGTGCTAGTTCTGATGATGCTGCTTCCCATCTCAATAACTTTGTTGAACTTTGTGAGATGCAGAAGTATAAGGAAGTAGATGGATATATTATTAAGCTCAATATGTTTCCTTTCTCCTTGAGAGGAAAATCTAAAGAATGGTTGCTATCCTTGCCTAGAAATAGTATTGATTCTTGGATTAAGTGCAAAGATGCTTTTATTGGAAAGTACTACCCTCCTGCTAAGATTATATCTATGAGAAGTGATATTATGAAATTTAAACAACTTGATAAAGAACATGTTACTCAAGCTTGGGAAAGAACGAAATCTTTGGTTAAGAATTGTCCCACTCATGGACTTACTATTTGGATGATTATCCAGACTTTTTATGCAGGTTTGAACTTCTCTTCAAGAAACCTGTTGGATTCAGCTGCTGGAGGTACCTTTATGACCATCACCTTGGGTGTTGCAACAAAACTCCTTGATAATATGATGGTTAATTATTCGAAATGGCACACTAAGAGAGCTCCACATCGTAAGAAGGTAAATTTTGTTGAAGAAACCGCGTCTTTGAGTGATAAGATTGAGGAGCCTAGAAATTCTGCAGACTTTTTATTGCTTGTTACTTTGCTCCTCGTAGGGCCATTCGAGCGTTGCTCCGATGACTTTACCAAATCCTTTGGTTGTTGCTCAGCCAAAGGCGGGCAAGGTGTCGCAGTCTCCATTGCTTCGTCACCGCATCAGGAGACTAGAAAAAGATGTCAATATTATCCGCGGTCATGCCAATGTGTGGAAGTCGAAGACTGAAAAGGCTGTCGAGAGGGAGATGTATCTCCTTGAGGAATTTCGGCACCTTGGAAATAGGTTATAGAGTGAGTAACACTCGATATATCGCATGTTGCGCTGATTTCTTCACTTCGAGTTGATGAGTTGTTGCTCTTTTTGCAGTTTTCAATCTCATTCCACAGGCAGAGATATAGCACGTAGACATTCGGCTGAACTGCCTTACTCAACAAGAGCTGGAAGCTGGAGGTTTCTTCTGGATGGACCGGGATCGAGCAATCATGGTGGTGATGGTGCAGGAACGTGTTCATAACATCCTTGAGGTTTTGAAGCGCGTGAGGACTACCTTTGCGTCCATCCGGGTTGCGATGTTTCCTTTCGATGTGGCTCCGTCCAGTTTCCTATGTTTTCTAGGGAGATTTTGGAGTGTGGATGCCATGAATGGCCTTGTGCAGCAGCAACTTGTTGCGGGTGCCAAGGCGGCCTTGGTCCTTGTGCGGTTTCACCCTCGAGACATAGATCTGGCGAAGATAGCCGTGGGGCTGCCTGCCCCTCCCGATGGCATGGCGTGGGACATGCGTTCACACTATCGGTAAGTTGCCCAGCACGCCGAAGACATTGTTTGAATCTTTGACAAGTGGACCAATGTGCTGCTTCAGCGAGGATAGTGGCTGTTTTTCCTGCAAGTGTTATGAAGGACAATGTAAAATTTGTATAATTTCGATTGGGCTGTTGCCGCCCTTGTAAAATATATAGAATGCGTTACATGTGATGCCTTTTCTCGTAAGTTTGCATGTCCTTTTTGTTAGCCTGATGCTCTATTGATATTTGTGATACGTCCAAAACATATCTACTTTCCCGAACACTTTTGCTATTGTTTCTCCACTAAACTTGTGTGATTTGGATACAACTAACATGGACTGACGCTGTTTTCAGCAGAATTGCTTTGGAGTCTAGTTTTCTTTGCAGAAAATCAACTTTCAGGAAAAATCCAGAAAAATATGCCAAAACTCCTATTTTACTAGAAGACTCACGAAGCCAGAAGACGAGACAGAGGAGGGCCACGAGGGGCCCACACACCCTGGTCGCGCGGGCTAGGCCAGGCCACACCTGCAAGGGGTGTGGCCACCTCGGGCACCCCCGGCCTCCATCTTCGCCTACATAAAGCCTTCTGACCGAATAACAAAGGGGGTTCGACATTTTTCTAGAAAGAGTTCCGCTGCGCCGCCACCACCCAAAACCATGATTCGGAACCAGAAACTCCGTTCAGGCACCCTGCCGGGACGAGGAATTGGAGGAGATCATCGCCATCATCATCACGGACGCATCTCCATCAACCATCCATGTTTCCCCCATCCATGAGTGAGTAATCCCCCGCTGTAGGCTATGGGTATGGTAGGGATTGGATGAGATCTATCACATAATCGAATAAGATTGTTAGGGCATGGTGCCTAGTATTTTTGTTAGTGTTATTTGACTTTGTTGCAACTTGTTGTGCTTAATCGTTGTCACTAGGGCCCGAGTGCCATGATCTCACATCTGAACTTATTATTGATCCATGATAATAGTATTGTTTGTGATCTTATCTGCAAGTTGTGTACACATATTATTGTCTGGAACCAAAGGCCCTGAAGTGACAAAAATTGGGACAGCAGGAGGGGATGGCTGTGATATGAGGATCACATGTGTTGCTCCGATACTCTATTAAAAGGAGTATCGTAATTTCCAGTAGATTCCCTTGAGGCCCCGCTGCAACGGGATGGCAGGACAAAAGATGTTGTGCAAGTTCTCATTGCGAGCACGTATGACTATATATGGGCCAAATGCCTATGATTGCTTAGTACTTGGATGCTTTATCTTATTTATATGCAAATGCCCTATATCTTGAAGTTATATGATTAGTCTTGTCCATGCTACTATTGCTAGAACTATATTGGGAAACATTGAAACTCCTAGTGAAGACACTATTACACCTCTTAGCTCACCTGAGTCTAGAGAGAGTTATGATATTAATGATGGTTACATTGAAATGACTGATGAATTTATTGAAGAGTATCAAAACACACATGGTGCTAGTGCTATTAGGATTCTCCTTGAGAAACGTACTATTATACCTAAACTATCTCCTGATGCTAAGTTTGCTACTTCCCCCATAGACATTAAAGATAAATATTATGATTTCTCTCTTGATTTATCCTATATAAACATTTTTGAGAAAGAACCTTTTTCTAGGACTGAGAATGAAAGGGTTGGGGCAGATATTAATGAGCTTTCCACTATGAGTGCCTTATTTTCTGATGATGTTAAGATGCGCACCTACTTTGTTGCTAAAATATTCCCTTTTTCACTAAAAGGAGAAGCTAAAGCTTGGTTTAATAGCTTACCTCCTGGATCCATTGATAGCACTGGTAGCTTGATTGCTACTTTCTTTCAGAAATATTTTCCTCCTAGTGCTAGAAATGTTGCTTTGCAGAAACTTTTTGATTTTAAACAGGGAGAAGAAGAGAAATTTCCTGAGTCATGGACAAGGTTCTGTTCCTTGATTCATGAACATCCTAGATGTCCATTATCTAAAAAAGAGCTTCTTGATATCTATTATAATGGACTAACTGATGAATCTAGGACATACCTAGATAGTTTTTCTGATTGTGTTTTTAGGAAAAGAACTCCTGTAGAAGCTGAAGAATTAATGGTTAAAATAAGAAAGAATTATGATGATTGGACTTCAGCTGAGCCAATTACACCTGAGCCTACTACACCTGAACCAATTGTGCCTGAACCAACTCCAACACCAACACCAAAGAAGAGGGAAGTGATTGAATTAAATGATGAAGTAATGAAAGAAGCTAAGAAATGTCTTAAGGAGAAGGGTATTATGTCTGAAGATGTGAAGAATTTACCTCCTATAGAAGAACTATGTAAGCCAATTTCTCACTCATCCACTATTGAGGTACACTCTCTCCAACACTTTGATGAAGGTGATATCCCCTATGGTAAACCTCCTGATCAATGCTTAGAGGAACTTGATACTTTTATTGTTAAACAAGGTAATTTTAATAAACAAGTTCAGAATCATTTATTGGAAAATTCTTTCATGGTATCAGAGCATCGCTTCTTCTACATCACATCTAGATTTCCATGAGCCTTGGAGCTTCCTCATCCTCTTCCATGGCGCCGTCTGGATCACTTGGCGAGTCTGCCTCAGAAAAGCTGACGGGAGAAAACTTCATTATCTGGAAGACTCAGGTGATGCCGGCGATCAGGGGTGCATAGTTGGCCGGCTACCTCGACGGAAGCATCAAGGCACCGGAGGTGGAGCTCACCACCAAGGATGACATCGGGAAGGAGGTGAAGATTCCCAATCCTGCTTATGCACTTTGGATTTCGCAAGATCAGACAGTGCTCGGTTATCTACTCAGGAATATGACGAGGGAAATTCTGGTCCAAGTCGCTGGGCTAGATAGCGCGGCTGAAGTGTGGGCATCGGTAACATAGATGGTCTCCACGGTGTCGTAGAGCCGCATTGTGAAACTTCGCACAGCATTGGCTAAAACACAGAAGGAGAATATGTCTGGGAAGGCTTACTTCGGACGGATCAAGGCCCTTGCCGATGAGATGGCAAACGCTAGGCACAAATTGGATGAGGCAGATACTATCTCCTACATCCTAGCTGGTCTAGATGATCAGTATGACGGCTTTGTAGCATCAATCAATGCGTTGCTAAAAACTGCAAAAAAAGTCACGGTTAGTGACTTATATTCCATGATCCTCCCCTATGAAGCCCGTCTAGAAGGAAGAATCCCTGTCAATGGTGGGAACTTTGTTAGTGATCTCTCAGCTAATGCCGCTTCGCGAGGTGGTTACAGCAACCGAGGAGGCAGCGATGGTTTTGGACAGCGAGGAGGTCGCGGTGGTGGCGGGCGTGGAGGAAACAATGGTGGTGGCCGAGCGTCACAACACTATGGTGATGGGGGTGGTTATTATCCCCAAAACAACAATGGTGGAGGAGGCTACTATTCACACGGTGGGCAGTACCAGCAATGCCAAGGAGGAGGACATGGTCAAGGAGGGGGAGCACCTGGCGTGATTTGTCATATCTGTGGCAAAGAAGGACATCCGGCATTTCGTTGTTGGAAGCGCTTAAACAAGAATTTCCAACCTCAACCTGAGAAGTCTGCGGGTGCGGCAACAACCTCCTATGGCATAGACACAAATTGGTATGGTGATACAGGGGCAACAAATCATGTTACGGGAGAACTTGACAAGTTGACTGTGAGGGAGCGCTACCATGGCCAAGATCAAGTCCACAATGCTAATGGTTCAGGTATGGATATACATCACATTGGTCACTCCTTACAGCATACCCCTAATCATGATCTTCGTCTTAATAATATCCTTCATGTGCCTCAAGCCACCAAGAGTCTTCTCTCTATACATCAACTTACAAAAGATAATAATTCTTTTGTTGAATATTGGCCTAATCACTTCTTTATTAAGGATCAGGGCATGAGGAAAATTCTTCTAGAAGGTAGATGCATGGATGGCCTTTATCCACTACCTCCTTCCTCTTGGCCATCCGGAAAACAAGCTCTTGGAGTTCAGTCTTCGTCTCATTGGCATAAGCATTTAGGGCATCCTTCGTCAGTAGTGGTTCAACAAATTCTTCAAGATAATGATATTCAGTTTATTCAATCAAATACAGAGTTAGTATGTGATGCCTGTCAAAAGGCAAAGAGTCATCAGTTACCTTATCCCAAGTCCTCAAGCGTATCTTCTTTTTCTTTAGAACTTGTGTTATCTGATGTATGGGATCCTGCTCCAGCTTCAGTTGGTCGAAATAAATACTATGTTAGTTTTATTGATGATTATAGTGTTGGAGATATGCCCAAGAGGCAATAATAAAGTGGTTATTATCATATCTTCATACTTATGATAAATGTTTACATACCATGCTATAATTGTATTAACCGGAAACATTAATACTTGTGTGATTTCTAAACATAAAAGAGTCCCTAGTAAAGCCTCTTGTTAAACTAGCTTGTTGGTTAATATATGATCATGTTTTCCTGATCATGAACATAGAGATGTTATTAACAACAGGGTCATATCATTAGGAGAATGATGTGATGGACATACTCCTATAGTTAAGCGTAGCATAAAGATCAAGTCATTTAATATAGTTCATTTGCTATAAGCTTTCTGATACATAGTAACCTAATTCCTTCGACCATGAGATCATGCTTATCACCATCACCGGAAGGATGCTTTGATGACATCAAACACCACACCGTAACTGGGTGGCTATAAAGATGGCATTGAGTGTTCGGAAAGTATGGGTTGAGACACATGGATCAAGAGTGGGATTTGTCCATCCATATGACGGATAGATATACTCTGGGCCCTCTCGGTGGAATGTCATCCAATTAGCTTGCAAGCATGTGACTGGCTCCCAAGGGATCACATATCACGGGAACGAGAAAAGAGTACTTATCGGTAACGAGGTTGAACTAGGTATGCAGAGATACCGACGATCAAAACCTCGGATAAGTGAACTATCGTGAGACAAAGGGAAATTGGTATCGTATGTAAGTGGTTCATTCGATCGCAAAGTAATCATAGAAATATGTGGGAGCCATATGAATTTCCAGATTCCTCTATTGGTTATTGATCGGAGAAGTGTCTCGGTCATATCCGCATAATTCACGAACCGTAGGGAGACACACTTATGGATTCGATGTTGTTGAGTAGTTATGGAATGATGAGAAAGAGAGCGAATGTTGTTCGGAGTCTCGGATGGGATCCGGGATATCACGAGGAGATCCGGAATGGTCCGGAGAATAAGATTCATATAAGGAAAGTCCTGTTTCGGAGTTGGGGAATGGTTCCGGTGTTTTCATCAGGAATGTTCTAGAAGGTTCCGGAATGTCCGGCACTCCGGAGGGGAAGGGTACATGAATGTGTCATACCAAGTTGTAAAGATTGCGTCATGTACTAGGTGTCATCGCTGAACAAAATAAAGGGTTTAATCAAATCCTAGTTTGAAAAAGTCAAACGCCAATTTGAAAAGTCAAACGGCTATTTTGGAAGGTGGAGGGGAAGTAGGAAACCTACTTGGGGAGGAGTTCCTCCCCTCCACCGCCGGCCCACTTGGGATCCGAGTTGGGGAGGGACTCCCCTCCCCTGGCGCACCTCCCTCCACCTATATAAGGAGGGGCAGGGCTGCCCCTCCAAGTACACAACACCTCTCTCCTTTTAACCTAAACCCTAGCCGCCGGCCTCCACCATTGTCGCCGCCGCCTCCTAGGGTTTGCCAAGTCACCGAGTTGGGGCAATCCCCTTGCCCTAGCCGCCGGCCTAGCTCCCTCTCCTTGGTGCGTCTAAACCCTAGATCACCGAGGCTCTCTCATAGTCCACCATAATCGCTCCGTCTTAAGGCGAAGCCCCGCGAGATCTCCCCTCTACTTCCGGTACCACGCCGTCGTGCTGCCGGAATCGCGAGGAGAGTGCTACAACCTCCGCTGCCTGCTGGAACAAGGGAGAGGAAGGTCTTCATCGAGTACCGAACGTGTGACCGACTACGGAAGCGCTGCCGGAACGCAGCGCCGGAAGGATCGTCTACGCGATCTTGAGATCGGAAGTGTACGACTACATCATCCACGAGAATCTGCTCTCGTTAACCGCTTTGGATCTTCGAGGGTTAGTACTCTATTGACTCGTTGCTACAATCTAGTAGATAGATCTTGGCTTGATCATAGATTAGATCTTGATTGTGTGTTCATGCGGTAGAAATTTTTTGTTTTCCATGCTACGAACCCCTACATATAGCAAGTATACTTGGATATATTTGTTAAAAAATAAATCTGATGTGTTTCAAAGGTATCATGACTTTCAGCATCATGTAGAGATACTCTTTGATAAAAAGATTCTCGCTCTTCAATCTGACTGGAGGGTGAGTATCAAAAACTCAACTCTTTTTTAAAAGGTTGGGATTTCTCATCATGTGTCATGTCCCCATGCTCATCAGCAGAACGGCTCTGCCGAACGCAAACATAGAAACATTGTCCAAGTTAGGTTATATCTTCTCTATAGCGCTATAGCGGTTTATCTAATTAATCGTCTTCCTAGCAAATTTATTGCTTCTCAGTCTCCTCTTAAGCGTTTGTTTAAAACCAAACCTGATTATTCATTCTTACGTATATTTGGATGTGCGGTTGGACCCAATCTTCGTCCTTATAATGCTCATAAACTCGAGTTTTGCTCTAAGCAATGTGCCTTTCTTGGTTTTAGTAGTCTTCATAAAGTCTATAAGTGTCTCGATATTTCCACTGGTCGCATGTATATTTCGCGTGATGTTGTGTTTGATGAATCAATTTTTCCCTTATCCAATCTTCATCCTAATGCCGGCGCACAATTACGTGCTGAAATTTCACTTCTCTCACCAGATCTTTATTTACCTACGATTGGGGTCATGATTTAGGAGCTAATGTTGATGCTAATCCTACTAATCATTTGCCTGCTGAGTCTCTACAGGAATCAGGTGATTTTTTTAATACTGATTTTGAAGCAAATTCTAGCGATTTTCACAAGGGATCGACACCGGATCGTGTCATACGTACGGACACGGAGCCTGACGGAATTACTAATTCTAACGTGGCCTCCTCTAGTCCGTTGGTGCCTTTACATGGGTCAAACGTGATGATCCCTGCGATGGGTACAGCTTGGCCACAAGGTGCAGGTCGTGCGCCAAGCGCTGAAGCGCGTGCCGCGAGCGATGATGCTATGCCGTCCCACAGCGACGTGGTTCCCAAGGCGACACAAGATGCCGCGATTTTCATGTCGTCACGAGAATTTTCTGCCGCTGCTTCCTCTCCAATACCTGCAACACGGTCACCTGATAGAACTGGATCTGATGCCTCTAGTTCTGGATCTTCTATGCCTACTGACATGGTTGCTCCTGTTATTGAAGGTCCAGTTACTCATTCTCGGCAAGGCATTTTCCAACCTAAGGTTGTTACTGATGGCACTATTAGATATGACAAAGTCCGGTTTATAAATTTTTCTGCCACCGGGGAACCAACTAATTTGCAAGAAGCTTTGGGTGCACCTAGCTAGAAACAAGCTAAGGATGAAGAATTTTCTGCTCTTATGCGTAATAAAACTTGGTGTCTAGTTCCTCCAGCTCATGGATGCAATATTATTGATTGCAAGTGGGTATAGAAAGTAAAAAAGAAAGGTCGATGGTACTGTTGATTGATATAAGGCTCGTCTGGTTGCTAAGGGTTTGAAGCAACGCTATGATATTGATTATGAGGACACGTTCAGTCCTGTGGTCAAGGCGGCGACTATTCGCTTGGTTCTTGCTTTGGCCGTCTATCGCAATTGGCGGCTGCGACAACTAGATGTGAAGAACGCGTTCTTACATGGTGTTCTAGAAGAAGAGGTCTATATGCGATAACCACCTGGCTATGAGGATCGGAGTCGTGTGGGACATGTTTGCAAGCTTGAAAAGGCCCTCTATGGTTTGAAACAGGCTCCTCGTGCTTGGTATGCACGATTGAGTTCGAAGTTACATGCTCTTGGTTTTTCGGCTTCAAAAGCTAACATCGCTCTTTTTCTACAACAAAGGGGGAGTGTCTATCTATATGCTTATCTATGTTGATGACATTGTTGTAGTAAGCTCCTCTGGTCAAGCTATCGACGCCTTGCTTCATGATCTTGGTATGTCCTTTGCTCTAAAGGATCTAGGAGAGTTACAATACTTCCTTGGAATAGAGGTACAGAAGGTTTCAGACGGAATAATTCTCTCTTAGCAGAAATATACACATGATTTGCTCTCTCGTGTCAACATGCAGTCATGCAAGGTCGTAGATACTCCTTTGTCAGTGTCTGAAAAATTATCCGTAGTTGGTGGAGATGCTTTGAGTAGTGATGATTCTACTCGGTATAGGAGTATTTTTGGAGCATTGCAATATCTTACTCTTACAAGGCCTGATATAGCTTTTTCGGTTAACAAGGTCTGTCAGTTTTTGCATGCGCCGACTACGCTTCATTGGACCGCGGTAAAAAGGATCTTGAGATATCTAAGAGGAACTGTCTCTGTTGGCTTGAGACTGAGTAAGTTTGATTCTATTCTTGTGAGTACATTCTCTGATGCTACCTGGGTAGGATGTCCAGATGATAAACGATCTACTGGTGGGTTTGCTGTATTTTTTAGATCAAACTTGATCTCATGGTGCGCCATAAAGTAACCCACAGTTTGTCGCTCTAGTATATAAGCAGAATATAAATTATTGGCAAATGCGACTTCAGAAGTTATTTGGGTGCAGTCTTTGCTAAAGGAGTTGGCTGTACCACAGCCACGAGCTGCAAAGGAGTTGGGTGTACCACAACCACGAGCTGCAAAGGAGTTGGGTGTACCACAGCCACGAGTTGCATGTCTATGGTGTGATAATATTGGAGCTACGTATTTCTCAGCGAATCCGGTGTTTCATGCAAGGAAGAAACACATTGAAGTGGATTATCACTTTGTACGTGAGAGGGTGGCTCAGAAACTGTTGGATATATGGTTTATACCATCGGGAGATCAACTAGCAGATGGATTAACTAAATCTCTTTCTACTAGACAGTTAGAGATGTTTAGACGCAATCTTAACATAGATAAGTTATGATTGAGGGGAAGTGTTAAACGTATTGTATTTGGACTGCCGTCCGTGTACGTGTTGTACACATGTCCGACTCATCTTTCTATAACTGACTCTATTTTGTACCATGTAATAGCTAATCAATATAAATACACGATCGGTCGGCCAAAGATATTAATGAGTTGAAAGATATTGTGGAAAGAACATCTAATGATGTTAAAATGCTTGTTAAATACTTCCAAATGGTTCAAACCCAAATTGATCAACTTGCTAAGATACAAAAAGATATGCTAGTTAATGCTTCTGGAGATAAACATGCTTATGGAATTAGAACTAGGAGTGGTGCTACCACTCAAGATCCATTATATCCTGAAGGACATCCTAAAAGAATTGAGCAGGATTCTCAACAAGCTGAAAATAGTGGTAGTACTTCTAAGATAAAAAAAAAGAAACATAAAACAGTTGAGAAACCTTCTAAACCTGCTATAGATCCTAATGGTATATCTATCTCTGATGCTGAAACTGAAAGTAGTAATTATAACAATGATGCTCCTGATAAGTAAGAAATTGAAGGACCTGAGAGACCCACTAAGAACACTAAGTACACTAAGGAGGATTTTGTTGCTAATAAACATGGTAGTGAAAGAGAACCTTGGGTGCAAAAACCAATGCCTTTTCCTAACAAGAAACACAAGTCAAAGGAGGAAAAACACTACAACAAGTTTTGTGAGTGGATAAAACCTTTATTCTTGCAAATTCCTTTGGCTGATGCTATTAAGTTTCCTCCTTATTCAAAGTATATAAAGGATATTGTCTCTAATAAAAGGAATATTCCTAATGAGGAAATTTCTACTTTGCTTGGTAAGTATTCCTTCAATATTAAGGTTCCAAAGAAACTTGGTGATCCAGGTATTCCAACTATTCCTTGCTCTATTAAAAATAATTATGTTAGAACTGCTTTGTGTGATTTGGGAGCTGGAGTTAGTGTAATGCCTTTTTCTCTCTACAAGAGACTTCAACTAGAAAATTTGATACCGACTGATATATATTTGCAGATGGCTGATAAGTCCACTACTATTCCCGTTGGTATATGTGAGAATGTTCATATTCAAGTGGCTCATAATTGCTTGGTTATAACTGATTTTGTTGTGCTTGAGATGCCTGAAGATGATAATATGTCTATTATTCTTGGGAGAGCTTTTCTTAATAATGCAGGTGCTGTCATCATTTGTAATCAAGGAAAAGTAACTTTTAATATTAATGAGAAAGAGCATACTGTCTATTTCCCCAAGAAGATTGATAAGAGCTATGGCATGAATTCAATTGAAAATATTGAGAGCATCAAAGTTGGAGAAATATGATGTCCCATTCCACAAGAATGTTTTGAAACTATTATGATTGGGACCATTGGTATAAAGATTGAGGTGACATAATCATTTTGTGAAATGCAAAGTTTTGTTTCATATAAAATTGTTTTGGTAACAAGACTTGATTAACCTTGTTAACAAAGGGATTTTAATGAAAAAAACAATGCTTTCACAATGGTTATACTTGCTCGCTTTTAACTTTCTCCATTCCAATCTTTGTTGTTGCTAGTTGCTTTCTTGTTAGAGTGTCTTAGAACTTCTGTAAATTTTGGTTTTGGTTTGCTTTTGTGTCTTTCAAAAAAAAACTTTTTCTGCGAGAAAATCAATTTTCATGACCTGAAAATTGGCCAAAAATAAAGTTTCCCAAAAAATTCCAGAAAATTCATATTAAATGTTTCTATGAAAAAAGGGGCAGAGGGGAACTTGGAGTGACCCAGGGGGACCCACCAGGCCAGCACACCCCCTGGTGGCGCTTGGCCTAGGTGTGGCCCACCCCTAGCCCTCCAAGTTTCCTCCTTCCATCCACTTCTTTCTCTCTCCCGAAAAATACCGGAAAACTTTCTCAAGCTCGAGTTCCTGCTGTTCTTGCTCCCGAATTTTGATCTCCTTGCTCAGCCCATCTTTTTTGCTAATTTTTGGAGGGATTGTTCTCCGATTTGTGTCTCCTCCGCTTGTCCAATTAGATTTTTGATTGGTGGATTGTATCTTGATTATTTTGCTATTGTAGTTGACCGGTTGTGTGAGCTTGCATGCTTGTTGTATGCTTAGAGATTTTATTTTGATGCATGTTTAGCCCTCTAGCAAGTTCCTATAGTAGTTCCTCATCATTTATCAACTTGGAAATCACTTGGTTTGATATTTGTCTAAAAAAATTCAGAAAATAAGATGAGTGCATACCATCTGAATCAACATGAATTGATGGTACCCGAGCCAATGAAAGTCCATCATGAGGAGGAGGTTTTGTCTTCCATATATCCATGACCTGAATTTATGAGAGCTGCAGGGATATTTCAGGATTTCCAGACTATGATTTCTAATGCAGGGTTGGAGCATTTTGTTGGAGAAGAACCATACCAATATGTTAAGCTAACCATGTATGTGGTGCAGCACTTTCAGTTTAGTTGGTCCTTATCTAATCCCATGGCCCACTACAAAATTTACAATATAGCTGTCAACCTCCCTTTCGATGATTTTTGTGCAACTATCAGAGTACCACAGTGGGGTTCATGTGAGAAGATTAGAGAGAGGACTAAGCCACTCACGGACTTATATGCTGAATTTTTCCAAGGTTGCGACTTCTCAAAGGAGAGTGCTAAAATTCAGAATATTGATTTCCCATCCATTATATATTTTACCTATTTCATTGCCAAGTGTGTTCTTGCTAGGAAGACTACTAGAAAATTATCTTCATTTGATCTAGCTTTTATATCAGCCTCCTTGAAACGATATAGGACTTATAACTTGGGTGCTTTGATAGCTTTCTGTCTCGCAGCTAACCGTGAGAAAGGTGGAATTTGTGGAGGTATCATTGCGTCTTTTCTATTAGCTTTTCATGGTTTAGAGCCTCATCATTCAGATTTTCAGTTCCCCATAGAGAGACTTGATCTCAATTCCATGGTTCAGCATAAATTTGTTTCTTCTTGGGCTACTTCGAGTGAGCTACCGTATGAAATAACCTTCGTCAAGAGTGGTTGAAGAGGGGGTAGGTCTGAGAAAGTAGTCTCTTTGCCTACACCTGCTTTGTTTAACATTGATACCAGGCAAGGATGGTCGCTCACAGAGGAAGAACTTGACACATACGTGGCGGAGCTCTCCCAGCAAGAGGAGAATGTTGGAGAGGATGCCGAAGATGATTCGTGTCAACACCCGGATTTTTCAATCCTAGATGCCTGTTATGCCATACATCGCAATCCCAGGATTACCATTCTTGCGAGACATAACAGAATTGGATACCATAGTACTTCATCCATTACAAACGATGCATAAGTTCTTACAAAAATAGGGATCTCATGATCCAGTTCTTAATACAACATCAGGCAGCGGAATACGTAATAATAACGGTAGCGTAGGCGAAGCTCCATCTTCGGGGTCACAGGAAATGCTGACGATGGGAGATGATCCTAGTTGTCGTAACCTTCCTGGGGTCCATCTTCCAGGTACTCCTCTTCATAGTCTGGCCATGGGAATAGCCAGGGACAAAGCCATGAGTACTCTTTAAGTACTCGCAAACTAATACTAACAAGTAAAGGGTTTTTTTAGATAATAGGACACTAGGCTCTAGGGTTGTTTTGCAAAAAGCCAGGTTTATCTCTACTAAGTTCCAAAGCTAGTCACAATTTTATAACTCCTAAGTGGGATCTTGTAATTCAGGTCACAACTCTGTTGTGGTCAAGTCAAAGTCTCAATTCATTTCACAAGCCATTTTTAAAAGTCTGACGGGGGAAACAGTATGGCCACTCCAACTGTCCATAACCGCGGACGCGGATATTCGAATAGTTTGACACTCTGCAGAGATTGTACAGTTTCACCACAACATTCGATACATCCGTCAGGAACAAATCCTGAATTCACATACTCAGTATGCGGATAATCAATCCTAACCTTTCGATTACACGCCCTAGTATAAGCACCTCTCCTGTGAGTTTGGCCTCCCAACCATGACCACTGTCATCTTGGGTACTGCACAGGTGGACAATCTTCACAAGGTAGCCTCAGCTCAGACCTTGGCCGTGAGGGAACTAATACTAAGGAATATAAGTTTCCAGTCAAGCCCTACCCAATCTTCGGGTATTGTGGTTGTACGATAAAATTGGAATGGTATCGCATCGAGACAACCATCAGTTTTATAAAGGGCTAAGGCTCATGCCTCAATATTTTCATCACCAACATCATCAAGTGTTTGGAAACACATGTCCAAATCATTTCAATAGAATGATCCATCATTCCAAGGTTTTCATAACCATTTTTCCACCAAGTAATCCCATCTAAAGTTGATCAAGTTTTATGCTTAGCACTAGCATCTACAGGTGGGGGTAAGCACTGATGAGGGGTGGTAAACTAGTGGGGTTTTGACTAGGTTCAAACTCATGCCTTAGGAGGACATCAAGGTTATCTAGCCTAGGCCAAATTTTATGCTCTTTATGCAACCTTCAGCACAACTGTCTAGTATCTACCAAACTCTTAGGTAGACTCTAAGTAAGCTTTGATAAAGAAATAAAGTAAGAAGCTTGCACATAAAACTAGGATTTGGTTTATCAAGTGGGTATGATCACATATGCTTAAGGCATATAGTAGTCATATCACAAGTATGGGTTTGTGGCATCAGTAGGGTATCTTGCAATGGTTAGCTTGCATAGGTCAACTTGATTAGTAAGGCTTGCATAGTTATAGTATCTTGCAAGTGTTAGATTGCATTGGCATAGTATCAGCTTGCCTTGTGCAGAGCAGATGGTTGAAGTTCTCCTCGGCTTCCTCTTCGTAGTATCCTCCTTCCTCCTCGTAGTATCCTTGGTCAGTACTAGCGTCTATGAATAAATACGAGGTACACAATCACCAAACAATACTTAACTACTTGCAATCATCACACACAAGGGTCCTATAGATGATCTAGCATCATCTCTAACATTACAAAGTTAAGGCTTGGTTTAAATTTCTTTTATTTTTTTATTTTTAGAAAAGTAATTTCTACTCATTGAAAAACTACTTAAGATTTAATATTCTCCAAACCAAATATGGGATCATGTTGACACATGGCATCACCACATATTGTAGTCCATGGGAATGTGATTTAAAGTGGTGTCACAATTTAATAAGGTTTTACCCTTTTATTTTAATTAATTAAAGTGGCTAGAAATGCTTATGTAGCATTCTTTTATTACTTGAACATTATTTCTGCAAGTAAACCTATATATTTTTATATATTCTGAAAGTTATGGTTAAATGTGATTTTTGAGAGTTGGAATCAACTCAAAAGCTATTATGGTTTAAATTTGAAAAATGTTTGAATGCATAAAATCTTCTGCCTTGTTATTTTTACTATGGGTGATCTACAGATCCAAATGACTTGAATCCAATGGGCTTGGATTCAGCATTCATAGACCTTTCCAACAAAATTTGTTTTATTCAATTTGGTGCAATGAATCGATCTGGGTTGATTTTTGAAGTTGGGTGCTGAAGTGTGTTTGAATTTAAAAAGAAAAAGATTTAATTTGAATCGCTGGGCTGCGCGGGAAAAGTTACTGGGCCGGCCTGCTAAGCGCAGTGCTCCTGCGGGCTGCTTAAGTGGGTGTCTCCACTCGTCAGTGACACGGCGCTGGGTGAAGCGGTACGGGGCAACGTGGATCGTTGGATCTAGTTCTAATCTAACGGCTGGGGGTCATCGTCGACGCGAGACAACTCCGGCGAGAACGAAACCTAGCACGGCCAGTGAGGGGTGCTGGGGGCTCACCGGGGTACGAGCGAGGGTCGGCGAGGCGGGCGAATGATGAAGTCGACGACGGCGAACCTCCTGGTACCGGTGGCTTCTCCTGGGGCGGCTCCAATCGCTGGCTCTTTTCTTCTTCGGCAGCGGCAGGCTCCAGTGAAATTCCGGAGAGGTGGTGCACGCCTTGCTCTGAGAACGGTGTGGCACGGTCAGTGAGGAGAGGGGAGTGAGATGGTGTGAAGAAATCGAGCGGGGCTGGCCTCTATTTATAGTCGAGCAAGTGGACCGTCGGGGCGCACGGTGAGCTTGTCGGGGGCGACGTTACAGGCGGCTAAAGGCATGGGAAAGGGTAGGGGACGGTGCGGTGTCTCCTGGCGATGTTCAACGACATGGTCGCGAGGCATGGGGCGGTGTGGTTTAGTCTGGAACGGGCGGTGCTCTACACGGCAGAGGCGGCGTCTTCGACGGCGGGCGGTGGCTGTATGGCACGGGGCGGCAAACGGGGATGTCTGGCGGTCTCCTGGGTCGGTGGGGATTGTGTATGCACGCGGCGAGGGCGGTCTGTAGGTGATGGTCGAGGGTGGCGCTCTGGCGCACGCTCGGCATGGTCTGGGTGCGGCTTGTGCGCGTGGTCCAGGGCTTGGCAACGCTCGCAGCTGGGACAGGGAGTGGCGGTAGACGGTGGGTTGCCTCCCAGACAAGGTTGGCACGGCTAGTTCTTCCTCTAGCATGTTGTCCACAATGGGGTGACATTGGGGTGCTCGGTTGTTCACCATTGATGACAATGGCAAGCTCACAGTGGTGCTAGTGTTGGGCTAATCTTTCCAGATGATCTACTGAGTTGTGTGTGAGCTAACTAGAGAACAAGTTAGGCAAGAATCACTGCACACTATAGTGTTTGATGTTTTGTTTGATTTGTGTCTGCACCCTGTTTGATGAAATGGCCGCATGAAATCAAGTTTTGAATTTTGAAATGATTTTTGGTGGGTTTTCTAGATTGGTTCTGGTGAGTCTGCAGATGCTTGGGTTTTGGAAGTTGAGCTTGTTTGAGTGGGTTTTGGAAAAGTGGGATCTTCCCATATGAAGAAGATTCAATTTTGAATTGTCATTTAAACTATGCATTTGAAAGTTTCTGGATGATCACAAAGTGGGCCTTGATACCTTGTTATGAGTACATTCAAGGGGTGCAAAGATACAAAAAAGTTTCTGTTAGGTTTTGAAAGTTTGAGACAGCCAAAGTAGGCATGGGAGTTAAATTGGTCAAAATGACCATTCACTTAATATATTTGTTTTGATTTACTTGTCTTTAGGAAAATTGTGGGAAATGTTTTAGATGATGTTCATTTCACCTAAGAAACATTTTACAAGCAATGGATCACACAAACAAGGTGGTTTTTAAAGAAATTCAAAATCCATGCATACACATATACATGCATTCATGAGTTTATTTAGAAAAGTTTTTGTTAACCCTAATCTTGATGATTAGTGTTTGATGATCTAAGTTTGGTATTTTTGGGATGTTACAAACCTTCCCCCCTTAAACAAAATCTCGTCCCGAGATTTGAAAAGGACGAAAAGATTACCTAGGATTTGAAGAGATCTGGAAACTCCGTCCTGATGTGATCTTCGCGTTCCCAGGTAGCTTCCTCTTCTGTGTGGTTGCTCCACTGGATCTTGAGAAACTTGATGCTTCGGGTTCTGGTAGTTCGAAAGGCTTCTTCCAAAATGCGGATGGGTCCTTCGGGATAGGTAAGGTCATCGTTGATCTCTATGGTCCGGTGATCGATATTCTTGAACACTTCGGTCTTCTCGGGGACTTCGAGACACTTGCGAAGTAATGAGATATGGAACACATTGTGCACAGCTGACATCTCTTCTGGTAGTTCAAGTTGATACGATACTTCTCCTCGATGGTTCAGAATTTTGAAAGGTCCGATATATCTGGGGGCTAACTTTCCTTTGAGTTGGACACGCTGCATTCCCTTCAATGGCGACACTTTCAGATAAACAAAATCTCCTATGTTGAAGGCGAGCTCTCGACGTCTCTTGTCGGCGTAACTCTTATATCGGGATTGGGCTGTCTTGAGGCGCTCACGAATCTTGTGAACCTTCTCTTCTACTTCTCATAGGATGTCGGGTCCAAAGATCTGACTCTCTCCTACTTCCGACCAGTTCAAAGGGGTGCGGCACTTTCTTCCGTACATAAATTCAAATGGGGCCATTTGCAAACTGGCTTGGTAAATGTTGTTGTATGAAAATTCTGCAAACGGCAGACAGTCTTCCCTCTTGGATCCATATTCTAACACACATGCTCTAAGCATATCTTCGAGTATTTGATTTACTCGCTCTGTTTGTCCATCGGTCTGAGGGTGATACGCGGTACTGAAATCTAGGCGGGTTCCTAAACCTTCTTGGACTTTCTTCCAGAATCTCGAGGTAAACTGAGTTCCTCGATCCGATACTATGTTCTTGGGGACTCCATGCAAACTAACGATTCTAGCGATGTACTACTCTGCTAGCTTCGAACTCTGATAGGTGGTTTTGACGGGCAAGAAATGGGCGACTTTGGACAATATGTCCACTATGACCCAAATAGAGTCATTTCCCCTACTAGAAGTAGGTAGTCTAGTGATAAAGTCCATTCCTACAGAATCCCATTTCCATTCCGGAATTTGCAAAGGTTGCAACAATCCAGCGGGTCTTTGATGTCCGGCCTTGACTCGCTGACATATATCACACTTGGAGATATAGCTTCCGATTTCTCTCTTCATCTTATGCCACCAAAATTGCTCTTTCAAATCTTGATACATCTTAGTTCCTCCGGGATGGATAGAATAAAGAGTATCATGAGCCTCCTTCAAGATAACTTCTTTTAACTCAGAATCTGATGGTACACAAAGGCGTCCTTTGTACCACCAAACTCCTTCTTCGTCCTCCGTGAATCCGGGTACCTTTTCTGTACCGATACGACGCTTGATTCCGTCGATACTGGCATTTCCTTTCTGCGCCTCTTTAATCTGACTGGTCAAAGTGGGCTGAAGTTCTATGCTAGCCAAAAATCCTTCACTTACTAATTCCATTCGAAAATCTTCCATCTCTTTGTGCAAACTTGGTTGCTCCTTCAAAATCATGGAGTTCAAGCGGCACGGCAATCTGCTAAGGGCATCGGCTACCAAGTTGGCTTTACCAGGGTGATAGTGAATGTCCAGGTCGTAATCTTTGATTAGCTCAATCCATCTTCTCTGCCTCATATTCAACTCCTTCTGAGTGAATATATACTTTAGGCTCTTGTGATCTGAATAAATCTCACAACGGTTTCCCATCAGGTAATGTCTCCATGTCTTCAGGGCTAGAACTACGGCTGCGAGTTCGAGGTCATGGGTTGGGTAATTTTGCTCATGTTGCTTCAATTGTCGCGATAGATAAGATATAACTTTGCCTTCTTGCATTAGCACACATCCGAGACCAATCTTGGATGCGTCACAATACACATCGAAGGGCTTCGTGATATCCGGCATGATCAAAATTGGGGCTGAAATCAATCTCCTTTTGAGTTCTTGAAAACTCTCTTCACATTTGTCGGTCCATTCAAACTTCTTTTCCTTCTTCAGCAATTGGGTCATGGGTCTGGCGATACTCGAGAATCCTTCTACGAATTTGCGGTAATATCCCGCCAATCCGAGAAAAGCACGAACTTGGGTTTGAGTGGTTGGGGCTTGCCAATCTTCTACATCTTTTACTTTGGCAGGGTCAACGGCAATTCCTCCGGCTGATACAATGTGTCCGAGGAATCCTACTTCCTGTAACCAGAATTCACATTTGCTAAAGTTTGCATACAGCTGATGCTCTCTAAGGGTTCCAGGAATGGTCCTTAGGTGTAGCTCATGTTCTTCTTCTGATTTGGAATAAATCAGAATGTCATCGATGAAAACAACGACATACTTATCCAGGAAGTCCATAAAAATCTTATTCATGAGATTCATGAAATAAGCGGGGGCATTGGTTAATCCAAAATACATGACTGTATACTCATACAATCCATATCTGGTGGTAAAGGCAGTCTTTGGAATATCCTCTGCATGAATTTTGAGTTGATGATAGCCTGTTCTAAGATCAATCTTAGAAAACACCTGGGCACCGGTCAACTGATCAAACAAATCTTCTATCTTGGGAAAGGGGTACTTGTTCTTGATGGTGACATCATTCAACTTCCGATAATCCATACACAAACGATTACCTCCATCCTTCTTATCCACAAACAAGACAGGTGATCTCCATGGGGACGCACTTGGTTGAATTAGTCCAATTTCTAGCATGGAATCCAGTTGCTTCTTCAGTTCTTCTAGTTCTGACGGGTTCATACTATAGGGTCTCTGGGCTATGGGTCCTGTTCCGGGGATTAGTTTGATGATAAACTCGATATCCCGATCTGGGGGCATACCGGGCAAAACATCTGGAAATACACCGGGCTATTCGCAGACTATCCGGACTTGGTCAATGGTAGGTTGGGCTAGACTCCTGTTACACTTGAATTGGCGAGGTAAGGTTTCAGATATACGCTCGACTGTTATTCCGGCGGTACTGGTCATGGTGATGGCTTTCTTGGCACAGTCAATCAATCCTTTATGTTTGGACATCCAATCCATTCCTAGTACTACTTCCAAACCATTAGTTCCGAGTACTATTAGGTTAGCATAAAAATCTATGCCATGGATTCGGATAGGGACAGCTTTGCAAATTTGCCTAGCCTTGGTGGTGGATCCAGGAATTTGTACAATCATCACATGCTTCAATTTGGTTGGTTGAATTTTACTAGTGCAGGCAAATTCTTCGGTGACAAATGAATGCGATGCACCAGAATCAAACAACACTCTTGCAAGTACTGAATTAACAGAAAACATACCCAGCACGACGTCTGGCGCTTCCTGAGCTTCTTCAGCATGCATGAGAAAAAGACGGCCATTGCGGTTGAGTGAATTCCCTGGGGCAAATCTTCTCCCTGGCTGGACACGACGCTGCTGCTGAGCTGGGACATTGGTATTAGGGGCTGTAGCATTCTTCTTGTTGGGGAACTCATTGGAATAGTGGCCTTTATTTCCACAGTCATAACAGGTCACTTGTGACTTGTCCTTGGCTGCGACAGGCACAGCATTGCTTCCAGTCCTCGGGGCAGTATTGGGGTTGGCGGTAGCATTGTTGTGGTTGAACTTGGGTGGGGCACGGGTGAAATTGCTAGAGTTGCCGGGGTTGTTGTGATTTCCTCTGGGTCTAGGGTTTCCACGGTTGGGGTAGGTCGGACGGGTCATTGGGGGTCTGTTGGTTCTTGGGGCAAATCCTGGAGATGGGTTGGGGCGATACTTTGGGGTCTGGTGGGTTCCTGGTTGCTGCATCATACGACGCTTGCGGTTCTCATTGGCCTGGTTGATCTTTCCTTCCATCTGGATAACTGAATCGACAAGGGCTTCAATATCAGCATAGGGGATATTGACTAACACTATCTGCATCTCGTCATGCAGACCATTCAGGAATCTTTCTTTCTTCTTGGCTTCAGTGTCTATCTCGTTCGGGGGCATACCTAGCTAATGACAAAAATTTGTCACGGTATTCCACTACAGTCATCCTTCCTTGTTTCAATTCTCTGAACTCGTCTCTCATTCTCTTGATCAAACCTGGTGGTACATGGGTTCTGCTAAACTTGACCTTGAATTCCTCCCAGGTCATCATCTGGCCTCCGGTCATGGCACGAACACTGTTCCACCATGCCCTGGCATCTCCGGCTAGATAATGGGCGGCGAACAGGACTTTCTCGTTGGCTTCCACTCCGGCGACTTCTAGGTTGTTTTCCATGGTTTGCAGCCAATCATCAGCGTCTAGGGGTTCTTCTGATTTGGTAAAAACGGGTGGGTTGGTATTCTGGAAATTCTTGAGCTTAGATCCATGGTTGTCCTGATTTCCGTGGCCTTGGTTGTTGTGGGCTAGTTGGGCTATCTGTTGTAGAGTGGCTAGGTTGGCTTGACGTTCCGCTCTCTCAGCTTCGCGGTCAGAAGTCAACATTTGCAGGATCTGCAACATCGGGTCCGGGGCTGAACCACTTCCTCCACGTGGCATCTGAAGATTGATATAGATCATGAGAAAAGAGGGAAATTTCTAAGGTTTTGGGTTTTTGAAGAGTTTTCAACGTTTGACTCATATTTTTCTGGCAACTTGATTTTTCATTCATTCATTCACACGATAAAACGCACACCACAGCAAGGAAAAACAGATGGTTTTAAGAACCATTCTGGAGACTACGATACAGTGGGACCGACTACTACTCACTACGCTAGTGCTCAGTGCTACTACTCCTTGGAGTCGGTGGCTTCATCATCTTCATCATCATCGATGAAGGCGAAATCATCCTCATCGGTGAAGAAGTCCATGGCCTGATCCTCCAGAAAATCATCGTCATCGCTGAGATAGGAGTAAGGGTCTCCACGAAGATCCTCTCCGGCATTCTCCCTTTCCTCCAACTGCATGTCTCTCTCGTGGATGGTCTCTTCCAGAGATGAGATGCGATGGCGAAGACGGGCAATAATGCGCTCCTTCTTGTCGAGCTGATGGCGACGAGACTTGCGATCCTTTTCTAGCATGGCTATGGTCTGATCCTTCGTCTTGATGATGGCAGACTTGTGGTTGCAATAGTCACGGCAGTTGTCCAGTTCCTGCTGACGATCATACATCATGAAGCTAAGGTGGTACAATTGAGTCTTCATCTCGGGGTGGTATGGGGCTTCCAATGGTTGTCCATTTGCATCACGTCTCGGGCAAAACTCAAAGCGAGTACCCTTGATCTGATTGATGCTTTGCCCACACAGACGGGAAAGAGCTTCCTGCATTGCTCTGGCAAGTCCATCGAGCCAGTTGTTTTCCCTCAAGGCAAACTGAATTCCCTCCGCAGTGAGAGGTTCAATCTTTCCTCGGAGACTTGCAACAATTAGCCACTGCAGATCTTCTCCTCCTTGATCATTGAGCTGAGCTCCGAAGAACTCGGGATGTGGACGCTCCAGAAGTTCCGAAAGCTGATCCAGATCCCTCTCAAAGATAAGGTCTCCTCCATTCCCAAGTTGGTAAAACTTGCTGTACTTCACGTCCATCTATAAAAATAGAGGATGAGTAGATTAGCAGAGTGATCAAGTGTGTCAAAATTTTATCTTTTTTGCAAGAGTTTTTGAGGAACATGAAGTTTTATGAAAGAATTAAAGAGGTAAGAATGAGAATAAGTTTTCGTAAATATTTCTGTTCTTTCGTTTTGAAACTAAGTTTTTGGTTCAACGTCCAATCTAACTAGGGTCTCCTATGGTCAGGATGGCTCTGATACCAACTTGTGAACACCCGGATTTTTCAATCCTAGATGCCTGTTATGCCATACATCGCAATCCTAGGATTACCATTTTTGCGAGACATAACAGAATTGGATACCATAGTACTTCATCCATTACAAACGATACATAAGTTCTTACACAAATAGGGATCTCATGATCCAGTTCTTAATACAACATCAGGCAGCGGAATACGTAACAATAACGGTAGCGTAGGCGAAGCTCCATCTTCGGGGTCACAGGCAATGCTGACGATGGGAGATGATCCTAGTTGTCGTAACCTTCCCGGGGTCCATCTTCCAGGTACTTCTCTTCATAGTCTGGCCATGGGAATAGCCAGGGACAAAGCCATGAGTACTCTTTAAGTACTCGCAAACTAATACTAACAAGTAAAGGGTTTTTTTTGGATAATAGGACACTAGGCTCTAGGGTTGTTTTGCAAAAAGCCAGGTTTATCTCTACTAAGTTCCAAAGCTAGTCACAATTTTATAACTCCTAAGTGGGATCTTGTAATTCAGGTCACAACTCTGTTGTGGTCAAGTCAAAGACTCAATTCATTTCACAAGCCATTTTGAAAAGTCTGACGGGGGAAACAGTATGGCCACTCCAACTGTCCATAACCGTGGACGCGGCTATTCGAATAGTTTGACACTCTGCAGAGATTGTACACTTTCACCACAACATTCGATACATCCGGAACAAATCCTGAATTCACATACTCAGTATGTGGATAATCAATCCTAACCTTTCGATTACACGCCCTAGTATAAGCACCTCTCCTGTGAGTTTGGCCTCCCAACCATGACCACTGTCATCTTGGGTACTGCACAGGTGGACAATCTTCACAAGGTAGCCTCAGCTCAGACCTTGGCCGTGAGGGAACTAATACTAAGTAATATAAGTTTCCAGTCAAGCCCTACCCAATCTTCGGGTATTGTGGTTGTACGATAAAATTGGAATGGTATCGCATCCGGACAACCATCAGTTTTATAAAGGGCTAAGGCTCATGCCTCAACATTTTCATCACCAAAATCATCAAGTGTTTGGAAACACATGTCCAAAACATTTCAATAGAATGATCCATCATTCCAAGGTTTTCATAACCATTTTTCCACCAAGTAATCCCATCTAAAGTTGATGAAGTTTTATGCTTAGCACTAGCATCTACAGGTGGGGGTAAGCACTGATGAGGGGTGGTAAACTAGTGGGGTTTTGACTAAGTTCAAACTCATGCCTTAGGATGACATCAAGCTTATCTAGCTTAGGCCAAATTTTATGCTCTTTATGCAACCTTCAGCACAACTGTCTAGTATCTACCAAACTCTTAGGTAGACTCTAAGTAAGCTTTGATAAAGAAATAAAGTAAGAAGCTTGCACATAAAACTAGGATTTGGTTTATCAAGTGGGTATGATCACATATGCTTAAGGCATATAGTAGTCATATCACAAGTATGGGTTTGTGGCATCAGTAGGGTATCTTGCAAGGGTTAGCTTGCATAGGTCAACTTGATTAGTAAGGCTTGCATAGGTGTAGTATCTTGCAACTGTTAGCTTGCATTTGCATAGTATCAGCTTGCCTTGTGCAGAGCAGTGGTTGAAGTTCTCCTCGGCTTCCTCTTCGTTGTATCCTCCTTCCTCCTCGTAGTATCCTTGGTCGGTACTAGCGTCTATGAATAAATACGAGGTACACAATCACCAAACAATACTTAACTACTTGCAATCATCACACACAAGGGTCCTATATATGATCTAGCATCATCTCTAACATTACAAAGTTAAGGCTTGTTTTAAATTTCTTTTATTTTTTTATTTTTAGAAAAGTAATTTCTACTCATTGAAAAACTACTTAATATTTAATATTCTTCAAACCAAATATGGGATCATGTTGACGCATGTCATCACCAAATATTTTAGTCCATGGGAATGTGATATAAAGTGGTGTCACAATTTAATAAGGTTTTACCCTTTTATTTTAATTAATTAAAGTGGCTAGAAATGCTTATGTAGCATTCTTTTATTACTTGAACATTATTTCTGCAAGTAAACCTATATATTTTTATATATTCTGAAAGGTATGGTTAAATGTGATTTTTGAGAGTTGGAATCAACTGAAAAGATATTATGGTTTAAATTTGAAAAATGTTTGAATGCAGAAAAGCTTCTGCCTTGTTATTTTTACTATGGGTGATCTACAGATCCAAATGACCTGAATCCAACGGGCTTGGATTCAGCATTCACAGACCTTTCCAACAAAATTGGTTTCATTCAATTTGGTGCACTGAATCGATCTGGGTTGATTTTTTAAGTTGGGTGCTGAAGTGTGTTTGAATTTAAAAAGAAAAAGATTTAATTTGAATCGGTGGGCTGCGCGGGAAAAGTTACTGGGCCGGCCTGCTAAGCGCAGTGCTCCCGCGGGCTGCTTAAGTGGGTGTCCCCACTCGTCAGTGACACGGGGCTGGGCGAAGCGGTACGGGGCAATGTGGATCGTTGGATCTAGTTCTAATCTAACGGCTGGGGGTCATCGTCGATGCGAGACAACTCCAGGGAGAACGAAACCTAGCGCGGCCAGTGAGGGGTGCTGGGGGCTCACCGGGGTACGGACGAGGGTCGGCGAGGCGGGCGAACGACGAAGTCGACGACGGCGAACCTCCTGGTATCGGTGGCTTCTCCTGGGGCGGCTCCAATCGCTGGCTCCTCTCTTCTCCGGCAGCGGCAGGCTCCAGTGAAATTCCGGCGAGGTGGTGCTCGCCTTGCTCTGAGAACGGTGTGGCACGGTCAGTGAGGAGAGGGAGTGAGATGGTGTGAAGAAATCGAGCGGGGGTGGCCTCTATTTATAGTCTAGCGAGGGGACCGTCGGGGCGCACGGTGAGCTCGTCGGGGGCGACGTTACAGGCGGCTAAAGGCATGGGCAAGGGTAGGGGACGGTGCGGTGTCTCCTGGAGATGCTCAACGACATGGTCGCGAGGCATGGGGCGGTGTGGTTTGGTCTGGAACGGGCGGTGCTCTGCGCGGCAGAGGCGGCGTCTTCGACGGCGGGCGGTGGCTGTATGGCACGTGGCGGCAAACGGGGATGTCTGGCGGTCTCATGGGTCGGTGGGGATTGTATGCACGCGGCGAGGGCGGCGCGCGGTCTGTGGGTGATGGTCGAGGGTGGCGCTCTGGCGCACGCTCGGCATGGTCTGGGCGCGGCTTGTGCGCGTGGTCCAGGGCTTGGCAACGCTCGCGGCTGGGACAGGGAGTGGCGGTAGACGGTGGGCTGCCTCCCAGACAAGGTTGGCACGGATAGTTCTTCCTCTAGCATGCTGTCCACAATGGGGTGACATTGGGGGTGCTCGGCTGTTCACCATTGATGACAATGGCAAGCTCACAGTGGTGCTAGTGTTGGGCTAATCTTTCTAGATGATCTACTGAGTTGTGTGTGAGCTAACTAGGGAACAAGTTAGGCAAGAATCACTGCACACTATAGTGTTTGATGTTTTGTTTGATTTGTGTCTGCAACCTGTTTGATGAAATGGCCGCATGAAATCAAGTTTTGAATTTTGAAATGATTTTTGGTGGGTTTGCAAATTGGTTCTGGTGAGTCTGCAAATGCTTGGGTTTTGAAAGTTGAGCTTGTTTGAGTGGGTTTTGGAAAAGTGGGATCTTCCCATATGAAGAAGATTCAATTTTGAATTGTCATTTAAACTATGCATTTGAAAGTTTCTGGATGATCACAAAGTGGGCCTTGATACCTTGTTATGAGTACATTCAAGGGGTGCAAAGATCCAGAAAAGTTTTTGTTAGGTTTTGAAAGTTTGAGACAGCCAAAGTAGGCATGGGAGTTAAATTGGTCAAAATGACCATTCACTTAATATATTTGTTTTTATTTACTTGTCTTTAGGAAAAGTGTGGGAAACGTTTTAGATGATGTTCATTTCACCTAAGAAACATTTTACAAGCAATGGATCACACAAACAAGGTGGTTTTTAAAGAAATTCAAAATCCATGCATACACATATACATGCATTCATGAGTTTATTTAGAAAAGTTTTTGTTAACCCTAATCTTGATGATTAGTGTTTGATGATCTAAGTTTGGTATTTTTGGGATGTTACAATTCGGTTCAGCCCTCCAACATGGGGGAGTCTTCATACCAGTAGCCCTCCTATGATTGGAGCGCTTCTTCTTCTTCATCGCGAGGGCCTGACTATGATCATTCCTACGATGACCCACTGGCTTGGGGTTACTACCCGTATTATTGTTTGATCTCCACTTAGGCCAAAAGCCTAAGCTTGGGGGGAGATATACCGACACCACACTCATCTATATATCATGTTTTGTCAGTACTTTGTATATCCATATTTCTCTTTCTTTTTGGTTTTTGTTTCTTCTTTCCAAAACACAGAAAGACCAAAAATATTTTCGTTGTTTTTCTTTGTTTGTTTATTTTCTTTTTAGCTTTGGTTTGCTATAATAAAAATCCAAAAAGATTTTTCTTTGTTTGGTTTTGCTTTGAGTACTTGCTTTAAAAAATCGAAAACACCAAAAATATTTGTTGTTCTGCTTTGGTTGTGTGAAGTTCGTTGCAGGGTTCAGTAGTCCTTAGTGGAGTTTGGTTTCATGTTATTATTCAAGCCACACAAGTTAAAGGCAATAATGATGATTTATGACAACTCGAGGTCTGGTAAGAGGCTGGTAATGAAATCTATTTGTCTTCTTTTTTGTACATATACTCGTCATTCTAGGCATGCTTAGTCTGTTCATGTCAGGTATATGTTATTTATGGATGCTTAGTAGTTCTTAATCTCTTATGATTAGCTCCAACTTGATAATAGTTTGTAGCATGTCATATGAATGTTTTCTTGCATTGATCTATTCATAACTTGGTATGACATTGTGGTATCCTCCTCTGAATGCTTCATTTGAAGGACTTGGCACATGCTCACGCATGCATATGACTGAACCAAAGTTATTTAACCCTTGATGATTTATTTTGCCTCAGAGTTCTTACATCACTTTTATGCAATAATTAATTATGTTTTGTTGCAAGCATGATTATGACAGTTATTGCTCTCTCGTTTGTTGCTCCTTTCTATTGCTAGCCTTCACTTGCACTGAGTATGATCCCTAGTCGTGTTTCCAACTCCCTATAACCGAACTTTTCAAAATGTGTCCACCATACCTACCTACTAGCATCATTTGCTATTCTGTGCATATTTATTATGCCTTGTTTTGTTCCAAATAAAATGTTTGATTGTTATGAGGAAGTTAGTTAGTAAAGCTCTCGTGAACTTGGTGGCACGCTTTTATTTCTTGCACTTAATAAACATGAATCATTGTGACAGTCCATGAAAGTTATATGCTTGCAAATTATAGGCTGGGAGTTAGCAGAACCGTACTCTCACGGGGAACGCTTTCAACACCTATAAATATTATCCAGTTGATATCATGCTCTTTTGTTCATGGATGTCGTCAGTGTGAAATAAAAGGGGAGCTTATAAGTCCATGGAGTTATGTATATGTGTTAAAGAAACTTTCAGCATAACCATAGTGAGAAATATGTGAAGCATCTTCAATAAAAACCTCTATAAATAGCAAATAAAAAGATCGCTGATATGCTCATTGTCTGCTTGCCTTGTCATTTTGATATGGGATAGCTCCTGTATCATGGGGCAAGGGGTACCCCGTTGGCGGTTCTCTATGATACACATGTACTTACTATGACAAGAACTTACCGGTCACTAAACTTGAGTAGCATAAGGAGCGGCCCTCGTACTCAAGGGACATGAGATTTCCAGTTTATGGTCTGTTAAGCATATAACTCATATTGGATCTCACTTTCAACTTAACCACTTAAATAAGCCTATGATAGGAATGAGAGCTCAAAGCTAATGAGTACCATACTTTTAGTATTTGGAAGCTGTCACATCCCAAAATTTTCCAAATTTTGAAATGTGAAAAATAAATAAACAAATTAAAACAATTGTTGAAATTTAGGGTGAAAAGAACCTTTTGATTCCAAATGGAAACATCAAAACCTATTTTGATCAAATAGAATCCTAAAGGGATTTAAAAAGATAAACAATTAATAAATAAAGTTATAAAAGTTGGAATCACCATTTTTGGATATTTAAATAAAAAGATATGGTTTTTATAAGTAAAGGTAGAAATGAATAAACGAGAACTATTTTATAGAGACAAATTAAATCTTGGCCAAGCAATGGAAATAAAATATTTTTGTTTAATAAAAAGAGTAAGGGAGTATATGAATAATGAGAATTTATTAATATCGAATTTTATTTAAGTAAAGACAATTCCTATTTTGAATGAACATTAAAACTTAATAAAGTATTTTAAATAAAAATTCAAAATGTTTTATCTTTCAAATAAAACCTACTGAAAAGGTTTTGGAAAATTTTAGAATTCAAATAGTGTTCAAAAACATATTTGAATCCTATTTTGAAATAAAGACTAATGTCTAGTTTTTTTAATAAATAGTAAACCCTAAAATTAATTATTCTATATTTGATTTTAGATTATGATAATAAACTGTATTAAAATCAACACAAAGTTTGGTGGAAGTTTGAATTCAAATAGAGTTTGAATTGTTTGAATAAAAATCAAAACAGAAATTCAAATAGAAAAAGAAAAACATTCAGTATAAAAAAAGAATCAAACCCAACGCACTGCCAAGGCCCAGTCCAGCCCAACTTGTAGCCCACCTGCTCCCCCTCTGGCGAAACATTTTTCACCCAGAAATTAACCCGCAGAGTCGCTGAACGCTCGGCCCCACCTTTCTCCCTCTCTCGCAGACAGCCGGACCCCACCTGCCAGGTCTTCGTTCTCACCCGCACGGGACCACGCCCTCCCTCGCCGATCGTTTCTGGCCATTATTCCTCGCCTAAATTCACTTAATTGCCGGAGTAAAACTCGCCCCCGACCATGCGTAGTTAAACGCCCGCCTCTCCTCTCTCATTCCCCTCGCTCACCCCACCTTCTCTGCCCCCAGGCTGCACGTATTGCGAGCTCGAACCCCTCTGCCCCGACAAGCTTCTCTGGCCAATTCCAACGCTGTCCGATCACCCCACGCCTCCTAGAGCACATGAACCTGCCCCCTTCTTCTTGCGCATCTTCCAGCACCAACCCCACACCCGCGCGAGCACCGTAGCCTCGACAACCTCGACATCTGAGCGCCGTCGTGTCTGCCATTGCTCTGGCAAGCCTCCCTGGTAAGCACAGACCGCCCTGGTACTTCTCGATTATGCTTGTCACATCCCAAGATTTTCCAAATCTTGTAATGTGAAAAATAAATGAATAAAATAAAACTTTGTTGATTTTCAGGGTGAGAAGAAACTTTTTGATTCCAATTGGAAACCTTCAAACCTATTTGATCAAACAAATCCTAAAGGGATTTAAAAAGATAAACGATTAATAAAGAAAATATTAGATATGTGAAATTACTATTTTTGGATCTTTTAAAGAAAAGATTTGGTTTTCAAATAAAAAGGTAGAAATATAAATAAGGACTATTTTTATAGAGCCAAATTAAACCTTGGCCAAGCTTTTGAAAATAAAATATTTTTTTTGATTTAAAGAGTAAAGGTTTATTTAAATAAAATAATGAGGATTTATTAATATCCAAATTTTAATTAAGTAAAAACTTTCCATTTTGAAATAAACACTAAAACTTATTAATTTATTTTAAATAGGTTTTCCAAGTGTTTTATATTTTCAAATAAAACCTACTGAATTTATTTTGGTATTATTTAGATTTCAAATGGAGATTTTAAATAAATCAAAACCTATTTGAATTAATAACTAAGGACTATTTTATTTAATTATTAAATAGATCCTCAAAAGAAAAAAAATATTATTCTATTTTGGACCTTGATTTGTGTTGTTAAACAGAACAAAAATCAATGCAAAGTTTGGCAAAGATTTGAAATCATTTGAGTGTTTGATTTTTTGTTTGAATTTCAAAACAGAAAATCAAAAAGAAAAAGAAAAGCTTTCAGTACAAAAAAAATGAACCAAACAACAGCCCAACCCATCTGGCCCAGCAAGCCCAGCTCCAGCCCAACTTTTCCCCCCACGCGCGAAGCGTTTTCCACCTAAACACACACCCGCAGAGCGACAGACAAGTGGACCCCATTTCCCTTTCCCTCTCTCGCTGCCAGACGGCCCCACCGCCAGCTCATCTTCTTCCTCCCCACGACCAGTTGATCCGAGCGTTCTTTGCGTTGATTTCGCAAGTTAAATTCGCATTACTGCCGTTGTTATACCTCACCGTGATCACGCCCATTTAAACTCCAGCATCTCCTCTCTCTTTCCCCTCTGTCTCCTCACCCAAGCGCGCCCCCAGGCTACTGAATTTTGCCCTTCACCTCCACTGTCTCCGGCAAGATTCTCCATTGACTCCGGCCAGAAGACACCGCCCCTTTGCCCCTCGACCACCCTCACATGATCCCCACATCCTGGCAGATCTTCCCGTAACGTTAGCTCGCCCGCGCGTGCTCTGCAGCGTCGACAACAACGACGAACGGTAGCGCCACCGTCTGTTTGCTACTCTGGCGACTCTTCTGGTAAGCACCTGACTGCCCCTCTCCTTCTCCTTCACGCACACATCATCGCCATGACCTTGCGCGTCTAACCGTGCTTCCCGTTTGTTTCCTCGTGACCCGTAGCCTCGCTTCCAACGTCGACTGAGCACACCCGACGCGGACAAGAACTCCGGTGAGCAATAGCTGTGAACTCTGTGGGCCCCTTGCCTCCTCGAGAGCACCTTGAGCTCCCCCACGACGTTGCAAACACGGTGAGCATCTCCCCTTTCCCCCTCGCCTCCTGTAGTGTTGCCAGCATCGTCGTCCGACAGCTCCGCCGCCAGTAGCCACCGCAGCGCCGCCAGTTCTTGGCTGATACGATGTGAACCGTTAGATCACGATCCTATGCACACGATAGATCCACTTATCGAAGGGGAACGAAGTACTCTGTGCCTCACGATCCACTTTAAATCCAACGCTCCATGATGATCGATCCTGATGAACCGGTATCAGCAAATCAGAACAAGACACGTGGCCTGTAGTTGATTTAAAAGACAAACATTTCTATTAGTTGTTCAATTTTGTAAATTGCATAACTTTCAAACCACACGTCCAAATTTTGCAAACTTTAAATCAATGGATTCAGAAAAACAAGCCCTAGCCAACCATGCACTTTGTTTAGTGAAAAGATTCTGGTAAAATGATTGTTTGTGCAGAAACTTGTGTATGCTTGTTTAGGTTATAAAAATTATTCTAAAATGATTTTGGGGATAAAATCTTTGGAAAATGGATTGTTTTGAACCTACTGACCCTAGGAATCAATTGGTGATTTCAAAAATGTATTTGGTGAAACAAAAGAATGAACTTTGGATTTAAAACCATTTCTAGTCAAATAAAAATATGGTTTATTTATTAAAAATGGTTTGGAAGAAAACCTTTGGGAAATGTTTTGTTTCAAGCTCTCTGACCCCAAACACCAAGTTTTATGATTTGAAAATGTATTTGGTGAACCCTATAGAACTACTACTTTACTAAAGACATTTTCAACCACATAAAATAATGACTTGGTTTAGAAATGGTTTATATAGTGAAATCTTTTACAAATGACTTTGCCACTTTATAAAATGACCAATAGGTGTTTTCAAATGTTTATAACCTATTAGAAACCATTTCTCCAAATAAAACAATCTTTGGCATGCTTGCATACATTGTTTTGTTACTATGATTTTATGTGATGAATTGCTTGAAATGGTAGATTGAAATATTGTTTGCTTGATTGAATTGTAGTGACTTGAAGTGTGTGAACATTGCAAAGATCAAGAAGTGAACCTATACTCTACCAAAAAAGAAAGTGATGCTTCATACTTTTGTCCCGTTACTTTCACTATGCATTAGTGATTTTTCTAAGCAAAACTTGCATGGATTTTTTGCTAAGTATAAACCATGCTATGGGAAAACCTAGTAGATGAAACATTAGTAAAATTTCCTAAGTTAAGATTCCTACTACTATCGTGCTTAGCTTAGCTAATAGAAAACAAGGGTGGAATATATATTCACACTATGGAAAAATTTCTAAGTCTGATGACTTGTGTTTTGTTTAATAAAACAATTAAGAGAATGAATCACCTGGGTGGAATGGAAGAAATGGTTTGTGTTGAGTGGTTCACAAGGCCCATTTTTATGGTTTACCTTGTGTATCTCACTTGTGGATGGCCACCCAGGAACAAAGAGATTTGAGATGTCAAATGTTGAGAAGCTTCAAGTGCAGCCACTTGGCAATATGGGCTCTGCCTGGATCATATAGGTTGCAATAACTTAGCCAAATGGACAGTTGGTGGTAGGGGAATGATAGGTTGGAGCGCGTCCATTTTGGTCTAAGGGAAGGCTTCTGAAAGATCTTGTCTTGGTGAAACCAAGTCTTGTGGGGAAAGTGCACCACCTCTGCAGAGTGTAAAATCTATGTACTTAGCCATGTCCCTGGTAAAGGACAATTTGAGCATCAAGACATGGAAGCTATCAAGAATCTCATCATCCAAATTTCTAGGTTAAAAACTTGTGGTTGAACAAGGGTTAAAGGATATTCAATCTTTGATTGGTAGATGCCTTGGGTGATTCTTGTCAAGCAAAAACTTAGTGTTTTCAAATGATAAGGAAAATCTATTTTTGAGCAATGCAAGCCTCAACTCCACTTTGCCAAATGCATATAGATGATAGACTCCACTATACTACCATAGTATCACTTGCCAATACAATTCAAATGTATTGAACCTTGTGGCTGTAACTTGTTATGTTGCAGGTTTGATTGATTTAGTGAAGTGTGTTGATTAGGATTACAAAGTCTACAACCAACATGTCTGCCTGTGGCACTATGAAGATGAAGGACCCCATGCTTATAGATATTCTGCTGCAATGTAATGTAATAGCCAAATGAGCTATGTAAGATGTAATAAATTATGTTATTCTTGGTTATAAAGTTGTATTATGACCTTTGTTTCTTGATATTACATCTTAACTGTGGATGCTAGCTATTGATCCAGGGACTAGCATTGCAATCACAGGGATCCTTTTTCCTTTACAAAGGAGGGATCTTACAGTTGGTATCAGAGCATTGTGTTGCCTGTAGGATTGTAACCCTAGGATTGGACAAAAACCCCTTAGAAAAATAAGAGTTATATTTGTTCCAAAACTTATTTACAAACAATATTGTAAACTCTTTCCTCAACCATTTTGGTTTTGACTCTACATCCCTTCTATTTCAACTTGATGGAAAAACCTAACCCATGGCCAAAGACTTCACCATGTGCAAAGGACTTCATCAACTCTAATGACTTCAACATCTTCAACTCTAATGACTTCAACATCTTCAACTCTAATTACTTCAACATCTTAAACTCTAATGACATCAACATCTTCTACTCTAATGACTTCAACATCTTCAGCATTCTCACCAAGGACTTCAACCTTGGATATCACTAAGGACAAGTGAGACAAGAAATCTTGCTCAAGATTTGAAGACTAAAGAAACAAAACTTAGAAGAAACCATGATCACCTTTGAAGTTTTGTGACCAAGAGTTTTCCCAAGGAAACCATGATCTCATTCAAAAGAATCAACCAAGAAAGATGGAAAGATCACAAGTGAACCATATAGATGGACCACCATATTTTGTTTAAGTCAAACCCACCAACTTATGTGGTGTAACAAAAATATTTTTGGTTGCCTAAAAATATGCTTGAAACTTGTTGTTTGAGTGGAATGTTTGTTTATGATTGCTTGCACATTGCTTGTGTGAATTGTGTTGTGTGTGATTAGAATTATTTCCTTAGAAATCTTCTGCCTATTCTAATCCCAATCCAACCCAAACATATGACTTCTCCAAGAAACTCCAACATCAAGGATGGTGACGACAACAACAACCAAGAGGACAACATGAGAGAACTTATAGCAACCCAAAACCAATTGAGCCAAGTGACAACTCAGCTTTTAGCCAACAACAATGGACTAGACCCAGCCATACAAAGGATTTTGAAACTTCAATCCTAATTGTTGCAAGGATTTGTTACTCAAATGATTAACATGGGAGAAAACTTTTCCCAAGGAGCTAATGATAACAAGGATGACAAAGATGTTATTCTAGAAGGATCCCAAGCTTGCAATATTTGTGGAGACAAGGATCATACATCCAAGGAGCATGAAGATCAATGCCCCAAGAAGAGAGAAAAATTTCCCACCTTTGAGGTGAGGTATGAAGAGCATGAACTAGAAGAACTCCTAGATTTGGAGAGACCCAAAAAGAAAAAGAAGGACAAAAGCCAGTTGCAATGTTACAATTGCAAAGAGATGAGACACTATGCCAATGAATGCCCAGAAAAGAAGAAGAGCCAAGAAGACAAACAAAAGCTAGTGAAACCCAAGATGAGGAAGGATATTAGCCAAGTGATGTGCAACCACTACAAAAAGTTAGGACATTATGCATCATATTGTCCAGAGAAGCCACCTCAAGACCTCAACCTTATCACATATTTCAAATGCAAGGAGCTAGGCCACTATGCAAACCTCTGTCTAAGAAAGTTACATCAAGATCCCAAGCAGGCCAAAATGTAATTTAGTTGGAAAATTTTTAAGGGTGGTAGTGCCCTAGATGCTTTTGAGCCAACTTGTAACCCCTAGCCTCCCCAAATCTCGGGACGAGATTTATTTTAAGGGTGGTAGCCTGTCACATCCCAAGATTTTCCAAATCTTGTAATGTGAAAAATAAATGAATAAAATAAAACTTTGTTGATTTTCAGGGTGATAAGAAACTTTTTGATTCCAATTGGAAACCTTCAAACCTATTTGATCAAACAAATCCTAAAGGGAATTAAAAAGATAAACAATTAATAAAGAAAATATAGATATGTGAAATTACTATTTTTGGATCTTTTAATGAAAATATTTGGTTTTCAAATAAAATGGTAGAAATATAAATAAAGACTATTTTTATAGAGCCAAATTAAACCTTGGCCAAGCTTTTGAAAATAAAATATTTTTTTTGATTTAAAGAGTAAAGGTTTATTTAAATAAAATAATGAGGATTTATTAATATCCAAATTTTAATTAAGTAAAAACTTTCCATTTTGAAATAAACACTAAAACTTATTAATTTATTTTAAATAGGTTTTCCAAGTGTTTTATATTTTCAAATAAAACCTACTGAATTTATTTTGGTATTATTTAGATTTCAAATGGAGATTTTAAATAAATCAAAACCTATTTGAATTAATAACTAAGGACTATTTTCTTTAATTATTAAATAGATCCTAAAAAGAATTAAAAATATTATTCTATTTTGGACCTTGATTTGTGTTGTTAAACAGAACAAAAATCAATGCAAAGTTTGGCAAAGATTTGAAATCATTTGAGTGTTTGATTTGTTGTTTGAATTTCAAAACAGAAAATCAAAAAGAAAAAGAAAAGCTTTCAGTACAAAAAAAATGAACCAAACAACAGCCCAACCCATCTGGCCCAGCAAGCCCAGCTCCAGCTCAACTTTTCCCCCACGCGCGAAGCGTTTTCCACCTAAACACGCACCCGCAGAGCGACAAACAAGTGAACCCCATTTCCCTTTTCCCTCTCTCGCTGCCAGACGTACCCACCGCCAGCTCATCTTCTTCCTCCCCACGACCAGTTCATCCGAGCGTTCTCTGCATTGATTTCGCGAGTTAAATTCGCATTACTGCCGCTGTTATACATCGCCGTGACCACGCCCATTTAAACGCCAGCATATCCTCTCTCTTTCCCCTCTGTCTCCTCACCCAAGCGCGCCCCCAGGCTGCTAAATTTTGCCCTTCACCTCCACTGTCTCCGGCGAGATTCTCCATTGACTCCGGCCAGTAGACACCGCCCCTTTGCCCCTTGACCACCCTCACATGATCCCCACATCCTGGCGAATCTTCCCGTAACGTTAGCTCGCCCGCGCGTGCTCTGCAGCGTCGACAACAACGACGAACGGTAGCTCCACCGTCTGTTTGCTACTCCGGCGACTCTTCTGGTAAGCACCTGACCGCCCCTCTCCTTCTCCTTCACGCACACATCATCGCCATGACCTTGCGCGTCTAACCGTGCTTCCCGTTTGTTTCCTCGTGACCCGTAGCCTCGCCTCCAACGTCGACTGAGCACACCCGATGCGGACAAGAACTCCGGTGAGCAATAGCTGTGAACTCCGTGCGCCCCTTGCCTCCTCAAGAGCACCTTGAGCTCCCCACAACATTGAGAACACGGTGAGCATCTCCCCTTTCCCCCTCGCCTCCTGTAGCGTCGCCACTATCGTCGTCCGACAACTCCGCCGCCAGTAGCCACCGCAGCGCCGCCAGTTCTTGGCTGATACGATGTGAACCGTTAGATCACGATCCTATGCACACGATAGATCCACTTATCGAAGGGGTACGAAGTACTCTGTTGCGCACGATCCACTTTAAATCCAACGCTCCACGATGATCGATCCTGATGAACCAGTATCAGTAAATCAGAACAAGGCACGTGGCCTGTAGTTGATTTAAAAGACAGAAACATTTCTTTAGTTGTTCAATTTTGTAAATTGCATAAATTTCAAACCACACGTCCAAATTTTGCAAACTTTATATCAATGGATTCAGAAAAACAAGCCCTAGCCAACCATCACTTTGTTTGGTGAAAAGCTTCTGGTAAAATGATTGTTTTTGCAGAAACTTGTGTATGCTTGTTTAGGTTATAAAAATTATTCTAAAATGATTTTGGGGATAAAATCTTTGGCAAATGGATTGTTTTGAACCTACTGACTCTAGGAATCAATTGGTGATTTCAAAAATGTATTTGGTGAAACAAAATAATGAACTTTGGATTTAAAACCATTTCTAGTCAAATAAAAATATGGTTTATTTATTAAAAATGGTTTGGAAGAAAACCTTTGGGAAATGTTTTGTTTCAAGCTCTCTGACCCCAAACACCAAGTTTTATGATTTGAAAATGTATTTGGTGAACCCTATAGAACTACTACTTTACTAAAGACATTTTCAACCACATAAAATAATGACTTGGTTTAGAAATGGTTTATATAGTGAAATCTTTTACAAATGACTTTGCCACTTTATAAAATGACCAATAGGTGTTTTCAAATGTTTATAACCTATTAGAAACCATTTCTCCAAATAAAACAATCTTTGGCATGCTTGCATACATTGTTTTGTTACTATGATTTTATGTGATGAATTGCTTGAAATGGTAGATTGAAATATTGTTTGCTTGATTGAATTGTAGTGACTTGAAGTGTGTGAACATTCCAAAGATCAAGATGTGAACCTATACTCTACCAAAAAAGAAAGTGATGCTTCATACTTTTGTCCCGTTACTTTCACTATGCATTAGTGATTTTTCTAAGCAAAACTTGCATGGATTTTTTGCTAAGTATAAACCATGCTATGGGAAAACCTAGTAGATGAAACCTTAGTAAAATTTCCTAAGTTAAGATTCCTACTACTATCGTGCTTAGCTTAGCTAATAGAAAACAAGGGTGGAATATATATTCACACTATGGAAAAATTTCTAAGTCTGAGGACTTGTGTTTTGTTTAATAAAACAATTAAGAGAATGAATAACCTGGGTGGAATGGAAGAAATGGTTTGTGTTGAGTGGTTCACAAGGCCCATTTTTATGGTTTACCTAGTGTATCTCACTTGTGGATGGCCACCCAGGAACAAAGAGATTTGAGATGTCAAATGTTGAGAAGCTTCAAGTGCAGCCACTTGGCAATATGGGCTCTGCCTGGATCATATAGGTTGCAATAACTTAGCAAAATGGACAGTTGGTGGTAGGGGAATGATAGGTTGGAGCGCGTCCATTTTGGTCTAAGGGAAGGCTTCTGAAAGATCTTGTCTTGGTGAAACCAAGTCTTGTGGGGAAAGTGCACCACCTCTGCAGAGTGTAAAATCTAAGTACTTAGCCATGTCCCTGGTAAAGGACAATTTGAGCATCAAGACATGGAAGCTATCAAGAATCTCATCATCCAAATTTCTAAGTTAAAAACTTGTGGTTGAACAAGGGTTAAAGGATCTTCAATCTTTGATTGGTAGATGCCTTGGGTGATTCTTGTCAAGCAAAAACTTAGTGTTTTCAAATGATAAGGAAAATCTATTTTTGAGCAATGCAAGCCTCAACTCCACTTTGCCAAATGCATATACATGATAGACTCCACTATACTACCATAGTATCACTTGCCAATACAATTCAAATGTATTGACCCTTGTGGCTGTAACTTGTTATGTTGCAGGTTTGATTGATTTAGTGAAGTGTGTTGATTAGGATTACAAAGACTACAACCAACATGTCTGCCTGTGGCACTATGAAGATCAAGGACCCCATGCTTATAGATATTCTGCTGCAATGTAATGTAATAGCCAAATGAGCTATGTAAGATGTAATAAATTATGTTATTACTGGTTATAAAGTTGTATTATGACCTTTGTTTCTTGATATTACATCTTAACTGTGGATGCTAGCTATTGATCCAGGGACTAGAATTGCAATCACAGGGATCCTTTTTCCTTTACAAAGGAGGTATCTTACAATGCTCCTGTGATCCCCAGCACCGTACGCATCTAATCGCGTGCTCTGTTTGCCTTAGCGCGCCCTTAAACCCCGCCTTCGACGACAAACAGAGGAACCCGACACCGTCTCTAGCTCCGGTGAGCAATTCCTCGGGAACCAGAGCGCCCCTCGACAAACTGACCACACCTTGAGCTTCTCCGCACTCCTGCGAGCATGGTGACCATCCTCTCCTTCCCTCGCGCGACCTAGTCCCTCGGCAACGTCTCCGTCCGAGCGTGCGCCATGTCAGCCGCCGCCAGCCCCGCCAGATCATGGTCGAACAGCTGTGATCCGTTGGATCTCGATCCGTTGGCTAGGATAGATTCATTAAATTGAAGGGGTACGTGTGATCTGTGCCGTGCGATTAAGTGATATCCTGCGGTCAGTACAGCTCAATCCAAACGAAATGGTACCGACCAATAATATTCAGCTACGTGGACAGAGTCTGTTTAAAACAGGAAATTTTGTTCTATTAGATATGCAAACTTGCAAAATTCATAACTTTTAATCTACACGTCCAAATTTTTCAAATTTTATATCAATGGAATTAGCAGGACAAGTACTTTGCAACCATGCACTTTCTTTAATGTTTTGCTTCTGTAAAATTGGTTGAATTTGCAGAAACTTGTGTAAGCCTAATTTGAATATAAAAATTGTTCTAGAAATATTTTTAAGGTGAAATCTTTGTTAATGGTTTGTTTTGAAACTACTGACCTTAGAAATAAACTTATGGATTTAAAAATGTATTTTATGAAGTTAAGGAATAAATATTGGAATTGGAACATTTCTAGTCAAATAAAAATATTGTTTATGTGATAAAAATATTTTTTGAGTAAAATCTTGGGAAAATGATTTGAGTTAAACTCTCTGACCAATATGAGATTTAAAATGTTTAGAGCCTAGTAGAAACCACTTTTCCAAATAAAACCATCTTTTGCATGCTTGTATGCATGTCCATGTTTTTGTTATTTTATGTGGTGAAATGGTTTGTATGCTAGTTGAATATGTGTCTGCTTGATTGAATTGTAGTGAAGTTAGAAGAGTGTGATATTTGCAAGATCAAGAAGTGAACCAATATTTTATACTAAAAAGGCAAGTGAAACTATCATCCATGTCCTACTATTTTCATTACACTTAGTGGATTTTTGTAACATGCATGAAAGGACTACTATATTTCTATGTTATGCTATATCCTATTAAGATATCCTTATACCTTCCTTAGTGAAAACAATGTAGTTGTAGTATACTTAGCCCTTCTATATATTTGGGATGGGATACATGATATGATTATATGAAGTGTTGGAAAAATATATGTTTTATATAATAAAACAAGTACTCAATGAACCACCTGGGTGGAAAGAGGATACTCAAGTTTTGGACAAGGTGGCAACAAAGGGAACCATGTTTATATGGTTATCTTTTTATATGTGCACTAGAAGGAAACCACCCAGGGACTTAGAGATTGAACATGTTTCTCGTACAGTGGCTTCCGTGTACAGCCACATGCTAAATGGGCTCTGGCTTAGTCAACTATATAGTGGAAGACCCATGCATTGGCATCTTCAGGTTAACTAGAATTGTGTATAGAAATATATCCCTACATTGGTGCCTGGTAAACAAGCTAGCATTGTGTATTGGGAGGACTTCTATGGAAAGACTTTGTCACATTCTCGATCTGCCGGTACTCCATTTGGTGTGTACTTATCCAGTGGCCACTGGTGGCGTCAAGACGAGATTGTGTCATGTGGGTAAAGTGTACAACTTCTGCAGAAGATCAAATTCTAAGTACTTAGTCGTCTCCCCGGTTACGGACAACTCTGAGCAACTAAGGCCTGAAGCTATGGAAGATCTCGACATTCCAATTTCTCAAAGTAAAACTTGATGGTGTCAACAAGGGATTAGAAGCACTTGGAGTTTTCCAAGGAGTTCAGAAAGATTTTCAAAAGATCAAAACTATTTTGAAAAGATAGGATAAAACTATATTGCTTTCTGCAAATGAGCCTAAACCCTACTTAGCCAAATATGAATATATGGATAGGTTCCACTTATTTACACATAGTAGTGAAACTTGCCAATCCAATTCAAATGTATTGACCCTTGTGGCTGCAATTCAAATGTATTGAGCCTAAACCCTACTTAGCCAAATGATGTTAGTGAAGTGTGTTGATTAGGATTACAAGTCTACAACCAACATGACTGCCTGTGGCACTTTGAATATTAAGGACTCCATGCTATATAGTTATTTCTACTGCATTGTAATGAGATAGCCAAATGAGCTATGTAAGATGTAATAAATCATTTTATTCCTGGTTATAAAGTTGTACTATGACCTTTGTTTCTTGATATTACATCTTAACTGTGGATGCTAGCTATTGATCCAGAGACTAGCATTGTAAACATAGGGATCTCTACCTTATTAAAGGTTGGGAACTCTACAGATGGTATCAGAGCACTGTGTTGCCTGTAGGATTGTAACCCTAGGATTGGACAAAACCCCTTAGAAAAATAGGAGTTGTATTTGTTCCAAAACTTATTTACAAACAATCTTGTAAACTCTTTCCTCAACCTTTTTGGTTTTGATTCTACATCTCTTCCTTTCCAACTTAATGGACAAGCCTTTACCATGACCAATGACTTCAACTTTAGTTTCACCAAGGACTTCAACTTTGACATCACCAAGTACTGCAAGTGAGAACCAAGAGACATTAGATTGCCTACCAAAAACATTGATGTCATGTTAGTGTATGGATCATATTGGCCTATGAGGTATGACTATACTAGGTTGATTATTTTAAGAAAACTTGTTGTTTCCTTCAACTCATGAGTTAAGCTCATAAGTTGTTAAGTGAATGGTCGCTTGTTGATTGCTTGATTGTTTGATTGAACTTGATTGTTTTGGGTGGTGTGTTAGAACTTCTTTAGTCTATCTTTCATTACTTATCCCTATCAACCAACAGATGCCTCCCCGTCGTGCCAATCCCAACCAAAACAACAACAACAACAACAACATCACTCCCGAGGTGCAGCAGTTGATGACAAGTCAAGCTCAACTAATGCAAATGCTGACACAGTTTATGAAAAATCAGAATCAGAACAACAATAACAACAACAACAACAACAACAACAACAACAATCAGAATAACCCCCCAGCTGATATGCTCACCAGGTTTCTGAAACTAAGGCCTGCAAGGTTCTCTAGAACAACTGATCCAATGGTAGCCAATGACTGGTTATGTTCGGTGAACAAGGACTTAGTGACTGTTGGCTGCACCGATGAGGAAAAAGTTAGGTTTGCATCACACCTGCTTGAAGGACCAGCAGCAACATGGTGGGAAAACTTTTAGATCACCACTCCCCTTGAGGATGTGACTTGGGCTATTTTTGAGGATGGTTTCCGTACAGCTCACATCTCATCTGGAGTGATGAACTTGAAGAAAAAGGAGTTCCACAATCTGAAATAGCGTCACCTCGGTGTGGCTGAGTATATTGAAGAATTCAACAATCTGGAACGCTATGCACCGGATGAAGTTGACACAGATGCTAAGAGAAAGGAGAAATTCCTTGAAGGACTTAATGATGAATTGAATCTGTAGCTATTTGTTGCCTATGTTCCAACTTATCAATCACTCTGTGACAAAGCCACCATTTTGGAAAACAAGATGAATCAAGTTGAGAACAGAAAGAGGAAGCATAAACTCAAGTATCACTCAGGATCATCAAAAAAGAAGCGTTCATTCAAAAAGAGCAATGAAGATTCTGAACCACATCAGTATCACCACAACAACAATGGAAGTGATAATAATGGAAATGATACTGACAATGGAGATGACCTTGGTCAGAACCAACATGACAATTTCAGGAAGAAGGACATTAGCCAGTTGCAATGCTATAATTGTAAGGAACTTGGACACTATGCATCAGACTGTCCTGAGAAGAAAAAAGAAAAAGGATGCTAGAAGATCCAATGGAAATAACTCCAATGTGACCCAGAAAGAACATGTGAACCACATTGACATGGATGGGAACCTTGAAGAGATAGAAGAAGTGGATGTCAGGAATTAGTTAACTCAGTTGAGTCAAATAAGGATTCCTTGTCTGGATATCAAGTGTTGAACCCATAGGCAAGTGAACCATCAATGTAACCCTATGAAACTTTCTTTTAAGGGTGGTAGTACCCTAGTTGTCTTCAAGCCAACTTGTAACCCTAGCCTTCCCAAATCTCGGGACGAGATTTCTTTTAAGGGTGGTAGCCTGTCACATCCAAAATTTTCCAAATTTTGAAATGTGAAAAATAAACAAACAAATTAAAACAATTGTTGAAATTTAGGGTGAAAAGAAACTTTTGATTCCAAATGGAAACATCAAAACCTATTTTGATCAAATAGAATCCTAAAGGGATTTAAAAAGATAAACAAATAATAAATAAAGTTATAAAAGTTGGAATCACCATTTTTGGATCTTTAAATAAAAAGATATGGTTTTTATATGTAAAGGTAGAAATGAATAAATGAGAACTATTTTATAGAGCCAAATTAAATCTTGGCCAAGCAATGGAAATAAAATATTTTTTGTTTACTAAAAAGAGTAAGGGAGTATTTGAATAATGAGAATTTATTAATATCCAATTTTATTTAAGTAAAGACAATTCCTATTTTGAATGAACATTAAACTTAATAAAGTATTTTAAATAAAAATTCAAAATGTTTTATCTTTCAAATAAACCCTACTAAAAAGGTTTTGGAAAAATTTAGAATTCAAATAGTGTTCAAAAACATATTTGAATCCTATTTTGAAATAAAGACTAATGTCTATTTTTTTTAATAAATAGTAAACCCTAAAATTAATTATTCTATATTTGATTTTGGATTATCTTAATAAATAGTATTAAAATCAACACAAAGTTTGGTGGAAGTTTGAATTCAAATAGAGTTTGAATTGTTTGAATAATAATCAAAACAGAAATTCAAATATAAAAAGAAAAACATTCAGTATAAAAAAAAGAATCAAACCCAACCCACTGCCAAGGCCCAGTCCAGCCCAACTCGCAGCCCACCTGCTCCCCCTCTGGCAAAACGTTTTTCACCCAGAAATTAACCCGCAGAGTCGCTGAACGCTCGGCCCCACCTTTCTCCCTCTCTCTCGCAGACAGCCGGACCCCACCTGCCAGGTCTTCGTTCTCACCCGCACGCGACCACGCCCTCCCTCGTCGGCCGTTTCTGGCCATTATTCCTCGCTTAAATTAACTTCATTGCCTGAGTAAAACTCGCCCCCGACCATGCGTAGTTAAACGCCCGCCTCTCCTCTCTCATTCCCCTCGCTCACCCCACCTTCTCTGCCCCCAGGCTGCACGTATTGCAAGCTCGAACCCCTCTGCCCCGACAAGCTTCTCCGGCCGATTACGACGCCGGCCGACCACCCCACGCCTCCGAGAGCACACGAGCCTGCTCCCCTTATTCTTGCGCATATTCCAGCACCAACCCCACACCCGCGCGAGCACCGTAGCCTCGACAACCTCGACATCTGAGCGCTGCCGTGTCTGCCATTGCTCCGGCAAGCCTCCCTGGTAAGCACAGACCGCCCCGGTACTTATCGATGATGCTACTGTGATCCCCAGCATCGTACGCATCTAATCGCATGCTCTGTTTGCCTTAGCGCATCCTCAAACCCCGCCTCGGACGACAAACAGAGGAACCCGACGCCGTCTCTAGCTCCGGTGAGTAATTCCTCGGGAACCAGAGCGCCCCTCGACGAACGGACCGCACCTTGTGCTTCGCCGCACTCCTGCGAGCATGGTGACCATCCTATCCTTCCCTCGCGTGACCTAGTCCCTCGGCAACGTCTCCGTCTGAGCGTGCGCCGCTGTCAGCAGCCGCCAGCCCCGCCAGATCATGGTCGAACAACTGTGATCTGTTGGATCTCGATCCGTTGGCTAGGATAGATTCATTAAATCGAAGGGGTAGGTGTGATCTGTGCCGTGCGATTAAGTGATATCCTGCGGTCAGTACATCTCAATCCAAACGAAACGGTACCGACCAATAATATTGAGCCACGTGGCCAGAGTCTGTTTAAAACAGGAAATTTTGTTCTATTAGATATGCAAACTTGCAAAATTCATAACTTGTAATCTACACGTCCAAATTTTGCAAATTTTATATCAATGGAATCAGCAGGACAAGTACTTTGCAACGATGCACTTTTTTTTTAATGTTTTGCTTCTGGAAAATTAATTGAATTTGCAGAAACTTGTGTAGGACTAATTTGAATATAAAAATTGTTCTAGAAATATGTTTAAGGTGAAATCTTTGCTAAATGGTTTCTTATGAACCTACTGACCTTAGAAATAAAATTATGGATTTAAAAATGTGTTTTGTGAAGTTAAGGAATAAATATTTGAATTGGAACATTTCTAGTCAAATAAAAATATTGTTTATATGATAAAAATACTTTTTGAGTAAAATCTTGGGAAAATGATTTGAGTTAAACTCTCTGACCCTAAACACCAAATTTTCGATTTAAAAAAAAATATTTGATGAACCCTATAAAATTATTACTTTGCAAAAAGGCATTTTTAACAACATAAAATATCACTTTGGTATAAAATTAGTTTATGGGGTGAAACGTTTTGCAAATGGTTTTACCACTTTTGTAAATGACCAATATGAGCCTTAAAATGTTTAGAGCCTAGTAGAAACCACTTTTCCAAATAAAACCATCTTTTGCATGCTTGCATGCATGGCCATGTTTTTGTTATTTTATGTGGTGAAATGTTTTGAATGCTAGTTGAATATGTGTTTGCTTGATTGAATTATAGTGAAGTTAGAAGAGTGTGATATTTTCAAGATCAAGAAGTGAACCAATATTCTCTACTAAAAAGGCAAGTGACACTATCATCCATGTCCTACTATTTTCATTACAGTTAGTGGATTTTTGTAACATGCATGAAAGGACTACTATATTTCTATGCTATGCTATATCCTATAAGGATATCCTTATACCTTCCTTAGTGAAAATAATGTAGTTGTAGTATGCTTAGCCCTGCTACATATTTGGGATGGGATACATGATATGATTATATGAAGTGTTGGAAAAATATATGTTTTATATAATAAAACAAGTACTCAATGAACCACCTGGGTGGAAAGAGGATACTCAAGTTTTGGACAAGGTGGCAACAAAGGGAACCATGTTTATATGGTTATCTTTTTGTATGTGCACTAGAAGGAAACCACCTAGGGACTTAGAGATTGAACATGTTTCTCGTACAGTGCCTTCCGTGTACATCCACATGCTAAATGGGCTCTGGCTTAGTCAACTACATAGTGGAAGACCCATACATTGGCATCTTCAGGTTAACTAGAATTGTGTATGGAAATATATCCCTACATTGGTGCCTGGTAGACAAGCTAGCATTATGTATTGGGAGGACTTCTATGGAAAGACTTTGTCACATTCTTGATCTGTCGGTACTCCATTTGGTGTGTACTTATCCAGCGGCCACTGGTGGCGTCAAGACGAGATTGTGTCATGTGGGTAAAGTGTACAACTTCTGCAGAAGATCAAATTCTAGGTACTTAGTCGTGTCCCCGGTTACAGACAACTCTGAGCAACTAAGGCCTGAAGCTATGGAAGTTCTCGACATTCCAATTTCTCAAAGTAAAACTTGATGGTGTCAACAAGGGATTAGAAGCACTTGGAGTTTTCCAAGGAGTTCAGAAAGATTTTCAAAAGATCAAAACTATTTTGAAAAGATAGGATAAAACTATATTGATTTCTGCAAATGAGCCTAAACCCTACTTAGCCAAATATGCATATATGGATAGGTTCCACTTATTTCTACATAGTAGTGAAACTTGCCAATTCAATTCAAATGTATTGACCCTTGTGGCTGCAAGTTATAATGTTGCAGGTTTGTTTGATGTTAGGATTACAAGTCTACAACCAACATGACTGCCTGTGGCACTTTGAAGATGAAGGACTCCATGTTATATAGTTATTTCTGTTGTATTGTAATGAGATAGCCAAATGAGCTATGTAAGATGTAATAAATTATTTTATTCCTGGTTATAAAGTTGTACTATGACCTTTATTTCTTGATATTACATCTTAACTGTGGATGCTAGCTATTGATCCAGGGACTAGCATTGTAAACACAGGGATCTCTACCTTATTAAAGGTTGGGAACTCTACAGAAGCATTTCAAACTTTTCAAAACCTTTTCACTTGCTTGTTGAGTCACCACTTATTCTATGAGAACCTTCTTGAGAGCATAGTATTCATTCTTATTGTAATGTGCTTGGGCCATGAGGGGCCCATACCCCCTAGCCGCGTGGGCCAGGCCAGACCTCGCTTGGGAGGGGTGTGGCCCCCTCCGGTACCCCCTCGGCCTCCCTCTTCTCCTACATAAAGCCTTCTGACCTAAAAACGAAGGATGGTTCGACGTTTTTCTAGAAAGAGTTCTGCTGCGCCGCCACCACCAAAAACCGTGATTCGGAACCATAAACTCCGTTCTGGCACCCTGTCGGGACGGGGAATTGGAGGAGATAATCGCCATCATCATCACCGACGCCTCTCCATCAACCATCCATGTCTCCCCCATCCATGAGTGAGTAATCCCCCGTTGTAAGATATGGGGATGGTAGGGATTGGATTAGATCTATCATGTAATCGAATAAGATTGTTAGGGTATGGTGCCTAGTATGTTTGTTAGCGCTATTTGACTTTGTTGCAACTTGTTGTGCTTAATGCTTGTCACTAGGGCCTGAGTTCCTTGATCTCAGATCTGAACTTATTATCGATTCATGATGATTGTATTTATTTTGATCTTATCTGCAAGTTGTGTACACATATTATTGTCCAGAACCAAAGGCCCCGATGTGACAGAAATGGGACAGCCGGAGGGGATGGTTGTGATATGAGGATCACATGTGTTCAGGAGTGTTAATGCTTTGCTCTGGTACTCTATTAAAAGGAGTACCTTAATTGCCAGTAGATTCCCTTGAGGCCCCCCTGCAACGGGCTGGCAGGACAAAAGATGTTGTGCAAGTTCTCATTGCGAGCACGTATGAGTATATATGGGACACATGCCTATGATTGTTTAGTATTTGGATGCTTTATCTTATTTATCTACAAATTCCCTAGATGTTGAAGTTATATGATTATTCTTGTCCATGCAACGCCCATCCATCCATCCCTATTCCTACCGTACTTATATCGTACTGTTTGCTACTATTGTTACTACTGCCTTTGTTTTACTACTGCTGTTACTTTACTATTGCTACTACAAAACTGTTGCTACTGTTAAACTACTGTGAGCAAGACTATTTCCAGGTGCATCTGAGTTGACAACTCAGTTGTTAAGGCTTATAAGTATTATTTGTCTCCCCTTGTGTCGAATCCCCTATACTTGTGGGTCCTCAATCTGCTCTTTGCCAACCTGTCAGTTGAGTTGCAACTGGGCTGGACTTTTCAAGGGTTGAATGACATGGTCAGGTACTCGAGTTAATGTATTAGTAAAGGAGTCGAAGAAGTCAACGCGTGAGACGCAGCCCCCGGGTGTGTTTTATGACTGTAAAATTGTAGAAGGAAAAGACATATTGGCCAAGAAACTTAGCTTTTATTCATCGCATGGTAGGAAGTATAGGTTTTGGCTGAATAGCATAGCTGAGAAGCCTTATTATCTATACCTAATAATAAAGCACGAAGTATTTCTCCCGGTCCAACACTTTTTTGGACCATTTTATCCTTAATAGTTCTGAGCTATTATATCCTTTTCCACCGTACATGTTTTTTTATCTAATCTGCCACCGTACACGTGAACAATCAAGGAGCACGTACACGTGAACAAACAAGGAGCATGTCTTGATCAAACTCGTGCGCATCGAGGCCTTAGCTGGGCCTTGGGCCTATACAACATTATAGTTGGATGAAACGATTCTGTACACGTTAACGAGAAGACCGATGGATGGATATTCCTAAAAAAAGAACGATGGATATATATTTTTGTACCACAGAATAGTTCCACATCGCTTATTTATGTCGAATTCCATCAACTCATATACTTTTGCAAGATGCCTTAGATCTGTCCGTATGAACAAGCAGCACCATCATTGATTGATCTAAAATCAAATAATGTTAAACGGGGCAGCACCAAGATGAACGGAGGAAGACGAGGTGAGTTTGGAAGCCCCACCGTGGAGGGGCGGCGCCGGGAAAGAACGGAGGGACCGAGGAGATCCTAGAGTTGGAGTGGGGGAGCAAGTAACGCGGCACACGGCGGCCTGAAGCTTATTGCGGCGGAGATGCCACGATGTTAACACCGCGGTTGGGTTCCGCGACCAGCGATGCCGGTGGATAAGAGCAGAGGCTGGACTTGTACGGGGTTGGTGCCCGAGGTCAGGGACGGTCGCGTGCGCCAGTGCGTCGAGGCAACTCCGAGGTCAGGGACGGAACATACGGTCGATATTGGGAAAAGGTGCTATCGTTGGGGAGTTAGATGGGCTTTAAACGGGGAAGGGATAGTGGCATGAATGGTTGGGCCACATGGTGACATTTTCGAGCTGGTATAGGCAGCTGACAGCTATCTACTCTAGAGAAAAAATATTTTATTTTATTTTATTTCTCCAAAACCTTATCTAAATCAATTTCTATCATGCCCGCATTCAGTAGAGATAGTGTGGAGTACATGTGCTCCAAGGTAGTTTAAGTTAAGCCCCAGCAACATAAAAAAAACATTAGACATGAAATTGGTTATCGTGTTAGATTTAAAAATAAAAGGGCTCCATAACAATCGGATCAGTGTCATTGAGCAAGAAAAAATTTGCCCACGTGTGAAGCTACGGCATGTCACTAATTCTGAAGAAAGCGAATACCTCCTAGTAAAAAAACTGATTATCAAGAAAATTGGATAACAAATTTTTATTTTAATTTTCCGTATAAACTATTTATTATTAATTGACTTGGTGCAAAGCACAAGCACTTTTGCTAGTAAGTAAAAATAAATAAGCTATGGGTAGAAGCGCCCTAGCTATGGGACGTTACAAGGGTTGGAGTATGCTACTCCGGACTCGATGTCCTTAAGGTGGTAGGCACCACCTGAAATTATTTCGGTGACTACGTAGGGTCCTTTCTAGTGTGACTCGGGCTTCAGGTGCCCCTTTTGCTTGAGTTGTGGGACGAGGTCATCTTCGATGAAGGTCCTTGGTCGTAGCCGTCAGCTGTGATAGTTCCAGAGGCTTTGCTGATACACCACCAAGCGAGCTGTGGCGATGTCGTGTGTCTCATCCAGCAGATAGACGGAGTCCTCGAGTGCGGTCGTAGATTCGGCCTCGCTGTAAGCAACGACCCATGGGTCCTTGTAGCGTACCTCGGCGGGTAATATAGATTCGGATCCGTGCACCATGAAGAAGGGCGTGTAGTTGGTGGCTCTATTTGGCATTGTGTGCAGGCTCTAGAGGTTGGAGGGTAGTTCATCTGCCCAAGCTTGTTTCAGAGGTCGCCAGAGTCTCTTCTTGATCCCGCTGCTGACGAGGTCGTTGGCCTTTTCGACTTGACTATTGGTCTGCGGATGTGTGTCTGAGGTACATGTGATGTTGATGCCAAGACTATCGCAGAAGTCCTGGAACTCCTTCGTGGTGAAGTTTGTTCTATTGTCGGTGATGATGCTGTGTGGCACCCCGAATCTTTAGACTATGGACTAAAATAGCTTGACGACGGTGGCGCCGGTTTGGTTGTTGACGGGCGTAGCCTCGATCTAGTTGGTGAACTTGTCGACTGCGACAAAGAGGAAGACGTATCCTCAAGGCAAGGACTTTTGCAACTTGCCGACCATGTCGAGCCCCCACTGTGCGAAGGGCCATGCCAGCGGTATTGGTCGCAGTTATGCGCCTCATGTGTGCGGCTTATCCGCGAACCATTGGAAGGCATTGCATTTTGCAACTATGTCCTTGGCGTTGCGCATCGTTGTTTGCCAGTAGAAGCCAGCCTATAAGGCTTTGGCCACCAGGGAGAGAGTGCCACTGTAGTGCCCGCAGATGCCTTCATGTATGTCGAGGAGTATGCTTCTCCCGTGACCATTAGTAACGTATCGCTGGAGGACTCCGGTAATGCTTCGATTCTAGAGATCGCCGTTGATGATGGTGAAGGCCTTAAGGCGGCGAGCAATATGTCGCGCATCCTTTGGGTCATATGGAAGATATTTTCTCGACAAGTACGTGACGTATGGTTGAGTCTATGAGTGCTCAATTTCCAGGACCTGCATGAGGTTCACGAGTGGTATCTCTGACTCCTCTTCTGCTGGCGCGTCGGGATTGTCAGGTGGCGTATCTCCCGATCCTGTTGTAGCCACTGGTGCGCTCTTGGGATTCTTTAATTTAATGGAGCGTTCACGGATTTGCTCCAAGAAGACACCTGGCAAGACTGGTGTGCAGGTAGAGCCAATATTGGCAAGCTTATTGGCCTCTTCATTGCTCTCTTGGCTGACGTGCTGAAGTTTGCAGCCATCAAATTATCCTTCAAGTGCGTTGTAAAGGTCGTGGTAGGGAATCATATTGTCGCTGATGGCATCACATTGGTTCATCGTTTGTTGTACGACAAGGTTGGAATCTCCGTAGATGACTAGCTGGGTGGCACCACACACCTTGGTCATCTGTATGCCATGGATCAGCGCCTCATACTCTTCTTCATTGTTGGAGCCTCGGAACCTCATCCGCGGGACGTATCTCATCTGTCGCCTTGTGGGGATGTCAAGATTACTCTTGCTCTGGCTCCTTCACCATGTTGAATCCGTTTAAGTGCATTGTCCACAGTTGTGACATATTCGGAGTATCCGGCAGCTGGAGCTCCATTCAGTGGATGAGGAAGTCAGGAAACACCCATGACTTGATGGCGGTGCGCTGCTCGTAGATTATGTCTCGCGAGGATAGCTCAATGGCCTAGAAGGCCACTCGCTTTGCTGCCTCCGGGTTGTTGAGGATGTGCGACAATGGTGCTTCATTGACGACCACTATCTGGTGCTCATGGAAGTAATGGCACAGTCGATGTGCAGTCATGAACATGCCCCATGCTATCTTATGGTAGTGAGGGTACCTCTGCTTTGTGGATGTTATTACCTCGCTAAGGTAGTGTAATACCTCGAACACTACGTTTTAAGCAACAGGCCAGGATGAACCCAAAGTGCATAAGGTGGTACACCGTGGAGGCCCAAAGGCCACCCACATGCAGGACCGTCTAAGCGAAGCAGGGCACGGTATCGTCCAACCATCCCATCCACTTTATAAGAACATCGTATCAAGTGCGAGCGACGTAATCGTGAGGCGTAAAAAAAACATGCACAAGTCTGTATGTCATCGACATACAAGAGTACATTAGAGCCAAACCATCTAAAAGAAATAGAAATATTCAACGACATACGGCAAGATCCAAAATACTAGATAGCTTATAGTTTAGAATCATCCTCATACATCACACATCATAGTATCAAGCGGAAGCGGAAAATAAGATCCGAGTACGGATAAGAGGCAAAGTGGGATAAGATGCTCTGAAAATAAGCACATCCCGCCCATAGATCTCCATCCCCAGAATCTGTACACAGACGGCCGTTGCCACCATCATCGGTATCTTCAAACGAGTAGCCTTCCTCAAAGTATACGTATACCTGTTCATCTGAACCAAAATTTTATCGTGTGAGACCCTAAGGGACACATCAAGTCGTTATGCATCTAAAGGGAATAACCTGAGGTTGATGCAATTGCAACAAAAAATAAAGCCTACCAGTTATATAGAGACACGCTACAACATCCACCTAACCAATGATAGACAGACGCTTGTTAAATAAACAACAGTTAATTACCCACATATATATATATATCAACATAAGTAAACATCACTCGCCCATCTTCCCGTTCCTGAAGAACACCCCATCCGTTGGTAGTTTTATTAATCAATCCATGAATATTGCACTATTACTAGTCAAGTTTTAGTCAATTTAAAAGCGACACATTAGTTATGCCTGTCTATGATAGAGAAACTGTACTCCAAGTCGTCCATAACTATGGACATGGCTTTTAGAAATATTTACCCTACAGGGGTGCAAATATAGCAATACATGCACGATCAACCTTGGAAAAACCAAATGAAAATCCAACCAGGCATCACGATAAAGCATTTGCAAGATTAATATATGATTTCATTGGGCCACCTTGCTAAGCTAGCCACTATAAAGTTGGACGGCTACGCAACGGACCGAGGGGTTTGCGACAATGGCTATAAACCACTAGGAACCTGAAAGTGTGACTAGGCTTGTTGATACCGTGTAAATATTTTGCATTTGTTCCAAAACCATACAGTAGTAAACGCTCTCCACGAGCAATAGTAGTAAATAAACCAGTAAAGCTTGGTATAAGTACAAGATAGTAATAACTCCCCAAACTACTTATGGCCCCGAGAAATTAAATTTGACTCAATCTAGGACTAAGGAGATTCATGGTCCCACATGCGGATAGTGAGATAGTCAAGGAACAAGAATCAAGTACTCAGGGTCCTACGAGACACAAGTGATCATAAAGAACCAAATAGCAGATATAGCCCACCTGTTCCTCTTTATTTAGTTATCCCATTACTACTTAATTCAGTTGTTTAGTTACCTCATTATTCAAATACACTCACAAACCCAACACATGCAATTCTACGACTCACATGGCTCAAACAACTCCTATAGTAATGGCTCATAGGATGGAGGGAACAAGCTTCAGTGGGGTTTAAAAGTAAAAGCTATGCAATACTTGGGATTCAGTTTTATTCGGATCGCGACATATGATGCAAGAATAATATAGATGTGATAGGTGCTATATGTAGTGCATGCATGGGAAATTTATTTCTTGGCAGTTCAGTTGCAGAATAAGATGGATCCGGGTAATACTCCTGAGTCTCCTGATATTCTTCTTGCTTAGCGTCTATCTGAATAAAAACCAAACACACAAGGGCTAAAATAAATACATTGCGCAATCATATAAATCATATGCAACAAGCAAAGAATGCCAAGATGGAATGATGCACAATTACATGATATAGCATAGCATGTCATGGGTGAGGTGTGGCATACAAGAATAAAGCATTTTAAGTTTTTAGTCATATTTTGCTTGCATAAACCTTGCTGCCCCTTAAATAATTATATGATGCATGCTTCAATTTATATCATGGAATGCATAGATGCTCATCGCGTTGATCATTTTATACATATAATTTATCAAAATCAGAGTTACTGAATTAAAGTTATTCAATTATTGAGAAACGACATTTATTAGCACTTTAATTATTTAGAAATTTTAAATTGTCCAAATGATATTTTAAATAGCATAAAAGTAGTTCTCATGTTTTTCTGATTCAAAAACATATATTGTACTTAATATTTGGAATTTTGAATTTAAGTCAACATTAAAGTCAATTATATTAAAAAGGGGTCAAAGTCAAAGATTTGACTAGATTGAATTAGTTTTGAAACACTTCAATACATGGTTGGATTCATAATTGGAAAAAATTCATATCTCATTTTATAAGTTTTCTCTAATTCAAAACAGTTTAAAAGATATGAATTATTTAAGTTATATTCATTTAATGGAATTTTATTTAAATTCGAAATTTTGTGGAAACTTTTGTTACTCGGGCATAACTTACCCGCAGAGAAAGACATGTTGGCTGAATGGGGCATCAGGGCCACATGCGCGCGACTTCTAGGGCAATGAAATGTGGAATGGAGAGGGATGGTGGGTTGAGAGATTGGAAAATCCGGGGGCTTTTCTAGAAAAGTTTCCTAGAAAACCACGTTAGTACTCTATTGAATATGAAAGCAAAATGTGAGCTGGGATATTCTTTGGGTGAATATGGTGAGCTAATTGCGAAAGATATCGCGTCGCCATAAACAACAAAGTTGGAGAATATTGTGGAAGCTTCAAGTTTGGTTCAGAAGGTATCCTCAAAAGTTGACTGTGGTTCTCGGAATCCTTCGACAAACAGGAGAGAAAAGCTCGGAGTTAAGACTGACGGGTCAAACTGAACGGCAGGGGTTTTTGGTCGGTTTTGTCGGAAGATTTGGAGAGATGTGGTTCATCGATTCGAGCAAGCTCGGGCTCGATTTGCAGAGAGGACATAGTGCTATATCGACAGATCAACAACGATAACAGGGAAAACTAGGGACGATGTTTGCTTGCTAAGATCAGAGGTGGAAAATGAGCGGCTACTGTGTACTACTATCTATGGCCACAGACAGAGCACAGTGCGCGCGGGCGGCAATGCTGGCGGGGCACGGGTCATGGCGGTGGTGCACGCAAATGATAGAGGGGGTGGGGATGATCGAGGGGAGGTGAGACTCACCTTGCGCGCGCGATCGTGTTGAAGCAAAGGAGGGAGGCCGTGACAAAGAGAAAGTAGAGACATCAGTAGCGGTCATCCATCAATGCGGGCCTACCGCTCCGGCAAGAAGACAGGGACGTGGTGACACTACATTGCTTCCTAGCTTGTTTTATGCCGCTAAAGAGGCCGAGGTCCGCATGGTGGTTTAGTTCCCGCTGGTGGCAAGGTCTCACGTGCCATACGGCGGTGTGGCGAAGCTCTGCTCCTCTCGGTTAGGTAGGGAAACAATAGAGAAGGGGAAGAAGGAGAGGTTGGTGGCGCGAGGGGGAAGAGGGGATAGGGTTCCACGGTCTCCTCGGCTTGGGGATAAAAGTAGGGGTAAGCCGTAGGGAGAGAGGAGAAGAACAATAACATAAGGAAGGGGTACATGTCGATGTTTTGCTCTGGGATGCTGCGGCTGGGCCAAGGGAAGGAGGTGGGCTACTGGAAGGTTTGCTCTTTCTCTTTCTTTTTTTATCCCATTTCTCTTTCTTTTTCTGCTTTGAATTTATGATTTGTTTCAACAATTTTCAAACAAGTTGTTGTTTGCAAAAATTGGCAAAATAGCAAATGCACATTCACTAGAAGTTGGTGAAGAGGGATCCGAGTTTACTTACACATTCATATGCTAAAAGCCAATAATTCCTAAACAATTCCCAAAGAAGGAGGAAGGAGCACTATGCATGAGCTATGCATGCATGTGTGGTGTGGTGGTGAAAACCACCACATCGCCACTAGCATATGCACGCCACCATTTTGTGGAAACAATTTACCTTCCTCTGATGAGTGTATCTAGATGGTGGGTATATTTGAAATGAAGACCAAGTGTTAGTGTGCATGAGCCACTATAGATGGTATGGTCATGTAAATCAAGTATAGTCACAAACTTGAATAACATCATGATAAGATGATAAAGAGGAGCCACTCTCATAGCATGCAAGGTGTTCATGTAGGCCCCATAACAATTATTGTGAAAACAATAAAAGAACACCTATGGGGGCATGATAAAGAAATGTATCCATCCAAAACACATGAGCTACATGTAAATATCAATAGAAAGCAAAGGCTCACTGATACGTCCATAACATCTATAATTTTTGATGGTTTTATACTATTATTAAGCTTTTGACACTTCTTTTTATATAAAGTTCATGAGTTATTTGGACTAACCTACTAATAGTTGCAAAAGTGCATAATGTTCTTGTTTTACACTTTGATGTGTAGGAATTATCAAGAATACAAGTGGAACCCTTGTTGGAGTCAAATTGGGATTTTTCAGAAATCTGTCTTAAAACTCTTTTTGAATATGGTCACGTTTCGGATCGAAGACGGCGTCAAACGGAAATCTCTTCAACTACGAAGTAGTAGGACATTTCACGGCAATCGTTCTGGACATAAAATTTACCTGATTCCGAGTCTGGACAGGCTCGCTAAGCCTGATTTACTATAGCCCAAGATGGGGTGACGAGAATCCGAGTAGCTATATAAAGGGAGGAAGCCTAATTCGTGGGACACACCTCCTGTAGGGGTTTGCAGCATGGAAAAAAAAATTTCTACCTCATGCACACAAACAAGTCAAGATCTATCCACAAGATTGTAGCAACGAGTCAATAGAACCACTCACCCTCGAAGATTCCAAAGAAGTTAACGAGAGCATATTCTCGTGGGTGATGTAGTCGTACACTTGCCGATCTCAAGATCGCGTAGACGATCCTTCTGGCGCTGCGTCTCGGCAGAGCTTCCGCGGTCGTTCACATGTTCGGTACTCGATGAAGACCTTCCTCTCCCTTGTTCCAGCAGGCAGTGGAGGTTGTAGTACTCTCCTCGTGATTCCGGTAGCACGACGGCGTGGTGACGGAAGTAGAGGGAAGATCCCGCAGTGAGTATGGTGGAGTAAGAGAGGGCCTTGGTGATCTACGGATTAGAGGCACCAAGGGGAGGTGATGTAGCCGGCGTCTAGGGTTTGGGGAAACCCTAGTCGGTGACTTGGAGGAGGCCTAGGCGGCGACAGCACTTGGGGTGGTGGCGCCAGGAGCTAGGGTTTGGTTGTGAGGGGTAGGGGTGCGCCCTACCCCTCCTTATATTGGTGGGGAGAGGAGGTTTGGGGAGGAGGGATTCCTCCCCCAACTCCTCTTCTTGGCCGGCGGGTGGAGGGAGTGGGACTCCTACCCTAGGTAGGTTTCCTATTCTCCCTCCACCAAGCAATGTTCGGATTTGACTTTTCAAATTGGCGTTTGACTTTCAAACTTGAATTTGATTTCTCTCTTCATATTGCCCAGCCAAGTGACCTAGTACATGATACAACCATTCCACATTGTCATGACACATCCATGTACCCTTCCCCTTCCAGAGTGCCGGACCTTCCAGACCCTTCTAGAACATACCCGGTGAAAACACCGAAATCATTTCCGAACTTCAAAACAGGATTTTCCTTATATGAATCTTATTCTCCGGACCATTCCGGATCTCCTCGTGATATCCCGGATCGCATCCATGAATCCGAACAACATTCAGTCTCTTACTCATCATTCCATAACTACACAACAACATCAAATCCTTAAGTGTGTCTCCCTACAGTTCGTGAATTATGCGGACATGACCGAGACACTTCTCCGATCAATAACCAACAGAGGAATCTGGAAATTCATGTGGCTCCCACAAATTTCTACAATTACTTTGCGATCGAATGAACCACTTACATACGATACCAATTTCCCTTTGTCTCATGATAGTTTACTTATCCGAGGTTTTGATCGTCGGTATCTCTGCATACCTAGTTCAACCTCGTTACCGATAAGTACTATTTTCTCGTTCCTGTGATATGTGATCCCTTGTGAGCCAGTCACATGCTTGCAAGCTAATTGGATGACATTCCACCGAGAGGGCCAGAGTATATCTATCCATCATATGGATGGACAAATCCCACTCTTGATCCATGTGCCTCAACCCATACTTTCCGAACACTCAATTCCACATTTATAGCCACCCAGTTACGGTGTGGTGTTTGATGTCATCAAAGCATCCTTCCAGTGATGGTGATTAGAATGATATCATGGTCGAAGGAATTAGGTTACTATGTATCAGAAATCTTATAGCAAACGAACTATTAAAATAACTTGATCTTTATGCTACGCTTATCTATAGGAGTATGTCCATCACACCATTCTCCTAATGATATGATCTTGTTATTAATAACATCTGAATGTTCATGATCGACAAACCACGATCATCTATTAATCAACAAGCTAATATTATAAAGAGCCTTTACCATGGACTCTAATTTAGTTTACAAATCACACAAGTATTAATGTTTCTGTTTATTACCATTATAGCATGAATGTAAACATTTATCATAAACACAAAGATATAATAATAACCACTTTTATTATTGCCTCTAGGGCATATCTCCAACACCTCCTCCCATGAATTTGCAGCCACCAAAGCCACATTTTTTCCACCCCCATGGATCTCATCTCTATGGGGGTGGGCTACCAAGAAGCCATGAAGGAAGGGGCTAAGGGGCGGTGCTCCCCCACGATACCGGTGGCGGGTAACGAGTCCCCTGCTCCGCTGCCGATGCCGCCGCCCTCTTCACCATCTTCACCATCATCTCTATCACCTAATCCTCCTAGTATGCAGTGGTTCATCCTCCCACACACCTATGTACCGTCCTATGTAAACATGGTGTTTGATGTTATAAGTTATAATCCTATGATCTATGTCATATTTGTGTAATTTCTTTGTTCTTAGATTAAATGGTTGAACATCTTTGGTTCATTAGAGTTGTATGTTGATATGGTATAGTCTTTTGGTGTCCATTATATTTGTGCGCGCATGGATTAAATATCATAGGGTTTATAGTATGTGTAAGAGGAAGGGGAAAGTTCTGCCGGAGTGACAGAAAACTAAGGACGCGAACCGGAACGTTGCACTTATGGGAGTGAGAGGACCATTAACTTAAAGCTATGGTTGGGGAAACCTTAGTGCTTTGTTAGTAGTTACGGATGTTTGATAACAATTCAATCATATAGTACATGCAATTCCAAGTAGTGAAGCGCATGTATATTTAGCCTCTCCCACTTAGAAAACTGCATCGAAGACAATGAACCGATTTATTCGCTAATTAAACTTGGACAAAGCCACCACAATTACCACCACTATTTCACACTCATGGTTCTGTTAGTTTAGTGTATTTTATTGATGCAGCAACTAGCTTTACTTTATTGTATTTATTATCTTGCAAATCTTTCTCTAGTACTCGTTTTGTTGCTCTAGTTTTATTTCCTAGATAGTGCAAACATTTAGTGTGCGTAGAGTTGTATCAGTGGTTGATAGAACTTGAGAGAATATTTATCCTACCTTTAGCTCCTCGTTGGGTTCGATACTCTTACTTATCGAAAAGGCTACACACGATCCTCTATACTTGTGGGATATCAAGATCTTTTCTGGCACCGTTGCCAGGGAGCAATAGCGTGTGGGTGAATATTCTTATGTTCACTTGTTTTCTTTATCTCTAAGTAGTTTTTACTTTCAGTTTTAAGTTGGTATCTATCTTAGTATGTATAGGGATTGCGAATTACAAAAAAAAATAGTTGTACTTGTTACCTAAAAATGTTTTCAAAAGGGAAAGTGATTACAAAGATGAGTAATGGTTAAGTGGGGGTCGACCTTGAACACTTAATTCGTACGAAACCAAAACAAATCTTCCCATGGAAGCTTTTAAACTAAAGGAAGGCACCATTAAATATAAATCCCATTCAATAAAGTTATGGAATACCTTTTGCCTATCCTATTAAAACAAAAGTTGCTCTTAATGCTTCTTTATTTGAAAATACTTGAATCTTGCTTCTTATTCCTAACTTAAAGGCCTTAAAGAAAAGTACTTCTTAGGAGATAAGCCAATAGTTTTCTAAAGTCATGGAAGTTATTACTTCTGTAATAACCTCTCCTTATCCTTTTTTGTGCCAGGAATAACCTCTAATGAGAGGGAAGTAAGATTTGGGGAGTAGTTGTCCCGAAACAGATTTTTGTGCTCCACTGTAATTTTTTTTGAAAAATCTCTATAAATCCAATTGAGCTGTAATTTTATGAATAAATTCCCCAGGTTGTTAGCTAACTTTCTTTAGTTTAACACTTTTTGATTTGACCAACAAAAGGTCTTAAAAAATCGGTTTTTACCTACTGGTCAGTTTTGACAGATTTCTGCCATTATTTGCATTTACTTCTTATTGATTCCTTTTTGGGTTCTTTTTTGGAAATTGAATTTTTTAGGGAATTGCTACAGTAGCTTGTGTCTTTAATGAAAGTTTTTCTGTTTTGAAACTAAACACAAAGGTCTATTATCTTTTGAATGCACTAATGTTGCTAATGAAGATTGTGTGAAGTTTTGTATGAAGGAAAATTTTCAGGTGTAAGGAAAGCATGATGTAATGAGATGAAGAATGGACAAAATCTCAAGCTTGGGGATGCCACCCCGTGTCACCCCAAGAAATATTCAAGTGGTACAAGCATCAAGGCTTGTGTTGTTCTTGGAGCGTCTTAGTTTTCGTTTTTGGTTTTTGTTTGCTTAGTTTGCTTGAATAAATTGGTTGGACCCCATTTTCGCTGTGTTGTTTCAAATAAGGTGATTGGGTTGGAAAAGAGTAGGAAGCTTCATGCTTATAAGTGGTACAAAAGGAGTTTGTTTTTACTGTAGCCTAGACTTTATCATGTCATGTTAGATGTTGTTTTGACCCTATGCTTAGTTGGTATTGTTGTAGCATGACTTATTACAAATAATTGGGATTGCTTAATGTTCCTTGAAAGAATCATGCGTTGTTTTAGTATACAAAAGCATAACATTGTGGTATTCTCATGTGATGCTTTGTTTGGGTTGACTTGGCACATCCTCACACCATGTTATGACTATAAACCAGTCGCCATAGCCTCTATGATCATTTAGTTTTTGACTTGTGGCACCACTTTATGCTTTGATTAGTAATGTTTTGTCGCTCTGCATGATTATGGCCATTATTTCTCTCTTAGTTGGTCGCTCCCAGTCTTTTGCTAGCCTCCACTTTTATTGAGTAAGCTCTACTCATGCATCCAACTCCCAAGAAACCAAGTTATTCCAAAGTGTCCACTATAAATTCCTATGCATGGTGTGTTACACCATTCCAAGTATATTTTTATTTTATATATCTTCCAAATTAAACTTGTTATGTGAAAGTTAGTGATTAAACCTCTCACAAACTTGATGGCTTACTTTATTTTTCTTGCCCCTAATAAACTTGAACCAGTTTTTCATTTGTGTTGTATATGCTTGCACTTATAAGTTGGGATTAGCAGAACCGTGCTGTCACGGGGAACGCTTTCAACACTTGTAAATATCTACCCAGTTGATATCATGCTCTTTTCTTTATGGATGTCGTTGGTGTGAAATGAAAGGGGAGCTTGGAAGTCCATGGAGTTATGTATGTGTGTTAGAGAAACGCCTGGGCCGCTAGCCTAAGCCATGCCTAATCATGGTGGAAACTTGCAGCATCACCATAGTGAGCAATCTATGAAGCATTCTTCTTATAAAAAAGAGACAGAGATTGATAAAAAGAAAAAAAAAGATGAGAAAAGAGGAAAGAGAGAAACAAGAACCATTTTCCCATGGTAAATAAGAAGATTACTGAGATGCTCATTGTCTGCTTGCCTTGTTATTTTGGGTGACTAGATACAAATAGTTCAAGAACAAGCAACATCAACCTTATGAATCAATCACGCACCCAAAGAATTACTATCTGTTGATTGATTCATAAGGTTGATATTGCTTGTTCCATCCCACACCCAAAGCATTAGTCTATACATGAATAGAAAAACTATGCAACCCAACTCTTAGAATTTAGACTGAAAATCTTGACAAGGAGAAAACTCATGAAGCTCCTTAAGAAAACAAGGATTTATTGTAAACACTTCGTCGGATCCAAGATAGATAAGGATGATGATGTTGTTGTCGTGTCAAAAGTCGCAAGCCTTCGAAAAGATATGAATGAAGATCACGGAGACAAATAAAATGTTTACAGATAGATTAAGGATAGCACCAAACTTTGAATACAAGAATTATGAAAGCTCTAGAAAATCTTTGTTTCATTCGGCAGATTGAGGATATAAGATAAGGCAAGAAGGTTTCAAAAGGTTTCTTGATGAGTCGAAGATCAAAAGAATTTCTTGTCCTTATTGAGAAGATATGAGATAGATTTGAGCGAGATTTAGCCTTCTTGAGGAAATCTTCAGCAAAACGACGATGATAGCTTGCCAAACAAGGAAAAGCTCTGAAGCTGGTTGGAATCTGATGATGGGTTAGAATTAACAACTGATTTGATAATTCCAGAATTGTAGTTATGTCTTTAGCAGAAGGACGTGGTCGATATAGGCGACTTTAAAAAGTCGGGATTTACACTTTGAGAACTTTGCACACATGCAGTGTTCACGAAACTCGAGAGAAAAGAAAAGGATATTCTTCATGTCCGTCCATTGATATATAATAGGTGAGAATATCATCAAGATATAGCACCACCAAATATCAATAAGAAGAGCAAAGATTGGTTGACAAGATGTCTTGAAAGCATATATTATTTGGCCCTTCGGATAGGAAAAGGGATGCTGACTTGTTCACCTTGTTGATCGGATCACCAGTTGAAAAGAGGAGGGATTTGGATAAGAACCAATGCTAATCATAGCTTCAAGCAAAGCTACCAACAATGAAAGGATGAGCTTCTCTCGCAACAACGAGAACCTTGCAGATATGGAGTTCAAAAAGATGTGAAGCACGACAACAAATGATAATCTACCATAGTGCTTGAAGAAACATCCGGATTGCCAAAGATACTTGAATATGATATAGATATGATCACAATATAACTCAAAATTATAATAGGTAACCGTCCTCATTTGGAGGATTAAGTTGATAGTGTTGCCAATATTCCACTCGTGATAAGCATCATATAGCTATACCGAGGGCCAAATTACAATCACAATCGGATCGACACACGTTATGTATTTACCCCAAAAGAATTCAAAGATGAAGTAAAACTCAAGATTGAAGCGCCGGTAGCAAAAGATCGAGTTAGCATGGACATGCTAACAAAAAGAAGGTGAAACATGTATCACACACTACTGAAAAGGGAGTGTCGAAACATAAAGGTATCAAAGAAATTTTTTCTGCTTTTTTCGGCATTAAAATACCAATAGATGTGAAAAACAACTTAACAGATAGAAATTAGCAACTCCACATTTTGTGAAAACATGCAAGAAGGACGAATACCCTTAACAAGATTGTGCCGGTAAACATAGAGTCGGAGAGACCGCGTTAGTTTACAAAAGCCTATCGGTATGGAATGTACCAACAGTTGATAACCAAAGGCACACTACTACATAATAGGCTATTAGTGAGAGGCTCAAAAGTCCTATTAGTGGCAGGCAAAGCGCCTATCACTGATGACTAGTTACTGGTATTGTCACTAGTATGTGTACTAGTGACATGCATTTATGCATGCCAGTCACTAGTATACTCATACTAGTGACAGGCAAAAGAGATGCATATCACTTATTGCGGTCAAAGTTGGCAACCTGTGGGGTTTTGTAGTGACATGCTCATTATCATGCCCATCACTGGTTTGAATTTTGATAATAAAAAAATGTGTTTTCCATGCATATTAAAGATAGAAAAAATTATATGTTATAAGAATATAAAATGCATTTTCCATGAATCCAAATATCACAATTAGATGTTATAAGAATATAAAATGCATTTTCCATGAATATTTCAAATAGCACAATTAGATGCACTGAACACTGAGTTGTTGGAAATTGAGAGAACATAACAACATTGCATATAATTCACTTAATCTAATGATCAGCTTACAGCGATAGTAAGATGTGTTATAAGATAAGGTACCATCTCGATATTTTGCGCCTTCCGAGTCATCAGTGGCTGCGATCGTCGTCTTTCGTCTTCATGGTCAGCGCGGAGAAGGCAGTAATGACGTCAGAGCATAAAAAGGGTCTTCCAACAGGGCCTGGTACAAAATGGACACCTCTAGCTAAATGGTCATCAGTGGCTGCGGAAGTCGTCTTTCCTTTTCATGGTCAGCTCGGAGAGGGCAATAATGACAGCAAAGCATAAAAAGGGTCTTCTAATAGGGCCTGGTACAAAATGGACACCTCTAGCTGAATTCACCAACATTCAGGTATAGATGTTAAACTAATAAGGGAGATATACCTTTAACAATTGGTGCTATAATTCTTCCATGATTAATCTATTACTAGCAACCAACCTTTAGCAGGAATAAACTCAATACCAATATTGGAAGCCCAACAATGTCCATTGGAGGCCAAATAATGTCCATTACTTGGCGTGAATTTCCCAAAGAACACCCAATCTGCAAAGATATATCATCTCATGTATACTTCCAAGCAGCCTTCTGCCATTTGTGACACAGGGAACAAAAAAATAGCCATAAACGAAAGCCTAAGATAAAAATGGAAATCCATTGGATGCCTTCACCAAACAGCAAGAACCACTATGGTGTCATCGCCAACTAATTAATTCTTGCTCCTGGCATGCCTCTTTGAAAGTGCTATACGCTGTGTGAAAATACTACGTTACAACAATTGAGTGAATATGCTGCATTTTAAGAGATATTGTTCATTTATCCACCAACCTGCAAGACATCAATCTTAGTATAGGCAACAATAACTCTAGGTTAAAAGAAGTGTTCAGTATTGGTGCATTAAGTACTATCACTAGCAATACTAAAACTCAGCTCTTCACTAATTCATGAACTTCCTTGTTTGTTATTGTCTGAAAAGCCTTGATATTGAGAGGAATAGTTGGGGAGTGTGGTTATATATGTACTATACTACTAACTGATAATGTAGAAAGAGACATATAAGAAGTACTACATTACGAAGCCTTCTGGAACATCACCATCTGCAAATAATAACCAAGCAAATTAATAGAAAAACTAATATGCATTGTTCACATTTTTTTACTATAGGTATACATACATTCAAACTTAGTCAAAACCATGCTCTAAATTTTTTATGTCATTTGCAGATGGAAACTTCAAGTTAAACAAATAAATGGTATTGTTTAACCTATAACTGTATTTACAACTTCTTATAAGCTATGTACCCATAAGGTTCTACATGCAAATAACTTGTCAACAAGTATTTATTATCTTGTTCTGAATATAGAATAGTAGACAAACTTTTGAAACTAAATGCAAGTAAAAGAAAACAGCAGAATAGAAGACATGACAGAAGAGAAATTTATAGAACATATAAACTGTGGATATATAACCAAAATGCTCATCGAGGATTGGCTCATCTGATTCAGACCTTTTTTGGTGGTCTGCTGAGGGTCTGAAGTGCTGCATAAAATCAGATAAATCTTCTACCTACACAACAACAATGCAGTATTCTCAAAAAGCATAACTAAAAGGTGTGGGACAATTGGAAATAGTAATAACTTCAGACATCGATAGATAAAAAAGAGGCTCTGGAGCAAAGAAATGTAACATCATATTACCAATGACATGCCCTAATTATGTTTTCTTAAGAAGATCCACATTCTTCGATTCTGCATTCTGATTTGTCTCAAATTTAATTGGAAAAACTAAAGGTTCTTTTCTCTTAACATTGACACTTGATGAACACATTTTTGTAATCAAATTTCCAGCCGTTCATAGATATGAATATTTCCCAGAAAACTCAAGCCCTGCAAATAATGATCCCTAATAAATCAATCTAGACACGGTAAATTTGCACTACTGGTAGGATAATCCAGCAAATATAGCCGTGTCATCTAAGATATACACGTTGGTGTCTTCATTCCAAAAGAAAACAACACTAACCATGAGTTCTATAAGGAATCACCATACATAGTCATTAATCTTGTCTGCTATAATAAGGCCAATTCTCATGTTGTTTGTCGGGATATATATTCAAATCTTCCAACTAAACATGAATTTCAAGCATAAATAATCTAAAAGGATATAGATCGTGGGTTATAGGCTAGTTATACACATGGATTTTATCTAGCTCTACAGCTTAATAAGGTAATATCGATTTATGATGTAATGATCAGAAGTGAAAGGCAACCAACCCTATGGTTGTGTTTTATACCTCTAGAAGGTTTCACAAAATTCTTACCTTTCGATCTTATATCCTGGAAGCTATAGAGAGAGTGCAACATAGATGCAAGACAACATAGGTAGTTGACAACTGTAGTATCTTGTTGTACATTGAGAAGGTAGTCTCATGCACTTCCGTTGACATGCCTCTAAAATATAGTATAATTTTGACCATTACCTAATCCATCTAAACACACGCACCAGTGCATATGCACCATAGTTAGCAGCTTTTAAGCCTAAGAAATGTAATACCCTGGTAAATATCAGAGTCAAGATCGCCTGAGTTCATGGTTTATCTGTTGCAACAAACATAAGAAAAATCCTATGAAAAGGACTACAGGGCGGCGAATTCGTCGCGGCTTGCAGGGCTACAACACAGAGGGTGGCGGAGTCATCGCAGGCGGTGAATTCATTGGGGAAGGGAAGGAGTCGTGGCTTGTGGGCGGTGACGCGCTGGGTCGTGGATTCTTCGACTCGTCATGGCTTTCACTGCGGTGGCCTGGAGGCCGTCGGTTTGCAGGAGGAGGTGTGGAGGCCGATGGTGTACACGGCATGGTGGCGGGGAGGTGTAGGGCGGCGTGGAGGCTGGTGGTGTGCAGTACGGCGGCATGAAGATCTGTGGAAAAACTGGACTTGGTTTCCTCATGTTTTTTGTTTGAATGGTTAGGCCGGATAATTGGCATGTCCGCGTGATTTTTCCTATGTACCGAGAGTTCTTTGACAAGTCACGCCTGGATATTTGGATGGGTAGTTCTACTAGTAATTTTTTTACTCTTTATACACGTGCAACTAAACATACACCAAAAAGATCAGGAAAATTCAAAATTCATATTACATCTATAAAACTTACAAAACATAGAAAAATAACCAATTACCAGGCCTTTAGAGTTGCCCGTCACTAACAGATTGTCGATTTGAATCGTCCTCCCCTGAAATTACTAGTGGCTGGCATATTTTGGATATGTCACTACACATAGCCTCCTCACCACAATGATAGGTATTTATAGACGCTCGTCACAAAGTATTTTTTAATTCAGTTAGCCTCCACAAAAAGTACTAGTGACATTTAATTTTATGCGCTTATCACTAGTGTTTCGTATTAGTGACAGGTTTATCCTTGCCCGTCGCTAGCAATACTTACTAGTGATGGGTATAATTTTGCTTGTCACTAACCACTTGGAGTCTATAAGCCTTTCTGTCATGTCTACTTGCATTTAGTTTCTACAGTTTGTCTAATATCCTATATTCAGAACAAAAAAATAAATACCTACAGTTTATCTGTTTTGTAAATACCTACAGATGAGCCAATCTCGATGAGCAATTTGGTTATATATCCACAGTTTATCAGTTTTGTAAATTTCTCTTCTGTCATGTCTACTATTCTGATGTTTTCTTTTACTTGCATTTAGTTTCTACAGTTTGTCTACTATTCTATATTCAGAACAACAAAATAAATACTTGCCGACAAGTTATTTGCATGCAGAACCTTATGGGTACATAGCTTATAAGAATATATAAATACAGTGATAGGTTAAACAATACCATTTAGTTGTTTAACTTGATGTTTCCATCTGCAAATGACATAAAAAATTTAGAGCATGTTTTTGAATAAGTTTGACTGTATGTATACCTACATAAAAAAATGTGAACAATGAATATTAGTTTTTCTCTTAATTTGTTTGGTTTTTATTTGCAGATGGTGATGTCCCAGGAAGCTTGGTAATGTAGTACTTCTTAGATGCCTCTTTCTGCCTTAGCAATTAGTAGTATGGTACATATCTAACCTCACTCTCCAACCGTTCTTCTCAATATCAAGGATTTTTAGACAATAACAAACAAGTATGTTCCGTGAATTAGTGAAGTGCTGAGTTTTAGCATTGCTAGTGATAGTACTTAATGCACCAATACTGTCACATCCCAAAATTTTCCAAATTTTGAAATGTGATAAATAAATAAACAAAAGAAATAAATGTTGAAATTTAAGGTGAAAAGAAACTTTTTGCTTATAAATGGTAACATCAAAACCCTTCTTGAACAAAATTTGAATGAAAAGGGCATCCAAAAGAATTTTAATCAAGTGAAATGCATTCATCAATGAATGTATCTTGAAATTTAAACACTTGGAAAAGTTAAACCAAAATCCCAAATCTTAATGGAAGAAAATCATTTTCAAGATCTCTCTAAGACTATGGATTTGTTCCATATAAAAATTTGTCAACAAACATTTATAAATGATCAAAAATGATAAACAAGAATATTATAAAACGATGGAAATTGGTTTCATTCAACTTGGAACCATGGATAAAAACTTATGAATTTCATAAGATAAAAGGAAATAATTACCAAAGCTAATAAAGCTCCTAACCAAAATCCATGCCAAATTGTGAGCAAAATAATCTTAAAAGGATTTAAGAGAATAAAAAAATATTAAATAAAATTATACAAATTGGAATCACCAATTTTGGATCTATAAATAAAAGAATATGGATTTTATAAGATAAAGAAAGAAATAATTAAATAAGAAATAATTGCAAACACTATTTAAATCTTGGCCAAATCCATAAAAAAATGGAATAAAGATAATCCAAATAAAAATAAAGGAATAAAGATTGTTTAAATAGAATTATATGGGATTAAACCATATTCAATTTATTTGAATGAAGACAAATTCCCGAATAAAAATGATTAATTAAATCATGAGAATAATAATTGAAATTACAAAGTGGATTAAAAGTTATCTAATTAACTTAAAAACAATAAAAGAATTGTTTGAATAAAAATTATATGGTTTGGAACCATATTCAAATTATTTAAATAAAGACAAAAGGCCTAATTAAAATAAATAATAAATCAGGAGAAAATATTTGAATATTTTCCAAAGTGGGCCAACTAATCAACCCCTAAATGATTTAAAACTTACTGAATAAGTTTGGTCAAAATTGAATTCAAATTGAAACTTAAATAAAAAAGGTTAGAATTGAAAACAGGAAATAGAAAAGGAAAAAGAAAAAGAAACAAAGAAGGAAAAAAATGAAACAGATCAGACCCAGAAACCCCAACCCAACTAACCTGGCCCAGCAAGCCCAACAACAGCCCACCCGACACCTCTCTCTCCCCGCGAGCCCCCTTTCTCACCGCGCACCATACCGGTACTGATGTAGCCCGACCTACGGTCGTTACCACATCATGCTCTCGAACTTACGCCAAGTCGTCATGGACTCCAAAGGTGAATCTGTTCCTCTATGTGAGCCCACTTCCTACCCTATTGAATGGTATGCTACTTCATTATCCGTCACATATGCATGATAGGTTCACACCGACAAGTACGGAGGCAAGGGAGGAAGCCTGGAACATCAAGCCCGAAAAGACGGAGGCTTGGAAGAGGAGACAGAAGAAGCCACAGCTGAACCACTGGAGTCTCCGGCTGACACCGGAGTCTCCTGTCTTGCTACACCGGAGTCTCTGGTCATGCGCACCAGAGTCTCCGGACCGACCTCCGGACGACCCCAGCAACTGACCCGGGGACAGTCAGTACGCCACTCTGGAGACGACATCGGAGACTGACCGGAATCTCTGGCCCTGACCGGAGTCTCCGGCCCCTACACCGGAGTCTCCGGCCTGCGTGATGGGCCTGTGCGCCGCCAGCTGGGCCGTCGGCCCATGTACCCCTCTAGCTCGTCCAGACCCTAGTTTTATCCCTAAACTACCCCTGTTTATGAGGCTGGCCAATAAATAGAGCCCCCACCCCTTCATGTATCCCTGAGGCATAGATGATAGACTAAAGACAACCCCCTTGTGTGGAATCTCTAGTTTTACCTCATCCCCTTACAAGGGGACCGACTACCGTCACCAACCTCGATTGGACTTTGCATCACGCATCCATCGTTAAACAAGGCCTTAGAGTTCATTGTATCGTCTCCAAGTTGTCAAGACCCTCCCCAAGGTGTTATTCCCTCTCCGATGTGGATTTGAGGGAGCATGTTGACCGATCTTTCCTTGCGAGGATTCTATTGGACCGGTGTCCGCCGTTTGGGAGCAATCGGCCTTGTATCGTGTGAGTTTTGCGTGTGTACATCGTGTTCTTAGCGAGGTGTGTGTTCGCTTCCGCTACCTTCTCCCTTTTCCCTCGCTTTCCCATCGATTTGACCACGAGATCCGTGAAGATCGGGCCACCCAAGAGATTAACCCCTTCATCATCGAAAATTCCACCAAAAACAGCCCCATTTCGTGTTTTGGATCGATATGTGATTTGAGTGAGTTTTGGTAGGTTTTGATCCGTGGATTACTTGTGAAACTTGTTGATCTACCTTCCCCTGTGTTCCCATTGCCTAATTCCTTGATTTTCCCCATCAATCTGAGGTTTTGGTTCGAGTTTTTCCGCCCAAAATGCGTCCCGTTCGAGTTCGGGACGTTCTGGAAGCACCCGGACCAGAGTCTCCGGCCTAGACCGGAGTCTCCGGACTTTTTGAGATCCATACCGGAGTCTCCGGACCCCCAGACCGGAGTCTCCGCCCCCCTGCAGACAGAAAAACTGCAGTACGGTTTTGAGCATAACTTTTGCATTTCAACTCGGATTTTGGTGTTCTTTAGCTCGTTTTGAAGAGGAGAAGGAGCTATACATCATCATCCATGTTGTTCATGCTATATACTACATCCAAATTCCATGAGAAAGGCGGAATCCAACAATAAAAGGTGAAGATGATCGACGAAAGGTATAACATTCCGCGACTTTTCCCCACTTGCATTCCTTTGTGAACCCCACTATCTTTGCGAGCAACAAACACCTATTGAGACTGGTTCCTCTTATGATTGCTTGGGCTATGCACATTTGATACCTTGTAGATTCCGAGCAAATGTTGTGAGCGTTATCTCATATAGTTATCTTGTATAGTTGTTGGCACAAGGAAGGGGCAAGTGAAAAAGAAAAAGAGAAAAAAAAGAGAAAAAGAGAAAAAAATAGAAAAAAGGAAAAAAGAAAAGAGAAAGAAACAAACAAATGCCTCATAGAATAGGAAGCGCAAGCTCTATGAACATCATATAGGTGGTACTTATTGTGCATATCTTTAGACCACCAATTTATTGCAATCGAACTAGCGTCTCTCCTTGTACTTGAGTGACACGAGCTTATAGTCTTCGCTAGGTAATCATTTGGTTCTTAGCTCACTTTCTCCGTTGCACAAGTCCCATTTATCCCACCGTGAGTGTTTCCTTATACATATTTCCTATCTTGCAGATTGACTTGTTTGCTTTGTGATCATTGTGGTTCTTTACTTGCCAATACAACATCTTGATTTCAGATTGGTTCTTGACATGCCAATTTCCATACCTATCCACCATAGGCGTTGTGTGTGTGTGTTTTTTTGGTTAGTAGTTGGTTTTGGTGTCCCGCGTGAACTTCACTTTGCTTGGTTTATTGCTCTGAAGTGTGGCCACTTGCACGATACTATCTTCCAAGGTAAAGTAAGGTTTGATGTTGTATCCCTAACTCCCACTACCACTTCCATATACACCGCTTGGTCTTGTGAATTATGTCTAGGGACTCCGAAACGGATGATGATATCTATGAAGAATCCATGACGAGCCACCATGACTACGACTCCACAAGTATAGAGGACATGACGGAGCACAACACCGACAATGGCTCCGCATGCTTTGAGGACCCGGAGCACTACACCTACGACGAGTCCACATGCATGGAATACATGGAGCATGACATCAACTATGGCTCCTCAAGCATGGAAGACTTGGAGCTCTACATCGACAATGGCTCCTCATGCATGGAGGATATGGAGCACTTGTAGTGACCTTGGATCAATAAAGATCCTAAGTCTCTGTGATTAACATGCTAGTCCCTGGATCAATAGCTAGCACTCACAGTCGATGAATATCATGTAAAACACAAAGTCTTTATTACACGGAGAATCCAGAGTATGAATTTATTACAAATTTGCTTAGCATTAAGCTAGCTCAAATAACATCGGAAACATAAAAGCAGCTTGAGTCCATCAACACCCCAGGCTTGTCGAGTGTAGACTCGCGATCCCTACGCACCTTTCAATTCACATAAGACATGCAGCCAACAAGTTGGGTAAATACTTTGAATGTATTGGCAAATTACACCAAGGAAAGAAAAGACTATCACTACATGCAAGGCTAGTTTCGGCTGTAGAGTTTATTTGCTCAAAGCTAGTTTTCTTAAGTATAGATAAGAAGAGAAGATTTCCCTACTTTGTAAACTTTTGTTTAAGTAATATATGGTCGAATGGCACACGAGAATATTACTCACCAAGTGTCCAACCAACCTAACACTTGGATATTACTCACCAAGTTCCCAAAACCCTCCCAATAGCGATATGACTCACGCCTTGGGTTTTTAGAAAACTTTAAGTTTTGCAAGAGAGAGAGAGAGGAAGATCCTTCAGATGCTCAATGTTGTTCTGTTTCTGTGAACACGGCTGGTCGATCAGATTGCAATACTCTCGAGAGTTTGTGCACTTTACCCACAATCCACGATCAAGTCCTTTTACAGACAAGACCATGGAGAGGCTTTCCCTTAGTATCCCCTGTACCTTCTGGATCCAACCATGCTAAGAACCTCCAAATGTTGGTACCCAGGTGAGGTTTCCTACTAAGTACTAGGCCAAGACAGAGCCCATATGTATTGTGGTTGCATTGGAAGCTTTTGAATTATGAAACATGGCAAACTTCTTTGATTCCTGGGCGGCCGTCCTCCACCAAAATCTCACTCGTTGACCCGACAACCATTCCGCCCATAAGAAAACTTAGTTTTATTTTGAAGTGGATTTGAGAAGAAAAGTTAGCTCAAGAGAGCCTTTATACTTAGAAAAATTCATTGTCTTTTGAACCCCCCAACTGTACTTTACATATATATAGGATAGCAAGCAATACTTAGAAAAACAGGGGAACCTATTAGGTGGGAAAATCCTATGTATAGAGCTACTCATGGCATACTACAAAATCATCGCACTTGCAAAATACTACTAAGGAAAAATTCTACTAGAACATCCTACACATGCCTACTATAGAATTTTGAAGATCACATGCATAGAATCAAAACTGGGACAAAATTATGAACAAGCGGTGTAACTTGCCTTGATCCGAGCAGCACTCTACACAATAGCACTCCTCAGCGCACTCCGAACAATCTAACGAAACACAAACATGGATCTAATCACAACTTGCACACAATATGCCACAAAGATAATATGAATGCATGCATCATGGTATTTATGCAAGATTGGTTTTCTAAATTGACCAAGGTAGTATAATTGGATTGCAATTCTGGTAAGGGTGTTATTAGTATTGATTTCCCATATGTTTAGATTAATTTGGGTCATTAATCTAATTCATAGGCTTAATAGGAGATCCAACCATCTAATTAGCCCCAAATCAAATCTAATGCTGTTAAGCAAGGTTCTATAATTTTGTTCAGTAGGTGTTGTGGAAAAAAAGTCATCACAACATGAATCAACTAAATCAGAGTTTTAATTATGTTTCTATAGATTAAACACTCTAATCTAGAGATTAAATTCTACACCGAAAACCCTACTGTAAACTTGAAATTTTATTGTCGATCTGCGTTCTACATAAATTTATGAATCCAACGGTATATTATATGCTAAATTTGGCCAAGTAATTATTTTTCTATAAATTTCGCAAGTTTTAACACAAATATGCCAATTAGATCTAGTCCTAATTCGAGAACGTGCGAAGTGGCAGAAGCTGATTGGGCCAGCTGGAAAACGCGGCGCGGGCGCGGTGCTGACGCGGCATAGACGTGGTTTGTCACACGGCGCAATGTGGTTGGCCGGTACCCCTTCGCTCAGCTTATAATCTGAGCCGTAGCTCGGTGATCTAATGGACGGGAGGAGGGAGGCGACTTACTGTGGTGGCGACGGCGGCGAGGGGAGACAGTCGGCGGCGGTGCGGTCGGTGGCGGTTCTCGGTGACAGTCCAGCGGGTTCTCGAGGCGGTGAGGCGGTCGACGACGTCCAGCAGGTCCGCACGATCACGCTTGCGTCCTCGACAACGCTCCTCGCTTCCTCGACCGTCGGTAGTGCTTCGCCGACGCTCTCCATCCCCGGCGTTGCTCCGGCGAGCAATTGAGGGCGCGGTTCTGCGAGAGACAAGGCGCTATTAGCGCGAGAAGAGGGAGTCTAACGAGAGGGTCGTGTGGAGGGAAAAATAAGTGGAGGTGAGGCTCGGAAACCTCTGCCTCTAGTTCGACTGAGCCCAACTCCGGCGAGATCGAAGGTGCGTTTGCAAACGGCGGCTTCGGCAAGAGTTCGGGAAATTTTTTTAGGGTTTCGAGGCAGCGGGGTTTATATGGCCGTCGAAAACTTGGCGAGGGGGTCAAGATTTCCTCTCCGATTCGGTCGGAGTCCAATCGGTACACGGCGGCGATGCGGTTTTCGCGGGGAGGAAGGGGATGACGCGTGGGCCAGGCTTGTCAGTGGGAGCGGCAGTGCGGGCAGGCGCGAGGCGCTGGCTAGTTAGCTGTCGCGCGGGCGCGGGGTGCAGTCGGGCTGGCGCAGCCTTCCCAGCAAGGTTAGGTTGTTGCCTTTTTTTACTCCTTATTATTTTTCAATTTATGTTTTAATAAAACTCCAATAAATTTTGCATATCAAGTCCAAAAGTGATGAAACCAAATCCTAAATTTTTGTAAAAAGAAGGTGGTCATCATAGGACCATGGATTAATATTTTTACAAGGTTTTTAGAAGGGTCAAGCATGAATACATCATTATTTCTCACATAGGGAAAAATCTTTATTAGGGTTTTGGTAGGTTTGGTTGTTAGGGTTTTGTTGCAACTTCATTTGTAGGATCCAATGATGCAAGGATGATGCATGCTTCTAATACACCCTAAAATAAAATCTGGGATGTTACAGCACTACACCGATAATGGCTCCACATGCTTGGGTGATATGGAGTACTACACCAACAATTACTCCCCAATCATTGACGACTTCGAGTGCAACATCGACGATGCCTCACCGAGCATGGAGGACACGGATAACTTCATCGACCTGTATGGCTCCTCCACGAGCCATGAAGAGTTCCTCCATCGTGTGGAGATGGAAGCCTACTACACTAAGCAAGAGGAGGCGCATCATCAAGATTCCATGACCTTCAAGGCCAAGCGTGCCACACCAAAGGGCACCACCTACTTCTATGATCCACCTCCAAGGCGACAAGCGCTACCACCTCCAAGGCATCAAGCGCCACTATCGACAAGGCATCAAGTGCCACCACCTAGATGGCGTCAAGCTCCACTGTCTCCAAGGCGCCAAGCTCCATCACCTCCAAGGCGCCAAGATCCACCTCCTATCGAAACAAGAGTGGCGTCCAAACATCATATGCATCAAGAGGCGCCAAGAAACAAGACTCTTCATCGACAAACATCCTCTCATGAGCATCACCACCATAAAGAGGATACAAGACATCATAAAAGGCATCTTCGCCATAAAGACGAAGAATTCATGATGAGCACCAACGATAATGCTCAATCAAGATCAAGAAGGCACCACAAGCACAATAAGAGTGCCAAGGCAAGTGATCATCGTCGGGAGTGTCATGCGGACGACCAAGTGCGCCGCCTACATCAACCATCGGCAAGGCACGCTAATGACCTCCATCGACACCATCATAGGGCACCTTCAACTACTCGTGCCACCACCACAATGGCACCAAGAGCAAGCCTTCCTCCATGCCATCAAGCTTCAACGTCTATGCTTGACTTCCGTGACCTCGCGAACGAGGAAAATGAAGACCTCTACTTCGCCAAGTTGGCTGAGTTCGGCAAGAGGATGTCTACACTCCAAGATGGAGGAGGCCAAGGCCACATATGTGATGAAGTCGATCTGAGCACCTCTCTCGACAACACCATGAGCCTACTTCCACCACTACTACGAGATGGCCACAAGACGGTCGAGCATGGGATTTTCCCTTCGACCATGGAGGAGAGCGATGATGCCCATCTTATGGCATCCAACCTTAAAGGCAACAAGGTCAAGAATGGTGAGCATGGAATTTTCCCTTCACCAAAGGAGGCGCATGGATTTGAGGAACCCGAGCCTATCCCCATATGCTTGAGTGATGATGTGGTACCAATCCCATGTGGGTATGAGAATCACTTAGCCCACTTGAGTGAGAACAAGAGTGAGATGAGTGACTCCACCTTATGTGAGATTGAGTGCTTCCACTTGGAGGGCATGAGTGATACTCCTAGTGAGTTGAGAGTGGTAGTTGATAGGTCAAGGGAGACCATTTCAATTTCTAACAACTTACCCTCTACCTCTAGTGTTTTCTCTTGTGTTGTGCTAGGTTCCATGGATGAAGACGCGCCAAGCCATGAAGCAATGATGCCTCGAATGGAGAAGATGTACATGGTGGATGAAGACGAAGCTACGTCATGGCTACATCAAGAAGACGAAGTCGTCCACAAGGAGGACACTACTACCACAACACCCACTTCATATGAGAGGTATGAACAAGGTAAAAATAAGGGTGTTGATGATGCCATGATCCCACTAGTGGACATGATGAATTGTGAGGATTTGCATGCTATGGATGATACTTGTGACATTACATATGCTTCATTCATATTCCCATGTGATGCTTTGCCTTTGCATAATATTGATCATGTGGAATTGTTTGATTGCGATATCATTGCCATAAACATGCCATGCTATGCATCTTGTGTGTATCCTCCAATTTCTTCGGACATGCTTTGTCATGCTAGTCATTCAATTTCTCCCGTTGCTTGCAATAAGATGAATGCTTGCTATTTCACTTGTTTTGCTTGCAACAACATTGATCATATGCGTTATAATGAGTTTCCCCCCATAGCTTTCTCAATTTTTGGAGATTTTGATGATTTCCATGATAAGCATGTTCCCCACTTGCATATTCACCATGTATCTATTTCATACTTGATTGACATTATTGGTGATGTGCACAAGAAGAGATACGTCATGATGGATGATGTGTATCTCTACCATGCACACACGTTCTTCCTTTTGTGTATGATGTGTGTAGGTACCGGCACTATCATGTCAACCTCGGTTGAGCACAAGTTTACAAAAAGAGCTCTTGAGAGCATCCCACAAGTGAGTTCAAGATCGAACCCAACTCTGATACCTTTTGCATGCTTTGCATCTTTCATGTTGGCAAATTGCTCTTTCCTATGGTTTGATTGCGAGCATGTTAATGGTATTATCTCTCCTTGTGACATCCATGTTTCTTTTCTATTGGATATTGATGCTTTGTGTGTTGCAACAAAAATGTTGAATAATTTCTCTTTCCTATGTTTTGTGTGCAACCATAATTCCATTAAGAGCATGTATTGTCATGAGAGCTTCCAAGTATCTCTTTGTTTTGTTGCAACAAACATAAGGACCACTTGCTCTTTCATATGGTTTATTTGCAAACTTGTTGTTTTTGCTTCCGCTTGGGATATTCATATTCCCATGATATTTGATTTTGATGATATGTGTATGGCATCCAACATATTGAGCAATTTCTCTTTCCAATGGTTGGTTTGCACACATAATTCTTTTGTTTTGGATAGCCTTCCTTGTGTGTTTTTGCCGAATTCTCCTATTCTAGCATCAAGGACGTTGATAAAAATTCTAGTCAATTGCCTTGAGTGCCACACTAAAACATTGTATGGAGTTTTTGAGTTCCCACATTTGGATGATGTTCAAACGATTCCCATGCACATTGACCTTGCATATGCATTCCAATTGCTATACATGATTTGTGCTAATAGTGTTGTGAACAAGAATGGACATGCCACAAATGACATGATCCTCTATCACACACAAACATATGTTGCTTGGTCTTTGTTGTATGTAGGTAGAAATGCATACACGTCAACCTCTACCAACCATCTGTTGACAAGAAGAACCGAAGAGAGTTACCTATGGCTACCCTTCATCGAGCCATCTCTACACGCTAAGGTGACTTCCTTCTACTTGAGGACTCATGCGACAATGTTCATGAAAAAACTTCGCTTTGAGTGTTGCTTCGCTTTTGTTGTGAGCTTTGTAGGCTTCATGGAAGGTGAAGGAACATTGAAGTGTTGTCAAGTCAATCTTATCGAGGACGACTATATGGTGAACCCCAGGATCAAGAAGGTCTCTCGACCTCTTCTACTTTGTGATGAGCATGTAGAGTCGAGGAAGACTCTTTTTGAAGGGGGGAGCTGATGTAGCCCGACCTACGGTCGTTACCACATCATGGTCTCGAACTTACACCAAGTCGTCATGGACTCCAAAGGTGAATCCATTCCTCTATGTGAGCCCACTTCCTACCCTATTGAATGGTATGCTACTTCATACTCCATCACATATGCATGATAGGTTCACACCGACAAGTACGGAGGCAAGGGAGGAAGCCCGGAACATCAAGCCCGACAAGATGGAGGCTTGGAAGAGGAGACGGAAGAAGCCACGGCTGAACCAGTGGAGTCTCTGGCCGACACCGGAGTCTCCAGTCCTGCTACACCGGAGTCTCCGGACCGACTCCATCAACCAACCCGGGGACAGTCAGTACGCCACTCCGGAGACGACACCGGAGACTGATGGAATCTCCGGCCCTGACCGGAGTCTCCGGCCCCTACACCGGAGTCTCCAGCCTGCGTGATGGGCCTGCGCGCCGCCAGCTGGGCCCTCGGCCCATGTACCCCTCTAGCTCGTCCAGACCCTAGTTTTATCCCTAAACTACCCCTGTTTATGTGGCTGGCCTATAAGTAGAGCCCCCACCCCTTCATGTATCCCTGAGGCATAGATGATAGACTAAAGACAACCCCCTTGTGTGGAATCTCTAGTTTTGCCTCATCCCCTTACAAGGGACGGACTATCGTCACCAACCTCGATTGGACTTTGCATCACGCATCCATCGTTGAACAAGGCCTTGGAGTTCATTGTATCGTCTCCAAGTTGTCAAGACCCTCCCCAAGGTGTTCTTCCCTCTCCGATGTGGATTTGAGGGAGCATGTTGATCGATCTTTACTTGCGAGGATTCTGTTGGACCGGTGGCCGCCGTTTGGGAGCAATCGGCCTTGTATCGTGTGAGTTTTCCATGTGTTCATCGTGTTCTTCGCGAGGTGTGTGTTTGCTTCCGCTACATTCTCCCTTTTCCCTCGCTTTCCCATAGATTTGACCACGAGATCCATGAAGATCGGGACACCCAAGATATTAACCCCTTCATCACGTACCCTCGCTGACACGCTTGACCCAGACCGCCAGCTCATCTTCGTCTCCACCCGCGCTGACCCATGCCCCCCTCTCCTCGCCGTTTCTGCCTTTGATTCCGCGGAGTAAATTGGATTAACTGGCCCAGTAATTCCTCCCCATGATCTTGCCCTCTTAAATGCCCCTCTCCCCTCTCTCTTTCCCCCCAGATACAACCCCATGAGAGCCCCTAGGCTTCATCAATTTCTGCTCGAACCCACTGCTACTCCGACAAACTTCCGCTCGAATTCCGGCGAACCCATGCCTCCTCCTTCCTCCTAGATCATACGAACCTGCTCCCCATCGACACGCACATCTTCCCGTACCCTCGGCTCGCCCGTGCGCCCTAGAGGCTCGGCAACAAGCAAACCTTAGCGCCACCGCCGTCTACATCAAATCCGGCAAGCTGCTATCACCGACCCCGTGTGCCCCTTGCTCTCTGGCGAGTTTTCCCGCACTCCTCGAACCCGTGTGCACCTCGCTGATGCCTTACTTTTCTCGCTTACATTCCAAATACTCACCTTTGACCACGGTCGTGCGTGCCCGAAACCAGCAACATCTCCGGCGAGCAATCAACGGCAACACCGTGCACCCCTTGGCAAACAGAGACCACGCCGAGCATCTACTAGCCACGGCGAACCCTGTGAGCCCCTTCCCCCTATCTATCACTTCCTATTTTCACTGGAATGCCATCGCCTGAAAGCCTCCGCCGCGCGTCGTCGAGCTAGCGCCGCCGGATCTTGACTAGTTGATTAGGGCCGTTAGATCTTGATCATGTGGATATGATTGATCACTTTACTGAAACGGTATGGATCAATCTGTGTCGTGCGATTCCCTTTTAATCCAACAGTCCATGTTTCTCATTCCGAGCGAAGCGGTATGCGCCAGTAAGAACACGCCACGTGGCCAGACTCAGGATTTAAAAACAGAAATTAGATCTATTAGATGAATGATTTTGTAAAATTCATAGTTTTTGTTCTGTTTATCCAAAAATACAAATAAGATATCATTGGAATCAGGAATGTATGAACTTTGCAACAGTGCCCTTAGTTTAGTATTTTGCTTCTGGAAAATTAGGTGTTTTTGAAGAAACATTTGTAGGACTATTTTGTGTATAAAAATTATTCTAAAATTAATTTTTGAGTAAAATCTTTTGCAAATTTTTGAGTAAAATCTTTTGCAAATTAATTTGATCTCTCTGACCCTAAACACTAACATTAGAATTTAAAAACATATTTTGTGACACCAAGGAATTATTCCTTTGAATAAAAGCATTTCTAGTAAAACAAAAATGTTGCTATGATTTAAAAATGATTTTTTGGGTGAAACCTTTTGTAAATGGATTGTTTTAAACACTTTGAACATAAAAGATAACATTGGTGTTTAAAAACACATTTTTCTAACACTAGAAATTATTCCTTTGGATAAAAGCATTTCTAGCAAAACAAAAATGATTTAAATGGCCATTTTCATTAACTTGTTTTTAAATAATTTTGCCACATTTAAAAATTACCAGTAGGTGTTTTAAAATGTTTAAAACCTTATTAGAAACCACTTTCCAAATAAAACAATCTTTTGCAAGCTTGCATGCATTGCTTTGTTTTTATTATTTTATGTTGTGAATTGTTTGAATGCTAGTTTTGAATATGTGCCTTGCTTGATTGAATTGTAGTGAACTATGAAGAGTGTGACAATTGCAAGATCAAGGAGTGAACCTATATTCTCTACTAAAAAGGAAAGTGCTGCTTCATACATTTTGTCCTATTATTTTAATTATGCATTAGTGATATTTTGAATAGGACTTGCATGGAATTTTTTATGTGTTATATATGCCTTGGGAAATCCTAGTAGATGATGCCTTAGTAGAATTTTCCCTAAGTTAAGATTATTGCTACTAGTATGCTTAGCTTAGCTAGTAGAAAACAAGGGTGGATTATTCATGCCATGAAATATTTCTAAGTCTATGAATTATGTTTTGTTTAATAAAACAACTATGTGAATGAATCACCTGGGTGGAATGGAAAGAATGGGTTATGGTGAGTGGTTACTCATGGCCCATTTTTATGGCCTCCCTGGTGTATCTCACTTGTGGAAAGCCACCCAGGAACAAACATATTTGAGATGTTAAGTGTTGAGAAGCTTCTAGTGCAGCCACATGGCATCATGGGATCTGCCGATATCATATAGGTTGTAATAACTTAGCCAGATGGACAGAAGGTGGTACGGTGATAGGATGGAACATGTCCATTTGGTCTAAGGGAAGGCTTCTAAAAGATCTTGTCTCGATGCATGTCGAGTCTTCTGGGGAATGTGCACCACCTCTCCAGAGGGTAAAATCTAAGTACTTAGCCGTGTCCCCGACAATGGACAATTTGAGCATCAAGACATTGAAGCTATCAAGGATCTCCTCATCCCAATTTCTAAGTTATAAGCTTGTGGTTGAACAAGGGTTAAAGGTTAACCAATTCTATTGGTTATTCCTTGGGTGGTTTTGATAAACAAAACTTAGTGTTTTCAACTAATAAGGAAAACCTTATTTTGAGCAAAGCAATCCTAAGCTCCACTTAGCCAAAATGCATATAGATGATAGATATCACCATTCTACCATAGTATCACTTGCCAATACAATTCAAATGTATTGACCCTTGTGGCTGTAACTTATTATGTTGCAGGTTTGTTTGATGTTAGTGAAGTGTGTTGAATAGGATTACAAGTCTACAATCAACATGATTGCCTGTGGCATATGAAGATGAAGGACTCCGTGCTATATAGTTATTTCTGCTGCATTGTAATGAGATAGCCAAATGAGCTATGTAAGATGTAATGTATTATTTCATTCCTGGTTATAAGTTGTAATATGACCTTCGTTTCTTGATATTACATCTTAAACTATGGATGCTAGCTATACGATCTAGGCACTAGCATTGTAAACACAAGGATCTCTACCTTATCAGGTTGGACCTCTACAGATGGTATCAGACCACTGTGTTGCCTATAGGATTGTAACCCTAGGCTTGGACAAAACCCATTAGAAAAATAGGAGTTGTATTTTGTTCAAACATATTTACAGACAATCTTGTAAACTCTTTCCTCAACCTTTTTGTTTTGATTCTACATCTCTTCCTTTTCAAATTGATGGACAAAAACTTCAACATGGGCAAGGACTTCACCATCACCAATGACTTCAACTTCAGTTTCACCAAGGACTTCAACTTGGATATCACTAAGGACTACAAGTTAGACAAGAATAATACTCATGACTTGGATACTAAAGAAACACAACTTAGAAGGAACCATCATCACCTTTGAAGCTTTCTAACCAAGATGCAAGAATTTTTCCCAAGGATACCATGATCTTATTCATGAAGAAACAACTAAGAAGAATCGAATGATCACATGAGATTATCCATAGTTGGACCACCATACTAGTGTTCAGTCTAGATCGAATTATTGATCACACCAACTTATATGGTGTAGCAAAAATATTTTGTTGCCCAAAAAGATGTTTGAATCTTATTGTTTGAGTGGAATGCATGATTGTGATTGCTTGCACATTTCTTGTGTGAATTTTTGCGTGTGATTAGAATTCTTCCCTAGAAATCTTTTGCTTATTCTAATCCCAATCCAACCCAAACAGATGACTTCTCCAAGAGACTCCAACATCAAGGAAGGTTACAGCAACAACAACCAAGAGATGCACATGAGAGAACAACTACTAGCAACCCAAACCCAGTTGAATCAAGTGACAACTCAGCTTTTATCCAACAACATTGAGTTAGACCCAACCATATAAAAATTCTTGGAAACCCAATCCCAATTGTTGCAAAGGATGACCAATCAAATGATCACATGAGAAACAGCCTTTCCCAAAGTGATTGTGACAACAATGATATCAAGTATGGTATTATAGATGGAACTCAAGCTTGCAAAATTTGTGGAGACATGGAACACACTTATAAAGAGCATACGGACCAATGCCCTAATTGTGAAGAGAAACATCCAGCTAGACAATGCCCCACATCTCAAGTTACTTGTTTCCTATGTGAAGGAAATGATCATGTCCCTATCCAATGCCCCATATATCCTATAGTTCAACAGATAAGACAAGATGGAAAAAATCAAATGTTTGGAAAACTCCATGAAAGAACAGCTCTACCAAGAAGGATGAAAAAAAAAGTCAAATCTCAGTTTGCACCTCCATACATTGTGACTCACCATGGTGGAAAGAACAGGAAACATGGACGTTATCCTAGGAATCGTTCAAAGAACCGAGCAAGTTTTCCCACCTTTATGGTGAGATATGAAGAACATGAACTAAAAGAATTCCTAGCATTGGAGGAACCCAAGAATAAGAAGAAAATCCCCAACCTCAGCAAGCAAGACATTAGCCAGGTGCAATGTTACAATTGCAAAGAGATGAGACACTATGCATATGAATGTCTAGAAAAGAAGAAGAACCAAGGAAACAAACAAGAGGCAATGACACCAAAGAAGAACAAGGATATTAGCCATGTGATGTGCAACAACTGCAAAGAGCTAGGCCATTATGAATCGTTTTCTCTAGAGAAGATACCTCAAGACATCAACCTTGTCACATGTTTCAAATGTGGAAAAAAAGGACACTATGCAAACAACTGTCCACAGAAGTTACACCAAGATCCCAAGTAAGCCAAGAGGTAATATACTTGAAAATCTTTTAAGGGTGGTAGTACCCTAGTTGCCTTAAAGACAACTTGTAACCCTAGCCTTCCCGAATCTCGGGACGAGATTCCTTTTAAGGGTGGTAGCCTGTCACATCCCAAAATTTTCCAAATTTTGAAATGTGAAAAATAAATAAACAAAAGAAATAAATTTTGAAATTTAGGGTGAAAAGAAACTTTTTGCTTCTAAATGGAAACAACAAAACCCTTATTGAACAAAATTTGAATGAAAAGAGCATCCAACAAAAATTCAATAAAGTGAAATGCATTCATCAATGAATGTATCTTGAAATTTAAACACTTGGAAAAGTTAAACCAAAATCCCAAATCTTAATGGAAGAAAATCATTTTCAAGATCTCTCTAATACTATGGATTTGTTCCATATAAAAAAATTTCAACAAACATTTCTAAATGATCAAAAATGAGAATCAAGAATATTATAAAACAATGGAAATTGGTTTCATTCAATTTGGAACCATGGATAAAAACTTATGAATTTACTAAGATAAAAGTAAATAATTTCCAAAGCTAATAAAGCTCCTAACCAAAATCCATGCCAAACTATGAGCAGAATAATCTTAAAAGGATTTAAGAGAATAAACAAATATTAAATAAAATTATACAAATTGGAATCAGCAATTTTGGATCTGTAAATAAAAAATATGGATTTTATAAGATAAAGAAAGAAATAATTGTTAAGACAATTAAATCTTGGCCAAATCCATAAGCAAATGGAATAGGAGGAACCCAAGAATAAGAAGAAAATCCCCAACCTCAGCAAGCAAGACATTAGCCAGGTGCAATGTTACGATTGCAAAGAGATGAGACACTATGCATATGAATGTCTAGAAAAGAAGAAGAACCAAGGAAAGAAACAAGAGGCAATGATACCAAAGAAGAACAAGGATATTAGCCATGTGATGTACAACAACTGCAAAGAGCTAGGCCATTATGAATCGTTTTCTCTAGAGAAGATACCTCAAGACATCAACCTTGTCACATGTTTCAAATGTGGAAACAAAGGACACTATACAAACAACTGTCCACAGAAGTTACACCAAGATCCCAAGTAAGCCAAGAGGTAATCTATTTGAAAATCTTTTAAGGGTGGTAGTACCCTAGTTGCCTTAAAGACAACTTGTAACCGTAGCCTTCCCGAATCTCGGGACGAGATTCCTTTTAAGGGTGGTAGCCTGTCACATCCCAAAATTTTCCAAATTTTGATATGTGAAAAATAAATAAACAAAAGAAATAAATGTTGAAATTTAGGGTGAAAAGAAACTTTTTGCTTCTAAATGGAAACAACAAAACCCTTATTGAACAAAATTTGAATGAAAAGAGCATCCAACAAAAATTCAATAAAGTGAAATGCATTCATCAATGAATGTATCTTGAAATTTAAACACTTGGAAAAGTTAAACCAAAATCCCAAATCTTAATGGAAGAAAATCATTTTCAAGATCTCTCTAATACTATGGATTTGTTCCATATAAAAAAATTTCAACAAACATTTCTAAATGATCAAAAATGAGAATCAAGAATATTATAAAACCATGGAAATTGGTTTCATTCAATTTGGAACCATGGATAAAAACTTATGAATTTACTAAGATAAAAGGAAATAATTTCCAAAGCTAATAAAGCTCCTAACCAAAATCCATGCCAAACTATGAGCAGAATAATCTTAAAAGGATTTAAGAGAATAAACAAATATTAAATAAAATTATACAAATTGGAATCAGCAATTTTGGATCTATAAATAAAAAATATGGATTTTATAAGATAAAGAAAGAAATAATTGTAAAGACAATTAAATCTTGGCCAAATCCATAAGCAAATGGAATAAAGATAATCCAAATAAAAATAAAGGAATAAAGATTATTTAAATAAAATTATATGGGATTAAACCATATTCAGTTTATTTGAATGAAGACAAAATCCCTAATAAAAATGATTAATTAAATCATGAGAATAATAATTGAAATTACAAAGTGGATTAAAAGTTATCTAATTAACTTAAAAATAATAAAAGATTTGTTTGAATAAAATTTTTATGGTTTGGAACCATATTCAAATTTTTTAAATAAATACAAAAGGCCTAATTAAAATAAATAATAAAACATGAGAAAATATTTGAATATTTTCCAAAGTGGGCCAACAATCAACCGCTAAATGATTTAAAACTTACTGAATAGGTTTGGTCAAAATTGAATTCAAATTGAAACTTAAATAAAAAGGTTTGAATTGAAAATAGGAAATAGAAAAGGAAAAAGAAAAAGAAACAGAGAAGGAAAAAAATGAAACAGATCAGACCCAGAAACCCCAGCCCAACTAACCTGGCCCAGCAAGCCCAACAGCAGCCCACCCGGCACCTCTCTCTCCCTGTGAGCCCCCCTTTCTCACCGCGCACCGTACCCGTACCCTCGTTGACACGCTGGACCCACACCGCCAGCTCATCTTCATCTGCACCCGCGCTGACCCATTCCCCCCTCTCCTCGCTATTTCTGCATTTGATTCCACGGAGTAAATTCGATCAACTGGCCTAGTAATTCCTCCCTGTGATCTTTCCCTATTAAACGCCCCTCTCTCCTCTCTCTATCCCCCTAGATATACCACCCCACGAGATCCCCTAGGCTGCATCAGTTTCTGCTCGAACCCACTGCTACTCCGACGAACCTCCGCTCGAATTCTGGCGAACTCGTGCCTCCCCCTGCCTCCTAGATCACACGAACCTGCTCCCCATCGACACGCGCATCTGCCTGTACCCCCATCTCGCCCGCGCGCGCCCTGGAGGCTCGGCAACAAGCAAGCCTAAGCGCCACGGCCGTCTACATCATCTCCGGCGAGCTGCTGTCACCGACCCCGTGTGCCCCTTGCTCTCTGGTGAGTTTTCCCGCACTCCTCGAACCCGTGCACACCTCGCAGACGCCTTAATTTGCTCGCTTACATTCCAGATACTCTCCTTCGACCACGGTCGTGCATGCCCGAACCCCGCAACATCTCCGGCGAGCAATAAACGGCAACACCATGCACCCCTTGGACAACAGAGACCACGTCGAGCATCTACTCGCCACGGTGAACCCTGTCAGCCCCTTCCCCCTCTCCCTCGTTACCTAGTTTCACCGGAACACCATCACCTTAGCGCCACCGCCGCGCGTCGTCGAGCTAGCGCCGCCGGATCTTGACCATTTGATTAGGGCCTTAGATCTTGATCATGCTGTCAACACCCGGATTTTTAATCACAGATGCCTATTATGCCATACATCAGAATCCCAGGATTACCATTTTTTCGAGACATAACAGATTGGATATCACAGTACATCATCCATTACAAACCATACATAATGTCTTACACAATTAAGGATCTCATGATCCAGTTCTTAATACAACTCAAGCAGCGGAATAACATAATAGTAACGATAGCGTAGGCGAAGCTCCATATTCATGGTCACAGGCAATGCTGACGATGGGAGATGATCCTAGTTGTCGTAACCTTCTTGCGGTCCATCATCCTGATACTCTTCTTCATAGTCTAGCCACGGGAATAGCCAGGGACAAAGCCATAAGTACTCTTTAAGTACTCGCAAACTAATACTAATAAGTGAATGGTGTTTTTATAGTAGGATATAGTAAGCTCTAGGGTTATTTTGCAAAAAGCCAGATTTACCTATACTAAGTTCAAAAGCAAAGAAAACTAGTTGAATGTTTTAGAACACCTAAGTGGGAACTTGCATTTCATGTCACAACTCTGTTGTGGTCTAGGCAAAGTCATAAATCATTTCATAAGTCATTTTGAAAACATCTGATGATAGAACAGTATGGCCACTCCAACTGTCCATAACCGCGAACGCGGCTATTCGAATAGTTTGACACTCATAGATTGTACACTTTCACCACCACATTTGATACATCCGTCAGGAACAAATCCTGAATTCACCATACTCAGTATGCGGATAATCAATCCTAATCAATTACACGCCCTAGTATAGGCACCTGTCTTGTGAGTTTGGCCTCCCAACCATGATCAACTGTCATCTTGGGAGCTGCATAGGTGGACAATCTTCACAAGGTAGCCTCAGCTCAGACCTTGGTCGCAAGGGAACCCATACTAAGGTATATAAATTTCAAGTCAAGCCCTACCCAAATTTCGGGTATTGTGGTTATACGGTAAGATTGGAATGGTATCGCATCCAGACAACCATCAGTTTTATAAAGGGCTAAGGCTCATGCCTCAACATTTTCATCATCAAAATCATCTGGTGTTCAAGAACACATGTCAAAATATTTCAGTAGAATGACTCATCATTCTAAAGTTTTCATAACCATTTTCACCAAGTATTCCCATCAAAAGTTGATCAAGTTTTATGCTTAGCACTAGCATCTACAAGTGGGGGTAAATACTAATGATGGGTAATAAACAAGTGGGGATTTACTAAGTTCAATCTCATGCCTTAGGATGACATCAAGATTATCTAACTTATGCCAAATTTTATGCTCTTTATGCTACCTTCAGTTATCTTTCTAAAATCTACAAGTAACTAAGTAAACTCTAAGAGAAAGCTTTGATAAAGAAAATAAAGTATTCAGCTTGCAAGTAAAACTAGGATTGGGTATCAAGTGGTGTAAGCTTGCAAGAAATACTTGCATGGTTTTGCTTGCTAAAATATTAGTATGAGCTTGCTAAGTTGCAAGTGTTAGCTTGCTCAGTTAATAGCTTCCTAAGTTGCAAGTGTTAGCGTTTTCAGTTAATAGCTTGTCTTGTGCAGAGCAGTGGTTGAAGTTCTCCTCGGCTTCTTCCTCGTAGTATCCTCCTTCCTCCTCATATCCTTGGTCGGTACTAGTGTCTATAAATAAATACGAGGTACACAATCACTAAACAATATTTAACTATTTCTAATCATCACACAAAGGTTCATACTAGATGATCTAGCATCATCACTAACATTACAAGATTAAAGCACTTGTCCCATTTATTTTATTTTGAGAAAAGTAATTTGTACTCATTGAAAAACTACTTAAAATTTAAAATTCTCCATCTCAAACATGGGATCATGTTGACAGATGTCATCACCACATATTTTAGTACATGGGAATGTGATTTAAAGTGGTCTCACAATTTAATAAGGTTTAACCTTTTTATTTTATTTAATTAAAGTGACTAGAAATGCCTATGTGGCATTCTTTTATTACTTGATCATTATTTCTGTAAGTAAACCTATATGTTTTTATATATTCTGAAAGGTAGGGTTAACTGTGATTTTTGAGAGTTGGAATTAATTCAAAAGCTCTTATGGTTGAATTTTGAAAAATGTTTGAATCCAAAAAATCTTTTGCCTTGTTATTTTTACCATGGGTGATCTAGAAATCTAAATGGTTTGAATCCAACGGCCTTGTATTAAGCATTCCAGTACCTTTCTATCAAAATTGGTTTCATGCATTTTGGTTCAGTGAATCGAGCTGGGTTGATTTTTGAATCTAGGTACATAACTGGGTTTGAATTAAATGAATAAAAGTAAATTTGAATTGTTGGGTCGCGTGGGATGTTTAACTGGGCCAGCCCACTACGCACAGCGCACGCGTGGGCTGGTTAAGTGGATGTCCCCACGCGTCAGTGAGACAGTGAGGGGCGAGGCGGTATGGGGCAATGTGGACCGCGGGATCTAATTCCAATCGAACGGCTCGAGTTCATCGTCCACGCCTGAACAGGACACGACGAGCACGGACCCTAGGGCGGCCAGTGGGGGTCGTGGGAGGCTCACCGGGGCTCAGGCGATGGTCGGCGACGGGGGTGAACAACGAAGTCCACGACGGTGATTCTCCTGGTACCGGTAGCTTATCCTGGGGCGGCTCCAATCGACAGCGCCTCTCCTCCTCTGCAGCGGCGAACTCCGGTGAGATTCCGACCACCTGGTGCTCGTCTTGCTCCGGGAGTGAGTGGGTGTGATCAGTGAGAGGTGGGGAGTGAACTGGTGTGAAGAAAACGAGCGGGGGAGGCTTCCTTTTATAGTGCAGCGAGGGGACCGAAGGTTGTGGGCCGAGCTCGATGTGGTCGATGGCACAAAGGGATAATGGCATGGGCAACGGTAGGGGCGGTGTTGTGCTCCCTGGCGAAGCTCAACGGCATGGTGGCGAGGCGTGGGGCGGTGCTGATCGGTCGGAACACGTCAATGCTCTAGGCGGTTCCGATGGCAATTTTAATGGCGCACAGTATGCATGGTCCGCTCGGCGGCGAACGGGCATGTCTGCGGGGTTGCTGGGGCGATGGTGATCACACACGCAAGCAGCGAGGGCGGCACACGGTCTGTGCGAGCGTGTCGAGCGGGGCGCTCTGGCGCGCTCTCGGCATGGCCACAGAGAAACTGGGCGCGTGCTTGGCGGGTGGTCCAGGGGCTGGCTACGCTCGGGGCTAGGATAGGGAGTGGCGATGGACGGTACTAGGTCTATGAGACAAGGTTAGCGAGGCTAGAGAGGCGTGTAGCTTGCTGTCCACATTGGGGGTGGCAAAGGGGCTCGACATGGTCACCATTAATGGCTATGCCAAGCTCACAGTGGTGCTAAGGCTTGTTAATTAGGCTTGTTCATCTACTGAGAGTGTAGTGAGAGCTAGAGAGGGAACAAGGTTAGCCAAAGTCACTGCACACTATAGTGTTTCGTCTTTGTTTGTTTGCTGCAAACAAGGTGTTTGATGAAATGGCCAAAAAAATTCAAATTTGAATTTTGGGTTCAAACTTGGTGGGTTTGCTAGGAACATACTAGGGAGTATCTGGTTAGTTGGATTGGTCAAGGGGCACTGGTTTGGTTGCGTTTTGAAAATGTGTGATCTTCACATATGATAAAGATTCAATTTTTACTTGTGATTTTAATGAGGTTGCCAAATGTTTCTGCAAGTTCGAAAGGTGGGCTTTGATTCATTTTTACTTGGTCTAGCAAGGGGTGAAAATAATTGGAAAAGTTTCTATTTGAAATCTTGGACTAGAAACTCTCAAAGTGCCCTAGTGAGCAAGATTGGCAAAAATGACCATTTGCTTTATTTGATTTGTTTTTGATTTTCTCTTGATTTGTTTCTCCTTGGAAATGTTTTATATGATGCTATATTCATCTTTAAACCATTTCTTGCTATTTAGGTTAATCACACAAGTTAATTCATGCATTTATACAATCATCACATACACACATCCATTCATATGATGTAAATTAATCAAAGTTTTTGTTAACCCTAATTTTAGTGATTAGAGTTTCATGATCATTGTTTTATATTTTTGGGATGTTACACATGTGGATACGATTGATCACTTAACTGAAATGGTACGGATAAATATGTGCCGTGCGATTTCCTTTTAATCCAATAGTCCACGTTGCTCAATCCGAGCGAAGCGGTATGCGCCAGTAAGAACACGCCACGTGGTAAGACTCAGAATTTAAAAACAGAAATTAGATCTATTAGATGAATGATTTTGTAAAATTCATAACTTTTGTTCTGTTTATCCAAAAAATACAATTAAGATATCATTGGAATCAGGAAAGTGTGAAATTGCAACAGTGCCCTTAGTTTAGTATTTTGCTTCTGGAAAATTAGGTATTTTTGCAGAAACATTTGTAGGACCATTATGAATCATTTTCTCTAGAGAAGATACCTCAAGACATCAACCTTGTCACATGTTTCAAATGTGGAAACAAAGGACACTATGCAAACAACTGTCCACAGAAGTTACACCAAGATCCCAAGTAAGCCAAGAGGTAATCTACTTGAAAATCTTTTAAGGGTGGTAGTACCCTAGTTGCCTTAAAGACAACTTGTAACCCTAGCCTTCCCGAATCTCGGGACGAGATTCCTTTTAAGGGTGGTAGCCTGTCACATCCCAAAATTTTCCAAATTTTGAAATGTGAAAAATAAATAAACAAAAGAAATAAATGTTGAAATTTAGGGTGAAAAGAAACTTTTTGCTTCTAAATGGAAACAACAAAACCCTTATTGAACAAAATTTGAATGAAAAGAGCATCCAACAAAAATTCAACAAAGTGAAATGCATTCATCAATGAATGTATCTTGAAATTTAAACACTTGGAAAAGTTAAACCAAAATCCCAAATCTTAATGGAAGAAAATCATTTTCAAGATCTCTCTAATACTATGGATTTGTTCCATATAAAAAAATTTCAACAAACATTTCTAAATGATCAAAAATGAGAATCAAGAATATTATAAAACCATGGAAATTGGTTTCATTCAATTTGGAACCATGGATAAAAACTTATGAATTTACTAAGATAAAAGGAAATAATTTCCAAAGCTAATAAAGCTCCTAACCAAAATCCATGCCAAACTATGAGCAGAATAATCTTAAAAGGATTTAAGAGAATAAACAAATATTAAATAAAATTATACAAATTGGAATCAGCAATTTTGGATCTATAAATAAAAAAATATGGATTTTTATAAGATAAAGAAAGAAATAATTGTAAAGACAATTAAATCTTGGCCAAATCCATAAGCAAATGGAATAAAGATAATCCAAATAAAAATAAAGTAATAAAGATTATTTAAATAAAATTATATGGGATTAAACCATATTCAGTTTATTTGAATGAAGACAAAATCCCTAATAAAAATGATTAATTAAATCATGAGAATAATAATTGAAATTACAAAGTGGATTAAAAGTTATCTAATTAACTTAAAAATAATAAAAGATTTGTTTGAATAAAATTTATATGGTTTGGAACCATATTCAAATTTTTTAAATAAATACAAAAGGCCTAATTAAAATAAATAATAAAACATGAGAAAATATTTGAATATTTTCCAAAGTGGGCCAACAATCAACCGCTAAATGATTTAAAACTTACTGAATAGGTTTGGTCAAAATTGAATTCAAATTGAAACTTAAATAAAAAGGTTTGAATTGAAAATAGGAAATAGAAAAGGAAAAAGAAAAAGAAACAGAGAAGGAAAAAAATGAAACAGATCAGACCCAGAAACCCCAGCCCAACTAACCTGGCCCAGCAAGCCCAACAGCAGCCCACCCGGCACCTCTCTCTCCCTGTGAGCCCCCCTTTCTCACCGCGCACCGTACCCGTACCCTCGTTGACACGCTGGACCCACACCGCCAGCTCATCTTCATCTGCACCCGCGCTGACCCATTCCCCCCTCTCCTCGCTATTTCTGCATTTGATTCCACGGAGTAAATTCGATCAACTGGCCTAGTAATTCCTCCCTGTGATCTTTCCCTATTAAACGCCCCTCTCCCCTCTCTCTATCCCCCTAGATATACCACCCCACGAGATCCCCTAGGCTGCATCAGTTTCTGCTCGAACCCACTGCTACTCCGACGAACCTCCGCTCGAATTCTGGCGAACTCGTGCCTCCCCCTGCCTCCTAGATCACACGAACCTGCTCCCCATCGACACGCGCATCTGCCTGTACCCCCATCTCGCCCGCGCGCGCCCTGGAGGCTCGGCAACAAGCAAGCCTAAGCGCCACGGCCGTCTACATCATCTCCGGCGAGCTGCTGTCACCGACCCCGTGTGCCCCTTGCTCTCTGGTGAATTTTCCCGCACTCCTCGAACCCATGCACACCTCGCTGACGCCTTAATTTGCTCGCTTACATTCCAGATACTCTCCTTCGACCACGGTCGTGCATGCCCGAACCCCGCAACATCTCCGGCGAGCAATAAACGGCAACACCATGCACCCCTTGGACAACAGAGACCACGTCAAGCATCTACTCGCCACGGCGAACCCTGTCAGCCCCTTCCCCCTCTCCCTCGTTACCTAGTTTCACCGGAACACCATCACCTTAGCGCCGCCGCCACGCGTCGTCGAGCTAGCGCCGGCGGATCTTGACCATTTGATTAGGGCCTTAGATCTTGATCATGCTGTCAACACCCAGATTTTTAATCACAGATGCCTATTATGCCATACATAAGAATCCCAGGATTACCATTTTTGCGAGACATAACAGATTGGATATCACAGTACATCATCCATTACAAACCATACATAATGTCTTACACAATTAAGGATCTCATGATCAGTTCTTAATACAACTCAAGCAGCGGAATAACATAATAGTAACGATAGCGTAGGCGAAGCTCCATCTTCATGGTCACAGGCAATGCTGACGATGGGAGATGATCCTAGTTGTCGTAACCTTCCTACGGTCCATCATCCTGATACTCCTCTTCATAGTCTAGCCACGGGAATAGCCAGGGACAAAGCCATAAGTACTCTTTAAGTACTCGCAAACTAATACTAATAAGTGAATGGTGTTTTTATAGTAGGATATACTAAGCTCTAGGGTTATTTTGCAAAAAGCCAGATTTACCTATACTAAGTTCAAAAGCAAAGAAAACTAGTTGAATGTTTTAGAACACCTAAGTGGGAACTTGCATTTCATGTCACAACTCTGTTGTGGTCTAGGCAAAGTCATAAATCATTTCATAAGTCATTTTGAAAACATCTGATGATAGAACAGTATGGCCACTCCAACTGTCCATAACCGCGAACGCGGCTATTCGAATAGTTTGACACTCATAGATTGTACACTTTCACCACCACATTTGATACATCCGTCATGAACAAATCCTGAATTCACCATACTCAGTATGCGGATAATCAATCCTAATCAATTACACGCCCTATTATAGGCACCTGTCTTGTGAGTTTGGCCTCCCAACCATGATCAACTGTCATCTTGGGAGCTGCATAGGTGGACAATCTTCACAAGGTAGCCTCAACTCAGACCTTGGTCGCAAGGGAACCCATACTAAGGTATATAAATTTCAAGTCAAGCCCTACCCAAATTTCGGGTATTGTGGTTATACGGTAAGATTGGAATGGTATCGCATCCAGACAACCATCAGTTTTATAAAGGGCTAAGGCTCATGCCTCAACATTTTCATCATCAAAATCATCTGGTGTTCAAGAACACATGTCAAAATATTTCAGTAGAATGACTCATCATTCTAAAGTTTTCATAACCATTTTCACCAAGTATTCCCATCAAAAGTTGATCAAGTTTTATGCTTAGCACTAGCATCTACAAGTGGGGGTAAATACTAATGATGGGTAATAAACAAGTGGGGATTTACTAAGTTCAATCTCATGCCTTAGGATGACATCAAGATTATCTAACTTAGGCCAAATTTTATGCTCTTTATGCTACCTTCAGTTATCTTTCTAAAATCTACAAGTAACTAAGTAAACTCTAAGAGAAAGCTTTGATAAAGAAAATAAAGTATTCAGCTTGCAAGTAAAACTAGGATTGGGTATCAAGTGGTGTAAGCTTGCAAGAAATACTTGCATGGTTTTGCTTGCTAAAATATTAGTATGAGCTTGCTAAGTTGCAAGTGTTAGCTTGCTCAGTTAATAGCTTCCTAAGTTGCAAGTGTTAGCTTTTTCAGTTAATAGCTTGTCTTGTGCAGAGCAGTGGTTGAAGTTCTCCTCGGCTTCTTCCTCATAGTATCCTCCTTCCTCCTCATATCCTTGGTCGGTACTAGTGTCTATAAATAAATACGAGGTACACAATCACCAAACAATATTTAACTATTTCTAATCATCACACAAAGGTTCATACTAGATGATCTAGCATCATCACTAACATTACAAGATTAAAGCACTTGTCCCATTTATTTTATTTTGAGAAAAGTAATTTGTACTCATTGAAAAACTACTTAAAATTTAAAATTCTCCATCTCAAACATGGGATCATGTTGACACATGTCATCACCACATATTTTAGTACATGGGAATGTGATTTAAAGTGGTGTCACAATTTAATAAGGTTTAACCTTTTTATTTTATTTAATTAAAGTGACTAGAAATGCCTATGTGGCATTCTTTTATTACTTGATCATTATTTCTGTAAGTAAACCTATATGTTTTTATATATTCTGAAAGGTAGGGTTAACCGTGATTTTTGAGAGTTGGAATTAATTCAAAAGCTCTTATGGTTGAATTTTGAAAAATATTTGAATCCAAAAAATCTTCTGCCTTGTTATTTTCACCATGGGTGATCTATAAATCTAAATGGTTTGAATCCAACGGCCTTGTATTAAGCATTCCAGTACCTTTCTAAAAAAATTGGTTTCATGCATTTTGGTTCAGTGAATCGAGCTGGGTTGATTTTTGAATCTAGGTAGATAACTGGGTTTGAATTAAATGAATAAAAGTAAATTTGAATTGTTGGGTCGCGTGGGATGTTTAACTGGGCCAGCCCACTACGCACAGCGCACGCGTGGGCTGGTTAAGTGGATTCCCCCACGCGTCAGTGAGACAGTGAGGGGCGAGGCGGTATGGGGCAATGTGGACCGCGGGATCTAATTCCAATCGAACGGCTCGAGTTCATCGTCCACGCCTGAACAGGACACGACGAGAACGGACCCTAGGGCGGCCAGTGGGGGTCGTGGGAGGCTCACCGGGGCTCAGGCGATGGTCGGCGACGGGGGCGAACGATGAAGTCCACGACGGCGATTCTCCTGGTACGGGTAGCTTATCCTGGGGCGGCTCCAATCGACAGCGCCTCTCCTCCTCTGCAGCGGCGAACTCCGGTGAGATTCCGACCACCTGGTGCTCGCCTTGCTCCGGGAGTGAGTGGGTGTGATCAGTGAGAGGTGGGGAGTGAACTGGTGTGAAGAAAACGAGCGGGGGAGGCTTCCTTTTACAGTGCAGCGAGGGGACCGAAGGTTGCGGGCTGAGCTCGACGTGGTCGATGGCACAAAGGGATAATGGCATGGGCGACGGTAGGGGCGGTGTTGTGCTCCCTGGCAAAGCTCAACGGCATGGTGGCGAGGCGTGGGGCGGTGCTGATCGGTCGGAACACGTCAATGCTCTGGGCGGGTCGATGGCAATTTTAATGGCGCACAGTATGCATGGTCCGCTCGGCGGCGAACGGGCATGTCTGCGGGGTTGCTGGGGCGGTGGTGATCACACACGCAAGCGGTGAGGGCGGCACACGGTCTGTGCGAGTGTGTCGAGCGGGGCGCTCTGGCGCGCTCTCGGCATGGCCGCAGAGAAACTGGGCGCGTGCTTGGCGGGTGGTCCAGGGGCTGGCTACGCTCGGGGCTAGGATAGGGAGTGGTGATGGACGGTACTAGGTCTATGAGACAAGGTTAGCGAGGCTAGAGAGGCGTGTAGCTTGCTGTCCACATTGGGGGTGGCAAAGGGGCTCGACATGGTCACCATTAATGGCTATGCCAAGCTCACAGTGGTGCTAAGGCTTGTTAATTAGGCTAGTTCTTCTACTGAGAGTGTAGTGAGAGCTAGAGAGGGAACAAGGTTAGCCAAAGTCACTGCACACTATAGTGTTTCGTCTTTGTTTGTTTGCTGCAAACAAGGTGTTTGATGAAATGGCCAAAAAAATTCAAATTTGAATTTTGGGTTCAAACTTGGTGGGTTTGCTAGGAACATACTAGGGAGTATCTGGTTAGTTGGATTGGTCAAGGGGCACTGGTTTGGTTGCGTTTTGAAAATGTGTGATCTTCACATATGATAAAGATTCAATTTTTACTTGTGATTTAATGAGGTTGCCAAATGTTTCTTCAAGTTCGAAAGGTGGGCTTTGATTCATTTTTACTTGGTCTAGAAAGGGGTGAAAATAATTGGAAAAGTTTCTATTTGAAATCTTGGACTAGAAACTCTCAAAGTTCCCTAGTGAGCAAGATTGGCAAAAATGACCATTTGCTTTATTTGATTTGTTTTTGATTTTCTCTTGATTTGTTTCTCCTTGGAAATGTTTTATATGATGCTATATTCATCTTTAAACCATTTCTTGCTATTTAGGTTAATCACACAAGTTAATTCATGCATTTATACAATCATCACATACACACATCCATTCATATGATGTAAATTAATCAAAGTTTTTGTTAACCCTAATTTTAGTGATTAGAGTTTCATGATCATTGTTTTATATTTTTGGGATGTTACACATGTGGATACGATTGATCACTTAACTGAAATGGTATGGATAAATATGTGCCGTGCGATTTCCTTTTAATCCAATAGTCCACGTTGCTCAATCCGAGCGAAGCGGTATGCACCAGTAAGAACACGCCACGTGGTAAGACTCAGAATTTAAAAACAGAAATTAGATCTATTAGATGAATGATTTTGTAAAATTCATAACTTTTGTTCTGTTTATCCAAAAAATACAAATAAGATATCATTGGAATCAGGAAATTGTGAAATTGCAACAGTGCCCTTAGTTTAGTTTAAAAATAATTTTTGACTAAAATCTTTTGCAAATGGTTTGATTTGAATTCTCTGACCCTAAACACTAACATTAGAATTTAAAAACATATTTTGTGACACTAAGGAATTATTCCTTTGAATAAAAGCATTTCTAGTAAAACCAAAATGTTGCTATGATTTAAAAATGATTTTTTGAGTGAAACCTTTTGCAAATGGATTTGTTTTAAATACTTTGAACATAAAAACTAACATTGGTGGTTTAAAACATATTTGTCTAACACTATAAATTATTCCTTTGGATAAAAGCATTTCTAGCAAAACAAAAATGATTTAAATAGCCATTTTCACTAACTTGTTTTTAAATGATTTTGCCACATTTATAAATGACCAGTAGGTGTTTTAAAATGTTTAAAACCTTATTAGAAACCACTGTTACAAATAAAACAATCGTTTGCATGCTTGCATGCATTGCTTTGTTTTTATTATTTTATGTGGTGAATTGTTTGAATGCTAGTTTTGAATATGTGCCCTGCTTGATTGAATTGTAGTGAACTTTGAAGAGTGTGACCATTTCAAGATCAAGGAGTAAATCTATATTCTCTACTAAAAAGGCAAGTGGTGCTTCATACATTTTGTCCTAATATTTTGACTATGCATTAGTGATATTTCTAAGTAGGACTTGCATGAAATTTTCTATGTGTTAACTATGCCATGGGAAATCCTAGTAGTTTATGCCTTAGTAGAATTTTCCCTAAGTTAAGATTCCTACTACTATCATGCTTAGCCTAGCTAGTAGATTATAATCATGGTATGAAATATTTCTAAGTCTATGACTTGTATTTTGTTTAATAAAAAAACTATGTGAATGAATCACCTGGGTGGAATGGTGTGAATGGATTTATGTTGAGTGGTTACACAGGGCCAGTAAACTGGCGAATACTTGTGTATCACACTTGTGGAAAGCCACCCAGGAACAAAGAGATTTGAGATGTCAAATGTTGAAGCTTCAAGTGTAGCCACATGGAATTATGGGCTCTGCCTGGATCATATAGGTTGCAATAACTTAGCCATATGGACAGAAGGTGGTAGGGGGTGATAGGTGTGGGAACGCGTCCATTTTGTCTAAGGGAAGGCTTCTGAAAGATCTTGTCTCGATGCATGTTGAGTCTTGTGGGAAAAGTGCACCACCTCTCGAGAGAGTAGAATCTAAGTACTTAGTCGTGTCCCGGGCAATGGACAATTTGAGCATCAAGACATGGAAGCTATCAAGTATCTCCTCATCCCAATTTCTAAGTTAAAAGCTTGTGGTTCAACAAGGGTAAAGGTTAACCAATTCCATTGGTTGTTCCTTGGGTGATTTTTGACAAAAAGAAACTTAAAAATAATAAAAGAATTGTTTGAATAAAATTTATATGGTATGGAACCATATTCAAATTTTTTAAATAAATACAAAAGGACTATTTAAAATAAATAATAAAACATGAGAAAATATTTGAATATTTTCCAAAGTGGGCCAACAATCAACCCCTAAATGATTTAAAACTTACTGAATAGGTTTGGTCAAAATTGAATTCAAATTGAAAATTAAATAAAAAGGTTTGAATTGAAAATAGGAAATAGAAAAGGAAAAAGAAAAAGAAACAGAGAAGGAAAAAAATGAAATAGATCAGACCCAGAAACCCCAGCCCAACTAACCTGGCCCAGCAAGCCCAACAGCAGCCCACCCGACACCTCTCTCTCCCTGTGAGCCCCCCTTTCTCACCGCGCACCGTACTCGTACCCTCACTGACATGCGACCCACACCGCCAGCTCATCTTCGTCTGCACCCGCGCTGACCCATTCCCCCCCTCTCCTCGCTATTTCTGCATTTGATTCCGCGGAGTAAATTCGATCAACTGGCCTAGTAATTCCTCCCTGTGATCTTTCCCTCTTAAACGCCCCTCTCCCCTCTCTCCTTCCCCCTAGATATACCACCCCACGAGAGCCCCTAGGCTGCATCAGTTTCTGCTTGAACCAACTGCTACTCCGACGAACCTCCGCTCGAATTCTGGCGAACTCGTGCCTCCCCCTGCCTCCTAGATCACACGAACCTGCTCCCCATCGACACGCGCATCTGCCTGTACCCTCATCTCGCCCGCGCACGCCCCAGAGGCTCGGCAACAAGCAAGCCTAAGCGCCACGGCCGTCTACATCATATCCGGCGAGCTTCTGTCACCGACCCCGTCTGCCCCTTGCTCTCTGGTGAGTTTTCCCGCATTCCTCGAACCCGTGCACACCTCGCTGATGCCTTAATTTGCTCGCTTACATTCCAGATACTCTCCTTCGACCACGGTCGTGCATGCCCGAACCCCGCAACATCTCCGGCGAGCAATAAACGGCAACACCATGCACCCCTTGGACAACAGAGACCACGTCGAGCATCTACTCGCCACGGCGAACCCTGTCAGCCCCTTCCCCCACTCCCTCGTTACCTAGTTTCACCGGAACACCATCACCTTAGCGCCGCCGCCGCGTGTCGTTGAGCTAACGCAGCCGGATCTTGACCATTTGATTAGGGCCTTAGATCTTGATCATGCTGTCAACACCCGGATTTTTAATCACAGATGCCTATTATGCCATACATCAGAATCCTAGGATTACCATTTTTGCGAGACATAACAGATTGGATATCGCAGTACATCATCCATTACAAACCATACATAATGTCTTACACAATTAAGGATCTCATGATCCAGTTCTTAATGCAACTCAAGCAGCGGAATAACATAATAGTAACGATAGCGTAGGCGAAGCTCCATCTTCATGGTCACAGGCAATGCTGACGATGGGAGATGATCCTAGTTGTCGTAACCTTCCTACGGTCCATCATCCTGATACTCCTCTTCATAGTCTAGCCACAGGAATAGCCAGTGACAAAGCCATAAGTACTCTTTAAGTACTCGCAAACTAATACTAATAAGTGAATGGTGTTTTTATAGTAGGATATACTAAGCTCTAGGGTTATTTTGCAAAAAGCCAGATTTACCTATACTAAGTTCAAAAGCAAAGAAAACTAGTTGAATGTTTTAGAACACCTAAGTGGGAACTTGCATTTCATGTCACAACTCTGTTGTGGTCTAGTCAAAGTCATAAATCATTTCATAATTTATTTTGAAAACATCTGATGATAGAACAGTATGGCCACTCCAACTGTCCATAACCGCGGACGCGGCTATTCGAATAGTTGGACACTCAGAGATTGTACACTTTCACCACCACATTTGATACATCCGTCAGGAACAAATCCTGAATTCACCATACTCAGTATGCGGATAATCAATCCTAATCAATTACACGCCCTAGTATAGGCAGCTGTCCTATGAGTTTGGCCTCCCAACCATGATCAACTTTCATCTTGGGAACTGCATAGGTGGACAATCTTCACAAGGTAGCCTCAGCTCAGACCTTGGTCGCAAGGGAACCCATACTAAGGTATATAATTTTCAAGTCAAGCCCTACCCAAATTTCGGGTATTGTGGTTATACGGTAAGATTGGAATGGTATCGCATCCAGACAACCATCAGTTTTATAAAGGGCTAAGGCTCATGCCTCAACATTTTCATCATCAAAATCATCTGGTGTTCAAGAACACATGTCAAAACATTTCAGTAGAATGACTCATCATTCTAAAGTTTTCATAACCATTTTCACCAAGTATTCCCATCTAAAGTTGATCAAGTTTAATGCTTAGCACTAGCATCTACAAGTGGGGGTAAATACTAATGATGGGTAATAAACAAGTGGGGATTTACTAAGTTCAATCTCATGCCTTAGGATGACATCAAGATTATCTAACTTAGGCCAAATTTTATGCTCTTTATGCTACCTTCAGTTATCTTTCTAAAATCTACAAGTAACTAAGTAAACTCTAAGAGAAAGCTTTGATAAAGAAAATAAAGTATTCAGCTTGCAAGTAAAACTAGGATTGGGTATCAAGTGGTGTAAGCTTTCAAGAAATACTTGCATGGTTTTGCTTGCTAAAATAGTAGTATAAGCTTGCTAAGTTGCAAGTGTTAGCTTGATCATTTAGTAGCTTCCTAAGTTGCAAGTGTTAGCTTTTTCTGTTAATAGCTTGTCTTGTGCAGAGCAGTGGTTGAAGTTCTCCTCGGCTTCTTCCTCATAGTATCCTCCTTCCTCCTCATATCCTTGGTCGGTACTAGTGTCTATAAATAAATACGAGGTACACAATCACTAAACAATATTTAACTATTTCTAATCATCACACAAAGGTTCATACTAGATGATCTAGCATCATCACTAACATTACAAGATTAAAGCACTTGTCCCATTTATTTTATTTTGAGAAAAGTAAATTGTACTCATTGAAAAACTACTTAAGATTTAATATTCTCCATCTCAAACATGGGATCATGTTGACACATGTCATCACCACATATTTTAGTACATGGGAATGTGATTTAAAGTGGTGTCACAATTTAATAAGGTTTAACCTTTTTATTTTATTTAATTAAAGTGACTAGAAATGCCTATGTGGCATTCTTTTATTACTTGATCATTATTTCTGTAAGTAAACCTATATGTTTTTATATATTCTGAAAGGTAGGGTTAAGTGTGATTTTTGAGAGTTGGAATTAATTCAAAAGCTCTTATGGTTGAATTTTGAAAAATGTTTGAATGCAAAAAATCTTCTGCCTTGTTATTTTTACCATGGGTGATCTACAAATCTAAATGGTTTGAATCCAACGGCCTTGTATTAAGCATTCCAGTACCTTTCTAACAAAATTGGTTTCATGCATTTTGGTTCAGTGAATCGAGCTCGGTTGATTTTTGAATCTAGGTACATAACTGGGTTTGAATTAAATGAATAAAAGTAAATTTGAATTGTTGGGTCGCGTGGGATGTTTAACTGGGCCAGCCCACTACGCACAGCGCACGCGTGGGCTGGTTAAGTGGATGTCCCCACGCGTCAGTGAGATAGTGAGGGGCGAAGCGGTACGGGGCAATGTGGACCGCGGGATCTAATTCCAATCGAACGGATCGAGTTCATCGTCCACGCCTGAACAGGACACGATGAGCACGAACCCTAGGGCGGCCAGTGGGGGTCGTAGGAGGCTCACCGGGGCTCTGGCGATGGTTGGCGACGGGGGCGAACGACGAAGTCCACGACGGCGATTCTCCTGGGGCGGCTCCAATCGATAGCGCCTCTCCTCCTCTGCAGCGGCGAACTCCGGTGAAATTCCGACCAGCTGGTGCTCGCCTTGCTCCGGGAGTGAGTGGGTGTGATCAGTGAGAGGTGGGGAGTGAACTGGTGTGACGAAAACGAGCGGGGGAGGCCTCCTTTTATAGTGCAGCGAGGGGACCGAAGGTTGCGGGCTGAGCTCGACGTGGTCGATGGCACAAAGGGATAATGGCATGGGCGACGGTAGGGGGCGGTGTTGTGCTCCCTGGCGAAGCTCAACGGCATGGTGGCGAGGCGTGGGGCGGTGCTGATCGGTCGGAACACGTCAATGCTCTAGGCGGGTCCGATGGCAATTTTAATGGCGCACAACATGCATGGTCCGCTCGGCAGCGAACGGGCATGTCTGCGGGGTTGCTAGGGCGATGGTGATCACACACGCAAGCGGCGAGGGTGGCACACGGTCTGTGCGAGTGTGTCGAGCGGGGCGCTCTGGCGCGCTCTCGGCATGGCCGGAGAGAAACTGGGCACGTGCTTGGCGGGTGGTCCAGGGGCTGGCTGCGCTCGGCGCTAGGATAGGGTGTGGCGATGGACGGTACTAGGTCTATGAGACAACGTTAGCGAGGCTAGAGAGGCGTGTAGCTTGCTGTCCACATTGGGGGTGGCAAAGGGGCTCGACATGGTCACCATTAATGGCTATGACAAGCTCACAGTGGTGCTAAGGCTTGTTAATTAGGCTAGTTCATCTACTGAGAGTGTAGTGAGAGCTAGAGAGGGAACAAGGTTGGCCAAAATCACTTCACACTATAGTGTTTCGTCTTTGTTTGTTTGCTGCAAACAAGGTGTTTGATGAAATGGCCGAAAAAATTCAAATTTGAATTTTGGGTTCAAACTTGGTGGGTTTGCTAGGAACATACTAGGGAGTATCTGGTTAGTTGGATTGGTCAAGGGGCACTGGTTTGGTTGCGTTTTGAAAATGTGTGATCTTCACATATGATAAAGATTCAATTTTTACTTGTGATTTTAATGAGGTTGCCAAATGTTTCTGCAAGTTTGAAAGGTGGGCTTTGATTCATTTTTACTTGGTCTAGCAAGGGGTGAAAATAATTGGAAAAGTTTATATTTGAAATCTTGGACTAGAAACTCTCAAAGTGACCTAGTGAGCAAGATTGGGAAAAATGACCATTTGCTTTATTTGATTTGCTTTTGATTTTCTCTTGATTTGTTTCTCCTTGGAAATGTTTTATATGATGCTATATTCATCTTTAAACCATTTCTTGCTATTTAGGTTATCACACAAGTTAATTCATGCATTAATACAATCATCACATACACACATCCATTCATATGATGTAAATTAATCAAAGTTTCTGTTAACCCTAATTTTAGTGATTAGAGTTTCATGATCATTGTTTTATATTTTTGGGATGTTACACATGTGGATACGATTGATCACTTAACTGAAATTGTATGGATAAATATGTGCCATGCGATTCCCTTTTAATCCAATAGTACATGTTGCTCAATCCGAGCGAAGCGGTATGCGCCAGTAAGAACACACCACGTGGTAAGACTTAGAATTTAAAAACAGAAATTAGATCTATTAGATGAATGATTTTGTAAAATTCATAACTTTTGTTCTGTTTATCCAAAAAATACAAATAAGATATCATTGGAATCAGGAAAGTGTGAAATTGCAACAGTGCCCTTAGTTTAGTATTTTGCTTCTGGAAAAACTAGGTTTTTTTGCAGAAACATTTGTAGGACTATTTTGTGTATAAAAATTATTTTAAAAATAATTTTTGACTAAAATCTTTTGCAAATGGTTTGATTTGAATTCTCTGACCCTAAACACTAACATTAGAATTTAAAAACATATTTTGTGACACTAAGGAATTATTCATTTGAATAAAAGCATTTCTAGTACTACCAAAATGTTGCTATGATTTAAAAATGATTTTTTGAGTGAAACCTTTTGCAAATGGATTTGTTTTAAATACTTTGAACATAAAAACTAACATTGGTGGTTTAAAACATATTTGGCTAACACTAGAAATTATTCCTTTGGATAAAAGAATTTCTAGCAAAACAAAAATGATTTAAATGGCCATTTTCACTAACTTGTTTTTAAATGATTTTGCCACATTTATAAATGACCAGTAGGTGTTTTAAAATGTTTAAAACCTTATTAGAAACCACTTTTACAAATAAAACAATCTTTTGCATGCTTGCATGCATTGCTTTGTTTTTATTATTTTATGTGGTGAATTGTTTGAATGCTAGTTTTGAATATGTGCCCTGCTTGATTGAATTGTAGTGAACTTTGAAGAGTGTGACCATTTCAAGATCAAGGAGTAAATCTATATTCTCTACTAAAAAGGCAAGTGGTGCTTCATACATTTTGTCCTAATATTTTGACTATGCATTAGTGATATTTCTAAGTAGGACTTGCATGAAATTTTCTATGTGTTAACTATGCCATGGGAAATCCTAGTAGTTTATGCCTTAGTAGAATTTTCCCTAAGTTAAGATTCCTACTACTATCATGCTTAGCATAGCTAGTAGATTATAATCATGGTATGAAATATTTCTAAGGCTATGACTTGTGTTTTGTTTAATAAAACAACTATGTGAATGAATCACCTGGGTGGAATGGTGTGAATGGATTTATGTTGAGTGGTTACACAGGGCCAGTAAACTGGCAAATACTTGTGTATCACACTTGTGGAAAGCCACCTAGGAACAAAGAGATTTGAGATGTCAAATGTTGAAGCTTCAAGTGTAGCCACATGGCATTATGGGCTCTGCCTGGATCATACAGGTTGCAATAACTTAGCCATATGGACAAAAGGTGGTAGGGGTGATAGGTGTGGGAACGCGTCCATTTTGTCTAAGGGAAGGCTTCTGAAAGATCTTGTCTCGATGCATGTCGAGTCTTGTGGGAAAAGTGCACCACCTCTCGAGAGAGTAGAATCTAAGTACTTAGTCGTGTCCCGGGCAATGGACAATTTGAGCATCAAGACATGGAAGCTATCAAGTATATCCTCATCCCAATTTCTAAGTTAAAAGCTTGTGGTTGAATAAGGGTAAAGGTTAACCAATTCCATTGGTTGTTCCTTGGGTGATTTTTGACAAAAAAAACTTAGTGTTTTAAACTTATAAGTAAAACCTTATTTTGAGCAAAGCAAGCCTAAGCTCCACCTAGCCAAATGCATATAGATGATAGATACCACTATTCTACCATAGTATCACTTGCCAATACAATTCAAATGTATTGACCCTTGTGTCTATAACCTATTATGTTGCAGGTTTGTTTGATGTTAGTGAAGTGTGTTGAATAGGATTACATGTCTACAACCAACATGACTACCTGTGGCACTTTGAAGATGAAGGACTCCATGTTATATAGTTATTTCTGCTGCATTGTAATGATATAGCCAAATGAGCTAAGTAAGATGTAATGAATTATTTTGTTCCTGGTTATAAAGTTGTATTATGACCCTTGTTTCTTGATATTACATCTTAAATTGTGGATGCTAGCTATTGATCTAGGGACTAGCATTGTAAACACATGGATCTCTAAATTATCATGTTGGGACCTCTATAATAGTGGTTCTTGATGTTTGGTGAAGGCATCCAACGGATTTCCCTTTTTTATCTTAGGCTTTTGTTTATGACTATTTTGTTGTTCCCTGTGTCACAAATGGCAGAAGGTTGCTTGGAAGTATGCATGAGATGATATATCTTGCAGGTTGGGTCTTGTTTGGGAAATTCACGCCAAGTAATGGACATTATTTGGCCTCCAATGGACATTGTTTGCCTTCCAGGTTGTGTATTGAGTTTATTCCTGCTAAAGGTTGGTTGGTAGTTATAGATTAATCATGGAAGAATCATAGCACGAATCCTTAAAGGTATGTCTCCCTTCTCAGTTTAACATCTATAACCGAATGTTGGTGAATTCAGCTAGAGGTGTCCATTTTGTACCAGGCCCTATTAGAAGACCCTTTTTATGCTCTATCGTCATTATTCCCCTCTCCAAGCTGACCATGAAGATGAAAGACGACTTCCGTAGCCACTGATGACCATTTAGCTGGAGGTGTCCATTTTGTACCAGGCCCTATTGGAATACCTTTTTTATGCGCTGTCGTCATTACTGCCCTCTCCATGCTGACCATGAAGACAAAAGACGACTTTCGCAGCCACTGATGACTCGGAAGGCGCAAAATAGCAAGATGGCACCTTATCTTATAACACATCTTACTATTGCCGTAAGATCATATCATTAGATTAAGTGAAGTCTATGCAATGTTATTATGTTCTCTCAATGTCCAACAACTCAGTGTTCAGTGCATCTAATTGTGCTATTTGAAATATTCGTGGAAAATGCATTTTTTATTCTTATAACATCTAATTGTGATATTTGGTATATTCATGGAAAATGCATTTTATATTCTTATAACATATAATTTTGCTATCTTGAATATGCATGGAAAACACATTTATTTATTATCAAAATTCAAACCAGTGACGGGCATGATAATGAGCCTATCACCATAAAACCCCATAGGTTGCCAACTTTGACCGCAACAAGTGATATGCTTCTCTTTTGCCTGTCACTAGTATGTGTATACTAATGACTGGCATGCGTAAATGCATACTAGTGACAGGCACTTTCTTGTCACTAGTAGTCAAATACCAGTGACTAGTTATCAGCGATAGGCGTTTTGCCTGCCACTAATAGGACTTTTGATCCTGCAATAATAGCCTATTCTGCAGTAGTGTGATACCCTAAGGGACTCAACAAGTATTTATGCATCTAAAGGGAACAACCTGAGTATGGTGCAATTGTAGCGAAAAAAAATCCTAGCAGTTCTATAGAGACATGCTACAATATCCGCCTAACCAATGATAGACGGAGGCTCGTTAAATAAAAACAGTTAATTACCCACAGATATATATCAATAGAAGTAAACATCGCCCACCTACCTCCCCATTCCCGAATGAGAAGGCGGAAGAACACCCCATCCGTTGGAAGTTTTATTAATCAATCCATGACTAGTGCACTATTACTAGTCAAGTTTTAGTCAATTTAAAAGCGGTACTTTAGTTATGCTTGTCTATGATCGAGAAACTGTGCTCCAAGTCGTCCATAACCGCGGACACGGCTTTCAGAAATATTTATCCTACAGGGGTGCACAAATAGCAACACACGCATGATAACCTAAAAAAACAATTGAAAATCCAACGAGTCATCATGATAAAGCATTCGCAAAATTCATATTTGATTTCACAGGGCCACCCCGCTAAGCTACCTGCTACGAAGTTGGTCGGTTCTGCGACGGACCGAGGGGTTTGCGACAATGGCTGTAAACGACTAGGAACCCGAAAGCGTGAGTAGGCTTGTCAATACTGCGTAGACATTCCACATTTGTTTCAAAACCAGATAGTGATAAACTCTCTCCACGAGCAACATTTTTAAATAAAGAAGTAAAGCATTGCATAAGTATAACATAGTAATAACGCCCCAAACTACTTGTGGCCCTATGAAATTAAATATGACTTAATCTACGACTAAGGGATTCATGGTCCTAGATGCGGATAGTGCGATATTCAAGGAACAAGAATCAAATACTCGAGAGTCCTATGGGACACAAGTGAGCATAAAGAACAAAATAGCAGATATTTCCCACCAGTCTCTCTTTCTTTAGTTATCCCATTACTACTCAATGCAGTTGTTTAGGTACCTCATTATTCAAATACACTCACAAACCCTACGCATGCTATTCTACGACTCGCATGGCTCAAACAACTCCTATAGTAACGGCTCGTGGGATGGAGAGAACAAGCTTCAGTGGGGTTTAAAATTAAAGGCTATGCAATACTTTGGATTCAATTTTATTCGGATCGCGACATATGATGCAAGGATAAGATAGATGCAATACGTGCTATATATAGTGCAAGCATGGGAAATTTCTTGCCTGGCAGTTCATTTGCGGAATAACATGAATCCGGATAATACTCCTGAGGCTCCTAATATTCTACTTGCTCAGCATCTATCTGGATAAAAACCAAACAAACAAGAGCTAAAATAAATACATTACGCAATCATATAAATCATATGCAACAAGCAAAATGGGATGCCATGATGGAATGATGCATAATTACATGATATAACATAGCATGGGATGGTTGAGGTGTGGGATACAAGAATAAAGCATTTTATTAAGTTTTTAGTCATGTTTTGATTGCATAAACCTTGCTTCTGCTTAATTAATTATATTATTCATGCTTCAATTTTAATATCATGATGAATAGTTAGAACGGGATCGTTGCGCTGATCATTTTAGACATATCATTTGTCAAAATTGGAGTTACAGAATTAAAGTTATTAAATTATTAAGAAACGATATTTATTAGCATTTTAATTATTTCGAAATTTTAAATTGTCCAAATGATATTTTTAAATAGCATAAACAGATTTCTCATGTTTTTCTGATTCAAAAATATATTATACTTCATATTTGGAATTATGAATTTAAGTCAACATTAAAGTCAATTATATTAAAAAGAGGTCAAACTCAAAGGTTTGAGTAGATTGAATTGGTTTTGAAACACTGTCATACATGGTTGGATTCATATTTAATTTTATAAGTTTTCTCAAATTCAAAATAATTTAAAAGATATGAATTATTTAATTTATATTTATTTTATGGAATTTTATTTGAATTCGAAATGCTATGGAAACTTTTGTTACTCGGGGATAACTTACACGTAGAGAAAGACATGTGGACCACCTGGGGCATCGGGGCCACATGCGCGTGGCTGCTGGGGCGATGACACGTGGAACAGAGAGGGGCGGCGGGTTGAGAGATTCGAAAATCCGGGTGATTTTCTAGAAAAGCTTCCTGGAGCACCACGTTAGTTCTCTATCGAATCTGAAAGCGAACTGCGATAACAGCCAGCATCGATGTACTTTGGGTGAATATGTTGAGCTAACTGCGACAGATATCGCGTCACCGTAAACAACAAAGTTGGAGAAGATTGTGGGGGATTCAAGTTTGGTTCAGAATGTATCCTCAAAAGTCGACTGTGGTTCTCAGAATCCTTCAACGAATAGGAGAGAAAAACTCGGTGTTCAGACTGACGGGTCGAACTGAACGGCAGGGGTTTTTGGTCGATTTCGCTGAAAGATTTGGAGAGCTGTGGTTCATCGAGTCGAGGAAGGTCGGGCTCGATTTGCAGAGGGGACATAGGGCTATCTAGAAGGATCGACGTCGACTACAGGGGAAAACTAGAGACGGTGTTTGCTTGCTAAGAGCAGAGGCAGAAAACGAGCGGCTGATGTCTACTGCTATCAGTGGCCGCGGACAGAGCACGGCGCGCCCGGGCGACAACAGTGTTGGGGCACAGGTCGCGACGATGGTGCACGCAAAGGATAGAGGGGGTGGGGCGGATCGAGGGGAGGTGAGACCCACCTTGCATGCGCGCGCTTGGGTTGACGCAGAGGAGGGAGGCCGCGACAAGGAGAATGTGGCGACGTCACAAGCAGGCATCCATCGCCGCGGTCCTGCCGCTCCGGGAAGAAGGCGGGGATGTGGTGATGCTGCGCTGCTGCCCAGCTTGCTGTATTCCGCTGATGAGGCCGAGGTCCGCATGGTGGTTCAGTTCCCTCCGGTGGTAAGGGCTCCCGTGCCATACGGTGGTGGGGCAAAGCTCTGTTCCTCTCGGTTAGGTAGGGAAACAACAGAGAAGGGGAAAAAAGAGAGGTTGGCGACGTGAGTGAGAAGAGGGGCTAGGGTTCCAGGGTCTCCTCGTCTTGGGTTTAAAAGGAGGGGGAAACCCTGGTGGATGCTGACGCGGATGATGGTGGATGCTGACGCGAGAACGAACAAAGAGAGAGCAGAAGAATAGTAACAGAAGGAAGGGGTACATGCTGGTGTTTTGCTTTGGGCTGCTGCGGCTGGGTCAAGGGAAGGAGGTAGGCTACTCGCACGTTTGCTCCTTCTCTTATTTTTTATCCTGTTTCTCTTTCTTTTTCTGCTTTGAATTTATGGTTTGTTTCAAGAATTTTCAAACAAGTTGTTGTTTGCAGAAATTTGCAAAAGACCAAATGCTTCACTAGAATATGCATTCTGGGCCAAGGATAGGTAGATGATTCACTAGAAGTTGGTGAAGAGGGATTCAAGCTTACTTGCACATCCGAATGCTAAAAGCCACTAATTCCCAAACAATTCCAAAAGAAGGAGGAAGGAGCACCATGCATGAGATATGAATGCATGTGGGGTGTGGTGGTGAAAACCACCACATCCCCACTAGCATATGCACACCACCATTTTGTGGAACCAATTTACCTTCCTCTCATCAGTATATCTAGATGGTGGGTATATTTGAACTGAAGACCAAGTGTTAGTGTGCATGAGCCACTATAGATGGTATGGTCTTGTAAATCAAGTATACTCACAAGCTTGAATAACATCATGACAAGATTATAAATACGAGCCACTCTCATAGCATGCAAGGTGTTCATGTAGGGCCCATAACAATTATTGTGAAAACAATAAAAGAACACCTATGGGGGATTGATCAAGAAATGGATCCATCCAACACACATGAGCTAGATGTAAATATCAATATAAAGGCAAAGGCTCACATATAGTTGGATGGTGGAATTATAAGGTAGTGACAAGAAACATGGTGAAGTTAGAATAGTAATGCCCCGAACTCAACTTGGTCATGAAGCAATATATAAAGAACCAACTACAATTCATCAAGAAGCAAATACAAGTACTACAATATAATGCCTACGGGATAAGAGCCAAATAAGAGGGGTTTTATATGATGCTCAAATGCAAGGTGGCATGGTGACATGAGCATGATATTATGCAATGCAATTATGATATATAGGAAGTAGAAAAATATCGAATAGGAAAGTAGCATTGCAATTGTTAGAAAATTGGGATTCTACAGGTAGTAAACTAGGCGTTGCACCCAATGGGTTTTTCCATCTTTGTGTCGTTCGACCACAAGCGTCGTGCCGATCACCTGGTGATTGCGGCGATGTACAACCCCATAGGTTCTCTCTCCTTTGGTTTCACCAGCACGAGATAGATAGAGAGTAGACGCTTCAGGTTTTCGAAGGTTTGTTGGCTTCGGCCGTCCACTCGAATTTTTCCATCTTGTGGAGGAGCTGGTAGTAGGGGAGAGCATTTTCGTCCATGTGGCTGATGAACTTGCTAAGCGTTGTGATTACTCCAGCTAGCTACTAGACTCCTTTGGCGTTCTTCGGATTCTCCATGGCTAGTATGGCCTTGATTTTATTCGGGTTGGCCTTGATGCCTCTCGCGGATATGAAGTATCCGAGTAATTGCCCGTATGGGATGCGAAAGGCGCACTTTTCTAGGTTCAGCTTGATCCTATAGCGATCAAGGTTATTGAACGTCTCGCGAAGATCGTCGATCAATGTTAGGCTCTCCTTGGTCTTTACCACTATGTCATTGACATCTACTTGGATGTTTCGACTAATTTGATTCTTCAGACATGCCTGTTTTTGACCAATTTAATTCTTCAAGCAGGCCTGCATGCACCTTTGATAAGTTGCACCTATGTACTTGAGCTCGAAAGGCATTGTGTTATAGAAGAAGACCCCGAACAGCATAATGAATGCTGCCTTCTCCTGATCCTCGACTTTTAGTCGAATCTGGTTGTAGCCTGAGTAGGCATCGAGGAACAAGAGACGTTCGCATACTGCAGTGGAGTCGATGATTTGATCGATCCGCGGTAATGGGAAGTGATCCTTTGGGCAGTACTTTATTGAGGGTGGTAAAATCCACGCACATCCGTAGGATGTCTATGTCCTTCTTGGGGACCAGCATGTTGTTAGCTACCCATGTACTCTCCTTGATCTCTCTTATGAAATCAGCGTCGAGGAGTCTATTGACTTCAATGCCAATTGCTTCAACTCATCCTTCGTACAGTCGATGTTGACTTCTTGTATGGTCAAACATCTAGGTACACATTCAGTGTGTGCTCGGTGAATTCCCTGGGAACTCCTGGCATTCCCGCAGGACCAGGCGAAAATTTCCCAGCGCTCACAGAGGGATTTGACGAGCACGAGTTCCTATGCGGGACTTTGATTGTTGGCGATGAGGTCCTTCTTGGTGGGATCCATCAGGTGGACCTGCTGGTGTTGACTGTGGTGTCGAAGGACGGGTCAAGAGCATTTTGCTTTGTCATAGGAGGGAGGCTGGTGTCTCTTGAGTCCTTCAGCCTTGCTAGTTCCTCATATATGCCGAAATAGTGGGAGATTTTGTTGAAATATCTATCATAGTTATCGGATTTGGTGAAGCTCCCTGGGATGGTGATGACACCGTTGGGTCCTGGCATCTTCAGCAGAAGGTACGCATAGTGCAGTACTGCCAGGAATCATGCGAATGCCACACGACCAAGGATGGCATGGTACTGCGAGGTCCAGTAGACCACCTCAAACTCGAGTAGCTCACGCCCGAAGTTCTTGGGGGTGATAAATATGGAATCGAGCCATATTTTGCCCAGGGGGTAGACCCCTTTCCCTGGGACTATGCCGTGGAAGGTTGTGTCTAATGCCTCCAGGCTGGTGAGCGGGATCCGTATGGCCGCTAGGTGTTGGGTTTGCAGCATAGAAAACAAAAAAATTCCTACGATGGGAACTACTAACCACCAAGATCTTTCTACTAGATACGAGCTACAGGTGGATATACATCCATAGACAACATACCCTTGTAGACCGACAAAGTTTAACGAGGTTGAAATCGTGGATGATGTAGTCGAACGCTTGCCGATCTCAAGATCGAGAAGAAGTCCAACTCCACAAATCAGCAGCGCATCCGTGATCGCACACACGTTCAGGCCAGCGTACAACATCTGCCTCCTTGCTCCAGCGATGCAGCGTAAGTAGCAACTCCTTCTATACGAAAAGCCACCGGGAACATGTATCTCGTTAGTCCGATACCATGGGGGAATAATTCTAGAGGGGGAGAGAGATCCTTCACGAGGAGGTGTGAGTGAGAGAGAGAGGGAGAGGGGGGACTTTTATACGAGGAGGGGGCACCGCAAGGGGCATGGCCGACGGCCATGGTGGCTGCCCACACGCCTTCCTCCATTCATGTGAGTGGAGATCCCACTCAAATTTCACTCTCCATTTCCTCCACTCAAATCCCATTAAAATTTCCACAAAATTTAATGTAATCTCTCATTAAATGAAACTAATTTTATTTATTTATTCAATATTTTTTCAATTACATTAATTAACAAACATTCACATAAAACTACTTGCTACTTTTCAATTTCACATGTAGAAAAAATTTCACCTGAAACAATTTCGGTGTCCATTGAAATAATTCTAGTGCTTTTCGAACATATTTGTTCTTAATGGTGTTGGTATCCCTTAAGTGTGTCACCCTACAGTTCGCAAATAATGCAGACATGATCGAGACCCTTCTCGGATCAATAATCAGAAGCGGGACCTGGAGATCCATACTGACTCCCACACATTCAACGATGACTTCTGTGATTGTGAGAACCTTTTATTCTAGTAACTTAATCCCTTTGTCTCATGATATATTACATGTCCGAGATTCGATCATCAGTATCTCCATACCTAGTTTGATATCGTTACCAACATGCACTCTTTTCTCGTTCCCGTGATATAACATTCTAGTCATCACATCACTTGCTTGCAAGATAACTAATGTGGTATCACCGATAGGGCCCAGAGTATATCTATCCATCATCGGGATGGAAAAATTCCACTCTTGATCCATGATCCTCTACATAACACCTTCGTAGCACTGAACCCACCTTTATAGTCACCCTGTCATGGTGTGACGTTTAATGTTATCAAGATACTCTTCTAGTCAGAGACATCATAGATCGAACCATATCTAATAAAGTACGATTAAGACATTCTGACACACCATTACGCTATGCTGTTCTGGCAGGTGTGAGTTGTGAAACTATTCCACACTCTCTCATATGTGCGCTAGATACTCATGTGCACTGTCGGACCGCGGAAATTTGATCTTTCTATTACGATGATTTTCCACTTCACTCTGAAATTCCTTGAACATTTCAAAGGTCCCAGACTTGTGTTTCATCAAATAGATATACTCGTACCTACTCAAATCATCCATGAAAGTAACAAAATAACGATATCCACTTCATGCCGACACACTAATTGGACAACATACATCAGTATGTATGATTTCCAATAAATCTGTCTCCCGTTCCATTGAACCGGAAAAAGGCATTCTAGTCATCTTGCCCATAAGGCATGGCTCACATGTATCAAATGATTCGAAATCAATTGATTCCAAAAGTACATCTGAATGGAGTTTCTTCATGCGTTTAACACCAATATGACCTAGACAGCAGTGCCACATATATGCAGATATATCATCATCAAGTTTAATCCTTTTAGCATCAACATTATGAATATGTGTAACACTATTATCGAGTTCCAACAGAAATAAACCATTCACCACAGGTGCATGACCATAAAAGATATCATTCATATAAATCGAACAACCATTGTTTTCAGATTTGAATGAATAATCACTTCGCATCAAATACGATCCGGATATAATGTTCATGCTTAGTGCAGGCACCAAATAAAAATTATTTAGATTTATCACTAACCCCAACGGTAAATGGAGAGGCAGCGTTCCAAAGGCGATCACATCAAATCTTGCTAGCGGTCGCTTATTCTGCAGCCCCTGTTTCGAGTTATATATATTAGCAAACGATCTAGTATCAAATACCCAGGTGCTACTACGAGTAATAGTCAAGTACACATCAGTAACATGTATATCATATATACCTTTGCTTTCCTTGCCAGCCTTCTTGTCTGCCAAATACTTGGTGCAATTGCGCTTCCAATGGCCAGTCCCCTTACAATAATAGCACTCAGTGTCAGAATGAGGGCTAGCTCGGGATTTCTTTTCAGGCGCGACAACAGATTTTCCGCCCTTCTTTCCCTTGTATTTACCCTTCTTGTCTTTCTTGAAACCGGCAGTCTTATTGATCATCAACACTTGATGTTCTTTCTTGATCTCCACCTCTGTAGTCTTAAGCATTGACAGAATATCGGGGAGAGACTTCTTCATTCCCTTCATGTTATAGTTCATCACAAAGCTCTTGTAGCTAGGTGGCACAGATTGGAGAACATGATGTATGCCTAAGTCAATGAGAATCGTTATTCCCAAGGACACAAGCCTATCGGTGTACCTAGACATTTTGAGTACATGATCACTAACGAAGTTGTTCTCTTCCATCATGCACCTAAAGAACTTTTCAGAAGCATTATAACACTCTATGGCAGCATGGGTATCAAAAATCATTTTCAATTCACCAATTACATCAAAGGCATTGCCATTTTTGAAACACTTTCGAAGTTATGGCTCTATCCCATACAATATGCTGCAATGAAATAAGTTGTGGTCCTCTTGACGAGTCAAATAGACGTTCTTTTCCTTGTCCGAAGTATCAGGAGCTGGTGGGGGGCCTAGCAGCGCTTCTAGCACATGTTGCATTTGTGCAGCATTGAGGAGAATTGTCAACACCCAGATTTTTAATCCTAGATGCATGTTATGCCATATATCGCAATCCGAGGATTACCATTTTTGCGAGACATAACAGATTTGTATTTCACAGTACACCATCCAGCACAAACATATATAAGGTTTTACACAAATAAGGATCTGATGATCCAGTTCTTAATACAACTCAAGCTGCGGAATAATGTAATAATAAAGGTAGCGTAGGCGAAGCTCCATCTTCGGGGTCACAGGCAATGCTGACGATGGGAGATGATCCTAGTTGTCGTAACCTTCCGGTGGTCCATCATCCTAGTACTCCTCTTCATAGTCTGGTCACGGGAATAGCCAGGAACAAGCCATGAGTACTCTTTAAGTACTCACAAACTAATACTAACAAGTTAAGGGGATTTTTATAGTAGAACACTAAGCTCTAGGGTTGTTTTGCAAAAAGCCAGATTTACCTCTAATAAGTTCAGAAGCAAAGAAAGCTAGTTGAAATTTTATAACACCTAAGTGGGAACTTAAATTTCATATCACAACTCTGTTGTGGTCAATTAAAAATCTCAATTCATTTCACAAGTCATTTGGAAAACATCTGACAGGAGAATAGTATGGCCACTCCAACTGTCCATAACCGCGGACGCGGCTATTCGAATAGTCTGACACTCTGTAGAGATTGTACACTTTCACAACAACATTTGATACATCCGTCAGGAACAAATCTTGAATTAACCATACTCAGTACATGGATAATCAATCCTAACCTTTCAATTACACGCCCTAGTATAGGCACCTCTCCTGTGAGTTTGGCCTCCCAACCATGACCAACTGTCATCTTGGGTACTGCACAGGTGGACAATCTTCACAAGGTAGCCTCAGCTCAGACCTTGGATGTGAGGGAACCCATACTAAGGTACATAAATTTCCAGTCAAGCCCTACCCAATTTTCGGGTATTGTGGTTGTACGGTAAAATTGTAATGGTATCGCATCCAGAGAACCATTAGTTTTATAAAGGGCTAAGGCTCATGCCTCCACATTTTCATCATCAAAATCATCTAGTGTTCGGAAACACTTGTCAAAACATTTCAGTAGAATGACTCATCATTCCAAGGTTTTCATAACCATTTTCTCCAATTATTCCCATCTACAGTTGATCAAGTTTTATGCTTACCACTACCATCTACAAGTGGGGTAAGTACTAATGAGGGGTGGTAAACATGTGGAGATTAATTAAGTTCAATCTCATGCCTTAGGATGACATCAAGATTATCTGGCTTAGGCCAAATTTAATGCTCTTTATGCAACCTTCCATTATCTTCCTAGAATCTACAAGTCACTTAAGTAAACTTTAAGAGAAAGCTTTGATAAAGAAATAAAGTATAAAGCTTGCAAGTAAAACTAGGATTGGGTATCATCAAATGTGTCCAACCAGGCATGCGTAGTGCAATGCATAGGTTATCTAACTTTCATAATTGCAAGTGTTAGCTTGCCTTATCCAGAGAAGTGGTTGAAGTTATCCTCGGCTTCTTCTTCGTAATATCCTCCTTCCTCCTCGTATCCTTGGTCGGTACTAGCGTCTATAAATAAATACGAGGTACACAATCACCAAACAATACTTAACTATTTTCAATCATCACACAAAGGTGTACTATAGATGATCTAGCATCATCACTAACCTTACAAGATTAAAGCTTTTGTCTTATTTATTTTATTTTTAGAAAAGTAATTTCTACTCATTGAAAAACTACTTAAGATTTAATATTCTCCAACTCAAACATGGGATCATGTTGACACATGTCATCACCACATATTTCAGTACATGGGAATGTGATTTAAAGTGGTGTCACAATTTAATAAGGTTTAACCTTTTTATTTTAAATAAATAAAGTGACTAGAAATGCCTATGTGGCATTATTTTATTGCTTGAGCATTATTTATGTAAGTAAACCCATATGTTTTTATATATTCTGAAAGGTATGATAAAATGTGATTTTTGAGAGTTGGAATCAACTAAAAGGCTATTATGGTTGGATTTTGAAAAATGTTTGAATGCAGAAAAGCTTCTGACTTGTTATTTTTACCAAGGTTGATCTACAGATCCAAATGATTTGAATCCAACAGGCTTGTATTAAGCATTTCAGTACCTTACTAACAAAATTAGTTTCATGCATTTTGGTTCACTACATCGAGATGGGTTGATTTTTGAATATAGGTACAGAACTGAGTTTGAATAAAATAGAAAAATCTAAATTCAAACGGTTGGGCTGCGCGGGAAAGGTTAATGGGCCGACCCAGTGTCACTCCGTAGCGTGGGGCTCAGCTGACAGGGGGGTTCCACCAGTCAGTGGCTCATAACACGCGAAATGGTACGGGGCTGTGTGGTTTGTTGGATTAGAAGGAAGATCGACGGCTGGGGATCGTCGTCGATGATGAACATGTCACCGGCGAGCTCAAACCCTAGCTGCTCAGTGGGGGTGCATAGGGGGCATACCAGGGCTCCAGCGACGACGGCGAGGCGGGCAAACGAACGAGTGGTCGACGTCGAGCTCAGGGATGGTCGAGGCAGCTCCGGGGGTGTTCGAAATCAATGGCTCCCTTCTTCTCCAGAGGCGGCCTGCTCCGGTACAATTCTGGCGAGCTGCTGCTCCTCGTGCTCCGGCTCGAGGGTGGAATAATCAAATAGGTGATGGGAGTGGAATAGTGTGCTTCAAACGGCTGGGGGTGGCCTCCTTTTATAGGCTCGACAGCGAGACCGAGAGGGATGGGCAGGTGACGGTGGCGACATGGCTACGGGCGGCTAGAGGCATGGCTGAGGTTGGCGATCGACGCACGGTCTCCTGGCGATGCTCTAGGAATTGAATGCGCACTTAGGGGCGGTGGCAATCGGTCCGGAACGTGCGGTGCTCTGAGCGGTACCGACGGCGAACTCCACGGCGTGCGGTCGCTATGGGGTACGGGCGAGGAAACGATCATGTCTAGTGGTCTCCTAGGACGGTGGGGTTCATGCTGTCGCGAGACAAGGGCTCGAGGTGGCCGGGTTGAGTGGGAACGGTGCATGCACGGTGGTGCGCATCGGCATGGTCGACAGTGGCGCGGGCACGGCGTTCCTGGCGATTCTTGTCTCTGTCTTTGAGCTAGGGCTGACCGAGAGGGGGCGGTGTGGTGCTGGCTACCTCCCAGACAAGGTTGGCAAGGCTAGGGTGGCTGCTAGCTGGCCGACGACAATGGGGTGGCATGGTGAGGCTCGGCCTGCTCACCATTGATGGCAAGGCAAGCTCACAGTGGTGCTAGATGTTTACAAATGAGCTAGATGATCTACTAAAGACTAGTTGCAACCAGAGAGGGAACAAGTTATGCCAAATTTACTGCACACTATAGTGTTTGTGATTTGTTTGATTTGAATCTGCAAGCTGTTTGATGAAATGTCCACAAGAAACTTACTTTTGAATTTTGAAAAGATTTTTGGTGGGTGTGCTAGGCATGTGCTGAGGATTCTGTGGGTGCTTGGGTTTTGAAAATTGAGCTTGTTTGAGTGGTTTTTAAAATAGTGGGATCTTCCCATATGAGATAGATTCAATTTTAAACTGTCATTTAAACTGAGCATTTGAATGTTTTTGGAAGATCACAAAGTGGGCCTTGGTACCTTATTATGAGTACTAACAAGGGGTGCAAAGATCCACAAATGTTTATGTTGAGTTTTGAAAACTAGAGATAGGCAAAGTAGGCATGAGAGTTAATTTGGCAAAAATGACCATTCACTTCATTTGTTTAATTTGAGTTGTTTTTATTTGGGAAAAGTTTGGGATTGTTTAGATGATGTTTATTTCACCTAAGAATCCTTTTACAAGCAAAGAAACACAGAACCATGGCAATTCAAAAGAATCCAAATTTTGAATACACAGACATATGAATGCTTTCATATTTTTAGTTGGAAAAGTTTTTGTCAACCCTAATTTTGATGATTAGAGTTTGATGCTCCAAGTTTAATATTTTTGGGATGTTACAAACCTTCCCCCCTTAAACAAAATCTCGTCCCGAGATTTGAAAAGGGACGAAAAATATTACCTAGGATTTGAAGAGATATGGAAACTCCGTCCTGATGTGATCTTCGCGCTCCCAGGTAGCTTCTTCTTCTGTGTGGTTGCTCCATTGAATCTTGAGAAACTTGATGCTTCGGGTTCTGGTAGTTCTAAAAGCTTCTTCGAAAATACGGATGGGTACTTCAGGATAGGTCAGTTCATCATTTATTTCTATGGTCCGGTGATCAATATTCTTGAACACTTCAGTCTTCTCCAGAACTTTGAGGCACTTGCGAAGTAATGAGATATGGAACACATTGTGCACGGCTGACATCTCTCCTGGCAGTTCCAATTGATACGACACTTCTCCTCGATGGTTCAGAATCTTGAAGGGGCCGATATATCTGGGGGCTAACTTTCCTTTCAGTTGGAAACGCTGCATTCCTTTCAATGGCGACACTTTCAGATACACAAATTCTCTGACGTTGAAGGCGAGGTCTCGACGTCTCTTGTTGGCGTAACTCTTCTGTCTTGACTGGGCTGTCTTGAGGTGCTCACGAATCTTGTGAACTTTCTCTTCTGCTTCTCGTAGGATGTCGGGTCCAAAAAATCTGACTCTCTCCTACTTCCGACCAGTTCAAAGGGGTGCGACACTTCCTTCCATACATGAATTCAAATGGGGCCATTTGCAAACTAGCTTGATAACTGTTGTTGTATGAAAATTCTGCGAACGGCAGACAGTCTTCCCATTTAGATCCATTTCTCAACATGTCTTCGAGTATTTGATTTACTCGCTCCGTTTGTCCGTCGGTCTGAGGGTGATAAGATGTGCTGAAATCTAGTCGGGTTCCTAAACCTTCTTGGACTTTCTTCCAGAATCTCGAGGTAAACTGAGTTCCTCGATCAGATACGATGTTCTTGGGGACTCCGTGCAAACTGACGATTCTAGCGATGTATAACTTCGCTAGATTCAAACTCCGATACGTGGTCTTGACTGGTATGAAATGGGAGACTTTGGACAATCTGTCCACTATGACCCAGATAGAGTCATTTCCCCTACTAGAAGTAGGCAATCCGGTGATAAAGTCCATTCCAACGGAATCCCATTTCCATTCCGGAATCTGCAATGGTTGCAACAAGCCCGCGGGTCTTTGATGTCCCGCCTTGACTCTCTGACATATATCACACTTGGCGATATAGCTTCCGATTTCTCTCTTCATCTTATAACGCCAAAATTGCTCTTTCAAATCTTGATACATCTTCGTTCCTCCGGGGTGGATAGAATAAAGAGTATCATGAGCTTCCTTCAAAATAACTTCCTTCAGCTCAAAATCTGCTGGTACACAAAGGCGTCCTTTGTACCACAGAACTCCTTCTTCGTCTTCGGTAAATCCAGGTACTTTGCTTGTACCGATACGACGCTTGATTCCTTCAGCATTTCCCTTCTGCGCCTCCTTGATCTGGCTGATCAAAGTGGGTTGAAGTTCTATGCTAGCCAAAAATCCTTTACTCACTAATTCCATTCGGAACTCTTCCATCTCTTTGTGCAGACTTGGTTGCTACTTCTAAATCATGGAGTTCAAGCGGCACGGAAATCTGCTAAGGGCATCTGCTACCACATTGGCTTTACCGGGGTGATAGTGAATGCCTAGGTCGTAATCCTTGATTAGCTCAATCCATCTTCTCTGTCTCATATTCAGCTCCTTCTGAGTGAATATATACTTCAGGCTCTTGTGATCCGAATAAATCTCACAATGATTTCCCATCAGGTAATGCCTCCATGTCTTCAGGGCTAGAACTACTGCTGCGAGCTCGAGGTCATGGGTTGGATAGTTCTGCTCATGTTGTTTCAGTTGTCGAGATAGATAAGATATAACTTTGCCTTCTTGCATTATCACACATCCGAGACCGATCTTGGATGCATCACAATACACGTCAAAGGGCTTCGTGATATCCAGCATGATTAAGATTGGGGCTGAAATCAATCTTCTCTTGTGTTCTTGGAAACTCGCTTCACATTTGTCCGTCCATTCAAACTTCTTGTCCTTCTTCAGCAATTGGGTCATGGGTCTGGCGATACTCGAGAATCCTTCTACGAACTTGCGGTAGTATCCCGCCAATCTGAAAAATGCACAAACTTGGGTTTGAGTGGTTGGGGCTTGCGAATCTTCGACATCTTTCACCTTTGTAGGGTCAACGACAATTCCTCTGGCTGATACAATGTGACCGAGGAATCCTACCTCCTGTAACCAGAACTCACATTTGCTAAACTTGGCATACAACTGATGCTCTCTAAGGGTTCCAAGAATGGTCCTTAGGTGTAGCTCATGCTCTTCTTCTGATTTGGAATAAATCAGAATGTCATCGATGAAAACAACGACAAACTTATCCAGGAAGTCCATAAAAATCTTATTCATGAGATTCATGAAATAAGCGGGGGCATTGGTTAATCCATATCTGGTGGTAAAGGCAGTCTTGGGAATATCCTCTGCGTGAATCTTGAGTTGATGATAGCCAGTTCTAAGATCAATCTTAGAAAACACTTTGGCACCGGTCAACTGATCAAACAAATCTTTTATCTTGGGCAATGGGTATTTTTCTTGATAGTGACATCATTCAACTTCCGATAATCCGTACACAAACGGTTACCTCCATCCTTCTTATCCACAAACAAGATAGCTGATCTCCATGGTGACGCACTTGGTTGAATCAATCCAATTTCCAGCATGGCATCCAGTTACTTCTTTAGTTCTGCTAGTTCAGACGGGTTCATACTATATGGTCTCTAGGCTATGGGTCCTGTTCCGGGGATTAGTTCAATGATAAACTCAATATCCCGATCTGGGGGCATACCGGGCAAAACATCTGGAAATACATCAGGGTATTCACAGACTATCCGGACATGGTCAATGGTAGGCTGGGCTATACTCTTGTTGCACTTGAATTGACGAGGTAAGGTTTCAGATACATGCTCGACTGATATTCCGGCTGTACTGGTCATGGTTATGGCTTTCTTGCCACAGTTAATTAATCCTTTATGTTTTTACATCCAATCCATTCCTAGTACTACTTCCAAACCTTTAGTTCCGAGTACTATCAGATTAGCATAAAAATCTATGCCATGGATTCGGATAGGGATGGCTTTGAAAATTTGCCTAGCTTTGGTGGTTGAACCGGGGATTTGAACAATAATAACATGCTTCAGTTTGGTTGGTTGAATCTTACTAGTGCATGCAAATTCTTCGGTGACAAATGAGTGCGATGCACCAGAATCAAACAACACTCTAGCAAGTACTGAATTAATAGAAAACATACCCAGCACGACATCTGGCGCTTCCTGGGCTTCTTCAGCATGCACGAGAAAACGACGGCTGTTGCGGTTGAGCGAATTCCCTGGGGCAAACCTTCTTCCGGGCTGAACACGACGCTGCTGCTGAGCTGGGGCATTTGCATTGGGGCTGCGGCATTCTTCTTGGGGCACTCATTGGAGTAGTGACCCTTATTTCCACAGTCATAACAAGTCACTAGCGACTTGTCCTTTGCTGCAACAGGAACAACATTGCTTCTAGTCCTCGGGGCAGTGTTGGTGTTGGCGGCAGCATTGTTGTTGTTGAACTTGGGTGGTGCATAGTTGAAATTGTTAGAGTTGCTAGGGTTGTTGTGATTTCCTACGGGCCTTGGGTTTCCATGGTTGGGATAGGTCGTACGGTTCATCGGGGCTCTGTTGGTTCTCGTGGAAAATCCTGGAGATGGGTTAGGGCGATACTTTGGGGTATGATTTGTTCCAGGCTAATGCATCATGCGACACTTGCGTTTCTCATTGGATTGGTTGATCTTTCCTTCCATCTGAATGGCAGAGTCGACAAGGGCTTCAATATCAGCAAAGGAGATATTGACCAACACCGTCTGCATCTCATCGTGCAGACCATTCAAGAATCTTTCTTTCTTCTTGGCTTCAGTGTCGATCTCATCCGGGGCATACCTTGCTAATGACAAGAATTTGTCACGGTAATCCACCACGGTCATCCTTCCTTGCTTCAGTTCTCTGAAATCATCTCTCATTCTCTTGATCAAACCCGGTGGCACATGGGTTATGCTGAACTTGACCTTGAATTCCTCCCAGGTCATCATCTGTCCTCCGGTCATTGCACAAAAGCTGTTCCACCATGCTCTTGCATCTCCGGCTAGATAGTGGGTGGCAAACAAAAATTCTCGTTAGCTTCCACTCCGGTGACTTCTAGGTTGTTCTCCATGGTTTGCAGCCAATCATCTGCGTCTAAGGGCTCTTTCGACTTAGTGAAACAGGTGGGTTGGTGTTCTGGAAATTCTTGAGCTTATATCCATGGTTGTCCTGGTTTCCTTGGCCTTGATTGTTGTGGGCCAGCTGAGCTATCTGCTGAAGGGTGGCTAAGTTGGCTTGACATTCGGTTCTTTCAGCTTCACAGTCAGAAACCAACATTTGCAGGATCTGCAACATCGGGTCCGGGGATGAACCACTTCCTCCGCGAGGCATCTGAAGATTGAGGTAGATCATGAGAAAAGAGGGAAATTTCTAAGGTTCGGGGACTTTGAAAAGTTTTTAAAGTTTGACTCAAATTTTCTAGCAACTTGCTTTTCATTCATTCCTAGCACACGATACAACACACACCACAACAAAGGAAAAACGTATGGTTTTAAGAACCATTCTAGAAACTACGATACAGTGGGACCGAATACAACTCACTACACTAGTGATCAAGTGCTACTACTCCTCGGAGTCGGTGTAATCGTCATCCTCATCATCCTAATCGTCACCGATGAAGGCGAAATCCTCCTCATCGGTGAAGAAGTCCATGGCCTGATCCTCCAAAAAATCATCATCATCGCTGAGATAGGAGTAGGGGTCTCCATGAAGGTCTTATCCGGCATTCCCCCTTTCCTCCAACTGCATGTCTCTCTCGTGGATGGTCTCCTCCAAACCTGAGATATGGTGGCGAAGATGGGAAATTATGTGCTCCTTCTTGTCAAGCTGACGGCGCTAAGACTTGCGGTCCTTCGCTAGCATATAGATGGTCTGATCCTTCTTCCTGATGATGGCGGAATTGTGGTTGGAGTAGTCACAAGCATTGTCTAGTTCTTGCTGACGATCATACATCATGAAGCTTAGGTGGTCCAACTGAGTCTTCAGCTCGTGGTGATATGGGGCTCCCAGTGGTTGTCCCATAGCATCACGCCTTGGACAAAACTCAAAGCGGGTACCCTTGATCTGGTTGATACTCTGCCCACACAAACGGGCAAGAGCTTCCTGCATGGCCCTGGCAAGTCCATCGAGCCAGTTTTTCTCTCTTAAGGTGAACTGAATTCCCTTGGCAGTGGGAGGTTCAATCTTTCCTCGGAGACTTGCAACAACTAGCCACTACCGATCTTCTCCTTCCTGATCATTGAGCTGAGCTCCGAAGAACTCGGGGTGCGGACACTCCAGAAGTTCCGAAAGCTAGTCCAAATCCCGCTCAAAGATGAGGGCTCCTCCATTTCCCAACTGATAAAACTTGCTGTACTTCACGCCCATCTATAAGAATATAGGGTGAGTAAGTTAATACAGTGATCAAGTGTGTCAAATTTTATGTATTTTGCAAGAGTTTTTGAGGAACATGAATTTTTATGAAAGAAACAAAGTGATAAGAATGGGAATATTCTTTTGTAAATATGTGCTTCCTTTGGTTTTGAAACTACGTTTTTGACTCAAACGTCCAGTCTAACTTGGGTCTCCTATGGTCAGGATGGCTCTGATACCAACTTGTCAACACCCGGATTTTTAATCCCAGATGCCTGTTATGCCATACATCGCAATCCCAGGATTACCAATTTTGCGAGACATAACAGATTTGGATATCGTAGTACATCATCCATTACAAACCATACATAAGGTTTTACACAAATAAGGATCTCATGATCCAGTTCTTAATACAACTAAAGTAGCGGAATAACATAATAATAGAGGTAGCGTAGGCGAAGCTCCATCTTCGGGGTCACAGGCAATGCTGACGATGGGAGATGATCCTAGTTGTCGTAACCTTCTGGTGGTCCATCATGCTGGTACTCCTCTTCATAGTCTGGCCACGAGAATAGCCAGGGACAAGCCATGTGTACTCTTTAAGTACTCGCAAACTAATACTAACAAGTTAAGGGGGTTTTTGTAGTAGAACACTAAGCTCTTGGGTTGTTTTGAAAAAATCCAGATTTACCTCTACTAAGTTTAGAAGCAAAGAAAGCTAGCTGAAATTTTATAACACCTAAGTGGGAACTTGAATTTCATATCACAACTCTGTTGTGGTCAAGTAAAAATCTCAATTCATTTCACAAGTCATTTGGAAAACATCTGATAGGAGAACAGTATGGCCACTCCAACTGTCCATAACCGCGGACGAGGCTATTCGAATAGTTTGACACTCTGCAGAGATTGTACACTTTCACCACAACATTCGATACATCCATCTGGAACAAATCCTGAATTCACCATACTTAGTACACGGATAATCAATCCAAACCTTTCAATTACACGCCCTAGTATAGGCATGTAGAGGTCCCAACCTTTAATAAGGTAGAGATCCCTGTGTTTACAATGCTAGTCCCTGGATCAATATCTAGCATCCACAGTTAACATGTAATATCAAGAAACAAAGGTCATATTACAACTTTATAACCAAGAATAAAATAATTCATTACATCTTACATAGCTCATTTGGCTATCTTATTACAATGCAGCAGAAATAACTATAGCATGGGGTCCTTCATCTTCAAAGTGCCACAGACAATCATGTTGGTTGTAGACTTGTAATCGTAATCAACACACTTCACTAACATCAAACAACCTGCAACATAATAATTTGCAGCCACAAGGGTCAATACATTTGAATTGTATTGGCAAGTGATACTATGGTAGTATAGTGGAGTCTATCATCTATATGCATTTGGCTAAGTGGAGATTAGGATTTCTTTGCTCAAAATAGATTTCCTTATCATTTGAAAACACTAAGTTTTTTCTTGTAAAAAACACCCAAGGAACCACCAATAGAAATTGGTGAACCTTCAGCCCTAGTTCAACCACAAGTGTTTACTTAGAAATTGGGATGAGGAGATTCTTGATAGCTTCCATGTCTTGATGCTCAAATTGTCCTTTGCCAGGGACATGGCTAAGTACTTAGATTTTACACTCTGCAGAGGTGGTGCACTTTCCCCACAAGACTTGGTTTCACCAAGACAAGATCTTTCAGAAGCCTTCCCTTAGACCAGAATGGACGCGTTCCAACCTACCAATCCCCTACCACCAACCGTCCATTTGGCTAATTTATTGCAACCTATATGATTCATAATGCCAAGTGGCTGCACTTGAAGCTTCTCAACATTTGACATCTCAAATCTCTTTGTTCCTGGGTGGCATTCCACAAGTGAGATACACAAGGTAAACCATAGAAATGGGCCTTGTATAACCACTCAACACAAACCATTCCTTCCATTCCACCCAGGTGATTCATTCACTTAGTTGTTTTATTAAACAAAACACAAGTCCTTGACTTAGAAATATTCCATAGCATGAAGTATAATCCACCTTGGTTTTCTACTAGCTAAGCTAAGCATGATGGTAGTAGGAATCTTAACTTAGGAAATTTCTTCTAAGGTTTCATCTACTAGGATTTCCCATGGCATAGCACACTTAGTAAAATTCCATGCAAGTCCTACTTTGAAGTACCACTAATGCATAGTGAAAATAATGGGACAAAATTATGAAGCATCACTTGCCTTTTTGGTAGAGAATTATAAGTTCACTCCTTGATCTTGCAATATTCACACTCTTCAAATTCCACTACAATTCAATCAAGCAAGCAATATTCAATCCACCATTCAAGCAACATCACATAAAATAATAGAAACAATGCAATGCATGCAAGCATGCTAAAGTTTGTTTTATTTGGAAAAGTGGTTTCTATTAGGTTATAAACATTTTGAAACACTTACTTCTCATTTATAAAAGGGGCAAGGTCATTTATAAATGTGGTAAAACCATTTGATATCAAGTTAGTGAAAATGGCTATTTAAATCATTTTTGTTTTGCTAGAAATGATTTAAATCAAAGTAATATTTTCTAGTGTTTGCCAAATATAGTTTTAATACCAATGTTAGTGTTTTTAGGAGCTTTATTAGCTTTGGAAATTCAATTTCCTGATCTTACTAAATTCATAAGATTTTATTTATGGCTCCAAATTAAGTGAAACCAATTTCTATGGTTTTATAATATTTCTATTTGTCATACTTAATCATTTATAAATGTTTGTTGAAAAATTTTTATATGGATCAAAACCATGGTCTAAGAGATATATTGGAAATGATTTTATTCCATTAGGGTTTGGGTTTATTTCCCAAGTGTTTAAATTTCTTGATGCATTTATGAAGAATGCATTCCACTTTATTTGAATTTAGTTGGATTCAAATATTACTAAAGTTTGTTCAAGATGTGATTTTAAGTTACCATTTAGAAACAAAAAGTTTCTTTTCACCCTAAATTTCAAAAATTATTTATTTAGTTTATTTATTTTTCACATTACAAAATTTGGAAAATTTTGGGATGTGACAAGGCACTTCTCCTGTGAGTTTGGCCTCCCAACCATGACCAACTGTCATCTTGGGTATTGCACAGGTGGACAATCTTCACAAGGTAGCCTCAGCTTAGACCTTGGCCGTGAGGGAACCATACTAAGGTATATAAAGTTCCAATAAAGCCCTACCCAATTTTCGGGTATTGTGGTTGTACGGTAAAATTGGAATTGTATCGCATCTAGATAACCATCAGTTTTATAAAGGGCTAAGGCTCATGCCTCAACATTTTCATAATCAAAATCATCTGGTGTTCGGAAACACTTGTCAAAACATTTCAGTAGAATGACTCATCATTCCAAGGTTTTCATAACCATTTTCTCCAAGTATTCCCATCTATAGTTGATCAATTTTTATGCTTAGCACTAGCATCTACAAGTGGGGTAAGTACTAATGATGGGTGGTAAACAAGTGGAGATTAATTAAGTTCAATCTCATGCCTTAGGATGACATCAAGATTATCTAGCTTAGGCCAAATTTAATGCTCTTTATGCAACCTTCCATTATCTTCCTAGAATCTACAAGTCACTTAAGTAAACTTTAAGAGAAAGCTTTGATAAAGAAATAAAGTATAAAGCTTGCAAGTAAAACTAGGATTGGGTATCATCAAATGTGTCCAACCAGGCATGCTTAGTGCAATGCATAGGTTATCTAACTTTCATATTTGCAAGTGTTAGCTTGCCTTGTGCAGAGCAGTGGTTGAAGTTCTCCTCAGCTTCTTCTTCGTAGTATCCTCCTTCCTCCTCGTATCCTTGGTCGGTACTAGAGTCTATAAATAAATACGAGGTACACAATCACCAAACAATACTTAACTATTTTCAATCATCACACAAAGGTGTACTATAGATGATCTAGCATCATCACTAACCTTACAAGATTAAAGCTTTTGTCTTATTTATTTATTTTTAGAAAAGTAATTTCTACTCATTGAAAAACTACTTAAGATTTAATATTCTCCAACTCAAACATGGGATCATGTTGACACATGTCATCACCACATATTTCAGTACATGGGAATGTGATTTAAAGTGGTGTCACAATTTAATAAGGTTTAACCTTTTTATTTTAAATAAAAAAGTGACTATAAATGCCTATGTGGCATTATTTTATTGCTTGAACATTATTTATGTAAGTAAACCCGTATGTTTTTATATTTTCTAAAAGGTATGATAAAATGTGATTTTTGAGAGTTGGAATCAACTAAAAAGCTATTAAGGTTGAATTTTGAAAAATGTTTGAATGCTGAAAAGCTTCTGACTTGTTATTTTTACCAAGGTTAATCAACAGATCCAAATGATTTGAATCCAACGGGCTTGGATTAATCATTTCAGTACCTTTCTAACAAAGTTAGTTTCATTCATTTTGGTTCACTACATCGAGCTGGGTTGATTTTTTAATATAGGTACATAACTAAGTTTTAATTAAAATAGAAAAATCTAAATTCAAACGGTTGGGCTGTGCGGGAAAGGTTAATGGGCTGGCCGAGTGTCACTCCACAGAGCGGGGCTTAGCTGGCAGGGGGTTCCACCAGTCAGTGACTCATAACACGCGAAGCGGTACGGGGTTGTGTGGTTTGTTGGATTAGAAGGAAGATCGACGGCTGGGGATCGTCGTCGATGATGAACATGTCACCAGCGAGCTCGAACCCTAGCGGCTCAGTGGGGGTGGATAGGGGGCATACCAGGGCTCCAGCTGTCGTGGTATTGCCGACGAGTACGCCATGGAGGGGTCCTCATAGTGCGTGTTTAGAGACGTGGGGTATGGCGGACGGTTGACTGGTACGAGGTAACACAGCTTACCTAGGTTCAGATCCCACCACGGTGGCGGAATCCTACTCCTGCTATAAATCACTATAAGGGAAATACACCGAGTTACAGAGATAGGTTCGCTGTGGGAGGTTTCCTGAAGTTATGCCCTAAAGGCTCCCATAGGCCTCACTTATATATTCACCAGGTCCTAGGGTTACAGGGAAAAGTCCTAGCCAGACAGGTTACAGAGTCCTACACCGTCTATTACTAGTCTTGTGTATCTTGCACTCCAAGGCTCCGGGGACGCTGGTGACTCCACCGTAGCCTTCCTTTATCTGGCATGGGCCTCCCTTCTGGATCCATCTAACTAGGCCGCCCATCAGGCCATAGGACATGATACCAACTATGGGCCACCCGGGTTATCCGGATAAGTGCCATGCTATGAGGATACCCGTATAGCATATCCCCAACAATAGCCCCCGGAGAACTCCGAGATCTTTCACCGTCTTGCCCTTTCAGATGAATGCTCCGTCTAGTTGGATGTCGGCAAATCTTCAAGCAATATCTCGTAGTCCTCCCAAAGAACCCTGCAAAGCTTTCTCCGTCTTCAACTTGTAAGCCGGAGAAATGTAAATCTTCCATCGTACACTTCCGTAGTCGGATTAGATCCGTCTATGTCGGAATCTTTGATGTGATGGCTCATCTACCCATGTCAGCTAGGACGATGTAGGCTTAGGTCAGCGACGCCTCGTAACTCACACATGCAGAGAGCGCAATCATGTCCGATTTTCCCGCGCGAGCGATACGAACCGTTGGCGGCGACGGTTGGAGACGTGGCGAAATTTCCGTGCACGTTCGCGAACATGTCGTCTACGCGGCAACTGTCCGATCAAGATGCACGAATCTTGACGCTGAGGATGATAAATAGTAACCGTGGGGAAATTTCCACTTTTTACCTCATTCTCCTCGCATCATCTTCTTCCTCCAGTCGCGTGTCTCCTCGAGCTCTCCGCGAGAACTCTCGAAAAAACCCTAGCTCCCATCTGCACCAGTCGCACCCAATCCTCACTCCATGGCTAGCAGCAGCACTTCTCCATCAATGGTGGCGTCGAGCGAAGCCGCGGCGAAGACGGCGAGCTCCATCGTCATGCCTCCAGAGGGCCTAGTCATTCCCGCATCGGCGGTTATCAAGACCACCGGCGGAGACCTTAATCTGGCGACGCTGGAGCCATTGGAGGAGGAACCAGACTCGCACAAGGGCGACTGGCGCGGCTCGGATATCACCGACCGTGACATCCAAGAGATGATAGCCGAGGGCTACCTCCTCGCGATGGAGGGACTTGCCTGGCGGGCGGCGCCGGCTGGCGAGGTGACACCTTCTCCCCAAGCCGGAGAAAAGGTGTACCTAAAAGCTCGACTGGTACGCGGCGTCTCCCTGCCCATCTCCAACTTCTTCCTCTCCGTCTTGAACCACTATAGGGTCCAGCCTCAGAACCTTTCCCCCAATAGTATCTTAGTGCTTAGCAACTACGCGGCACTTTGCGAGGGATACCTAGGGATAAGTCCTAGGTTAGACCTTTTTGTGTAATTTTTCACCGTTAAACGTGAAGCCGGACATAGCAAGGAAGAGCTTAGGAATTGTGGCACCATAAGATTCAAGATTCGACCTGGCCGGTGGTTCCCCGACATCGTCGGCCACGATTCCTGCAAGAATTGGCAACAGACGAACTTTTACGGCCCATACATCCCTCTGTCTGGCTGACAAGTTACGTACCCAGACTTCGTTGACGGAGCCGCCGCTGAAGCCTCGTCATGGAGATCCCAAGCCTCCCTTCCCTCCGACCTCGACGCTTCTCGGGCCATAAGGCGGATCAAGTGGTTTGTAGAGACGGATCTGACCGGCTTGGACCTAGCCATGTGCTGGTTGATCAGGCGAATCCAACCTCTGCAGCACCGCGCGAAGCTCATGCACGAGTATACCAGCGACAGAAGGGATAGTCTCCGCATCTCCATGGACAACTTCTCGAGCGACTCCGTCAAGCTCCGCCTTAAGGACATCGTCAAGGTGTAGGATAAGAAGCGTGGCTTCACCATCACCTATGACATGTTCGTAGACGACAAGTGCCCAAAGGTAGGTATTTATTTTTCGCGCATGACATATACTCCAGTTCTTCCGTCTTGCAAATACCATCTTATTGAACACGGTGATTTCTCACTTAACAGCTTAGCGATCTAGAGGAAGGCAACCTGGCTGCCCAAATCTACGATCCAAAGATGAAGGAAGTCACGGTCGTGTCCGACGACGATGTTCCATTGGCGCGGAAGCGGAAGAGCTCCATCACTGACGCTGCCGACGGAGGCATGAAGAAGAAGATGGAGGGTGGAGCCTCCAAGAAGACTACCGCCGCCCTGGAGGCAGAAAAGAGAAAAGTTACTGGGATCCCCTTTGCCAAAGCACCCCCACTTGTGTAAGCTTCTCATTCTCCGACATTGTCTATATATCTGTCTTTCTCCTGTACTTATGCATTTTTCACGTTTCAGGAAGAAAGCCACGACCAGCCTCAAGAAGACCTCCAAAACATCGGGGGCTTCTCGAAATATCAAGGACATGCTGCATCGTGATGCCTTCGCCGCCATCGCCCCTGCCACGTCAAGCCCTCGTCTGCTCCGACAAGCTCACAAGCTAAGGAGGCATCTGGCCCTTCCGCCATGAAAGTGGATTCTGGCGCCTCTACTGAACTCGATGTTGTCGGCGAGCAGGCAACGCAGGAGAGCACCGCTCAACAAATGGCCGAAGCTCCGGCTAAGGATGCCATCGGTGGCGGCAAGGCGATGGTGGAAGCTGGTACTTCTGCCGTTGGCGGCGCCCCCGCACCCAAGAAAACCATAGTCTATCTGAAGATCGTCTATCCGGTACTTACACCGGGTAACACTACTTTGGTTCCTGGTGCGGCGCCGACATCTCCGACGTGCGGTCTAGAGGAGCTCCGTCGGCAAGCATAAATCTTGCAAGGAAATAGCGAATCCTTTGCCAAGATGCTGGCCTAGAGTGCTACGAATATCAATATTATCGCACTGGTAAGTTTTCTTTGCCTTTTGTATTTCATATTAGTATCCCACTGTAGCCCCCGAGGATGTAGACGGAAAACCATAGGTTTTTCATCTATATGCTGTAAGAGTGACTAAGTTAGAAAACCTCTCACTGTAGCCCCCAAGCATTTGGATGGAATGAACTATTCTGACCAGATGCTTTTAAGAGTAGCATACGCAGTGTTTATAAATTTCAATACTGTAGCCCCCAAGCCTCTAGTTGTAACTAAAATAGTTCTGACTAGATGCTTAAAGAAAAGCTAAGCAGATATCCGAGTAAAAAACTTTATACTGTAGCCCCCAAGCTTCTAATCGAGACCTGAATTAGTTCGGACTAGATGCTTAAAGAAAGCTAAGCATATTGTTAAGTCAAAAACTCTCGCTGTAGCCCCCGAGTGTCTACATGGAAAATTTCCGACTAGATGCTCCAAGCAGACTAAACAACGTTTTAACTTTGTTCTTTTTTCCACAGAACGAGAATGCTCAGAGGGGTATGGCTAATGACAAGTACCAGAAGATGCGTGCAGATCTAGAAGCTGAAAAGGGTAAAACTGCCTTCTTGAAGGAACAGATCACCAAGAGCAAGCGTCTATTTTCTAATGCGCATTCCGACTTGGTTTTGTGCCTATATTCTCCGAGTACTCACTGTGTACTTTTCTTTCTCCGACATGCAGAAACCCTCGCCAAGTCCAAGAATATTGTCGAGCAATCCAAGCACATTCAAGAGCTGGATAGCAAAAACAAGATTCTTAAGCAGGAGAGGAAGGAGATGCTGAAGGTGCATGAGGATTCAATGAAGGCCTTGCAGGACTCCGCCACCAAGGAAATCAACCGCTTGAAGGAGGAGATCGCGATCTTAAAAGAACAGAAGCGAGCTGCCGATGAGCAAAATCACCGCCATAGCGAGGCGTACAAGCTCCTTTAACAAGAGAAACAATCGTTGGAGGATACCCTCTGGCAAGCTGAGGCCAGCATCTTCAGTATGTTTTCTCTGTCTTAGATTTCTGTAGTCTGGATACTTTGATTTATTGAACTCATGCGTTCCTTGTTGAATTTTTCAGCTCCTATGGGTTTAACCCGATCACCTCCTCCGGCCAAGGAATGCATGGTTCTTGCCGGCAAATTCATCAACACCGCCATCACCCAAGCCAAGGAGATTGCCAAGCCCCTCCAGATACACATCAAGGCATCGGACTCCGTGGTGAAGTACTCGGAGATTCTGCGTCGAGCCCCCGAGCGTATCACGAGCTGGAAAGCTTCGTGTGCACGGGCTGGCGCCAGGATGGCGCTGTCAATGGTGAAGGAACACTACAAAGGTGCCGACATCGACACGGTGACCTCTGGCATCCCCGACGTCGACGATGATGGCAAGGAGATTAATCATGAAGCCATCTTGTCGTCACTCGCGGGCTATGATACCGGAGTTGCCGAGTTGGTGGACATCGACGTCTTCATGCCCATGAACACCATCGACAGAGGCAACCAAGATTCTTCTGAGTCCCACCACAGCGCCGACTTCAAGAGTGGCTCTCCGGCTGGTGACGATGCTGCCTCCAAGTCACCTGCGCCAAAGGAGTGAAAAACAACTTTGTAATATTTGTTTCACCTTTGGTGTATATGTGGAAAAAACTTTGTTTATGTAACTTAAGGCGGAAAACAATGATTGTTATTTCCTGCTACTCAAGAACTAACTTCCAGCATGTATGTATTTTTTAAGCAAGTGCTGGCTTATCCATTACTTTGGTTCTTATGCTTGACTTTTCGTGAGTCGAAAGACTCGTTGTCGGAACCATGCGCTAAGGTGATGATGCTTAATGGCACCGTCAATAACCTGAGCACAAAATAGCCAACAATAAGTGCCAAAAGTCACTACTCTAGAATCCACATAAGAACGACAAAGAACGTGTAGACCAGAAAACTTAAGCTAACGCCCGTAGGCGGAATTTTCACAAGTGCAAACGCAAAGCTTGTGCATAAAGTTTTTATATGATCCAAAAATGAACAGTAAAGGAGGTAAAAGACTCAGAAATATGAGTGAACCAGAGAGCTTTAGTTCATTGATCATATAAGAGGTACACAATTAGATAAAAAATGCTAAGTGTAAAAAGGATGTAGCTGTGCTATGTTCCATGGCCGACCAAGCTCCGGGTAGTCATCATCCGGGTCATGTCGCTTACGCTTATGATCCTCATTGGGTCTATCCTTCAGTTCGCGATTGTCAACGAGGTAGTAAGACCCATTGAGTAGCGCCTTGCTTATGATGAACGGTCCTTCCCATGGCGGGGATAATTTGTGTGACTTTTTCTGCTTAAGTCGGAGCACCAAATCCCCCTCTTTAAACGAGCGATGCCGAACGCGGCGACTATGGTAGCTGCATAGCTTCTGCTGGTAGATGGCGGATCTTTGGCATGCCAAAACGCGCTCCTCCTTGATAAGGTCCACATCTAGGCTTGTGTATTTTTCAGTGTCATCTTCGTCGTAGGCGGAAACTGTTGGTGCATCGTGAAGGATGTCGGAAGGCAGGATGGCTTCTGCTCCATATACCATGAAATAAGGGGTGTAGCCGGTTGATCTGTTGGGTGTAGTTCGTAAACTCCACAACACAGAAGGCAATTCCTCCGCCCAGGCTCCAGCTGCTCTATGTAGCGGTGCCTCAAGACGTGGCTTGATTCCCTGCAGAATTAATCCATTGGCTCGCTCAACCTGACCATTGGATTGTGGGTGCGCCACAGATGCAAGGTCAAGTCGGATGCCTTTCTCCCAGCAATAAGCCTCCACTTCTCCGAGTGACAAGTTGCTACCATTGTCGGTGATAATGCTGTGTGGGAGACCAAATCTCACCACTAGATCCTAGACAAACCTAAGGGCAGTTGCCCCATCAAGCTTTCTAATGGGTTTAGCTTCTATCCATTTAGTGAATTTGTCAACTACTACAAGCAGATGTGTAAACCCACAAGGTGCCGTCTGTAACGGTCCCACCATGTCCAGCCCCCAAACTGCAAACGGCCAAGTTATTGGTATTGTTCGCAGTTCTTCAGCAGGAACATGTGGTTGTCGGGCATAATACTGGCATCCCATGCATGTCTCAACCAGCTTATCGGCGTCTGCCTTCACGGTCAGCTAGTAGAATCCTTGCCGGAAGGCTTTCGAGACCAACGATCAAGGAGCGGCGTAATGCCCGCAATGTCCGAGATGGACTTCACGTAGGATTTCCATACCTTCTAGCTGGGAAACACACTTTAGGTATACACCAGTAGTGTTCCTTTTGTATACTTGCCCATTAATTATGCTATAACCCTTTCCTCGTCGTACTATTTGCCGTCTTTCGACTTTGTTGTCGGGCAAAGTTCCGTGTTCGAGATATTCCATGAACGGTTTTGTCCAAGCCGGAGGGACTTTAGTCACCATGCTGACGAAAGAGTCAGCTCTATCCGGGTTGTCGATGTCGGCTCCCTTCACAGATGGTGTGCGTAGATGCTCTAGGAAAACTCCTAGCGGAATTTGCTTGCGCCCTGATCCATGTTTAGACAGTAGATCAGCCGCCTCGTTTTGCTCCCTAGGTACATACTTGACCTCGTTTTGCGCCCTGATCTCGAAGGCGGCAAGTTCAATGCCCCACTTCGCGACCCTTCCTGTAGCGTCGCTGTTGTTGATAATGTCGGACAGTGGAGTCTTGCTCACCACTGTGATTGGGTGCTCCTGAAAGTAATGAATCAGCTTGCGAGAAGCAAGGAATACTCCATAAGCTATCTTCTGGTAGTGCGGGTAACGCTGCTTGGACTCCGTCAAGACCTCGCTTACATAGTAAACTGGTTGTTGAACTTCGTGCTCATAGCCTGGTTCCTTCCGCTCTACCACGACGACGATGCTGATTACCCAGTTGGTTGCCGCCATGTAGATTAACAGGGGCTCTCCAGGTTCGGGTGCTGCAAGGATGGGCGCTGAGGAAAGAATCTCCTTGAGATGCTTCAGTGCTGCATCTTCTTCGTCCGTCCACGTGAATTTGTCCGCATTCTTCAGCAACTTGTACAGCGGCAGGGCCTTCTCTCCAAGTCGACTAACTGCTGCAACACAACCTGTTAGTCGTTGAATGTCCTTTAGGCATGTCGGACGGTTTATATTTAAGATGGCTTTGATTTTCTCTGGGTTGACCTCGATTCCGCGTTGGGAAACGATGAAGCCCAACAATTTGCCGGATGGAATCCCGAAGACGCACTTCTTAGGGTTAAGCATCATGTTGTATTTACGGAGGTTATCAAAGGTTTCTTTTAAGTCGGAGATTAAGTCATTTGACTTTTTAGAAATCACCGCGATATCGTCCACATAGGCGTGAACGTTCCGACCAATTTGGTCGTGGAGGCAACGTTGCATTATCCGCTGGTACATGGCACCTGCGTTTTTCAACCCAAAGGGCATCGTGACATAGAAAAACGTGCAGTATGGGGTAGTGAACGAAGTTGCCAATTGGTCCGACTTCCTCATCTTGATCTGGTGGTATCCTGAGTATGCATCAAGAAAACACAAAAGTTCCGAGCCAGCCGTCGAGTCAATGACTTGGTCAATGTGAGGCAAAGCAAACGGATCTTTGGGACATGCTTTGTTCAAGCCGGTGTAATCAATGCACATTCTTAATTCATTGGTTCCCTTTTTGGGGACAAGTACAGGATTGGCCACCCACTGGCTGTGAAGGACTTCTCGGATAAATCTAGCCTTAAGTAACCTAGCTATCTCTTTGCCAATGGCTCGTCTCTTCTCATCTTCTAAGCGTCGTAGAGGTTGTTTCACTGGTTTACATTTTGGATCAATGTTTAAGCTGTGCTCGGCAAGTTCCCTAGGTACACCTTTCATGTCGGCAGGTTGCCAGGCGAAGATGTCCTTATTCTCACGGAGGAACTCGACGAGCGCACTTTCCTATTTGGGATCCAGGTTCGTCCCAATGGCGGTGACCTTGGAGGCATCGCCTACCACAAGTTTCATCGGCTTGGTCTCGATGGCGGCCTTGAACGCAGGAGCGGAGTCGGGGATCTGCTTCTTCGACGCGGGCATCGACTCATTGACCTTGCTCTGGATCTCTTTGAATTCTTCGCTATAGAGGACAACTTCTACAACGGCCGCTTCATTGATCTCGCAGTCCCTTGCCTTGGTAAAGCTTTCGGATACGGTGATGACACCATTTGGTCCGGGTATCTTGAGTTTGTTGTAGGCGAAGCATGGCTTGGCCATGAATGTGTGGAATATGTCACGGCCGAATATGACGTGGTACACACTCTTGAAGGGGACTACCTCAAAGGTCATGCGCTCTTGGCGGTAGTTGTTAACATCGCCAAAGGCAACCTGAAGTGTAATGCACCCAAGGGACCGAGCCTCCCGACCAGGAACTATGCCATGGAAGATGGTGTTGGTCCGCCTTAGGTTTGCCTCCGTCAAGTTCATCTTCTGCAGTGTATCCAGGTACATAATGTTGATGGTGCTTCCACTATCCACCATACACTTGGTGAACTCCACTCCGTCAATCAAGGGGTTGATGACCATGGCGTACTGGTTCTCCGTAGGTATAAGGTCTGGGTGGTCCGTCCTGTCCCAAGTGATTGGAACTTCCGACCAGTGCAGGTACTGGGGGACTAGGGGGAGAGTGGCCACCAGGATCCTCAGAGAGGTCTTCTGTTGTCGGACGGTGGGGTGCCAAGGAAAGTGTGGTAGACTGGAGCCTTCTTTGCGAAGGGGTTCTTGCCCTTGTCGTCGCTCTTGGCGGCGTGCTTGGGGTCAACGTCTTCGTCCATGTCACTCGAATCCTTGGACTCCTCCTCCTTCTTCTTCCCCTTGCCCTTGCCTCGCAGTCTGTTTTTCCGACTTCTCTTGTAGCCGGACTTCGGGTCTTCCTTGAGGTCGTTGAAAAACTTGTAGTGTCGATTTGTATGGGTGGCCTTGCCGTTGGCGTCGAGGTGTACGAGGCACGGCATATCGCGGTACTCCTCGTAGGTTTGGGTAACGCGGAGCGGCGCCAAGGTTGTTTCACTGCCTCATTGCTGCCCACGGCCAGCTCCCCTTCCTCGGCCACGTTGTCCGCCATCACCTCGTCCTACAAAAGTCATAGCGACCATGTCGGTAGATTGATTTTCTTCTGGAGCGGTTTTCTGCTTTGTACTACTGTTCATCCGAGCTTGAGTTGGAACGGCTGTTGCCGGTAAGGAGCCGCGAGCATCGTCGTCGGCAGCTGTGAACTCACTAGCCAACTGAATCATCTGGTTCAAGTCAAGCTGGTGATTGTCCTGCAAGCGCTTGAGCTTATGTTGGAGAAATGTGCCTCTTTCCAACCCGTCGATGAAGGCGGCCATGGAAGTCTGAGCGTGCACTCCTGCGTAGATCACCCAGCAGGAGAGGTAGGCGCGAGATGTCTCGTCTTTCTCTTGCACGCACCGCTGTAGATCACCCACAGTGCAGGGACGCTTGTATGTACCGTCACAGTTCTTGGTGAACGCTTCTTGCATGTCCAACCAGTTGTAGATAGATTTCTCTGGCAAGTCGTCGATCCATTGACGGACTGTGACTGCCAACATTAATGGGAGGTACTGTAGCATCCCAATTGTCTAACAATTGTAATGCTACTTGCCTAGTCTATATAGTGGTACTTCCTACATATCATTATTGCATTGCATCATCATTATACCATGCTCATGTCACCATGCCACCTTTCATTTGAGCATCATATAAAACCCCCTTTTCATTTGGTTCTTATTCCATATGCATTATATTGTATTACTTGTAATTTGCCTCTTGATATATTGCATTTTCTTCTTGATAAATTGCTTCATGCCCAAGTTGAGTTGTGGGCATATCTCTTACAAATCCATCACCTTATTTGTCACCTCTTGGATCATCCATCAACTCCACCATCCCATTAATGTGAGCATTGTATCTTCTTTGGTGTTTAACTCAATCTCACTACTATTGGGCATGGATCCTTATCTTTGAACTACATGTTCCCATATATGGACTCATATTATTTTCATGATATGTAGTATGGAATCCTACATGGCCGCCCTTGCATGGCTAAGTGGAGTAGTGTCCTTTTGCGTTCCCTTATATGGTTGTATGGAAGTATGGGCTTATTTGAATGCATGGTGGGCACCTAAAATAAATGGGGAATACACACCCATTATAGCTGTTCCCTTTATTCAATCATGTCCACTATTTCCATATGTGCCATATACAAGGAGCTTGATCTTTCCTTTGGGAGTTCCTCTTTCTCTAGGTATGGTGGTACCCAAACCATCTATCCCTAACAAATAGTTTGCCTTTCCAAACTAGCTCAAGCCACTAACCCTTCATGCATGGTAAATGCAATCGTACCCCTCTTTTTACATATTAAAAAAAACCTTTTATCTCCTTATTTTGAATCCTAGCTAGCTAGACTAATCTGAAACTTTTGCTGCAATCATCTGTTTCTGTGTTGTCTACCCAGCCACAGCAACCCATAACACCAGCCAGCCCAGTACCCTTCGACAAAACAAAACACAACGCCGTACTACTGTTTGTCTTCCTTCGTCCTGACGCCTCCTCTCTGCGCTCTAATGGAAGGAGACAGGTTGCCGTCGCCCATCGTCAGCCGCGTCACCTCCTGCCCCTCTTCTTATCCTCCCCGAGGTGTCACAGAACCCTAGTCCCTCCCCTTCCTCTCTCCCTCGTAAGCGCCGCCAGCCTCCTGTTCCCTCTTCTTTCTCCTTTTAGGTGTGAGCTTACAAGAGGAGGGCATCACCGAAGGCAAAGCTCCCTATTGCAGACGCCATGGAGCTGCGCTCGCCCAACCTGATCGCGGGAATTGAACCGCCTCGCTGTCCTCTTCATCCTTCCCGAAGAATCGAGCCAGGAGCAGCTGGGAATCGGTGACGCCATCAAGCTCTTCTTCCTGAACTTGCGCCTGTGCTTGCGGTCCTTTGTATCTCCTTCAAGTAGACGAATCTTGCTTCCTCTGCAACCGTCGGACTCTTCCTCGGACCCTGGTGAGCTCCTCTCCCTCTACCCGTACTTCTCTGTACCTATCGTTCGTCCTAGCGCCGACGCTGCATGCCACACTCGACGCACGACGCGTCCAGACACGAGCAGAAGCAGCCGCTGGAGCACTCCTCTATTCCGCGCTTGCTCACCTCCTCCTCAGTACTTCGCCGGTTCCCAACTTAACGTATATCTCTTGACGGATCCACCAGCACCACTACAGCGAAAACCACGATCAAAATGGTGCAGTAGATCTCTTGGAATCTTTCGCGAAAGATTGATGGAATTCATTGTAAACTTGAAGTCAGTCCATCAGTTTTCCCGTTGCCAACACCCGCTGTTCCTCGTGTTTTTTTAGCGACACAGACCAGATCTAGCAAAGCATCATTGACAATTTTGGTAGCCTAATGTCTCGTATAGTTCCAGGTTCAAACAACGCTCAAAATAAATCCGTATATATCTCACAATATCCCTCGTAAGACAGGCTCATATCACTGACAATTTCGTCCGAAAATTCAGTAAACACTAATATTGTTATCCTCTGTTCCCCAATTTTTCACCACCGATCCAGGTGCCCTACGGTGGAATTATTCACCACAATTCCTGCTTCATTGTTCCATCTTCTCTTAGCATCTATCCTCAGTTAAAACGGAGCAGCAACTAGATCATAATCATCCGCGAAAGATTGACAGAATACACTGTTTCATCCGTCAGTTCGATAGTCCGACCTATGTTCATGCCTCTGTTCCCGGTGGTTTAGCGCCTACCACCGTCTTCCTAGGTCTTCGTTTTTTTTCTACATGAAGCTGGAGGTACCATCTAGCTTGGGCTTCAAACCTCATACGAAACCGAGCTCTGCAGCTCAAGTTCTCGTCCTTGCAAGGTGGAGAGCTCTCACGAACACGTTGTTTTTCATCTCTGTTTCGTCAGTACAAATCTCTGCCTTATTCGTCATAAAATGATTTCGTGCTGTCTGTGATCAAGACACATCCTTATCCCCATGGTTGCAATCTTGTTCTTGCATTTATGAGATCTTTAGTTCAACTCCCACAGGCTACATTTGTTTTAAAGCCCCCTTTTAAAATCCTCTTTTTAACTCTGAAGTTTGACTATGTTCCGAACCTGAATCGGTGACACAAATTCAGTTAAGAAACTTTAGCATGTTCACCCCTGTGTTTGTACGCATAATTGCAAACTCCAGCCCCTGTTTTTTTAGGAAGCGATCAAACCTTTTATAACTTCAGATTTAAAAGTCAAACCGCATGCTGACTTTGACCAAAATTTAAGAACAATCTGTAATGATTTTTGGAAAAACTAAAAATGTGAAACTTGTTTGTGTTTCAATTCTAACCATTAACATGCTCTCTGATTTAATCACATACTGAAAGTAATAAATATTTCATGGTTGTAATAAATGATTTTATAATCATTAAATGGCATCTTTCTATTTACAATTCCAAATAATAAAAATGATATATGTTTTCTAATCAGGAAAATGCCACGAATATGAATATGCTATTTAAAATATATTTTGAGCAATTAAAAATTCCCAAATGATTTAAATGCTAATAAATGACTATTTCTTAATATATTCACAACTTCAAATCTGTAACTTTGATTTCGGCAAATGATATGACTAAATCGATCAGCGTGACAAGACCTCTCCAACCATGATATCCATATTACCATTTGCATCATGCATTAAGAGCAGTTTATAACCAGTACTGTTTATGCAAGTAAAACATGTTAAATAAAATTGTGAACTAATTGTTTCTTATTAATAATGCCTCAAGAATGTTATATCATCAATATTGGATGCCCCTAATACCTTTCGAACATAGTTTGCATCATTAAATCTCCATGTCATGCATCATATCATGATCATGCCGTTTCTTCCGCATTAGCTGTAATTGTTGCATCGCTTGTTCTTTTTAGTGTTTTGCTTCTTCCCGGATAGGACGATGAGATGTTGTGAGCTTCAACAAGTTCTTCGGTTATAAAACTTCGGCAATGTTTTCCAGGCGAGCATTCTCCCCCTTTTCTACCTATTTTACATTTCTAGTCTTTATTTCCTCCTGTTGATCTACTGCTATCTGTGTTGCGATGCTCTAGTTTTCGTACCCGTGGTATCCCTTGCAGCCTTATATTGCCTTGGACACATCCTATTACCTGTTGTTTGGTAGATAGTTAGACTTGCGTGTCGTAGTCGCTTGCTCAAGTGCCGTTGCGTGTCATCAAGTACCACAGTTGTTGGATAAATGCCTTATGATTTATGTTGGAGATGATTATGGCTTTAATTATCGTTTAATAACTAAAATTGAAGTAGGTAAATAATGCAGAGGCACATGTGGGCAATGGATGTTATTTGGTTTTTAACCGTCCACTTGTGTCCCGTAGGACCCCGAGTACTTGATACCTGTTCTTTCAATATTCGCACTATCCGCATGTGGGACCATGAATCCCCCTAGCTAGAGCTTGAGTCATATATTATTTCTTGGGGCCACAAGTAGTTTGGTGCTTTATTACTATCTTGTACTTATGCCATGCTTTACTGCTTTATTTACGATTGCGCGTGGAGCGCCTGTACTGTTTAGGAACAAATGTGGAATGTTTTCGTGATATCGACAAGCCCAGTCACACTTTCAGGTTCGCAGTCATTTATAACCATTGGCACAAACCTCTGGGTCCGTCTCGGAGCCGGCCAACTTCGTCGCGGGTAGCTTGGTGGGGTGGCCCCCTGAAATTTATATGAATCTTGCAATTGCTCTGTCGTGATGCCTCGTTGGGTTTTCATTTGGTTTTTCTCGAGGTTGATCGTGCGTGTGTTGCTATTTGTGCCCCCCTGCAGGGTAAAACTTTCTGAAAGCCGTGTCCGCAGTTATGGACGGCTTGGAGCATAGTATCTCGATCATTGACAACTATAACTCAAGTAGTGCTATAAATTTGACTTTATCATGACTAGTAATCAGCTTCACTATAATGGAATGGCTAAATAAAAGTGCCAACAATTGCTTGTTTGGGTTGTCACCTATTACCATTGTATCTGACTAGTAAGTATTGCAACTACAACCGAATGGCTAAATAAAAGTACCAACATCTGCTGGGTTTTGGGATGTCTCATGCTATATGTATCTGACTAGTAAGTACTACAACTACAACGGAATGGTTTACTAAAACTGCCCACTCCTTATTATATCAGGATGAATCATGCTATCTATATCTGACTAGTAATTTCCGCAACTATAAGGAATGAATAAAACTGCCAACTGGGTGAGTTCCTCGGTTGACTTCCTCGTTTGGTCTCGAGGGGGAAATACCAGGATGGGTATGCTTGGTGATAGTTTCAGGTTGGATCGGAATAGGTATTTCTTATCCCTATCTGATAGCCGCCAGCTGTATTGAGTCTCTATAGGTTGTTTAGTGCATGCTGCGTTGCCGCTTCAGTCCATCATACCTATGTAGGCGAGGACCGCCGAATTTTAGTCTCGCCGTGTACTGGCCTCAGTACTGACCTCTCTCTTTTTCCTTTGCCCTTTGTCTGCACCCCTTTTGTTAAGCAGGTTTTGAGATCGACGTCGTTAGCAGGGTTACCCTTTCGTCTTGGCCTAGGCAGGGTTATGGACGCCATTGGTTATTCTTCAGGGCTCTTAGCTCAATTTGCATCTTGTCCGTACTCGGACGCTGTATCGTTTTCAAGGTGATTCGGATCTTTGTATTGTATATATGTATTCTTGACTCAAAGAGTCGTTGTTGTATATCTGTTCTGTGGATTCCATCATGGACTATTGTGTAATGGTATTACTTTGTTTTCCACCCGCACGAAAGTTCCTGGTGGGCACCTTTGAATCGTTTCTATGCGGGTTTGGCGGGAATCACTAAAACTTGCATAGGGCCGAAACTGAGGGTGCTACGGAGTGGTATCAAAGCTCAGCAGTTACGATACCCCACTGGTCCAGCCTATTGGATAACCTAGCGAACAGACGTTGTAGAGTGTCAAAACTATTTTGAAAAATCGGTTGGATAGATCTGATTATGTCTGCTTTTACTTCTTACCCCAGCTATTCTCCTCTTACCTCTGCGTGTTTTGAATCTGCTCTCTTATCTTTTCTTCGAGTCCAGGAATTCTCGTGGTTGGGTTTCCGTCATACCTTCAGGGTTTCGCTTCCAACCTCTTGTAACGGTGCTTTGACATCTGGTCTTCATGCTATCTCAGGAATTTTCCTTTGTTGTATATTTCAATGGACCGAAAATTCACTAAAAATTTTCTTTGTATCTCCCGGAGTTTCCCAACGCGACGAAATCATCTACATCGGATCCGATAAAGAGAATGCATCAGTTATTTGTTTCCGAACGTCGCTTGTCAAGATCTCCAGTCTAAATCCGAGAATGGGATGCACGCTTTTCTACTAAACGTGCGGAGTAATAGTTTGGGTGCGTGATGGATTGGCCCCCATGCCGACTACTCATTCTATTTGCTCTTATACATTGAAGTGGATTAGAATGCATCTTTTATCTCCTTCTGTCGAAAATAGAGGTGGCTTTATCTGTTGAGACCTTTACCTTTGTCATTTGTTCGCCGAAGAGTTCTCTCGACAAGTTTGGCAAGGTGCAGTCGCCGCACCATCCCCTTGAAGGAGCTACATGGGATCATGAAGTTTTCTTTTCTAGGAATCTCGGGGCGAGATTCTTGTTTAGTGGGGGAGAGTTGTAGCATCCCAATTGTCTAACAATTGTAATGCTACTTGCCTAGTCTATATAGTGCTACTTCCTACATATCATTCTTGCATTGCATCATCATTATTCCATGCTCATGTCACCATGCCACCTTTCATTTGAGCATCATATAAAACCCCCATTTCATTTGGTTCTTATTCCATATGCATTATATTGTATTACTTGTAATTTGCCTCTTGATATATTGCATTTTCTTCTTGATAAATTGCTTCATGCCCAAGTTGAGTTGTGGACATATCTCTTACAAATCCATCACCTTATTTGTCACCTCTTGGATCATCCATCAACTCCACCATCCCATTAATGTGAGAATTGTATCTTCTTTGGTGTTTAACTCAAGTTCATTACTATTGGGCATGGATCCTTATCTTTGAACTACATGTTCCCATATATGGAGTCAAATTATTTTCATGATATGTAGTATGGAATCCTACATGGCCGCCCTTCCATGGCTAAGTGGAGTAGTGTCCTTTTGCGTTCCCTTATATGGTTATATGGAAGTATGAGCTTATTTGAATGCATGGTGGGCACCTAAAATAAATGGGTAATACACACCCATTATAGTTGGTCCCTTTATTCAAGCATGTCCACTATTTCCATATGTGCCATATACAAGGAGCTTGATCTTTCCTTTGGGAGTTCCTCTTTCTCTAGGTATGGTGGTACCCAAACCATCTATCCCTAAAAAATAGTTTGCCTTTCCAAACTAGCTCAAGCCACTAACCCTTCATACATGGTAAATGCAATCGTACCCCTCTTTTTACATATTAAAAAAAAACATTTTATCTCCTTATTTTGAATCCTAGCTAGCTAGACTAATCTGAAACTTTTGCTGCAATCATCTGTTTCTGTGTTGTCTACCCAGCCACAGCAACCCATAATACCAGCCGGCCCAGTACCCTTCGACAAAACGAAACACAACGCCGTACTACTGTTTGTCTTCCTTCGTCCTGACGCCTCCTCTCTGCGCTCTAACGGAATAAGACAGGTTGCCGTCGTCCACCGTCAGCCGCGTCACCTCCTGTCCCTCTTCTTATCCTCCCCGAGGTGTCACAGAACCCTAGTCCCTCCCCTTCCTCTCTCCCTCGTAAGCGCCGCCAGCCTCCTGTTCCCTCTTCTTTCTCCTTTTAGGTGTGAGCTTACAAGAGGAGGGCATCACTGAAGGCAAAGCTCCCTATTGCAGACGCCATGGAGCTGCGCTCGCCCAACCTGATCGCAGGAATTGAACCGCCTCGCCGTCCTCTTCATCCTTCCCGAAGAATCGAGCCAGGAGCAGCTGGGAATTGGTGACGCCATCAAGCTCTTCTTCCTGAACTTGCGCCTGTGCTTGCGATCGTTTGTATCTCCTTCAAGTAGACGAATCCTGCTTCCTCTGCAACCGTCGGACTCTTCCTCGGACCCTGGTGAGCTCCTCTCCCTCTACCCGTACTTCTCTGTACCTATCGTTCATCCTAGCACCGACGCTGCATGCCACACTCGGCGCACGACGCACCCAGACACGAGCAGACGACAAAAGCAGCCGCTACAGCACTCCTCTATTCCGCGCTTGCTCACCTCCTCCTCAGTACTTCGCTGGTTCCCAACTTAACGTATATCTCTTCACGGATCCACCAGCATCACTACAGCGAAAACCACGATCAAAATGGTGAAGTAGATCTCTCGGAATCTTCCACGAAAGATTGACGGAATTCATTGTAAACTTGCAGTTAGTCCGTCAGTTTTCCCGTTGCCAACACCCGATGTTACTCGTGTTTTTCTTAGCGACACAGACCAGATCTAGCAAATCATAATTGACAATTTGGTAGCCCAATGTCTCGTATAGTTCCAGGTTCAAACAACGCTCAAAATAAATCCGTATATATCTCACCATATCCCTCGTAAGACAGTCTCATATCACCGACAATTCTGTCCGAAAATTCAGTCAACACTAATATTGTTATCCTCTGTTCCCCAATTTTTCACCGCCGATCCAGGTGCCCTACGGTGGAATTATTCACCACAATTCCTGCTTCATTGTTCCATCTTCTCTTAGCACCGATCCTCTCTTAAAACGGAGCAGCAACCAGATCATAATCATCCGCGAAAGATTGACAGAATACACTGTTTCATCCGTTAGTTCGATAGTCCGACCTATGTTTATGCCTCTGTTCCCGGTGGTTTAGCGCCTTCTTCCTAGGGCTTCATTTTTTGTCTATATGAAGCTGGAGGTACCATCTAGCTTGGGCTTCAAACCTCATACGAAACCGAGCTCTGCAGCTCAAGTTCTCGTCCTTGCAAGGTGGAGAGCTCTCAGAACACGTTGTCTTTCATCTCTGTTTCATCAGTACAAATCCCTGCCTTATTCGTCATAAAATGATTTCATGCTGCCTGTGATCAAGACACATCCTTATCCCCATGGTTGCAATCTTGTTCTTGCATTTATGAGATCTTTAGTTCAACTCCCACCGGCTATATTTGTTTTAAAGCCCCCTTTTAAAATCCTCTTTTAACTCTGAAGTTTGACTATGTTCCGAACCTGAATCGGTGACACAAATTTAGTTAAGAAACTTTAGCATGATCACCCCTGTGTTTGTACGCATAATTGCAAACTCCAGCCCCTGTTTTTTTTGGAAGCAATCAAACCTTTTACAACTTCAGATTTAAAAGTCAAACCGCATGCTAACTTTGACCAAAATTTAAGAACAATCTGTAATGATTTTGGAAAAACTAAAAATATGTAACTTGTTTGTGTTTCAATTCTAACCATTAACATGCTCTCTGATATATGTTTTCTAATCAGGAAAATGCCACGAATATGAATATGCTATTTAAAATATCTTTTGAGCAATTAAAAATTTCCAAATGATTTAAATGCTAATAAATGACTATTTCTTAATACATTCACAACTTCAAATCTGTAACTTTGATTTTGGCAAATGATATGACTAAATCGATCAGCGTGCCGAAACCTCTCCAACCATGATATCCATATTATCATTTGCATCATGCATTAAGAGCAGTTTATAATCAGTATTGTTTATGCAAGTAAAACATGGTAAATCAAATTGTGAACTAATTGTTTCTTATTAATAATGCCTCAAGAATGTTATATCATCAATATGGGATGCCTCTAATACCTTTCGAACATATTTTGCATCATTAAATCTCCATGTCATGCATCATATCATGATCATGCCGATTCTTCCGTATTAGTTGTAATTGATGCATCGCTTGTTCTTTTGAGTGTTTTGCTTCTTCCCGGATAGGACGATGAGATGTTGTGAGCTTTGTCAAGTTCTTCGGTTATGAAACTTTGGAAAAGTTTTCCAGGCGAGCATTCTCCCCCTTTTCTACCTATTTTACATTTCTAGTCTTTATTTCCTCCTGTTGATCTACTGCTATCTGTGTTGCGATGCTCTAGTTTTCGTACCCGTGGTATCCCTTGCAGCCTTATATTGCCTTGGACACATCCTATTACCTGTTGTTTGGTAGATAGTTGAACTTGCGTGTCGTAGTCACTTGCTCAAGTGCTGTTGCGTGTCATCAAGTACCACAGTTGTTGGATAAATGCCTTATGCTTTATGTTGGAGATGATCATGGCTTTAATTATCGTTTAATAATTAAAATTGAAGTAGGTAAATAATGCAGAGGCACAGGTGGGCAATAGATGTTATTTGGTTTTTAACCGTCCACTTGTGTCCCGTAGGACCCCGAGTACTTGATACCTGTTCTTTCAATATTCGCACTATCCGCATGTGGGACCTTGAATCCCCCTAGCCATAGCTTGAGTCATATATTATTTCTTGGGGCCACAAGTAGTTTGGAGCTTTATTACTATCCTGTACTTATGCCATGCTTTACTGCTTTATTTACGATTGCGTGTGGAGCGCCTGTACTGTTTAGGAACAAATGTGGAATGTTTTCGCGGTATCGACAAGCCCAGTCACACTTTCGGGTTCCTAGTCGTTTACAGCCATTGGCACAAACCTCTAGGTCCGTCTCGGAGCCGGCCAACTTCGTCGCAGATAGCTTGGTGGGGTGCCCCCTGAAATTTATATGAATCTTGCAATTGCTCTGTCGTGATGCCTCGTTGGGTTTTCATTTGGTTTTTCTCGAGGTTGATCGTGCGTGTGTTGCTATTTGTGCCCCCCTGCAGGGTAAAACTTTCTGAAAGCCGTGTCCGCAGTTATGGATGACTTGGAGCACAGTATCTCGATCGTAGACAACTATAACTAAAGTAGTGCTATAAATTTGACTTTATAATGACTAGTAATCAGCTTCACTATAATGGAATGGCTAAATAAAAATGCCAACAATTGCTGGTTTGGGTTGTCACCTGTTACCATTTTATCTGACTAGTAAGCATTGCAAATACAACAGAATGGCTAAATAAAAGTACCAACATCTGCTGGGTTTTGGGATGTCTCATGCTATATGTATCTGACTAGTAAGTACTATAACTACAACGGAATGGTTAACTAAAACTGCCCACTGCTTATTATATCAGGATGACTCATGCTATCTATATCTGACTAGTAATTGCCGCAACTATAACGGAATGAATAAAACTGCCAACTGGGTGAGTTCCTCGGTTGACTTCCTCGTTTGGTCTCGAGGGGGAAATACCAGGATGGGTATGCTTGCTGATAGTTTCAGGTTGGATCCGAATAGGTATTTCTTATCTCTATCTGATAGCCTCCAGCTGTATTGAGTCTCTATAGGTTGTTTAGTGCATGCTGCGCTGCCGCTTCAGTCCATCATACCTATGTAGGCGAGGACCGCCGAATTCTAGTCTCGCCGTGTACTGGCCTCAGTACTGACCGCTCTATTTTTCCTTTGCCCTTTGTCTGCACCCCTTTTGTTAAGCAGGTTTTGAGATCGATGTCGTTAGAAGGGTTACCCTTCCGGCTTGGCCTGGGCAGAGTTATGGAAGCCATTGGTTATTCTTTAGGGCTCTTAGCTCAATTTGCATCTTGTCCGTACTCGGACGCTGTATCGTTTTCAAGGTGATTCGGATCTTTGTATTGTATATTTGTATTCTTGACTCAAAGAGTCGTTGTTGTATATATGTTCTGTGGGTTCCATCGTGGACTATTGTGTAATGGTATTACTTCGTTTTCCACCCGCACAAAAGTGCCTGGTGGGCACCTTTGAATCGTTTCTATGCGGGTTTGGTGGGAATCGCTGAAACTTGCATAGGGCCGAATCTGAGGGTGTTACAGGTACTTGACGGCGACGTTGGGGTTGCCTCCGGCAATCTCCAACGCGTTGCCGTAGTCCTGCAACCATGTGGCCGGCTTGGCGGTGCCATCATAGGGCTTGATGGTATTTTCAATCCGAAAACCTTTGGGGTTAGTTGCGGACCGTATTGCAGGTCCAAAGCAACGTGGTCCCAGGTATGGTCCTTCCCGAGCCTCGTGGATCTTATCGATCCGCGATCGTGCATCGTACGTCTCCGGGTTCTTCTTCTTCTTGTCAACAGGGGATGGGCTGCATGAACGACGCGGGCCTCCTCCGCCATGGTGACTGCTTGGAGGTGACGGAGGCAGAGGTGGTGGTGGGTTAGCCTTCTTGTTGTTACCCTCCTGCGATGCCTCACGCCTGTCACGGTTGCTTGTCGGACGCGGAGGGTCATGGCGTGACCTGCTCTTGTGTCCTTGGTTGCGCTCTTCGTCATGACGGGTCTGCTCCGCGTTGTCGCGGATGACGATGTCGCACTGCTTTGGTGGGGGCATATTTGTACGATGGTGGGCTTTATAATCTTCGCGATGTCGGGGGACCGGGGCGGTGGCGATGCACGACGAGGTCGGGTCTTTTCTCCGTGGTCGGAGGATATGGGGATAGCATCCTTCCTGTTGCGCACATCCCTCCATCTTCATTCTGATGAACCCATCTAGGACCCGACATCAAGAGGAGATTTGTCCCTTGGCGGCTTGTACTGGCTAGATTGGCAGAGCGCTGGGTCATACTCAAGCCTCTGAGAGGTGGCCTTTTCCTGCTGCTTCATCGCCTTGGCCACTAGGTCATAGACCTGTTCCACTGCCTCAGGCGATCTATCCTGCCCTAGAAGGGTCTTGGCGACAGCGAGGTTAAGGAGTGGAGTGGGCATCACCTGCTTGCCTTCACTGTCAATGTATGGCTTGGCTTGTGGCGGCTTCGAGGGGGCCCATCCTAGGTTACGCCGTATGCCAGGATCGTTGATGACGCGAGCCAGAGCTTTCTTCGTCTTCTGCTGCTGCAGCAAGGTATTGTACTCGTCCTCCATAGCTCTAGCTTTCTCTATGGACTTCTGCACGTTGACTAGTTCTCGATCTAGTTTAGAGCCTTGCTCCGCGATGGCCTGTGCTTCCTCCAGCAGCTGCTGGCTCTTCTCGTCAAGCTGGGTCACGTTCCGGATATGAGCAACGGTCAGCGGCTCGACGAGGAGATTGCCGTACATCACTGTATCAGCTGGAGTAACTTGGGCTGCTGCAGACATAGATGCTGGAGGCGGCAAGTTTGCAGTGTTGTTGTTGCTCGGGCCGGTGCTGAGTTCCTGCGGCTGCTGCACTGGGTTAGGCGGAGGAGGCATAAATTTTGCGTGATCATCGTCAGCGGCAATAAGTGGCCCCTTCCCCTTTTCCAGGGCTGTAGGCGGAGCTCGTTCGGGCTGATCTTCATCCATCGCCGTCCCAATGGTGACGAACACCCCTCGAGACCTGACGGCATTGTTGGCTTGCTCGTCGCGCGAGTACTCCTCCTACATCTTCTGCATAGCGAAGTCTAGCTCTTTTGGAATGAAATCTATCTCCTCTGGATATGCACTGAAATCAGTGTAGAGCGCCTCAATGACTGAGTCTGAAGGTGCCAGGACTTCCTCGATGACGGGCGGTGGAGGTGCAACAGCCTCGACGATGATTGGAGGTGGTGGTGCTGCTGCGACGATGGCAGCGGGAGGCGGTGGTGGTGGTTGTTGAATCGGAGGTTCTCCGTCCCTGAGCGCAAGCGCCATCTGGGCTGCTGCGTCAGCCTCCGCGTAGTTGTTGACGGTGCTCACCATCTCTTCGAGGGTAAGACGCCCTGTTGCCTGCTGCCATCTTAAAGAATGTCGGAGAAGTGTGCCATGGCCCAGTCCTTCCACGATGTGATACAAAGCGTTATCATTGGGGTAGCGGGCCAGATCGGCTCGTATACGGAGCCATCTGGCCAAGTAATCGCGGGGGTTTTTGCCTTCTCTCTGAACGCAATGCGCCAGATCGAAAATCGTAACCACGCCGACAAACTTGGATCTCTGTTGTCCAGACGCACGTGCGAAGCTGGCGGTTTGGATGGGCCTTGGATTTTTCCAATCTTTGCCGGAAAACTCCGAAGAGAGATCCGACATCGATCCTTCCGCGAACGTATCCTACCCGTAGACGGTCCGTGTGGGCCTTGATGCTCCTCCGACTCCCAGGGAACTAGTGCCCGAGTCGGTTTCGCCCATGAAGAGGTGGATGTATCCGATAGGAACGATTGAACACCGCGTAGGGTTCGTCTTTGCCGGGATCCAGAACTCGTCAGGAGGGACGATCAGAACGTTGCCGGAGAAGAGAACACGACCGATGGCTACGGTTTTGCCGATTCCCGCGAAGGTCTTGGTCCTCGCCCGCTAAAGAGCCTAAAGCGCCTCTTGCCCCACGGTGGGCGCCAACTGTCGTGGTATTGCCGACGAGTACGCCATGGAGGGGTCCTCATTGTGCGTGTTTAGAGACGTGGGGTAAGGCGGACGGTTGATGGGTATGAGGTAACACAACTTACCCAGGTTCAGATCCCACCACGGTGGCGGAATCCTACTCCTGCTAAATCACTATAAGGGCAATACGCCAAGTTACAGAGATAGGTTCGCTGTGCGAGGTTGTCTGAAGTTATGCCCTAAAGGCTCCCATAGGCCCGACATATATAGTCGCCAGGTCCTAGGGTTACAGGGAAAAGTCCTAGCCGGACAGGTTATAGAGTCCTACACCGTCTATTACTAGTCTTGTGTATCTTGCACTCCAAGGCTCCGGGTACGCTGGTGACTCCACCGTAGCCTTCCTTTATCCGGCATGGGTATCCCTTCTGGATCCATCTAACTGGGCCGCCCAGCAGGCCATAGGCCATGCTACCAACTATGGGCCACCCGGGTTATCCGGATAAGTGACATGCTATGAGGATACCCATATAGCATATCCCCAACACCAGCGATGACGACGAGGCGGGAAAACGAACGAGTGGTCGACGGAGAGCTCAAGGATGGTCGAGGAAGCTCCGGGGGTGGTTGAAATCAACGACTCCCTTCTTCTCCAGAGGCAGCCTGCTCCGGCGCAATTCTGGCGAGCTGCTGCTCCTCGTGCTCCGGCTCGAGGGTGGAATAATCTGTGAGGTGAGGGGAGTGGAATGGTGTTCTTCAAACGGCTTGGGGTGGCCTCCTTTTATAGGCTCGATGGCGAGACCGAGAGGGATAGGCAGGCGACGGTGGTGACATGGCTACAGGCGTCTAGAGGCATGGCTGAGGTTGGCGATCGACGCGCGGTCTCCTGGCGATGCTCTAGGACTTGAATGCGTGCTTAGGGGAGGTGGCAATAGGTCGGGAACATGCGGTGCTCTGAGCGGTACCGACGGCGAACTCCACGGCGTGCGGTGGCTACGGGGTACGGGCGAGGAAATGATCATGTCTAGTGGTCTCTTGGGACAGTGGGGTTCATGCTGGCGGGCGCCAAGGGCTCGAGGTGGTCGGGTTGAGTGGGAACGATGCGTGCACGGTGGTGCGCGTCGGCATGGTCGACAGCAGCGCGGGCACGGTGTTCCTGGCGGTTCTTGTCTCTGTCTTTGAGCTAGGGCTGATCTATAGGGGGCGATGAGGTGCTGGCTACCTCCCAGACAAGGTTGGCAAGGCTAGGGTGGCTGCTAGCTGGCCAGCGACAATGGGGTGGCATGGTGAGGCTCAGCCTGCTCACCATTGATGGCAAGGCAAGCTCACAGTGGTGCTAGATATTTACAAATGAGCTAGATATTCTACTAAAGACTAGTTGCAACCAGAGAGGGAACAAGTTAGGCCAAATTTACTGCACACTATAGTGTTTGTGATTTGTTTGATTTGAATCTGCAAGCTGTTCGATGAAATGGCCGCAAGAAACTTACTTTTGAATTTTGAAAAGTTTTTTGGTGGGTGTGCTAGGCATGTGCTGAGGATTCTGTGGGTTCTTGGGTTTTGAAAATTGAGCTTGTTTGAGTGCTTTTTGAAATAGTGGGATCTTCCCATATGGGATAGATTCAATTTTAAACTGTCATTTAAACTGAGCATTTGAATGTTTTTGGAAGATCACAAATTGGCCCTTGGTACCTTATTATGAGTACTAACAAGGGGTGCAAAGATGCACAAATGTTTCTTTTGAGTTTTGAAAACTAGAGATAGCCAAAGTAGGCATGAGAGATAATCTGGCAAAAATGACCATTCACTTCATTTGTTTAATTTGAGTTGTTTGTCTTTGGGAAAAGTTTGGGGATTATTTAGATGATGTTTATTTAACCTAAGAATCCTTTTACAAGCAAAGAAACACAGAACCATGGCAATTCAAAATAATCCAAATTTTGAATACACACACATATGAATGCTTTCATATTTTTAGTTGGAAAAGTTTTTGTTAACCCTAATTTTGATGATTAGATTTTGATGCTCCAAGTTTAATATTTTTGGGATGTTACAAGAATCCTAGAATTCATGGCCCAGTCGGTAAAGTTTCTACCACTCGTCGCCAGTTTCTCTTTGTCCATGAACACATTGAAATTAAAAGGAGGTGGTGCCATCTACAACAGAATTTGTAAAGTTTAGACTAAGTTTATGATAGATCGAGTTCAACTAATCCAAATTATGAATGAACTCTCACTCAAAAACAACATCCCTTGTGTCTTTTTGGTGATTACATGAACCAAATCCACTACACCAAGTCCAATCATCATGTGAGTCGGTGTAGTTTCAAAGGCGAGCATATATATGGGAATCATATCAAATATATAACTCATGCTTCACCTTTCGATCTGTGTTCCGAGGCCATGTCTATACATGCTAGGCTCACGAAGTAAGAACCTTAGTACTTGCGTGTGTAAAAATGTCTTACACCCGAAATATGATTGTGGATTCAAGTCCACGCGATCATCACGTGATGTCTTGAAGCGGCAAAACATAATCGGTGCATACTTAAGGGATAACACATTTTTATATTGATATCAAAATGAGGGATCATATTATAATGCTACTAAAACGCCAAACAAGCAATATAAGATGCAAAAACAGTAGATGTGAAAAGTGAAATGATGTGGTTTTTGCACTTGATCACTATCATGTGCATCGTGGTATGATCTTTATCATTCCTTTTTGTGTAAGGCTAAGGTCTATGTAACTTACACATTAGTTGTGTTGTAAGAGTATCAACTATAAATCAACTTACAACATTACCATATCATGACACTAGCCTAGAAACAATCTAAAATAGACGCTTCTAATTTATCCATTGCAAGTTTTACATGGCTTAGGGATTTCGAAGATAGAACCGTTATTACCTACAAACATGGAACCACAACGATGATAACTAAGTTATTACCAACTCCTTTTAAATCATATATTGACTATAGTAGGAGAGATAGACACCTGCTATCCACATATGCAAAACTAGTTGCATGTCAAGCGTGGAACTGGTCTCATGTGCAAGGACATGTAAAGTTAGTCCAGGACGCTTCATCCCACTATGCCACCAATATACAAAATACAAATAAGAAACAATAACATGATCATCATCGCCCACATACTCATATCTGTACTACCCGTGCAAAGCATCTACGCATAGATCAGGCTCTGATACCACTATTGGGTTCGCAGCATAGAAAACAAAAAAAATTCTACGATGGGAACTACTAAGCACCAAGATATATCTACTAGATACAATCTACGGGTGGATATAAATCCATAGAGAACATACCCTTGTAGACCAACAAAGTTTAACGAGGTTGAACTCGTGGATGATGTAGTCGAACGCTTTCCGATCTCAAGATCTAGAAGAAGTCCAGCGCCGCAAATCAACAGCGCATCTGTGATCGCACACATGTTCAGGCCACCGAACAACCTCCACCTCCTTTCTCTAGTGATTCAGTGGAAGCAGCAACTCCTTCCAGACGAAAAGGCACCAGGAACATGTATCTCACTAGTCCGATACCATGGGGAAATAATTCTAGATGGGGAGAGAGATCCTTCACGAGGATGTGTGATTGAGAGAGAGGGGGAGGGGGTCTTTTATAGGAGGAGGGGGGAACCCCAAGGGGCATGGCCGGCGGCCATGGTGGCTTCCCCCACCACATCCTCCATTCATGTGAGTGGATCTCTGTAACATCCCGGCATTAGAGCTTAGAAATAAGTTGAACCTAGATGTGTGCATTGCATTCATGCATAGAAAATCCGAATAATTTTCGCGCCATTGAACAAAACTTGTCAAAGTGATTGAATCTTCTATCAAACTGATGGAATTAAAGTAGATCATCAAGTTGACTTCGATAAGTTTCAATATGACCTTCGCTAAAACCTTATTTTGGGTAAACATGATTTGATCTAAGGGTAGATCAAATATAATAAAACTAAACCATCAACACATGGCTTAATGACTAATAGTTGATCCTTAATAAATCATATCATAGTATTCATTACATAACTCATGATTACCGAGTTGAAAATACAAATCAAGTAACAATAATTTAATAACTAAATCTTTACTTATCTATTCTCATGTATTTCTACCATGAGTATCATGGTAATACCTAACCTGAACTCTTTAGTGAGATTGAGTAGTAAAGAAACCAAGTCAAGATCATTCACCACATATCTTCCTTACCATATCAATCTTTAGCATCTCTATTGAATCTTATTCTCATATTTGTTGTTCATCAATGTTGAGTAATTAACTATTGATTCACCAATTCATAACCTATCAATTATTGATCTATCAACTCTTGTCCATATCATAGCATTCGCTTAAGGCCTATAAATAAAGAAGTAAGAAGATATAAATAGTAATGTTAGCTTTAGATATCATCTATATGATGGGAGTGTTGGAAGAGAATAGGATCAATATGATAATTGATGGAGTTAACTCACTCCTGAGTGGATAGAAGAGTTATCTGGAATATATATTTGTATGGTAACAAAGAAGATTACAAGGATGAATATTAAAGATAGTTACCAAGGATTAATCCTATTGGATTAGGTAGGCATAGTCAATGAATAATATTTCTTAGTCAGGTGGAGATACTAAGAAGATAATTATAATACAACTGTATGTTGTATTGATGAAGGCCTTGATTAGGCAACTGGAAACCTAAACCATAAAGGATCAAAGGATTATAATGATCATGGTTTAGTCACCAATATTGAATGCTTATATCATGTATAAGTGACATTAGTGGGTAGAACATGATTGAACCCTAGTATAGATATGTTATTCTAGGTTAGCCATGACAAGTCACCATGATATAATTGTAGGGGTTCGTAGCATGGAAAACAAAAAATTTCTACCGCATACAAACAAACAAGCCAAGATCTATCTACTAGATTGTAGCAACGAGTCGATAGAATAACTCACCCTCGAAGATTCCAAAGTTTTTAACGAGAGCAGATTCTCGTGGGTGATGTAGTCGTACTCTTGCCGATCTCAAGATCGTGTAGACGATCCTTCCGGCGCTGCGTTCCGGCAGCGCTTCCGCAGTCGGTCACACGTTCGGTACTCGATGAAGACCTTCCTCTCCCTTGTTCCAGCAGGCAGCGGAGGTTGTAGCACTCTCCTCGCGATTCCGGCAGCACGACGATGTGGTACCGGAAGTAGAGGGGAGATCTCGCATGGCTTCTCCTTAAGCCGGAGCGAGGATGGTGGACTATGAGAGAGGCCTTGGCGATCTAGGGTTTAGAGGCACCAAGGGTAGAGAGCTAGGCCGACGGCTGGGCTTGGGGAGGGCCCCAACTCGACGGCTAGGGCAAACCCTAGGGCAGCGGCGGTGACTTGGTGGCCGGCGGCTAGGGTTAGGGTTTTGGTGGAGAGAGGTGTAGGTTTAGAGGGGCACCCCTGCCCCTCCTTTTATAGGTGGGAGGGCGCAGCCAATGGGGAGGGAGTCCTCCCCCAAGTCAGCCTCCTTGGCTGGCGGTGGAGGGAGGAGGACTTCCTCCCCAAGTAGGTTTCCTACTCTCCCTCCACCAAGCAAACTTGTCGTTTGACTTTTCAAATTGGCGTTTGACTTTTCAAACTAGGATTTGATTTTCCTTTTATTTTTCTCAGCCATGATACCTAGTACATGTTGCAATCATTCCACATTGTCATGACACATTCATGTACCCTTCTCCTCCGGAGTGCCGGACCTTCCGGAACCTTCTAGAACATTCCCGATGAAATCATCGGAATCATTCCCCAACTCCGAAACAAGACTTTCCTTATATGAATCTTATTCTCCGGACCATTACAGATCTCCTCGTGATATCCCGGATCCCATCCGAGACTCCGAACAACATTCGGTCTCTTACTCATCATTCCATAACTACTCAACAACATCGAATCCTTAAGTGTGTCTCCCTACGGTTCGTGAATTATGCGGACATGATCGAGACACTTCTCCGAATAATAACCGATAGAGGAATCTGGAAATTCATATGGCTCCCACATATTTCTATGATTACTTTGCGATCGAATGAACCACTTACATACGATACCAATTTCCCTTTGTCTCACGATAGTTTACTTATCCGAGGTTTTGATTGTTGGTATCTCTGCATACCTAGTTCAACCTCGTTACCGATAAGTACTCTTTTCTCGTTCCCGTGATATGTGATCCCTTGTGAGACAGTCACATGCTTGCAAGCTAATTGGATGACATTCCACCGAGAGGGCCCAGAGTATATCTATCCGTCATATGGATGGACGAATCCCACTCTTGATCCATGTGTCTCAACCCATACTTTCCGAACACTCAATGCCACCTTTATAGCCACCCAGTTATGGTGTTGTGTTTGATGTCATCAAAGTATCCCTCCGGTGATGGTGATAAGCATGATCTCATGGTCGAAGGAATTAGGTTACTATGTATTTGAAAGATTATAGCAATTGAACTATTAAAATGACTTGATCTTTATGCTATGCTTATCTATAGGAGTATGTCCATCATACCATTCTCCTAATGATATGATCTTGTTGTTAATAACATCTCAATGTTCTTAATAGGGAAACCACAATCATCTGTTAACCAACAAGCTAGTATTATGAAGAGGCTTTACTAGGGACTCAAATTTAGTTTACAAATCACACAAGTATCAATGTTTCCTTGTTAATACTGTTATAGCATGAATGTAAACATTTATCATAAACACAAAGATATAATAATAACTACATTTATTATTGCCTCTAGGGCATATCTCCAGCAGTCTCCCACTTGCACTAGAGTCAACTAATCTAGATTACATGGTAATATACCAAACACCCATGGCAGTTTGGTGTTGGTCATGTTTTGCCCTCGGGAGAGGTTTAGTCAACAGATCCGCCACATTCAGATCTGTGTGTACTTTGCAAATCTTTATGTCACCATCTTGGACATGTTCTCGAATAGCGTGAAAACGTAGCTTAATGTGCTTCAGCTTCTTGTGTGACCTTGGTTCTTGCGCATTGGCTATGGCGCCCATGTTATCACAGTAGATATACATTGGTTCCAGCGCACTTGGAACCACACCGAGCTCTGTAATGAACTCCTTCATCCATATCGCTTCTTGTGAAGCCTCCAAAGCAGCTATGTATTTCGATTCAGTTGAAGATCTCGCCACAACTCTTTGCTTTGCACTCCTCCAGCTAACTGCTGCACCATTCAAAGTAAATACGTATCCAAATTGTGATTTAGAATCATCCGGATCGGTGTTCCAACTAGCATCGGTGTAACCATTAACAACGAGCTGTTCATCACCTCCATAAGAAATAACCATATCCTTAGTTCTTCTCAAGTACTTAAGGATGTTTTTGACCGCTATCCAATGATCCACTCCTGGATCACTTTGATATCTGCTAGTCAAACTAACAGCATATGCAATGTCGGGTCTAGTACATAGCATGGCATACATTAGATATCCTACGGCTAAGGCATAGGGAGTCTTACAAATTCTTTCTCTATCTTCTGCCATTGCAGGACTTTGAGTTTTACTCAAGGTCGTATTGGGCAACATGGGCAAGAACCCTTTCTTGCTATCTTCCATTCCAAACCTCTTTAGAACTTTGTCCAAATATGTACTTTGTGACAATGATATTAGGCGTCTCGATCTATCTCTATAAATCTTTATGCCTAAAATGTAAGCTGCTTCGCCAAGATCTTTCATTGAAAAACTATTATTCAAATATTCCTTGACACTATGAAGAAGGTCTACATCATTCCCAATCAAAAATATGTCATCTACATATAGTATTAAGAATGCTACAGAGCTCCCACTCACTTTCTTGTAAATACAAGCTTCTCCATAAGTTTGTATAAAACCAAAACTTTCGATTACCTTATCAAAACGTTGCTTCCAACTTCGGGATGCTTGCTTCAACCCATATATGGACCGTTGAAGTTTGCATACCTTGTTAGCGTCTTTAGGATCGACAAAACCTTTGGGTTGCATCATATACAACTCTTCATCAATGTCTCCATTGAGGAACGCTGTTTTGACATCCATCTGCCATATTTCATAATCGTAATATGCAGCGATTGCTAACATAATCCTCACAGACTTTAACTTCGCTACTGGTGAGAAAGTCTCATCATAGTCAAGTCCTTGAATTTGTAGAAACCCTTTTGCGACAAGTCGAGCTTTATAGACAGTAACATTACCATCAGCATCTGTTTTCTTCTTGAAAATCCATTTGTTCTCGACAGCCTTCCGGCCATCCGGTAAGTCCACCAAAGTCCATACTTGGTTTTCGTACATGGATCCAATTTCGGATTTCATGGCCTCTTGCCATTTATTGGAATCTGGGCTCATCATCGCTTCCTCATATATCGCAGGGTCATCGGTGTTGTCCACCAACATGACACTCATAACGGGATCATACCAATCAGGAGTGGTACGAGTTCTCGTTGACCTGCAAGGTTCTGTAGCAACTTCAACCAAAGTTTCATGATCATCATCATTATCTTCCTCTCTTATTGGTGTAGGCGCCACAGGAACTTCTTCTGGTGCTGCGCTACTCGCAAGTTCGAGAGAAGGTTCAACAACCTCGTCGAGTTCTACTTTCCTTCCAGTCACTTCTTTCGAGAGAAATTCTTTCTATAGAAAGGATCCATTCTTAGCAACAAAGATTTTGCCCTCGGATCTATGATAGAAGGTATACCCAATAGTTTCCTTCGGGTATCCTATGAAGACGCATTTTTCCGCTTTGGGTTCTAGCTTGTCCGGTTGTAACTTCTTTACATAGGCTTCGCAACCCCAAACTTTAAGGAACGACAATTTAGGTTTCTTCCCAAACCATAATTCATACGGTGTCGTTTCAACGGATTTAGATGGTGCCCTATTTAAAGTGAATGCGGCTGTTTCTAATGCATAACCCCAAAATGATAGCGGTAAATCTGTAAGTAACATCATAGAACAAACCATATCTAAGAGAGTTCGATTACGACGTTCGGACACACCATTACGTTGTGGTGTTCCCAGCGATGTCAATTGTGAAAGTATTCCGCATTTCTTCAAATGCTCGCCAAACTCGTAACTTAGATATTCACCTCCACGATCAGAGCGTAGAAATTTAATCTTCTTGTTACGTTGATTCTCTACCTCACTTTGAAATTCCTTAAACTTCTCAAAAGTTTAGGACTTATGTTTCATGAAATAGATATACCCATATCTACTCAAGTCATTCGTGAAGGTAAGAACATAACGATAACCACCGCGCGATGCTACACTCATTGGACCACACAGATCGGTATGTATGATTTCCAATAAGTCCGTAGCTTGCTCCATCATACCAGAAAATGGAGTCTTAGTCATTTTACCCATCTGACATGCTTCGCATCTTTCAAGTGATTCAAGAAGTCCATCGGAATGGAGTTTCTTCATACGCTTCACTCCAATGTGACCAAGATGACAGTGCCACATATAGGTCGAGTTATCGCTCAATTTCAAACGTTTAGCTTCAATGTTATTAATATGTGTATTTCCACTATCGAGTTTCAATAAGAATAGACCATCTATCAAAGTTGCATGTGCATAAAACATATTACTCATATAAATCGAACAACCATTATTCTCGAACTTAAACAAGTAACCGTCTCGCAATAAACAAGATCCCGATATAATGTTCATAACGCAGGCACCAAATAACAATTATTTAAGTATAAAACTAATCCCGATGGTAGATGAAGAGGTAGCGTGCCGACCGCGATCACATCAACCTTTGATCCATTTCCAACGTGCATCGTCACCTCGTTCTTCGCTAGCTTCCGTTTATTCTGCAGTACCTGTTTCGAGTTACAAATATGAGCAACCGAACCAGTATCAAATACCTAGGCACTATTACGAGTACTAGTGAGATACACATCAATAACATGTATATCGGATATACCTTTCTTCTTGATGTTGTCGTTCTTCAAATCCGCCAAGTACTTTGGGCAATTCTGCTTCCAGTGACCTTCTCCCTTGCAGTAAAAACACTCAGTATCAGGCTTAGGTCCAGCCTTGGTCTTCTTCGCCGGTGCGGAAACTTTCTTACCACCCTTCTTGAAGTTACCCTTTTGCTTAGACTTGCCTTTCTTGAATTTGGTGGTCTTATTGACCATCAACACTTGGTGTTCTTTCTTGATCTCCACTTCTGCAGATTTTAACATGGAGAAGAGTTCTGGCAACTGCCTGTTCGTGCTTTGCATATTGTAGTTCATCACAAAGTTCTTATAACCTTGTGGTAGTGATTGGAGGACACGGTAAATCCCCAAAGCATTAGGAATCACTATACCCAAGCTTTGGAGTTTGTTTGCGTGCCCAGACATCTTAAGCACATGCTCACTGACGGAGCTGCCCTCTTCCATCTTGCAGTTAAAGAACTTTTCAGAAGCCTCATAACTCTCAACTGTCGCGTGAGTCTCAAATATCAATTTGAGTTCACGGACAATATCACGTGGGTCATGGTTATCAAAACTTTTCTAAAGCTCCGATTCCAAACCATACAAGATAGCACACTGAACTGTGGAGTACTGATTCTTTCGAGCGAGGTAAACATTCTTTACTTCATTGGTAGCATGAGCTGCAGGAGGGTCACCCAGCGGTGCATCTAGCACATAGGTCAGATTACCAGCATTGAGGACAATCCTCAAATTGCGGAACCAATCCGTGAAGTTTCTTCCATTGTTTTTCAAACTTTTCTTTCTCTAGGAACGCGTTAAAATTGATGGTAGGGGCCGCCATTGATCTACAACATATTTGCTATAGTTTGGACTAAGTTTATGACAAATTGAGTTCTAATTAATAGTTAAATTAATCTAGGTGAACTCCCACTCAAAACAATATCCCTCACATTGTTTTAGTGATCACACGAACCAAATCCACCACATCAAAACCGATCATCACGAGAGTTGATGTAGCTTCAATGGCGAACAATCGACATGTTCATCATATCTACTATATGATTCATGCTTTACCTTTTGGTGATCCGTGTTCGAAGACCATGTATGTACATGCTAGGCTCGTCAAGATCAAACCTTAGCTTCTGCATGACCAAATCTGGCTTGCTCACGTTGTATACACTTGCAGAATCTAACACACCCGATCATCACGTGGTGCTTCGAAACAACAAGCTTTAGCAACGGTGCTTACTAAGGATGAACACTTTAAAACTTGAAATTAATGTGCATGAGGGATCATCTTATAATGCTACCATCGTTAACTAAGCAATACAAGATGCATAAAGGATTAACATCACATGCAATTCATAGTATGTGATATGATATGGCCTTTCTTCTTGTGCTTCCGATCTCCATCTTCAAGCACGAACATGATCTCCATCATCACCGGTATGGCGTCAAGGGTCAATGACGCCGCTTCATGGTTGTCGTCCACTAGCTTCAACTATTACAACTACTTTGAATAGACACGCGGGTCTTAACAGAATTTAAAGACAACCATATGGCTCCTGCCGGTTGCCAACTGACAATAAGGATCATTGCATACATCAAATGTAATCACAATCATGGCCATATCACATCACAGCACACCCCTGCAAAACAAAGTTAGACGCCTCTAATTTTCTTTGCATTTTTACGTGGTTTGGGGCTTTCAATAAGTGTCGATCTAACTTACGAACAAGAACCACAACGTTGATGTTTGAACTATCAAGTGCCCATTGTAAATTGGATCTATACTATAATGGGAGAGACAGACACCCGCAAAGACACTTATGCAATACAAGTTTCATGTTGAGCGTGGAGCAAGTCTCATGAACGATGTCATGTAAGGTTAGCCCGGGCCCCTTCATCCCATCATACCGCAAGATGCAAAGTACACAAGAAGCAATTGATAATAAAAGCACCACCGTCCACAATGACCATTGTGTTCTACTCGTGCAACAGATCTACATATAGACACGGCTCTGATACCACTGTAGGGGTTCGTAGCATGGAAAACAAAATTTTTCTACCGCATACAAACAAACAAGCCAAGATCTATCTACTAGATTGTAGCAACGAGTCGATAGAAGAACTCACCCTTGAAGATTCCAAAGTGTTTAACAGGAGCAGATTCTCGTGGGTGATGTAGTCGTACTCTTGCCGATCTCAAGATCGTGTAGACGATCCTTCCGCGCTGCGTTCCGGCAGCGCTTCCGCAGTCGGTCACACGTTCGGTACTCGATGAAGACCTTCCTCTCCCTTGTTTTAGCAGGCAGCGGAGGTTGTAGCACTCTCCTCGCGATTCCGGCAGCATGACGGCGTGGTACTGGAAGTAGAGGGGAGATCTCGCAGGGCTTCGCCTTAAGCCGGAGCGAGTATGGTTGACTATGAGAGAGCCTTTGCGATCTAGGGTTTAGAGGCACCAAGGGGAGAGAGCTAGGCCGGCAGATAGGGCTTGGGGAGGGCCCCAACTCGGCGGCTAGGGAAAACCCTAGGGTGGCGGCGGCAACTTGGTGGCCGGCGGCTAGGGTTAGGGTTTTGGTGGAGAGAGGTGTAGGTTTAGAGGGGCACCCCTGCCCCTCCTTTTATAGGTGGGAGGGCGTGGCCAAGGGGGAGTGAGTCCTCCCCCAAGTCGGCCTCCTTGGCCGGCGGTGGAGGGAGGAGGACTTCCTCCCAAGTAGGTTTCCTACTCTCCCTCCACCAAGCAAACTTCTCGTTTGACTTTTCAAATTGGCGTTTGACTTTTCAAACTAGGATTTGATTATTCCCTTTATTTTGCTCAGCCATGATACCTAGTACATGTTGCAACCATTCCACATTGTCATGACACATTCATGTACCCTTCTCCTCCGGAGTGTCGGACCTTCCGGAACCTTCTAGAACATTCCCGATGAAATCATCGGAATCATTCCCCAACTCCGAAATAGGACTTTCCTTATAGGAATCTTATTCTCCGGACCATTCCGGATCTCCTCGTGATATCCCGGATCCCATCCGAGACTCCGAACAACATTCGGTCTCTTACTCATCATTCCATAACTACTCAACAACATCGAATCCTTAAGTGTGTCTCCCTACGGTTCGTGAATTATGCGGACATGATCGAGACACTTCTACGAATAATAACCGATAGAGGAATCTGGAAATTCATATGGCTCCCACATATTTCTATGATTACTTTGCGATCGAATGAACCACTTACATACGATACCAATTTCCCTTTGTCTCACGATAGTTTACTTATCCGAGGTTTTGATTGTTGGTATCTCTGCATACCTAGTTCAACCTCGTTACCGATAAGTACTCTTTTCTCGTTCCCGTGATATGTGATCCCTTGTGAGACAGTCGCATGCTTGCAAGCTAATTGGATGACATTCCACCGAGAGGGCCCAGAGTATATCTATCCGTCATATGGATAGACGAATCCCACTCTTGATCCATGTGTCTCAACCCATACTTTCCGAACACTCAATGCCACCTTTATAGCCACCCAGTTACGGTGTTGTGTTTGATGTCATCAAAGTATCCCTCTGGTGATGGTGATAAGCATGATCTCATGGTCGAAGGAATTAGGTTACTATGTATTTGAAAGATTATAGCAATTGAACTATTAAAATGACTTGATCTTTATGCTACGCTTATCTATAGGAGTATGTCCATCATACCATTCTCCTAATGATATGATCTTGTTGTTAATAACATCTCAATGTTCTTGATAGGGAAACCACAATCATCTGTTAACCAACAAGCTAGTATTATGAAGAGGCTTTACTAGGGACTCTAATTTAGTTTACAAATCACACAAGTATCAATGTTTCCTTGGTAATACTATTATAGCATGAATGTAAACATTTATCATAAACACAAAGATATAAAAATAACTACATTTATTATTGCCTCTAGGGCATATCTCCAACAATAATGTGAAGTTGAGTATAAGATATTGGAGTCAAGTAGAGATTAGATAGTATGATTAAGATGATGCTAGATCAACATTGGATTATAGAAGTAGTATTTCCTCTTGGGAAATACTAAACACTTGAGGTGAAGTAGGATTTGATATATATATATATATATATTTACCAGAGTAATGTTGGTGATGGATGATAAAGGAAGATTATGAATGGAGACAAATGTAACCATCTGTTGGATTGGGTTATTAGTAGTTTTATAGTTTGATAACCAAGTATAGATATGAGAAGATTATGAAGAGCTTTAGTGGCAAGCTCATTGGATTTGCAAATGGATTCAAAAGGATAAAGGATGGATAAGATTATTCTTGTGAAGTAAAGCTCATCATGTTAACACATGATGATGAATAGGAATAAGTAGTATATCTAGGAAAGGAATTCCTTAATTAGAAGTCCAGGATTGTGAATTATGGAAGATAGGAATTTTTGGTAAACACTAAACCCTAAATCTATAATCAAGCTTAACATCATCCATCTCATCTATTGGATAAATCATTTTATTTTCACAATGCTTTATAGGAATATTTTCCTATAGCAAATCACTTAATCACATCTCTGTCATTTCCAATTATCATAACCATATGTGCTTAGGAGGTATCTTTATCAATTATTTTCCATAAGACATTATAGAAAATAACTTTCTATTTTAAAAGGTGAAATCATTCTTGATCACCAATTTAAAAACAATTTGTCTTAACCACTAATATTTATTCATATAAATAAAAGGATGTACAAGAATATTCAAAAAAATCCTAAAACTCATGGTATATAGTTACAATTTAAAACCCTAACTTCTATTTCAATCATAATAACTAATGTATATTTATTGTCATAACCAATATTATTAAATCCTTACTCATCACCAAATTAAGTCATTAACTATACATAAAATGATATATGACCATCATTGGTGATTCAATACATACAAATTCCATTAGTATAAATACACTTGAAAAACATTTTGTAGAGAATTGTTAAAATAATAATCAAATTCTAGAACCCTAGTTCTTATTTAATCTACCTAATAATTTACCACTCATATAATAATAAATATTGAAAATTTTCAATCATATTAATGGCCATCAACTAATTATACTAGCCTATATAATATTTGAAGAAAATTATACAAAATAATTGGTATTGAAAATTCTACTAAAATACAAATTAAAAAGGATTTGTGAAAACAGAAAATAGAAAATCGAAAAGGTTAAAACAACTAGAAAGAAAAAATAGAGGAATCAGCTCCTGGCCCGTAGCTCACTTACTCCTTTTTTTAACTTTCGCTCGCGAGCTACCACATCCGCGCTTCGCTCACTTTGCTATAGCCCACTTGGCCCAAGCACAGCCCATGACCGGCCCGTACCCGTTGTGACCATGTTTGTCGTCTTCCTCGTGTCGCCATTGACCTCCCGATGGAAGAAGCAGCTCGCTGACAGCTACACCGCCGTCTCCCACGCCAAGATCCGCATCGCCGCTCTTCAAGGCATATAAGATGTACTCCTGCTGTAGTGGATAAGCCCTACACGCAATATCCATTCCTCTTTCCCCATTTTTCCCCTCGTATCGAAACCCTAGTTTGCCAGAGAAGCTCGTCGCCGTTGCTCTGAAGCTTCCCTTGCCCTATAGAGCTCAGCGTTGGAACCATCGAGATGCCCTGGTTCAGCTCGTGGAGGGAATCTGCCGCGCATGCCCTTAATTGAGCTCCATAGTCTCGTCTTCCCGAAGTCCGGCCACCGCTCTCGCCATCGACTCCGGTCACGATTCGCATCCCCATCACCTTCTTCGCACTCCTGGTGAGCTTGCACATCTCGCTAGCCTCTTCGATTCGCTCTTAGCCCTCTCTATTTCCTTGCCCACGAAGACCAGAGCGTGCCACCGTCGGATGCTCGTCGGAGTTGGTGCTCCAGCGACCAAAAACCAGCTGCGCCGCCACTATTCGACTCCCCGCATCTCGCTGAGTCGAATGGGACCAACCCCGCATGCCCGCATGCTCTCAATCCGAAGATCAAACCGCGATCTGAGGATCATCGATGGACGATGTCAGCATGACATCACGCTGATGTCATATTCCATTTTGTTTATCATTTCATAAATTGTGTTATTATTTTCTGTAATAAATTAAAACTATGGATATGACGTGGCATAAGCCCCACCAGTCAGTGACTGGGGTAGGAATAGATCAGGTGAGAAATGTCCCTCACCTCAGGCTGACATCAGCATTACATCATAAACACATTTAGATGTTTAATTAAAATTTTCATTAAATGATTAAATCTTGTTAAGTCAATAACTTTTGTTTTAAAATTCAGAACAATATGTGTAATATATAATTTTTTTAGAAAAATAAAATATATAACCTAAAACTTTTATCAAAAATTATTGTGTTAACCATTTAAATAAATATTATTTAATAAATATTTTATAAGTTTTAAAACCTTGAAAATTCATAATTATAAATGATAAAAAAATATACCAAAAATCTTAGAAAAAATAAGAACTATAATTTAAACCTATAATCATGCATTATTATTTCACTTAATTAAATATTTGTTATTTATTAAGTATTGATAAAGTATTAAATCTTATAAAAATCATATATTATTATTTAAAAATCATAAAAATACATATAATATACCAAAATGATCACAAAAATAATACCTACATGTTAAAAATATAATATTACAATTTTGAGGTAAATAATAATTTAAACACTTTAATAACTTGAATTTAAACCTATTTCCTTATTTGATAATTCATATAAGGGTAACTAAAAATTGCTAATATTTAAAAAATTAGCCAATTGAGTCAAATAAATAGTATTAGTCCTAAATATTTATATTATGAAGTTAGAATGGTTTAACATATTTTAAATTCAATTTTATTGAATTATCATTCAACCATATGTGTACTTTATTTTCTAAAAAGATCTATACAAACTATAAAATCTTCAAGAATAATTCGGGATTAAATAAAACCTTTTTACTTACCTCAACCACATGTTTATAAACAAATCAAAACACTATAGTTAATCCATAAATAGTTAAGTAATATTACTTCCTTGATTAAAAATCATAACCACACCTTTATAAAAAGATAAATGATTCTATTCCATTATACAATTAAGAAACCACTACTCAAATAGAAGTAACGCCATTATTAAGTAACTTTAAGGAAACAATATAAAGTGTAGAGATCCCAACCTGATAAGGTAGAGATCCCTGTGTTTACAATGCTAGTCCCTAGATCAATAGCTAGCATCCACAGTTTAAGATGTAATATCAAGAAACAAAGGTCATAATACAACTTTATAACCAGGAATAAAATAATTCATTACATCTTACATAGCTCATATGGCTATCTCATTACAATGCAGCAGAAATATCTATATAGCATGGAGTCCTTCATCTTGAAAGTGCCACATGCAATTATGTTGGTTGTAGACTTGTAATCCTATTCAACACACTTCACTAACATCAAACAAACCTGCAACATAATAAGTTACAGCCACAAGGGTCAATATATTTGAATTGGATTGGCAAGTGAAATAATGGTAGAATAGTGGTATCTATCATCTATATGCATTTGGCTAAGTAGTGCTTAGGCTTGCTTTGCTCAAAATAGGTTTTTGTTTGTCAAAATCACCCAAGGAACAACTAATAGAATTTGTTAACCTTTAACCCTTGTTCAACCACAAGTTTTTAAATTAGAAATTGGGATGAGGAGATCCTTGATATCTTCCATGTCTTGATGCTCAAATTGTCCATTGTCGGGGACACGTCTAAGTACTTAGGTTTTACTCTCTCGAGAGGTGGTGCACTTTCCCCACAAGACTCGACATGCATCGAGACAAGACCTTTCAGAAGCCTTCCCTTAGACCAAATTGATGCTCTCCATACTATCACCCCCTACCACCTTGTGTCCATCTGGCTAAGTTGTTGCAACCTATATGATCCAGACAAAGCCCATATTGCAATGTGGCTGCACTAGAAGCTTCTTAACATTAGGTTAGGTTAGGCCATAAAGTGAGATACACTAGGTTAGGCCCTAAATATGGGGCCCTGTGTAACCACTCAACACAAACCATTCTTTCCATTCCACCTAGTTGATTCATTCACATAGTTGTTTTATTAAACAAAACACAAGTCGTAAACTTATAAATATTCCATAGCATGAATATAATCCACCCTTGTTTTCTACTAGCTAAGCTAAGCATAATAGTAGCATGAATCTTAACTTAGGGAAAATATACTAAGGCATCATCTACTAGGATTTCCCAAGGCATAGCATACTTAGTAAAAATTCCATGCAAGTCCTACTCAAAATGTCATTAATGCATAGTGAAAATAATAGGACAAAATGTATGAAGCACCACTTGGCTTTTTAGTAGAGAATATAGTTACACTATTTGATCTTACAATTGTCACACTCTTCAAAGTTCACTACAATTCAATCAAGGCACAAATTCAAACTAGCATTCAAACAATTCATCCCATAAAATAATAAAAACAAGGCATTGCATGCAAGCATGCATGCAAAAGATTGTTTTTATTTGTAAAGGTGATCTCTAATAGGCTATAAACATTTTAAAACACCTATTGGTCATTTATAAAAGTGGCAAAACCATTTAAAATCAAGTTAGTGAAAATAGGCCATTTAAGTCATTTTTGTTTTGCTAGAAATGATTTAAATCAAAGTAATAGTTTCTAGTGTTAGCCAAATATATTTTTAAACACAAATGTTCGTGTTTATGTTCAAAGTTTTTAAAACTAATCCATTTGCAAAAGGTTTCACTCAAAAGTCATTTTTAAATAAAAGCAACATTTTTGTTTTACTAGAAATGCCTTTAATCAAATTAAAAAAATTCTAGGGTTAAACAGATACATTTTTAAATCCAAAACTTAGTGTTTAGGGTCAAAGAGTTTAAATAAAACCATTTGCAAAATATTTTACTCAAAAATCATTTCTAGAATAATTTTTATACTCAAAATAGGCCTAGAAATGTTTCTGCAAAAACACCTAATTTTCTAGAAGCAAAATACTAAACTAAGAACATGGTTGCCAAGTTTGCATTTTTGTCAATCTATTGATATAAAATTTCTAAAATTTGGCCAAGCATAACAAAAGTTATGATTTTTGCAAGTTTAACCAATCAAATTCATTTTCTGGATTTTAAACAGACGGATCATGCCACGTGTCCTATTTTTATTGGACGATACCGCTTCACTGGGCTCGAGCTACGTGGACTATCAGATCTGAATAACAACGCACGGCTCTGATCAAGTCATACCCTTTCCACACCGCTGGATCTAACGGACTACAGCGCAACGACCATGTTCTAGCGGCGCTCGCTCGACGGTGAGCGGCGGCGAGCGCGGGCTGCGGCATTCTGGTGAATCTAGGAAGTGAGGGATAGAACGGAGATTCTCACCGGGTTCGTGGGGTCGTTGTGGTGCACAACGTGGCCGTAGTAGGACCAGGGGCGCACGGTCGTGTCAGCAATATCTCATCGGAGAAGATCCTATGACGGGTGCGCTCGGATGTCGTCGATGGTGGAGCTACACGTCATGGGAAAGAAAAGCAAAGGGTCTGTTAGACGCGCAGGACCAAGGAGAGTACACGAGCATCACTGAGAGGGAAAGGCGCGGTCGGATTTTACCAGTAGGGGTCGCCGGAGTTGGAGCAGGAGGCGGTGGCGCGTTGGCATCATTGAAGGCGACGTTCTACGGCACACGCGGGCGAGCTGAGGGTACGGGCAGGTGCGCAATGTTCTGGCGAGCACGCTCGTGGAGTCGAGGGGTCAAGGGGAGGTGAGGGCTGGCCGAAATCGGGGGAGAAGCTCGTCGGAGGCGGTGGAGGTTTTGAGCGAAATTCACGCAGCCTGGTGGCGGAGAGGGAGTGGGGTCTGAGGAGAAAGAGAGAGGGAACATGGGCGCTTAAACGAGCTTGGTCGCTGGGAGGATTTAGCGCGGCATTGATGCGAATTGAACCGCGGAGTAACGACCAGAAACGGCCAGAGGAATGAGGGGGAACGGTCGCGGGATGGAGAAGATGATGTCTACGTGGCAGAGGGTCCATGGGTCAGCGAGGTGAGGGGTAGGGGTTTGAGTGAGAAAGGAAACAAAGAGAGAGGGGTTTTCCCGCGTGGGATGGTGATGGGCCTGCTGGCTGGGAGCTAGTTAGGGTTAGTGGGTTGGGTATGTTTCATTCTTTTTCTTTTTCTTTTTCTATTTCTGATTTTTGTTTTCAAATTCAGTCACTTATTTGAATTCATATTTATTTTTCAAACCTTTTCCAAACTTTTAGTATATCTTAATACTGTTTATTAATGTATTTTAAAGTCTATTTTTGAATATTTTCTTATATTCTCTTATGGTTATATATTTATTTAAAATAGACATTTGTCTTTATTTAAATAAGATTTTAAATATGGTTCCAATCCATATTATTTTATTCAAATGATTTAAACATCTATTTTAAATTCAAAATTTTATCAGATATTTTTCTGTAGGTTTTACTTATTCATTAGTGTGTTTAAATAATTCACTTTGAATTATTTAAAATATTTTAATATGATTTAATATTCATTTAAGTTGGGCATTTGTCTTTATTCAAATAAAATAAAATATGGTTTTAAACCCACATAAAATCTAATATCATTATTCAAATGGAGTAATTCTTTCCTACTTGCAGACTATAACTAGAAAGAACACCTAATAAGGTTAACTTAAAGTTTAAATACTTATGCTTAGTTAAGTAAGATTTTCTTCAAAAGTTATTCGTTTTGCCACTTTAGTCAATAGATGACAATTAATCATAATCACATTACTTTATACTTTACTTATATACTTAGGATTATTAACACTTAAGTTCCTTATAAATGCCATTACTTGCAAAGTAAAATTTGAAGCTAAGGCAATTCTCATATAAGTAATCGTTAAGTAGCGTACCTCAATAGTATATCTTATTGTTGTATACCATTACGTTTACATGTTGTTTCACACACACTCACAACGATTAATAAGAAGCTCAAATGTAAAACTTATCTAAAAGTACAACACATTCTAACAGAAACCATTTCCAATTTCCAAACTCTAGATCAACGTTATCCCCGGGATTCGCGTTTATCAAATGCATTACATTACTTATGCATAATAGAATCTTTCTTCTTTAAATATTAGTCCTTACCGGACCAATGATGCTGATTTCATATATTGGATCTTATATTGTCTTGAAGACCGTGAGTGCATAATCTTGCAATCACAAAAGGAAAGTTCACACTTGCTCATGTCCTTTGATTATTTTCTATAAAGTATTTTGAAAATCCAGTGTTGTCATCACTTGCATTTCAAAAGGTCAGAAAACACTATTTTCATAATAATATGATTATAGGTTATTTACCATGAGGTAATAACTTACTATGAAAGTTCCGGTGGTAAAGGAACATATTATCTAGGACTTAACAACCAATGTCACCAGTGATTCTTGCGCCGCATATTACGCGTTAACCATGAGATTTGGAATGGGACGGAGAAGTCAGCTATATCCTATTCCCTTCGTATGGGGGCAAGACGACCTTAACGTGACGTTGTGATTCCTTGTGCGGATCCAACATATGGGTGGGAACCCTTACGCCCCACACTTTTGGTGTCTAGATTATCTATGAATGGTGTTTAGTGGTATAGTCCATTTAATATGGTACTTTCTAGGGCATCACCAGGTCATAGAGTCTTCGGGAGCTCATCACGGTTTTAGCTTGCCCGAAAGTGGGCTTAACGGAGGTGAGCCAGCCCCGAAGGATCGTGCATACATATGGGGTCGCGGAGAGGGCAGTGATTTGCTTGGATCTTAGTCTGGGCCTCACACCAAGGAAGTGTGAACGAGCCTATAATTTGGATGTGCAACAAAGCTAAGATCTCTCATGGGTAAAGTAACGCACCTCTACAGAGTGTAAGAACTGTAACTTGTTACTCCCTGTTCCGGGAAGGAGCTACGGACACGGTGGGAAAGGAACTCCATGAAAGTTCTGGTAATGTAGTGACCTTGGATCAATAAAGATCCTAAGTCCCTGTGATCTACATGCTAGTCCCTGGATCATTAGCTAGCACTCACAATCAATGAATATCATGTAAAACACAAAGTCATTATTACACGGAGAATCCCTACGCAGGCTTGAGACCATCAACACCCCAGGCTTGTCGAGTGTAGACTCGCGACCCCTATGCACCTTTCAATCTTCGGATTCTGCACATAAGACGTGCATCCAACAAGTTGGGTCAATACTTTGAATGTATTGGAAAATTACACCAAGGAAAGAAAAGACTAACCCTACATGCAAGGATAGTTTAGGCTGTACAGTTTATTTGCTCAAATCTAGTTTTCTTAAGTATGGAGAAGAAGAGAAGATTTCCCTACTTTGTAAACTTTTGTTTAAGTAATATATGGTCGAATGGCACACGAGGATATTACTCACCAAGTGTCCAAACAACCTAGCACTTGGATATTACTCACCAAGTTCCAAAAAACCTCCCAATAGCGATATTACACACGCCTTGGGTTTTTAGAAAAACTTTCAGATTGCAATACTCTCGACAGTTTGTGCACTTTACCCACAATCAACGATCAAGTCCTTTTACAGACAAGACCATGGCGAGGCTTTCCCTTAGTAGCCCCTCTACCTTCTAGATTCCAACCGTGCCAAGAACCTCCAAATGTTGGTACCCAGGTGAGGTTTCCCACTAAGTACTAGGCCAAGACAGAGCCCATATGTATTGTGGTTGCACTGGAAGATTCTGAATTCTGAAACATGGAAGACTTCTTTGATTCCTGGGCGGCCGTCCTCCACCAAAATCTCACTCGTTGACCCAACAACCATTCCGCCCAGAAGAAAACTTAGTTTTATTTTGAAGTGTATTTGAGAAGAAAAGTTTGCTCAAGAGAGCCTTTATTAGAAGAAATTCATTGTCTTTCGAACCCCCCAACGATACTTTACATATATATAGCATAGCAAGCATTACTTAGCAAACAAGGGAACCTATTAGGAGGGGAAACCCTAAGTATAGAGCTACTCATGGCATACTACAAAATCATCGCACTTGCAAAATAATACTAACGAAAAATTATACTAGAACATCCTACACATGCATACTACATAATTTTGAAGATCACATGCATATAATCAAAACTGGGACAAAAATTATGAACAAGTGATGTAACTTGCCTTGATCCGAGCAGCACTCTACACAACAGTACTCCTCAGCGCACTCCGAGCAACCTAACGAAACACAAACATAGATATAATCACAACTTGCACAGAATATGTCACAGAGATAATATGCATGCATGCAGCATGGTAATTATGCAAGATTTGTTTTCTAAATTGACCAAGGTAGTCTAATTGGATTGCAATTGTGTTGGGGATGTTATTAGTATTGATTTTCCCTAGGTTTGAATTAATTTGGATCATTATTCTAATTTATAGGCTCATAAGGAGGTCCAACCATCTAATTATCCCTAAATCATATCTAATGTTCTTAAGCAAGGTTTTATAATTTTGTTCAGTAGGTATTGTAAAAACAATGTCAACGCAACAAGAATCAACTAAAACGGGGTTTTAATTATTTTTCTACGGATTAAACACTCTAATCTAGAGATTAAAGTCTACACAGAAAAACCTACTGCAGACTCGTAATATTATTACATATCTGTGTTCTACACAATTTTTTGAATCCAACGATATATTATACGCAAAATTTGGCCAAGTATTTGATTTTCTATGAATTTCGCAAGTTTTAACTACAATCTGCCAAATTAAATCTAACCCTACCGAAAACACGACAAGTGGCAGCTTCGCATTGGCCCTAGCTAGACGACGCGGTGCTGACACGGCGCTGACGCGGCCTTGCCACGCGGCGAAATGCCACTCGCCGATACCCCTTCATTGCAGTGTTCTAATCTGAGTCGCAGATCTTCGATCCAACAGACGGGAGGAGGGGCGACGACTTACCATGGTGGCGGACGGCGGCGGTGCGGTCGGTGGTGGTGCTCGGCGACGATCTAGCGGGTTCCCGAGGCGGCGAGGTGGTCAACAGCGTCCAGCAGGTTCTCATGGTCACGCTCGTGTCCTCGGCGACGCTCCTCGCTTCCTCGAATAGCTTCGCCGACCCTCTCCGTCCCCGGCGTTGCTCCGGCGAGCAATCGCGGGTGCGGTACTGCGAGAGACAAGGAGAAAAAATAGGAGAAGAGAGAGTCGAACGAGAGGGTCGCGTGGAGAGGAAAAGAAGCGGAGGAGAGCCTCGGAATCCTCTGCCCCGAGCTCGACCGAGCCTTAATCCGGCGAGATCGAAAACGCGTTAGCAAATGGCGGCCTGGCGGCGAGAGTTCAAGGAATTTTTAGGGTTTCGAGGCAGCGGGGTCGCGGGGTTTATATGGTCGACAAAACTTGGCGAGGGGGTCACGGATTCTCCCCCGATTCGGCCGGAGTCCGCTCAGCACAGGGCGGCGATGCGGTTTCCGCTCATCACAGGGGATGACGCGTGCGCCCGGGCTGTCAGCGGAAGCAGGCGGCTGCGGGCTTGCGGCTTGGGCTCGCGGACTACGCTGGCGGGCTGGCGGCTTGGGAGCTAGCGCTTAGGCGACGCGCACACGCTAGTGGGCTGGCACAGCCAGCCCAGTAGGTTAGGCAGGAGTTTTTTTTATACTTTTATCTTTTCCATTTCTGTTTCACCAAATCTTTAATATCTTTGGCATATCAAGTCCAAAAGCAATGAAACCAATTTCTAAATTTTTGTAAAAAGGAGGTGGTCATCATAGAACCATAGATTATTATTTTTACATAGCTTTTAGAAGGGTCAAGCTTGAGTACATCATTTTTGCTCACATAGGGGAAATCTTTATTAGGGTTTTGTTAGGTTTTGATGGTAGGGTTTTGATGCAACTTAATTTGTAGGATGCAATGATGCAAGTATGATGCATGCTTCTGGTAACATCCTATAATAAAATCTGGGATGTTAAAAACCTACCCCCCTTAAGAAGAATCTCGTCCCCGAGATTCGGGTTGGCTAGCAAATAGGTGTGGATGTTCTGCCTTCAAATCTTGTTCACGCTCCCACGTGGCTTCTTCCTCGGAGTGGTGGTTCCATTGTAGTTTGCAGAATCTGGTAGTCTTGGTACGGGTAATCCTTTCGGCCATTTCCAAAATTTTTATGGGATTCTCCTCGTAAGTAAGGTCATTCTCCAATTGAACCTCCTCCAGGGCAACGGTATCCCTTAGCGGAGTTTCGGCCATTTCTAGGTGGCACTTCTTTAGTTGTGATACATGAAACACATCATGAACAGTCAGTCCTTCTGGTAACTCCAACTGATAAGCTACTTCACCTCTACGGGCCAGAACCTTATATGGTCCTATGAATCGTGGGGCTAACTTACCCTTGATTCCGAACCTCTTAACTCCTCGTAGTGGTGAAACTCGGAGGTACGCACGGTCCCCTATTTTATAAGCCACATCTTTGCGCTTGGAATCAGCATAACTATTTTGTCGGGATTGAGCTATCTTTAGCCAATCCTGAATCTGCTGTACCTTTTCCTCGGCATCCTTGATCACTTCAGGTCCAAACAGACTACATTCTCCAACTCCACTCCATAACAGCGGTGTCCTACACTTTCTGCCATATAGGACTTCAAATGGAGCCATCTTGATGCTTGTCTGGTAGCTGTTGTCGTATGAGAACTCATCATATGGCAAGTTATCATCCCAACTAGACCCATAGTCTAGTGCGCAATCTCTCAACATATCTTCCAGAATCTGGTTCACCCTTTCCGTTTGGCCATCTGTCTGAGGGTGGAAGGCAGTACTGAATTCTAGTCAGGTTCCAAGAGACTCATGTAGCTGTCACCAAAACTTTGAAGTGAATTGGGTGCCTCTATCTGATACAATTCCCTTAGGAACACCATGCAGACTTACAATCCTTGACATATATATCTTGGCAAGCTTAGCACTTGTATATGTGGTCTTTATGGGGATGAAGTGAGCCACCTTGGTAAAGTGGTCCACCACTACCTAGATAGAATCAAATCCTGAACGAGTCCAGGGCAATCCCATGATAAAATCCATGCCTACATTTTCCCACTTCCAATCGGGTATAGGTAGTGGTTGCAGCAATCCGGCAGGTTTCTAATGCTCGGCTTTAACTCTATTGCATACGTCACACAGGGAAATATACTCGGAAATTTCTCTTTTCAAATTATTCCACTAGAATCTATCCTTCACATCCATATACATCTTCGTGTTACCTGGATGAATTGAGTAGGGTGAATCGTGGGCTTCTTGTAAAATCAACTTCCTGATATCGGGGTCATTGGGAACGCACAAACGCTTTCCATACCAAAAGGTTCCTTGTTCGTCCAGACGAAAATCTTTTGTCTTTCCTTCACTTACTTTGACTCTTATTTCTTCCAACTCTTTATCTCCCTTTTGAGCTTCCTTGATTCTCTCCTGAAGAGTAGACACTATTTCCATAGTCGCTACGTGTCCTTTCAGAACTATTTCTAGTCTGAGATCCTTAAATTGCTTGCATAAATCCTCTATAAGTTCCCCTGCGGTAAGCCCATTCACATAAACTTTACGACTTAAGGCGTCGGCTACCACATTTGCCTTTTCGGGGTGGTATTGCAAATCCAAGTCATAATCCTTAATCAGTTCAAGCCATCTTCTTTTCCTCATATTCAACTCCTTTTGGCTGAATATGTACTTCAAGCTCTTATGATCTTTGAACACATCACAATGTTTGCCCATGAGGTAGTGTCTCCATACCTTGAGTGCATGTACCACAGACGCAAGTTCCAAATCATGTGTGGGGTAGTTTTCCTCGTGGTTTTTAAGTTGTCGAGAGGCATAGGATACCACTTTCCCATCTTGCATCAATACACTTCCGAGTCCTTGTCGAGAAGCGTCACAGTAGACTTGAAAATCCTTTTGGATATCAGGAAGACACAGTACTGGTGGCGTTACAAGGCGTTTCTTCAACTCCTGAAAGCTTGCTTCATATGCCTTGGTCCATAGGAATTTCTTTTCCTTCTTTAACAGTTCTGTCATGGGCTTTGCTATTTTGGAAAAGTTTTTTATGAACCTCCGGTAGTATCCTACGAGGCCCAAGAAACTCCTAATATCTCCCACATTCTTGGGTGATTCCCATTCAGTTACGGAAGCTACCTTACTAGGATCTAGGGCAACTCCTTTTTCCGATACAACATGACCAAGGAATCCCACTTCCTTTAACCAGAATTCGCATTTGCTGAATTTGGAATACAACTTGTGTTCTCTTAGTTTCTCCATAATTAGTCACAGATGTTTCTCATGTTCCTTCTCATCCTTGGAGTATATGAGTATATCATCTATGAATACCACGATAAACTTGTCCAAATATTCCATGAACACCTTGTTCATCATGGTCATGAAGTATGCCGGGGCATTGGTTAGATTAAACGACATCACAGTGTACTCATACAATCCGTATCTTGTGGTGAAGGCTGTTTTGGGCACATCCTGTTCTCGAATCTTTAGCTGAAAGTAGCCTGATCGCAGATCGATCTTTGAGAACACACTGGCTCCCTTTAACTGATCAAACAGGTCATTGATGTTAGGAAGAGGGTACTTGTTCTTGATTGTCACTTCATTCCACGAGCGATAGTCCACAACTAGCCTCTTCATTTTATCCTTATTTTCCACGATTAGGACAGGCGCTCCCCAAGAAGCGCGCTGGGTTGAATGAATCCCTTGTCCAATTGTTCTCTAAGCTGTTTCTTGAGTTCCTTCAACTCGTCCACAACCATCTTGTATGGTCTCTTAGCTATAGGCCCTGTGCCTAGCATCAAGTCAATGAGGAACTCGATATCACGGTCGGGAGGTATCCCGGGTAACTCTTCCGGAAAGACATCTGGGTATTCTTTCACAATAAGTACATCCTCCAAGCTAACCCCCTTGAGAGAGTTCACCATGACTTCCTTAAGTGCGAAATTTGACTTGATACGAATCCTCTTCCCCTCCGGTGTTGTGAGCGTGACAGTACTTTTGGCACAATCTATGACTCCTTCATATTCGGTCATCCAATTCATGCCCAAGATTATGTCTAATCCTTGTGACTCCAGAACTACTAGACTTGTGGGAAAGATGTGTGTCCCAACCTTAGTTCTAATCCCCGGCAACCAGAGTTTGCCACTATTTCTCCTCCAGGAGAACTTACCCTTAGAGGAGAGTTTATAGTCTCTGTAGGTATCTTGCCTATATCCACAAATACCCTTGATATGAATGAATGCGATGCACCGGTATCAAAAAGAACAACTGCGGGAGTAGAATTGAGCTTGAACTTACCAATCACGGAGTCCAGTTCGTCACAAGCATCCTCCATAGAGACATGATTCACAGTGGCTTTGACAAACGGATTTGGCTTCTTCCCGTTTCCATTGCCATGGTTGTGTCCATTTCCATTTCCATTGCCATTTCCAGTGCCCTGTCTTGTTGCACTTAAATTATGTCACCTCACTGAGATCCTTTCCATTGCTGCAATTTCCATTGCGGTTTTTATGCCCATTGTGTTTGTGGCCGCCATGGTGATGACCGTTATGGTTGTGGCCATTATTGTTATAAGGTGGTGGTGAGGAAGTGCGCTGCTTCTGGTACGGAACGGAGTGCTTGTGAGGGTTAGAATTCCTCTTGCGGTTTTCTATGCTCTTTCTTTTGGATTCAACCACAATGCCTCTGTCCAAGAGTTCGTGAAAGTTGTCAAATTTCTGAGCCACAAGCTGAATAGATATCTCATCATTGAGTCCACTTAAGAATTCCTCCTGCCTCTTGGCATCGGTGGGGACATCATCGGGTGCATAACGGGCTAGCTTGTTGAAAAGCTCACCATACTCGGTGACAGAACGGTGCAGCTGGTGTAGGCCGTGAAACTCGCGCCTTTTCAGAGTCATGACACCAGCAGCCACATGATGAGTGCGGAAAGCTAACTCGAACTGATCCCATGTGATAGCATCAATATCTGGGTGGGTGACTTGGTAGTTATCCCACCATTCTGTAGCAGGTCCTTCAAGCTGGTGCGCGGCATAATGCACCCTGTCGGCTCCGATGGCTTGCACAGTATCTAACTTCTTGTTAATTGTACGGAGCCAGTCATCTGCGATGATTGGTTCAGTGCTGCTAGTGAAGGTAGGTGGGTTCAACCTCAAAAACCGAGTCAAGCGATCATGTTGAGGTGGTGGTGGAGGTGGCGCGTTGTTGTTGTTTTGCATGTTCTAAGTGAGCAGTTGGATCAGCTGGTTCTGAGTGGCCGGAAGTTGTGCAATTTCTGGAGGAATTTCGGTGTTCGCACGTCTTGGCGGCATCTTTGGGGTTTGAGAGACAAGTTAAGAAATAGACATAATGACTAAGTAGTAAACTCCTACCCTTATGAAAACACACAAGGCACACAACACACACAAGACACAATAGCACAACACATAAATCATCCAAGTTTAACTAAACCAAATATGTCTTGGTATATATTACAACCGCGAATAACGTTCTACTATAGAATTTAAAGGTGGTCCAACTTCTACACATCTTCCACGCCTTCCTCTTCCTCATCCTCGAACGAGTAGCCTTCCTACTCTAGAGTTGTCTTGTACAGCTCCATCTCCTTTGTGGTGGCTTCAAGCTTCTCTTGGATGTTCTTTATCTCATCTTGCAACTTCTTGGTAGTGGATTCTAGCTGCTCCTGAAGTCCCTCCTTCTCTCCTTGTAGTTTATCCAATAGAATTGACTTCTTTGCGGCTTCAAGTTGCTTTGACAAGTCCCTCTTGGAAGCACGCACATCATTGATTATCTTCCAAAGGACTTCGGTTTGCACTTCAGTTCCCTCGATCTCCTACTTGAGTTCCCTAATCCTCTTGTTTTTATTTATCACCCTCTTCTCTTGGTTAGCGAACTTCTTCTGTTGGTCCTGGAACTTTATCTCTTGGAGCTTCATTGCCTCCTCCTGATGCTTGATCATTTCCTCCTTCTCCTTGATGAGAGCGCATAGCTCAGCGTTCCTTAACATCTCGAGGAAGCTACCTTTTTCAAGGTCATGGATGTGGCACTCCAAGTCTTAATATTGGGTCCTTCGGCGCTTGGTAGAAGTCCTTTCCTCAAAGGTTAACTCCATGGGAATTCCTTCCTCATCTCGTCTTCCAAAAAGGCCGCCGCAGTGTCCTTTGAGAGCCTCATGATGGCGTCCACATAGGCGACCAATGAGCTGCTACAAGCTGATGCTAAGGGCCTTCTCCTTGGAGTCGCTAACAATGTGGGTTTCTATGTCTTCCTCCGGGTTCTTGCCTCGCTCTTGTCCTGGCTGGATGACTTTGACTCCCCAGCAGCCGTCCTTGTGGAGTTTCTTCACTGTGCTTCCCTGGATTGTTGGTAGGGGAAGGTCCAAAAGCGTGAGGAGGTCCATGAGGCATCCACCAAAGCGAAGGGGCTCTATGTACGCGATGGTGTCTTAGAGGAAGCTTGTCATCCTTAAGTTAGAAGAGTGAAGATTAGATACTTAAACAAGTAGAGGAAAGCAGGTACTAGAAGTGCGGAAAAATTACTTAGTAGAAAAGCAAGGCACAAAAGTTAAAGGTGGTTCCAATCCTAGGGTCACGTCCTACAGGAAACGATGTTCTCTGATACCATCTGTAGTCACCTTGGATCAATAAAGATCCTAAGTCCCTGTGATTTACATGCTAGTCCCAGGATAAATAGCTAGCACTCGAAGTCGATGAATATCATGTAAAACACAAAGTCATTATTACATGGAGAATCCAGAGTATGAATTTATTACAAATTTCCTTAGCTTTAAGCTAGCTTAAATAACAGCAGAAAACATAAAGCAGCTTGAGTCCATAAACGCCCCAGGCTTGTCGAGTGTAGACTCACGATCCCTACGCACCTTTCAATCTTCGGATTCTGCACATAAGACGTGCAGCCAACAAGTTGGGTCAATACTTTGAATGTATTGGCAAATTACACCAAGGAAAGAAAAGACTAACTCTACATGCAAGGGTATTTTAGGCTGTAGAGTTTATTTGCTCACAGCTAGTTTTCTTAAGTATGGAGAAGAAGAGAAGATTTCCCTACTTTGTAAACTTTTGTTTAAGTAATATACGGTCGAATGGCACACGAGAATATTACTCACCAAGTGTCCAAACAACCTAGCACTTGGATATTACTCACCAAGTTCCAAAAAACCTCCCAATAGCGATATGACTCACGCCTTGGGTTTTAGAAAAACTTTAAGTTTTGAAAGAGAGAGAGAAAGATCCTTCAGAGGCTCCATCCTTCAGATGCTTAAGTGTTCTTTTCCGTGAACTCGGCTGATCGATCAAATTGAAATACTCTCGAGAGTTTGTGCACTTTACCCACAATCCACGATCAAGTCCTTTTACAGACAAGACCATGGCAAGACTTTCCCTTAGTATCCCCTCTACCTTCTGGATTCCAACCGTGCCATGTTGGTACCCAGGTGAGGTTTCCCACTAAGTACTAGGCCAAGACAGAGCCCATATGTATTGTGGTTGCACTGGAAGCTTCTAAATTCTGAAACATGGCAGACTTCTTTGATTCCTGGGCGGCCGTCCTCCACCAAAATCTCACTCGTTGACCCGACAACCATTCCGCCTAGAAGAAAACTTAGTTTTATTCTGAAGTGGAGTTGAGAAGAAAAGTTTGCTCAAGAGAGCCTTTATACTTAGAATAAATTCATTGTCTTTCGAACCCCCCAACGGTACTTTACATATATATAGCATAGCAAGCAATACTTAGCAAACAGGGGAACCTATTAGGAGGGGAAATCCTAAGTATATAGCTACTCATGGCATACTACAAAATCATCGCACTTGCAAAATAATACTAAGGAAAAATTTTACTAGAACATCCTACACATGCATACTACAGAATTTTGAAGATCACATGCATAGAATCAAAACTGGGACAAAAATTATGAACAAGTGATGTAACTTGCCTTGATCCGAGCAGCACTCTACACAACAGTACTCCTCAGCGCACTTCGAACAATCTAACGAAACACAAACATAGATCTAATCACAACTTGCACAGAATATGTCACAGAGATAATATGCATGCATGCAACATGGTAATTATGCAAGATTTGTTTTCTAAATTGACCAAGGTAGTCTAATTGGATTGCAATTGTGTTGGGGATGTTATTAGTATTGATTTTCCCTAGGTTTGAATTAATTTGGATCATTATTCTAATTTATAGGCTCATAAGGAGGTCCAACCATCTAATTAGCCCTGAATTAGATCTAATGTTCTTAAGCAAGATTTTATAATTTTTTTCAGTAGGTATTGTAAAAAAAATTCAACGCAACAAGAATCAACTAAAACAGGGTTTTAATTATTTTTCTATGGATTAAACACTCTAATCTAGAGATTAAATTCTACACAGAAAAACCTACTGCAAACTCGTATATTATTACAGATCTGTGTTCTACACAATTTTTTGAATCCAACGATATATTATATGCAAAATTTGGCCAAGTGTTTGATTTTCTATGAATTTTGCAAGTTTTAACTACAATCTGCCAAATTAAATCTAACCCTAACGAAAACGTGACAAGTGGCAGCTTCGCATTGGCCCCAGCTAGACGACGCGGCGCTGACGCGGCCTTGCCATGCGGTGAAACGCCACTCGTCGATACCCCTTCGTTGGAGCATTCTAATCTGAGCCGCAGATCTTCGATCTAACGGACGGGAGGAGGGGCGACGACTTACCACGATGGCGACGATGGCGAGGGGAGGCGGACGACGGCAGTGCGGTCGGTGGTGGTGCTCGACGACGATCTAGTGGGTTGCCGAGGCCGCGAGGCCGTCGACGGCGTCCAGCAGATTCTCACGGTCACTCTCGCGTCCTCGGCGATGCTCCTCACTTCCTCGAATGTCGGCAGAGCTTCGCCGACCCTCTCCGTCCCCAGCGTTGCTCCGGCGAGCAATCGCGGGCGCGGTACGGCGAGGGACAATGCAAAAAAATATGAGAAGAGAGAGTCGAACAAGAGGGTCGCGTGGAGAGGAAAAGAAGCAGAGGAGAGGCTCGTAATCCTCTGCCCCGAGCTCGACCGAGCCTTACTCCGGCGAGATCGAAAACGCGTTTGCAAACGGCGGCCTGGCGGCGAGAGTTCGAGGAATTTTTAGGGTTTCGAGGCAGCAGGGTCGGGGGGTTTATATGGTCGACGAAACTTGGCGAGGGGGTCTCGGATTCTCCCCCGATTCGGCCGGATTCCGCTCAGGACACGGCGGCGATGCGGTTTCTGTGGGGACGAAGGGGATGACGCGTGGGCCCGGGCTGTCAGCAGAAGCAGGCGGCTGTGGGCTGGCGGCTTGGGCTCGCGGACTGCGCTGGCGGGCTGGCGGCTTGGGCGCTAGCGCTTAGGCGACGCGTGCTAGTGGGCTGGCGCAGCCGGCCCAGTAGGTTAGGCATGAGGTTTTTTTATACTTTTATCTTTTCCATTTCTGTTTCACCAAATATTTAATATCTTTTGCATATCAAGTCCAAAAGCAATGAAACCAATTTCTAAATTTTTGTAAAAAGGAGGTGGTCATCATAGAACCATAGATTATTATTTTTACATAGCTTTTAGAAGGGTCAAGCATGATTACATCATTTTTGCTCACATAGGGGAAATCTTTATTAGGGTTTTGTTAGGTTTTGATGGTAGGGTTTTGATGCAACTTAATTTGTAGGATGCAATGATGCAAGGATGATGCATGCTTTTGGTAACATCCTATAATAAAATCTGGGATGTTATAGGTAAACCCGTGAAGGCTGACGGACATAGCGTTTCAGAATGAAAGCAACCTTTGAAGAAATGTTTACGAAAACTTGCATTGCCTATGACCTACGGTCTCTGGCTATAGATATAGTTCATCAACCACTCCTTTCTAGTTACCTTGCTGAGTACGCTCATACTCAATGTATCTTCTTAACCCTTGCTAGATTCTGAAGCCAATAAGACGACGTCTCCATCAAGATATGCTCCAGGAATCATCATCAAAAGCTCAAGCTCTTCAATGAAGTAGAGGAAGTCCACATATACATCAAATAAAGTGAAGAAGAAGATACTGATTAGATAGAAATTAATCTCTAGCCATAGAACCTACTTCTATAGAGTATTGCAATAGCAGCAATACAAGCCAATTAGTTAGATGCTAATATTATTAGCATAATAGTTATGAGTTGATTATTTTTTATTCTTCTTTCTACGAAGTTTCTTTCTCTCTCTTTAACCTAGAGTGTTCTCTGGATCTTGTGTAAAGAGTTGACTTGTAACCTATAGTCATGTCTTGGACCTGCTGTGTTTCTGTTGTACCACTCTGAGGGATGTAATACTAGTGAAAGATGTTTCATTAGTGTTATGTCAACGACTATAGTGTACTACATCATGCAGGGGTATGCTGGGTCACCGCAGTTGGTATCAGAGCATATGCTTTGACCTTAGGATTAAAACCCTTTTAGGAATATCTGTAGGTTGGATAGTGACTATAGGAGCCATCTTATCTAAACCAAATATTGTTATAACTTGTGAGAAGTATCCACTTGAGGATAACTTTGTCACTAGATACTTAAGTCATTCTTTCTTAGGAGTAATTATTTTATCTTTTCTCAGTATAGTGTTATTTAGAGTCTTCCGAAGGAGACATAACCCACCAAGATACTATAGGAAAGTCGATCGGACATAGTAGATTAGGATCAAGTTTAAGACATCAATTGAAGTGGTCTTAATGGTGTATCCTAACCCTAGAATTCATGTAAGACAGTGGAATCTTATGGTTTGTTGATAACCAAAGACAACATGATGAATATCATTAGGATAAATGTTGATGTAATGAGTAGTAATCATGTGGGATCCATTTGGGAATTCTATGTGATGAAGTGAAATTGTCTTAAGACTTAATGATAGTATACTGAGAAACAAAGTCAGCATGGTGAGATTAGCTCTTAAATCATGATGTATAGGTAAAACATAACAAGGTCATGGTGAGATTAGTTCCGAAACCATGATATAGGCGTAAATATGACAAGTAATTAGTAAATCATTCTAAAGTAGAAGTAAGAAAATAGCATGATAGAACTATGAAAGAAGTCATAAGGTCATAATTCCTGATAAAATTTAGTTATAGGTGTTCAATGGAAACTTATTAGTCATATCGAGCGTTTATGTGAGGTTTGTTTACTCAATAAAGAAAGGTTGGTTATAGTTAGTCATTCTAAAAGTGAGACAAAAGTTTAGTCAAAACCAAATTGACACCACTTTAATTAGAATTGTCTTTTTGCAATTGAGCAATTTGGGTAATATTAAGACAAAGAATATTGTGTGGAGGTGTCATGTACTACACAACTAAGCCTGAATTCTAGAGATACTATACCCAACTACTATATTCCGGGATTATAATATTGTGTGTTATATGTACCACATTTGGATCTTTTTGTTTTTCTTGGATCTTCTTGATTGACTAGATCTATACATGAAGTTTGACTTGGTGTGCAAATGCATGTTGTAACATCCATTTATTACTTGATGTTATAAACCTAGATAGAAAAGGTAATTCGCGTAAGGGAGTGACGAATTCCAAAGACCAAGATGAAGGCTTACAGGAAGAGTGAAGCTAAGTATAAGGAGTATAAAAACAATTTAAAGCATGAATCAAGTTCAGATCATTCTTAGCCAGCTATAAGAAGAAATATTAATGTAGGGAATACATGGAGCAACAAGAAGTAATAAACTAAAGTTCACCCAAAATTGGTGATATTGCTAAGAAGTAATGGATTAGTAGTGCCAAGTTCATGGAATTATCATGAATAAGTACAAAGAAGTAGCTTTGGACCCAAAGTGGTATTCAAGCTCTGACAATTCAGAGAGAATGCTAGTAGTATATCGAGAACCGTAGGGTAATCCATACACCCTAAGGTGGTCCGCAGTTGGTAATTGTCCGCGGCTGATATTTGGTTGACTTAGTTAACCAGATTATCTTGATTGTTGCATAAAGAGCATAAAACTTGGCCTAAGTTAAGTAAGACATAAATGAGTATAAAAAAATTGATGCCATCGTCTTTCGAGGCACTTCGCAAAGTCAAGCCTATCAAAGCGAAAATGTTCAAATAGCAAGTAAGACAAATAATCTTGAAGATCTATGTCGGAGATCCACAATTGTCGGGGTATACCGTAAGTTCTTTCGTGAGACCTTAAAGAGGTTAAGTATAAGTGGAACAGAGACCAACATTCTAATTATGAAGACAATGGTTACTATAAGGCAGTTTAGAGACCACTAGTAAACCCTAAGGGGGAGAGTAAACAGTAAACGAGAATACTGTTATCTGAATTTCAGAGTAAGGGTTGGAAAAGAAGTACTAACCTAGGACAAAATTAATCCTTATTTTCATAAGGTTAAAAGAAGTCATCATTATAAAAGTACTCTTAGAAGTATTTAAGGTAATAATAAAAGATTATCTAAAGCCTGCTAAAGTAAAAGCTTGAAGGTAGTAAAATAGAATAATCCTAATAGACTAATTCTAGAGGAAACAACTCTTAAGTGATCCTTAAGAAGAATAAAGCACATCCAATTGGACATGTGTAGTGAAACAAGAAATTCCGATGGTATGGACTAAATGTATTCAAATCCAATCTTTGGAAGGAATACCGGCATAAACCATACTATGAAAAAACAAAAATATAGTCTTTTGACCACAACTATTGGCTAATAGAAATTTAAAACCTGTTTTAGTGAGACTTCCTAGACCTTATATAATATAGTAAGGAAGTTCAATGATCAAGTGAAAGAGTTGGATTAGGATACTTAATAAAGATAAGAAATTAAAGAAGATATCCCAATCTATGGATGTCATAAGAAGGAAATATTCCTAAGGAACTATTGTAAAAGGAACTTTGAAGGATTGAGACAACAAATTGGAGATTCCAAGTATGATGAGAATACAAGAAAACTATCTTGATATGGAATACTACAATTATTTCCATTTAAGGTTACCATGGAGTTGAGAAATGTCGTAACCAACACAAGTCTATTCCTTACTCCGAAACGTGAGAGTTTGCGAACTTCGGGGACGAAGTTTATTTTAAGGGGGAGAGTCTGTAACATCCCAGCATTAGATCTTAGAAATAAGCTGAACCTAGATGTGTGCATTGCATTCATGCATAGAAAATCCGAATAATTTTTGCGCCTTTGATCAAAACTTGTCTAAGTGATTGAAGCTTCTCTCAACTTGATGGAATTGAAGTAGATCATCAAGTTGACTGCGATAAGTTTCAATATGACCTTTGCTAAAACCTTATTTTGGGTAAACATGATTTGATCTAAGGGTAGATCAAATATAATAAAACTAAACCTTCAACACATGGCTTAATGACTAATAGTTGATCCTTAATAAATCATATCATAGTATTCATTACATAACTCATGATTACCGAGTTGAAAATACAAATCAAGTAACAATAATTTAATAACTAAATCTTTTCCTATCTATTCTCATGTATTTCTACCATGAGTATCATGGTAATACCTAACCTTAACTCTTTAGTGAGATTGAGTAGGAAAGAAACCAAGTCAAGATCATTCAACACATATCTTCCTTCCCATAACAATCTTTAGCATCTCTATTGAACCTTATTGTCATATTTGTTGTTCATCAATGTTGAGTAATCAAATATTGATTCACCAATTCTTAACCTATCTATTATTGATCTATCAACACTTGTCCATATCATAGCATTCACTTAAGGCCTATAAAGAAAGAAGTAAGAAGAGCTAATAGTAATGCTAGTTTTAGATATCATCTATATGATGTGAGTGTTGGAAGAGAATAGGATCAATATGATAGAAGAGTTAACTAACTCCTGAGTGGATAGAAGAGTTATCTGGAATACATATTTGTATGGTAACAACAAAGATTACAAGGATGAATATTGAAGATATTTAACAAGGAGTAATCCTATTGGATTAAGTAGGCATAGTCAATGAATAATATCTCTTAGTCAGGTAGAGATACTAAGAAGATAATTATAATACAACTATAATGTTGTATTGATGAGGGCCTTGATTAGCCAACTGGAAACCTAAACCATAAAGGATCAAAGGATTATAATGATCATGCTTTAGTCACCAAGATTGAATGCTTATATCATGTATAAGTGACATTGGTGGATAGAACATGATTAAACCCTAGTATATATATGTTATGCTAGGTTAGCCATGACAAGTCACCATGATATAATGTGAAGTTGAGTATAAGATATTGGAGTCAAGTAGAGATTAGATAGTATGATTAAGATGATGCTAGATCAACATTGGATTATAGAAGTAGTATTTTCCTCTTGGGAAATACAAAAAACTTGAGGTGAAGTAGGATTTGATATATATATACATTTACGAGAGTAATGTTGGTGATGGATGATAAAGGAAGAGTATGAATGGAGAAAAATGTAACCATCTGTTGGATTGGGTTATTATTAGTAGAATAGTTTGATAACCAAGTATAGATATGAGAAGATTATGAAGAGCTTTAGTGTCAAGCTCATTGGATTTACAAATGGATTCAAAAGGATAAAGGGTGGATAAGATTATTCTTGTTAAGTAAATCTCATCATGTTAACACATGATGATGTATAGGAAGAAGTAGTATATCTAGGAAAGGAATTCCTTAATTAGAAGTCCGGGATTGTGAATTATGGAAGATAGGAATTATTGGTAAACACTAAACCCTAAATCTATAATCAAGATTAACATCCATCTCATATGTTGGATAAATCATTTTATTTTCACAATGCTTTATAGGAATATTTTCCTATAGCAAATCACTTAACAACATCTCTCTCATTTCCAATTATCATAACCATATGTGCTTAGGAGTTATCTTTATCAATTATTTTCCATAAGACATTCCAGAAAATAACTTTCTATTTTAAAAGGTGATATCATTCTTGATCACCAATTTAAAAACAATTTGTCTTAACACTAATATTTATTCATATAAATAAAAGGATGTACAAGAATATTAGAAAACTCCTAAAACTCATGGTATATAGTTACAATTTAAAACCCTAGCTTCTATTTCAATCATAAATACCAATGTATATTTATTGTCATAACCAATATTATTAAAACCTTAATCATCACCAAATTAAGGCATTAACTATACATAAAATGATATATGACCATCATTGGTGATTCAATACATCCAAATTCCATTAGTATAAATACACTTGAAAACCATTTTGTAGAGAATTGTTAAAATAATAAACAAATTCTAGAACCCTAGTTCTTATTTAATCTACCTAATAATTTACCACTCATATAATAATAAATATTGAAAATTTTCAATCATTTAATGGCCATCAACTAATTATACTGGCCTATATAATATTTGAAGAAAATTATACAAAATATATGGTATTGAAAATTTTACTAAAATACAAATTAAAAGGATTTGTGAAAACATAAAATAGAAAATCGAAAAGGTTAAAACAACCAGAAAGAAAAAATAGAGGAATCAACTCCTGGCCCGCAGCCAACTTACTCATTTGTTTAACTGTCGCTCACGAGCTACCACATCCGCGCTTCGCTCACTTTGCTATGGCCCACTTGTCCCAAGCACAGCCCACGACCGTCCCATACCCGTTCGTGACCCTGTTCGTCGTCGACCTCCCGATGGAAGAAGCAGCTCGCTGGCAGCCGCACCACCGTCGCTCGCGCCAAGATCTGCGCCGCCGCTCTTCAGGGAATATAGATGTACTCCTGATGCAGTGGAGAAGCCCTACACATAATATCCATTCCTCTTTCCCCATTTTTCCCCTCGTACCGAAACCCTAGTTCGCCAGAGAAGCTCGTCGTCGTAGCTCTGAAGCTTCTCTTGCCCTATGGAGCTCACCGTTGGAACCATTGAGATTCCCTGGTTCAGCTCGTGGTGGGAATCGGCTGAGCATGCCCTTAATTGAGCTCCATAGTCTCGTCTTCCCGAAGTCCGGACACCGCTCTCGCCATCGACTTTGGTCACGATTCGCATCCCCATCACCTTCTTCGCACTCCTGGTGAGCTTGCGCATCTCGCTAGCCTCTTCGATTTGCTCTTAGAACACTCTTTTGCCTTGCCCATGAAGACCAGAGCGTGACACCGTCGGATGCTCGTCGGAGTTGGTGCTCCAGCAACCAAAAACCAGCTGCTCCACCACTATTCGACTCCCCGCATCTCGCTGAGTCGAATGGGACCAACCCCGCGTGGTCCAAGGATTCTATGGGTGCGTTAGGTGCAAGGATAATACAACGTACCGCCAGCTACAGAAAGATCCCGGGTCCGGGAAAACCGTGTTCCTTGGGGATCAGAGGTGGCTTCCCAAGAATCATGCCTGGAGAAAGCTAGGACATCTGTTCGATGGGACGATCGAGCTCCGAGGAATCCCACACCAGAAGAGTGGCGCGGAAATCTACAAGCTGTTGAATAACTGGAAGGAGTGCCCTGCGCCAGGAAAGACCCAGAAGAAGCCAGAGCCGTTGCTGAAGGTATGGAAGGCGAGGTCTGTTTTCTGGGACTTGCCATACTGGAAGATCCTCCGCGTGCCTCATAGCCTTGATCTCATGCATATCACGAAGAACGTGGGCGAGAGTCTACTTGCCACCCTCCTTAACACCGACAAGACCAAAGATGGGGCGAAGGCAAGGAACGACTTGAAGCATATGGGCATCAGGGATGAACTTCAACCACCACCTAGTGATGATGAGGAGGAGGACGAGGTGGAGGAGACAAAAACACAGAATAGCCGTCGTCGCAAGGGGAAAAAGGTTAAGAAGGGAGAGGTCAAGCTCAAGGCCTCATGCTTCACTCTGAGTAAGAAGGAGGCCATACAGTTTATGAAGTGCCTCCTCGGAGTCAAATTTCCGAACGGCTACGCGGGGAAGATAAGCAGATGGCTAGACGAGGCGAAGCAGCGCTTCAGCGGGATGAAGTCTCACGACGTCGCCGTGCTAATGACGCAGGTACTACCGGTCGCGATCCGAGGTATAATGGACAAGCACAGCCGTGAAACACTGTTTGGCCTCTGCAACTTTTTTGACGTCATCTCTCGGAAGTCGATAGGCATTAAGCAGCTCACGAGGCTACGGGACGAGATCGTGGTGATAATGTGCGAGCTCGAGATCTATTTCCCCCCCCCCCCCCCGCTTTCTTCGACATCATGCTTCATCTGCTTCTCCATGTCGTGGAGGATATCGTCCAGCTCGGTCCTGCGTTTCTCCGAAGCATGATGCCGTTCGAAAGGCTCAATGGACACATCAAGGGATACGTTAAGAACAAGTCCCGTCCAGATGGAAGCATAGCAAACGGCTTCCTGGCCGAAGAGTGCATCTCTTTCTGCTCGAACTTTCTACAAACCGAGACCCCTCTTGGTATGCCATTCAACAAGCACCTCGGGAGGCTCGCTGGATGGGGTCACCGCGAGGGTCGACGTGCAAAGCATGTCGACATGGAGGGCCTAACCAAGGACTTTGAAAGAGCAAACCTGGTCGCGCTGCAACACCTGCAGGTGGTTGATCCATACATACATGAGCACAAAGAGTTTATCAAGAAGAATTACGCTGATCAGGGGCGCCAGGTCCCGAGGGAGGAAGATGTTATCAAGGAGCACAACTCCGGTTTCACGCGGTGGTTTAGGGAGAAGGTCATAGCTAATCCACCGCAGGGCGAATACTCGGAGGAAGATAAACTCATATTCTCATTGTCACAGGGCGCCTCGCACAACCTCATGACCTATCAGGCTTACGATATCAACGGATACATGTTCTACACAGAGGAAAAAGACAATAACTGCGATTACCAGAACTCAGGGGTAACAGGGATATTCTACACCGGCGACATCCCGGAAAGATACTATGGTAGGATCGAGGAGATTTGGGAGCTCGACTATGTTACGGAGAAGGTGCCGATGTTCCGTGTCAGGTGGGCCAAGAGCGTCGAGAAAGAAGACCGGTATTTCACCACGATGGTTATACCATCAAAGACCACCAACGCGAACGCACCCGCAAGAAATGAGCCTTGGGATTTGGCTAGCTAAGTCGACCAATGCTGGTACATCAAAGACCCGTCAAAGCCTAGCCGGGTTGTCGTCAGGAGAGGCAAAAGGAACATTATCGGAATGGACGGAGTCGCCAACGAGCAAGACTTTGACCAGAACGGCGACCCGAAGATAGAAGACGGGTATGGCAACCAAACACCGTACACCACAACCCTACCTAAGAAAGTACTTCTGTTCAAGAGAAGTAGTGAAGACCTCCCAGACCTAACCTATGCAACCGCGACAAAGAAGGGCAAGAAGACGACCATTGTCAAGAAACGCTAGCGCGCTCCGACCATTGTCAAGAACCGTCGTGTGTGAGGCCTACTATTATGTATCAAAACATTCTTAATTTTCATTATGTGTGTGCTATAATAATATTGCATTGAGAATATTATGTATCGACAAGACACATTCATTGAGAATACTCACTTTTGTTGTTTTAGCAATATTTGAATATTTAAAATATATGTAGTATATTTTATAGTTCATATTGTGTTTGGACAATGCTTTTACATGAAAAATGGCCTTTAAAAAAATTTCCAAAAAATTGTTAACCTTAGGATTCGAACCTGGGTGGCCAGCAGTGAAATAGGACAAGGCATGTACTACCACTAGGCTGCTGTGTGTTTGTTGATAGAAACTTGCGCACTGTCCTATTTCTCTAGGATTGCATATTATGCGAGGCGCATTTAGCCAAGATGCGCCTCGCGTAATATTATACGAGGCGCACTTTGCGATATGCACCTCGCATAATCCGGTATAGATCAAATCCGCCACGCGCATGCCCAGAACCTTTCTTTACATCCACGCACGCGCGCCGCGTCTCACATCTCAGATCGAAGCCGCCGCCGCCGTCCGCGCCTAGAGCAGCCCGCCGTCCGCGCCCGGAGCAGCCCGCCCGCCAGACCTGTAACCTCGAAGGAGGAGCCCGACGCCGCCGTCCCGTGGAGGAGGAGCCCGACGCCGCCGTCCCCGTGAAGGAGGAGCCCGACGCCACCGTCCCCATGAAGGAGGAGCCCGACGCCGCTGTCCCGTGGAGGAGGAGCCCGACGCCACCGTCCCCGTGAAGGAGGAGCCCGATGCCGCCGTCCCCGTGAAGGAGGAGCTCGTCGCCGCCCCGCCTCGTGGAGGACCTGCTGTCTGCACCAATCCCCCGCCACGCTCCGTCCTCAACACCCCAAGGTGAGCACCAACCCCCCTTCTTCCTCTCTGTAAACAAGTCTGATGTCTGCATTTGAACATGGATAGGATTCCCTCTCCCTGTCGCTAGGGCTTCTCAACCAATCTGAGCAACCCTATATTTAGTTCAGGCTATCAATTGATTCAACGGAGTACTCATTTGTACACTGATTTGGAGTATAAATGATGATAGCATGCTTGTTTGTAAATCCAATGGTAGTACTTTCATTAGTGTGGTGGCACTAGTTCAAGTTAAAATATTCGGCACTGATTTGGATTAGCTCTGTAAGGACACTGATTTAGAGTACTAAAACATCCAGCACTGATTTGGAGTAGGAGGCTAACATGCCTGTCAGTCTAAGCATCATCTGAAGCTAAATATCTAAAGCATTGATTTGAAGCTAAATATCTGTCAGGCTAACATGCCTGTCAGTCTAAGCATTGATCTGAAGCATTGATTTGGAGTACTTAACTTGTTTATAGCCTGACACGTAGCACCACCTCATGCATCCATTTCAGAGATTGTAGTGCACTCATGCTTTTTTTTGTTGAATTCACACTTTTAGAAATATCTGCACAATTCACATTTCAGAGATTGTAGTTGCAACTCTCTTAACTGAATTTAGACTCCTGTAACTTGCTATATCTGCACAATACAAGGTCTGTCTTAACATCATTCTGCTTAACAACAACATAAGTATTGTTATTTTGGCCAGTGAACTAATCAGTGCTACTGTCAATATTCATTTAGTTATTCCACACAAGATCTATGCACTATTGCTATGCATTGGCTACAATTTGCACTATGACTATTGGATAGTTGAGATCAGGCGATGGATAGGTAGATCAAAGCCAAAATAGTACTGTATTCATTTAACAAACTATGACTCTATGCAAATAACCTTTGGTGTTAAATTGATTATACTCCAACATGTACTCATCTCCTACATGGAAAGCAGACTCTCGAGGATATCCCTGCTAGTTCCAGTATGTTAGGTTATAGAGAATCATGATCTGTTGGTATTTTTTTCCTAGGAAACCTGGAAGTTGATTATTCTGTGTTTTCTTTGCGTTTCAATCTTTGCGCCATATCTGTATGTAGCATCAAGGGCGGCATGCCAGAAACTGACATTTTGTGGCTGTTGTATGAGAATTCTCCAAGTTCTGTGTTGTATGAGAATTCTCCAAGTTCTGTGTTGTATGAGAATTCTCCAAGTTTTGTGTTGTATGAGAATTCTCCAAGTTCTGTGTTGTAGTTCTGTGCTATGATATATGTATGTGTTTGTGTATGCTGGCAGCAAAATGGCTATGATGATGGCAGTTGATCCTTTTTGTGCAGGTTTTTCTTTTTGAGTTGCCAATGTTTCGCCGGAATGTTGATTCCTTTCCGTTCCGGCGAATTTCTGGCACTCCTAGACATAGAAAATTAGCAAAGTTCATGCCAAAATTTTCTGTGAATTTTTGTGCTTATTAGTTTCATTTATTTGTGTGTTTAGAAATGTCGGATCCGGGCCCTTCTAGCCAGAAGCCCTTTTGGGAGCAGTAGGCGGAGATGGAATCCCTAGAGGCCCCGGAATTTGTTCCGCGGGACGACGAGATGGAGGAGGACGAGGATACCTCGTCGGGCAATGAGGAGATGGGGGACGCCGATGGCGACGCCACTACCACTGATGGCGGCGGTGAAGCTACTACAGACGGTGGTAGCGCATCAAAGAAGTCTCGGAAGGATCGGACCCCGATCGTGGTCGACCTCAAAAGGTCCATCATCACAAGCGTGAGCCCTAAAGGTGCGCCTTTCGAGCCAGAAGAATTTGTTGGGGGTTACTCTAACCAGCTCGCGGCAATCCTCCGGAACACCGTCACGATCAACATGGAGAACCTGAAGGCCGAAGAGAACAAGGGTTTCCTCATCCAGCTTTTCCGGAAGCTGCACGCAAGATACGCGTTCCCGGGTGATGAGGAAAACAAGTATAATAATGACAATCTCAAAGGGAATCCGGTGAACAAGTATGCCCTCGGGAGGATGACCAAGGCCTTGTCAAATTGGAAGGCTCGGGTGAAGAATCTGATTTTCGAGGAGAAGCTAAGTTATCCAGAGCTCGTCAAGAAGGAGCCTCTGGTCAAGGAAGAAGACTACAATGTGTTCAAGGCCAGGTGTAACTCCGCCTTGGGCAAGGCCAGGACTGAGAAGGGCAAGAATATGAGATCCCGAAACATTGGTACCCACCATCTCGGCTCCGGCGATTATAGAGCCGCGAGGGCCAAATGGGATAAGGAGGACGCCGACGCTCGTGCAAAGGGGTTGACACGTCCCTTTGACGACATAAAGGAGGAGCAGGCAAAGAACTTCGTCAGGGCCCGGTTTGCCCCGCCGAAAGGGGGTTCTGATTATTCTTCAGAGCCCGCCGGACCCTTTGCTCCGAGGGTGAAGGACTTCATGCAAAAATATGTAAGTAGTTTGCATGCAAGTCGATTAATTGCATTCATGATTAATCAATGAAGTCCAGCTTTCTGATCAAATGCTTCACGTTCCTTGTGCGCAGGACGAGGAGTGTAGGAGCTCCTCATCCCAGGGGTCAGCGCCACCGCCTGTCGCCAAGTGGGACACCACTTTTAATAGGGCGCTAAACCGGACCAAGAGTGTCGATCCCCTGGCGGCCCCGTCGGCTGGTCGTGTGGTCGGCTTTGGCGGCATATCATGGTCCGAGTAGTATGGCACCCCGGAGCGGAAGGGCAAGAAGGCCGAAAGCGCCGAGGTAAAACTCCTAAGGGAACAGGTGGAAGCCTTTCCAAAATATAGTCCAAGATGACATGAACAAGGCTGTGTCGGCTGCCGAGACAAAGTTCCAAGAACAAGTCCAGACACAAGTCCAGTCACAAGTCCATTCACAAGTGAACGAGAATCTCAACACCATCCTTCCCGTCTACATGGTAAGTACAACAAGTGGCAGAAGGGTGGTAAACGGGGGCCGCCACCGGTTCCCAACCTCAACAGCGCCCAATCGGACAATGTAGCGCGGCCGGAGGCGTTGGTGACTCCTCCAGCAGGGCCGGTGGTGGTGGATACTCCTCTAGCTCCGGAGCTTAACTTGCCCACTACGGCGAAGGCGCCGGCCCGCACCACCGTGCCATCAGGCAGCCACTCCGCCACTTGTGTGGTCAAGCCTGTCGGCGTCGGTGCCTCGACATTGGCCGAGTTTGACGCCCTCAAGGTAACTAACTAATTAAAGCGAGAGTTGGGAGGCTCAACCACACCGATGACTTGATCTCTGTTTTTCTAACGCTCGGCCTACATGTCGATCTGTCGCAGGGAGACACTCCTTGCACTCTAATGCACTGGGTGGGCGGCCAGTTGATGGTTGTTGCCAAGGGTACTATTGTTCAACCAGAGAACCGCAAAATGCACAATGTCACAATGCCACCTGACATGATGAGGGTCAAATACAGTATGGTGCTTCCGGGCTATGAGCAAGTGGAACCTCCCTCTCAAACTCAAGGATGGGATGATGAGGACATGGCAACGGTTCTCAATACCGGCTTCGGCTACTTGTACCTATGGCCGAAGAGCCAGATCCGTTTGGGGACAGAGGACCAGCTCAACATCACCCTAGAGGCAGCACAACCAGCACATGATGAAGACTTCAAGATGGGAGACTTGGACAACATGGCACAGAATCCCGATGATGATGAAGAAATTGACCCGAACTACGGTGACCCGTTTGTTAACACAAGGTTTTCTGATTTGTATGAGCCGGGACCATCAGGCACAAATCAAGTTGCCGAGACCCAACCAGCACCAGCGAAACCCCCTTGCAAGGTGCGTCTCTTCCCAACTAGTCAGGAGCCGCCGCCACCTGTCCCCTTCACCGAGCCTCCAAGGCTAGTAGTTCCTTTGATCAGCCCCGACACCCTCCATAAGACGGTCGGTGAGGTGAACGTAGTGGCCGAAGCCATAAAGGGAAAGAAGGGTCGCAAAAGGAAGCCTAAGGGTGATCGGGGCCAGGATCCAAATCCTCTTTTCCGGGACGGCGCTGTGGGGCAAGCCAAGAATCAGCAGCACGTGGCAGGTGTACCGATGATGTGTAAATCGATGCTCGAGGTCGCAGGCTCGCATATGAGTAGTATTCATTATGGATGTCTCACAATTGAGCAGTGCCGCATTCGCGACAACGATCAGTCGTACCTCGTTTTCAAGGCTAAGGTGCCTTCTCATATGCCGTGCTTCGTCACTGTACCCCCCAGGGATATCTTCTACGTGTGGCATACCGACCTGTTTGACATGTTAAACGGGTTTCGACTGCACAATACCCTGGTCCGGCTGTTCTCCCTCAATATGGCCATGGATATCACTAGAGACAAGATCCCGGGCATCCAGATAGTGGATCCCTACTTCATGCGTGACGCCGTCCTGAAAGATGCTGAGGCCATAGATCTGGCGACCGACTACCTCTCAAACTTAATGCAAACATACTCGGACAAGGATGTGATTCTCCTTCCCTACCATCCCATCACGGAGGAAGATCGGACAGGCTGTGTGCTCATAAGCTTGAATTTGAAACACTCAATAGCCTTGTACCTCGACTCAAACAGTGCGATCCAAAAAAACTACACCAATATCAAGAAAATTGTTGATGGCGCTCTCACCGGCTACGTCGCAACGGGAGGCGTCAAACCGGCAAGGCCACATGTAAAGTTCGGCGCGCACGTGTTCCGCCACACGACGAAGTTTGCCTGCGTCAAGCAGCCGCCTGGCAGTGGGAAGGATGCCTTCTACGCGATTTACCACATGAAGGCGTTCTTCAATGACATGGAGACCAAAACACTGCCATCTGACCTTGTGAAGTGGGCTGAAAAGCTTGCATGCATACAGGCTCGCAACCTCAGGCAACACTTCTTCAACATCCAGGAGGAGATCGCGACAATCGTGTACTAGGGAGTCATAAAAACCGGAGGCACCTTCTACGGTGGCTATACACCGTCCAACAGGGAGATAGACGAACGCTTAGCACAGCAGGGTGACGGCAGGATGTTCATGCAAATGGCGAAAACTCGGTCGGGCTTCATCAATGCCCCCCAAAGCAGACTCAAGAGCCGAAGAAGACTTCATGATTGCATTGCCTGGGTACCTAGCTGTTAGTTCCGAACTCGTGTTGTAACCTCTTATCACTATGTTAAACTTGCCTAGCAAAACCTCTAGAATATGTTTCGTCAACCGTTGAACTTGATTGTGAGAGACACTAGCTAGTTATTTGTGTTACGAACTATTTTAAGTGCTTGTTGCTTTTCATTTGTCATTGCTTCCCTACTTCTTGTGGTTTGCTTTCTTTGTCTTTCTTTGAAATGTCGATGATTAGAACGTATTGTGGTGTCACGTGTATGACTATCCGCTGTTCGATCTTGTGTGCCAAGTAGACTAGTAATTTGGGCATATACTCTACTTGCCGCATGAGATCGAACAGCGAGCATTGTTATTTCCGTGCCCAATCTAAGTATGAGGCACTAATCCAAGTCATTCTTGGTTTTCTTTTTTTTGTCTTTCTTCGAAATGCCGATGATTAGAACGTGATTTCTTACATTTTGTTGCACCCATATATATATATGCATGATTCTATCTTGTGAACTGCTAGCTATTGCTTTCCACTGACATAAGTAATATCATCTTTATTATGTGTAGGAGATGCCGAGGTGTTATGTCGTGTACGTCGGTCGGGTTCCAGGTGTGTACGAGGAGTGGAAAGACTGCCAGAAGCAAGTGAACAACTTCTCGGGCAACAACTACCAAGGATATGAGAGTAGAGAGGTGGCGGAAGAGAAGTGGAGGAGGCATGGAAGGAAGAAGTGGAGGAACTTCCTCGTGATCGCCACCTTGTTGCTCTTCATGGTAGGTTATGTGTTCTACTTCATCTAGGTAGAGCTACGTCGTTGGAGTTGTAATGTGATTGTGAACTTGTACTCGAAGGTGTAATGTGATTGTGAACTTGTACTCGGAGGTGTGAACTTGTGGCATAAACACTTGATGTATGAACTTGTATGTCATGATTGATGTGATGTATTGTATTCATGTTGGTTCTATTATGCTTTGGCAAATTGCAAGTTTCTGAAAAATTCTGTGCTCTTTATACTGTATTCTGGACTATATTGTATATTTGAATATTTGTATATTATTATTTATAGTGGTCTGTAAAACTTGAATTTCGAAAATATTACCGGAGGCGCATATAGGATACTATAGGAGGCGCATATAATATAAATATACGAGGCGCATTGTAAAACATATGCGAGGCGCATATGATATGCGCCTCCTATAATTCACATATGCGAGGCGCATATCGATATGCGCCTCGCATATGTGAAGTATAGGAGGCGCATATCATATGCACCTCGCATAAAAAATACCCGAGGCTTCATATGCGCCTCGGATAGGCTTTTAGGTGCGCCTCGCATAGGCTTTTCTCTAGTAGTGTAAAGAGAATGCACCTCTGCAGAGTGTAAGAACTGTAACTTGTTACTCCCTGTTTCGGGAAGGAGCTACGAACGCGGCGGGAAAGGAACTCCATGAAAGTTCTAGTTAACCCGTGAAGGCTGACAGACATAGCGTTTTAGAATAAAAGCAACCTTTGAAGAAATTTTTACGAAAACTTGCATTGCCTACGACCTACGGTATGTGTATGTAGATATAGTGCATCAACCACTCCTTTCTAGTGAACTTGCTGAGTACGCTCATACTCAACGTATCTTCTTAACCCTTGCTAGATTCTGAAACCAACAAGACGACGTCTCCATCAAGATATGCTCCAGGAATCATCATTAAAATCTCAAGCTCTTCAATGAAGTAGAGGAAGTACACATATACATCAACTAAAGTGAAGACAAAGATACTGATTAGATAGAAATTAATCTCTAGCCATGGAACCTACTTCTGTAGTGTATTGCAATAGCAGCAATAGCATAATAGTTATGAGTTGATTATTTTTTATTCTTATTTGTAGGAAGTTTATTTATCTCTCTTTAACCTAGTTTCTCTAGATCTTGTGTAAAGAGTTTACTTGTAACCTATAGTCATGTCTTGGACCTGCTATGTTTCTGTTGTACCACTCTAAGGGATGTAATACTAGTGAACAGTGTTTCATTGGTGTTATGTCAATGAATCTAGTGTACTACATCATGTAGTGGTATGCTGGGTCACCGCAATCTCCTACTCAAATTTGACTCTCCATTTCCTTCACTCAAAATCCCAGTCAAATCCCATTAAATTTCCACCAAATTTAATGTAATCTCTCGTTAAATAAAATTCCTTTAATTTATTTATTTAGAATTTTGTCAATTACATTAATTAAAAAAAATTCACATAAAACCTCTTGATACTTTTCAATTTTACATGCAAAACCAATTTCAGCAATTTCATCCGAAACAATTGCGGTGTCCATTGAAATAATTCCAGTGCTTTGCAATTCTTTCGTGTAGAACGTATTTGCTCCAAATGGTGTTGGATCCCTTAAATGTGTCACCCTATGGTTCACGAATAATGCAGACATGATCGAGACCCTTCTCGGATCAATAATCAGAAGCGAGACCTGGAGATCCATACTAACTCCCACACATCCAATGATGACTTTTGTGACTGATGACCCACAAGTATAGGGGGTGTATCGTAGTACTTTCGATAAATAGGAGTGTCGATCCCAACAAGGAGCAGTAGGTGTTGACTAGTGGTATGGAGCAGGAAATCTCTGTAATACTTAGCAAACGTATTTTTAGGGGTTTTCTAATAAAGAAAAAACAAAGTGCAAGAAATAAAGACAACAAAAAATTGCAGCAAGTGGCCCAATCCTTTCTTTGCAAAGGACAAGGCGGTGAAAATACTTATAAGGACCAAACGTTCTCAAGGACACATGGGAATTTTGTCAAGTGATTTTGCTTCATATAGCTGAGTAATATCCTTTGGTGTTGTAAGTGTTGTGTGGGTGAACCTGTGCTAATGTACTGACCTTACTTGGACTAATACATACTTGTGATTAAACCCCCTGCAAGCATCCGCAACTACAATAAAGCAATTAAGGTAAAAACTCAACCACAACCTTAAACTCTGAGATCCTACGCTCTTGTGCAATGGTGTCCTAACGTGGGTTTAGGTTTCTGTCACTCCGGAAACCCCACAATTAGTAGCCAAATATACAATGCATTCCCCTAGGCCCTTAAATGGTGAAGTATCATGTAGTCAACATTCACATGACACCAGTAGAAGAATAGCACCACAACTTAAATAGTAAACCATTGAATAATATCTCCACACAAATCCACTACTAACAACATGACTTCTCCCATGTCCTCGAGAACTAAGCGACCTACTCACAAGACATCATATGGATCAATATCAAATATGATATGGTAATGTGTAGAGGTACCAACCTAATAAGGTAGAGATCCCTGTGTTTATAGAGCTAGTCCCTGGATCGAATAGCTAGCACCCGCAGTTTAAGATGTAATATCAACAAAAAAAGGTCATATTACAACTTATAACCAGGAATAAAATAGTTCATTACAACTCACATAGCTCAAATGGCTATCTTATTACAAAGCAGTAGATAACTATATAGCATGGAGTCCTTCATCTTCATGTGCTACAGGCAATCATGTTGGTTGTAGACTTGTAATCCCTACTCAACAAACTTCACTAACATCAAACAAACCTGCAACATAATAACTTACAGCCACAAGGGTCAATACATTTGAATTGTATTGGCAAGTGATATCATACTGATATGGAGAATCTAACATCTACATGAATATATGGCTAAGTGGAGTTTTGGCTGGCCTTTGCATAAAATAAGTTTTATCCTATCCTTTGGAAATAGATTTTTTCTTTTTCAAAATCATTTTATCACACAAGGCACACTGGAGTCACACCAGGTGTTTCCCTTGTTCACCCAACAAGTTTGAATTTAGAAATTGGGATGAGGAGATCCTTGATCATTTCAATGTCTTTGATGCTCAAAATGTCCATTACCAGGGACACGACAAAGTACTTAGGTTTTACCCTCTCGAGAGGTGGCGCACTTTTCCCACAAGATTCGACAAGCATCAAGACGAGACTTTTCAGAAACAATCCCTCAAATCAGCACAGACGCGTACCACCTATCATCACTACCACCAACTGTCTGCCTATCTAAGTTCTTGCAACCTAGTTGGTCAAGACAGAGCCCATATGCCATGTGGCTGCACTGGAAGGTTCTCAAAAAAAAACATCTCAAATCTCTTTGTTCTTGGGTGGCCTTCCACAAGTGTGATACACAAGGTAAACCATAGACATGGGCCTTGTTTAACCACTCAACACAAACCATTCTCACCATTCCACCCAGGTGATTCATTCTCATAGTTGTTTTATTAATCAAAAACATAGTCATAGACTTTCCATAATTTATAGCATGAATATTCCACCCTTGTAATCTAATAGCTAGGCTAAGCATACTAGCATAACTTGTCTTTTTACTTAGTAATATTCCTACCAAGATATATTCTATAGGTTTTACTATAGCCTAGCAATATATAATATTAGTCCTATCATGCATACTACAAAAATATCACTAACGCAATATTGGAAAGATACGACTTTTTATGATCAAAGTATCACTTGCCTTTTTAGTAGATAAACTAGGTACTGTCCTTGATCTTGAATTGTCACACTCCTCAAAGTTCACTACAAATCAATCAAGCAAGGCACACATTCAAACCTAACACTCAAACAAATAACAAATCAAAACAATAAAACAAAGGAATGCATGCAAGCATGCAAAAGGTTGTTTTATTGAAAAAGTGTTTTGTAACAAGGTTCTAAACATTTCAAACACTGACTGGTATTTTATAAAAGTGGAAAAGCATTTAAGAATCAAGTTAGTGAAAATAGGCCTTTTAAATCATTTTTGTTTTACTAGAAATGCTTTTATTCAAAACAATAATTCCTAGTGTTAAAAAAATATATTTTTAAATTCAAATGTTAGCGTTTATGGTCAGAGGGTTCAAAACAAATCCATTTGTAAAAGGTTTCACTCAAAAATCTTTTTAGAACAATTTTTATATCCAAAATAGTCCTATTAATGTTTCTGCATGAACTCCTAATGTTTCGGAAGCAAAAAACTAAACTAAGGCCATAGATGAAATGGTTTCATTTTTATGAATCCATTGATATATTATTTGTAATTTTTGGGCGAACAGATCGAAAGTTATGGATTTTATGAATTCAAACATCTAAATTCATTTTCTGGAATTTTGTCTGAAAGGTCTGGCCACGTGTCTGATTCTAATTGGCCCGTACCGCTTCGGGTGGATCGAGCAACAAAGGCCATCGGATTTAAGTGGATCTGTGCAGCTCAGATCAACCAATACCACTTTGCTAGAAGATCTAATCTGGACCCTAGGATGCAGATCCAATGGATCTGGGCGCTTTGACCATAGATGGGCGGCGCTGCCGACGGTGCGCGGTGAGGGCGCTCTGTCTACGGAGGTCCAGCGATTCTAGGAGGAAACAAGTGAGAAGGAGGGTGTTACCAGAGTCACTGTGGCGAGGGGATGCTCAACGTGGTCTTCATGGACGAAGGGGCGCACGGGCTCAGTCGGAATCACTCGCCGGAGTCGGGTTCGTCGTCGGAGGAGAGCTTCTAGGGCATAAGAAAACAAGGAAACACATCAGGGAGATGCGCACGGTCACAGGGGTTGCGAGGAAACCTACCAGAGGGCAAGGGACGCACTGAACCATCGGCAACTTCTCGCCGGAGTTGAGGCAGACGATGGTGTCCTGCAGGTGAGGTCGTTGCCGAGCGTCAGGGGCTTGCGCGAGAAAACGGAGGATGCTGGCAGCATTCACACGACAATGGCGGGCAGTTCTGCGGGAGGTAGGGGGCAAGGGGAGGTCTGAGCTCACCGGAATCGCTACCGAAGCTCGTCAGAGGCAGCGGTGGTTCGAGAAAATTAGAGCAGCCTGGGGCTCCGGTGGCATGGGGATTGACGGGAAACAAGGAGGAGAGAGTGGCGGTTAAGAAGGCCAGGTCGGGGGAGGTGATTACTCGCGTAGTTAATCGAATTCAATCGATTTGGAAACGGACAGAAACAACGAGGGGAGAAGGGCGAGCTCAGCGCGGGTGAAGACGATGACGCCAACATGGCGGTGGGTCCGCGAGGTCAGCGTGGAGGTGGGGTTTTCGCGTGTTGAGAAAGGGAGGCAGAGGGGAGAGAGGTGGAGCCGTTGTGGGCTGGTTACTGGGCCTGCGGTTTCTGGGCTGGCTGGGTAGGTTAGTTGGGTTGGGTTCTTTCCCTTTTTTTCTTCTTATTCTTTTTCCTTTTCCATTTCTATTTTCTGTTTTAATTCAAATCAAATGATTTAAACCTCAATTTGATTTCAAACTTTTACCAAACATTTTTAGTAGGTTTAAACCAAAATGTGAGTTCATTAAAAATAGTCCACTTTGGAATAATCCAAATATTTTCTTGTGATTTAATATTTATTTCAGTGAGGCAATTTGTCTTTCTTTAAATAAAATTGAATATGATTCAGACCCATATAATTTTATTCAAATAATCCTTTATTCCTTTTTATTATTAATAAACTTTTATTCCATTTGCTTATGGATTTGGCCAAGATTTAAATTGTCTTTGCAATTTATTCTTATTTATTTACTTCTTTCTTTATCTTATAAAATCCATTTCTTTTTATTTATAGTTCCAAAACTGGTGATTCCACTTTGTACAATTTTATTTAATATTTACTTATCCTTTTAAATCCTTTTAGGATTACTTTACTCACAATTTGGTGTAGATTTTAGCTAGGATCTTTATTAGCCTTGGAATTACTTTCTTTTATCTTATTAAAATCATAGGTTTTTATCCATGGATCCAAATTGAATGAAATCAATTCCCATGGTTTTATAATATTTTTGTTTACCATTTTTTATCATTTAGAAATGTTTGTTGCTAAATTTTTATATGTGGCATAGCCATAGTCTTGGAGTGATCTTGGAAATGATTTCTTTCATTAGGGTTTTAGGTTTAACATTTCCAAGTGTTTTAAATTCAAGATTCTATCCATGCATGAATGAATTTGATCTTTGGAATATTTGTTTGTTGTTTTCTTAATCAAATTTTGTTCAGGTAGGATTTTGATGTTTCAATTTAGAAACAAAAAGTTTCTTTTCACCCTAAATTTCAATATTTGTTTCTTTTGTTTTTTTACTTTTCACAATTCAAAATTTGGAAAATTTTGGGATGTGAGATAATGGATAACAATCTTAACATAAACAATAATCCAATGGTTCGACTCACAAGAATTAACTACAAAAGTAATCATCATCGGGAAAGTTTCCCCTAAGAGCTATGCAAGTATTCTACACAATTGTTACAGTGGGATGGAGTGGTGATGATGGTGATGGTGGAGATGATGGTGTGGATGATGATGATGATCCCGATGAAGTCTAGCTTGATGACGGTGTTGATGGCGACGATCTCCCCTCTTCGGGAAGACATTTCGCGGACAGAAATCTGTTTGCCGGAGAAATCTTTCTCTCCCGGTGTTTTCCGCCGCGCAGAGGCGACGGGATCTTTCTATGGTCGCTCACCATGTTTTAGGGTTTCGAGGGGAAGATATAGGCGAGAGGGCGGATCCAGAGGTGGGACACACCCCCTGTAGGCGCGACCTAGGGGTGGCCCGCGCCTAGGGGTGTGGGACCCCTGTGGCCCATCTCCGCCTCCCCTTCTGGAATTCTTCGTCTTCTAGGAAAATATGATTTTCCATAGTTTTTCTAGTATTTTTTTGATATTCGCGAAATTGCATCAAAACACCTGTTTTTCCATCAGAATCCTGACTCCGGCAGTTCATCCTCCAAGAATCATCCAACATGCAAAAACAGATGAAAAGACATAAGTAACACCTCTTAATAAGAAATATATCAATTAATAGAGGCAACTTATGATATAGAAAGGTGATGAAAATTGGACGTATCAACTCCCCCAAGCTTAGATCTTCCCCTTTCCCAAGCGAAAACTAAGCTCAGTAAACATGTCCACAGGTTTATGGAGTGAAGTGTCGATAAAAGAATACAGACAAGAAGCATCACACTTACCGTTACACAACTCATAGAAGAAAGCAACTCGCCATTATATAACTTAGCTTGCAACAAGTACAGGAGTCACAATAGAGATGCATAAAGATAAATCATAATTGGAATTGGCCAACTTTGTTCTTGGTCAGAGAACAGTTGGCAAAAAGTTTCACAAAATGCTTTTGTAGAAGTTTTACAACAGCAGTACTCTTTGTTCAAACATAAAAGGGTTTTCACAATGATGGCTTTCAAAGTAATACTCAATAGATAATAGTCTTGTGCAAACAAGGAAGATGAAGAACATGATTGAATAAATCATCATATGAATGCTTGGAACACAACAACTCAAATGCTTGCTATAGATAGAGAGGAAGTAGGTTTACTGACTCAACTTAGAAGTAGAAGAAAGTCCCTTCATAGAGGGAAATAGGGATTTCAATTTCATATAGAGCTTCCAAAAGATTATGGTACTCACTAGCTTTGAGCCCTCATTGCCCCTATCACAAGCATCTTGAAGTGATTAAGGTTAAAGTGAACAAAGATGGAGTATATGTTTGAAGAAATATAAGTTGGCAATCTCATGTCCCTTGAGTACGAGGGCCGCTCCTCATGCTACTCAACTTTAGTTACCGGTAAATTATTGTCATTGTAAGTACATGTGTATCATAAAGAACCGCCAAAGGAGTACCCCTTGCACATGATACAGGAGCTATCCCATAATCAAAATGACAAGGCAAGCAGACAGTGAGCATCTCAGCGATCTTTTTATTTGCTATTTGCATAGGTTTTTATTGAGGATGCTTCACAGATTGTTCACTATGGTTATGCTACAAGTTTCCACCATGATTAGGCAAGGCTTAGGATAGAACCCAGGCGTTTCTCTAACACACATACATAACTCCATGGACTTACAAGCTCCCCTTTTATTTCACACCGACGACATCCGCAAACAAAAGAGCATGAAATCAACTGGATATGTATCCGTAAGTGTTGAAAGCATATACAACTTCGATGACACAATGGTTCAAGTTTATTAGGGGAAATAAAATAAGGTGTGCCATCAAGTTCGTGAGAGCTTTACTAACTAGTTTTCACATAAAAATAATTTTTAATTGAAAAGATAGATGAAGCTTGAGAATTTGCTTGGAATAGCAATAATGCTAATAGGTAGATATGGTGGACACAAATGGCACATGCTTTGGTTAAAAGGGGTTGGATGCATGATAAGTATGCCTTCTCAAAATAGGTTTTTTGCTAGCAAGGCTAGGTAGTAAGCAAGAGAGTTGAAAGAAACAAGAAAACATACAAGTAATAAAGCCAGACATGCAATCTTCCTTGAAGACACAGAAGATCTTAAATACATAATACTAACCTTATGAGCCAACCAAGAAAGAAAATAAAATAATACAAAATACTTGTAAGCTTTTTCTCTTTTCCTTTCAAACCACAAAAAGTGTTGCTACTAACCAGAGCTCGGTTTGCGAAAACCAATTTAGATCTACTTGATGCTCCCAAAGTGATGCCAATACTGATGAACAAGATCAATCATATAATAGAGATCGAAAACTAAAACAAGAAGTGCAAAAAGTAAAAGATGAAACTTCTCGTTAATATTTCATAAAGGCACTCACACCAAGGGATACATAGATAACCAACTAAAGGAGAGATACATCCACATGCAAACCAACCTATAAGATAACTTCTCTACCAAAGATATAGCTCTACTAAAAAGGTAAAAGATAAAAGATAATGTTGTGATACCGCGGAACTGCCCCAAGCTTGGAACAAGCCAAGGGGATGCCAAATCTGATGATGAATTACTCCTTCGATGGTGGTGTTCTCTTTTTTAGGGTGAGAAAATCGTCCAGCAACTTACGAAGCATGTTATTATCCTCTTGAAGTATATCCACTTTCATCCTTAGAGCATGGTACTTATCACAAAACTCATCAGTGGTTCGAAGGGCTTCCACTGCCTCAGGGCAGGATTTGAAGTATGGAACAGAGGCTATAATCCCCTGCATGTTACGAGAAAAAGCATGTCCAGTGTTAATTGCTCCTACAAAAGTAGGTTTCCTTGCCCTTGACCCTGTGGCGGTTTGTTCCTCCATCTGAACTTCCTCCTCGATGCTCCAATCCATGTCTTTGCGCGTAGCAGTGATCCTTTCCTCTTCCACGGGCTTCTTGCTTTTGTCGTTGGTTGAGACCATGGTGCTCTAAACTTGAGAAGATTTCCTGAAAGAAACAGATCGAAACGAAAACACGACGAGAACACGATACACGAACCTCGGGCGATCCGGGGGGTTATATATTATGAAATTTCAATGCATAAGGAAGGTACTGGTGCGAAAACAAGGCGGAGACGGAGCTTAGGGGGCTCACACCCCCTCCAGGCGTGGCCAGCTGGGGGGCCCGTGCCTAGGGTGGGTGTTGCCACCCTGCCTCCATTTCCTCCTCTGTTTCATCTCGTAGCCTTCCGTATGTAGTAAAAACATAAAAAATATAAAAAGATTAGGTTTTCACGAACCTTCCTGTTTCACCACTTTTACCTATTCAAAGACGGACTCTGCAGATTCCTTTTCTCCATCTCCTGAAAATTTCTTTCATGCAAGGCCTTACACAAACCTCAATGGCAACATTAGTGTATGCAAAAACAATAAACCTTTAGGTACACACTTCAACTGAAATCCATCAAAACAAAAGCTACTTTAGCAACTCCTTTCCTGAAACCCCAAAAAGAATCTGGAAGGGAATCAATATAAGAGGCAAATGCAAATGATGGCAAAAATCTATCAAAACAGATCAACAGGTAAAGATTTATTTTTTCAAAAACCTTCTGTTTCTCAAATAAAAAAGTGCAAAATTAATGAAACTTGGGTAACAACTTGGAGAACAAGCACATCAAATTGCAGCTCCATCCATTATACTGAGATCCTTCACTAATTTTTACACTGCAGCACAAAAATATGTCCCAGGACAGCCACTTTTCACAACTCCTCTACTTCTCAAAAGTAGTTGATCTTGACACAAAAACCAAAACAAAAAGGATAAGGGGCGGTTATACTGAGGTAGTAACTTCCAAGACTCAAAAAAACTATTGGTTTATCTCCCAAGAAGTACTTTTCTTTAATGCCTTTAAGTTAGGCTTGAAAATTTCAAAGATGCTCACATAGGACATATATATTTGAAGTGAAAGAGAGCATCAAGAAGAAAATATCCAACACATTTGAGTCTAACCCATTTCCTATGCAAGGGAGTATCATGATAAAAAAATTGTTGAAACAAAAATCCACTAGCATAGGAAGACAAAACAAATGCAACTTCAAAGCTTTCAACATAAAACTGGGAAACTTAATATTATTGAGATGCATAAAACCATGTTTCCCTCTCTCATAATAACTTTCAGTAGTACCTTGAATATAGTTGACAATATAACTATCACAATAAACAACTTCATCATCAGAATGAGCATACTTACAATCATCAAAAAGAGGTCCAAGGTCATAAACCGAATCAATAGAAGCAAGTTGTTCAATCCTGAAATCTTCATTAGGCAAGATATTTTCACAAGGATCTTTAGGAAATTTGGAAAAGTTAAACTCATAAGAATCTCCATCAAACTTCGTTAAAACTTTAGCCTTCTTACAATCTATAATAGCTCCACAAGTGTTCAAGAAAGGTCTACCAAAAATGATAGGACAATTTTTACTAGCTGCTAAATTAAGCACTAGAAAATCAGCAGGATACTTAATCTTACCGTAGAGAACCTCCACATCTCTTACAATACCAATAGGGAAAATGGTTTCCTTATTACTAAGGTGAATAACCACATCAATGTCCTCAAGCTCACAAGGACCAATTTCATGCATAATTTCCTTGTAAAGCTCATAAGAAATAACACTAGAACTAGCACCAATATCACATAAACCATAATAGCAATAATCACCAATTCTCACAGAAAGCACATGGACACTAGCTTTTCTAACTTTCCTAGGATGAGAGATAATATTAGAAGCGTCTTCACAGAAGACAATGTGCTCATCCTCTACATTTTTAGTGACAAAATCTTTTACAATAGCTACCATAGGTTCAATGTTTATTTTCTCATCATGTTCCAAAATTTTCTTTGTACCTTTGATATTCGCACTAATTATCATAGATTACTCCTTTACCTTAGCTAGGAAAGGTGTTTTTGCAACATACGGTTCAGGCACACTAAGATCAATAGTACAAACTTCGGTATTTCTAACAGGAACATGATTAACAACATCTTTATAAGGTGCATGGTACTTGTTCCACTTCTTTTTAGGAATTTCTATGTAAGAGGCAAAGGCCTTAAAACAATTGGCAATACTTTGAGAATCAAGACCATACTCATTACTAATATCATGGAAGTCTTCAGTTCCCATAAAGGATTTAATGCATTGATAATCTATTGTTAGGGAGTTCATGAATAGGACATTTAAGCATTAGTAACTTCAATCTCCCAGAAGCTTGAGTTGTACTCTCTCCGCCATGAGACAAAAATTTATATATCAGGTTCCTATCCTTATGGATTTCACTGGGAGGATAGAATTTAGAATAAAAGAGAGGAACTATTTCCTCACATTCCATGGATTGTCCATTCTTCAGCAGCTTATACCATTTTTCAGCTCTTCCTTTCAAGGATATAGAGAGTAACTTCTTCTTCACCTATTTAGTTGTGGTACCTTCACAGTTAAACAACCTGCATAATTCATGGATAAAAAGCAAGTGATCACCATGGTGGACAGTTCCATCCCCTAAATAATATCCATAACACGATCAACAATACTTGTAGGTATCTTAAAAGGGTATATCTCAACAGATGGTGGTTCATCTACTACCCTAACGGTGGTAATAGTTTTCCCAAATAGAAAACCAAGTGGGTTATCCATATTGGAAACAAAGTAACAAACAGAAATAAAAAGCAATACTCACAGTAGAAGTTTCCTTTACCAGTTCCACTCTTCAATAGCTCTTCACTCCTCGACAACGGCGCCAGAAAATAGTCTTCATGACCCACAAGTATAGGGGGTGTATCGTAGTACTTTCAATAAATAGGAGTGTCGATCCGAACGATGAGCAGAAGGTGTTGACTAGTGTATAGAGCAGGAAATCTCTATAAATATTTAGCAAACAGATTTTTAGGAGTTTTTTGATAAAGAAAAGAAACAAAGTGCAAGAAATAAAGATAGCAAAAAATTGCAGCAACTGGCCCAATCCTTTTTAGCAAAGGCCAAGATGGTGGAAATACTTATAAGGACCAAACGTTCTCGAGGACACATGGGAATTCTGTCAAGTGCTTTCGCTTCATATAGCTGAGTAATCTTCTTAGGTGTTGTAAGTGTTGTGTGGGTGAACCTGTGCTAATGTACCAACCTTACTTGGACTAATACATACTTGTGATTAAACCCCCTGCAAGCATCCACAACTACAGGAAAGCAATTAAGGGAAAAACCTAACGACTGCCTTAAACTCTGAGATCCTACGCTCCCTTGTGAAATGGTGTCCTAACGGGGGTTCAGGTTTCTGTCACTCCGGCAACCCCACAATTAGTAGAAAAATACACAATACATTTCCCTAGGCCCATAAATGGTGATGTATCATGTAGTCGACGTTCACATGACACCACTAGAAGAATAGAACCACAACTTACATACTAAACCATTGAATAATATCTCAACACAAATCCACTACAAACAACATGACTTCTCCCATGTCCTCAAGAACTAAACTAACTACTCACAAGACATCATATGGATCAAGATCAAAGATGATATGGTAATGTATAACAATCGGAACATAAACAATAATCCAATGGTTCCACTCATAAGCATTAACTACAATAGTAATCAACACTGGGAAAGTTTCCCCTAAGAACTATGCAAGTATTCAAGACAATTGTTATAGAGGGATGGAGTGGTGATGATGGTGCTGGTGGAGATGATGGTATGATGATGATCCCGATGAAGTCTAGCTTGATGACGGTATTGATGGCGACGATCTCCCCTCTCCGGGAAGGAATTTCCCCGGCAGAAATCTGTCTATCGGAGAGCTCTTTCTCTCTCGGTGTTTTTCCCCATAGAGGCGGCGGAATCTTTCTATGGTCGATCCCCGTGTTTTAGGATTTCGATGGGAAGATATAGGCGAGAGGGCGGAGCCAGAGGTGGGCCAGGTGGGCCCCACCCTGTAACATCCCAGCATTTAAGAACCAACAAAGGGTAGAGTTAGGAAATTGTGCATATGCATGCATTCATCTGTAAAATGTGGGTAATTTTTTTGCCAAATAAAAACCTAAAGTGTTCAGAGTTTCTTTCACTCTCTAGATGTAGGAATAGCTTTGGAGAGTGATCGGTATAAATTTTGACATGTCTTTATGAATTAGTGTGTTTTGGGGGAAAGGAATTTGAATTCAAATTTGAACATTGAGTTTATATTTTAAAGTTAGCAATTGATATTTTAGAATGAATTCCAAAATGATTTAGTAATATTATTTAATTTAATCAAAAAATAATAAATGGTAATATAAATTCAAAATAAAGAAATTCAAATAAGAAATGAACCTTTTATTCCTTATCTTTATTCCATGAATAAATTACAAATATTAATTCATTGATTCAATAAAGATTCATTACAGTAAGGAAATTACAAAAAGAGAAAAATATATATATGAATAAACTATTACAAATTTTTATAGAATAATGAAATAAAAATTACAAAGGCATCTATTTATCTAAGTAATCCTAAACTAAATCTTGAGTGGCCAGATCTTGTACCTGCAAAATACAAAGCAAACAAAAAGTAAAAAATAAAAGTTTAATGGTTAGTCTACTCTCAGTAGAGAGTAGTGAGTTATACTGCTTAAGATTACATCATTGAGTAACTTTTATAGGGGCAAGTTTCACCAATATGAAAGAATTCGATCTTTCATAATAAATAAGCCATAAGTCAAATGATCACAACAAGTAAAAGGGGCAAGTTTCACCAGGAAGGTTAACAGTAAAAAGATCAAAGGGTGAGACACCTCACTGATCTGATCCACAACCATGTACCTGGCACACAGGCAGCACAATCACCAAATGCATGGTGTGTGCTGTTGACACAACCACAACAGCTCATACAAGTAAAAGGAGCAAGCACAACCATGGATAGCCCCATTAGTTCATCTTTGCATCTCAAACACCACACCAAGAACACACTCAGTTTATCAAAGCTTAGCAAACCACCAACAAAACCACACATAAAATCATCCTATGCATCACTAGATGGTGACATAAGGAGGGGGTGGATCAGGTGGATATCAAGGTCAAGCTGCACGAGCTAGGAGGTGCAAGGATGATCAAGGCCAAGCACCGAAACCATAAGAAACAAGAACAGCAACAGGAGGTGAAGGGCAATATCAGGCCAGCAATACAACTAACAAGATCAAGCCACCACAATCATGAACTGTTGTGGTGAGTATCATGAAACATCCATGTAATCTGTTCATCTTATATAAACAGAAAAGCATGTGTTGTTAACCTCTCAGTAATCACCTAAGTGGGGTCAATCTATGCTAGAGGTTTTGGTAATATAAAAGCCAACATTAAATCTACCAAAGCAACCAGGATCTCAGGCCAGCATCATAGATCATGGTGATCACAAAAAACCCATCTATTCCAACATGTGTTCACATAGTTTAGAAATTCTAGGCATATCTCCTAAAGGAGTAACACCTCAAATTCTATGCATCAACATAAGGCTATTAGCAAACAACCATCTTAGACAACTAGGATCCAAGATCCAGTGAACAATCATGATGCTTAAGCATTTCAAAAAGAGACAGCAAAATAGGAACTTAGTTCCTAAGCCTCAGACCAACATCATAGGCATAATTATTAAGAGAAGTTTTCAACTTATTTTTGGCATCTATCCACTCTTAAGAACTGACCATATTAAAGCCAGTAGTAGAATCAACTTGTGTGCCATTCTAAGATTGTGTCACAAGAACACATCCTAAAATGAAGCCAACCAATTATTGAGCTTTCACAAATAAACCAGCAAGCCAATAACTATCATTTTTCTGGAAACAATTACCAGGAATCATAATCAAGTTCATGTATACAGAGCATCACTATAAGAAAAAAATTAATCTCAATCTGCACATGAATCCACAAGCCTACATCTAGTGATGTAGATAATCACCACTGACAGTGCTACTATCAGTTCTAAAATACTGACAGTAGATGAACACACTAAGCAGTAACACAACCAACCATCTTTCACAGTTATGCCATTAGATTAACCAAGCTTAATTACCAGTTAGAGACAACACTATAGAACCATTAGCATCAGATCAACAATGGCATCAGACAATCAAATCATGACAGTAAGCCCTAAAGTACAGTGAGCACAATTCGTACTAGGCATCACTACCAGATCAAATCATCATCTTACAAGCACACAGAGGGATGAACCCTAGAACCAGGGATGAACCCTAATGAAGGATGGCCACTAGTTACACACAGATATACTCAAAGGAGACAGAGGCACGAGTGATAACCAAGAATCAACTCACTTGTGGTCCTCGCTGGAGAATGGAAGAGGAAGTAGAGGGGCCGTCGAGCGCACGGCGGCATGGGGAGCACCCAGAGGGCGCTACAACCCGCACCTAGCCGTGGCGGCGCCCACAGCAATGCACCCACACCTCATAGCACCACGGGAGCAGCGGTGAAGGCATCACCGACAACTTCCCAAACCCTAGGGTTCGGGACGGGGCTAGCCTGGCCACAGGAGTGCTCTACAGCCAAATCGAGTTGCAGGAGACGAAGGAGCGTGGTCAACAACCTCGCCATGCACCACGGCGGCGTCTAGGGAGGACCACGGCGAAGGGGATAGCATGGCGGTGGCGCCAGCGACCACGAGGTTGAGGAGGAGAAGAGATAAGGTCGAGAGAGGGAGAGGCAGAGAGTTGGGCCGATAGGGCCAGAACCCCTTTGGGGAGGACTTTTGACTAGTCTACTTGGGCCAAGTTTGGCCCAATAAGCCCAATGGGTTGGCCCAAAACCAAAAAGGGAATTTTAATATTTAATAAAATACCCCTAGAACTCACTAAATTCTAGAAAATCAAATATAGGTCTGAAAAATACAAATAATATATTTTTAGATTCATAATAATCCAACCTATTTAATTAAATTAAAAAACTATTTTTAATAAACAAAAAATTTGAATAAGAATTTTATAATGTATATTTTCCTTTTGGAATTTTATAAAATTAAAGAAAAAGGATAAAAATAAATAAAAATGACTTTTATTATATTTTAGTATTTTAGAAAAATACTAAATACATATTTAGAGTTACCAAAAGATATTCTATTTTATTCAAAAGCTAATGCTTAAAAGAATTATTAAACAAAGAAAAACAAGAGTTTATGTTAAATAAAATTTTAGCCTCTAACTCTCTATTAATAATATATTACATTATAAAAATAGTGAATGTAATATTTATAAAATATTTAAGGTTATTATTTAAAATGAATTTCTTTATTATTTAAGGAAATTCCAGACACTAAAATATTGGTAAAACACACAAAGAAGATAAATAATAAATAATGCATTACATTACTATGCATATTCATTTTTCTTCTTTAAATATTGTCCTTACCGGGCAATAATGATGGTTTGTAGAGATAGAAGCTCAAGGTCCACTGCAAGCATCCGACTTCACTTCCTTGCAATCATAAGGCAAGTTCATCACTTGCTCATGTCCTTTTGAAGAGTCTTTACCAAAGTATTTGCAAATTGTGTGTTATCATCTATGATTCAAAGAAAGAAATATTATTTTCCCAAATAAATAAATTGATGATATCATCCTAAGTGATGATATAGAGAAGCTATAGAACTTAGCGTTCTGTTAGCAACAATGATAATCATCTAGGAATTTAACAACCCCTAACATCAGTGATTCTAGCGCCGTATATTACGCGTGAACCATGAGATTTGGAATGGGATAGAGAAGTCAACAGTATCTTCTTCCTCTCGCATCTATCCGGATGTGCAGGTCATGGCTATTATCCTCGTAGCGTGCATTAATTGGTAATTCATAGAGGATATGCAGCATATGGGTGGGAACCCTCATCGTCCCACGATAGTTCTGGCATCTATCGGTCTGTAAAAACCATTGCCGTAATTCAATGGGTGGACATGGTGTACACCAAGGAGGCATGCGGGGTCGCGAAGGGGGCAGTGATTGGCTTGGATCACCTATTGGGCCCCACATCATGGAATTGTGGACGGTAAAGTACACCCGGTTGTGCAACAAGGAGTTGATCTCTCATGGGTAAAGTAACGCACCTCTGTAGAGTGTAAGAACTGTAACTTGTTACTCCCTGCTCTGGGAAGGATCTACGAACGCCGCAGGAAAGGAACTCCATGAAAGTTCTGGTAAACCTGTGAAGGCTGATGATATGTCGGAAACGTATCTATAATTTTTGATGCTCCATTCTTGTTTACTATCTACTTTGCTTTGCTTTGTCTACACTTTGAGGTGTTTTTATATGTTTTCTGGAACTAACCTATTAACGAGTTGCCACAGTGCCAGTTGCCTGTTTTCTTCTATTTTTGGTTCCAGAAAGGCAGAAAATCAATATTCTCGGAATTGGACGGGACAAAAGCCAAAGTCAATATTTTACCGTGGGGGACACGACAAGACGGAGAGGCGAACCAGGGCGGCCGCACCCCCCTAGGCATGGGTGGGACAACCCCACGCCTGGGTAGGGTGTGGGCCCCCTGGACGCCTCCCATCCTCGCCTCTTCGCCTATAAGAAGCCCCTGATGTAGAAACCCTAGGCACCCGATCAAAACTCCACGAAACCTTCTATAGCCGCTTCCACCGTCGTCCCAAGATCAGGGGGATCTGAAGTTCTTCTTTGCACCCTACCAGAGGGGAGATCATCGCGGAGGCCTTCTCTCCGGTATGAAGTGTGAGTAGTTCCACCTTGGACTATGGGTCCATGTAGTAGATAGATGGTTGTATCTCCTCCTTGTGCTTTCATGTATATATCTTGTGAGCTTCGATCATGATCAAGATCTAATCTATTTGTAATCATGCATGTTGTGTTTGCGGGGATCCGATGGATATTGAGATTACTATGTCAGATTGATTAATGGTTTTGTCTTTATGATACTATCATGTCTGTGTTGTTTGTGATCTTGCATGCTCTCCGTTGTTAGTATCTATCTTGGCCGAGTAGTTGCTAGTGACTCCAAGAGGAGGTATTTATGCTCGATAGTGGGTTCATGCCTCTAGTTTCCAAGGGAAGTGACAGAAATCTCTTTGCTTGTAATGTGTTGTTGCTACTAGGGAGAAAACAACGGTCTATGATAGAAGTGTATTTTTTACCTTACACACTTTGCTTAAAGTAGTTGTCTGTTTCTTGCAACTTAATACTCGAGGGGGTTCGAATGATAACCTGAAGGTGGACTTCTAGTCATATATGCAGTTGGATAGCGTTCTATGTATATTGTTGTATTTCCCAATCGAATCTCCTAGGATCTTTTTGCCTGGTATTGCATTGTTATGCCTTGCTCATGTCCTGTCAATTGCCCTGCTGTAATTTGTTTACCCTTCATGCCATGTTGTTTATCTAAGGAGAGCACCTCTAGTGAAATATGGACCCCGGTCCAGTCTTTACCATTGATACATCTTTCACAATTACTTGTTTACTTGCTGCAAACCATTACCTTCCACACCATATATTTAATCCTTTGTTACAGCAAACCGGTGAGCTTGACAACCTCAATGTTAGTTGGGGCAAAGTCTTGAGTTTGTGTTGTGCAGGTCTCCACATTGCTTGCAGCACCTTTGGGGAATTTCCTTGCTCCTACTGGTTCGATAACCTTGGTTTCTTACTGAGGGAAACTTGCCTGCTGAACTGCATCATACCTTCCGCTTGGGGTCTCCCAACTAATTGCGGCTACACTCATCAAGCCTTTTTCTGGCGCCGTTGCCAGGGAGGCTAAGGACATCTTCACAAGGGGAGTCCTCCACTTCCTTTCTCTTTACTTTGTTTTTAGTTTGCTTAGTTTCTTTTGCTTGGTTTTGTTTGCCTCTTTTCAAAAACTCCAAAGAAAATTAGTCTAGCTTGGTTTGCTTTCTTTATTCAAAAAAAAACAAAAAAATAGTTCCTGATCTAGCTATTGCTGCTGTTTTTTGGCTTGCCCACCTTTGCAAAAATAAACTCTGCTGAGAACACCAAGTTGTGTGAATTCACTAGCACAAACAACAATGATTTCCTTAGCACACCTATTTCTCCACCTTCTCCTGATGCTACCTTTTATGAAATTAAGCCTGCTTTGTTGAATCTTGTGATGAGAGAGCAATTTTCTGGTGCTAGTTCTGAGATGCTGCTGCCCATCTCAATAACTTTGTTGAACTTTGTGAGATGCAAAAGTATAAGGATGTAGATGGAGATATTATTAAGCTCAAGTTGTTTCCTTTCTCCTTGAGAGGGAAAGCTAAAGAATGGTTGCTATCCTTGCCTAGAAATAGTATTGATTCTTGGACTATGTGCAAAGATGCTTTTAATGGAAAGTACTATCCTCCTGCTAAGATTATATCTATGTGAAGTGACATTATGAAATTAAACAACTTGATAATGAACATGTTGCTCAATCTTGGGAAAGAATGATGTCTTTGGTTAAGAATTGTCCTACTCATGGACTCACTGCTTGGATGATTATCCAAACTTTTTATGCAGGTTTGAACTTATCTTCAAGAAACCTTTTGGATTCAGCTGCTGGAGGTACCTTCATGGGCCTCACTTTGGGTGATGCAACAAAGCTCCTTGACAATATGATGGTTAATTACTCTGAATGGCACACTGAGAGAGCTCCACATGGTAAGAAGGTAAATTCTATTGAGGAAACCTCCTATTTGAGTGATAAGATTGATGTTATTATGGCTATGCTTGTTAATGGGAAAGCTCCTTTAGATCCTAATAGTGTTCCTTTAGCCTACTTGGTTGCTCAAGAAGAGAAAGTTGATGTGAACTTTATTAGAAACAACAATTTCAACAACAATGCCTATAGGAATAATTTTGGTGGTAACAACACTTATAGGCCTTATCCTTATAATAATGGCAATTCGTATGGAAACTCCTACAACAATGCTAGAAGTTCCCCTTCTGAACTTGAAGTCATGCTCAAAGACTTTATTAGTAAACAAACTGCTTTCAACAAGACTGTGGAGGAAAAGCTTTTAAATGTTGAGAAAAATATATCCTCTTTGTCTGAAGCACAGTCCTCCTTGACTAATAAAATGGCTGCTAAACCTAAAACCATGGAAATTACCTTTGCTGCCACTCATGCTATACAAGTTACTATTGATGAAAATGTTAGACTGTTAGCCCAACTTCATGCTAAGTGGGAAAGGGAAGCTGAAATTGAGAGAAACAATAGTGTGTGCACCATCACTAGAATGGATACCACTAAACCACAAGAAGTCCCTATTCCTCCTCCTACAATGCCTAAGCCTATTGAGTCTACTACTAGTGATGCTAAGTTTGATTTTGATATAGATGGTTGCAATATTTTTGAAATGATTATGTTCCTGCAAAAGCTTGCTAGAAGTCCTGATGCTTATGATATGCATGTTGCTTTCACTAAAAACATTACAGATGTTCTTGTGAAAATTAAGGAAGAGAAGCTAAAACACAAAGCTTCTATTCTTATCAAAGTAGAAGATAGTTGGGAACCCATTATTAATATGCAAGTGAATGACTTTGATCTCAAAGCTTCATGTGATCTTGGTTCTAGTATCTCTATTATGCCTTTGGAAGATTGCTATTTGGATGTCCCACTCAATGATAATGCTAAAAATAAACTCATGGGTAGTATTAATGATGTTCACATTATGGTTAATAATGCTTATGTCCCTGTGGATTTCTATGTTTTGGATGTTGAATACAATGGTTCTTGTCCTATTACTTTGGGAAGACCTTTTCTTAGAACTGTTGGTGCCATCATTGATATGAAAGTAGGCACCATTAAATATCAATTTCCATTCAAGAAAGGTATTGAACACTTCCCTATGAGGAGAGATAAGTTGCTTTTTTCTCCTCCTTTGAAAGCAAGGTTTGATGTTAATGCTTCTTCATTTGAAAATAATTGATTTTTCTGGCTTCTTGTGCCTAACTTAAAGGCGTTAAAGAAAAGTACTTGTTGGTAGATAACCCAAGAGTTTCCTTGAGCCTTGTAAGTTATTACATATGTAATGACCTCTCCTTATCCTTTTTGTTTTCTTTTTGTGCCAAGAATGACCTCCAATGAGAGGGAAGTAAGATTTGGGGAGTTGCTGTCCCGAAACAGATTTCTGTCCTCCACCAAAAAAATTCGTAAGGAGTCTCTATAACTAGGATTGAGCTGAAAATTTACAAATAAATCCCCCAGTATGTTTGATAACTTACGTTAGTTCAACACTTTTTGATTTGAGCAATAGAATATCTTCGAACAAATTGGTTTCTACCTGCTGGTCTGTTTTCACATATTTCTACAATTATTTGCATTTGCTTCTCATTGGTTCCTTTTTGAGTTCTCTTTTGGGGAATCGAGATTTTTGAAGGAGTTGCTACAGTAGCATGTGTTTTTAGTGAAAAGTCTTGCTGTTCCAAAGCTTTACCTAAGGTATATTATCTTTTGAATACACTAATATTGCTAATGAAGATTGTGTGAAGTTTAGTATGAAGGAAATTTTTTAAGTGTAGAGAGATAATGATGTAATGAGATGAAGAATGGACAAAAGCTCAAGCTTGGGGATGCCACCCCAAGAAATATCCAAGAGGTACAAGCGTCAAAGCTTGGGGATGCCCAAGGCATCCCCTTCTTCATCAATAAAAAGCTCAGGTCCGTCTAGACACTTCGTTTTTATTGTTTGATGCACAAGATGTGTTGTTCTTGGAGCATCTTAGTTTTCGTTTGGTTTGCTTAGTTGTTTAGTTTTCTTGATTAAAGTAGTTTGGACCCCCGTTCTCGTTGTGTTGTTTGCAAATAAGTTGCTTGGTGTTGGAAAGGAGTAGGAAGTTCCTGTTTAAAAGTGCAAGAGGAGCTTGCATTGACTGTGACTTAGACTTTAACATGACATGCTAGGTGTTGTTTTGACCTTATGCTTAGTGATTATTACTATAGCATGTCTTGTTCCAAATAAATGGGATTTCTTAGTGTGCCTTGAAAGAATTAAGCGTTGTTTTAGCATACAAAAGTATAGTATTGTGGTATTCTCCTTTGATGCTTTGTTTGGGTTGACTTGGCACATGCTCACACCATGTTATGACTATGAAAAGTCACCATAACCTCTATGATCATTTATTCCTTGACTAGTAGTACCACTCTATGATTTGATTAGTAATGTTTTGTTGCTCTGCATGATTATGGCCATTATTGCTCTCTTAGTTGGTTGCTTCCAGTCTTTTTATAGCCTGCACTTGTATGAGTAAGTTCTATTCATGCTTCCAACTCACAACAAACCAAGTTATTCCAAAGTGTCCACTATAAATTATTATGCATGGTGTGTTACACCATTCCAAGTATATTCTTGTTTTTAGCTACCTTCCAGTTAAAAAGTCTCTTTGTTATGTGAAAACTTAGTGATTAAAGCCCTCACAAACTTGATGGAACACTTTATATTCTTTGCCCCTAATAAACTTGAACCATTGTGTCATCTATATTGTATATTCTTTCACTTATATGTTGGAATTAGCAGAACCGTGCTATCACGGGGAACTTTTTCAACATTGCACTTGTACTTTGTACTCAGTTGATATCATGCTCTTTTGTCTATGGATGTCACCGGTGTTAAATAAAGAGGGAACTTATGAGTCCATGGAGTATGTACTTTGTGTTAGAGAAACGCCTTGGCCTCTAGCCTAAGCCATGCCTAATCATGGTGGAAACTTGCAGCATCACCATAATGAGATATCTATGAAGAATCCTCAATAAAAAGCTTTCCATATAGTAAATAAAAAGATCGCTGAGATGCTCATTGTCTGCTTTCCTTGTCATTTTGGTTATGGGATAGCTCATGTACCATGTGCAAGGGGTACCCCATTGGCGGTTCTCTATGATACGCATGTACTTACAATGACAAGAACTTACAGGTGACTGAAGTTGAGTAGCATGAGGTGTGGTCCTCGTATTTAAGGGACTTGAGATTGCCAACTTATACTTTGTTAAGCATATACTCCATAGTTTGTTCACTTTAACCTTAATCACTTCAAGATGCTTATGATAGGGGCAATGAGGGCTGAAAGCTAACAAGTACCATAATTTTTGGAAGCTCTTTTTGAAACTTGAAATCCCTACTTCCCTATGAAGGGCCTTTCTTCCACCATTATTTGAGTCTCCACCTTCTACTTTTAGGCACCATTAAGAGATCATAGTTGACATTCTGTGTGCAGTGTCCCAAAACTTATTGATTGATGCATATTGTGATATTACTTGTTCTTGTGCTAATTGTTTCTAGTCACCCTTGTGAACTTTGAAGGTGTCCTATGCATCTATTTGCTACTCCATGAGGGGCAAGCTGAATGCCACTATGCCATGTTTTATGTATGTGAAACAAAAAAATGTTTTTCAATGCATGTTATTCATGATCTCTGATTGTAGCCTTTCATGTTGAATGCATAGTTACTATGTCCTATTGCTAGAACTCCATCTTTCATGCACATGTTTAGAGTTCTTTGATCCCATCTTTCAATGCTTGCAAATGGTTTGATCTTGGTTTTGATGGTGCATGTAACCTCAAAAATTATTCTTTTATCACTTAACTACTCGAGGAAGAGCGGTAGTTAAGCTTGGGGATGCTTAACAAGTTGCTCCAAGCTTGTTTACTATCACAGTACCATAATAACCTCAAAAATTATTCTTTTTATCATGGTACCATAATTTTTGATGCTCCATGCTTGTTTCCTATCTACTTTGCTTTGCCTACACTTTGAGGTGTTTTTATATATTTTATTGAACCAACCTATTAACAACTTGCCACAGTGCTAGTTGCCTGTTTTCTTCTGTTTTTGGTTCCAGAAAGGCAGAAAATCAATATTCTCTGAATTGGACGGGACAAAAGCCAAATTCAATATTTTACCGTGGGGGACACGAAGCCAGAAGACGAGACGGGGACGCGAATCAGGGCGGACGCACCCCCCTTGGCGCGGGTGGGCCCACCCCATGCCTGGGTAGGGTGTGGGCCCCCTGGCCACCTCCCATCCTCGCCTCTTCACCTATAAGAAGCCCATGATGTAGAAACCCTAGGCACCCGATCAAAACTCCACGAAACCTTCTGTAGCCGCCGCCACCGTCGTCCCTAGATTGGGGGATATGAAGTTCTTCCTGGCACCCTGCCGGAGGGGAGATCGTCCCGGAGGCCTTCTCTCCGGTGTGAAGCGTGAGTAGTTCCACCTTGGACTATGGGTCCATGTTGTAGCTAGATGGTTGTATATCCTCCTTGTGCTTTCATGTATAGATCTTGTGAGCTCCGTTCATGATCAAGATCTAATCTATTTGTAATCATGCATGTTGTGTCTGCGGGGATCCGATGGATATTGAGATTACTATTTCAGATTGATTAATGGTTTTGATTTATGATACTATCATGTCTGTGTTGTTTGTGATCTTGCATGCTCTCCGTTGTTAGTATCTATCTTGGCCGAGTAGTTGCTAGTGACTCCAAGAGGAGGTATTTATGCTCGATAGTGGGTTCATGCCTCTAGTTTCCAAGGGAAGTGACAGAAATCTCTTCGTTTGTAGTTGTGTTGTTGCTACTAGGGAGAAAACAACGGTCTCTTGTTCATAGAACAAGTTGATTGTTTACGTTACACACTTTGCTTAAAGCAGTTGTCTGTTGCTTGCAACTTAATACTAGAGGGGGTTCGGATGATAACCTGAAGGTGGACTTCTAGTCATAAATGTATTTGGATGGCGGTATATGTATATTGTTGTATTACCCAATCGAATCTCATAGGATCTTTTTGTCTGGTATTACATTGTTATGCCTTACTCAGTTCCTGTCAATTGCCCTGCTGTAATTTGTTTACCCTTCATACCATGTTGTTTATCTAAGGAGCGCACCTCTAGTGAACTATGGACTCCGGTCCAGTCTTTACCATTGATACATCTTCCAAAGTTACTTGTTTACTTGCTGCAAACCATTACCTTCTACACCATACGTTTAATCCTTTGTTATAGCAAACCGGTGAGCTTGACAACCTCACTGTTAGTTGGGGAAGAGTCTTGAGTTTGTGTTGTGCAGGTCTCCATGTTGCTTGCAGCACCTTTGGGGCGTTTCCTTCCTCCTACTAGTTCGATAACCTTAGTTTCTTACTGAGGGAAACTTGCCTACTAAACTGCATCATACCTTCCGCTTGGGGTCTGCTGACGAAGTGCTGCTGCACTCATCAGTTGATGGGCAAAGTTTTTCAACAATAAAATAAAACTTTGAAGAAAGATTTACAAAAACTGCATAGTGCGAAGGACTTATAGTCCGAGATGGTTTATAGAGCATCAAACTTCCTACCTTTCATATGATGAACTTGCTGGGTAACGTTGTTACTCACCCTTTCCTTTTATCCCCTTCTTAGACTCTGACGATCCAGAAGATACTCTAATGTATGCAGCAGAATGTCAAGATGATGTCTTCTATGAGGAGCTTGACCTGTCGGGCGGTGTTGAAGGAGTGGACTACGAGATATGATATGGAGTGGACGGCAACGAGTCCGATTAGTTGCCTTAGTTATTAGTAACCAACTGAGCCGAGCAGCATGAACCTTATATAATAAGTTGTTGAGCTCAACTCTGAGATGAAGTTGTTACTTTAAAAACTTCCACTGAACACTTTATATGTGGTTTGTAATTTGAATCTTATGAAGTCTTGAACTTCTGGTATTGTAATAATAATAGTGTGTGTATGTTTGTAATATGGACCCGCAATGTTTCTGTTTTACCACTCTGAGGGATATGATATTTATGGAACAGTGTTCTGTGGATGTCATGTCAACGACTATAGTGTACTACAGATGCACTGGTATGCTGGGTCACCCCAGTTGGTATTAGAGAAAATTGCTTTGATCTTAGGTTGGAAACCTAGTAAAGGGTATTATCTGTAAGAGTGTATATCAATGATAAAGAATTCTCTAAAAGAGAATACTGGGTATTCAAATGAGAATATTCCGTTATATGTTTTAGTGCGATAATTTTTTGAAATGATGCAATATATTCTTGATTACTAATAAAAATATTTCTTGATATACAGAGTTATGGCAACCAAAGTTTCCAAAACAAACTTTGGTAAGGAAAGAGGAGACTCTCGATGACTACCAAGGATCATTCACTGATCAGCTTTGTCAACTCTTAAGGATTTTTAGTTGTCCAACAAAAATCCTGGTGAATACCATAACCTATTATGATGGTCGTATGTTATCCAAAAATCGTGTGAGTATCAAACTTCCAAAGGATCTTGGATTATATCACGATCAACCTATAGGTGAGGGTAGGAGTCATTTAACAGCATATCATGTTGCTATTGTGGAGGCAATAGTCAATATCCGGGAGTAGAAAGGCAAGGAGTTAGACGGGAGAACATTTTCTGTGATTCCTCATGATTCTATAGACTCGGAGACAGTACCAGATCATTTTACTTTGGTAAAGAAGCATCCTAACTTAGCTTCCAAGTTTATGGATCGATATCGAACACTTGTTGCGTCTTTTTATAAGACACATCAAGTTATAGTTGAAGAAAAAATTGTATGTTAGAGGATTTAACTGATCCAAAAAGAAGGAAACATTTAGCATTCCAGTTGGAGAAATAAAAAAGGAGTAGTACAAAACCAATTTTTAAGGATATACCCATAGATCCCGAATCTTTTACACCATATCCTTATTCACCTAGACCAGAACCTACCTATGATCCTACTTTCGATATGAGGTATTCTATACCACAGGGTTCGGAGGAAAGTTTTGATTCAAAACTCCCAATCGAGAATTCTGATGGTTGGAGAATGGGATCATTTGAAGGATCCCAATGGAATCAGATGTTAGTGGATGGGTCAGACAGAGATGTTGGACAATCCAACTGGATGGGTGCGAGAACCAATCCTAATAATAGTAGTAGAAATGCCCTATTCATAGGAAGTCAGGATGAGTAAGAAGATCTTGAGGAGAGAGTGTTTGAATCATCAAAATCTTCTCAAAAACTAGGGAATATACATTACCCAGTGTATAATTATCTTGCCCAACAGAGCACCTGGGGAGCAGCAGAATCTGCGTATTCTATTTACAATGCTAGGAATGAACTCAGGAGATGCAAGTGGGTGATAATGTTGAACGGGTTTCTGAAGACTTTTCAGCTGAGCTGGATGGAGCCAATGCACTCAGGCTGAGTAATGGCTCAAGCCCTGATACTTCAGATACTGAGTATGTTCCTTCTGGAAGGCCATTTGTTCCACGAACTGTGCGACGGACGTTACATCATCACGGTTGGACTTGATGCATGAATAATGAGCATCGCGGTTACTAAATACATAGGTTACTTACTAGGAGTAACTGGTATTGTGTATTATAACCGAAAGCTGGATATAGTTAAATAAGTGAGGTAGTGATTTTAATTTGTTATGGTACCCATATGGTACATATTGTAATGACTTTGTATTTACTAAGTGGTCTATAATGTATAATATGTGAAATGCATATTTGGGTTTTATTTGGGTCTTGATTTCCATTGTGTGACTAGTTCTGTGCGTAAAGTTGAGCTCAGAACACATGTGCATGATGTAATTATGAGTATTCTCTTTATGTTGCAGGGCTAGGGGGTCATGGAATTGGGTATAGAAACCAAGTCTGAGCAGCAGCGCATGGAGCGCGAGGCCAAGGAGAAGGCAGATGCAGACACTAGAAAGCAGGGAGCATTACCACCACCAATGAGGCTGCTAATGGATCAGAACTTTATGCAGTACATGCAAATGATGCATGAAAACAAAAATAAGTTCATGGAAGAGCTGTTGGGACAAGCTGGAAAACAGAGAACACCTGATGGTCGAGGAGTGAGTCTTTCTGACTTCTAGAATGCAAGGCCGTTACCTTTTGCATCATCCCCTGAACCAATGGATGCAGAAGATTGGCTAGTAGATACAGAGAGAAATATGAAGACTATAGGTTGCAATGATGAGGAAAAACTGAGGTATGCAACTCATCTGTTGACAGGACCTACAGCATCATGGTGAGAAAATGAGTTAGCCATGCAACAACCAGCAAGAGAGTATACTTGGGAAGAGTTCAAGCAGAGGTTCCGTGAGTATCATGTTCTAGAGAGTGTCATGGAGTTGACGCGTAGGGAGTTTGAGGAGCTTCAGCAAGGCTATACTAGTGTAATGAAGTACATCCTGGAGTTTAGCCAATTTTCTCGTTATGCCGAGGATGAAGTGAGCACTGAAGAAAAGAGGAAGAAGCGTTTTCTGCGAGGGTTAAATCAATTCGTGAAAATGCAGTTGAGGTTGGCCAATAAACAAACTTTTTGAGCAGTTACTGGATGCAACCATCAGTTTTGAAGATTACTATAAGAATTTCCAAGAGGACCGAAGGAAGAGAGCCAAGAAAGAGACAAAAAGGATTTGTAGAGGTCCCACCCTGATAAGGTAGAGATCCCTGTGTTTACAATGCTAGTCCCTGGATCAATAGCTAGCATCCACAGTTTAAGATGTAATATCAAGAAACAAAGGTCATAATACAACTTTATAACCAGGAATAAAATAATTCATTACATCTTACATAGCTCATTTGGCTATCTCATTACAATCCAGCAGAAATAAGTATATAGCATGGAGTCCTTCATCTTCAAAGTGCCACAGGCAATCATGTTGGTTGTATACTTGTAGTCCTATTCAACACACTTCACTAACATCAAACAAACCTGCAACATAATAAGTTACAGCCACAAGGGTCAATACATTTTAATTGTATTGGCAAGTGATACTATGGTAAAGTAGTGGTATCTATCATCTATATGAATTTGGCTAAGTGGAGCTTTGGCTTGCTTTGCTCAAAATAAGGTTTTCCTTATAATTTAAAACACTAAGTTTTTGTTTGTCAAAATCACCCAAGGCATCTACCAATCAAAGATTGGAGATCCTTTAACCCTTGTTCAACCACAAGCTTTTATCTTAGAAATTGGTATGAGGAGATCCTTGATAGCTTCCATGTCTTGATGCTCAAATTTCCATTGCCGGGTACACGGCTAAGTACATAGATTTTACTCTCTCGAGAGGTGGTGCACTTTCCCCACAAGACTCGACATGCATCGAGACAAGATCATTCAGAAGCCTTCCCTTAGACAAAAATGGACGCGCTCCAAACCTGTCACCCCCTACCACCAACTCTCCATCTGGCTAAGTTATTGCAACCTATATGATCAAGGAAGAGCCCATATTGCCATGTGGCTGCACTTGAAGCTTCTCAACATTTGACATCTCAAATATCTTTGTTCCTAGGTGGCTTTACACAAGTGAGATACACTAGGGTAGGCCATAAATATGGGGCCCTGTGTAACCACTCAACATAATCCATTCACACCATTCCACCCAGGTGATTCATTCACATAGTTGTTTTATTTAACAAAACACAAGTCATTGACTTAGAAATATTTCATAGCATGAATATAATCCACCCTTGTTTTCTACTAGCTAGGCTAAGAATGATATTAGTAGGAATCTTAACTTAGGGAAAATTCTACTAAGGCATCATCTACTAGGATTTCCCATGGCATAGTTAACACATAGAAAAATTCCATGCAAGTTCTACTTAGAAATATCTCTAATGCATAGTCAAAATAGTAGGACAAAAGTATGAAGCACCACTTTCCTTTTTGGTAGATAAAATAAGTTCACTCCTTGATCTTGCAATAGTCACACTCTTCAAATTTCACTACAATTAAATCAAGGCACAAATTCAATATAGCATTCAAACAATTCATCACATAAAATAAAGAAAACAAAACAATGCATGCAAGCATGCAAAAGATTGTTTTATTTGGAAAGGTGGTTTCTGATGGGTTTCGCGGCATAGTAAATCAAAATTTTCTACGGATGCGAACAGAGGGAAAGCCAAGATCTAATCTAGGAGATGCAAAAAACGAGAGAGATTGGATTAGATCTTCATACCGTTGAAGATTCGCACAGCGGAACGTTCGTCGGAACGTGGGTAATGTAGTCGTACTCACTTCTCCTCCTCGCGGTCCGATCCGATCTAGCACCACAAGTGGCGGTGCCTCCGTGAGATGCACACGTGCAGCACCTCGACGTCTCCTCCTTCCTTGGTCCAGCAAGTATGGTGGAGAGATGGGTTGGATCTACAACGCGACCGCGCAGTGCAATTGGTGGAGAATTTCTGCAGCAGGGCTTCGCCTAGAAGCAGTCGGGAGGGAGAGAGGAGGGCAGCAGGGCGGCTAGGGTTGGAGGGGAAGGTGTGGGGGGTTGGTGCGCCCCCACCACTCTTTATAGAGAGGGGGGGCGCAGCCCTAGCCCCTCCCCCAAGCCCAAACCGGCGGCCCCAAAGGATAAGGAGTGGGGAGCAAGGAAACCCCCCTTCTAGAAGGTCTATCTCGAGTTTAAAACTCTCTTGGCCGGCTGGGCCCTATGGGGCCTTGTGCCCCTGCCCAATGCGGCCAGGGCACTCCCTCATAGGCCCATGCCCCCTCCCGGAAGGTGGGGCCACGTTGGTCCCCTTCCGGAAGGTTCTAGAAGCTTCCGGTACAATACCGATTAACCCGGAACAATTCCGAACTCCAAAAACTGCACTGCCTTATATGAATCTTATTCTCCGGAACCTCTCGTGAAGTCCCGGATCCCATCCGAGACTCCGAACAAAAACTCATAAACCTATTATCCAATCTATCCTAGCGTGGAGACACGTTAAGTGTGTGACCCTGCTGGTTCGAGAATATGCAGACATGATCTTCTATCAATAATCAACAGCGGGGTTTGGAAACCCATATTGACTCCCACACATTCATCGATGATCATATCGGATGAACCACGATGCCAGGATTTAATCAATCCCATATATATATTCCCTTCGTCTCGCGATATTTTACTTGCCCGAGATTCGATCGTCGGTACCGTCATACCTAGTTCAATCTCGTTCACAGCAAGTACTTTACTCGTTCCGTAATCCGATATCACTTTGTGATTAACTCCTTAACCACATGCTTGCAAGCGGTATTGATATCGATTACCGAGTGGGCCCGAAGTATATCTCTCCGACTTGGGAGGGACAAATCCCATCTCGATACATACAACCCAACAGATACTTTCCGATCACCTGAGAGACACCTTTATGATCACCCTCTCATAGGATGACATTTGATGACCTCAAAGCTTTCTTCCGATACCAGGGAGTTGTATTATCTCATGGTCTAAGGAATACAATATTTGACATAAGAAAAAGCTTCGCAAATACGAACACGATGACACGATCTAATTGCTTTGCTTAGGTTGGGTCTGTCCACCATATCATTCTCCCAATGATATGATCTCATTATTAATCAACAACTCATGTCCATGGTTAGGAAACCTTAACCATCATTAATCAATGAGCTAGTCCATAGAGGACTACTAGGGACACGGTGTTGTTCACAAACCACACAAGTATTAAAGTTTCCGCTTAATACAATTCTAGCATGGAATATAAACATTATCATGAACAAGAATTATAATAATAAAAGATTTATTATTGTCTCTAGGTCATAATTCCAACAGTCTCCCACTTGCACTAGAGTCAATAATCTAGTTTACATTTGGCAACAATCTCACACCCATGGCACTTAGGTGCTGATCATGTTTTGCACGCGGAAGAGGTTTAGTCAACTGATCTGCGACATTCAGATCTGTATGTACTTTGCTAATCTTCAGATCTCCATCTGCTATATAATCTCGGATTATATGAAACTTGCGTTGATATGCTTGGTCTTTGGATGATATCTTGGTTCCTTAGCGAGTGCTATGGCGCCAGTGTTGTCACACAATATCTCCAGTGGGTCCAATGCACTTGGAACCACGCCAAGCTCAGTGATGAAGTTTCTGATCCAAACTCCTTCACTTGACGCTTCTGCAGCAGCCATGTATTCCGCTTCTACTGTAGATCCCGCGATCACGCTTTGCTTGCAGCTTCTCCATCTCACAGCTCCTCCATTCAAAATATACATGTATCCTGTCTGAGATTTAGAATCATCCTTGTCGGTGTCAAAACTAGCATCGACGTAACCTTTTACGACAAGCTGTTCATCACCCCCATAGACTAAGAACATTTCTTTAGTCCTATTTAGGTACTTTAGGATGTTCTTTACGGCTGTCCAGTGTTCCACTCCTGGATCACTTTGATATCTGCTTGTCAAACTAAGAGCATTGGACACATCCGGTCTAGTACACAGCATGGCATACATGATGGAACCTATGGCCGAGGCATAAGGCACTTTGCTCATAGCTTCCCTATCATTACCGTAGCTGGACCCTGAGCCTTGCTCAACATCTTACCTGACAACATAGGCACCGAACCTTTCTTTGCCTTATCCATTCTGAACCTTTTCAGAACTTTGTCTAGGTATGTACTCTGGCTTAAAGCTATCAGGCGTCTTTGTCTATCTCTATAGATTTTGATGCCCAATATATAAGCAGCTTCACCTAGGTCTTTCATTGAAAAACACTTGTTCAAATAACTCTTCACATCGTTAAGCATGTTAATGTCATTTCCAATAATCAATATGTCATCCACATATAGTACCAGAAATGTCACCGAGATCCCACTCACTTTCTTGTAGATACAAGCTTCGTAGCAATTTGGAACAAATCCAAAGCTCTTGATCACTTGATCAAAACGAATGTTCCAACTCCGAGATGCTTGCTTCAATCCATAAATGGAACGCTGAAGTTTGCATACTCTATCAGCATCCTTAGGATCGACAAAACCTTCGGGTTGCATCATATACAACTCTTCATCAATGTTGCCATTGAGGAACGCAGTCTTCACATCCATCTGCCATATTTCATAATCATGAAACACAGCAATTGCTAATAAAATCCGAATGGACTTAAACATCGCTACGGGAGAGAAAGTCTCATCGTAGTCAACACCTTGAACTTGTCGAAAACCTTTCGCGATAAGCCGTGCTTTATAGACGGTAACATTACCATCCGCGTCCGTTTTCTTCTTGAAGATCAATTTGCACTCAACGGCCTTTCGGTCGCTAGGAGGGTCCACCAAAGTCCATACTTGGTTTTCGCTCATGGATCCCAATTCGGATTTCATGGCTTCTAGCCATTTCTCAGAGTCTGGGCTCATCATCGCTTCCTCATAGTTCGTAGGTTCACTGTCTTCTACTAACAAGACAGTCAAGACAGGGTTGCCGTACCACTCAGGAGGGGCACGTGACCTTGTCGACCTGCGACGTTCAGTAGCAGCATCGTCCGAAGCTTCATGATCCTTGTCATTAGCTTCCTCTATTGTTGGTACAGGCGGCACTGGAACAATTTCAGATGCTGCGCTACTCTCCAACTCAAGAGAAGGTTCAATAACCTCGTCTAGCTCTACTTTCCTCCCACTCACTTCTTTCGAGAGAAACTCCTTCTCAAGAAAGGAACCGTTCTTTGCGACAAACACTTTGCCTTCGGTTCTGTGATAGAAGGTATACCCAATAGTTTCCTTAGGGTATCCTATGAAGACGCATTTCTCCGCTTTGCGTTCGAGCTTGTCCGGCATCAACTTCTTGACGTAAGCTTCGCATCCCCAAACTTTAAGAAATGACGACTTAGGTTTAGCACCACACCATAGTTCATACGGTGTCGTCTCAACGGATTTAGGGTTCGATTCCGGCGTTCAGACACACCATTGCGCTGTGGTGTTCCGGGTGGCGTGAGTTGTGAAACGATTCCACTTGCTTTAAGATGCGTGAGAAAATCATAACTCAAATATTCACCTCCACGATCGGATCGTAGAAACTTAATCTTTCTGTTACGATGGTTCTCCACTTCATTCTAAAATTCTTTGAACTTTTCAAACGTTTCAGATTTATGTTTCATTAAATAGATATACCCATATCTACTTAAGTCATCGGTAAAAGTGAGAAAGTAGCGATATCCACCGCGCGTCGAAACACTCATCGGTCCGCATACATCGGTATGTATGATTTCCAACAAGTCCGTTGCTCGCTCCATCATACCGGAGAACGGGGTTTTGATCATCTTGCCCATGAGGCATGGTTCGCATGTGTCAAATGATTCAAAATCAAGAGACTCCAAAAGTCCATCAGAATGGAGTTTCTTCATGCGCTTTACACCAATATGACCTAGACGACAGTGCCACAAATAAGTACTATTATCACTATCTACTTTGCATCTCTTAGCCTCAATGTTATGGATGTGTGTTTCATCCCTTTCGAGATTTAGAAGAAATAAACCATTCACAATAGGTGCATGACCATAAAAGATGTTACTCATATAAATAGAACAACCATTATTCTCCGATTTAAATGAATAACCGTCTTGCAATAAACACGATCCAGAAATGATGTTCATGCTCAACGCAGGCACATAATAACACTTATTAAGGTTTAAACCTAATCCCGAAGGTAAAACTAAGGAGAGCGTGTCGACAGCCATCACATCAACTCTTGATCCGTTTCCAACGCGCATCGTCACCTCATCCCTCGCAAGCCGCCATCTATTCCGTAGCTCCTGTTTTGAGTTACAAATATTAGCAACTGAACCGGTATCAAATACCCAGGCACTACAACGAGGGCTAGTAAGGAAAACATCAATAAGATGTATATCAAATATACCTTTGATGGTGCCAGCCTTCTTGTCCGCTAAGTACTTTGGACAGTTGTGCTTCCAGTGACCCTTGTCCTTGCAATAGAAGCACCCAGTGTCCGATTTAGGACCAGACTTGAGCTTTTTCTCAGCAGGGGCAACGCGCTTGCCGCCGCCTTTCTTGAAGGGCTTCCTTGCACCCTTACCTTTCTTGAAGGTGGGGGGCTTGTTGACCATCAACACATGATTATTCTTTTTGATGTTCACCTCCGCTACTTTCATCTTAGCAAAGAGCTCAATGATCATATCAGTGGAACCAATCTGATTGTGATCAACTACAAAACTTTTGTAGCTAGGAGTGTCAATCTTGAGATCCTCTGGAATCTTGCAGTCCAGTTGCTCAAGGCGTTGAGTGTAGCCCGTCATCTCAATGGCGTGCTCACTAACGGAACTCCCTTCCTCCATCTTGTAGTTAAAGAATTTCTTAGAGATCTCATATCTCTCAGAACGGGCTTGAGTCTAAAACATGTTTTTCAGCTCCTCGAGAATCTCAAAGGGCCCGGCGAACTCTTCAAAATGATTTTGAAGATCCGATTCCATAGCATACAACATGGCGATCTTAATCAAATCATAATCATCCTTGCGCGACTGATAAACAGCTTTTTCATCAGCCGGCGCATCTATAGCAGGGGCGTCACCTAGCGCATTCTCAAGGACATAGTCCTTTTGTCCGCCAGCGAGAATGATTCTCAGAATGCGGAACCATTTGGTGAAGTTAGACCCATTGTTTCTAAGCTTTTCTATCTCAGCAAAAGCGTTGAAGTTGAAGTTGGACTTGGCCATGTGATCTACAGTATTTGCAAGTACAATTTAGACTATGTTCATGATAAATAGTTCAACTTAATCAAATTACTAGATGAACTCCCACTAAATTCAACATCCCTCAAGTTGTTTAGTGAACACGATCCAAATTCACCACACCTAATCCGATCATCACGAGAAGAGATGTGGTTTCAATGATGGACAATGAAGTGTCGATCATATCATTCATATGACTCATGCTTAACCTTTCGGTGATTGTGTTCCGAGGCCATGTCTGTACATGCTAGGCTCGTCAAATTAGACCCAAGTATTTCCGCGTGTGCAAAACTGGCTTGCACCCGTTGTATGTGAGCGTAGAGTCTATAGCACCCGATCATCACGTGATGCTTGGACATGACGAACTTTCGCAACGGTGCATCTTGGGGAGAACACAGTTTTTATCTTGATCTTTAAGTGAGGAATCATCTTATAATGCTACCGTCGCGATCTAAGCATAATAAGATACATAAAAGGATAAACATCACATGCATATAACTTTATGTGACATGGTATAGCCAATCTTCGCGCAATGATCTCCATCTTGTGCGTTCCGGCATGATCTCCATCACTCCACCATGATTGCCTCCACCACGAATAGCAACTACAACTATTGCTAACTACTTAGCGATAAAGTGAAACTATTACATGGCGCATAAGAAGTTGACACACAGGTCATACACAATTATAAAGACAACCATATGGCTCCTGCCGGTTGTGTACTCATCGACATGCAAGTCGTGAAACATTACAAAACATGATCATCGCATACAATATACACATCACATCTTGGGCCATACCATATCACAGAAAACACTCCCTGCAAAAACAAGTTAGACGCCTCTACTTTGTTGTTGCATGTTTTACGTGGCTTATGGGAGTAGATGCTAAGAACGATTCTTACCTACGGAAAGCCACAACGGTGATATTATGGTTGCCAAACTCCGGTGTTAATCCCATGACAATTATAGTGAGAGAAACTAACATCCACCAGCCGCATGTGTGGAACAAGCCACACGTCAAGTGCGGAGCCGGTCTCGCGAACGACGTCGCGTAAGGTTGGCCTGGACCGCTTCAATCTCACTATCCCGCGTCATAAGAAGAACACAAACAAGAGGCTTGCAACAGAAAACATCAACTCCCGCAACAACCATGTTGCGTTCTACTCGTGAAACACATCTACGCATAGATCTAGCTCTGATGCCACTGATGGGTTTCGCGGCATAGTAAATCAAAATTTTCTACGGATGCGAACAGAGGGAAATCCAAGATCTAATCTAGGAGATGCAAAAAACAAGAGATATTGGATTAGATCTTCATACCCTTGAAGATTCGCACAGCGGAACGTTCGTCGGAACGTGGGTGATGTAGTCGTACTCGCTTCTCCTCCTCGCGGTCCGATCCGATCTAGCACCACAAGTGGCGGTGCCTCCGTGAGATGCACACGTGCAGCACCTCGACGTCTCCTCCTTTCTTGGTCCAGCAAGTATGGTGGAGAGATGGGTTGGATCTACAACGCGACGGCGCGGTGCAATTGGTGGAGAATTTCTGCAGCAGGGCTTCGCCTACAAGCAGTCGGGAGGGAGAGAGGAGGGCAGCAGGGCGGCTAGGGTTGGAGGGGAAGGTGTGGGGGGTTGGTGCGCCCCCACCCCTCTTTATATAGAGGGGGGCGCAGCCCTAGCCCCTCCCCCAAGCCCAAACCGGCGGCCCCAAAGGATAATGAGTGGGGGGCAAGGAAACCCCCCCTTCTAGAAGGTCTATCTCGAGTTTAAAACTCTCTTGGCCGGCTGGGCCCTATGGGGCCTTGTGCCCCTGGCCCAATACGGCCAGGGCACTCCCTCATAGGCCCATTCCCCCCTCCCGGAAGGTGGGGCCATGTTGGTCCCCTTCCGGAAGGTTCTAGAAGCTTCCGGTACAATACCGATTAACCCGGAACAATTCCGAACTCCAAAACTGCACTGCCTTATATGAATCTTATTCTCCGGACCACTCCGGAACCTCTCGTGATGTCCCGGATCCCATCCGAGACTCCGAACAAAAACTCATAAACCTATTATCCAATCTATCCTAGCGTCGAGACACGTTAAGTGTGTGACCCTGCGGGTTCGAGAATATGCAGACATGATCTTCTATCAATAATCAACAGCGGGGTCTGGAAACCCATATTGACTCACACACATTCATCGATGATCATATCGGATGAACCACGATGCCAGGATTCAATCAATCCCATATATATATTCGCTTCGTCTCGCGATATTTTACTTGCCCGAGATTCGATCGTCGGTACCGTCATACCTAGTTCAATCTCGTTCACAGCAAGTACTTTACTCGTTCCGTAATCCAATATCACTTTGTGATTAACTACTTAACCACATGCTTGCAAGCGGTATTGATATCGATTACCGAGTGGGCCCGAAGTATATCTCTCTGACTTGGGAGGGACAAATCCCATCTCGATACATACAACCCAACAGATACTTTCCGATCACCTGAGAGACACCTTTATGATCACCCTCTCATAGGATGACGTTTGATGACCTCAAAGCTTTCTTCCGATACCAGGGAGTTGTATTATCTCATGGTCTAAGGAATACAATATTTGACATAAGAAAAAGCTTCGCAAAGATGAACACGATGACACGATCTAATTGCTTCGCTTAGGTTGGGTCTGTCCACCATATCATTCTCCCAATGATATGATCTCATTATTAATCGACAACTCATGTCCATGGTTAGGAAACCTTAACCATCATTAATCAATGAGCTAGTCCATAGAGGCGTACTAGGGACACGGTGTTGTTCACAAACCACACAAGTATTAAAGTTTCCGCTTAATACAATTCTAGCATGGAATATAAACATTATCATGAACAAGAATTATAATAATAACAGCTTTATTATTGCCTCTAGGGCATAATTCCAACAGTTTCTAATAGGTTATAAACATTTTAAAACACCTATTGGTCATTTATAAAAGTGGCAAAACCATTTAAAATTAAGTTAGTGAAAATGGCCATTTAAATCATTTTTGTTTTGCTAGAAATGATTTAAACCAAAGTAATAATTTCTAGTGTTAGCCAAAATGTTTTTTAAACACAAATATTAATGTTTATGGTCAAAGTGCTTTAAAACAAATCCATTTACAAAAGGTTTCACCCAAAATCATTTTGAAATCAAAGTTACATTTTATTTTGTTAGAAATGCTTGTTAACAAAGTAATAATTTACTAGGGTTCATCAAATATATTTTTAAATCCTAAGACTTGGTGTTTAAGGTCAGAGAGTTTAAATCAAACCATTTTCAAAAGGTTTTACTCAAAAAGCATTTTTAAACCATAGCAAATATTTTTGTTTTATTAGAAATGTCTTTATTCAAGGAATAATTCCTTAGGGTCACAAAATATACTTTTAAATACAAAAGTTGGTTTTTATGGTCAGTAGGTTCAAAACAAACCATTTACAAAAGATTTTACCCCAAAAACATTTTTAGAATAAATTTATACACAAAATAAGCCTAAACATGTTTCTGCAAAAACAGTCAATTTTCCAGAAGTAAAATACTAAACAAAGGGCATGGTTTCGAAGGTTTCATTTTTCTGAATCCAGTGATATACAATTTGTAAATTTTCTGAATCTAGCATCTAATAGAAATGTTTCTGTTTTTAAAACAAAACACAGGACACGTGTATGTATCCTATTGGCTGAAAACGGTTCGGTTGGATTGACTAACACATGCCGCAGGATCTAAAGTGCATCGCATGGTATAGATTAGCTCGTACCATTTCGTTTAATGAATCTAACGTAGCGCCTGGATTTAAATCCTACGGCTCAGAACATGTTAACCCTAGATGAGCGGCGCTGGCGCGACGGCGAGCTGCAGCGCGCTCTGGCAGTGGAATTGCCGACGAATTAGGAAGAGAGGGAGAGGGAGGAGATTCTCACCGTGTTCGCGGGGAGGCAGGGGGCACTCGGAGTCACTGGCGATTCCTCGCCGGAGATGGTCTCAGGGGCGGGCGCTCACTTTCGATGATAGATGCGACGCTACAGTGAGAGCTAAGACAAAAAAAATCTTGCATTAGATGCGCATGAGGTCACTGGTCACACGCGTATCCTTGAGAGGGAGAGGGGAGGTCAGTAGATACCAGGGGGCGTCGCCAGAGTTGGAGCAGGAGGCGGTGGTGCTCTGACGTAGTTGTTGCCGAGGCCGTGGAGCGCGCGGGGGCGAGAGGAAGTCATTGGCAGGTGCGCTTGGTGCTGGAGAGTACTCTCATGGGAATCAGGGGCAGTGGGGGTGGATGTTCTCGCCCGAATTCGCACTGAGGTTCACCGGAGCAGAGAAGGTTGCGAGTAGAAATCGCAGCAGCCTGGTGGCTCCGGTGGGATGATATCTTAGGGGAAAGAGAGAGATGAGGGAGGCGCTCAAATAGGAAGAGGCACGACATGGTTAACTCACGGATTCAATGCTAATTATGACTCGCAATCAACGGCAGCAACGGCCGGAGGAAAGATGGGATAAATGGTCGTGGGTGGGGAAGAAGACGAGCTGGCAGTGGGGCTGCATCGTCAGCGAGAGAGAGGGGGTGTACATGGGGTCACCAAGTCAGCGAGGGTGCGGGTCGACGTGCGGGTAAGAAAAGGATTCGCCAGGGGGAGACTGAGGTGGGCTGCGAGTTGGGCCTGTTGGGCTAGCTGGGCTGGGCTGCTTCTTTTTATTTTTTTTTCTTCTTCTGTTTTCTTTTTCTTTTTCTATTCCTCATTTATATTTTGAATTTATTCAAATGATTCAAGCATTTGTTTTGATTCAAAATTTTCGCAACTTTCAGCAGGGTGTTCATTCTGTTTATTAATGTATTTAAAATTCCATTTTTAGAATATTTCAAACATTCCTTTTATGGTTTATTATCTATTTAAAATAGACACCTCTCTTTATCTAAATAGGGTTTTAAATATATTTTCAAACTTCTATATTAATTGTAATTTTTACCAAACCTTTTTCAGTAGGTTTTATTTATTCATTAGTGTAATTAATTCACTTTGAATTATTTTAAAAAATTTAATATGATATATTAATCATTTAAATTGGGCAATTTTTTTAATTCAAATCAAATATTGTTTTAATCCCATATAAATTTTATTCAAAAAATTCTTTGATTCCATTTAAGTTAATTAAGTAACTTTTATTCCGCTTGGGCAAATTCTAATTTATTATTTTCTCATGATTTAATTAATGATTTTCATTAGGGATTTGTATCCATTTGAATATAATTAGAATATGGTTTAATCCCATATGTTTTTATTTGATTATTCTTTATCCTTTTATTTTATTTGGATTTGAATTATCTTTGTTCCATTTGCTTATGGATTTAATTCAAGGTTTAAATTGTCTCCTAAATAATTTTATTAGGATTTATTATTTAGTTTAGGCAATTTGTCTTTATTTAAATAAAGTTGAATATTGTTCAATCCTTATGATTTTCTTTAAATAATCTTTTACCCTTATTTATTTTTCAATAAATCTTTCATTTTATTTGTTTATGGATTTGGCCAAGATTTAATTTGGCTTTTAAATATTCCTTATTTATTTATTTCTTTCTTTGCCTTATAAAATCCATATCTTTTTATTTATAGATCCAAAATTGGTGATTCCAATTTTTAGAATCTTATTTAATATTTGTTTATATTTTTAAATACTTTTAGGATTATTTTTCTCATAATTTGGTATTGATTTTTTCTAGGAGCTTTATTAGTCTTGGAATTTATTTCTTTTAACTTATTAAATTCATAAATTTTTACCCATGTCTCCAAATTAAATGAAACCAATTTCTATGGTTTTATAATATTTTTGTTTATCATTTTGATCATTTATAAATGTTTGTTGCTAGATTTTTATATGTATTAAATCCATAGTATTAGAGGGATCTTGGAAATGCTTTTCTTTCCATTAGGGTTTTAGGGTTTTGGTTTATTTTCCCATGTGTTTAAATTTCAAGATACATTCATTGATGAATGCATTTCACTTGATTTGAATTTCATTAGATTCCCTTTTATTCAAAGTTTGTTCAAGAAGGGTTTTGATGTTTCCATTTAGAAGAAAAAAGTTTCTTTTCACCCTAAATTTCAACAATTCTTTATTTTGTTAATTATTTTTTTCACATTTCAAAATTTGGAAAATTTTGGGATGTGACAGGCTACCACCCTTAAAAGAAATCTCATCCCGAGATTTGGGAAGGCTAGAGGTTACAAGTTGTCTTCAACACAACTAGGGTACTACCATCCTTAAAAAGGTTTTCAACTGGATTACATCTTGGCTTACTTGAGGTCTTGATGAAACTCTTCTGGAAAGATGTCCGCATAGTGTCCTTTGTTTCCACACTTGAAACATGTGACAAGGCTGATGCATCTTATAGGTTTGCTTGTCATGTCTTCCTTCTTTTCTGGACAATGTGATGCATAATTGCCTAGCTCTTTGCATCTTTGGCACATCACTTGGATAATATCCTTATTTTTCTTTGGTATCACTATCTTTTGTTTGTTTTCTTGGATCTTCTTCTTCTTGGGTCTCTCCAAAGCTAGGAGTTCTTCTAGTTCATGATCTTCATATGTCACCTCAAAGGTGGGAAATCTTTCTCTCTTCTTGGGGCAGCCACTAGATATATGACCTTCTTCTCCACATGAGTAGCAACACTTTGTGGTCACTTTGGGTATGACTCTATGAGGCATGGTTCTGACTTTGTTTTTATCCTTCTTGGTAGAAGTTGTTCCCTCATGTGCATCTCTTGGTTGTTATTGTCACCATTCTTGATCTTGGAGTCTCTTGGAGAAGTCATCTGTTTGGGTTGGATTGGGATTAGAATAGGCAAAAGATTCTAGAGGAATAATTCTAATCACACACTTCACAATTTACATAAGCAATAAGAAATCACAAACAAACATTCCACTCAAACAACAAGGTTCAAGCACATTTTTAGGCAACAAAATATTTTTGCTACACCACATAAGTTGGTGTGTTTGATCTAAACTAAACATTAGTATGGTGGTCCAACTATATGGTTTTCTTGAGATCATTCCATTCTTCTTTGTTGTTTCCTCTTGAATGAGATCATGGTTTCCTTGGAAAAATTCGTGCATCTTGGTGACAAACCTTCAAAGGTGATGATGGTTTCTTCTAAGTTGTGTTTCCTTAGTCTTCAAGTCTTGAGTAACATTCTTGTCTCACTTGTAGTCCTTAGTGATGTCCAAGTTGAAGTCCTTGGTGAAACTAAAGTTGAAGTCTTTGATGATGTTGAAGTCTTTGCTCATGGTGGAGTCTTTGTCCATCAAGATTGAAAAGGAAGAGATTGAGAATCAAAACCAAAAAGGTTGAGGAAAGAGTTTACAAGATTGTTGTAAATAAGTTTTGGAACAAATACAACTCCTATTTTTCTAAGAGGTTTTGTCCAATCCTAGGTTTACAATCCTACAGGAAACACAGTGCTCTGATACCATATATAGAGGTCCCAACCTGATAAGGTAGAGATCCCTCTGTTTACAATGCTAGTTCCTAGATCAATAGCTAGCATCCACAGTTTAAGATGTAATATCAAGAAACAAAGGTCATAATACAACTTTATAACCAAGAATAAAATAATTCATTACATCTTACATAGCTCATTTGGCTATCTCATTACAATGCAGCATAAATAACTATATAGCATGGAGTCCTTCATCTTCAAAGTGCCATAGGCAACATGTTGATTGTAGACTTGTAATCCTATTCAACACACTTCACTAACATCAAACAAACCTACAACATAATAAGTTACAGCCACAAGGGTCAATACATTTCAATTGTATTGGCAAGTGATACTATGGTAAAGTAGTGGTATCTATCATCTATATGCATTTGGCTAAGTGGAGCTTTGGCTTGCTTTGCTCAAAATAAGGTTTTCCTTATAATTTGAAAAAACTAAGTTTTTGTTTTTCAAAATCACCCAAGGCATCTACCAATCAAAGATTGGAGATCATTTAACCCTTGTTCAACCACAAGCTTTTAACTTAGGAATGGGGATGAGGAGATCCTTGATAGCTTCCATGTCTTTATGCTCAAATTTTCCATTGTCGGGGACACGACTAAGTACTTAGATTTTACTCTCTCGAGAGGTGGTGCACTTTCCCCACAAGACTCGACATGCATCGAGACAAGATCTTTCAGAAGCCTTCCCTTAGACCAAAAAGGACGCACTCCAAACCTATCACCCCCTACCACCAACTGTCCATCTGGCTAAGTTATTGCAACCTATATGATCTAGGAAGAGCCCACATTGCCATGTGGCTGCACTTGAAGCTTCTCAACGTTTGACATCTCAAATCTCTTTGTTCCTGGGTGGCTTTCCACAAGTGAGATACACTAGGGTAGGCCATAAATATGGGGCCCTGTGTAACCACTCAACGTAATCCATTCACACCATTCCACCCCGGTGATTCATTCACATAGTTGTTTTATTTAACAAAACACAAGTCATTGACTTAGAAATATTTCATAACATGAATATAATCCACCCTTGTTTTCTACTAGATAGGCTAAGAATAATAGTAGTAGGAATCTTAAATTAGGGAAAATTCTACTAAGGCATCATCTACTAGGATTTCCAATGGCATAGTTAACACATAGAAAAATTCCATGCAAGTCCTACTTAGAAATATCACTATTGCATAGTCAAAATAGTAGGACAAAAGTATGAAGCACCACTTGCCTTTTTGGTAGAGAATATAAGTTCACTCCTTGATCTTGAAATAGTCACACTCTTCAAATTTCACTACAATTCAATCAAGGCACAAATTCAATCTAGCATCCAAACAATTCATCACATAAAATAAAGAAAACAAAACAATGCATGAAAGCATGCAAAAGATTGTTTTATTTGGAAAGGTGGTTTCTAATAGGTTATAACATTTTAAAACACCTATTGGTCATTTATAAAAGTGGGAAAACCATTTAAAATTAAGTTAGTGAGAATGTCCATTTAAATCATTTTTGTTTTGCTAGAAATGATTTAAACCAAAGTAATAATTTCTAGTGTTAGCGAAAATGGTTTTTAAACACAAATATTAATGTTTATGGTCAAAGTGTTTTAAAACAAATCCATTTACAAAAGGTTTCACCCAAAATCATTTTTAAATCAAAGTAACATTTTATTTTGTTAGAAATGCTTGTTAACAATGTAATAATTTACTAGGGTTCATCAAATATATTTTTAAATCCTAAGACTTGGTGTTTAAAGTTTAGAGATTTTAAATCAAACCATTTTCAAAAGTTTTTACTCAAAGAGCATTTTCAAACCATAGCAAATATTTTTGTTTTATGAGAACTGTCTTTATTCAAGGAATAATTCCTTAGGGTCACAAATTATACTTTTAAATACAAAAGTTGTTTTTTATGTTCAGTAGGTTCAAAACAAACCATTTAAAAAAATTTACCTCAAAAACATTTTTAGAATAAATTTATACACAAAATAAGCCTAAACATGTTTATGCAAAAAATAGTCTATTTTCCAGAAGCAAAATACTAAACAAATGGCATGGTTGCAAAGGGTTCATTTTTCTGAATCCAGTGATATATAATTTGTAAACTTTGGATGTGTATATTAAAAGGTATAGATTTTACAAGATCTAGCATCCAATAGAAATGTTTCTGTTTTTAAAACAAAACACAGGCCACGTGTCTGTATCCTATTGGCTGAAAATGGTTCGGTTGGATTGACTAACATAGGCCACAGGATCTAAGGTGCATCGCATGGTAAAGATTAGCTCATACCATTTCGTCTAATGAATCTAACTTAGCGCTTGGATTTAATTCCTACGGCTCATAACACGTTAACCCTAGATGGGCGGCGCTGGCGCGACGATGAGCGGTGGCATTGCCGATGAATTAGGAAGCGCAGGAGAGGGAGGAGATGCTCACCGTGTTTGTCTAGGAGTGCTAATGCTCAACGTGCTCGGAGTCACTGGTGATTCCTCGCCGGAGATGGTCCTGGCGGCAGGCGCTCATTGTCGATGACGGAGGCGATGCTATGGTGCGAGCCAAGACAAACAAACCCTTGCGTTAGATGCGCACGAGGTCACTGGTCACACGCGTATCCTTGAGAGGGAGAGGGGAGGTCAGTAGATACCAGGGGGTGTCGCCGGAGTTGGAGCAGGAGGCGGTGGTGCTCTAATGTTGTTGTTGCCGAGGCTGTGGAGCGCACACGGGCGAGAGGGAGGCACTAGAAGGTGATCCTGCTACTCGCGAGTACTCTCGTGGGAATTAGGGACAGTGGGAGTGGATGTTCTCGCCTGAATTCGCACTGAGGCTCGCCGGAGCAGAGAAGGTTGCGAGTAAAAATCGTAGCAGCCTGGTGGCTCCTGTGGGATGGGATTTGACGGGAAAGAGAGAGGGGAGGGAGGCGCTCAAGTAGGCAGAGGCACGGCGTGGTTAACTCACGGATTCAATGCTAATTATAACTCGCAATCAACGGCAGCAACGGCTAGAGGAAAGAGGGGAGAAATGGTCGCGGGTTGGGAAGAAGATGAGCTGGCAGTGGGGCTGCGTCATCAGCGAGAGAGAGGGGGTGTACGTGGGGTCACCAAGTCAGCGAGGGTGCGGGTCGATGTGTGGCTAAGAAAAGGATTCTCCAGGGGGAGAGAGAGGTGGGCTGCGAGTTGGGCTTGTTTGGCTAGCTGGGATGGGCTGCTTCTTTTTATTTTTTTTCTTCTTCCGTTTTCTTTTTCTTTTTCTATTCCTGATTTCTGTTTTGAATTTATTCAAATGATTCAAGCATTTGCTTGAATTCAAATTTTTTCCCAACTTTCAGTAGGGTTTTCATTCTGTTTATTAATGTATTTAAATTCCATTTTTAGAATATTTCAAACATTCCTTTTATGGTTTATTATCTATTTAAAATAGACACTTGTCTTTATTTAAATAGGGTTTTAAATATATTTTCAAACTTCTATTTGAATTCTAATTTTTTACCAAACCTTTTTCAGTAGGTTTTATTTATTCATTAGTGTAATTAATTCACTTTGATTTATTTCAAATATTTTAATATGATTTATTAATCATTTAAATTGGGGAATTGTCTTTATTCAAATCAAATATGGTTTTAATCCTATATAAATTTTATTCAAATAATTCTTTGATTCCATTTAAGTTAATTAAGTAACTTTTATTCCACTTGGGCAAATTCCAATTTATTATTTTCTCATGATTTAATTAATCATTTTCATTAGGGATTTGTCTCCATTTGAATATAATTAGAATATGGTTTAATCCCATATGTTTTTATTTGATTATTCTTTATCCCTTTATTTTATTTGGATTTGAATTATATTTTTTCCATTTTCTTATGGATTTAATTCAAGGTTTAAATTGTCTCCTAAATAATTTTATTAGGATTTATTATTAAGTTTAGGCAATTTGTCTTTATTTAAATAAAGTTGAATATTGTTCAATGCTTATGATTTTATTTAAATAATCTTTTACCCTTATTTATTTTTCAATAAATCTTTCATTTTATTTGTTTATGGATTTGGCCAAGGTTTAATTTGGCTTTTAAATATTCCTTATTTCTTTCTTTCTTTATTTGCCTTATAAAATCCATATATTTTTATTTATAGATCCAAAATTGGTGATTCCAATTTGTAGAATCTTATTTAATATTTGTTTATCTTTTTAAATCCTTTTGGGATTATTTTTCTCACAATTTGGTATTGATTTTTTCTACGAGTTTATTAGTCTTGGAATTTATTTCCTTTTAACTTATTAAATTCATAAGTTTTTACCCATGACTCCAAATTAAATGAAACCAATTTGTATGGTTTTGTAATATTTTTGTTTATCATTTTGATCATTTATAAATGTTTGTTGCTAGATTTTTATATGGATTAAATCCATAGTCTTAGAGGGATCTTGGAAATGCTTTTCTTTCCATTAGGGTTTTGGTTTATTTTACCAAGTGTTTAAATTTCAAGATACATTCATTGATGAATGCATTTCACTTGATTTGAATTTTGTTGGGTTCCCTTTTATTCAAAGTTTATTCAAGAAGGGTTTTGATGTTTCCATTTAGAAGCAAAAAGTTTCTTTTCACCCTAAATTTCAACAATTATTTTTTTTGTTTATTTTTTTCACATTTCAAAATTTGGAAAATTTTGGGATGTGACAGGATTCAAGCAAGTAAACTTAAACCCAATCTGGAGTTCAAACCCAGGAACAAAGCTTACAACAACAATAAGAATAACAAGGGCAATGGTGGAAATCAGTCCAATCCCCGGAGAAATGTTATTTGCAATAATTGTGGACTTCCAGGGCATTTCCAGAGAGAATGCAAAAAGCCAGTAGTTTTTTGCTATGGTTGTGGGAAAAAAGGTCATATCAAGCCAGATTGTCCAAATAAACCACCCGGTGGTTGGCGTACGAAGGGTGGAGGACAAGCTAGTGGAGGAAATGGACAGCCAAATCGAGGAGGAAATTTTGTCAAGAACAACTATGGAAAGTGGAACAGACCCACCGGGAAGCTGAATTGTGCAACCTTGGAGGAGGTGGATAACTCAGAGCATGCAGTGATAGGTACACTCATTGTCCTTACCAATCCCGGAAAAGTTCTTTTTGATACTGGTGCAACTACTTCATTCATTTCTGAAGAATTATGTGAGAAATTCGGGATTCGAAGGGCAGTTTTATAAAACCCTATGAACGTGGTTACGACAAGGGAAATGTAGTTGTAAGCCACATTAACCAAGATCAGGTTATTTCGATCTGTGGTTGTACATACTTTGCGGATCTTTATGTGATTCCTTGGAAGGGAATTGTAGTAGTGCTGGGAATGGACTGGATGACTGAACACGGGGCTCAGATTAGTTGTGAGGATAAAACTGTTTCAATAAAGACTCCAAGTGGAGCAAGGATAGTTTATCAAGATGATAAACACAGTCATATCATGGTGGATCTTAAGTTAAATTCAATGAAGGTGGTCAAGTTGGGGGATATTCCTGTAGTAAATGAGTTTCAGGATGTTTTCTAGCAGAGTTACCAAGAATGCCACCAGATCGGGAAATAGAGTTCACTATTGATCTAATTACGACTATAACACCAATTGCTCAAGCACCATACACGATGGGTCTGAAGGAATTAAAAGAACTAAAATAGGAAATTGATGAGTTAGAAAAAAAAGGATTTATTCAAGAAAGTGTATCACCATGGGGAACTCCGGTGATCTTTGTAGATAAAAGAGATGGAGGAAGAATAATGTTTGGGGACTATAGAAATCTCAACAATGTTACCATCAAGAATAAATATACATTTCCTAGAATTCACAATATGTTTGATCAAGTTAAAGGAGCTGGAGTATTTTCCAAGATTGATCTAAGATCCGAATACCACCAGATAAAAATCAAACCGGAAGATGTTCCAAAGACAGTATTTTTCTCAAGGTATGGACACCATGATTGTCGTACCGTTTGGTTTGACCAATGCACCAGCAATATTCATGAATCTGATGAACAAAATCTTCATGCCATACTTGGACAAGTTTGTCATAGTGTTTATTGATGATATTTTGAAATATTAAAAAGATAAGGAAGAGCATGTTGATCATTTGAGAATAGCATGGCAAATCCTAAGAGAACATAAGCTTTATGCTAAGTTCAGCAAGTGTGAATTCTGGCTAGATGAGGTTGAATTCTTAGGTCATGTGATCAATAGGGATGGGATTGCTGTAAATCCATACAAGGTTTAATCGGTATTAGAATGGATTGCACCAACTAATGTGAAACAAATTCGATATTTCTTGGGAATGGCTGGTTATTATCGTAGGTTCATTGAAGGTTTCTCCAAGATAGTGGACCAATGACCAAATTTTTAAGGAAGAATACAGCATTCATCTGGGATGAGAAGTGTGAAGCAAGATTTCAGGAGTTAAAGACTAGATTAACTACCACTCCAATTTTAGCAGTTCCTGAAGCAGGGAAAGACTTTACAGTATACTATGATGCATCTAAAGAAGGTTTGGGTTGTGTGTTAATGCAAGATCATAAGGTAATACGGATCCAGACAACTGAAACCACATGAAGTTAATTATCCAACTCACGATTTGGAATTAGCAGCAGTAGTCTTTGCTTTGAAAGAATGGAGGCATTTTCTTTATGGAGCAAGGTGTGAGTTATACACTGACCACAAAAGTCTCAAATATTTCTTCACTCAAAAGGAACTGAATATGAGACAGAAACGTTGGTTAGAGATAATTAAAGATTATGATCTGACAATCAATTATACCCCTGGAAAAGCAAATGTTGTAGAAGATGCCTTAAGTCGGAAGAGCGCAGATATTCAGCCTAGCAATCAAGAGCTACCATAAGAGTTACAAATGGATTTAGAAAGATTAGAACTTCAATTCATAAGAATAGAGACTCTTGGAGGATTAGCTACTATGCAGGTTGTTGCAGAATAGAATAGTGATCTCAAGCACGAAATTTTTAGACATCAAGCAGAAGATCCTTTTATTGCCGAAGAAATTCGAAGGATATCTCAAGGACACATATCAGTTTTTCGCTTAGGAAATTAAGGATCTTTATAGTTCCAAGATCATCTTTGTGTTACAGATGTGTCAGAAATTCGTGAAGTGATACTTCGAGAAGCACGTGAGACACCATATTCCATTCATCTAGGAAGTACCAAGATGTACATGGATTTGAAATAATTATTCTGGTGGAATAACATGAAAAGAGACATTGCAAAATATGTGTTAGAATGCCATACTTGTCAAAGGGTAAAAGCTGACCATCAAAGTATAGTAGGACCATTACATCTCTTGGAAATTCCCGAGTGGAAATGGGAGGAAATTGGTATGGACTTCATCACAAGATTACCCTTGGCACCTAAACGGAAAGATATGATATGGGTGATTATTGCTAGACTTACTAAAAGTGCACACTTTATTCTGGTGAATCAGAAAGATAATGCCGAGAAGTTAGTAGAAGTTTATATTAAAGAGATAGTAAGTAAGCACGGAGTGCCCAATAAGCTCGTAACTGATAGAGAATCTATGTTTACTTCAGCATTTTGGAAACAGTTACATGAATCACTTGGTTCAAATTGGATTTTAGCACAGACTATCATCCAGAAACTGGGGGTCAGACTAAAAGAACCAATAAAATATTGGAAGACAAGCTTAGGGCTTGTGCATTAGATTTTGGTGGTTCGTGGTAAGATCATCTACCATTGGCAGAATTTTCCTACAATAATAGCTATCAGAGTAGTCTGAAGGCAGCTCCATATCAAGTACTTTATGGAAGAAAATGTAGATCACCAATATGATGGTATGAACCTGGTAGTAGCAAAGAATTTGCGCCAGACTATACAAAGGAAAGGCAAGATATCATCGATGTAATCAAGGATAGATTAAAAATAGCTCAAAGTAGGCAGAAAATTTATGCTGATCTAAGTCGAAGGTCATGGCATCCTGAAGTAGGAGATATGGTATATCTCAAAGTAAGCCCAATGAAAGGAGTTAATAGATTCAGAGTTAAAGGAAAATTAAGTCCCATATATATAGGACCATTTAAATTACTGAGTTAGAACAGGACCATAGCTTATGCTTTAGAGTTACCATCAAGATTGGCTCAAGTTCACAATGTTTTCCATGTGCCACAACTCCGGAAATATCTTAAGGTTCCTGATGATGCAATCACACATCAAGAGGTGGAATTACAAGCAAACTTAACATATGTTGAGAAGCCCTGTAAAATTTTGGAAGAAAACTAGAAAAGGTTGAGAAATAGGGCAATCAACTACTATAAGGTATAGTGGGAGCATCACCCCGAGAGAGAAGCCATCCGGGAGAAAGAGGAGTACTTAAGAGAAGCCTATCCCGAACTATTCAGGTACACTTCAGCAAACTTCGGGAGGAAGTTTAATTTAAGGAGGAAGTCTGTAACATCCTAGCATTTAGGAACCAACGAAAGGTATATTTAGGAAATTGTGCATATGCATGCATTCATCTATAAAATGTGGGTAAATTTTTCGCCAAATAAAAACTTAAAGTGATCAGAGTTTCTTTCACTCTCTAAGTGTAGGAATAGCTCTAGAGAGTGATCGTTATAAATTTTGACATGATCTTTATGAATTAGTGTGTTTTGGGGGAAAGGAATTTGAATTCAAATTTGAACTTTGAGTTTATATTTTAAAGTTAGGAATTGATATTTTAGAATGAATTCCAAAATGATTTAGTAATATTATTTAACTTAATAAAGAAATAATAAATGGCAATAGAAATTCAAAATAAAGAAATTCAAATAAGAAATGAATCTTTTATTCCTTATATTTATTCCATGAATAAATTACAAAGATTAACTCATTGAGTCAATAAAAATTCATTACAGTAAGGAAATTACAAAAAGAGAAAAATATATATAAGAATAAACTATTACAAATTTTTACAAAAGAATGAAATAAAAATTACAAAGGCACTATTTATCTAAGTAATCCTAAAACTAAATCTTGAGTGACCAGATCTTGTACCTACAAAATACAAAGAAAACAAAAAGGAAAATAAAAGTTTAATGGTTAGTTTACTCTCAGTAGAGAGCAGTGAGTTGCACTGCTCAAAATTACATCATTGAGTAACTTTTATAGGGGAAAGTTTCACCAATATGAAATAATTTGATCTTTCATAACAAATAAGCCATAAGTAAAATGATCACAACAAGTAAAAGGGGCAAGTTTCACCAATAAGGTTAGCAATAAAAAGTTCAAAGGGTGAGACACCTCGCTAATATGATCCACAACCATGTACCAGGCACACAGGCAGCACAATCACCAAATGCATGGTGTGTGTTGTCGACACAAGCACAACAGATCACACAAGTAAAAGGAGCCAGCACAGCCATGGGCAGCCCCACTAGTTCATCTTTGCATCACAAACACCACACCAAGAACACACTCAGTTTATCAAACCTTAGAAAACCACCAACCAAACCACCCACAAAATCATCCTAAGCTTAACCAGATGGTGACATAAGGAGTGGGTGGATCAGGTGGATAGCAAGGTCAAGCTGCAGGAGCTAGGAGGTGTAGGGCTGATCAAGGCCAAGCACCGGAACCAGAAGTAACAACAACAATACCAGGAGGTGAAGGACCATATCAGGCCAGCAATACAACTAACAAGATCAAGCCACCACAATCATCAACTGTTGTGGTGAGTATCATAAAACATCCACATAATCTGTTCATCTTATATAAACAGAAAAGCATGTGTTGTTAACCTCTACCAAAGAAACTAGGATCTTAGTGGGGTGAATCACCCAAGTGGGGTGAATCTATCCTAGAGGTTTTCGTAATATAAAAGCCAACAGTAAATCTACCAAAGAAACTAGGATCTTAGGCCAGCATCATAGATCCTGGTGATGACAAAAAACCCGTCTATTCCAACATGTGTTCACATAGTTTAGAAATTCTGGGCATATCTCCTAAAGGAGTAACACCTCAGATTCTATAAATGCTATGCATCAACATAAGGCTATTAGAAAACCAACCATCTTAGCCAACTAGGATCCAAGATCTAGTGAACAATCATGCTGCTTAAGCATTTCAAAAAGGGACAACAAAATGGGAACTTAGTTCCTAAGCCTCAGACGAACATCATATGCATAATTATTAAGATAAGTTTTCAACTTATTTTTGGCATCTATCCAATCTTAAGCACTGCCCATAGTAAAGCCAGTAGTAGAATCAACTTGTGTGCCATTCTAAGATGGTGTCACAAGAACACATCCTAAAACCAAGCCAACCAATTATTGAGCTTTCACAAATAAACTAGCGAGCCAATAACTATCATTTTCCTGGAAACAATTACCAGGAATGATAATCAAGTTCATGTATACAGAGCATCACTGTAAGAAACAAATTAATCTCAATCTGCACGTGAATCCACAAGCCAACATCTACTAATGTAGTGAATCACCACGGACAGTGCTACTATCAGTACTAAAATACTGACAGTAGATGAACACATTAAGCAGTAACACAACCACTCAGCTTTCACAGTTATGCCATCAGATTAACCAAGCTTAATTACCAGTTAGAGGCAACACTATAGAACCATTATCATCAGATCAACAATGGCATCAGACAATCAAATCATGACAGTAAGCCCTAAAGCACAATGAGCACAATTCGTCCTAGGCATCACTACCAGATCAAATCATCATCTTATAAGCACATAGAGGGATGAACCCTAGAACTAGTGTTGAACCCTAGAACCAGTGATGAACCCTAATGAAGGATGGCCTCTAGTTACACACAAATATAATCAAAGGAGACAGAGGCACGAGTGATAACCAAGAGTCAACTCACCTGTGGTCCTCGCTGGAGAATTGAAGAGGAAGCAGAGGGGCCGACGAGCACACGGCGGCACGGAGAGCACCCCAGAGGGCGCTGCAACCCGCAGCTAGCTACGGTGGCGGCCACAGCAGCACACGAGGACGCACAGCACCCCCATAGCAACGCACCGTACCTCACAGCACCACGGGAGCAGCGGCGAAGGCATCACCGACAGCATCCCAAACCCTAGGGTTTGGGAAGGGGCTATCCTGACCACAGGAGTGCTCTAGAGCCAAATCAAGTCGGAGGAGACGAAGGAGCATGGTAAACAACCTCTCCATGCACCACGGCAACGGCGCCACCGACCACGGGGTCGAAGAGGAGAAGAGATGAGGTCGAGAGAGGGAGATGCAGAGAGTTGGGCCTATAGGGCCAGAACCCCTTCGAGGAGGACTTTTGAATAGGCCACTTGGGCGAAGTTTGGCCCAATAAGCCCAATGGGTTGGCCCAAAACCAAAAAGGGAATTTTAATATTTAATAAAATACCAAAATACCCCTAGAATTCAATAAATTCTAGAAAATCAAATAGAGGTTTGAAAATACAAATAATATAATTTTAGATTCATAATAATCCAGACTATTTAATTAAATTAAGAAAGTATTTTTAATAAACCAAAATTTTGATTAAGAATTTTATAATGTATATTTTCCTTTTGGAATTTTATAAAATTAAAGAAAAAGGATAAAATTAAATAAAAATCACTTTTATTATATTTTGTTATTGTAGTATTTTAGAAAAATACTAAATAAATATTTAGAGTTACCAGGAGAAATTCTCTTTTATTCAAAATCTAATTCTTAAAAGAATTATTAAACAAATAAAAACAAGAGTTTATATTAAATAAAATTTTAGCCTCTAACTCTCTATTAATAATATATTACATTATAAAAATAGTGAATGTAATATTTATAAAATTTTAAAGGTTATTCTTTAAAATGAATTTCTTTATTATTTAAGGAAATTCTAGAAACTAAAATATTGGGTAAAACACACAAAGAAGATAAATAATAAATAATGCATTACATTACTATGCATATTCATTTTGCTTCTTTAAATATTGTCCTTACCGGGCAATCATGATGTTTTGTAGAAATAGAAGCTCAAGGTCCACTGCAAGCATCCGACTTCACTACCTTGCAATCACAAGGCAAGTTCATCACTTGCTCATGTTGTTTTGAAGAGTCTTTACCAAAGTATTTGCAAATTGTGTGTTATCATCTATGATTCAAAGAAACAAAATGTTATTTTCTCAAATAAATAAATTTATGATATCATCCTAAGTGATGATATAGAAGCTATAGAACTTAGGGTTCTATTGGCAACAATGATAATCATCTAGGAATTTAACAACCCCTGACATCAGTGATTCTAGCGCCATATATTACGCGTTAACCATGAGATTTGGAATGGTACAAAGAAGTTAGTTGTATCTTCTTCCTCTCTCATGTATGTAAGACCCCACGTTTATAAAAGTAAAGGTCCCTGTGATTTCAATGCTAGTCTCTGGATCAAATGCTAGCATCCACATTTTAAGATGAAGTACACAAATACAAAGGTATTTATTACATCGTCATTCTAGAGATAACATAGTCTTTTACAACTCCATAGCCAAAGGCTAGTACAAGAGTTCATAACATAAGTAAATAAAGTAAAGTCTTCATCTTCATGTGCCACATGCAAACATGTTGAGTGTAGACTCGTCACCCTAATCCTCATCAGAGTAACCTGCAACATCATAAGTTACAGCCACAGTGGGTCAATACATTGGAATAGTATTGGCAAGTTATACCGTAGTAGAATAATAGTTTCTAGCTTCTATATGAATCTGGCTAAGTGTAGCTTAGGCTTGCTTTGCTCAAAATAGGTTTTTCCTATCAGTTGAAAACACTAAGTTTTTGTTTGACAAAAATAACCCAAGGAACCACCAATAGACATTGGTGAACCTTTGCCCTTCTTCAAACACACGTTTTTAACTTAGAAATTGGGATGAGGAGATCCTTGATAGCTTCAATGTCTTGATGCTCAAATTGTCCGTTGCCGGGGACACGGCTAAGTACTTAGAATTTTCCTTCTCGAGAGGTGGTGCACTTTGCCCACAAGACTCGACATGCATCGAGACGAGATCTCTCAGAAGCCTTCCCTTTGACCAAATGGACGTGTTCCAACCTATCACCCTACCACCATCTGTTCATCTAGCTAAGTTATTGCAACCTATATGATCAACGCAGAGCCCATATGCCATGTGGTTGCACTTGAAGCTTCTAAACACTAAGTATCTCAAATCCCTTTGTTCCTGGGTGGCTTTCCACAAGTGTGATACACAAGGTAGACCATAGATATGGGCCTTGTGCAACCACTCAACATAACCCAAACATACCATTCCACCCAGGTGATTCATTCACTTAGTTGTTTTATTAAGAAAAAACATAAGTCAAAAGAATTAACAAAATTTCCATAGCATGTATATAATCCACCCTTGTTTTCTACTAGCTAGGCTAAGCATGGTAATGTAACCAGTATCTCAACTTAGAGAAAGTCCTACCAAGACTACAACTACTAGGATTTCCCATGGCATGGCATATAGATACTTAGCAAAATCTCATGCAAGCCCTATACAAAATATCACTAGTGCATAGTCAAATGGGACAAATACATGAAGCACCACTTTTCTTGGTAGTTGGGGGAGTAGCAACAATCTTCACAATCACAATCACCACTAGCACCAAAATCTACACATAAAATGATAGAACCAAATTTATATTCAAAATAATCAAGAAAAAATATATGAATGCATGCAAATGCCATGTGATGATTTTTCTAAACTAAACAAGACAAGTAAAACAGTACTGAACACAAAACTAAACATTTATAGTCTAAATAAACTAAATTTGACCTTAAAAACATTTTCTAAATGATTTATATAGTCAAAATAAGCCTGTATTTGTCTCTGCATAAAAACCCGTTTTAAAGAAACAAAATACAAAACAAATCCCACAGTAGTGTAGGATTAATTTTTTTGAATCCATTGATATATTATTTGCATTTTTTGGATAAACAGATCAAAAGTTATGAATTATACAAGTTTGAATCCCTAATAGATTCAAAAACAGATTTTAAATCTAATTCACAGACACATGGACGCTTCTGATTGGTCCATACCGCTTCGCGTGGATCGGTCAACGTGGAGCGTTGGATCTAAGTCAGATCCAGTGGCCCAGATCAAAGGATACCATTTCCCGTTGGACCTAATCTTAGCCCTATGATTCAAATCTAACGATGCTAACTCAAACGACCAAAGCCTGGAGGCGCTGGCGGTGACTGCACGGTGGGGACGCTCTAGCGGCGATGTTGCGGCGTATACCGAGGGAGCTGGGGGCTGCGGAGGTGGTTACCAGACTCGCGAGGTCACGCTGAAGCTCAAGGTGTGCTTGGCGTGGGCGGGGGCGTGCTGTGGTGGTCGGAGTAGCTCGTCAGAAACCTAGCTAGCGTCAGGCACAGCTTGACGGTGATGACAGCGATGTTCCCGACCTCCCTAAGACAAACAAATCACATCAGCTTGTGCGCAAGGAGAAGGCGGTCATCGTTGTTTGTTCCAGAGATGGGGGGGTGGTCTCACCTTACCAGAATTCCTCGCCGGAGACGAGCACGGCTTCGGGTGCTCGCAGTGGTGGACGAATCCGACGACCTAGGTCGTCAGCATATAAACCAAGTGTATGATATGAAGCGTACTAGCAAGGGAAGAACGACAGGAGGTAACAGAGGGCAAGGGGCGGCCGGAGTTAGCCGGAATAGCTCACTGGAGTGGGTCAGGTAGCGGAGGTGCAGAGCGAATTACAGGCAGCCTGGTGGCAGAGAGAGTGTGTTGGGTGAGGGGAAAGACTCGCGGTGTGGAGGGGCTTAAGTAGGCAGCTGACAATAAACGCCTGCAGAATCGAGGCATTTACGCTGCTCTATCAACGGCGACAAGGGTAGCGGCGACATGGTCCGCGGGCGTGATCTGGGGAAGATGCTGGCATGGCGTGCGGTGCCAGCGCGTCAGTGACTGCGGGTAGGGATGCGCGCGTGAGAGAGAGAGAGAGGGGAGGGTGAGGTGGCTGGGTAGGCTTCGTGGGCTGCTTCTACTGCTGGGATGAAACGGTGGCGCCGACCCTTTTAGTTTTTTCTCTCTTTTTCTTTTTCTATTTTGATTTTTCAGGAAACAAAACAAACCAAATTCAAATGGTTTTGAATTCAAATCATCTCTAGGTTTTTGTAGTGTAAACCTTGCACCTAATTGTGTATGAAACACTACTGCATAGTCAAATGCACTTTGACACTATGGAAATAAAATAAAACATTGCCTTATTGATATATATATAATAGGTATATAGATGGTTTTATTTTGATTTTTGTTTTGAAATTTTTTGTGCAAGTCTAGGATGCTATGATTGTATGAATGAAATGCAAACTTCTACAAATCATGATTTTTGGGATGTTAAAAATCTAACCCCCTTAAGGTGAATCTCGCCCTCGAGATTCGGATTGGATAGCAAATAGGTGAGGGTGGTCTTTCTGAAGGTCATCTTCTCTTTCCCAAGTTTCTTCCTCTTCGGAATGATGGTTCCACTGAACTTTGCAAAATTTGATAGTCTTGGTACGAGTAACTCTTTCTGCAGTCTCAAGAATCTTGATAGGTTTCTCTTCATAAGTGAGATCACTCTCTAACTGAACCTCTTCCAAAGGTATAGTATCCTTCAAAGAAGATTCTTCCATCTCCGGATGGCATTTCTTTAATTGACTTACGTGGAACACATTGTGAACGGCAGACAGTGATTCAGACAATTCAATCTCATAAGCTACTTCTCCTTTGCGATTCAAAATCTTGAATGGTCTGACATATCTTGGTGCCAATTTCCCTTTGACTCCAAATCTCTTCACACCACGAAGTGGTGAGACTATAAGATAAGCTCTATCACCTATCTCATAGGTGACTTCTCTACGCGTTGGATCTGCATAGCTCTTCTATTAGGACTGTGATATCTTCAATCTTTCCTTTACCAATTTGACTTTCTCTTCAGCTTCCTTGATTAGTTCTGGCTCGAACAAATTTCTTTCTCCAACACCACTCCATAGCAATGGTGTAGTAAACTTTCTTCCATACATAAATTCAAACGGCGCCATCTCAATACTGGCTTGGTAGCTATTATTGTAAGAGAATTCTGCGTAAGGCAGACTTTCATCCCAACTAGCACCATAGTCAGGGCACATGCCATCAACATATCCTCCAGAATCTGATTGGTCCATTCTGTCTGTCCATCGGTTTGAGGGTGAAAAGTTGTGCTGAATTCTAATCTTGTTCCCAATGACTCATGTAGTTGTCGCCAGAAATGCGAAGTGAACTGAGTTCCTCTATTAGACACAATACTCTTGGGTACTCCATGCAGACACACAATCCTATTCATATAAATCTTGGCTAACTTAGCACTTGTATAAGTTGTCTTTACGGGTATAAAATGTGCCACTTTAGTTAGGCGATCTTCCACGACCCAAATAGAATCATATCCTGATCTAGTCCTTGGCAGTCCGGTGATGAAATCCATGCCAATCTTATCCCACTTCCAGTCAGGAATATGTAGTGGTTGTAACAATCCTGCTGGTTTTTGATGTTCCTCTTTCACTCGACTACACACATCACACAAAGCAATATGTTATGCGATGTCCTTTTTGAGATTATTCCACCAAAATCTTTCCTTCACATCCATGTACACTTTGGTATTACCCAGATGAATGGAATATGGTGAGCTGTGTGCTTCTTGCAAAATCAGTTTCCGAAGCTCCGGATTTTGCAGAATGAAAATACGTTTTCCATACCATGAAGTACCATGTTCGTCTTCATGGAATCCTTTAGCTTTCCCTTTGCTAATTTTTCCTTTAATCTCTTCAATTTCCTTGTCCAGCTTTTGGGCTTCCCTGATTTTGTCCAACAAGGTGGGTTGAACATCCAATGACATGAGATGTCCCTCAGGCACTATCTCCAATCTGAGATCTTTGAATTGGGCACATAGATCATCTGACAACTCTCCCTTAGTAAGGCCATTCACATAAACCTTATGGCTTAAAGCATCCGCTACAACATTTGCTTTACCGAGATGGTATCACAAACTCAAGTCATAGTCCTTGATAAGCTCAAGCCATCTTCTCTGTCTCATATTGATTTCTTTCTGATTGAAGATATACTTCAAACTTTTGTCATCCGTGAACACTTCACATCATTTTCCCAAAATATAGTGTCTCCATGTTTTGAGTGCATGGATAACGGAGGATAACTCTAAGTCATGAGTAGGATAATTCACTTCATGAGTTTTGAGTTGTCTAGAGGCATAAGGCACAACTTTCCCTTCTTGCATCAAGACTCCACCTAGTCCTTGGTCAGATGCATCGCAATAGACTTGGAAATCCTTCTCCAAATCTGTTAGACATAAGACCGATGCTGACACTAGTCTCTTCTTCAGTTCTTGGAAACTGAGTTCACATCCTTCAATCCAATCAACTTGTTTTCCTTCTTGAGTAACTCTGTCATCGGCTTAGCTACCTTTGAGAAATTCTCAATGAATCTTCTATAGTATCCTACCAGGCCGAGGAAACTACGAACTTCCTTCATTGTCTTAGGGGATTCCCACTAAGTTACAGCTGACACCTTTGCGGGATCGACAGCTAAACCATCTCCCGACACAATATGTCCGAGAAATCCAACTTCATTCAGCCAGAATTCACACTTACTGAACTTGGCATACAACTTGTGTTCCCTGAGCTTCTCAAGTATCAAACGTAAATGCTCTTCATGCTCTTCTTTTCTCTTGGAGTAGATCAAAATGTCGTCGATGAATACGACAACAAACTTGTCAAGAAACTCCATGAATACTTTGTTCATCATATTCATGAAATAGGCTGGTGCATTTGTCAAACCAAATGGCATCACGGTGTACTCATACAACCGATACCTAGTGATGAAAGCAGTCTTGGGTATGTATTGTTCTCTAATCTTAATCTGAAAGTAGCCTGCTCGGAGATCAATCTTTGAGAACACACGGGCTCCTTCTAGATGATCAAACAGATCGTTGATTCTAGGCAAATGATATTTGTTCTTGATAGTCACCTCATTGAGTGAACGATATTCTATGCATAACCTTTGGCTTCTATCTTTTTCTCAACAAACAAAACTGGTGCACCCCAAGATGAAGAACTTGGTTAAATAAATCCTTTCTGTAACTGTTCTCCAAGAAGTTTTTTGAGTTCTTTCAACTCATCAACTGACATCTTGTAGGGTCTCTTTGGTATTGGTCATGATCCTGGCAGTAAGTCAATCAAGAACTCAACATCTCTATCTGGTGGCATTCCAGGAAATTCCTCCGGAAACACATCCTGATACTCCCTCACAATTAGTACACTATCTATGCTAACCCCCTTAAGAGAATTTAGCTTACTTCCTTTAGATTCACAATTAGACTTGAATCTAATCTGTTTCTTACCCGAGGTTGTGAGTGTGACAGTACGATTGACTTAATCTAGTACTCCTTCATTCTTAGCCATACAATCCATTCCCAAAATAACATCCAATCCTTGGGAATCTAGGATTATCAAACTAACGGGAAACTTATACCTCCCAAATTCTATCACTAGATCATGACATCCAAAGTTCACTATCTTATCTCCACCGGGAGAGCTTACTTTTATAGGACACCGAATAGTTTCAGTTGGAATTCCATTTTTATCAACAAATTCTCTTGATATGAATGAATGCGATGCGCAAGTATCAAAAAGAACAAGTGCTAGAAAAGAATTGACCATGAACTTACCGGCCACAGCATCGGACTCTTCATATATTTCTTCCACATTAATGTGGTTCACTTGTCCCTTTTTGAAGTGATTGGGCTTGTTGGCTCCTTCAACTTTCTTTTCTGGGCACTCATTTTCATAGTGCCACATCTTCTTACACTTGAAACACTCAACCTGACTGAGGTCTTTCTTTACAGGCTGACTTCCATTACCATTTCCACTATGGTGGCTCTTGTGTCCACTCTTGTGGTTCTTATACTTGTCATTATCATGACTGCGATGATGCTTGTTGTCATGATGACTGTTGTGGTTGTGATGGCTATTGTATTTCCCATGCTTGTGGAACCAAGAATTTCCACTATCATCATGATGGGAATGCTTGTGAGACGATCCCGAGATGTGCTTATCAAAGTTATGTTTCCCTTTCCTGCCCTCAACCTGTTTCATCGTGTTTTCCAAGATGGTAGCCTTGTCACAAAGCGATTGATAGGTTGGGACATAGGCAATAGACAGCTGTAGGGTCAACTCATCATTAAGTCATTCAAGGAACTTCTCTTTCCTCTTAGCATCAGTATCAACTTCATTGGGTGCGTAGCGCGCAAGATTGTTGAACTCCTCAATGTACTCAGCTACACTACGGTGACGCTGTTTCAGGTTGTGGAACTCTTTATTCTTCAAGTTCATCACTCCAGATGAGATGTGAGCTGTATGCAAACCATCTTCAAAAATAGCCCAAGTCACATCCTCAAGGGGAGTGGTGATCTGAAAGTTATCCCACCATGTTGTTGCCGGTTCTTCGAGCAGATATGCTACAAACCTGACTTTTTCCTCGTTGGTGCAGCCAACAGTGAAGAAGTCCTTGTTCACTGGACATAACCAGTCATTATCTACCATTGGATCAGTGGTTCCCGAGAACTTTGCAGGCCTTAGTCTCAGAAATCTGGTGAGCATGTCAAATGCTGGAGGATTGTTATGATTGTTGTTGTTGTTGTTATGATTATGATTTTGTTTCTGGATGAACTGAGTCATCATCTGCATCAGTTGAGCTTGAGCTGTCATCAACTGCTGCATCTCAGGAGTGACGTTATTGTTGTTGTTTTGGTTGGGGTTGGCATGACGGGGAGGCATCTGTGGTTTCAATAAGGATAAGAAATGAGATACCCATAGATGCTTAACATGCTTAATACATCCCATAGTAACAATCAAAATAACCAAGCTCAAAAAAATAACAAAGAATTTGAACGACATAAACAACAGGTTTTGGAAATGTAAACACAAAAGAGCAAGCCATCCACATGTTGTATGGTCATTGTGACTCAATAATAAAAGTATGATAGATAGAAGATAGTCGAGTAGTCTACACTACTCCTCCATGTCTACCTCCACATCAACAAGAGCAAGACCTGCATTCTCCATGGCGGCCTTGTACTCATCTACTCTAGTGTTCAAGGCCTCGATATTTTCCCTGAGGGCCCTCTTCTGTGAGCGACGCCTCTCAATCACTCCCTGCTGGGTCTCGAGCTCGAAGTCCTTGGCCTCTATCTCAGCCTTCATGTCCTTGATCTTCTTGTTTCTATCTTGGACCCTCTTCTCCTGATTCTTGAACTTCTTGTCCTGGCTCTCGAATGTGGCCTCCATCTCCTTGACGATCTCGTCTTGCTCCACGAAGAGCTTGTCCTTCTCCTTCAACTGAACCTGGAGCTCGTCATTGCTAAGCATGACGTTGGTCCTATCAGTGTCGAGGTGTCTAATAAGACCATCAAGGTCCTGCAGGTACAGACGAACTGGGTCTATCGTCTCTCTAGTCTCGCCCTCATACACCAATGCCTTTCCCTCCTCGTCCCGTCTTGCGAACGAGTGGAAGTAGAGGCCTCTATGCTCGGTGGAGTGGCGTCCGCAGAGGCGTCCAATTAGCTCCTGCATGAGTACATCTAGTCCCTGGTCCTTCTCATCGTGCATCAGCTTGAAGGAAATATCCTCTGTGAGTGGCTCCGTCTGCCGTCCCGGCTGCGAGACTCTAAAACCCCAAATGTCCTTCCTCTCAAACTTGGTGAGCTGAAATGCCTTGCTACTAGGAAGTGGGAGGTTGAGCACACTAGTAAACTGCACGATACGTGAACAAAAACGAGTTCCATTGAACTCCTCGGCAGTGCTGATCTCAAATCTAGTCATCTAAGGTAAGATAGAAAAATATTAGAACAACACAAGTAGAAGAAACAAGACAGTAGAATGAAAACAAAAGCATAAATCATCCATAAAACATACAAGTTTATCACAACACAAGGTTGAACATAACTTAGACAATTTTTTGTGAAAATACGACAAGTGTGGTGGTCCAACTATTGGAGTACGTTACAATCCTCACTCATATGCTAAGTCTATGATATCATCCCTTAGACGTTTTATGACGGTCTCTAAGTCTTGGGTATACTTCTTCTCCGCTTCAAGATCATTTTTAGTGTTGATCATTCTACACTTGAGTCTTTCACCAAGCTCCTTGATAGCATTCCATGCTGCATTTCTTGCAGAGTCAAAGAATGTTGTATACATTTCTGAGTTGGTGCCCATGTAGAATCCTGTCTCTTTGTGGTTGTCTCCCTTGTTTTTATACAAGTGAAGTTACACCCACCAATATTCTTCTCCCTCATTCATAACTGGAAATCCTTTGTATACGGCCTCACCATGTATTCCCAAGCTAACCATAAGGGTTTTGAGTGCTTTGGTAAACTCCATCTCACATTCTAAAGTCATGGTCATGAGTGGTCCCTTCCTGACGGCTTCGTTGAGGGTGGCCATCTACAAATTGAGATGAGAAAGAAGATTAGAAAGGTTTACGTGAAGAAAAAGAAAAATGTGGAATTTTGCAAAGTGTTGCATTTTTCCTTAGTGGTTTTATTAATATAATCCAACCGAGGGTCATAATCCTACAGACAACACAGTGCTCTGATACCATCTGTAAGACCCCACCTTTATAAAGGTAAAGGTCCATGTGATTTCAATGCTAGTCCCTAGATCAAATGCCAGCATCCACACTTTAAGATGAAGTACACAGATACAATGGTATTTACTATGTCGTCAGTCTAGAGATAACATAGTCTTTTGCAACTCCATAGCCAAAGGCTAGTACAAGAGTTCATAACATAAGTAAATAAAGTAAAGTCTTCATCTTCATGTGCCACAGGCAAACATGTTGAGTGTAGACTCATAACCCTAATCCTCATCAAAGTAACCTGCAACATCATAAGTTACAGCCACAGTGGGCCATTACATTGGAATAGTATTGGCAAGTGATACTGTAGTAGAATAATAGTTTCTAGCTTCTATATGAATTTGGATAAGTGTAGCTTAGGCTTGCTTTGTTCAAAATAGGTTTTTCCTATCAGTTGAAAACACTAAGTTTATGTTTGACAAAAATCACCCAAGGAACCACCAATAGACATTGGTGAACCTTTGCCTTGTTCAACCACAAGTTTTTAACTTAGAAATTGGTGTGAGGAGATCCTTGATAGCTTCAATGTCTTGATGCTCAAATTGTGTGTTGCAGGGTACACGGCTATGTACTTAGATTTTCCTTCTCGAGAGGTGGTGCACTTTCCCCACAAGACTCGACATGCATCGAGACGAGATCTTTCAGAAGCCTTCCCTTAGACCAAATGGACGCGTTCCAACCTATCACCCTACCACCATCTGTCCATCTGGCTAAGTTATTGCAACCTATATGATCAAGGCAGGGCCCATATGCCATGTGGTTGGACTGGAAGCTTCTAAACACTAAGTATCTCAAATCCCTTAATTCCTGGGTGGCTTTCCACAAGTGTGATACACAAGGTAGACCATAGATATCAGCCTTGTGTAACCACTGAACATAACCCAAACATACCATTCCACCAAGTGATTCATTCACTTAGTTGATTTATTAAGAAAAAACATAAGTCAAAAGACTTAACAAAATTTCCATAGCATGTATATAATACACCCTTGTTTGCGACCATCTAGGATAATGTAGAGGTCCCAACCTTTAATAAGGTAGAGCCCCCTGTGTTTACAATGCTAGTCCCTGGATCAATAGCTAGCATCCACAGTTAAGATGTAATATCAAGATACAAAGGTCATAATATAACTTTATAACCAGGAATAACATAATTTTATTACATCAATACATAGCTCATTTGGCTATTACATTACATTGCAGCGGAATAACTATAGTCATGGGGTCCTTCATCTTCAAAGTGCCACAGGCAGATGTTGGTTGTAGACTTTGTAATCCTGATCAATCAATCTTCACTAAAAATCAATCAAACCTGCAACATTACAAGTTACAGCCACAAGGGTCAATACATTTTGAATTGTATTGGCAAGTTTCACTACTTTGTAGAATATAAGTGGATTCTATCACTACATGCATATTTGGCTAAGTAGAGTTTAAGGCTTATTTGCACAAAGCAATATTTTATCCTATCTTTTCAAAAATGGTTTTGGTCCTTTGTCAAATCTCTTTTCCAAGAATCCCTTGAACTCCTTGGTAGACACTCAAGTGTTCAAGTCCTTGTCAAAAATCTCTTGAGCTCCTTGGTAATCCCCAAGTGCAACAAGTTTTATCAAAATCTCATGAGTTCCTTGGTAACCCCAAGTATATCATGCTTTAAGCAAAATCTCTTGAGCACCTTGGTAACCCCAAGTGCAACAAGCTTAACAAAATCTCTTTGAATTCCTTGGTAGACACACAAGGGCATCAAGTTTTTATTTTAGAAGTTGGAATGCCGAGATCTCCCACAGTTCAAACTTTAGTTGCTCAGTATTGTCCATAACCGGGGACACGACTAAGTACTTAGATTTTATTATCTTCTGCAGAAGGAGTACACTTTACCCACATGTCACAATCCCATCTTGTTGCCACCAGTGGCCTACTGGATTAGTGCTCACCAAGATGGAGTACTGGCAGATTGAGAATGCGACGAAGTCTTTCCAAAAGGTCCTCCCATACATCATTGCTAGCTTGTCTTCAGCCCCCATGAAGCATTACAGATCCCCATGTCCGGTAACTAAAGACAATGTACGGGTCTTCCTAATGTAGTTGACTAAGCCAGAGCCATAATAGCATGTGGTTGCACACGAAAGCCACAATTGGAGAAACATGTTCAATCTCTAAGTTTCCTAGGTGGTTTTTATTTGGAGCACAACACAAAGTGATTGCCATTGACATGGTTCCCTTTTGTTGCCACCTTCTCCAAAACTTAAAGTATCCTCCACCTAGGTGGTTCATTGAGTCCTTGTTTTATTATATAAAACACAAGTCCTTTTCTCAACTTTGTAAAATCTCAACATGTATCTCTTTTCAAAATATAGCATGGCTAAGCATGTAACAACTACAATATTTTCACTAAGGAATGTGTAGGGAATCCTATTAGGATTTAGCATAGCATAAGTATAAAATATCTTTGCATGCATGTTTTCAAAATCCACTAAGTATATAATGAAAATAGTAGGACTTTAGATGATAGTGTAACTTGCCTTTTTGGTAGGGAATGATGGTTCACTCCTTGATCTTGCTAGTCTCACACTTTGCTTAATTTCACTACAATCAATCAAGCAAATACCAAATCAACTAGCATTCCAAATAATCAACCAAACAACAATTTCACACACATAATACTATGGGATCTATGTCATGCATAAGCATGCAAAGGATGGTTCTATTGCAAGGATGGTCTTCCACTAGGCTTCTTAACTTTGTACGGTCCAAATTGGTCATTTACCAAAATGGCAAAGTCATTAGCAAGAGGGTTTTGTTCAAAATCCATTTTTAAATCCTTTCATCATTTTAAGTGGTGAAAATTATTATTCTCAATACCACAACCTTAAGTGGTTTCACTAAATAAGTTGTTGTTTCTCAAAACTTGGTATCTATGGTCAGTAGGTTTGGTCCAAAACATTTTCTCCAAAGTTCTTTACTCAAAATCATTTTCATAAGCAAATAAATAGTTTTATTTAGCTAGAAATGGACTAAACCAATTAATCCATTATAATCTTTTCCAAATTCATTTTCAAAACCATGGGTTGGTTCCTAGGGTCAGTAGGTTCACAATAAACTAATTTGCAAAAGATTTAATCCAAAAATCAATTTTAAACAATTTTTCTACTCTAAACAAGCTCTCAAAATATTCTGTAAAATCAAGCAAGCTAACAGATACTATTTTCAAAACTAAGGCCATGGTTGTTTAGGTCTTGCTCTCCTGAATCCAACGACATAAAATTTGAAATTTTTGGACGTGTGGTTTGAAAGTTACAGAGGTTTGAAGTTTGCAAATAATTCTGATTCAAATCTGTTTTTAGTTTTAATACTAGCCACGCGTCGTCGTTTCATTGGTCGATACCGATTCGGTTGGATCGCGCGTTTACATCCTTTGGATCTAATCGAATCGTGCGGCACAGGACGCATACCTCTTCGCGGTAAGTGATCTAATCGCAGCGCTTGGATCTACATCCTACGGTGCATAGCACGTTAGTCATCGAGTGGCGGCGCTGGTGACGGCGACTGGCGGCGGCGACTCTGCTTCGTGGCGGTGCCGGCGATACAGGAAGCAAGGAAGGGCGAGAGGATGCTCACCGGGTTCAGGAGGTCGCGGCGATGCTCAACGTGCTGTTGGCTTGATAAGGGGCGCTCGGGTACTGCGGCAATTGCTCGCCGGAGTTAGGTCTGGCGTCGGTTGCGCGTGGTCGTGGTCGAGGTCGACTCTGTGGTTCACCCCGAAGCAAAACGAGGGCACGGTTAGAATCGTAAGATCAAGGCAGAGTTGTGTGCATGAACGAGAGGGCGCGGGGCGGTCGAGGCTTACCGGGGAAGGTCATCGGAGAGGTTGCAGACGCGGCGGCGTTCGGAAGCTCGTCGTAGCCGACGCGCTGGGGCGCCCGCGGTTGAACGGAGGGCACGGACAGAAGCGCCAGGGGATGGGGAGCATGCATGCTTGGTCGATGAAGCAAGGGGAGGCAGTGTGTGGCCGGAATTGAGAGCTAAGCTCGTCGGAGACGGCGGCGGTGCAGAAGAGATTGGCGACAGCCTAGGGGCAGAGAGGAGGAGTGGTCTGGGGGAAAATGTCGCGGAGAGGGAGGTGCTTAAGAATGCGGGTCGCAGGAGCGATTAACTGCCGCCTTAACGTCAATTGATGCTCGCAATTGTCGCCAGAAACGGTCGAGGAGAAGGGGGTGCTGTTACCGCGAGGAAGAAGGAGGATGAACAGGAAAATGGGTCCAGTCGTCAGTGGGGAAAAGGAGTGTGAGGGAGGTCCACCCGTCAGCTGCTTAGCGGGTGCGAGACTGGGTGAGAAAAACGGTTCGGGAAATAAGAGGAGGTGGGCTGCGAGTGGGCTGTTGGGCTGGGGCTGTTGGGCCAGATCCTTTTTCTTATTTTTTTCTGTCTGCTTTCTTTTTCCTTTTCTAATTCTTTTTCTGTTTTGAATTTTTCAAACAAACAAACAATGTCCAAATCAAATCAAACAACACCCAAACTTTGTAATATTGAAATTAGTTCTGTTCAGTAACATGAATTAAAAACCAAAATAAAATAAATAATGTTTTAAACCTTTTCTTTAGGTTCCATTTATTAATTAAGTGAAATGGTTCATGGTTCATTATTAAAATAGGGTTTGGTTTATTAACAAAATCTTCATTTGAACTCCAAATCCTTTCAAAACAAACAAAAAAAATCAGTAGGTTTTTATTTGGAAATAAAGAATACTTGGAAATTTGTTTAAAACAAAATAACCTTTTATTTTAGAGTCCATTATTAATTAAATATAATAGATTTTCATTATTTAATCAATTAGTTCTTATTTTATTTAAAATATTTATTTTTGAAATCTAAAACAAAGTCAAAACATTCCAGTAGGTTTTATTTGTGATTATAAAATGCTTGGAAACCATAATTTAAATAATTTAAGTAGTTTTGATGTTTTCAATTAAAATGGTAAAACCTTTTATTTGAACAAAATTTGGATATTAATTCCTTACTATTTTATTTAATTAAACCTTTGCTATTTTTAATCAAAACAAAATGTTTTAATTCAAAAGTTTGTCCAAGGTTTTAATTTGGCTTTATAAAATAATCTTTATTTATAAATCCATCTTTTCTTTTGAACACCAAATCTTTTATTAAAAGATCCAAATAGTATTTCCAAAAATATTTTATTTTCCTTTGTTAATTGTTTTATGTTTTTAAATCCCTTTAGGATTTTATTTGATTCAAATGGGTTTGAAGTTCCAATTGAATTCAAAAAGTTTCTTCTGGCTCTGAAAATCAAACAAAGTTTTATTTTATTCATTTATTTTCACATTACGAGATTTGGAAAATCTTGGGATGTGACAGATAAGCATGATAATGTAACCAGTATCTTAACTTAGAGAAAATTCTACCAAGACTACAACTACTAGGATTTCCCATAGCATGGCATATAGATACTTAGCAAAATCTCATGCAAGCCCTATACAAAATATCACTAGTGCATAGTCAAAATAATGGGACAAATACGTGAAGCACCACTTGCCTTGGTAGTTGGGCGAGTAGAAACAATGTTCACAATCACAATAACCACTAGCACCAAAATATACACATAAAATGACAGCACCAAATTTACATTCAAAATAATCAAGCAAAAATATATGAATGCATGCAAATGCCATGTGATGATTTTATAAACTAAAAAATACAAGTAAAACAGTACTGAACACAAAACTAAACATTTATAGTCTAAATAAACTCAATTTGACCTTAAAAACATTTTCTAAATGATTTATATATTTAAAATAATCCTATATTTGTCTCTGCATAAAAACCCATTTTCACAGAAACAAAACACAAAACTAATCACACAGTAGTGTAGGATTTATTTTTGTGAATCCATTGATATATTATTTGCAGTTTTTGGATAAACAGATCAAAAGTTATGAATTTTACAAGTTTGAATCCCTAATAGATTCAAAAACAGATTTTAAATCTAATTCACAGACACGTGGACGCTTCTGATTGGTCCATCCCGCATCGCGCGGATCGGTCAACATGGAGCGTTGGATCTAAGTCAGATCCAATGGCCCAGATCAAAGGATACCGTTTCGCGTTGGATCTAATCTTAGCCCTACGATTCAAATCTAACGGCGCTAACTCAAACGACCAAAGCCTGGCGGCTCTGGTGGTGATTGCGCGGCGGCGACGCTCCGGCGAATACCTAGGGAGCTTGGGGCTGCGGAGGTGCATACCAGACTCGCGAGGTCACGCTGAATCTCAAGGTGTTCTTGGAGTGGGCGGGGGCATGCTATGATGGCTGGAGGAGCTCGTCGGATACCTAGCTGGCTTCAGGCACGGCTTGACGACGACAGTGACATTCCCGGCCTCCCTAAGACAAACAAACCACATCAGTGTAGTGACCTCGGATCAATAAGGATCCTAAGTCCCTGTGATTAACATGCTAGTCCCTGTATCAATAGCTAGCACTCACAGTCGATGAAATATCATGTAAAACACAAAGTCTTTATTACACGGAGAATCCAGAGTATGAATTTATTACAAAATTGCTTAGCATTTTGCTAGCTCAAATAACAGCGGAAACATAAAAGCAGCTTGAGTCCATCAACGCCCCAGGCTTGTCGAGTGTAGACTCGCGATCCCTACGCACCTTTCAATCTTCGGATTCTGCACTTAAAACGTGCAACCAACAAGTTGGTTCAATACTTTGAATGTATTGGCAAATTACACCAAGGAGAGAACAACTATCTCTACATGCAAGGATAGTCTAGGCTGTAAAGTTCATTTGCTCAAAGCTAGTTTTCTTAAGTAGAGAGAAGAAGAGAGGATTGTCCTACTTTGTAAACATTTGCTTAGATAAGGTCGAGTGGCACACGAGGATATTACGCACCAAGTGTCCAAACAACCAAACACTTGGATATTACACACCAAGTTCCCAAATTCCCACCCATTGGCGATATTACTCACGCCTCGGGGTTTTTAAAACTTTGTTTTTAGAAAAGAGAGAGGAAGATCCTTTAGAGGCTCCATCCTTCAGACGCTCATTGTCGTTCTGTTACCGTGAACACGGCTGATCGATCAGATTGCAATACTCTCGAGAGTTTGTGCACTTTACCCACAATCCACGATCAAGTCCTTTTACAGACAAGACCATGGCGAGGCTTTCCCTTAGTAGCCCCTCTACCTTCTGGATCCAACCGTGCCAAGAACCTCCAAATGTTGGTACCCAGATGAGGTTTCCCACTAAGTACTAGGCCAAGACAGAGCCCATAATGTATTGTGGTTGCACAGGAAGCTTCTGAATTCTGAAACATGGCAGACTTCTTTGATTCCTGGGCGGCCGTCCTCCACCAAAATCTCACTCGTTGTCCCGACAACCATTCCGCCCAGAAGAAAACTTAGTTTTATTTTGAAGTGGATTTGAGAAGAAAAGTTTGCTCTAGAGAGCCTTTATACTTAGAAAATTCTTTGTCTTTCGAGCCTCCCAACGGTACTTTGTATATATTGCATAGCAAGCAATACTTAGCAAAACAGGGGTAACCTATTAGGAGGGAAAATCCTAAGTATAGAGCTACTCATGGCATACTACAAAATCATCGCACTTGCAAAATAATACTAAGGAAAATTCTACTAGAACATCCTACACATGCATACTACAGAATTTTGAAGATCACATGCATAGAATCAACACTAGGACAAAATTATGAACAAGTGGTGTAACTTGCCTTGATCCGAGCAGCACTCTACACAATATCACTCCTTAGCGCACTCCGAACAATCTAACGAATCACAAGCATAGATATGATCACAACTTACTCAAAACATATCACAGAGGTAATCATGCATGCATGCACATGGTATTTTATGCAAGGTTGGTTCTTCTAAATTGACCAGGGTAGCAAGATTGTGTTGCAATAGTGTAAGGGTGTCACTAGGATTGATTTCCCAAAGGTTTAGATCTAATTGAGTCACAAAACAATTCCTAGGATTAAAAGGAGATCAAACCATCTAATTAGCCCCAAACTAGATCTAATGATCTTAATCAAGGTTTTATAATTTTGTCCAGTAGGCATTGTGGAAACAATGTTATAGCAACAAGAATCAATTAAAACAGAATTTTAATTATTTTTCTATAGAATAAACACTCTAATCTAATGATTGAAATCTATACCTAAAACATTACTGTGAACTTGGAATATTATTGCAGATCTGGATTCTATAGAAAATTATGAATCCAACGGTATATTATAAGCTAAAATTGACCAAATACACAATTTTATATGAATTTCACAAGTTTCAAACTAATTCTGCAAACAGATCTGATTCTAAAGTCAAAACTCGCCAAGCGGCAGACGCTGGTTGGTCCAGCTGGGCGGCGCGGCTGACGCGGCATGCTGACGCAGCCCACTACACGGTGTCGACGCGGTTAGCCACGCGGCGCAACGTGGTTAGCCGATACCCCTTCGCCCCCCTTCTAATCTGGCCCGCATGATTGCAATCGGACGGCCGAGGTGGCTCTACTGACCTGCGGTGGTGGCGGCGATGGAGACGACGGTGGCGGCGGCGGAGTCGACGGTGGTCGGCGGTCCTGGCGGTCCTAATGAAGGCGACGAAGATGGCCCCCGATGCACATGATGATGGCGATCCTTCCAAAAATCTCCGCGTGGTCCCTCTCCTTCTCTATCGCCCACGCGCGGCAGTTCCTTTCCTTGGTCCCGACGGGCTCCGGCGAGCAATCGCCGGTGACCCCCTGCGGTTCGGAAGAAATGGTTTAGACGGAGGGATAGGGTAGACCGAGACGAGTAGAGTGGAAGGTAGAATAGGGCGCGAGGCGCTTTGGAGGGTCGCCAACCTCGAGCTCCGACGGCGGACTACTCCGGCGAGATCGGAAGCTTGCGAAACCGGGGCTAGGGTTTGAGAAAAACGAGGGAAACGATGGGAGCCGGTGCAGCGGTATAAGAGGGGATGATTTCGTGTCGTAGGAGGCACGGGTTCGATCCGAAATCGACCGATATCCTCGGTCAGTTGCGCGGCGGCTGCCGTGTTCGTCCTGGAGACGAAGGCTCCGACGCGTGGGTCCGGGCGGTCAGCGGGCGCGACAGGTGGCGGCTGCGCGGGTGGGCCGGTGGCGGGCTGCGGTGGCTGGCACTAGCTGGGTGCTACGCGTCCGCGGGTGGGCTGGCGCTGCGGCCCAGTTTGGTTAGGCTGCCCTCTTTTTTTCTCTTCTTTTTAACAATTTTCAATTTCTGATTTGGCAAAACCTAAATAACTTTTGCATACTAAGGCCAAACTTGATGAAATTTGTTTCTAAATTTTTATAAAATGAAGGTGGTCAACATAGGAACATGGTTTAATGTTTTTACATAGTTTTTGAAGGGGGTCAAACTATTACAACAATAGTGCTCACATATGGAAATATTTAATAGGGTTTTGATAGGTTTAGGTGTTAGGATTTTGTTGCAAAAATTTTATTGGTAGGGTGCAATGATGCAAAGATGATGCATGCCACTAAAACATCCTAATATAAAATCTAGGATGTTACAATCAGCATGTATGCAAGGACAAGGCGGTCATCGTCGTTTGTTCTAGAGATGGGTGGGTGGTCTCACCTTACCAGAATTCCTCGCCGGAGACGAGCACGGCTTTGGGTTCTCGCAGTGGTGGACGAATCTGACGACCTAGGTTGTCAGCAGACAAACCAAGTGTATGATATGAAGCGTACAAGAAAGGGAAGAACGAAATTAGGTAACAGAGGGCAAAGGGCAGCCGGAATAGCTCACCGGAGTGGGTTAGGCAGCGGAGGTGCAGAGCGAATTACCGGCAGCCTGGTGGCGGAGAGAGTGTGCTGAGTGACGGGAAAGACTCGCAGTGCGGAGGAGCTTAAGTAGGGAGCAGCTCGACAAGAAACGCCTGCAGAATCAAGGCATTTACGTTGCGCCATCAATGGCGACAACGACATCGGCGACGTGGTCCGTGGGCGTGATTTGGGGAAGATGCTGGTGTGGCGTGCATGACCAGCGCATTAGTGACTGCGGGCAGGGCTGCGCGCGTGAGAGAGAGGAGAGGGGGAGGTGGCCAGGTGGGCTTTGTGGGATTCTTCTGCTGCTGGGCTGAAAAAGTGGCGCCGGCCCTTTTCCTTTTCTTCTCTCTTTTTCTTTTTCTATTTTGATTTTTGAGGAAACAAAACAAACCAAATTCAAATGGTTTTTAATTCAAATCATCTCTATGTTTTTGTAGTGTAAACCTTGCACCTAATTGTGTATAAAACACTATTGCATAGTCAAATGCACATTGACACTATGGAAATAATATAAAACCTTTCCTTATTGATATATATATATATATAATAGGAATATAGATGGTTTTATTTTGATTTTTTAACAATTTTTGTGCAAGTCTAGGATGCTATGATTGTATGAATGAAATGCAAACTTTTACAAATCATGATTTTTGGGATGTTACAATGTAGCCGGATTTGTAGGTCGTGGCTGTTATCCTCATAGCGTGCATTAATTGGTAATTCATAGAGGATATGCAGCATATGGGTGGCAACCTTCATTGTCCCATGATAGTTCTGGCATCTAACGGTATATAAAAACCATTGCCGTAATTTAATGGGTGGGCATGGTGTACACCAAGGAGGCATGAGGGGTCACGAAGGGGGTAGTGATTGGCTTGGATCACCTACTGGGCCCCACATCATGGAATTGTGGACAGGAAAGTACGCCCGGTTGTGCAACAAGGAGTTGATCTGTCATGGGCAAAGTAACGCACCTCTGTAGAGTGTAAGAACTGTAACTTGTTACTCCTTGTTCCAGGAAGGAGCTAGGAACGAGGTAGGAAAGGAACTCCATGAAAGTTCTAGTAAACCTATGAAGGCTAATGGGCATAGTCTTTTAAAATAAAAATCAAAATTTGAAGAAAGATTTACGAAAACTGCATAGTGCCAAGGACTTATAGTCCGAGATGGTAGATAGAGCATCAAACTTCCTACCTTGCATATAATGAACTTGCTGGGTAACGTTGTTACTGTAACATCCCTAAAATCATGTTTTCCAAGCTTTGCATATCATCCATGCATGCATAGTCATTTAGGGTTCAATTTCAAACTCATTTGGAAGAAACAGAAACTTTGAGTGCTATGATTTTATGTAAGCAAGCATTGATTCAATGCAACTCTCAAGTGAGAGAATAATTGTTTTAAACCAAGTTTTGTTTGCCCAGAAGTTGGATTGATTGAGTGCTAAAGCTTGGACAAAATTTCCAAATCAAATATGATTTTAAACCCATTTTCAAATCTTTATCAAATCTTGTGCTAAGGCACTTTTTATTTCAAATTTCAAAGGAACCAAACTAGTCCAGTGAGACAGCATGGTCTTATACTCAAAATCATGCAGGTTTCACTTTATAAAAGTCTAGAAAGATTTTGAATTCAAATAATTTTAAATTCATTTGAAATAGTTTCCTGAAAATCAATTTAGAAAAAGAAAAGGAGTTAGAAACAAGAACTGGGCCTGGCGCCACCTTTCCAGCCCAGCGGCAGAACCGGCCCAAAAGCCTACCCGGGCCATTCCCCTCTTCTCCTTCTCTCACCCGCGTCGAACCAACCTCGCAGCCACTGAACACTGGGCCCTCTCCACGTCAGCGTCGTCTTCCCCATTTTCTCGCGCGCAGACACCGCTCCGCCGTTACCACCGTGCAGTGACGCCGCGATTAAAACTCGCTTAATTCCCATTGAATCAGCGCGCAATCCTCAACCCGTTTCTGGCTACTTAAACCCCTCTCCGCCGTGGTTATTTCCCCCCACTTTCCTCGCTCACTCCGCCACCAGGCTGCGCGCATTCGAGCTCAAACCCCCGCATCACAGACGACCTCCGGCGACTGATTCCGGTGAGCTCCGACCGACCCCCTTTCTCTGGTTCAAACAAACGTGACAAGAATGTTCTTGCGTGTTCCCTGATACCTTCCGTTTGCCTTCTCGTGACCCAGCTCGCCGTCCCCGTTCACGGCCGCAAGCGACAGAACCGTCGTTCGACTCCGACGAGCAATTGAGGTATAATCCGACCGCCCCTTGTATTCTCCTTGATCCAGTAGTGTTCGCCGTAGACTTGCGCACCCCCTAATGCAACTGGCTCATGCTAGAGTGACCCAGAGCGTCGCCAACGCCTTCGTCACCGTACACCCGACGCTGTGCTCAACTCCAACGAGTTCCTACGGCCACATCAACTCGCCCCTGTCCACGCCAGCAACATATCGAGCTTCCTCCTGATCTTGCAAGTCTGGTAAGCCACCCCACATCCCCCAGCCCCTCCTGTATTCGCCGGACCATCGCCGCCAGTAGCGCCGTCGCCGCCAGCAGCCATCTGCGCCGCCCATCTTTGGTCGCATCCTTAGCAGCCGTAGGATCTAGATCCAGCGCTCTAGATTAGATCTGCATCGAAGCGGTAAGTGACGATCTGAGCCGTACGAGTTAAGTTAGATCTGACGGTCCACGAGTGTGATCTGGTGCGAAGCGGTACCGACGAATCAGAGAGCGGCCTGCGTTTAAATTTAAAACAGAAATTTGATCTATTAGTTAACCAAACTTGTAAAATTCATAACTTCTGATTCCCACGTTCAAATTTTGCAAACTTTATATCATTGGAATCAGGAGAGAAAATCCTATCCTTTTATGTAATGTGTTTAATGTTTTGCCTCTGTAAAAATGGTTGTTTTTGCAGAAACTTGTGTAGGCTTATTTTGGTTATATAAATAATTTGAAAAATGTTTTAAGGATCAAATAAAGTTTATTTTGAGAATCTTGGAATTTTTTATGTTATAGTACTGTACACTTGTCTGGTTTGGTGTAGAAAAATCATCACATGTAATTTGCATATATTCATATATTTTTGTTTGTATATATTTTGTTATGTGATTTTGGTGCCTTATTTTATGTGTAGATTTTGGTGCTAATAGTGATTGTGGTTGTGAAGATTGTTGCAACTCCCCAAAATACCAAGGCAAGTGGTGCTTCATGATTTTATTCCTATATTTTTCAACTATGTACTAGAAATATTTTGTATAGGACTTGCATGAATATTTTGATAAGTATCTATATGCTATGCTTGGGAAATCCTAGTAGTTGTAGAATTGTTAGAAATTTCTCTAAGTTAAGATGCTTACCATTGCCATGCTTAGCCTAGCTAGTAGCAACCAAGGGTGGTTATATATTCATGCTATAAAAAATATTTCTAAGTCTGTTGACTTGTCTTTTTGCTTAATAAAACAACTAAGTGAATGAAACACCTGGGTGGAATGGAAAGAATGGTTTGTGTTGAGTGGTTACACAAGGCCATTTCTATGGTTTACCTTGTGTATCTCACTTGTGGAAAGCCACCCAGGAACAAAGGGATTTGAGATGCCAAATGTTAAGAAGCTTCTAGTGCAGCCACATGGCATTATGGGCTCTGCCTGGATCATATAGGTTGCAATAACTTAGCCATTTGGACAGTTGGTGGTAGTGGGATGATAGGATTGGAGCGCGTCCATTTGGTCTAAGGGAAGGCTTCTGAAAGGTCCTGTCTTGGTGAAAATCAAGTCTTGTGTGGAAAGTACACAACCTCTGTAGATGGAAGAAACTAAGTACTTAGCCAAGTCCATGGTATTGGATAACTTGAGCATCAAGACATGGAAGCTATCAAGAATCTCCTCATCCCAATTTGTAAGCTAAAACTTTTGGTTGAACAAGGGTGAAGGGTCTCCAATGTCTATTGGTGGTTCCATGGGAAAGTTTTGTCAAAGAAAAACTTAGTGTTTTCAACTAATAGGAAAAACCTATTTTGAGCAAAGCAAGCCTAAGCTACACTTAGCCAAATTCATGTAGTAACTAGATACTAAAATTTTACTAAGATATCACTTGCCAATACTATTCCAATGTATTGACCCACTGTGGCTGTAACTTGTGATGTTGCAGGTTATTCGGATGATGAATAGGGGTTATGAATCTACACTCAACATGCTTGTCTGTGGCACATGAAGATGAAGACTTGTTTATCTTATTTTATATTTGAACTCTTGTATTAGGCCTATGGCCATGGAGTTTGTAAAAGACTATGTTCTCTCTAGAATGATATGTAATAATGACCTTTGTTTCTGTGTACTTCATCTTAAACTGTGCATGCTAGCATTGATCCAGTGACTAGCATTGCAATCACAGGGATCCTTACCTTTATAAAGGGAGGGATCTTACATATGGTATCAGAGCACTGTGTTGCCTGTAGGATTATGACCCTAGGATTGGATTAGAAACCACTAACGAAAAAATTTCAACAACTTCCACACTTGTCTTTTTCTTCTCATAAGCTTTTCTAATCTTCTTTCTCATCTCTATTTGTAGATGAACTCCGTCAACGAAGCTGTGAGGAAGGGACCACTCATGACTATGACTTTGGAGTGTGAGACAGAATTCCCCAAGGCTCTCAAGGACCTCATGGTTGCCATGGGAATACATGGTGCAGCTGTGTACAAAGGTTTCCCCGTGATGGATGATGGAGTGGAGTACTGGTGGGTGCAACTTCACTTGTATAAAAACAAGGAAGACAACCACAATGAATCAGGATTCTGCATGGTCACCAACTCAGTGATGCACACCACATTCTTTGACTCTGCAAGGGATGCAGCTTGGAAGGCCATCAAAGATCTTGGTGATAGACTCAAGTGCAGAATGCTAAACACCCAAAATGACCTTAGGGAAGAAAAGAAGTATACCCAAGAGTTAGAGGCTACCAACCAACATTTAGGAGAGCACATCATAGACCTAGCAATGGAGTCATGTGATCAGGATAGACAGATTGCCTCTAGGGATGCCCTGTTAGCCAACTTGGCAAGTGAGATGGGATTGTAACGTACTTCGTTAGTTGGACCACCACACTTATCATTTTATTTCCAAAAATGTTGTCTAAATAAGTTGAACCTTGGATGCTTGTAATGGATTCATGTATGCCATGACTTGTGTGTGTTGATTCCCAAAGATATGCATGTGATGCCTTGTATTGTGATTTATCTTTAATTATGTTGAATCTAACTATTTCTATCTTATAAAATAGATGCCTAATGTTACTATCAGCACGGCTGAAGAGTTCAAGGGAACTCGTTTTGGCACTCGTCTTATTGAGCTCACTAGTCTGCTCAATCTTCCGCTTCCTAGCATCATGGTGCTTCCCCTCACCAAGTTTGAGAGGAAAGACCTTTGGGGCTTCAAGGTTAATCATCCAGGACGCCAGACTGAGCCTACCACGGAGGCAATCATCTTCAAGTTCATGCATGACGACAGGGAGAGAGGCCTAGAGGTAGTCATGCAGGATTTACTTGCGCGTCTGTTAGAGAGACACTCTTGGGAGATTAGAGGTACTCACTTCCACACATTCGGGAGACGCGACGAGGATGGTGAGGCTATTGATTTTGAGGATGCTGCTAGAGAGACGACAGAGCCGATTCGTCTATACCTCCAGGACCTTGAGGTTCTTCTTAGGCACCTAGATACCGATAGGACCAACGTCATGCTTAGCAATGACGAGCTCCAGGTGCAGCTTCGTGAGAAGGACAAGCTCTTCGTGGAGAAGATGAGATAGTCAAGGAAATGGAGGCCAAGTTCGAGAGTCAGGATAGAAAGTTCAAGAGTCAAGAGAAAAGAGTCCAAGAATGGAACAAGAGGATTCGAGAGATGACTGCAGAACTAGAGGCCAAGGACTTCGAGCTCGAGCATAAGCAGGGTGTGATAGAGAGACTTCATTCACAGAAGAGGGCTCTCAAGTCCAAGATAGAGGCCTTGACTACCAATGTCGAGGAATAGAAGACCACTATGGAGAATGCAGGTCTTACACTTGTTGATGAGGAGGTTGATGCAGAGGAGTAGTGATGACTACTCATTTACCTTTCATTTACCATGCTTTTGATTATTGAGTCGCAATGACCATCCAACATGTGGATGGCTTGCTATTGGTGCGTTTACTTTTCAAACTTGTTGTTATGTCGTTGAAATTTATGTCATTTTGATGCATGTTTGGTGATTGTCTATGTGATGTATTGTGCATGTTAAGCATACATGGGTATCTCATTCTTATCCTTATTGAAAATCACAGATGCCTCCTCGACGTGCCAACCCCAACCCAAACAACAACAATGTCACCCCAGAGATGCAGCAGCTGATGACAGAACAAGCACAGCTGATGCAAATGATGACAACTTTCATGCAGAATCAAGAACAACAACAATAACAACAACAACAATCAGAACAATCCACCAGGATTTGACATGCTCACCAGATTCTTAAGATTGAGGCCAGCAAAGTTCTCAGGAACTACTGATCCCATGGTGGCCAATGATTGGCTACGCTCAGTGAACAAGGATTTTGTAACTGTTGGCTGTACTGATGAGGAGAAAGTCAGGTTTGCAGCACACTTGTTGGAAGGACCAGCAGCTACTTGGTGGGATAACTTCCAGATCACCACTCCCATTGAGGATGTGACATGGGCTATCTTTGAAGATGATTTCCGTACTGCTCACATCTCATCCGGAGTGATGAGTTTGAAGAAGAAGGAATTTCATAACTTGAAGCAGCGCCACCGCAGCGTGGCTGAATATATTGAGGAGTTCAACAATCTGGCGCGTTATGCACCCGATGAAGTTGACACTGATGCTAAGAGGAAAGAGAAGTTCCTCGAGGGATTGAACGATGAACTGAACCTGCAGCTGTCTGTGGCCTGTGTCCCCACTTATCAGTCTCTTTGTGACAAGGCTGCCATCTTGGAGAGCAAGATGAAACAGGTTGAAAGCAGGAAGAGGAAACATTCTGACAAGCACAACTCAGGATCGTCTCACAAGCGTTCCCATTATGATGATAGTGGGAGTTCTGGATCCAACAAGCATGGAAAGTACAACAGCCACCACAACCACAACCATCATCATGACAACAAACATCATCGTAGTCATAACAATGACAAGTACAAGAATCACAAGGGTGGATACAAGAACCACCACAATGGAAGTGGAAGTGGTAGTGGAAGCCAGCCTGTCAAGAAGGATCTTAGTCAGGTTGAATGTTTTAAGTGCAAGAAGATGGGGCATTATGCAAATGAATGTCCAGAAAAGAAAGTTGAAGGACCCAACAAGCCCAACCCTTTCCAGAAGGGACAGGTGAACCACATCAATGTGGAAGAAATTTATGAGGAGTCTGATGATGTGGCTAGTAAGTTCAAACTCAATTCTATTCCAGCACTTGTCCTTTTTGATACAGGTGCATCACATTCATTCATATCAAAAGCATTGTTGATAGAAATGGGTTTCCAACTAAAAACATTGGGTGTCCAATAAAAGTAAGTTCTCCAGGTGGAGATATGATAGTGAGTCTTGGATGCCGGGATCTAGTAATAGAGTTTGGAAAGCATAAGTTTCTAGTGAGTCTGATAATCCTAGATTCCCAAGGACTGGATGTAATTTTGGGAATGGATTCGATGACCAAGTATGAAGGAGTACTAGATTGTGCTAATCGAACTGTGGCACTCACAACCCCGGAAAAGAAACGGATAAGATTCAAGTCTAACTTTGAATCGAAAGGGAGTAAGCTAAATTCTCTGAAGGGGGTTAGCATAGACAGTGTGCCAATTGTGAGTGAATATCCGAATGTGTTTCCGGAGGAATTTCCGGAATGCCACCAGATAGAGATGTGGAGTTTCTTATTGACTTGCTAACAGGATCCGGACCAATAGCAAAGTGACCATACAAGATGTCAGTTGATGAGTTGAAAGAACTCAAGAAACAACTTGGAGAACAGTTGCAGAAAGGATTTATTCAACCAAGTTCTTCGTCTTGGGGAGCACCAGTTTTGTTTGTGGAAAAGAAAGATAGAAGTAAAAGGTTATGCATAGATTACCGTTCACTCAATGAGGTGACTATCAAGAACAAATACCCTTTGCCTAGAATCAATGACTTGTTTGATCAGCTAGAAGGAGCTTGTGTGTTCTCAAAGATTGATCTCCGATTAGGATATTTTCAGCTTAAGATAAGAGAACAAGACATACCTAAAACAGCTTTCACCACTAGGTATGGATTGTATGAGTACACCGTGATGCCATTTGGTTTGACCAATGCACCAGCTTATTTCATGAATATGATGAACAAAGTGTTCATGGAGTTCCTTGACAAGTTTGTTGTCGTATTCATCAATGACATATTGATCTACTCCAAGAGCAAAGAAGAGCATGAAGGACATTTTCATCTGATACTTGAGAAGCTTAAAGAGCATAAGTTATATGCCAAATTCAGCAAGTGTGAATTTTGGTTAAATGAAGTTGGATTTCTTGGACACCTTGTGTCAGGAGATGGTGTAGCAGTTGATCCCACTAAACTGTCAGCTGTAACTGAATGGGAATCTCCAAAGTCAGTAAAAGAGGTTCGTAGTTTTCTTGGCTTGGCAGGATACTACAGAAGGTTCATTGAGAATTTCTCCAAAATAGCTAAGCCTATGACGGAGTTGCGAAAGAATGACAAGAAATTTGCTTGGTCTGAAGGATGTGAACTCAGTTTACAAGAATTGAAGAAGAGACTAGTGACAGCACCAGTCTTATGTCTGCTAGATTTGGAGAAAGACTTCCAAGTGTATTGTGATGCATCTCATCATGGATTAGGTGCAGTACTAATGCAAGAAGGGAAAGTTGTGGCTTATGCCTCGAGACAACTCAAAACTCATGAGGTAAATTACCCAACTCATGATTTAGAGTTAGCCTCTGTTGTCCATGCACTCAAAACATGGAGACACTATCTTTTGGGGAAACGATGTGAAGTGTTCACAGATCACAAAAGTTTGAAGTATATCTTCACCCAGAAAGAAATCAATATGAGACAAAGAAGATGGCTAGAACTCATCAATGACTATGACTTGACTTTACAATACCACCTCGGTAAAGCAAATGTTGTAGCGGATGCTCTAAGCCGTAAGGTATTTGTGAATGGCCTTACTAATGGAGAGTTGCTAGATGATATGTGTGCCCAATTTAGAGATCTCAGATTGGAGATTGTGCCTGAAGGACATCTCATGTCATTGGATGTTCAACCCACCTTGTTGGACAAAATCAAAGAAACCCAAAAGACAGATAAGGAAATTGAAGAGATCAAAGAAAAGATTGGCAAAGGAAAAGCCAAAGGGTTCCATGAAGACGAACAGGGTACTTTATGGTATGGAAAACGTATCTGTGTTCCACACGATCTGGAGCTTCGGAAACTGATTTTACAGGAAGCACATAACTCACCATATTCCATTCATCCGGGTAACACCAAAATGTACATGGATATGAAAGAATGATTTTGGTAGAATAATCTCAAGAAGGACATCGCCGAACATATTGCTTTGTGTGATGTATGTAGTAGAGTGAAGGCGTAACATCAGAAACCAGCAGGATTGCTACAACCACTACCTATTCCTGATTGGAAGTGGGACAAGATTGACTTGTATTTCATCACTGGACTGCCAAGGACCAGGTCAGGATATGATTCTATTTTGGTAGTAGCGGATCGCCTAACTAAAGTGGCTCATTTCATACCCGTGAAGACAACTTATACAAGTTCTAAGCTAGCTAAGATCTATATGAGTAGGATTGTATGTCTACATGGAGTACCCAAGAGTATTGTGTCTGATAGTGGAACTCAATTCTCTTCTCATTTTTGGAGGCAACTCCATGAGTCATTAGGAACGAGGTTGGAGTTCAGCATTGCTTTTCATCCTCAGACTGATGGACAAACAGAAAGGACCAACCAGATTCTTGAAGATATGTTGAGGGCATGTACCCTAGACTATGGAGCCAGTTGGGATGAAAGTCTGCCTTACGCAGAATTCTCTTACAATAACAGCTATCAAGCCAGTATTGAGATGGCACCATTTGATTTTCTCTATGGGAGAAAGTGTACCACCCCATTGCTATGGAATGGTGTGGGAGAAAGAAGTTTGTTCGGACCATAACTAATCAAAGAGGCTGAAGACAAAGTCAAGCTAGTTAAGGACAGATAGAAGATAGCACAGTTCCGACAGAAGATCTACGCAGATCCCAAGCGTAGACAAGTCACCTATGAAGTAGGTGATAGAGCTTATCTTAGAGTGTCACCACTTCGTGGAGGAACAGGTTTGGAGTCAAAGGAAAATTGGCCCCAAGATATGTTGGACCATTCAAGATTCTGAGTCGTAAAGGAGAAGTAGCTTATGAGATTAAATTGCCAGAGTCATTGTCTGCCATTCACAATGTGTTCCATGTGAGTCAGCTTAAGAAATGTCATCCAGAGATGGAAGAGACTTCTTTGAAGGATACTATACCTTTGGAGGAAGTTCAATTGGAAAGTGATCTTACTTATGAGGAAAAAACTATCAAAATTATTGAGAATGCAGAAAGAGTTACTCAGACTAAGACTATCAAATTCTGCAAAGTTCAATGGAACTGTCGTGGTAATGACCACGGCAGACGCTGCAATCGGCAGCGAGTAGTAGAACGAAGGGCAAGAGAGCCAACCATCTGTGGTGAGAGATGAGGGCGGTGACACAGGGTTTTACCCAGGTTCGCCCCCCCGGAGGGTAAAGACCTACTCCTGCTAGATTGTATTATGACGGAAGTACAAAGGGGCGAGCTCGACGGCTAGGCGGCGAGTCGCTTGGGTGGATGATGGAACGTATACTCTACACGCCCTGTAGGGAGGTTTATATAGACTCACCCCCTAGGGTTTACATATCTCAACCGAATCAGTTAAGGCTTTGGCACTCGTTTAACCTAATCCGACTGGGGCCTATCTATTCTCCTGGGCCTTCAGCTTCAAATCGCTTTGATCCACTCCAGGCCTTGATCCAGTAGCCGTCCAGCAGGCCCACTCGCCAGTTCCTGGGCCAGTCGGAAACGTCCTGCTGGGTATACCCCGGTAGGCATATCCCCATCAGTAGTCCCCGAGGACGTCGTCGATTGGGCGCAAGTGTTCGTTGGCAGTCGGAGTATACGGGTCCAATGCGGACGCCCAGTCAAATCGATGGCGGGCTCCTAAATAAAGGAAAAAACTAATTACTCTGGTCGCAATGACAGTGGTTAATCGGGTCACAGCTCGGCGAACGGGTCGGCGAAATATCTAGTCACTGTTGTAGTGACTGGGTCGGCGAGTCGAATGGATGAAGTTGGACCGTCAAATGCAGTTAAAACTAGCCGTTGGTGCAATCCAACGGTAACTTCGACGTAATCACCACGTCGTAACGGCTCCCTGATTTGGCGGATAACAACCGCTATATAAAGGAAATGGTAGGCGATCGGGGAGTCATTCCTTCGCCACTTCTTCCGATTTCGCCCATCTCTATTCTCCTCCGCATCGTGATCCAACCGACCCAAAATCCCCCGACCTCCACGAACCATTCCGCCAATGGCCCCCTCCACCAAACCATGGGGAAGGTCCAAGTGCACGAGAGCACTACTGGCATCCTTCGAGGAGGCCGAGATCCTGCGTGCTGGCAGGTGGCGCATCCCCGCGGCCGGAGAGGTGACTCTGGATCCGCGCGAGGGAGAATTCGTTTGCTTCATCAGCCATCTGGAACGGGGGCTGGGGTTCCCCACGTCTCTATTATTTCTGCGCTTCTGCGCGTTCTATAGGATCCAGCCGTCGGACCTGGGCCCGCACAGCATCGAGCAGCTCGCCATTTTAGTGGCGTTCTGCGAGTGCTACCTGGGCTGCAGGCCCTACTTCCCTCTATGGCAAGATTTGTTCCAAGGGAGGATCAGTCGCGAAGAAGCAGGTGGCCCAATGCTTGCCGCGGGTGGCCTAACGTTTCAGTTGAAGTCGAAGGCCTCTTTCTTTTACCCGATGCTACCCGCCAAGGTGGCGAGCGAGTGGAAGAAGTCCTGGTTTTACGTCACCGAGGCGACTCCAGACGGCAAGGTGGCGATCCCAAGGTACTCCGCCGACCGGCCCGAACCGCGCCGACTCCAAGTCGGCAAGCTCCCAGTAGACCAGCGGATGGTCGTGGATGAGATGCTTCAAACCATCCGCGGCCTGAAGAAGAAGGGTCTTTAGACCATCAATTTGTATAACCGTTGGCTTGGGCGGCGACTCGTTCCCCTGGCCCGCCGTGACCATTACATGTACGAGTACACGGGCTGGAAGTATCGACGAAATCCTGCCTCGCCGAGTGGAAAATCAAGGACTACGTCCCGGCGTTGAAGAAGATCACCCAGGTAGTGTACCTGGATGCGAAGGCTGTGGTCGCCCCCTACACCGCAAAGCATCCAGCCCCGACGGTAAGTCACTGTCTATCATTCGCAGTCGCAGTTGATGTTGTCGCGGTCATACTAATATCGTCTCATGCCTAGTGCAGTTATTTCAAGTGGTGGAAGGGTGGCTTCCGCCCGCGGATGACGAGAACTCGAGCTCGTCCGTCCAGGACGGGGGAGAATCGCTTCCTGCCAAGGGCGGCGTCGAGAGCGACAGGAGCGACGATGACGATGAGTCCGAGGAAGAGGTCGCCCCACTGGTTCGCAAAACTCGCGGGCAGCGTCAGCGCGAACTCGAGGCGAGCAGAAGCCTTGAACGCCATGACGATGACGACGACGAGCTTCCCGATCACACCTCGCGTCGCGGGGCCACTCCATCGAAAAATAAGAAGAAGAAGGAAGTGAAGGCCCCTCCGAAGAGGAAGACGAAGCCGGTGAAACAGGCATCTCCGCCTCGTTCGGAGAGTAGTTCCGACGGCACCAGCCTGGCCAGGAATGAAGCACCGCAGACAATGGCAGCACCGGATGCCACTGCCGCCCTGAGTGAGGTACCTCTGGCCTCCCTTCAGCCCCCCATTCGCCCCAGTTTCTGGGTTGGCGGCTGCTCCAGCCGCGGCAGCTTCGCCTCCCAGGAGAGCTCCTGCCAAGATCGTTTCGGAGGCTCCTATCACGGCCTCGTCAACGAAGAGGCCGTCCGTGTCTTGGGCGCATGATTCTCTGGATATCGGCCTCAGTCGGAAACTGGGCCCCGAACTGGAGAAGCCGGCTAGCATCCGCACGGGGCTGCGGTTCATACCAGTCGCCAAGTGAGTTTTGTTCACCTGCCTTGCTTTTCATTGTACTCGGACTACTTTGCTCATGTAATCAATTTGCAGGACTGGAGTTAAAAAGATAGGCCACCCGTCCGTGGACATAGTGCCACCAGTCGTCGCCGAGGATGACCCTTCTCGGAAGAGGAAGGCTGATGAGGTCGCTGCCCCCACAGATAGTGCCAAGAAGGCCAAAGGCGACGATGTCGTCACGGTGTCTGACGACACGATGACTGCTCTGAGTGATCATGCGACGGAGGCGGCCTTGACGACCAAGGAGGGTGCTTCCTCGCCTGGGGTGGCCGATCCAGCCTCTTTTGGTGCCGGCGCATCCATCGCGACCTTCCCCCGCTTGATGGCCAGAGCGGCCACGGCGAGTGGTACCACGCCATCCATCCGCGTACCTGGGGTCGCTGAAACGGAAATCGAGCAGCGTCGCGGGGACACTCCGGCACTTCTCGCATCCGTGGACGCGCTACAGCTCCATGGCATGCTTGGCACAGCTATCCAGGTATGTCCAGTCCCCGAGGATCGGGCCACTGAATTGAAGTGGTCAGATTATTTTGTTATTTTGTTTTTATTTCTCGCGCCCAGTCCCCGAGTGCGCAGTCGCTGAATTTCAGCGGGTGGGCACTTAGGATTTTTGATCTCCAGTCCCGAGTGTCCAGTCGCTGAATTTCAGCGGGTGGGCACTTAGGATTTTTGACCTCCAGTCCCCGAGTGTCCAGTCGCTGAATTTCAGTGGGTGGGCACTTAGGATTCCGTTGTTGTTAACTTTTTGACTTTTGCACAGGGTTTGCAGCGTGAATCAGCGGATCGGCTCGCTGCGAAGTGTCGCGCGGAGAAGGACCTTGTTGCCGTCCAAGAGGCGAACAAGGCACTCCAGGCGACTGCTGCGAAGGCAGAGGAGGTCCGCTAGGGCCTTGTCCCGACGAGTGACCTGACGGCGGTGCAATCTGCGTTGAGTTCGGCTGAGAAGCGGATCACCGACCTTGAGCGCGAGCTTAAGGAAGTGAAGGAGGAGGCGAGTTCAGCGGATGGGCGAGCCAAGGCTGCTGTTACGGCCGCCGCTGAAGAGCGTAAGGTCTCTGATGCCCTCGTTTCTAGGCTACAAGACGACTACTCCTCTCTTCAAAGCTTAATCACGGGTCTCTGCCATCCTTTGATTGGTAAGTGTGCCTGCCTCTGCCTGTAGTAGCTGCATTGCGTGGTTTTTGTTGTACTTACTGCCACCCTCTGTCCACAGGTCAGATTATCGACAGCTCGGAAGAGGCGCAGTCGTATGACGCACGGCAGTGTGTGGCCACTCTGGTCAACTCGGCAACGTTGTCCGCGGCTTGCATTCGGGCGTATCTTCAGGAGATGTCGCCCACGGAAGTGATTCCCAGCGACCTCGTCGAAGTGTGGCGGTATCTAGAGAAGCCGCCGTCAGTCGTCGAGTACATGACGCGGTCGGCATTTCGGCGCGGGGCGGCGACGGCGCTAAGCCTTGGGCTCGTCCACTTCCCGGAGGATTTCGATCTGGACGACGTGACGAGTGGCTACCCATCATCGACGGGCTCGGTGGAGATTGCCGAGGTGCTGAAGCTGACGGACCGTGCCGCGGTATACTTCGATCGTGTCTGGGCGATGGGCGACCTCCTTCCTTATCAGGAGACGATCGTCGCGCCCAATGACCCCGAGCCGCCGCACCGGGACTTCAAGATCGAGCAGCCCTTCCGTGCGGCGATGGCAGGTGAGCTGACGACGTACCCATCGAACCCGTACACTCCCTTCATTCGCAATCGCAAGGGTGGCGGCGAGTCGACATCGAAGCCTGCGGAATAAAACATTGTGCCCTAGGGCGTTAGTAGCAGTTTGGCCATTGGGCGCAACTTGTATTTTGTAACAACTTTGGTCTGCTATAATGGGATTTCGCATTATTTTGTGAATTGACTTGCGATTGTGATTGATGATTAAACGAGTCCCCGAGCGCGTCCGCCCTTTTTATGGGGTTTACCTCGTTTGTTATGTGTTTGTGGTTTTGAGCGCTTTGTTATTGAGGTCAACTCGCCCGAACTTGGAAAGACAGTCGCAGGGCGACTCCCATGAGTGCTCTTTACTTCACCGTTTTTCCTTGTGCGAATGAGGTCGGGTGGCCGAGTCCCCGAGCGTGGTACTTGGTTGTTCTAGTCGCGGCTCTAGGGTGGGTGAGGACTGGGCGCGTCATAGTGAGCGCATCACTCCTGCCTGGCCCGTCGGGTCAGTCGCATGGCGAGTCCTGGGCACGCTCTCATACTTGGCGTTTTCCCTAGCCGCTCGAGCTTAACTGGTCGTCAGTCCCCGAGCGTGGTATTTGGCCGTTCGAGTCGTTGTGTCGAGGATGCGGAGGATCGTGGTCGTTGTGAGGAGCGAGGGCAGTTGTCTTGGCTCGTTAAGCCAGTCAAGCTAGGCGACTCCAATGGGGCTCCGGGTAGGCGTTTTTCATGGACGTGGCGAGTCCTGGGGTGACCCACTGCCCTTGTAACGCACTACTTGGCCGTGCCGATCGCTTTATCAGAGGTTGACTTCTGCAGTTAGCTTGACGCTCTTATTACGAGTGCGAGTGGCACAAGACACGGAGAATAGACGCAATTTGCGGTAACCGATATATTTTATTTCATAGCTAGTGGGGGGTCCATGTATGTAGTTCTAGGAGTAGAACTTCCGTAGGAGGTTTACATTCCACGGTCGCTTGACGTCGAGTTTCCCGTCCCCGCGGACGTCGGTGAGGTAGTAGGCGTCGTTGCCGAGTACTCGCCCGATGGTGAATGGTCCCTCCCACGGGGGGGAGAGCTTGTGCATGCCCTTCTTGTCTTGGATGAGGCGTAGCACCAGGTCGCCTTCCTGGAAGGTGCGAGTTTTCACTCGCCGGCTATGGTAGCGGCCGAGTCCTTGCTGGTAGATGGCAGTGCGGGAGCGAGCTAGGTCGCGTGCCTCGTCGAGTTGATCGACTCCATCCTGACGTGCGAGTTCATTCGCAGCCTCCGTGTAGTGGACGACCCTTGGCGAGTCGTGCTCTAGGTCGGTGGGCATGACTGCCTCAGCGCCATACACCATGAAGAAGGGGGTGAACCCTGTCGACCCGTTGACCGAGGTGCGGATAGCCCAGATGACGGAGGGTAGCTCCTCGACCCAGCACCCGGCAGTGCGCTCGAGTGGTACTTGGAGCCGCGGCTTTAGGCCGTGGATGATGCTCTGGTTGGCCCGTTCCGCCTGGCCGTTGGACTCCGGGTGGGCGACTGACGCGAGGTCCAGTCGGATGTGATGTTCCTCGCAGAACTCGACCATGGCTCCTTCGGTGAAGTTGGTGCCGTTGTCCGTGATGATGCTGTTTGGGAACCCGTAGCGATATATGAGCTCGCGTAGGAATTGGGTGGCGGTCTTCCCGTCGCATTTCTGGACTGGCTTGGCCTCCACCCACTTTGTGAACTTGTCGACCGCGACCAGGAGGTGGGTGAAGCCGGAGGGGGCCTTTTTGAAAGGTCCTACCATGTCCATACCCCACACGGCGAAAGGCCAGGTGATGGGAATTGTCTTGAGCGCTGAGCTCAGCACGTGTGTCTGGTTGGCATACTTCTGGCACCCGGCGCACCGCTGGACAATGTCGACGGCGTCTGCGTGTGCGGTGGGCCAGTAGAAGCCGTGCTGCATAGCCTTTTCGACCAGAGAGCGGGCGCCGGCGTGGTGGCCACAGTCGCCAGAGTGGATGTCGTGAAGGATTTTGTGTCCTTCAGCGGTTTGGACGCAGCGTTGGAAAACGCCGGTCACGCTACGCTTGTGGAGCTCGCCGTCGATGATGACGAAGGATTTGCAGCGTCGCGCTATCATCCGGGCGTCTGTTTCGTCTGCCGGCAAGGTGCCTCCCTCCAGGTAGGCGATGTACGGCCTATTCCAGTCTTCTGTCTCGGCGATGAGTGCGACCAGGGCTGCCTCTGGTTGCAGCAGGACCTCGATGTCGATCTCCCTTGTGGAGAGACGGACGGCTTGGTGATCGTGTCGAGGAAGACGCCGGCGGGTGGTGTGAGTCGAGCCGACCCGATGCGAGAGAGTGCGTCAGCCTCCTCGTTCTCCCGTCTGTCAATCCACTTGACGGAGTAGCCTGCGAAGTGTCCGCCCAGCTTGTCCACTGCTTGGCGGTATGCCGCCATGGTGGGAGAGACGACGTCGCAGGTGCCAGCGACTTGCCCAGTGACGAGGTTGGATTCTCCGTAGCAACGTAGGCGGTTGACATTCATCTCCTTGGCAGCTCGCATGACGTGGAGTAATGCCTCGTACTAGGCCATGTTGTTGGTGCAAGGGGTGAAGTCGAGGCAGAGGACGTAGCGGAGCTTGTCGCCCTTCGGGGAAGTCAACACGATCCCTGCTCCTGCGCCGTCTGCATTCTTGGAGCCGTCGAAGTGCAGGCTCCAGTAGTGGAGGTACGGCAGCTTTTCCGGCTGCTGGGCTTCTTCCCAGTCGGCGATGAAGTCCGCGAGAGCCTGCGACTTGATCGCTTTGCGTGGTTCATACTTGATGTTGTGGACGCCGATTTCGACGGCCCACTTGGCGACTCGCCCGGTTGCTTCACGGTTGCGGATGATGTCCTGCAACGGTGCGGAGGAGACGACCGTGATCGGGTGCTCCTGGAAGTAGTGCGGCAGTCGCCGCTATGCTCTGAAGACCGCGTATACCAGTTTCTGGTATTGCGGGTACCGCTGGCGCGACTCGATGAGGACCTCGCTGATATAGTACACTAGTCGTTGTATCGGGCGCTCCTTTCCTGCCTCTGGCCGCTCGACGACCATGACGGCGCTGACGACGCGCTCGGAAGCCGTGACGTAGACCAGCATGGGTTCTTTGTCGACGGGGGCGGTGAGTAGCGGTGCTGCGAGTAGCACCTTCTTGAGGTCGCGGAGCGCGTCGTCCGCCTCCTTGTCCCACTGGAAGGTGGGGTTCTTGCGCATCAGGCGGTACAGGGGCATCGCCTTTTCGCCCAATCGCGGGATGAAGCGACTGAGAGCCGCGACTCGCCCGGCCAGCTTCTGGACGTCGCGCAGGCACTCGGGTTTGCCGAGTCGGGTGATCGTGTCGATCTTGGTGGGGTTCGCCTCGATCCCGAGCTTGGAGACGATGTAGCCCAGTAGTTGCCCCACTGGTACATCGAAGGTGCATTTGCCTGAGTTTAGCTTTATCTTGTATTTTCGCAGGTTGGCGAATGTTTCCGCTAGATCGGAGAGTAGGTCGCCCTGGCGAGCGGACTTCACTACCACGTCGTCAATGTAGACGTGGATATTGTGGCCAATTTGGCTCGCAAGGCATTCCTACATGCACCGCTGGTAGGTCGCCCCAGTGTTCTTGAGGCCGAAGGTCATGGCGGTGTAGCAGAAGGCTCCGAATGGCATGATGAACGCTGTATTTTCCTCATCCTCGACAGCCATTTTGATCTGGTTGTACCCAGATTAGGTGTCGAGGAAACACAGCGACTCCGAACCCGCGATGGAATCGATTATTTGGTTGATCCGCGGGAGGACGAATTGCTCCTTCGGGCAGGCGCTGTTTAAGTTTGTGTAATTGATACACATCCTGCAGGTCCCATTTTTCTTCTCGACCAGGACTGGATTTGCCAGCCACTTGGAGTATTTTATTGGCCGGATGAAGCCTGCAGCGAGTAGACGCTGCACCTCCTCGGCGATGGCTCGGCGGCGCTCTTCATTGAAGGGCCGCAGCGACTGCTTGACAGGTCGCACTTTGGGGTCGGCGTTGAGTTTGTGCTCAGCGAGTTCCCTAGGGACACCAGGCATGTCAGAGGGCTTCCATGCGAAGATGTCCCTGTTCTCACGGAGTAACTCGATGAGCGCGCCTTCCTATGCTTGGCTCATGCCCGTCCCGATCGTCACCGTCTGGCTGGAGTCGCCTGGGACCAGCTCAACGGTACGGGTGTGCGTCGTCGCCTTGAAGGCTGAGGTGTTGGCGCCCTCCGAATTGGGCTTCTTGAGTATGGTGGGGTCGTCGTTGTTGACCCCCCTCGAGTATTTGGCGATCTCGTCGGCATGGTTGGTCTCTGCTGTGATGACGGCGTCGGCGAGTTCTGCTCCTTTGGCCTCGCACTCGGCGGTCATGTCGGGGTCGCCGTTGATGGTGATGACGCCGCGCGGCCCGGGGAGCTTCATCGCGTTGTTCGCGTAGTGGGGCGCTGCCATGAACTTGGCGAACGCCTGGCGCCCTAGGACGCAGTGGTAGGCGCTGTCGAATGGTACCAGCTCGAAGACGATCCGCTCGGTGCGGAAGTTTGCTGGTGTGCCGAAGGTGACTGGCAGCGTGACCTTGCCGATCGGGTACGCCTTCCGATCGGGGACGATGTCGTGGAACGTGGTGTAGGTCGTCTCGACCATCGACTGCGGGAGCCGCAGTCGCCTGAAGGTGTCCAGGTACAGGATGTTGATGGAGCTGCCGCCGTCCATCAATGTCTTGGGGAGCCAGTAGTCTCCCACCTTGGGCTTGACCACCAGGGCGACTCGGCCTGGGTGCTCTATGCGTGGCGAGTGGTCCTGGCGGCTCCAGGTGATGGGATGCTCCGACCAGTTGAGGAACTAGGGAACGTCCACCTGGGACACCGCGTTGACGGCGACGGCGCGGGCGATGACCTTCTTCTCGCACTTCGTGTTGAAGTCTGTGAAGGTGTGGAGCGAGCCGGCCACACTGCCGAATTTTCCGCCGTTTTGCGGGTTGTTGTCAGGGTCCTCCCGCGCTCGCCGTGCCTTCTCGATCTCCTTGAGAGAGTGGCAGTCGGCGGTCGTGTGCGTGGCGGGTTTCCCTTCCCTGCTGTGAAACACACAAGGTTGGTTAAGGAGGGCCGCGGTGTCGAACCTTGGTTTTGCCTTGTAGTTGCCGCCGTCGCGGCGTTGCCCCCCGTCGCGGCGAAAGCTCTTGGGCTCGCGCTGCGCGTGCCCAGTGTTGGCGATGAAGTCGACTCGCCCGTCACTGCGGCACTTGCCGGTGAGGCGAGTGTTGCTGTAGCGTAGGTCAGACCGTCGTCCGTTGTCGTTGCCGTTTGTGCGGCGTCGACCTCCGCGTACCTTTTGGCAATCTCAAGGAGGTCCGGTATGTTGTCGAGTGTGCGGTATGCTCGTTTGAGCTTGGCGACCAAGGGCTCGTAGCGGCACGAGGTCTTGAAGAAGTGGATCGCGGTGTCCAAGTGGATACCGGCCGCGTTGTACCATAGTTCTTGCCACCGTTGGACCCAGCTTCGGGTCGACTCGCGGGGTCCTGGACGCATCGTTCTAGGTCCTCAATGGTGGTGGCGCGGGTGTAGGAACCCTCGAAGTCCCTGACGAAGGCGTCTCGCATCTTGTCCCAGGAATTGATGCTATCCGGGGGGAGAGTGTTGATCCATTGCCTGCACGCTCCCTCCATCATCAGGGGGAGGTAGCGGGCTAGCAGGTCGGTGTGGCCGGCGATCCCCATCGCCATGAGGTAGGTGTCCAGCCACACGGAGGGGTCGTACGAAGGGTCGTACTTCTCTATTTCCTTCGGCGCTTTGAAGTTCGCCGGGTACTTTTCGCCTCTGATCATTGGTCCGAAGCATCGGGGCCCGAGTCGGCTCAGCGACCCCATCGGCTCGCAGTCGTGGCGATTGGTTAGGGTGTGTCGCAGGTTGTCGGGCTGGCGTGCGCGCCAGCTTTGGTTGTTGATGATGTGGGTGCGGGCGTCGACGGGATGTCCGTTGGCGGCGACGAAGTTGGTCGCTGGCCTGGGGTCGTTGGTGGAGAGTGCCGCGTTCACGGGTCGGTGTTGGAGCTGCAGTGGTTCGGGTGGTGGGCAGTTGAGGGTGTTTGCCGCCAATGGACGGCCGCTCTGCTGCCCGACGAACGCGCGTACATCCGACCCTGTGAGTCGACGCCTGCGTTTTGTTGCTCGACCGCCTTTGCGAGCAGGGCCTTAACGTACTGGATCTGTAGGGCACCGTCACCGGTGGTCATGATGTTGTCGGCCGCTGCTCGGACCGCCACGAGGTTGTCCATCGGGGTGGAGAACAGTGGTAGGCCGTTTGCGTCTCGCTCCCATGAGGAGAGCATGATCAGCGGCTGGTCCCTGGGGGATGCGCGGTTGGGTGGAGGTGGGGCGCCGTTCGTTGTCAACCCTGGCGGGGGCCAGGCGCTTCCTCCGGGTGGCGCGTTCTCGCAGATCGCGCGCTCGGCCACGCGGGCCGGGTCGTTCTCGTCGTCGAAGTTCAGGGCGCGCCCCTGGATGGTGGGGTTCAAGCGCGACCTGATTCGCTGCTGGTGGTACCGTGACAGCTCCTGCGCCGTAACCTGCTCAAGGCGAAATTTTTCGCGCTCGGCTTGCTCCTTGCGGACTGCCTCTGCCAGCTTCAGGCGGAGTTCCTCGACCTCCGTTGCCGTGGCGTTAGGAGGGATTGGGGTGGAGAAGGGATCCTTCTGCCGGTGGGTGCCAATCGCCATGTAGGTCGCGGCGTGGCGACCGGTACCGTCGCGGAGATCGGCGGAGTTTTCCGACCGGAGTCGAAGTCAGAGATCCCAAGGATGGAGGTATCCTCGAAGTCTCCCACGTTGGAGACCTGGGTGATGGAGCCCGCGGGCGAAGCCGCGGTGATGGATCCGGCGAGTGACGCCGGAGTCGCCGAGTCAGCATCGTCGTTGAGGGCCACGTCTTCCGCGGCCGCGGTGTTTTCGGCCACGTCGCTGTGGGCCGAGTTGTACTCGGAAGCGAGGCGATGGATCGTGCGGATCTGGCTCTCGGAGAGCCGGTCGCGTGGCGGCGACTCACGGATGCGAGCCGAGTCCTCCGAGACGATGATGTCGGTGAGGCCGACGAAGAGGCTGATCGTGCCGACTGGCCAGATCATGGTGTGCGTGACGGGTCGTGCCGCCGGGACGTAGCTGCTCGGCAAGATCTGGAGCATCTCGCCGATCGCTATCATGCGGCCGGTGGCAACCGACTCGTTGATGGGCAGATTGGATCTCGCCGCAGAACACCGGCCAGGCCCCACGGTCGGCGCCACTGTCGTGGGAATGACCACGGAAGACGCTGCAATCGGCAGCGAGTAGTAGAACGAAGGGCCAGGGCGGCCAGCCATCTACGGTGCGAGATGAGGGCGGTGACACAGGATTTTACCCAGGTTCGGCCCCCCGGAGGGTAAAGACCTACTCCTGCTAGATTGTATTATGACGGTAGTACAAAGGGGCGAGCTCGACGGCTAGGCGGCGAGTCGCTTGGGTGGATGATGGAACGTATACTCTACACGCCCTGTAGGGAGATTTATATAGACTCACCCCCTAGGGTTTACATATCTCAACCGAATCAGTTAAGGCTTCGGCACTCGTTTAACCTAATCTAACTGGGCCTATCTATTCTCCTGGGCCTTCAGCTTACAATCGCCGTCTAGCAGGCCCACTCGCCAGTACCTGGGCCAGTCGGAAACGTCCTGCTGGGTATACCCCGGTAGGCATATCCCCATCAGGAACCATCATTCCGAAGAAGAAGCAACATGGGAAAGAGAAGATGATCTTCGGAAAGACCACCCTCACCTATTTGCTAGCCAATCCGAATCTCGGGGGCGAGATTCACCTTAAGGGGTTTAGATTTGTAACATTCCTAAAATCATGTTTTCAAAGCTTTGCATATCATCCATGAATGCATACTCATTTAGGGTTCAATTTCAAACTCATTTGAAAGAAATAGAAGCTTTGAGTGCTATGGTTTTATGTAAGCAAGCATTGATTCAATGCCACTCTCAAGTGAGAGAATAATTGTTTTAAACCAAGTTTTGTTTGCTCATAAGTTGGATTGATTGAGTGCTAAAGCTTGGACAAAATTTCCAAATCAAATATGATTTGAAAACCATTTTCAAATCTTTATCAAATCTTGTGCTAAGGCACTATTTATTTCAAATTTCAAAGGAACCAAACTAGTCCAGTGAGACAACATGGTCTTATACTCAAAATCATGCATGTTTCACTTTATAAAAGTCCAGAAAGATTTTGAATTCAAATATTTTTAAATTCATTTGAAATAGTTTCCTGAAAATCAATTTAGAAAAAGAAAAGGAGTTAGAAAATAGAACCGGGCCTGGCGCCACCTTTCCAGCCCAGCGGCAGAACCGGCCCAAAAGCCCACCCGGGCCATTCCCCCTCTTTTTCTTCTCTCACCCATGACGAACCAGCCTCGCAGCCACTGAACACTGGGCCCTCTCCACGTCAGCGTCGTCTTCCCCATTTTCTCGCGCGCAGACACCGCTCCGCCGTTACCACCGTGCAGTGACGCCGCGATTAAAACTCTCTTAATTCCCATTGAATCAGCGCGCAATCCTCAACCCGTTTCTGGCTACTTAAACCCCTCACCGCCGTGGTCATTTCCCCCCACTTTCCTCGCTCACTCCGCCACCAGGCTACGCGCATTCGAGCTCAAACCCCCGCAGCACAGACGACCTCCGGCGACTGATTCCGGTGAGCTCCGACCGCCCCCCTTTCTCTGGTTCAAACAAACGTGACCAGAATGTTCTTGCACATTCCCTGATACCTTCCATTTTCCTTCTCGTGACCCAGCTCGCCGTCCCCGTTCACGCCCGCAAGCGAAAGAACCGCCGTTCGATTCCGACGAGCAATTGAGGTATAATCTGACCGCCCCTTGTATTCTCCTTAATCCAGTAGTGTTTGTCGTAGACTTGCGCACCCCCTAATGCAAATGGTTCATGCTAGAGTGACCCAGAGTGTCGCCAACGTCTTCGTCACCGTACACCCAACGCTGTGCTCAACTCCGACGAGTTCCTACGGCCACATCAACTCGCCCCTGTCCACGCCAGCAACATCTCGAGCTTCCTCGTGATCTTGCGAGTCTGATAAGCCACCCCACATCCCCCAGCCCCTCATGTATTCACCGGACCATCGCCGCCAGTAGCGCCGCCGCCGCCAGCAGCCATCTGCGCCGCCCATCTTTGGTCGCATGCTTAGCAGCCGTAGGATCTAGATCCAGCGCTCTAGATTAGATCTGCACCGAAGCGGTAAGTGACGATATGAGCCGTACGTGTTAAGTTAGATCTGACGGTCCACGAGTGTGATCCGGTGCGAAGCGGTACCAACGAATCAGAGAGCGCCGCGTGGCCTGCGTTTAAATTTAAAACAGAAATTTGATCTATTAGTTAACCAAACTTGTAAAATTCATAACTTCTGATTCCCATGTTCAAATTTTGCAAACTTTATATCATTGGAATCAGGAGAGAAAATCCTATCTGTTTATGTAATGTGATTAATGTTTTGCCTCTGTAAAAATGGTTGTTTTTGCAGAAACTTGTGTAGGCTTATTTTGGTTATATAAATAATTTGAAAAATGTTTTAAGGATCAAATAAAGTTTATTTTGAGAATCTTGGAATTTTTTATGTTATAGTACTGTACACTTGTCTGGTTTGGTGTAGAAAAATCATCACATGGCATTTGCATGCATTCATATATTTTTGTTTGTATATATTTTGTTATGTGATTTTGGTGCCTTTTTTTATGTGTAGATTTTGGTGCTAATAGTGATTGTGGTTGTGAAGATTGTTGCAACTCCCCAAAATACCAAGGAAAGTGGTTCTTCATGATTTTATTCCTATATTTTTCAACTATGCACTAGAAATATTTTGTATAGGACTTGCATGAATATTTTGATAAGTATCTATATGTTATGCTTGGGAAATCCTAGTAGTTGTAGAATTGTTAGAAATTTCTCTAAGTTAAGATGCTTACCATTGCCATGCTTAACCTAGCTAGTAGCAACCAAGGGTGGTTATATATTCATGCTATAAGAAATATTTCTAAGTCTGTTGACTTGTGTTTTTGCTTAATAAAACAACTAAGTGAATGAAACACCTGGGTGGAATGGAAAGAATGGTTTGTGTTGAGTGGTTACACAAGGCCCATTTCTATGGTTTACCTTGTGTATCTCACTTGTGGAAAGCCAACCAGGAACAAAGGGATTTGAGATGCCAAATGTTAAGAAGCTTCTAGTGCAGCCACATGGCATTATGGGCTTTGCCTGGATCATATAGGTTGCAATAAATTAGCCATTTAGACAGTTGGTGGTAGTGGGATGATAGGTTTGGAGCGCGTCCATTTGGTCTAAGGGAAGGCTTATGAAAGGTCCTGTCTTGGTGAAAATCAAGTCTTGTGGGGAAAGTGCACAACCTCTGCAGATGGAAGAAACTAAGTACTTAGCCAAGTCCATGGTATTGGACAACTTGAGCACCAAGACATGGAAGCTATCAACAAATCTTCTCATCCCAATTTCTAAGCTAAAACTTGTGGTTGAACAAGGGTGAAGGGTCTCCAATATCTATTGGTGGTTCCTTGTGAAAGTTTTGTCAAAGAAAAACTTAGTGTTTTCAACTAATAGGAAAAACCTATTTTGAACAAAGCAAGCCTAATCTACACTTAGCCAAATTCATGTAGTAACTAGATACTAAAATTTTACTAAGATATCACTTGCCAATACTATTCCAATGTATTGACCCACTGTGGCTGTAACTTGTGATGTTGCATGTTATTCTGATGATGATTAGGGGTTATGAGTCTACACTCAACATGCTTGCCTGTGGCACATGAAGATGAAGACTTGTTTATCTTATTTTATATTTGAACTCTTGTATTAGGCCTATGGCCATGGAGTTTGTAAAAGACTATGTTGTCTCTGGAATGATATGTAATAGTGACCTTTGTTTCTGTGTACTTCATCTTAAACTGTGGATGCTAGCATTGATCCAGGGACTAGCATTGCAATCATAGGGATCCTTACCTTTATAAAGGGAGGGATCTTACAGTTACTCACCCTTTGCTTTGATCCCCTACTTAGACTCTAAGGATCCAGAAGATACTCCAATGTATGCAGCAGGATGTCAAGATGATGTCTTCTATGAGGAGCCTGACCTGTCGGGCGGTGTTGAAGGAGTGGACTACGAGATTCGATATGGAGTGGACAACAACGAGTCCGATTAGATGCCTTAGTTATTAGTAACCAACTGAGCTGAGCATCATGAACCTTATATAATAAGTTATTGAGCTCAACTCTGAGATGAATTTGTTACTTTAAAAACTTCTGCTGAACACTTTATATGTGGTTTGTAATTTGAATCTTATGAAGTCTTGAACTTCTGGTATTGTAATAACAATGTGTGTATGTTTGTAATATGGACCCGCAATATTTCTGGTGTACCACTCTGAGGGATGTGATATTTATGAAACGTTGTTCTGTGGATGTCATGTCAACGACTATAGAGTACTACACATGCAGTGGTACGCTGGGTCACCGCACACCCCTATAGACACGGCCTAGGTGTAGCCCGCTCCTGGGGAGCTCCAGCATAGGTGTGGGCCCCTCGGGCGCCCACCGACATTTCCCCTTCGCCTATAAAAGCACCCCGATGCAGAAACCCTAAGCACTCGATCAGATCTCCACGAAACAGTCCGTAGCCGCCACCATCTCCATCCCTAGATCGGGGGATCCGAAGCTCTTCCCGGCACCCTGCCGGAGGGGAGAGATCATCCCGGAGGCCTTCTTCATCACCATGCCAGCCACCAGAGTGATGCGTGAGTAGTTCACCCTTGGACTATGGGTCCATACAGTAGCTAGATGGTTGTTTCTCCTCCTTTGTGCTTTCATGATTAGATATTGTGAGCTCCGTTCATGATCAAGATCACCTATTTGTAATCATACATGTTGTGTTTGCGAGGATCCGATGGATATTGAGATACTATTCCAGACTGATTATTGATTCTATCATGTCTTTGTTATTTGTAATCTTGCATGATCTCCGTTGCTAGTAGCTATCTTGCCCAAGTAGATTCTTGTCACTCCAAGAGGGAGTATTTATGGTCGATAGTAAGTTCATGCCTCTAGTAATCTGGGGAAGTGACAAAAATCTCTAAGGTTGTAGATGTGTTATTGCTACTAGGGAGAAAACAAAAATCCTTTGTCCATGGGGAAATTGTATTGTTTACTTTCCACACATTTCTTAATGCAATTATCGGTTGCTTGCAACTTAATACTAAAAAGGGTTCGGATGATACCCTGAAGTTGGATTATTAGTCATAGATGCAGTTGGATTACGATCTATATATTATGTTGTAATACCCAATCAAGTCTCATAGGAGTCAAGGTGTCTAGTATGTGCATGTTTTGAAGGAATATGCCCAAGAGGCAATAATAAAGTGGTTATTATCTTATTCCTTTTTTATGATAAATGTGTATTTTGCATGCTATAATTGTATTAATACGGAAACGTTAATACATGTGTGTTTAATAAAAAAAAAGAAAGTTCCTAGTTATGCCTCTCTTATAAACTAGCTCGTTTATTAATAATATGATCAAAGGTTTCCTGACCATGGACATTGGATGTCGTTAATAACGAGGTCACAACATTGTAGGAATGATGTGATGAACATTCATCCGAACTATAGCATTATGATCAAGGTCATTGTGTTTATATTGCTATAAAATCATAGGAAGTAATCTTAGTCCTTAGACCATGAGATCATGTCAATCAATAACACTAGAAGAGTATCTTGATAACATCAAATGTCACACCGTAATAAGGTGACTATAAAGATGGGTTCATTGATACGAAGGTGTTATGTTGAGGCTCATGGATCAAGAGTGGAATTTGTCCATCCTGATGACAGAGAGATATACTCTGGTCCCTCTCGGTGATATCACATTAGTTAGCTTGCAAGTAAGTGATTTGATCACTAGAATGTTATGTCACGGGAACAAGAAAAGAGTACATGCCGGTAACGATATCAAACTAGGTATGAAGGTACCGATGATCGAATATCATACATGTAACATATCACGAGAGAAAGGTATTGAGTTAGATGCGTATAACGTTCACATGATCACAGAAGTCATCGTTGAATGTGTGGGAGTCAGTACGGATCTCCAGGTCCCGCTGCTGATTATTGATCGGAAAGGGTCTCGATCATGTCTACACTATTCGCGAACCGTAGGGTGCCAGACTTAAGGGATACCGACACCATTTGGAGAAAATAATATGCCAAAGAAAGAAAAAGGAAAGAGCAGGAATTTATTTCACTAGACACCGGAAGTGTTTCGGTTGAAATTGCTGAAACTGATTCGCATCTGAAATTGAAATGTTGTAAGGGGTTTTATGTGAATGTTCGTTAACTAAAGTAATTAACAAAAAATTTGAATAAATAAATAAAAGGAGTTTTATTTAAAGATAGATTACATTAAATTTGGTGGAAATTTAATGGGAATTTGAGTGGAGAAAATGGAGGGTCATATTTATTTGAGTGGAGCTTCCACCACATGAATGAGGGAGAGGTGGGGGCACCCTCCATGGCCGGCGTCCATGCCCCCTTGGGTCCCCCCCCCCCTATATAAGGAGCACCCCCTCCTCCTCCACTCTCACACCTCCTCGTGAAGGATCTCTCTCCCCCTTTAGAATTTCCCCATGGTCTCGAATCAGCGAGATACATGTTCCCGGTGGCTTTTTATGGAAGGATTTGTTGCTTCTGCTGAGTGAGGGCGCGGAGGTTGTCGGGTACCCGAACGTGTGTGCGATCACATATGCACCACTGCTTTGCGGTGCTGAACTTGATGGTGCTGGACCGGCTAGACCAGATGGACTTCATCACGATCCTGAGATCGGCAAGCATTCGACTACATCATCCACGAGTACAACCTCGTTAATGTTATTCGGTCTTTGATGGTATGTATTCTATGGATGTATATCCACCTGTTGCTTGTATCTAATAGATATATCTTGGTACTTAGTTGTTCCCATCGTAGGAAATTTTTTTGTTTTCTATGCTGCGAACCCTTCATTGTTATGTTTTCTCAATCTGTCAATTGCCCTGTTGTAACTTGTTCACCCAACATGCTATCTATCTTATTGAGAACACCTCTAGTGAACTGTGGACCCCGGTCCATTCCTTTATCATTGATATTCCTTCTACTGTTTACCGTTTACTTAATACAAGAAATCATACGTTTAATCCTTTGATTTTAGTAAACCGGTGAGATTGACAACCTCACTGTAAGTTGGGGCAAAGTATTGATTTTGTGTTGTACAGGTTCCAAGTTGTTAGCACCACCTTGGAGTTGTTTCCCTAATCCTACTGGTTCGATAACCTTTGTTTCATAGCTGAGGGAAACTTGCTGATGTGCTCATCATTGTTGGAGATATTCCCTAGAGGCAATAATAAAATTGGTTATTATTATATCTTTGTGTTTATGATAAATGTTTACATTCATGCTGTAATAGTATTATCCGGAAACATTAATAGTTGTGTGATTTGTAAACTAAATTAGAGTCCCTGGTAAAGCCTCTTTATAATACTAGCTTGTTGGTTAATACATGATCGTGGTTTCTCGATCATGAACATTGAGATGTTTTTGACAACAAGATCATATCATTAGGAGAATGGTATGATGGACATACTCCTATAGATAAGCGTAGCATAAAGATAAAGTCATTTCAATAGTTCATTTGCTATAAGCTTTCTGATACATGGTAACCTAATTCCTTTGACCATGAGATCATGCTAATCACCATCACCGTAAGGATGTTTTGATGACATCAAACACCACACCGTAACTAGGTGGCTATAAAGGTGGCATTGAGTGTTCGGAAAGTATGTGTTGAGTTACATGGATCAAGAATGGGATTTGTCCATCCATATGACGGATAGATATACTCTGGGGCCTCTCGGTGGAATGTCATCCAATTAGCTTGCAATCATGTGAATGGATCACAAGGGATCACATATCAGGGGAACGAGAAAAGAGTACTTATCGGTAACCAGGTTGAACAAGGTATGCAGAGATACCGACGATCAGACCTCGGATTAGTAAACTATCATGAAACAAATGGAAACTGATATCGTATGTAAAAGGTTCATTCGATCGCAAATTAATCGTAGAAATATGTGGGAGCCATATGAATTTCCAGATTCCTCTATTGGTTATTGATCGGAGAAGTGTCTTGGTCATGTCCGCATAATTCATGAACCATAGGGAGACACACATAAGGATTCGATGTTGTTTAGTAGATATGGAATATAAGTAGGGAGACCGAATGTTGTTAGGAGTCTCAGATGGGATCCGGGATATCACGAGGAGATCTGGAATGGTCCAGAGAATAAGATTCATATAAGGAAAGTCCGATTCCGGAGTCCGGGAATGATTTCGATGTTCTCATCGGAGAGGTTCTACAAGGGTCTAGAAGGTTCACCAGACCAGAAGGGGAATAGTTCATGAATGTGTCATGGTTAAGTGGAATGATTGGATCATGTCCTAGGTCACTTGGTTGGGCATTTGCGAGAGAGAAATAAAGCTCTAAATTGAAAGTCAAAAGGGAGGTTTGAAAAGTCAAACTGGAACAATGGTTTTCTAGTGGAAGAAGGAAAGAGTCCTTCTTTCTCTCCAACTTGGGTTTGGGGAAGGATTCAAACTCCCCTCTCCCAAGCTGCCCTCCCTCTCATAAATAGAGGGGAGGGGCTGCCCCAAAGCAACACAACTAGCCCTCCCTACCTTGCGCCGCCTCCACCGCACGCCGCCTCCAGCCGCCAGATGCCACCGGGCCGCTGGCCGGTCGCCATCGCCCTAGCCGCCGCCGACACCTCCTCATCCTCTCAGGCCTTCTAAACCTAGATTGCTAGAAACCCCAGATCCACCATAATCCGCACCGGCTTAGGTGAAGCCTTGCGGGATCTTCCCTCTACTTATGACACCATGTCGTCGTGCTGCCGGAATCGCGAGGGGAGAACTACAACCTCCGCTGCCTGCTCGAACAAGGGATAGGAAGGTCTTCATCAAGTACCGAACGTGTGACCGACTGCGGAAGCGCTGCCGGAATGCAGCACTGGAAGGATCGTCTATGCGATATTGAGATCGTCAAGTGTACGACTACATCATCCACGAGAATGTGCTCTCGTTAATCGCTTTGGAATCTTCAAGGGTGAGTACTCTAATTGACTCGTTGCTACAACAAGTAGATAGATATTGGCTTGTTTGTGTGCATGCGGTAGAAAATTTATGTTTTCCATGCTACGAACCCCTACAATCATACCTTCCTCCTGGGGTTTCCAACGAGCTCTACATATCTGAGCCATCAATACCCCCTTCAGCATTGATGCCCACACTGAGCATCATATTTTCCATTGCATATCTGACCCTATGATTGCTAGCACGCACCTCTCCGATCGGAAGCTTGTGCCCACCTGCATGCAGCAGCAGTCGTGCCCAGCCGCGCGCACTCAGGCACTGTCACATCCCAAAATTTTCCAAATTTTGAAATGTGAAAAATAAATAAACAAAATAAATAATTGTTGAAATTTAGGGTGAAAAGAAACTTTTTGATTCCAATTGGAAACATCAAAACCCATCTTGAACAAACTTTGAATAAGATTTGAATCCAACAAAAATTTAAATCAAGTGGAATGCATTCTTCATAAAATGCATCTTGAAATTTTGAGGACTTATTATTATCCAAATTCTTTTAAGTAAAGCCATTTCCCATTTTAAATGAACATTAAAAACATAATAAAGTATTTTAAATAATAATTCAAAGTGATTTCTTTCTAAATAAAACCTACTGAAAAGATTTGGTAAAATTTAGAATTCAAATAGAGTTCTAAAACCTATTTAAATCTTATTTTGAAATAAAGACAAATGTCTATTTTTAAATCATTATTAGACCCTAAAAGAATAAAAATATTGTTCTAAAATGGACTTTAGAATATGTTAATAAATAGTACTAGAATATACACAAAGCTTGGCAAAAGTTTGAATTCAATTAGGGTTTGAATTATTTAAATAAAAATCAAAACAGAATAATGGAAATAGAAAAAGAAAAAGATTCTGTATAAAAAAATGAAACAAAGCCAGCCCAGCCAGCAAGGCCAGTACAGCCCAGTAGGCCCATTTATTCTTCCCCGCAGAAAAACGATTCACACCAACAGTTGAACCCACACCGTCCTTGACGACTGGACCCCACCTTCCCCCTCTCTCTCTCGCTGACCGCTGAGCCCCACCTTCTAGACCATCGTCTTCAACCCCTCGACGACCACGCCCTCTCCTCGCTGCCATTTCTGGCCGTAGTTAAACCCCGTTAATACACGTTGATTCCGCGATTAATTAGCCCTGCGACTTCTCATGATAACTCGCCTCCCCTCTCCGCTCCTTTCCCCTCTTTACCTAGCTTCTCCTCGCCCCTAGGCTGCTCGGATTCTTCCACACACCGCCACTGCCTCCGACGCCCTCCGGCGAAGATTCCGGCCGAGCCTTACCTTCCCTTGCTCCCTAATCGCGACGAGAACATTACCCATTCCCTGGCGAACCTTTATGCAGCACCAACTCGTCCGCGCGTGCTTCACATCATCAGCAACGTCAACACCGAGCACCGCCAAGATCTGCAGGAGCTCCGGCGAACCCCTCAGGTAGTCTCTGACCACGCCTTCCCCTCTCGTTGACACTCACGCCTTCGTTGCTCTCTCACGAGTCTAACGCCGCCACTATTTTGTCTTCCCGTGCTTTGTAGCCTCGCCATCGACAACACCAGAGCGATCCCGTCGACAGAGACAACTCCGGCGAGCGATTAAGGTCGACACCGTGCGCCCCTGGCCTCCCCACGACGACCTTGAGCTTCACCACACCTTTGCAATCTTGGTAAGCCCTTCCCCTCTCTCTAGCCTTCTGTATCGCCGGCAACCTCGCTTGCTGAGCGCGCCGCCGCCACTCGCTGGCGCCAGCGCCGCTACTCGATGGCCAGCAGATGTGAACCGTAGGATCTTGATCTAAAAGATGCGATAGAAAGTTAAGCGAAGGGGTACGTTGCCTCTGTACCACACGATCACCTTTTAATCCTGAGGCCCACATTGTGTGATCCCAACGAATCGGTATGGGCGAATCAAAACTCACCACGTGGCCCAGAGTTTGTTTTAAAAACAGAATTTGTTCTATTGGATGTTTAAATTTGTAAATTGCATAACTGTCAATCCACACATCCAAATTTTGTAAATTTTATATCAATGGAATCAACAAAACAAGGCTTTCCAACCATGTGCTTTGTTTAGTAAATTACTTCTGTTAAATTGTTTGTTTTTGCAGAAACTTGTGTAGGCATAAATTGAATATAAAATTTATTCTAGGAATGTTTTTAAAGTAAAATCTTTGGAAAATGGATTTTTCCGAACATACTAACCATATAAAACAACTTGTGGAATTAAAAGTGTATTTTGTGAAGTTAAAAGATGAATGTTTGATTTAGAACATTTTTAGTCAAAATAAAAATGTTGTTTATATGTTAAAAATGCTTTTGGAGAAAAACCTTCGGGAAATGTTTTTATTTAAACTCTCTGACCCTAAACACCAAGTTTTAGGATTTCAAAATATATTTGATGAACCCTATAAATTATTACTTTGCTAAAAAGCATTTTCAACAACATAAAATATTGATTTGGTATAAAAATGGTTTTTTGGTAAAAACTTTTGCAAATGGTTTCAATATTAAACACTTGACCTTAAAACACTAACATTTGTGTTTAAAAATGTGTTTGTCAAACACTAGGAAGTATTACTTTGATTTAAATTATTTCTAACAAAACAAAAATGATTTAAAGTAGCCATTTTACTAACTTGTTTCCAAATGGCTTTACCACTTTTATAAATGACCAATAGGTGTTTTATAATGTTTATATCCTATTAGAAACCACTTTTTCAAATAAAACAATATTTGGCATGTTTGCATGCATTGCTTTGTTTTATTATTCTATGTGATGATTGCTTGAATGGTAGATTGAAATTGTGCCTTGCTTGATTAAATTGTAGTGAAAATTGAAGAGTGTGACTATTGCAAAGATCTAGGAGTGAACTTATAATCTCTACCAAAAAGGCAAGGGATGCTTCATACTTTTGTCCCATTATTTTCACTATGCATTAGTGATATTTCTAAGTAGGACTTGCATGGAATTTTTGCTAAGTATAAACTATGCCATGGGAAATCCTAGTAGATGAAACCTTAGTAGACTTTTCCTAAGTTAAGATTACTACTACTATCATGCTTAGCTTAGCTAGTATAAAACAAGGGTGGATTATATTCATGCTATGGAATATTTCAATGTCAAGGACTTGTGTTTTGTTTAATAAAACAACTAAGTGAATGAATCACCTGGGTGGAAAGGGACTTGCTTGGTGGTTTTTGGTTGAGTGGTTACACAAGACCCATTTATATGGTTTACCTTGTGTATCTCACTTGTGGAATGCCACCCAGGAACAAAGAGATTTGAGCTGTCAAATGTTGAGAAGCTTCAAGTGCAGCCACTTGGCATTATGGGCTCTTCCTGGATCATATAGGTTGCAATAACTTAGCCAAATGGACAGTTGGTGGTAGGGGATGATAGGTTGGAACGCGTCCATTCTGGTCTAAGGGAAGGCTTCTGAAAGATCTTGTCTTAGTGAAACCAAGTCTTATGGGGAAAGTGCACCACCTCTGCAGAGTGTAAAATCTAAGTACTTAGCCATGTCCCTGGCAATGGAAAATTTGATCATCAAGACATGGAAGCTATCAAGAATCTCCTCATCCAAATTTCTAAGTTAAAACCTTGTGGTTGAACAAGGGTTTAAGGATCACCAATTTCTATTGGGAGATGCCTCGGGTGTTTTTGCCAAACAAAAATTTAGTGTTTTCAAATGATAAGGAAAATCTATTTTGAGCAAAGCAAGCCTAAGCTCCACCTAGCCAAATGCATATAGATGATAGACTCCACTATACTATCATAGTATCACTTGCCAATACAATTCAAATGTATTGACCCTTGTGGCTGTAACTTATTATGTTGCAGGATTGTTTGATGTTAGTGAAGTGTGTGTTGATTAGGATTACAAGTCTACAACCAACATGATTGCCCGTGGCACTTTGAAGATGAAGGACTCCATGCTATATAGTTATTTCTACTACATTGTATTGAGATAGCCAAATGAGCTATGTAAGATGTAATGAATTATTTTACTCCTGGTTATAAAGTTGTATTATGACCTTTGTTTCTTGATATTACATCTTAACTATGGATGCTAGCTATTGATCCAGGGACTAGCATTGTAAACACAGGGATCTCTACCTTATTAAAGGTTGGGACCTCTATAGATGGTATCAGAGCACTGTGTTGCCTGTAGGATTGTAACCCTAGGATTGGACAAAACCCCTTAGAAAAAAATAGGAGTTGTTGTTACTCCAAAACTTAATTACAAATGATCTTGTAAATTCTTTCCTCACCCTTTTTGGTTTTGATTCTACATCTCTTCTATTTCAACTTGATGGACAAAACCTCAACATGAACAAAGACTTCAACATGAGCAAGGACTTCACCAACTCAAATGACTTCAACTTCAACATTACCAATGACTTCAACTTTAGTTTCATCAAGGACTTGGACATCACTAAGGACTACAAGTGGGACAAGAAATATTACTTAAGACTTGGAGACTAAGGAAACACAACCTAGAAGGAACCATCATCACCTTTGAAGTTTTGTGACCAATCTACAAGAATTTTTCCAAGGATACAATGATCTTGTTTAAGAAGACACAACTAAGATGGAATGATCTCAAGTGAACCATATAGTTGACCACCATATTAGTGTTTAGTTTAGATCAAACACACCAACTTATGTGGTGAAGAAAAAATATTTTGTTGCCTAAAAATGTGCTTGAACTTTGTTGTTTGAGTGGAATGTTTTTTGTGATTTTTTGCACATTGCTTGTGTGAATTGTGGTGTGTGTGATTAGAATTATTTCCTTAGAAACCTTTTGCCTATTCTAATACCAATCCAACCCAAACAGATGACTATTCCAAGAAACTCAAACATCAAGAATGGTGACAACAACAACCAAGAGATGCACATGAGAGAACAACTACTAGAAAACCAAACCCAGTTGAATCAGTTGACAACTCAGTTTTTAGCCAACAACAATGAGTTAGACACAACCATGCAAAAGTTTTTGGAAATTCAATCCCAATTGTTGCAAGGGATGACCACTCAAATGATCAACATGAAAGACAACCTTTCCCAAGGAGATGGTGACAACAATGATGTCAAAAATGATATTATAGAAGGAACTCAATCTTGCAATATTTGTGGAGACATGGATCACACTTCCAAAGAGCATGAAGACCAATGCCCTAATTGTGAAGAGAAACATCCAACCAATTAATGCCCCACATATCAAGCTACATGCTTCCTATGTGAAGGAAATAATCATGTCCCTATCCAATGCCCCATCTATTCCATAGTTCAACAAAGGAAACAAGGTGGAGTGTATCAACAGCTTGTAAACCCCCATGAGGGAACAACTTCTACCAAGAAATATGAGGACAAAAGAAAATCTCAGCTTGCACCTCCATCCAATATGACTCAACTTGATGGACAGAAGAAGAAACATATGTATTATCCAAGGAAACGATTAAGGAAACCAGGAGACTTTCCCACCTTTGAGGTGAGATATGAAGAACATGAACTAGAAGAACTCCTAGCTTTGGAGAAACCCAAGAAGAAGAAGAAATGCCCCAACCCTAGCAAGAAGGATATTACCCAAGAGCAATGTTACACATGCAAAGAGATGGGACACTATGACAATAAATGTCTAGAGAAGAAGAAGAAGAAGTATAAGGAAATTAGCCAAGTGTGGTGCAACAACTCCAAAGAGCTAGGCCATTATGTATCACTTGTCCACAAAAGATACGTGAAGAACTCAACCTTGTCACATGTTACAATTGTGGTGACCACGGACATTATGCAAGCAATTGTCCAGAAAAGGTGAAGTACAAGACCAACAAGCCTATGAAGGATCTCAGCCTATTCACATGTTTCAAGTCTGGAAAAAAAGGACACTATGCAGATGTCTGCCTAGAGAAGATTCATCAAGACCCCAAGCAAGCCAAGATGTAATCTAGTTGAGAAAATTTTAAGGGTGGTAGTACCCTAGTTGCTTTGAGCCAACTTGTAACCCCCAGCCCTCCCAAATCTCGGGACGAGATTTCTTTTAAGGGTGGTAGCCTGTCACATCCCAAAATTTTCCAAATTTTGAAATGTGAAAAATAAATAAACAAAATAAATAATTGTTGAAATTTAGGGTGAAAAGAAACTTTTTTATTCCAATTGGAAACATCAAAACCCATCTTGAACAAACTTTGAATAAGATTTGAATCCAACAAAAATTTAAATCAAGTGGAATGCATTCTTCATAAAATGCATCTTGAAATATAAACACTTGAAAAAATAAACCAAAACTCTAAAACCCTAATAGAGGAAAATTATTTCAAAAGATATCCCTAAGATTATGGATTTGATCCATATAAAGATTTATCAACAAACATTTATAAGTGATCAAAAGGGATAAAAAGAAATATTATAAAACCATAGAAATTGGTTTCACTTAATTTGGAGCCATAGATAAAATCATATGAATTTAGTATGATAAGGAAATTGAATTTCCAAAGCTAATAAAGCACCTATTTAAAAATCCACATCAAATTGTGAGTAATTAATCCTAAAAGAGATATAAAAGGATAAACAAATATTAAATAAGATTTTACAAATTGGAATCACCAAGTTTGGATCTTTAAATAAAAAGATATGGATTTTATAAGATAAAGGAAGAAATAATAAATAAGGACTATTTTAAAGAGCCAAATGAAAACTTAGCCAAGCAAATAAAATAATATATTTTTGTTAAACAAAAAGAGTAAAGAATTATTTAAATAAAATTTTGAGGATATATTATTATCCAAATTCTTTTAAGTAAAGCCATTTCCCATTTTAAATGAACATTAAAAACATAATAAATTATTTTAAATAATAATTCAAAGTGATTTATTTCTAAATAAAACCTATTTAAAAGATTTGGTAAAATTTAGAATTCAAATCGAGTTTGAAAGTCTATTTAAATATTATTTTGAAATAAAGAGAAATGTCTATTTTTAAATAATTAATAGACCCTAAAAGAATAAAAATATTGTTCTAAAATGGACTTTAGAATATGTTAATAAATAGTACTAGAATATACACAAAGCTTGGCAAAAGTTTGAATTCAATTAGTGTTTGAATTATTTAAATAAAAATCAAAACAGAATAATGGAAATAGAAAAAGAAAAAGATTCTGTATAAAAAAATGAAACAAAGCCAGCCCACCCAGCAAGCCCAGTCTAGGCCAGCAGGCCCATTTATTCTTCCCCGCAGAAAAACGATTCACACCAACAGTTGAACCCGCACTGTCCCTGACGACTAGACCCCACCTTCCCCCTCTCTCTCTCGCTGACCGCTGAGCCCCACCTGCCAGACCGTCGTCTTCAACCCCGCGACGACCACGCCCTCTCCTCGCTGCCGTTTCTGGCCGCGGTTAAACCCCGTTAATACACATTGATTCCGCGATTAATTGGCCCTGCGACCGCACATGATAACTCGCCTCCCCTCTCCGCTCCTTTCCCCTCTTTCCCCAGCTTCTCCCCGCTCCTAGGCTGCTCGGATTCTTCCACACACCGCCACTACCTCCGACGCCCTACAACGAAGATTCCGGCCGAGCCTTACCTTCCCTTGCTCCCTAATCGCCATGAGAACATTACCCATTCCCTGACGAACCTTTCTGCAGCACCAAATCATCCCCGCATGCTCCACATCATCGGCAACGTCAATACCGACCACCACCATGGTCTGCAGCAGCTCCGGCGAACCCCTCTGGTAGTCTCTGACCACGCCTTCCCCTCTCGTTGACACTCACGCCCTCGTAGCTCTCTCGCGCGTCTAACGCCGCCACTATTTTGTCTTCCCGTGCTTTGGAGCCTCTCCATCGATAACACCAGAGCGAGCTCGTCAACAGAGACAACTCCAGCGAGCGATTAAGGTCGACACCATACGCCCCTGGCCTCCCCACGAAGACCTTGAGCTTCACCACACCTCTGCGATCTTGGTAAGCCCTTCCCCTCTCTCTCTAGCATCCTGTATCGCCGGCAACCTCGCTTGCCGAGAACACCGCCGCCACTCGCCGCCGCCAGCACCGCCACTCGATGGCCAGTAGACGTGAACCGTAGGATCTCGATCTAATGGATGCGATAGAAAGTTAAGCGAAGGGGTACGTTGCCTCTGTACCAAACAATCACCTTTTAATCATGCGGCCCAGGTTGTGTGATCCAAACAAATCGGTAAGGGCGAATGAGAACTCACCACGTGGCCTAGAGTTTGTTTTAAAAACAGAATTTGTTCTATTAGATGTTCAAATTTGTAAATTGCATAACTTTCAATCCACATGTCCAAATTTTGTAAATTTTATATCAATGGAATCAGCAAAACAAGTACTTTCCAACCATGTGCTTTGTTTAGTAAATTGCTTCTGTTAAATTGTTTGTTTTTGGAGAAACTTGTGTAGGCATAAGTTGAATATAAAATTTATTCTAGGAATGTTTTTAAAGTAAAATCTTTGGCAAATGGATTGTTTTGAACCTACTGACCATATAAAAGAACTTGTGGAATTAAAAGTGTATTTTGTGCAGTTAAAAGATGAATATTTGATTTAGAACATTTCTAGTCAAATAAAAATGTTGTTTATATGTTAAAATTGCTTTTGGAGAAAAACCGTTGGGAAATGTTTTGATTTAAACTCTCTGACCCTAAACACCAAGTTTTAGGATTTAAAAATATATTTGATGAACCCTATAAATTATTACTTTGCTAAAAAGCATTTTGAACAACATAAAATATTGATTTGGTATAAAAATGGTTTATAGGTAAAACCTTTTGCAAATGGTTTCAATATTAAACACTTAACCTTAAAACACTAACATTTGTGTTTAAAAATGTGTTTGTCAAACACTAGGAAGTATTACTTTGATTTAAATCATTTCTAACAAAACAAAAATGATTTAAAGTAGCCATTTTACTAACTTGTTTCCAAATGGCTTACCACTTTTATAAATGACCAATAGGTGTTTTATAATGTTTATAGCCTATTAGAAACCACTTTTTAAAATAAAACAATCTTTGGCATGTTTGCATGCATTCCTTTGTTTTATTATTCTATGTGATGATTGCTTGAATGGTAGATTGAAATTGTGCCTTGCTTGATTAAATTGTACTGACAATTGAAGAGTGTGACTATTGCAAAGATCAAGGAGTGAACTTATAATCTCTACCAAAAAGGCAAGTGACGCTTCATACTTTTGTCCCATTATTTTCACTATGCATTAGTGATATTTCTAAGTAGGACTTGCATGGAATTTTTCCTAAGTATAAACTATGCCATGGGAAATCCTAGTAGATGAAACCTTAGTAGAATTTTCCTAAGTTAAGATTCCTACTACTATCATGCTTAGCTTAGCTAGTAGAAAACAAGGGTGGATTATATTCATGCTATGGAATATTTCAAAGTCAAGGACTTGTGTTTTGTTTAATAAAATAACTAAGTGAATGAATCACCTGGGTGGAAAGGGACTTGCTTGGTGGTTTTTGGTTGAGTGGTTACACAAGGCCCATTTATATGGTTTACCTTGTGAATCTCACTTGTGGAATGCCACCCAAGAACAAAGATATTTGAGATGTCAAATGTTGAGAAGATTCAAGTGCAGCCACTTGGCATTATGGGCTCTGCCTGGATCATATAGGTTGCAATAACTTAGCCAAATGGATAGTTGGTGGTAGGGGATGATAGGTTGAAACGCGTCCATTCTGGTCTAAGGGAAAGCTTCTGAAAGATCTTGTCTTGGTGAAACCAAGTCTTGTAGGGAAAGTGCACCACCTCTGCAGAGTGTAAAATCTAAGTACTTAGTCATGTCCCTGGCAATGGACAATTTGAGCATCAAGACATGGAAGCTATCAAGAATCTCCTCATCCAAATTTCTAAGTTAAAAACTTGTGATTGAACAAGGGTTTAAGGATCACCAATTTCTATTGGGAGATGCCTTGGGTGTTTTTGCCAAACAAAAACTTAGTGTTTTCAAATGATAAGGAAAATATATTTTGAGCAAAGCAAGCCTAAGCTACACCTAGCCAAATGCATATAGATGATAGACTCCACTATACTATCATAATATCACTTGCCAATACAATTCAAATGTTTTGACCCTTGTGGTTGTAACTTATTATGTTGCAGGATTGTTTGATGTTAGTGAAGTGTGTTTTGATTAGAATTACAAGTCTACAACCAACATGATTGCCTGTGGCACTTTGAAGATGAAGGACTCCATGCTATATAGTTATTTCTCCTGCATTGTATTGAGATAGCCAAATGAGCTATGTAAGATGTAATGAATTATTGTACTCCTGGTTATAAAGTTGTATTATGACCTTTGTTTCTTGATATTACATCTTAACTGTGGATGCTAGATATTGATCCAGGGACCAGCATTATAAACACAGGGATCTCTACCTTATTAAAGGTTGGGACCTCTACAGGCACCTTGGCGCTCGTTGCGCCGGGGCAGAATGCACCCGCGCACGCACCAGTCTGCCATGCAGCAGCAGTCGTGCATGCAGCCGCATGTTATTATTTTGACTCGCTCTACTTGCTGATGGGGTTCGTTGCATAGAAAACAAAAAATTTCTTACGGTTTGCAACTGCTAAGATTGAATCTAGCTGATACTTCGGTTTTAGGACTCACCCTTGAAGACGTAAGCGGGATAACATACCTGCATACAAACATGGTTGATGTAGATGTACACGACTGTCCTCAAGGATGTGTAGATGATCAGCACCACAACGGGAAGCGCCTCCATAGATGGTCACACATATGATGCGTCGATGACTCCCGAACCCTCGGTCCAGCCGGGCAGCAGACTAGCGGATCCCCGAGAACTACACCAGTGCTACACCATGGTAGTGGTGGTGGAGGGGTAGGATTAGAGCAGGGCTTGTACTAAGAACCTCGCTCGAGGCAATGGACAAGCTAGAAAGATGGGTAAGATGCCAACCAAAGGGCATACGAGAGAATGGTGAATGGGATTGTGTGGCGAGGAGGAGGCCACCTCCGTTTATAGGCACCATCGGGCTTCCCCTCCCCTCCTCTCATTCAATATGAATTAAAGTACTTTAATACCATTAAAGTTCCATTAAAACACTTCAATTCACTTAAATGTATTTCCATTAAATCACTTTAATTCCATTAAAGGTCTATCCATTAAAGCACTTTAATTCCATTTTAATGCAACTCCATTGAATGAACGCTTCATTTAATGAGTACTCCATTTAATGAACACATTAACATTTTGATCCATTTTCTTTGTTTCGATACCCCGAAATTATTTCGGCAGATTTGGTAGAATAATTTTCTGCACCAAATATCCATTGATTTCTCTTGTGTTCCCTATCCACTCAAATGTGTCAGTTTACCTTAAGTGTGTCTGCCTACGGTTTCGGGAACTATGTAGACATGATATAGACTTTCTCCGATCAATAATCATTAGCGGGACCTAGAGATCCATAATGACTCCTAGTTCCTTGAAGATCTTATGATCGTCTGAACCTCTTTCGCTATAATCCAATTCCTTTTGTCTTGCGATATATTGCTTGTCTGAGATTCAATCACTTGGTATCGTCTATAAATTGTTTAATCTTGTTCTTGACAAGTAATCTTTTTCTCTCCTGTGATATGACATTCTAGTGATCAAATCACTTGCTTGCAAGGCTATGTCAATGTGATATCACCGAGAGGCCCTAAGTATATCTCTCCGTCATCCGGATGGACAAATCCCGATTTTGATCCACAAGCCTCATCTGACACTTTCCGAATACCTGACGATACCTTTATAATCACCCGGTTATGGTGTGATGTTTTATGCCATCAAAGTACTCTTCTGGTGAAATTGGTTGATGTGATCTCACGGTCTAAGGACATTGAGTTACTACGAATGTGATAGCTATTTAAAATTGATGACATGATCGTATTTCTACATATACTTTGGGTGACTGTTCATTATATCATTCTCCAATGATATGACCCTATTATTAACAACATCCAATGTTATGATCACGAAACATATGATCATTTGTTAATCAATAGGCTAGTATAAAAACATGCTTTACTAGGAACCTTATCTGTTTATAATTTACACATGTATTAACGCTTCCTCATTAATACAATTATAGCATGAAAAATAAACATTTATCATAAACATGGAATAGCATAATAATCACTATATTATTGCCTCTCGGGCATATTGCTTTCAGCCTCCCACTTGCCCTAGAACTAGATTGAAAAACTTTGCCCTTTCAAAACCTATGGCACTTTGGTGTTGTATATACGTGTTTGCTAGTGGTAAACATAATCCCTAGATATGACACTTTCGGGTCTATGTGTATTTGCATGTATTTGCGTCTCTACACATCACTCATTCTCAAATGAGATGGCATTGTATAAATTTTGTGAGGCCTTAGTTCCTTGGGGTTTAAAACATGTTGATATAATTGTCATACAATATATCTTCATAGTACTAGCCCATCGAACCACACCTAGTTCCTTCGCTGCTATCATAGCATTTTTATACTAAGCCTTTCATTGTAGTATCCGTCACAATATCCATAACTTTTGAACTTGTCCAAATCCATCATTGAACTTTCTTCCATTACATTATGCCACCTTATCCTAAATAGAGATAAACTTAGTTTGTACCTTGTGACTAAACTAGTATCAATGTAACACTTTACAATCAACTATTTGTATAGTTTCAGTGTAACACCTTACAATGAACTATCTGTATAGTGTCAATGTAACATCTTACAATGAACTATTTGTCAATGTAACACTTTACAATGAACTATTTGTCACTTCTATATACAAAATATATTCTTAGTTCTTCCAAATATCATAAGAATATCCTCACTATCATCCAATGATCATCTTATGAGTCACCCTGGTATATGCTCATAACATTTAGAGCATAGGACATATCTGGATATGTACATATCATGGAATGATTGATTAAGATATTCATGTGATTTTACTCACCAAGTGTCAAAACACTTGATTCTCTTTTATCAAGATATCCCTGTGATTATACTCACCAAGTGCCAAAACACTTGAATCTTGATTCAACCTTTTCCATGTGGCAAGAACCTTTCTTGTCATTTCCATATTGAACTCATTCAATAATTCATATATGTGCATCTGGCATAACCATATTAGCGTCCCAATCTATCCATATAGACATCAATGCCTATTATTTGGGTTTTGCCTAAGTCTTTCATCCAAATCTAATTTCAATGAAATTCTTAACTTGTGTCAAATAAAATATACATAATTTCTAATCAATATGTCATATAGACAATGTATTGGAAATATGTTTCAACGCTCCCACCTAATTTCTTGCAAATGCAAGCATCTTCATTGTTTCTGATGAAATTAAATATTTTAACAATTTCATCATGATGAAGATTCCAACTCATCTATGATTATTAAAACTATTGAAGTTCACATGCCTTTTAGCATCCTTTGATTTAACAAAACCCCTTGGACTGTGTCACGTACACGTCCTAGGTAACCATTCTATTAGAAGAATGTTGTTCTTTTTGTTTAACTAGCATATACAACAATTGACATATGTAGTGGTTGCTACATTAATCTGTCTAGATTAAATATCACTACGAAAGATCGAATCTTGTCATATTCAACTGTTTGAACATTGTTGTAAACTCTTTATCGACATTTTGACTATTTTATAGATGTGAAATACCCATGTATGTTTCTTTATAGATCCAAATACAACCGATAGGCTTTAAGCCTTTCTAGAGGGTCTTCCAAGTTCAGTAACTTGTTTTCTCATGTATAGAACTATCACAGATTTTATGGCTTCTATCCATTAACGAAGTAAGGGCCCATCATCGCTTCTTTGTATGTAGTCGGTTTATCATTGTCAAAAAATAATGATTTAATCTCAAATCTTAGTATTTGATTGTTAACCAACCTACGCGGTTCAATAGGAACTTAGACCTCCTGACCACAACCTTTGAGGCACGTGAGCCATGAGCAATGTGGATGCCTCTGAAACGCCTTTTGGTGCTACGCAAATCAGCACATATGACTAAGGTTGAATAACCTTATCAATGTTCTATTGTCCTCCCACTTAATTTTTCGTAAAAATTCCTTCTCAAGAATTTTGACGTTTCCAAGCGACAAACACTTTTGTCTTCGGTGCTATGGAGGAATACCCAACGGTTATTCGGAATAACTTACAAAAACATGCTCGTATGATTTTGGTTGTAAACATTTTACTTATGCCTAGCATACCAAAATTTAAGAAAAGACAACTTGGGTTTTATCCCAAACCAGAACTCATATGGTGTGTCATTTCAATATATCATGATGGAGCTCTTTATCAGTGTAAAAGCGGTAGTCACTAAAGTTTAATCTTTAAAATATAATAGCAATTTTGTAACTAACACTGTTGATCCTACCATGTCAAACATGGTTTGATTACATCTCTCGAATACTGCATACTCCTATGGTTTATCAGGAAACATAAATCAATGGAACAATTCCTCAAATCTTAGGTGTTCTGCTAAAAATGTAACTCAAATATCTTCCTTTATGATCCAATCATAAATTCTTTATTTTCTTGTTACAATTATTTTCCACGTCATCTTGAAATCATCTGAACATTTTCAAATGTTTCATACTTCTCCCTTATTAAGTAAATATATACATGTATTTACTCAAATTTCGGAGAAAGCATATGAAGTTCAAATCCATCGCTCACGACTACACATAATGGACAATATACATCAACATGCACTATGTCCAATACGTTAGTCGTTCGCTCTTCTTTGGCATATGAATGAGGTTTTAATTATGGGATTTCTATTTTCGTGCCCTTGGTTTGTTAGTTCTAAGAACTTTTCCCTACCCGCTTAACTTTTCCTCACTTTTTCCCATCTCCTACTATGAAACTCTCACACAGTCTGAAACTCGATGTCTATCATCCTTGCCGTTACATTCTAACAAGTGGGGCCGCATTCAGTCGAGTCCTGTAGTGGAGCCTCTCCGTTACATGTTGACAAGTGGGGCCGCGGTCTGTCTGGTCCCGTAGTGGACCCTTGCCGTTACATGCTGACAAGCGGGGCCGCATTAAGTTGGTTCCCGTAGTGGACACATCTCTCCACTTATTCAGATCGGCATGGGACCCATAGCTTATCCATGCGAGCGTCGAACCCACAACTTATCCACATGAGCCAGCCTCACGACCGCTCCCATGTTGTTGCCTCTCCTTTTTCTTCTTCTCCGGCGACAGCGGCCCTTCTCCAGCCACGGTGACCCTTTTTCGAGCTTCACTTTGGCCTCCCGTTCGTCCTGGCCACAATATGGTGCCATTCTGTTGACCTATATGAAGGATGACAATGGCAACCGTGTGTAGATCAGGTTAGATCTCGCACCAAAATGTTCCAATTAGACGGGGCGCTTGTTATGGATAATGCGTCCGGGGAACCGTTCTGATGATTTAATTGGTTTAGCGATTTGATGTCTCGGCTGCAATCAAGTGAATCTATGAGGTGAAAGTCAAACATTGAGATTTAGGGAGATGGATGTATAAGAAATAAGAAAATGACACAACTCTTGAACACTTTCAAATTAAAAAAAATATAAAACTCTTAATGTAAAAGAGTGTTTATAATTAACACAACTCTTGAACACTTTCAAATTTAAAAAATTATACAACTCCTAATGTATAAGAGTGTTTATAATTGAAACAACTCTTGAACACTTTCAAATTGAAAAAATATACAACTATTAATATAAAAGAGTGTTTATAATTGGCACAACTCTTGAACACTTTCAAATTGAAAAAATATACAACTATTAATGTAAAAGAGTGTTTACAATTGACACAACTCTTGAACACTTTCAAATGGAAAAAATTATACAACTATGTAAAAGAGTGTTTATAATTGACACAACTCTTGAAAACTTTCAAATTACAATTTGGACATGATAATATTATTGTTAGAAAATCTTGAGAGTTTACCATTTTTACAGCGTGAAAATTGATCCCTAAACTAAAATATTTATGCCTCGTGCATATATGAAAATTATACACCTTTGAACTCTTTGAAATCGCACTTAGGACATGATAATGTTGTGCTAATAAAATCCTGATCATTTATAATTTTCATGGAGCTAAATATAATGCGTAAACTTGCGTATATGAAAATTATAAACCTTTAAACACTATTAAATCGCACTTAATACGTGATAATTATGTGCTAACAAAATTTCAAGAGATTATCATTTTCTCCTCATTTTCATGGAGTGGAATGTAATGCATAAACTTGCATATACGAAATCGCACTTAGGACAACATAATATATTGCTAAGAAAATCTTGAGAGATTATCATTTTTATAGAATGTAATGCGTAAACTTGCATATGGAAAAAATTATACACCTTTGAACTCTTTGAAATCACACTTAGGACATGATAATGTTGTTCTAATAAAATCCTGATCATTTATCATTTTCATGGAGTAAAATATAATGCATAAACTTGCATATACGAAAATTATACACCTTTGAACACTTTCCCTTCAAATTATATTCAAAATAATTTGTTTATGGAGTTAAAGTGTGGCACCCCAGATTTACGGTCCGAGAATACCCGTTATGCATAAAATTAACATTCCCATGATCAGTGATCCGTGAGAATAACCGACAAGTATCATTACAAAATCCAGATAGTAACAAGTACAAAACTTACAAAGTGGCCATTCTGGCGAATACAACACAAATAGCGGAAGTCTTCAGCGCAGAGCCCATGCCTTAACCTACAGGCAATCGACTGGGAAGACGGCCTAGCTCGCATAGACGTCGACACCTTCGTTCCTTCTTAGCATCTGCAATCTGGCCAAGTAAATAGCCAGGGACAATGCCGGTGAGTACTCTGAATGTACTAGCAAACCACCTTAAGATAACAATAAGTAAAGGATATGTAGTATGGCCGTGATAAGATGGCTCCATCACAGGTTCTTTTGTAAATTAGTTTCTTTTGTAAATATAGCATGTCTCTATATCTTTATTGAAAACTTCTGTAAAACATTTTGGAAGTCTTTTTGAATAGTTTTAGGAAATCACTAGGATTGGGTCAACCGTTTGTTTCTCCTACCGGTCATCTCATGACCAAACCTCTTCCTCCACTTTCCCGACCATCCCATGGTCAAAACCTTTTTCGAGCCATTACTTTTCTGAAGTCCCTTTTTAAAACAAAACCAACACCACTCTACAACAACCTTACCAACCGTCCATGACCGTGGACACGGCTATTCGAATATATTTACACTCTATGGAGGTTGTACACTTTACCCACATCATCCGATTATCCGTCCCTGATCTACACTGATCGTGGGTCGAATAACTGGTCAAGACCTTCCGAATGCCCTCTTCGATACAAGTGCCTACCCTATGAAGTTAACCCCCTCAAAACCGGGACGCCGTATATAGTCACAAGCCAACCGGAGCGCGTTTTGCACCCCGCAGGGTGTGCACTTTCAATGAGGGGTTCATAGTATCGTCTGGCCGCCATTTAGATGGTATTACCTTCTCCAGGCCGATGTTTCACATGGGCCTTTACAGGAGAAAGCTCAGCCTCCGGGGATTTGTTCTCCCCCGTAGTAGTTTGAGACACCTATACCGGGTTAGACAACTTCCAGCCCAGCCCCGTCCCATTCCAGAGTAATGTGGTTGAATGGGTTAGTTGTTCTAGCAAAACTGCAAAGAACTGGGTGCGTTTTCGTAAACATTTTTCGTCCATCCTTGGTACGACCATTTTTTAAAGACAAAACCTTTCTCATTTTCCAAACCACCTGATAGGCCAAGCCTCATCAAGGTATTCTCCTAAAACAGTTCTGTAAGTCTTTTCCCGGGGTCTTCCGGTCCTACACTTTTGCTTAGGCTAAACGGGTTCTCCAAGGGGTTATGGTGTTAAACACCATCTACCATACTACGGGGCAGCTAGGTATCATCAATATGGGTTTTACCTAATGGTACTAAGGGGTAATGGTATGGAGGAGCCAAACATTCCCCACATAATATAATATAGTAAAACGATGCAATTTGCATAAACGGGTAAGTAAAACATGCATAGGTAAAATAGTAGGACAAGGTGTATGAGCTACAAGGTGGCTTTCCTATGACCAGCGAGATGTCCCGTGACCTCTTTAGAATGCCAGAAAACCAATACAATCATAATAATAAAATCCCGAGGCTTCATTCTTCTCGGTGTCACATAATCGCAACTATCGCCGTTATCGAGCATACATGCACACAAACAATCACCACCTCAATACATTGCATACAAACACCAATTCATTCAGCAAGAAAATGACAAAACAAGTTGATAGATCACTAAGGATTTGAGGACATGGTTGGGGATACAATGGAAATGTTTGGTTGCATTAGTGGATTTTCTATTTAAGCATTATAGTCGAAAGCTACCTAGATAGAGGGGTTTTTGAACAAGGCCAAGTTCTCTATGAGATCCATGTGCAACATGATACCCTCAGATAGGTATTGATAAAATGAAGCCAACAAAATTGGTTTCACTATTTTATCGATTACCAATGATTTATAGTGATTTTTATAGTAATTAAAACTCTAGTTTTAGGAAATAATTCACCAGAACTGTTCTGGAGTTCCAAACATTATTTACTTGGGTGATTAGATCGTATTTGATGGACTGATTCAAGAGGAGTTGGAATCACCTCAAACCAGTTACCAGAATGCCCTTGGGAAATTCCCAAAGACAGTACTGGATGAGATTTGTCTTTTTCATCAGATTAAACCTACAGAAGATTTTGGTGTGACTCCAAGGGTACTGGTTCGGTAATGATAATACCTTTCTTAATAAATTGGAATCACCCTTTTTGGAGTAACATAACTATTTTGGTGATTTAAATAGTGAATGAACTATGCACATAATTTTTTAGTTCACCATAATTTAATAGAGGCTCAATAAATCTTGGGCTCCTGGTTTTTGGTACTTATTGGTATGGAGGTTTAGTGGTAGTTGTAATTAGGTCAAAACCATTTCTGGTTTTGCCTAGAAAATTTCTCCAAGGCAGAAATTGCCTTAATTTGTTATTTTTGTTACTCATAAACCATACTTCACCTTGGCATGGGACCAGGTCCAGAGGTTTTTGTAGTTTCAATACTATCTAGAGGAAATTGGTTTCACCCCATTTGGGTTAACCAAATTTGCTGAAAGATTTTATGAACTCAAGGGATACCCTGTGGTAAATTAATTAATGGAAAACATCCAGAAATAATCTAGCAAAAACAGAGGCACTACATGTTTAAGAACAAATCTGGGTACTTGGCAAAAATTCAGATTATACTAAGCTATTTTCCATTTTTGTTTCAAATTAAATTGAATAGGTATTCTGCAGATCCAAAATAAAAGGATAAAGAACAGAGAGGGATATAGGTCGGACCTGCACAATCTGGGCCACGGGGAGAGAGACCAGCCCAGCAAGGCGGCACCGCCTGCGCGCAAAATAGAGGGGATCCGCGGGGAACGGCACGCAGGGCCGCGGCCCACCTCGCTGAAGGGGTACCGGGCGACGATGGCCGTTCGATCTAGAGGAGCTCGACGGCCGCGCTCTGTCGCCTACCTCGCGACCTTGTCCGGTGGGCTGGAACCCTATCGAGGAATGGAGAGGCTCGATGGCCCCTTTGGAAGCCTCTCCGGCGACGGGGAAATGGCGGAGTGGACGCGTCGCGCAATGACAAGTCCGACGAGGGATGGAAAGGGTGGATCTGGCGACAGGGGGGATCCCTTGCTACCGCGACCGTGGGTGGCACTCGGGAGGCTCGGTGGTGACGCCGGTTGGAGGGGTCCTGAGCCAAACAAGTAGCAAGGTTAGATGCAGAGGAGAGAGGAGATCTTGACATGGTCACATGCAGAGAGGGAGGAGGGGAGAGGGGAGCTCGAGGCTCGTTTCTTGGTGGAGGCCGAGGTTCCTTCTCCTCCTCTTCCCGGGCAGTACAAAGCAGGGGAGCGGGGGAGGGAGCTCTGGGAGGATATGTGGGAGTGTGGGGGATAAATGAGGCCATAGAGAGGAGCTGGAGTGGGTGGAGGCTTATAAACCGAGGTGGTATGGTCTATGGTACACCATGCCCATGGGGGAAGCAAGGGAGGGCTGGTGGCCATCCATTGGGTAGTAGGGGTGATGGAGAGAGGTCTCTAGTCGTGGTAGGGGATAGAGAGGTGAAAGGGACTGCTGTAATGAGAAAAGAAAAGTATGACATGACCTTGCCTTTGTCTCCCCCCTCAAACAACCTTATGGCACAAAGAGGTGGGCATGCTACAGTGTTCTTCGACCAGAAGGGAGTGATGCTGCTTATGAGACTTACTTGGCAAGCTTTGATGAGGTTTGACTTTGATTTACTTATCCAACTAGTACTAGGGTTACCATCAAGCCTAGGAAGCATGGTTGTTTGAGGGAGGAGACAAAGGCAAGGTTACTTGAGTTAAATAAAAATCAAAGCTTGCCAAGTAAGTCTCCTAAGCAGCATCACTCCCTTTTGGTCGAAGAACACTGTAGCATTCCCACCTCTTCGTCCCACATGGTTATTTGAGCGAGGAGACAAAGGCAAGGTCATGTCACACCTTTTCTTCTCTCATTATAGCAGCCCCCTCTCACCTCTCTGTCCCCTACCAGGACCAGAGACCTCTCTCCACCACCCCTACTACCCAATGGATGGCCACCACCCCTCCCTTGCTTCCCCCATGGACATGGTCTACCGTAGACCATACCACCTCGGTTTATAAGCCTCCACCCATTATAGCTCCCCTCTCTGGTCTCATTTCTCCTCTACTTGCTCCCATCTACCTCCCCTGAAGCTCTAACCCTCACATCGTCTCTACTTCGCCCTGGACAGAGAGCTTCGTGCTCAAGCTGCTGCGAGGTAGGAGGAGGCCGTGTGCCCTCCCTACTGCATCTCCTTCCCTCATTTCTGTTCTGGCATGACCCCCTGCTCTAGCCGCAACTAACCCTCCCCTTCCTTTGTGTCGCATGCGCCCCTAGGAGGTACTTCGGTGAGCTCCTGAGCTCCTCCACCAGGCGTCACCGCGGGAGAAGGCCCCTGCCGCCAGATCCACCCTTGCCGCCCCTCGTCTGACTCGTCACCGCACACCGCGTCCCCTCCGCCACTTCCCCATCGCCGGAGAGGCTTCCAGAGGCGCCGCCGAGCCGCTCAGTTCCTCGCTAGGGTTCCAGCCCGCTGGCCAGGTCGCGAGGTAGGCGACGACGCTTGTCCGTCGATCTCCTCTGGATCGAACGGCCAGCAGCGCCCAGTACCCTTTCAGTAAGGTGGGCCGCGGGCCGATGCGCCTTCCCGGCGGTTCCCCTCCATCTTCCGTGCAGGCGGTGCCACCTTGTTGGGCTGGCCTCTCTCCCCGCGGCCCAGACCGCGCAGGTCCAACTTATTTCCCTCTCTTTTCTTTTCCTTTTATTTTGAGTCTGCAGATTACCTACTCAGTTTAATTACAAACAAAATTGGAAATGACTCAGAGAAATTTATATAGTACTAGCAGAATGCCCGTGCGTTGCTACGGGACAATAAAATTTGACAGGGTCATTGATCTAAGCAATATTGCAATTCACAAACTCCACATCGCCTCCACCCTTCAATTATGGATGTAAATCTGGCAACAGTGGTAAATCCCTGTTAAACACATATTGCTGTGATTATGAAAATAATTAATAGTAACACAATTCTAAGACAAAACATAGTGCATTCCAGAATTAATCCTTTTGTTACATAAATATGACTTTAAGAGTTATGAATAATGAAATTTTCGGGGTATGCGAACAAAAAGATGGTGAAATGTAACTTTCGGGGTATGTCCAAACGAAGGAACAAAATATTATATTGATACGCAATAAATTTATGACTCATAGGAACTAAATGCACCCATCAATCGGCATACGCCATTATTAATATGGTCCATATGAATAGAACAAATGTATGCGAGAGAAAAATTGCATGAAGTCTAATGTAATCTAGGTGTTAGAATTTAATTTATATTATTCTATTGATTTCTGGTTGTAATTAATTAGTAGAGGTTGTCAATATATCTGATTGTGGGGAGTAAGACTGTTGGGGCTCTTGGAGATTCGTGGTCAAGAAGATACTGCCTAACACCTTAATCAGAAATACGCTCGATCTATTCACGAGCAAATCTATAGAAATATACGGAAAGAAATAACTAATTAAGAACCACAGAAAACGTCTATATATTTTTTTTTTGCAGAACCTCGGTACTGAAACTCAAACAAATGATATGACACGAAGATAACTTTAAAAGTTTAAAATCGTGTTTCCTTCTCTCAAACCATTTGCATCTGAATTATAGAACAACAACAGTAAGTGGATTGACCAAAAAAATCACCACATTGTTGTCGGAAACTCTTTGGGAGAAGGAATTAGAGGACGTCGTCGTGCACGCCAAGCAGGAGAAGGAATCATAAAAAGCCGATGGAATCAGAAGAAGGATACATGCCTCCGTGTGAGGACCCATAGTGTGCACGCTTGGGACGATCTCGTCGTGCACGTCGGGAGCACTGAAGCGCACGCCGTCCAGGACGATGTAGTGCACAACCGGGACGACCTCACGGCGCATGCGCCGAGGTCAATGAAGCGCATGCCTCGCGCCTACCCGCGCCTGCCGCCGCCAAGCCCCGCCCCGACCCCATGTACCACTGGCCGCCGCCCAGCTCGGCACTGCGAGCTCTGCCCGCAGCCTCCTCGGCCTCCCTCGCTGCCGTCTGCTCCGCTCACCCCTGTGTCACCCCGCCGCCATGGCGCCGTCCCATCTCGCTGCATCCCCGACCACAGGCCGCCGCCACCGCGGTCGATTCCGCCCCTAGGAGCCCCTGCGCGCTCCCAACTTAGTAAATTTCATATCAAAATCGAGGGGAAGGCAGCGCCACAAATTTCCGATCGAAATCGAGCAAAAGTTACAAGTAGAACAGAGAGATAGGGCAAACTGGGTGAGGAACAGGCTTTAGGCAAGATGGAACCTCCGTTCACCTTGGGCCTCCGCATCTGACTCCATATCCTCCTTCGAACTCCGCCGGCTCCCCGCTTCCTCTGCCCTGCAACTCGTCACCAGAGCCTCGGCCATTGTGGGGATCTCCGGATCTGGGCATGGCGATTACGTTTTCTTAGGAGAAAACCAGGAATGGAGCAGGGGGTCCATCGGACGCATTATCGCCGCCTCGCTCTTGCTCCTCCGCCTCCGAACGTGGCCAAGCAGAGCTGCTCTGGCCTTGCGATCCAAACACATAACCGAGCCGAACCTTTCAGGATTGTTAGCGGTGGCAGGACAAGTAATTTAGTCAAACAGCCAGGGGCAAAATTGGAAATAAAAAAGCAGACGGAAATTTGTGCACGATGAACCTACCTCAATGTAAATTAGTAGATAGATTTTTACCAGGTGCTCAAGCCTCTTTTCTAACATGAAAACATTGTGCTGTACTAAAACACAGTGTAAAACAAAAATGATAAATCCCCTACAAGGATATGTCTAGAACACTAAATATTTTCCCCAGGTATTTTCACAACCCCAAATGGAATAAATCCACTTGGTAAAGAAAGGTATAAACCATACCTTAAAATCCCCGGTGGTCCCACATAAATTTGCTTCCTGGTTTTCCCATAACGAAAATAGCAAAAACATCATCTCCTGGACTTTAGGAATTTACCTAGGTCAAAAAAAATGAGATTTTGACCTAAATACAACTCCCATTAAATCTATACCCAAATATGTCCAAAAAACCAGAAGCCCCAGATTTATTGAGGTTTTGTTGAAATATGGTGAATTAAAAAATAATGTGCATAGTTTATTCACTATTTAAAACACCAAAATAGTTCTGCAGATCCAAAATGAATGTATCCAATTTCTCTAGAAAGGTGTTACCATTACCTAACCAGTACCTATGGAATCACATCAAAAGCTTCTGTTGGTTTAATCTGGTGAAAAAGACAAATCCTATCCAGTACTGTATTTGAGAATTTCTCAAGGGCATTCTGTTAATTATTTTGAGGTGATTCCAACTCCTCTTGAATCATTCCATCAAATACTACCTAATCACCCAACGAAATAATTTTTGGATCTCCAGATAAGTTCTGGTGAATTATTTCCTAAAAACTAGAGTTTTAATCACTATAAAATCTCTCGTAAATCATTGGGAATTGATAAATTAGTGAAACCACTTTTGTTGGTTTCATTCTATCAATACCTATCTGATGGTATCATTTATACACAATGGTATCATACAGATCACTTCCTTGATCAAAAACCCCTCCCTTAGGTAATTCCTAGACTCTTAATGAAAAGGGATTCTTTCCCTAATGCCTCCAAACCTACTTCCAATCCAATCACATCAAACCCCCAACATCCCACTGATGTATATCATTCAATCATCTTTCGTTGCTGTATGGTTTGATGTTTATATGCTCGAATTGATTGGTGTATTGTTTGTTTGCATGTATGCTCGATAACGGCAATAGTTGCGATTATGTGATGCCGAGAAGAAGGAAGGATAGGGTTATTCTTATTATTGCTATTATCGGTATTCAGGTTATCTAACATTGTCAAGGGACTTCTCGCTGGTCCCAGGCAAGCCACCTTCTTGCTCATACACCTTGTCCTAGTATTTTATATATGCATGTTTTATCTATTCATTTATGCAAAGTCCATTGGTTTTACTATAGTATATTTTATATGGGGAATGTTTGGCTCCTCCAAATGTTTACCCCTTATTACTATTAGGTACACCCCTTTGTATAATACCTACCTCCCCATAGTATGGTAGATGGTGATTAACACCATAACCTCTTGGAGACCCCGTTTTAGCCTAAACAAAAGTGTAGGATGGGAAGACCCCGGGAAAAGACTTACAAAAATATTTTATTAGAAAATCTTGGTGAGGCTTGGCATATCAAGTGGTTTTAAAAAAATGATGAGAAGTTTTTTGTTTTACAAAAAGGTGGACAAAAGAGGGAGGAAAAATGTTTACGAAAACACGCCCTGCTGTACAGTTCCTAATGCTTGAGCAATTAACCGTGCAACCACATTATTCTAGCATGGGACGGTGCTAGGCTAGAAGTTTGTCTAACCCGGTATAAGTGCCTCACACTACTATATGGGTAAACAATCCCCAGAGGGTGGGCCTTCTATGTCCGACGGTCCATGCGTATCATCGATCGGGAGAAGGAATGAAGGGTCTACGGGCCTTGCTCCGCGGATACTATGAGCCCCTAATTGAAAGCGCACACCCGTCGAGGTGCAAAACGCGCTCCGGTTGGCTGGTTACTATATAGGGCATCCTGGTGTTGAGGGGGCTAACCTCATAGGGTAGGCACTTGTATCGGAGATGGCATTCAGAAGGTCTTGACCGGTTATTCGACCCACGATCGGTGTAGATCAGGGACAGGTAATCGAATGGTGTGGGTACAGTGTACAACCTCTACAGAGTGTAAATATATTCGAATAGCCGAGTCCTCGGTCATGGACGGTTGTGATGGCTGATGTACGAGGGTGATGGTTTTGTTTTCAAAAAGGACTTCGGAAAAGCAAAGGCTCGAAAATGTTTTGACCATGGGATGGTCGGGAAAATGGAGGAAGGAGTTTGGTCATGAGATGACCAGAAGGAGAAACAAATGGGTGACCCAATCCTAGTGTTTTCCTCAAACTTCTCAAAAATATTTCCAAAGTGTTTTACAAAAGTTTTTCAACAAAGATATAGAGACATTCTATATCTACAAAAGAAACTAGTTTATAAAAGAACCCCTCTTGGAGCCATCCTACCACAGCCATATTGCATATCCGTTATTATTGTTCTCTTAAGGTGGTTTGCGAGTACATTCAATACAAAGTACCGTTGGGGGGTTCGAAAGACAAAGAATTTTTCTAAGTATAAAGGCTCTCTAGAGCAAACTTTCCTTCTCAAATCCACTTCAAAATAAAACTAAGTTTTCTTCTGGGCGGAATGGTTGTCGGGTCAACGAGTGAGATTTTGGTGGAGGACGGCCGCCCAGGAATCAAAGAAGTCTGCCATGTTTCGGAATTCAGAAGCTTCCAGTGCAACCACAATACATTATGGGCTCTGTCTTGGCCTAGTACTTAGTGGGAAACCTCACCTGGGTACCAAAATTTGGAGGTTCTTGGCACGGTTGGATCCAGAAGGTAGAGGGGCTACTAAGGGAAAGCCTCGCCATGGTCTTGTCTGTAAAAGGACTTGATCATGGATTATGGGTAAAGTGCACAAACTCTCGAGAGTATTGCAATCTGATTGATCAGCCGTGTTCACGGAAACAGAACAACATTGAGCATCTAAATGATGGAGCCTCTGAAGGATCTTCCTCTCTCTTTTCTAAAACAAAGTTTTGAAACCCCATGGCGTGCGTAATATCGCCAATGGGTGGGATTTTGGGAACTTGGTGTGTAATATCCAAGTGTCACATGGTGCGTAATATCCAAGTGTTTGGTTGTTTGGACGCTTGGTGTGTAATATCCTCGTGTGCCACTCGACCTTATTTTATCTAAGCAATTGTTTACAAAGTAGGAAAATTTTCTCTTCTTCTCTCTACTTAAGAAAAACTAGCTTTGAGCAAATGAACTCTACATCCTAAACTAGCCTTGCATGTAGAGATAGTCTTTACTCTCCCTGGTGTAATTTGCCAATACATTCAAAGTATTGACCCAACTTGTTGGCTGCACGTCTTATGTGCAGAATCCGAAGATTGAAAGGTGCGTAGGGATCGCGAGTCTACACTCGACAAGCCTGGGGCGTTGATGGACTCAAGCTGCTTTTATGTTTCCGCTGTTATTTGAGCTAGCTTAATGCTAAGAAAATTTGTAATAATTTCATACTCTGGATTCTCCGTGCAATAAAGACATTGTGTTTTACATGATATTTCATCGACTGTGAGTGTTAGCTATTGATCTAGGGACTAGCATGTTAATCACAGGGACTTAGGATCCTTACCGATCCGAGGTCGCTACAGATGGTATCAGAGCACATCGTTGCCTGTAGGACGTGACCCTAGGATTGGAACCACCTCTAACTTATGTGCCTTACTTGCTTTTCTACTAAGTTATTTTCCTCATTTCTAGTATCTGCTCTCCTCTACTTGATTAAGTATCTAACTTTCTTTCTTCTAACTTAAAGATGACAAGCTTCCTCTACGACACCGTCGCGGACATCGAGCCCCTTCGCTTTGGTGGATTCCTCATGGACCTACTCACATGTTTGGACCTTCCCCTCCCAACAATTCAGGGGAGCACAATGAAGAAACTCCACAAGGACGGCTGTTGGGGAGTCAAAGTCATCCAGCCAGGAAAAGAACGAGGCAAGAACCCGGAGGAAGACGTAGCAATCCACATTGTTAGAGATTCCAAGCAGAAGGCCCTTAGCATCAGCTTGCATCAACTCATTGGTCGCCTATGTGGACGTCATCATGAAGATCTTCAAGGACACTGCGGCGGCCTCTTTGGGAGACGAGATGAGGAAGGAATTCCCATGGAGTTAACCTTTGAGGAAAGAATTTCTACCAAGCGCCGAAGGACCCAATATCAAGATTTGGAGTGCCACATCCATGACCTTGAAAAAGGTACCTTCCTCGAGATGCTAAAGAACGACGAGCTATGCGCCCTCATCAAGGAGAAGGAGGAAATGATCAAGCAACAGGAGGAGGCTATGAAGCTCCAAGAGATAAAGTTCCAGGACCAAGAGAATAAGTTCGCTAACCAAGAGAAGAGGGTGATAAATAAAAACAAGAGAATTAGGGAACTCAAACAGCAGATCGATGGAGCTGAAGTACAAACTGAAGGCCTTTGCAAGATAATCAATGATGTGCGTGCTTCCAAGAGGGACTTGGCAAAGCAACTTGAAACGGCGAAGAAGTCAAGCCTAGTGGAGGAGCTACAAAGCGAGAAGGAGGGACTTCAGGAGCAGCTAGAAGCCACCACCAAGAATCTGCAGGATGAGATTAAGAACCTCCAAGAGAAGCTTGAAGCCACCACGAAGGAGATGGAGTTGTACAAGACAACCCTAGAGCAGGAAGGCTACTCGTTCGAGGACGAGGAAGAGGAAGGCGTGGAAGATGTGTAATAGTTGGACCACCTTCAATTCTATAGTAGAACATTATTCGCGATTGTAATAAATACCAAGACAAATCTGGTTTAGTTAAACTTGGTTGTTTCTGCGTTAAGTTGTGTTGTTATGTCTTGTGTGCCTTGTGTGCTTGGTGTGTTTTCATAAGGGTAGGAGTTTACTACTTAGTCTTTCTGTCTATTTCTTAACTACTCTCTTAAACCCCACAGATGCCGCCCATACGTGCGAACCCCGAAATCCCTCTAGAAATAGCACAACTTTTGGCCACTCAGAACCAGCTGATCCAACTGCTCACTCAGAACATGCAAAACAACAACAACAACCCACCACCACCACCACCTCCGCCACCACCTCAACATGATCGCTTGACTCGGTTTTTGAGGCTGAACCCACCTACCTTCACCAGCAGCACTGAACCAATCATCGTAGATGACTGGCTACGTACAATCAACAAGAAGCTAGACACCGTGCAAGCTGTCGGAGCCGACAGGGTACGTTACGCCGCACACCAGCTTGAAGGACCTGCTGCAGAATGGTGGGATAACTACCAAGTCACCCACCCGGAAATTGATGCTATCACTTGGGATCAGTTTGAGTTAGATTTTCGCACTCATCATGTGGCCGCTGGTATCATGACTCTGAAAAGGCGTGAATTTCGCGACCTACACCAGCTGCACCGTTCTGTCACCGAGTATGGTGAGCTTTTCAACAAGCTAGCCCGTTATGCACCCGACGATGTTTCCACTGATGCCAAGAGACAGGAGGAGTTCCTAAGAGGACTCAATGATGAGATATCCATTCAGCTTGTGGCTCAAAAATTTGACAACTTTCAGGAACTTCTGGATAGAGCCATTGTGGTTGAATCCAAAAGGAAGAGCATAGAAAACCGTAAGAGGAAGTCTAACCCTCAAAAACACTCTATTCCATACCAGAAGCAGCGCAATTCCTCACCACCACCTTATAACAATAATGGCCACAACCATAACGGTCATAACCATGGAGGCCACAAACACAATGGGCATAAAAACCTCAATGGGAGTGGCAGCAATGGAAAGGATCTCAGTGAGGTGACATGCTTTAAGTGCAACAGGACGGGGCACTATGCAACCTCTTGCCCCGAGAAGAAGAATGGCAATGGCAATGGGAATGGAAATGGACACAACCATGTCAATGGAAACGGGAAGAAACCAAACCCGTTTGTCAAAGCCACGGTAAATCATGTCTCCATGGAGGATGCTTGTGATGCACCAGACTCTGTGATTGGTAAGTTCAAACTCAATTCTATTCCCACAGTTGTTCTTTTTGATACTGGTGCATCGCATTCATTCATATCAAGGGTATTTGTGGATAGAGGCAATATACCTACGGAGACTATAAATTTTCCTCTAAGGGTAAGTTCTCCTAGGGGAGAAATAGTGGCAAACTCCGGTTGCCGGGGATTAGAACTAAGGATTGGGATGCACGTCTTTCCCACCAGTCTAGTAGTTCTAGAATCACAAGGATTAGACATCATCTTGGGCATGAATTGGATGACCGAATATGAAGGAGTCATAGATTGTGCAAAAAGGACTGTCACGCTCACAACACCGGGAGGGACGAGAATTCGTATCAAGTCAAATTTTGCACTTAAGGAAGCCATGGTGAACTCTCTTAAGGGGGTTAGCTTGGAGGAGGTACCTATTGTAAAGGAATACCCAGATGTCTTCCCGGAGGAACTACCAGGAATGCCCCCCGACCGTGATATCGAGTTCCTCATTGACTTGATGCCAGGCACGGGGCCGATAGCTAAGAGACCATACAACATGGATGTGGACAAGTTAAAGGAACTCAAGAAACAGCTTAGGGAACAATTGGACAAGGGATTCATCCAACCCAGCGCATCATCTTGGGGAGCACCTGTCCTATTTGTGGAAAAGAAGGATAAAACCAAGAGGCTGGTTGTGGACTACCGCTCGTTGAACGAAGTGACGATTAAGAATAAGTATCCTCTGCCCAACATCAATGACTTGTTTGACCAGTTAAAGGGAGCAAGTGTGTTCTCAAAGATCGATCTGCGATCAGGCTACTTTCAGCTAAAGATTCGAGAACAGGATGTGCCCAAAACAACATTCACCACAAGATACGGATTGTATGAGTACACCGTAATGTCGTTTGGTCTAACCAATGCCCCAGCATACTTCATGACCATGATGAACAAGGTGTTCATGGAATATTTGGACAAGTTTATCGTGGTATTCATAGATGATATACTCATATACTCTAAGGATGAAAAGGGACATGAGAAACATCTGCGCCTTATCATGGATAAACTAAGAGAACACAAGTTGTATGCCAAATTCAGCAAATGCGAATTCTGGTTAAAGGAAGTGGGATTCCTTGGTCATGTTTTGTCGGCAAAAGGAGTTGCCGTAGATCCTAGTAAGGTAGCTTCCGTGACGGAATGGGAGTCACCCAAGAATGTGGGAGATATTAGGAGTTTCTTGGGCCTCGCAGGATATTGCCGGAGGTTCATTGAAAACTTTTCCAAAATAGAAAAACCCATGACGGAACTATTGAAGAAGGAAAAGAAATTCCTATGGACCGAGGCATGTGAAGCAAGTTTTCCAGAGTTGAAGAAACGCCTTGTAACGGCGCCAGTCCTGTGTCTTCCTGATATCCAGAAGGATTTTCATGTCTATTGTGACGCTTCTCGAAAAGGACTTGGAAGTGTATTGATGCAGAATGGGAAATTGGTATCCTATGCGTCCCGTCAACTTAAGAACCACGAACACAACTACCCCACACATGATTTGGAACTTGCGTCTATGGTTCATGGACTCAAGGTATGGAGACACTACCTCATGGGCAAACATTGTGATGTGTTTACAGATCATAAGAGTTTGAAGTACATTTTCACCCAAAAGGAGTTGAATATGAGACAAAGAAGATGGCTTGAACTAATTAAGGATTATGACTTGGATTTACAGTACCATCCTAGGAAGGAAAACGTGGTGGCTGATGCCTTAAGTCGTAAGGTGTAGGTGAATGGACTTACCGCAGGGGAACTTCCAGATGATTTATGCAAGCAATTCAAGGATCTTAGGCTAGAGATAGTTCCGAAAGGACACGTAGCGACTATGGAAATAGTGTCCACCTTCCAAGAGAGAATCAAGGAAGCACAAAAGGGAGATAAAGATTTGGAAGAAATAAGAGTTAAAATAAGTGAAGGAAAGACAAAAGAATTTCGTCTGGACGAACAAGGAACCCTTTGGTATGGGAAGCGTTTGTGCGTTCCCAATGACCCCGATATCAGGAAGATGATTTTACAAGAAGCTCATGATTCGCCATACTCGATTCATCCAGGTAACAAGAAGATGTACATGGATGTGAAGGATAGGTTTTGGTGGAATAACCTAAAGAGGGAAATTCCAGAATATATTTCTCGGTGTGATGTATGCAATAGAGTTAAAGCCGAGCATCAGAAACCGGCAGGACTACTTCAACCACTACCTATACCCGACTGGAAGTGGGATAAGGTAGGCATGGATTTCATCACGGGATTGCCCCAGACTCGTTCTGGATTTGATTCTATCTGGGTAGTGGTGGACCACTTTACCAAGGTGGCTCACTTCATCCCCGTAAAGACCACGTATACAAGTGCTAAGCTCGCTAAGATATACATGTCAAGAATTGTAAGTCTGCATGGTGTTCCCAAGGGAATTGTGTCAGATAGAGGCACCCGGTTTACTTCAAAGTTTTGGCGACAACTACATGAGTCTCTTGGAACCCGACTAGAATTAAGTACTGCCTTCCACCCTCAGACAGATGACCAAACAGAAAGGGTGAATCAAATTTTGGAAGATATGTTGAGAGCTTGCGCACTAGACTATGGGTCTAGTTGGGACGATAACCTTCCGTATGCTGAGTTCTCATACAACAACTGCTACCAGACAAGTATCAAGATGGCTCCATTTGAAGTTCTATATGGCAGGAAGTGTAGGACTCTGCTGCTATGGAATGGAGTTGGTGAACGCAGTCTTTTTGGACCTGAATTGATAAAGGATGCCAAAGAAAAGGTACGACAGATTCAGGATAGGCTAAAGGTAGCCCAATCCCGACAAAAGAGTTACGCTGATTCCAAGCGCAGAGATGTGGCTTATGAAATAGGGGACCGTGCGTATCTCCGAGTTTCACCCCTACGAGGAGTTAAGAGGTTCGGAATCAAGGGCAAATTAGCCCCACGATTCATAGGACCATATAAGGTTCTGGCCCGTAGAGGAGAATTTGCTTATCAGTTGGATTTACCCGAAGGACTAACTGTTCATGATGTGTTTCATGTGTCACAACTAAAGAAGTGTCACCCGGAGATGGCAGAAACACCGCTAAGAGACACCGTTCCCCTAGATGAGGTTCAATTGGAAAATGAACTTACCTATGAGGAAAAACCCTTCAAAATACTGGAAACAGCCGAAAGGATTACCCGCACCAATACTATAAGATTCTGCAAAGTACAATGGAACCACCACTCCGAGGAAGAAGCTACGTGGGAGCGTGAAGAAGACATGAGGGCAGAACACCCACACCTATTTGCTAGCCAACCCGAATCTCGGGGACGAGATTCTTCTTAAGGGGGGTAGGTTTGTAACATCCCAGATTTTATATTAGGATGTTATTAGTGCCATGCATCATCCTTGCATCATTGCATTCTACAAATAAATTTTGCAACTAGATCCTAACACCTAAACCTATCAAAACCCTATTAAATATTTCCTTATGTAAGCACTATTGTTGTAGTAGTTTGACCCCTTCTAAAAACTATGTAAAAACATTAAACCATGGTCCTATGTTGACCACCTTACTTTTATAAAAATTTAGAAACAAATTTCATCAAGTTTGGACTTAGTATGCAAAAGATATTCAAGTTTTAGTGAAACAGAAATTAATAAAATTATAGAAAAAAAGAGGGCAACGACCTAACTGGGACGCAGCGCCAGCCCACCCGCGCCCGCGTCGCCAGCACAGCCCAGCACCGGCCCGCTCTTCCACTCCCGCTGACACCCGAACCCCACCTGTCATCCCCTTCCCTCCCGCAGAACTCGCGCGCCGCCGTGTGCTGGACGGACTCCGGCCGCATCGGAGAGGAATCCGTGTCCCCGATGCCAAGTTTCCTCGCCTATATAAACCCCGAGACCCCCACCGTTCGAAACCCTAAGTTTCCCGAGCCATCGCCATCGGGCTGCTTCGCCGCGACCACGCCGGAGTAGAGCGCCGCCAGAGCTTCGGTAGATGAATTCTTGGGAGCTCCTCTCCCTCTGTTTTTATCCCTATCAAAACCCCCTTGCTCGACCCTCACTCCCCTTAGTTTTCCCCCTTGTCTGAAGCAGCACAGCCGCCCCAATTTCTCGCCGACGTGCCGCCGGAGCTCGCGGGAACGAGCAGAGTCGTGCGGCTAGACGAGGAAGAAAGGGCCGAAGCCGATCACGCACGCAGGACCGCAAGGAGGAGTAGAGCACCGTCGTTCTCTCCGCTACTCCGAGGAACCACCGCAGCGCCGCCGACGACCACGTCCGACCACGCCGCTGGCGTCTCGCCATCGACACCGCTGGTAAGTCGTCGCCACCGCTCCCGTCCGTCAGATTCGAGAGGAACGGTGCAGATTAGAAGTTTTCCCGAACCGGTACCGTCCAACAGTTTTGTGACGCGTGTCCGCCCAGTCAGCAAGCCGCGCCAGCACGCTGCGTCGCCCCCACCTTGCTAGCTGGACCAACCAGCATCTGCCACTTGGCAAGCTCTGAGTTAGGGTTACATCTGTTTGCAGTTTTAGTTTAAAAACTTGCGAAATTCGTATAAAATTGAATTTTTGGCCAAATTTAGCTTATAATATACCGTTGGATTCATAATTTTATGTAGGACCCAGATCTGCAATAAAATCCTAGGTTTATAGTAGGGTTTTCGGTGTAGAATTTAATCTCTATATTAGAGTGTTTATTCTATAGAAAAATAATTAAAATTTTGTTTTAGTTGATTCTTGTTGCAATAACTTTGTTTCCACAATTCCTACTGGACAAAATTATAAAACCTTGGTTAAGATCGTTAGATCTAGTTTGGGGCTAATTAGATGGTTTGATCTCCTTTTAACCCTATGAATTGTATTAGTGACCCAAATAGATCTAAACCTATGGGAAATCAATCCTAGTAACACCCTTAACACTTGCAACTCAATTATGAACCAATCTTGCATAAAATACCATGTTGCATGCATGCATGATTATCTATGTGACATGTTTTTGAGCAAGTTGTGATCAAATCTATGTTTGTGCGATAGATTGTTCGGAGTGCACTAAGGAGTGCTATTGTGTAGAGTGCTGCTCGGATCAAGGATAGTTACACCACTTGTTCATAACTTTGTCCCAGTTTTGATTCTATGCATGTGATCTTCAAAATTCTGTAGTATGCATGTGTAGGATGTTCTAGTAGAATTTTTCCTTAGTATTATTTTGCAGGTGCGATGATTTTGTAGTATCCCTTGAGTAGCTCTATACTTAGGATTTTCCCTCCTAATAGGTTACCCCTGTTTTGCTAAGTATTGCCTGCTATGCTATATATACAAAGTACCGTTGGGGGGTTCGAAAGACAAAGAATTTTTCTAACTATAAAGGCTCTCTAGAGCAAACTTTCCTTCTCAAATCCACTTCAAAATAAAACTAAGTTTTCTTCTGGGCGGAATGGTTGTCGAGTCAACGAGTGAGATTTTGGTGGAGGACGGCCGCCCAGGAATCAAAGAAGTCTGCCATGTTTCGGAATTCAGAAGCTTCCAGTGCAACCACAATACATTATGGGCTCTGTCTTGGCCTAGTACTTAGTGGGAAACCTCACCTGGGTACCAACATTTGGAGGTTCTTGGCATGGTTGGATCCAGAAGGTAGAGGGGCTACTAAGGGAAAGCCTCGCCATGGTCTTGTCTGTAAAAGGACTTGATCGTGGATTGTGGGTAAAGTGCACAAACTCTCGAGAGTATTGCAATCTGATCAATCAGCCGTGTTCACGGAAACAGAACAACATTGAGCATCTGAATGATGGAGCCTCTGAAGGATCTTCCTCTCTCTTTTCTAAAACAAAGTTTTGAAACCCCATGGCGTGCGTAATATCGCCAATGGGTGGGATTTTGGGAACTTGGTGTGTAATATCCAAGTGTCACTTGGTGCGTAATATCCAAGTGTTTGGTTGTTTGGACGCTTGGTGTGTAATATCCTCGTGTCCCACTCGACCTTATTTTATTTAAGGAATTGTTTACAAAGTAGGAAAAATTTCTATTCTTCTCTCTACTTAAGAAAAACTAGCTTTGAGCAAATGAACTCTACAGCCTAAACTAGCCTTGCATGTAGAGATAGTCTTTACTCTCCTTGGTGTAATTTGCAAATACATTCAAAGTATTGACCCAACTTGTTGGCTGCACGTCTTATGTGCAGAATCTGAAGATTGAAAGGTGCGTAGGGATCGCGAGTCTACACTTGAAAAGCCTGGGGCGTTGATGGACTCAAGCTGCTTTTATGTTTCCGCCGTTATTTGAGCTAGCTTAATGCTAAGCACATTTGTAATAATTTCATACTCTGGATACTCCGTGTAATAAAGACTTTGTGTTTTACATGATATTTCTTCGACTGTGAGTGCTAGATATTGATCCAGGGACTAGCATGTTAATCACAGGGACTTAGGATCCTTACCGATCCGAGGTCGCTACAAAGTCACTCTACCCACCGCCAATGACAAGTGGGAAGAGGAGCTCGCGGGGCCACTGGGCCCGCGAAAAATCTAGGGCAGACATGTGGCCACCACGGGGACTGCGGGTTAAGGAGGAATTTCTGCCATGGGCCAAATTGCAAAACTGCGACATGTAATTTCCTAACGAAACGGAACACAGCTCACCAATTGCCGCCGAGATGCGTCGAACTTGTGAAGACGATGGCGAGCGCTGCAGTGTGTCAAACTGAGCGCGGTTTGGGTCCATGGAAAGGGGAAGGTGCCCTCTCTCCAGAGGTGTGCTAAACGGCAGTAGATCTAAACGGTGGAGGGCAATCGCTAGGCAGGAACAAAGGGAAAAATGCAGTCGCTGCTATGCTACGAGGCCGGTACCCGCAACATGGCAAGTGAAAGTAATATTCCCGAGAGGCAATAATAAAGTGGTTATTATTCTATTCCATGTTTATGATAAATGTTTATTTTTTATGCTATAATTGTATTAATAAGAAAATACATGTGTGAATTATAAACAGATAAGGTTCCTAGTAAAGCCTCCCTTTATACTAGCATGTTTATTAACAGATGATCAAAGGTTTCTTGATCATAACATTGGATGTTGTTAATAAAAGGTCATATCATTGGAGAATGATATGATGAAAAGTCACCCGAAGTAGATGTAGCAATATGATCATGTAATCAAGTTTAAATTGCTATCACATTCGTAGTAACTCAATGTCCTTAGACCATGAGATCAAGTCAATCACTTTCACCAGAAGAGTACTTTGATTGCATCCGGAACAGGGTGATTATATAGGTGTCGTCAGGTATTTGGAAAGTGTCAGTTGAGACACGTGGATCAAGATTGGTATTTGTACATCCGGATGACGGAGAGATATAGTCAGGGCCCTCTCGGTGATATCACATTGACATGGCCTTGCAATCAAGTTATTTGATCACTAGAATGTCATAACATGGGAACAAGAAAAAGATTACTTATCGGGAACAAGATTAAACAAGGTATACATGATACTGAGTGACCGAATCTTGTACAAGTAATATATCACGAGACAAAAGGAATTTGATTATAGTAAAAGAGGTTCGGACGATCATGAGATCTTCTAGGAACTAGTGAGAGTCATTATGGATCTCTAGGTACCGCTAATGATTATTGATCGGAGAAAGTCTCGATCATGTCTACATAGTTCCCGAACCCGTAGGGAGACACACTTAAGGTAAACTGACACTTTTCGGCGTATAGGAAACAGGGGAAATCAATAGACATCATAGAAAAATTTTCTGATGTAGAAAATTGTTCTGCCGAATCTACCGAAATAGTTCCGGGGTATCAAAACAAAGCAAAGGGATCAAAAATGTTAATGTGTTCATTAAATTAAGTACTCATAAAATGAAGTTTTCTTTAAATTGAGTTGCATCAAAATAGAATTAAAGTGCTTTAATGGATAGACCTTTAAGGGAATTAAAATGCTTTAATGTAATTAAAGTGATTTAATGGAAAGACCTTTAAGGGAGTTAAAGTGTTTTAATGGACCTTTAAGGGAATTAAAGTGCTTTAATGGATATTGAATGGAGGAGGGGAGGGGGTAGCCCCATGGCGCCTATAAAAGGAGGTGGCCTCCTCCTCCTTTCCAGACTCTCATTCACCATTCTCTCATATGCCCTTTGGTTGGCATCTTCCCCCTCTTGCTAGCTTGTCCACTGCGACGAGCGTGGTTCTTAGGCAAAGCCCTGCCTAATCCTTTACCTCAACCACCACTACCATGGAATAGCTATGGTGTAGTTCTAGAGGATCCGCTACTTTGCTACCCGGCTAGAGCAAGGTTTCGGGAGTCATCGGCATGGCATTTGTGTGACTGATTACGGAGGCGTTGCCCGTTATGGTGCTGATCGTCTTCACATCCTTGAGGACGGTCGCGTACATCTACATCAACGACGTTTGTTTGCAGGAACGATATCCCACTTACTGTCTTCAAGGGTTAGTCCTGAAACCGTTACAAAGTATCGCCTAGATTCTATCTTGGTAGTTGCAAACCGTAAGAATTTTTTTGTTTTCTATGCAACGAACCCTGTCAGTGGTATCCGAGCTATGTATATGTGTATATGCTTTGTATAGTTATAACACATGGAGATGTGGGATTTAATAGTCTTGTTATTGAAAATAATTGTGTACTTTGGATATTGATGGCACAGTGGGATGAAGAGGCTTGGACAAACTTTACATGTCCTCGTACATGAGCATGTTCCACGCTTGACATTCAACTCATTTTGCATAAGTGGATAGGGGATGTTTGTCACTCCCACTATAGTTGATATCTGATTTACAACGGTATGCTTAATAACTTGGTTATCACCGTTGTGGCTAAAGTTTGTACGTAGAACGGTTATTTCCTCGAAATCACACATCTTCGTAAAATGTGCAAAAGATAAATTAGAGGTGTCTATATTTATTTTTTCTAGGACTGTATCATGATATTGTAATGTTATAATTTGTAGTATGGAGTGATACTATTGGAAATTATAAAATGCCAAAGTGTAAGAGCCATAGACCTTGGCGTGACACAAATGGAATGATAGAGATCATACCATGATGCACAAGATAGTGATCAAGTGCAAGAACCATATCATGTCACTCTTACATAAGATGTTTGTTTGCATCTTATTTATGCTTATGTCTAGCTTAGAACTTGGCGGTAGCATTATAAGATGATCCCTCCTACTAAATATCAAGATAATAATACATTCTTCCTTAGTATGAACTGTTAAGAAAGTTCATCGTTTCAAAGCACCACATGATGATCGGGTGTGATGGACTCTATGTTCGCATACGACGGGTATAAGACAGTTTTCCACACATGAGTATAAGGTTCTTACTTGGTGCATCTAGCATGTATAGACATGTCCTTAGAATGAACAGAGAGGTAAATCACGAGTCATATGGATGATATGATTCCCATACGATGCTCACCATTGGAGCTGCGCCACCACTTGGGATGATCGGTCGTGGCAAAGTGAATTTGGTTCGTGTAATCACCAAAACGACTCGAGGGATGTTTGTTTTGAGTGGGAGTTCACATAGTAATACGATTAAAGTTGAACTCAATTTATCATAAACTTAATCGAAGTGAATTTGCACAATTCGTTGTAGTTACTAGCATTCGTTTACTACCTTGTATTCAGCTATGATTGAAATAATATAACTATTGGATTCTAGAATTTTGTACTTTATGAACTAGTATCGTATTATTTTAGGAGTGTCAATCTAAAGTTTAAAGTACTATTGCAAACTTTCAGCAAAACCACACTTACTCCATGAAATTCAATAAGTAGTATTGAATCAAGAGTAACAGTTCCAACGTTAGTATCCAAATATCATGCTTGCCTCCATGATCTTTGATATTCGAAAGTTGTTTCAGTATCAAGGTTATCTAGGAGCTGAAAATAATTGTTTAAAAAACCATAATGCATGAAAGGTATGTGATATCTGAAACAATGTTTGGTTGAAATATGATAGAATATAATTTTAGTAAGATACATGTTCTCATATTATATGAGAATTTTCGAAGAATGGAGATGCTAGGCTTCATGATATCCCAAACGGTGATTCTTCCTTATGAGCTATAGTAGCTTGATCATGAAAGTTGTCATGATAAGGATGAATAGAATATGTAGGTAAAATGTTTACTACATTAAAAGAATTACTAAAAGAAATGAAATTTGAAAGAATGCCAAACATTTGATGATGGTGATCAACTTCAAAGTGCAAGTCCAAAGGTATTAGTATTTGACTATACACACTTTGGACTATGTGTCATATGTATGTTGCCACTATTGATGTTGATTGATTCTTTTTAAAAGGATAGGTAATGCTGAAAGAGAATCTAGTAAGTATTTGGCAGAAAGGAAAAAGACTGGAAAAGTTGTCCGGTCTAACATCCATGCTAACAAAGGTCTCGTACAGTCAGGATGGCTCTGATACCATGTCTGTGGCACCCCGGATTTATGGTCCGAGAATACCCGTTATGCATACAATTCACGTTCCCATGATCAGTGAGTCGTGAGCATAACCGACTAGTATCATTACAACATCCATAAAGTAACGATTACAAAAACTTACAAAATGGCCATTATGGCGGATACAAAGTCCTTTTTGAAAACAAAACCATCACCCTCATACAGCAGCCATCACAATCGTACATGAACGAGGTCTCGGCTATTCGAATATATTTACAAGACCTTCTGAATGCCTTCTCCGATACAAGTGCCTACCCTATGAGGTTAGCCCCATCAACACCGGGACGCCCCATATAGTAACCAGCCAACCGGAACGCGTTTTGCACCTCGACAGGTGTGCGCTTTCAATGAGGGGCTCATAGTATCGCACGGAGGCCCGTAGACCCTTCATTCCTTCTTCCGATCGATGATACACATGGACCATTGGACAGAGAAGGCCCACCGTCTGCGGCTTGTCTACCCCTGTAGTAGTGTGAGGCACCTATACCGGGTTAGACAAACTTCTAGCCCAGCCCCGTCCCGAGTAATGTGGTTGCACAGGTTAATTGCTCAAGCATTAGGAACTATACAGCCGGGCGAGTTTTCGTAAAAAAACTTCCTCCCTCTTTTTTCCACCTTTTTGTAAAACAAAACACTTCTCATCATTTTTTTTAAAACCACTTCATAGGCCAAGCCTCACCAAGGTTTTCTCTTAAAACATTTTTGTAAGTCTTTTCTCGGGGTCTTCCCATCCTACACTTTTCTTTAGGCTAAAACGGGGTCTCCAAGAGGTTATGGTGTTAAATACCATGTACCATACTAAGGGGAGGTAGGTATTATACAAAGAGGTGTACCTAATAGTACTAAGGGGTAAACATTTTGAGGATCCAAACATTACCCATATAAAATATACTATAGTAAAACCAATGCACTTTTCATAAATGAGTCGATAAAACATGCATATATATAATACTAGGACAAGGTGTATGAGCAAGAAGGTGGCTTGCCTGCGACCAGCGAGAAGTCCCTTGACGGAGTTATATAACCTGAATACCGATAATAGCAATAATAATAATAAACCAATCCTTCCTTCTTCTCGGCGTCACATAATCGCAACTATCGCCGTTATCGAGCATACATGCAAGCAAACAATACACCAATCAATTCAAGCATATAAACATAAAACCATACAGCAACGAAAGATGATTGAATGATATACATTAGTGGGATGTTGGGGGTTTGATGTGATTGGACTGGAAGGAGGATTGGAGGCATTAGGGAAAGAATCCCTTTTTTCTTAAGAGTCTAGGAATTACCTAAGGGAGTAGTTTTTGATCAAGGAAGTGATCTGTATGATACCATTGTGTATAAATGATACCATCAGATAGGTATTGATAGAATGAAACCAACAAGAGTGGTTTCACTATTTTATCAATTACCAATGATTTACAATAGATTTTATAGTGATTAAAACTCTAGTTTTTAGGAAATAATTCACCAGAACTTATCTGGAGATCCAAAAATTATTTCCTTGGGTGATTAGGTAGTATTTGATGGAATGATTCAAGAGGAGTTGGAATCACCTCAAAATAATTACCAGAATGCCCTTGAGAAATTCTCAAAGACAGTACTAGATGGGATTTGTCTTTTTCACCAGATTAAACCAACAGAAGCTTTTGATGTGATTCCAAGGGTACTGGTTAGGTAATGGTAATACCTTTTTGGAGAACTTGTTATCATTCATTTTGGATCTGCAGAACTATTTCGGTGTTTTAAATAGTTAATAAACTATGCATATAATTGTTTAATTCACCATAATTCAATAAAAGCTCAATAAATCTAGGGCTCCTGTTTTTTGTACATATTGGGGTATATATTTAATGGGAGTTGGATTTAGGTAAAAATCTCATTTGGTTTGACCTAGGGAAATTCCTAAAGTCCAAGAGATGATGTTTTTGTTATTTTTGTTATGGGAAAACTAGGAAGCAAATTTATGTATGGCCAGTGGGGTTTTAAAGGTACGGTTTATACCTTTCTTTACCAAGTGGATTTAATCCATTTGGAGTTGTGAAAATACCTGGGGAAAATATTTAGTGTTCTTGACAGATCCTTGTAGGGGATTTATCTTTTTGATTTACACAGTGTTTGCATGTTAGAAAAGAGGCTTGAGCACCTGGTAAAAATACTATCTAAATTTCTCGGTGTCATTTCCAATTTTTTTTGTAATTCAACTAAGTAGGTAATCTGCAGATTCAAAAATAAAAGGAAAAGAACAGAGAGGGAAATAGGTCGGACCTGCGCGGTCCGGGCCGCGGGGAGAGAGGCCGGCCGAACAAGGCGGCACTACATGCGCGGAAGATGGAGGGGAACCGCTGGGAAGGCGCATCGGCCCGCGGCCCACCTTGCTGAAAGGGTACTGGGCGCCACTGGCCGTTCGATCTAGAGGAGATCGACGGACACACACCGTCGCCTACCTCGCGACCTGGCTAGCGGGCTAGAACCCTAGAAGGGAACTTAGCGGCTCGACGACGCCTCTGGAAGCCTCGTCGGTGACGGGGAAGCGGCGGAGGGGACGCGGAGTGCGGTGACGAGTTAGACGAGGGGCGTCAAGGGTGGATCTGGCGGCAGGGGCCTTCTCCCGCGGTGGCGCCTGGTGGAGGGGATCGGGAGCTCACCAGAGTACCTCCCAGGGGCGCATGCAACACAAAGGAAGGGGAGGGTTAGTTGCGGCTGGAGCAGGGGGTCATGCCAGAACATAAATGAGGGAAGTAGATGCAGTAGGGAGGGCACACGGCCTCCTCCTACCTCGCAGTAGCTTGAGCACGAAGCTCTCTGTCTAGGGGAAAGCAGAGCATATGGGAGGGTTGGAGCTTCAGGGGAGGTAGGTGGGAGCAAGTAGAGGAGAAATGAGACAAGAGAGGGGAGCTGGAGTGGGTGGAGGCTTATAAACCGAGGTGGTATGGTCTATGGTAGACCATGTCCATGGGGGAAGCAAGGGAGGGTGGTGGCCATCCATTGGGCAGTAGGGGTGGTGGAGAGAGGTCTCTGGTGGTGGTAGGGGACAGAGAGGTGAGAGGGGGCTGCTATAACGAGAGAATAAAAGGTGTGACATGACCTTGCCTTTGTCTCCTCCCTCAAACAACCATGTGGGACAAAGAGGTGGGGCATGCTACAGTGATCTTCGCCCAGAAGGGAGTGATGCTGCTTAGGAGACTTACTTGGCAAGCTTTGATGAGGTTTGATTTTTATTTAACGCAAGTTTGATTTTTTTGTAAAATGTTGATTAAATGGATGCTTGTGAAGGAAGTTGAATAAATTGCATTGTACAAAGTGTGCAAATGGTACTGGTGTGTGTGTAAAGTCATTGCATAACCCCAGGAATTATTTGGGATTTTTCCAAAGGTTAGAAGTCCACTTAATCTCATTTATTCAAGTAGTGCAGAAATAGATTATGAAATCTAATGTAATATTTTTTACATTAGACAAGGTTGGTTTTTGGTATGAAATGGTGATGAATACCATTTTACATCATGGAGAATTTATTTGGAATTTATTGAGATTAAAAAGTATTTTTAATGAATTATTTCTTGTTTCTGCCATTTAAGAAAAAGGGCAAAAAGAGATAATAGAGAATCTCAAAAATATTAATTTTTGAGTTGGGGAGATAGGATATGATAATTAGGCATCAAATGTGCCTTAAGTTGGCAAGGTGATTTGGAGAAAAACAAACTTGTCTTTGAAGACAAGGGTTTTGAGGAATTTGCAAGATCAGGAAAATAAAATAGCTTAATGATCCAAATAATTGTGGGAATCATTTCGGGATGCTTGTATCCAAGTTAGATGATGTACACTTTCTGTAGGTATCAAGGTCAACCTTAATTTTGAGGAAAAGAGGTGATAAGGGTGGAAAGTAGATTAGGGAGGGATCTAGGGTTTAGTTAATTTGATACCATCTAAACATGGTTAGATTAGGGAGCTCAGAAATCACCTTGGTACAAGGGGTAGAGGGATGGATAGACAATGTCATATAGATGATCATGGAAGCAATAGTTGGGCTTGGTTGCATTGGGGATGGTTTTGGAGAGCTGGTGAACTTTGTTGAAAATAAGGCTGCCATAACAGACACATCAGTTAGCCTCCTAAACCATGGGGGTTTAAGAAGCACAACACTTCAATGGAAACAAGTGAGGTGGGTATTTATAGGACATGATTAGTATACCACAACCATGCCAAGATTTGGTTAAGGGGAGGTGGCAGATAGATGTGGGCTTCTGCCAAAGTAGGCAAGAGGATAAGATTTGCAGAAAAGATTATTATCTTGACTACAAGACCATCATGGATGAGTGGGAATTAGAATGTCTTAGCCAAGGGCAAGAGTGAGCCTTGGTAGTACTAATTATGTACTACAAGAGGGTTCAGATGCATTTCCAAAAGTTCACATATGTTGGAAAAGGTGGAGCTCCAAAAATGGTATCCAGATAGATAATCTAGACTTAGCCATTTTGGCAGATTTGGGGTTTTAGACTAGAGTGCAAGGGTAGATGATTTTGAGAGGATACTAGGATCCAAACTAGTGATCAAGGAGGTGATGTTGAGGTAACAACGAGGTAGATGGGATTCATGCTTAGATGGGGTCTCTACTGAGTTGGAAACCATCTAGAGGGATTATCCTTAGATTGAAGTGAGCATGAGATGAGATGATCACTTGAGTGGATTTAGGGTAGATTCAGACTTGTATGCTTGATTTGAGATTGATTATCACAATCAAGGGTTGGGTCATAAGGGATGATCTACTAGATTAGCTTAGTCTAGTTCCTAAGCAAACAAAGCAACCAGCAAATCATCAAGCCTATCTTGATGTAAGGATGGGTATGTTGAAGGGGGTTTTGCTTTGAATTAAGATAAGTACCATCTTGGTATTTCTACCAAGATTGAGATGAAAAGGTTTTAATAGAGGTTTTTGAAAAACTTAGGGATAAGAGTAGTTGTAGTTCTGATTTGAAAACACAAGGAGAGTAGATATATATTTCTCCATAGTTTTTAGCAATAGAAACTAGTAAAGTATTTGGTTGTGTTAAAGTCATCTTGGCTCAGGTTTTGAAATGCTAGAACATTTGAGAATATGAAAGATGAGCCAAGACATCTCTTTTGTGAGATAGTTTTTGTAAACTACGGTTGAGATGAGGAGCACCTAACTAATACACAAGAAGTTGCTTGAGCACAAGAAATCAAGTAGGCACACTTTGCAAGAAAAGTTTTTGTTCCCCTTGAATTTTGCCTTTTTGGACATTTAATCCGGGTTGCTAAAATTGGGATGTTACATTCCCCCTCCAATCTTTGCTGGATCTGACTCTATTTTTTTGTGTTTCTATTTCTAGTGTGCTCCGTCTCGAGGGACTGCCCGGTGGATCCTTATATAGGGGTATTTAGGTCAAGAGAACTCCGTGGGAGAAAGAATCAAGGCGATCGGATGGCCAAGGAGCAAAAGAGGGTAGGTGGCCCACCCACCTGGGCTGGGCACACCACCCAGTATCTGTTGGGCCTCCTGGCCCTCTAGGTCAGGTTCTTGTGCTCCAAATGCTTCTCGTGGATAAATATTGACATCCCTAAAAGCTTAGGTCCATTTGAATTCATATAGGTCCCGAGACATCAAAAACATTGAAAATAGGTTTTTTTTGCCTATCTCGTTATAGCCAAAATAAAGGGGATCATTTGTAAATCCCCACAAATCAATGTAAAACATGGATATAACATTATATATGATTCAAATATGTGGATAAACATGTTAAAAAACTACAAAGTTCATGTATGCATTTTACATGTATCAACGTCTAGCAGAGAGAGGATAGAAGCATAGTTTAAAAACCGGACCGGCGATCGAACCGGTGAGGTCCTCGGTTCGCGGTTCACTGGTTGGACCACTGGTTCAGACCGGTTCAGTGCTGGTTTATTAAGGAAAATAATATGGATGGCAAAATACTAATATGTTAGAAAATAGAAACATATTTAGAGTATACATGAACTACTTTGATACAAACACGAGTTGACCCAGTTGGCTAGCCTATTGAAGTATTTGTTAGCGCGATCTAGGAGGTCTTGGGACCAAATCCCAATTGCAGCGCCATATTTTCTTCCATGGATGGTTTTCTACTAGTCGAACTGATGACTGGTTTTCCAGTAAACCTCTTGTTCAATTTCTTTTTATCTGGTTTTTCATGGTTCATTAGCTGGACGGTCCGGTGCACTTAAAAGGCCGAGGAGGCCCCTGGTTGCAGTTTTTCCGGTTTAACCAGTGAACCAGTCCGGTTTTTGAAACTATGGATAGAAGATAGAGAGAGTGTTTCCCAAAGTTTTCTTGATTAAAAGAAGACCAAAAGAATTTATCGTCCTTCTTGAGAATATCTAAGAGAGGTTTGAGCGAGATTTAGCCGTCCTTAGGAAGTGTTCAACAAAGAAGTGAAACCGAGGATAAAGCTCCAGAGTTGGTTGAAAACTGATGATGGTAAGGGTTAACAATTCGTATGATGATTCGAGAATTGTAGCAATTTCTTTAGCTAATGGATGTGGTCAAGATAGGTGACTATAAAAGTCAGGATTTACACTTTGAGAACTTTTCACAGATGCGGTGTTCTTAGATCTTAAGGGAAACAAATATATTCTTTATGTTTTTCCATTGATATAGAATCAGCGAGAATATCGTCACAATATACCACCATGAAAAAAATCAACTTAAAGATCAAGGATTGGTGTTGGAAAGATGCATTGAAAGAATAGATTATGTGGCCCTTTGGATAATAAAAGAGATATGGAGTACAAAAAGATGTAAAGCATGATAAATGAACAATAATCCACCATAGTTTCTTAAGAAACCTCTGGATTGTCAAAGATACTTGAATATGATATAGATATGATCACGGTATAACTCAAAATCACAAGAGGTAACCGCCATCATTTGGAGGATAAGATTGATATCATTGACCATATTCCACTCATGATAAGCATCATATAGTTGTACCAAGGACCACATTACCATCACAAGCATCATATCGACATAGGTTATGTATTTAGCCCAAAAGAATTTGAAGGTGAAGTGAAAACTTTAGATTGAAGCACCGGTAGCAAAAGATCGAGTTAGCATGACATGCTAACAAAACGAAGGTGGAAAGTGTATCACACACGACTGAAAAAGGAGTGTGGAAACACGAATGTATTAAAGAAAAAATTTCTGCATTTTTCAGCATTAAAATACCAACTAGATGCAAAAAACCACTTAACGGATAGGGATTAGCACCTCCACTTTCTGTGAAGGCATGCAGGAAGGACGAACACCCATAACAAGACCTCTTTAGTTTACAAGGAATCGGATAGATCATGTCGGTTTACAAAAGCCTGTTAGTATGGAATGTACCAACAGTTGATAACCAACGGCAGATTGTGAAGCAAGGTTGGATGCAACATATGATAAAGGATTTAACACATCCTATGGTACTACAGAAACCCCAAACACATGATTGCTAATTTGAATTTTTAGAAGAGAATTGATAAACGTTAGACATCCCTACTAGAAAAGGGTGGGTGGGAGGATAAGAAGAAATATGAACGCAGTCCTACTCTCACATACAGTCTTTCCGTGATATACATAACTACCAAAAATATTTTCTAGACTAACAACGACCATCTTGGTTGAGACCCTGAAGGGCGGGATGGCTCTAATACCAGTTGTAATACCTCAGACACTATGCTCTAAGAAACAAGCCAAGATGAACCCAAAGTGCATAAGGTGGGATACCGTGGAGGCCCAAAGGCCACCCACGTGTAGGCCTGTCTAAGCGGAGCAGGGAACGGTACCGGCCAACCACCCTATCCACTTTGCGAGAACATTGTATCAGGTGCGAGCGGCGTAGTCGATAGGCATGCGAACAAAACATACATAAATGTGTATGTCAACGATGTACAATAGTACATCAGAGTTAGACCAGCTAAAAGAAATAGAAATATTTAATTTGATATGGCAAGATCCAAATATCCTAGATAGAGATAATATTTTTAGGATACATCCTCATACATCACACATCAGAGTATCAAACAGAAGCAAAAAACAAGATTCGAGTACAGATAAGAAGCAAACTAGCACAGGATGCCCTAAAAATAAGCACATCCAGCTATAACATCCCAAAAATATTAATCAAGTTTATCAAATTCCAATCACCAAAATTTAGGATTAACAAAAACTTCTGTTAATTAAAATCAATATGAATGCATATGTGTATGTGATGAATGCATGAATGCTTGTATGGACTTGTTTGATTGTTATGAATGGAAAGGTTTGGTTTAAATATGAAAACAACATCATCTAAATCATTTCCAAGCAAAATCAAATCAACAGAAATTCAAAAACAAACAAAATAATCTAATGGGCATTTTTGCAAATCTTGCTCACTAGACCACTTTGAGTGTTTTTAGTCCAAGATTTCTAACAGAAACAAATCCAATTAATTTCACCCCTTGCTAGACCAAGTAAAAGTGAACCCAAGCACACCTTGCAAACCCACAAAAACATTTTGCAAATATATGCCAAGGACAATTCGAAAGTGAAGTTAGTTCATATGGTAAGATCACCATTTCTCAAAACCCAACCAAACCAGTTCACCTTGAAAAATCCAAACAACCAGATACTACCCAGTGTGTGACCAATGAACTAACCAAATTTCTTCCAAAAATTCAAATATAAATCTCTTGCGGCCATTTCATCAAACACCTTCTAAGAACAAATCAAATAAAACAACAAACACTATTTTGAGCAGTGTTCTTGCCAAACTTGATCCCTCTCTAGCCTCCACCACACTCCTAGTATGTCATCAACATCGTCTATGCAACTCTAGACAACTGTTTACACGACAATGTCATCAATGCCCACCATGGCCGAGCACACTTGCCACCTCCACCGTCGACAACAAGCTACAAGCATAGCCAGCTTCGCCAACCTTGTCTACCATGCCGCCCATGCCTCACTTCCCCCTCCAGACCAGCCCTAGCTCGAAGACAGAGAGAGGAACCGCTAGATATGTCGTGCCTGCGCCGCTGCCGACCATGCTGACGCGCACCACAGTGCACGCGCCGTTACTGGCTGAAGAGCCCTTATATGCCGATGACTGGCTATAGACAACGGAGAACAACTTAGAAGTCCCAGGAGTGGAAGCCAATGATAAAGTACTGTTTGCCACCCACTATCTGGCAGGAGATGCAAGAGCTTGGTGGAATAGCATTCACACCATGAATGGAGGACAAATGATGGCTTGGGATGAATTCAAACTCAAGTTCAGCCGAACCCATGTGCCACCTGGTTTGATTCTATGGATGAGAGATGCGTTCAAAGAGCTGAAGCAGGGAAGAATGACTGTGGTAGAGTATCGTGACAGATTTCTATCTCTCTCTAGGTATGCCCCTGATGAGATTAGCACTGAAGCCAAGAAGAAGGAGAGATTCCTGAATGGTCTGCATGATGAGATGCATACAGTGTTAGTCAATATCCCGTTTGCTGACCTTGAAGCCTTCCTGGATTCTGCAATCCAGATGGAAGGCAAGATCAATCAAGCCAATGAAAATCGCAAGCGTAGAATGATGAATCAACCAGGAACCCACCATACCCCGAAGTTTCACCCCAAGGAACAATAGACCCCAGATGACCCGTCCGAACTATCCCAACCGTGGAGGAGGAAACCCAAGGCCCGGCGGAAACCACAACAACAAACCTGGCAATCCTAGCAACTTCAACCGTGCACCGCCAAAAATCCACAACCCCACCAACATCAATACTGCCCCGAGGACTGGAAGCAATGTTCTGCCTATTGCAGGAAAAGACAAGTCTCAGGTTACTTGTTATGAATGCGGAACCAAGGGTCACTACTCCAATGAGTGCCCCAAGAATCTTACAACAACCCCCAACGTGAATGCCCCAGCTCAGCAGCAGCATCGTGTTTAGCCTGGAAGGTGATTTTCCCCAGGGAATTCACTCAACCGCAACGGCCGTCTGTTTCACATGAATGCTGAAGAAGATCAAGAAGCGCCAGATGTCGTGCTGGTATGTTTTCTGTTAACTCGGTACTTGCAAGAGTTTTGTTTGATTCTGGAGCATCTCACTCGTTTGTTACAAAAGAATTTGCATGCACTAGTAATATTCAACCAAAAATATTGAAGCATGTTATGATAGTTCAAATACCTGGTTCAACCAACAAAGCTAGACAAATTTGCAAGGCCGTACCTATCAGAATCCATTGCATAGATTTTTATGCTAATCTAATAGTACTTCGAACTAAAGGTTTGGAAGTAGTACTAGGAATGGATTGGATGTCGAAACATAAAGGAGTAATAGATTGTGCCAAGAAAGCCATAACCATGATTAGTACCGCTGGAATATCAGTAAAGCATGTATATGAATCCTTGCCCTATCAATTCAAGTGCAACAAGAGTCTAACCCAACCAACGTATTCCCAGATGTTTTGCCCGGTATGCCCCCATATCAGGATATCGAGTTTATCATTGAACTAATCCCTGAAACCGGGCCCATAGCTCATAGACCTTATAGTATGAACCCATCTTAATTAGTGGAGCTAAAGAAGCAACTAGATGCTATGCTGGAGATAGGCTTGATTCAACCAAGTGCGTCGCCATGGAGATCACCTGTCTTGTTCGTGGATAAGAAAGATGGAGGTAACCGTTTGTGTACGGATTATCGAAAGATGAATGATGTCACCATCAAGAACAAGTACACACTACCGAAGATAGAAGATCTGTTTGACCAGTTGACCGGTGCCAAAGTGATTTCTAAGATTGATCTTGGAACTGGTTACCATCAACTCAAGATTCACATAGAGGATATTCCAAAGACTGCCCCCACTTATGGACTGTATGAGTACACTGTCATGTCTTTTGGATTAACCAATTCCCCCACTTATTTCATGAACCTCATGAATAAGATTTTTATGTACGCGTCCTGGATAAGTTTGTCGTTGTTTTCATCGATGACATTCTGATCTATTCCAAATCAGAAGAAGAGCATGAGCTACACCTCAGGACCATCCTTGGAACACTTAGGGAGCATCAGTTGTATACTAGGTTTAGCAAATGTGAATTCTGGTTACAGGAAGTAGGATACCTCGGACATATCGTGTCGGCCGGAGGAATTGATGTCGACCCCGCCAAGGTTAAGGATGTTGAATAATGGCAAGCCCCAACCACTCAAACCCAAGTTCGTGCATTTCTCGGATTAGCGTGATATTACCGCAAGTTCGTAGAAGGATTTTCGAGCATCGCAAGACCCATGACCCAATTGTTGAAGAAAGATAAGAAGTTTGAATGGACAGACAAATGTGAAGCGATTTTTCAAGAACTGAAGAAGAGATTGATCTCATCCCCAATTTTAATCATGCCAGATATCACGAAGCCTTTTGATGTGTTTTGTGACGCATCCAAGATCGGTCTCAGATGTGTGTTGATGCAAGAAGGCACGGTCATATCATATATATCCTGACAACTGAAGCAACATGAGAATAATTATCCTACCCATGACCTCGAACTAGCAGCCATAGTTTTAGCCTTAAAGACATTGCGGCATTACCTTATGGGTAACAACTGTGATATTTATTCGGATCACAAGATCCTAAAGTATATTTTCACCCTGAAGGAGCTGAATATGAGGCAAAGGAGATGGATATATCTAATCAAGGACTATGACCTTGACATCCACTATCACCCCGGTAAAGCCAATGTGGTAGCAGATGCCCTTATCAGATTGTCGTGTTGCTTGAACTCCATGATTTTGAAGGAGCAACCAAGTTTGCACAAGGATTTGGAAGATTTCAGAATGGAGCTAGTAAGTGAAGGATTTTTGGCTAGCATAGAACTTTAACCCACTTTGATCATTAAAATCAAGGAGGTCCAAAAATGAAATGCTAGTATCGACGGAATCAAACGTTGTATCGGTACATGGAAGGTACTCGGATTCAACGCAGATGAAGGAGTTTTGTGGTACAAAGGACGTATTTGTGTGCCAGCAGATTGAGAGTTGAAGCAAAATATTTTTGAAAGAAGCCCACGATACTCTTTATTTTATCCACCCTGGAGGAACGAAGATGTATCAGGATTTGAAGGAGCAATTTTGGTGGCATAAGATGAAGAGAGAAATCGGAAGCTACATAGCCAAGTGCAATTTTACCCATGGGTACGGGTACCCACAGGTACCGTACCCGTATGGGTAGGTTATGGGCACACTTTTATACCCATGGGTAATACCCTTACCCTACCCGTTAAGTCATGGGTACGGGCATGGGTATAGACTTGTACCCATGGGTATACCCATACCCTTCCCGTTTAAACTGACATGTCAAACTTGCCTATAGAGTTTGAACCAATGCGGCCGAGAAGTCTAGGGACAAGTATGAGATTTCCACTTCTAAACTTTAATTTGATACTTTCATGTTCTCCTATACTATTAGTAAGTAGAGATTATTGTCTTTTTTCAAATATTCTATTGATGAAAGTAAAATTTTGAATAACTTGTATACTATTGGATATACATGTCGGGTTCCCAATGGGTACGGGTACCCTCCGGGTATGGGTATGGGTAAAGTTTTATACCCGCGGGTATGGGTATGGGTAATAACATGGTGTGTTGAACCGGACGCAATATCTTTGTTTGTGTGTGTGTTGCAACCTTGTTTGATCATGCTTGCATAACGATCACAAATAAATTCCATGGCTCATAATGATTATGACAAAAAAAATTACATCTATCTTCTGTTAAGTCACAGTTACATCGTGCCAGCACTACGCACCCGCTGCACAACATAAATGGGGTGATGGACTCTGTGACGCATTATCACGGTATCCGGTTCACCCCCTATTGATCCCCACGCCATTGCCATGTCGCACACCCTTCCTGCCCGGCACGACCACCCAATCGTACCGTTGCGATTTGGAAACCAACGGTGCTCGACCGGTCAATATTGCTTCGAGGTATGTAAAGGCCATAGTGATGATAAATGCAATTTAAAAAGCTCGTTACTCCTCCTCTCCGCTTTTAACGAAGGGCCTCCCGCCCCCGCAGCATAGCACTATGCAAAAATCCCCCAATGCATTTTGTCGCAGCCTTCGCAGTGTAACACCCTAGTTTTAGCTAGTATTATATTAGGGCTTAATTGTGCATCATTAGCATAATCTTCTAAAAATTCAACTAAGACAAGTTAAAGCTAAACCCTAATACCATCCTTCTCTTTAGAATCAATTCAAAAGGTTTTGTATTTCGAAAATGACCAAAATGTATGGAACCCAAATTTTTATAAGGGGTCCTTGCAATATGTTAAAATTTGCGAAAGTTCTGGTATTTTTAAATGTATCAAAATAGATTTGAAATTAGAAATGCAAAAGATAAACATATTTCAAAAAAATAAAAGGATTTCTGGAAGAAAAATCTAATCCTAAATATCTAACCAGGCCGGCCCATCTCCCCTCGCCTCTCTGCCTACCGCCCGCGCGCAGCTCCCACGGCCCTCCTCGGCCTACCAGCAGCCCAACCTGGCCGCGTACCCCTTCGCTTCCTTGTTAGTCGTCTTCGACAACGACAGCGAGCAGTGCGCTTTCTACTATGCCGCCGTCGATCGCCTTGAAGCGCTATGATGCGCCCGCCGCTGTCTGGAGGAGATAAGAGCTGCTCCTACCGTGCCCATCTTCTCCTGCTCCTCTCACTCTCCCTCTCGCGTGCATTTCCTCTCTGCCTGAAACCCTAGCCAACAAGCTCTGCCGGCGTCGTGCCACTGCCATGCTCCCCTTGCACATATGAGGCCGCGATGAGCTTCCCCTTGTAGTGCTAAGTAGCATCACCATCGGAATCGATCACGGGCGCCAGCAATCGTTCGCATCGGCCGTGTCTTCTCTGAGCCTGACGACCGCCTCCATCGACATCGCCGTTGCTCTAGTCCTCGTGCGGCCTCCCTGAGCCCTCCTTCACAACCTTGGTGAGCATGTCGTCCTCTTGGACCACCCCGTTGGCGCCCTCTCTCCTTGGTTCGTCGACGCACCGTTTTCCTACAAGTCCCGCCGCCACGCTCCGCCGTATATCGTTCTCGGGCGACCCAATCAGATTTGTGCTGCCACTTTCTGGTACGCCTCAACACGCTGAGTTGAACGCGCCTGCTCGCGCGCCCGAGTTCTCTCCCTAGCGCCATCGCTGTCGCCGTACACCGCCTATGTGTGTTCCCCGATGTGCCCATGTGGTGCTGATGTGTTGTCGACGTGGCACCCACATGGCCCAGGCCCATCAGTCAGTGTCACTGGCTAGCTTAGGCTCGGGTGAGAAAAGTTTAGGGTTAGGGTGCGCTGATGTCATTGTGACGCAGTAAATCAATTAAATGGTTTAAATAATTCTAGAAAGTGAATAAATATTGTAAATTCAATAAGTAATTCATTTTAAATCAGAAAAATATGATTAATATATTAAAATGTTCATAAAATGAGATCTAGCTATTTAAGCTATAATAATGCATTGTTAAACAACTTAAATGAAAAGTATAATTAGAAGAACATCGCAACCCTCACAGATGCATCCGGAATTTCCCGGAGTTACGGTTTTCACCCCTCGGAACCCCGATTAAATTGTCAAGCATGTTTTAGGGTTTCAATTCAATACAATTCAACTTGCCATATCATCATACCTGCTTGAGCATTGCATCTATGCCATGTGTTGATTTTTTTCCCTTTCTTTCCGGTGATTTGGTTCTTCTCCGGTAGAATACAATATCAAGACCGAGATCGAGAATGAAGACATTGGTCAACACCATCGAAGATCGATGAACAATACTTGACCAACTATAATAAAGTCAAGTACAAGGCTCCCGAAGATCTGCTTATTGGTTATCAACGAGCAAAGGCAAGCATAGCCCCACCATGATACAATCCCATATTTTCGAAAGTATTTGTCACATCCCAAGATTTTCAAAATCTTGTAATGTGAAAAATAAAGGAATAAAATAAAACTTTGTTGAATTTCAGGGTGAGAAGAAACTTTTGATTCCAATTGGAAACCTTCAAACCCTTTTGATCAAATAAATCCTAAAGGGATTTGAAAAGTTAAACAATTAATAAAGAAAATATTTTGAATAAGTGAAATTACTATTTTGGATCTTTTAAATAAAAGGTTTTGGCTTTCAAAAGGAAAAGTGGATTTATAAATAAAGATTATTTTATAAAGCCAAATTAAAACTTGGCCAAGCTTTTGAAATAAAATGTTTTGTTTTGATTAAAAATAGTAAAGGTTTATTTAAATAAAATAATAAGGATTTAATATCCAATTTTATTTAAGTAAAGGCTTTTCCCATTTTAAATAAACACAAAAACTTATTTATTTATTTTAAATAAGTTTTCCAAGTATTTTATATTCTCAAATAAAACCTACTGAAGTGTTTTGGTTTTATTTTAGATTTCAAAATAAATATTTTAATAAAACAAATCCTATTTGATTTAGTAACTAAGGTCCATTTTTATTTGATTATTAATGGACCCTAAAATAAAATGTTATTTTGTTTTAAACAAGTATTTCAAGTATCTTATCTTTTCAAATAAAACCTACGGATTTGGTTTTGAAAATACTTGGATTTCACATGGAGATTCTATTAAATAAATCAAACCCTATTTGATTAAATAACTAAAGGTCCATTTTATTTAATTAACGAATGGATCCTAAAAAGAATAAAAATATTATTTTATTTTGGGATTTGGTTTATGTTGATAAATAGAACCAAAAACTCAATACAAGTTTGGAAGTGTTTGAACTGTTTGAATGTTTGTTTGAATTTCCAAAACAGAAAATAGTATTGGAAAAAGAGAAAATCTTTCTGAATAAAAAAAATTGCACAGGGTCGACCCAGCCCAGCCGGCCCAACTAACCCAGCAACAGCCCACCTCTCTCCCCAGCGAATCGTTCTTTTCTCACTCAGGAACTGACCCACGCAGGCGATGACAAGTGGACCCCGTTTCCTCTCCTCTCTCTCGCAGAGAGCCAGGACCCACCCTTTCCTGTTCATCGTCTCCACCACTGCGACCCGTTCTTCCCCGCCCCTGCCATTGATTCCTCGGGCTTAATTCTCCTTAATGCCGCGATTAAAACTCGCAGTGATCACGCGTGATAAATCCCCTCTTCCTCCTCTTCCATTCCCCCCAAACACCACGCCTCGAGAGCCACCAGGCTGTTCCAAATTTCTTCTGCACCGCCGCCGTCTCCGATGAGGTTCTCGGCCAATTCCGGCAGCACCGCATCGCCCCCGGCCTCACCGACCAAACTCACATCCTCCCCAAACCGTGGCGCATCTCTCTGTGGCCTCAGCTCGGCCGCGAGTGTCCTGCAAGCTCGGCAACATCCTCGACTGAGCACCACCGCCCAACGGTGCTCGACCGGTCAATATTGCTTCGAGGTATGTAAAGGCCATAGTGATGATAAATGCAATTTAAAAAGCTCGTTACTCCTCCCCTCCGCTTTTAACGAAGGGCCTCCCGCCCCGGCAGCATAGCACTATGCAAAAATCCCCCAATGCATTTTGTCGCAGCCTTCGCAGTGTAACACCCTAGTTTTAGCTAGTATTATATTAGGGCTTAATTGTGCATCATTAGCATAATCTTCTAAAAATTCAACTAAGACAAGTTAAAGCTAAACCCTAATACCATCCTTCTCTTTAGAATCAATTCAAAAGGTTTTGTATTTCGAAAATGACCAAAATGTATGGAACCCAAATTTTTATAAGGGGTCCTTGCAATATTTTAAAATTTGCGAAAGTTCTGGTATTTTTTAAATGTATCAAAATAGATTTGAAATTAGAAATGCAAAAGATAAACATATTTCAAAAAAAGAAAAGGATTTCTGGAAGAAAAATCTAATCCTAAAAATCTAACCAGGCCGGCCCATCTCCCCTCGCCTCTCTGCCTACCGCCCGCGCGCAGCTCCCACGGCCCTCCTCGGCCTACCAGCAGCCCAACCTGGCCGCGTACCCCTTCGCTTCCTTGTTAGTCGTCTTCGACAACGACAGCGAGCAGTGCGCTTTCTACTATGCCGCCGTCGATCGCCTTGAAGCGCTATGATGCGCCCGCCGCTGTCTGGAGGAGATAAGAGCTGCTCCTACCGTGCCCATCTTCTCCTGCTCCTCTCACTCTCCCTCTCGCGTGCATTTCCTCTCTGCCTGAAACCCTAGCCAACAAGCTCTGCCGGCGTTGTGCCACTGCCATGCTCCCCTTGCACATATGAGGCCGCGATGAGCTTCCCCTTGTATTTCTAAGTAGCATCACCATCGGAATCGATCACGGGCGCCAGCAATCGTTCGCATCGGCCGTGTCTTCTCTGAGCCTGACGACCGCCTCCATCGACATCGCCGTTGCTCCAGACCTCGTGCGGCCTCCCTGAGCCCTCCTTCACAACCTTGGTGAGCATGCCGTCCTCCTGGACCACCCCGTTGGCGCCCTCTCTCCTTGGTTCGCCGACGCACCGTTTTCCTACAAGTCCCGCCGCCACGCTCCGCCGTATATCGTTCTCGGGCGACCCAATCAGAGTTGCGCTGCCACTTTCTGGTACGCCTCAACACGCTGAGTTGAACGCGCCTGCTCGCGCGCCCGAGTTCTCTCCCTAGCGCCATCGCTGTCGCCGTCCACCGCCTATGTGTGTTCCCCGATGTGCCCATGTGGTGCTGATGTGTTGTCGACGTGGCACCCACATGGCCCAGGCCCATCAGTCAGTGTCACTGGCTAGCTTAGGCTCGGGTGAGAAAAGTTTAGGGTTAGGGTGCGCTGATGTCATTGTGACGCAGTAAATCAATTAAATGGTTTAAATAATTCTAGAAAGTGAATAAATATTGTAAATTCAATAAGTAATTCATTTTAAATCAGAAAAATATGATTAATATATTAAAATGTTCATAAAAATGAGATCTAGCTATTTAAGCTATAATAATGCATTGTTAAACAAATTAAATGAAAAGTATAATTAGAAGAACATCGCAACCCTCACAGATGCATCCGGAATTTCCCGGAGTTACGGTTTTCACCCCTCGGAACCCCGATTAAATTGTCAAGCATGTTTTAGGGTTTCAATTCAATACAATTCAACTTGCCATATCATCATACCTGCTTGAGCATTGCATCTATGCCATGTGTTGATTTTTTTCCCTTTCTTTCCGGTGATTTGGTTCTTCTCCGGTAGAATATAATATCAAGACCGAGATCGAGAATGAAGACATTGGTCAACACCATCGAAGATCGATGAACAATACTTGACCAACTATAATCAAGTCAAGTACAAGGCTCCCGAAGATCTGCTTATTGGTTATCAACGAGCAAAGGCAAGCATAGCCCCACCATGATACAATCCCATATTTTCGAAAGTATTTGTCACATCCCAAGATTTTCTAAATCTTGTAATGTGAAAAATAAAGGAATAAAATAAAACTTTGTTGAATTTCAGGGTGAGAAGAAACTTTTGATTCCAATTGGAAACCTTCAAACCCTTTTGATCAAATAAATCCTAAAGGGATTTGAAAAGTTAAACAATTAATAAAGAAAATATTTTGAATAAGTGAAATTACTATTTTGGATCTTTTAAATAAAAGGTTTTGGCTTTCAAAAGGAAAAGTGGATTTATAAATAAAGATTATTTTATAAAGCCAAATTAAAACTTGGCCAAGCTTTTGAAATAAAATGTTTTGTTTTGATTAAAAATAGTAAAGGTTTATTTAAATAAAATAATAAGGATTTAATATCCAATTTTATTTAAGTAAAGGCTTTTCCCATTTTAAATAAACACAAAAACTTATTTATTTATTTTAAATAAGTTTTCCAAGTATTTTATATTCTCAAATAAAACCTACTGAAGTGTTTTGGTTTTATTTTAGATTTCAAAATAAATATTTTAATAAAACAAATCCTATTTGATTTAGTAACTAAGGTCCATTTTTATTTGATTATTAATGGACCCTAAAATAAAATGTTATTTTGTTTTAAACAAGTATTTCAAGTATCTTATCTTTTCAAATAAAACCTACGGATTTGGTTTTGAAAATACTTGGATTTCACATGGAGATTCTATTAAATAAATCAAACCCTATTTGATTAAATAACTAAAGGTCCATTTTATTTAATTAACGAATGGATCCTAAAAAGAATAAAAATATTATTTTATTTTGGGATTTGGTTTATGTTGATAAACAGAACCAAAAACTCAATACAAGTTTGGAAGTGTTTGAACTGTTTGAATGTTTGTTTGAATTTCCAAAACAGAAAATAGTATTGGAAAAAGAGAAAATCTTTCTGAATAAAAAAAATTGCACAGGGTCGACCCAGCCCAGCCGGCCCAACTAACCCAGCAACATCCCACCTCTCTCCCCAGCGAATCGTTCTTTTCTCACTCAGGAACTGACCCACGTAGGCGATGACAAGTGGACCCCGTTTCCTCTCCTCTCTCTCGCAGACAGCCAGGACCCACCCTTTCCTGTTCATCGTCTCCACCACTGCGACCCGTTCTTCCCCGCCCCTGCCATTGATTCCTCAGGCTTAATTCGCCTTAATGCCGCGATTAAAACTCGCAGTGATCATGCGTGATAAATCCCCTCTTCCTCCTCTTCCATTCCCCCTAAACACCACGCCTCGAGAGCCACCAGGCTGTTCCAAATTTCTTCTGCACCGCCGCCGTCTCCGACGAGGTTCTCGGCCAATTCCGGCAGCACCGCATCGCCCCCGGCCTCACCGACCAAACTCACATCCTCCCCAGACCGTGGCGCATCTCTCTGTGGCCTCAGCTCGGCCGCGAGGGTCCTGCAAGCTCGGCAACGTCCTCGACTGAGCGCCACCGCCCAACCACATCAGCTCCGGTGACCCTCCCCGTAAGCCCCGTCCTTCCCCCTTTCTCTAGAGGACACCACTACACCCTGCGTTCCTTCGCGCTTCTAATGCCCCCTGTTTCGCGTCCTGTCACACCTTGTAGGATCATCTCCGACAGCACCAGAGCACGCCATCGCCAGAAGGAACTCCGGCGAGAACTTATCGCTACCCTCGTACGCCCCCTGCTTCCCCGAGAGCACGTTGAGCATCAGCATCATTCAGCAAACCAGGTGAGCACCCTCTCCCTCCTTCTCGCTTCCTGCAACGCCGGCGACGCCACTGACAAGCCGCCGCCACCACGCGTCAGAGTCCAGCGCCGCCCGTTCTAGGTCATTAGACTAGGACCGTTGGATCTTGATCCTGAGGCTTAGATAGAACCACTTAAAACCGAAGGGGTATGCGATCTATGCCGTACGATCCCACTTTGATCTAACGCTCCACAGCGATCGATCCGCACGAAGCGGTATCGACCAATCGTGGCGCGACGCGTGGCCAGTTTCTGTTTAAAACAGATTTTAATATCAGATTTAATTGCCATTTTGAAACCATTGTAACTTTTGATCAACACGTCCAAAAATTACAAATTTTATATCAATGGAATCAGTGGAACAAGCCCTAGCCAACCATGCCTTTGGTTTAGTAAAAAGCTTCTGGAAAATTGGTTGTTTTTGCAGAAACATATGTATGCTTGTTAAGGATGTGAAAATTGTTTAAAAATGATTTTGGGGATAAAATCTTTGGAAATTGGTGTGATTTGAACCTACTGACCATAGGAAACACTTTGTGGTTTCAAAAATGTATTTGGTGAAACAAAATAATGATTCTTTGATTTGAAACCATTTCTAGTCAAATAGAAATGTGATTTATTTATTAAAAATGGTTTTCGGAGAAAACCTTTGGAAAATGTTTTGTTTTAAACTCTCTGACCCCAGACACCAAGTTTTATGGTTTGAAAACACATTTGGTGAACCCTATAGATTAAAGCCTTAGTAAAAATATTTCTACACCACATAAAATGATACTTTGTTTTGAAAATGGTTTTTGTGGTGAAACCTTTTGCAAATGACTATGCCACTTTATAAAAATTACCATTCGGTGCCTTTCAAATGTTATGACCCATTAGGAACCACTTTTTCAAACAAAACAAAGCTTGGCATGCTTGCATGCATTACTTTGACTTTGTCATTTTATGTGTTGTTTTGCTTGATAGGTAGATTGAGTTTGTGCCTTGCTTGATTGAATTGTAGTGACCTGAAGAGTGTGATTGTTGCAAGGACAAGGAGTGAACCTATACCCTCTACCAAAAAGGCAAGTGATGCTTCATACTTTTTGTCCCATTAATTTCACTATGCATTAGTGATTTTCTCTAAGTAAACTTGCATGGAATTTTTGATAAGTATAAACCTTGCTATAGGAAAACCTAGTAGATGAAACCTTAGTAGGATTTTTCCTAAGTTAAGACTCCTACTACTATAAAGCTTAGCCTAGCTACTAGAAAACATGGGTGGAATATATATTCACACTATGGAAAAATTTCTAAGTCTGAGGACTTGTGTTTGGTTTAATAAAACAACTAAGTTAATGAAACACCTGGGTGGAATGGTAATTGCTTGGTGGATTTTGGTTGAGTGGTTCACAAGGCCCATGTCTATGGTTTACCTTGTGTATCTCACTTGTGGATGGCCACCCAGGAACAAAGAGATTTGAGATGTCAAATGTTGAGAAGCTTCAAGTGCAACCACTTGGCATTATGGGCTCTGCCTAGATCATATAGGTTGCAAGAACTTAGCCATATGGACAGTTGGTGGTAGAGTTTGATAGGTTGGAGCGCGTCCATTTTGGTCTAAGGGAAGGCTTCTGAAAGATCTTGTCTTGGGAAACCAAGTCTTGTGGGGAAAGTGCACCACCTCTGCAGAGTGTAAAATCTAAGTACTTAGCCATGTCCCTGGTAAAGGACAATTTGAGCATCAAGACATGGAAGCAATCAAGAATATCATCAGTCAAATTTCTAAGTTAAAAACTTGTGGTTTGAACAAGGGTTAAAGGATCTTCAATCTTTGATTGGTAGATGCCTTACAAAAATATGATTTTGTCAAAGCAAAAACTTAATGTTTTCAAATGTTAAGGAAAAATCTATTTTGAGCAATGCAAGCCTCAACCCCACTTAGCCAAATGCATATAGGTGATAGACTCCACTATACTACAATAGTATCACTTGCCAATACAAATCAAATGTATTGACCCTTGTGGCTGTAACTTGTTATGTTGCAGGTTTGATTGATTTAGTGAAGTGTGTTGATTAGGATTACAAAGTCTATAACCAACATGTCTGCCTGTGGCACTTTGAAGATGCAGGACCCCATGCTTATAGATTTCTGCTGCAATGTAATGTAATAGCCAAATGAGCTATGTAAGATGTAATAAAATTATGTTATTCCTGGTTATAAAGTTATATTATGACCATTGTTTCTTGATATTACATCTTAACTGTGGATGCTAGCTATTGATCTAGGGACTAGCATTGTAAACACAGGGGGCTCTACCTTATTAAAGGTTGGAACCTCTACAGATGGTATCAGAGCATTGTGTTGCCTGTAGGATTTGTAAACCCTAGGATTGGACAAAAACCCCTTAGAAAATAGGAGCTGTATTTGTTCCAAAACTTATTTACAAACAATCTTGTAAACTCTTTCCTCAACCATTTTGGTTTCAACTCTACATCTCTTCTATTTCAACTTGATGGAAAACCTACCCGATGACCAAAGGCTACACCATGTGCAAATGCCTTCTTCAACTCTAATGACTTCGACTTCTTCAATTCTAATGACTTCAACATCTTCAGCATATTCACCAAGGACTTCAACCTTGGATATCACTAAGGACAAGTGAGACAAGAAATCATGCCCAAGACTTGAAGACTAAGGAAATACAACTTAGAAGGAACCATGATCACCTTTGAAGTTTTGTGACCAAAGAGTTTTCCCAAGGAAACCATGATCTCAAGCAAGAGGAATCAACCAAGAAAGATGGAAAGATCACAAGTGAACCATATAGATGGACCACCATATTTAGTTTAAGTTAAACCCACCAACTTATGTGGTGTAACAAAAATATTTTTGGTTGCCTAAAAATATGCTTGAAACTTGTTGTTTGAGTGGAATGTTTGTTTGTGATTGCTTGCACATTGCTTGTGTGAACTGTGATGTGTGTGAATAGAATTATTCACTTAGAAATATTTTGCCTAATCCCAATCCAACCCAAACAGATGACTTCTCCAAGAAACCCCAACATCAAGGATGATGACAACAACAACAACCAAGAGGACAGCATGAGAAAACTCATAGCAACCAAAAACCAGTTGAGCCAAGAGACAACTCAGCTTTTAGCCAACAACAATGGACTAGACCCAGCCGTACAAAGGACTTGAAACTTCAATCCCAATTGATGCAAGGACTGGTTACTCAAATGATCAACATGGGAGAAAACTATTCCCAAAGAGCTAATGACAACAAGGATGACAAAGATGTTATTCTAGAAGGAACCCAAGCTAGCAATATTTTTAGAGACAAGGATCATGCATCCAAGGAACATGAAGACCAATGCCCCAAGAAGAGAGAAAGATCTCCCACCTATGAAGAACATGAACTAGAAGAACTCCTAGCTTTGGAGAGACCCAAAAAGAAGAAGAAGAAATGCCCCAACCCTAACAAGGAGGATATTACTCAAGTGCAATGTTACAATTGCAAAGAGATGGGACACTATGCCAATGAATGCCCAGAAAAGAAGAAGAACCAAGGAAACAAACAAGAAGAATTGTTACCCAAGGAAAAGAAAGATATCAGCCAAGTGATGTGTTTCAAATGCAAGGAACTAGGCCACTATGTAAACAGTTGTCCAGCAAAGAGGAAGCACAAGATAAACCAACCTATAAAAGATCTCAGCCTTGTCACATGTTTCAAGTGTGAAAACAAAGGACACTATGCAGATGTTTGCCCAGAGAAGTTACCCCAGGATCCCAAGCAAGCCAAGATGTAATTTAGTTTGAAAATTTTAAGGGTGGTAGTACCCTAGTTGTTTTGAGCCTACTTGTAACCCATAGCCTCCCCAAATCTCGGGACGAGATTTATTTTAAGGGTGGTAGCCTGTCACATCCCAAGATTTTCCAAATCTTGTAATGTGAAAAATAAAGGAATAAAATAAAACTTTGTTGAATTTCAGGGTGAGAAGAAACTTTTTATTCCAATTGGAAACCTTCAAACCCTTTTGATCAAACAAATCCTAAAGGGATTTGAAAAGTTAAAAAATTAAGAAAGAAAATATTTTGAATAAGTGAAATTACTATTTTGGATCTTTTAAATAAAAGGTTTTGGCTTTCAAAAGGAAAAGTGGATTTATAAATAAAGATTATTTTATAAAGCCAAATTAAAACTTGGCCAAGCTTTTGAAATAAAATGTTTTGTTTTGATTAAAAATAGTAAAGGTTTATTTAAATAAAATAATAAGGATTTAATATCCAATTTTATTTAAGTAAAGGCTTTTCCATTTTAAATAAACACAAAAACTTATTTATTTATTTTAAATAAGTTTTCCAAGTATTTTATATTCTCAAATAAAACCTACTGAAGTGTTTTGGTTTTATTTTAGATTTCAAAATAAATATTTTAATAAAACAAATCCTATTTGATTTAATAACTAAGGTCCATTTTTATTTGATTATTAATGGACCCTAAAATAAAATGTTATTTTGTTTTAAACAAGTATTTCAAGTATCTTATCTTTTCAAATAAAACCTACTGATTTGGTTTTGAAAATACTTGAATTTCAAATGGAGATTCTATTAAATAAATCAAACCCTATTTGATTAAATAACTAAAGGTCCATTTTATTTAATTAATGAATGGATCCTAAAAAGAATAAAAATATTATTTTATTTTGGGATTTGGTTTATGTTGATAAACAGAACCAAAAACTCAATACAAGTTTGGAAGTGTTTGAATTGTTTGAATGTTTGATTTGTTTGTTTGAATTTCCAAAACAGAAAATAGTATTGGAAAAAGAGAAAATCTTTCTGAATAAAAAAAATTGCACAGGGTCGACCCAGCCCAGCCGGCCCAACTAACCCAGCAACAGCCCACCTCTCTCCCCAGCGAATCGTTCTTTTCTCACTCAGGAACTGACCCACGCAGGCGATGACAAGTGGACCCCGTTTCCTCTCCTCTCTCTCGCAGACAGCCAGGACCCACCCTTTCCTGTTCATCGTCTCCACCACTGCGACCCGTTCTTCCCCGCCCCTGCCATTGATTCCTCAGGCTTAATTCGCCTTAATGCCGCGACTAAAACTCGCAGTGATCACGCGTGATAAATCCCCTCTTCCTCCTCTTCCATTCCCCCCAAACACCACGCCTCGAGAGCCACCAGGCTGTTCCAAATTTCTTCTGCACCGCCGCCGTCTCCGACGAGGTTCTCGGCCAATTCCGGCAGCACCGCATCGCCCCCGGCCTCACCGACCAAACTCACATCCTCCCCAGACCGTGGCGCATCTCTCTGTGGCCTCATCTCGGCCGCGAGTGTCCTACAACCTCGGCAACATCCTCGACTGAGCGCCACCGCCTAACCACATCAGCTCCGGTGACCCTCCCCGTAAGCCCCGTCCTTCCCCCTTTCTCTAGAGGACACCACTACACCCTGCGTTCCTTCGCGCTTCTAATGCCCCTGTTTCGCGTCCTGTCGCACCTTGTAGGATCATCTCCGGCAGCACCAGAGCACACCGTCGCCAGAAGGAACTCCGGCGAGAAATTATCGCTACCCTCGTATGCCCCCTGCTTCCCCGAGAGCACGTTGAGCATCAGCATCATTCAGCGAACCAGGTGAGCACCCTCTCCCTCCTTCTCGCTTCCTGCAACGCCGGCGACGCCACTGACAAGCCGCCGCCACCGCGCGTCAGAGTCCAGCGCCGCCCGTTCTAGGTCATTAGACTAGGACCGTTGGATCTTGATCCTGAGGCTTAGATAGAACCACTTAAAACCGAAGGGGTATGCGATATGTGCCGTACGATCCCACTTTGATCTAACGCTCCACAGCGATCGATCCGCACGAAGCGGTATCGACCAATCACGGCGCGACGCGTGGCCAGTTTCTGTTTAAAACAGATTTTGAAATCAGATTTAATTGCCATTTTGAAACCATTGTAACTTTTGATCCACACGTCCAAAAATTACAAATTTTATATCAATGGAATCAGTGGAACAAGCCCTAGCTAACCATGCCTTTGGTTAGTAAAAAGCTTCTAGAAAATTGGTTGTTTTTGCAGAAACATTTGTATGCTTGTTAAGGATGTGAAAATTGTTTAAAAATGATTTTGGGGATAAAATCTTTGGCAATTGGTGTGATTTGAACCTATTGACCATAGGAAACACTTTGTGGTTTCAAAAATGTATTTGGTGAAACAAAATAATGATTCTTTGATTTGAAACCATTTCTAGTCAAATAGAAATGTGGTTTATTTATTAAAAATGGTTTTGGGAGAAAACCTTTGGAAATGTTTTGTTTTAAACTCTCTTACCCCAAACACCAAGTTTTATGGTTTGAAAACACATTTGGTGAACCCTATAGATTAAAGCCTTAGTAAAAATATTTCTACACCACATAAAATGATACTTTGTTTTGAAAATGGTTTTTGTGGTGAAACCTTTTGCAAATGACTTTGCCACTTTATAAAAATGACCATTAGGTGCCTTTCAAATGTTATGACCCATTATGAACCACTTTTTCAAACAAAATAAAGCTTGGCATGCTTGCATGCATTACTTTGACTTTGTCATTTTATGTGTTGTTTTGCTTGATAGGTAGATTGAGTTTGTGCCTTGCTTGATTGAATTGTAGTGACCTGAAGAGTGTGATTGTTGCAAGGACAAGGAGTGAACCTATACCCTCTACCAAAAAGGCAAGTGATGCTTCATACTTTTTGTCCCATTACTTTCACTATGCATTAGTGATTTTCTCTAAGTAAACTTGCATGGAATTTTTGCTAAGTATAAACCTTGCTATAGGAAAACCTAGTAGATGAAACCTTAGTAGGATTTTTCCTAATTTAAGACTCCTACTACTATCGAGCTTAGCCTAGCTACTAGAAAACATGGGTGGAATATATATTCACACTATGGAAAAATTTCTAAGTCTGAGGACTTGTGTTTGGTTTAATAAAACAACTAAGTTAATGAAACACCTGGGTGGAATGGTAATTGCTTGGTGGATTTTGGTTGTGTGGTTCACAAGGCCCATGTCTATGGTTTACCTTGTGTATCTCACTTGTGGATGGCCACCCAGGAACAAAGAGATTTGAGATGTCAAATGTTGAGAAGCTTCAAGTGCAACCACTTGGCATTATGGGCTCTGCCTAGATCATATAGGTTGTAAGACCTTAGCCATATGGACAGTTGGTGGTAGAGTTTGATAGGTTGGAGCGCGTCCATTTTGATCTAAGGGAAGGCTTCTGAAAGATCTTGTCTTGGGAAACCAAGTCTTGTGGGGAAAGTGCACCACCTCTTTAGAGTGTAAAATCTAAGTACTTAGCCATGTCCCTGGTAAAGGACAATTTGAGCATCAAGACATGGAAGCAATCAAGAATCTCATCATTCAAATTTCTAAGTTAAAAACTTGTGGTTTAAACAAGGGTTAAAGGATCTTCAATCTTTGATTGGTAGATGCCTTACAAAAAGATGATTTTGTCAAAGAAAAAACTTAGTGTTTTCAAATGTTAAGGAAAAATCTATTTTGAGCAATGCAAGCCTCAACCCCACTTAGCCAAATGCATATAGGTGATAGACTCCACTATACTACAATAGTATCACTTGCCAATACAAATCAAATGTATTGACCCTTGCGGCTGTAACTTGTTATGTTGCAGGTTTGATTGATTTAGTGAAGTGTGTTGATTAGGATTACAAAGTCTACAACCAACATGTCTGCCTGTGGCACTTTGAAGATGCAGGACCCCATGCTTATAGATTTCTGCTGCAATGTAATGTAATAGCCAAATGACCTATGTAAGATGTAATAAAATTATGTTATTCCTGGTTAATAAAGTTATATTATGACCATTGTTTCTTGATATTACATCTTAACTGTGGATGCTAGCTATTGATCCAGGGACTAGCATTGTAAACACAGGGGGCTCTACCTTATTAAAGGTTGGAACCTCTACAGTATTTCAATTCCTTCCATGATGCATATGATTCTACTATGGTCTTTTATCATTATATAGAGTATCCTATCTATTGCATTACTCGCTTTGAGCTTATATTACCGAATGCACTGCTCCTAGCATAACTAGGTTTGGCTTGAGTGCGCTGCCAGAGCTACTATCTATGTCCTCCTTAGCCATGCATAGCTATCAGTGCTGGTTCATCCAGATGATGTATCAAATGCATAGAATCTAGTATGACAGGATAACGTGATGAGATGAGATCAGTGATATGAGGTTAAACATGCTAAGGCTTGTATGGGAGGCCATGGTGGGATGTGGTTTTTGTAGTCCCATGCTTGCCACCCCTAGGACCCAAAGTTCTTACCTCTTGAACCAAGACGAGCGTACAACCACACGGGGTTTTGGGGACCCCTCGATTGACTAACTTGCCATGTAGATTCCATGAGTCACATAGTTCGGGCGTTCCATTCGACATACACATTAAAAACATTTTCAAAAGAGGAGGTGAAGGAGTTGCATTCATAACAGGTAGGGAAGCATGGACCGGGTTGCTTGGGGTTGATGGTGCCCCTGCTAAACCAACCTCGCCTCACATCTCTAGGGACCGGCTTCAGGATTTGACCCGTTATGGCTGAACCATCCTTTGGGCGTGACTCATGGTCTCGGCAAAAGCAAGGTAAAGGTCGTGTCTAACTACCCTGTGCCGGCCTTCCAAGGAAGAGGGCTAATCTTAAGTGGCATTAAGGGAAGGTTAGTACGTGTGGGTAAAGTTGTGCACCCCTGCAGGGTAATAATATTTTCGAAAATCCTTGTCCACGGTTATGGACGACTTGGGAACGGACATGATGATCATAGAGAACTTGAACCTAATCATAAAACTTGGCAGATCAACGTGTGCTTAAGTATGATTCCTCAAGGGTATGAGGGGGTGATCCTAGATAGGGTTTAGATGATGATGATTTGGTGGATATCAAAAGATGATGATCAAAATTTCGGAGATGTCGCTCTCTTATCCACTTTTAAAATATTCTAATTAGACAAGATTCTTCTCTCTATCTCTCTTGAAAAAGATGGCTTTATGCAAATTCCGGAGATGTCGCTCTCTTATCCCCTTTCAAAAGATGGCTTTATGCAAAACAACTCTACCAACCATAAGTCTTGCAGAGCACACCCTGTACTCACCCTTGATTTGTTGATATTTTTGTAGCATAGTAAGTGTTCCCCTGGAGACGAGTTCCATACTACATCAACATCGACGAGTAGCTTGGGTTTCCCAGCCGGCATCCTGGAATCTATGGGCTGGGACGTCATCGTTATGCGTCAGGCCTCTTAGTCCATCTGTTAACTTTGCTATACTTAATAGCATAATTTGCCTTTCGTTGTTTGATGTTTGTTGTCAATGACCTATGCTTGTAATAATTAGGTTCTCTGCTCAGTATGAGCTTGCTGTAATAAATTTTGTGTCGTAGGGTCACTGTTGTGTTACCGATTCTCCACTAGATATCCTCGAGCTCAAGGTTAAACTTATGTCAGACGGAGGTCTCGGATTTGTTTAGCCCTGATCCCGGGGGTCTCACACTGCGGTGACCCAGCATACAACTGCATGATGTAGTACACTATAGTCGTTTACATAACACCAATGAAACACCATTCACTAGTATTACATCCCTTAGAGTGGTACAACAGAAACACAGCAGGTCCAAGACATGACTATAGGTTACAACTCGACTCTTTACACAAGATCCACAGAACACCCTAGGTTAAATAGAGAGAAAGAAACTTCTTACAAAGAAGAATTATAAATAATCAACTCAAATCTATTATACTAATAGACTAGTGTCTAAACTATTGAGGCTTGCATTGCTACTATTGCAATACTCTATAGAAGTAGGTTCTATGGCTAGAGATTCTATTCTTATCTAATCCGCAACTTCGTCTTCACTTGAGTTGATATATATGTTGGCTTCCTTGATTTCATTGAAGAGCTTTAGATTTTGATGATGATTCCTAGAGCATAACTTGATGTAGACGTCGTCTATACTAGCTTTAGAACCTAACAAGGGCTAAGAAGATACTTTGAGAACGAGCGTACTCAGCAAGTTCACTAGAAAAGGAGTGTTTGATGCACTATAGCTATAGCCATAGACCATAGGTCTTAGGCAATGCAAATTTTCGTAAACATTTCTTCAAAGGTTGCTTTTATTCTGAAAAGCTATGTCCGTCATCCTTCACATGTTTACCAGAACTTTCATGGAGTTCCTTTCCTGCAGCGTTCGCAGCTCCTTCCTGGAACAGGGAGTAACAAGTTACAGTTCTTACACTCTACAGAGGTGCGTCACTTTACCCATGAGAGATCTTAGCTTTGTTGCACATCCGAATTGCAAGTTCGTTCACACTTCCTTGGTGTGAGGCCCAGACTAAGATCCAAGCCAATCACTGCCTTCTCCGCGACCCCGCATGTCTCCTTGGTGTACGCCAGCCCACCTATTGAGTTACGGCAATTGGCAGTACAGACCGTGCAGATGCCGGAACTATCGTGGGACGTTGAGGGCTCCCACCCATATGTTGCATATCCTCTATGAATTACCATATAATATGCACGCTACAAGTGATAACAGCCACGATCCGCACATCCAGCTCCATGCGAGAGGGAAAAGATACAGCTGACTTCTCTGTCCCATTCCAAATCTCATGGTCAACGCGTAATATACGGCACAAGAATCACTGGCGACATTGGTTGTTAAGTCCTAGATAATATGTTCCTTTACCACCGGAACTCTTATAGTAGATTATTACCTCATGGTAAATAACCTATAATCCCATTATTATGAAAATAGTGTTTTCTGACCTTTTTCAAATGCAGGTGATGACAACACTGGATTTGTAAAATACTTTACAGAAAATAATCAAAGGACATGAGCAAGTGTGAACTTTCCTTTTGTGATTGCAAGATTATGCACTCACGGTCTTCAAGACAATATAAGATCCAGTATCTGAAATTAGCATCATTGGTCCAGTGAGTACTAATGTTTAAAGAAGCAAGATGGTTTTATGCATAAGTAATGTAATGCACTTGATAAACGCGAATCCTGGTAATAACGTTGTTCAAAGGTTTGAATATTGGAAATAGTTTCTTTGGAATGTGTTGCCCCTTTAGATTAAGTTTCACACTTGTGCTCCTTATTAAGGCTTGTGAGTAGGTGTGAAACAACATGTAAACATAATGGCATACAACAATAAGATATACTGATGAGATGTGCCACTCAAGGACTACTTATATGAGAATTATCTTATCTTTAAGTTTTACTTTGCAAGTAATGAAATTATAAAGAACTTAAGTGTTATTAATCCTAAATAGACAAGTAAAGCATAATGTCATGTGATTATTATTAATTGTCATTTGTTGTTTGAAGTGGCAAAAAGAATAACATTTGAAGAAGATCTTACTTAACTAAGCAGAAGTATTTAAACTTTTAAGTTAACCTTATGAGGTGTTCTTACTAGTTATAGTCTTTAAGTAAGATATAATTACTCCATTTGAATAATGACATCATTAGTATTTGAGACTTATCTATCTTGGTTTTTAACTTGGTTAGTTTGGTATTAAGATACTTTATAACTTAATTATAACAGACCAAAGTTAACTATAGAGTATATAATAAAGTTTTTAGCGTTATATTTTAAGTCTAGTAGACTAAAGTTAACTTTAAAACATAGATGGACTTTAGGTGTAATGCTTATTATACTTTTACCTTGTTTACTCCATAATGTTTCTTTAAAGTTACTTAAGAATGGTATTATTTTTAGTTGGTAATGGTTTCTTGACATTATAAATGTATAAAGGGATTTACCTCCCTGTAAGTGTGTCGTTAAGGTGTGTGAATAAGTAAACAATATTATTTACTACTTATGAACTCACTTATAGTGTTTTTATTTGTTTATAAACTTGTGGTTAATATAAATGAATAGGTTTTATTTCACTACAAATTATCCTTGGAGATTTTATATTGGATAATGATCCTTTTATAAAATATTCTACACTTATGGTTGAATGATTATTCAATAAAATAGAATTTATAAAGTTTTGAACCATTATGACTTCATAATATTAATATTCAAGGCTAATATTATATATTATACTTTAATTAGTTAATTTAAGAAATATTAACAAATTTTATTTGACATTATATGAATTATTAACTAAAGAAATAGGTTTAAATTCAAGTTATTAAAGTGTTTTAATTTTTATTTAACTCAAAGGTGGAATATTATATTTTTAACGTGTAGGTATTATTTTTGTGATCATTTTGGTATATTACATTTATTTTTATGATTGATAAATAATAAGATATGATTTTATTACTTTATAAATACTTAATAAATAAAAAATATTTAATTAAGTGAAATAATAATGTATGATTATATATTTGAATTATAGTTCTTATTTTTCTAAGATTTTTGGTATTTTATTTATATTTTTAACATTTACCATTATTAAAATATGAATTATCAAAGTTTTATTACTTTTAAAATCTTTATTAAATAATAATTATTTCAATTGTTAACACAATAATGTTTAATAATGGTTTTAAGTAATACATTTTATTTTTATGAAAAATTTCATATATTACACATAATTTTCTGAACTATAAATCAAAAGTAATTAATTAAACAATATTTAATCATTATATTATATTTCAGGAAATATTCATATTTAATCTTATAATGTTTTATCCATTTCCTAAATAGAAATTGCTTTTACACGTGAGATAAACTTACCCAGAGTCACTAACCAGTGGGCCAGATGCCACATGGCATACCCCAGATTAGTAAATGCATTTTCTAGCGAACCTTTTCCTATTACTAGCCAATGACAGATGGGCCATGGCTACGTCACATGCCACCTCAGTGAGGCAGGGCCTGCCACGGTTTGACTGGCTCACAGACGGTGGTGTTCAACCGACGCTGGCGACCTTACGCTGGCGGCGCTATGATGCATGCGGCGATGAGTTCCTGTACGATTCGGAAGCTCTTATTCCTAGGCTACCTAATAACGGCGGCGCAGAGTTCTGGGACGATCCATAACCTCACCGGCGACAACGACAACGGAACAAGCACGGTGGCGCTCGGTGACAGGTCGGTACAGAGGACAAGGAAGGCCAGGAAAGGGTTCTTTCGAACCATAAGCTTACCCTCTTTGTGATAGGATGCTCGACGAGGCCGGAGGAAGGCTGTAGCAGCAGTAATGGTGACGGCGGTGGTCCTCGGGCTCCGGGAAGATGGAGTCACAAGCGTCGATTGGGGGCTTCCCTCCTTAATTAAACTGGTGAGGAGGAAGATGGAGAAGAGGCGGAGCTCCCAGCATCCTCGAACGGCTCCGGGGTGGTCTCTGGACGGCGGCATGCATCGGCAGTTGAAGCTAGGGTTAGGCCTCTGAGAGGAGACAGAGAGGAATAGGATGGGTGAGTGGATGAGGATGAGACGGAGCATCGCGGTGGCGTTCTTGTTCCTCAGGGTGACGTCGGTGGGTGCACGAATTGTAGCGCATCGACGGCATGCGGCGGAGCACTCGCCAGCGAGCAGCTTCCAGTCGAAGAGGAAGACGAAGAAGGAAGTTTCACGGAAAACCCCCCGGCATTCTTTTGATTTGCTCCGCAGTCCCTCCCCGGCCCCACTAGTCAGCCAGAGAGAAGGATATGTCGGGCTGGTTGTTGGGCTGCTACTGAGCTTCAGTTGGGTTGTTGTGGTTGCTCGTGGCCGATGGATAAGAAGAGGAGAAATGGGTCGGCCTGGCTGTTACTCTGGCTTCAGTTTTTTTATTAAACAGAACCTTTTTATTTTCTTTTTTCTTTAAACCCTTTTAACTATGAATTTTTTATATGGATTTAAATATCCAAAATTGTTGTAGAGCACATTAAATAATACAGGAAATTGGAAAATAAGTTGTGTTGATATTTTTCTTGATTTCCTTATAATTTTAAACTAATAGGGTAATATTCATCACTTAGGTTTTTAGAGATTTTCCTTTTAATATAAATATATATTTATGGAGAACTTATAAAATGATTTTTTCTTTCTTCTTTATAAATGTAATTGTAATGGTTTAATATAACTAAGGATATGCATTTAATTTATCTCATATTCATAAACTTATTAAAGAATGTATTAATATTAACTAATGAGATTTTATTCTCATTAATACATAATATTAAGGCAACTTTTATATTTATTGTTCCTTCATAAGTATTTGATACATAAAGTTCTAAGTACTAATAAGGTTAATATTATTCCTATGAATTTAGGAAATAGCAATATAAATATTTTATTATTACTAACTTAAGAGTTAAGGGTTTGAGATTATAAATGTCTACCATGAATTATGGGAGTTTTAATATTTTTATATCCTTTGATAATTGTAAATAAAGGTGAATTGTTAAGATATATTATCTTTATGTTAAAGATCTTGAATGATATTACCATTTAGAATAAAATAGTGGGATTGTTTTCTAGGCTAACTTATGAGGCATAATTGATAAACATAGCTCTTAAGCACATGTGATCATGATAGTTGGAAATGACAAAGATGTGCTTAAGCTATTTGCTATAGGAAAATATTCCTATAGAATAATTTCTCCATCAGATGAGATTGATGTTAAGCTTGACTATATATTTAGCGTTTAGTGTTTACCAAGTATTCCTATCTTCCATACCTCATAATTCTGGACTTCTAATTAGGGAATTCCTTTCCTAGATATACTACTTCTTCCTATCCATCATCATGTGTTAACATGATGAGATTTACTTCACATCCTATCATGGTGACTTATGATGGCTAATCTAGGATTATATATCTATACTAGGGTTCAATCATGTTTTATCCACCAATGTCACTTATACTTGGTATAAGCATTCAATATTAATGAGTAAGGCATGATCATTATAATCCTTTGAGCCTTTATGATTCAGGTTCCTATTGGCTAATCAAGGCTTCATCAATACAATTTTACAATTGTATTGAAATTATCTTCTTAGTATCTCTATTGGATTAAGGAATGCTATTCTTGGACTATGCTTACTTAATCCAATAAGATTACTCCTTGGTATCTATCTTCAGGATTCATCCTTGTAATCTTCTTTGTTACCATATTGTTTTGATTTCCTTTAATCACTCCCATCCTATACATGATATCTAATACTAGCATTACCATCTACCTCTTCTTACTTCATTCTCTAAGGACTTAGAGTGATTGCTATGATAAGGACAAAAGTTGATAGGTCAAGAATTGATAGGTTAAGAATTGGTGAATCAATAGTTGATTACTCAATATTGATGAACAAATATAAGGATAGGATTCAATAGAGATGATAAGTATTGACATGGAAAGAAAAATATATGCTGAATGATCTTGACTTTGGTTTCTTTCCTACTCAATCTCGCTAGAGAGTTAAAGTTAGGTATTTCCATGATACTCATAGTATAAGTAGATGAGATTAAGATATAGATGTTACATTCTTATCATTTGTGTTATATTTATAATTTGGTATTCATGAGTGATTATACTGAATCCTATGATATGATCACCTAAGGATCAAATATAAATCATTAAGTAATGTATTAGGGTATTAATTTTATTACATTTGATCTACCATGTTTACCCAAAATAAGGTTTTAGCAAAGGTCATATTGAAACTTATCGCAGTCAACTTGATGATCTACTTCAATTCCATCAAGTTAAGAGAAGCTTCAATCACTTTGACAAGTTTTTTTCAAAAGCGCGAAAATTATTCAGATTTTCTATGTATGAATGCAATGCACACATCTGTGTTCAGCTTATTTCTAAGCTCTAATGCTGGGATGTTACACACACGCAGCCACCACAAAAATGATTGAGGTTGTCGCCGCCGTGCCATACCACCACAATAAATCTCTCCGCGTGACACCCTGATCCTAGCCACCTCCAACGATGTTGGAGATAAACTTTCTGGGTGTACCCACAGGACTCGCTGACCAGGTGGCCCACCAACAGGTTAGAGCTTCGCTTCATGGGCGTCCCAGTCATAGAAAGAGGAGGAGTCAATTTTGGTTACGATAAGGCCCAGAAGAGTTACCTAATTAGGCATGTAGTATTATTTGTAGTCCAAGCTGTATCTAGTTACCGACTATGTAACATACCTAGATAGGTCTATCATGTAACCCTAGGCCCCGGTGAATATATAAACCGGACCTACGGGAGACTTTAGGGCACCAGATTTAGATCAACCACAACCTACTCGCACATGCGAACCTCTCTTACAATCCACTATAAGATCCAGCTCTCGCTGATATATTACTGGGTTGCTAGTAGGAGTAGGATCCGATCACCGCAGTCGAATTTGAACCCGGGTAAACTTGTGCTCACCACTCCCGGAACACCGTATGGCTCACACCCCATCTTTTCAATGCCTTCAGGACTCCCTATGTCATACTTATCGACAATCCAACGTTAGTTGGCGCCCACCGTGGTGCAGGTGAACTTCGGAGCTTCGTTCCGGGCGGAATATTTCCATGCAGGAATCGGCAAAACAATCACCATGGGTCACGTGGTTTACGCCAGTGATGTCCCTCTCGTTCTTCTCGATGAGACCTGGATTTTTGCTAAGGAACCTGTGACGACCTACACAATCATGTCTATCAGCAAGATCAACATCTATCTCGGTTTCGCTGATCCCGCCCAACCCACCTCTGAGGAGATCACCATGGCGGAAGAAAACTCTGGATCTGCTCTGTTCGTGGAGACGGAAGAGTTCAAGATCCTAGAAAAACCAAATTCCACCTAGCCCGCTCCTGTAGTGGAAGAAGTGGTGGAAGAAAAAATCCAGATCTGATCTCCCCATCGAGATGGGATACACATACGAGGAGTATATTCGCTTCGGATCCGGTTTGATCGATGCTGGAGAAAAAAAATTGAGGCACAGGATAAAAAAATGATGAAGAGCCCCTACATCGACTACAAAGCAATCGCAAAGATCAAGCAGAGCTTTGAGATGGCAGCGGGGGAAACCCAACCGTGCTGCTACTTCGAGTCTTTGAAGAAAAATAAGCATTGCTTCGTGCGCTACGTGGGCTCTAAATCCGACTCTATCGACGCTGGAGTTGGTAACGACTCGGTTCTCGATGCTATCGGTGAAAATACTGACTTACCTACTTCCCCTTAGGAATCACTGACATTGCAGGAACTCTAAGACTTCGAGAAAGAGATGGCAGTGTACGAAGAAGAATACACCTCTAAGCAAGCGCAAGGTGATCCGAAGAACCTCCAAGTCCATATGATAGCATGGACGAAGACTTCACCTCGCAAGACGATATGGACACCGGAGAATCATCCGAGGTCCAAAATTCAACCATGATGGAAAGTACCGACGGAAGCTTATCTCCCGGTACCAGAACGAAAGCATTCTTTGCCACTGGTACAAACGGTAAGTCTAATGGGCTGTCAAAGAAGAAGAATAAGAACCCGAAACTAGGAGAGACGGTAGAGTAAGCCAAAGAGGAAGAACTTGACGAAGAGATCAAGATAGAGAATTACGACGGAGATTGTCAACACCGGGATTTTTAATCCCAGATGCCTGTTATGCCATACATCACAATCCCAGGATTACCATTTTTGCGAGACATAACAGAATTGGATACCACAGTACATCATCCATTACAAACCATACATAAGGTTTTACACAAATAAGGATCTCATGATCCAATTCTTAATATAACTCAAGCAGTGGAAATACGTAATAATAACGGTAGCATAGGCGAAGCTCCATCTTCGGGGTCACAGGCAATGCTGACGATGGGAGATGATCCTAGTTGTCGTAACCTTCCTGGGGTCCATCCTCCTGGTATTCCTCTTCATAGTCTGGCCACGGGAATAGCCAGGGACAAAGCCATGAGTACTCTTTAAGTACTCGCAAACTAATACTAACAAGTGAAGGGGGTTTTTGTAGAAGGACACTAAGCTCTAGGGATGTTTTGCAAAAAGCCAGATTTACATCTACTAAGTTTAGAAACGAAGAAAGCTAGTTGAAGTTTTATAACACCTAAGTGGGAACTTGTATTTCATATCACAACTCTGTTGTGGTCAAGTAAAAATCTCAATTCATTTCACTAGACATTTTGAAAACATCTGACGGGGGAACAGTATGGCCACTCCAACTATCCATAACCGCGGACGCGGCTATTCGGATAGTTTGACACTCTGCAGAGATTGTACACTTTAACCACAACATTCGATACATCCATCAGGAACAAATCCCGAATTCACGATACTCAGTATGCGGATAATCAATCCTAACCTTTCAATTACACGCCCTAGTATAAGCACCTCTCCTGTGAGTTTGGCCTCCCAACCATGACCAACTGTCATCTTGGGTACTGCACATGTGGACAATCTTCACAAGGTAGCCTCAGCTCAGACCTTGGCCGTGAGGGAACCGATACTAAGGTATATAAGTTTCCAGTCAAGCCCTACCCAATTCTCGGGTATTGTGGTTGTACGGTAAAATTGGAATGGTATCGCATCCAGACAACCATCAGTTTTATAAAGGGGTAAGGCTCATGCCTCAACATTTTCATCATCCAAATCATCTGGTGTTCGGAAACACATGTCAAAACATCTTAATAGACTGATCCATCATTCCAAGGTTTTCATAACCATTTTTCCACCAAGTATTCCCATCTAAAGTTGATCAAGTTTTATGCTTAGCACTAGCATCTACAAGTGGGGGTAAGTACTAATGAGGGGTGGTAAACTAGTGGAGTTTAACTAAGTTCAATCTCATGCCTTAGGATGACATAAAGATTATCTAGCTTAGGCCAAGTTTTATGCTCTTTATGCAACCTTCCATTATCTTTCTAGTATCTACAATTTACTTAAGTAAGCTCTAAGTACTAGCTTTGAGAAAGAAATAAAGTATAAAGCTTGCAAGTAAAACTAGGATTGGGTATCATCAAATGTGTCTAAACAAGCATGCTTAGTGCATTGCATAGGTTATTTAACTCTCATAATTGCAAGTGTTATCTTGAAAGTATTGGCTTGCTAAAGTAGAGTATCTTGCAAGTGTTAGCTTGCAAGTATTGGCTTGCTAAAGTAGAGTATCTTGCAAGTGTTAGCTTGCAAGTATTGGCTTGCTAAAGTAGAGTATCTTCCAAGTGTAAGCTTGCAAGTATTGGCTTGCTAAAGTAGAGTATATTGCAAGTGTTAGCTTGCAAGTATTGGCTTGATAAAGTAGAGTATCTTGCAAGTGTTAGCTTGCCTGGTGCAGAGCAGTGGTTGAAGTTCTCCTCGGCTTCTTCTTCGTAGTATCCTCCTTCTTCCTCGTATCCTTGGTAGGTACTAGCGTCTATAAATAAATACGAGGTACACAATCACCAAACAATACTTAATTATTTTCAATCATCACACAAAAGGGTCCTATAGATGATCTAGCATCATCACTAACATTACAAGATTAAAGCTTGGGTTAATTTCTTTTATTTTTAGAAAAGTAATTTCTACTCATTGAAAAACTACTTAAGATTTAATATTCTCCAAACTAGACATGGGATCATGTTGACACATGTCATCACCACACATGTCAGTACATGGGAATGTGATTTAAAGTGGTGTCACAATTTAATAAGGTTTAACTATTTATTTTAATTAAAATAAAGTGGCATCCTTTTATTAGTTGGACATTATTTCTATAAGTAAACCCATATGTTTTTATATATTCTGAAAGGTATGATCAAATGTGATTTTTGAGAGTTGGAATCAACTCAAAAGCTATTATAGTTTAAATTTGAAAAATGTTTGAATGCAGAAAAGCTTTTGCCTTGTTATTTTTACCAAGGTTGATCTATAGATTCAAATGATTTGAATCCAACGGGCTTGGATTCAGCATTTCCAGACCTTTCTAACAAAATTGGTTTCATTCCATTTGGTTCACTGAATCAGGCTGGGTTGATTTTTGAAACTAGGTTCAAAACTGTGTTTGATTGAAAATGGAAAAATCCAAATTCAAACGAGTGGGCTGCGCGGGAACTGCTAATGGGCCGGCCTGCTACGCATAGCGCTTACGCGGGATGGTTAAGTTGCTGTCCCCACGCGTCAGTGAGACGGGGGGTGTGAAGTGGTACGGGGAAACGTGGTGCGTTGGATCTAGTTCTAATCCAACGGCTCTGGTTCATCGTCCACGTCGGGCAGCGCCGGCGAGACAGAACCCTAATGCGGCAGGTGGGGGTCGTCGGGGCTCACCAGGGCTCAGGCGAGGGTCGGAGAGGCGGGCGAACGACCAAGTCGACGACGGCGAACCTCCTGGTACCGGCAGCTTCTCCTGGGGCGGCTCCAATCGATGGCTTCCTTCTTCTCCAGCAGCGGCGGGCTTTAGCCAAATTCCGGTGATGCGCTGCTCGTCTTGCTCCGGGACTGAGGCGGGGTCGTTCTGGGTGAGAGGGGAGTGGAACGGTGTGAAGAATTCGAGCGGGGGAGGCCTCTATTTATAGTCTCGACGGTGAGACCGAACGGTATGGGCAGACGACGGTGGCGACACGGCTACGCGCTGCTAGATGCATGGCCGAGGGTGGCGATCGATCGGTGGTCTCCTGGCGATGCTCTATGGATTTAATGCGTGTGTAGGGGCGGTGGCAAACGGTTTGGAACACTTGACGTTCTGCACGGCAGAGGCGGCGAACTCTGCGGCGAGCGGTGGCTACAGGGCACGGGCGATGAAATGGGCATGTCTGGCAGTCTTCTGGGACGGTGGGGAGCATGTTGGCGGGCGTAGAGGGCTCGAGGTGGTCGGGTTGCGTGGGAACAGTGTGTGCTCTGCGGCGCACGTCGACATGGTCGACAGCGGTACAGGCGCGGCGTTCCTGGCAGTTCTGGGCATTGTCTGCGAGGCAGGGCTGGCCGAGAGGGGCGGTGAGGCATGGGCTACCTCCCAAACATGCTGGCTAGGCTTGGTGCTTCTCCTAGCTCGCTATCAACATGTGGGTGGCAAGGGTGCACTCGGCCTGCTCACCATTGATGACAATGGCCAGCTTACAGTGGTGCTAGAGATGAGTTTAGGTTGTTAGATGATCTACTAAGGCTAGTGGTGCCCAGAGAGGGAACAAGTTAGGCCCAAAACACTGCACACTATAGTGTTTTGATTTTGTTTGATTTGAATCTACAAGGTGTTTGATGAAATGGCCGCATGAATTCAAGTTTTGAATTTTGAAAAGATTTTTGTTGGGTGTGCTAGGCATGTGCTGGTGAGTCTGTAGATGCTTGGGTTTTGAAAGTTGAGCTTGTTTGAGTGGTTTTTGAAAAAGTGGGATCTTCCCATATGATATAGATTCAATTTTAAACTGTCATTTAAACTATGCATTTGAATGTTTGTGGATGATCACAACGTGGGCCTTGATACTTTGTTATGAGTACTATCAAGGGGTGCAAAGATCCAAACAAGTTTCTGTTAAGTTCTGAAAGTTCGAGACAGCCAAAGTAGGCATGGGAGTTAATTTGGCCAAAGTGACCATTCACTTAATTTGTTTGTTTTGATTTATTTGTCTTTGGGAAAAGTTTGGGGATTGTTTAGATGATGTTTATTTCACCTAAGAATCCTTTTACAAGCAAAGAAACACATAATCATGGCAATTCCAAAGAATCCAAATTTCAATACACACACATATGGATGCTTTCATATTTTTAATTAGAGAAGTTTTTGTTAACCCTAAATTTGATGATTAGATTTTGATGATCCAAGTTTAGTATTTTTGGGATGTTACAAACCTTCCCCCCTTAAACAAAATCTCGTCCCGAGATTTGAAAAAGGACAAAAAGATTACCTAGGATTTGAAGAGATCGGGAAACTCCGTCCTGATGTGATCTTCGCGCTCCCAGGTAGCTTCCTCTTCTGTGTGGTTGCTCCATTGAGTTTTGAGAAACTTGATGCTTCGGGTTCTGGTAGTTTGGAAAGCTTCTTCCAAAATACGGATGGGTACTTCAGGATAGGTCAGGTCATTGTTGATCTCTATGGTCCGGTGATCGATATTCTTGAACACTTCAGTCTTCTTCGGAACTTCGAGACACTTGCGAAGTAATGATATATGGAACACACTGTGCACGGCTGACATTTCTTTGGGTAGTTCCAATTGATACGACACTTCTCCTCGATGGTTCAGAATCTTGAAGGGTCTGATATATCTGGGGGCTAAATTTCCTTTGAGTTGGAAACGCTCCATTCCCTTCAATGGCGACACTTTCAGATACACAAAATCTCCTATGTTGAAGGCGAGGTCTCGACGTCTCTTGTCGGCGTAACTCTTCTGTGTGGACTGGGCTATCTTGACGTGCTCACGAATCTTGTGAACCTTCTCTTCTGCTTCTCGCAGGATATCGGGTCCGAAAATCTGACTCTCTCCTACTTCCGACCAGTTCAAAGGGGTGCGACACTTTCTTCCATACATGAATTCAAATGGGGCCATTTGCAAACTAGCTTGATAACTGTTGTTGTATGAAAATTCTGCGAACGGCAGACAGTCTTCCCACTTAGATCCATATTCTAACACACATGCTCTCAGCATATCTTTGAGTATTTGATTTACTCGCTTCGTTTGTCCATCGGTCTGAGGGTGATAAGCGGTACTGAAGTCTAGTCGGGTTCCTAAACCTTCTTGTACTTTCTTCCAGAATCTCGAGGTAAATTGAGTTCCTCGATCAGATACGATGTTCTTGGGGACTCCATTCAAACTAACGATTCTAGCGATGTATAACTCCGCTAGCTTCGAACTATGATATGTGGTCTTGACGGGTAAGAAATGGGAGACTTTGGACAATCTGTCCACTATGACCCAAATAGAGTCATTTCCCCTACTAGAAGTAGGCAATCCGGTGATAAAGTACATTCCAACGGAATCCCATTTCCATTCCGGAATCTGCAATGGTTGCAACAATCTAGCGGGTCTTTGATGCATCACAATACACGTCGAAGGGATTCGTGATATCCGGCATGATTAAGATTGGGGCTGAAATCAATCTCCTCTTGAGTTCTTGAAAACTCGCTTCACATTTGTCGATCCATTCAAACTTCTTGTCCTTCAGAAATTGGGTCATGGGTTTGGCAATACTCGAGAATCCTTCTACGAACTTGCGGTAGTATCCCGACAATCCGAGAAATGCACGAACTTGGGTTTGACTGGTTGGGGCTTGCCAATCTTCGACATCTTTCACCTTTGCAGGGTCAACGGCAATTCCTCCGACTGATACAATGTGACCGAGGAATCCTACCTCCTATAACCAGAATTCACATTTGCTAAACTTGGCATACAACTGATGCTCTCTAAGGGTTCCAAGAATGGTCCTTAGGTGTAGCTCATGTTCTTCTTCTGATTTGGAATAAATCAGAATGTCATCGATAAAGAAACGACAAACTTATCCAGGAAGTCCATAAAAATCTTATTCATGAGATTCATGAAATAAGCGGGGGCATTGGTTAATCCAAAAGACATGATAGTATACTCGTATAATCTATATCTGGTGGTAACGGCAGTCTTTGGAATATCCTCTGCGTGAATCTTGAGTTGATGATAGCCTGTTCTAAGATCAATCTTAGAAAAAACTTTGGCACCGGTCAACTAATCAAACAAATCTTCTATCTTGGGCAAGGGATACTTGTTCTTGATGGTGACATCATTCAACTTCCGATAATCCGTACACAGACGGTTACCTCCATCCTTCTTGTCCACAAATAAGACAGGTGATCTCCATGGTGACGCACTTGGTTGAATTAATCCAATTTCCAACATGGAATCCAGCTTCTTCTTCAGTTCTGCTAGTTCAAACGGGTTCATACTATAGGGTCTCTGGGCTATGGGTCCTGTTCCGGGGATTAGTTCAATGATAAACTCGATATCCCGATCTGAGGGCATACCGGGCAAAACATCTGGAAATACATCGGGGTATTCACAGACTATCCGGACTTGGTCAATGGTAGGTTGGGCTATACTCTTGTTGCACTTGAATTGACGAGATAAGGTTTCAGATATATGCTCGACTGATATTCCAGCGGTACTGGTCATGGTTATGGCTTTCTTGGCACAGTCAATCAATCCTTTAGGTTTGGACATCCAATCCATTCCTAGTACTACTTCCAAACCTTTAGTTCTGAGTACTATTAGATTAGCATAAAAATCTATGCCATGGATTTGGATAGGGACGGCTTTGCAAATTTGCCTAGCCTTGGTGGTTGAACCGGGGATTTGAACGATCATAACATGCTTCGGTTTTGTTGGTTGAATCTTACTAGTGCAGGCAAATTCTTTGGTGACAAATGAATGTGATGAACCCGAATCAAACAACACTCTTGCAAGTTCTGAATTCACAGAAAACATACCCAGCACGACGTCTGGCGCTTCCTGAGCTTCTTTAGCATGCATGTGAAAACGACGGCCGTTGCGGTTGAGCGAGTTCCCTGGGGAAAATCTTCTTCCAGGCTGAACACGATGCTGCTACTGAGCTGAGACATTTGCAATGGGGGTTGCGACATTCTTCTTGTTGGGGAACTCATTGGAGTAGTGACCCTTATTTCCACAGTCATAACAAGTCACTTGCGACTTGTCCTTTGCTGCAACAGGCAAAACATTGCTTCCAGTCCTCGGGGCAGTGTTGGTGGTAGCATTGTTGTTGGCGGTAGCATTGTTGTTGTTGAACTTGGGTGGGGAACGGTTGAAATTGTTAGAGTTGCCGGGGTTGTTGTGATTTCCTCCGGGCCTAGGGTTTCCACGGTTGGGATAGGTCGAACGGTTCATCGGGGGTCTGTTGGTTCTCGGGGCAAATCCTGGAGATGGGTTAGGGCGATATTTTGCGGTCTCATGGGTTCCTGGTTGATGCATCATGCGACGCTTGCGGTTCTCATTGGCTTGGTTGATCTTTCCTTCCATCTGGATGGCAGATTCGACTAGGGCTTCAATATCAGCAAAGGGGATATTGACTAACACAGTCTGCATCTCATCGTGCAGACCATTCAGGAATCTTTCTTTCTTCTTGGCTTCGGTGTCGATCTCATCCGGGGCATACCTAGATAATGACAAGAATTTTTCATGGTATTCTACTACAGTCATCCGTCCTTGCTTCAGTTCTCTGAACTCATCTCTCATTCTCTTGATCAAACCCGGTGGCACATGGGTTCTGCTGAACTTGACGTTGAATTCCTCCCAGATCATCATCTGTCCTCCGGTCATTGCATGAACGCTGTTCCACCATGCTCTGGCGTCTCCGGCTAGATAGTGGGTGGCGAACAAAACTTTCTCGTTAGCTTCCACTCCGGTGACTTCTAGGTTGTTTTCCATGGTTTGCAGCCAATCATCGGCATCTAGGGGCTCTTCCGACTTAGTGAACACAGGTGGGTTGGTGTTCTGGAAATTCTTAAGCTTAGATCCATGGTTGTCCTGATTTCCGTGGCCTTGATTGTTGTGGGCCAGCTGGGCTATCTATTGAAGGGTGGATAAGTTGGCTTGACGTTCGGCTCTTTCAGCTTCGTGGTCAGAAACCAACATTTGCAGGATCTGCAACATCGGGTCCGGGGATGAACCACTTCCTCCGCGTGGCATCTGAAGATTGAGATAGATCATGAGAAAGAGGGAAATTTCTAAGGTTTTGGGACTTTGAAAAGTTTTTAAAGTTTGACTCAGATTTTTCTAGCAACTTGCTTTTCATTCATTCATTCATAGCACACGATACAACACACACCAGAAAAAAGGTAAACAGATGGTTTTAGGAACCATTCTTGAGACTACGATACAGTGGGACCGAATAATACTCACTACGTTAGTGCTCAATTGCTACTACTCCTCGGAGTCGGTGTAGTCGTCATCTTCATCATCCTCATCGTCATTGATGAAGGCGAAATCATCCTCATCGGTGAAGAAGTCCATAGCCTGATCCTCCAGAAAATCATCATCATCACTGAGATAGGAGTAGGGGTCTCCACGAAGATCCTCTCCGGCATTCTCCCTTTCCTCCAACTGCATGTCTCTCTCGTGGATGGTCTCCTCCAAATCGGAGATACGGTGGAGAAGACGGGCAATGATGCGCTCCTTCTTATAGAGCTGACGGGGACGGGACTTGCGATCCTTTGCTAGCACGGCGATGGTCTGATCCTTTGTCTTGATGATGGCGGACTTGTGGTTGGAGTAGTCACGACAATTATCCAATTCCTGCTGACAATCATACATCATGAAGCTAAGGTAGTCCAATTAAGTCTTCAGCTCGTGGTGGTATGGGGCTTCCAGTGGCTGTCCATTAGCATCACGCCTTGGGCAAAACTCAAAGCGGGTACCCTTGATCTGGTTGATACTCTGCCCACACAGACGGGCAAGAACTTCCTGCATGGCCCTGGCAAGTCCATCGAGCCAGTTGTTCTCTCTTAAGGTGAATTGAATTCCCTCCGTAGTGGCAGGTTCAATCTTTCCTTGGAGACTTGCAACAATTAGCCACTGCATATCTTATCCTCCTTGGTCATTGAGCTGAGCTCCAAAGAACTCAGGGTGCGGATGCTCCAGAAGTTCCGAAGACAACCATCAGTTTTATAAAGGGGTAAGGCTCATGCCTCAACATTTTCATCATCAAAATCATCTGGTGTTCGGAAACACATGTCAAAACATTTCAATAGACTGATCCATCATTCCAAGTTTTCATAACCATTTTTCCACCAAGTATTCCCATCTAAAGTTGATCAAGTTTTATGCTTAGCACTAGCATCTACATGTGGGGGTAAGTACTAATGAGGGGTGGTAAACTAGTGGAGTTTAACTAAGTTCAATCTCATGCCTTAGGATGACATAAAGATTATCTAGCTTAGGCCAAGTTTTATGCTCTTTATGCAACCTTCCATTATCTTTATAGTATCTACAATTTACTTAAGTAATCTCTAAGTACTAGCTTTGATAAAGAAATAAAGTATAAAGCTTGCAAGTAAAACTAGGATTGGGTATCATCAAATGTGTCTAACCAAGCATGGTTAGTGCATTGCATAGGTTATTTAACTCTCATAATTGCAAGTGTTAGCTTGCAAATATTGGCTTGCTAAAGTAGAGTATCTTGCAAGTTTTAGATTGCAAGTATTGGCTTGCTAAAGTAGAGTATCTTGCAATTGTTAGCTTGCAAGTATTGGCTTGATAAATTAGAGTATCTTGCAAGTGTTAGCTTGCAAGTATTGGCTTTCTAAAGTAGAGTATCTTGCAAGTGTTAGCTTGCAAGTATTGGCTTGATAAAGTTCTCCTCGGCTTCTTCTTCGTAGTATCCTCCTTCTTCCTCTTATCCTTGGTCAGTACTAGCGTCTATAAATAAATACGAGGTACACAATCACCAAACAATACTTAACTATTTTCAATCGTCACACAAAAGGGTCCTATATATGATCTAGCATCATCACTAACATTACACGATTAAAGCTTGGTTTAATTTCTTTTATTTTTAGAAAAGTAATTTCTACTCATTGAAAAACTACTTAAGATTTAATATTCTCCAAACCAAACATGGGATCATGTTGACACATGTCATCACCACACATTTCAGTACATGGAAATGTGATTTAAAGTGGTGTCACAATTTAATAAGGTTTAACCTTTTATTTTAATTAAAATAAAGTGACTAGAAATGCCTAAGTGGCATTCTTTTATTACTTGGACATTATTTCTATAAGTAAACCTATATGTTTTTATATATTTTGAAAGGTATGATCAAATGTGATTATTGAGAGTTGGAATCAACTCAAAATCTATTATAGTTTAAATTTGAAAAATGTTTGAATGCAGAAAAGCTTCTGCCTTGTTATTTTTACCAAGGTTGATCTATAGATTCAAATGATTTGAATCCAACGGGCTTGGATTCAGCATTTCCAGACCTTTCTAACAAAATTGGTTTCATTCCATGTGGTTCACTGAATCGAGCTGGGTTGATTTTTGAAACTAGGTTCAGAACTGTGTTTGCATGAAAATGGAAAAATCCAAATTCAAACGATTGGGCTGCGCGGGAACTGCTAATGGGTCGGCCTGCTACCCACAGCGCTTACGCGGGCTGGTTAAGTTCCTGTCCCCACGCGTCAGTGAGACGGGGGGGTGCAAAGTGGTACGGGGCAACGTGGTGTGTTGGATATAGTTCTAATCCAACGGCTCTGGTTCATCGTCCACGTCGGGCAGCGCCGGCGAAACAGAACCCTAACGCGGCAGGTGGGGGTCGTCGGGGGCTCACCGGGGCTCAGGCGAGGGTCGGCGAGGCAAGCAAATGATGAAGTCAACGACGGCGAACCTCCTGGTACCGGCAGCTTCTCCTGGGGCGGTTCCAATCGATGGCTTCCTTCTTCTCCAGTAGCGGCGGGCTCCGGCGAAATTCCGGCGATGCGCTGCTCGCCTTGCTCCGGGACTAAGGCGGGGTGGTTCTGGGTGAGAGGGGAGTGGAACGGTGTGAAGAATTCGAGTGGGGGAGGCCTCTATTTATAGTATCGACGGTGAGACCGAACGGGATGGGCAGACGACGGTGGCGACACGGCTACGGGCTACTAGAGGCATGGTCGAGGGTGGCGATCGATCGGTGGTCTCCTGGCGATGCTCTATGGCTTTAATGCGTGTGTAGGGGCGGTGGCAAACGGTCTTGAATGCTCGACGTTCTGCACGGCAGATGCGGCGAACTCAGCGGCCAGCGGTGGCTACGGGGCACGGGCGGTGAAATGGGCATGTCTGGCGGTCTCCTGGGACGGTGGGGAGCATGTTGGCAGGCGGCGAGGGCTCGAGGTGGTCGGGTTGCGTGGGAACGGTGCGTGCTCTGCAGCGCATGTTGGCATGGTCGACAGCGGCACGGGCGCAGCGTTCCTGGCGGTTCTGGGCATTGTCTGCAAGGCAGGACTCGTCGAGATGGGGCGGTGAGGCATGGGCTACCTCCCAGACATGCTGGCTAGGCTTGGTGCTTCTCCTAGCTCGCTGTCGACATGTGGGTGGCAAGGGTGCACTCGGCCTTCTCACCATTGATGACAATGGCCAGCTTACAGTGGTGCTAGAGATGAGTTTAGGTTGTTAAATGATCTACTAAGGCTAGTGGTACCCAGAGAGGGAACAAGTTAGGCCCAAAACACTGCACACTATAGTGTTTTGATTTTGTTTGATTTGAATCTGCAAGGTGTTTGATGAAATGGCCGCATGAATTCAAGTTTTGAATTTTGAAAAGATTTTTGGTGGTTGTGCTAGGCATGTGCTGGTGAGTCTGTAGATGCTTGGGTTTTGAAAGTTGAGCTTGTTTGAGTTGTTTTTGAAAAAGTGGGATCTTCCCATATGATATAGATTCAATTTTAAACTGTCATTTAAACAATGCATTTGAATGTTTTTGGATGATCACAATCTGGGCCTTGATACTTTGTTATGAGTACTATCAAGGGGTGCAAAGATCCAAAAAAGTTTCTGTTAAGTTCTGAAAGTTAGAGACAGCCAAAGTAGGCATGGGAGTTAATTTGGCAAAAGTGACCATTCACTTAATTTGTTTGTTTTGATTTATTTGTCTTTGGGAAAAGTTTGGGGATTGTTTAGATGATGTTTATTTCACCTAAGAATCCTTTTACAAGCAAAGAAACACATAATCATGGCAATTCCAAAGAATCCAAATTTCAATACACACACATATGAATGCTTTCATATTTTTAATTAGAAAAGTTTTTGTTAACCCTAAATTTGATGATTAGATTTTGATGATCCAAGTTTAGTATTTTTGGGATGTTATAGAGATCTGATTAATCCCACACCGATCGATACTCCTGTGGATGAACACGTTGTCACTAAAGGTGCACGTTAAATCTATGGAGATGCACTCACTATAACAATCCCAACTGCTTCGGATCTCTCTCCGGAGGAGCTGGAGAAAAGGGCCGAGGACCTAGAAAAGCATAGCTTGTTTTTGCTCGAGGAAGATGATCGCATTGTCGAGCTTAGATATAAGATAAACAACAATCCTTCCCATTAGCAGTCAGAATTCAAGCGACTGCCAAACAAGACAAGGGAAGGTCCGATTCTTGCTGATAAGAACCTGGATGTCCACAAAGATCTATTTGAAGGTAAAACCAGAGAGAAGATCTGAGTATACAACACGCTAGTGGAGAATGCTATGGTGATCGATCCATCCTCGCCAATAATTTGTCTCCAGAACAGGTCCGGCATTGCATGGACTTGCTCAACAAAGGATTAAAATAGCAAAAGACAGCTGCATCATTTAGTGGCAAGCTGGCCTCAAAGTCAGAATTTTGTCACACTGACGCAGGCCAAAGAGCTGATGAAAGACTCCGCAGGGATACGGATCAACTTCATCATCCCCAGGAGGAAGAAAACTCAAGGACCGGATCAAACGGTCATCCTCGCAGGGCCGCACGGGACTGGTCAGGATTTCTTCCGGCTGCGTATCAAGATGCCATTAGGGCATTGTTCTTTTACCAGACCCATCATCGGTAGTATAATCGCCACAGGCAAGACCTGGACATGACAACCCAGCCGCCCAACTGGCAACGCCGGACGAAGAAACGTCCCGGATCGCCCTGAATCAAGAAGGGTCGAAGCCCGACCAAATCAAACGCAGAGTCAACATAATGAGGCTCCGGGACCGTCCCGCTCCGCTGGAAATAATCCGCCAGATCCACCATCACCGCCCGTCAGCGACCATGAAGGATGTCATCATAGCCATGGAAGCCCCAGGGGCAGAGGCGGCGATGGTGGAAGAAGCAGGAATCTGACTCAGCCAAGCAGAAGCCACGAATCTCCAAGGCGTAGGTCTCTCTCGCCAAACGATGGTCGCCATCACATTGAATCCAACATTGCAACGGGGCGGTATGAGGAGGAAGATGTGTGTGTGGAACCCAAATGTTTTGGCCCATGTATCCGTCAAACAAAGTTTTCAGTTCACTTTGGCATTGCCAAACACATTCAACCCTATGACGGTGCGCTCGGCCAGATACTTGGCTTTAGGATTTCTTCCAGGCTTGCTGCATCGCCAAACGAGGCAATAGCTTGGTCGTAGTTCGATATCTCCCACTCATGTTGCGGAACATGGCTAGGTCATGGCTCAATGAACTGCCAGAGAACTCCACAACTAGTTTGATATGCCAACTATGTTCTTTTCAAACTTCGTGGGAACATTTAGGAGGCTTGCAGCGTTTCACTCAAAGACCCAGAGAAACATACCAGGATTACCTCGGACACTGGATTGACACGAAAAACTTCTCGGAAGGAGTAAACGAGCAAATTGCAATTGAAGCTTTCATTGCAGGACTCCCAATCGTACTTTTGCGTCATAGACTAAAGCGTGACCATGTAACAGACCTGGGAGAGATGATAGTAATAGCGAGCAAGTATGCTAACGCTGATGATGATCTAGATGGACTGCTGAATATTCTGGCCAATCCACATGCGGCCAAGAAGTAGAAGCAACAAACTCAGAAGCCAAGATCACCTCGGAAGATAAACCAGCTCTGGACAGCACAGCCGTTAACACAATTTTCAGATCCAGAGGAAGAGGAGGGCGCAGAGGAGGCCGGTGACGAAGTCGCGGAACTTCTTGAGTCCAAGGTAGAGGAGATGAATATCCCGGAAAATCATAGTCCTGGGCCGGCATTGCCAACAACCCTTGTATTCATCACCTAGACACGAATGGCGGTTCTACCCACACCAATGTTGAGTGTCATTTCAATGACGACATCAATAAAGAAGAATCCGCTGGCTACAGAGCCAAGCGACAAAAATGAAAGAAAAATTCCGAGAAAGGAAAGGATCCCAAGGAAGATTCCGACATGGAAGAAGTGGATGTCGCAGAACCCAAGTCGGATGGAAAGATGGATTATCCCACAAATAAATACACATATGTCTACTTCCTTAGAACTTAGTCGGCTAAGGTCAAAAAGGCGGTTCTCCATGAGCTCAATGCCACGGTTCTAGCCATCCCCCAATTCTTGGACTGGTCGGATGTAACCATCACCATCGACCGCAATGATAACAAGAGGAAAACAAATCATCGGGGAAAGTACACTCTGGTCACCAGTCCTCTTATTGACGGCTATGAGTTCTCTCATGGACGGTGGTAGGAGCATCAACATCCTATACATTGAGACGCATCACCGCATGAAGCTCCACAAAAGCTAGTTAAATCACAACAACGTGACTTTTCATGGCATTGTACCAGGGAGATAGGAAGATTCTCTAGGTGATCTCACACTGGACGTACATTCAAAAACCGAGATAATTACTGGACCGAGCCACTCTCCTCTGAGGTGGTACCATTCAAAAGTGCTTACCACACCATCTTTGGGCGTCCGGATTATTGGGCGTTCATGGCTCGTCCCTTCTACATCTACAACATGATAAAGCTTCCAGGTCCAAAAGGAGTCATCACCATCCGAGGAAACCAGAAGAAAGCACGAGACTACATGGAAGGATTTGTCGCCTTTGTTGAAGTCGTGCTACATGCCTAGGAGTACCAGGAGATCAAGAAGACCATTGATCCGTTTGAGATGCCCACTATGAAGAATGAGGTGCTGAAGCCAGGTTTGTAGCTCAAGGCATCGGAAGAGACGAAGAATACGTTACTGGGAAGATGATCCCTCCAAGATGACGAACGTATGGGTAGGCTTAGACCTCGCATTGGAATGTGCACTCGTCGAGTTCCTCAAAGCTAATAAAGATATCTTTGCATGGTGGCCTTCTGACATGACTGGAGTACCTAGGGAACTTGCCGAGAACTCTCCTAATGTGTACCCTGATGCTAAGCCCATCAAACAATCCTTACGAAGGTTTGGTGATGAAAAGTGCAAAGCCATAGCTAAGGAATTAGCCTGACTAAAATTAGTCGGATTTATCGCAGAGGTCATCCATTTTGAATGGGTGGAAAATCTTGTACTCGTCCCTAAAAAGGACACTATTGATTTCAGGATGGGCATTGATTATACTGCCTGGAACAAGGCTTCTCCTAAAGATCCGTTCCCTTTTCCAAGAATCGATCAAGTTATTGACTGCACGACAGGGTCGGAATTACTCTGTTTTCTCGACGCATATTCCATATATCACCAAATACCGATGAAAGAATTGTACCAACTCATGACATCTTTCGTCACACCTTTCGTAACCTTCTCCTACAAAACTATGCCTTTTTTATAAAGAACGCAGGAGCTACATGTCAACGCACCATGCAGCGTTGCCTTAACAACCAAATCGGATGCAACGTCCATGTGTACGTAGATGATATAACAGTGATGTCCAAAAAGAAGGAAACACTTATTTATGACTTAAAGGAAACATTTGCTAGCCTACAAAAATTCAAGATAATGCTAAATCTGAAGAAGTGCTTCTTTGGAATCCTAGCCGGAAAATTGTTAGGTTTCATCATGTTTGAAAGAGGCATAGAGGTGAACCGAGATAAAATCAAGGCTATACTAAACATCACTAGTACAACTTTCCTGAAGGACGTACAACGTCTCACTGGTTGCATTGTAGCGGTGAGCTGGTTCGTAAGCCGTCTTGGAGAAATAGCCCCACCTTCATACAAACTATTGAATAAAACCGACAAATTTTTCTGGACCAAGTAGGTCAACGCTTCCCTACAAAGTTTGAAAGATCTACTATCAAATCCACAAATTCTCGCAGCGCCAGAGCCGTAGGAGCCTAAGTTACTTTACATCGAAACGACTAATAAGGTCGTAAGTGTAGTAACATTAGTGGAGCGCGAGGAAGAAGGCCATGAGAATAAGGTACAATGACCAACATACTACTTGAGTGAAGTCCTGATAGAGTTAAGACAACGGTATCTACATTACAAAAAGCTACAACACTACTTTCAAGAGCACAAAATCATAGTGGTGAGTACTGCTCCCCTGCGAGATATAATCAACAACCGCGATGCCACAGGACGTGTCGCAAAGTGGAGAATAGAGCTTGCAACTTTCAACATCGAGTACAATCCATGAACAATAATCAAATCCCAGATACTTGTTGATTTCATCGCTGATTAGACAGAGACGGTTGAAAATACAAGTCCAAATTTTGATGGGTCAAAAGCACGAGGAGGCTCGAGGTCTGACGTGATTCTCAAGTCACCCCAAGGAGATAAGTTGTTCTATGTTACATATACACTTCACGGCAACCAATAACATTGCCGAGGATGAAGCACTATTACATGGAATATGTATGGCAAAAATATTGGCGTTGTTGGGGAGATGACCCCGGATAGGGTCAAGACAGGGGAAAGATGAAAGGAATCTCCCTTGTCATGAGCCGAGTTACTGTTGGTATCGGCGAGTCATGTAAGAGTCGGCCGAGGTAAGCAATGCCATGATAGATACAGAAGGAGTAACACCTTGTCCGGCCGACATATGAGTGAAGTCGGCCAAACGAGTCTAAGTAACTTGAAAGTAGGTGAAGGCCGAGCCGAGTCATGCGAGACAAGGCCGAGTAACATGAAGCTTGCAGGAGAAGGAGGTGCCTATAGTCAAACCCTAGTCACTGGCTAGGAGGAATCTGAACAGAGCCAAGCACAAAGGACAAGGAGCAGAGCAGTAGAAGGGCAGAAGAAGGTCACGGAGGTGACAGTCAGAGAGCCTGAGGCGCGCATGTGAGGCTCTCTGGATCATTGCCATCGATAGAAGGGGGACACGGAAAGGAGGTCGCCGAGTTACCATATTGGGACAAGCATATTCTTAGAATATGCTTGCCACGTCGGCCCTAGAAGGAACCAAGGCACCCCTTTATAAGGGGAGACGTGGGCTCCCGAGGGGTGATCGATTCATTCTACACTGTAAGGCTCGGGTAGTTGCTCTCTTCTTCCTACAAACAGCTCAAGGAGCATTTGTAGTTCTTGTGAGGAGAAACAAAGATCTATGCGTTAGTCATTTGAGTGTAGAAATCACTACATCTTCCCTCCCCGGATCCCTCTAGCATCCATTGGCCCCAAACTTTAGCCTACCCATGGCATCTGCCGTGCCACCACCACGACAGTTGGCGCCCACCGTGGGGCCAGCAGCGGTGCTAGCTGGAGTCAAGATCCGGACGGGAAACTTCATCCACACCGGCGAACACGTTGTTTCTGGCTTAGTCCAGAGATTCGATCTCTGGGACTATGTCAGCAATAACGCAGGCAGCTTCAGGAGGAAAGCGCCTCCGCGCAACAGTGTCTTCATCAACTTGGGCACGCACAAGGTCTACGTCAGCGTCGACACCTCCTGCGTTTATCCTCACCAAGTTGTTGATGCAGGAGACCCTCCCCTCAGTGCCGCTAACGGTACTCATGGAGCACGCCCCGTCGGCAGCGTCGAGGTGATGGTCGCAGCCGCGGTACAGGCGGCAGGAGCAGGCGCTGGATCAAGCAAGGACCCGGCGGCAGGAGGACAGGTGACCACGAAGCAATCAGCTCCACAGCCCACCGAGGTAGATCTGTCGGCAGCCAAGTCAGCCAAGGTGCAGGAGACAACCCCAAAGGAAGCAAGGGTAAGATGGCCACCTCTGGAAAGACCAAAGAATATTCTCCAGGCAACTATAGATAATCTAACCACACAGAATTAGAAGAGACTAGGTAGAAAGTACTCGTAGAGGCAAAAAAGGTGTCGGCCTTGCGGGAGTCCTTGAACAGGACCCTGTGAGAGTATGCTAAGGCAAATAAACTAGATGTCGCCCCCGAGCGGGTAGATGAATTAAGGTTGAGAGGAAAAAACCTCATGAATGATATCAACAAAGAGCATGAGACTCATAAGGCAGATTCAGTTGATCTAGGCTTGCCGAGGTACAGCACCCCGGCAAAGAACCTAAGGGCGGCAAATGCCGCTGCATTGGAGTTAGAAGGATTAACCGGCGAAGCCCGGCAGAAACAGCAAGAAAGAGTGAATGAGCTGGTACGCATTGCGAACCGGCAGAATGAAGAAATGCTTAAGGCTGACCCGGCAAGACCGGGAGCCTCACGTATGGTTCATTCGGCTGAAGCAGCGCCCGCACTATCAGTGGCAGCAGCATCCTCACCCGGAAACAACACGCAAAAAGATAGAGCAGTAACTTCAGGAAAAAGAAATAAGCAAATTGTTCCATATGATCCGGCAGTAGCCGGAAAGGTCAATGAAAACAGAGGCAATGGAAGCCGAGGTAACAGTGGCGAAAGAAACCCCGGTCGTGCTAACAAAGGCAACGGAAGCCGAGGTAATGGAGACCTCGGAAGAGGAAATCATGAGAACAATAACCCGGCAGAGGGAAGGAGAGACCCACTGCCCGATCCTCAGCCGAGGTATGATCCTCGGCAAGAGCGAGAAGTGAGACCAGCTCGCCACAATCAGGCAAACGAGAGGTACAATGATGGTTACTCAGATATGGAGTATGCAGGACATGGTGGAAATAACCATTATGGAATGCAGGAGAGAATCATTTATAGAAACTTGCCATCAAATGATGCAAGATTAAAACTAGACAGGTTGTATCAGTCCGAGCTGTTAGAGGAACAGGGTCCGCCTGGTCCGGCGTGTTTCGGACCTCGGATCATGGGCAAGCCACCAGTGCCAAACTTTCAACTGGCAAGGGGCACGAAAACATAAAATGGAAGCACAAGACCACATGATTGGTTGATTAACTATGCCAATGCAGTGAAAATAGCTAGTGGAAACTTGAGATGGGCGGTGAGATATGTCCTGCAAATGCAGGAAGGACCAGCCAGAGTGTGGCTGAACAATCTGCCAGCAGGCAGTATCAACTGTTGGCTAGATTTTGAAGAGATGTTTGTCAGCAACTTCACCAGTACCTATAAAAGGCCAAACAGGCCACAGCAGCTCGCTATGTGCAAGAAGAGGCCGATGAAACAGATAGAGAATTCTTGACTCGGTGGTGTAATCTTAGAAACTCATGTGAAGGGGTTATAGTATCTCAAGCGATAGCCTGGTTTGCACAAGGCTGCAGATACGCCAGTGTATTGTGGCATAGGCTGCAAAGAGATATGCCGACTACCTTGGCAGAAACCATCAGGATAGCAGATTCATATGCATTGGGGGAACCGACACAACCAGAACTAATGTCGGCAGAGCATCAAGATCAATATGCAAGAGATGCAGCCGGGTCATCGAGGCGCAACGAGTTCAGATGTAGAAGAAGAGAGGAAAGACCGAATTATAGATATGCTTCCAATCAGGTGGCAGCGGTAGCGCAAGCGGAAACAATCAGCGGCAGAAAAATGGTCCTCAGCAGTGGACACCGAGGAACGAGGGGAAGAGATAGTGGACACCAGAACAGAAGAAGCAGTGGCAGGAAAGGCCGAAATACACGTTTGAGTCCATGTTGGATCAACCGTGTAAGTTCCATACTCCAAATACGGCCAAGACGGCTAATCATACAACTCGGCAATGTGCTTGGATGAAAAATGCAATGGGGAACCCGGCGAGCATGCAAGCACCTCCTCATCAAGCACATCAGCTGCAGTAGCCACAGTTAACTGGAGCAAACACGCAACAGTTAATGTTACCCCCACCTCCTCTGAGATATGATAATTCGGACCGGAGAGACGCAGTACATCGAGTAATAAATCAAGGTCAGGATGGAAGGGCAAACCCCGGAAATAATGGACGTAAAGATTACAGGGAGCATCATCAATCATATTGTGTGTTCACAACAGAACAGCAAGACAGGCAAAGTGTACAACGCCGACATATGGAAGTAAATGTGGTTATGCCGGCGGTACCAAGATATGTGCCTTGGTTAGATCAGGAAATAACCAGGAGCATAAAGTATCACCCGAAAATAATGCCGAATCCAGGGTCGTACGCACTAGTACTAGATCCGACATTTGTCGGGCCCAGCATTAATGTGAAATTTTCAAAAGTACTCATTGACAATGGGATCAACATCAATATCATGTACAAAGATACGATGCATAAACTCGGAATAGCGTAGAATATGCTGCAATCCACAAGAACCACATTCCATGGAATAGTGTCGGGTTTTTCGTGCGAACCCATTTGGAAAGTCCGAGTGGATGTATTATTCGGCACAAGGGAGAATTGCAGAGCGGAAAATTTGGAGTTTGAAGTGGTGGACCTAGAAAGCTGCTATCATGCTTTACTCGAAAGGCCAGCATTGGCCAAATTCATGAGTAGCTGCCACATTACTTATTTGAAAATGAAGTTACCCGGACCACAAGGGGTGATAACAGTAGCCGGAGATTACAGGAAGTCGATGGAATGTGCTTTGGCCGGATCAAACCTGGCCGAGTCATTGGTGATTGCAAGAGAAAAAATAAGGATTCAGGAGGTAGCGCCTCTCGCTCAGTCAGCACAACTGAATATGTCGGCATTAGCCAACCCGCACAGAAGTGTTTTGATTACACGAACCTAAACAAGGCGTGTCCCAAAGATCCTTTTCCTTTACCTAGGATAGACCAAGTCATTGATTCGACTGCTGGTTGTGAACTGTTGTCATTTGTAGACGCGTATTCTGGTTTCCACCAGTTACCGTTAAACCCGACCGATCAAATAAAGACTGCGTTTATTACCCCGTACGGGGCTTATTGCTATCGCACTATGCCATTCGGCCTGCGTAATGCAGGAGCAACATACTAGAGATGCATGCAAAAGTGTCTACATGACCAGATAGGAAAAAATGTACAAGTATATGTAGACGATGTGGTTATAAAAACCAAAGAGAGAAAAACGCTCCTAGATGATATTCGGCAGACATTCGCGAACTTCAGAAGGTTCTGAATGAAGCTTAACCTGGAAAAATGTACCTTCGGTGTGCCGGCTGGAAAATTACTCGGTTTCCTCATATCCAGCAGGGGTATAGAGGCAAATCCAACTAAAATCCGAGCAGTTGAAAAAATGGAATTGCCGAGGTGTCTAAATGATGTACAAAAATTCACGGGCTGCCTGGCCTCGCTGAGTCGATTCATATGTCGGCTCGGGGAAAAGGAATTTCCTCTATATCAACTGATCAAAAAGTCTGATAAGTTCATTTGGACACCACAAGCAGATAAAGTGTTTCATGAGTTAAAAAATATGTTGGTCACAGCACCAATCTTGGCCTCCTATCGAAAGAACCTATGTTACTTTATGTATCTGCCACTAACAAAGTGGTAAGTGCGGTGGTTGTCGTGGAACGAAATGAAGGTGATAAGTCAATACAAAGGCCAGTATATTACCTAAGCGAGGTACTATCGACTTCAAAACAGAACTACCCGCACTACCAAAAGATGGCTTATGGAGTATACATGTCGGCGAAAAAACATAAACATTACTTCGAAGAACATCCGATAAAAGTGATTTGTGAAGCGCCCATAGCCGAGATATTGAGCAACAAAGATGCAAGTGGCCGAATAGAAAACTGGGCAATCGAGTTATCACCTTATTCTCCGCAATTCGATAGGCGAGATCCAATCAAATCTCAGGTAGTGGCCGACTTCTCTGTGGATTGGGCCGAGGTACAATATGAGTCGCCGTTACCAGATCCAAATTATTGTACAATGCATTTTGACGGATCCAAGCTGAGAAATGGCTTGGGGTCAGGGATAGTTTACAAGATTGTTTGTAAATAAGTTTTGGAACATATACACCTCCTATTTTTCTAAGGGTTTTTTTCCAATCCTAGCGTTACAATCCTATAGGCAACACAGTGCTCTGATACCATCTATAATGGTCCCAACCTTTAATAAGGCAGAGATCCCTGTGTTTACAATGCTAGTCCCTGGATCAATAGCTAGCATCCATAGTTAAGATGTAATATCAAGAAACAAAGGTCATAATACAACTTTATAACCAGGAAAAAAATAATTCATTACATCTTACATAGCTCATTTGGCTATCTCATTACAATGCAGCAGAAATGACTATAGCATGGAGTCCTTCATCTTCAAAGTGCCACAGGCAGTCATGTTGGTTGTAGACTTGTAATCCTAATCAACACACTTCTAACATCAAACAAACCTGCAACATAATGAGTTGCAGCCACAAGGGTCAATACATTTGAATTGTATTGGCAAGTTTCACTACTATGTAGAGATAAGTGGGTCCTATCAATACATGCATATTTGTCTAAGTAGGGTTTAGGCTCATTTGCAGAAAGAAATATAGTTTTATCCTATATTTTCAAAATAGTTTTGATCTTTTGACAATCTTTCTGAACTCCTTGGAAAACTCCAAGTGCTTCTAATTCCCTTGTTGTCACCATCAAGTTTTACTTTGAGAAATTGGAATGTCGAGATCTTCCATAGCTTCAGGCCTTAGTTGCTCAGAGTTGTCCATAACCGGGGACACGGCTAAGTACTTAGAATTTGATCTTCTGCAGAAGTTGTACAGTTTACCCACATGACACAATCTCGTCTTGACGCCACCAATGGCCGCTGGATAAGTACTCACCAAATGGAGTACCGGCAGATCGAGAATGTGACAAAGTCTTTCCATAGAAGTCCTCCCAATACACAATGCTAGCTTGTCTACCAGGCACCAATGTATGGATATATTTCCAACACACAATACTAGTTAACCTGAAGATGCCAATGCATGGGTCTTCCACTATGTAGTTGACTAAGCCAGAGCCCATTTAGCATGTGGTTGTACACGGAAGCCACTGTATGAGAAACATGTTCAATCTCTAAGTCCCTGGGTGGTTTTCTTCTAGTGTACATACAAAAAGATAGCCATATAAACATGGTTCCCTTTGTTGCCACCTTGTCCAAAACTGGAGTAACCTCTTTCCACCCAGGTGGTTCATTGAGTACTTGTTTTATTATATAAAACATATATTTTTCCAATACTTCATATAATCATATCATGTATCCCATCCCAAATATATAGCAGGGCTAAGCATACTACAACTACAATGTTTTCACTAAGGTAGATATAAGGATATCCTAATAGGATATAGCATAGCATAGAAATATAGTAGTCCTATCATGCATGCTACAAAAATCCACTAAGTGAAATGAAAATAGTAGGACATGGATGATAGTGTCACTTTCCTTTTTAGTGTGGAATATTGGTTCACTCCTTGATATTGCAAATATCACACTCTTCTATCTTCACTTAAATTCAATCAAGAAAACATATATTCAACTAGCATTCAAACAATTCACCACATAAAATGACAAAAACATGGCAATGCATACAAGCATGCAAAAGATGGTTTTATTTGGAAAAGTGGTTTCTATTAGGCTCTAAACATTTTAAAGCTCCCATTGGTCATTTACAAAAGTGGTAAAACCATTTAAATTCAAGTTGGTGAAAATGGCCATTTAAATCATTTTGTTTTGCTAAAATGATTTATATCAAAGTAATAATTTGTAGGGTTAGCCAAATATATTCTTTAAACAATAATGTTAGCGTTTATGGTTAAATGGTTTAATATTAACTCATTTGTAAAAAGGTTCCACCTAAATTCCATTTTTAAATCAAACAATATTTTTTATTTGCTAGAAATGTTTTTAACAAGTAATAATTTACTAAGATTCATGAAATATGTTTTCAAGTCCCAAAACTTGGTGTTTAGGGTCGGAGAGTTTAATTCAAATCATTTTCCAAAGATTTTACTCAAAAAGTAATTTTTTAACACATAAACAATAATTTTATTTCACTAGAAATGTTCTAATTCAAAGATTTATTCTTCGGCTTCACAAAATACACTTTTAAATCCATAAGTTGGTTTCTATGGTCAGTAGGTTCAAAACAATCCATTTGCCAAAGTTTTTACCATAAAAATATTTCTAGAATAATTTTTATATTCAAATTATGCCTACACAAGTTTCTGCAAAAACAACTAATTTTACAGACGCAATTCATTAAACAAAGTGCATGGTTGGAAAGTACTTGTTCTTCTGATTCCATTGATATAAAATTTGTAAAATTTGGATGTGTAGATTAAAAGTTACGAATTTTACAAAATCTAATCACTAATAGATCAAATTTCTGTTTTAAAACCAGAGTCTGGCTACGTGTCACTTTCTTATTGGACAGTACTGGTTCGCGTGGATCGTGCAACATGGGGCGTTGGATCTAAAGGGTATCGCATGGCTCGGATCGAAGGATACCCCTTCGTTAAGTTGTTCTTTCCTATCCACGCGATCCAGATCTAACGGTCCAGAGCAGCAGGCCATTAACTGGCGGCGCTGGAGGTGGCGAGTGGCGGCAGCGCGGTCAGACGGTGAGGTTTCCGATGAACTAGGTCACGTGGGAGAGAGACAGGATGCTCACCAAACTCGCAGGAGTTCGGCGAAGCTCAAGGTGGGGTCAGTTTGTCGAGGGGCGCTCGGGGGTAGCGGCGATTGCTCATCGGAGACGGCGTCGGTGTCGGGCACTGTAACATCCCAAAAATACTAAACTTGGATCATCAATTTCTAATCATCAAAATTAGGGTTAACAAAAACTTTGTTAAATAAAATTATGAATGCATGCATATGAGTATGCATTAAATTTGAAATTCTTTTGAACCACCTTGTTTGTGTGTTTCCTTGCTTGTAAAATGTTTCTTAGGTGAAATAAACATCATCTAAAACATTTCCCAAACTTTTCCTAAGGACAAGTAAATCAAAACAAATAAAATAAGGGAATGGTCATTTTGACCAATTTAACTCCCATGCCTACTTTGGCTGTCTCAAACTTTCAGAACCTAATGGAAACTTTTCTGGATCTTTGCACCCCTTGAATGTACTCATAACAAGGTATCAAGGCCCACTTTGTGATCATCCAGAAACTTTCAAATGCATAGTTTAAATGACAATTAAAAATTGAATCTTTATCATATGGGAAGATCCCACTTTTTCAAAAACCACTCAAACAAGCTCAACTTTCAAAACCCAAGCATCTGCAGACTCACCAGCACCAATCTAATAAACCCACCAAAAATCTTTTCAAAATTCAAAACTTGATTTCATGCGGCCATTTCATCAAACAGGTTGTAGACACAAATCATACAAAATCTAAACACTATTGTGAGCAGTGATTCTTGCCTAACTAGTTCCCTCTCTAGCTCACAACCAGCTCAGTAGATCATCTAGCAAGATTAACTAAACACTAGCACCACTGTGAGCTTGGAATTACCATCAATGGTGAACAACCGAAGCCAACCTTGTCACCCCCATGTCGACAGCAAGCTAGGAAGAGAAGCAAGCCTAGCCAGCGTGTCTGGGAGGCAGCCCACCGTCCACCGCCACCCCCTGTCCCAGCCGCGAGCGTTGCCAAGCCCTGGACCACATGCACGAACCATGCCAACCTCGCCAGTGACCATGCCGAGCGTGCGCCAGAGCGCCACCCTCGACAGAAGCCCACAGACCGTGCGCGGCCCTCGTCGCATGCATACACAATCCCCACCGACCCAGGAGACCGCCAGACATCCTCGTTCGCCGCCCCGTGCCGCACAGCCACCGCTCGCAGTTGAAGAGCCGCCTCTGCCGCGCAGAGCGTCGCATGTTCCAGACCAAGCCACACCGCCCCACGCCTCAAAACCATGTCGTTGAGCATCGCCAGGGAACACCGCACCGTCCCTACCATCTCCCATGCCAATAGCCGCCTGTAACATCGCCCCCGACGAGCTCACCGTGCGCCCCGTCGGTCCCCTCGCTCGACTATAAATAGAGGCCACCCCAGTCGATTTCTTCACACCATCTCACTCCCCTCTTCTCACTGATCATACCACACCGTTCCCGGAGCAAGTCGAGCACCACCTCTCCGGAATTTCACCGGAGCCCGCCGCCTCTGCAGAAGAAGGACGCCATCGATTTCGTCCAACCCAGGAGCTATCGCGACCACCCCTAAGTTTGCCTTCGTCGACTTCGTCATTCGCTCGCCTCGCCGAACCTCGCCTGCACCCTGGTGAGCCTCCATCACCCCTCACTGGCCGCGCTAGGTTTCTTTCTCGCCGGCGTTGTCTCGCGTCGACGATGACTCCTAGCCGTTGGATTAGAATCAGATCGAACGACCCACGTTGCCCCATACCGCTTCTCCCCTCCCTGTCTCACTGACGAGTGGGGACACCCACTTAATCAGCCCGCGGGAGAACTGCGCTTAGCAGGTCGGCCCGTTAACTTTTACCGCACAGCCCAGTTATTCAAATTAAACCTTTTCTATTTTATTTCAAAATCACTTCTGTACCCAACTTCAAAATTCAACCCAGATCGATTCAGTGCACCAAATTGAATGAAACCAATTGTGTTAGAAAGGTCTGGGAATGCTGAATCCAAGCCCGTTGGATTCAAGTCATTTGGATCTATAGATCACCCATGGTAAAAATAACAAGGTAGAAGATTTTCTGCATTCAAACATTTTTCAAATTTAAACCATAATAGCTTTTGAGTTGATTCCAACTCTCAAAAATCACATTTAACCATACCTTTAAGAATATATAACAATATATAGGTTTACTTGCAGAAATAATGTTCAAGTAATAAAAGAATGCTACATAAGCATTTCTAGACACATTAATTAATTAAAATAAAAAGGGTAAAACCTTATTAAATTGTGACACCACTTTAAATCACATTCCCTTGGACTACAATATGTGGTGATGACATGTGTCAACATGATCCCATGTTTGGTTTGGAGAATATTAAATCTTAAGTAGTTTTTCAATGAGTAGAAATTACTTTTCTAAAAATAAAAAGAATTAAACCAAGCCTTAACCTGGTAATGTTAGAGATGATGCTAGATCATCTATAGGAACCTTTTGTGTGATGAATGCAAGTAGTTAAGTATTGATTGGTGGTGTGTACATCGTATTTATTCATAGACGCTAGTACCGACCAAGGATACGAGGAGGAAGGAGGATTCTACGAAGAAGAAGCCGAGGAGAACTTCAACCACTACTCTGCACAAGGCAAGCTTTACTAACCAAGTGGACCAATGCAAGCCTAATACTACTAGTTGAATGTGCAAGATAACACTTGCAGGATACCCTACTCATGCAAGCTAATACTTGCTTGTTACCATGACCACTATATGCCTTAAGCATATGTGATCATACCCATTTGATAAACCAATCCTAGTTTTACTTGCAAGCTTCTTACTTTATTTCTTTATCAAAGCTTACTTAGAGTTTACTTAAGAGATTGGTAGATACTAGAAAGATATGTGAAGGTTGCATAAAGAGCATAAAATTTGACCTAAGTTAGAAACCTTGATATCAGCCTGAGACATAAGGTTGCACTTAGTTGAAACTCCACTAGTCCGCCACCCCTCATTAGTGCCTACCCCCACTTATAGATCCTAGTGCTAAGCATAAACCTTGATCAACTTTTAGATGGGAATACTTGGTGGAAAAATGGTTATGAAAACCTTGGAATGATGGATCATTCTATTGAAATGTTTTGGACATGTGTTTCCGAACACCTGATGATTTTGGTGATGAAAATGTTGAGGCATGAGCCTTAGCCCTTTATAAAACTGATGGTTGTCTGGATGCGATACCATTCCAATTTTATCGTACAACCACAATACCCGAAGATTGGGTAGGGCTTGACTGGAAACTTATATACTTTAGTATTCGTTCCCTCGCGGCCAAGGTCTGAGCTGAGGCTACCTTGTGAAGATTGTCCACATGTGCAGTACCCAAGATGACAGTTGGTAATGGTTGGGAGGACAAACTCAAAGGAGAGGTGCTTAAACTAGGGCGTGTAATTGAAAGGTTAGGATTGATTATCCGCATACTGAGTATGGTGAATTCAGGATTTGTTCCTGATGGATGTATCGAATGTTGTGATGAAAGTGTACAATCTCTGTAGAGTGTCAAACTATTCAAATATCCGCGTCCGCGATTATGGACAGTTGGAGTGGACATAATGTTCCCCCGTCAGACTTTTCAAAATGACTTGTGAAATGAATTGCGACTTTGACTTGACCACAACAGGGTTGGGATATGAAATACAAGATCCCACTTAGGAGTTATAAAATTGTGATTAGCTTTGGAACTTCGTAGAGATAAATCTGGCTTTTGCAAAACAACCCTAGAGCCTAGTGTCCTCTTATCCAAAAACCCCTTTACCTGTTAGTATTAGTTTGCAAGTACTTAAAGAGTACTCATGGCTTTGTCCCTGGCTATTCCCATGGCCAGACTATGAAGAGGAGTACCTAGAGGATGGACCCCATGAAGGTTACGACAACTAGGATCATCTCCCATCGTCAGCATTGCCTGTGACCCCGAAGATGGAGGTTTGCCTACGCTACCGTTATTATTACGTATTCCACTGCTTGATGTTGTATTAATAACTGGATCATGAGATCCCTATTTGTGTAAGAACTTATGTATCATTTGTAATGGATGATGTACTATGGTATCCAATTCTGTTATGTCTCGCAAAAATGGTAATCCTGGGATTGCGATGTATGGCATAACAGGCATCTAGGATTGAAAATCCGGGTGTTGACAAGTTGGTATCAGAGCCATCCTGACCATAGGAGACCCTAGTTAGAATGGACGTTTAAACCAAAAACTTATTTTCCAAAACCAAAGAAAAACAACTATTTACAAAAAAACTATTCTCATTCTTATCCCTTTGATTCTTTCCTAAAAATTCATGTTCCTCAAAAACTCTTGCAAAATACATAAAATTTTGGCACACGTAATCACTCTAGTAACTTACTCATCCTATATTATTATAGATGGACGTGAAGTACATCAAGTTTTACCAATTGGGGAATGGAGGAGACCTGATCTTTGAGAGGGATTTGGACCAGCTTTCGGAACTTCTGGAGTGTCCGCACCCGAGTTCTTCGGAGCTCAGCTCAATGATCAAGGAGGAGAAGACCTTCAGTGGCTAATTGTTGCAAGTCTCCGAGGAAAGATTGAACCTCCCACTGCGGAGGGAATTCAGTTTACCTTGAGAGAAAACAACTGGCTCGATGGACTTGCTAGAGCCATGCAAGAAGCTCTTTCCCGTATGTGTGGGCAGAGCATCAATCAGATCAAGGGTACTCGCTTTGAGTTTTGCCCAAGGCGTGATGCAAATGGACAACCACTGGAAGCCCCATACCACCCGGAGTTGAAGACCCAATTGGACCACCTTAGCTTCATGATGTATGATCGTTAGCAGGAGTTAGACAACTGCCATGACTACTGCAACCACAAGTCTGCCATCATCAATACAAAGGACCAGACCATCGCCATGCTAGCAAATGATCGCAAGTCTCTCCGCCATCAGCTCGACAAGAAGGAGCGCATCATTGCCCGTCTTCGCCACCACATCTCATCTCTGGAGGAGACCATCCATGAGAGAGACATGCAGTTGGAGGAAAGGGAGAATGCCGGAGAGGATCTTCGTGGAGACCCCTACTCCTATCTCAGCGATGACGACGATTTTCTGGAGGATCAGGCTATGGATTTCTTCACCAATGAGGACGATTTCGCCTTCATCGATGATGATGAAGATGACAAAGCCACAGATTCCGAGGAATAGTAGCACTTGAGCACCAACGTAGTGAGTAGTATTCGGTCCCACCGTATCGTAGTTCTCGGAATGGTTCTTAAAACCATCTGTTTTTCTTTGTTGTGGTGTGTAATGTATCGGGTGCAATGAATGAATGAATGAATGAATGAATGAATGAATGAATGAATGAATGAATGAATGAATGAAAAAGCAAGTTGCTAGAAAATCTGAGTCAAACTTTAAAAGCTTTTCAAAAACCCAAAACTTTAGAAATTGCCCTCTTTTCTCATGATCTACCTCAATCTTCTGATGCCACGTGGAGGAAGTGGTTCAACCCCGGACCCGATGTTGTAGATCCTGCAAATGTTGACTTCTGACCGTGAAGTTGAAAGAGCGGAACATCAACCCAACCTGGCCACCCTTCAGCAGATAGCCCAGCTAGCCCATAACAACCAAGGCCATGGAAATCAGGACCACCATGGATCTAAGCTCAAGAATTTCCAGAATACCAACCCACCTGTTTTCACTAAGTCAGAAGAACCCCTAGACGCCGATGATTGGCTGCAAACCATGGAAAATAACTTACAAGTAGCAGGAGTGGAAGCCAACGAGAAAGTCCTGTTCGCCACCCACTATCTAGCCCGAGATGCCAGGGCATGGTGGAACATGTTCGCGCAATGACCGGAGGCCAGATGATGACCTGGGAGGAATTCAAGGTCAAGTTTAGCAGAACCCATGTTCCACCGGGTTTGATCAAGAGAATGAGAGACGAGTTCAGAGAGCTAAAGCAAGGAAGGATGACTGTAGTGGAATACCGTGACAAATTTTTGTCATTAGCTAGGTATGCCCCGGATGAAATAGACACTGAAGCCAAGAAGAAAGAAAGATTCCTGAATGGTCTGCATGATGAGATGCAGACGGTGTTAGTCAATATTCCCTTTGCGGATATTGAAGCCCTTGTCGACTCTGCTATCCAGATGGAAGGAAAGATCAACCAAGCCAATGAGAACCTCAAGCGTCGTATGATGCATCAGCCAGGAACCCATCAGAACCCAAAGTATCGCCCTAACCCATCTCCAGGATTTGCCCCAAGGACCCACAGACCCCCGATGACCCGTCCCACCTATCCCAACCGTGGAAACCCTAGACCCGGAGGAAACCACAACAACCCCGGCAACTCTAGTAATTTCAATCGTGCCCCACCTAAGTTCAACAACAAAAATGTTACCGCCAACACCAACACTGCCCCGAGGACTGGAAGCAATGGTGTGCCTGTAGCAGCCAAGGACAAGTCGCAAGTGACCTGTTATGACTATGGAAATAAAGGCCACTATTCCAACGAGTGCCCCAAAAAGAAGAATGCTACAGCCCCCAATGCCAATGTCCCAGCTCAGCAGTAGTGTCGTGTTCAGCCAGGAAGAAGATTTGCCCCAGGAAATTCACTCAACCGCAATGGGCGTCTTTTTCTCATGCATGCTGAAGAAGCTCAGGAAGCGCCAGACGTCGTGCTGGGTATGTTTTCTGTTAATTCAGTACTTGCAAGAGTGTTGTTTGATTCTGGTGCATCGCATTCATTTGTCACCGAAGAATTTGCATGCACTAGTAAAATTCAACCAACCAAACTGAAGCATGTCATGATTGTTCAAATTCCCGGATCAACCACCAAGGCTAGGCAAATTTGCAAATCCGTCCCTATCCGAATCCATGGCATAGATTTTTATGCAAATCTGATAGTACTTGGAACTAAAGGTTTGGAAGTAGTACTAGGAATGGATTGGATGTCAAAACATAAAGGATTAATTGACTGTGCCAAGAAAGCCATAACTATGACCAGTACTGCCGGAATATCAGTCGAGCATATATCTGAAACCATACCTCGCCAATTCAAGTGTAACAAGAGTATAGCCCAACCTACCATTGACCAAGTCCGGATAGTCTTTGAATACCCCGATGTATTTCCAGATGTTTTGCCCGGTATGCCCCCAGATCGGGATATCGAGTTTATCATCGAACTAATCCCCGGAACCGGACCCATAGCCTAGAGACCCTATAGTATGAACCCGTCGGAACTAGAAGAACTGAAGAAGCAACTGGATTCCATGCTAGAAATTGGATTGATTCAACCAAGTGTGTCACCATGGAGATCACCTGTCTTATTTGTGGACAAGAAGGATGGAGGTAACCGTTTGTGTACGGATTATCGGAAGTTGAATGATGTCACCATCAAGAACAAGTACCCCTTGCCCAAGATAGAAGATTTGTTTGATCAGTTGACCGGTGCCAAAGTATTTTCTAAGATTGATCTTAGAACTGGCTATCATCAACTCAAAATTCATGCAGAGGATATTCCCAAGACTGCCTTTACCACCAGATATGGATTGTATAAGTATACGGTCATGTCTTTCGGATTAACCAATGCCCCCGCTTATTTCATGAATCTCATGAATAAGATTTTTATGGACTTCCTGGATTAGTTTGTCGTTGTTTTCATCGATGACATTCTGATTTATTCCAAATCATAAGAAGAACATGAGCTACACCTAAGGACCATTCTTGGGACCCTTAGAGAGCATTAGTTGTATGCAAAGTTTAGCAAATGTGAATTCTAGTTACAGGAGGTAGGATTCCTCGGTCACATTGTATCAGCCGGAGGAATTGCCGTTGACCCTGCCAAAGTGAAAGATGTAGAAGATTGGCAAGCCCCAACCACTCAAACCCAAGTTCGTGCATTTCTCGGATTGGCGGGATACTACCGCAAATTCGTAGAAGGATTCTCTAGTATCGCCAGACCCATGACCCAATTGCTAAAGAAGGACAAGAAGTTTGAATGGACCGACAAATGTGAAGCGAGTTTTCAAGGACTCAAGAGGAGATTGATTTCAGCCCCAATCTTGATCATGCCAGATATCACGAAGCCCTTCGATGTGTATTGTGATGCATCCAAGATTGGTCTCGGATGTGTGCTAATGCAAGAAGGCAAAGTTATATCTTATCTATCGCGACAACTGAAGCAACATGAGCAAAACTACCCAACCCATGAGCTCGAACTCGCAGTCGTAGTTCTAGCCCTGAAGACATGGAGACATTACCTGATGGGAAACCGTTGTGAAATTTATTCGGATCACAAGAGCCTAAAGTATATATTCACTCAGAAGGAGCTGAATATGAGGCAGAGAAGATGGATTGAGCTAATCAAGGATTACGATCTGGACATTCACTATCACCCAGGTAAAGCCAACGTAGTAGCCGATGCCCTTAGAAGATTTCCGTGCCGCTTGAACTCCATGATCTTGAAGGAGCAATCAAGCTTGCACAAAGAGATGGAAGCTTTTCGAATGGAATTAGTAAGTGAAGGATTTTTGTCTAGCATAGAACTCCATCCCACTTTGATCAGTCAGATTAAAAAGGCATAGAAGGGAAATGCTAGTGTTGAAGGAATCAAGCGTCGTATCGGTACAGGCAAAGTACCTGGATTCACCGAGGACGAAGAAGGAGTTCTGAGGTACAAAGGACGCCTTTGTGTACCATCAGATTCTGAGTTGAAAGAAGTTATTTTGAAGGAGGCTCATGATACTCTTTATTCTATCCATCCCGGAGGAACTAAGATGTATCAAGATTTAAAGGAGCAATTTTGGTGGCATAAGATGAAGAGAGAAATCGGAATCTATATCGCCAAGTGTGATATTTGTCAGCGAGTCAAGGCAGGACATCAAAGACCCGCTGGATTGTTGCAACCATTGCAGATTCTAGAATGGAAATGGGATTCTGTAGGAATGGACTTTATCACTTGACTACCTACTTCTAGTAGGGGAAATGACTCTATCTGGTTCATAGTGGACAGATTGTCCAAAGTCGCCCATTTCTTACCCGTCAAGACCACATATCAGAGTTCGAAACTAGCGGAGTTGTACATCGCTAGAATCGTTAGTTTGCATGGAGTCCCCAAGAACATAGTATCGGATCGAGGAACTCAGTTTACCTCGAGATTCTGGAAGAAAGTCCAAGAAGGTTTAGGAACCCGCCTAGATTTCAGCACCGCATATCACCCTCAGACCGATGGACAAATAGAGCGAGTAAATCAAATACTCGAAGATATGCTGAGAGCATGCGTGTTAGAATATGGATCCAAGTGGGAAGACTATCTGCCGTTTGCAAAATTTTCGTACAACAACAATTATCAAGCCAGTTTGCAAATGGCCCCATTTGAATTCATGTACGGAAGGAAGTGTCGCACCCCTTTGAAATGGTCGGAAGTAGGAGAGAGTCAGATTTTTGGACCTGACATCCTACGGGAAGCAGAAGAGAAGGTTCACAAGATTCGTGAGCACCTCAAGACCGCCCAATCCCAACAAAAGAGTTATGCCGACAAGAGACGTAGAGACCTCGCCTTCAATATAGGAGATTTTGTTTATCTGAAAGTGTCGCCATTGAAGGGAATGCAGCGTTTCCAACTCAAAGGAAAGTTAGCCCCCAAATATATCGGACCTTTCAATATTTTGAACCGTCGAGGAGAAGTATCGTATCAATTGGAACTACCCGAAGAGACATCATCCATGCACAAGGTGTTCCATATCTCGTTACTTCGCAAGTGTCTCGAAGTCCCCGAGAAGACCGAAGTATTCAAGAATATCGATCATCGGACCATAGAGATCAACGATGACCTGAACTATCCCGAAGTACCCATTCGTATTTTGGAAGAAGCTTTTCGAACTACCCGAACCCGAAGCATCAAGTTTCTCAAGATTCAGTGGAGCAACCACACAGAAGAGGAAGCCACCTGGGAACGCGAAGATCACATCAGGACGGAGTTCCCCGATCTCTTCAAATCCTAGGTAATCCTTTCGTCCTTTTTCAAATATCGGGACGAGATTTTGTTTAAGGGGGGAAGGTTTGTAACATCCCAAAAATACTAAACTTGGATCATCAATTTCTAATCATCAAAATTAGTGTTAAAAAAAACTTTGTTAAATAAATTTATGAATGCATGCATATGAGTATGCATTAAATTTGAAATTCTTTTGAACCACCTTGTATGTGTGTTTCCTTGCTTGTAAAATGTTTCTTAGGTGAAATAAACATCATCTAAAACAGTTGCCAAACTTTTCCTAAGGACAAGTGAATCAAAACAAATAAAATAAGGGAATGGTCATTTTGACCAATTTAACTCCCATGCCTACTTTGGCTGTCTCAAACTTTCAGAACCTAATGGAAACTTTTCTGGATCTTTGCACCCCTTGAATGTACTCATAACAAGGTATCAAGGCCCATTTTGTGATCATCCAGAAACTTTCAAATGCATAGTTTAAATGACAATTCAAAATTGAATCTTTATCATATGGGAAGATCCCACTTTTTCAAAAACCACTCAAACAAGCTCAACTTTCAAAACCCAAGCATTTGCAGACTCACCAGCACCAATCTAATAAACCCACCAAAAATCTTTTCAAAATTCAAAACTTGATTTCATGCGGCTATTTCATCAAACAGGTTGCAGACACAAATCATACAAAATCAAAACACTATTGTGAGCAGTGATTCTTGCCTAACTGGTTCCCTCTCTAGCTCACAACCAGCTCAGTAAATCATCTAGCAAGATTAACTAAACACTAGCACCACTGTGAGCTTGGCATTACCATCAATGGTGAACAGCCGAATCCAACCTTGTCACCCCCGTGTCGACAGCAAGCTAGGAAGAGAAGCAAGCCTAGCCAGCGTGTCTGGGAGGCAGCCCACCGTCCACCGCCACCTCCTGTCCCAGCCGCGAGCATTGCCAAGCCCTGGACCACACGCACGAACCATGCCAACCTCGCCAGCGACCATGCCGAGCGTGCGCCAGAGCGCCACCCTCGACCGAAGCCCACAGACAGCGCGCCGCCCTCGCCTCGTGCATACACAATCCCCACCGACCCAGGAGACCGCCAGACATCCTCGTTCGCCGCCCCGTGCCGCACAGCCACCGCTCGCAGTCGAAGACGCCGGCTCTGCCGCGCAGAGCGTCGCATGTTCCAGACCAAGCCACACTCCCCCACGCCTCAAAACCATGTCGTTGAGCATCGCCAGGGAACACCGCACCGTCCCCTACCGTCGCCCATGCCAATAGCCGCCTGTAACATTGCCCCCGACGAGCTCACCGTGCGCCCCGTCGGTCCCCTCGCTCCACTATAAATAGAGGCCACCCCAGTCGATTTCTTCACACCACCTCACTCCCCTCTTCTCACTGATCGTGCCACACCGTTCCCGGAGCAAGACGAGCACCACCTCGCCGGAATTTCACCGGAGCCCGTCGCCTCTAGAGAAGAAGGGCGCCATCGATTTCATCCACCCCAGGAGCTACCGCGACCACCCCTGAGTTCGCCATCGTCGACTTTGTCGTTCTCCCGCCTCGCTGACCCTCGCCTGCACCCCGGTGAGCCCCCAGCACCCCTCACTGGCCGCGCTAGGTTTCTTTCTCGCCGACGTTGTCTCGCATCGATGATGACTCCCAGCCGTTGGATTAGAATCAGATCGAACGACCCACGTTGCCCTGTACCGCTTCGCCCCTCCCTGTCTCACTGACGAGTGGGGACACCCACTTAAGCAGCCCGCGGGAGCACTGCGCTTAGCAGGCCGGCCCATTAACTTTTCCCGCGCAGCCCAGTTATTCAAATTAAGCCTTTTCTATTTTATTTCAAACTCACTTCTTTACCCAACTTCAAAATTCAACCCAGATCGATTCAGTGCACCAAATTGAATGAAACCAATTTTGTTAAAAAGGCCTGGGAATGCTGAATCCAAGCTCGTTGGATTCAAGTCATTTGGATCTATAGATCACCCATGGTAAAAATAACAAGGCAGAAGCTTTTCTACATTCAAACATTTTTCAAATTTAAACCATAATTGCTTTTTAGTTGATTCCAACTCTCAAAAATCACATTTAACCATACCTTTCAGAATATATAAAAATATATAGGTTTACTTGCAGAAATAATGTTCAAGTAATAAAAGAATGCTACATAAGCATGTCTAGACACATTAATTAATTAAAATAAAAGGGTAAAACCTTATTAAATAGTGACACCACTTTAAATCACATTCCCTTGGACTACAATATGTGGTGATGACATGTGTCAACATGATCCCATGTTTGTTTTGAAGAATATTAAATCTTAAGTAGTTTTTCAATGAGTAGAAATTACTTTTCTAAAAATAAAAAGAATTAATCCAAGCCTTAACCTTGTAATGTTAGAGATGATGTTAGATCATCTATAGGACCCTTTTGTGTGATGAATGCAAGTAGTTAAGTATTGATTGGGGATTGTGTACATCGTATTTATTCATAGACGCTAGTACCGACCAAGGATACGAGGAGGAAGGAGGATTCTACGAAGAAGAAGCCGAGGAGAACTTCAACCACTGCTCTGCACAAGGCAAGCTTTACTAACCAAGTGGACCAATGCAAGACTAATACTACTAGTTGAATGTGCAAGCTAACACTTGCAAGATACCCTACTCATGCAAGCTAATACTTGCTTGTTACCATAACCACTATATGCCTTAAGCATATGTGATCATACCCATTTGATAAACCAATCCTAGTTTTACTTGCAAGCTTCTTACTTTATTTCTTTATCAAAGCTTACTTAGAGTTTACTTAAGAGATTGGTAGATACTAGAAAGATATGTGAAGGTTGCATAAAGAGCATAAAATTTGGCCTAAGTTAGAAACCTTGATATCAGCCTGAGACATAAGGTTGCACTTAGTTGAAACTCCACTAGTCCGCCACCCCTCATTAGTGCCTACCCCCACTTATAGATGCTAGTGCTAAGCATAAAACTTGATCAACTTTTAGAATTCAAAAATCCGGCATAACAGGCATCTAGGATTGAAAAATCCGGGTGTTGATAGGCACGCTCAGTTGTTGACAAAGGTGAAGATTGCGGGCGCGCTAGGACGAACCGAGCATGGAGTTAGAAGCGTACAGAGTCAGGGATCACACTCGTATCAACTAGAGGAAGAGGGAAGGTCAGTACTCACCAGGGGAACTCGCCGGAGTCGAGGTAGGATGCGGCGACGCTCTGATGTTGTCGAGCCTCTGGTGAACGCGCGGGTTAGTGCTTGGTGCTGGGAGGTGCGCAGGAGTCTGGGGATCAGCCTCATGTGGTCGAGGGGGCAAGGGCAGGAGGGGAGCGGCCGGAATCGTCGTCGGAGTTCGTTGGAGACAGTGGGTTTGAGCTTGCGATTGGGGCAGCCTGGTGGTCGAGAGAAGATGGTGCCTGGGGGAAAAGAGAGAGGAGGGCAAGGCATTTAAGGGTGTGTGGTCTCTAGAGGAATTAACCTAGCCAATAACTAGAATTAACGAGGATTAAATCCTGACAGAAACGGCGAGGTGTGATGAGGGGGGAACGGTCGCGAGGTTGATGACGACTGACAGCGTGGGGTCACGTTGACAGCGAGAGAGAGGGAGTGGGTGTGGGGTCCCCCTGTCAGTAACTGCGCGGGTAAGTTATTGGGTGTGAAACGTTTTATGCAGGTGAGGGATGAGTTGGGCTCACTGGGCTGGACTGGGCCAGATTCCTGGGCTGGCTTTGTTTCATTTTTTTATACAGAATCTTTTTCTTTTCTATTTCTATTATAATGTTTTGATTTTTATTCAAATAATTCAAACTCCATTTAAATTCAAACCTTTACTAAACTTGAGTATATTTTTAATATTGTTTATTAACATATACCAAAGTCCATTTTAGAATAATTCTTTTTAGGGTATATTATAAATTTTAAAAATAGACATTTGTCTTTATTTCAAATAGGATTTAAATATGTTTTAAAACTCTATTTGAATTCTAAATTTTACCAAAACCTTTTCAGTAGGTTTATTTAAAAATAATTCACTTTGAATTATAATTTAAAATACTTTAATGTTCATTTAAATTGGGAAATTTCTTTACTTAAATAAAAATGGATATTAATAAATCCTTATGATTTTATTTAAATAATCATTTACACTTTTTATTAAACAAAAATATTTTATTTCAATTGTTTGGCCAAGATTTAATTTGGCTTTTTAAAATATTCCTTATTTATTTATTTCTTCCTTTGCTTATAAAATCTATATCTTTTTATTTAAAGATCCAAAAATGGTAATTCCAACTTGTATAATTTTATTTATTATTTGTTTATCTTTTTAAACCCCTTTAGGATTTTATTTGTTCAAAATAGGTTTTGATGTTTCCCTTGGAATAAAAAAGTTTCTTTTCACCCTAAATTTCAACAATTATTTATTTTGTTTATTTATTTTTCACATTTCAAAATTTGGAAAATTTTGGGATGTGACAGTGCATGTTAAGCATCTATGGGTATCTCATTCGTATCCTTATGAAAACCACAGATTCCTCCTCGATGTGCCAACCCCAACCCAAACAACAACAATGTCACTCCCGAGATGCAGCAGTTGATGACAGCACGGGCACAACTGATGCAGATGATGACCACTTTCATGCAGAACGAGAATCAGAATAACAACAACAACAACAACAACAACAACAACCAGAATAATCCGCCAGGATTTGACATGCTCACCAAATTCCTAAGACTGAGGCCTGCAAAGTTTTCGGGAACCACTGATCCAATGGTGGCCAATGATTGGTTACGTTTAGTGAACAAGGATTTAGTGACTATCGACTGCACTGACGAAGAGAAGGTTAGGTTTGCAGCACATCTGCTGGAAGGGCTAGCAGCAACCTGGTGGGACAACTTTCAGATCACCACTCCCATTGAGGATGTGACTTGGGCTATCTTTGAGGATGGATTCCGTACAGCTCACATCTTATCCGGAGTGATGAACTTGAAGAAGGAGTTCCACAACCTGAAACAGCGTTATGCACTAGATGAAGTTGATACAGATGCCAAGAGGAAGGAGAAATTCGTCGAAGGACTGAATGATGAACTGAATCTGTAGCTGTCTAATTACCTATGTCCCAACATACCGATAACTTTGTGACAAGGCTACCATCTTGGAAAACATGATGAAACGGGTTGAGAGTAGGAAGACGAAGCACAACTTTGATAAGCACAGCTCGGGGTCGTCTCACAAGCGTTCCCATCATGATGATAGTGGGAGTTCTGGATCCCACAAACATGGAAAGTACCACAACCACCACAGCCACAACCGCCATCATGACAACAAGCATCACCGCAGTCATGATAATGACAAGTACAAGAACCACAAGAGTGGACACACGATCCACCACAGTGGAGGTGGAAATGGCAGTGGAAGTCAGCCTGCAAAGAAAGATATCAGTCAGGTTGAATGCTTCAAGTGTAAGAAGATGGTGCACTATGCAAATGAGTGCCCAGAAAAGAAGGTTGAAGGAACCACCAAGCCCAACCCTTTCCAGAAGGGACAAGTGAACCACATCAATGTGGAAGAGATGTATGAGGAACCTGATGCTGTGGCTGGTAAGTTCAAACTCAATTCTATTCCAGCACTTGTTCTTTTTGATACTGGTGCATCGCATTCATTCATATCAAGAGCATTTGTTGATAGAAATGGACTTCCAGTTGAAACTATTGGGTGTCCTATAAAAGTAAGTTCTCCTGGTGGAGAAATGATAGTGAACTCGGGATGTCATAACCTAGTGATAGAATTTGGGAAGTATAAGTTTCCCGTTAACTTGATAATCCTAAATTCCCAAGGATTGGATGTCATTTTGGGAATGGATTGGATGACTGAGTACAAGGGAGTGCTTGACTATGCAAATCATACTGTCACACTCACAACCCTGGATAATAAAAGGATTAGATTCAAGACTAACTTTGAATCAAAAGGAAGTAAGATAAATTCTCTTAAGGGGGTTAGCATAGACAGTGTGCTAATTGTGAGAGAATATCCAGATGTGTTTCCGGAGGAATTGCCGGGAATGCCACCAGATAGAGATGTAGAGTTTCTGATTGACTTGCTGCCAGGATCTGGACCAATAGCAAAGAGACCTTACAAAATGTCAGTTGATGAGTTGAAAGAACTCAAGAAACAACTTGGAGAACAGTGGAAGATAGGATTTATTTAACCAAGTTCTTCATCTTGGGGAGCACCAGTTTTGTTTGTGGAAAAGAAAGATAGAAGTCAAAGGTTATGCATATATTATCGTTCACTCAATGAGGTGACTATCAAGAACAAATATCCTTTGCCCAGAATCAATGACTAGTTTGATCAGTTAGAAGGAGCCCGTGTATTCTCAAAGATTGATCTCCGGTCAGGCTATTTTCAACTTAAGATAAGGGAACAAGACATACCTAAGACTTATTTCACCACTAGGTATGGATTGTATGAATACACTGTGATGCCATTTGGTTTGACCAATGCACCAGCCTACTTCATGAATATGATGAACACGGTGTTCATGGAGTTTCTTGACAAGTTTGTTGTTGTTTTCATCGATGACATTTTGATCTACTCCAAGAGTAATGAAGAGCATGAAGGACATTTGCGTTTGATACTTGAGAATCCTAGAGAGGATAAACTGTATGCCAAATTCAGCAAGTTTGAAATTTGGTTGAATGAAGTCGGATTTCATGGAAACATTGTGTCAGGAGATGGTGTAGCAGTTGATCCCGCAAAAGTGTCGGCTGTAACTGAGTGGGAATCTCCTAAGTCAGTGAAAGAAGTTCATAGTTTCCTTGGTTTGGCAGGATACTATAGAAGATTCATTGAGAATTTCTCCAAGGTAGCTAAGCCAATGACGGAGTTACTAAAGCAAGACAAGAAATTTGATTGGACTAAAGGATGTGAACTCAGTTTCTAAGAGTTGAAGAAGAGACTAGTAACAGCACGAGTCTTATGTATTCCAGATTTGGAGAAGGATTTCCAAGTTTATTGTGATGCATCTCACCAAGGATTGGGTGCAGTTCAGATGCAAGAAGGGAAAGTTGTGGCTTATGCCTCGAGACAACTCAAAACTCATGAAGTGAATTATCCTACTTATGATTTAGAGTTAGGCTCTGTTGTCCAAGCACTCAAAACATGGAGACATTATCTTTTGGGAAAGCGATGTGAAGTGTTCACAGATCACAAAAGTTTCAAGTATATCTTTACTCAGAAAGAAATCAACATGAGACAAAGAAGATGGTTAGAACTCATCAAGGACTATGACTTGAGTTTACAATACCACCCCGTGTAACACCCTCACCTGATAAGGCTGAGTTCATGTGTATAGTGCCAATCCCTGGATCGGTTCACTAGCACACACAGTACAAAATGATACCAAATATAACTGTGCATCATAAATACAACGAATATGATCCAGAATTTACATTATTTATTCAAGTACACAGCGGAAAACGAATACAAGGTAGATCTCCATCCTTCAAATGTGCCACAGGCGAATAATTGTTGAGTGGAGTCTCGCGACCTATGAACGATCACTCATATACGATATAACCTGCAACATGAAACGTTGCAGCCACGAATGGTCAATACATTGAATGTGTGGCAAGTAGGCTAAAGTGGTTATCAACAGATCTATCAACTACATGCTTATTTGGCCAAGTGGAGTTCAGGCTCATTTGCATAAAGCAATAGTTTTATCCTAACATTTGTAACAAAGTAGTTTTCCAATACGATAAATAGGACACTCTGGTTCACTCCCAGGTGCTCCTACCCAATTATGTTCACCCAACAAGTTTTAAGTAATTAAGAAATAAGGATGAGTGAGAAATATCATAGCATCAGTATCAGGTCGATCAATTTGTCCATAACCGGGGGTTAGTACACTTTAGCCATGTGACTTGGACAGCCCAGCTCGTACCACAACTCTCATATTGGGTGATGATAGGGAGAAGTCCAAGAAGGAACCGTTCGGGAAGTAGCTCCCCAATCCCGACGCGCACCGGTCCAACCTACACAATCTACATCTCTGGATACGCGGGTTCGAGTTACCACAACCTACTGAGTTCAACCAACCGCCCATTTCATTATTGGCACATGGTTGCACACGAAAGCTTCCAAACAAAGAAACCAATCATTTCTCAGTGTCCTGGGCGGCATTCCCCACCAAAATCCACACTCGATGACCCAATCAATGCCATTCCGCCCAGGTGTTTCATTAAAACATGCTGGTTTGTCATTTAGCAAAAACATAAGCCTTTCAAAACATATAACTTTTCATGATGTGATTCCCTTCCTCGTCTAAATAGCATAGCTAATCAATCTACCAATACGATGGCTCATAAACAAGGAATGCTAAGGAATAATATGGGACATAGCATAGCATATACACATCAATTCCTACATATGCAATTCTACAAAAACATCTAAATATGCATAGGAAAACAGTAGGACATTTATGACCAAGATAGCACCACTTGCCTTTGTTGTAGATGTAGTCGATTAGATAATCCTATACCGGCCTCTTTCGTAATAACCACAATACTTGCAATCATAGTAGTTGCACTCCTCGCAATCTAACGTTTGAAGCAAACACAACACACACCATTCAAAACATTGCAAACATACAACAGTGCAACATTACAAGAAAACAATGATGAACAGATGCATGCATGACGATTTAATGAGTCACAATGGTTGCATTTAGTATTCTGAACATAGTTAGATTACATGATGCATGTGGAAGAGTCATTTAATGCACTAAAGCTTTTATTACTAAAGTTGTATTGATTTAATATGGTGTATACCACTTTAATTGAACTAAATATGTTTATGTCATATTAAATTGTGAACTAGATGCTACTGGATAGAGGTAATGCAATTTAGAGACAGTGGCAATTTGAATCACCTAAAAAGGAGTTATAGATATTTTCCTATGATTAAAACACTATTTCAATGGGTTTAAATATTTCTATATGAATTTCTATTTTATCAATACCAACTAATTTGTCATGCAATTTCTCTGTATAGATATTGTCAATACAAAACCTTAGCACTTGGATTCACGCTAATCGGAGTTATAGATCTTTTTGTATGATTTAAATAGTGTTTAATGGTTTTAAATGATTCATATAGTTTCTGTTGTCTAAAAATCAAATTAAAATTATATCTGTAATCTCCACGGAATTGTGATTTCAGGGACATATTATTTGTAATTTTCTGAATAGTATTTATTTTCTTATGAATTTATTACTCTAAATAGGCCATTAAACCATTTAAATCTTCACGACAAAAAATTACAGTAATATGCTGAACCAATTGCATATTGATGATCTACATGGAACCAGCTTTCCATCGGTATATCATTTATATTTTTGTGACCAGCAATTAATTTACTATGAATTTAATGATTTATAAAGCCATTAAAACTAATTAAATTGCTACGGGTTAAATAATCGGCAAAGGCTAGATCCAACCAGATATTATTAATGTACATTACAGTAGCTTCAATTTTATATATTGTTCATATTTTTCAGAGTTACAGATAATTTCTTATGAATTTATTAACCTAAAAGACCATTAAAACTAATTAAATTACTGCAGTAACCACGTACAGTAAAAGTTGGATCTATTCTGATAAGATGATTCTACGTAAAATTATCTTTAATTTGATATATTATACGCAATTTTTGGACATGTTATGAATTTCTAATGAATTTTACAAGTTAGATCTATAATATGCAATTTTAATTTCGAACGGAATATTCCAGAGAATATTCCGCTGACTGGACAGGTTGACTTTGCATGCTGACTGGGACTAGATGCTGACCTGACGATGACGTGGCGTTGATGAGGAAGCTGACCGGGATAACGACATGGCACGCACCGGTTTGATTGGATCTCGACCGTCTGGATAGGATCCGGTGGCTAGAAGAAGAGATTGATCCGATTTTGGCTCAGAATAGACAAGAAACAGATTTGTGTTAAAGAGACAAATCCGTAGGTCAAATTGAAAAACTTAGAACACGAAAGTTTTAGGGAATCATTATTCCTACCTTGTCACCAAAGGAATTTGGATTTGAAGAAACGAGCGCGAGTACATCTTGGATTTACACCGTCAGATCTGAAATATTGCGATGCAAAATTCTCTGGCTGTGGTGGATGAAAAGAGGTGAGGTTTCTCGGGATTGAAAGATTTCGACGCGTTCTACAACTTTCGTTTTTTGACCGAAGGCAAACAATGAAGTCTAGATGGGTTAAAAAGCGAAATAAAATTCGGGCATATGTAGATTCGGGATTTCGAGGAGAGAAACTCGTACAGCTGTGGCTCCACGAGTTTATATGGAGATTTAGGATGTTGTAGAGATAGGTATTGGAGTAGGGAACAAGTAGAAACAAACGGAAGTCGATTTGGAGTTGTAGATTAAAAGTTACGAGTGTTTGAATAGAGATAGGTTTCACAAAACTTGTTCTGCACGCTTTTTAAAGTAATCCTGGGCACGTACGCTGGCTGGTTGGTTCGATCGGTCTTGCTGGGCCGGCCCGGTTAGGTTTTCTTTTTCTTTTTCTTTTTTTATTTACTTGTTTTCCTTATATCTTTTGCATACGAACTCCAAATGACGCGATTCTTGTTTCTAAATTTTTCTAAAATCGAATAGATCATTGTAGGATCAAATTTGTAATCTTTTTACTAGTTTGGAAGTAGTGGATTTATAAATCCTTGTATATTCCATTTTATTTATATCTTTATTTGTTTGTATTTATTCCATAACTTTTTCATTCTAGCTCCAAATGAACTCAATTTTGTTTCTAAAATTTTGTAGTATTAATTGGATCTCTTTAGGCTATAATTATCAATAATTTATGCCTTAGCAACAATGGGTTTTAATAAGTCAATTTAATTACCCTTAGGAATATATGGGCGAATCAACTATAGGATTTAGATACCAGGATTTGGATTCAGTTTGTGAGAACTTTGCATGGATGTAATGAAATGCTTATGAATGCTTCATGATTTTCATTTTGAAATATTGCACACCAATTCTACAATCCATAATCAATCCATGCCCTTTTGCCTATATGGCTACTTAGGTCATAACAAAAGAATATAAGATTTTGAATTCAAGGTTGAGAGGATTTTCTATTCAAAAAGTTTCTTCTCTTTGAGAACTTTCAACATAGTCAAACAATCAATCAAACTTATTTATTGATTTCACATTCCAAAAATCTCGTCCCGATATTTGGGAAGGCTAGAAAGAAAGGTTCGGGATCCATTAGGGTGCTACCACCCTTAAAATAAAATTGACTAGGTCATTTCTCGAGGATTCACTTAGTTCAGATTGGTTCTCCTTTAGACTTTTATTGGCACAATGTCTCTAGCACATTCTAAACATCATGATTGATAGTTTCCGAGAAAGCACTTCTTAAACTAGCAAAACTCTCATGGTGGTCAATTAGGGGATGTTTACTTCACAGTGCCCATTAACCATGGTTGAGATTCATTCTTACCGTATATTCCTACGCTAAGCACTGGGTGCTTTTATAAAGGGGAAAATATACCATTCTAAGGTCTAGGCTCAACGTCCACTCTCTGCTAAGGTTGAAAAGGGCACTCAAGATTCGCAAAGCCAACAGTAAAAGAGCGAATAATAAGAGTAGCAGGAATGGTGATCAATCCATCCTGCACCCAAATCATTACCCTGTATGAGGATAGGTGAATCACGTTTTTCTATTACTCAGGCATTCTCACTTGCCTTGAAGAATGTTTCCATGGGAACGAGCTAATGCTCTATGTATACTCCCATGTATCCAATCAACAAAGCTACTACTAAAACTAAGCTATCGATACTTCAACTTTCAGGTTGGGTAATCTACTACATAACATCATGTTGAACACTTCATACTCCCACTTTTTTTCCATTAGATAAAGCATTCTCCTTCCTAAATGCATTGTGTTGTCAAACCTTCCACTTAACACATCATTATATCTCCAGGGGTTCAATATAGGGAAGAATAGATTCTATAGGAAAGAAATGACTAAGAAAGTAATCCTACCCATAACTATTTGAAGCAATCAATGTTACAAACAAGGAAACAATCATAGGCGATCAACACACAATCAAATGCTTTCATAATAACATTACAGGGGTCTAAATATAGCAGTATATAACCACAAAATAGTTTGAAAGCATTGGGAACAATACTAGAGTAAAACATAGCAACATATAAGCACTAAACTAAATCTGTCAAAACGGTACAGCAGGTTTCACGAATTTTTCTGACTGACCTAAACTCGTCTAGAATTTTAGCCAATTTTTTTGTATGTACTACAGGTAATTACGCTCCAGATCCTATTTTTTGAGATTTTTCTGAGTTACCACAAAAATATGAAAAATCTTGCGGTACAACAGGTCAGGCAGAAAACTACAGCAGTAACTCCACGAATTTCAATTAATTCACACCATTAAAATAATTTTAAAACCACACGAAAACTCCAGCAAATTTAGAGTTTCAAAACAACAGATCCTAAACAAGGCATCACACGATATGGTTCAGTACAAACAAGCAAGCAACCTATATTGTTATACCACATAAGTTGGTAAGAACAATATGCTAACACGATAGCGATGATCTCCTAAAGAGATAAAATATGGTGGTCCACACCTACCCAATTTTGGTGAGATGTTCATTTATGTCATGTTATTTGTTCTTTCCTTGTAGGCCAACTCTCATATAGTGATTTGCTTTACAGAAAACTACTAATAAAATTTTCCAATTCTTGTAGTTTTTATGGTAGATCACTTCTTCTACTAATCAAATCAATGGACATCTACAAGTTTGAACAGGGAGAGGTGTTGGAAAATGATAGACAAGGAATATAAGAACTCTAATAAGTATAAAATATGATAGTTCTCCTAATATAGGTCTTCTATTGCTAATCCATTTCTAAGGTCACGATCCTACAGTCAACACACAGCTCTGATACCATCTTGTAACACCCTCGCCTGATAAGGCTGAGTTCATGTGTATAGTGTCAATCCCTGGATCGGTTCACTGGCACACACAGTACAAAATGATACCAAATATAACTGTGCATCATAAATACAACAAATATGATCTAGAATTTACATTATTTATTCAAGTACATAGCGGAAAACGAATACAAGGTAGATCTCCATCCTTCAAATGTGCCACAGGCGAACAATTGTTGAGTGGAGTCTCGCGAACTATGAACATGAAACGTTGCAACCACGAATGGTCAATACATTGAATGTATGGCAAGTAGGCTAAAGTGGTTATCAACAGATCTATCAACTACATGCTTATTTGGCCAAGTGGAGTTCAGGCTCATTTGCATAAAACAACAGTTTTATCCTAACATTTGTAACAAAGTAGTTTTCCAATACGATAAATAGGACACTCTGGTTCACTCCCAGGTGTTCCTACCCAATTATGTTCACCCAACAAGTTTTAAGTAATTAAGAAATAAGGATGAGTGAAAAATATCATAGCATCAGTATCAGGTCGCTCAAATTGTCCATAACCGGGAACACGGCTAATCGATTAGTTTATACACCCCTGCAGGGGTTAGTACACTTTACCCATGTGACTTGGCCAGCCCAGCTCGTACCACCACTCTCATATTGGGTGATGATAGGGAGAAGTCCAAGAAGGAACCGTTCGGGAAGTAGCTCCCCAATCCCGATGCGCACCGGTCCAACCTAAACTATCTACATCCCTGGATACGCGGGTTTGACTTACCACAACCTACTGAGTTCAACCAACCGCCCATTTCATTATTCGCACATGGTTGCACAGGAAAGCTTCCAAACAAAGAAACTAATCATTTCTCAGTGTCCTGGGCGGCATTCCCCACCAAAATCCACACTCGATGACCCAATCAATGCCATTCCGCCCAGGTGGTTCATTAAAACATGTTGGTTTGTCATTTAGAAAAAACATAAGCCTTTCAAAACATATAACTTTTCATGATGTGATTCCCTTCCTCGTCTAAATAGCATAGCTAAGCAATCTACCAATACGATGGCTCAGAAACAAGGAATGCTAGGGAATAATATGGGACATAGCATAGCATATACACATCAATTCCTACATATGCAATTCTACAAAAACATCTATAATGCATAGGAAAACAGTAGGACATTTATGACCAAGATAGCACCACTTTCCTTTGTTGTAGATGTAGTCGATTAGATAATCCTTACAATTATATTGGCCTCTTTCGTAATAACCACAATACTTGCAATCATAGTAGTTGTAATCACAGTAGTTGCACTCCTCGCAATCTAACGTTTGAAGCAAACACAACAAACACCATTCAAAACATTGCAAACATACAACAGTGCAACATTACAAGAAAACAATGATGAACAGATGCATGCATGACGATTTAATGAGTCACAATGGTTGCATTTAGTGTTCTGAACATAGTTAGATTACATGATGCATGTGGAAAGTCATTTAATGCACTAAAGCTTTTATTACTAAAGTTGTATCGATTTAATATGGTGTATACCACTTGAATTGAACTAAATATGTTTATGTCATATTAAATTGTGAACTAGATGCTACTAGATATTGGTAATGCAATTTAGAGACAGTGGCAATTTGAATCACCTAAAAAGGAGTTATAGATATTTTCCTATGATTAAAACACTATTTCAATGGGTTTAAATATTTATGTATGAATTTATGTTTTAACAGTACCAAATAATTTGTCATAAAATTTCTCTGTATAGATATTGTCAATAAAAAACCTTAGCACTTGGATTCACCCTAATCGGAGTTATAGATCTTTTTGTATGATTTAAATAGTGTTTAATGGTTTTAAATGATTCATATAGTTTCTGTTGTCTAAAAATCAAACTAAATTTATATCTATAATCTCCACGGAATTGTGATTTCAGGGACATATTATTTGTAATTTTCTGAATAGTATTTATTTTCTGATGAATTTATTACTCTAAATAGGCCATTAAACAATTTAAATCTTCACGGCAAAACCTTACAGTAATATGCTGAACCAATTGCATATTGATGATCTACATGGAACCAGATTTCCATCGGTATATCATTTATATTTTTTTGACCAGCAATTAATTTACTATGAATATAATGATTTATAAAGCCAATCAAACTAATTAAATTGCTAAGGGTTAAATAATCGGCAAAGGCTAGATCCAACCAGATATTATTAATGTACATTACAGTAGCTTCAATTTGATATATTGTTCATATTTTTCGGAGTTACAGATAATTTATTATGAATTTATTAACCTAAAAGACTATTAAAACAAATTAAATTACTTCAGTAACCACGTATAGTAAAAGTTGGATCTATTCTGATAAGATGATTCTACGTAAAATTATCTTCAATTTGATATATTATATGCAATTTTTGGACATGGTATGAATTTATAATGAATTTTACAAGTTAGATCTATAATATGCAATTTTAAATTCGAACGGAATATTCCACTGACTGGACAGGTTGACTTTGCATGCTGACTGGAACTAGATGCTGACCTGACGATGACGTGGCGTTGATGAGGAAGCTGACCGGGATAACGACATGGCACACACCGGTCTACATGGATCCGCTGGCTAGAAGAAGAGATTGACCCGATTTTGGCTCATAATAGACAAGAAACAGATATGTGTTAGAGAGACAAATCCGTAGGTCAAATTGAAAAACTTAGAACACGAAAGTTGTGGGAAATCATTATTCCTACCTTCTCACCAAAGGAATTTGGATTTGAAGAAACGAGCGCGAGTAAATCTTGGATTTATACCGTAAGATCTGAAATATTGCGATGCAAAATTCTCCGGCTGTGGTGGATGAAAAGAGGTGAGGTTTGTCGGGATTGAAATATTTCTACGCGTTCTATAACTTTCGTTTTTTGACCGAAGGCAAACAACAAAGTCTAGATGGGTTAAAAAGCGAAATAAGATTCAGGCATATGTAGATTCGGGATTTTGAGGAGAGAAACTCGTACAGCTGTGGCTCCACGAGTTTATATGGAGATTTAGGATATTGTAGAGATAGGTATTGGAGTAGGGAACAAGTAGGAACAAACGGAAGTCGATTTGGAGTTGTAGATTAAATGTTACGAGTGTTTGAATAGAGATAGGTTTCACAAAACTCGTTCTGCACGCTTTTTAAAGCAATCCTGGGCACGTACGCTGGCTGGTTGGTTCGATCGGTCTTGCTGGGCCGGCCCGGTTAGGTTTTTTTTTATTTTTCTTTTTCTATTTACTTATTTTCCTTATATCTTTTGCATACGAACTCCAAATGACGCGATTCTTGTTTCTAAATTTTTCTAAAATCGAATAGATCATTGTCGGATCAAATTTGTAATCTTTTTACTAGTTTGGAAGTAGTGGATTTATAAATCCTTGTATATTCCATTTTATTTATATCTTTATTTGTTTGTATTTATTCCATAACTTTTTCATACTAGCTCCAAATGAACTCAATTTTGTTTCTAAAATTTTGTAGTATTAATTGGATCTCTTTAGGATATAATTATCAATAATTTATGCCTTAGAAACAGTGGGTTTTAATAAGTCAATTTAATTACCCTTAGGAACATTTGGGCGAATCAAACTATAGGATTTAGATACCAGGATTTGGATTCAGTTTGTGAGAACTTTGCATGGATGTAATGAAATGCTTATGAATGCTTCATGATTTTCATTTTGAAATCTTGCACACCAATTCTACAATCCATAATCAATCCATGCCCTTTTTCCTATATGGCTTCTTAGGTCATAACAAAAGAATATAAGATTTTGAATTCAAGGTTGAGAGGATTTTCTATTCAAAAAGTTTCTTCTCTTTGAGAATTTTCAACATAGTCAAACAATCACTCAAACTTATTTATTTATTTCACATTCCAAAATTAGGAGAATTTTGGGATGTGACACCCCGGTAAATCAAATGTTGTAGCGGATGCATTAAGTCGTAAGGTATATGTGAATGGCCTTACTAAGGGAGAGTTGCCAGATGATCTGTGTGCCCAATTCAAAGATCTCAGATTGGAGATTGTGCCTGAAGGACATCTCATGTCATTGGATGTTCAACCCACCTTGTTGGACAGGGTAAAGGAAGCCCAAAAGAGGGACAAGGAAATTGAAGAGATTAATGAAATGATTGGTAGGGGAAAAGCCAAAGGATTCCATGAAGACGAACATGGTACTTTATGGTATGGAAAACGTATCTGCATTCCACAAGATCTGGAGCTTCGGAAACTGATTTTACAAGAAGCACACAACTCACCATATTCCATTCATCAGGGTAACACCAAAATGTACATGGATGTGAAGGAAAGATTTTGCTGGAATAATCTCAAGAAGGACATCACCGAACATATTGCTTTGTGTGATATATGTAGTAGAGTGAAAGCGGAACATCAGAGACCAGCAGGATTGTTACAACCACTACCTATCCCTGATTGGAAGTGGGACAACATTGGCATGGATTTCATCACTGGACTACCAAGGACTAGATCGGGATATGATTCTATTTGGGTCGTAGTGGATCGCCTAACTAAAGTGGCTCATTTCAGACCCGTGAAGACAACCTATACAAGTGCTAAGTTAGCCAGGATTTATATGAATAGGATTTTGTGTCTGCATGGAGTACCCAAGATTATTGTGTCTGATAGGGGAACTCAATTCACTTCCCATATTTGGAGGAAACTGCATGAGTCATTGGGAACGAGATTGGAATTCAGTACTGCTTTTCATCCCTAGACTGATGGACAGACAGAAAGGACCAACCAGATTTTTAGAGGATATGTTGAGGGCATGTGCCCTAGATTATGGAGCTAGTTGGGATGAAAGTATGCCTTACACAGAATTCTCTTGTAACAATAACTATCAAGCCAGTATTGAGATGGCACCATTTGAGTTTCTCTATGGGAGAAAGTGTACTACACCATTGCTATGGAATGGTGTTGGAGAAAGGAACATGTTCGGGCCAGAACTAATCAAGGAAGCTGAAGAGAAAGTCAAGTTAGTAAAGGAGAGATTGAAGACAGCACAGTCCCGACAAAAGAGCTACGCATATCCAAAGCGTAGGGAAGTCATCTATGAAGTGCGTGATAGAGCTTATCTTACAGTATCACCACTTCGTGGAGTGAAGAGATTTGGAGTCAAAGGAAAATTGGCCCCAAGATATGTTGGACCCTTCAAGATTCTGAGCTGTAAAGGATAAGTAGCATATGAGATTGAATTGCCTGAATCTTTGTCTGCCGTTCACAATGTGTTTCATGTGAGTCAGCTAAAGAAATGCCATCCAGGGATGGAAGAGACTTCTTTGAAGGATACTATACCTTTGCAGGAGGTCCAATTGGAAAGTTATCTCACTTATGAGGAAAAACCTATCAAGATTCTTGAGACTGCGGAAAGAGTTACTCGGACAAAGACTATCAAATTTTGCAAAGTTCAGTGGAACCATCATTCTGAGGAAGAAGCAACATGAGAAAGAGAAGATGATCTTCGGAAAGACCACCCTCACCTATTTGCTAGCCAATCCGAATCTCAAGGGCGAGATTCACCTTAAGGGGGTTAGATTTGTAACATCCCAAAAATCATGATTTAAAAAAAGCTTGCATATCATTCATGCATTCATGAGCATTTGATCTTTTCCAAATAGAATTCAAACAAAAGAAACCAAATTTATGCCTTATACTTATTCAAGTGACGCAAGGTTTATATCTTATTATCTATCTATGCTTAGTTTGCTCAGCACTATTTTGAAAATGAATGCAAGACCACACAAGGTTTTTCAAAACCAATTCAAATTCAAACCCACTTGTATGCCTATTAAAAATATTTCACTAAAGACATGGTTTTAAACTTTATTTCAAACCCAATAAGAGTTTGAGTATGAATAGATATTTTACACACCCCAGGACACCAGAAACACAATACAAAAATCTGGAGAAAATTCAAATTGAAATAGAATTGAAATGGGCATTCAAATTCAAACTAGAAAATCAAAACATAAAAAGAAAAAGAGAAAAAGAGAAAAAAATAAAACTAACTGGCTATCTAACCCAACCCAACCCGCGGCCCATCTAGCAGCCCACCTAGCCCACCCGGGAACCCCCCCCCCTCTGTGTTTCTCACCCGCGCGTGTACCCCCTCACTCACTGATGCCCCGGACCCACTGCCACGTCAACTCGTCTTCAATCCCGCGCCGGAGGACCTGCTCCTCTCTGCCGTTTCCTCCTCGAATCAAATCCGATTGATTGCGCTTGATTTCCGGCGTAATTTCCCCGCTCATCCTCGCTACTTAAACCCCCTCTGCCCCTCCCCATTTCCCCCAAACCCCAAGCCCTGAGCGCCCCCAGGCTGCGAGAATTCCTCGCCGCGACCTCGCTGCTCCGACGAACTGCAGCGCCAATTCCAGCCAACCCCGACCACCCCTCTGCTCCTGGTTCACAAGAGCACACTCCACTTCACCTTGCGCACCTCCCAGTAGCACTAGCTTGTCTGCGTGTGCCCTAGAGCGTCGGCAACGCAGTCGACTGAACGCCACCATCTTCGGCTTCAACTCCGACGACCTCCCGTGGTAATTTTCGACTGCCCCTCTCCCCCTTGTTGACACTCGCGTGACCAGCATCATCTTGCGTATCTGACACACTGCTTCTCTTTCCTTGGCATGACCTGTACCCTCGCCAACGACGACGAACAGAAGCGGCCGTCGCCAGAAGGAACTCCAGCGAGCAATCTACGCCAACCTCGTGCGCCCTTGTCCCTGCAAAAACCACCTCGAGCATCAGCACGTCGTCGCAAACCTGGTGAGCAACGTCCCCCTCGCCCTCTCTTCATGTATCACTGGCAGCATCACTGCCCGAGCGCGCCGCCGCCAGCCACCGTCGGAGCGCCGCTCGTTTTAGGTCTATTAGATTTGGGCCATTAGATCTAGATCCAACGCATATGATAGATGACTTAATTGAAGCGGTACGATTAGATCTGGGTCGTGCGCAGTCACTTAAATCCAATGGCCCTCATCGATCGATCCGTGCGAATCGATATCAACGAATCAGAAGACGGCGCGTGGCTTGTAGTTTGATTTAAAAACAAAATTATTTCTATTAGATGTTCAAACATGCAAAATTCATAACTTTTCATCCACACGTCCAAATTTTGCACATTTTATATCAATGGAATCAGGAAAAAGAATTCTATCCAACTATGTACTTTGTTTAATGAATTTCTTCTGTAAAATTAGTTGTTTTTGCAGAGACATTTGTAGGCTTATTTTGTGTATAAAAATTAACTGGAAAATGTTTTAAAGGCCAAATAAAAATTTTTTGATGTATAAATGTTTAGTTTATTGATCAGTACTGTTTTACTTGTCTTTTTTGGTTTAGAAAAATCATCACATGGAATTTGCATGCATTCATTTTTGCTTGTCTATTTGATATGTGAATTTGGTGCTATCATTTTATGTGTAGATTTTGGTGCTAGTGGTGATTGTGACTGTGAGGATTGTTGTTTCTCCCCAAACTACCAAGGCAAGTGGTTTGTCCCAATATTTTTACTATGCATTAGAAAAATTTTGTATAGGGCTTGCATGATTATTTTGCTAAGTATTTATATGCTATGCTTGGGAAATCCTAGTAGTTGTAGAATTGTTAGAATTTTCTCTAAGATAAGATACTTGTTATTCCATGCTTAGCCTAGCTAGTAGAAACCAAGGGTGGAATATATACATGCCATGGAAAAATATTGCTAAGTCTTTGACTTATGTTTTTGCTTAATAAAACAACTAAGTGAATGAAACACCTGGGTGGAGTAGTAATTGCTTGGTGGATTTTGGTTGAGTGGTTACCAGGGCCCATTTTCCAATGGTCTACCCTGTGTATCTCACTTGTGGAATGCCACCCAGGAACAAAGGGATTTGAGAGTCCATATGTTAAGAAGTTTCTAGTGCAACCACATGGCATTATGGGATCTTCCTGGATCATATAGGTTGCAATAACTTAGCCATTTTGACAGTTGGTGGTAGTGGGTGATAGGTTTGGAACGCGTCCATTTGGTCTAAGGGAAGGCTTCTGAAAGGTCCTGTCTAGGTGAAAATAAAGTCTTGTGGGGAAAGTGCACCACCTCTGCAGAAGGAAGAAACTAAGTACTTAGTCGTGTCCCCGGTAATGGACAATTTGAGCATCAAGACATGGAAGCTATCAAGAATCTCTTCATCCCAATTTCTAAGTTAAAACTTGTGGTTGAACAAGGGTGAGGTTCACCAATGTCTATTGGTGGTTCCTTGGGAGTTTTTGCCAAACAAAAACTTAGTGTTTTTAACTGATAGGTAAAGCCTATTTTGAGCAAAGCAAGCCTAATCTACACTTAGCCAAATTCATGTAGAAGTTAGATATTATTGTTCTACTAAGGTATCACTTGCCAATACTATTGCAATGTATTGACCCACTGTGGCTGTAACTTGTGATGTTGCAGGTTACTCTGATGAGGATTAGGGTTATGAGTCTACACTCAACATGCTTGCATGTGGCACATGAATATGAAGACTTTTATTTATATTGTTAAGTTAAACTCTTGTTCTAGCCTATGGCTATGGAGTTGTAAAATACTATGTTATCTCTGGAATGACAATGTAATAATGACCTTTGTTTCTGTGTACTTCATCTTAAACTGTGGATGCTAGCAATTGATCCAGGGACTAGCATTGCAATCACAGGGACCTTTACCTTTACAAAGGTGGGGTCTTACACTATGTCACATCTATGTGAATGTTATTCTTATGTGTTTTACTCTATGCATGCTTATATGATAGAAGTAGAACGATCCCTCACAAAGTTTAATTTAAACCATGCTCTCCCAACCAAACCTTTCAGCATCCTATGCCATGTACAATCGTTGGTGGGCCTATGAAATTAGGGTTCCGCGGTTTTACTTGGCTGGATGGGTTTGTATCGGATACCTACACGCATAAGGGTTGGTTAGCTTGACAAGGTCATCTTAAAGGTTAAGGACCATGGGGCATAAAGGTTGGGCGCCTAGTTTTGACATAGAGATGTCACCCAACAACAAGAGTCATATGTGATATGATTAGCAAGTGTTGCTTACCGATTTACCTTGTATTTTAGCAGTGATGCTAAAGCTCACTAGTCGACTTGTTAATTGTGGATCTTGAATCACTTAGTATCAATAGAGGGATATTGATTTAAGTGGGAGTATATGATATTAAATTGTTTAATATGTTTTAGTCTTTCATAGTTACATGGCTTAGTATTTTGCATGTTTTCTGTTGTAGATCAATGGCACCGAACACTTCATCACCTTTTTCTTTGCGTTCGATTCTTGACAAAGATAAACTAAATGGAACAAACTATTTGGACTGGGTCCATAACGTGAGAATTGTTCTCAGGTCTGATAAAAAGGAAACGGTTATGGATACCCCAATCCCCGATGAACCTGCTAAAAATGCATCTGCTGCCCTCAAGAATGCCTACAAGTGAGCATGTGATGATCCTCTTGAGGTTAGCTGTCTTATGCTTGCATGCATGGAACCTGAACTTCAAAAGAAGTTTGAGGATCAAGAAGCATACGATATGATCATCGCGCTTAAGGACATCTTCCAGACTTAGGTCAGGACTGATAGGTACAATGTCGCCAAGTCCTTTGTGGAATGCAAGCTGGCAGAGGGAGCAGGTGTAGGCCCCCATGTGATCAAAATGGTTGGTTACAGGCAGACTTTGGAAAAGCTTGGTTTTCCACTAGGCCAAGAGTTGGCTACTGACTTCATTTTGGCATCTCTTCCATCTAGCTACGGGCAGTTCATTTCGAACTACCATATGCATGGGGTGAAGGGCATTAATGAGTTATGCGGGATGCTAAAAACAACAGAAAGTTACATGAAGAAGTGTGTGGGGCATAGCCATGTGATGGTTTTGCAGAACAAGACTAGCTTCAAGAAAAAGGGTACTTCTTGTAAGAAGAAGAAGAAGGGCAAGGCTAAGGATACGATCCCTAAGCCTGCACCCAAGCAAAAGGCTGGACCTGTAGAAGACACTGAGTGCTTCTTTTGTCATGAACATGGCCACTGGAAGAGAAACTGCAGCAAGTACCAGGCTTCTTTGAAGAAGAGTGGAAGTAAGAGTACTTACCACTCAGGTACGCTTGTTGTAAATGTTGTAGACATTCTTCTCGTTGATTCCTATGTTAACTCTTGGGTATTTGATACCGGGTCGGTTGCTCATATTTGCAATTCGATGCAGTGGCTAATAAGGACTAGAGAAGTGCAGAAAGGCGAAGTGGATTTAGGCGTCGGAAATAAAGCAAGGGTTGCTGCATTGTTCATCGGCGTCATGCAACTTCACCTTCCGTCAGGATTTATTATGGAGTTGAATAATTGTTATTAAATTCCAAGTATGGGTCAAAACATTTTATCACCTTCATGTTTTATGAGGGATGGATATTCATTTGCGAGTATGAACAATGGTTGTGTAATCTCTAAGAATGATATGTTTATGCCTAATGCTACCATTGTGAATGGGTTATTTATTTTAAATCTTGGTGATGCATCTATTTACAATGTTAGTGCTAAAAGGCTTCGGCCTAATGATTTGAGTCCTACCTATTTATTGCATTGTCGTTTGGGGCATATAAGTGAAAAGCCCATGAAGAAGCTTGTTTACTTGGAAAGATGACCAAGTCACCTTTTTCGGGTTTACCCGAGAGAGCGACAGCCTTGTTGGAACTCATACATATTGTTATATGTAGACCAATGAGCGCGACAGCCAGAGGAGGATATCACTACTTCATTACTTTCACTGATTATTTCAGTAGATATGGTTATGTCAACTTAATGAAGCATAAGTCTGAAACTTTTGAAAAGTTCAAGGAGTTTCAGAGTGAGGTAGAGAATCAACGTGGCAAGAAAATAATGGCCTTGTGATCTGATCGTGGAGGTGAGTATTTGAGTCACGAATTTAGCAATCATCTTAAGAGTTGCGTAATTGTTCCACAACTTACGCCGCCAGGAACGCCTCAAAGAAACGGGGTCTCCGAACGGCGCAATCAAACTTTGTTGGACATGGTTCGATTGATGATGAGCCAGTAGGCTTTACCATTATCATTTTGGGGATACGCTCTAGAAACGGCAGCTTTCACACTTAATAGGGTACCATCTAAATCCGTAGTTAATACACCATATGAGATGTGGACTGGAAAGAATCCCAGTTTGTCTTTCCTAAAGATTTGGGGCTGTGATGCATTTGTCAAGCGACTTCAGTCGGACAAGCTAAGACCCAAATTGGATAAGTGCATTTTCGTGGGATATCCGAGGGAAACCTTAGGGTATTACTTCTACAACTTAGAAGAGGGCAAAGTGTTTGTCGGTCGTAGCGGTGTTTTCCTGGAGAAAGAGTTTCTCACAAAGGGAACGAGTGGAAGGTCGGTGCGACTTGAAGAAGTTCAAGATGAGCCAGTCAAGGATGCTTGCTACTGTAGCATAATAAGTTGAGGAACCCGTGGCAATAGAAGCACCACAACCACGAAGGTCGGCGAGGTATGCAAACTTCTAAAGTCTATTTATGGGCTGAAGCAAGCATCTCGGAGTTGGAAAATTCGATTTGATGAAGTTATAAAGGAGTTTGGCTTCATAAAAAACTAACAAAAACCTTGTGTTTACAAGAAGGAAAGTGGGAAAGCGCTGGTATTTCTAATCTTGTATGTAGATGACATATTTCTGATTGGAAATGACATTCCTATGCTCGAGTCTGTTAAACCTCATTGAAAAATAGTTTTTCGATGAAGGACTTGGGAGAGTGTTGAAACGGTTCAGCATATATTCTAGGCATCAAGATCTATATAGATAGATCAAGGAGGCTAATTGGATTAAGCCAGAGTACATACATTGACAAAGTGTTGAAACGGTTCAGCATGGAAGAGGCTAAGAAGGGGTTCTTGCCCATGTTTCACGGCATAAAACTCAGCAAGACTCAGTGTCCTCCGACTACTGATGAGCGTGACCGCATGAGAAGGGTTCCATATGGTTCGGCTATTGGATCCATCATGTATGCAATGATATGTACTCGCCTAGATGTTTCCTATGCTCTAAGTGTTACGAGCATATACTAGGCTGATCCAGGTGAAGGTCACTGGACAACGGGAAAGAACATCCTTAAGTACTTGAAAAGGACTAAGGATGTGTTCCTAGTTTATGGAGGTGAGGATGAACTCAGTGTAAGGGGTTACACAGATGCAAGTTACCTTAACGACTCAGATGACTCCAGCTCGCAATCTAGTTTTGTGATGTCATTAATGGTGGTGCTGTGAGTTGGAAAAGTTCCAAGCAAGATACGGTGTCCTCCTCTTCAACAGAAGCTGAATATATTGCCGCCTTGGAGGCTGCAAATGAAGCTGTTTGGATGAGTAATTTCCTGATCGCTCTTGGTGTGGTTCAGGTCGCGTCCAATCCCATGGACTTTTATTGCGACAATAATGGTGCTATTGCACAAGCCAAGGAGCCTAGACAACACCAGAAGAACAAACATATTCGCATGCGATACCATCAGATTCGAGAGTTCGTTGAGGATGGTAGTGTCATGATATGCAAAATACATACAGACTCAAATGTTGCTGATCGTTTTACAAAGCCACTCCCGCAGCCTGTGCATGAGGCGCACGTAAGAGCAATAGGTATTAGATACAATCTAGATCGACTCTAGTGCAAGTGGGAGAGTGAAGGAAATATGCCCTAGAGGTGTAAGAGGTCCCAACCTTTAATAAGGTAGAGATCCCTGTGTTTACAATGCGAGTTCCTGGATCAATAGCTGGCATCCACAGTGAAGATGTAATATCAAGAAACAAAGGTCATAACACAACTTTATAACCAGGAATAAAATAATTTATTACATCTTACATAGATCATTTGTCTATCTTATTACAAATTAGCAGAATATAACAATAGCAAGGGGTCCTTCGTCTTCAAGGTGCCACAGGCAGTCATGTTGGTTGTAGACTTGTAATCCTAATCAATATACTTCACTAACATCAAACAAACCTGCAACATAATAAGTTACAACCACAAGGGTCAATACATTTGAATTGTATTGGCAAGTGATACTATGGTAATATAGTGGAGTCTATCATCTATATGCATTTGGACAAGTGGAGCTTAGGCTTGCTTTGCTCAAAATAGGTTTTCCTTATCTTTTGAAAAACACTAAGTTTTTTCTTAACAAAATCACCCAAGGCATCTCCCAATAGAAATTGGTGATCCTTCAACCCTTGTTCAACCACAACTTTTTAACTTAGAAATTGGGATGAGGAGATTCTTGATAGCTTTCATGTCTTGATGCTCAAATTGTCCTTTACCAGGGACATGGCTAAGTACTTATATTTTACACTCTACAGAGGTGGTGCACTTTCCCCACAAGACTTGGTTTCACCAAGACAAGATCTTTCATAAGCCTTCCCTTAGACCAGAATGGACGCGCTCCAACCTATCAATCCCCTACCACCAACTGTCCATTTGGCTAAGTTATTGCAACCTATATGATCAAGGCAGAGCCCATAATGCCAAGTGGCTACATTTGAAGCTTCTCAACATTTGACATCTCAAATCTCTTTGTTCCTGGGTGGCATTCCACAAGTGAGATACACAAGGTAAACCATATAAATGGGCCTTGTATAACCACTCAACACAAACCATTCCTTCCATTCCACCCAGGTGATTCATTCACTTAGTTGTTTTATTAAATAAAACACAATTCCTTGACTTAGAAATATTTCATAGCATGAATATAATCCACCCTTGTTTTCTAATAGCTAAGCTAAGCATGATAGTAGTAGTAATCTTAACTTAGGAAATTTCTACTAAGGTTTCATCTACTAGGATTTCCCATGGCATAGTTTACACTTAGCAAAAATTCCATTCAAGTCCTACTTAGAAATATCACTAATGCATAGTGAAAATAATGGGACAAAAGTATGAAGCATCACTTGCCTTTTTGGTAGAGAATATAAGTTCACTCCCTTGATCTTGCAATGTTCACACTCTTCAAATTCCACTACAATTCCATCAAGCAAGCAAGAATTCAATCTGCCATTCAAGCAAACATCACATAAAAAATAGAAAAAAAACCAATGCATGCAAGCATGCCAAATATGTTTTATTTGGAAAAGTGGTTTCTAATGGGTTATAAACATTCTGAAACACTTATTGGTCATTTTATAAAAGTGGCAAAACCATTTGCAAAAGATTTTACTATAAACCAATTTTAAAACAAAGCATTATTTTATGTGGTTGAAAATGCTTTTAGCAAGGCAACAATCTTTATAGGGTTCACCAAATATGTTTTCAAATCATAAAACTTTGTTTTTAGGGTCATAGAGTTTAAATCAAAACATTTCCCAAAGGTTTTCTCCCAAAAGCATTTTTAACACATAAACATTATTTTTATTTGACTAGAAATGTTCTAAATCAAAGATTTATTATTTTGTTTCACAAAATATGTTTTTGAATCCACAAGTTGATTTCTATGGTCAGTCGGTTCAAAACAATCCATTGGCCAAAGATTTTATCACCAAAATAATTTTAGAAAGAATTTCATATTCAAATTATGTCTACACAAGTTTCTGCAAAAACAACCATTTTACTAGAAGCAATTCATTAAACAAAGTGCATGGTTCTATAGTACTTGTCTTTCTGATTCCATTGATATAAAATTTGCAAAATTTGGACGTGTGGTTTGAAAGTTATGAATTTTGCAAGTTTGAGTATCTAATAGAATAGTTCATGTTTTTAAAACAAAAGGCTGGCCACGTGGACTGTTCTGATTCGTCGAAAACGGTTCATGCGGATCGTGCTGTGTGGGGCGTTGGATCTAACTGAATCGTGCGGCACAGATTGAACATAACGGTTCGCTTCAGTCATCTATTCGTAGCCTTGCAATCTAAATCTAACGGCTGATAAGCGAGCAACTAGAGTTGGGCGGCGCTAGCAGCGGTGAGTGGCGGCGCGTGCTCTGGATACGGCATCGCGGCGACTACAGGAAGCGAGGGAAGAAGGGGAGGGGTTTACCAGAACCGCAAGAGTTCGCTGATGCTCAACGTGGTAGTAGCTCCTTGAGGGGCGCACGGTGGTGACGTGGATTGCTCACCGGAGTTCGTGGAATCGTCGGGTGTGCTCAGACGATGTTGAAGACGAGGCATCAGAGCATGCCAGAGAAAAAGGAAAGCATGGTTAGATGCGCGGGAGAGTGGTGAGTGTAGGAGGGTCATCCAGAGATGGAGGGGGAGACGTGGCTTACAGGGAGGCGTCGCCGGAGTTGAAGCAGACGGCAGACGCCCGGATGAACGGGCGACACTGGTAGGTGCGCCAGAGACTGGAGATCATGCTCGCGTGAACTAGGAGGCGAGAGAGGGTCAGACGGCGCCGGAATCTTCACCGGAGCTTGCCGGAGGCAGTGATGGTTCCGAGCAAAATCGGAGCAGCCTGGTGGCTCTTTGGTGGCGCTGGTTGGGGGAAAAGGGAGAGAGGAGCACGGCGATTAAGTATGCGAGGCCAGGGGGGATTAATGGAGGCAGTAATGCGTATTGACGCTGTCTTCAACGGCCAGAAACGGCCGGCGAGGTTAACGCGGGTGGGGAAGATGCTGAGGTGGCGATCGGGTCCGCCTGTCGGTTAAAGAGAGAGGGGAAAGGTGGGGTCCAACCGTCAGCGACCTTGCGGGTTCGTTCGCGGGTAGAAGAAAACGGTTCGGGGGGAAGTGAGAGTGGGCTGCTGGGCTTAGTGGGCTAGCTGGGTTGGGCTGGCTTTGGTCATTTTTTTTGTTCTGTTTCTCTTTTCTTTTTCCAATTCTAATATTCTGTTTTGATTTTGTTTAATTATTTCAAACATTCTTTTGAATTCAAACTCCAACCAAACTTTGAGTAGATTTTAATACTGATTAATAATACATTCTCAAGTCAAATTTAGAATAATATATTTATTCTTTTTAGGAAATATTAATTAATTAAAATAGGCCCTTGTATTAATTCAAATAAGATTTAATAATGTTTTTCAAACTCCATTTGAAACCTAAATCTTTCCAAATCTTTTCAGTAGGTTTTATTTGTTTATTTGGATGTCAAATAATTCACCTTGAATTATTTGGAATAATTTTAATATGATTTATTAATCATTTTAAATTGGGTACTTGTCTTTATTCCAATGAAATTAAAATATTGTTTTAATTCCATAATTTTTATTCAAATGATTATTGTATTTTATTTAAGTAAATTAAATAACTTTTATTTCACTTGGGTAAATTCAAATTATTTTCCCTGCTTTACTTAATCAATTCCAATAGGGATTTTTGTCTTTATTCAAAATAGAATAGGATTTGGTTAATGCCCTCTTAATTAATTTGAAAATTCCTTAACCATTATTTTATTTGGATTTGGATTATATTTATTCCATTTTCCATATTCCTCATTTAATATTTCTATCTTGATCTTATAAAATCCATATCTTTTTATTTATAGATCCAAACTTGGTGATTCCAATTTGTAAAATCTTATTTAATATTTGTTTATCCTTTTAAATCTCTTTAGGATTATTTGCTCACCATTTGGTATGGATTTCTTGATAGGTGCTTTATTCGCTTTGAAAATTCAATTTCCTTATCTTATTAAATTCATAAGATTTTATCTATGGCTCCAAATTGAGTGAAACTAATTTCTATGGTTTTATAATATTTCTATTTGTCATTCTTGATCATTTATAAATGTTTGTTGACAAATTTTTATTTGGATCAAATACATGGTCTTAGAGATAACTTGGAAATGTTTTTCTTCCATTAGGGTTTGAGGGTTTTGGTTTATTTTCCAAGTGTTTAATTTTCCAGTTGCATTTATGAAGAATGCATTTCACTTGATTTGAATATAGTTTGGATTCAAACATTAACCAAAGTTTGTTCAAGATGGGATTTTAAGTTCCAATTAGAAACAAAAGTTTCTTTTCACCCTAAATTTCAACAATTATTTATTTTGTTTATTTTTTTCACATTACAAGATTTGGAAAATCTTGGGATGTGACAAGAGGCAATCATGGAGAGGATTATATTTCTTATGTATCCATGAGTTATTGTAATGTTCCTTGAATATCCATATCAGGCAACTTGTATTGATTGGCAATTATGTGAATTGTTTGTGAAACTCTTTACTTGTATGGTTATCTAAATAGTTGTCCCTAGTTGGAGTTCATGTGAGGACACACGTGAATATTAGACTAGCACGTCGATTGGTTGATGACTATGTTTCGCAAGTCAAATACATGGATATGTCAAACCAATGATGTGGACACATGTTATGAAAATGGGGTTGGACTGATCCAACTTGAGACTGGAAATTAGACTTGCATCTCTCTCTACACATCGTGTACGTTTTGTCCTTAGACCTGAGATTGTCGCATGTACTTGAGATGTGGATCGACCTACTTTGGGGCTATCAGATGCTACTCCGTAACTGGGTTGTTATAAAGGTAGTTTTCGGGTTTGTCCTGAAGCATGCTGCAAGGCATGGTCAATCAAGATGGGATTTTCCCCTCTCTACTTAAGAGAGATATCTATGGACCCCTCGAGTGATCGAATACAGAAATGCATGGTCGTGCTACATATGGTTAAGAGTTAACCTAGTAAAGGGATTCCGAATCACAGTATCTAGAAAGGGAGGTCAGCTTGGAGCTAGACCAAATATCGTGAGGCAAAGGGAAAGACATGTACTAAACCTTGTGATGGTTCGTCCGATATGATCTTTGTATGCGTTTAGGAGTTGGTTCGTATTGCTAGGGGCCGCTACCAACTATTGACAGAATAAGTATATTCGTGTCATGTATATACGTATAGGAACCTATAGGGTCACACACTTAAGGGGCTGCAATCCTAATGAGGATTAGATCCAAATTAGACCAGGCTTATGCTACTAATGGGCTACTAATGTAGAAGCCCACTAGGGATGCCTATATAAGAGAGGGCGGGGCAAGCTGACCAGAGTTAGACCATTCTACCCAGCCGCCACTCCTCACGCATGGGTTGCACGCGCGGACCTAGTAGTCCGGCGTCTGACGCTTCCACCCCGCACGTGTGGATACCTGGGAGGTGATGCATCTGTGCCACTTGGATGAGCCGTGCAAGGGGAGCTGCTCATGGTACGAGGACGAGGAGGAGACGTAGAACATCTACACTGCCTCGACACGCTTCATCAAGTTCCACAACTGCACGTCTAGTGGTAATCCCGTGATCTATGACAATAGTAATCCTGGTTTACGCTGTAGAAAATTTTGATTTGCGCTAGTGTAGCCTAACCATATCCCTTCAAGGACAAGCCGGTGGAAATACTTAAAAGGACCAAACGTTCTCGTGGACACATGGGAATTCTGTCAAGTGCTTTCGCTTCAAATAGCTGAGTACTCTTCTCTGGTGTTGTGAGTGTTGTGTGGGTGAACCTGTGCTAATGTACCAACCATACTTGGACTAATACATACTTGTGATTAAACACCCTTCAAACATCCGTAACTACATGAAAGTAATTAAGATATAAATCAAATCTAACCACAGCCTTAAACTCTGAGATCCTACGCTCCCTTGTGCAAAGGTGTCCTAACGGGGGTTCAGGTTTCTGTCACTTCGGCAACCCCACAATTAGAAGACAAATACACAATGCATCCCCTAGGCCCATAAATGGTGAAGTGTCATGTAGTCTACGTTCACATGACACCACTAGAAGAATAGCACCAAACTTAAATACTAAACCATTGAATAATAACTCATCACAGATTCACTACTAACAACATGACTTCTCCCATGTCCTCAAGAACAAAACGAACTACTCACAAGACATCATATGGATCAAGATCAAAGATGATATGATAATGGATAACAATCCGACATAAAAAATAATCCAATGGTTCCACTCACAAGCATCAATACAATAGTAATTAATACCGGGAAAGTTTCCCCTAAGAACTAAAGCAATATCCAACACAATTGTTAGATCGGGACGGAGTGGTGATGATGGTGCTGGTGGAGATGATGGTGTGGCTGATGATGATGATGATCCCGATGAAGCCTATCTTGATGACGATGTTGATGGCGATGGTCTCCCCTCTCCTGGAAGGAATTCCCCGGCAAAAATCTGTCTGCCGGAGAGATCTTTCTCTCTCGGTGTTTTCCGCCCCCTAGAGGCGGCATAAATCTATCTGTGGTCGCTCTCCGAGGCTTAGCGTTCCGTAGGGAAGATATATGCGAAGGGGCAGAGTCGGAGGCCGGGCAGGTGGGCCACACCTGCCCTAGGCGCGGGGTCAGGTGGGCCCACTCCTAGGGGGTGTGGGCCCCCTACGGCCCTTCTTTGCTCCTCCTTCTAGCTTCCTTCGTCTTCTAGTAAAATAATATGTTTCCATATTTTTTTGGTATTTTTCTGATCTTTGCGAAATTGCACAGAACCGCCTTCTTTTCCATCAGAATCCAGACTCCGGCAGTCCATCCTCCAAGAATCATCCAACATGCATAAACAGATGAAAATCCGTAAGTAATACCTCATAATAAGACAAATATCAATGAATAGAGGTAAATTATGATATAGAATGGTGATGCAAATTAGGCGTATCAACTCCCCCAAGCTTAGACTTAGCTTGTCCCCAAGCGAATACTGAGCTCAGTAAACATGTCCACAGGTTTATGGAGTGAAGGTGTCGATAAAAGAATACGAACAAGAAGCATCACACTTACCATTGCACAACTCATAGAAGAAAGAAACTCACCATTATAAACCTTATCTTGCAACCAAGTACAGCATCACAATAGGAATGCATAAAGATAAATCATAATTAGAATTGGCAAACTTGTTCTTGGTCAGAGAACAACTGGCAAACAGTTTCACAAAAGCTTTTTGTAGAAGTTTCAAAACAGGAACACTCTTTGCTCAAAAAGGTTTTTCACAAGTGCAGGCTTTCAATGTAATACTCAATAGATAAGAGTTTTGTGCAAACAAGGAAGATAAAGAACATGATTGAATAAATCACCATATGAATGCTAGAAACACAACAACTCAAATGCTTGCTGGAGATAGAGAGGAAGTAGGTTTACTGACTCAACTGGTAACTAGGAGAAAGGTCCCTTCATAGAGGGTAGCAGGGATCACAAGTCATATAGAGCTTCCAAAATATTATGGTACTTACTAGCTTTGAGCCCTCATTGCCCCTATCATAAGCATCTTGAGATGATTAAGGTTAAAGTGAACAAAGATGGAGTATATGCTTGACGAAATATAAGTTGGCAATCTTATCTCCCTTGAATATGAGAGCCACTCCTCATGCTACTCAACTTTGGTCACAGGTAAGTTCTTGTGATTGTAAGTATTTGCATATCATTGAGAACCGCTAATGGGGTACCCCTTGCACATGGTACATGAGCTTTCCCATAACCAAAATGACAAGGCAGGCAGACAATGAGTATCTCAGCGATATTTTTATTTACTATGTGCATAGCTTTTTATTTAGGATGCTTCATAGATGGCTCACTATGGTGATGCTGCAAGTTTCCACCATGATTAAGCATGGCTTAGGCTAGCGGCCCAGGCATTTCTCTAACACAGGATACAAACTCCATGGACTTACAAGTTCCCTCTTTATTTCACACCGTTGACATCCATAGACAAAAGAGCACGATATCAACTGTGTACAGAGTACAAGTGCAATGTTGAAAACTTTCCCCGTGACAGCACGGTTCTGCTAATTCCAACGTATAGATGCAAGCATATACAACTTCGATGTTCACAATGGTTCAAGTCTATTAGGGGCAAAGAAAATAAAGTGTGCCATCAAGTTTGTGAAGGCTTTAATCACTAAGTTTTCACATAACATAATAGTTTTTTTTATTGGAAGATAGCTGAAAACAAGAATATACTTGGAATGGTGTAACACACCATGCATAGGAGTTTATAGTGGACACTTTGGAATAACTTGGTTTCTTGGGAGTTGGAAGCATGAGTATAACTTACTCATACAAGTGGAGTCTAGCAAAAGACTGGGAGCAACCAACTAAGAGAGCATAATGGCCATAATCATGCAGAGCAACAAAGCATTCCTAATCAAAGCATAGATCGGTACTACAAGTCAAGGACTAAATGATCATAGAGGCTAATGGTGACTTGTCATAGTCATAACATGGTGTGAGCATGTGCCAAGTCAACCCAAGCAAAGCATCAAAGGAGAATACCACAATACTATGCTTTTGCATGCTAAAACAACACATAATTTCTTCAAGGCACACTAAGCAATCCCAATTGTTTGGAACAAGACATGCTATAGCAATAATCACCAAGATAAGGTCAAAACAACACCTAGCATGTCATGCTAAAGTCTAAGTCACAGTCAATGCAAGCTCCTCTTGCACTTCAAGCAAGAAATTACTACTCCTTTCCAACACCAAGCAAATTATTTGCAAAATAACACAGCCAGAACGGGGGTCCAAACTACTCAAGCAAACTAAACAACCTAAGCAAAGCAAACAAAAACTAAGATGCTCCAAGAAGAACACAATTGTGCATGAAACAATAAAAACGAAGTGTCTAGACAGACTTGAGCTTTTTATTGATGAAGAAGGGGATGCCTTGGGCATCCCCAAATTCGACACTTGTACCTCTTGGATATTTCTTGGGGTGAAACCATGGTTGCATCCTCAAGCTTGAGTTTTTGTCCGTTCTTCATCTCATTGCATCATTCCCTCTCTACACCTGAAATTTTTCCTTCACACAAAACTTCACACAATCTTCATTAGCAACATTAGTGTATTCAAAAGATACTAGAACTCTGTCAAAGCTTTGAAACAGCAAGGCTTTTCAGTAAAAATACAAGCTACTGTAGTGACTCCTTCAAAAAGCTCAATTTCCCAAAAAGAACCCAAAAAGGAATCAATAAGAAGCAAATGCACATAATGGCAGCAATTTGTCAAAACAGACTAGCAGGTAGAAACCGATATTTTCGAACATCTTCTGTTGCTCAAATCAAAAAGTGTTGAACTAACAAAATTTAGCTAACATACTGGGGGATTTATTCTTAAATTTTGATCTCAATCTGAGTTACAGAGACTCCTCACAATTTTTTTGGGTGGAGGACAGAAATATGTTCCAGGACAGCAACTCCCCAAATCTAACTTCCCTCTCATTAGAGGTCATTATTGGAAAAAAAAGCAAACAAAAAGGATGAATAGAGGTCATTACTGATAATAACTTCCAATACTCAAGGAAACGCTTGGGTTATCTCCCAACAAGTACTTTTCTTTAACGCCTTTAAGTTAGGCTTGATAGCTTGAGAAGATGCTCACATAAGAATTATGAATTGAAGTCAAAGAGAGCATCAAGAAGCGAATTCAAAACACATTTAAGTCTAACCCACTTCCTATGCATAGGAATCTTGTATGCACATAAATTCACAAAGAACAAAGTGACAGGCCTCATGAAACGAGAGCAACTTCAAAACTTTCAGCACCTAGAGAGGTGTTTCAGTACCATGAAAACTTCTACAACCATATTTTCCTCTCTCATAATAATTTCTAGTAGCCTCATGAATAAACTCAACAATATAGATATCACAGAAAGCATGCTTTTCATGATCTACAAACTCATATTGTCTATCAAACTCAAAAACAGTGGGATTAAAACCTCTACAGGTTTTATCCAAAGTAGATATTTCAAAAGGATCCACAGGAATATAACATTCATCCTCCTTTGGTAAGCATGGCGGACAATCAAATAATGTAAGGGATAAAGAGTTACTCTCATTAGAAGGTAGGCATGGGTAGATAATCCATTCTTCCTCCTTTTGTTCATCACTCTCCCCCTCTTTTTCATCTAATGAGCTTCCAGTTTCAACAATTTCTTCTTCCATAGGCTCCTGCAGGGCATTAGTCTCTTCCATTTGTGGAAAACGCCTATTAAAATATTCAAGAATATAGCCATTCACTTCCTTGTAATTATCAAAGAAGAATTTAAGTATCTCAAGAACCTCATGCTTATAAGGTGCATAATCAGTATTTTCAAGCAAACGGCAAGTTCAAATGCACCCTTGAAGGAAATAAATTCTTCAATTTGTTCCACATCATCAAAATCATAATTTCCTTTAACATAAGAAGATATGGTAACATTCTCATTATACTCACATTGAAAGGGTAGGTGTTTATACCTCCTGCAGCAACAAGCTTTATCAAAGAAATAAGTAACATTATAAGTAGAGAACACATCTCTAGCAATATAATTCAACCTATCAATTTGTTCACATAAGTGTTTCCCTTTTTGTGACAAACGGTGTTACTTATAATAATACTTTTGTTCCTCTGTGAACCCACCTTGCCAATAAGAATTAGTTTCAAAGAAACCGTCCATTGATAGAAAGCATGACCAAGAAATGCAAAGACAGACCAGCAACTAGAGCAGGAACTAATTTTTGTGTGTTTTTGAATAAAGAAAGCAAACCAAACTAAACTAATTTTTTTGGGTTTTTTGAAAATAGGCAAACAAAACCAAGCAAAATAAACAAAGCAAAATAAAAAAAAAAGTAAAGAGAAAGGAAGTGGAGGGCTCCCCTTGTGAAGACGTCCTTAGCCTCCCCGACAACGGCGCCAGAAAACATGTTGATGGTGCTGACGTGGAGCACTTCGTTGGAAACCCCAAGAGCAAGGTGTGATGAGCACATCAGCAAGTCTAACCTCAGTAGATACCGAGGTTATCGAACCATAAGGAGGAAGGAAACGTCACACAGGTGTTGCAAGCAGCGCGGAGACCTGGACAATACAAACTCAAGACTTTTCCCCAACGAATCAGTGAGGTTGTCAAGCACACCGGTTTGCTGTAACAAAGGATTAAATGTATGGTGCGGAAGGTAATGGTTTGTAGCAAGTAAACAAGTAACAGTGGAAGATGTATCAATGGTAAAGATTGGACCGGGGTCCATAGTTCACTAGAGGTGCTCTCCTTAGATAAAAAAACATGGCATGAAGGATAAACAAATTACAGCAGGGAAATTGACAGGAACTGAGCAAGGCATAACAATGCAATTACTAGTCACAAAGATCCTATGAGATTCGATTGAGAAATACAACAAGATACACAGACCACCATCCAACTGCATCTATGAATAGAAGTCCACCTTCGGGTTATCATCCGAACCCCCTCCAGTATTAAGTTGCAAGCAACAGACAACTGCTTTAAGCAATGTGTGTAAGGTAAATAGTCCACATGTTCCATAAATAAGAGACCGTTTGTAACACCCTCGCCTGATAAGGCTGAGTTCATGTGTATAGTGCCAATCCCTGGATCGGTTCACTGGCACACATAGTACAAAATAATATCAAATATAACTGTGCATCATAAATACAATGAATATGATCCAGAATTTACATTATTTATTCAAGTACACAGCGGAAAACGAATACAAGGTAGATCTCCATCCTCCAAATGTGCCACAGGCGAATAATTGTTGAGTGGAGTCTCGTGACCTATGAACGATCACTCAGATGCGATATAACCTGGTCTAAAGTGGTTAAAAACATATCTATCAACTACATGCTTATTTGGCCAAGTGGAGTTCAGGCTCATTTGCATAAAGCAACAGTTTTATCCTAACATTTGTAACAAAGTAGTTTTCTAATACGATAAATAGGACACTCTGGTTCACTCCCAGGTGCTCCTACCCAATTATGTTCACCCAACAAGTTTTAAGTAATTAAGAAATAAGGATGAGTGAGAAATATCATAGCATCAGTATCAGGTCGCTCAAATTGTCCATAATCGGGGACACGGCTAAGCACTTAGTTTATACACCCTGCAGGGGTTAGTACACTTTACCCATGTGACTTGGCCAGCCCAGCTCGTACCACCACTCTCATATTGGGTGATGATAGGGAGAAGTCCAAGAAGGAACCGTTCGGGAAGTAGCTCCCCAAACTCGACACGCACCGGTCCAACCTATACTATTCTACATCTCTGGATACGTGGGTTCGAGTTACCACAACCTACTGAGTTCAACCAACCGCCCATTTCATTATTGGCACATGGTTGTACACGTAAGTTACCAAATAAAGAAACCAATCTTTTCTCAGTGTCCTGGGTGCCTTTCCGCAATGATACCACCAAAAATTATCAATCCCATCACACCCAGGAGATTCATTCATTAAGTTGTTTTAGTTTTCGCAAACCAACACATTTAGAATCAACATTAGTGATGTAACCCAGCTCTCGTTCATCATAGCATGGCTAAGCACATCTACTAACGGTGGCTCATAAACAAGGAATGATAGGGAATAATATGGGACATAGTATAGCATATACACATCAATTCCTACATATGCAATTCTACAAAAACATCTACAATGCATAGGAAAACAGTAGGACATTTATGACCAAGATAGCACCACTTGCCTTTGTTGTAGATATAGTCGATTAGATAATCCTCACAATCCTCATATATATAATGGTTTGCACTTGTCATAACCACAATACTTGCAATCATAGTAGTTGCAATCACACACGTTGCACTCCTCGCAATCTATCAATCAAACAATTGCATACAACATAAACAATAGCACATAGAGATCAAAAAAATGCAACAAATGCATGCATGACAATTTAATAAGTCACAATGGTTGCATCTAGTGTTCTGAACATTATTAGATCATATGATGCATGTGTAAAGTTATTTAAGGCACTAAAACATTTATTATTAAAGTTATATGGATTTAATATGGTTTATCTCACTTTAGTTGAACTACTGATATTTCTGTTTTATTAAATTATGAGTTAAATGCTACGGCATGGGTAATGCAATTTAGAGACAATAGCAATTTGAACCACCTAAAAAGGAGTTACAGATATTTTCTTATGATTAAAACACTATTTCAATAGGTTTAAAGATTTCTGTACGAATTTCTATTTTAACAGTACCAAATAATTTGGCACGTAATTTCTTTGGTTAGATATTATCAATACAAAACAGTCCCAATTAGTTTCACTAATTTTGGAGTTCTAGTTAATTTTCGAGGATTTAAATACTAGTTAGAAGGGTTTAAATCATTTAAATTTTTTACTTCCACAAAAATTATATCTAATGCCAGATACTTGTTCTACGTGAATCAATGATTCCATAGACATCTTATTTGTATTTTCTGATCTATAAATAATTTACTACTATTTATTTACTCCAAATAGGCCATTAAATCATTTAAATAATTACAGTAAATATTTAAAGTAAAAGTTGGATATAAAGGTATGTTAATATTGCTTAAAATTTTATTAATCAAACGATATGTTATTTGTAATTTTTGGACATGTAAATCATTTTCTATGAAATTTACAATATTGCACAATTTTCTATCCTTTTTATCATTTTCCGGAATAAACAGAAACATGGCGGTGACGTGGCGAGTTCTTAATGGCCGATACCTGTTCACTTAAGTGGATCAGCGTGGATCGCTCGATCTAGATCGAACGACAGAGGACGCGCGGCTCGGACGGCGGCTTGAGCTCGGCTCGGCTTGTTCTACTGGCTAGGGAGAGGCTTGGCTCAACTGGATTTGGGCCGTTCTGATTAGATCGGACGGGGCACGGAGACGATGGCGAGCCGGCGTTGGCTGGTAGTCGACGGCGTGGAAATTCGGGGTGGCGCGGCCTAAGACTGTGGTGGCTGGCGTCGCTCCCGTGGCTCCCGTTGATGGAGAAAATGCGAACGAGGTTTGGAAGACGATGGAAATCACTCTGGTAGGTTCTGTCTCGTCTCCTTCGTCGTGGAGAAGCGTCGGCAGGCGAACGGAGGCGTCCGCAGAGGTGTAGCTCCGGCGAGAAATTCCGATGCTCCCGTGATCATCTGATGTAAAATAAACGCCAGTAAAATGTGATCTATAATTTAGATGAGTAATACAGAGGAAAACGTGAGCGGGGGCAAGGGAATCCTTGGATTCAAACTCCTACCGAGCTGCAGCAATGGTGGCAGCGAGATCAAACTGCGGCAGCCTGGGAGCGGGATTTTTAGGATTATAGAAGGGAAAACTACTGCAAAGTCTTGAGATATTTATGGGTTGAATTTCGTGACGAGGGAGCAAAAATCTGCGCCGAATCGGAGATTTTATGGGCAGTTCGAAAAGACTCGTATCGAGTCTGGTTTCTACTGGAGGTAGGTGATGACTGCGGTCCCACATGTAAGAAATGGAAGGAAAAAAATATAAAGAAGAAAAAACCGAGTATGGCCGCTTGGTGCTGGCCTTGGTCGCGCACGTGTACGTGCTTGTCGGGCTGGCTGCTCCATGCGCATGCGCAGGTACGTTTTCCTTTTTGTTTTGTTTTTTCTTTCTTTTATTCTTTTTACATTTTCTATTTTCTTATTTACATCATAGTTTGAGTTTTACAATTTCAAACTTGGTCAGTTTAGACTCTATTTTTCTGTAAATTCAAAATGCACAAGAAAACTTTATTGGAAATATTTTTTAACTGAAAACAAAATATCAAATATTCCATTTGCATTAAATGCACTATATGGCTAATTCTAAAGATACAAAAAAAAAATTGACGCAAGATTTTTGAATGACGGTTTGCATGAGATGCCATGATGCAATGCAATTCGCAGTTTTTTTTGTAATCCTAAATTCCTAGGATGTTACAGACTATCACCGTTAAAAAAAATCTCGTCCCGAGATTTGGAAAGGCTAGAAAGAAAGAAAGGTTCGGATCCATTAGGGCGCTACCAACCTTAAAAGAAAATTGACTACGTCACTTTTTGAGGATTTACCTGGCTCAGATTGGTTCTCTTGCACATTCTGAATTCCATGATTGATAGTTTCCGAGAAAGCACTTCTTAAAGTAGCAAAACTCTCATGGTGGGCAAATAGGGAACGTTTACTTCACGGTACCCATTAATCATGGTTGAGATTCATTCTTATCGTATATTCCTACGCTAAGCACTGTGTGCTTTTATAAAAGGGGAAATATACCATTCTAAGGTCTAGGCTTAACGCCGGCTCTTTGCTAAGGTTGAAAAGACACTCAAGATCCGCAAAGCCAACAGTACAAGAGCGAATAATAAGAGTAGTAGGAATGGTGATCAATCCATCCTGCACCCAAATCATTACCCTGTATGAGTATAGGTGAATCACATTTTTCTATCACTCGGGCATTCTCACTTTCCTTGAAGAATGTTTCCATGGGCACAAACTAATGCTCTATGTATACTCTCATGTATTCAATCAACAAAGCTACTACTAAAACTAAACTATTGATACTTCAACTTTCGGGTTGCGTAATCTACTACATAACATCATTTCAACACTTCATACTCCCACATCTCTTTTTTTCTATTAGATAAAGCTTTCTCCTTCCTAAATGCATTGTGTTGTCAAACCTTCCACTTAACACATCATTATATCTCCAAGGGTTCAAGATAGGGAAGAATAGATTCTATAGGAAAGAAACGACTAAGAAAACAATCCTACCCATAACTATATGAAGCAATCAATGTCACAAACAAGGAAACAATCATAGGCGATCAACACACAATCAAACACTTGTATAATAGTATTACAGGGGTCTAAATATAGCAGTATATAACCACAAAATATATTGAAAGCATTGGGAACAATACTAGAGTAAAACATAGCAACATATAAGCAATAAACAAAATCTATCAAAACGGTACATCAGACTTCATGAATTTTTCTGACCATCCTAAGCTCGTCAGGAATTTTAGCCAATTTTTTTTAATGTACTACAGGTAATTACGCTCCAGATCCTATTTTTTTAGATTTTTCTGAGTTACCAATAAAATATGAAAAATTGCTCGGTACAACAGGTCAGGCAGAAAACTGCAGCACTAATTCCACGAATTTCAATCAATTCACACCATTAAAATAATTTTAAAACAACACGAGAACTCTAGCACCTTTAGAGTTTCAAAACAACAGATCCTAAGCAAGGCATCACACAATATGGTTCAGTACAAACAAGCAAGCAACCTATATTGTCATACCACATAAGTTGGTAAGAACAATATGCTAACACGATAGCGATGATCTCCTAAAAAGATAAAATATGGTGGTCTAGATCTAACCAAACTTGATGAGATGTTTATTTATGTCATACTATTTGTTCTTCTACTTAGCTAACTCTCATATAGGTATCATAAGAATGAACAACTATAATTGATAGGAAGAGGTTCTAGAAAAGATAGATAAGGAATATAAGAACTCTAGTAAGTAGAAAATATGATAATTCTCCTAATAGAGGTCTTCTATAACTAATCCATTTCTAAGGTCACGATCCTACAGTCAACACACAGCTCTAATACCATCTTGTAACACCCTCGCCTGATAAGGCTGAGTTCATGTGTATAGTGCCAATCCCTGGATCGGTTCACTGGCACACACAATACTAAATGATACCAAATATAACTGTGCATCATAAATACAACGAATATGATACAGAATTTACATTATTTATTCAAGTACACAGCGGAAAACGAATACAAGGTACATCTCCATCCCTCAAATGTGCCACAGGCGAACAATTGTTGAGTGGAGTCTCGCGACCTATGAACGATCACTCAGATACGATATAACCTGCAACATGAAACGTTGCAGCCACGAATGGTCAATACATTGAATGTATGGCAAGTAGGCTAAAGTGGTTAACAACATATCTATCACTACATGCTTATTTGGCCAAGTGGAGTTCAGGCTCACTTGCATAAAGCAACAGTTTTATCCTAACATTTGTAACAAAATAGTTTTCCAATACGATAAATAGGACACTCTGGTTCACTCCTAGGTGTTCCTACCCAATTATGTTCACCCAACAAGTTTTAAGTAATTAAAAAATAAGGATGAGTGAGAAATATCATAGCATCAGTATCAGGTCGCTCAAATTGTCCATAACCGGGGACACGACTAAGCACTTAGTTTATACACCCTGCAGGGGTTAGTACACTTTACCCATGTGACTTGGCCAGCCCAGCTCGTACCACCACTCTCATATTGGGTGATGATAGGAAGAAGTCCAAGAAGGAACCGTTTGGGAAGTAGCTCCCCAAACCCGACACGCACGGGTCCAACCTACACTCTTCTACATCTCTGGATACGTGGGTTCGAGTTACCACAACCTACTGAGTTCAACCAACCTCCCATTTCATTATTGGCACATGGTTGTACACGTAAGTTACCAAATAATGAAACCAATCTTTTCTCAGTGTCCTGGGTGCCTTTCCGCAATGATACCACCAAAAATTATCAATCTCATCACACCCAGGAGATTTTTTTTGAGGGTAAAACAGTAGGGCAAAGTACCGCACTGTAATTTTTATATATCATAGAGTGTTACAAAAAATATTTACAAGTTCAATCCACCTCAAAAGAGGGATAACATTCTAAGCAGTTATCTCCTGTCTAAATTATTTTCAATCCAATCTTTGAGGCCCTGATAATACTTCTTCTTAATTCTATACAGGACCCATATTAATTCCTGAGCGACAATAGCTCTCCATTCCTCAAGCGAAGCATGCTTGTTATTGAAGATTTCATTGTTTCTGCAAATCCAAATTCCCCAAGCTCCAAGTATAATAATTTCTATTGCAAAAGGGACTTTAAGATCTTTTCTAATACTGGCTAAAGCTTCAAAAAGATTTTGATCAACCACTTGGACATGCGAGATTTCAGCCCAACAAGCTCTTGCAAAAGGGCAGTCCCAAAATAAATGTAGAATGGTTTCTTCACTGATGCAGCCATGGAACACACAATCATATGATGCCAGAGAAAAATATTTCCTTTTCAGAAGGTTTCTTGTGTTTAGCCTATCAAGCAGTAAGAGCCAGAAGAAGAATTTGTACTTTTGTTGACAAGAGGACTTCCACAACCAGGAGAAATGTGGCTGTACAGGTTGGCAACCAGATAAAGAATAATAAGCCTTTTAGACTGAAAAATTACTGCCCCAAATGTAACTCCAGTTGTCAGCTTCTCCCTGCCTTCCAGTATTAAGAATTTGCTCAAGACTTTGATATTCCTGGTAAGCTTGCTGTGACAGAGGGAGGTAAAAATGATCTTGAGTATTATCTGTCTGCAGGAACTCATTGACCGAGATGTGTGGATTTTTTGCATAGGAGAGGAGATGAGGAAGCTTATGCTATAGACAACCATCATTCCACATATCAGACCAGAGAAGGGTGGATTTCCCATCTCCCACCAAGCACTTTGCAATTCCTTTAAAAATGTCAATCAATTTCAGATGAGCTTTCCACCAAAAGGATCCCTCTAGACTTCGTCCAGGGAGTTTACCATTACAGTAATAAGTGTTCCATATAAGGTGAACCGAAGGGATATCCTTGTGATTATAAAATTTATCCAAATTCTTCAAAAGAAGTGCAGAGTTTTGAACATTAAGGTCAAGTAAATATTTACATTAAAAGTTGGATATAAAGGTATGTTAATATTGCTCAAAATTTTATGAATCAAACGATATGTTATTTGTAATTTTCGGACATGTAAATCTTTTTCTATGAAATTTAAAATATTGCACAATTTTCTATCCTTTTTATCATTTTCCGGAATAAACAGAAACATGGCGGTGACGTGGCGAGTTCTTAATGGCCGATACCTGTTCACTTAAGTGGATCAGCGCAGATCGCTCGATCTGGATCGAACGACAGAGGACGCGCGGCTCGGACGGCGGCTTAAGCTCGGCTCGGCTTGTTCTACCGGCTAGGGAGAGGCTCGGCTCAACTGGATTTGGGCCGTTCTGATTAGATCGGACGGGGCACGGTGACGATGGCGAGCCGGCGTCGGCTGGTAGTCGACGGCGTGGAAATTCGGGTTGGCGCGGCCTAAGACTGTGGTGGCTGGCGTCGCTCCCGTGGCTCCCGTCGATGGAGAAAACACGAACGAGGTTTGGAAGACGATGAAAATCACTCTGCTAGGTTCTGTCTCGTCTCCTTCGTCCTGGAGAAGCGTCGGCAGGGGAACGGAGGCGTCCGCAGAGGTGTAGCTCCGGCGAGAAATTCCGATGCTCCCATGCTCATCTGATGTAAAATAAACGCCAGTAATATGCGATCTATAATTTAGATGAGTAATACAGAGGAAAACGTGAGCGGGGGCAAGGGAATCCTTGGATTCAAGCTCCTACCGAGCTGCAGCAATGGTGGCAGCAAGATCAAACTGCGGCAGCCTGGGAGCGGGATTTTTAGGATTATAGAGGGGAAAACTACTGCAGAGTCTTGAGATATTTATGGGTTGAATTTCGTGACGAGGGAGCAAAAATCTGCGCCGAATCGGAGATTTTATGGGCAGTTCGAACAGACTCGTATCGAGTCCGGTTTTTACTGGAGGTAGGTGATGACTGCGGTCCCACATGTAAGAAATGGAAGGAAAAAAATATAAAGAAGAAAAAACCGAGTATGGCCACTCGGTGCTGGCCTTGGTCGCGCACGTGTACGTGCTTCTCGGGCTGGCTGCTTCATGCGCATGCGTAGGTACGTTTTCCTTTTTGTTTTGTTTTTTCTTTCTTTTATTCTTTTTACATTTTCTATTTTCTTATTTGCATCATAGTTTGAGTTTTACAATTTCAAACTTGGTCAGTTTAGACTCTATTTTTTTGTAAATTCAAAATGCACAAGAAAACTTTATAGGAAATAATTTTTAACTGAAAACAAAATATCAAATATGCCATTTGCATTAAATGCACTATATGGCTAATTCTAAAGATACAAAAAAAAGATTTGACGCAAGATTTTTGAATGACGGTTTGCATGATATGCCATGATGCAATGCAGTTCACAATTTTTTTTAATCCTAAATTCATCTCTATGATGCCATGATGCCATGATGATGCAATGCAGTTCGCAACATAATAATCTCAATATCCATCGGATCCCCGCAAATACAACATGCATGATTACAAATATATTAGACATTGATCATGAACGGAGATCACAAAATCTATACAGGAAAGCACAAGGAGGAGATACAACCATCTAGCTACTACATGGACTCATAGTCTAAGGTGGAACTACTCATGCATCATACCAGAGAGAAGGCCTCCGGGATGATCTCCCCTCCGGCAGTGTGCCGGGAAGAACTTCAGCTCCCCCCATCTAGGGACGACGGTGGCGGCGGATACAAAAGGTTTCGTGGAGATTTGATCGGGTGCTTAGGGTTTTTGCATCAGGGGCTTCTTATAGGCGAAGGGGGAGGCCGAGGAGGCGGCCAGAGGGGCCACACTCCTCCCAGGCATGGGCCCACTCCTAGCTGCACTAGGGGGTCTGGCTGCCCTGGACCGCTTCTCCGTCTCCCCTCTGGACTTCTTGTTCCCCACGGAAAGTGTCCAATTCTAAGAATATTTATTTACTAACTTTTCTAGAACCAAAAACAGCAGAAAACAGGCAACTGGCCAGTGGCAACTTGTTAATAGGTTAGTACCAGAAAACATGTAAAAAACACCTCAAAGTGTAGATAAAGCAAAGCAAAGTAGATACTAAACAAGCATGGAGCATCAAAAATTATAGATACGTTTCCGACTATCACGCATCTACAACCTTAGAGGTTTTTGTCACTCCCCTAGATTACTAGAGGCATGAACCTACTATTGAGCATAAATACTCCCTCTTGGAGTCACAAGCAAATACTTGGCCAGAGTAACTACTAGCAACGGAGAGCATGCAACATCACAAATAACATAGACATGATAGAATCAATAATCAATCTTGACGTAGTACTGAAGATCCATCGGATCGCAACAAACACAACATATAGGATTACAACTAGATGATCTTCATCATGATAGGAATCTCACAAGATCTAAACATGATAGCACAAGGAGGAGAAACAACCATCTAGCTACTGCTATGGACCCATAGTCCGAGGATGCTACTCACACATCATGCCGGAGGCTGGCATGGTGATGAAGAAGGACTCCGGTCTGATCTCCCCTCTCCGGCAAGGTGCCGGGAAGAGCTTCAGATCCCTCCCGATCTAGGGACGATGGTGGAAGCGGCTATAGACTTTTTTGTGGATTTTCTAATCGGTTACTTAGGATTTTCTACTCGGGGGGTTTATATAGGCGAAGGGGCAAGGTCGGTTGAGGTCCAGGGGCCACACCATAGGGCGGCGCACACCCCCTTTCCGCGCCAAGGCCCGGTGCGGCCGCCCTAGGGTGCGCATCCCTCTGGCCTCTGGACTCCGTGTTCGCCTCTAAAAAATAGGAATTTCGGCTTTTGTTTCGTCCAATTCCGAGAATATTTCCTTACTAGCTTTTCTGAAACCAAAAATAGCAGAAAATAGGAAATAGAACTATGGCATCTTGTCAATTGGTTAGTTCCATAAAATGTATAAAAATGCCTCAAAGTATAGACAAAACTTAATATAGTTGGTACAAAACAAGCATGGAGCATCAAAAATTATAGATACGTTTACGACGTATCAATTGTCGATTTCATCTCTCCGTGTGAGTAATTCTCCTTGGGCTAAGGGCTTCGGCCTAGCCATGTAGCTTTTGTGCATGTTATTTATCATAGATGGGATCGTGTATTTAGTTTGTATGACATGATGATTGCAGTACCCTCTCATGCCTCAAGCTAAGGACTTTTCAGGTACTCAAGACCCCAAGGATTGATTCAGGTAAAGGGAGTGTGAGTAATGACTGATCTGCAGGATAGGAACCCAGTGACAGAAAGGGTAGTACGACTGTATGTGAGGAATTTACTTGGGATTAACAGTGATATCACGATGCTTATCATTAGTTATCTTTCTTCTATGGATGATACTACTAGGTTACTTATATAAGAGGTTGCGGAGGTGATAAAAATTATGGATGCACTTCCCACATATAATTATCTTTCTCTAACAATTACATGAGTACTTTATTATTATCTATTATTCCGATCAGATGTTTTGCACAGCTACTAGTGAAAACCGAAGACACTAGGCTCTCTCTCTCTCTTCATCATCAACAACAACAACAACAAGATTGCAAACTCTTGGTCCGATGAAAACGCAATAGGAATTCTAAAACTCTTGAAGGTCCATTTAAGTAATCTCACTTTTCTTTCTGCTTCCCGAGGATTCAATAAGCCTAGGTCTACTAGGGAAAAAGAGCTATACTACATCCGTAATCCGGATCGAAGGTATCACCATACAGGCGCAGTAGTGCAGAGAAAGTTGGGGCCCGTGCTGGTCTAGCCCAACTTTGCTTCTGTTTGCCTTGTTCTTCCACCAAAAAATAAGCTCTGTCTAGATGTTTTTCTTCTCTCCCATATGCCCTACTATTTTACTATAGTACTATTTATATGGGGTGGCCCGATCTTCTCAGCAAGCAGTTGGCCATGATGATGAAGGTGGGTAGATAACTAGCATGTAGCTATGAACTCTCCCGATCGAACCGTGATGCTGATGCAACAGCTCTCGAACCCTGTGGGATATTCACAACACCATGCTCTTGCACACGTGGCCGTTGATCACGAACGGTAGTTTGCAATCTAATAATTCCCAATGGAACAACAGATCACACTCAAATTGTAGTAGCTAATTCAATCACAGGTAATTCTTTGGTTCTAAAAAGAATCAACTCCAAAATAGTTTTAATGTGGTCTGACTCACACAATGTAGAACCCCACCTATTTAAGGGACTAGGGGCACCAGCCAAGCTAAGGAAAAACATAACAGGTTAGACTTAACCTAGATACAAACCGACTCATAGGGTGGGTAAGGCCCAAGGCGCACATGCCTGTTCCTGCCATGGCAGAAAACGTAGCATTTTGTATGCCGTGGTAGAGAACAAGGGCTTCTTGTCATGGCAGAAAACAAGGTCTTTTATGTGCCGCGGTAGAAACCTCTACCCTTTTATGAAGTATTGATCTTATCTCCAGCAGATCCTTGCGCTTCCTCCCTCTCCTCCCACATGCATTCTTCATTGATCAGCATGCCGTGCTCCATATGCTTCAGCTCCTCGCTCCGTGGTATGCCTTCTTCTCCCATGTACCTGATCATACAATAGCACAATGATTTAGGCAGTATAAAGTTCTCATTAATTAAAACATCAGGTTCATTAAGAAACAAATTCACATGTTGTTCTAGTAGCTTAGCATGAGCTCTTGTAATAGGTCCAATTCTAATCTCATTGGACTGACTCTTTTTAGAAACAACTGGAACATATTTAGTAGTAGTTGGTAAAGGGATAGGTGTAGGGATGTCGTCATCATCTCCCCCCATCAAAAGGTGTCGACCTCGACGGTCCAAGGTGTTCTGCAAAATATGGTGACAAATCAGTAATCTTGAAACTTTTGCTCGCTCCACCAAACTCAGCAATAGGAATATCAATCGAGTAGGCATTATCATTGATCTTGTGTAACACCTTATAAGGATCAGCGCCACGGGGCATCAATTTAGATTGTCGCATCTTGGGAAACCTGTCCTTGTGTAGATGCACCTAAACCATGTCTCCGGGCTAGAACAAAACCTCCTTTCTTACTTTGTTCCTTGCAGCATCAATGTTCTTGCCTTTCTTCTCAATATCCTCTAGAGTGTTCTCATGATTTTTCCTCACATAATAAGCATGTTTTGATGTCTTCATATCAACTCTCTCATGCAATGGCAGATGCAACAATCAAGTGGCGTCAATGGCTTGAACACATACACCACCTCAAAAGGACAAAGCTAAGTAGTAGAATGCACAACCCTGTTGTATGGAAACTCCAGATGTGGAAAACACTCTTCCCACACCCGCAGATTCTTCTTGATCATAGTCCTCAACAACTGTGACAATGTTCTATTCACCACCTCTGTTTGACCATCTGTTTGGGGATGACAAGTGGTACTGAACAACAACTTCCTTCCAAGCTTCCCCATACGGTGTTCCAAAAGTATCTCATGAACTTCACACAACGGTCAGAAACAATCGTCTTTGGTACGCCATGTAGTCACATGATGTCCCTGAAAAACAGGTTAGCAATATGTAACGCATCGTCGCTTTTGTGGCAGGCAATAAAATTAGCCATTTTAGAGAACCTATCCACTACCAAAAATATAGAATCATGACCTCTCTAATTTTTAGGTAAACCTAGTAGAAAGTCCATGCTAATGTCTTCCAAAGGTGTAGTAGGTGCAGAGAGAGGTGTATACAAACCATGAGGCTTCAACCTTGATTTGGACTTGTTGCATGTAATGCAGCGGCTTAGAAATCTATATACATCATGCCTCATATTGGGCCAATAAAAGTGATCAGCAAGCATGAGCAATGTCTTCTCACGCCCAAAGTTACCCATCAAACCTCCAGCATGGGATTCATGCACTAAGAAAAAACACAACAATGATTCTAGAATGCATAGTTCGTTAGCACGAAACAAATAACCATCATGTATATGATACTTATCCCAAGAGTTTTTCAAAGAACACAAACGATATGGTTCAGAAAAATCATGATCAGTTGCATAAAGCGCACAAATACTTTCTAATTCAGGAATTTTAACGTGAAGATGTGTCAATAGGATGTTCTTCCTAGATAAAGCATCAGCAACCACATTCTCTTTTCCTTTCTTATACTTAATGATGTAAGGAAATGACTCAATAAACTTAACCCGTTTAGCTAATCGTCTATGCAAGTTTGATTGATCTTTCAAATACATTAATGCGTCATGATCAGAATGTATTATAAATTATTTTGGCCACAAATAATGTTGCCAAACCTCAAGAACTCTAACAAGCGCATACAATTCTTTATCATAGATAGGATAATTCAGTCTTGCACCAGCAATTTTCTCAGAAAAATATGCTATAGGATGACCCTCTTTCATCAAAACGCCACCAATTCCGATACCACTAGCATCACATTCAACTTCAAATTGCTTTGAAAAATCAAGCAATGCAAGAAAGGTGCAGAAGTAAGAAAACATTTCAAAGTATAAAATGCAATATATTGGGCTATGCCCCATACAAATTGCACACCTTTCTTAGTCAATTCATTCAATGGTGTAGCAATAGTGCTAAAATCTTTGACAAAGCGCCGATAGAAACTAGCTAAACCATGGAAACTACACACTTGACTCACATTCATGGGAATAGGCCAATTCTGAATTTCTTCAATTTTAGATTAATCTACTTCTACCCCATGCTTAGATACAATATATCCCAGAAATATAACTTTATCTTTTGCAAATGTGCACTTCTCAAGATTAGCATACAATTTGTTTTCACGCAACACTTGCAAAACTTGTCTAATATGATCACAATGTTCAGTTTCATTGCGGCTGTATATAAGTATATCATCAAAATAAAAAACCACAATATGACCAATATATTTTCTAAAAACATGATTCATTAATCTCATGAATGTACTAGGTGCTTTAGTAATACCAAAAGGCATGACTAACCACTCATACAAACCAAATTTTGTTTTTAAAGTAGTTTTCCATTCATCCCCTTCTTTCATTCTAATTTTATTGTATCCACTACTCAAATTAATTTTAGATAAAACAGCAGCACCACGCAATTCATCTAACATATCCTCTAAACGCGGAATAGGATGACGATATCGAATAGTGATGTTATTTATAGATCTACGTTCTACACACATGCGCCATGTACCATCTTTCTTAGGCACTAAAATAACAGGCACAACACAAGGGATAAGAGAGACATGAATGTACCCTTTGTCTAGCAATGCATGCACTTGTTTTTGTATCTCCTTCGTTTCTTCGGGGTTGGTTCTATAGAGTGCATGGTTTGGAAGTGTGGCGCTAGGGATCAAGTCGATTTGATGTTCAATGTCACGCAATGGAGGCAATCCAGCTGACACATCTTCAGGAAACACATCACCAAAATCCTACAAAACATTAGACACACTAAGAGAAACAGGGGTCATGTCATTAGAAACCAAAACCTCACCCTTGTACATGAGCACAAGAGGCATGGTTGTAGCATCCTCATTAAATTCTCTCATGTCTTAGTTGGTGGCTAAACTCAGAAGATTAGGCACTCTCTCACTTTTCTTTATATCATTCTTTTTGGGCTCATTTACATTATTCACAGTTGCAACACTATCTCGCCTAGCTATAGGTGCATCCTGTAAGTTCACCTCAATTTTTTGACGAGATTCATTTACAATCTGTGGTGGTGTCCTAGGCTACAAATTAATTTTCTTGCCCTTGAACTCTAAAGAATATGTATTGGCTCGGCCATTGTGTTGCACATGGCGGTCATATAACCATGGCCGACCCAACAATAAGTGGCAAACAGTCATATGAACCACATCAAAATCAATATAATCCTTGTATGGTCCTATCTCAAAGTTTACACGCACCATACGGTTTACCTTCATCTCACCATTGTCACTCAACCATTGTATGTAATATGAATTAGGATGAGGTAAATAAGTCAGATTCAACTTGGCACATAAGTCCTTGCTTGCAAGGTTTCTGTAGCTACCTCCATCAATGATAACTTTGCAAGCTTTGTTTGGGACAACTAGTCCTTTTGTTTGAAATAAATTGCAGCCCTGAGAATCAACATGGGGATGCACACTAAGAATACATGGATAAACTACAATGGTTGGCGCATGATCAATAAAAGCATCGATGCCTTCATCACTTGCATAATCATTGTCTTCAGGACTATTAAGATCAACTTCATCTCCACTTTCGTACTCTCCATTGTTATTGATAAACATTACCTTGTGTTTTCAACAATCTTTCTTGAAGTGTCCTCTACCTCCGCAAGTATGGCACTCCACATCTCGAGTATGGGATGTTGACATGTTGGAACCGGAGCTAACATCAGGAGCAGTGGCTCTCTTTGCTTGGGAACCATAGGACACCTAAGGTGCAAGATTGGAAGGCGATGTGGAAGGACGACCAGTAGCAGCGTCAGATGCAGACGCAGGAGGAGGCGGCGTAGGCCATGCTGAAAAACGGTTGGTGGAAGGATACCTTGCATGCACGTTGGCTTCTTCAGCTAATTGAGATTCATCCTCTCTTGCATGATGCAACAACTCATTCATAATCTCATACTTGTGATGCGAACAATGCTCTTTATGGGAAACTTCAAATTGTTAAGAAATCATTGCATGGTCATCTCAAGTGATTCACGAACTCTAGCACGCTGCATTAGCATCTCCATATCCATGTAGTACTCGTCTACCCACCTGGTTCCCTGCTTCAGTTATGTCAACTTGTCGAAAACTGAACGCAAATAGTTAGTGGGCACGAAACGTTCCTTCATGATGCACTTCATCTCTCTCCAGGTGAGAACAAGAAGTTCATTGTCATCTCGTCTATTCTTCACAATGGCATCCCACCAACGCAATAAATATCCATCAAATTCTAAAGCAGCAAGTTTTACCTTCTTATCTTCTAGATAATCTTGCAAACTCCACAACTTCTCAATTTTCAGCTCCCATGTGAGGTAATCTTTAGGATCAATGGAACCATCGAACTTGGAAATTGAGAATCTGGGTTTGCCCAAGCTATCATCAAGGACTTGGTGAGGAACACGCTGATCACGCCGAAGAGGAGCCTAGCCGCGAGCATGAACAGGGGGATTAGCACGTACCCGGCCAAAATTGTTCTAATTCTGAACGACACCGCCTTCTTCGTCTTCAACAGCATCATCATATTTTTGTTGCTGCCATTGATCAAATGAAAGTCACAAGGCATCAATAGACTGTTGCAATGTGTTGACACTGATGTTTATAGCAGTCACTTGTGTTTGAATATTGTTTACTGTGTTCTCATATTCTTCCAATGCAAGTTGCACATCTGGACTTTCTTTTCAATCACATCTGTGGTGCTAGTGAAAACACGTGTAAAATGAGAACATAATGCCTCATATTCTCGCCAAGTTATAGGATCATTATCACCCTTTTCTGCATCACAACATCATCACTAGTAGACATGATTAGAAGGTTAGTGAAAAAATCAAAATCAGTGTTGTGGCACACTCACAACTCACCCAGAACTGACAAGAAAGAAGATCTTACCGTTCCAAAGTGAATAGTGATTCTTTACCAATTCGAGTCGACAACTTATGCACGTATGTGATGACGTGAATATAAAGGGTATAGAGGACAATCACATGGCATACAGGTTATTTATGGTGGAGCTGTAGGCATGGTATCCCAACTACACCGCAAACAAGTCCTAGTGTTGATTGTGTGATAACCCAAGGAACACACACGGTGGGGATAAACGTGGCAATGGAACTATGACAAGTGTTGCAAAGTGCTTGAGAGACACTAGCAAAGCTCAAATGTAAAACATGCACAAGATTTCTCAATCTATGAGTGCACAAACAGATCACAAGGCCTTTTACACAATTCTCCTTTTTCTTTTATATTTGCTTTTGCAATGTGTTTCTCTTTTTGCTTCTTTTCTTCTGCTATATCCTTTTTTGAAATATCACTATACTATCATGGCCAGTAAATAATGTATAGCACCAAAACCTAAGAGCAGCCTATAAGAGCGGAAACTAGTCTCAGTAGGATAGTTCCTAACACCTTTGAATCGAAAGGCCATAGCTAAGGTTTGGAAACGCCACAGATTATAGTGGGGAAACGTACCGTGGCAGAGGCAGCACACACGGCAGAGAAGACGTACCGCGACAGGAAAACAATCCAAAATCGTGCCACGGTAGAGGAAGATCATGTGGTATATGATTTTTTTATCGGTGTCCAAGCCAACTTGGACAAGGAAAATGTGATAGGTGCGGCCTCCTTACAAGACTCGACTTGTATCAAGCGTGGGGGTAGCAGAAACAAACTATGGTGGACACGGCGGAAAACAACAAGATCAAAACCCTAAACCTAGACACAAACGAAAACCTAGACTCTTACAGAAACCTGAAGATCGAATCTATTACAAGAAATTATTAGCAACTAAGACCTGAAAAACGATGCAATGTAGGCTATGCCAAATATTTTTGTGTGGCTTTTTTGTATAGGATGAAAAATAAAATAATCTATGGATGGATTGTGGATGCTAACCGAGTAAACGAGGAAATCTGATACCAAGATGATATGGGGTGGCCCGATCTTCTCAGAAAGCAGTTGGCGATGATGAAGGTGCGTAGATAACTATCATGTAGCTATGAACTCCCCCGCTCAAACCCTGGTGTTGATGCAACAGCTATCGAACCCTGTGGTCTATTCAAAACACCATGCTCTTGCCCAGGTAGCTGTCGACCAAGAACGGTAGTTTGCAATCTACTAATTCCCAATGGAATAACAGATCACACTCAATTGCACTAGCTAATTCGATCATAGGTAATTTTAGAGCTTCTACAAATAATCAACTCCAAAATAGTTTTAGCTTGGTCCGACTCACACAATGCGGCGCCCCATCTATTTAAGGGAGTAGGGGCAGCGGCCAAGCTAAGGAAAAACATAAAAGGTTTGACTTAACCTAGATACAAACCGACCCATAGGATGGGTACATCCCAAGGCGTACAGGCACGTTCCTGCCATGGCAGAAAACACAGTGTTTTTAGTGCCGCGGTAGAGAACTAGGGTTTCCTGCCGTGGCAGAAAACAAGGTGTTTTCTATGCCGCGGTAGAAGCCTCTACCCTTTTCTTAAGTGTTGATCTTCTCTCCATCAGCTCCTTGCGCTTCCTCCCTCTCCTCACTCACGCATTCTTCATTGATCAACACACCATGCTCCATATGCTTTAGCTCCTCCCTCTATGCTATGCCTTCTTCTCCCATGTACCTGATCATACAATTGCATAATGATTTAGGCAATATAAAGTTCTCATTAATTAAAACATCTGGTTCATTAAGAAACAAATTCACCTATTTTTCTAGCATCTTAGCATGAGCTCTTATGATAGGTCCAATTCTAATCTCATTGGACTGAATCTTCTTAGCAGCAATTGGAACATCTTCAGTAGTAGTTCGTGAAGGGATAAGTGTCGGGATATCCTCATCAACTACTTTTACTTCTGGCCTGCTGGTTAATCCTTGTACAATACCTATAAAGATTTACTTATACAATACTACAATGCCTCGGAGCAATATGGCCTACCATGTAGTAGGAACATACCTTGGTTTCTACGTGGTAACTTCTGGGAAAAAATCCTCCGCAATATGGCCTACCATAAACATATCTTGGTTTCAAGCCAAACAACCAAGGTCATCGCCGTATTTACATAGTAATTTATGACTAGTTCCTCTTATTCGGTATATGGGCGGATATTGGCATGGTAAACAATGTTTATTATAAGATCTAAATACATCACTATTCCTAAAAGTTGTCCACCAGGTACACTTTGGTCCCAATTGTTGCAAAATGGGATGGAGTAGTCCCAAAAGTTGTCAACTAGTGAACTAGTAGTCCCACAGGCTTAGCTCGTTACACGTGTTCAGAAATCACAGTTGGTAATTTTGCTAATAATCCCCTCTCTGTCTACAATTTTAACTTTTTTCACCACGTGTCTTGTGGCCCCACCTATTTCTGTTTCTATCGCAAATCGGCAGCTTCCATCTGAGCTTCTTTCCCAAATCGAGAGCTGGCCGGAGTAGAGCAGGCAAGAGCACGAAAAGATCAGGTTGGCGGTGGAAGGCACCTGGTGCATTCTTAATAAGAGTAACAAGGAACCAATTACTTCACATAAATAGGATACTATTTCTACTGCATACTAGATGTTAACAGGGGATGAATATAAACACAACCTTCATCCACTTCACACTATATTAGTACTCCATCTGACCCATATTAGTTGACTCATATGTGTCTAGATTCAGATGTATCTAGCACTAAAACTTGACTAGATACATTCGTATCTAGATGAATCTAGGTCAACTAATATGGGTCAGAGAGAGTAACTTAAATGTCTTTAATGATTACAAATTCAACCTATAGTGCCCTACAGTGCAATATTTAGATAAGTCAAATAGTGTAACTTAGAGTTCATAGAAACATGGAAAGTTCAGAGAAATGACCCATGTTCTTAAATCGGTGAAAGTTCAGAGAAACATGCCATGTTTAGGATTGATACATGTAGTGCATATATCATCAGGATAACTAGGATGGTAAAATATACATGGCTCAAATACTTCAATCCGCACCTGTTCAATCTATCTGATCAAACTAATCCACAATATGCACTCTTGTAGACCATGGTTTCCACTACGTACGCGCATAGGAGAACTGAGATTGGATGAGCGCGGACAGGAGAATTGAGATTGAATGAGTTTCGGAGAAAAAACATGACATACCATAGTCCGGCGGCTGCTCCTCCCACCCTCGGTATCACGGTTCCGGCGGCATCGCATCGAAAGCTATGGCACGGTCGACTGCGATGGCAAGAACTTCGTCGCAATCGTTGCCTCCGGAAACAACTGTTGTGGTGTGGGTGATACACAATATACACATTACGTATGTATGCTCCTGTCATTTATTAAGAGGGCGCATCTGCAGGTGTGCTTTGTTGTGAGAGGCCAGAAAATACAAGGACCTTTATGTGAGTTGACTAGGTCCCTTTTGCCACTACATTTTTTCCAATACCGATTAAATGAGACTACTAGTACATCAGTTGACAACTTTTGGGACTACTTCATCCCTTTTACAACAATTGGGACCAAAGTGCACCTGGTGGACAACTTTTAGGACTAGTGGTGTATTTAGCTCTTATTATATTTGTAATTTTCCAACTTTTATGACTAGAAAAATCATTTATAATTTTCCATGTAACTATTTTTTGTAAGCAAGCACACGTGGAATAGGGACCATATGATAACCCCATTTTTCACACATAGTGCACACAATTTTATGGGCATTTCTCAAGTTACATGAATTTGCGAGCTAGCTAATTTTGCCACTTTAACTTCCTCTATTGAGTTTTTTAACAAAATTATGTCAAACTTTAACTACGATTGCATGATAGGATGCTCACTCCTAAGCTTCGCCTACAAAGTGGTGGATCCAAAGGATGGCTAGGGAGGTGAATGGACCATCCTGAGATTTCTATATAGCCTATATATTATACATAAAAATAAAAAATATTAAATTAAAATATGCTCTGTTGGACCGCCCTGACAAGTTGAGCTAGATACACGACATTATTTTAAGGGACCCAAGTTAGTCAATACTATATGGAAAAGCACTAGGAGGCTTGAAAGATTCAAATTTAAAAGAATTTACATGCTAGATGACAAATTCCTATGAGTTTTGAAAAAATAATTAAAGAAATAACAAAAACTATAGTACTTGCGCATGACTTCCTGTTGCGTGAATCCCCACTTGCCATGCAAAATTTCAAGCTTTAGTTTCGATAACTTTCGAGAGTCTTTCTTCGCAATATGGCATACCATGTACAAACACGCTTGCGTTTCAAAAAATGCCATGCTTATGTGATAATATGCCCATATTCAATAAATGTGCATATGACATGGTAAACAATGTTTGCATTTGTAGATCATTTTGAATATTCAACGTTGCCAACCGTTGGATATTTTTTTTCCATTCTAGCATTCAGAAGACTCTATTGATAGTGTTTAGCAGAATGGTTATGCGCAAATCTCAAAACACACTTCTCGATCATTCTAGAACTTGTGTGACAATTGATTTATTATGCTTAGGTTGTGCTATTTGATGTATTTAATTTTCAGAATATTTTTGAGAGATTTCATAATATGCTAATAAAGGTTTTGATTAAAAATTTGTGATATTACTGCTGTAGATTTCTGCTGTATCTGCCATACTGCACGATTTTTAGTATTTTACTGGTAACTCCAACAAATCTGTAAAAATAGTATCTGGAGCGTAATTACCTGTACTACATGCACAAAAATTGGCTAAAATTCCTGATAAGTTTAAGGTGCCCAGAAAAATTCGTGGATACTGCTGTAGTAATAGGACAGATTCTGTCCGTTGCTTTCAAGATGTAGGTTCACCCCCAAATGAATATTAGTCAAAGTAAAACTCTTTTGTGGATGGTATTCCACTAAAACAAAACTTCTAGAACATAAAGAAATTTATTTTGGCTTGAGTGTTGTTTGTAATGATTGTTTGCTTGTGCGTCAATTGATTGCTTCATATAGTTATGGATAGTATTACTTCTCTAGTCTTTATATCTATAATTTGTCTGTGCTATATGAATAGATGCCAACCCGTTGTCAATTCAATGATATGGAGAAGCTCATGGTAGCAAAAGAACAGCTAGTAGAAGTGATGATGCAATACATGGACAATAACAACAACCCACCGCCTCAGCAGGACCTACTCAGCAATTTTCTGATGCTCGGACCACCAACATACTCAAGCTTCTCTAAGCCTATTGTGGCAGATAATTGGTTGCAAAGAGTGAGAAAGAGCCTAGTGAATGTTGGCTATCCAGATGTAGAGAAGGTGATGTTTTCCACTCACTTATTGGAAGGACATGTAGACAAATGGTGGTACAAGTACCAAGTCACTCTCCCCGTAGTACAAGTAACATTGGACATGTTTCAAAAAGCATTTCCTGATGATCTGAAGTCATGAATTCATGCTAGAGAGGATTAAACAATATATTCCAAGGAAAGCATACATTGTGGAGTACAATGAAGATTTTACCAAGGCTTCCCATCATGCGATAGTTGATGTGAAATTGGATCATACAACTTGGTGGAGGATGCATGGAGCCATCTACATAAAAAAATAACTTGGGAGGAGTTCAATGAAGTTATATTACGAACTTGTCCTATCACCCAAGCGTCAATGGGTGAAGAGGATGTTCTGAAGGAGTATCAAGCTTGCAAAGTCTATGGAGACTTAGGACACAGCTACAAGGAGCATCATAATTAGTGCCCCTATTGTGACGGAAGCCATCTAGCTGGAGAGTGCCCCACATCCCAAGTCACTTGCTTTCTATGTGAAGGGAACTCTCATGTCCCTGTTTGTTGTGACCTTTACCGCATGGTACAATTGTGGCACGCCGGATTTACGGTCCGAGAATACCCGTTATGCCTGAAATTCACGTTCCCATGATTAGTGAGACGTGAGCATAACCGACAAGTATCATTACAACATCCATAATTAACGAATACAAGTACTTACATTTGTGTCATTATGGCGATACAACATCAATAGCAGAAGTCTTCAAGCGCAGAGTCCATGTCATGCCTTAACCTACAGGCATACTGACTGGGAAGACGGCCTAGCTCGCATAGACGTCAGCAATCTCCCTCAATCCTCTTGATTCTGAAAAATCTGGCCAAGTAAATAGCCAGGGACAATGTCAGTGAGTACTTTGAATGTACTCGCAAACCCCTTAAGATAACAATAAGTAGATGATATACAGTATGGCTATGGTAGGATGGCTCCATAAGAGGTTCTTTTGTAAATTAGTTTCTCTTGTAGATATAGCATGTCTCTATATCTTTGTTGAAAATTTTTGTAAAACATTTTGGAAAAGTTTTAGGAAAACACTAGGATTGGGTCAGCCATCTGTTTCTCCTTTGGGTCATCTAATGACCGAACTCCTTCCTCCATTTTCCCGACCATCCCATGGTCAAAACATTTTCGAGCCATTGCTTTTCCGAAGTCCTTCTTGAAAACAAAACCATCACCCCCGTACAGCAGCCATCACAACCATCCATGACCGAGGACTCGGCTATTCGAATAGATTTACACTTTGCAGAGGTTGTACATTGTACCCACACCATCCGATTACCCGTCCCTGATCTACACTGATCGTGGGTCGACTAACCGGTCAAGACCTTCCGAATGTCCTCTCCGATACAAGTGCCTACCCTAGGAGGTTAATCCCCTCAAAACCGGGATGCCCTATATAGTCACAAGCCAACCGAAGCGCGTGTTGTACCCCGCAGGGTGTGCGCTTTCAATGAGGGGCTCATAGTATCATCTGGCCGCCATTTAGACGGTATTTACCTTCCCCAGACCGATGTTTCACATGGGACTTTATAGGGGAAAGCCCAGCCTCCGAGAATTTGTTCTTCCCCGTAGTAGTTTGAGACACCTATACCTGATTAGACAAACTTCCAGCCTAGCCCCGTCCCATTCCAGAGTAATGTGGTTGCACGGGTTAATGGTTCAAGCATTAGGAACTGAAAAGCCGGGCGTGTTTTCGAAAACATTTTTCCTCCATCTCTTGTCCACCTTTTTGTAAAACAAAACCCTTCTCATTTTCCAAACCACTTGGTAGCCAAGCCTCACCAAGGTTTTCTCATAAAACATTTTGTAAGTCTTTTCTCGGGGTCTTCCCATCCTACACTTTTGTTTAGGCTAAAACGGGGTCTCCAATGGGTTATGATGTTAAACACCATCTACCATAATAAGGAAAGGTGGGTTATACGAATGGGTTGTACCTAATGGTACTAAGGGGTAATTATTTGGAGGAGCCAAACATTCCCCATATAAAGTATATCATAGTAAAGGAAATGCACTTTGCATAAATGAGTAGATAAACATGCATAAATAAAATAATAGGAAAATGTGTATGAGCAAGAAGGTGGCTTGCCTATGACCAGCGAGATGTCCCGTGACTTCTTTATAATACCAGAAAATCCATAATAATAATGATAGCGATAATAACGCTCCGAGGCTTCCTTCTTCTCGAAAGCACACAATCGCAACTATCGCCTCTATCGAGCATACATGCAAACAAATAACACTACAATCAATACAGTGATTACACGCATCAATACATACATCAAGAAATCATACAACACAAAATATGCATCAGGAGGGTGCTGGATGATTGGGTTGATTAGATCGGTAGAAGATGTGGAAACATGGGAAGATGATCCCTTCGGATTTGAGGTCTAGGAAATACCCAAGAGAGGGGTTTTTGAGGAAGGACAAGTTATGTATGATATCATTGGATAAAAATGATACCATTAGATAGGTATTGATAAAATGAATCCAAAAAAATTAGTTTCACTATTTTATCAATTTCCCTTGATTTATAAAGATTTTTATAGTAGATAAAACTCTAGTTTTAGGAAATAATTCACCAGACATGTTATAGAGTTCCAAAAATTATTTCCTTGTGTGATAAGATAATATTTGATGTACTGATTCAAGAGGAGTTGGAATCACCTCAAATAAATTACCAGAATGCCCTCGAGAAATTCCCAAAGACAATACTGGATGAGATTTGGCTTTTTCATCAGATTTAATTTAAAGAAGATTTTTACGTGATTCGAAGGAAACTTGTTAGGTACTGTAAATACCTTTATGTAGAAATTGGAACCACCCTCTTTAGATTTCCAGAAATAAAATGGTGAATTTATAGGTGAACAAACCATGCATAGAATTGTTTAATTCACCATAATTCAATAAAAGATCAATAAATTTTGGGCTCCTGGGTTTTGGTGCTCATTGGTATATAGGTTTACTGGGAGTTGGAGTTAGGTCAAAACATCATTTGGTTTGACCTAAAGAATTTTCTAAAGGAATAAAAGGTCTACTTTTGTTGTTTTTTCTCTGGGTAAACCAGGAAACAAAATTATGTACGGCCAGTGGGAAAAGCAAGGTATAGCTAAGAGCTTTCAGTATCAATTGGGTTTATTCCATTTGAATAAACCAAACTCTCCGAAAGCATCTATTAGTGAAAGGAGTAAGCTTGGATATTTTATTTTCTGTGATTTATCTGTTCAGTAAATTGATCCAAAACCAATTCTGCATGTTAGAGTGGAGACTTAGGTATTTTTTAAAATTAGTAAATAAATTTATTTAGGACATTTCCCTTTTTATTTCGATTTAAACCTAAGACCCAATTTTCCTGGATCTAAAAAAAAGAAAAGGGAAGAAGGCTCACGGGCCATATCTAGGGGATGCTGGGCCGCTACCAGCAGATCCGGCCCAGTATCGGCTGCGCCGTGGTCGAAGACGAGTGCCTGGGAAGCAAGTGAGCAAGAGGGTGCATCAGAAGGATGTGCACGGACTCGAGGGTCGTAGGGACACTCACGAGAACACGAGGGGCGCTCGGGGTTGGCGTCAGTAGCTCGTCGGAGTTGAGCTAGCCGTCGGTGGCGAGATGGTGTTGTCCTTGCCGACGTTTCGGAGCGCGAGCGAGTGAGCTAGTGCTACTGGGAGGTGCGCAAGGAGATGGGGAGCAAGCTAATGGGTTCCAGAGGCAGTGGGGAGGGTCGAGGCTGCCGGAATTTGACGGGGAGTTCGTCGGATACAGTGGATGTTTTGAGCAAAATCGGAGCAGCCTGGTGGCTCTGGTGGGGTGATGACTGGGGGCAAAGGGAGAGGATACGTGGGAGATTAAATGTGCGAGGTTATGGGGCAAGTTACGGGCGCATTCAATGGGAATTTACATCACGAAATCAAAGCAGAAATGGCGTCGGGGTTTGGGAAAGAACTAGTCTGCGGTTGGAGACGACGATCTGGCTATGGGGCAGTGGTGTCAGCGAGTGAGTGGGGGTACGGTGGGGTCGTCAGGTCAGTGAGGGTGCGAGTTGATTCGCGAGTGAGAAAGAACGGTTCGGGGGAGAGGAAGGTGGGCTTCGCTGGGCCAGAATGGGCTGGGGTTAGTGGGCTGCTGGGTTTGTATCATTTTTTGTTTCTTATTCCTTTTTCTATTTTGATTTTTCCTGTTTGATTTGATTCAAATGATTCAAACACTTGTTTGAATTCAAACTTTTCCCAACTTTCAATATGTCTTAATATTGTTTTTAACAATGTATTTTAGAATCCATTTTTAATATTTTCTTATATTCTTTTATGGTTTATTGTCTATTTAAAATAGACACTTGTCTTTATTTAAATATGGTTTTAAACATATTTTCAAACTTCTATTTGAATTCCAATTTTTACCAAACCTTTTTCAGTAGGTTTTATTTATTCATTAGTGTAAATAATTCATTTTGAATTATTTAAAATATTTTAATATGATTTATTAGTCATTTAAATTGGGCATTTGTCTTTATTCCAATAAAATCAAATATGGTTTTTAACCCATATAAATTTTATTCAAATAATTTTATTAAGTTAATTAGATAATTTTAAATTCACTTTGACTATTATCAATTATTATTTACTCATAATTTAATTAATCATTTCTATTAGGGATTTATTATTTAGATTAGGCAAATTGTCTTTTATTAAAATAAGATTGAATATGGTTTAAAGCCCATATAGTTTTATTTAAATAATCTTTTATTTCTTTTTATTATTCAAGAAACTTTCATTTGTTTAAGGATTTGTCCAAGATTTAATTTGTCTTTTAATATTCCTTATTTATTTATTTCTTTCTTTCTTTATCTTATAAAATCCATATCTTTTTATTTAAATATCCAAAATTGGTGATTCCAATTTGTACGATTTTATTTAATATTTGTTTAACTTTTTACATCCTTTTAGGATTACTTTGCTCAAGATTTGGCATGGATCTTAGTTAGGAGCTCTATTAGTTTTGGAAATTTCATTTCCTTTTATCTTATTAAATTCATAAGTTCTTATCCATGGCTCCAAATTAAATGAAACCAATTTCTATGATCAAATAATATTTTTATTTATCCTTTTTTATCATTTAAAAATGTTTGTTAATGAATTTTTATATGGATTAAATCCATAGTCTTTGAGAGATCTTGGAAATGATTTTCTTCCATTAGGGTTGTAGGGTTTTGGTTTAACTTTTCCAATATTTAAATTTCAAGATACATTCATTGATGAATGCGATTCACTTGATTGAAACTTTGTTCGATTCCATTTTCATTCAAATTTGTTCATGAAGGGTTTTGATGTTTCCATTTAGGAGCAAAAAGTTTATTTTCACCCTAAATTTCAAAAATTATTTATTTTGTTTATATATTTTTCACATTTCAAAATTTGGAAAATTTTGGGATGTGACAGCGATGCCGCAAATCCGATGGATTCGTTCGAACCCCTACCCCTCCGCCACGGAACTAGCCCGTATAAATCCCCGCCTATACCTCATTGTTTTTCTTTTTGAAAATTCATCAAACCCTAGCCGCCACCTGATTTTTCCGCCGCTGCCACCATTGAAGCTGTAGAGCAAGCTCGAGGTCACGGTTCCCGAGCACCCCACCGCCTCTTTTTGCCCTTATCCTCCCCTCTCTCTGCTCCGCTTCCTTTCACCTCTTTTCCCCTCTCACAGGAGCACCTGCGATTGCTCGACGGAGACCACGCCGGAGCCACGCCTCCCGAAGCCCCCTAATCTGGCCGATATCGTTGACAGAGGAAGCAATCCTCCATGAACTAGTCGCAAGGGAGCTCTCTATGTTCGCCCGTTTCGTGTGAACCTCTCCGATGTGCCGAAGGACCCCAGCGCAATGTCCGCTTCGTCGCATGAACCGTTGCCACACCGTCGCCAACCCGCCCCATCGCCACCACCTCATCGGCGACAACCAGGTGAGGAAGAACGCCTCCCTGGCCGCACGACGTCATTGCACGGCCCAGATCAGCCGAGCTGGCCGAAGCGGTATCAGCCAACCACAGGCTGCCGCGTGGCGCTATGTTGGCCCAGTCAGCGCAGTCAGCACAGTCAAAATTGACTATTCTGCAAAAATAGAAGAATATGATTTATAAATTGCAGAAAAATGTTCAAACTTGTAAAAAAGCATAGGAAATTATCTACAGCTCCAAAAATAGCATGTAATATACCATTGGAAAGATAATTTTATGGATATTATTAATATGTAATTATATCAGAAGTTTACTATAATGTTTTGCCGTAATTATTTAAATGATTTAATGGATAGATTGGGGTAAATAAATCATAGTAAATTATCTACAGATCATAAAAATACAAATGATATGTCTATGGACTACCTGTTTCATTTAGAACAAGTATCTGTCCTTAGATATAATTTTTGTGGAATAAAATAATTTAAATGTTTTAAATCCTTCTAACTAGTATTTAAATCCCAGAAAATTAACTAGAACTCCAAAATTAGTGAAACCAATTGGTAATGTTTTATATTGATAATATCTATCCATAGAAATTGCGTGCCAAATTATTTGGTACTGTTAAAATAGAAATGCATGCAGAAAACTATAAACTCATTGCAATAGTGTTTTAATCATACAAAAATATCTATAACTCCTTTTTAGGTGATTCACATTGCTACTGGTTATAAAATTACATTACCTATCTAGTAGCATTTAGTTCACAATTTAATACAATGGGAACATCAGAAGTGCAATTAAAGTGACTTAAACCATATTCAATCGATATAACTTTAATAATAAATGCTCTAATGCATTAAATGACTTTCCACATGCATCATGTGATCTAATAATGTTCAGAACACTAAATACTACCTTCGTGACTTATTAAATCCTCATACATGCATTTGTTCGTCATTGTTTTATTGTATTGCGCATAATTGCTATGTTTTGAATGGTGTGTTTGTTGTGTCTTTGTTTTTAAACGGTAGATTGCGAGGAGTGCAACTACTGTGATTGTGACTATATGATTGCAAGTATTGTGGTTATGACGAGTGCAACCATTATATCTATGAGGATTGTGAGGATTATCTAATCGACTACATCTACAACAAAGGCAAGTGGTGCTATCTTGGTCATAAATGTCCTACTGTTTTCCTATGCATTATAGATGTTTTGGTAGCTACATGTGTAGGTATTACTATGCTATGCTATGGCCTATGTATTGTGGTAGGGAAATCCTTTGTTGTTGAGCTCCCGTATGGTGATGTGCTTAGCATTGCTGTAGATACGAGGAAGGGATCATGCATTAGTAAAGTAAAGGTTTTGTTCTACTAAAACAACATAATGTTAATGAACTACCTGGGCGGAGTGGCTGGATTAGTCATCGGAGTGTGAATACTGGTGGGGAATGCCACCCAGGGTACTGAGAAGGATTAGTTGTCTTTATTCCAGTAGCTTACATGTGCAACCATGTGCCAGTGAGAATGGGTGGCTGGTTGGACTCAGTAGTGTAGGGGTTCGTAGCATGGAAAACAAAAATTTTCTATCGCATACAAACAAACAAGCCAAGATCTATCTTCTAGATTGTAGCAACGAGTCGATGGTATAACTTACCCTCGAAGATTCCAAAGCGTTTAACGAGAGCGGATTCTCGTGGGTGATGTAGTCGTACTCTTTCCGATCTCAAGATCGTGTAGACGATCCTTCCGGCGCCATGTTCCGGCAGCGCTCCCGCAGTCGGTCACACGTTCGGTACTCGATGAAGACCTTCCTCTCCCTTGTTCCAGCAGGCAGCGGAGGTTGTAGCACTCTCCTCGCGATTCCGGCAGCACAACGGCGTGGTACCGGAAGTAGAGGGGAAATCCCGCAGGGCTTCGCCTTAAGCCGGTGCGAGTATGGTGGAGCTTATGAGAGAGGCTATTAGTGGTCTAGTAATTAGACACACCAATTAGAAGGCTCTAAACCAATTAGAAGGCTCTAAACCGCTGGCTAAAGCAATTAGAAGCTCTAAACCAAAACGGCTCTAAACCGGAGGTAGAAGATAGGAACTTGTGTGTTCTAGGAGGGGAGCCCTGCCCCTCCTTTTATGGGTGGGGAGGCGCGGCCAGGGGAGGGGAGTCCCTCCCCAAGTCGGCCTTGGGCTGGGCGCCGGCTTGGAGGAGTGGGACTCCTCCTCCAAGTTGGTTCCAACTCCTCTTGCTTGTTTCCCACAGTTTCCTGTTTCCCACAGTTTCCTGTTTTAGCCGTTTGACTTTCAAACTGGCAATTTGACTTTCATGTTTTTGGAACAGCAAGAACACTTAGTACATGATGCAATCATTCAATGACACACTCATGTACCCTCCCCCCCGGAGTGCCGGACAATCCGGAACCTTCTAGAACATTCCCGATGAAAACACCGGAATCATTCCCGAACTCCGAAACGGGACTTTCCTTATATGAATCTTATTCTCCGGACCATTCCGGATCACCTCGTGATATCCCGGATCCCATCCGAGACTCCGAACAACATTCGGTCTCTTTCTCATAATACCATAACTACTCAAACAACGTCGAATCCTTAAGTGTGTCTCCCTACGGTTCGTGAATTATGCGGACATGATCGAGACACTTCTCCGAACAATAACCAATAGAGGAATCTGGAAATTCATATGGCTCCCACATATTTCTACGATTACTTTGCGATCGAATGAACCACTTACATACGATACCAATTTCCCTTTGTCTCACGATATGTTACTTATCCGAGGTTATGATCGTCCGTATCTCTGCATACCTAGTTCAACCTCGTTACTGATAAGTACTCTTTTCTCGTTCCCGTGATATGTGATCCCTTGTGACCAAGTCACATGCTTGCAAGCTAATTGGATGACATTCCACCGAGAGGGCCCAGAGTATATCTATCCGTCATGTGGATGGACAAATCCCACTCTTGATCCATGTGTTTCAACCAATACTTTCCGAACACTTAATGCCACCTTTATAGCCACCCAGTTACGGTGTGGTGTTTGATGTCATCAAAGCATCCATCCGGTAAAGGTGATATGCATGATCTCATGGTCGAAGGAATTAGGTTACTATGTATCAGAAAGCATATAGCAATTGAACTATTGAAATGACTTTGATCTTTATGCTACGCTTATCTATAGGAGTATGTCCACCATATCATTCTCCTAACGATATGATCTTGTTGTTGATAACATCTCAATGTTCATGATAGGGAAACCACAATCATTAATCAACCAACAAGCTAGTGAAGTATAGAGGCTATACTAGGGACTTCAAATTAAGTTTACAAATCACACAAGTATTAATGGTTTCCTTGTTAATACTATTATAGCATGAATGTAAACATTTATCATAAACACAAAGATATAATAATAACTACATTTATTATTGCCTCTAGGGCATATCTCCAACAAGTAGGTCGTGTTGACTCGAACCCAGCGTAGCCAGAGACGTAGAGAATGGTAGGTCGGGACCGGTGCGCAGTGGGGTTTGGGGATCTACTTCCTAAACGGTCTCTTCTCGGACTTCTCCCTATCGTCACACAATATGCGTGTGGTGGTACGAGCTGGGTTGTCCAAGTCACATGGGTAAAGTGTACAAACCCCTGCAGGGTGTATAAACTAAGTGCTTAGCCGTGTCCACGGTTATGGACAAATGAGCTGGTTGATACTAATACTATGACATATTCTCGCTCATCCTTATTTCTTGATTTCTAAAACTTGATGGGTGAACTTAATGGGTTGTTGTGAATCAAATTGGTTTAATAAAGTAGGACAAAGTGTTTGAAAAATGCAAGCTAGCCATAGCTCCACCAGCCAAATAAGCATGTAGTTGATAGATCTGTTGTTAACCACTTTAGCCTACTTACCATACATTCCATGTATTGACCCTTCGGGGCTGCTAAATTTTATGTTGCAGGTTATATCGTATCTGAGTGATCGTTCATAGGTCGTGAGAATCCACTCAACAAGTGGCACATTTGAAGGATGGAGATCTACCTTGTATTGCTTTCCACTGTAATATAATGTAAATTCTAGATCATATTCATTGTATTTATGATGCATAGTTATATTTGTTATCATTTTGTATTGTGTGTGCCAGTGAACCGATCCAGGGATTGGCACTATACACATGAGCTCAGCCTTATCAGGCGAGGGTGTTACAGCCATCATCATCACCAACGCATCTCCATCTACCACCGATGTTTCCCTCATCCATGAGTGAGTAATCCCCCGCTGTAGGCTTGGGGATGGTAGGGATTGGATGATTTCTATCATGTAATCGAAATAAGATCTATTAGGGCATAGTGCCTAGAATCTCTATTAGTGCTATTTGACTTTGTTGCAACTTGTTGTGCTTAATGCTTGTCACTATGATAGTATTGTTTGTGATATTATCTGCAAGTTGTGTACACATATCTCAGATTTGAACTTATTATTGAATCATTATGATAGTATTGTTTGTGATCTTATCTGCAAGTCGTGTACACATATCATTGTCTGGATCCAAAGGCCCCAAAGTGACAATAATTGGGACAGCCGGAGGGGATAGCTGTGGTGTGAGGATCACATGTGTTCACGGAGTGTTAATGCTTTGCTCTGGTGCTCTATTAAAAGGAGCACCTTAATTGCCAGTAGTTCCCTAGAGGCCCCGCTGCCACGGGCTGGCTGGACAGAAAATGTTGTGCAAGTTCTCATTGCGAGCACATATGACTATATTTGGAACACATGTCTAGGATTGTTTAGTACTTGTATGATTATTATTATTTATCTTCAATGCCCTAGGTCTTGAAGTTACATGTTTAGACTCGTCCATGCAATGCCCGTCCATCCATCCCTATGCCTACCGCACTCGAATCCTACTGTTACCGTTACTGTTACTATTGCTACTGTTTCACTGTTGTTGTTGCTTTGTTGTTGCTACTGCAAACTATTGCTACTGATAAACATCTTTGAGCAAGGACTATTTCCAAGTGCAGCTGAACTGATAACTCAGTTGTTAAGGCTTGAAAGTATTCTTTGGCTCCCCTTGTGTTGAATAAATAAATTGGGTAATACTACCCGTGAAGACTGTTGCGATCCCCTACACTTGTGGGTCATCAAGACTATTTTCTGGCGCCATTGCCAGGGAGCATAGCTTTATTTGTAAGTTCACTTGGATCTATTATTGTTCACTGCTACTCCTTTCATCATGGGGAAGTCTCGTGATGGAAAGTTCCCTATTTTACCATCCACTACAAGAAGAGGTACAGTCCTAAACACCTCTACTGCTCTTGATTCATCGTCTGTTATAAGTAAGCTTGTCACACCACCACCACATGCTCATGCTACACACACTACTACTACTGCTGAATCAGAAACTGCTTTTGATACTCATGATGTTACTTCTACTATGCTTGATGCGAGTGGTTCATTAGGTCCTTTTCTAGATGCTACTATGGCTAGTCTAGGAAATACCAAAACTCCTAGTGAAGACACTGTTACACCTGTTAGATCACCTGAGTCTAGTGAGAGTTATGATATTAATGATGGTTACATAGAGCTCACTGATGAATTTGTTGAAGAGTGCCGAAACACACATGGTGCTAGTGCTATTAAGAGTCTCCTTGCTAGACGTACGATTATTCCTAAGAAGTCCTATGATCCTATGTTTGCCACCTCTCCCATAGGTACTGAAAATGAGAGTGTTGTGGCTCATATGAATGAGCTTTCTACTATGAGTGCTTTGTTCTCTGATGATTTTAAAATACGCAAGTACTTTGTTGCTAAGATCTTCCCCTTTTCACTAAAAGGAGAAGCTAGGGCTTGGTTTAATAGATTACCGTCTTGTTCCATTGATAGCCCTGATTGCTTGATTGCTTCTTTATTCCATAAATATTTTCCGCCCAGTGCTAGACATGCTGCTTTGCAGAGACTTTTTGATTTTAAACAGGGAGAAGAAGAGAAATTGCCTGAATCATGGAAAAGATTCTGTTCCTTGATTCATGCATATCCTGGATGTCCATTACCTCAGAATGAGCTTCTTGATATTTATTATAATGGACTAACTGATGATTCTAGGACCTACCTAGATAGCTTTGCTGATTGTCTTTTCAGGAAAAGGACTCCTACAGATGTTGAAGAATTAATGAACAAGATAAGCAAGAATTATGATGATTGGACTTCAACTGAACTAAATACACATGAGCCTATTACTCCTGAACCAGTTGTTCCTGAACCAATTCCAGCACCAACAACAAAGAAAAGGGGAGTTATTGCATTAAATGATGAAGTGATGAAGTAAGCTAAGAAGTATCTAAATGAGAAAGGTATTAGAGCTGAAGATGTGAAGAATCTACCTCCTATAGAAGAATTATGTAAGCCAATTCCCCACTCATCTACTATTGAGGTACACTCTCTCCAACACTTTGATCAAGGTGATATTCCTTATGGTAAGCCTCCTGATCAATGCTTAGAGGAACTTGACACATTTATTGTTAAACAAGGTAATTTTAATAAGCAAGTTCAGAATCATTTATTGGAAAACTCTAGAGCTATCCATGAGTTGAAAGATATTGTGGAAAGAACTTCTAATGATATTAAAATGCTTTGTAAGCACTTTCAAATGGTTCAAACCCAACCTTATCAACTTGCTAAGGTGCAAAAGGATATGCTAGTTAATGCTTCAGGAAATAAACATGCTTATGGAATTAGAACTAGGAGTGGTGCAGCTACTCAAGATCCTTTATATCCTGAAGGACACCCTAAAAGAATAGAGAAGGATTCCCAACAAGGTGATGATAGTGGTAGTCCGCGTAAGAGGAAGAAAAAGAAACATAAGAAAGTTGAGGAACCACTTGAACCTGCTGTAGATCCTAATAGTATATTTGTCTCTGATGCTGAAACTGAGAGTGGCAATATTGATGAGTCTTCTGATAAGGAGGAAGTTGAGGAAGAACCTGAGAAGCACACTAACAACACTAGATACACTAAGGAAAATTTTATTGCTAATAAACATGGTAAAGAGAGAGAACCTATGCCTTTTCCAGGTAAGAAACATAAGTCAAAGGAGGAAGAACACTACAACAAGTTTTGTGAGTGGATGAAGCCTTTATTTCTGCAAATTCCTTTGACTGATGCTATTAAGTTGCCTCCTTATTCAAAGTATATGAAGGATATTATCTCTAATAAAAGGAAGCTAATGAAGAGATTTCTACTATACATGCTTATTTTTCTTCAATTGTAAGGTTCCAAAGAAACTTGGTGATCCAGGTATACCAACTATTCCTTTCTCCATTAAGAATGATTATGTTAGAACTGCTTTATGTGATTTGGGAGCTGGAGTTAGTGTTATGCCTTTTTCTCTCTACAAGAGGCTTCAGCTAGAAAAGTTGATACCAACTGATATATCTTTGCAAATGGCTGATAAGTTAACTACTATTTCTGTTGGCATATGTGAGGATGTTCCTGTTCAAGTTGCTCATAATTGCATGGTCTTAACTGATTTTGTTGTGCTTGAAAGGCCTGAAGATGATAATATGTCTATTATTCTTGGGAGACCTTTTCTTAATACTGCAGGTGCTGTCATCAATTGTAATCAAGGAAAATTAACATTCAATATTAATGACAAAGAGCACACTGTATATTTCCCCAAGAAGGTTGTTAGAAGTTATTGCCTGAATTTTATTGAAAATATTGAAGGCATGAAGGTTGGAGAAATATATTGTCCCATTCCACAAGAAAATATTGAAACTATTATGATGGGGACCATTGATATCAAGTATGAGGTAACATAATCACCTTGTGGAATGCAAAGTTTTGTTTCATATAAGATTGTTTTGGTAACAATACTTGATCAACCTTGTTAACAAAAGGATTTGTATGAACAAAATAATGTCTCCACTATGGTTATACTTGCTTTATTTTTCCCTTCTCCTTCCTAGCCTTTGCTTTAGTTTTAGTTTTGCTAGTTGTTTGCTTGTTTCTTAGAGATCCTGTAGTTTGGCTTTTGGTTTGCTTTTGCTTCTTCTAAAAAAACTATTTCTGCGAGAAAATCAATTTTCATACCCTGAAAATTGGCCAAAAATAAAGTTTCCAAAAAATCCCAGAAAATTCAAAATAATTTTTTCATCGAAAAAAGGGGCACAGTGGCACCCGAGGTGACCTAGGGGGCACCCCTAGGCCCCACACCCATGGTAGGCACAACCTACCTAGTGGTGGCGCCTAGGGTCTGGCCCACCTGGGCCCCTCCAGGCTGCCTCCACAAAGCCACCTTCTTTTTCTCTCCCGAAAAACACCCGAAAACTTGCTCAAGCTCGAGTTCTTGCTATTCTTTCTCGCGATTTTCGATCTCCTTGATCAGCCCATCTCAAGTGCTGATTTTTGGAGGGTTTGTTCCTTGGTATGTGCCTCCTCCACTTCTCCAATTAGATTTGTGATTGGTAGATTGTATATCGAGTATTTTGCTACTGTAGGTGACAGGTTGTTTGAGCTTGCATGCTTGTTATATGTTTAGAAACTTTGTTTTGATGCATGTGTAGTCCTCTATCAAGTTCCTATAGTAGTTGCTCATCATTTATCAACTTAGAAATCACTTGGTTTGTTGGTTGTCAAAAAGTTTCAGCAAGGAAGATGAGTGCTTATCCACTGAATCAATATGACTTGATGGTGCATGAGCCAATGAAGGTTCATCATGAGGAGGCAGTTTTCCCTTCCATATATCCGTGCCCTGAATTTATGAGAGCTGCAGGGATCCTCCAAGATTTCCAAACTTTGGTAACAAATGCAGGGTTGGGGCACTTTGTTGAAGGTGAACCAATCCAATATGTTAAGCTAACCATGGCTTTTGTGCGGGACTTCCGGTCCACTTGGTCTACTTCTAATTCCATGGTCCATTACAAAATATATAATATACCCATCGACCTGCCTTTTGCTGATTTCTGTGCAGCAATTAGAGTACCTCAGTGGGGGTCTTATGAGAAGATCAAGGAGAGGCCTAAGTTATTTGGGGATTTGTATACTGGTATTTGCCAAGGTTTCGAATTCTCAAAGGAAAGTGGTAAAATTCGGAACATTTAGCTCCCAGCTATTAGATACTTTGCCTATTTCATTACCAAGTGCGTTCTTGCTAGAAAGTTGTCTTCTTTTGATCTATTTTTTATTGCAGCTGCTCTTAGTAGGAATAGTTCTTATAGTTTGGGTGCTTTGATAGATCACCGTCTCACCACCAACCGTGAGAAGGGTGGAATTTGTGGAGGTCTCATTGCTTCGAGGTTGCTAGCTTTCCATGGTTTAGACCCTCACTTTTCAGATTTTTAGTTTGAGAGGCTTGATATTGAATCCATGATTCAGCATGGTTTTGTTTCTTTGGTGGCTAATGTGAGAAGTTTGCCATATGAACTATCTTTTTCCCAGCAAGGTCGGAGAAAGGGTAGGAGCGAGAAAATAGTTTATTTGCCTGCACCTGCTTTGTTTAACTTTGATAACAGACAATGATGGTCACTTACGGAGGAGGATGTTGATACTTATGTGGGGGAACTCTCTCAGCAAGAGGAGAATGTTGAAGAGGATGCCGAAGACAATTCGGTTCAGACTTCCAACTTGGGAGAGTCTTCATACCAGCAGCCCTCATTTGATTGGGGCACGTCTTCTTCTTCATTGCATGTGCCTGACTATGATCATTCCTATGATGACCCACCAGCATGGTGGTACTATCCGGGCTATTGAGCCCCACTTAGGCCAAAATCCTAAGCTTGGGGGGAGGTATACCGACATCACACTCATCTATATATCATACTCTGTCGATGCTTTGTATATCCATTATTTTGCTTTCTTTTTGGTTCTTGTTGCTTCTTTCTCAAAAACACAAAAATACCAAAAATATTTTCGTTGTTTCTCTTGGTTTGTTTCTTTGCTTTGGTTTTCCTTAAAAGAAAAATCCAAAAAGATTTTGGTTTTCTTTATTCTTGTTTGGTTTGTTTTTCTTTGTTTGCTTGTTTCCAAAAAAAATCGAAAACACTAAAAATATTTGTTGTTCTTCTTTGGTTTTGTGAGTTCTTTGCAGGGTTCAGCCGTCCTCAATGGTTTTGGTTTCATGTTAATTATTCAAGTCACACAAGTGAAGGGAAATAATGAAGATTAAGACAACTCGAGGTGTGGTAAGATGATGGTAACAAACTCTATTTGTTTCATTTATTGTACATATACTCATCATTGTGAGCATGCTTAGCCTGTTTGTGTAAAGTGTATGTCATTATGGATGCTTAGTAGTTATTGCTTGTCTATGATTAGCTCCAGCTTGGTAATAGTTTGTAGCATGTCATATGAATGTTTGCTTGCATTGTTTTATTCATACTTTGGTATGATATTGTGGTATCCTCCTTTGACTGTTCATGTGAATCGACTTGGCACATGCTCACGCATGCATATGACTAATCAATAGTCAGTAAGCCTCGATGATTTATTTTGCCTTAGAGTTCTTGTATCACTTTCATGCCATAGTTAGTCCTGTTTTGTTGCAAGCATGATTATGACAGTTATTGCTCTCTCGTTTGTCGCTCCCACTCTATTGCTAGCCTTGACTTGCACTGAGTATGTGCTCTACCTGCGCTTCCAACTACCCAAAACCAGTATTGCCAGCTGTGTCCACCATACCTACCTATTAGCGTCATTTTCTATTTCAGTGCATATTCCATATGCCTTGTTTTCTTCCAAAATAAAATGTCTGTCTGTTTTGAGAAAGTTAGTTAGTAAAGCTCTCACGAACTTGATGGCACACTTTATTCCTTGCGCTTAATAATCTTGAACCATTGTGACTAGTCCATGAAAGTTATATGCTTGCTTATTATATATTGGGAGTCAGCAGAACCGTGCTGTCACGGAGAACACTTTCAACACTTTTTGGATATTCTATCAGTTGATACTTTGCTCTTTTGTTTATAGATGTCGACGATGTGAAATAAAAGGGGAAGTTGTTAGTTCATGGATTTTACACATTGTGTTAGAGAAACGCCTAGGACGCTAGCCTAAGCCATGCTTAATCATGGTAGAAACTTGCAGCAACACTATAATGAGCATCTATGAAGCATCCTCAACAAAAAGCTATGCATATGGTAAATAAAAAGATTGCTGAGATGCTTATTGTCTGCTTGCCTTGTCATTTTGGTTATGGGAAAGCTCCTATACAATATGCAAGGGGTACCCCGTTGGCGGTTCTCGATGATATGCACGTGTTTACAATGACAAGAACTTTCAGGTGACCAAGTTGAGTAGCATGCGGAGCGGCCCTCGTACTCATGGGACTTTGGATTTCCAGTCTATGGTCTGTCAAGCATATAATTCAGAGTGGACCTTACTTTCACCTTAACCACATGAAGATTCCTATGATAGGGGCAATGAGAGCTCAAAGCTAATGAGTACCTTCCTTTCAGCATCAGGAAGCCTTTCAAACCTTCACAAAACCGTTTGCACAACTTTGTTGAGTCACCACTTATTCTATGAGTACTTTATTGAGATCATAGTTGTCATTCTTGTGTTTGTTCCAAAACTTGGTTAACTATGTCATGACTTTGATGCTTGTATCTCTGATATCTTTATCTCTAGTCTTCATGTGAACTTCAGAGGTGCCTTGGCATTTATATTGTGCTCTTCAAACAAAGGCAAGCGAGATACCACTCTATCATACCTTATTATGAGCATTGCAATGTTGCTTATGTTTATGTTTCATGCTACTTATTACTATTGAGTTGGTTTCTCGTCATATCTTGCAATAACTATTGAGTACACTTAGTTGCATTCTCTTTATTATGAATTGTCTAAGCATCTACTGATGTGCTGAGAATATATACATCATATGAAGCAAAGTGTTCATGAAAGTTCTTTTAACTATTGAGGACAATCAATAAGCTAAGCTTGGGGGGAGTTGATACGTCCAAAACTTATCTACTTTCTCAAACACTTTGCTATTTTTTTCTCTAAACTTGTGTGATTTGGATACAACTAAGACGGACTAATGTTGTTTTCAACAGAATTACCTTGGTGTCTTGTTTTTGTGCAGAAAATGAACTACCAGGAAAAATCCCGGAAAATAGGCCAAAACTATTTCTCACCAAAAGATCCACGGAGCCATAAGGGGAGACAGAGAGGAGGCCTGGGGGCCCAGAACCACCCCAGGCGCGGGCCCACCTGACCCCGCGCCTGGGGAGGTCTGGCCACCCCAGGCAGCTCCTCGGCTTCCCTCCACGCCTATAAGTTGCCTTCTGACCTAAAAACAGAGGGGGGTTCGATAGTTTTCCAGAAAGAGTTCTGCTCCACCGCCGCCACTAGAAACCAAGATTCGGATCTAGAAACTCTGTTCTGGCACCCTGCCGGGATGGGAAATTTGGAGAGGATCATCGCCATCGTCATCACCAACGCATCTCCATCAACCACCAATGTTTCCCTCATCCATGAGTGAGTAATCCCCCGTTGTAGGCTTGGGGATGGTAGGGATTGGATGAGTTCTATCATGTAATCAAATAAGATCTGTTAGGGCATAGTGCCTAGTATCTCTATTAGTGCTTTTTGACTTTGTTGCAACTTGTTGTGCTTAATGATTATCACTAGGGCCCGAGTGCCATGATATCAAATCTGAAATTATTATTGAATCATTATGATAGTATTGTTTGTGATCTTATCTGCAAGTTGTGTACACATATCATTGTCCGGATCCAAAGGCCCCAAAGTGACAATAATTGGGACAGCCGGAGGGGATGGCTGTGGTGTGAGGATCACATGTGTTCATGGAGTGTTAATGCTTTGCTCCGGTGCTCTATTAAAAGTAGCACCTTAATTGCCAGTAGTTCCCTAGAGGCCCTGCTGCCACGGGCTGGCTGGACAGAAGATGTTGTGCAGGTTCTCATTGCGGGCACGTATGACTATATTTGGAGCACATGCCTAGGATTGTTTAGTACTTGGACGGTTATTATTATTTATCTGCAATGCCCTAGGTCTTGAATTTACATGTTTAGAGTCATCCATGCAACGCCCGTCCATCCATCACTATGCCTACCGCACTCGAATCCTACTGTTACCGTTACTATTACTATTGCTACTGTTTCACTGTTGTTGTTACTGTTGCTACTACAAGCTGTTGCTACTGATAAACTTCTGTGAGCAAGAACTATTTCCAGGTGCAGCTGAACTGACAACTCAGTTGTTAAGGCTTGCAAGTATTCTTTGGCTCCCCTTGTGTCGAATCAATAAATTGGGTAATACTACCCGCCAAGATAGTTGCGATCCCCTACACTTGTGGGTCATCAAAGACATGGTATATCTCAATGTCACATCCCAAAATTCTCCTAATTTTGGAATGTGAAATAAATAAATAAGTTTGATTGATTGTTTGACTATATTGAAAATTCTAAAAGAGAATAAAGTTTTTGAATAGAAAATCCTCTCAACCTTGAATTCAAAATGTTATATTCTTTTGTTATGACCTAAGTAGCCATATAGGCAAAATGGCATGGATTGATTTTGAATTGTAGAATTGGTGTGCAAGATTTCAAAATGAAAATCATGAAGCATTCATAAGCATTTCATTACATCCATGCAAAGTTCTCACAAACTGAATCCAAATCCTGGTATCTAAATCCTATAGTTGATTTGCCCAAATGTTCCTAAAGGTAATTAAATTGTCTTTATAAAACCCACTGTTGCTAAGGCATAAATTATTGATAATTATAGCCTAAAGAGATCCAATTAATACTAGAAAATTTTAGAAACAAAATTGAGCTCATTTGGAGCTAGTATGAAAAAGTTATGGAATAAATACAAACAAATAAAGATATAAATAAAATGGAATATACAAGGATTTATAAACCCACTACTTGCAAACTAGTAAAAAGATTATAAATATGATCCTACAATGATCTATTGGACTTTAGAAAAATTTAGAAACAAAATCGTGTCATTTGGAGTTCGTATGCAAAAGATATGAGGGAAACAAGTAAATAGAAAAAGAAAAATAAAAAAAACCTAAGCTGGCCGGCCCACCCGGGACGACCGAACCAGCACGCACGTACACATCAACGATCGATCGGTTGCTTTAAAAACCGTGCGAATCAGTTTTTGACAAACCTATGTCTATTCAAACTCTCATAACTTTTTATCTATAACTCCGAATCGACTTCCGTTTGTTTCTACTTGTTCCCTACTCCAATACCTATCTCCCCTCTGTCCTAAACATCCATATAAACTCGTGGAGCCACAGTTGTATGAGTTTATCTTCTTGAAATCCCGAATCTACACATGCCCGAATCTTATTTCGCTTTTTAACCCATCTAGACTTCGTTGTTTGCCTTAGGCCAAAAAACGAAAGTTGTAGAACTCGTCGAAATCTTTCAATCCCGACAAACCTCACCTCTTTTCATCCACCACAGCCAGAGAATTTCGAGTCGCAATATTTCAGATCTCACGGTGTAAATCCAAGATGTACTCGTGCTCGTTCCTTCAAATCCAAATTCCTTTGGTGAAAAGGTAGGAATAATGATTCCCCACAACGTTCATGTTCTAAGTTTTTCAATTTGACCTACGGATTTGGCTCTCTAACACAGATCTCTTTCTTGTCTATTCTGAGCCAAAATCGGGTCGATCTCTTGTTCTAGCCACCGGATCCTATCCAAACGGTCGAGATCCAATCAAACCGGTGCGTGCCATGTCGTCATCCCGGTCAGCTTCCTCATCAACGCCACGTCATCATCAGGTCAGTATCTAGTTCCAGTCAGCATGCAAAGTCAACCTGTCCAGTCGGCGGAATATTCTCTGGAATATTCCGTTCGAATTTAAAATTGCACATTATAGATCTAACTTGTAAAATTCATTAGAAATTCATACCACGTTCAAAATTGCGTATAATATATCAAATTGAAGATAATTTTACGTAGAATCATCTTATCAGAATAGATCCAACTTTTACTGTACGTGGTTACTGCAGTAATTTAATTAGTTTTAATGGTCTTTTAGGTGAATAAATTCATAGGAAATTATCTGTAACTCCGAAAAATATGAACAATATATCAAATTGAAGCTACTGTAATGTAGATTAATAATATATGGTTGGATCCAGCCTTTGCAGATTATTTACCCCGTAGCAATTTAATTAGTTTTAATGGCTTTATAAATCATTAAATTCATAGTAAATTAATTTCTTGTCACAAAAATATAAATGATATACCGATGGAAAGCTGGTTCCATGTAGATCATCAGTATGTAATTAGTTCAGCCTTTTACTGTAAGATTTTACCGTGAAGATTTAAATGGTTTAATGGCCTATTTAGAGTAATAAATTCATAAGAAAATAAATACTGCTCAGAAAATTATAAATAATATGTCTCTGGAATCACAATTCCATGGAGATTTCAGATATAATTTTAGTTTGATTTTTAGGCGACAGAAACTATATGAATCATTTAAAACCCATTAAAAACTATTTAAATCATACAAAAAGATCTATAACTCCGACTAGGGTGAATCCAAATGCTAAGGTTTTGTATTGACAATATCTATACAGAGAAATTGCATGCCAAATTATTTGGTACTGTTAAAATAGAAATTCATACAGAAATATTTAAACCCATTGAAATAGTGTTTTAATCATAAGAAAATATCTATAACTCCTTTTTAGGTGATTCAAATTGCTACTGTCTCTAAATTGCATTACCTCTATCCAGTAGCATCTAGTTCACAATTTAATACGACATAAACATATTTAGTTCAATTAAAGTGGTATACACCATATTAAATCGATACAACTTTAGTGATAGAAGCTTTAGTGCATTAAATGACTTTCCACATGCATCATGTAACCTAATTATGTTCAGAACACTAAATGCAACCATTGTGACTCATTAAATAGTCATGCATGCATCTATTCATCATTGTTTTCTTGTAATGTTGCACTTTTGTATGTTTGCAACGTTCTGAATGGTGTTTGTTGTGTTTGCTTCAGACGTTAGATTGCGAGGAGTGCAACTACTGTGATTGCAACTACTATGATTGCAAGTATTGTGGTTATTACGAAAGAGGCCATTTTAATTGTGAGGATTATCTAATCGACTACATCTACATCAAAGGCAAGTGGTGCTATCTTGGTCATAAATGTCCTACTGTTTTCCTATGCATTGTAGATGTTTTTGTAGAATTGCATATGTAGGAATTGATGTGTATATGCTATGCTATGTCCCATATTATTCCCTAGCATTCCTTGTGGTTGTGGTAACTCGAACCCACGTATCCAGAGATGTAGAATAGTGTAGGTTGGAGCGGTGCCAATAATGGAATGGGTTGGTTGGACTCAGTAGGTTGTGGAAAGGATTGGTTGGTTGAACTCAGTAGGAATATGTAGAATAGTGTAGAAAGGATTGGTTTCTTTATTTGGTAACTTACGTGTACAACCATGTGCCAATAATGGAATGGGCGGTTGGTTGGACTCAGTAGGTTGTGGTAACTCGAACCCACGTATCCAGAGATGTAGAATAGTGTAGGTTGGACCGGTGCGTGTCGGGTTTGGGGAGCTACTTCCCGAACGGTTTCTTCTTGGACTTCTCCCTATCATCACCCAATATGAGAGTGGTGGTACAAGCTAGGCTGGCCAAGTCACATGGGTAAAGTGTACTAACCCTTGCAGGGTGTATAAACTAAGTGCTTAGCCGTGTCCCCGGTTATGGACAATTTGAGCGACCTGATACTGATGCTATGATATTTCTCACTCATCCTTATTTCTTAATTACTTAAAACTTGTTGGGTGAACATAATTGGGTAGGAGCACCTGGGAGTGAACCAGAGTGTCCTATTTATCGTATTGGAAAACTATTTTGTTACAAATGTTAGGATAAAACTGTTGCTTTATGAAAATGATCCTGAACTCCACTTGGCCAAATAAGCATGTAGTTGATAGATATGTTGTTAACCACTTTAGCCTACTTGCCATACATTCAATGTATTGACCATTCGTGGCTGCAATGTTTCATGTTGCAGGTTATATCGTATCTGAGTGATCGTTCATAGGTCGCGAGACTCCACTCAACAATTGTTCGCCTGTGGCATATTTGAAGGATGGAGATCTACCTTTTATTCGTTTTCCGCTGTGTACATGAATAAATAATGTAAATCCTGTATCATATTCGTTGTATTTATGATGCACAGTTATATTTGGTATCATTTTGTACTGTGTGTTCTAGTGAACCGATCCAGGGATTGGCACTATACACATGAACTCAACCTTATCAGGCGAGGGTGTTACACTCAAAGTAAGCCCAATGAAAGGAGTTAAGATGTTCAGAGTTAAAGGAAAATTGAGTTAAAGATATATAGGGCCATTCAAAGTATTGAGTCAGAACAGGACAATAGCTTATGCTTTTGAGCTACCATCAAGATTGGCTCAAGTTCATAATGTTTTCCATGTGTCACAAATCTGGAAATGTCTGAAAGTCCCTGATGATGCAATCACACATCAGGAGATAGAATTACAAGCAAACCTAACTTATGTTGAGAAAACCTGTAAAATTCTGGAAGAGAATTGGAAAAGACTAAGAAATAGGGCAATCAAGTACTGCAAGGTACAGTGGGAACATCACCCGGGGAGAGAAGCCACATGGGAGAAAGAAGATGACTTAAGAAAAGCCGATCCAGAACTATTCAAGTACACTTCAGCAAACTTCGGGACGAAGTTTAATTTAATGGGGGGGGAGTCTGTAACAGCCCAGCATTTAAGAACTAACGAAGGCTAGATTTAGGAAATTGTGCATATGTATAAATTCATGTGCAAAATGTGGGTAAATTTTTCACCAAATAAAAACTTAAAGTGATCAGAGTTTCTTTCACTCTCTAAGTGTAGGAATAGCTCTAGAGAGTTATCGTTATAAATTTTGACATGATCTTTATGAATTAGTGTGTTTTGGGGAAAAGAATTTGAATTCAAACTTGAAAATTGAGTTTATATTTTAAAAGCTAAGAATTATGATTTAGTAATATTATTTAATCAAGATATAATATATAGTAATAGAAACTCTAAATAAAGAATACAATTAAGCAAATGAAGATTTATTCCATATCTTTATTCCATAAATAAATTACAAAAAGTAACTCATTAAAGAATCTTTACAGAAGTTAAATTACAAAAATAGGAATATATATCAATTACACATTTCTTACAAAAGAATGAAATAAAAATTACAAAGGTTTTTATCTGTCTAAAATAAAACCTATACTAATCTTGAATCTTCAAATCTTGAACCTGCAAAACAAAGAACAAAAAATAGGAAAATGAAGGTTAAGTTATTAATTTTTACTCTCAGTAGAGAGCAGTGAGTTGCACTGCTCAACTTTACATCATTGAGTAAATCTTTTAGGGGCAAGTTTCACCAATATGAAAGAATTTAATCTTTCATAATAAATAGCCATACGTCAAATGATCACATCAAGTAAAGGGGCAAGTTTCACCAGGCAGGTAAATAGTAACAACATCAAAAGGTAGAACACCTCATTGAGCATATCCACAACCATGCAGCAGACACACAAGTAGCTTAATCACCTAACTGCATGGGTGTGCTATCGACATAGCCACTGCTGCTCAAACAAGTAAAAGGACCAAGTACAGCCGTGGGAAAGCACTAGAGCACCTCTCCATTGCTCACACCACACAAGAACAACCAGCTTAGCCAAAGCCAAACAAACCAGCCAACAAATCCTCACACCAGATCAAACCAAACATCACCAGATGGTGACATAAGGAGGGGGAGAATCAGGTGGACAGCAAGGCCAAGCTCACAGGAGCTAGGAGGAGCAGGATTAATCAAGGCCAAGCGTGGGAACCAGGCGAAACAAGAACAACATCAGGAGGTGAAGGATTGGATCAAGCCAACAACACCACCAAAACATCAAGCCACCACAATCATTAACTCTTGTCGTTAGTGTCATAAACATCCACATGATCTATTCATCTTATCCAAATAGAAAATATGTGTTGTTTCATAAAACAACCTCTCAGTGATCACCCAAGTGGGGTGAACCTATCCTAGAGGTTTTAAATATAAAGGTCAGAACCAAACTCTACCAAACACACCAAAATCTCAGACCAGCCTCATAGATTTGGTGATACCAAAAAGGAAACTTATATGTTCCATCATTTATTCTTATAAAATCTGGGCACATCTACAAGAAAGAGTAGCACCTCAGATATTATAAGCTACAAACAAATCAATTAATTTAACCAACTAGGATCCAAGATCCAGTAAGCAACTATGATGCCCTAGTCAATTTTGAAAGTGACAGCAACATAGGAACTTAGTTCCTAGAGCCTCAGACTAGCATCATGGGCATGACCATTAAGTGAACCTTCCAACTTATTATTATTAAGCATCTATCAAGTCTCATGTACTGACCATAAGTAAAGCCAACAATAAGATCAACTTGTGTGCCATTCTAAGATGGTTTCACAAGAAATTATATATAACATCCCAAAAATACTAACTTGGATCATCAAACTCTAATCATCAAAATTAGGGTTAACAAAAACTTTTCTAAATAAAATTATGGAAGCATGCATGTGAGTATGCATTTCATTTTGAATTCTTTCGAACCACCTTGTTTGTGTGTTCCATTGCTTGTAAATGGATGATTAGGTTAAATAAACATCATCTAAACATTTCCCACACTTTTCCCAAAGACAAGTAAATTAAAACAAATAAAATAAGGGAATGGTCATTTTGACCAATTTAACTCCCATGGCTACTTTGGTTGTCCCATACTTTCAGAAACTTAACAGAAACTTTTCTGGATCTTTGCACCCCTTGATTGTACTCATAACAAAGAATCAAGGACCACTTTGTGATCATCCAGAAACTTTCAAATGCATAGTTTAAATGGCAATTCAAAATTGAATCTTTATCATATGAGAAGATCCCACTTTTTCAAAAACCACTCAAAAAAGATCAACTTTCAAAACCCAAGCATCTGCAGACTCACCAGCACCAACCTAGCACACCCACCAAAAATCTTTTCAAAATTAAAAACTTGAGTTCTTGCGGCCATTTCATCAAACACTTGGCAGACACAAATCAAACAAAATCCAAACACTATTGTGAGCAGTGATTGAAGCCTAACTTGTTTCCTCTCTGGTTACAACTAGGTTTTAGTAGATCATCTAGCTCAATTGCACACCTTTAGCATCACTTTAAGCTTGGCATTGCCATCAATTGTGAGCAGGCCGAATGCACCCTTGTCACCCCCATGTCGACAGCAAGCTAGGAGGAGAAACAAGCCTAGCCAGCATGTCTGGGAGCAAGCCAACACCCCACCCCCACTCCCTGTCCAGCGCTCGAACGTTGCCAGCCACTGGACCACACACACGAACCATGACAACCTCGTCAGCAACCATGCCGAGAGCACGCCCCGTGCGCCACGCTCGACCGACGCCCACAGACCGCGCGCCGCCCTCGCCGCGTGCATACGTGATCACCACCGTCCCAGCAACCCCGCAGACACGCTCGTTCGCCGCCGCGCGGACCACGCGCGCTGTGCGCCATTACATTCTCCGTCGGGCATGCGCAGAGCACCGTCGTGTTCCGACCAAGCCGCACCGCCCCACGTCTCGCCACCGTGTCGTCGAGCATCGCCCGGGAGCACCGCACCGCCCCCTACCTTCGACCATGCCGATAGCCGTTTGTACCATCGACCCCGACGAGCTCACCGTGCGCCCCGTCGGTCCCCTCTCGCCACTATAAATAGAGGCCACCCCCAGCCGAATTGAGCACACCATCTCACTCCCCTCTCCTCACTGATCATTCCACCCTGTTTCTAGAGCAAGGCGAGCAGCATAGCGCCGGAATTTCACCGGAGCCCGCCGCTGCTGGAAAAGAAGGGAGCCAGCGATTGGAGCCACCCCAGGAGAAGCTGCCAGTACCAGGAGGTTCGCCGTCGTCGACTTCGTCGTTCGCCCGCGTCGCCGACCCTCGCCTGAACCCCGGTGATACCCCAACGACCCCCACTAGCCGCGCTAGGTTTCTGTCTCGCCGGCGTTGCCCAACATCGACGATGACCCTCAGCCGTTGGATTAGAACCAGATCGAACGCACCACATCGCCCCATACCACTTCGCACCCCCTCGTCTCACTGACGCGTGGGTACAGCAACTTACGCAGCCCGCGGAAGTGTTGTGCTTAGCAGTCCGGCCCGTTAACCTTTCCCGCGCAGCCCAGTTATTTGAATTAATCCTTTTCCATTTTATTTCAAACACACTTCTGTACCCAGTTTCAAAAATCAACCCAGATCGATTCAGTGCACCAAATTGAATGAATCCAATTTCGTTAGAAAGGTCTGTGAATGCTGAATCCAAGCCCGTTGGATTCAAGTCATTTGGATCTGTAGATCACCCTTGGAAAAAATAACAAGGCAGAAGCTTTTCTGCATTCAAACATTTTTCAAATGTAAACCACAATTGGTTTTGAGTTGATTCCAACTCTCAAAAATCACATTTAACCATACCTTTCAGAATATATAAAAATATATAGGTTTACCTACAGAAATATTGACCAAGTAATAAAAGAATGCCACATAGGCATTTCTAGCCACTTTAATTAATTAAAATAAAAGGGTAAAGCCTTATTAAATTCTGACACCAGTTTAAATAACATTCCCATGGACTAAAATATGTGGTGATGACATGTGTCAACATGATCCCATGTTTGGTTTGGAGAATATTAAATCTTAAGTAGTTTTTCAATGAGTAGAAATTACTTTTCTAAAAATAAAAGGAATTAAACCAAGCTTTAATCTTGTAATGTTAGTGATGATGTTAGATCATCTATAGGACCCTTTTGTGTGATGATTGCAAGTAGTTAAGTATTGTTTGGTGATTGTGTACATTGTATTTATTTATAGACGCTAGTACCGACCAAGGATACGAGGAGGAAGGAGGATCCTACGAAGAAGAAGCCGAGGAAAACTTCAAACGCTGCTCTGCACAAGGCAAGCTGATACTGATATTGATGCAAGCCTTACTAATCAAGTTGACCTATGCAAGCCTAATACTACTAGTGAATGTGCAAGCTAACCCTTGCAAGATATTCTACTGATGCAAACAAACCCTTACTTGTTACCATGCCAACTATATGCCTTAAGCATATGTGATCATACCCACTTGATAACCCAATCCTAGTTTTATTTGCAAGCTTTATACTTTATTTCTTTATCAAAGCTAGTTCCTTAGAGAGTACTTAAATGACTTGTAGATTTTAGAAAGATATAATTAAAGGTTTCATAAAGAGCATAAAATTTGGCCTAAGCTAGATAATCTGGATGTCATCCTGAGGCATGAGATTGAACTTAGTTGAAACTCCCCTAGTTTACCACCCCTCATTAGTGCTCACCCCCACTTGTAGATGCTAGTGCTAAGCATAAAACTTGATCAACTTTAGATGGGATTACTTGGTGAAAATGGTTACGAAAACCTTAGAATGATGGATCATTCTACTGAGATGTTTTGACATGTGTTTCCGAACACCAGATGATTATGGTGATGAGAATGTTGTGGCATGAGCCTTAACCCTTTATAAAACTGATGGTTGTCTGGATGCGATACCATTCCAATTTTATCGTACAACCATAATACCCGAAGATTGGGTAGGGCTTGACTGGAAACTTATATACCTTAGTATTAGTTCCCTCACGGCCAAGGTCTGAGCTGAGGCTACCTTGTGAAGATTGTCCACCTGTGCAGTACCCAAGATGACAGTTGGTCATGGTTCGGAGGACAAACTCACAGGAGAGGTGCTTATACTAGGGCATGTAATTGAAAGGTTAGGATTGATTATCCGCATACTAAGTATGGTGAATTCAGGATTTGTTCCTGACGGATGTATCGAATGTTGTGGTGAAAGTGTACAATCTCTGCAGAGTGTCAAACTATTCGAATAGCCGCATCCACGGTTATGGACAGTTGGAGTGGCCATACTGTTCCCCCGTCATATGTTTTCAAAAGACTTGTGAAATGAATTGAGACTTTGACTTGACTACAACAGGGTTATGATATGAAATACCAGTTCACACTTAGGAGTATAAACTTCAACTAGCTCTCTTGTTTCTGAACTTAGTAGAGATAAATCTGGCTTCTTGCAAAACAACCCTAGAGCCTAGTGTCCTATTATCCAAATACCCTTTTACTTGTTAGTATTAGTTTGCGAGTACTTAAAGAGTACTCATGGCTTTGTCCCTAGCTATTCTCGTGGCCAGACTATGAAGAGGAGTACCTGGAGGATGGACCCCAGGAAGGTTACGACAACTAGGATCATCTCCCATCGTCAACATTGCCTGTGACCCCGAAGATAGAGCTTCGCCTATGCTACCGTTATTATTACGTATTCCGCTGCTTGAAGTTGTATTAAAAACTGGATCATGAGATCCTTATTTGTGTAAGACCGTATGTATGGTTTGTAATGGATGATGTACTATGGTATCCAATTCTGCTATGTCTCGCAAAAATGGTAATCTTGGGATTGCGATGTATGGCATAACAGGCATCTGGCATTAAAAATCCGGGTGTTGACATTATCCTACAGCTAACCAACCAGATATTCTAGATTTCATAAATAAACCAGCAGGACAATATATATCATTTCCCTGAGATATACTCAGAGATCATTTAATTTATCCAAAGAATCATTAGACTCTACTAATCAAGTTCAGTCTATGGATAAACATATAAGCCAAAACTTATTGATGCAGTGAATCATCATTGATAGTGATACTGTCAGTATCAAGACACTGACCGAAGATGAACATACCAAGTAACAACATCACCAATCAGAGACAAAGCTATGAACCACTAGCATCAGATCCAACATTAGCCTTAGACCAACAACATCACGTAATCAAAGTATGTCAACAAGCACTGAGGTGCAGAGGATACAATCTTCACTGAGCATCACTACCAGATCATAGCATCAATTTACAAGCACACAGGGATTGAACCCTAGGACTAGAACAAACCCTAATGGAGGATAAACCACTAGTTACACATGGAGGCACTCGAAGTAAATAGAGGCACGGGAAATCCCAGAGACACAACTCACTGGTGGTCCTCGCTGAAGGGTTGAAGAGGAAGAAGAAGGCCGACAAGCTCGTGGCGGCACGGGGAGCACCCCAGAGGGCGCTGCAACCCGCACCAGCCACGGCGGCGGCCACAGCAGCGCGCGAGCACCGCACACCACCACGGGAGGATCAGCGGCGGCGCTAGCAGCACCACCCCAAACCCTAGGGTTCGGGAAAGGGGCTAGCCTGGCCACGGGAGGGCCCCAGGATCAAATCAAGGTGGAGCATATGAACGAGCGTGGTCGACAACCTTGCCCTACACCATGGCAGCGGCTAGGGAGGACCACGGCGGCGGGCAGACCACGGCGGCGGCGCTAGCGACCACGGGGTCGAGGAGGAGAGGAAGTGAGGTCGAGAGAGAGAGACATAGGGAATGGGCCAATAGGGCCAGAGCCCTTCGGGGTGCCCTTTTGGTCAAGTCACTTAAATAAAAGCCCAAAATACCCTAGAGTTAAATAAAATTCTAGAAAATAAAAAATAAATCCAAAAATTGTAAATAAAATATTTATCAATTTATAATAAACCAATTTATTTAATAAATTAAGAAATAATTTCAATATATATTATATTTTAGTCAAGAATTTTACCATATATTTATTCCTTATAGAATTTTATAAAATTAAAGAAAGAGGATAAAAATAAGTAAAATTACTTTTATTATATATTATTATTGTAGTATTTTAGAAAAATACTAAATAAATGTTTAGAGTTATAAAAATAAATTCTTTTATTTAAATTTTAAAAGAATTATTAAATAAATAAATACAAGAATTTATATTAAATAAATTATTACCTTAAAAATGGCAAATATGATATTCAATAAATAAAGATTATTTTAAAAATGAAATCCTTTATTACATAAAGGAATTCTTGGAACTAAAATAATGGGTAAAACTCCCAAAGAAAATAAATGATAAATAATGCATTACATACTATGCATATTCATTTTGCTTCTTTAAATATTGTCCTTACCGGGCAATAATGATGTTTTGTAGATATAGAAGCTCAAGGTCTAGTGCAAGCATCCCACTTCACTACCTTGCAATAACAAGGCAAGTTCATCACTTGCTCATGTCCTTTGAAGAGTCTTTATCAAAGTATTTGTAAATTGTGTGTTATCATATATATTTCAAAGAAAAAAATATTATTACCTCAAGTAAATAAATTGTTGATATCATTGTCAACACCTGGATTTTTAATCCCAGATGCCTGTTATGCCATACATCGCAATCCTAGGATTACCATTTTTGCGAGACATAAAAAATTGGATATCACAGTACATCATCCATTACAAACCATACATAAGGTCTTACAACAAGTAAAGGATCTCATGATCTAGTCTTAGTACAATCATAGAAGCAGAATAACGTAATAATAACGGTAGTGTGGGCGAAGCTCCATCTTCATGATCATAGGCAATGCTGACGATGGGAGATGATCCTAGTTGTCGTAACCTTCCCGTGGTCCGTCCTCCTGATAGTCCTCTTCATAGTCTGGCCACAGGAATAGCCAGGGACAAAGCCATGCGTACTCTTTAAGTACTCCCAAACTAAGACTAACAAGTGAAGTGGTTTGAGTAGAAATACTAAGCTCTAGGTTGTTTTGCAAAAAGCCAGGTTTACCTTAACTAAGTTCAGAAGCAAAGAAAGCTAGTTGAAAGTTTTATAACACCTAAGTGGGAACTTGAGTGTCATACCACAACCCTATTGTGGTCAAGTCAAAGTCATGATTCATTTCACAAGTCATTTTGAAAACATCTAACGACGGAACAGTATGGCCGCTCCAACTATCCATTACCGCGGACGCGGCTATTCGAATAGTTTGATACTCTACAGAGGTGCTACACTTTCAGCAAAATATTCGATACATCCGTCAAGAACAATCCTGAATTCACCATACTCAGTATGCGGATAATCAATCCTATCCTTTCAATTACACACCCTAGTATAAGTACCTCTCCTATGAGTTTGGCCTCCCAACCATGACCAACTGTCATCTTGGGATCTGCACAGGTGGATGATCCTCACAAGGGAGCCTCAGCTAAAACCTTGGCCGCAAGGGAACCCATACTAAGGTATATAAACTTTCAGTCAAGCCCTACCCAAATTTCTGGTATTGTGGTTGTATGGTAAAATTGGGATGGTATCGCATCCAGACAACCATCAGTTTTATAAAGGGCTAAGGTCATGCCTCAATATTTTCATTATAAAAATCATCTGGTTCCAAGAACACATGTCAACATATTTTAGTAGAATGACTCATCATTCTAAGGTTTTCATAACCATTTTCACCAAGTATTCCCATCTAAAGTGATCAAGTTTTATGCTTAGCACTAGCATCTACAAGTGGGGGTAAACACTAATGAGGTGTGGTAATTACGTGTGAATGATCTAAGTTCAATCTCATGCCTGAGGATTACATCAAGATTTATCTAACTTAGGCCAAGTTTTATGCTCCTTATGCTACCTTTAAACATCTTTCTTAAAATCTACAAGTCACTAAGTAAACTCAAAAAGAAAGCTCTGATAAATAAATAAAATACTAAGCTTGCAAGTAAAACTAGGATTGGGTATCATCAATTGGTATAATCAAGGCATGCCTAATGCATGGCATAGGTTATATATTTTTCAGAGTTGCAAGTGTTAGCTTGCATAGGTAACATGCAAGTAGTAGCTTGCCTTGTGCAGAGCAGTGGTTGAAGTTCTCCTCTGCTTCCTCTTCGTAGTAGTCTCCTTCCTCTTCGTATCCTTGGTCGGTACTAGCGTCTATAAATACATATGAGGTACACAATCACCAAACAATCCTTAACTACTCTATTTAGCACACAAAGGTTCACACTAGATGATCTAGCATCATCACTATTATCACAAAGATTAAAGCACTTGTTTTATTTATTTTAGTTTATAAATTAATTTCTACTCATTGAAGAACTATTTAAGAGTTAATATTCTCCAACTAAAATAGGGGATCATGTTGACACATGTCATCACCACATATTTCAGTACTTGGGAATGTGATTTAAAGTGGTGTCGCCATTAATAAGGTTTAACCCTATTATTTTAATTAATTAGAGTGACTAGAATTTATTGGAGATATTCCCAAGAGGCAATAATAAAGAGGTTATTATCATATCTTCATGCTTATGATAAATGTTTACATACCATGCTATAATTGTATTAACCGGAAACATTAATACTTGTGTGATTTGTAAAAATAAAAGAGTCTCTAGTAAAGCCTCTTGTTAAACTAGCTTGTTGGTTAATATATGTTCATGGTTTCCTGATCATGAACATTGAGATGTTATTAACAACTAGATCATATCATTAGGAGAATGGTGTGATAGACATACTCCTATAGATAAGCGTAGCATAAAGATCAAGTCATTTAATATAGTTCAGTTGTTATAAGCTTTCAGATACATAGTAACCTAAAACCTCGACCCGAGATCATGCTAATCACCATCACCGGATGGATGCTTTGATTACATCAAACACCACACCATAATTGGGTGACTATAAAGGTGGCAGTGAGTGTTCAGAAAGTATGTGTTGAGGCACATGGATCAAGAGTGGGATTTGTCCATCCATATTACGGATAGATATACTCTGGGCCCTCTTGGTGGAATCTCATCCAATTATCTTGCAAGCATGTGACTGTCTCACAAGGGATCACATATCACGGGAACGAGAAAAGAGTACTTATAGGTAACGAGGTTGAACTAGGTATGCAGAGATACCGATGATCAGACTTCGGATAAGTAAACTATTGCGAGATAAAGGGAAATTGGTATCGTATGTAAGTGGTTCATTCGCTCGCAAAGTAATCGTTGAAATATGTGGGAGCCATATGAATTTCTAGATTCCCCTATTGGTTATTGATCAGAGAAGTGTCTCGGTCATGTCCACGTCATTCAGGAACCGTAGGGAGACACACTTAAGGATTCGATGTTGTTTAGTAGATATGGAATGTAAGTAGGCAGACCGAATGTTGTTTGGAGTCTCGGATGGGATCCGGGATATCACTAGGAGATCCGGAATGGTCTGGAGAATAAGATTCATATAAGGAAAGTCCAATTCCAGAGTTCGGTAATGATTCCGATGATTTCATCGGAGAGGTTCTATAAGGGTCTAGAAGGTTCACCGGACCAGAAGGGGAAGGGAACATGAATGTGTCATGGATAAGTGGAATGATTGGATGATGTCCTAGGTCACTTGGTTGGGCATTATCAAGAAAGAAATCAAGCTCCAAATTGAAAGTCAAAAGGCAAGTTTGAAAAGTCAAACTGGGACAATGTGTCCTGGTGGAGGAAGGAAAGAATCCTTCTTTCCCTCCACCACAAGCCAACAAGGAGAGCGAGTTGGGGAAGGATTCAAACTCCCCTCTCCCAATCTGCCCTCCCTCTCATAAATAGAGGGGAGGGAGTGCACCAAGGCCACACACAACCATCCCCTCCCCACACCACCGCTGCAGCGTTGCCGCCGCTGCCGCCAGCCGCCGCCGACTCGACCTTGTCCTCTTCGGCCTTCTAAACCCTAGATTACCGGAAATCCTATATCCACCATAACCTGCTCCGGCTTAGGCGAAGCCCTGCAGGATCTTCCCTCTACTTCCGACACCATGCCATCGTGCTGCTGGAATCGTGAGGGGAGAACTACAACCTCCGCTGCCTGCTGGAACAAGGGAGAGGAATGTCTTCATCGATTACCGAACGTGTGACCGACTGCGGAAGCGCTGCCGGAACGCAGCGCTGGAAGGATCGCCTACGCGATCTTGAGATCGGCAAGTGTACGACTACATCACCCACGAGAATCTGCTCTCGTTAACCGCTTTGGAATCTTTGAGGGTGAGTATTCTAATCGACTCGTTGATACAATCTAGTAGATAGATCTTGGCTTGTTTGTGTGCATGCGATAGAAAATTTTGTTTTCCATGATACGAACCCCTACAGTGGTATCAGTGTCGTGTCTAAATGTAGATATGTTGCATGAGTAGAACACAATGGTCATTGTGGGCATTGATGTTTTTATTGTCGATTGCTTCTTCTGTACTTTGCATCTTGCGGGATGGTGGGATGAAGCGGCCCGGGCTAACCTTACATGACATCGTTCATGAGACTTGCTCCACACTTGACATGCAACTTGTATTGCATAAGTGGATTTGCGGGTGCCTATTTCCCACAACATAGTGAAGATTCAATTTACAATGGGTGATTGACAATACTAGTATCAACGTTGTGGTTCTTGTTCGTAAGTTAGAATGACACTTGATGAAAGCCCCAAACCACATAAAATAGGCAAAGAAAATTAGAGGCGTCTAACTTTGTTTTGCAGGGATGTGCTGTGATGTGATATGGCCATGATTGTGATTATATATGATGTATGCAATGTTCGTTATTGTAAGTCGGAACCGGAAGGAGCCATATGGTTGTCTTTTAATTTCGTCTAGACCTTCGTGTCTATTATTCAAAGAAGTTGTAATAGTTGATGCTGGTGGACGATAACCATGGAGCGGCGCAATTGACCTTGATGCCATGTCGGTGATGATGGAGATCATGTTCGTGCTTGAAGATGGAGAACGGAAGCACAAGAATAAAGGCCATATCATATCACATATTTTGAATTGCATGCGATGTTAATCCTTTTATGCATCTTGTATTGCTTAGTTCGCAATGGTAGCATTATAAGATGATCCCTCTCACAAAATATCAAGTTATGGAGTGTTCGTCCTTAGTAGACACCGTTGCCAAAGCTCGTTGTTTCGAAGCACCACGTGATGATCGGGTGTGTTAGATTCTGCGAGTGTATACATGGGAGCAAGCCAGATTCGCTCACGCAGAAGCTAAGGTTTGATCTTGATGAGCCTAGCATGTACAGACATGGTCTCGGAACAAGGAATACCGAAAGGTAAAGCATGAGTCATATAGATGATATGATGAACATGATGATTTTTCGCCTTTGAAACTATATCATGTCACGTGATGATCGGACTTGATGTAGTGAATTTGGTTCGTGTGATCACTAAAACAATGTGAGGAATATTGTTTTGAGTGGGAGTTTAATAGAAATTTGATTAAAAGTTGAACACTATTTATCATAAATTAAATCAAAGTGAATTTGCATAGATGTTGTAGTCATTGGCATCCGTTTACCACCTTGCGCTTAGTTATAATTGAGATAATAGAACTATAGAATTATTGTTAATTACTTTACAAACTGGTATCGTATTGTTTTGAAGTGTTAATCTAAAGTTTAAAAGTCCTATTGCAAACTTTCAGTAAGTTCCGGTTACTCCGTGAAGTTTAATAATTGGTATTAAATCAAGAGTAACAATTCTAGTGTTAGTATATAACTATCATGTTTATCTGCATGATTCTTGATATTCAAAAGATTGTTTTAATATCAAGGTTATCTAGGAACATCATATGTGGAAGATATTGCAACATCTGAAATGTTCTCATATTTGATGAGAATTTTCAAAAGGTTGGAGATGCTGGTCGTCCTAATCCTCCAAAAGGTTTTGGAGAACAACATTATACTCGCGATTCACTGTTATAAGCTAAAGCAGCTTGATCATGAATAATTCCATGATAAGGATGAATATTTGATGTAGGTAAAATGTTTATTACACCAAGAGATTACTAAAGAATGGAATTTGAAAGAACGCCAAACATTTTATGATGGTGATCTACTTCAAAGTGCAAGTCCAAAGACATTGATATTTAAATATGCATGCTTTGGACTATGTGTCATGTGTATGGCTCCACTATTGATGTTGATAGATTCTTTCAAACAGAAAAGGAAATACTAAAAGAGAATCTCATAAATATATGGCATAAAAGAAAAGACCAGAATTTTGCAGCTTAGGTATATAGAGGATATACGTGTTATGGCTATATTCTTTACTTGTTAAATAATGTGGTTCTTAAGTATTACATACTGAATTTGTTGGTGTGAATCGCCATACAAAACAACATAATTCATGAACTACAATGGCCTAAGTAACTAGCAAAAGAATATGTGATGATGGTCATCGAGAAAAAATACAGAGTTGTTGTGTTGCTCGTTAATATCAAAGCTTGCCTTCAAGATTTGTTTTATCAGGTATTATGAGAACAAAAAGGTTGTTCAAATAATTTCCGTATTCCATGAAAGATGGATGGTATACAAGTCTGGTTGGAGAAATCACATCCATAAAACTAGTGCTAATAATGTTGAAAGACAAATGATTGAAAGATCACATAAGAAGTGACATCGCCGTTTAAATTATATTGGAAAGAAAGCATGAAGAAACTCCATGTGGATGGAATTTTGGAGTCTTTTGATTTTGATCAAATGACGCTTCTAAAACTTTCTTAGAGATGATTAAAACTTTTTTCATAGGCCAAAAGGGAACGAATGACTAGCTTATTGGAACTTATACATATAGATGTATGAAGCCCATTGTGTGTAGTCGAGAGTGATGGATTTTAACTTCATATGCTTTCTCTGAAAATTTGAGTGAATATATGAATATTTACTTATTTAGGATGAAGTATGAAACATTTGAAAAAGTTTGAAGACTCAAGATGAAGTGCAAAATCAATGTAACAAGAAAATAAAGAATTTATGATAGGATCATAAAGGAAGATTTTTTAGTTACAAAGTTTATCATAACACCTAAGATTTGAGAAATCGTTTCGTGGATTTGCGTTTCCCGAAACACCATATGAGTATGGAATAATCGATATATGCAATGAAACCTTGTTTAACATGGTAAGATCAAAGGTGTAATTCATAAAACTTCCATTATATTTTAAAGATTAAAAGCTTTAGAGACTACCGCTTTTTCACTGAAAATAGCTCCATCATAATCCGTTGAAATGACACCATATAAAGTTATGGTTTGGGATAAAACCCAAGTTGTCCTTTCTTAAACATTGGTATGCTATGCATAAGAAAGATGTTTGCAACCAAAATCGGATAAACATGTCTTTGTATGTTATTTCGAGTAATCGTTGAGTATTCCTCCATAACACCAAAGACAAAAATGTTTGTCGTTTAGAACATCAAGTTTCTTTGAGAAGGAATTTTCTGTGAAAAGTTAAGTGGGAGGATAATAGAACTTTGATAAGGTTAAACGAACCTTAGCTATATGTGCAAAGTTGCGCAATGTCGAAAAGTGTTCCGGAGGAAGCAACAATGCTCATGGCTCACGTGCCTCAAAGGTTTTGGTCATGGAGGTCTAAGTTCCTATTGAACCTAGTAGTTTGAGTAAACAATCAAATACTAGAATTTGAAAGTAAATCATTGTTTGACAAGGATGAACCAACTATATGCAAAGAAGCGATGATGGGCCCTGACTCCTTCAAATGGCTTGAAGCCATAGAATCCGTGATAGTTCCATACACTAGAAATCAAGATTTGAACTTGAAAGACCCTCTGGAAAGGTGTAAAAACCTTACAGTCGTATTTGGATCTATAAAGAAATAGACATCGATGTTTCACATATATGAAATAGTCGACATGTTGGGAAAGAGTTCACGACAATGTTCAATTAGTTGACTATGAGAAGATTTGATCTTTCATAGCGATATTTAGTCTAGAAGGATTAATGTAGCAACCACTACATATAATTTTTTTACGTGGTAGTTGAATAAACAAAACAAATTCTTCTAATATAATGGTTACCTAGAACGTGTACATAACACAGTCCATAGGGTTTTGTTAATTCAAAGAATGTTAAAAGCATATGCAAACTACAATGGTTGAAGTGAGCATCGCGGAGTTGGAATCTTCACCATGATGAAACTGTTAAAAGAGTTTAAATTCATCAGAGACAATGAAGATTCTTGAATTTGCAAGAAATTAAGTGGGAGCGCTAAGACATATTTCTAATACATTATGTGGAAGACCTATTGTTGATTGGAAATGATGTATCTTTTATTAACACATGTTAAGAATTTCATCTTGATGAAAAGCTTAGGCAAAACCCGAATATTTGGCATCAATATATATATAGATAGATTGAGACGCTAATATGGTTGTGCCAAATATACATAGATGAGATATTCAATGGGTTCAATATGGAAATGACAAGAAATGTTCTTGCCACACAGAAAGGATTAAATGAAAATTCAAGTGTATAGACACTTGGTAAGTGAAACAAAGATTCAAGTATAGATTGATACTTGATGTATGTAATCACAAAGAGTATTTATATCAATCATACTATGATATGTAAAAATCCAGATATGTCATATGCTCTAAATGTTATGAGCATATACCAGAATGATTCATAAGATGATCATTGGACGATAGTAAGGATATTCTTATGATCTTTTGGAAAAACTAAGAATATATTATTTTTGTATAGATGACAAATAAATGTTAGTTCATTGTAAAAGTATTACATTGATACTAGTTTTGTCACAATGTACAAATTAATTTTATCTCAATCTAAACTAAGGGTGGCACGATATAATGGAAAGTATGTTCCATAATGGATTTGGATGAGTTCCAAAGTTAAGACATTGTGACAGATACTACAACAAAATGCTAAGTATATGACTGCTATTATAGAAGCAAAAGAGGGCATTTGTGTTAAGTAGTTTGGTATCAAACTAGGTGTGGTTCGCAGCGGGATATTATCATGAAGATATATTGTATGACAATATTATCAACATGTTTTAACCCCAAGGAACCAAAGGTCTCACGAAAGGACCAAATTTATACAAAGCCATCTCATTAGAGAATGAGTGATGCATAGAGATGCAAAGACATGCAATTACACACGGACCTGTAAGTGTCAGATCCGAAGATCAGTTGACCACTAGCAATCGTGTACATGCAACACCGGAAAGCCATAAGTGTTGAATACACAAAGATTTGAAACTACATTATTGTCTCTAGTGCAAGTGGGAGACTGTTGGAGATATGCCCAAGAGGCAATAATAAAGAGGTTATTATCATATCTTCATGCTTATGATAAATGTTTACATACCATGCTATAATTGTATTATCCGGAAACATTAATACTTGTGTGATTTGTAAACATAAAAGAGTCCCTAGTAAAGCCTCTTGTTAAACTAGCTTGTTGGTTGATATATGATCATGGTTTCCTGATCATGAACATTGAGATGTTATTAACAACAAGATCATATCATTAGGAGAATGGTGTGATGGACATACTCCTATAGATAAGCGTAGCATAAAGATCAAGTCATTTAATATAGTTTAGTTGCTATAAGCTTTTAGATACATAGTAACCTAAATCCTTCGACCTGAGATCATGATAATCACCATCACCGGATGGATGCTTTGATGACATCAAACACCACACCGTAACTGGGTGCCTATAAAGGTGGCATTGAGTGTTCGGGAAGTATGTGTTGAGGCACATGGATCAAGAGTGGGATTTTTCCATCCATATGACGGATAGATATACTCTGGGCACTCTTGGTGGAATGTCATCAAATTAGCTTGCAAGCATGTGACTGTCTCACATGGTATCACATATCACGGGAACGAGAAAAGAGTACTTATCGGTAACGTGGTTGAACTAGGTATGCAGAGATACCGACGGATAAGTACACTATCGCGAGACAAAGGGAAATTGGTATCGTATGTAAGTGGTTCATTCGATCGCAAAGTAATCGTTGAAATATGTGGGAGCCATACGAATTTCTAGATTCCTCTATTGGTTATTGATCGGAGAAGTGTCTCGGCCATATCCGCGTAATTCACGAACCGTAGGGACACACACTTAACGATTAAATGTTGTTTAGTAGATATGGAATGTAAGTAGGGAGATCGAATGTTGTTCGGAGTCTCGGATGGGATCCGAGATATCATGAGGAGATCCGGAATGGTCCGGAGAATAAGATTCATATAAGGAAAGTCCAATTTCGGAGTTCGGGAATGATACCGATGATTTCATCGGAGAGGTTCTATAAAGGTCTAGAATGTTCACTAGACCGGAAGGGGATGGGAACATGAATGTGTCATGGATAAGTGGAGTAATTGGATCATGTCCTAGGTCACTTGGTTGGGTATTAGCAAGAAAGAAAGCAAGCTCCAAATTGAAAGTCAAAAGGCAAGTTTGAAAAGTCAAACTAGGACATTGTGTCCTGGTGGAGGAAGGAAAGAATCCCAGAAGCCAACAAGGAGAGCGAGTTGGGGAATGATTCAAACTCCCCTCTCCCAAGCTTCCCTCCCTCTCATTAATAGAGGGGAGGGGGTGTCCCAAGGCCACACACAACCAGCCCTCCCCACACCACCGCCACAGCGCCGCCACGCCGCTGCCAGATCGTCGCCGCCGCCCTAGCCGCCGCCGTCTCCACCTCCTACTCTCCGGCCTTCTAAACTCTAGATCGACGGAAACCCTAGATCCACCATAACCTGCTCCAGCTTAGGCGAAGCCCTATAGGATCTTCCCTCTACTTCCGACACCACACCGTCGTGCTGCCGGAATCGCGAGGGCAGAACTACAACCTCCACTGCCTACTGGAACAAGGGAGAGGAAGGTATTCATCGAGTACCAAACGTGTGACCGACTACGGAAGCTCTGCCGGAACGCAGCACCGGAAGGATCGTCTACGCGATCTTGAGATCGGCAAGTGTACGACTAACATCACCCACGAGAATCTGCTCTCGTTAACTCCTTTGGAATCTTCAAGGGTGAGTATTCTAATCGACTCGTTGCGACAATCTAGTAGATAGATCTTGGCTTTTTTGTGTGCATGCGATAGAAATTTTTGTTTTCCATGCTACGAACCCCTACAGAATTGCCTATCAAGCATTCTTTTATTACTTGTCCATTATTTCGGAAAGTAAACCTAGATATTTTTATATATTCAGAAAGGTCATGTCAAATGTGATTTTTGAGAGTTGGAATCATCTCATAATATTTTGTGGTTGAATTTTGAAAAATGTTTGAACGCAGAAAAGCTTCTGCCTTGTTATTTTTACTAAAGGTGATCTACACTTTCAAATGATTTGAATACAACGGGCTTGGATTAAGAATTTTCGTACCTTTATAGAAAAATTAGTTTCATGCAATTTGGTTCAGTGAATCTCCCTAGTTTGATTTTTTAATCTAGGGACAGAACTAAGTTTGAAACTAAATTTATAAACCTAAATTTGAATTACTGGGTCGCGCAGGAGGTTAACTGGGCCGGCCTACTGCGGATAGCACGCACGCGGATCGGTTTTAGTGAATATCCCCACCAGTCAGTGAGACAGGGGTTGCGAAGGGGTACAGGGCAATCTAGGCTGTGCGATTAACATCTAATCCAACAGCTGGGGCTTGTCGTTTCCATCGGGCAGCGCCGGCGAGACAGAACCCTAACGCGGCCAGTGGGGGTCAGTGGGGGCTCACCGGGGCTCAGGCGAGGGTCGGCGATGGGGGCGAACAACGAAGTCGACGACGACGATCCTCCTGGTACCGGCAGCTCATCGTGGGGCGGCTCTAATCGACGGCTCCTCTTCTCCTCCTCCGCGGCAGACTCCGGCAAAATTCCGGTGACCTGATGCTCGCCTTGCTGCGGGGATGAGTGGGTGTGATCAGCGAGAGGTGGGGAGTGAGATGGCGTGCTGAAATCAAACGGGGGTGGCCTCTATTTATAGTGCGAAGAGGGGACAGAAGGGTGCGGGTGGAGCTCGTCATGGTCATCTGCAAAACAAGCTAACGGCATGGCTGTGGGTAGGGGACGGTGCTATGTCTCCTGGCGAAGCTCAACGGCATGGTGGCGAGGCGTGGGGCAGTGCGAATTGGTCGGAACGCTGCGGTGCTATAGGCTGGTCCGACGGGCATTTTAATGGCGCACGGGCTCTCCTGGTCGCGTGGCGACGAACGGGCATGTCCGGGTAGTTCCTGGGGCGGTTGTGATCACGCATGCAAGCGGCGAGGGCGGCGTGCAGTCTGTGCTTGTGTGTCGAGTGCGGCGCTCTGGCACGCTCTCGGCATGGCTTAGAGGCATAGGGCGCGGCGGTTCTAGGGTGGTCCAGGGGCTGGCAGTGCTTGGGCATTGGACAAGGGGTGGCGATGGACGGTGGCTTGTGTCCTAGACAAGGTTGGCGAGACTAGGGAAGCTCCTAGCTTGTTGTTGACAAAGGGGTGGCCATTTGGGCTCGGGCATGCTCACCATTGATGACAGTGTCAATCTTACAGTGAGCAAGAGCTTGTTAAATGAACTAGATGATCTAATAAGAGTGTACTATGAGCTAGAGGGGAGACAAGTTAGGCACAAACACGGCTCACTATAGTGTTTGATGTTTTGTTTGATTTTTGTTTACAAGGTGTTTAATGAAATGGCCGAAAGAGATTTGAATTTGAATTTTTGAATGAAAATTGGTGGGTGTACTAGTCACATAATAGGTAGTCTATGGTTGCTTGGATTTGTCAAGGTGCACTAGTTTGGTTGGGTTTTGAGAAATGGTGACCTTCACATATGATATAAATTCAATTTTGAATTGTCATTTGAATCAAATTGCCAAATGTTTCTGTGGGTTTGAAAGGTGGGCTTGGGTTCACTTTTACTTGGTATAGCAAGGGGTGAGCAAGATTGGCAAAAATGACCATTAGCTCAATTTGTTTTTTTTTTGAATTTCTCTTGATTGTTTTCTACTTGGAATTGATTTAGATGATGTTGTTTTCATCTTTAAACCATTCCTTGCTAATCACAACAATTGCACAAGTCCATTCATGCATTCATACAATCATCACGTACACACATGCATTCATAATGATTTTAATTAACAAATTTTTTTGTTAACCATAATTTTGGTGATTGGAATTTGATAACCATGATCAATATTTTTGGGATGTAACAACCCTTCCCTCCTTAAACAAAATCTCGTCCCGATATTTGAGAAAAAATAAAAATAGGATTTAAAGAGATCGGGAAACTCCGTCCTAATGTAATCTTCTCGCTCCCAGGTAGCTTCTTCTTCAGTATGGTTACTCCACTGAATCTTGAGAAACTTGATGGGTCCTGGTGGTCCTGAAAGCTTCTTCCAAAATACGGATGGGTACTTCGGGATATGTCAGGTCATCGTTGATCTCTATGATTCGGTGATCAATGTTCTTGAAAACTTCAATCTTCTCCGAGACTTCTAAGCATTTGCGAATTAACGATATATGGAACACATTATGCAAGGCTGACATCTCCTCTGGCTGTTCCAGTTGATATGATACTTCTCCTCGATGATTCAGAATCTTGAAAGGTCTGATATATCTGGGGAAAACTTTCCTTTGTGCTAGAAAGGTTGCATTCCTTTCAAAGGTGACACTTCGAGATAAACAAAATCTCCGATATTGAAAGCAAGGTCTCAACATATCTTGTCGGCGTAACTCTTCTACTGGGATTGGGCGGTCTTGAGGTGCTCACGAATCTTTTGAACTTTCTCTTCTGCTTCTCGTAGGATGTCGGGTCCGAAAATCTAACTCTCTCCTACTTCCGACCAATTCAAAGGGGTACGACACTTCCTTCCATACATGAATTCAAATGGGGCCATTTGCAAACTAGCTTGATAACTGTAACATCCCAAAAATATGAAACTTGGATCAAAAAACTCTAATCATCAAAATTTAGGATTAACAAAAACTTTTCTAAATAAAAATATGAAAGCATGCATATGTGTAAGCATGACAATTTGGATTCTTTTGAATTGCCATGATCGTGTGGTCCTTGCTTGTAAAAGGATGCCTAGGAGAAATAAACATCATCTAAACAATCCACACACTTTTACCAAAGACAAATAAATCAAAACAAACAAAATAAGGGAATGGTCACTTTGGCCAATTTAACTCCCATGCGTACTTTGGATGTCTCTAACTTTCAGAACTTAACAGAAACTTGTTTGGATATTTGCACCCCTTGATAGTTCTCATAAAAAAGTATCAAGGCCCACCTTGTGATCATCCAGAAACATTCAAATGCATAGTTTAAATGACAGTTTAAAATTGAATCTATATCATATGGGAAGATCCCACTTTTGCAAAAACCACTCAAACAAGCTCAACTTTCAAAACCGAAGCATCCATAGACTCACCAGCACATGCCTAGCACACCCACCAAAAATCTTTTCAAAATTCAAAACTTGAATTCATGCGGCCATTTCATCAAACACCTTGTAGATTCAAATCAAACAAAATCAAAACACTATAGTGTGCAGTGTTTTGGGCCTAACTTGTTCCCTCTCTGGACACCACTAGCCTTAGTAGATCATCTAACAACCTAAACTAATCCTATCCCCACTTTAAGCTGGCCATTGTCATCAATGGTGAGCAGGCCGACCCTCACCTTGCCACCCACATGTCGACAGCGAGCTAGGAGAAGCACCAAGCCTAGCCAACATGTCTGGGAGAAAGCCAGCACCCCACCGCCACTCCCTGTCCCAGCCGCGAGCGATTCCAGCCCCTGGACCACACGCTCAGACCATGCCAAGCTACTCTGCAACCATGCCGAGAGCGCGCCCCGTGCGCCACGCTCAACAGACGTCCACAGACCGCGCGCCGCCCTCGTCGCGTGCACACATGATCACTACCGTCCTAGCAACCCCGCAGACACGCCCGTTCGCCGCCGCGCGGACCACGCGAGCTGTGCATCATTAAAATTTCCGTCGGGCACGTGCAGAGCACCATAGCGTTCCAACCAATCCCACGCCTCGCCACCACGCCGTTGAGCTTCGCCAAGGAGCACAGCACCGCCTCCTACCGTCGCCCACGCCGATAGCTCGCTGTGTCGTCGACCACGACGAGCTTAGTTTGCGCCCGTCGGTCCGCTCTCGCCACTATAAATAGAGGCCTCCCCCGCTCTAATTCTTCACACCATTCCACTCCCCTCTCACCCAGAACCACCCTGCCTCAATCCTGGAGCAAGGCGAGCAGCGCATCACCGGAATTTGGCCGGAGCTCGCCGCTGCTGGAGAAGAAGGAAGCCAACGATTGGAGCCGCCTCAGGAGAAGCCGCCGGTACCAGGAGGTTCGCCCTCGTCAACTTCGTCCTTCGCCCGCATCGCCGACCCTCGACTGAGCCCCGGTGAGCCTCCCAAGACCCCCACCTGCCGCGTTAGGGTTCTCCCTCGCCGGCGCTGCCCGACGTGGACGATGAACCAGAGCCGCTGGATTAGAACTAGATCCAACGCACCACGTTGCCCCGTACCACTTTGCACCCCCCCGTCTCACTGACGCTTGGGGACAGCAGCTTAACCAGCCCGCATAAGCGCTGTGCGTAACAGGCCGGCCCATTAGCAGTTCCCGCGCAGCCCAGTCATTTGAATTTGGATTTTTCCATTTTCATTCAAACACAGTTCTGTACCTAGTTTCGAAAATCAACCCAGCTCGATTCAGTGAACCAAATTGAATGAAACCAATTTTGTTAGAAAGGCCTGGAAATGCTGAACCTTAGTAAAAATAACAAGGTAGAACCTTTTCTGGATTCAAACATTTTTCAAATTTAAACCATAATATCTTTTGAGTTGATTCCAACTCTCAAAAATCACATTTGATCATACCTTTCAGAATATATAAAAACATATGGGTTTACTTACAGAAATAATGTCCAAGTAATAAAAGGATGCCACTTAGACATTTCTAGTCACTTTATTTTAATTAAAATAAAAGGTTAAACCTTATTAAATTGTGAGACCACTTTAAATCATATTCCCATGTACTGAAATGTGTGGTGATGACATGTGTCAACATGATCCCATGTTTGGTTTGGAGAATATTAAATCTTAAGTAGTTTTTCAATGAGTAGAAATTACTTTTCTAAAAATAAAAGAAGTTAAACCAAGCTTTAATCTTGTAATGTTAGTGATGATGCTATATCATCTATAGGACCCTTTTTTGTGATGATTGCAAGTAGTTAAGTATTGTTTGGTGATTGTGTACCTCGTATTTATTTATAGACGCTAGTACCGACCAAGGATACGAGGAAGAAGGAGGATACTACGAAGAAGAAGCCGAGGAGAACTTCAACCACTGCTCTGCACAATGCAAGCTAACACTTGCAATTATGAGAGTTAAATAACCTATGCAATGCACTAAGCATTCTTGGTTAGACACATTTGATGATACCCAATCCTAGTTTTACTTGCAAGCTTCATACTTTATTTCTTTATCAAAGCTAGTACTTGGAGCTTACTTCAGTGAATTGTAGATACTAGAAAGATAATGGAAGGTTGCATAAAGAGCATAAAACTTGGCCTAAGCTAGATAATCTTTATGTCATCCTAAGGCATGAGATTGAACTTAGTTAAACTCCACTAGTTTATCACCCCTCATTAGTACTTACCCCCACTTGTAGATGCTAGTGCTAAGCATAAAACTTGATCAACTTTAGATGGGAATACTTGGTGGAAAAATGGTTATGAAAACCTTGGAATGATGGATCATTCTATTGAGATGTTTTAGACATGTGTTTCCGAACACCAGATGATTTTGGTGATGAAAATGTTGAGGCATGAGCCTTGGCCCTTTGTAAAACTGATGGTTGTCTGGATGCGATACCATTCCAATTTTACCGTACAACCACAATACCCGAAAATTAGGTAGGGCTTGACTGGAAACTTATATACCTTAGTATTAGTTCCCTCACGGCCAAGGTATGAGCTGAGGCTACCTTGTGAAGATTGTCCACCTGTGCAGTACCCAAGATGACAGTTGGTCATGGTTGGGAGGCCAAACTCACAGGAGAGGTGCTGATACTAGGGCGTGTAATTGAAAGGTTAGGATTGATTATCCGCATACTGAGTATGGTGAATTTAGGATTTGTTCCTGATGGATGTATCGAATTTATTGGTGAAAGTGTACAATCTCTACAGAGTGTCAAACTATTCGAATAGCCGTGTCCGCGGTTATGGATAGTTGCAGTGGCCATACTGTTCCCCCGTCAGATGTTCAAAATGACTTGTGAAATGAATTGAGACTTTGACTTGACCACAACAGAGTTGTGATATGAATTTCAAGTTCCCATTTAGGTGTTATAAAACTTCAACTAGCTTTCTTCGTTTCTAAACTTAGTAGAGGTAAATCTGGCTTTTTGGAAAACAACCCTAGAGCCTAGTGTCCTACTACAAAAACCCCCTTCACTTGTTAGTATTAGTTTGCGAGTACTTAAAGAGTACTCATGGCTTTGTCCCTGGCTATTCCCGTGGCCAGACTATGAAGAGGACTATCAGGAGGATGGACCCCAGGAAGGTTACGACAACTAGGATCATCTCCCATCGTCAGCATTGCCTATGACCCCGGAGATGGAGCTTCACCTACGCTACCGTTATTATTACGTTATTCCGCTGCTTGACTTGTATTAAGAACTGGATCATGAGATCCTTATTTGTGTAAGACCTTATGTATGGTTTGTAATGGATGATGTACTTTGGTATCCAAATCTGTTATGTCTCGCAAAAATGGTAATCCTGAGATTGCGATGTATGGCATAACAGGCATCTGGGATTAAAAATCCGGGTGTTGACAAGTTGGTATCAGAGCCAGGTTGACCATAGGAGACCCTAGTTAGACTGGACGTTTGAATCAAAAACTTAGTTTCAAAACCAAAGGAAGCAAATATTTACAAAAAACTTATTCCCATTCTTATCACCTTGATTCTTTCATGAAAATTCATGTTCCTTAAAAACTCTTGCAAAATACATAAAATTTGACACACTTGATCACTCTACTAACTTACTCATCCTATATTCTTATAGATGGACGTGAAGTACAGCAAGTTTTATCAGTTGGGGAATGGAGGAGACCTTATCTTTGAGAGCGATTTGGACCAGCTTTCGGAACTTCTGGAGCGTACGCACCCCGAGTTCTTCGGAGCTCAGCTCAATGATCAAGGAGGAGAAGGTCTGCCGTGGCTAATTGTTGCAAGTGTCCGAGGAAAGATTGAACCTCCCACTGCTGAGGGAATTCAATTCACCTTAAGTGAGAACAACTGGCTCGATGGACTTGCCAGGGCCATGCAGGAAGCTCTTGCCCGTGTGTGTGGGCAGAGTATCAACCAGATCAAGGGTACCCGCTTTGATTTTTGCCCAAGGCGTGATGCTAATGGACAGCCACCGGAAGTCCCATACCACCACGAGCTAAAGACTCAATTGGACCACCTTAGCTTCATGATGTATGATCGTAAGTAGGAATTGGATAATTGTCGTGACTACTCCAACCACAAGTCCGCCATCATCAAGATAAAGGATCAGACCATCGCCATGCTAGCGAAGGATCGCAAGTCCCGCCGCCGTCAGCTCGATAAGAAGGAGCGCATCATTGCCCGTCTTCGCCACCGTATCTCGGATTTGGAGGAGACCATCCATGAGAGAGACATGCAGTTGGAGGAAAGGGAGAATGCCGGAGAGGATCTTCGTGGAGACCCCTACTTTTATCTCAGTGATGATGATGACTTTCTGGAGGATCGGGCTATGGACTTCTTCACCGATGAGGATGATGAGATTACGACGATACCGACTCCGAGGAGTAGTAGCACTTGAGCACTAGCGTAGTGAGTAGTATTCGGTCCCACTGTAACGTAGTTTCCAGAATTGTTCTTAAAACCATCTGTTTTTCTTGTTTTGTGGCGTGTGTTGTATCGTGTGAATGAATGAATGAATGAAAGGCAAGTTGCTAGAAAATCTGAGTCAAACTTTAAAAACTTTTCAAAGTCCCAGAACCTTAGAAATTTCCCTCTTTTCTCATGATCTATCTCAATCTCCAGATGCCACGCGGAGGAAGTGGTTCATCCCCGGACCCGATGTTGCAGATCCTGCAAATGTTGGTTTCTGACCGCGAAGCTGAAAGAGCGGAACGTCAAGCCAACCTAGCCACCCTTCAACAGATAGCCCAGCTAGCCCACAACAATCAAGGCCAAGGAAATAAGGACAACCATGGATCTAAGCTCAAGAATTTCTAGAACACCAACCCACCTGTTTTCACTAAGTCAGAAGATCCCTTAGACGCTGATGATTGGCTGCAAACCATGGAAAATAACCTAGAAGTCGCCAGAGTGGAAGCTAACGAGAAAGTTATGTTCGCCACCCACTATCTAGCCGGAGACGCCAGGGCATGGTGGAACAGCGCTCGTGCAATGACCGAAGGACAGATGATGACCTGGGAGGAATTCAAGGTCAAGTTCAGCAGAACCCATGTGCCACCGGGTTTGATCAAGAGGATGAGAGATGAGTTCAGAGAACTGAAGCAAGGACGGATGACCGTAGTGGAATACGATGACAAATTCTTGTCATTAGCTAGGTATGCCCCGGATGAGATCGACACCGAAGCCAAGAAGAAAGAAAGATTCCTGAATGGTCTGCACGATGAGATGCAGACTGTGTTAGTCAATATCCCCTTTGCTGATATTGAAGCCCTAGTCGAACCTGCCATCCAGATGGAAGGAAAGATCAACCAAGCCAATGAGAACCGCAAGCGTCGCATGATGCATCAACAAAGAATCCATTAGACCCCAAAGTACCGCCCCAACCCATCTCCAGGATTTGCCCCGAGAACCAACATACCCCCAATGAACCATTTGACCTATCCCAACCGTGGAAACCCGAGGCCCGGAGGAAATCACAACAACCCCGGCAACACTAACAATTTCAACCGTGCCCCACCCAAGTTCAACAACAACAATGCTATCGCCAACACCAACACTGCCCCGAGGTCTGGAAGCAATGTTGTGCCTATTGCAGCAAAGGACAAGTCGCAAGTGACTTGTTATTTCTATGGAAATAAGGGTCACTACTCCAACGAGTGCCCCAACAAGAAGAATACCGCATCCCCCAATGCAAATGCCCCAGCTCAGCAGCAGCGTCGTGTTCAGCCAGGAAGAAGGTTTGCCCCAGGGAATTCGCTCAACCGCAACGGCCGTATTTTTCTCATGCATGCTGAAGAAGCTCAGGAAGCGCCAAACGTCGTGCTGGGTATGTTTTCTGTTAATTCAGTACTTGCAAGAGTGTTGTTTGATTCGGGTGCATCGCATTCATTTGTCACCCAAGAATTTGCCTGCACTAGTAAGATTCAACCAACAAAACTGAAGCATGTTATGATTGTTCAAATCCCCGGTTCAACCACCAAGGCTAGGCAAATTTGCAAAGCAGTCCCTATCCGAATCCATGGAATAGATTTTTATGCTAATCTGATAGTACTCGGAACTAAAGGTTTGGAAGTAGTACTAGGAATGGATTGGATGTCCAAACATAAGGGATTGATTAACTGTGCCAAGAAAGCCATAACCATGACCAGTACAACCGGAATATCAGTCGAGCATATATCTGAAACCTTACCTCGTCAATTCAAGTGCAACAAGAGTATAGCCTAACCTACCATTGACCAAGTCCGGATAGTCTGTGAATACCCCGATGTATTTCCAGATGTTTTGCCCAGTATGCCCCCAGATCGGGATATCGAGTTTATCATTGAACTAATCCCCGGAACAGGACCCATAGCCCAGAGACCCTATAGTATGAACCCGTTTGAACTAGCAGAACTGAAGAAGCAACTGGATTCTATGTTGGAAATCGGATTAATTCAACCAAGTGCGTCACCATGTAGATCACAGGTATTATTTGTGGACAAGAAGGATGGAGGTAACCGTCTGTGTATGGATTATCGGAAGTTGAATGATGTCACCATCAAGAACATCTACCCCTTGCCCAATATAGAAGATTTGTTTGATCAGTTAACCGGTGCCAAGGTGTTTTCTAAGATTGATCTTAGAACTGGCTATCATCAACTCAAGATTCGCGCAGAGGATATTCCCAAGTCTGCCTTTACCACCAGATATGGATTATACGAGTATACTATCATGTCTTGTGGATTGACCAATGCCCCCGCTTATTTCATGAATCTCATGAATAAGATTTTTATGGACATCCTGGATAAGTTTGTTATTGTTTTCATCGACGACATTCTGATTTGTTCCAAATCGGAAGAAGAACATGAGATACACCTAAGGACCATTCTTGGAACCCTTAGAGAGCATCAGTTGTATGCCAAGTTTAACAAATGTGAATTGTGGTTGTAGGAGGTAGGATTCCTCGGCCACATTGTCTCAGCGAGAGGAATTGCCGTTGACCCTGCAAAGGTGAAAGATGTCGAAGATTGGCAAGCCCCAACCACTGAAACCCAAGTTCGTGCATTTATCGGATTGGCGGGATACTACCGCAAGTTGGTAGAAGGATTCTCGAGTATCGCCAGACCCATGACCCAATTGCTGAAGAAGGACAAGAAGTTTGAATGGACCGACAAATGTGAAGCGAGTTTTCAAGAACTGAAGAAGAGATTGATTTCAGCCGCAATCTTAATCATGCCGGATATCACAAAGCCCTTCGACGTGTATTGTGATGCATCCAAGATCGGTCTCGGATGTGTGCTAATGCAAGAAGGCAAAGTTATATCTTATCTATCTCGACAACTGAAACAACATGAGCAAAATTACCCAACCCATGACCTCGAACTCGCAGCCATAGTTCTAGCCCTGAAGACATGGAGGCACTACCTGATGGGAAACCGTTGTGAGATTTATTCGGATCACAAGAGCCTGAAGTGTATATTCACTCAGAAGGAGCTGAATATGAGTCAGAGAAGATGGATTGAGCTAATCAAGGATTACGATCTGGACATTCACTATCACCCCGGTAAAGCCAACGTGGTAGCAGATGCCCTTAGCATATTGCCGTGCCGCTTGAACTCCATGATTTTGAAGGAGCAACCAAGTTTGCACAAAGAGATGGAAGATTTTCGAATGGAATTAGTAAGTGAAGGATTTTTGGCTAGCATAGAACTTCAACCCACTTTGATCAGCCAGATCAAAGAGGTGCAGAAAGGAAATGCTAGTACCGACGGAATCAAGCATCGTATCGGTACAGGCAAAGTACCCGGATTCACCGAAGACGAAGAAGGAGTTCTGTGGTACAAAGGACGCCTTTGTGTACCAGCAGATTCTGAGTTGAAAGATGTGATTCTGAAGGAAGCTCATGATACTCTTTATTCTATCCACCCCGGAGGAACTAAGATGTATCAAGATTTGAAAGAGCAATTTTGGTGGCATAAGATGAAGAGAGAAATCGGAAGCTATATCGCCAAATGTGATATATGTCAGCAAGTCAAGGCAGGACATCAAAGGCCCGCTGGATTGTTGCAACCATTGCAGATTCCGGAATGGAAATGGGATTCCGTTGGAATGGACTTTATCACCGTATTGCCTACTTGTAGTAGGGGAAATGACTCTATTTGGGTCATAGTGGACAAATTGTCCAAAGTCGCCCATTTCTTACCCGTCAAGACCACATACCAGAGTTTGAAGCTAGCGGAGTTATACATCGCTAGCATCGTTAGTTTGCATGGAGTCCCCAAGAACATCGTATCTGATCGAGGAACTCACTTTACCTCGAGATTCTAGAAGAAAGTCCAAGAAGGTTTAGGAACCCGACTAGATTTCAGTACCGCTTATCACCCTCAGACCGACGGACAAACGGAGCGAGTAAATCAAATAATCGAAGATATGCTGAGAGCATGTGTGTTAGAATATGGATCTAAGTGGGAAGACTGTCTACCGTTCGCAGAATTTTCGTACAACAATAGTTATCAAGATAGTTTGCAAATGGCCCCATTTGAATTCATGTACGGAAGGAAGTGTCGCACCCCTTTGAACTGGTCGGAAGTAGGAGAGAGTCAGATTTTCGGACCCGATATCCTACGAGAAGCAGAAGAGAAGGTTCACAAGATTCATGAGCATATCAAGACCGCCCAGTCCAGACAGAAGAGTTACGCCGACAAGAGACGTCGAGACGTCACCTTCAACATAGGAGATTTTGTATATCTGAAAGTGTCGTCATTGAAGGGAATGCAGCGTTTCCAACTCAAAGGAAAGTCAGCCCCCAGATATATCGGCCCCTTCAAGATTCTGAACCATCGAGGAGAAGTGTCGTATCAATTGGAACTACCTGAAGAGATGTCAGCCGTGCACAATGTGTTCCATATCTCATTACTTCACAAGTGTCTCGAAGTTCCAGAGAAGACTGAAGTGTTCAAGAATATCGATCATCAGACCATAGAGATCAACGATGACCTGACCTATCCTGAAGTGTCCATCCATATTTTGGAAGAAGCTTTCAGAACTACCAGAACCCGAAGCATTAAGTTTCTCAAAAGTCAGTGGAGCAACCACACGGAAGAGGAAGCTACCTGGGAGCGCGAAGATCACATCAGGACGGAGTTTCCCGATCTCTTCAAATCCTAGGTAATCTTTTTCATCCTTTTTCAAATCTCGGGACAAGATTTTGTTTAAGGGGGGATGGTTTGTAACATCCCAAAAATATGAAACTTGGATCATCAAACTCTAATCATCAAAATTTAGGATTAACAAAAACTTTTCTAAATAAAAATATGAAAGCATGCATGTGTGTAAGCATGACAATTTGGATTCTTTTGAATTGCCATGATTGTGTGTTCCTTTCTTGTAAAAGGATGCTTAGGTGAAATAAACATCATCTAAACAATCCCCACACTTTTCCCAAAGACAAAAAAATTAAAACAAACAAAATAAGGGAATGGTCACTTTGGCCAATTTAACTCCCATGCCTAATTTGGTTGTCTCTAACTTTCAGAACTTAACAAAAACTTGTTTGGATCTTTGCACCCCTTGATAGTACTCATAACAAAGTATCAAGGCCCACCTTGTGATCATCCAGAAACATTCAAATGCATAGTTTAAATGACAGTTTAAAATTGAATCTATATCATATGGGAAGATCCCGCTTTTGCAAAAACCACTCAAACAAGCTCAACTTTCAAAACCCAAGCATCCACAGACTCACCAGCACATGCCTAGCACACCCACCAAAAATATTTTCAAAATTCAAAACTTGAATTCATGCGGCCATTTCATCAAACACCTTGCAGATTCAAATCAAACAAAATCAAAACACTATAGTGTGTAGTGTTTTGGGCCTAACTTGTTCCCTCTCTGGACACCACTAGCCTTAGTAGATCATCTAACAACCTAAAATAATATCTAGCCCCACTGTAAGCTGGCCATTGTCATCAATGGTGAGCAGGCCGAGCCTCACCTTGCCACCCACATGTCGACAGCAAGCTAGGAGAAGCACCAAGCCTATCCAACATGTTTGGGAGCAAGCCAGCACCCCACCGCCACTCCCTATCCCAGCCGCGAGCGATGCCAGCCCCTGGACCACACGCATAAACCATGCCAAGCTACTATGCAACCATGCCGAGAGCACGCCCCGTGCGCCACGTTCGACAGACGCCCACAGACCGCGCGCTGCTCTCGCCGCGTGCATACGTGATCACCACCGTCCCAGCAACCCCGCAGACACGCTCGTTCGCCGTCGAGCGGACCACGCGACCTGTGCATCATTAAAATTTCCGTCGGGCACGCGCAGAGCACCGCAGCATTCCAACCAATCGGCACCGCCCCACGCCTCGCCACCATGCCGTTGAGCTTCTCCAGGGAGCACAGCACCGCCCCCTACCGTCGCCCACGCCGATAGCCTTCTGTGCCATCGACCACGACGAGCTTAGCTTGCCCCCGTCGGTCCCCTCTCGCCACTATAAATAGAGGCCTCCCCCGCTCGAATTCTTCACACCATTCCACTCCCCTCTCACCCAGAACCACCCCGCCTCAGTCCCGGCGCAAGGCAAGCAGCGCCTCGCCGGAATTTGGCCGGATCTCGCCGCTGCTGGAGAAGAAGGAAGCCAGCGATTGGAGCCTCCCCAAGAGAAGCCACCGGTACCAGGAGGTTCGCCGTTGTTAACTTCTTCGTTCGCCCGCATCGCCGACCTTCGCCTGAGCCCCGGTGAGCCTCCCACGACCCCCACCTTCCGCGTTAGGGTTCTGCCTCGCCGGCGCTGCCCGACATGGACGATGAACCAGAGCCGTTTGATTAGAACTAGATCCAACGCACCATGTTGCCCCATACCGCTTCGCACCCCCCGTCTCACTGACGCTTGGGGATAGCAACTTAACCAGCCCGCGTAAGCGCTGTGCGTAGCAGGCCGGCCCATTAGCAGTTCCCACGCAGCCCAGTCGTTTGAATTTGGATTTTTACATTTTCATTCAAACACAGTTCTGTACCTAGTTTCAAAAATCAACACAGCTCGATTCAGTGAACCAAATTAAATGAAACCAATTTTGTTAGAAAGGTCTGGAACTGCTGAATCCAAGCCCGTTGGATTCAAATCATTTGAATCTATAGATCAACCTTAGTAAAAATAACAAGGCAGAACCTTTTCTGCATTCAAACATTTTTGAAATTTAAACCATAATAGCTTTTGAGTTGATTCCAACTCTCAAAAATCACATTTGATCATACCTTTTAGAATATATAAAAACATATGGGTTTACTTACAGAAATAATGTCCAAGTAATAAAAGGATGCCACTTAGGCATTTCTAATCACTTTATTTTAATTAAAATAAAAGGTTAAACCTTATTAAATTGTGACACCACTTTAAATCACATTCCCATGTACTGAAATGTGTGGTGATGACATGTGTCAACATGATCCCATGTTTGGTTTGGAGAATATTAAATCTTAAGTAGTTTTTCAATGAGTAGAAATTACTTTTCTAAAAATAAAAGAAATTAAACCAAGATTTAAACTTGTAATGTTAGTGAGGATGCTAGATCATCTATAGGACCCTTTTGTGTGATGATTGAAAATAGTTAAGTATTGTTTGGTGATTGTGTACCTCGTATTTATTTATAGACGCTAGTACCGACCAAGGATACGAGGAAGAAGGAGGATACTACGAAGAAGAAGCCGAGCAGAACTTCAACCACTCCTCTGTACAATGCAAGCTAAATCTTGCAATTATGAGAGTTAAATAACCTATGCAATGCACTAAGCATGCTTGGTTAGACACATTTGATGATACCCAATCCTAGTTTTACTTGCAAGCTTTATACTTTATTTCTTAATCAAAGCTAGTGCTTGGAGCTTACTTTAGTGAATTGTAGATACTAGAAAGATAATGGAAGGTTGCATAAAGAGCATAAAACTTGGCCTAAGCTAGATAATCTTTATGTCATCCTAAGGCATGAGATTGAACTTAGTTAAACTCCACTAGTTTATCACCCCTCATTAGTACTTACCCCCACTTGTAGATGCTAGTTCTAAGCATAAAACTTGATCAACTTTAGATGGGAATACTTGGTGTAAAAATGGTTATGAAAACCTTGGAATGATGGATCATTCTATTGAGATGTTTTGGACATGTATTTCCGAACACCAGATGATTTTGGTGGTGAAAATGTTGAGGCATGAGCCTTAGCCCTTTGAAAAACTGATGGTTGTCTCGATGCGATACCATTCCAATTTTACCGTACAACCACAATACCCGAAAATTGGGTAGGGCTTGACTGGAAACTTATATACCTTAGTATTAGTTCCCTCACGGCCAAGGTCTGAGCGGAGGCTACCTTGTGAAGATTGTCCACCTGTGCAGTACCAAGATGACAGTTGGTCATGGTTGGGAGGCAAACTCACAGGAGAGGTGCTTATACTATGGCGTGTAATTGAAAGGTTAGGATTGATTATCTGCATACTGAGTATGCTGAATTCAGGATTTGTTCTTGACGGATGTATCGAATGTTGTGGTGAAAGTGTACAATCTCTACAGAGTGTCAAACTATTCGAATAGCCGCGTCCGCGGTTATGGACAGTTGGAGTGGCCATACTGTTCCCCCGTCAGATGTTTTCAAAATGACTTGTGAAATGAATTGAGACTTTGACTTGACCACAACAGAGTTGTGATATGAATTTCAAGTTCCCATTGAGGTGTTATAAAACTTCAACTAGCTTTCTTCTTTTCTAAACTTAGTAGAGGTAAATCTGGCTTTTTGCAAAATAACCCTAGAGCCTAGTGTCCTACTACAAAAACCCCCTTCACTTGTTAGTATTAGTTTGCGAGTACTTAAAGAGTACTCATGGCTTTGTCCCTGGCTATTCCCGTGGCCAGACTATGAAGAGGACTATCAGGAGGATGGACCCCAGGAAGGTTACGACAACTAGGATCATCTCCCATCGTCAGCATTTCCTATGACCCCGAAGATGGAGCTTCACCTACGCTACCGTTATTATTACGTTATTCCGCTGCTTGAGTTGTATTAAGAACTGGATCATGAGATCCTTATTTGTGTAAGACCTTATGTATGGTTTGTAATGGATGATGTACTTTGGTATCCAAATCTGTTATGTCTCGCAAAAATGGTAATCCTGAGATTGCGATGTATGGCATAACAGGCATCTGGGATTAAAAATCCGGGTGTTGACAATAACTGTTGTTGTACGAAAATTCTACGAATGGTAGGCAATCTTCCCATTTAGATCCATACTCTATCACACAGGCTCTCAACATATCTTCGAGTATTTGATTTACTCGCTCCGTTTTTCCATCGGTCTGACGGTGATAAGCTGTGCTGAAATCCAGTCGGGCGAGGTAAACTGAGTTCCTCGATCCGACACGATGTTCTTGGGTACTCCATGCAAACTGACGATTCTAGCAATGTACAACCACTACTAGGAAAAGGGCTGTTCGTGGCGCACCTAAAAAGCCCATCTGTGGCGCACTAGTGGTGCGCCACTAAGCGTACGCTGTGGCTAAAAAAGTGCATGTAGTGCACTACCCTGGTGCACTACGGTTATATGGGGATAGGCGTAGCACACTACCAGGTGCGCCACGACTAGGGGTACAAGTGCGCCACGGATGTTTTTTTCAAAAAACAAAAAAAATGTAAAAAACACCCTCGTTTTGAATTGCAAAAGCAATCGGGTCCACATCGCCGCCGTCGTGTCGCCTCACTGGAGCATGGTGGTCGTGGCCACGACCTATCACTACAGGGTGCTTGGCAGGCCGTGGCCATGCTAGTCCTCGCTGGCATCAAGGAAGAGAGGGAGAAGGAGGTGTGGCTGGAGAAGGGAGGAGGTTGCCGCAAGGAGAAGGAGGTCGTCGGAGCTCGTCATCGCTCGTCGTTACTGCAAGGAGGAGGAGGCCGCAAGGAGGAGGTCGTCGTCGCTCGTCGTGACTGCAAGTAGGAGGAGAAGGTCGCCATCTCCATCGTCACTGCAAGGAGAGGAGGATGCCGGAGCAAGGAGGAGGAGAAGGGCACCGTCGCTATCGTCAGTGCAAGGGAAGGAAGATAAGGAAAAGGAGGAGGAGGAGAAGGAAGAGAAGGAAAAGGAGGAGGAGGAGAAGAGAGAAGGAAAAGGAGGAGGGAGGAGGTAGGAGAATGAAAAGGAGAAGAGGGATGGAAGAGAAGAGGGGTAGGTGGGCGGGGTGGGGATTCAAATTTTGAATCCCGCCCAACTTACGGGATGTAGCGCACTAGGTGGTGGTGCGCTACGGGTAAGTTGCCCTCTATTTTTTTTCTAAAGGAAAAAATGGACTTAACTTTTTACCCTTTTCGAATTTTTAAAATCTAAATAATCGCTAAACGACCTGCGGTAGTTGCGAGCGGATGCGAAATCTCGTTCTCGTCATTTTTGCATATTATACGATTTTTTCGACATCGTATGCAAAAGTTACGGCCATTTTACCGTGGCATGACTTTATTTTGCAGAAAAAGTGGAAAATCATCTTTGTTAATTTTCCTAGAAACTATACCACATTACCTACCTACGTATGAAATGATTTTATTTTTTGAAGTGTTTATCATTTTCTTTTATTTTTTGCAAAGCCTAAAAAAGTGATCCACAGGGGTGGAGTTGGTGCAGACCACTTAGCCGTAGGGCACTAGGACAGAGTGCCCTACGGCTAAGTTGACCCAGCTGCTCCAGCACACATGCCCGTAGCGCACTAGGTCAGGGTGTCCTACGGCTATGTTTCACATCCGTAGCGCATCTTGACCTAGTGCGCTACGAGTATGTGTGCTGCGGCCACCTGTCCCCTGGCCCATACATAGGCGTGGCGCACCACCCCCATGTGCGCCACGCTTACGGCAGTTAGCCGTAGGGCACCCGTGGGCAGTGCGCCACGCCTATTTTACCCGTGGGGCACCACTAGCACGTGCCCCACGGATATGTGGATTATCTATAGTCGTTTTCCTAGTAGTGAACTCTCCTAGCTTCGAGCTTTGATAAGTGGTCTTGATAGGTAATAAATGGGCTACCTTGGACATTCTATCGACTATGATCCAAATAGAGTCATTTCCCCTACTAGATGTAGGCAAACTGGTGATAAAATCCATTCCAACGGAATCCCACTTCCATTCTGGAATATGTAATGGTTGCAACAATCCTGCGGGTCTCTGATGTCCCACCTAAACTCTTTGACAAATATCACACTTGGCTATGTATCTTCCGATTTCTCTCTTCATCTTATGCCACCAAAATTGCTCCTTCAAATCCTGATACATATTCGTTCCTCCGGGGTGGATAGAATAAAGAGTATCATGAGCTTCTTTCAAAATAGCTTGCTTCAACGCTAAATCTGCTGGCACACAGATACGTCCTTTGTACCACAAAACTCCTTCTTCATCTTCGGTGAATCCGGGTACTTTGCCTGTACCGATGCGACGTTTGATTCCGTCGATACTAGCATTTCCTTTATGCGCCTCCTTGATCTGACTAATAAAAGTGGGTTGAAGTTCTATGCTAGCCAAAAATCCTTCACTTACTACTTCCATTCTAAAATCTTCCATCTCCTTATGTAAACTTGGTTGCTCCTTTAGAATCATGGAGTTCAAGCGACACGGCAATCGGCTAAGGGCATCTGCTACCACATTGGCTTTACCGGGGTGATAGTGGATGTCCAGATCATAGTCCTTGATTATATCTATCCATCTTCTTTGCCTCATATTCAGCTCCTTCTGAGTGAATATATGCTTCAGGATTTTGTGATGCGAATAAATCTCACAACGGTTTCCCATAAGGTAGTGCCTCCATGTCTTCACGGCTAAAACTACGGCTGCTAGTTCAAGGTCATGGGTAGGATAATTCTGCTCATGCTGCTTCAGTTGTCGGGATAGATAAGATATTACTTTGCCTTCTTGCATCAACACACATCCGATACCCATCTTGGATGCGTCACAATACACATCAAAAGGCTTCATGATTTCCGGCATGATCAATATTGGGGGTGAGATCAGTCTCTTCTCGAGTTCTTGAAAACTCGCTTCACATTTGTTCGTCCATTCAAACTTCTTATCCTTCTTCAACAATTGGGTCATGGGTCTAGAGATACTCGAGAATCCTTCTACGAACTTGCGGTAATATCCCGTTAATCCGAGAAATGCACGAACTTGGGTTTGAATGGTTGGGGATTGTCATTCTTCAACATCTTTCACCTTTGCGGAGTCAATGGCTATTCCTCCGACTGACACAATATGTCCGAGGAATCCTACCTCCAGTAACCAGAATTCACATTTGCTAACTTAGCATACAACTGATGCTCTCTAAGGGTTCCAAGGATGGTCCTTAGGTGTAGCTCATGTTCTTCTTCTGATATGGAATAGATCAGAATGTCATCGATGAAAATAACGACAAACATATCCAGGAAGTCCATAAAAATCTTATTCATGAGGTTCATGAAATAAGCGGAGGCATTGGTTAATCCAGAAGACATGACAGTGTACTCATACAGTCCATATCTGGTGGTAAAGGCAGTCTTTGGAATATCCTCTGCGCGAATCTTGAGTTGATGATAACCAGTTCTAAGATCAATCTTAGAAAACACTTTGGCACCGGTCAACTGGTCAAACAGGTCTTCTATCTTTGGCAATGGGTACTTGTTCTTGATGGTGACATCGTTCAACTTCCGATAATGAGTACACAAACGGTTACCTCCATCCTTATTGTCCACAAACAAGACAGGTGATCTCCATGGCGACGCACTTGGTTGGATCAATCCTATCTCAAGCATAGCATCCAGTTGCTTCTTCAGCTCCACTAATTCAGATGGGTTCATACTATATGGTCTCTGGGTTATGGTCTCGTGATGCGTGCACACAGTGTTGACGTGGGACACTTCGTTGGAACCCCAAGAACAAGGTGTGATGAGCACAGCAGCAAGTTTCCCTCAGTAGAGACCGAGGTTATCGAACCTGAAGGAGGAAGGAAACGTCTCAAAGGTGTTTTAAGCAACATGGAGACCTGCACAACACAAACTCAAGACTTTGTCCCAACGAATCAGTGAGGTTGTCAAGCTCACCGGTTTGCTGTAACAAAGGATTAAACGTATGGTGTGGAAGGTAATGGTTTGCAACAAGTAAACAAGTAACGGTGGAAGATGTATCAATGGAAAAGATTGGACTGGGGTCCATAGTTCACTGGAGGTACTCTCCTTAGATAAACAACATGGCATGAAAGGTAAAGAAATTACAGCAGGGAAATTGACAAGAACTGAGCAAGGCATAACAATGAAATACTAGTCAGAAAGATCCTATGAGATTCGATTGGGAAATACAACCAGATACATAGACCGCCATCCAACTGCATCTATGACTATAAGTCCACCTTTAGGTTATCATCCGAACCCCCTCCAGTATTAAGTTGCAAGCAACAGACAACTACTTTAAGCAAAGTGTGTAAGGTAAACAGTCCACATGTTCCATGAACAAGAGACCGTTGCTTTCTCCCTAGTAGCAACAACACATCTCCAACCGAAGAGATTATTGTCACTTCCCTTGGAAACTAGAGGCATGAACCCACTATCGAGCATAAAGACCCCCTCTTGGAGTCACTAGCAACTACTTGGCCAAGATAGATACTAACAACGGAGATCACGCAAGATCACAAACAACACAGACATGATAGAATCATAAATAATAAACCATTAATCAAACCAACGTAATAATCTCAATATCCATCGAATCCCCGCAAACACAACATGCATGATTACAAATAGATTAGATCTTGATCATGAACGGAGCTCACAAGATCTATACATGAAAGAACAAAGGAGGAGATACAACCATCTAGCTACTACATGGACCCATAGTCCAAGGTGGAACTACTCACGCATCATACCATAGAGAAGACCTCCGGGATGATCTCCCATCCGGCAGAGTGCCGGGAAGAACTTCTGATCCCCCCGATCTAGGGACGATGGTGGCAGTGGCTACATACAGTTTTGTGGAGATTTGATCGGGTGCTTAGGGTTTCTGCATCGGGGGCTTCTTATAAGAGAAGGGGGAGGCCGGGGCGGCGGCCAGGGGCCCCACACCCCTCCCAGGCATGGGGCAGGGCCCACCCGCGCCTAGGGTGGGTTTGGCCGCCCTGGTCGACCTCTCCGGCTCTCCTATGGACTTCTTGTTCCCCACGGAAAGTAATTGACTTTGACATTTGTTCCGTCCAATTCCGAGAATATTTCTTTACTAACTTTTCTGAAACCAAAAACAACATAAAACAGGCATCTGGCACTGTTGCAACTTGTTAGTAGGTTAGTACCAGAAAACATGTAAAAAACACCCCAAAGTGTAGAAAAAGAAAAGCAAAGTAGATATTAAACAAGCATGGAGCATAAAAAATTATAGATACGTTTCCAACATCATCCGGTTCCAGGGATTAGTTCAATGGTAAACTCGATATCCCGATCTAGGGGCATACCGGGAAAAACATCTGGAAATATCTCAGGGTATTCACAGATTATTCTGACTTGGTCAACGGTTGGTTGGGCTAGACTCTTGTTGCACTTGAATTGACGGGGCAAGGTTTCAGATACATGCTCTACTGATATTCCGACTGTACTGGTCATGGTTATGGCTTTCTTGGCACAGTCGATTAATCATTTATGTTTCGACATCCAATCCATTCCTAGTACTACTTCAAAACCATTTGTTCCAAATAATATTAGAATAGCATAAAAATCTATGCTATGGATTCCGATAGATACGGCCTTGCAAATTTGTCTAGCCTTGGTGGTTGACCAGGTATTTGAACTATCATAACATGCTTCAAGTTTGTGGGTTGAATCTTACTAGTACATTCAAATCCTCTATAACAAATGAGTGCGATGCGCCAGAATCAAACAATACTCTTGCAAGTAGTGAGTTAACAGAAAACATACCCAACACGACATCTGGCGCTTCTTGGGCTTCTTCAGCATGCATGAGAAACAGACGGCCATTGTGATTGAGCGAATTTCCTAGGCCAAATCTTCTTTCAGGCTGAACACGATGTAATACCCAAAAAAATTGATCTAGCTATCTGTTCCCCTTTTAAAACTAAATAATCAAATAGGACCTTTGATGATGATTAATTATGATCCGAGAATAAGAAGCTAGGGAAAAAAATAGTGCATACTAGTGCTTTACGTTTTGACCTGTTGTTTAGAATCCTATAGTAGCAATCGATGGCTCTTCGTAGTGTTAGTAGCTGAAAGAAAGTCACGTTTCTTTTATCTATACCTAATAATAAAGGAAGGAGCGTTTCTTGTAGTACCTACACTTTTTCGGACGGTTTTACCCTTTAAACAGAAAATAAATTACCCACCAATACCACCTATAAGTAAAAAAAACTGGCATTACTTCTATTGCCATCGCTAAAAAACCAGCGTTGCACGCATGCAAATCCTGCGTTCCTCGCACTCCACCTCGCCTCCCATCTCAATACTGCCGCCTCTCCCTGACACCTCCATGAAGCCTTGGTCACGCCCGGGACGTTGCCCGCGGCTCACCCGTGTGGCCTTGCACCCGTGCGGCCTGCGTCGCATTGGCTGTGCCTCGCTCAGCTTGGTGACAGGACGTTCGCCGTCAGAGGAGGTCGTCAGCTGCTGCTGCATGTCTCACCGGTCGGCCGGAATCCGAAGGAACGGACCATGACCGAGGTGCATCGCCAATTGTTTTCGTCAGCCAAGCGTGGAGTGGATTTGCAATGGATGGTGCAGGGCTGGGAAGCAACACGGGCTCTCTTCCCGGTTCGCGCCAAGGCTGCTCCACACCGAAGAGACCTTCATTCAAATGATTGATTGCTTTATGAAAATCGCCAGTACTAGCTAGCCGGAACATCCAATACATATTTGCTGTGCATGCCACACTTCCCAGACCGTACGGTGCATGCCTCGATTAGTCTTATCGTATGCTTATTTCTAATAAATCCAAACAACAAACAAGTTTCATCTTTGTATGATTAGTATCTATTTTCTATGTTCCAAAATATATAAATATTTTATCCTCTTTCTTATATACATGTATCTTGACGTTTTGTAGCGTATAGGTTCGAAATAAAATGAGTGCACCTACGCAGTAAAAAATTCTCGCAATAGACATTTGTCCCGCTATATTAATATAGTAACCACACGATACAACTACCGAGTTCATTGCTAGGGTTGACAACACAAAAGAAGCCCAAGAGAAAATACAAAAAACGAAAGAGAAAGGAATGCATAAAAGTGCCAAATCGACAACCGACAATGACTCGCAACCGTTGCGTCCTCCGGATATATTCGTTTCAGAAAAAGGTTCAAACATTTTATATTTTTGGAATGCGCATGTTTTCAGCTTCCTATGGCCCGCGACAGATACGTGTTCGCCCAGATAAAAGGTAGTATATAAGTATATTGCTTCTTTTTCCGCCGCAACGCGCGGACATTTTGCTAGTCCCTTCAATGTGGAGAAACTAACGGGCTGGATTGGGCTTCTTGTATTCGAGCTGGACACCTACACCCCTGGCTATTTTTGTATACTAGTGTCGAGTTGGACACTTCCGCCGCTAACAATCTCCCCTAAAGACCGACAAGCGCGAGTTCCCTCAAACCGCCGCCTTTGCGTCGTCTTGCGCCATTGCCGCTGTCAGGTCATCGCTGATGCTGCTGTGAGGCTGCGATGTCACTCTCGATCGGGTTCACCAAGCTGTGTTGTCGCCTTCTAGCAAGACATCGGTCTCTCAATTGGTTAGTCCCCCGTTGTTTTCTAACGTTTCATGCATAAACAATCTCTGTAGTAGTGTGCATGAATAGACTCACAATAGTACCAGATTTTCCAACCTTTATCAATCTGCAGTTTGGATCAGGGGTTAGGCCTCACGTCCGTGTGAGTTATTGAGGGACAATATTTTTTTGTTTCAGAAATTTTGTTGGGCATCTAATTTGGAGCTCTGTTCCGTTCCTGCTCAAGTTAGATAATTTAATTACTAAAGAAGATGAGCTAATTTTCTATACATTGGCTTGATGGAAATCCATCCGAGTGTTGTATTGTACCTATTTATTTTGCTACATCACTGTCTTATGAGAAATACATTAAAAGGATTAAAGCTAGGAAAGAGCTAGTGCTACCTTGTTATTTATCTGGAACGGATCGTGTAGTGAATTATGTGCATGTGCTGAACATAGGTTTCTTGTATTATCTCTAGAACCAAGCTTGACCAAAACGATGTTGTATGTGAAGTCGCCTTTACCTGATGACAATTATATTAAGTCGAGGTTAATTAAATCCATCAGTTTTCTACGCATGATTGTACTACAGCTATTATTACTGATTAAGGTACTAGCAGAAAATACAAAATGTAGGTCTTTGGTAGAATAAAAAGATTTTGGTTTGGGTTTGTCGTGCGTAGGAGCGATTGTATAATTATCTCGTGTGCTTTTGATGTGATGAAGTGTATTGAGTGGCATATGTTCTCTAACAGGTGTTGGTACTTCTAGTTCGGAGTCCTACACATCAAAGTTTTTGCTCCGCAATTGAGGCAAGTTCATGACTGATAATGAATTTTGCATATATCTCTTCACTTGCTTTTATTTAAAGAGAACTTTATATCTATGATAAATCCATGATGAAAATGGTAATGATATTGATGGTTACATGTGCATATTATGCGCATTTTGCATACCATGATGATAATGCTGATAGTGTGACCTACTTAGGTGGGCACAATGTGACCTTCATTGCTGGGTTGCGACCCACTTTGGAGGCACCCTCCACGAGTTGGAGTGAGTGGATGCCGACAAGTGTCCACTCAAGCGATACCGTCATAGTGTTTGATTTATGTAAAGTTACTATTTGTTTATGAACTTTTTGAGTCTTTGTACTCACCCTTGTTGCTTTCATGTTTTTAGGTAAACCTTGAGAATGTCATGCATGGGAAGTTCTGGGAGTAGCACATTCACAATTACCACCTCACGTTTCACACAATCCTCACCAATATTTTGGGAACTTTGATTTTTGATCGATACGAGTCATTCTTTTCATAAAGGGTTTCGGAGTCGGAAGTTTATCATTGTGTTGGATTTACCTGCTAGACATTATTACCAGTATTGTGTTCGGATGGTAGTTTTGTATAGTTACGATGTTGAAGGATTATATGGTTGAATGTGTGTCTACCTTTTATTAAGTTTTACCCTTGTACTCATGTGTTTATATTATTGTTCGTCATGGACGTCCCAAAAACAAAGAAAAATCTGCCGAAATTTCCTAAAAGGTATTAGTTTTTTTATGTGTAATGTATGTGGTAACATCTCAAGTGCTTGCTGGCTTGGGGTGTTACACACGACGCTGCTGCTGAGCTGGGGCATTCAGACTAAGGGTTGCGGCAATCTTCTTGGGGCACTCATTGGAGTAGTGTCCCTTGGTTCCACATTCATAACAAGTCACTTGGGACTTGTCCTTTGCTGCAACAGGTTGAAATTGTTGGGGTTGCCGGGGTTGTTGTTGTGGTTTCCTCCGGACCTTGGGTTTCCACGATTGGGATAGGTCGGATGGTTCATCGGGGGTCTATTGGTGTCCTCATCAGCTTGACATTAGGCCCTTTCAGCTTTGCGGTCAGAAACCAACATTTCAAAGATTTGCAACATCGGGTCCGGGGATGAAGTGCTTCCTCCGCGAGGCATCTGAAGATTGAGATAGATCATGAGAAAAGAGGGAAATTTCTAAGGTTCGGTTTTGTTTTTGAAAAGTTTTCACAGCTTGACTCAGATTTTTCTAGCAACTTGCTTTTCATTCATTCATTCATAGCACATGATACAAACACACACCAGAACAAGGAAAAACAGATGGTTTTAAGAACCATTCTGTGAAACTACGATACAGTGGGACCAGATACAACTTCACTAACGCTAGTGCTCAAGTGCTACTAGTCCTCGGAATTGGTGTCCTCATCATCCTCATCATCATCATCAATGAAGGCGAAGTCATCCTCATCGTTGAAGAAGTCCATGGCTTGATCCTCCAGAAAGTCATCATCACTAAGATAGGAGTAGGGGTCTCCACGGATATCCTCCCCTGCATTCTCCCTCTCCTCAAGCTGCATGTCCCTCTCGTGGACGGTCTCCTCCAACTCGGTGATCTTGTGGAAGGGACGGGCAATTATTCGCTCCTTCTTGTCAAGCTGACGATGACGAGACTAGCGATCCTTAACCAGCATGGCGATGGTATGGTCCTTCTAGACATCGATGGCGTGGTTGTGGTTGGCGTAGGAGCGGGCATTGTCCAACTCCTTCTTCCAGTCATCATCATGAAGCTAAGGTGGTCCACTTGATTCTTCGGCTCAGGGCGATATGGTGTCTCCAGCGGCTGTCCCATAACATCACGCCTTGGGCATAACTCAAAGCGGGTACCCTTGATCTGATTTATACTCTACCCACATAGACGGGCGAGAGCTTCCTGCATGGCCCTGACAAGTCCATCTAGCTAGTTGTTCTCTCTAATTGTGAACTGAATTCCCTCAGAGGTGGGGGCTTCAATCTTTCCTCGGAGAATTGCAACAATCAGCCATTGCAATTCCTCTCCCTCCTGATCGTTGAGTTGAGCTCTGAAGAACTCGTGGTGTGGACGCTACAGAAATTCCGAAAGCTGGTCCAAGTCACGCTCAAAGATGATATCTCCTCCATTCCCCACCCGATAGAACTTGATATAGTTCACATCCATATATAAGAATGTAGGATGAGTAAGTTAGTAGAGTTATCAAGTGTGTCAAATTTTATGTGAGTTTGCAAGAATTTTTGAGGAACATGAATTTTCATGAAAGAATCTAAGAATGAGATTAAGTTTTCATAAATACTCACTTCTTTAGTTTTGAAACTAAGTTTTTTTTGACTCGAACGTCCATTCTAAGGGTCTCCTATGGTCAGGATGGCTCTGATACCAACTTGTCAACACCCGGATTTTTAATCCCAGATGCATGTTATGCCATACATCGCAATCCCAGGATTACCATTTTTTCGAGACATAACAGATTGGATATCACAGTACATCATCCATTACAAACCATACATAAGGTCTTACAATAAGTAAAGGATCTCATGATCCAGTCTTAGTACAATCATAGCAGCGGAATAACATAATAATAACGGTAGCATGGGCGAAGCTCCATCTTCATGATCACAGGCAATGCTGACGATGGGAGATGATCCTAGTTGTCGTAACCTTCCTGTGACCTGTCCTCCTGATAGTCCTCTTCATAGTCTGGCCACGGGAATAGCCAGGGACAAAGACATGAGTACTTTTTAAGTACTCGCAAACTAAGACTAACAAGTGAAGTGGTTTGAGTAGGAATACTGAGCTCTAGGTTGTTTTGCAAAAAGCCAGGTTTACCTTAACTAAGTTCAGAAGCAAATAAAGCTAGTTGAAAGTTTTATAACACCTAAGTGGGAACTTGAGTTTCATATCACAACCCTGTTGTGGTCAAGTCAAAGTCATGATTCATTTCACAAGTCATTTTGAAAACATCTGACGACGGAATAGTATGGCCACTCCAACTGTTCATAACCGCGGACGAGGCTATTCGAATAGTTTGACACTCTGCAGAGGTGGTACACATTAACCACAATATTTGATACATCCATCAGGAACAATCCTGAATTCACCATACTCGGTATGTGGATAATCAATCCGAACCTTTCAATTACACGCCCTAGTATAGGCACCTCTCGTATGAGTTTGTCCTCCCAACCATGAGCAACTGTCATCTTGGGAACTGCATAGGTGGACGATCCTCACAAGGTAGCCTCAGCTCAAACCTTGGCCGCAAGGGAACCCATAATAAGGTATATAATCTTCCAGTCAAGCCCTACCAAAATTTCGGGTATTGTGGTTGTACGGTAAAATTGGAATGGTATCGCATCCAGACAACCATCTGTTTTATAAAGGGCTAAGGCTCATGCCTCAACATTTTCATTATAAAAATCATCTGGTTTCAAGAACACATGTCAAAACATTTCAGTAGAATGACTCATAATTCTAAGGTTTTCATAACCATTTTCACCAAGTATTCCCATCTAAACTGATCAAGTTTCATGCTTAGCACTAGCATCTACAGGTGGGGGTAAACACAAATGAGGTGTGGCAATCACGTGTGAATGATCTAAGTTCAATCTCATGCCCCAGGATGACATCAAGATTTATATAACTTAGGACAAGTTTTATGCTCTTTATGCTACCTTTAAACATCTTTCTTAAAATGTACAAGTCACTAAGTAAACTCAAAAATAATGATTTGATAAATAATAAAATACTAAGCTTGCAAGTAAAACTAGGATTGGGTATCATCAATTGGTATAATCAAGGCATGCCTAATGCATGGCATAGGTTATATAGTTTTCACAGTTGCAAGTGTTAGCTTGCATAGGTAACATGCAAGCAGTAGCTTGCCTTGTGCAGAGCAGTGGTTGAAGTTCTCCTCTGCTTCCTCTTCATAGTAGTATCCTTCCTCTTCGTATCCTTGGTTGGTACTAGCATCTATAAATACATACGAGATACACAATCTGTTAGGGGTGATCCCTTAGGGAGGCCCGATCTTTCACGAATCCCAAGGAAATCGAGGAGGGAGTGAGCGAGATGAGGAGGGAGGCGAAACCCACGAACTCACACGCGAAGAACTCGATGAACACACACGCAAAAATAGGATACAAGCCTATAGCTCACGCTGCTGGCAACCGGTCCAACACAATCTCTAGGATCGGCGTTGGGCAAGACACTCTCCCATGGCCAACAACGGGGGTGAGAGGCTTGATGAGATATGTAACACCGCGGTTCTGAAAAGACCGAGGCTTCTATGTGACATGCCAATCCCTGGATCGGTTCATTGGCCCACATTAGAATAAGATGAATAACATAGCAAAATATCCGTGTATCATGAATAACGAAGATCCAGAGTACCATTATTACAATAAAAGCTTAGCCCAAGGCTAGCTCAAATTATTCAGGTAGCAACATAAATAAAGTAAATTCTCCATTCTTCAAATTGCCCACAAGTGAACAAGTGCCGAGTGGAGTACCGTGGCCTATATCGATTACTCAGAATCGGAATAACCTACAACATGAAACGTAGCATCCCCGAAGGGTCAATACATGGAATGTATGGCAAGTAGAGCTAGTAATGGAGACAATAGTACTAACATCTACATGCATATTTGGCAAGTGGAGCTGTGTCTGGCTTGCATTTGCAAATACCTTTGTCCTACTTTCATAAACAGTTTTTGATTTTCTTTGAAAAGATCCCAATTAAGTTAACCCAACAATATTAAAACAATTATGAAATTAGAATGAGCGAGAAACATGTCATGGAATCAATATCAAGCAACTCAGTTGTCCATAACCGGGGACACGGCTAATCGATTAGATTATACACCCTGTAGGGGTTAGTACACTTTACCCATGTGACTTGGCCAGCCCAGCTCGTACCAGCACTCTCATTTTGGGTGATGATAGGGAAAAGTCCAAGAAGAGACTATTCGGGAAGTAGCTCCCCAATCCCGACGCGCACCGGTCCAACCTACCAAAATTCTACATCTCTGGATACGCGGGTTCGGGTTACCACAACCTACTAAGTCCAACCAACCGCCCATTTCATTATTGGCACATGGTTGTACACGTAAGCTACCAAATAAAGAAGCCAATCAATTTCTCTAGATACCTGGGTGCCTTTCCGCAATGAAACCACCAAAATTATCAATACCATCACACAAAGGAGATTCATTGGTTAAGTTGTTTTAGATTTCACAAACCAATACTTTTAGAAACAAGTCTCAGAGATGTAACCCAGCCCTCGTACATCATAGCATGGCTAAGCACATCTACCAACGGTGGTTCATCTACAAGGAAGGCCCTACCACATAGTAGGACATAGCATAGAGATAGTATCATCCTACACATGCATCTACAAAATACACGACAATGCATTGAAAATAGTAGGACGATATCATGAACAAAGTAGCATCTACTTGCCTTGGTTGTAGAGGTCGGAAGAACAATCCACACACGAGCAAGCGTTGCACTCGTCACAATCTACATGATACAATTGCAATCATAAACAAACAATCCACAAACATATGCAACAAAGATGATGCATGAATGCATTCATGACAAGTGGGGTGACTCTAAAGTAGCACCACATAATAGTATTCAGTAGGGGTACTGATTGCATGCATGGAAAATAGTTTTAGCGTAAGTATAGGCATTGCTATTTAGAAACAGTACCAATTGGAATTACTCAAAAAGGAATTATGAAACTCCCTAAATAATTAAAACACTGCAGAAAGCCACTAGACAGTTTCTGCAGACGTTTTTACTGTAAGCCTATCCTTTTAATTCACGATGAGATTTCGCTCGTCCTACTGGATCCAGGGACATATTACACGCAATTTTTGGAGTTACAGATCTTTTTATACGAATTAATTACTCCAAAAAGGCAATTAACTCAATTGATTAAACTGTACTAAATCTTGCTGCAAAAGTGTCAAACTATGGTACATCAAGATTCTACACGACTAACTGAATCTACACATATTTTATTTGCAATTTTTGGCCCAGCTGATTAATTTCTACGCAATTTACAAGTTTCTACGGAAATCTGCAATTTCTAAAACGATTTAAATCAAGAGGGAATATTCCGGGAATATTCCCTGCTGACTCAGCGCTGACTCAGCGCGGGTTGACTGGCCGTTGACTAGTCAACCGCGCGGTCTCCGGTCGATCTGGGCCGCAGATCTTAGATCCGACGATCGGGGAAAGGCGGCGGCGGCTTACCGGCGGCGGTGCTCCGGCGGCTCGGAACGGCGGCGGTTGGCGGCGGGACGACGGCGGTTCAGCGGGTCCTGCAAGGAGAGGGGCGGTCAGCGCGCGGAACGGTGGCGATCAACGCGGCGGCGGCGGCGCAGGCTGCGGGCGGCGGCGCGTGGCGGCGGCGGCGCACTTACCGAGGCGGCGGCGGCACGGAGATCGAGGCAGGGCGGCGGGGTCCGGGCGCGTGGGGGAGAGGACGTGCGGGTGGGGTCCGCTTATGTGGGCCCCACGCGGGGTCCTAGTCGGATACGGGGCGGCGGCGGACTATCCGCCGCGCGGGCTGCGCGGTGCTGGCCGGCTGGGCCGGCGCGGCCCAGCAGGCTGGCACCCTCTTTTTTTTTTATCCCCTTTCTTTTTCCTTTTTGCAATTAGTAAAACCTCCATAACTTTTCCGTACGAGCTCCGAATTGGGCGATTCTTGTTCCTAAATTTTTGTAAAATCGAGGGGAACAACCTAGGGTCAAGGGATGAGAGAAACCCCTAGGCTACAAGGGTGGACAACACAAGTCCTACTAAAGCCTCCCGCAGAAGCCTCGTAGTAAAATAGAGTGGGGTTTAGAAAATAGTGTTTTGCCGAATCTTTTTAATAGATGGTTTTGCATGGAAGAGTATGATGCAATGATATGGATGATATGCAGAACCAAATCTAAAATTTGGGATGTGACAAGATATTGACTACTTGGAGACGAACACCTAACTCCAAGGACTTTTACAACTTGAACGCACGAGGCAAAATCCAAGAGGAGGTGGGGGATAATTGGTGCTCCTTGTCAAGGAGCATGAGACTAGTAATTGATAGATCCTCTAGGGGTGTCTTCAATTACAATTATCCAACTCTAGGGTTTACAATAGAGGGTGGGGGCTATTTATAGGCCAGCCACATAAATAGGGTAGTTTGGGTACGAAATGGTAAAGTCTAGGAGAAATAAGGGGTTACACGGGTCAAGCCCGAAAGTTGACTTGTCTGTGGGGATTTCCGGTGAGAGGCCCGGCGGCGTCGGAGTGGTAGCCGGAAATTCCGGTGGCCGCCGACATTTCCGGTCGCGAACCGTAAAGCCTTATAGAACATGTTTTCGGTCGTCGCCGAAAGCTTCCGGTCATTGCCAGGATTGTCGGCGAGGGGGTCGGTCGACCGGGCCTGTCGCCGGAAGTTCTGGCGAGGGAACCGGTTCGCCGAGCCTGGCGCTGGTTTTCTCTGGCATGTCTCCTTGGGCTTTCTTTGGTCCCTCCCTTGACGATGCTTCATTGGGTTCATAGATGAGAATGCACAAAGTTTGGGAATGAAGTAGCAAGCCATCCAAGGGTGTATCAAAGTCACACGAGGAAAGGAGCGAGTTAACCTTAGCTTGTAGTACCTTGGCTCGAGTCGGGTCATCGGTCCACTTGGGGGACTAGTTGGCGGGGATGTAGATGCATCCATAGGACGGGCTGCATCAGCTCACCCTCCCCTTGGGAAGGAGTCGTCCTCGACTCTTCAACCTTCTCAACTTGATCTTCTCCATGGAAGGGTGAAAGGACCTTGACATTGAACGTCGGGCTCACAAGGTACTTTGATGCTGGCATGTCGATGATGTAGGCGTTGTTGTTGATCCTCTTGAGTACTTTGAACGGTCCATCACCTCTTGGCTTGAGTTTGGAGTCGCGATCCTTGGGGAAGCGGTATTTAATCAAGTGTATCCACACAAGGTCGTCTTCTTCGAAGATCTTCTCTTTATTGTTCTTGTTTAGCCTTGATGCTTGGCGAAGGACTTGTTGCTCAATCGTAGCACTTGTGTCTTCATGTAGCTTTTTCATTGCTTGGGCACGCTTGTCAACGTCCATGTTGGTGCGGCCGTGTAGAGGAAGAGGTAATATGTCGAGCGCGGTGAGACGCTCGAATCCATAGACGATCATGAACGGGCTCATCATGGTGGTGGAGTTCTTTGCGCGATTGTAGGCGAACTTGGCGTGTGGGATACATTCCTCCCAATCTTTAAGATTCTTCTTTATCAACACGCGGAGAAGTGTCCAAGGCTTCGGCTGACGACCTCGGTTTGGCCATCGGTTTGAGGATGCGAGGCGGACGAGAATAGGAGCTTGATGCCGAGCTTGTCCATGAGTGTCTTCCAAAAGTAGCTCATGAATTTGACGTCGCGGTCGAAGATGATTGTTCATGGTACACCGTGAAGACGGATTATTTCCCTGAAAAACAAATTTGCCACATGTGAAGCATCATCGGTCTTGTGGCACGGAATGAAATGTGCCATTTTGGAAAAACGATCCACTACCACAAATATAGAATCATGACCATGTTTAGATCTAGGTAAACCTAGCACAAAGTCCATGCTAATGTCCGACCAAGGTGCATGAGGAATAGGAAATGGCATATAAAGACCAAAAGGTTTAGACTTAGACTTAGCTTGGAGACAAGTAGTGCATCGTTGGACGTGGCGTTCCACGTCTCGCTTCATCTTGGGCCAAATAGTAGTGATTGGCGAGCATGTCATATGTCTTGTCACGGCCAAAGTGAACCATAATACCTCCACCATGGGATTCTTGAAGAAGAAAAAATTGGAGAGACGACTTCGGAATGCAAAGCTTGTTTTGTTTGAATATAAAACCCTTATGAAAATAGAAATCATCAAATCCTTTCTCTATAGAACACTTTGCCAAAATTGGTCCAAAGAACGGGTCGGAAGCGTACAAAGATTTGATTTCATCAAGACCCAAAACATTTACTTCGAGTCGCGTAAGAAGGCTTGTATTTTTGCGAGACAAGGCGTCCGCTACTATATTTTCTTTTCCTTTCTTGTACTTGACAATGTACGGAAAATACTCCATGAATTCAACCCATTTGGCGTTCCTTTTGCTCAAATTGCTTGAACCTTAAGATATTTTAATGAGTCATGGTCAGAATGGATGATAAATTCTTTGGGCCAAAGGTAATGTTGCCACACTTGAAGGACACGAACCAAGGAAAAAAGCTCTTTGTCATAAATTGGATAGTTAAGGCATGCGCCATCAAGTTTCTCGCTATGGTCTCCAATAGGACGCCCATTTTGCATAAGGACGCCTCCAATGCCAAATCCACTAGCGTCACACTCAATCTCAAAAGTTTTTGTGAAATCCGGTAAAGCGAGGAGTGGTGCTTCGGTTAGCCTCTTTTTGAGCTCATCAAACGCTTTTTGTTGTGCTTTGTCCCAAACGAATGTGACATTTTTCTTGGTCAACTCGTTGAGAGGGCAAGCAATGGTAGAAAAGTCTTTCACAAAGCAACGATAGAAATCGGCCAACCCATGAGAACTACGAAGTTCACTAACATTGGTAGGTATGGGCCAATCTCGTATGTCCTTAACTTTTGAGACATCAACTTCAATGCCATTAGAAGACACAACAAAACCAAGGAAAATCAGTTTGTCTTTTGCAAAAGTGCACTTTGGGAGATTAGCATAGAGATTTTCATGACGAAGGATTTGGAGAACCTCCTTAACATGAGTAACATGCTCCTCTAGTGACTTTCTATAGACAAGAATGTCATCAAAGTAAACAACGACACTCTTCCCAAATGAGAAATCTCAAAATATGGTTCATAAGGCGCATGAAGGTGGATGGGGCATTAGATAAGCCAAAAGGCATAACCAACCATTCATAGAGGCCATGTTTGGTCTTGAAGGCAGTTTTCCACTCATCACCCTCGGCCATGCATATTTGATGGTAACCACTACGAAGATTAATTTTTGAAAATATAGTGGCTCCACACAACTCATAAAGCATGTCATCAAGACGCAGTATAGGATGTCGATAATGCACGGTGATAGCATTGATTGGACGACAGTCCATGCATAACTGCAATGTATCATCCGTCTTTGGGACTAGAATCATGGGTACCGCGCTTGGGCTAGTGCTTACTTGGATCAAACCTTTGGAGACGAGGTGCTTAATTTGTCATTCTATCTCCTTCGTCTCTTCCGGGTTCGTGCGGTACACGGCGTGGTTTGGAAGTAGTGCGCCGGGTATGAGGTCGATGTGGTGCTTGATTCCACGAAGAGGAGGTAGTCCATGAGGAAGCCTTCGGGAAACACATCTTGGAATTCCTGCAAAATAGTCATCAAAGAAAGAGGAACGTTTGTCAAGTCATTAGTTACCTGCGCTAGTCCCTTGCATATAAGGACATAGCGCAAGATGGAAGGGTTGTTCCGTACTTCTCTCATCTCACTTTTGGTGGCAAGAAGAACACTCTTAGTTTTTCCACTCTAGTTTGGCTTGCGGCTCTCACTCACTATAGTGTGGTTCTCTCGCTCACCGCTCTTCTCACAAGATGATGTTGTGCTTTGCGCCCTCGCTAAATCCTTTGCATTGTCCGCAATTATTTGGCTAGGAGTCACTGGTGGCAAAACACAAGTCTTGTCAAGCCATTTGAAGGTATAAGCGTTTGTGTGACCATTATGTAAAGCACACTTGTCATATTTCCCACGGCCTACCTAGCAACATATGGAAAACCATCATTGGGACCACATCACACTCCACCGTGTCTTTGTATGGTGCAATTGAGAAAGTTACCAAGACGGTGTGCTTGATCTTGACGGACCCTTGGTCACTTAGCCATTGTATATGGTAGGGATGCTTATGTGGATGAAGGGTGAGGTTGAGCTTCTCACACATTTCCGTTCTTGCAAGATTGTGGCAACTCCCTCCATCGATGACAACTTTGATGGACTTCCCATTGATACCGGCATGAGTTTGGAAGATGTTTGATCTTTGGTCTTCATTCTGATTGACTTGAGTAGTTAAGACCCCTGTGACCACAAGCGATGGACTTGCGTCATGCTCACACACAAGTAGTTCTTGGTCATCTTCCAAATGTTGCCTAGCCAATGCTTCCTTGACCCTTGCATCAAACTCATCTTCACTCAAGTATTCTTCATCGCCATTGTCGTGGATGAACAAAACTTTCTTGTTTCCACATGCGGCCGACTTGTGTCCTTTGCCTCCACACTTGTAGCATTCACCATTGAATGGTTGATCATCCTTTGTGTATTTGCCACTTGGGGGCGGTTTCCTTGAGGAAGTGTTGGATTGAAGGGAAGCTTGGTGGTACTTGATGAGCTTCCACTTGGTGTTGTTGATGTAGTGGTTGGCGCTTGCTTGTAGGTGAAGTAAGTCTTTGGCTTGTTGTACTTGATGTCCTCTTGCACTTGAAATTCGGCTTTTGTTGCTATGTGCACAAGCTCAACCATGTTGTTATACTTTTGGAACTCGGTGATGCGCTTGATTTGGTAGTTCAAGCCATTGAGGAAACGTGCCATTGTCTGTTCATCATGCTCTTCAATGTTGGCACGGATCATGTTGAGCTCCATTTGCTTGAAGTACTCCTCCACGGTCTTGGTCCCTTGACTAAGCGTTTGAAGCTTGTTGAAGAGGTCACGCATGTAGTGCGAAGGAACAAAGTGGGATCTCATATGAGCCTTCATATCTTACCAAGTTGTAATTGGAGGTTGTTCTTTTGCTTCACGAGCGAGTTGGACTTGTTCCCACCAAAGGTTGGCATAATCATCAAACTCGAGGGATGCCATGGCCATCATCTTCTCATTGCTATAGTTGTGCATGCGGAAGATATTGTCAACCTTGAGTTCCCACAAGAGATATTCTTCGGGTTCATTGGAACCGGTGAACTTGGGCATGGTGAATTTGAGCTTGCCGAAAGTTTCTTCTTCATTGCGGTTCTGGTAACGGCAGTTGCCATGATTTTGGTGGCCATCTTCATCATCCGAGCTCTCATGTCTTGCTTGGTGATGGTTGCGTTGCCCTTGGGGTTGTTGAGGTGTCGCCGTTTGGTGGTGGAACTTGATTTTGACGGCGAGCTTGGGGAGCTTGGTCGTGTTGTTGGTGGGGTTGAGGACGAGGTGGAGGCGCGGTTGAGGACGAGGTGGATCACCCCTAAGGAGAAAAATCATGAGTGCCATGTCGCATTCCACCAAACATGAGAAGAGTCATTTGAGTGTGACCCATACTAACAATCCATCATACAACTCTTTCTCCTTGTCGGTTTTGAAGGGTACACAAACTCACCCATCACCTACAAGGAACACGCTACAAGATCTCCAACCACACTTTGATGCAGCCCAACACATGGCATTCACAATTGGTCCACATCATGCTACATCAACCATACCCACAAAGGTGAATTCATTCCATATCTCGCCCTCCTTTGGTTATCATGTGGATGGGATCCTACTTGAAACAAGTACCAATGCTATTCCTAGGCCCTTGACCATGACACCAAGAGGAGATGACAAGAAGACCCCAGGAACCAAGACCCCCAAGCAAGAGGAGTGGAAGAGAAGGCGGAAGAAGACTTCCAGCGCTAGGTCCGGCGCCATAGGAAGCCCCGCCGGAACTTCCGGCGCCCATCCCGGCGAACTGGAAAAACCGCCGGAACTTCCGGCGCACAAACCGGTGAACCGGCCCTCCCGTCGAAATCGCTTACAGAGAGCCCTTTCGGTTGATGACCGGAAATATCGGTGACCACCTGAAATATCGGCACCAGTCCCGGCGCCGCCGGACCTGTCGCAAGAACTACCAGTCTGCATGCTGTAAAGGGTTTGATGCCCAGAATATTCCCTCCCACCTACCCCTTCGCTCCTAGTACTATAAATAGCCCCTTTGTGGCTCAGATCTAGTTGGAGTTGATGATGAATGAAGGCTTGTGCCTAACCCTAGATGGGAACCCCTCTCTATAGTTAATCTATGAGTTGTACAAGGCCTTGGAGTTCGGTGTTCGTCTCCAAGTCGTCAAGACCATCCTCAAGTGTTTGGTCTTTCCTCATCAAGGATTCTAGTAGTGCTAGGTCTCTCCCATTTGGGATTCTACTTGGTTACTACTCTCTCCTTTGATTTGGATTATATCATTCGCTTGTTGATCTGTCCTTTGGTGATTCTACCTAACGGTCTCTCGCCGAGGATTCTATTGGATTGGTTGTTCGAACCAACGGGAGCAAATCGAATCGGGTTGTGTTTGCGTGCGTTTGTATCTTTACCTTGCGTATGTGTTGTGTTCATCGGGTTTTCCCTCAATTCCCGCCTCAAATCCGTGAAGATCGGGCCACCCTAGGGGAAACCCCATAAGGGAACCCATATCAACTGGTATCAGCAGCTTTTGGTTGCCACGGATTTGACTTCTTTTCCCCATATCCACCATAAATTCGAAAATACCAAAAATATTGCCCAATTTTCTTTTGGATCGATCTCTCGATTTGGTGAGTTTTTTGTGGTTTTGGTCCACAGATCTGTTGCTTTAGGTGTCGATCTACCTTCCTTGCCCTATCCCCCAGCCCAAATTCCACTAATTTTTGACAAATTTCTCAATTTTACTTTTGGAAGTTCGTCACGAACAAATTCCGGCGAGCACCTCGATGAACCTGTTCTGTCACCGAAAATTCCGGCGAGAATTCCGGTGACGCCGAAATCACGACCGGAATTTCCGGCGTCAGCACCGGTCCGCCGGCTGTTTTGCCGAAAACCTACCAGACCCCAAATTTGACCGTTTCCTTTTGAGTATTGTTCGTGTTTCGCGTGCGTGTCACCAAAACTAACTTCAAGCTTTCACAACATCTGTACATACCGCACTCTTCGACACCGCGACACCCAAACATCTCCCCCAACACCGGTCGCAAGTCGTCAACAATACCAAAGGTATAACTTGCACCACCCTTGTATAGCCTTTCTTCCGTTGTGTGATACCTAACCTATCGAGAGTGGCTCATTTTGTGTTTGCCGAAGCATTGTGCGCTTGCTCTTGCAAAGTGATAGTGCATAGGAAATAGCAAAAAGGTGACTCCATAGCATAGAAAAGAAAATGAGATATAAAAAAAGCAAAAGAAAAAGAAAAAAATACCAATACAAAAAAGAGTCCAAAGCTTCTAAGAAAGAGTGCGATTTAGAGCAAGGCAAGCGTGCAAATCCGTTGTTTCTCAATCTTGTTTCAAACGAGCTACGGTCTCTCCTTATGTTGGCATGGAACCGAGCTTAGTCATCGTTAGGACATTTTGTGCTCCTTTTCATAGTCGTGCTAACCCCATATTTTTCTCCACGTGTGTGTTTTTCCCGTGTTTTTGTTGATCGTATCCTTTTTGCTTTTGATCTTTGGTCCATTACCACTTTTAACAATAACCTTTTCGTTTGGTTGTTCTATTTTCTTTCCACCCTTCTAACCTACCACCATAGGCTTTTGTGTGTGTTTGTTTTGTGTACTCGCTATTCACTTTGCTCTCGGCAAGAACAATCTTTCCAATCTTTGACTCCGGTGAGACAAGGTAGCAAGTACCATTCCACCAAATCTCACTCTATCTATCAAGTGTGTTTTGTGCACCATGTCTAGGGAAAGTGGCGCTAGTGGAGATAGCAACTTCAACAACCATGACGGCTTTGCCACGCGCCATAACTTATGGGCGCAACGCCAAGAATTCAATACTCAATTTGAGAGACTTGAGCACCGTCTTGATGATACTTTTCGAGAATTTGAGTACCGTGAGCAGCAACGTCAAGAAGAGCACCACACACAATTCCAAGCTCTTAACCAAGCGATTGCCAACCTTGGCAACCGACATGGTCATCGTTCAAGTTCGTCAAGTTCCTCTCGCACGCACTCCTCAAGTCTACATGGCGAGTCTTCAAGGTCACACTCCCTCCGCGGAGAACCCCACCACCATAATGGGGACCAACAAGATCATCATCGTCATCCTCAAGCGGTGGACCCAAATGCTCCTCAACCTCAAAAACAACGCCAAGAGCATGGTCCACCACCACACCAAGAAATCATCGACATGCAATGCCAATGGGAACGTCATGATGAAGCGAACCACAATGATCGGCGTCGCCATCCCCTCATGACCACCATGTGCAACTTCAACACAACCAAGCACCGGCATGGGATACAAGTGATGATGCTGAGGATGCACGCCAAGGTCGACGCAAAAACCGTCATGCACAACACCACCACCAACACCGTCAAGCTATGAATGTCAATGATGCCGACCAATGACGAAGAAGAGACTTCGAGCATCATCAAGCTCATCCACCACAACAACCTCAAGGCAATCAAGAGCCTCCTCCTCCTCCGCCTCTATGCCCTCCAAGTGATGCAAGTATGCACCATGAGCGTCACAAGAACCACCATGAGCGTGACGATGGCAAGTTTGGGAAGCTCAAGTTCGTTATGCCCAAGTTCAAAGGAGAACAAAATGTCGATGCATACCTTGAATGGGAACTCAAAGTAGACAAGATCTTTCGAGTCCACATCTTTTCTGAAGAGAAGAAAGTCGCAATGGCATCTCTTGAGTTTGAGGACTACGCCAATGTTTGGTGGGAAGACTACCAAAGAAATCGTGAGAAGCTAGAGGAACCACCGGTCACCACTTGGACCGGATGAAGAATGTGATCTATGCAAGGTTTGTCCCTGAGCACTATCACCAAGACCTCTTCGACAAGCTACAAAACTTGAAGCAAGACACAATTAGAATAGAAGAGTTCTACAAGGAGATGGAGATGACTATGATGAGAGCCGATGTGAAGGAGCTCGAGGAGCAAACAATAGCACGGTTCCTCAATGGTTTGAACCGCCCAATACACAAAATTGTCGATTTCCAACCTTACAAGACTCTCGTGAACCTTCTTCACCAAGCAACCAAGGCCGAACGCCACTTGAAAAAGAAACATGCTTATGAGAAGAAAAGGGCGTACTTCGCTTCAATCAACTCGAGTCTCCCCTCAAAGCCAACAAACCAAGCAACAAGCTCCTCCAAGCAATCCAAGACACCTATGGCATCCTCCTCCAACACAACAACGGAAAGTAAAATAGTTTGCTACAAGTGTGGAGGAAAGGGCCACAAGTCTTATGAGTGCATCAACACAAGAGTCATGCTAACGGATGAAAACGGTGCAACATAGTCCATGAGCGAAGATGAATATGAAGCTTTGACTCAAGCCGCTATCACAAAGGATGACGTAATGCAAGATGAGGACACGCTTATATGTAAACATGACCCAAGCCCCTCACTTGTCATCGCCCAAGTCTTGACGACCAACTCCATCCCTAGAGAGGACCAACGCCTCAACATCTTTCAAACCCGAGCCAGAATTTATGGCAAACCATAAAAGTTATCATTGATGGAGGAAGTTGTCACAACCTTGCGAGCATCGATCTTTGTGAGAAACTCAAGTTACCATACATGGATCACCCTCATCCCTATCATGTCAAGTGGCTTGATGACAATGGCACCATTCAAATCAAACACAAGGTCAACGTCTCCTTCAAGATTGGTCCATATCAAGACACCGTCGAGTGTGATGTCTGCCAATGACCATGTGTCACATACTCCTTGGAAGACCATGGCAATACGAAAAGGGCTCCCAACATGATGGTACCTACAACCAATACTCCTTTAAGTGGAATGACAAGACGTTTGTGCTCCAACCTATGACGCCAAGCCAAATTATCACTTCCAACATGACGTCGTTGCCCAAGATAAAGCAAGCTAAGGATCCTTGTGATATGAGTGGTGAGAGAGTGACCCACCAACATGCAAGTGAGAGCCACAAGCCTCAAATGAGTGGAAAAATCACCAATATGTTAGTGGTGATCCCTTAGGGATGCCCGATATTTCACGAATCCCAAGGAAATCAAGGAGGGAGTGAGGGGGATGAGGAGGGAGGCGAAACCCATGAACTCACATGCGAAGAACTCGATGAACACACGCACGAAAACACGATACAAGCCTATAGCTCACGCCGGTGGCAACCGGTCAAACACAATCTCTAGGATCGGCGTTGGGCAGGACACTCTCCCACGGCCAACAACGTGGGTGAGAGGCTTGATGAGATATTGACTACTTGGAGACAAACACCGAACTCCAAGGACTTGTACAACTTGAACGCACGAGGAAAAATCCAAGAGGATGTGGAGGATAATTGGTCCTCACAACGAGCTTGGGGAGCCTGCTCTTGGTCATGGCGTGGTTGATGACGATGAGCATTGCTTGCGCCATGTGGCGAGGAGGACGACGAGCCGCATGTACAATGGGCCGCTCCCTCTCTTCATGATGTGGAGGAGGCTCGTCATGGGGCTCATGTTTTCGACGTTGACGTTCATGTCGATGATGACGCCTTGGTGGGTCTTCGAGTGCTTCACGTCGACGGCGGCCTTGTTCGTCCAATTTGGAGGCTTCAATTGTTGTTGAAGGGATGTGTCGTTGACGATGGGCTTGGGGGTCCACGTGAGGTTTCTCTTGTTGAATTACGAGTGCCCTTGGTTGTGGATGGTTCGCTTCATGTCTTGGAGGTCTTGCGGAGAGGTCACCGTCATAACTTGACGTTGCGGCGTGTCGCGGCGATCGTACCGCTTGAGAAGAGCTCATGGAGTGAAGGATGGGTCCATCTAGGTGCCTTGGAGCGTGATGGCGTGATGAACTTTATTCACTTGAGGAGTGCCGTGACGAGCTTGAGTCGCGAGATCGCGGTCTTTCGAGCCCATCAATGAGGCGTTGAAGCTTTTCATCCGTTGTGGCGAGAGCACGACCAAGAGATTCATTTTGATGGCCGAGGTTGTGTTGCATAGCATGAATTTTTCCTCGGACCTCTTCGAAGCGGTTGTCGATGTTCTTGAATTCCACTCGGGTTTCGCTAAATTGTTCGTCTTGGCGCTGTTCAAGGGCTTCACAACGGTAGTTGAATTCTCCTCGGACCTTCCAATGATCCCATCTTGTCATGTATTGTGTTTCTTCCTCTTGAGGTGGCGTTGGTTGGGACGACTCACCATTCCTGTCCATGATGCAAAGCCGACAAGAGTTGTATATGGATAAGAAAACGTGGGAAGTTAGCCTTTTACCTCACCTTGGAGATTGTATCAAACCAATTGACACACAAGAGAGCTAAGAGCTTGCAAAGTGAAATCACAAAGAAACTCACACACCAATAAACTACAACTATCAAAAGCTTTTGGTGGAAGGTTAGGATTGTGGAAAACCAAACGAAATGATCCAAGAAAAAGGTTATTTTTCTAGGTGGTAAAGGACCAAAGATGAAGCAAAAAGGACACGATCTACAAAAACACGAGGAAACACACACATGGAGATGACAGGGGTTAACACGACTATGAAAGTGAGCACCAAAATGTCCTAGTGTAGACTAAGCTCGGTGTCGTGCCAACGTAAGGAGAGACTGCAACTCGTATGCCAAAAGAGGGTTAAGCAACGGATTTGTTCACTTGCCTTGGCGCTCTTGTTCCTCTCTATTTGCTTACAAGCTTGATACTCTGTTTTGTATTGGGAGACTTTATCTTTCTATATATTTTTTTTGATTCTTTTTATCCCTTTCTATACTTCTATGTTAAATTTTGTATTTGCCCTCACACTCTCACTTTCCAATGGCAAGTGCACAATGCTTAAAAAAACACAAAAAGAGTTGCTCTCATAGGATAGATACACACAAAAGAAGATATGGGGCTGTTAAAGTGGCGCAAGTTCTACCTTTGGTATTGTTGACGACTTGCAACCGGTGTTGGGGAAGATGTTCGGGTATCGCGGTGTCGAGGAGAGCGTGGTTTATTGACTTGCGGAATCTTGTTGCTAGTTTTGGGCGACACGCACATGAAACATGAACAAACAAAAGAAAACTGGCAAAATTTGTGATCTGCAAAATTTTCGGCGCAGGAACCGGCAGAGCCGGGTCTGGCGCCGATTCTGGTCGTCGGTCCGGTCGTGTCGGAGCTATCGCCAGAAATTCCGGTTGTAGAACCGGTTCACCGGATCTGGTGCTGAAACTTGTTCGTGACGAACTCCAGAAAGTCAAACTGAGAAATCCATCCAAAAATTTCGACAAAATTGGGCTGGGGAAAGGTCAACGGATGTAGATCAAGACCCAAAGCAATAGAACCAAAACCACGAAAAAATCACCAAATCCAGAGATCGATCCGAAGGCAATTTGGGGCTCTTTTTTTGGGGGAATTTTCGATTTTATGATGGATAGAAGAAAAATTGAGGGGAAATTCGTGATCAACCTTGCTCTTGATACCAATATGTTAGGGGTGATCCCTTAGGGAGGCCCGATCTTTCACGAATCCCAAGGAAATCAAGGAGGGAGTGAGGGGGATGAGGAGGGAGGCGAAACCCACGAAATCACACGCGAAGAACTCAATGAACACACACGCGAAAAAAACGATACAAGCCTATAGCTCACGCCGGTGGCAACCGGTCCAACACAATCTCTAGGATCGACGTTGGGCAAGACACTCTCCCACGACCAACAACGGGGGTGAGAGGCTTGATGAGATCTTGACTACTTGTAGACGAACACCGAACTCCAAGGACTTGTACAACTTGAACGCACGAGGCAAAATCCAAGAGAAGGTGGGGCATAATTGGTGCTCCTTGTCAAGGAGCATGAGACTACTAATTGATAGATCCTCTAGGGATGTCTTCAATTACAATTATCCAAGTCTAGGGTTTACAATAGAGGGTGGGTGATATTTATAGGCCAGCCACATAAATAGGGGTAGTTAGGGTACGAAACGGTAAACTCTAGGCGAAATAAGGTGTTACACGGGTCAAGCCCGAAAGTTGACTTGTCTCCAGGGATTTCTGATGAGAGGCCCGGCGGCGCCGGAGTGGTAGCCGGAAATTCCGGTGGCAGCCGACATTTCCGGTCGCGAACCAGAAAACCTTACAGAACATGTTTTCGATCGTCGCCGGAAGCTTCCGGTCGTTGCCGGGATTATCGGCGAGGGGGTAGGTCGACCGGGCCTGTCGCTGGAAGTTCTGGCGAGGGAACTGGTTCGCCGAGACTAGCGCCGGTTTGCTCTGGCATATCTCCTCGGGCTGCCTTTGGTCCCTCCCTTGACGATGCTTCATTTGGTTCATAGCTGAGAATGCACAAATTTTGGGAATGAAGTAGCAAGCCATCCAAGGGTGTATCGAAGTCACACGAGGAAAGGAGTGAGTTAACCTTAGCTTGTAGTAGCTTGGCTCGAGCGCGCGTCATCGGTCCACTTGGGGGACTAGTTGGCGGGGATGTAGACGCATCCGTAGGATGGGCTGCATCACAATCACGAAAAAATTCTTAACTACTCTATTTACCACACAAAGGTTCACGCTAGATGATCTAGCATCATCACTATTATCACAAAGATTAAAGCACTTGTTTTATTTATTTTAGTTTAGAAAAGTAATTTCTACTCATTGAAAAACTACTTCATAGTTAATATTCTCCAACTAAAATAGGGGATAATGTTGACACATGTCATCACCACATATTTCAATACTTGGTAATATGATTTAAAGTGGTGTCACCATTTAATAAGGTTTAACCCTTTTATTTTAATTAATTAAAGTGACTAGAATTGCCTATGAGGCATTCTTTTATTACTTGTCCATTATTTCTGCAAGTAAACCTAGATATTTTTATATATTCAGAAAGGTCTTGTTAAATGTGATTTTTGAGAGTTGGAATCAACTCAAAAGCTTTTGTGGTTGAATTTTGAAAAATGTTTGAATGTAGAAAAGCTTCTACCTTGTTATTTTACTAAAGGTGGTCTAAAATTTCAAATTATTTGAATCCAACGGGCTTGGATTAAGAATTTCAGACCTTTCTAGCAAAATTAGTTTCATACAGTTTGGTTCAGTGAATCTCCCTGGTTTGATTTTTGAATCTAGGGACATAACTAAGTTTGAAACAAAATTAATAAACCTAAATTTGAATTACTGGTCGCGCGGGAGGTTAACTGGGCCGGCCCACTACGCACAGCGCTCGCAGATGGGTTTAAGTGAATGTCCCCACCAGTCAGTAAGACAGTGGGTGCGAAGGGGTATGGGGCAATCTAGGTCGTGCGATTAACATCTAATCTAATGACTAGGGCTTGTCATGTTCGTCGGGCAGCGCCGGCGAGACAGAACCCTAACGCGGCCAGTGGGGGTCAGTGGGGGCTCACCAGGGCTCAGGCGGGGGTCGGCGATGGGGGCGTGATACGTCGGAAAAGTATCTATATTTTTTGATGCTCCATGCTTGTTTAGTATCTACTTCGCTTTTCTTTGTCTACACTTTGAGGTGCTTTTTACATGTTTTGTGGTACTAACCTATTAACAAGTTGCCACAGTGCCAGTTGCCTGTTTTCTGTTGTTTTTGGTTCCAGAAAAGCTAGTAAGGAAATATTCTCGGAATTGGACAGGGCAAACGTCAAAGTGAATAACTTTCCGTGGGGAACAAGAAGTTCAGAGGGGATACGGAGAGGCATGCCAGGGTAGCCACACCCCCTAGGCACGGGTGGGCCCTGCCCCGTGCCTAGGCAGGGTGTGGGGATCCTGGCCACCGCCTCGGCCTCCCCCTTCGCCTACAAGAAGCCCCCTATGCAGAAACCCTAAGTACCCAATCAATATTCCACGAAACCTTCTGTAGCCTCCGCCACCATCGTCCGTAGATCGGGGGATCTAAAGTTCTTCCTGGCACCTTGCCGGAGGGGAGATCATCCCGGAGGCCTTCTCTCTAGTATGATGCGTGAGTAGTTCCACCTTGGAATATGGGTCCATGTAGTAGCTAGATGGTTGTATCTCCTCCTCGTGCTTTCATGTATAGATCTTGTGAGCTCCATTCATGATCAAAATCTAATCTATCTGTAATCATGCATGTTGTGTTTATGGGGATCCGATGGATATCGAGATTATTTTGTTGGTTTGATTAATTGTTTTGTCTTTATTATTCTATCATGTCTGTTGTTTGTGATCTTGTATGCTCTCCGTTGTTAGTAGCTATCTTGGCCAAGTAGTTTCTAGTGACTCCAAGAGGGGGTATTTATTCTCGATAGTGGGTTCATGGCTCTAGTTTCCAAGGGAAGTGACAGAAATCTCTTCGGTTGTAGATATGCTGTTGCTACTAGGGAGAAAACAACGGTCTCTTATTCATGGAACATGTGGACTGTTTACCTTACACACTTTGATTAAAGCAGTTGTCTGTTGCTTGCAACTTAATACTAGAGGGGGTTCGGATGATAACCTGAAGGTGGACTTCTAGTCATAGATGCAGTTGGATGGCGGTCTATGTATCTTGTTGTATTGCCCAATCGAATGTCATAGGATCTTTCTGACTAGTAATTGCATTGTTATGCCTTGCTCAGTTCATGTCAATTGCCCTGCTGTAATTTGTTTACCCTTCATGCCATGTTGTTTATCTAAGGATAACAACTCTAGTGAACTATGGACCCCGGTCCAATCTTTACCATTGATACATCTTCCACTGTAACTTGTTTACTTGATGCAAACCACCATTAACTTCCACATCATATGTTTAATCCTTTGTTACAGCAAACCAATGAGCTTGACAACCTCACTGATTCCTTGGGACAAAGTCTTGAGTTTTTGTTGTGCAGGTCTCCACGTTGTTTGCAACACCCGTGTGATGTTTCCTTCCTCCTTCTGGTTTGATAACCTCGGTCTCAACTAAGGGAAAACTTGATGCTGTGCTCTTCACACCCTGCACTTGGGGTTACCAACAAAGTGCTACGTCGAGCACCGTCAAGTCTTTCTGGCACCGTTGCCGGGGAGGCTAAGGATGTCTTCACTAGGGGAGTCCTCCACTTCCTTTCTCTTTACTTTGTTTTTAGTTTGCTTTATTTCTTTTTCTTGGTTTTGTTTGCCTCTTTGCAAAAAACCCAAAAAAATTAGTCTAGTTTGGTTTCCTTGCTTTATTCCAAAACACACAAAAAATTAGTTCCTGCTCTAGCTGCTGCTATTTTTGGCTTGCCCACCTTTGCCAAAATGAACTCTGCTGAGAACACCAAGTTGTGTGACTTCACTAGCACCAACAACAATGATTTCCTAAGCACTCCTATTTCTCCACCTTCTCCTGATGCTACCTTTTATGAAATTAAGCCTGCTTTGTTGAATCTTGTGATGAGAGAGCAATTTTCTAGTGCTAGTTCTGATGATCCTGCTGCCCATATCAATGGCTTTGTTGAACTTTGTGAGATGCAAAAGTATAAGGATGTAGATGGAGATATTCTTAATCTCAAGCTTTTTCGTTTGTCCTTGAGAGGAAAAGCTAAAGAATGGTTGCTATCCTTGCCTAAAAATAGTATTGATTCTTGGACTAAGTGCAAAGATGCTTTTATTGGAAAATACTATCCTCCTGCTAAGATTATATCTATGAGAAGTGACATTATGAAATTTAAACAACTTTATAATGAACATGTTGCTCAAGCTTGGGAAAGAATGAAATCTTTGGTTAAGAATTGTCCCACTCATGGAGTCACTGCTTGGATGATTATCCAGACTTTTTATGCAGGTTTGAACTTCTCCTCAAGAAACCTGTTGGATTCAGCTACTAGAGGTACCTTTATGAGCATCACTTTGGGTTCTGCAACTAGACTCCTTGATAATATAATGGTTAACTACTCTGAATGGCACACTGAGAGAGCTCCACATGGTAAGAAGGAAAATTCTGTTGAGGAAACTATGGAGGAATAATCTATTATCTTGAAAAACATTAGTCATCAGCTTGAGAATCTGAATAGAGAAATTCCTAGTTTACAGTCAAAAAATTTCAGTGCTAAGAAAAATATATCCTCTCTGACTGAAGCTCAGTCCTCCTTGATTAAAATGGCTGCTAAACCTGAAACCATGGAAAATACCTTTGCTACTGCTCATGCCATACAAGTTACCATCGATGAAATTGTTAGGTTGTTAGCTCAACTTCATGCTAAGTGGGAAGGGAAGCTGAAATTGATAGAAACAATAGTGTGTGCACTATCACCACTAAACCACAAGTAGTTTCTCAAGTGATTATGTTCCCACAAAAGCTTGCTAGAAGTCCTTATGCTAGTGATATGCATGTTGGTTTCACTAAACACATTACAGATGCTCTTGTTAAGATTAAGGAAGAGAAGCTAAAACACAAAGCTTCTATTCCTAGGAAAGTAGAAGATAGTTGGGAACCCATTATTAATATACAAGTGAATGACTTTGATCTCAAAGCTTCATGTGATCTTGGTTCTAGTGTATCTATTATGCCTAGGAAGATTTATGAAATTCTTGATTTGCCACCTTTGGAAGATTGTTATTTAGATGTCACACTCAATGATAATGTGAAGAAGAAACTGATGTGGACATCCCATCTATTGATACAACCGTTGTACCTACAGCTACACACATACAAGGACCTATCACTCGATCTCGTGCCAAACAACTTAACTATCAGGTACTTTTGTTTCTTGGAACTATTCCTCACATACATGTGAATATGATGGTTCCTAAATCAGATGTATTTCTTACTCTTAGGAATGATGGACCAAGCATGGATGAGAGGGACAAGCATTGGAGCATGGTCATGAATGGAGATGGCAGCAAGCATGTGATGATTCAAGAGAAGGCCACGGATGAAGATTTCAGAACTTTGAGGCCACCATAATGAAGAAAGAAGGCTTGGACGAAATATTCAAGATTAATACTTCACAAATTCGTCTATAGCTTAATATGGGGCCAGGCCCATGTAATTTTCACAGGATTTTAAAGAGCCACTTTTTAGAGTCCGTATTTGAGTAGAAAAGGACTTCTAGGGTTGGATTCGGCCACCACTTCTATGGCTGGCCGAAACCCCACCTTTTCCTCCTTAAATACTCCCCTTATCCGTCACCATAGACTCAGATTTTGTTTAGACATTAAGTTAGCCATCATAACAACTTTGCCAAGGCTCGAGCATAGTAGAGGCCTCTTGTACTTCGCACCTATACAGAATCCCACCTTTTCAATAAAGCTTTCATCTTAATACACAATATATTGATTGCAATATTAGTTCTTACTTGTTCTCGATTTCAAGTAGGAATTAAGACCCTCGCTGGTCAGGCTGATCATGTTTCCACAGGATCAGTAACCTCCAGGAGATTGGCCTAGCGATTGCATTGGCGCTCGTGCCTACACGTGTAGTCGGATCGTCAAGCCTGAACTCCACCAAATCGACCATTATCATCTCATCGAAATATCGTACACCTTTTCCCTATCAAGTGGTATCAGATTCCAGGTTGCTCGGTGAGATTTTACTGTTTTCATAGATTATATCTGTTTTACCTATAACCCTGAAAAAGCCAAAAACACATTTAGAGTTTAGATCCATCCCATCACCAATCTACGCCTTGCATTATCTTTTCAGTTTTGCATTGTTGAATTTGTATCTCCATCGTTGCGTCGAGTTGCTGGTCTTAGTGTCTCATCCCTTAGAGTATTGAGTTCTGATCATAGTAGTCACCGCCACACTCGCAGATCACCGCCACCATATTCCTCCGCCATACACCCAGCCACCATAAACCCTAAAACTCCGCCACCGCCTTCCTACCGCGACACGGATCTGATCACCTTTCCTGCCGGAGCACGAGTCCGAGTTAAGTTATTGTTTCCTAGTTATTTATTTTTACTCTCCTTCCTTGTTGTTTCCGTGTTGAGCTAAAGTCCGTGTCGAGCTAAAAGTTCCGTCGTAAGTCCAGAAGGAGAGCAAAAAAAAAAGAGTCTGGAATCGCCTCTGAAAAGAATTTCTGGTTAAACTGATTTTCGGCTCCAGGGGATCACTTTTCTCCATCGGTCTTTATAGCGATATTTTTTTGGCGCCTGCATGCTTTCCGGAGCATAATACAAAAATTTCGACAATTCTTTTTTGGGGCTAACCTATTTCTAGACCCTGTCGATCAGTTCTAGACACTCGCCATCATAGTGATTTTCGACATCTCGGTTTGCTTTTTAGGTTGCCATATCATCATACATTGGTTGATGTGTCGCGTCATGACATCGTTGGTGATCTACGCTCGCGTATCTAGTAAGGTCTAGCCTAGGACCAGCATAGTACCGTCGTTGAGCATTCTTTCAACATTCGCATTGTTGTTTTGATAATTGCTAATGTAACATCCCTAAAATCATGATTCCAAATATTGCATATCATTCATGCATGCATATAATTTAGGGATCATTTTTCAACTCATTTCAAGAAAACAGAAGCACTTAGTGCTATTATTTTATGTGAGCAAACATAAATCAACTGACTATCCTCAATTCAGAGCCTAAGTGTTTTAAACCAAGTTCTGTTTGCTTCCTTGTTGATTGGATTGAATGTGGAGTTTGGACAAAAATTAACAGAACAAATATGGTTTCAAAACCATCTTCAAAACATTTCCAAATCAAGTGCCATAGCACTGTTTATTTTGTTTATTCAAAAGAACCAAGCTTGAGCAGAGAGACCACATGTTTTATGCCCAGAAATATGAATGTTGCACCCTACAAAAATCCTGAAAAGGTTTGAATTCAAATAGCTTTTAAAACCATTTGAAAATGATTTCTGAAAATGCAAACAGAAATAGAAAAAGGAATAAAGAAAAGGAAAAGGGTCGGCGCTACTATTCTAGCCCAGCAGAGAAACCAGCCCATTTAGCCCACCCGGGTTCCCCCTCTCTCCTTCTCACTCGCAGACGAACCCGCAGAGAGACTGACGCCAGGACCCCACCCCTCTCTGTTTTATTCGCTGACAGGTAGACCCACTGCCACGTCAGGCTCGTCGTCAATCTCGCGCCGAAGACCTGCTCGCCGTGGCCATTTCTTCCCCGACGCAAATGCGCTTAATTGGTGTTGATTGCTCGCGAGATTCTCGCCCCTGCTCTGCCTACTTAACCCCTACCACTCGGCGACCATTTCCCCTCACTTAGCTCCACCTCTCCGCCACCAGGCTGCCCGCAATCAACCTCACACCGCCGCAGAGAGAGCTCACTCCGGCGATCGATTCCGGTGAGCCCCGTGCGCCCCTTCCCCTCTGGTTCATACGAGTCGCTTCGCAGCTTCTTTGCGCACCTCCTTACCCCACTGGTTCGTCCTGTACTGCCCCAGGTCGTCGATTCCGTTCAACACCGCAAGCTCCCGACGACAACCTCGACTCCGGCGACCAAATTCCGTAAGCCCTTTGCGCCCCTTCGCCTCTGATTCACACGAAGTTGTTCGCCACTGTATTCTGCATCATCTGGTGCCATTTGTTTGTGCTAGGGAGACCAGGAGCGTCGCCAACGTCGCCGTCTACTCGAACCCGACACCGCCCGCAACTCCGACGATCTCCAGCAGCCCACTCCGTGCGCCCCTTGCCAAGCCGCCGCCAGGTTGAGCATCAGCGCGTCTCCACGGTTCTGGTAAGACCCTCCGACGACCCTAGGACGACCTGTAGCTCCGCGCCGCCGTAGGCAGAGCTCGCCGCCGCCAATAGCCGCCGCTAGCGCCGCTCAGTTTTGGTCGATTGATTCGTAGCCGTCAGATCTAGATCCAGCGCGTAGGATTAGTTCACTTAACGAACCGTTATGAATAGATCTGAGCCGTGCGGGTTAAGTAGATCCAACAGCCCAGAAGCGCGATCCAACGCGAAACGGTATGGGCCAATTAGAACATGACGCGTGGCTGGAGTTTAGATTTAAAACAGGATTTGAATCTGATTTATGTTCAAATTTGTTTTGGCTATAACTTTTGATCCCCACGTTAGAATTTGACAAATTTTATATCGTTGGAATCACGAGAGCAAGCTCTTTCTAATATGCAATGTGTTTAATGTTTTTCTTCTGTTAAAAAGGTTTTATTTGTAGAAACTTGTGTAAGACTAAATTAAGTATATGAAATGTTTAGGAAATAATTTAGGGTTTAAATAATGGTTGTATGGCAAGTTTTTAACTTGTTTTTGATTCAGAACTGTTTACTTGTTTGGTTGAGTTTTAAAAATCATCACATACCATTTTGCATGCATGCATATATTTTTGATTGTACATGTTTTGTATGTGATTTGTTGCTATAATTCTTTGTGTAGATTTTGGTGCTAGTGATTGTGATTGTGAAGAGTGTAACTACTCTCCAAACTACCAAGGCAAGTGGTACTTCATGAATATTATCATTCCTATGTTTTCTACTAAGCATTAGAAATATTTTTGTTAGACTTGCATGCTATATTTTGCTTATATGCCATGTTGGGAAATCCTAGTAGTTGTAGAATTGCTAGAAAATTTCTAAGTTAAGGTACTATCTATGCCATGCTTAGCCTAGCTAGTAGCAAACAAGGGTTGGTGAAATATATACATGCTATGATGAAAATATTTCTAAGTCCTTTGGACTTGTGTTTTGCCTAATAAAACAACTAAGTTAATGAAACACCTGGGTGGAATGGAAGGAAAGGTTTATGTTGAGTGGTTACACAAGGCCCATTTCTATGGTTTACCTTGTGTATCTCACTTGTGGTCAGCCACCCAGGAACAAAGAGATTTTGGAGGCCAAGTGTTAAGAAGCTTCTAGTGCAGCCACTTGGCAATATGGGCTCTGCCTGGATCACATAAGTTGCTAGAACTTAGCCATTTGGACAGTTGGTGGTAGTGGGATGATAGGTTGGAACGCGTCCATTTGGTCTAAGGGAAGGCTTCTGAAAGGTACTGTCTTGGTGAAACCAAGTCTGGTGGGGAAAGTGCACAACCTCTGCGGATGGAAAAATCTAAGTACTTAGCCAAGTCCATGGCAATGGACAACCTGAGCATCAAGACATGGAAGCTATCAAGAATCTCCTCATCCCAATTTCTAAGTAAAACTTGTGGGTGAACAAGGGTGAAGGACCTCAATGTCTATTGGTGGTTCCTTGGGAATAGTTTTGACAAAGAAAAACTTAGTGATTTCAGCTAATAGGAAAAATCTATTTTGAGCAAAGCAAGCCAAGCTACACTTAGCCAAATTGCATATAGTATCTAGTCCACTTAAATTTTTTATTAAGGTATCACTTGCCAATACTATTCCAAAGTATTGACCCACTGTGGCTATAACTTGTGATGTCGCAGGTTACTCTGATGAGGATTAGGTGTCATGAGTCTACACTCAACATGTTTGCCTGTGGCACATGAAGATGAAGACTTTTATTTATTTACTTATTCAAACTCTTGTACTAGGCTTGTGGCCTTGGAGTTGTAAAGACTATGTTTATCTCTGGAATGACTGTAATAAAGACCTTTGTATCTGTGTACTTCATCTTAAACTGTGGATGCTATCAATGATCCAGGGACTAGCATTGCAATCATATGGATCCTTTTCCTTTACAAAGGAGGGATCTTACAGATGGTATCAGAGCACTATGTTGCCTGTAGGATTATGACCCTAGGATTGGAAACCACTAAGGAAAAATTTTCAGCAACTTCTACACTTGTCTATTCTTCTCGTAAACTTTTCTAATCTTCTTCGTCATCTCTATTTGTAGATGAACTCCATCAACAAAGCCGTAAGGAGAGGACCACTCATGACAATGACTTTGGAGTGTGAGACAGAATTCCCCAAGGCTCTCAAGGACCTCATGGTTGCATTAGAGATACAAGGTGCAGCTGTGTACAAGGGTTTTCCTGTGATGGATGAATGAGTGGAATAATGGTGGGTGCAACTTCACTTGTATAAAAACAAGGAAGACAACCACCAGGAAAAAGGATTCTGCATGTTTACCAATTCAGTGGTGCACACTACATTCTTTGAATCATCAAGGGATGCAGCTTGGAAGACCATGAAAGAACTTGGTGATAGAGTCAAGTGCAGAATGCTCAACCTCCAAAATGATCTAAAGGAAGAGAGGAAACATACCCAAGAGTTGGAAGCTACCAACCAAACCTTAAGAGGAGACATTATAAACTTAGTGATGGAGTCATGTGAGCAAGATAGGCTGATTGCTTCTAGAAACATTGTGTTAGCCAACAGATCCAGCGAGATAGGATTGTAAACGTACTACGTTAGTTGGACCACCACTTATCATCTTATTTTCCAAAATGTTGCTTTAAAATAAGTTGAACCTTGGTTGTTGTAATGGATCCATGTATGCCATGACTTGTGTGTTTTGATTTCCAAGGATATGTATGTGATGTTTTGTCTTTTGTTTTATCTTGAATTGTGTTGTTCTAACTTTTCTATCTTATAAATAGATGCCTACTGTTACCATCAGCACTGTTGAGGAGTTCCAGGTTACTCGCTTTGGTCCTCGTATTGTTGAGCTTACTACTTTGCTCAATCTCCCTCTTCCTACCATCATGGTGCTTCCCCTCACCAAGTTTGAGAGGAAAGACCTCTGGGGCTTCAAGGTCAACCAGCCCGGACGCCAGATTGAGCCTACCACAGAGGCCATCGTCTTCAAGCTCATGCATGATGACAAAGAGAGAGGCCTCGAGGTAGTTATGCAGGATCTGATAGGACGTCTGCTAGGGAGACACTCCCGACAGGTTGGAGCTACTCACTTCCACGTCTTTGGTAGACGTGATGAGGATGGAGAGTCCATCGACTTCGAGGACGATTCGAGGGACACAGCCGAGCCGATTCGTCTATATCTCTAGGACTTAGAGTCTCTCATTAGGCACGTGCACACTGATAGGACCAACGTCATGCTCAACAATGACGAACTCCAGGTGCAGCTTCGCGAGAAGGACAAGCTCTTCGTGGAGCAAGACGAGATAGTCAAGGAGATGGAGGCAAAGTTCGAGAGCCAGGACAGAAAGTTCAAGAGTCAGGAGAAGCGAGTCCAGGATAGGAACAAGAAGATCCGGGACATGACTGAAGAACTGCAGGCCAAGGACTTCGAGCTCGAGCATCAGCAGACGGTGATTGAGAGGCTTCGTTCCCAGAAGAGGGCTCTCAAAGCAAAGATAGAGACCTTGACCACTAGTGTCGAGGAATACAAGACCGCGATGGAGAACGCAGGTCTTACCTTTGTCGAGGAGGAGGTTGATGCCGAGGAGTAGATTTGACTACTCATTTATCATTTATTATCATACTTGTTGCTTGAGAACTTGTTATTTGACCATCCGACATGTGGATGGCTTGCTACTTGTGTGTTTTACTTTGTGAACTTCTTATCTTGTTGTTTAACCTTTATCGTTGTGTTGCATGCTTTGTGTGTGCTTATGTGATGTAATGTGCATGAAAGCATCTATGGGTATCTCATGCTTATCTCTATTGATCAAACCACAGATGCCTCCCCGTCGTGCAAACCCCAACCCCAACAACAACAACATCACTCTAGAAATGCAGCAAATGATGACCACTCAAACTCAGCTGATGCAGATGATGACGACGTTCATCCAAAACCAAAACAACAACAATAACAATAACAACAACAACAACCCACCGGGTTTTGATATGATTACTAGGTTCTTGAGATTGAGGCCAGCAAAGTTCTCAGGGACGACTGATCCCATGGTGTCCAATGATTGGCTACGCTCTGTGAACAAGGACTTGGTAACCGTGGGCTGTACGGATGCTGAAAAGGTCAGATTTGCAGCACATTTGCTGGAACGACTAGCCGCCACTTGGTGGGATAACTTCCAGATCACCACTCCCATAGAAGATGTGACATGGGCTATCTTTAAGGATGGCTTTCACACTGCTCATATCTCATCTGGAGTGATGAGTCTGAAAAAGAAAGAGTTCCATAATCTGAAGCAGCGCCATCGCAGCGTGGCTGAATATATTGAGGAGTTCAACAATCTGGCGCGTTATGCACCAGATGAAGTTGACACCGATGCTAAGAGAAAGGAAAAATTTCTTGAAGGCTTGAATGATGAGCTGAACATGCAGCTAGCTGTAGCATATGTTCCCACATACCAGTCTCTTTGTGATAAGGCTGCTATTTTGGAGAACAAAATGAAGCAAGTTGAGAGCAGGAAGAGAAAGCACTCAGACAAGCACAGCTCGGGATCGTCTCACAAACGTTCCCATTATGATGATAGTGGAAGCTCAGGATCCCACAAGCATGGGAAATTCAACAAGTACCACAACCACAACCGTCATGACAACAAGCATCACCGCAGTCATGACAATGACAAGTACAAGAACCACAAGGGTGGATACAAGAGCCACCACAGTGGTAATGGAAGTGGAAGTGGAAGCCAGCCTGTCAAGAAGGACATTAGTAAGGTTGAATGCTTCAAGTGCAAGAAGATGGGGCATTATGCAAATGAATGCCCAGAAAAGAAAGTTGAAGGACCCAACAAGCCCAACCCTTTTCAGAAGGGACAGATGAACCACATCAATGTGGAGGAAATCTATGAGGAGCCTGATGCTGTGGTTGGTAAGTTCAAACTCAATTCTATTCCAGCATTTGTTCTCTTTGATACTGGTGCATCTCATTCATTCATATCAAGAGCATTTGTTGAAAGAAATGAACTGCCGGTAGAAACTATTGGGTGTCCTATAAAAGTAAGTTTTCCTGGTGGAGAAATGATAGTGAATTCTGGATGTCATGATCTAGTCATAGAGTTTGGGAAGTATAAATTTCCCGTTAACTTGATAATTCTAAACTCCCAAGGATTGGATGTCATTTTGGGAATGGACTGGATGACTAAGCACAAGGGAGTGATAGATTGTGCCAACCATACTGTCTCACTCACAACTCCAGAAAATAAAAGGATCAGATTCAAGACCAACTTTGAAGCAAGAAGGAGTATGCTAAATTCTCTTAAGGGGGTTAGCATAGACAGTGTGCCAATTGTGAGTGAGTATCCGGATGTGTTTCCGAAAGAATTGCCGGGAATGGCACCAGATAGAGATGTGGAGTTTCTTATAGATTTGGTACCAGGGTCTGGACCAATAGCAAAGAGACCGTATAAGATGTCAGTTGATGAACTGAAAGAACTCAAGAAACAACTTGGAGAACAGTTGTAGAAAAGGTTTATTCAACCAAGTTCTTCATCTTGGGGAGCCCCAGTTTTGTTCGTGGAGAAGAAAGACAGAAGTCAAAGGTTATGCATAGATTACCGTTCACTCAATGAGGTGACTATCAAGAACAAATACCCTTTGCCTAGAATCAATGACTTGTTTGATCAGCTAGAAGGAGCTTGTGTGTTCTCAAAGATTGATCTCAGGTCAGGCTATTTTCAACTCAAGATAAGAGAACAAGACATACCTAAGACAGATTTCACCACAAGGTATGGATTGTATGAGTATACCGTGATGCCATTTGGTTTAACCAATGCTCCAGCATACTTCATGAATATGATGAACAAGGTGTTCATGGAATTCCTTGACAAGTTTGTTGTCGTTTTCATTGATGACATTTTAGTCTACTCCAGGAGCAAAGAGGAGCATGAAGGACATTTGCGTTTGATACTTGAGAAGTTAAGAGAGCATAAACTTTATGCCAAATTCAGCAAGTGTGAATTCTGGTTAAATGAAGTTGGTTTTCTTGGACATGTTATGACAAAGGATGGTGTAGCAGTTGATCCTGCGAAGGTTTCAGCTGTAACTGAATGGGAATCTCCCAAGTCAGTGAAAGAAGTTCATAGTTTCCTTGGCTTAGCAGGTTACTATAGAAGGTTCATTGAAAATTTCTCCAAGGTAGCTAAGCCCATGACAGAATTGCTAAAGAAAGACAAGAAATTTGCGTGGACGGAAGGTTGTGAACTCATCTTTCAGGAGTTGAAGAAGAGACTTGTGACAGCACCAGTCTTGTGTTTGCCAGACTTGGAAAAAGATTTCCAAGTATATTGTGATGCATCTCATCATGGATTGGGTGCAGTACTTATGCAAGAAGGAAAAGTTGTGGCGTATGCCTCGAGACAACTCAAAACTCATGAAGTGAACTATCCTACTCATGATTTAGAGTTAGCCTCTATTGTCCATGCACTCAAAACATGGAGACACTATCTTTTGGGAAAGCGTTGTGAAGTGTTCACAGATCACAAAAGTTTGAAGTATATCTTCACCTAGAAGGAAATTAATATGAGACAAAGAAGATGGCTAGAACTTATCAAGGACTATGACTTAAGTTTGCAATACCACCCCGGTAAAGCAAATGTTATAGCAGATGCTCTAAGTCGTAAGGTTTTTGTGAATGGCCTTACCAAAGGAGAATTGCCAGATGATCTGTGTACCCAATTTAGAAAACTCATATTGGAGATTGTGCCTGAAGGACATCTCATGACTTTGGATGTTCAACCCACTTTGTTGGACAAGATCAAAGAAGCCCAGAAGATTGATAAGGAAATTGAGGAGATTAAAGAAAAGATTGGCAAAGGAAAAGCCAAAGGGTTCCATGAAGACGAACATGGTACGTTATGGCATGGGAAACGTATCTGTGTTCCACAAGATCCGGAGCTACGGAAACTGATTTTGCAAGAAGCACACAACTCACCGTATTACATTCATCCGGGTAACACCAATATGTACATGGACATGAAGGAAAGATTTTGGTGGAATAATCTCAAGGACATCGCCGAACATATTTCTTTGTGTGATGTGTGTAGTAGAGTGAAGGCGGAACATCAGAAACCAGCAGGTTTGCTTCAACCACTACCTATTCCTGATTGGAAGTGGGACAAGATTGGTATCGACTTCATTACCGGATTACCAAGAACCAGATCAGGATATGACTCTATTTGGGTAGTAGTGGATCTCCTAACTAAAGTGGCTCATTTCATACCTGTGAAGACAACCTATGCAAGAGCTAAGTTGGCTAAGATCTACATGAGTAGAATTGTATGTCTACATGGAGTACCCAAGAGTATTGTGTCTGATAGGGGAACTCAATTCACTTCCCATTTTTGGAGACAGTTACATGAGTCATTGGGAACGAGGTTGGAATTCAGTACTGCTTTTCATCCTCAAACTGATGGACAAACAGAAAGGACTAATCAGATTCTTGAAGACATGTTGAGGGCATGTGCCCTAGACTATGGAGCCAGTTGGGATGAAAGTCTGCCTTACGCAGAATTTTCTTATAACAACAGCTATCAAGCCAGCATTGAGATGGCACCATTTGAGTTTCTCTACGGGAGAAAGTGTACCACCCCATTGTTATGGAATGGTGTGGGAGAAAGAAGTTTGTTCGGACCAGAACTTATCAAAGAAGCCGAAGAGAAGGTCAAGTTGGTTAAGGACAGATTGAAGATAGCATAGTCCCGACAGAAAAGCTACGCAGATCCTAAGCGTAGAGAAGTCACCTACGAAGTTGGTGATAGAGCCTATCTTAGAGTGTCACCACTTCGTGGAGTAAAGAGGTTCGGAGTCAAAGGAAAGTTGGCCCCCAGATATGTTGGACCATTCGAGATTCTGATTCGCAAAGGAGAAGTTGCCTATGAAATTGAATTGCCAGAGTCTCTGTCTGCTATCCATAATGTGTTTCATGTGAGTCGGCTTAAGAAATGTCATCCAGAAATGGAAGAAACTTCTTTGAAGGATACTATACCTTTGGAGGAGGTCCAATTGGAAAGTGACCTCACTTATGAAGAGAAACCTATCAAGATTCTTGAGATTGCAGAAAGAGTCACACGGACTAAGACTATCAAGTTTTGCAAAGTTCAGTGGAACCATCATTCCGAAGAGGAAGCAACATGGGAAAGAGAAGATGATATTCGGAAAGACCACCCTCACCTATTTTCTAGCCAATCCGAATCTCGAGGGCGAGATTCACCTTAAGGGGGTTAGATTTGTAACATCCCTAAAATCACGATTCCAAAGATTGCATATCATTCATGCATGCATATAATTTAGGGATCATTTTTCAACTCATTTCAAGAAAACAGAAGCACTTAGTGATATTATTTTATGTGAGCAAACATAAATCAATCGACTATCCTCAATTGAGAGCCTAAGTGTTTTAAACCAAGTTTTGTTTGCTTCCTTGTTGATTGGATTGAATGTGGAGTTTGGACAAAAATTCACAGAACAAATATGGTTTCAAAACCATCTTCAAAAAACATTTCCAAATCAAGTGCCATAGCACTGTTTATTTTGTTTATTCAAAAGAACCAAGCTTGAGCAGAGAGACCACATGTTTTATGCCCAGAAATATGAATGTTGCACCCTACAAAAATCCTGAAAAGGTTTGAATTCAAATAGCTTTTAAAACCATTTGAAAATGATTTCTGAAAATGCAAACATAAATAGAAAAAGGAATAAAGAAAAGGAAAAGGGCCGGCGCTGCTATTCTAGCCCAGCAGAGAAACCAGCCCATTTAGCCCACCCGGGTTCCCCCTCTCTCCTTCTCACTCGCAGACGAACCCGCAGAGAGACTGACGCCAGGACCCCACCCCCTCTCTATTTTATTCGCTGACAGGTAGACCCACTGCCACGTCAGGCTCGTTGTCAATCTCGCGCCGAAGACCTGCTCGCCGTGGCCGTTTCTTCCCTGACGCAAATGCGCTTAATTAGCGTTGATTGCTTGCGAGATTCTCGCCCCTGCTCCGCCTACTTAACCCCCACCTCTCTGCGACCATTTCCCCTCACTTAGCTCCACCTCTCCGCCACCAGGCTGCCCGCAATCAACCTCACACCGCCGCAGATAGAGCTCACTCCGGCGATCGATTCCAGTGAGCCCCGTGCGCCCCTTCCCCTCTGGTTCATACGAGCCGCTTCGTAGCTTCTTTGCGCACCTCCTGGCCCCACTGGTTCGTCCTGTACTGCCCCAGGTCGTCGACTCCGTTCAACACCGCAAGCTCCCGACGACAACCTCGACTCCGGCGACCAAATTCCGTAAGCCCTTTGCGCCCCTTCGCCTCTGATTCACACGAAGTTGTTCGCCACTATATTGTGCATCATCTGGTGCCGTTTTTTTGTGCTAGGGAGACCAGAAGCGTCGCCAACGTCGCCGTCTACTCGAACCTGACGCCGCCCGCAACTCCGACGAGCTCCAGCAGCCCACTCTGTGCGCCCCTTGCCAAGCCGCCGCCAGGTTGAGCATCAGCGCGTCTCCACGGTTCTGGTAAGCCCCTCCGATGACCCTAGGACGACCTATAGCACCGCGCCGCCGTAGGCAGAGCTCGCCGCCGCCAGTAGCCGCCGCTAGCGCCGCTCAGTTTTGGTCGATTGATTCGTAGCCGTCAGATCTAGATCCAGCACGTAGGATTAGTTCACTTAACGAACCGTTATGAATAGATCTGAGCCGTGCGGGTTAAGTAGATCCAACGTCCCAGAAGCGCGATCCAACGCGAAATGGTATGGGCCAATTAGAACATGACGCGTGGATGGAGTTTAGATTTAAAACAGGATTTGAATCTGATTTATGTTCAAATTTGTTTTGGCTATAACTTTTGATCCCCACGTTAGAATTTGACAAATTTTATATCGTTGGAATCAGGAGAGCAAGCTCTTTCTAAATATGAAATGTGTTTAATGTTTTGCTTCTGTTAAAAAGGTTTTATTTGCAGAAACTTGTGTAAGACTAAATTAAGTATATGAAATGTTTAGGAAATAATTTAGGGTTTAAATAATGGTTGTATGGCAAGTTTTTAACTTGTTTTTGATTCAGAACTGTTTACTTGTTTGGTTGAGTTTTAAAAATCATCACATACCATTTTGCATGCATGCATATATTTTTGATTGTATATGTTTTGTATGTGATTTGTTGCTATAATTCATTGTGTAGATTTTGGTGCTAGTGATTGTGATTGTGAAGAGTGTAACTACTATCCAAACTACCAAGGCAAGTGGTACTTCATGAATATTATCATTCCTATGTTTTCTACTAAGCATTAGAAATATTTTTGTTAGACTTGCATGCTATATTTTGCTTATATGCCATGTTGGGAAATCCTAGTAGTTGTAGAATTGCTAGAAAATTTCTAAGTTAAGGTACTATCTATGCCATGCTTAGCCTAGCTAGTAGCAACCAAGGGTTGGTGAAATATATACATGCTATGATGAAAATATTTCTAAGTCCTTTGGACTTGTGTTTTGCCTAATAAAACAACTAAGTTAATGAAACACCTGGGTGGAATGGAAGGAAAGGTTTATGTTGAGTGGTTACACAAGGCCCATTTCTATGGTTTACCTTGTGTATCTCACTTGTGGTAAGCCACCCAGGAACAAAGAGATTTTAGAGGCCAAGTGTTAAGAAGCTTCTAGTGCAGCCACTTGGCAATATGGGCTCTGCCTGGATCACATAAGTTGCTAGAACTTAGCCATTTGGACAGTTGGTGGTAGTGGGATGATAGGTTGGAACACGTCCATTTGGTCTAAGGGAAGGCTTCTGAAAGGTACTGTCTTGGTGAAACCAAGTCTGGTGGGGAAAGTGCACAACCTCTGCGGATGGAAAAATCTAAGTACTTAGCCAAGTCCATGGCAATGGACAACCTGAGCATCAAGACATGGAAGCTATCAAGAATCTCCTCATCCCAATTTCTAAGTAAAACTTGTGGGTGAACAAGGGTGAAGGACCTCAATGTCTATTGGTGGTTCCTTGGGAAAAGTTTTGACAAAGAAAAACTTAGTGATTTCAGCTAATAGGAAAAATCTATTTTGAGCAAAGCAAGCCAAGCTACACTTAGCCAAATTGCATATAGTATCTAGTCCACTTAAATTTTTTACTAAGGTATCACTTGCCAATACTATTCCAAAGTATTGACCCACTGTGGCTGTAACTTGTGATGTTGCAGGTTACTCTGATGAGGATTAGGTGTCATGAGTTTACACTCAACATGTTTGCCTGTGGCACATGAAGATGAAGACTTTTATTTATTTACTTATTCAAACTCTTGTACTAGGCCTGTGGCCTTGGAGTTGTAAAGACTATGTTTATCTCTGGAATGACTGTAATAAAGACCTTTGTATCTGTGTACTTCATCTTAAACTATGGATGCTAGCAATGATCTAGTGACTAGCATTGCAATCATAGGGATCCTTTTCCTTTACAAAGGAGGGATCTTACAGCTAACCCCTTTGCTAAGCCTTCCCAGAGCTCGACAGATTTCTCCACGTGCGGTGTCTCGACTCCTGGTGATCGCTCAGTTCAATCTTTAGACCCACTGCTCCTCGCGTTTGGACATCGCCTTTTCCTGCTGTTTGGTAAGAACTTGTGAGAGCTTCGTATATTGCTTGACGGATTACGCGTGCCTTCCACCATATTTCCGTAGTTATAGGAATATATACCTGTGCTTTTTAAAGGACTAACCATGACAGATACTTCGCGTAACCCTTCCACAATGACGAACCAAGAACTATATGCCCACTTCTCCGAGCTATTGGTCAGTCGCGCTGAAGATGTGGATGCACGACTAGAGGAGTTTGACACCAATGTCACCAATGCCATGGACAAGATCGATGGAGTCGAGAAATCCTTCAACGACAAGCTTGACGCTCAGTTCAAGGAGGTTCTAGATAGATTGCCGGCACCCGCACCCGCCCCATTAGCACCTTGTCATGGCACACGACGCATTCCGATCATGGATCGTACTGCTGGTTCAGCTGCCGCCGCACCTCAGGCGGCTACCGCTGCAACTGAGGCAGCTCAGGCTTCCACCACGGCTGCTGCTGCGACATTGGGGGCAGACGACGACAGGTACTCCTACGACCTCGACAATGACGATCTGTTTGACGAGGAGGTTGAACAACCTCCACACCCTGCTGGCCGACCCCGACATTACCACCGCAACGCTCGACCACTGGTACGTGATGATGACCATGTTGCAAAGCTTAAATTAAATATTCCATCTTTTGAGGGTAAACATAATCCTGATGCTTATCTTACATGGGAGATGGAAGTAGAACAACATTTTGCATGTTTAAAATATCCTGAGAATATGCGTGTTAGTGCTACTACATGTGAATTTACTAAATTTGCTTCCCTTTTGTGGTCTAAGTAGTGTCGTTTAAATCCTACTACTATTCCTCGTACTTGGACTGCTTTAAAAACTGCTATGCGTGTTCGTTTTGTACCTCCCACTTATCAACGTGATTTACTAAAGAATCTGACATGTTTTGGAACAAGGGAAAAATTCTGTAGAAGTGTATTATCAGGAATTGCAAACGGGGATGGTTCGATGTGGTCTTGTTGAAACTACTGAACAAATCCTTGCACGTTTCTTTGGTGGATTAAACAAGGACATTCAGCACATATTAGACTATAAGTAATATAATTCCGTCCCTCGTTTGTTTCATCTTGCTTGCAAAGATGAACGTGAAGTGCAGGATCACCAAACACCATGGAAGAGGACTAATAATTCTGCAGGTCGCACATCCACTTGGACATCCCGACAATCAGCGCCTTCTTTTCGTGATTCTCCACCAGCTACTACCACATCCAAGGCCACCACAAGATTTCCGTCAGCTGCTCCTCCACCGTCATTCAATGCTCCTACTCGTAGTGCATCTTCTATGCTTCCACGGGTAAAACAAAGGATATACAATGCCGCAAGTGCTGGGGTTTTGGTCATATTGAGAGACAGTGCACAACGAAACGTGTTATGATGGTGCGTGATGATGATCAATATGATTTAGCGAGTGAATTTGATGAACATACATTAGCTCTTATTCCTGCTCGAGATGGAGACAATTGTGATTCTGATGAAGAGACAAAGGTAATGGGAGCTGAAACTGCTGATCAATACAAGAGCTTAGTTACAAAACGTGTGCTGAGTGTGCAATTGAGCAAATATGAGCATGATCAACGCCACAACCTGTTCCAAACACGTGGTGTTGCCAAGGAAAGAGCTATAAGGATCATCATTGATGGAGGGAGTTGTAATAATCTAGCTAGTGTTGACATGATAGAGAAGCTTTCACTTCCAACAAGACAACACACACATTCATATTACATCCAATGGTTTGAGAGTTCTCGCAAGATCAAGGTAACAAGAACGGTACGCGTGCATTTTACTATTGGTACATATTCTAATTTTGTTGATTGTGATGTTGTACCTATGCAAGCTTGTTCTTTGTTACTTAGTAGACCATGGCAATTTGATAGAGAATCTGTTCATAATGGCAAAACTAATCACTATTCTCTTATGCATGATGGAAAGAAAATTGGTCTAAAACCTATGACTCCCGAACAGATTTTAAAAGATGATCTTGCTAGAGCTAGTAGAGCTAAAACTGAGGAGAAAAATAAAAGTGGGAATCAGATTGTTGCTGCAGATTTTGTACCACCAAATAACACTAAATCTGATTCTAAACATGCTACTGAAATTCGTTTGAAGAGTCCATGTATGCTTGCAAATAAAATTAATATTGTTGAACTAGATGTAAACAATACTCAATGTTATGCAATTATCTGCAAAGAGGTTTTGTTTTCATTTGAGGATATGCCTCCTTCTTTGCCACCCACTATTGCTAACCTTTTGCAGGAATATGAGGACGTTTTTCCAGCTGAGATGCCACTAGGACTACCTCCTATTAGAGGAATTGAGCACCAAATTGATCCAATTCCTGGTGCTACGTTGCCCAACAGCATGCCATATAGAACAAATCAAGAGGAGACAAAGGAGATACAACGCCAAATTCAGGAACTACTCGACAGAGATCATATTCGTGAGTCCCTTAGCCCCTGTGCTGTTCCTATTATTTTGGTACATAAGAAATATGGTTCTTTGCGCATGTGTACTGATTGTAGAGCTATCAATAATATTACTATTCGATATCGTCATCCTATTCCACGTTTGGATGACATGCTTGATGAATGGAGTGGCTCTACCATGTTTTCTAAAGTTGATTTGCGTAGTGGTTACCACCATATTCGTATGAAATTGGGAGATGAAGGGAAAACAAATTTTAAAACTAAGTTCGGTTTATATGAGTGGTTAGTGAAGCCGTTTGGTTTAACTAATGCACCCAACACTTTCATGAGATTAATGAACGAAGTTTTACGTGCTTTCATTGGACGTTTTGTGGTAGTCTACTTTGATGATATTCTGATTTATAGCAAATCTTTAGAGGATCATTTGGACCATTTACGTGCTGTTTTCAATGCTTTACGTGATGCACGTTTGTTTGGTAATCTTGAGAAGTGCACCTTTTGCACCAATCGAGTTGCGTTTCTTGGCTATGTTGTTACATCACAGGGTATTGAAGTCGATCCAGCCAAGATTGAAGCTATTGAGAATTGGCCGCAGCCCAAGACGGTCACACACGTGAGGAGTTTTCTTGGCCTCGCTAGTTTTTATAGGAGCTTTGTCAAAGAATTTGGATCAATTGCCGCGCCGCTGAATGAACTTACCAAGAAGGATGTGCCCTTTGTTTGGGGCGATGCACAACAACAGGCCTTCGTGATATTCAAAGATAAGCTAACACATGCTCCCTTATTCCAACTTCTTGATTTTAATAAGACTTTTGAGCTTGAATGCGATGCTAGTGGAATTGGTTTGGGAGGTTGCATATTTTAGAGAGAAATTGAGTGGGGCTAGTCTGAACTATTATACTTATGATAAAGAATTATATGCGTTGGTTCGGACATTAGAAACTTGGGAACATTATCTATGGCCTAAAGAATTTGTTATACATTCTGATCATGAATCTTTGAAGCATATTTGTAGTCAAGCTAAGTTGAATCGTCGTCATGCAAAGTGGGTTGAATATATTGAGTATTTTCCTTATGTTATCAAACACAAAAAGGGTAAAGATAATATTATTGCCGATGCTTTGTCGCTCCGTTATACTTTGTTATATCAACTTGACTTCAAAATATTTGTATTGGAAACTATTAAGGAACAATATGTGCATGATGCTGAATTGTAGAGATGGTAGAACATGGAACAAGTTCGTATTCAATGATGGATTTGTGTTCCGTGCTAACAAACTATGCATTCTAGATAGTTCTGTTCGTCTTTTCTTGTTACAGGAGGCGCATAGAGGAGGATTGATGGGACACTTTGGTGTCAAGAAAATGGAGGATGTTCTTACTACACACTTCTTTTGGCCACGTATCCTTCGAGATGTTGAGAGATTTGTGGCACGCTGCACTACTTGTCAAAAATCTAAGTCTTGACTTAATCCACATGGTTTATATATGCCTCTTCCTGTTCCTAGTGTTCCTTGGGAAGATATTTCTATGGACTTTGTTTTGGGATTTCCACATACACAGAAGGGGAGGGATAGTATTTTTGTTATTGTGGATCGGTTTTCTAAGATGGCACACTTTATTCCTTGCCATAAAACGGATGATGTTGCGCATATTGCTGATTTGTTCTTTCGTGAAATTGTTCGTTCACATGGTGTGCCAAATACTATTGTTTCTGATTGTGATACTAAATTTCTTAGCCACTTTTGGAGATGTTTATGGGCTAAGTTGGGGACTAAATTGCTGTTTAGTACTACATGTCATCCCCAAACTGATGGACAAACTGAAGTAGTAAATAGAACTTTGTCTACTATGTTGCAGGTTGTTTTAAAGAAGAACTTAAAATTGTGGGAAGAGTGTTTACCTCTTATATAATTTGCTTATAATCGTTCGCTGCATTCTACCACAACGATGTGCCCATTTGAGATCGTGTATGGTTTTGTTCCTCGTGCACACATTGATTTATTGCCTTTACCTTCTTCGGTGCAAAATAATTTGGATGCTACTAAACGCGCTGAAATGATATTAAACTTGCATAAGACTACTAAAGATAACATAGAACACATGAATGCTAAGTATAAAGTTGCAGGGGATAAAGGGAGAAAGCATGTTGTGTTTGATGTTGGAGATCTTGTTTGGTTACATTTGCGTAAAGATCGTTTTCCTGATTTACGCAAGTCTAAGTTAATGCCACGTGCTGCTGGTACTTTTAAGGTGTTAGAGAAAATAAACGATAATGCATATAAACTTTAGTTGCCTGCAGACTTTGGTACGGTTAGTCCTACGTTTAACATTGCAGATTTGAAGCCTTACTTTGGTGAGGAAGATGAGATTGCGTCGAGGACGACTTCAATTCAAGAAGGGGAGCATGATGTGGACATCCCATCTATTGATACAATCGTTGTACCTACAGCTACACACATACAAGGACCTATCACTTGATCTCATGCCAAACAACTTAACTATCAGGTACTTTTGTTTCTTGGAACTATTCCTCACATACATGAGAATATGATGCTGCCTAAATCAGATGTATTTCTTACTCTTAGGAATGATAGACCAAGCATGGATGAGAGGGACAAGCATTGGAGCATGGTCATGCATGGAGATGGCAGCAAGCATGTGATGATTCAAGAGAAGGCCACGGATGAAGATTTCAGAACTTTGAGGCCACCATAATGAAGAAAGAAGGCTTGGACGAAATATTCAAGATTAATACTTCACAAATTAGTCTATAGCTTAATATGGTGCTGCGACACCTTTTATTTTGGGCGAGGCCCATGTAATTTTCGCAGGATTTTAAATAGCCACTTTTTAGAGTTCGTATTTGAGGAGAAAAGGACTTCTAGGGTTGGATTCGGCCACCACTTATATGGCTGGCCGAAACCCCACCTTTTCCTCCTTAAATACTCCCCTTAGCCGTCACCATAGACTCGGATTTTGTTTAGACATTAAGTTAGCCATCATAGCAGCTTCGCCAAGGCTCGAGCGTCGCAGAGGCCTCTTGTACTTCGCACCTATACAGGATCCCACCTTTTCAATAAAGATTTCATCTTATTCCGAAACATCTTGATTGCAATATTAGTTCTTACTTGTTCTCGATTTCAAGTAGGAATTAAGACCCTCGCTGGTCAGGCTGATCGTGTTTCCGCAGGATCAGTAACCTCTAGGAGATTGATAGGGCAAAGGTGTCCAATCTTTGGATGAGATGGTGATAAAAGATTTGGTGGAGTTCAGGCTTGACGATCCGACTAAACGTGCGAGCACGAGCGCCAATGCAATCGCTAGGCCAATCTCCTAGGGGTTACCGATCCTGCGTGAACACGATCAGCCTGACCAGCGAGGGTCTTAATTCCTACCTGAAATCGAGAACAAGTAAGAACCAATATTGCAATCAAGATATTGCGGATTAAGAGGAAAGCTTTATTGAAGAGGTGGGATCCTGAATAGGTGCGAAGTACAAGAGGCCTCTGCGACGCTCGAGCCTTGGCGAATTTGCGACTATGGCTAACTTAATGTCTAAACAAAATCTGAGTCTAGAGGTTCGGCTATGGGGCGTATTTAAGGGCGAAAAGGTGGGGTTTCGGCCAGACATGGAAGTGGTGGCCGAATCCAACCCTAAAAGTCCTTCTCCCCTCAAATACGGACTCTAAAAAGTGGCTAATTAAAATCCTGCGAAAATTACATGGGCCTGGCCCAAAATAAAGGTGTCGCAGCACCATATTAAGCTATGGACGAATTCGTAAAGTATTGATCTTGAATATTTAATCCAAGCCTTCTTTCTTTATTATGGTGGCCTCAAAGTTCTGAAATCTTCATCCGTGGCCTTCTCTTGGATCATCACATGCTTGCTGCCATATCCATGCATGGCCATGCTCCAATGCTTGTCCCTCTCATCCATGCTTGGTCCATCATTCCTAAGAGTAAGAAATATATCTGATTTAGGCAGCATCATATTCTCATGTATGTGAGGAATAGTGCCAAGAAACGAAAGTACCTAATAGTTAAGTTGTTTGGCACGATATCTTGTGATGGGTCCTTGTATGTGTGTCGCTGTAGGTACAACGGTTGTATCAATAGTAGGGATGTCCACATCATGCTCGACTTCTTGAATTGAAGTCGTCCTCGACGCAATCTCATCTTCCTTACCAAAGTAAGGCTTCAAATCTGCAATGTTAAATGTAGGACTAACCGTACCAAAGTCTGCAGGCAACTCAAGTTTATATGCATTATCATTGATTTTCTCTAACACCTTAAAGGGACCAGCAACACGTGGCATTAACTTAGACTTGCGTAAATCAGGAAAATGATCTTTACACAAATGTAACCAAACAAGATCGCCAACATCAAACACAACATGCTTTCTCCCTTTATCCCCAGCAAGTTTATACTTAGCATTCATGTGTTCAATGTTATATTTAGTAGTCTTATGCAAGTTTAATATCATTTCAGCGCGTTGTGTAGCATCCAAATTATGTTGCACCGAAGAAGGTAAAGGCAATAAATCAATAGGTGCACGAGGAACAAAACCATACACAATCTCAAATGGGCACATCTTTGTGGTAGAATGCAATGAACGATTATAAGCAAATTCTATATGAGGTAAACACTCTTGCCACAATTTTAAGTTCTTCTTTAAAACAGCCCGTAACATAGTAGATAAAGTTCTATTTACTACTTCAGTTTGACCATCAGTTTGGGGATGACATGTAGTACTAAAGAGCAATTTAGTCCCCAACTTAGCCCATAAACATCTCCAAAAGTGGCTAAGAAATTTAGTATCACGATCAGAGACAATAGTATTTGGCACACCATGCAAACGAACAATTTCACGAAAGAACAAATCAGCAATATGCGCAGCATCATCCGTTTTATGACAAGGAATAAAGTGTGCCATCTTAGAAAACCGATCCACAACAACAAAAATACTATCCCTCCCCTTCTGTGTTCGTGGCAATCCCAACACAAAGTCCATAGAAATATCCTCCCAAGGAACACTAGGAACAGGAAGAGGCATATATAAACCATGTGGATTAAGGCGAGACTTAGCTTTTTGACAAATAGTGCAGCGTGCCACAAATCTCTCAACATCTCGACGCATACGTGGCCAAAAGAAGTGTGCAGCAAGAACATCCTCCGTCTTATTGACACCAAAGTGTCCCATCAATCCTCCTCCATGCGCCTCCTGTAACAACAAAAGACGAACAGAGCTATCTGGAATGCATAGTTTGTTAGCACGGAACACAAATCCATCATTGAAGACGAACTTGTTCCAAGTTCTACCATCTCTACAATTCTGCAACACATCTTTAAATTCAGCATCATGCACATATTGTTCCTTAATAGTTTCCAATCCAAATATTTTGAAGTCAAGTTGAGATAACAAAGCATAACGGCGTGACAAAGCATCAGCAATAATATTATCTTTACCCTTTTTGTGTTTGATAACATAAGGAAAAGACTCAATAAATTCAACCCACTTTGCATGACGACGATTCAACTTAGCTTGACTACGAATATGCTTCAAAGATTCATGATCAGAATGAATAACAAACTCTTTAGGCCATAGATAATGTTGCCAAGTTTCTAATGTCCGGACCAACGCATATAATTCTTTATCATAAGTAGAATAGTTCAGACTAGCCCCACTCAATTTCTCACTAAAATATGCAACAGGTTTTCCCTCTTGTAATAACACCCCTCCCAAACCAATTCCACTAGCATCACATTCAAGCTCAAAAGTCTCAGTAAAATCAGGAAGTTGGAGTAAGGGAGCATGTGTTAGCTTATCTTTCAATATGACGAAGGCCTGTTGTTGTGCATCGCCCCAAACAAAGGGCACATCCTTCTTGGTAAGCTCATTCAGCGGCGCGGCAATTGATCCAAAGTCTTTGACAAAGCGCCTATAAAAACCAGCGAGGCCAAGAAAACTCCTCACTTGTGTGACCGTCTTGGGCTGCGGCCAATTCTCAATAGCTTCAATCTTGGCTGGATCCACTTCAATACCCTGTGATGTAACAACATAGCCAAGGAACGCAACTCGATTGGTGCAAAAGGTGCACTTCTCAAGGTTACCAAACAAACGTGCATCACGTAAAGCATTAAAAACAGCACGTAAATGGTCCAAATGATCCTCTAAAGATTTGCTATAAATCAGAAAATCATCAAAATAGACTACCACAAAACGTCCAATGAAAGCACGTAAAACTTCGTTCATTAATCTCATGAAAGTGCTAGGTGCATTAGTTAAACCAAACGGCATTACTAACCACTCATATAAACCGAACTTAGTTTTAAATGCTGTTTTCCATTCATCTCCTAATTTCATATGAATCTGGTGGTAACCACTACGCAAATCAACTTTAGAAAACATGGTAGAGCCACTCAATTCATCAAGCATGTCATCTAAACGTGGAATAGGATGATGATATCGAATAGTAATATTATTGATAGCTCTACAATCAGTACACATGCGCGAAGAACCATCTTTCTTAGGTACCAAAATAATAGCAACAGCACAAGGGCTAAGGGACTCACGAATATGATCTCTGTCGAGTAGTTCCTGAATTTGGCGTTGTATCTCCTTTGTCTCCTCTAGATTGGTTCTATATGGCGCGCGGTTGGGCAACGTGGCACCAGGAATTAGATCAATTTGGTGCTCAATTCCTCTAATAGGAGGTAGTCCTGGTGGCAGCTCAGCGGGAAAGACGTCCTCGTATTCCTGCAAAAGGTTAGCAATAGCGGGTGGCAAAGAAGGAGGCATATCCTCAAATGAAAACAAAACCTCTTTGCAGACAATTGCATAACATTGAGTATTGGTTACATCTAGTTCAGCAATATCAATTTTATTTGCAAGCATACATGGACTCTTCAAACGAATTTCAGTAGCATGTGTAGAATCAGATTTAGTGTTCTTTGGTGGTATAAAATCTGCAGCAACAATCTGATTCTCACTTTTATTTTTCTCCTTAGTTTTAGCTCTACTAGCTCTAGCAAGATCATCTTTTAAAATCTGTTCGGGAGTCATAGGTTTTAGAACAATTTTCTTTCCATCATGCATAAGAGAATAGTGATTAGTTTTGCCATTATGAACAGAGTCTCTATCAAATTGCCATGGTCTACCAAGTAGCAAAGAACAATCTTGCATAGGTACAACATCACAATCAACAAAATCAGAATATGTACCAATAGTAAAATGCACGCGTACCGTTCTTGTTACCTTGATCTTGCAAGAACTCTCAAACCATTGGATGTAATATGAATGTGGGCGTTGTCTTGTTGGAAGCGCAAGCTTCTCTACCATGTCAACACTGGCCAGATTATTACAACTCCCTCCATCAATGATGATCCGTATAGCTCTTTCCTTGACAACACCACGTGTTTGGAACAGGTTGTGGCGTTGATCTTGCTCAGACTTGCTCAATTGCACACTCAACACACGTTGTGTAATTAAGCTCCTGTATTGATCAACAGCTTCAGCTCCCATTACCTCTGTCTCTTCATCAGCATCAGAATTGTCTCCATCTCGAGCAAAAATAAGGGCTAGTGTATCTTCATCAAAGTCACTTGCTGAATTGTACTAACCATCTTCTCGCACCATCATCACACGTTGTGTTGTGCACTGTCTCTCAATATGACCAAAACCCCAGCACTTGCGGCATTGTATATCCTTTGTCTTACCCGTGGAAGCCATAGAAGATGCACTACGAGCAGGAGCATTGGATGATGGTGGAGGAGCAGCTGGAAATCTTGTGGTGGCCTTGGATGTGGTAGTAGCTGGTGGCGAATCACGAGGAGGCGCTGATTGTCGGGATGTCCAAGAGGATGTGCGACCTGCAGAATTATTATTCCTCCTCCATGGTGTTTGGTGATCCTGCACTTCACGTTCAGCTTTGCAAGCAAGATGAAACAAACGAGTGATAGAATTATATTCCTTATAATCTAATATGTGCTGAATGTCCTTGTTTAATCCACCAAAGAAACGTGCAAGCATTTGTTCATTAGATTCAACAAGACCACATCTAACCATCCCCGTTTGTAATTCCTGATAATACTCTTCTAGAGAATTTTTCCCTTGCTCTAAACGTGTCAGATTCTTTAGTAAATCACGTTGATAAGTGGGAGGTACAAAACGAACACGCATAGCAGTTTTTAAAGCAGTCCAAGTACTAGGAATAGTAGTAGGATTTAAACGACAATACTCAGACCACCAAAGGGAAGCAAATTTAGTAAATTCACATGTAGCAACACTAACACGCATATTCTCAGGATATTTTAAGCATGCAAAACGTTGTTCTACTTCCATCTCCCTTGTAAGATATGCATCAGGATTATATTTACCCTCAAAACATGGAATATTTAATTTAAGCTTTGCAACATGATCATCATCACGTACCGGTGGGCGAGCGTTGCGGTAGTAATGTCGGGGACGGCCAGCAGGTACCTGTGGAGGTTGTTCAACCTCCTCGTCAAACAGATCGTCATCGTCGGGGTCGTAGTAGTACCCGTCGTCTGTCCCCAATGTCGCAGCAGCAGCCGCGGCGGAAGTCTGAGGAGCGTCAGCCGCAGCGGCAGCTGCCGAGGGTGCGGCGACAGCCGAACCAGCAGTCCGACCCGTGATCGGAATGCGCCGTGCGCCATGTGTGGGTGCGGGTGCGGGTGCGGGCAATCGGTTCAAAAGCTCCTTGAACCGAACGTCAAGCTTGGCGTTGAAGGATTTCTCGAGTCCATCGATCTTGTCCACGGCGTTGCTGAGCTTGGTGTCAAACTCCCCTAGGCGCGTATCCACGTCTTCAGTGCGACTGACCAAGAGCGCGGAGAAGTGGGCATGTAGTTCTTCGTTCGTCATGGTGGCAGGGTTCCGCAAAGTATCTGTCATAGTTAGTCCTTAAAAAGCACAGGTATATACTACAGGAATATGGTGGAAGTCACGCGTAATCCGTCAAGCAATATACGAAGCTCTTACAAGTTCTTACCAAACAGGAGGAAAAGGCGATGTGCAACTGCGAGGATCAGTGGGTCCAGAGATTGAACCAAGCGATTACCAGGAGTCGATACACCGCACGTGGAGAATATCTGTGGAGCTCTGGCAAGGCTTAGCAAGGGGGTTAGCAATTCAAAACAGCAATGCAAAAGTTGAAAGAATGCTCAACGACGGTACTGTGCTGGTCCTAGGCTAGACCGTACTAGAGACGCGAGCCTAGATCACCAACGATGTCACGACGCGACACAACAAGCACTGTATGATAATATGGCACCCTGAAAAGCGAACCGAGATGCAGAAAATCACTATGATGGCGAGTGTCTAGAACTGATCTACGGGGTCTAAAAAGAGGTTAGCCCCAAAAAACTTTTTTTGAAATTTTCTATTTTTCTCCGGAAAGCGCGCATGCGGCAAAAAAATATCGCTATAACGGCCGATGGAGAAAAGTGATCCCGGGGTCGAAAAATAGTATAGCCAGAATTTTTTTTTGCTCTCCTTATGGACTTACGACCGAACTCTGAACTCGATATGGACTTTAGCTAAACCGGAAACAACAAAGAAGGAAAGTAAAAAGAAATAGCTAGGAAACAATAACTCTAAACGGACTCGTACCACAACAGGAAACTGATTGGATCTGTGTCGCGGTAGGAAGGCGGTGGCGGAGTATTAGGGTTTATAGTGGTAGGGTATATGGCGGCGGAATATGGTGGCGGAATATGGTGGCGGTGATCGGCGAGTGTGGCGGTGACTACTATGATCAGAACTCGAAACTCTAAGGGACGAGACACTAAGACCAGCAACTCGACGCGACGAAGTAGACATAAATTCAACAATGCAAAAACTGAAAAGATAATGCAAGGCGTAGATTGGTTATGGGATGGATCTAAACTCTAACTATGTGTTTGGCTTTTTCATGGGTTTATAGGTAAAAACAGATCTAATCTACGAAAACAGTAAAATCTCACCGAGCAACCTGAAATCTGATACCACTTGATAGGGCAAAGGTGTCCGATCTTTCGATGAGATGGCGATAAACGATTTGGTGGAGTTCGGGCTTGACGATCCGACTAAACGTGCGAGCACGAGCGCCAATGCAATCGCTAGGCCAATCTCCTAGAGGTTACCGATCCTGCGTGAACACGATCAGCCTGACCAGCGAGGGTCTTAATTCCTACCTGAAATCGAGAACAAGTAAGAAGCAATATTGCAACCAAGATATTGCGGATTAAGAGGAAAGCTTTATTGAAGAGGTGGGATCCTGAATAGGTGCGAAGTACAAGAGGCCTCTGCGACGCTCGAGCCTTGGCGAAGTTGCGACTATGGCTAACTTAATGTCTAAACAAAATCCGAGTCTAGAGGTTCGGCTATGGGGCGTATTTAAGGGCGAAAAGGTGGGGTTTCGGCCAGCCATGGAAGTGGTGGCCGAATCCGACCCTAAAAGTCCTTTTCCCCTCAAATACGGACTCTAAAAAGTGGCTAATTAAAATCCTGCGAAAATTACATGGGCCTGGCCCAAAATAAAGGTGTCGCAGCACCATATTAAGCTATGGACGAATTCGTAAAGTATTGATCTTGAATATTTCGTCCAAGCCTTCTTTCTTCATTATGGTGGCCTCAAAGTTCTGAAATCTTCATCCGTGGCCTTCTCTTGGATCATCACATGCTTGCTGCCATCTCCATGCATGGCCATGCTCCAATGCTTGTCCCTCTCATCCATGCTTGGTCCATCATTCCTAAGAGTAAGAAATATATCTGATTTAGGCAGCATCATATTCTCATGTATGTGAGGAATAGTTCCAAGAAACGAAAGTACCTGATAGTTAAGTTGTTTGGCACGAGATCTTGTGATGGGTCCTTGTATGTGTGTTGCTGTAGGTACAACGGTTGTATCAATAGTAGGGATGTCCACATCAGAGATTGTCCTAGTGATTGCATTGGCGCTCGTGCCCGCACGGGTAGTCGGATCATCAAGCCCGAACTCCACCAAATCGACCATTATCATCTCATCGAAAGATCTGACACCTTTGCCCTATCAGAAACTCATGGGGAGTATTAATGATGTTCTCATTATGGGTAATAATGCTTATGTCCCTGTTCATTTCTATGTTGTGGATGTTGAATACAATTCTTCTTGTCCTATTACTTTGGGAAGACCTTTTCTTAGAATAGTTGGTGCCGTCATTGATATAAAAGAAGGCACCATTAAATATCATCTTCCATTCAAGAAAGGTATTGAACACTTCCCTATGAGGAGAGAGAAGTTGCTTTTTGCTCCTCCTTTGAAAGCAAGGTTTGATGTTAATGCTTCCTCATTTGAAAATACTTGATTCTTCTTGCTTCTTGTGCCTAACTTAAAGGCGTTAAAGAAAAGTACTTGTTGGGAGATAAACTAAGAGTTTCCTTGAGTCTTAGAAGTTATTACTTCGGTAATGACCTCTCCTTATCCTTTTTGTTTGCTTTTTGTGCCAATAATGACCTCTAATGAGAGGCAAGTAAGATTTGGGGAGTTGCTGTCCTGAAACAGATTTCTGTCCTCCACCATAAATATTCATGAGGAGTCTCTGTTACTCGGATTGAGATCAAAATTTACGAATAAATCCCCCAGTATGTTATCTAACTTTCTTTAGTTCAACACTTTTTGATTTGAGCAACAGAAGAGTTTCGAAAATATCGGTTTATACCTGCGGGTCTGTTTTGACAAATTTCTACCATTATTTGCATTTGCTTCTTATTGATTCCTTTTTGATTTATCTTTAGGTGAATTGATCTTTTTGAATGAGTTGCTATAGTAGCTTGTGTTTTTAGTGAAAAGTCTTACTGTTCCAAAGCTTTGCCAGAGGTCTAATATCTTTTAAATATACTAATGTTGCTAATGAAGATTGTGTGAAGTTTTGTATAAAGGAAAAAATTTAGGTGTAGAGAGAGAATGATGTAATGAGATGAAGAATGAACAAAAGCCCAAGCTTGGGGATGCTACCCCGGTGTCATCGCAAGAAATATCCAAGAGGTACAAGCGTCAAAGCTCATCCCCTTCTTCATCAATAAAAAGCTCAGGTATGTTTAGACACTTCGTTTTTATTGTTTCATGCACAGTTGTGTTGTTCTTGGAGCATCTTAGTTTTTGTTTGGTTTGATTAGTTGTTTAGTTTGCTTGAATAAAGTAGTTTGGACCCCCGTTCTTGTTGTGTTGTTTGCAAATAAGTTGCTTGGTGTTGGAAATGAGTAGTAAGTTCTTGCTTCTAAGTGCAAGAGGAGCTTGCATTGACTGTGACTTAGACTTTAGCATGACATGCTAGATGTTGTTTTGACCTTATGCTTAGTGATTATTGCTGTAGCATGTCTTGTTCCAAACAATTGGGATTTCTTCGTCTGCCTTGATGAAATTATGCGTTCTTTTAGCATGCAAAAGCATAGTATTATGGTTTTCTCCTTTGATGCTTTGCTTGGGTTGACTTGGCACATGCTTACACCATGTTATGACTCTCACAAGTCACCATTAGCCTCTATAATCATTTAGTCCTTGACTTGTAGTGCCACTCTATGCTTTGTCTAGTAATGCTTTGTTGCTCTACATGATTATGGCCATTATTGCCCTCTTAGTTGGTTGCTCCCAAACTTCTGATAGCCTCCACTTGTATTAGTAAGTTCCACTCATGCTTCCAACTCCCAAGAAACCAAGTTATTCCAAAGTGTCCACTATAAACTCCTATGCATGGTGTGTTACACCATTCTAAGTATATTCTTGTTTTCAGCTATCTTCCAATTAAAAACTATTTTGTTATGTGAAAACGTAGTGATTAAAGCCCTCACAAACTTGATGGTACATTTTATATTCTTTGCCCCTAATAAACTTGAACCATTGTGTCATCTATGTTGTATATGCTTGCACTTATACATTGGAATTAGCAGAACCGTGCTGTCACGAGGAACGTTTTCAACATTTCACTTGTACTTTGTACTCAGTTGATATAATGCTCTTTTGTCTATGGATGTCACAGGTGAGAAATAAAGAGGGAACTTGTAAGTCCGTGGAGTTTGTATTCTGTGTTAGAGACATGCCTGGGCCGCTAGCCTCAGCCATGCCTAATCATGGTGGAAACTTCCAGCATCCTCGATAAAAAGCTAGGCATATGGTAAATAAAAAGATTACTGAGATGCTCATTGTCTGCTTGCCTTGTCATTTTGGTTATGTGAAAGCTCCTGTACCATGTGCAAGGGGTACCCTGTTGGCGGTTCTCAATGATATGCAAATACTTACAATGAACTTACAGGTGACTAAAGTTGAGTAGCATGAGGTGTGGCCCTCATATTCAAGGGACTTGAGATTGCCAACTTATACTTCGTCAAGCATATACTCCATCTTTGTTCACTTTAACCTTAATCACTTCAAGATGCTTACGATAGGGGCAATGAGGGCTGAAAGCTAACAAGTACCATAATTTTTGGAAGCTCTTTTTGAAACTTGAAATCTCTGCTTCCTTTATAAAAGGCCTTTCTTCCACCATTATTTGAGTCTCCACCTTCTACCTTTAGGCACCATTAAGAGAGCATAGTTGTAACATCCCAAAAATATGAAACTTGGATCATCAAACTCTAATCATCAAAATTTATGATTAACAAAAACTTTTCTAAATAAAAATATGAAAGCATGCATATGTGTAGGCATGACAATTTGGATTCTTTTGAACTGCCATGATTATGTGTTTATTTGCTTGTAAAAGGATTCCGAGGTGAAATAAACACCATCTAAACAATCCCCACACTTTTCCGCAAGACAAATAAATCAAAACAAACAAAATAAGGGAATGGTCACCCTTGGGCAATTTAACTCCCATGCCTACTTTGGCTGTCTCGAACTTTCAGAACTTAACATAAACTTGTTTGGATCTTTACACCCCTTGATATTACTCATAACAAAGTACTAAGGCCCACCTTGTGATCATCCAGAAACATTTGAATGCATAGTTTAAAGGACAATTCAAAATTGAATCTATTTCATATGGGAAGATCCCACTTTTTCAAAAACCACTCAAACAAGCTCAACTTTCAAAACCCAAGCATCTACAGACTCACCAGCACATTCCTAGCACACCCACCAAAAATATTTTCAAAATTCAAAACTTGAATTCATGCGGCCATTTCGTCAAACACCTTACAGATGCAAATCAAACAAAATCAAAACACGTAGTGTGCAGTGTTTTGGGACAAACTTGTTCCCTCTCTGGGCACCACTAGCTTTAGTAGATCATCTAACCAACTTAACTAATCACTAGCACCACTGTGAGCTCCTCAATGTCATCAATGGTGAACAACCGAGAGCACCCAAGTCACCCCAGTGTGGACAGCAGTCTAGAGGAAGAACTAGCCATGACAACCTTGTCTGGGAGGTAGCCCATGCCTCACCGCCCCCTCTCGACCAGCCCTGCCTCGCAGACAACAGCCAGAACCGCCAGGAACGCCGCGCCCATGCCGATGTCGACCATGCAGACCCTCGCCGCAGAGCACGCGCCGTTCCCATTTAACAAGACCACCTCGAGGCCTCGCCGCCCACCAACATGCTCCCCACCGTCCCAGGAGACCGCCAGACATTCCCATTTCGCCGCCCGTACCCCGTAGCCACCGCTCGCCGTCGAAGATGTCGCCTCTGCCGCGCAAAACGTCGAGCGTTCCAGACCGTTTTGCCACCGCCCCTACACACGCATTAAAGCCATAGAGCATCGCCAGGAGCCCACCGATCGATCGCCACCCTCGACCATGCCTCTAGCAGCCCATAGCCATGTGGCCACCGTCGCCTACCCATTCCGTTCGGTCTCACCGTCGAGCCTATAAAAGGAGACGACCCCCAGCCGAATTGAGCACACCATCTTACTCCCCTCTCCTCACTGATCGTTCCACCCCGTTCCCGGAGCAAGGCGAGCAGCGCATCGCCGGAATTTGGCCGGAGCCCACCGTTGCTGGAGTAGAAGGAAGCCAGCGATTGGAGCCGCCCCAGGAGAAGCTACCTGTACCAGGAGGTTCGCCGTCGTCGACTTCGTCATTCGCCGGCCTCGCTGACCCTCGCCTGAGCCCCGGTGAGCCCCCGACGACCCCCACCTGCCGCGTTAGGGTTCTGTCTCACCGGCGCTGCCCGACGTGGACGATGAACCAGATCCCTCGGATTAGAACTAGATCCAACGCACCACGTTGCCCCGTACCGCTTCACACCCCCCGTCTCACTGACGCGTGGAGACAGCAACTTAACCAGCCCGTGTAAGCGCTGTGCGTAGCAGGCCGGCCCACTAGCAGTTCTCGCGTAGCCCAGTCGTTTGAATTTGGAATTTTCCATTTTCATTCAAACACAATTCTGTACCTAGTTTCAAAAATCAACCCAGCTCGATTCAGTGAACCAAATTGAATGAAACCAATTTTGTTAGAAAAGTTTTGAAATGATTAAGCCAAGCCCGTTGGATTCAAATCATTTGAATATATAGATCAACCTTAGTAAAAATAACAAGTCACAACCTTTTCTGCATTCAAACATTTTTCAAATTTAAACCATAATAGCTTTTGAGTTGATTCCAACTCTCAAAAATCACATTTGATCATACCTTTCATAATATATAAAAATATATGGGTTTACTTACAGAAATAATGTTCAAGTAATAAAAGAATGCCACATAGGTATTTCTAGTCACTTTATTTAATTAAAAATAAAAGGTTAAATCTTATTAAATTGTGACACCACTTTAAATCACATTCCCATGTACTTAAATGTTTTTTGATGACATGTGTCAACATGATCCCATGTTTGGGTTGGAGAATATTAAATCTTAAGTAGTTTTTTAATGAGTAGAAATTACTTTTCTAAAAATAAAAGAAATTAAACCAAGCTTTAATCTTGTAATGTTAATGATGATGCTAGATCATCTATAGGACCCTTTTGTGTGATGATTGAAAATAGTAACGTATTGTTTGGTGATTGTGCACCTCGTATCCTTCGTAGAATCCTCCTTCCTCCTCGTATCCTTGGTCGGTACTAGCGTCTATAAATAAATACAATGTACACAATCACCAAACAATACATAACTACTTGCAATCATCACACACAAGGGTCCTATAGATGATCTAGCATCATCACCTACATTACAATATTAAATCTTGGTTTAATTCCTTTTATTTTTAGAAAAGTAATTTCTACTCATTGAAAAACTACTTAAGATTTAATATTCTCCAAACCAAACATGGGATCATGTTGACACATGTCATCACAACATATTTTAGTCCATGGGAATATGATTTAAAGTGGTGTCACAATTTAATAAGGTTTTACCCTTTTATTTTAATAAAATAAAGTGACTAGAAATGCCTATGTGGCATTCTTTTATTACTTGAACATTATTTCTGCAAGTAAACCTATATATTTTTATATATTCTGAAAGGTATGGTTAAATGTGATTTTTGAGAGTTGGAATCAACTCAAAAGTTATTATGGTTTAAATTTGAAAAATGTTTGAATGCAGAAAATCTTCTGCCTTGTTATGTTTACCATGGGTGATCTATAGATCCAAATGACTTGAATCCAACGGGCTTGGATTCAGCATTCCCAGACCTTTCCAAGAAAATTAGTTTCATTCAATTTGGTGCACTGAATCGATCTGGATTGATTTTTGAAACTAGGCACAGAAGTGTGTTTGAAATAAAATGGAAAAGGTTTAATTCAAATAACTGGGCTGCGCGGGAAGTGATACTGGGCCAGCCTGCTAAGCGTAGCGCTTCCGCGGGCTGTTTAAGTGGTTGTCCCCAGAAGTCAGTGAGACGAGGGGGTGCGAAGCGGTACGGGGCAACGTGGTGCGTTCGATCTGGTTCTAATCCTATGGCTGAGAGTCATCGTCGATGTTGGGCAACACCTGCGAGACAGAAACCTAGCGCGACCAGTGGGGTTTGATGGGGGCTCACCAGGGTGCAGGCGAGGGTTGGCGAGGCGGGCGAACGACGAAGTCGACGACGGCGAAACTCCTGGTACCGGTGGCTCCTCTTGGGGCGGCTCCAATCGCTGGCTTCCTTCTTCTCCAGAGGCGGTGGGCTCCGGTGAAATTCCAGCGAAGTGCTGCTCGCCTTGCTTCGGGAACGGTGTGGCACGATCAGTGATGAGAGGGGAGTAGAATGGTGTGCTCAATTCGGCTGTGGGTGGCCTCTATTTATAGTCGAGCGAGGGGACCGACGGGGCGCACGGTGAGCTCGTCGGGGGAGATGGTATAGACGGCTATTGGCATGGGCGAAGGTAGGGGACGGTGCGGTGTTCCCTGGCGATGCTCAACGATACGATGGCGAGACGTGGGGCGGTGCGAGTTGGTCTAGAACACGCGACGCTCTGCGCGGCAGAGGCGGCGTCTTCGACGGCGAGCAGTGGCTGTGCGGCATGGGGCGGCGAACGGGGATGTCTGGCGGTCTCCTGGGTCGGTAGTGATCGTATATGCATGCGGCGAGGGCGGCGCGCGGTCTGTGGGCGTCGGTCGAGGGTGGCTCTCTGGCGCATGCTCGGCACGGTTGGTAGAGGCACGGGCGCGGCGTTCCTGGGTGCTCTGGTCGGTGTCTTCGATGCTTTGCTGGTCTAGAGGGGGCGGTGAGGCATGGGTGATCTCCCAGACAAGGTTGGCATGGCTAGTTTCCTTCCTAGCTTGCTGTCTACACTGGGGTGGCATGGTGTGCTTCGGTTGTTCACCATTGATGGAATTGGCGAGCTCACAGTGGTGCTAGTGATTAGTTAAGTTCGTTAGATGATCTACTAAGGCTAGTGGTGCCCAGAGAGGGAACAAGTTTGGCTCAATTCACTGCTCGAAACAGTGTTTGGATTTTGTTTGATTTGTGTCTGCAATGTGTTTGATGAAATGGCCGCATGAATTCAAGTTTTGAATTTTGAAAAGATTTTTGGTGAGTGTGCTAGATTGGTGCTGGTGAGTCTGCAGATGCTTGGGTTTTGAAAGTTGAGCTTGTTTGAGTGGTTTTTGAAAAAGTGGGATCTTCCCATATGATAAAGATTCAATTTTGAATTGCCATTTAAACTATGCATTTGAAAGTTTCTGGATGATCACAAAGTGGGCCTTGATGATTTGTTATGAGTACAATCAAGGGGTGCAAAGATCCAGAAAAGTTTCTGTTAGGTTCTGAAAGTTTGAGACAGCTAAAGTAGGCATGGGAGTTAAATTGGTCAAAATGACCATTCCCTTATTTTATTTGTTTTGATTTACTTGTCTTTGGGAAAAGTGTGGGAAATGTTTAGATGATGTTTATTTCACCTAAGAAACATTTTACAAGCAAAGAAACACACAAACAAGGTGGTTCAAAAAGAGTTTCTTCCAAAATACGGATGGGTACTTCGTGATAGGTCAGGTCATCGTTGATCTCTATCGTCCGGTGGTGGATATTTTTGAACACTTCGGTCTTCTCGGGGACTTCGAGACACTTGCGAAGTAATGAGATATGGAACACATTGTGCACGGCTGACATCTCTTCGGGAAGTTCCAACTGATATGACACTTCTCCTCGATGGTTCAAAATCTTGAAAGGTCCGATATATCGGGGGGCTAACTTTCCCTTGAGTTGGAAACGCTGCATTCCCTTCAATGGCGACACTTTCAGATAAACGAAGTCTCCTATGTTGAAGGCGAGGTCTCGACGTATCTTGTCGGCGTAACTCTTTTGTCTGGATTGGGCTGTCTTGAAGTGCTGACGAATCTTGTGAACCTTCTCTTCTGCTTCTCGTAGGATGTCGGGTCCGAAAATCTGACTCTCTCCTACTTCTGAACAGTTCAAAGGGGTGCGACACTTCCTTCCGTACATGAATTCAAATGGGGCCATTTGCAAGCTGGCTTGATAACTGTTGTTGTATGAAAATTCTGCAAACGGTAGACAGTCTTCCCACTTAGATCCATATTCTAACACACATGCTCTCAGCATATCTTTGAGTATTTGATTTACTCGCTCCGCTTGTCCATCGGTCTGAGGGTGATACGCGGTGCTGAAATCGAGACGGGTTCCTAAACCTTCTTGGACTTTCTTCCAGAATCTCGAGGTAAACTGAGTTCCTCGATCCGATACGATGTTCTTGGGGACTCCATGCAAACTAACGATTCTAGCGATGTACAACTCTGCTAGTTTCGAACTCTAATATGTGGTCTTGACGGGTAATAAATGGGCGACTTTGGACAGTCTGTCCACTATGACCCAGATAGAGTCATTTCCCCTACTAGAAGTAGGCAGTCCAGTGATAAAGTCCATTCCAACGGAATCCCATTTCCATTCCGGAATCTGCAAGGGTTGCAACAATCCAGCGGGTCTTTGATGTCCTGCCTTGACTCGCTGACATATATCACACTTGGCTATATAGCTTCCGATTTCTCTCTTCATCTTATGCCACCAAAATTGCTCTTTCAAATCTTGATACATCTTAGTTCCTCCGGGATGGATAGAATAAAGAGTATCATGAGCCTCCTTCAAAATAACTTCTTTCAACTCAGAATCTGCGGGTACACAAAGGCGTCCTTTGTACCACAAAACTCCTTCTTCGTCTTCGGTGAATCCGGGTACTTTGCATGTACCGATACGACGCTTGATTCCGTCAATACTGGCATTTCCCTTCTGCTCCTCTTTAATCTGACTGATCAAAGTGGGCTGGAGTTCTATGCTAGCCAAAAATCCTTCACTTACTAATTCTATTCGAAAATCTTCCATCTCTTTGTGCAGGCTTGGTTGCTCCTTTAAAATCATAGAGTTCAAGCGGCATGGCAATCTGCTAAGGGCATCGGCTACCACGTTGGCTTTACCAGGGTGATAGTGAATGTCCAGGTCGTAATCCTTGATTAGCTCAATCCATCTTCTTTGCCTCATATTCAGCTCCTTCTGAGTGAATATATACTTTAGGCTCTTGTGATCCGAATAAATCTCACAACGGTTTCCCATTAGGTAATGTCTCCATGTTTTCAGGGCTAGAACTACGGCTACGAGTTCGAGGTCATGGGTTGGGTAATTTTGCTCATGTTGCTTCAGTTGTCGAGATAGATAAGATATAAATTTGCCTTCTTGCATTAGCACACATCCGAGACCGATCTTGGATGCGTCACAATACACATCGAAGGGCTTCGTGATATCCGGCAAGATCAAGATTCGGGATGAAATCAATCTCCTCTTGAGTTCTTGAAAACTCGCTTCACATTTGTCGATCCATTCAAACTTCTTGTCCTTCTTCAGCAATTGGGTCATGGGTCTAGCGATACTAGGGAATCCTTCTATGAATTTGCGGTAATATCCCGCCAATCCGAGAAAAGCACGAACTTGGGTTTGAGTGGTTGGGGCTTGCCAATCTTCTACATCTTTCACTTTGGCAGGGTCAACGGCAATTCCTCCGGCTGATACAATGTGATCGAGGAATCCTACCTCCTGTAACCAGAATTCACATTTGCTAAACTTTGCATACAGCTGATGCTCTCTAAGGGTTCCAAGAATGGTCCTTAGGTGTAGCTCATGTTCTTCTTCCGATTTGGAATAAATCATAATGTCATCAATGAAAACAACGACAAACTTATCCAGGAAGTCCATAAAAATCTTATTCATGAGATTCATGAAATTAGCGGGGGCATTGGTTAGTCCGAAAGACATGATTGTATACTCATACAATCCATATCTGGTGGTAAAGGCAGTCTTTGGAATATCCTCTGCGCGAATTTTGAGTTGATGATAGCCAGTTCTAAGATCAATCTTAGAAAACACTTTGGCACCAGTCAACTGATCAAACAAATCTTCTATCTTGGGCAAGGGGTACTTGTTCTTGATGGTGACATCATTCAATTTCCAATAATCCGTACACAAACGGTTACCTCTATCCTTCTTGTCCACAAAAAGACAGGTGATCTCCAAGGTGACGCACTGGGTTGAATCAATCCAATTTCCAGCATGGAATCCAGTTGCTTCTTCAGTTCTGCGAGCTCTGACGGGTTCATACTATAGGGTCTCTGGGCTATGGGTCTAGTTCCAGGAATTAGTTCGATGATAAACTCGATATCCCCGTCTGGGGGCATACCGGGCAAAACATCTGGAAATACATCGGGGTATTCACAGACTATACGTACTTGGTCAATGGTAGGTTGGGCTATACTCTTGTTTCATTTGAATTGGCGAGGTAAGGTTTCGGATATATGCTCTACTGATATTCCGGCTGTACTGGTCATGGTGATGGCTTTCTTGGCACAGTCAATCAATCCTTTATGTTTGGACATCCAATCCATTCCTAGTACTACTTCCAAACCTTTAGTTCCGAGTACTATCAGATTAGCATAAAAGTCTATGCCATGGATTCAGATAGGGACAGCTTTGCAAATTTGCCTAGCCTTGGTGGTTGATCCGGGAATTTGAACAATCATAACATGCTTCAGTTTGGTTGGTTGAATTTTACTAGTGCATGCAAATTCTTCGGTGACAAATGAATGCGATGCACCAGAATCAAACAACAATCTTGCAAGTACTAAATTAACAGAAAAAATACCCAGCACGACGTCTGGCGCTTCCTGAGCTTCTTCAACATGCATGAGAAAAAGACGGCCGTTGCGGTTGAGCAAATTCCCTGGGGCAAATCTTCTTCCTGGCTGAACACGACGTTGCTGCTGAGCTGGGACATTGGCATTGGGGGCTGCGACATTCTTCTTGTTGGGGCACTCGTTGGAATAGTGTCCTTTATTTCCACAGTCATAACAAGTCACTTGCGACTTGTCCTTTGCTGCTACAGGCACAACATTGCTTCCAGTCCTAGGGGCAGTGTTGGTGTTGGCGGTAGCATTGTTGTTGTTGAACTTGGGTGGGGCACGATTGAAATTGCTAGCATTGCCGGGGTTGTTGTGATTTCCTCCGGGCCTAGGGTTTCCACGGTTGGGATAGGTCGGACGGTTCATCGGGGGTCTGTTGGTTCTTGGGGCAAATCCTGGAGATGGGTTGGGGCGATACTTTGGGGTCTGATGGGTTCCTGGTTGATGCATCATGCGACGCTTGCGGTTCTCATTGGCTTGGTTGATCTTTCCTTCCATCTGGATAGCAGAGTCGACAAGGGCTTCAATTTCCGCAAAGGGGATATTGACTAACACAGTCTGCATCTCATCATGTATACCATTCAGGAATCTTTCTTTCTTCTTGGCTTCGGTGTCGATATCATCCGGGGCATACCTAGCTAATGACAGGAATTTGTCATGGTATTACACTACAGTCATCCTTCCTTGCTTCAGCTCTCTGAACTCGTCTCTCATTTTCTTGATCAAACCTGGTGGCACATGGGTTCTGCTACACTTGACCTTGAATTCCCCCAGGTCATCATCTGGCCTCCGGTCATTGCGCTAACACTGTTCCACCATGCCCTGGCATCTCCGGCTAGATAGTGGGTGTCGAACAGAACTTTCTCGTTTGCTTCCACTCCGGCGACTTCTAGATTATTTTCCATGGTTTTCAGCCAATCATCGCCGTCTAGGGGTTCTTCTGACTTAGTGAAAACAGGTGGGTTGGTATTCTGGAAATTCTTGAGCTTAGACCCATGGTTGTCCTGATTTCCGTGGCCTTGGTTATTGTGGGCAAGTTGGGCTATCTGCTGAAGTGTGTCTAGGTTGGCTTGACGTTCGGCTCTTTCAGCTTCGCGGTCAGAAGTCAACATTTGCAGAATCTGCAACATCGGGTCCGGGGATGAACCACTTCCTCCACGTGGCATATGAAGATTTGAGATAGATCATGAGAAAAGAGGGAAATTTCTAAGGTTTTGGGTCTTTGGAAAAGTTTTTAAAGTTTGACTCAGATTTTCTAGCAAGTTGCTTTTCATTCATTCAATCATAGCACACGGTACAACACACACCACAAAGAAAAACAGATGGTTTTAAGAACGATTCTGGAAACTACGATACATTGGTACCGAATACTACTCACTACGCTAGTGCTCAAGTGTTACTACTCCTTGGAATTTGTGGCTTCATTATCTTCATCATCATCGATGAAGGAGAAATCATCTTCATCGGTGAAGAAGTCCATAGCCTGATCCTCCAGAAAATCATCGTCATCGCTGAGATAGGAGTAGGGGTCTCCACGAAGATCCTCTCCGGCATTCTCCCTTTCCTCCAACTGCATGTCTCTCTCGTGGATGGTCTCCTCCAAAGATGAGATGCGGTGGCGAAGGCGGGCAATGATGCGCTCCTTCTTGTCGAGCTGACGCCGGCGAGACTTGCGATCCTTGGCTAGCATGGCGATGGTTTGATCCTTCGTCTTGATGATGGCAGACTTGTGGTTGGAGTAGTCACAGCAGTTGTCTAACTACTGCTCACGATCGTACATCATGAAGCTAAGGTGGTCCAATTGATTCTTCAGCTCGGGGTGGTATGGGTCTTCCAGTGGTTGTCCATTTGCATCACGCCTTGGGAACAACTCAAAGCGAGTACCCTTGATCTGATTGATGCTCTGCTCACACAGACGGGAAAGAGCTTCCTGCATGGCCCTGGCAAGTCCATCGAGCCAGTTGTTTTCTCTCAAGGTAAACTGAATTCCTTCCGCAGTGGGAGGTTCAATCTTTCCTCGGAGACTTGCAACAATTAGCCATTGTAGATCTTCTCCTCCTTGATCATTGAGCTGAGCTCCGAAGAACTCGGGGTGCGGACACTCCAGAAGTTCCGAAAGCTGGTCCAAGTCCCTCTCAAAGATAAGGTCTCCTCCATTCCCCAACTGATAAAACTTGATTTACTTCACGTCCATCTATAAGCATATAGGATGAGTAAGTTAGTAGAGTGATTAAGTGTGTCAATATTTTATGTATATTGCAAGAGTTTTTGAGGAAAATGAATTTTCATGAAAGAGTCAAGGGGATAAGAATGAGAATAAGTTTTTGTAAATATTTGTTTTCTTTGGTTTTGAAACTAAGTTTTTTATTCAACTTCCAGTCTAACTAGGGTCTCCTATGGTCAGGATGGCTCTGATACCAACTTGTCAACACCCGGATTTTTAATCCCAGATGCATGTTATGCCATACATCGCAATCCCAGGATTACCATTTTTGGAGACATAACAGAATTGGATATCATAGTACATCATCCATTACAAACCGTACATAAGTTCTTACACAAATAGGGATCTCATGATCCAGTTCTTAATACAACATCAAGCAGCGGAATACGTAATAATAACGGTAGCATAGGCGAAGCTCCATCTTCGGGGTCACAGGCAATGCTGGCGATGGGAGATGATCCTAGTTGCCGTAACCTTCATGGGGTCCATCCTCCAGGTACTCCTCTTCATAGTCTGGCCATGGGAATAGCTAGGGACAAAGCCATGAGTACTCTTTAAGTACTCGCAAACTAATACTAACAAGTGAAAGGGGTTTTTGATAATAGGACACTAGGCTCTAGGGTTATTTTGCAAAAGCCAGATTTATCTCTACTAGGTTTAGAAGAAACGAATTCTAGTTGAAGGTTTATAACACCTAAGTGGGAACTTGTATTTCATATCACAACCCTGTTGTGGTCAAGTCAAAGTCTCAATTCATTTCACAAGTCATTTTGAAAAGTCTGACGGGGGAACAGTATGGCCACTCCAACTGTCCATAACTGCGGACGTGGCTATTCGAATAGTTTGACACTCTGCAGAGATTGTACACTTTCACCACAACATTCAATACATCCGTCAGGAACAAATCCTGAATTCACCATACTCAGTATGCGGATAATCAATCCTAACCTTTCAATTACACGCCCTAGTATAAGCACCTCTCATGTGAGTTTGGCCTCCCAACCATGACCAACTGTCATCTTGGGTACTGCACAGGTGGACAATCTTCACAAGGTAGCCTCAGCTCAGACCTTGGCTATGAGGGAACTAATACTAAGGTATATAAGTTTCCAGTCAAGCCCTACCTAATCTTCGGGTATTGTGGTTGTACGATAAAATTTGAATGGTATCGCATCCAGACAACCATCAGTTTTATAAAGGGCTAAGACTCATGCCTCATCATTTTCATCACCAAAATCATCAAGTGTTCGGAAACACATGTCCAAAACATTTCAATAGAATGATCCATCATTCCAAGGTTTTCCTAACCATTTTTCCACCATGTATTCCCATCTAAAGTTGATCAAGTTTTATGCTTAGCACTAGCATCTACAGGTGGGGGTAAGCACTAATGAGGGGTGGTAAACTAGTGGAGTTTTAACTAAGTTTAATCTCATGCCTTAAGATGACATCAAGATTATCAAGCTTAGGCCAAATTTTGTGCTCTTTATGCAACCTTCACATATCTTTCTAGTATCTACCATTCACTTAGGTAAAATCTAGGTAAGAGCTTTGATAAAGAAATAAAGTAAGAAGCTGGCAAGGAAAACTAGGATTGAGTGTCATCAAATGTATCTAACCAAGCATGCTTAGTGCATTTCATAGGTTAGTTAACTCTCATAATTGCAAGTGCTAGCTTGCAAGGTCAATAGCTTGCATCAGTGTCAATATAAGCTTGCCTTGTGCAGAGCAGTGGTTGAAGTTCTCCTCGGCTTCTTCTTCGTAGAATCCTCCTTCCTCCTCGTATCCTTGGTCGGTACTAGCATCTATAAATAAATACGATGTACACAATCACCAAAAAATACATAACTACTTGCAATCATCACACACAAGGGTCCTATAGATGATCTAGCATCATCACCTACATTACAATATTAAATCTTGGTTTAATTCCTTTTATTTTTAGAAAAGTAATTTCTACTCATTGAAAAACTACTTAAGATTTAATATTCTCCAAACCAAACATGGGATCATGTTGACACATGTCATCACCACATATTTTAGTCCATGGGAATATGATTTAAAGTGGTGTCACAATTTAATAAAGTTTTACCCTTTTATTTTAATTAAATGAAGTGACTAGAAATGCCTATGTGGCATTCTTTTATTACTTGAACATTATTTCTGCAAGTAAACCTATATATTTTTATATATTCTGAAAGGTATGGTTAAATGTGATTTTTGAGAGTTGGAATCAACTCAAAATATATTATGGTTTAAATTTGAAAAATGTTTGAATGCAGAAAATTTTCTGCCTTGTTATTTTTACCATCGGTGATCTATAGATCCAAATGACTTGAATCCAACGGGTTTGGATTCAGCATTCCTAGACCTTTCCAACAAAATTAGTTTCATTCAATTTGGTGCACTGAATCAATCTGGGTTGATTTTTGAAACTGGGCACATAAGTGTGTTTGAAATAAAATGGAAAAGGTTTAATTCAAATAAATGGGCTGCGCGGGAAGTGAAACTGGGCCGGCCTGCTAAGCGTAGCGCTTCTGCGGGCTGTTTAAGTGGTTGTCCCTAGACGTCAGTGAGACGAGGGGGTGCGAAGCAGTACGGGACAACATAGTGCGTTCGATCTGGTTCTAATCCAACGGCTGAGAGCCATCGTCGACGTTGGGCAACGCCGGCGAGACAGAAACCAAGCGCGACCAGTGGGGGTTGCTGGTGGCTCACCGGGATGCAGGCGAGGGTCGGCGAGGCGGGGGAACGACGAAGTCGACAACGGCGAATCTCCTGGTACCGGTGGCTCCTCTTGGGGCAGCTCCAATCGCTGGCTTCCTTCTTCTCCAGAGGCGGCGGGCTCCGATGAAATTCCGGCGAAGAGCTGCTCGCCTTGCTCCGGGAACGGCGTGGCACGATCAGTGATGAGAGGGGAGTAGAATGGTGTGCTCAATTCGGCTAGGGGTGGCCTCTATTTATAGAGGGGACCGACGGGGCGCACGGTGAGCTCGTCGGGGGCGATGGTACAGACGGCTATTGGCATGGGCGAAGGTAGGGGACGGTGCGGTGTTCCCTGGCGATGCTCAACGATACAGTGGCGAGACGTGGGGCGGTGCGGGTTGGTCTGGAACACGCGACGCTCTGCGCGGCAGAGGCGGCGTCTTCGACGGCGAGCGGTGGCTCTGCGGCATGGGGCGGCGAACGGGGATGTCTGGCGGTCTCCTGGGTCGGTGGTGATCGTATATGCACGCGGCGAGGGCGGTGCGCGGTCTGTGGGCATCGGTCGAGGGTGGCGCTCTGGTGCATGCTCGGCACGGTTGGCAGAGGAACAGGCGTGGCGTTCCTGGGTGCTCTGGTTGGTGTCTTCGAGGCAGGGCTGGTCTAGAGGGGGCGGTGAGGCATGGGTGATCTCCCAGACAAGGTTGGCATGGCTAGTTTCCTTCCTAGCTTGTTGTCTACACTGGGGTGGCATGGTGTGCTTCGGCTGTTCACCATTGATGGCATTGGTGAGCTCACAATGCTGCTAGTGATTAGTTAAGTTCGTTAGATGATCTACTAAGGTTAGTGGTGCCCAGAGAGGGAACAAGTTAGGCTCAATTCACTGCTCGAAACAGTGTTTGGATTTTGTTTGATTTGTGTCTGCAATGTGTTTGATGAAATGGCCGCATGAATTCAAGTTTTGAATTTTGAAAAGATTTTTGGTGAGTGTGCTAGATTGGTGCTGGTGAGTCTGCAGATGCTTGGGTTTTGAAAGTTGAGCTTGTTTGAGTGGTTTTTGAAAAAGTGGGATCTTCCCATATGATAAAGATTCAATTTTGAATTGCCATTTGAAAGTTTCTGGATGATCACAAAGTGGGCCTTGATGCTTTGTTATGAGTATAATCAAGGGGTGCAAAGATCCAGAAAAGTTTCTGTTAGGTTCTGAAAGTTTGAGACAGCTAAAGTAGGCATGGGAGTTAAATTGGTCAAAATGACCATTCCCTTATTTTATTTGTTTTGATTTACTTGTCTTTGGGAAAAGTGTGGGAAATGTTTAGATGATGTTTATTTCACCTAAGAAACATTTTACAAGCAAAGAAACACACAAACAAGGTGGTTCAAAAAGAGTTTCAAATTAAATGCATACACATATGCATGCTTTCATAATTTATTTAGAAAAGGTTTTGTTAGCCCTAATTTTGATGATTAGAGTTTTATGATTCAAGTTTAGTATTTTTGGGATGTTACAAACCTTCCCCCCTTAAACAAAATCTCGTCCCGAGATTTTAAAAAGTACGAAAAGATTACCTAGGATTTGAAGAGATCGGGAAACTCGGTCCTGATGTGATCTTCGCGCTCCCAGGTAGCTTCCTCTTCTGTGTGGTTGCTCCACTGAATCTTGAGAAACTTGATGATTCGGGTTCGGGTAGTTTGAAAAGCTTCTTCCAAAATACGGATGGGTACTTCGTGATAGGTCAGGTCATCGTTGATCTCTATGGTCCGGTGGTCGATATTTTTGAACACTTCGGTCTTCTCGGGGACTTCGAGACACATGCGAAGTAATGAGATATGGAACACATTGTGCACGACTGACATCTCTTCGGGAAGTTCCAACTGATACGACACTTCTCCTCGATGGTTCAAAATCTTGAAAGGTCCGATATATCGGGGGGCTAACTTTCCCTTGAGTTGGAAACGATGCATTCCCTTCAATGGCGACACTTTCAGATAAACGAAGTCTCCTATGTTGAAGGCGAGGTCTCGACGTCTCTTGTCGGCGTAACTATTTTGTCTGGATTGGGCTGTCTTGAAGTGCTCACGAATCTTGTGAACCCTCTCTTCTGCTTCTCGTAGGATGTCGGGTCCGAAAATCTGACTCTCTCCTACTTCTGACCAGTTCAAAGGGGTGCGACACTTCCTTCCGTACATGAATACAAATGGGGCCATTTGCAAGCTGGCTTGATAACTGTTGTTGTATGAAAATTCTGCAAACGGCAGACAGTCTTCCCACTTAGATCCATATTCTAACACACATGCTCTCAGCATATCTTTGAGTATTTGATTTACTCGCTCCGCTTGTCCATCGATCTGAGGGTGATACGCGGTGCTGAAATCGAGACGGGTTCCTAAACCTTCTTGGACTTTCTTCCAGAATCTCGAGGTAAACTGAGTTCCTCGATCCGATACGATGTTCTTGGGGACTCCATGCAAACTAACGATTCTAGCGATGTACAACTCTGCTAGTTTCGAACTCTAATATGTGGTCTTGACGGGTAAGAAATGGGCGACTTTGGACAGTCTGTCCACTATGACCCAGATAGAGTCATTTCCCCTACTAGAAGTAGGCAGTCCAGTGATAAAGTCCATTCCAACGGAATCCCATTTCCATTCCGGAATCTGCAAGGGTTGCAACAATCCTGCGGGTCTTTGATGTCCTGCCTTGACTCGCTGACATATATCACACTTGGCGATATAGCTTCCGATTTCTCTCTTCATCTTATGCCACCAAAATTGCTCTTTCAAATCTTGATACATCTTAGTTCCTCCGGGATGGATAGAATAAAGAGTATCATGAGCCTCCTTCAAAATAACTTCTTTCAACTTAGAATCTGCGGGTACACAAAGGCATCCTTTGTACCACAAAACTCCTTCTTCGTCTTCGGTGAATCCGGGTACTTTGCCTGTACCGATACGACGCTTGATTCCGTCAATACTGGCATTTCCATTCTGCTCCTCTTTAATCTGACTGATCAAAGTGGGCTGCAGTTCTATGCTAGCCAAAAATCCTTCACTTACTAATTCTATTCGAAAATCTTCCATCTCTTTGTGTAGGCTTGGTTGCTCCTTTAAAATCATAGAGTTCAAGCAGCATGGCAATCTGCTAAGGGCATCGGCTACCACGTTGGCTTTACCAGGGTGATAGTGAATGTCCAGGTCGTAATCCTTGATTAGCTCAATCCATCTTCTCTGCCTCATATTCAGCTCCTTCTGAGTGAATATATACTTTAGGCTCTTGTGATCCGAATAAATCTCACAACGGTTTCCCATTCGGTAATGTCTCCATGTTTTCAGGGCTAGAACTATGGCTGCGAGTTCGAGGTCATGGGTTGGGTAATTTTGCTCTTGTTGCTTCAGTTTTCGAGATAGATAAGATATAAATTTGCCTTCTTGCATTAGCACACATCCGAGACCGATCTTGGATGCATCACAATACACATCGAAGGGCTTCGTGATATCCGGCATGATCAAGATTGGGGATGAAATCAATCTCCTCTTGAGTTCTTGAAAACTCGCTTCACATTTGTCGGTCCATTCAAACTTCTTGTCCTTCTTCAGCAATTGGGTCATGGGTCTAGCGATACTAGAGAATCCTTCTACGAATTTGCGGTAATATCCCGCCAATCCGAGAAATGCACGAACTTGGGTTTGAGTGGTTGGGGCTTGCCAATCTTCTACATCTTTCACTTTGGCGGGGTCAACGGCAATTCCTCCGGCTGATACAATGTGACCGAGGAATCCTACCTCCTGTAACCAGAATTCACATTTGCTAAACTTTGCATACAGCTGATGCTCTCTAAGGGTTCCAAGAATGGTCCTTAGGTGTAGCTCATGTTCTTCTTCCGATTTGGAATAAATCATAATGTCATCGATGAAAACAACGACACACTTATCCAGGAAGTCCATAAAAATCTTATTCATGAGATTCATGAAATTAGCGGGGGCATTGGTTAGTCCGAAAGACATGACTGTATACTCATACAATCCATATCTGGTGGTAAAGGCAGTCTTTGGAATATCCTCTGCGCGAATTTTGAGTTGATGATAGCCAGTTCTAAGATCAATCTTAGAAAACACTTTGGCACCAGTCAACTGATCAAACAAATCTTCTATCTTGGGCAAGGGGTACTTGTTCTTGATGCTGACATCATTCAATTTCCGATAATCCGTACACAAACGGTTACCTCTATCCTTCTTGTCCACAAAAAAGACAGGTGATCTCCAAGGTGACGCACTGGGTTGAATCAATCCAATTTCCAGCATGGAATCCAGTTGCTTCTTCAGTTCTGCGACCTCTGACGGGTTCATACTATAGGGTCTCTGGGCTATGGGTCCGGTTCCAGGAATTAGTTCGATGATAAACTCGATATCCCCATCTGGGGGCATACCGGGCAAAACATCTGGAAATACATCGGGGTATTCACAGACTATACGGACTTGGTCAATGGTAGGTTGGGCTATACTCTTGTTGCATTTGAATTGGCGAGGTAAGGTTTCTGATATATGCTCTACTGATATTCCGGCTGTACTGGTCATGGTGATGGCTTTCTTGGCACAGTCAATCAATCCTTTATGTTTGGACATCCAATCCATTCCTAGTACTACTTCCAAACCTTTAGTTCCGAGTACTATCAGATTAGCATAAAAGTCTATGCCATGGATTTAGATAGGGACAGCTTTGCAAATTTGCCTAGCCTTGGTGGTTGATCCGGGAATTTGAACAATCATAACATGCTTCAGTTTGGTTGGTTGAATTTTACTAGTGCATGCAAATTCTTCGGTGACAAATGAATGCGATGCACCAGAATCAAACAACACTCTTGCAAGTACTGAATTAACAGAAAACATACCCAGCACGACGTATGGCGCTTCCTGAGCTTCTTCAGCATGCATGAGAAAAAGACGGCCGTTGCGATTGAGCAAATTCCCTGGGGCAAATCTTCTTCCTGGCTGAACACGACGCTGCTGCTGAGCTGGGACATTGGCATTGGGGGCTGCGGCATTCTTCTTGTTGGGGCACTCGTTGGAATAGTGGCCTTTATTTCCACAGTCATAACAAGTCACTTGCGACTTGTCCTTTGCTGCTACAGGCACAGCATTGCTTCCAGTCCTAGGGGCAGTGTTGGTGTTGGCGGTAGCATTGTTGTTGTTGAACTTGGGTGGGGCACGACTGAAATTGCTAGCATTGCCGGGGTTGTTGTTATTTCCTCCGGGCCTAGGGTTTCCACGGTTGGGATAGGTCGGACGGTTCATCGGGGGTCTGTTGGTTCTTGGGGCAAATCCTGGAGATGGGTTGGGGCGATACTTTGGGGTCTGATGGGTTCCTGGTTGATGCATCATGCGACGCTTGCGGTTCTCATTGGCTTGGTTGATCTTTCCTTTCATCTGGATAGCAGAGTCGACAAGGGCTTCAATTTCCGCAAAGGGGATATTGACTAACACAGTCTGCATCTCATCATGTAGACCATTCAGGAATCTTTCTTTCTTCTTGGCTTCGGTGTCGATCTCATCCGGGGCATACCTAGCTAATGACAGGAATTTGTCACGGTATTCCACTACAGTCATCCTTCCTTGCTTCAGCTCTCTGAACTCGTCTCTCATTCTCTTGATCAAACCTAGTGGCACATGGGTTCTGCTAAACTTGACCTTGAATTCCCCCCAGGCCATCATCTGGCTTCCGTTCATTGCACGAACACTGTTCCACCATGCCCTGGCATCTCCGGCTAGATAGTGGGTGTCAAACAGAAGTTTCTCGTTTGCTTCCACTCCGGCGACTTCTATATTATTTTCCATGGTTTGCAACCAATCATCGCCGTCTAGGGGTTCTTCTGACTTAGTGAAAACAGGTGGGTTGGTATTCTGGAAATTCTTGAGCTTAGACCCATGGTTGTCCTGATTTCCGTGGACTTGGTTATTGTGGGCAAGTTGGGCTATCTGCTGAAGTGTGGCTAGGTTGGCTTGACGTTCGGCTCTTTCAGCTTCGTGGTCAGAAGTCAACATTTGCAGAATCTGCAACATCGGGTCCGGGGATGAACCACTTCCTCCACGTGGCATATGAAGATTTGAGATAGATCATGAGAAAAAAGGGAAATTTCTAAGGTTTTGGGTCTTTGGAAAAGTTTTTAAAGTTTGACTCAGATTTTCTAGCAAGTTGCTTTTCATTCATTCAATCATAGCACACGGTACAACACACACCACAACAAAGAAAAACAGATGGTTTTAAGAACCATTCTGGAAACTACGATACATTGGTACCGAATACTACTCACTACGCTAGTGCTCAAGTGTTACTACTCCTCGGAATTTGTGGCTTCATTATCTTCATCATCATCGATGAAGGCGAAATCATCTTCATCGGTGAAGAAGTCCATAGCCTGATCCTCCAGAAAATCATTGTCTTCGCTGAGATAGGAGTAGGGGTCTCCACGAAGATCCTCTCCGGCATTCTCCCTTTCCTCCAACTGCATGTCTCTCTCGTGGATGGTATCCTCCGAAGATGAGATGCGGTGGCGAAGAAGGGCAATGATGCGCTCCGTCTTGTCGAGCTGACGGCGGCGAGACTTGCGATCCTTGGCTAGCATGGCGATGGTTTGATCCTTCGTCTTGATGATGGCAGACTTGTGGTTGGAGTAGTCACGGCAGTTGTCAAAACTACTGCTGACGATCGTACATCATGAAGCTAAGGTGGTCCAATTGAGTCTTCAGCTCGGGGTGGTATGGGTCTTCCAGTGGTTGTCCATTTGCATCACGCCTTGGGAAAAACTCAAAGCGAGTACCCTTGATCTGATTGATGCTCTGCTCACACAGACGGGAAAGAGCTTCCTGCATGGCCCTGGCAAGTCCATCGAGCCAGTTGTTTTCTCTCAAGGTAAACTGAATTCCTTCCGCAGTGGGAGGTTCAATCTTTCCTCGGAGACTTGCAACAATTAGCCATTGCAGATCTTCTCCTCCTTGATCATTGAGCTGAGCTCCAAAGAACTCGGGGTGCGGACACTCCAGAAGTTGCGAAAGCTGGTCCAAGTCCCTCTCAAAGATAAGGTCTCCTCCATTCCCCAACTGATAAAACTTGATGTACTTCACGTCCATCTATAAGCATATAGGATGAGTAAGTTAGTAGAGTGATTAAGTGTGTCAATATTTTATGTATATTGCAAGAGTTTTTGAGGAACATGAATTTTCATGAAAGAGTCAAGGGGATAAGAATGAGAATAAGTTTTTGTAAATATTTGTTTTCTTTGGTTTTGAAACTAAGTTTTTGATTCAACTTCCAGTCTAACTAGGGTCTCCAATGGTCAGGATGGCTCTGATACCAACTTGTCAACACCCGGATTTTTAATCCCAGATGCCTGTTATGCCATACATCGCAATCCCAGGATTACCATTTTTGCGAGACATAACAGAATTGGATATCATAGTACATCATCCATTACAAACCGTACATAAGTTCTTACACAAATAGGGATCTCATGATCCAGTTCTTAATACAACATCAAGCAGCGGAATACGTAATAATAACGGTAGCATAGGCGAAGCTCCATCTTCGGGGTCACAGGCAATGCTGACGATGGGAGATGATCCTAGTTGTCGTAACCTTCCTGGGTCCATCCTCCAGGTACTCCTCTTCATACTCTGGCCATGGGAATAGCCAGGTACAAAGCCATGAGTACTCTTTAAGTACTCGCAAACTAATACTAACAAGTGAAAGGGGTTTTTGATAATAGGACACTAGGCTCTAGGGTTATTTTGCAAAAGCCAGATTTATCTCTACTAGGTTTAGAAGCAACGAATGCTAGTTGAAGGTTTATAACACCTAAGTGGGAACTTGTATTTCATATCACAACCCTGTTGTGGTCAAGTCAAAGTCTCAATTCATTTCACAAGTCATTTTGAAAAGTCTGACGGGGGAACAGTATGGCCACTCCAACTGTTCATAACCGCGGACGCGGCTATTCGAATAGTTTGACACTCTGCAGAGATTGTACACTTTCACCACAACATTCAACACATCCGTCAGGAACAAATCCTGAATTCACCATACTCAGTATGCGGATAATCAATCCTAACCTTTCAATTACACGCCCTAGTATAAGCACCTCTCATGTGAGTTTGGCCTCCCAACCATGACCAACTGTCATCTTGGGTACTGCACAGGTGGACAATCTTCACAAGGTAGCCTCAGCTCAGACCTTGGCCCTGAGGGAACTAATACTAAGGTATATAAGTTTCCAGTCAAGCCCTACCTAATCTTCGGGTATTGTGGTTCTACGATAAAATTGGAATGGTATCGCATCCAGATAACCATCAGTTTTATAAAGGGCTAAGGCTCATGCCTCATCATTTTCATCACCAAAATCATCAAGTGTTCGGAAACACATGTCCAAAACATTTCAATAGAATGATCCATCATTCCAAGGTTTTCATAAACATTTTTCCACCATGTATTCCCATCTAAAGTTGATCAAGTTTTATGCTTAGCACTAGCATCTACAGGTGGGGGTAAGCACTAATGAGGGGTGGTAAACTAGTGGAGTTTTAACTAAGTTTAATCTCATGCCTTAAGATGACATCAAGATTATATAGCTTAGGCCAAATTTTGTGCTCTTTATGCAACCTTCACATATCTTTCTAGTATCTACCATTCACTTAGGTAAAATCTAGGTAAGATCTTTGATAAAGAAATAAAGTAAGAAGCTTGCAAGGAAAACTAGGATTGAGTGTCATCAAATGTATCTAACCAAGCATGCTTAGTGCATTTCATAGGTTAGTTAACTCTCATAATTTCAAGTGTTAGCTTGCATCAGTGTCAATATAAGCTTGCCTTGTGCAGAGCAGTGGTTGAAGTTCTCCTCGGCTTCTTCTTCGTAGAATCCTCCTTCCTCCTCGTATCCTTGGTCGGTACTAGCGTCTATAAATAAATACGATGTACAGAATCACCAAACAATACATAACTACTTGCAATCATCACACACAAGGGTCCTATAGATGATCTAGCATCATCACCTACATTACAAGATTAAATCTTGGTTTAATTCCTTTTATTTTTAGAAAAGTAATTTCTACTCATTGAAAAACTACTTAAGATTTAATATTCTCCAAACCAAACATGGGATCATGTTGACACATGTCATCACCACATATTTTAGTCCATGGTAATATGATTTAAAGTGGTGTCACAATTTAATAAAGTTTTACCCTTTTATTTTAATTAAATAAAGTGACTAGAAATGCCTATGTGGCATTCTTTTATTACTTGAACATTATTTCTGCAAGTAAACCTATATATTTTTATATATTCTGAAAGGTATGGTTAAATGTGATTTTTGAGAGTTCGAATCAACTCAAAAGATATTATGGTTTAAATTTGAAAAATGTTTGAATGCAGAAAAGCTTCTGCCTTGTTATTTTTACCATGGGTGATCTATAGATCCAAATGACTTGAATCCAACGGGCTTGGATTCAGCATTCCTAGACCTTTCCAACAAAATTAGTTTCATTCAATTTGGGGCACTGAATCGATTTGGGTTGATTTTTTAAACTGGGCACAGAAGTGTGTTTGAAATAAAATGGAAAAGGTTTAATTCAAATAAATGGGCTGCGCGGGAAGTGAAACTGGGCCGGCCTGCTAAGCGTAGCGCTTCCGCGGGTTGTTTAAGTGGTTGTCCCTAGACGTCAGTGAGACGAGGGGGTGCGAAGAGGTACGGGGCAACATAGTGCGTTCGATCTGGTTCTAATCCAACGGCTGAGAGTCATCGTCGACGTTGGGCAACGCCGACGAGACAGAAACCTAGCGTGGCCAGTGGGGGTTGCTGGTGGCTCACCGGGATGTAGGCGAGGGTCGGCGAGGCGGGGGAACGACGAAGTCGACGACGGCGAATCTCCTGGTACCGGTGGCTCCTCTTGGGGCGGCTCCAATCGCTGGCTTCCTTCTTCTCCAGAGGCGGCGGGCTCCGGTGAAATTCCGGCGAAGTGCTTCTCGCCTTGCTCCGCGAACGGTGTGGCACGATCAGTGATGAGAGGAGAGTAGAATGGTGTGCTCAATTCGGCTGGGGGTGGCCTCTATTTATAGAGGGGACCGACGGGGCGCACGGTGAGCTCGTCGGGGGCGATGGTACAGACGGCTATTGGCATGGGCGAAGGTAGGGGACGGTGCGGTGTTCCCTGGCGATGCTCAATGATACGATGGCGAGACGTGGGGCGGTGCGGGTTGGTCTGGAACACGCGACGCTCTGCGCGGCAGAGGCGGCGTCTTCGACGGCGAGCGGTGGCTGTGCGGCATGGGGCGGCGAACGGGGATGTCTGGCGGTCTCCTGGGTCGGTGGTGATCGTATATGCACGCGGCGAGGGCGGCGCGCGGTCTGTGGGCGTCGGTCGAGGGTGGCGCTCTGGCGCATGCTTGGCACGGTTGGCAGAGGCACGGGCGCGGCGTTCCTGGGTGCTCTGGTCGGTGTCTTCGAGGCAGGGCTGCTCTAGAGGGGGCGGTGAGGCATGGGTGATCTCCCAGACAAGGTTGGCATGGATAGTTTCCTTCCTAGCTTGCTGTCTACACTGGGGTGGCATGGTGTGCTTCGGCTGTTCACCATTGATGGCATTGGCAAGCTCACAGTGGTGCTAGTGATTAGTTAAGTTCGTTAGATGATCTACCAAGGCTAGTGGAGCCCAGAGAGGGAACAAGTTAGGCTCAATTCACTGCTCAAAACAGCGTTTGGATTTTGTTTGATTTGTGTCTGCAATGTGTTTGATGAAATGGCCGCATGAATTCAAGTTTTGAATTTTGAAAAGATTTTTGGTGAGTGTGCTAGATTGGTGCTGGTGAGTCTGCAGATGCTTGGGTTTTGAAAGTTAAGCTTGTTTGAGTTGTTTTTGAAAAAGTGGGATCTTCCCATATGATAAAGATTCAATTTTGAATTGCCATTTAAACTATGCATTTGAAAGTTTCTGGATGATCACAAAGTGGGCCTTGATGCTTTGTTATGAGTACAATCAAGGGGTGCAAAGATCCGGAAAAGTTTCTGTTAGGTTCTGAAAGTTTGAGACAGCCAAAGTAGGCATGGGAGTTAAATTGGTCAAAATGACCATTCCCTTATTTTATTTGTTTTGATTTACTTGTCTTTGGGAAAAGTGTGGGAAACGTTTAGATGATGTTTATTTCACCTAAGAAACATTTTATAAGCAAAGAAACACACAAACAAGGTGGTTCAAAAAGAGTTTCACATTAAATTCATACACATATGCATGCTTTCATAATTTTATTTAGAAAAGTTTTTGTTAGCCCTAATTTTGATGATTAGAGTTTGATGATTCAAGTTTAGTATTTTTGGGATGTTACACAACATGAACAATATATAACAATAAGTTGTTGAGCTCAATTTGGAGTTTAAGTTGTCACTTTAAATCTTCCGCTGAAATATTTTATATTTGGTTTGTTAGTTGAATATTTTGAAGTCTTGAACTTCTGGTATTGTAATAATAATAATGTGTGTATGTTTGTAATTTGGACCCGCAATGTTTCTGTTGTACCACTCTGAGGGATGTGATATTTACAGAATGGTGTTATGTGGATGTTATGTCAACGACTATAGTGTACTACACATGTAGTGGTATGCTGGGTTATATGGGGTGGCCCAATCTTCTCAGCAAGAACTTGTCGATGATGATGGTGGATGATAGATAACTAGCCTGTAGCTATGAACTCTACCGCTCTAACCCTGATGCCAATGCAACATCTCTCGAACCCTGTGGGATATTCACAACACCACGCTCTTGCGCACGCAGCCGTCGACCACGAACGGTAGTTTGCAATCTACTAATTCCCAATGGAACGACAAATCACACTCAATTGCAGTAGATAATTTGATCACAGGGTAATTTCAGAGGTTCTAAAAAGAATCAACTCCAAAATATTTTAGCGTGGTCTCCCTCGAAAGAAACGGTACCCCCATCTATTTAAGAGAAAGGGGGCGGCTAGGCTAAGAGTCCAAGACGCAAACGTATACAACTAAGATACATGCCGACCCAAGTGGGACAGCTTTCCAGGCGCATAGGCCTGTTCCTGCCGTGGCAACATATTGGGCCTAAAGCGTGCCGTGGCAGGACTCTTCTGTCGTGGCAGGATTTCAACCACTTTCTGTGCCGCGGTAGCCTTCCATGACAGGATTTGGCATCATTTCTCTGCCGCGGCAGAGACTCTGCCAGGTGTTGATCCCTTCCTTTGTAGATCCTTGCGCTTCCTCCCTCTCCTCCCTCGAGCTAGCCCTGTTGATCAACACACCTTGCTCCATGTGCTTCGCCTCCTCGCTACGTGCTATACCTTCTTTTCCAACGTACCTAATCATACAATAACACATAGACTTAGGCAGTATAAAATTCTCATTAAGTAAAACATCAGGCTCATTAAGAAACAAATTCACCTGTTGTTCTAGTAGCTTAGCACGAGCTCTTGTAATTGGTCCAATCCTAATCTCATTGGACTTATCCTTGTTAGTAGCAGCTGGAACATCATCAGTAGTAACTGGGGTAGTTGTAAGTATATGGATATCCTCATCATCTCCCCCCTTCAAAAGGCGTCGATCTCGACGCTCCAAGGACTTCTCCATCATATGGTGATAAATCAGCAACATTGAAACTGTTGCTAGCTCCACCGAATTCAGAAATAGGTATATCAATCGAGTAGGCATTATCATTAATCTTGGCTAAAACCTTGTAAGTACCAGCACCGCGCGGCTTCAACTTGGATTGGCGCAGCTATGGGAACCTATCCTTGCACAGATTTACCCAAACCATATCACCAGGTTTGAACAACACTTCCTTCCTTTCTTGATTTCTTGCAGCAGCAATGTTCTTGCCTTTCTTCTCAATAGCCTCTCGAGTCTTCTCATGAATCCTCTTCACATAGTCTGCACGTCTTGATGCCTCCATATCAACTCTCTCATGTAATGGTAGAGGCAATAAATCCAGTGGTGTCAATGCGTGAAACCATACACCACCTCAAAAGGACAAAGTTGAGTGGTTGAATGCACTGACCTATTTAAAGCAAACTCGACATGTGGAAAACACTCTTCCCACTCCCTCAGATTCTTCTTTATCATAGTCCTTAAGAGTTGTGATAATGTACTATTCACCACCTCTGTCTGACCATCTGTCTGGGGATGACAAGTAGTACTAAATAGTAGCTTCGTTCCCAGCTTCCCCCATAAAGTCTTCCAAAAGTAGCTCATAAACTTCACATCCCGATCAGAAACAAATTGTTCTTGGTACTCCATGTAATCTCACAATGTCCCTGAAAAACAGGTTAGCAACATGCGACGTGTCGTTGCTTTTGTGGCAGGCAATAAAATGTGCCATATTAGAGAATCTATCTACTACCACAAATATAAAATCATGCCGTCTCTGGATTTAGGTAGACCTAGCACAAAATCCATACTAATGTCTTCCCATGGTGCAGTTGGCGCAGAGAGAGGGGTATACAAACCATGAAGCTTCAATTTGGATTTCGACCTGTGACATGTAATGCATAAACTCACAAATATGTATACATCACGCCTCATCTTGGGCCAATAAAAATGATCAGCAAGCATGAGTAATGTCTTCTCACGCCCAAAGTGACCCATCAAACCACCAGCATGTGATTCCTGCACTAAGAACAAAGGCAACGACGATTCTGGAATACATAGTTTGTTAGCTCAAAACAAATACCCATCATGTATATGATACTTATCCCATGCGTTTCTAAGAGCACACAAATGATATGGTTCAGAAAAATCATTGTCAGTTGCATAAAGTGCACAAATACTCTCTAATCCAGGAATTTTAACATCAAGATTCGTTAATAGCATGTTTTTCCTAGACAAAGCATCAGCAACCACATTCTCTTTTCCTTTCTTATATTGAATGATGTACGGAAAAGATTCAATAAACTCAACCCATTTAGCTAATCTCCTATGCAAGTTTGATTGAGCTTTTAGATACTTTAAAGCTTCATGATCAGAATGTATGATAAACTCTTTTGGCCACAAATAATGTTGCCAAACTTCTAGTACACGAACAAGTGCATACAATTCTTTATCATATATAGGATATTTCAATCTAGCACCAATAAGTTTCTCAGAAAAATATGCTATAGGGCGACCCTCTTGCATCAAAACACCACCAATACCTATACCACTAGCATCACATTCAACTTCAAATTGCTTTGAAAAATCAGGCAATGCAATTAATGGTGCAGAAGTAAGCAAACATTTCAATGTATCAAATGCAATATCTTGGGATGCGCCCCACACAAATGGCACACCTTTCTTAGTCAAATCATTCAATGGTGCAGCAATAGTGCTAAAATCCTTCACAAATCGTCTATAGAATCCAGCTAATCCATGGAAACTACGCACTTGACTAACATTCATGGGAATAGGCCAATTCTGAATTGACTCAATTTTAGATTGATCTACTTCTACCCCATTCTTAGATACAACATAACCCAAAAATATGAGCTTATCTTTTGCAAATGTGCATTTCTCAAGATTAGCATACAATTGATTATCACGCAACACTTGCAAAACTTATCGGATATGATTACAATGTTCCGTTTCGTTGTGGCTATAGATAAGAATATCATCAAAATAAACAACCACAAAACGACCAATGAATTCTCTCAAAACATGATTCATTAATCTCATGAATGTACTAGGTGCATTAGTAAGCCCAAAAGGCATGACTAGCCATTCATATAAACCAAATTTAGTTTTGAAAGCAGTTTTCCACTCATCCCCGTCTTTCATCCTAATTTGATGATAACCACTACGCAAATCAAGCTTAGAGAAAATAGCAGCACCACTCAGTTCGTCAAGCATATCTTCTAAGCATGGAATAGGATGACGATATCGAATAGTGATGTTATTAATAGCTCGACAATCTACACACATGCGCCATGTACCATATTTCTTAGGAACTAAAATAACAGGAACATCACAAGGGCTAAGAGAACCACGAATGTACCCTTTGTCGAGTAGTGCTTGTACTTGTTTCTGTATCTCCTTATTTTCGTCGGGGTTGGTCTGGTAGGGTGCACGGTTAGGTAATGTGGCTCCTGGAATAAGATCAATCTGATGCTCTATGCCGCGCATGGGAGGAAGTCCAGCGGGCACCTCCTCTGGAAACGCATCACCAAAGTCCTGCAAAACAGTAGAGACACCAAGAAAAATAGAGGTCATGTCGTTAGAAACTAAAACCTCGCCCTTATACATGAGCACATGCGGCATGGCACTAGGATCCTCTCGAAACTCTCTCATATCTTCCTTGGTGGCCAGCATTACTAGGGTAGGCACTCCCTCTCTTTTCTTTATATCACTCTTTGTAGGCTCTATAACATCCTGTACAACTGCAACACTCTCACGGCCTCCAACAGAAGCATCTTTCAAAGTCACCTCTATTTTCTGTCTAGACTCATTGATAATCTGTTGTGGTGTCATTGGTTGCAGGTTAATCTTCTTGCCTGTAAACTCCAAGTGATAAGTATTGGCACGGCCATTGCGTTGCACATGGTGATCATATAACCAACGCCGACCCAATAACAAATGGCAAACAGTCATAGGAACCACATCAAAATCAATAGAATCTTTGTATGGCCCTAATTCAAAATTCACTCTCACCATATGGTTTACTTTCATCTCACCACTGTCACTTAACCACTAAATGTAGTATGGCGTAGGATGAGGAAAATAAGATAAATCCAGCTTGGCACATAACTCCTTGCTTGCAAGATTCCTGCAGCTACCTCCATCAATAATTACTTTGCAAGCTTTGTTAGGCCCAACGAGAGCTTTTGTTTGGAAAAAATTGCAGCGCTGAGAGTCAACAATGGGCTGCACACTAAGAATGCATGGAGATACCACGATAGTGTTGGAGATATGCCCTAGAGGCAATAATAAATGTATTTATTATTATACCTTTGTGTTTATGATAAATGTTTACATTCATGCTATAACAGTATTAACAAGGAAACATTGATACTTGTGTGATTTGTAAACTAAAATTAGAGTCCCTAGTAAAGCCTCTTCATAATACTAGCTTGTTGGTTAATAGATGATTGTAGTTTCCCTATCATGAACATTGAGATGTTATTAACAACAAGATCATATCATTAGGAGAATGGTATGATGGACATACTCCTATAGATAAGCGTAGCATAAATATCAAGTCATATTAATAGTTCAATTTCTATAAGCTTTCTGATACATAGTAACCTAATTCCTTCGACCATGAGATCATGCTTATCACCATCACCGGAAGGATACTTTGATGACATCAAACACCACACCGTAACTGGGTGGATATAAAGGTGGCATTGAGTGTTCGGAAAGTATGGGTTGAGACACATGGATCAAGAGTGGGATTTGTCCATCCATATGACGGATAGATATACTCTGGGCCCTCTCGGTGGAATGTCATCCAATTAGCTTGCAAGCATGTGACTGGCTCACAAGGGATCACATATCACGGGAACAAGAAAAGAGTACTTATCGGTAATGAGGTTGAACTAGGTATGCAGAGATACCGACGATCAAAACCTCGGATAAGTAAACTATCATGAGACAAAGGGAAATTGGTATCGTATGTAAGTGGTTCATTCGATCGCAAAGTAATCGTAGAAATATGTTGGAGCCATATGAATTTCCAGATTCCTCTATTGGTTATTGTTCGGAGAAGTGTCTCGATCATGTCCGCATAATTCACGAACCGTAGGGAGACACACTTAAGGATTCGATGTTGTTGAGTAGTTATGGAATGATGAGTAAGAGACCTAATGTTGTTCGGAGTCTCGGATGGGATCCAGGATATCACGAGGAGATCCGGAATGGTCCGGAGAATACGATTCATATAAGGAAAGTCCTGTTTTGGAGTTGGGGAGTGATTCCGATGATTTCATCGGGAATGTTCTAGAAGGTTCCAGAAGGTCCGGCACTCCGGAGGAGAAGGGTACATGAATGTGTCATGCCAATGTGGAATGGTTGCATCATGTACTAGGTATCATGGCTGAGAAAAATAAAGAGAAAAATCAAATCTTAGTTTGAAAAGTAAAACGCCAATTTGAAAAGTCAAACGGCAAGTTTGCTTGGTGGAGGGAGAGTGTCACATCCCAAGATTTTCCAAATCTTGTAATGTGAAAATAAATGAATAAAATAAAACTTTGTTGATTTTCAGGGTGAGAAGAAACTTTTTGATTCCAATTGGAAACCTTCAAACCTTTTTGATCAAACAAATCCCTTAAACAATTAATAAAGAAAATATTTTGAATAAGTGGATTTACTATTTTTGGATATTTAAATAAAAAGGTCTTGGTTTTCAAAAGAAAAGGTGGATTTATAATTAAAGGTTATTTTATAGAGCCAAATTAAACCTTGGCCAAGCTTTTGAAATAAAATGTTTTGTTTTGATAAAAATAGTAAAGGTTTATTTAAATAAAATAATAAGGATTTAATATCCAAGTTTATTAAAAATAAAAAGGTTTTACTATTTTAAATAAACACTAAAACTTATTTATTTATTTTAAATAAGTTTTCCAAGTATTTTATATTCTCAAATAAAACCTACTGAAGTGTTTTGGTTTTGTTTTAGATTTCAAAATAAAGTTTATAATAAAACAAATCCTATTTGATTTAATGACTAAGGTCCATTTTATTTAATTATTAATGGACCCTAAAATAAAATGTTATTTTATTTTAAACAAGTTCTCCAAGTATCTTTTATTTTCAAATAAAACCTACTGATTTGGTCTTGATAATATTTAATTTTCAAATGGAGATTTTATTAAATAAATCAAAACCTATTTGAATTAATAATTAAGATCTATTTTATTTAAATATTAAATAGGTCCTAAAAAGAATAAAATTATTTTATTTTATTTGGGATTTGGTTTATGTTGTTAAACAGAAACAAAACTCAATAGAAGTGTGGTGAATGTTTGAATTGTTTTTATTTGATTTGTTAATTGATTGGTTTGATTGAATTTCAAAACAGAAAACAGAATAGAAAAAGATAAAACAATCAGACAGAAAAAAATATGAATCTGGTCGACCCAACCCAGCAGCCCACTAGGCCCAGCAGCCCATTTCCCTCTCTCCCCCAAAACGTTTTTCTCTCACTCACCAGACGACCCGCAGAGCCAATGACAGGTGTACCCAACTCCCCTCTCTTCTCTCTCGCTGACCAACCGACCCCACCCCTCCTGTTCATCGTCCTCACCCGCCGCGACCTCTTCTCCCCCAAACCTCGTCGTCGTTTCTGTCAAATAACTGCACGCTTGATTCCTCTAAACCACGCGTTGAATCAGCCTCGTGACCGAGCGCATTTAAGCATCCCTCTCCCCTCTCTGATCTCCCTCACACGCCAGACCTCCCTTGCCCCCAGGCTGCCACGATTTGAGCTGGCACTCCCTCTGTTCCGACGACGATCCGGTGCAAATTCCGGCGACCCTGCGCCGCCCCTTTCCTCATCATCCACGCACACATACTCCCCACCTCCTGGCGCATCTCCCCGTGCCACTCATTCTTCCGCGAGTGCCATGTAACCTCGGCTTCGTCGACACCGAGCGTGCGCCGCCGTCTGCCGTTTCTCCGACGAACTCCCTTGGTAATCCTCGACCGCCCCAGCACCTCCCGATGGTGCTCCCTTACTCGCAACCCTTGTGCGCATCTAACCGTGCCTCTCTTTTCGCTTAGCGTGGTTCCAAACGACGCCAGCGACGACGACCTGAGAGCACCGCCGCCCAAACCAACTCCGGTGAGCGATTCCTCCTGTCCCCGTGCGCCCCTTGCCAAGACGACTCCACGTTGAGCTTCGGCGTCGCCCTGCGATCACTGTGAGCATCTCCACACCTTCCATTGCTTCCGGTATCGCCGGCACCGCCACTATCTGGCCGCTCCACCGCCAGCCACCGACGCAGCGCCGCTCGTTTTAGGTCAAGCTCGCAGCAGCCGTCCGATCTCGATCTAGTGGATAGGATAGAACCACTTAAAGCGAAAGGGTACGCAGCCAGTGCCGTGCGATTCAACTTGATCCAACGGCCTGCATCACTCGATCCACCCGAACCGGTACCGACGAATAGGAAAAAGCCGCGTGTCACTGGTTTGATTTAAAACAAACTTTGAATCTGAATTAGATGCAGATTTGAAACCCTTGTAACTTTTGATCCACACGTCCAAAATTTTCAAACTTTATACCATTGGAATCAGTGAAACAAGCCCTAGCCAACCATTCCTTTTGTTTAGTAAAAAGTTTCTGGAAAAATGTTTGTTTTTCCAGAAACATTTGTATGCTTGTTTAGATTATAAAAATTGTTCAAAAATGATTTTGGGGATAAAATCTTTTGCAAATGGTGTATTTTGAACTTACTGACCATAGGAATCACTTTGTGGTTTCAAAAATGTATTTGGGGAAACAAAAGAATGATTCCTTGATTTAAAACCATTTCTCGTCAAATAAAAATATAGTTTATTTATTAAAAATGGTTTTGGAAGAAAACTTTTGGGAAATGTTTTGTTTTAAACTCTCTGACCCCAAACACCAAGTTTTATGATTTGAAAATGTATTTGGTGAACCCTATAGATTAATGCCTTAGTAAAAATATTTCTACACCACATAAAATGATACCTTTTATCGAAAATGGTTTATGAAGTGAAACCTTTTGCAAATGACTTTGCCACTTTACAAAATGACCAATAGGTGTTTTCAAATGTTTATGTCCCATTACGAACCACTTTTTCAAACAAAAAAAAGCTTGGCATGCTTGCATGCATTACTTTGACTTTGTCATTTTATGTGATGTTTTGCTTGATTGGTAGATTAAGTTTGTGCCTTGCTTGATTGAATTGTAGTGACTTGAAGAGTGTGATGTTGCAAGGACAAGGAGTGAAATTATACCCTCTACCAAAAAGGCAAGTGATGCTTCATACTTTGTCCCATTACTTTCACTATGCATTAGTGATTTTTCTAAGTAAAACTTGCATGGAATTTTTGCTAAGTATAAACCTTGCTATAGGAAAACCTAGTAGATGAAACCTTAGTGAAACATTTCCTAAGTTAAGATTCCTACTACTATCAAGCTTAGCTTAGCTAATAGAAAACAAGGGTGGATTATACATTCATACTATGGAAAAATTTCTAAGTCTGAGGACTTGTGTTTTTGTTTAATAAAAAAACTAAGTTAATGAATCACCTGGGTGGAATGGTAATTGCTTGGTGGTTTTTGGTTGAGTGGTTCACAAGGCCCATGTTTATGGTTGACCTTGTGTATCTCACTTGTGGATGGCCACCCAGGAACAAAGAGATTTGAGATGTCAAATGTTGAGAAGCTTCAAGTGCAACCACTTGGCATTATGGGCTCTGCCTGGATCATATAGGTTGCAAGAACTTAGCCATATGGACAGTTGGTGGTAGAGTTTGATAGGTTGGAACGCGTCCATTTTGGTCTAAGGGAAGGCTTCTGAAAGATCTTGTCTTGGTGAAACCAAGTCTTGTGGGGAAAGTGCACCACCTCTTCAGAGTGTAAAATCTAAGTACTTAGCCATGTCCCTGGTAAAGGACAATTTGAGCATCAAGACATGGAAGCAATCAAGAATCTCATCATTCAAATTTCAAAGTTAAAACTTGTGGTTGAACAAGGGTTAAAGGATCTTCAATCTTTGATTGAGAAAAATTATTTTTGTCAAGCAAAAACTTAGTGTTTTCAAAATGATAAGGAAAATCTATTTTGAGCAATGCAAGCCTCAACTCCACTTAGCGAAATGCATATAGATGATAGACTCCACTATACTACCATAGCATCACTTGCCAATACAATTCAAATGTATTGACCCTTGTGGATGTAACTTGTAATGTTGCAGGTTTGATTGATTTTAGTGAATATTGATTGATTAGGATTACAAAGTCTACAACCAACATGTTTGCCTGTGGCACTTTGAAGATGAAGGACCCCATGCTTATAGATATTCCGCTGCAATGTAATGTAATAGCCAAATGAGCTATGTAAGATGTAATAAAATTATGTTATTCCTGGTTATAAAGTTATATTATGACCTTTGTTTCTTGATATTACATCTTAACTGTGGATGCTAGCTATTGATCTAGGGACTAGCATTGTAAACACAGGGGACTCTACCTTATTTAAAGGTTGGGACCCTTACAGATGGTATCAGAGCATTGTGTTGCCTGTAGGATTTGTAAACCCTAGGATTGGAAAAAAACCCTTAGAAAAATAGGAGTTGTATTTGTTCCAAAACTTATTTACAAACAATCTTTTAAACTCTTTCCTCAACCATTTTGGTTTTGATTCTACATCTCTTCTATTTCAACTTGATGGATAAAACCTACCCCATGGCCAAATACTTCACCATGTGCAAAGGACTTATTCAACTCTAATGACTTCAACATCTTCAACTCTAATGACTTCAACATCTTTAGCATGTTCACCAAGGACTTCAACCATGGTTATCACTAAGGACAAGTGAGACAAGAAATCTTACTCAGGATTTGAAGACTAAGGAAATACAACTAAGAAGGAGCCATCATCACCTTTGAAGTTTTGTGACCAAGAATCTTTCCTAGGAAACCATGATCTCATGCAAGAAGAATCAACCAAGAAAGATGGAAAAATCTCAAGAGAACCATATAGATGGACCACCATATTGTGTTTAAGTCAAACCCACCAACTTATGTGGTGTAACAAAAGTATTTTTGGTTGCCTAAGTATATGCTTGAAACTTGTTGTTTGAGTGAGGTGTTTGTTTGTTATTGCTTGCACATTGCTTGTGTGAATTGTGATGTGTGTGATTAGAATTATTCCCTTAGAAATCTTTTGCCTATTCTAATCCCAATCCAACCCAAACAGATGACTTCTACAAGAGACTCCAACATCAAGGATGGTGACACCAACAACAAAGAGGACAACATGAGAGAACTTATAGTAACCCAAAACCAGTTGGGCCAAGAAACAACTCATCTTTTAGCCAACAACAATGGACTAGACCCAGCCATACAAAGGATTTTGAAACTTCAATCCCAATTGTTGCAAGGATTGGTTACTCAAGTGATCAACATGGGAGAAAACTTTTCCCAAAGAGCTAATGACAACAAGGATGACAAAGATGTTATTCAAGAAGGAACCCAAGCTAACAACACTTGTGGAGACAAGGATCATGCATCCAAGGAGCATGAAGATCAATGCCCCAAGAAGAGAGAAAGATTTCCCACCTCTGAGGTGAGATATGAAGAGCATGAACTAGAAGAACTCCTAGCTTTGGAGAGACCCAAGAAGAAGAAGAAATGCCCCAACCCTAACAAGAAGGATATTACTCAAGTGCAATGTTACAATTGCAAAGAGATGGGACACTATGCCAATGAATGCCCAGAAAAGAAGAAGAACCAAAGAAACAAACAAGAGGCAATGATACCAAAGGAAAAGAAAGATATCAGCCAAGTGATGTGTTTCAAATGCAAGGAACTAGGCCACTATGCAAACTTCTGTCCAGGAAAGTTACACCAAGATCCCAAGTGAGACAAGATGTAATTTAGTTAGAAAATTTTTAAGGGTGGTAGTACCCTGGATGTTTTGAGCCAACTTGTAACCCTAGCCCTCCCCAAATCTCGGGATGAGATTTATTTTAAGGGTGGTAGCCTGTCACATCCCAAGATTTTCCAAATCTTGTAATGTGAAAAATAAATGAATAAAATAAAACTTTGTTGATTTTCAGGGTAAGAAGAAACTTTTTGATTCCAATTGGAAACCTACAAACCTTTTTGATCAAACAAATCCTAAAGGGATTTGAAAAAAAATTAAACAATTAATAAAGAAAATATTTTGAATAAGTGGATTTACTATTTTTGATTCTTTAAATAAAAAGGTCTTGGTTTTCAAAAGAAAAGGTGGATTTATAATTAAAGGTTATTTTATAGAGCCAAATTAAACCTTGGCCAAGCTTTTGAAATAAAATGTTTTGTTTTGATAAAAATAGTAAAGGTTTATTTAAATAAAATAATAAGGATTTAATATCCATGTTTATTAAAAATAAAAAGGTTTTACTATTTTCAATAAACACTAAAACTTATTTAATTATTTTAAATAAGTTTTCCAAGTATTTTATATTCTCAAATAAAACCTACTGAAGTGTTTTGGTTTTGTTTTAGATTTCAAAATAAAGTTTATAATAAAACAAATCCTATTTGATTTAATGACTAAAGTCCATTTTATTTAATTATTAATGGACCCTAAAATAAAATGTTATTTTATTTTAAACAAGTTCTCCAAGTATCTTTTATTTTCAAATAAAACCTACTGATTTGGTCTTGATAATATTTAATTTTCAAATGGAGATTTTATTAAATAAATCAAAACCAATTTTAATTAATACTTAAGATCTATTTTATTTAATTATTAAAAAGATCCTAAAAAGAATAAAATTATTTTATTTTATTTGGGATTTGGTTTATGTTGTTAAACAGAACCAAAACTCAATACAAGTGTGGTGAATGTTTGAATTGTTTTGATTTGATTTGTTGATTGATTGGTTTGATTGAATTTCAAAACAGAAAACAGAATAGAAAAAGATAAAACAATCAGACAGAAAAAAATATGAATCTGGTCGACCCAACCCAGCAGCCCAGCAGCCCATTTCCCTCTCTCCCCCAAAACGTTTTTGTCTCACTCACCAGACGACCCGCAGAGCCAATGACAGGTGTACCCAACTCCCCTCTCTTCTCTCTCGCTGACCAACCGACCCCATCCCTCCCGTTCATCGTCCTCACCTGCTGCGACCTCTTCTCCCCCAAACCTCGTCGCCGTTTCTGTCAAATAACTGCATGCTTGATTCCTCTTAACCACGCGTTGAATCAGCCCCGTGACCGCACGCATTTAAGCGTCCCTCTCCCCTCTCTGATCTCCCTCACACGCCAGACCTCCCTTGCCCCCATGCTGCCACGATTTGAGCTGGCACTCCCTCTGTTCCGACGACACTCCGGTGCAAATTCCGGCGACCCCGCGCCACCCCTTGCCTCATCAACCACGCACACATACTCCCCACCTCCTGGCGCATCTCCCCGTGCCACTCATTCTTCCGCGAGTGCCCTGTAACCTCGGCTTCGTCGACACCGAGCGTGCGCCGCCGTCTGCTGTTTCTCCGACGAACTCCCCTGGTAATCCTTGACCGCCCCAGCACCTCCCGATGATGCTCCCTTAGTCGCAACCCTTGTGCGCATCTAACCGTGCCTCTCTTTTGGCTTAGCGTGGTTCCAAACGACGCCAGCGACGACGACCTGAGAGCACCGCCGCCCAAACCAACTCCGGTGAGCGATTCCTCCTATCCCCGTGCGCCCCTTGCCAAGACGACTCCACGTTGAGCTTCGGCGTCGCCCTGCGATCACTGTGAGCATCTCCCCACGTTCCATTGCTTCCTGTATCGCCGGCACCGCCACCATCTGGCCGCTCCGCCGCCAGCCACTGCCGCAGCGCCGCTCGTTTTAGGTGAAGCTCGCAGCAGCCGTCCGATCTCGATCTAGTCGATAGGATAGAACCACTTAAAGCGAAAGGGTACGCAGCCAGTGCCGTGCAATTCAACTTGATCCAACGGCCTGCATCACTCGATCCACCCGAACCTGTACCGACGAATAGGAAAACGCCGCGTGTCACTGGTTTGATTTAAAACAAACTTTGAATCTAAATTAGATGCAGATTTGAAACCCTTGTAACTTTTGATCCACACGTCCAAAATTTGCAAACTTTATACCATTGGAATCAGTGGAACAATCCCTAACCAACCATTCCTTTTGTTTAGTAAAAAGTTTCTGGAAAAATGTTTGTTTTTGCAGAAACATTTGTATGCGTGTTTAGATTATAAAAATTGTTCAAAAATGATTTTGGGGATAAAATCTTTTGCAAATGGTGTATTTTGAACCTACTGACCATAGGAATCACTTTGTGGTTTCAAAAATGTATTTGGGGAAACAAAAGAATAATTCCTTGATTTAAAACCATTTCTAGTCAAATAAAAATATAGTTTATTTATTAAAAATGGTTTTGGAAGAAAACTTTTGGGAAATGTTTTGTTTTAAACTCTCTGACCCCAAACACCAAGTTTTATGATTTGAAAATATATTTGGTGAACCCTATAGATTAATGCCTTAGTAAAAATATTTCTACACCACATAAAATGATACCTTGTTTTGAAAATGGTTTATGAAGTGAAACCTTTTGCAAATGACTTTGCCACTTTACAAAATGACCAATCGGTGTTTTCAAATGTTTATGTCCCATTAGGAACCACTTTTTCAAACAAAACAAAGCTTGGCATGCTTGCATGCATTACTTTGAGTTTGTCATTTTATGTGATGTTTTGCTTGATTGGTAGATTAAGTTTGTGCCTTGCTTGATTGAATTGTAGTGACTTGAAGAGTGTGATGTTGCAAGGACAAGGAGTGAACTTATACCCTCTACCAAAAAGGCAAGTGATGCTTCATACTTTGTCCCATTACTTTCACTATGCATTAGTGATTTTTCTAAGTAAAACTTGCATGGAATTTTTGCTAAGTATAAACCTTGCTATAGGAAAACCTAGTAGATGAAACCTTAGTGAAACATTTCCTAAGTTAAGATTCCTACTACTATCAAGCTTAGCTTAGCTAATAGAAAACAAGGGTGGATTATACATTCATACTATGGAAAAATTTCTAAGTCTGAGGACTTGTGTTTTTGTTTAATAAAAAAACTAAGTTAATGAATCACCTGGGTGGAATGGTAATTGCTTGGTGGTTTTTGGTTGAGTGGTTCACAAGGCCCATGTTTATGGTTGACCTTGTGTATCTCACTTGTGGATGGCCACCCAGGAACAAAGAGATTTGAGATGTCAAATGTTGAGAAGCTTCAAGTGCAACCACTTGGCATTATGGGCTCTGCCTGGATCATATAGGTTGCAAGAACTTAGCCATATGGACAGTTGGTGGTAGAGTTTGATAGGTTGGAACGCGTCCATTTTGGTCTAAGGGAAGGCTTCTGAAAGATCTTGTCTTGGTGAAACCAAGTCTTGTGGGGAAAGTGCACCACCTCTTCAGAGTGTAAAATCTAAGTACTTAGCCATGTCCCTGGTAAAGGACAATTTGAGCATCAAGACATGGAAGCAATCAAGAATCTCATCATTCAAATTTCAAAGTTAAAACTTGTGGTTGAACAAGGGTTAAAGGATCTTCAATCTTTGATTGAGAAAAATGATTTTTGTCAAGCAAAAACTTAGTGTTTTCAAAATGATAAGGAAAATCTATTTTGAGCAATGCAAGCCTCAACTCCACTTAGCGAAATGCATATAGATGATAGACTCCACTATACTACCATAGTATCACTTGCCAATATAATTCAAATGTATTGACCCTTGTGGCTGTAACTTGTAATGTTGCAGGTTTGATTGATTTTAGTGAAGATAGATTGATTAGGATTACAAAGTCTACAACCAACATGTTTGCCTGTGGCACTTTGAAGATGAAGGACCCCATGCTTATAGATATTCCGCTGCAGTGTAATGTAATAGCCAAATGAGCTATGTAAGATGTAATAAAATTATGTTATTCCTGGTTATAAAGTTATATTATGACCTTTGTTTCTTGATATTACATCTTAACTGTGGATGCTAGCTATTGATCCAGGGACTAGCATTGTAAACACAGGGGACTCTACCTTATTTAAAGGTTGGGACCCTTACAGAGAGTAGGAAACCTACTTGGGGAGGAAGTCCTCCTCCCTCCACCGCCGGCCAAGGAGGCCGACTTGGGCGATGACTCCCTCCCCCTTGGCCGCGCCCTCCCACCTATAAAAGGAGGGGCAGGGGTGCCCTCTAGACCTACACCTCTCTCCACCAAAACCCTAACCCTAGCCGCCGGCCACCAAGTCGTCACCGCCGCCCTAGGGTTTTCCCTAGCCGCCGAGTTGGGGCCCAACCCAAGACCTAGCCGCCGGCCTAGCTCTCTCCCCTTGGTGCCTCTAAACCCTAGATCGCCAAGGCCTCTCTCATAGTCCACCATACTCGCTCCGGCTTAAGTCGAAGCCCTGCGAGATCTCCCCTCTACTTCCGGTACCACGCCGTCGTGCTGCCGGAATCGCGAGGAGAGTGCTACAACCTCCGTTGCCTACTGGAACAAGGGAGAGGAAGTTCTTCATCGAGTACCGAGCGTGTGACGGACTGCGGAAGCTCTACCGGAACGAGTCGGCGGAAGGATCGTCTACACGATCTTGAGATCGGCAAGAGTATGACTACATCACCCACGAGAATCTGCTCTCGTTAAACACTTTAGAATCTTCGAGGGTGAGTTCTTCTATCGACTTGTTGCTACAATCTAGTAGATAGATCTTGGCTTGTTTGTTTGTATGCAGTAGAAATTTTTGTTTTCCATGCTACGAACCCCTACAGTGGTATCAGAGCCATGTCTATATGTAGATCTGTTGCACGAGTAGAACACAATGGTCATTGTGGACGGTGGTTCTTTTATTATCAATTGCTTGTTGTGTACTTTGCATCTTGCGGTATGATGGGATGAAGCGGCCCGAGCTAACCTTACATGACATCGTTCATGAGACTTGCTCCATGCTCAACATGCAACTTGTATTGCATAAGTGGCTTTGCGGGTGTCTGTCTATAGTATAGATCCAATTTACAACGGGCACTTGATAGTTCAAACATCAATGTTGTGGTTCTTGTTCGTAAGTTAGATCGACACTTATTGAAAGCCCCAAACCACGTAAAAATGCAAAGAAAATTAGAGGCGTCTAACTTTGTTTTGCAGGGGTGTGTTGTGATGTGATATGGCCATGATTGTGATTATATTTGATGTATGCAATGATCCTTATTGTAAGTTGGCAACCGGAAGGAGCCATATGGTTGTCTTTAAATTCTGTTAAGACCCGCGTGTCTATTCAAAGTAGTTGTAATAGTTGAAGCTAGTGGACGACAACCATGAAGCGGCGTCATTGACCTTGACGCCATACCGGTGATGATGGAGATCATGTTCGTGCTTGAAGATGGAGATCGGAAGCACAAGAAGAAAGTACATATCATATCACATACTATGAATTGCATGTGATGTTAATCCTTTATGCATCTTGTATTTCTTAGTTAACGATGGTAGCATTATAAGATGATCCCTCATGCACATTAATTTCAAGTTTTAAAGTGTTCATCCTTAGTAAGCACCGTTGCTAAAGCTTGTTGTTTCGAAGCACCACGTGATGATCGGGTGTGTTAGATTCTGCAAGTGTATACAACGTGAGCAAGCCAGATTTGCTCATGCGGAAGCTAAGGGTTGATCTTGACGAGCCTAGCATTTACAAACATGGTCTCGGAACACGGATCACCGAAAGGTAAAGCATGAATCATATAGTAGATATGATGAACATGTCGATTGTTCGCCATTGAAGCTACATCAACTCTCGTGATGATCGGTTTTGATGTGGTGGATTTGGTTCGTGTGATCACTAAAACAATGTGAGCGATATTGTTTTGAGTGGGAGTTCACCTAGATTAATTTAACTATTAATTAGAACTCAATTTGTCATAAACTTAGTCTAAACTATTGCAAATATGTTGTAGATCAATGGCGGCCCCTACCATCAATTTTAATGCGTTCCTAGAGAAAGAAAAGTTGAAAAACAATTGAAGCAACTTCGCGGATTGGTTCCGCAATTTGAGGATTGTCCTCAATGTTGGTAATTTGACCTATGTGCTGGATGCACCACTGGGTGACCCGCCTGCAGATGATGCTACCGATGAAGTAAAAGAATGTTTACCTCGCTCGGAAGAATCAGTACTCCACAGTTCAGTGTGCTATCTTGTATGGTTTGGAATCGGATCTTCAGAAAAGGTTTGAGAACCATGACCCACATGATATTGTCCATGAACTCAAATTGATATTTGAGACTCACGCGGCAGTTGAGAGTTATGAGGCTTCTGAAAAGTTCTTTAACTGCAAGATGGAAGAGGGCAGCTCCGTAAGTGAGCATGTGCTTAAGATGTCTGGGCACGCAAACAAACTCCAAAGCTTGGGTATAGTGGTTCCTAATGCTTTCGGGATTTACCGTGTCCTCCAATCACTACCACCAAGTTATAAGAACTTTGTGATGAACTACAATATGCAAAGCATGAACAAGCAGTTGCCAGAACTCTTCTCCATGTTAAAATCTACAAAAGTGGAGATCAATAAAGAACACCAAGTGTTGATGGTCAATAAGACCACCAAATTCAAGAAAGGCAAGTCTAAGAAAAAGGGTAACTTCAAGAAGGGTGGTAATAAAGTTGCCGCACCTGCGAAGAAGACCAAGGCTGGACCTAAGCCTGATACTGAGTGTTTTTACTACAAGGGAGAAGGTCACTGGAAGCGGAATTGCCCAAAGTACTTGGCGGATTTGAAGAACGGCAACATCAAGAAGAAAGGTATATCTGATATACATGTTATTGATGTGTATCTCACTAGTACTCGTAATAGTGCCTGGGTATTTGATACTGGTTCGGTTGCTCATATTTGTAACTCGAAACAAGTACTGCATAATAAACGGAAGCTAGCGAAGAACAAGGTGATGATGCGCATTGGAAATGGATCAAAGGTTGATGTGATCGCGGTCGGCACGCTACCTCTTCATCTACCATCGGGATTAGTTTTATACTTAAATAATTATTATTTGGTGTTTGCGTTGAGCATGAACATTATATCGGGATCTTGTTTATTGCGAGACGGTTACTTGTTTAAGTCTGAAAATAATGGTAGTTCGATTTATATGAGTAATATGTTTTATGCACATGCACCTTTGATAGATGATCTATTCTTATTGAATCTCGATAGTGGAAATACACATATTAATAACATTGAAGCTAAACGTTTGAAATTGAGCGATAACTCGACCTATATGCGGCACTGTCGTCTTGGTCACATTGGAGTGAAGGGTATGAAGAAACTCCATTCCGATGGACTTCTTGAATCACTTGATTTCGAATCAGTTGAAAGATGCGAAGCATGTCTGATGGGTAAAATGACTAAGACTCCATTTTCTGCTATGATGGAGCAAGCTACGGACTTATTGGAAATCATACATACCGATGTGTGTGGTCCAATGAGTGTAGCATCGCGCGGTGGTTATCATTATGTTCTTACCTTCACGGATGACTTGAGTAGATATGGGTATATCTATTTCATGAAACATAAGTCCGAAACTTTCGAGAAGTTTAAGGAATTTCAAAGTGAGGTAGAGAATCAACGTAACAAGAAGATTAAATTTCTACGTTCTGATCGTGGAGGTGAATATCTAAGTTACGAGTTTGGCGAGCATTTGAAGAAATGCGGAATACTTTCACAATTGACACCGCCGGGAACACCACAGCGTAATGGTGTGTCCGAACGTCGTAATCGAACTCTCTTAGATATGGTTCGTTCTATGATGTCACTTACAGATTTACCGCTATCATTTTGGGGTTATGCATTAGAAACAGACGCATTCACTTTAAATAGGGCACCATCTAAATCCGTTGAAACGACACCATATGAATTATGGTTTGGGAAGAAACCTAAATTGTCGTTCCTTAAAGTTTGGGGTTGCGAAGCCTATGTAAAGAAGTTACAACCGGACAATCTTGAACCCAAATTGGAAAAATGCGTCTTCATAGGATACCCAAAGGAAACTATTGGGTATACGTTCTATCATAGATCCGAGGGCAAAATCTTTGTTGCTAAGAATGGATCCTTTCTAGAGAAAGAATTTCTCTCGAAAGAAGTGACTGGAAGGAAAGTAGAACTCGACGAGGTTGTTGAACCTTCTCTCGAACTTGCGAGTAGCGCAGCACCGGAAGAAGTTCATGTGGCGCCTACACCAATAAGAGAGGAAGATAATGATGATGATCATGAAACTTCGGTTGAAGTTGTTACAGAACCTCGCAGGTCAACGAGAACTCGTACCACTCCTGATTGGTATGATCCCGTTATGAGTTTCATGTTGGTGGACAACACCGATGACCCTGCGACATATGAGGAAGCGATGATGAGCCCAGATTCCAATAAATGGCAAGAGGCCATGAAATTCGAAATTGGATCCATGTACGAAAACCAAGTATGGACTTTGGTGGACTTACCGGATGGCCGGAAGGCTATCAAGAACAAATGGATTTTCAAGAAGAAAACATATGTTGATGGTAATGTTACTGTCTATAAATCTCGACTTGTCGCAAAAGGGTTTCGACAAATTCAAGGAGTTGACTACGATGAGACTTTCTCACCAGTAGCAAAGTTAAAGTCTGTGAGGATTATGTTAGCAATCGTTGCATATTACGATTATGAAATATGGCAGATGGATATCAAAACAACATTCCTCAATGGAGACATTGATGAAAGAGTCGTATATGATGCAACCCAAAGGTTTTGTCGATCCTAAAGACGCTAACAAGGTATGCAAACTTCAACGGTCCATATATGGGTTGAAGTTAGCATCCTGAAGTTGGAATCAATGTTTTGATAAGGTAATTAAAAGTTTTGGTTTTATACAAACTTATGGAGAAGCTTGTATTTACAAGAAAGTGAGTGGGAGCTCTGTAGCATTCTTAATACTATATGTATATGACATATTATTGATTGGGAATGATGTAGACCTTCTTAATAGTGTCAAGGAATATTTGAATAATAGTTTTTCAATGAAAGATCTTGGCGAAGAAGCTTACATATTAGGCATAAAGATTTATAGAGATAGATCGAGACGCCTAATATCATTGTCACAAAGTACATATTTGGACAAACTTCTAAAGAGGTTTGGAATGGAAGATAGCAAGAAAGGGTTCTTGCCCATGTTGCCCAATACGACCTTGAGTAAAACTCAAAGTCCTGCAACGGAAGAAGATAGAGAAAGAATGAGTAAGACTCCCTATGCCTCAGCCATAGGATCTCTAATGTATGCCATGCTATGTACTAGACCCGACATTGCATATGTTGTTAGTTTGACTAGCAGATATCAAAGTGATCCAGGAGTGGATCATTGGACAGCAGTCAAAAACATCCTTAAGTACATGAAGAAGAACTAAGGATATGGTTCTTTCTTATGGAGGTGATGAACAGCTCGTTATTAATGGTTACACCGATGCTAGTTGGAACACCGATCCGGATGATTCTAAATCACAATCTGGATACGTATTTACTTTGAATGGTGCAGCAATTAGCTGGAGGAGTGCAAAGCAAAGCATTGTGGCGAGATCTTCAACTGAATTGGAATACATAACTCCTTCGAAGGCTTCACAAGAAGCGACATGGATGAAGGAGTTCATTACAGAGCTCGGTGTGGTTCCAAGTGCGCTGGACCCAATATCTATCTACTGTGATAACATGGGCGCCATAGCCAATGCACAAGAACCAAGGTCACACAAGAAGCTAAAGCACATCAAGCTACATTTTCACGCTATTCGAGAACATGTCCAAGATGGTGACATAAATATTTGCAAAGTACACACAGATCTGAATGTGGCGGATCCGTTGACTAAACCTCTCCCGAGGGCTAAACATGACCAACACCAAACTGCCATGGGTGTTCAGTATATTACCATGTAATCTAGATTAGTTGACTCTAGTGCAAGTGGGAGACTGTTGGAGATATGCCCTATAGGCAATAATAAATGTAGTTATTATTATATCTTTGTGTTTATGATAAATGTTTGCATTCATGCTATAACAGTATTAACAAGGAAACATTGATACTTGTGTGATTTGTAAACTAAAATTAGAGTCCCTAGTAAAGCCTCTTCATAATACTAGCTTGTTGGTTAATAGATGATTGTGGTTTCCCTATCATGAACATTGAGATGTTATTAACAACAAGATCATATCATTAGGAGAATGGTATGATGGACATACTCCTATAGATAAGCGTAGCAGAAAGATCAAGTCATTTTAATAGTTCAATTTCTATAAGCTTTCTGATACATAGTAACCTAATTCCTTCGACCATGAGATCATGCTTATCACCATCACCGGAAGGATACTTTGATGACATCAAACACCACACCATAACTGGGTGGCTATAAAGGTGGCATTGAGTGTTCGGAAAGTATGGGTTAAGACACATGGATCAAGAGTGGGATTTGTCCATCCATATGACATATTGATATACTCTGGGCCCTCTCGGTGGAATGTCATCCAATTAGCTTGCAAGCATGTGACTGGCTCACAAGGGATCACATATCACGGGAACGAGAAAGGAGGTTGAACTAGGTATGCAGAGATACCGACGATCAAAACCTCGGATAAGTAAACTATCGTGAGACAAAGGGAAATTGGTATCGTATGTAAGTGGTTCATTTGAACGCAAAGTAATCGTAGAAATATGTTGGAGCCATATGAATTTCCAGATTCCTCTATTGGTTATTGTTCAGAGAAGTGTCTCGATCATGTCCGCATAATTCACGAACCGTAGGGAGACACACTTAAGGATTCGATGTTGTTGAGTAGTTATGGAATGATGAGTAAGATACCGAATCTTGTTCGGAGTCTCGGATGGGATCCGGGATATCACGAGGAGATCCGGAATGGTCCAGAGAATAAGATTCATATAAGGAAAGTCATGTTTCGGAGTTGGGGAATGATTCCGATGATTTCATCGGGAATGTTCTAGAAGGTTCCGGAAGGTCCGGCACTCCGGAGGAGAAGGGTACATGAATGTGTTATGACAATGTGGAATGGTTGCATCATGTACTAGGTATCATGGCTGAGCAAAATAAAGGGAAAAATCAAATCCTAGTTTGAAAAGTCAAACGCCAATTTGAAAAGTCAAACGGCAAGTTTGCTTGGTGGAGGGAGTGTAGGAAACCTACTTGGGGAGGAAGTCCTCCTCCCTCCACCGCCGGCCAAGGAGGCCGACTTGGGGGAGGACTCCCTCCCCCTTGGCCGCGCCCTCCCACCTATAAAAGGAGGGGCAGGGGTGCCCCTCTAGACCTACACCTCTCTCCACCAAAACCCTAACCCTAGCCGCCGGCCACCAAGTCGCCGCCGCCGCCGCCCTAGGGTTTGCCCTAGCCGCCGAGTTGGGGCCCTCCCAAGCCCTAGCCGCCGGCCTAGCTCTCTCTCCTTGGTGCCTCTAAACCCTAGATCGCCAAGGCCTCTCTCATAGTCCACCATACTCGCTCCGGCTTAAGGCGAAGCCCTGCGAGATCTCCCCTCTACTTGCGGTAGCACGCCGTCGTGTTGCCGGAATCTCGAGGAGAGTGCTACAACCTCAGCTGCCTACTGGAACAAGGGAGAGGAAGGTCTTCATCGAGTACCGAACGTGTGACCGATTGCGGAAGCGCTGCCGGAACGCAGCGCCGGAAGGATCGTCTACACGATCTTGAGATCGGCAAGAGTATGACTACATCACCCACGAGAATCTGCTCTCTTTAAACACTTTGGAATCTTCGAGGGTGAGTTCTTCTATCGACTCGTTGCTACAATCTAGTAGATAGATCTTGGCTTGTTTGTTTGTATGCGGTAGAAAATTTTTGTTTTCCATGCTACGAACCCCTACAGGTAGTAGGTGCATGCGCAGGAAAGGAATCAATACCTTCCTCTTCATAATCAGCACTATGATCATCAGGATCAACATCATCTCCACTCTCATATTCTCCTTGATCATTGACAAATATCACCTTGCAGTTTGGACAACCTTTCTGATAGTGCCCTCTACCTCCGCAAGTGTGGCACTCCACATTGCGAGTGCGTGCAGTTGACATATGCGAACCCGTACTAGTAGCAGGAGCAGCTGGTTTCTTAGCATTACAACCAAAAGAGGGCGAGGGGAAATGCTTGTCCGCCGATGTAGTTGGGTAGCTGGTCGCTGCAGGAGGAGCCATAGGAGATGGCGTGGCCCTGGGGAACCGGCTGGTGGCTGGAAAACGACGTGCTTTAGCTTCCTCCACGAGCTGTGACTCGGCCTCTCTAGCATGATGCAACAGTTCGTTCATGTTCTCATACTTGTGATGACACACTATGCTCTTTATGGGTAACCTCAAATTGTTGAGAAATCGCTGCATGGTCATCTCAAGTGATTCTCGGATTCGAGCAAGTTGCATAAGATCTCCATCTCCATGTAGTACTCATCAACTGTCAAGTTCCCTTGCTTCAATTGTGTCAACTTGTCAAAAACAGAGCGCAAGTAATTGGTGGGTACAAAATGTTCCTTCATGATACGCTTCATCTCTCGCCAAGTCATCACCGGAAGGTCATTGTCATCCCTTCTATGCTGAACAAGAGCATCCCACCAACGCAAAGCATAACCATCAAATTCTGACACTGCAAGCTTGACCTTCTTTTCTTCAGTATACTCATACAAGCGCCAGAGCTTCTCTATCTTCAACTCCCATGTCAAATAATCTTCAGGATCAATGGAACCATCAAACTTGGGAATTGAAAATTTAGGCTTGCCCAAACCATCATCAACCGGCTGTATAGGTACACGCTGAGCATGACCTATAGGGGCAAAACCACGACCATGTAATGGTGCAGGTGCAGGATCATTAGGGCGTCCCCTGCCTAGTGGCGCAGCATCAGCAACACTGCCATCAGCTTCATCCTCGAGCTCCTCATGCATTGGTTATTGTTGTCGTTGCTCAATAGCAAGTGTCAAGGCCTCTATGGAACGCTGCAAAGCTGTCACGTTCGTGTTGAGGTCTGTCACTTGTGTCTTGATAGTATCCACGTCCCGAATGTTTGCTTCCAAAGTCACTTGCACGTCCTGAAGACTCTTGTCAACGGCATCTGTTGTGTTGTTAAACACTAGTGTCAAATGGGATCTCAATGCTTCATATTCCCGCCAATTGACACACTCACCATCCTTCTTCTATGCTACAAAATCAGAAGCACTAGTAGACATGATTAGTAGATAAGTGCAATAAATAAAATCTGTTTGGTGGAACACTCAACTCACTCACACTGACAGGAAAGTAGATCTTACCGTTCCAAAGTGAATAGAGATGCGTAACCAAAACGAGATCAAGACTGATGCACTGATGTGATGAAGTGAATATCAAGGGTATAGAGACGATCAGAGGGCACACAGGTTATTTATGGTGGAGCTGTAGGTATGGAATCCTATCTACACCGCAGACAAGTCCTAGTGCTGATCGTTATGATAACCCAAGAAACACACACGATGGAGATAAACGTGGCAAAGAAATTTATGAACAAGAATATTGCAATGCACAAAAGAGACGCTAGTAATAGCTCAAAATAAACAGGCACAAGATTGCTCAATCTACAAGTGCTATGATCAACTAGAACTCCAATAAAGCACACTTTGATATCTTTTTTTTGTGTGTCACGCTTGTAGCTCTATTCTCTCTTTTTTTCATACTGAATCTCTTTTCCTTTTCTATTTTTATTTTTGTTTTAACTATATGACTCAATGAAAAATTGTAAAGGTCTCAACCTAATAAAGTAGATTCCTCCTGTGTTTACAATGCTAGTCCCTGGATCAATAGCTAGCATCCACAGTTAAGATGTAATATCAAGAAACAAAGGTCATAACATAACTTTATAACCAGGAATAACATAATTTTATTACATCATACATAGCTCATTTGGCTTTTACATTACATTGCAGCGGAATAACTATAGTCATGGGGTCCTTCATCTTCAAATTGCCACAGGCAGATGTTGGTTGTAGACTTTGTAATCCTAATCAAACAATCTTCACTAAAAACAATCAATCCTGCAACATTACAAGTTACAGCCACAAGGGTCAATACATTTGAATTGTATTGGCAAGTTTCACTACTAAGTATAATATAAGTGGATCCTATCATTACATGCAAATTTGGCTAGGTAGAATTTTTGGCTCAGTTGCATAAAGAAATATTTTTATCCTATCTTTTCAAACATGGTTTTGGTCCTTTGTCAAATCTCTTGTCCAAGTTCCTTGAACTCCTTGGTAGAACCTCAAGTGTTTAAGTCCTTGCCAAAAATCTCTTGAGTTACTTGGTAACCCCAAGTGCAACAAGTTTTATCAAATTCTCATGAGTTCCTTGGTATCCCCAAGTACATCATGCTCTTGAGCACCTTGGTAACCCCAAGTGCATCAAGCTTAACAAAATCTCTTTGAATTCCTTTGTACCCCCAAGTGCATCAAGTTTTTGTATTAGAAGTTGGAATGTCGAGATCTCCCATGGTTCAAACTTTAGTTGCTCAGTATTGTCCATAACCGGGGACACGGCTAAGTACTTAGATTTTATTATCTTCTGCAGAAGGAGTACACTTTACCCACATGTCACAATCCCATCTTGTTGCCACTAGTGGCCTACTGGATTAGTGCTCACCAAGATGGAGTACTGGCAGATTGAGAATGTGACGAAGTCTTTCCAAAAGGTCCTACCATACATCATTGCTAGCTTGTCTTCATCCCCCATGAAGCATTCCAGATCCCCATGTCCGGTAACTAAAGAAAATGTATGGGTCTTCCTAAAGTAGTTGACTAAGCCTGAGCCATAATAGCATGTGGTTGCACACGAAAGCCACAATTGGAGAAACATGTTCAATCTCTAAGTTTCCTAGGTGGTTTTCATTTGGAGCACAACACAAAGTGATTTCCATAGACATGGTTCCTTTTGTTGCCACCTTCTCCAAAACTTAAAGTATCCTCCACCTAGGTGGTTCATTGAGTCCTTGTTTTATTATGTAAAACACAAGTTCTTTTCTCAACCTTTGTAAAATCTCAACATGTATCTATTTTCAAACTATAGCATATAGCATGGCTAAGCATGTAACAACTACAATATTTCCACTAAGGAGTGTATAGGGAATCTTATTAGGATTTAGCATAGCATAAGTAAAGAATTGTTTTCATGCATGTTTTCAAAATCCACTAAGTATCATGAAAATAGTAGGACTTTAGATGATAGTGTCACTTGCCTTTTTGGTAGGGAATGGTGGTTCTCTCCTTGATCTTGCTAGCCTCACACTTTGCTATATTCACTACAAGTCAATCAAGCAAACACAAAATCAACTAACATTCCAACCCAAAGTCAAACAAACAATTTCACACTCACAAAGCAAATGGAACCTAAGTCATGCATAAGTATGCAAAGGATGGTTCTATTGCAAGGTTGGTCTCTACTAGGTTTATAAACTTTGTAAGGTCCAAATTGGTCATTTACCAAAATGGAAAAGTCTTTAGTTAGAGGGTTTTTGCTTAAAATTTATTTTAAAATCCATTCAACATTTTATGTGGTGGAAAATAGTTTTTATTAAATTTAAACTTTTAAGTCTTCACCAAAAGTTTCTAACTCTCAAGATTTGTTGTTTTGGGTCGGTGGCTTTGAATCAAAATATTTTCCCAAAGTTTTATTCCAAAATCCTTTTTCATAATAAAACCATTATCTTTACTTAGCTAGAATTAGACTAATTCAATTAATCCATTCTAAATTTTTCCAATTTCATTCCCAAAACCAGGGGTTGGTTCCTAGAGTCAGTAAGGTCACTACAAACCATTTTGCAAAAGATTTAATCCTAAAATCAATTTTAAACAATTTTTCTACTCTAAACAAGCTCACAAAAGAATCTGCAAAATCAAGCAAGATAACAGATACTATTTTCTAAACTAAGGCCATGGTTGGTTAGGTCTTGCTCTCCTGAATCCATTGATATAAAATTTTTAATTTTTGGACGTGTGGTTTGAAAGTTACAAGGGTTTGAAAATTACAAACAAATCTGTTTTCAATTTCTGTTTTTAAACAGACAGGTGACACGCGGCGCGTAGCTATTCGCGGGTACCGGTTCGGCCGGATCGACAATGTGGACCGCAGGCTCTAGTTTGATCGCACGGCACAGGGCGCGTACCTCTTCGTGGCTTAAGCGATCTATCGTAGGCGTTGGATTAAGATCCTACGGATGCTATTGTTCGGTCACAGATGGGCGACGCTGCGCGGCGGTGGACGGCGGCGACGGCCAGACAAGGTGCTTGCGGTGGTTCTAGGAAGCAAGGAAGACGGAGGGGGTGCTCACCGAGATCGCAGGAGGCTGGGGAAGCTCAACGTGTGGTCGACGAGGCAGGGAGCGCACGTGAACGGTGGCGATTGCTCGGCGGAGACTTCGTCGGCGTCAGGTGGTTCTGTCCGCGGTCGAAGGCGACGCTGTAGATCACACGGAGGCAAGACAGGGGCATGGTCAGGTGCATAAGACCAAGGCGAAGATGCTCGCGTGATCGAGAAGCAGAGGGGCGGTTGGATTTCACCTGGGAAACGCGCCGGAGTTGGAGACAGACGCGGCGGTGCTCGGAGTTTGTCGAGGACGGTGTTCTGGGGCGCCCGCGGTCGAACGAAGAGCACAGGGAGGATTGTCTGGGAGTGGGGAGTCTGCTAGTGTGCTCAAGGAGGCTCGGGGTGGTGTGGCTTGGCCGGAATCGGTCGGAGACGATGGTCGGAGCTGGGAGTGTGTCGAGTCAAATTGGGGCAGCCTCGAGGCAGAGAGTGGTTGGCGATAGCGGGAAAGGGAGGGGAAGATGCAGGCGCTTAATATCGTGCAGTCACAGCGAGATTAACGCGCGGCATTACTGTGAATTGAACGCGGCATTCAGAGGCAGCAACGGCAGCAAGGTTTGGGGGTGACAGGGTCGCGCGGGTGTGGACGATGAGCAGTAGAGGTGGGGTCCACTGGTCAGTGGGAAAAGAAATGAGGGTGAGGTCCACTGGTCAGTCTCTGTGCGGGTTTGTTACTGCGTGCGAATCGTTTTCTTTCGGGGAGAAAAACTGGGCTGGCTCTGGTTGGTGGGCTTCCTGGGCTTGTTGGCCGGCTGGGCTGGGTCCAAATCCATTTTTTTTATTCTTTAACTTTTTCTTTTTCTATTTCTGATTTCTGTTTTGAATTTCAATCAACCAAACAACATTCAAATCAATTCAAATAATCAACAAACTTTGCAACTATGAATTTGGTTCTGTTCAGAAACATAAACCAAAATCCAAAATAAAATAATAATTTTTATTCTTTTGAGGATTCATTCATTAATAAAATGGCCCATTAGTTATTTAATCAAGTAAGGTTTGATTTAGTTAATAAAATTTCCATTTGAAATCCAAGTATTTTCAAAACCAAATCAGTAGGTTTTATTTGGAAATAAAAGATATTTGGAAATCTGTTTTTAAAACAAAATAACCTTTTATTTCAATAAAATTGGACATTAAATCCTTATTAATTTATTTAAATCAACCTTTGTTATTTTCATTCAAAACAAAATGTTTTATTTTCAAAAGCTTGGCCAGGGTTTAATTTGGCTTTATAAAATAATCTTTATTTATAAATCCACCTTTTCTTTGAAAATCAAATCTGTTATTAAAGGTTCCAAAATAGTAATCCCAAAACATTTTTACTTCCTTTAATTAATGTTTATCCTTTTAAATCCTTTTAGGATTTTATTTAATCCAAATAGATTTGAAGTTTCATTTAAATTTAAATAGTTTCTTCTGGCCCTGAAAATCAAACAAAGTTTTATTTTATTCATTTATTTTCACATTACAAGATTTGGAAAATCTTGGGATGTGACAGGCTACCACCCTTAAAATAAATCTCGTCCCGAGATTTGGGGAGGCTAGGGTTACAAGCAGGTTCAAAACAATTAGGGTACTACCACCCTTAAAATTTTTCAAACAAAAATTACATATTGTCCTTCTTGGGATCCTCGGAAATTCCTCTAAGCAAACATTTATGTGGAGTCCTTAATTTCCATGCTTGACTCATGGGCCAAGGTTGAGTTTCTCCATAGGCTTGTTCAACTTGTTCTTCATATTTTCTGGACAGTTGCTTGCATAATGTCCTGGATTCTTGCAGTTGAAACAATGAATGTCTTTGAGTTCTTTACGTGGCTCTTGTGGACAAGTTGCTACATAGTGGCCTAACTCTTTGCAGTTGTTGCACCACACTTGGTCAACCTCTTTATTCTTCTTGTTCTCTGGGCATCCACTGGAGTAGTGTCCCATTTCCTTACATTTACGACATTGTGCAAGGCTCATGTCTTGCTTTTGTTTCTTAAGTTTCTTTAGTCCTTTGAATTGGGTTGTCTTGTTTGGAGGTATAAGTGGTCCTTTTCCTTTGGTAGACTTGGATCCTTCTTGTTTCCTTTGTTCCACCATGGAGTAGATGGGGCATTGGATAGGGGCATGGTCATTTCCTTCACAAAGGTAACAAGTAGCTTGAGAGGTAGGGCATTGTCCAATAGGATGTTCTTCTTCACAATTGGGGCATTGTCCTTCATGCTCCTTGGAAGTATGATCCTTGTATCCACAAATAATGCAAGCTGGGGCTCCATCTAGAATAACATTCTTGTCATCCTTGTTATCATACACTCCTTTGGGATAGTTTTCTTCCATGCTGATCATTTGATTAGTCACCTTGAGCATCAGTTGGGATTGTTCTTCCAAGAACTTTTGCAGTGTTGGATCTTTATCACTATTGTTGGCTATGAACTGAGCTGTTAGTTCGTTTAACTGGTGTTGAGTTGCTATGAGCTCTTTCATGCTGTCAGCTTGGTTGGTGTTGGTGTCATCAACCTTGGAATCTTTTGAAGTAGTCATCTGTTTGGGTTGAAGGGAGATTAGAATAGGCAATATATTTATAAGGAAATATTTCTACTCACACACATCACAATTCACACAAACAATGTGCATGTAAACACAAACCAAACATTTCACTCAAACAAGGTTCAAGCACATACTTAGTCAACAAAGTATTTTTGTTACACCACATAAGTTTTGTGTGTTTTGACTTAGTTAAAATATGGTGGTCCATCTATATGGTTCACTTGTGATCTTTCCATCCTTCTTTGTTTGATCCCTCTTGTATGAGATCATGGTTTCCTTGGAAAGACTCTTGGTTACAATACTTCAAAGTTGTTGATGGCTCCTTCTTATTTTGCATTCCCTCAGTCTCTAATTCTTGTGCAAGATTTCCTTGTTTTCTCTTGTGGTCCTTAGTAGTTTCCAAGTTGGAATTCCTTGGGGAATATGCTGAAGATGTTGAAGTCATTAGAGTTGAAGAAGTTGAAGTCATTAGAGTTGAAGATGTTGCAGTCATTAGAGTTGAAGAAGTTGAAGAAGTCCTTTGCACATGGTGTAGTCTTTGGTCGTGGGTAGGTTTTTCCATCAAGTTGAAGTAGAAGAGGTGTAGAGTTAAAATCAAAATGGTTGAGGAAAGAGTTTACAAGTGTTTTTGTAAATAAGTTTTTGGATCAAAATATAACTCCTATTTTTCTAAGGGTTTTTGTCCAATCCTAGGTTTACAAATCCTACAGGCAACACAATGCTCTGATACCATCTGTAAAGGTCTCAACCTAATAAAGTAGATTCCTCCTGTGTTTACAATGCTAGTCCCTGGATCAATAGCTAGCATCCACAGTTAAGATGTAATATCAAGAAACAAAGGTCATAACACAACTTTATAACCAGGAATAACATAATTTTATTACATCATACATAGCTCATTTGGCTATTACATTACATTGCAGCGGAATAACTATAGTCATGGGGTCCTTCATCTTCAAAGTGCCACAGGCAGATGTTGGTTGTAGACTTTGTAATCCTAATCAAACAATCTTCACTAAAAACAATCAATCCTGCAACATTACAAGTTACAGCCACAAGGGTCAATACATTTGAATTGTATTGGCAAGTTTCAGTACTAAGTATAATATAAGTGGATCCTATCATTACATGCAAATTTGGCTAGGTAGAATTTTTGGCTCAGTTGCATAAAGCAATATTTTTATCCTATCTTTTCAAACATGGTTTTGGTCCTTTGTCAAATCTCTAGTCCAAGTTCCTTGAACTCCTTGGTAGAAACTCAAGTGTTCAAGTCCTTGCCAAAAATCTCTCGAGTTACTTGGTAACCCAAGTGCAACAAGTTTTATCAAATTCTCATGAGTTCCTTGGTATCCCCAAGTACATCATGCTCTTGAGCACCTTGGTAACCCCAAGTGCATCAAGCTTAACAAAATCTCTTTGAATTCCTTGGTACCCCCAAGTGCATCAAGTTTTTGTATTAGAAGTTGGAATGTCGAGATCTCCCATGGTTCAAACTTTAGTTGCTCAGTATTGTCCATAACCGGGGACACGGCTAAGTACTTAGATTTTATTATCTTCTGCATAAGGAGTACACTTTACCCACATGTCACAATCCCATCTTGTTGCCACCAGTGGCCTACTGGATTAGTGCTCACCAAGATGGAGTACTGGCAGATTGAGAATGTGACGAAGTCTTTCCAAAAGGTCCTCCCATACATCATGCTAGCTTGTCTTCCTAAAGTAGTTGACTAAGCTAGAGCCATAATAGCATGTGGTTGCACATGAAAGCCACAATTGGAGAAACATGTTCAATCTCTAAGTTTCCTAGGTGGTTTTCATTTGGAGCACAACACAAAGTGATTGCCATATACATGGTTCCTTTTGTTGCCACCTTCTTCAAAACTTAAAGTATCCTCCACCTAGGTGGTTCATTGAGTCCTTTTTTTATTATGTAAAACACAAGTCCTTTTCTCAACCTTTGTAAAATCTCAACATGTATCTCTTTTCAAACTATAGCATATAGCATGGCTAAGCATGTAACAACTACAATATTTCCACTAAGGAGTGTATAGGGAATCCTATTAGGATTTAGCATAGCATAAGTATAAAATTGTTTTCATGCATGTTTTCAAAATCCACTAAGTATAATGAAAATAGTAGGACTTTAGATGATAGTGTCACTTGCCTTTTTGGTAGGGAATGGTGGTTCTCTCCTTGATCTTACTATCTTCACTACAAGTCAATCAAGCAAACACAAAATCAACTAACATTCCAACCCAAAGTCAAACAAACAATTTCACACTCACAAAGCAAATGGAACCTAAGTCATGCATAATTATGCAAAGGATGGTTCTATTGCAAGGTTGGTCTCTACTAGGTTTATAAACTTTGTAAGGTCCAAATTGGTCATTTACCAAAATGGCAAAGTCTTTAGTTAGAGGGTTTTTGCTTAAAATTTATTTTAAAATCCATTCAACATTTTATGTGGTGGAAAATAGTTTTTATTAAATTTAAACTTTTAAGTCTTCACCAAAAGTTTCTAACTCTCAAGATTTGTTGTTTTGGGTCGGTGGCTTTGAATCAAAATATTTTCCCAAAGTTTTATTCCAAAATCCTTTTTCATAATAAAACCATTATCTTTACTTAGCTAGAATTTGACTAATTCAATAAATCCATTCTAAATTTTTCCAATTTCATTCCCAAAACCAGGGGTTGGTTCCTAGGGTCAGTAAGGTCACTACAAACCATTTTGCAAAAGATTTAATCCTAAAATCAATTTTAAAGAATTTTTCTACTCTAAACAAGCTCACAAAAGAATCTGCAAAATCAAGCAAGATAACAGATACTATTTTCTAAACTAAGGCCATGGTTGGTTAGGTCTTGCTCTCCTGAATCCATTGATATAAAATTTGTAATTTTTGGACGTGTGGTTTGAAAGTTACAAGGGTTTGAAAATTACAAACAAATCTGTTTTCAATTTCTGTTTTTAAACAAACAGGTGACACGCGGCGCGTAGCTATTCGCGGGTACCGGTTCGGCCGGATCGACAATGTGGACCGCAGGATCTAGTTTGATCGCACGGCACAGGGCGCGTACCTCTTCGTGGCTTAAGCGATCTATCGTAGGCGTTGGATTAAGATCCTACGGATGCTATTGTTCCGTCACAGATGGGCGGCGCTGCGCGGCGGTGGACGGCGGCGACGGCCAGACAAGGTGCTCGCGGTGGTTCTAGGAAGCAAGGAAGACGGAGTGGGTGCTCACCGAGATCGCAGGAGGCTGGGGAAGCTCAACGTGTGGCCGACGAGGCAGGGGGCGCACGGGAACGGTGGCGATTGCTCGCCGGAGACTTCGTCGGCGTCGGGTGGTTCTGTCCGCGGTCGAAGGAGACGCTGTAGATCACGCGGAGGCAAGACAGGGGCATGGTCAGGTGCGTAAGACCAAGGCGAAGATGCTCGCGTGATCGAGAAGCAGAGGGGCGGTTGGATTTAACCTGGGAAACGCGCCGGAGTTGGAGACAGACGTGGCGGTGCTCGGAGTTTGTCGAGGATGGTGTTCTGGGGCGCCCGCGGTCGAACGAAGAGCACAGGGAGGATTGTCTGGGAGTGGGGAGTCTGCTAGTGTGCTCAAGGAGGCTCGGGGTGGTGTGGCTTGGCCGGAATCGGTCGGAGACGGTGGTCGGAGCTGGGAGTGTGTCGAGTCAAATTGGGGCAGCCTCGGGGCAGAGAGTGGTTGGCGACAGAGGGAAAGGGAGGGGAAGATGCAGGCGCTTAATATCGTGCAGTCATGGCGAGATTAACGCGCGGCATTACTGTGAATTGAACGCGGCATTCAAAGGCAGCAACGGCAGCAAGGTTTGGGGGTGACAGGGTCGCGCGGGTGTGGACGATGAGCAGTAGAGGTGGGGTCCACCGGTCAGTGGGAAAAGAAATGAGGGTGAGGTCCACTGTTCAGTCTCTGTGCGGGTTTGTTACTGCGTGCGAATCGTTTTCTTTCGGGGATAAAAACTGGGCTGGCTCTGGTTGGTGGGCTTCCTGGGCTTGGCCGGCTGGGCTGGGTCCAAATCCATTTTTTTTTATTCTTTAACTTTTTCTTTTTCTATTTCTGATTTCTGTTTTGAATTTCAATCAACCAAACAACATTCAAATCAATTCAAATAATCAACAAACTTTGCAACTATGGATTTGGTTCTGTTCAGAAACATAAACCAAAATCCAAAATAAAATAATAATTTTTATTCTTTTGAGGATTCATTCATTAATAAAATGGCCCATTAGTTATTTAATCAAATAAGGTTTGATTTAATTAATAAAATTTCCATTTGAAATCCAAGTATTTTCAAAACCAAATCAGTAGGTTTTATTTGGAAATAAAAGATATTTGGAAATCTGTTTTTAAAACAAAATAACCTTTTATTTCAATAAAATTGGATATTAAATCCTTATTACTTTATTTAAATCAACCTTTGTTATTTTCATTCAAAACAAAATGTTTTATTTTCAAAAGCTTGGCCAGGGTTTAATTTGGCTTTATAAAATAATCTTTATTTATAAATCCACCTTTTCTTTTGAAAATCAAATCTGTTATTAAAGGTTCCAAAATAGTAATCCCAAAACATTTTTACTTCCTTTAATAAATGTTTATCCTTTTAAATCCTTTTAGGATTTTATTTAATCCAAATAGATTTGAAGTTTCATTTAAATTTAAATAGTTTCTTCTGGCCCTGAAAATCAAACAAAGTTTTATTTTATTCATTTATTTTCACATTACAAGATTTGGAAAATCTTGGGATGTGACAAAAATGAATGCAAACTAGGGAGGGCCGGATAATCCGGTTTGTCGGGGCGAAAATTGAGCACTTTCAAAACCCTAATGAGCAGCCTGTCAGAGCAAAGCGACTAGTCTCGTCGGTACGTTCCTAGGCACGGATGCGGTAGATAGGATGTAGCTAGGTTTGAAACACCAAAGTACGCTATTTGGACTCGGAAAAGTAGATGGAAACTTGCGGAAAACGGTGATGGTGGACTCGGTGGAAAACAAGATCAAAACCCTAAACTTAAACACAAACGAAAACTAGACTCCTATGAGAAAAACCTGCAGATCGGATCTACGAGAAGACACGACCAGCAACTAAAAGTCGAAAAACAATGCAATCTAGGCTAGGGAAAATATTAGTGTATGGCTTTTTTGTATAGGAAGAAAACAAGAACTAATCTATGGATGGATTTGTGGATGCTCACCGAGTAAATGAGGAAATCTGATACCAAGATGATATGGGGTGGCCCGATCTTCTCAGCAAGCACTTGTCGATGATGATGGTGGATGATAGATAACTAGCCTGTAGCTATGAACTCTCCCGCTCGAACCCTGATGCCAATGCAACAGCTCTCGAACCCTGTGGGATATTCACAACACCACACTCTTGCGCACGTAGTCGTCGACCACGAACGGTAGTTTGCAATCTACTAATTCCCAATGGAACAACAGATCACACTCAATTGCAGTAGATAATTCGATCACAGGGTAATTTCAGAGGTTCTAAAAAGAATCAACTCCAAAATATTTTAACGTGGTCTCCATCGAAAGAAACGATACCCCCATCTATTTAAGAGAGAGGGGGCGGCTAGGCTAAGAGTCCAAGAAGAAAACGTCTACAACTAAGATACATGCCGACCCAAGTGGGATAGCTTTCTAGGCGCACAGGCCTGTTCCTGCCGTGGCAACATATTGGGCCTAAAGCGTGTCACGGCAGGACTCTTCTGCCGTGGCAGGATTTCAACCACTTTCTGTGCCGTGGTAGCCTGCCGTGGCAGGATTTGGCATCGTTTCTCTGCCACGGCAGAGACTATGCCAGGTGTTGATCCCTTCCATTGTAGCTCCTTGCGCTTCCTCCCTCTCCTCCCTCGCTCTTGCCCTATTGATCAACACACCTTGCTCCATGTGCTTCGCCTCCTCGCTACGTGCTATACCTTCTTTTCCAACATACCTGATCATACAATAACACATAGACTTAGGCAGTATAAAATTCTCATTAAGTAAAACATCAGGCTCATTAAGAAACAAATTCACCTGTTGTTCTAGTAGCTTAGCACGATCTCTTGTAATTGGTCCAATCCTAATCTCATTGGACTTATCCTTGTTAGTAGCAGCTGGAACATCATCAGTAGTAACTGGGGTAGGTGTAAGTATATGGATGTCCTCATCACTGGGTCACCGCAAGAACCTCGTTCTTCATAGCGGGCATCTCAGACGTATTGATGGTCATATTGATCTCCTAGTACTCCTAGGCGTGTGGCACGGCTTCGGCGAAGGCAGCAGATCCTTCGTCACACTCTCGCGCCTTCCTCGGATTTCCCCATATGTTGATTACGCCCTTTGGACCTGGAAGTTTGATCATGTTGTAGATGTAACAGGGACAAGCCATGAACGCCCAGTAAGACGGACATCCGAAGATGGCGTGGTAAGCAATTTTTAATGGTACCACCTCAGAAGAGAGTGGCTCGGTCCAGTAGTTGTCTCGGTTTCCAAATGTCACGTCCAGAGTAATCTCACCCAAAGAATCCGCCTATATCCCTGGTACAATGCCATGGAAAGTTACACTGCTTTAACTCAACTAGCTCTCGTGTAGCTTCATGCGGTGGAGCGTCTCGATGTAGAGGATGTTAATGCTGCTTCCACCGTCCATGAGTGTTTTAGAGAACTCATAGCCATCAATAAGAGGATTAATGTCACATCCGAAAATTCTCCAAATGTTGAAATGTGAAAAATAAATAAACAAATGAAAGAATTGTTCAAATTTAGGGTGAAAAGAAGGTTTTTGCTTCTAAATGGAACATAAAAACCCTTCTTGAATTTTTTTGAATAAAAGGGCATCCGAAAAAATTTCAATCAAGTGAAATGCATTCATGCATGGAAAGAATCTTGAATTTAAAACACTTGCAAAAAGTTAAACCAAAACCTTAAACCCTAAAGAAAGAAATCATATCCAAGATCTCTCCAAGCCTATGGATTTGATCCATATAAAAATTCAGCAACAAACATTTATAAATGATCAAAAATGATTAAAAAAATATTATAAAACCACAGAAATTGGTTTCACTTAATTTGGAGCCATGGATAAAGACTTATGGATTTAATAAGATTAAAAGGAATTAAGTTCCAAGGATAATAAAGCTCCTAGCTAAAATCCATACCAAATTATGAACAAAATAATCCTAAAAGTATTTAAAAAGAGAAACAAATATTAAATAAAATTATACAAATTGGAATCACCAATTTTGGAGCTATAAATAAAAAGATATGGATTTTATAAGACAAACGAAGAAATAAATAAAGAATATTTAAAAGTCAAATTATATCTTGTCCAAATCTATAAGCCAATGGAATAAAGATAATACAAATAAAAAGTAAATAAAGAAAGATTATTCAAATTTATATGGGATTAAACCATATTCAAATTTTATTTGAATAAAGACAAAATTACCTATTATAAATGATTAATTAAATGATGAGAAAAATAATTGAAATTGCCAAAGTGGATTAGAAGTTATCTAATTAACTTAAAAATAAAATAATTATTTGAATAAAATAATAAGGATTGCCATATTAAATTTTATTTGAATAAAGACAAAAGGCCTAATTTAATTAAATAATAAATCTTAAGAAAATATTTGAAATAATTCAAAGTGAATTATTTAAACACACTACTAAATAGTATAAACCTACTGAAAAGGTTTTGGAAAAATATTGAATTTAAATTGAAGTTTAAATCAAAGGTTTGAATTGAAAACAGAAATCAGAAAAGAAAAAGAAAATAGAGAAGAAAAAATAGAAAATAGAACCAACCCACTACCCTACCCATCCCAGCAAAGCCACATGACCATTAGCCAGCCCACCCGGCACCTCCCCCTCTCTCTGCAGTTCTTTTCTCACGCGCGAACCAACACTCAACCCCACTGACCCCGCGGACCCACAAGCCACCTAGCATCATCTTCAACCTGCGCTGAACCCGCCCCCAACCCCTCCTAGACGTTTCTTCCATTGATTTCTCAGCGTTAATTCGCATTGATGGCGCAGTAATCCCTCATCGCGACCAAGATCATCTAATCGCCCCTCCCTCCGCTCTCTTTCCCCTCAGTCTCCATGCCCATTGAGCCCCTAGGCTGCGAGAATTCTTGCTCGAACCCTCACTGCCTCCGACGAGCCTCCGTGGCAAGTCCGTCCAACTCCGACCGCCCCTGCCGCCTACCTCACACGAGCGTGCTCACTAGCCACCCGCGCATCTACTGACACTTCCCACTTGCTCGCGCGCGTGCCCCAGAACGTCGGCAATGACTTTGCCCGTGTGCCACCGCCTTCTGCTTCGACTCCGGCGAGTTCCCCCGGTGAGTTCTGACCGTAACCTTTCCTCTGGATGATGCTCGTGCAATTACCATACCCCGTGCGCTTCTAACGCCACCGTTGTCTTGTCTTAGCATGCTCTGTATCCTCGCCTCCATCAACGACCATGCGTGCCCGACGCCAGGAGCATCTCTGGCGAGCAATCGGTGATGACCCCATGCGCCCCTGGCCTCCCCAAGACGACCTTGAGCATCACCGCGACTCTGTGAACACTGTGAGCCCCTCCTCCCTCCCCCTCGCTTCCTGTTTTTGCTGGACCGCCGCTGACAGAGCCGCCACCGCCGCTCACCGTCGCCAGCGTCGCCCATCTCTGGTCGATGCTCTCTGAGCCGTTAGATTCTAATCCTGTGGATGTGTTAGATCACTTAACTGAAATGGTACGAGTCAATATGATCCGTGCGATGCCCTTTAAATCCTGCGGCCCATGTTGCTTGATCCAAATGAAGCGGTATCGCCCAATAGGAAGCAAACACGTGGCCATGAATTAGATTTAAAACCAGAAATTGTTCTATTGAATGTGTAAACTTTCAAAAATCATAACTATAGTTCTGCTTCGCCAAAAATTACAAATTTTATATCAATAGATTCAAAAAATGTAAACTTTACAACTATATCCTTAGTTTAGTATTTTGCTTCTGGAAAATTAGGTGTTTTTGGAGAAATATTATTAGAGCTATTTTGTTTATAAAAATTATTCTAAAAATGCTTTTTGAGTAAAACCTTTTGCAAATGATTTGTTTTGAACTCTCTGACCCTAAACACTAACATTTGTGTTTAAAAACATACTTGGCTAACACAAGAAATTATTCCTTTGAATAAAAGCATTTCTAGTAAAACAAAAAATGTTGCTATGATTTAAAAATGATTTTTGAATGAAACCTTTTGCAAATGGATTTGTTTTAAGAAAATCTGACGAAAGACACTAACATTTGTGTTTAAAAACATATTTGGCTAACACTAGAAATTATTCCTTTGGATAAAAGCATTTCAAAGCAAATAAAAAAGGATTTAAAAAGGCCATTTTCACTAACTTGGTTTCAAATGATTTTGCCACATTTATAAATTACCAGTAGGTTTTTAGAAATGTTTATAACCTTATTAGAAAACACTTTTTCAATAAAACAACCTTTTGAATGCTTGCATGCATTCCTTTTTTTATTATTTTATGTGATGTGAATTGTTTGAATGCTAGGTTTGAATTTGTGCCTTGCTTGATTGACTTGTAGTGAACTTTGAAGAGTATGACAATTGCAAGATCAAGGAGTGAACTTAGTTCCTCTACTAAAAAGGCAAGTGGTGCTTCATATATTTTGTCCTATTATTTTGACTATGCATTAGTGATATTTTGAATAGGACTTGCATGGAAATTTTCTAAGTATCTATACTATGCTATGCCTTGGGAAATCCTAGTAGATGATGCCTTAGTAGAATTTTCCCTAAGTAAAGATTCTTGCTACTATCATGCTTAGCCTAGCTAGTAGAAAACAAGGGTGGATTATTCATGCTATGAAATATTTCTAAGTCTATGACTTGTGTTTTGCTAAACAAAACAACTATGTGAATGAATCACCTCGGTGGAATGGTATGAATGGGTTATGTTGAGTGGTTACACAAGGCCTAGGATGGCAACCTTGTGTATCACACTTGTCAAGTGTTGAGAAGCTTCTAGTGTCAAGTGTTGAGAAGCTTCTAGTGCAGCCACATGGCAATATGGGCTCTGCCTGGATCATATAGGTTGCAATAACTTAGCTAGATGGACAGAAGGGGGTAGGGTGATAGGATGGAAAGCATCCATTTGGTCTAAGGGAAGGCTTCTAAAAGAACTTGTCTTGATGCATGTCGAGTCTTGTGGGGAAAGTGCACCACCTGTCGAGAGAGTAAAACCTAAGTACTTAGCCGTGTCCCTGGCAATGGACAATTTGAGCATCAAGACATTGAAGCTATCAAGGATCTCCTCATCCCAATTTCGAAGTTAAAAACTTGTGGTTGAACAAGGGTTAAAGGTTCACCAATTTCTATTTGTGGTTCCTTGGGTGATATTTGACAAACAAAAACTTAGCGTTTTCAACTAATAAGGAAAACCTTATTTTGAGCAAACCAAGACTAAGCTCCACTTAGCCAAATGCATATAGATGTTAGATACCACTACTCTACCATAGTATCACTTGCCAATACAATTCAAATGTATTGACCCTTGTGGTTGTAACTTATTATGTTGCAGGTTTGTTTGATGTTAGTGAAGTTTGTTGATTAGGTATTACAAGTCTATAACCAACATGATTGCCAGTGGCATATGAACATGAAGGACTCCATGCTATATAGTTATATCTGCTGCATTGTAATGAGATAGCTAAACGAGCTATGTAAGATGTAATGAATTATTTTATTCTTGGTTATAAGTTGTAATATGACCTTTGTTTCTTGATATTACATCTTAAATTGTGGATGCTAGCTATTGATCCAGAGACTAGCATTGTAAACACAGGGATCTCTACCTTATTAGGTTGGGACCTCTACAATTAACGACCAGATTCTATTTTCCCCGACGATGTGTTTTCCTCGGGTGATCTGAGCAATCAAAGGTGATGGTTACCTCCGACCAATCCAGAAACTGTGGAACAGCCGAAACCATGGCATTGAGCTCACAGAGAACCGCCTTCTTGTATTTGGCAGGTTGGGATCCAAGGAAGTAGACGTATGCGTCTTTCTTCGTCGGAAAAGTCTTCTTTCCATCCGACTTGGGCTCTGCAGCGGCTTCTGCCTCTTCCATGTTGGAATCTTCCTTGGGTTCCTTTCCTTTATCGGAATTTTTCTTTCCTTTTTGTCTCTTGGCTCTGTAGCCAGCGGATTCGTCTTTCTTGATGTTGTCATTGAAACGACACTCGAAATTTTTGTGGGTAGATCCTCCATTACTATCCAAGTGGTGGACACATAGATTATTGGCAATGTCGTCCCAAGTATAGGTTCTTCCGGGTTGCTGATCTCCTCTGCCCTAGATTCGGGAAGTTCCACGGCATCTACCCTGGCTGCCTCCGCGCCCTCCTCGTCCTCCAGATCCGAACGTTGTGTTGACAGCTGTGTTGTCCAGAGCCGCTTTTCATCCGAGGTGTTCTTGTGCTTCTGAGTTTGTTTTGGCTGTTTGGCCATATTGGGATTGGCCAGAATATTTAGCATCCCTTTTGAATCATCATCGGCATCAGCGTATTTGCTTGCCGTTTCTATTATTTCTCCCAAATCTGTGACATAGTCATGATTTAGTCTGTGACGTAAAAGTCCGACTATAAGTCCTGCAATAAAAGCTTCTATCGTTGTTTGCTCATTTACTCCCTCGCAGGAGTTCTTCGTGTCAATCCAGCGTCCGAGGTAATCCCAACATGTTTCTCCGGGTCTTTGTGTGCAACACTGCAAGTCTCCGACTATGCAAGGCCTTTTGTATGTTCCCTCGAAGTTTTAAAAGAATGCACTTTGCATATCATACCAGTTGTGAATTGAATTCTCTAGCAGTTCATTGAGTCTTGATCGAGCCGTCTTCCTCAACATGAGTGGGAGATATCAGACTGCGACCAAGCTGTTTCCTCCTATGGCGATGCAGCAGGCCTAGAAGAAATCCTGGAGCCAGGTATCTGGCCGAGCTACACCTTCATAGGGTTGAATGTGTTTGGCAATACCAAAGTCAACCGGAAATTTGGTCTGACGTATGTGTGGTCCAAAGCACTTGGGTCCCACGTACACGTCTTGTTCCTCATACCGTCGTGCCTCTATGTTTGATTCAATGCAATGGCAAGCGTCGTTTGGCGAGAGAGATCTGCGCCTTGAAGGCTCACGGCTTCTGCGCGGCGGATTCGGATTTATGCTTCTCCTTTCACCATTGCCGCCTCCTCCCCTGCGTCTTCCGTGGCTACGTCGTGATCCTTCATGGTCGCTGCTAGGAGGCGATGGTGGCCCTGGTGGATTATTTCTGGCAGGGTTACGTGGTGGTGGCGGTGGAGCCTCATTATGCTGACTCCGATGCCTGTTTCTTTCAGCACCGTCCCTACTTCATTGAGGACGACCCGGATCATCTCTTCGTCCAGCATTGCCAACCGGATGGCTTGGTAGTGGCATACTTTGCCGATCTTGCTCCTCTCGGTGGCGCGTGTTTCCGGGTCTTCTCTCTAGCCGTTGTTTTGCTGACGATGGTCCTGATGAGGGACCATCGCCCTGATGGCGTCTTTGGATGCAGCCAGAAGAACTCTTGCCCAGTCACGCACCGGCCGACGAGAGTGGCCGTTTGAGCCGGTTCTTGAATTCTCTTCTTCTCCACAGGGACGATAGCGTTGGTTCGTATCCCTACGGAGCCATACATCAACGCTTTGGTTAGCGCCAGTGTGGCAAAACTCGGACTTTGAGTCCAGTTTGCCACTAAATGACGCGGCCGTTTTCTGCTTCTTTAATCATTTGTCCAACAACACGACGCACTGCTGGACCTGCTGTGGAGATGGATTGTTGGCGAGGATGGCTCGAGTTGCACCAGCGTTTTCCAACAGCATGCTATAAACTCGGATCGTCTCTCCATCCTTCCCTTCGAATAGATCTTTGTGGATATCCAGGTTCTTGTTTGCAAGAAACGGACCTCCCCTTGTCTTGTTTGGGTGTTGCTTGAAATCTGACTGATATTTGGCAGGATCACTATCTAACTGCTGCCTCATCTCGATGATGCGCGCGGTCTCTTCGAGTAGAAACAGGCGGTGCTTTTCCAGGTCCTCAACCCTTTTCTCCAGCGCCTCCAGTGTAAGATCTGAAACAGTTGCTATTGGAATCGTGAGAGCATCTCTGTAAATTTCACGCGCAGAGGACGTGTCCATCCACAGGAGGGTCAATCGGGGTGGTATTAATCGGATCTCCATCCTGATTCTCCATCTCGATCTATTCATCAACTTTTTATTTTTTGGTTTCTTCGATGTCCGGCTCTGCCGGTGTCAAATTTTTGTTGTTCTTCTTCTTCTTTGACCTCCTAGCAGCCTTAATGTGCATACCGGTGGCAAAGACGGCTTTTGGTCCAGTACCGGGGGATAAACTTACGTTAGTACTTTCCGTCATGGTTGGCTTGTGGACCTCGGAGGAATCTCCGGTGTCCATGTCGTCCTGCGAGGTGTTGCTTTCAGCCATGCTATCATATGGACTAGGAGAATTTTCTGGCCCACCTTGTGTTTGCTTGGAGACGTGTTCTTGTTCATACTCCTCCATCTCTTTGTCAAAGTCTCGAAGTTCCTGCGACATTATTGACTCTTGAGGGGAGCCAAGTAAGTTGGCGTTTTCTTCGATTGCGTCTAGGACCGAGTCGCTACCGGCTCCAGCATCGACAGAGTCGGATCCAGAGATTATGTGGTACACGAAATAGTGCTTCTTCTTGTTCATGTTCTTAAAGTAGTGGCACGGATGGGTTTCCGCCTCCTCCATCTCAAAGTTCTCCTTGATGTCGGCGATTGGTTCGTAATATATGTAGGGGCGTTTCATCATCTCCTTTATCCTGTGATTCAAGGGTTGTTTTTCTGCTACGACGTCCGGGAGATGGATCCGTAGCGGATATATTCTTCATCTGTGTACCCAATCTCGCTGGAGAGATCAGATCTAGATTCTTCTTCCACCTCTTCTTCCACAACAGGTATGGGCTGGGTGGGTTTAATTTTCTCCGTCACCTTGAACTCTTCCGCCTCTGTGCACAAAGTAGATCCGGATTTTTCTTTCGCCATGGTCATCACCTCAAGGGTGGGTTGGGTGGGATCAGCGAAACCGAGATAAATATCGATCTCGCCGATGGACATGATCGTGTAGGTCGGCACGGGTTTCGAAGGCGGAATCCAGGTCTCGTCGAGAAGGAACAGAGGGACATCACAGGCGTAGACCATGCAACCCATGGAGATAGTTTCAACGATTCCTGCATGCGCAGATTCCGCCTGGAACGATGCTCCAAAGGTCACCTGCCCCATGGTGGGCGCCAAATGTCGTCGGATTGTCGACAAGTACGCCATAGGGGGTCGTAGTGGAGTTGGAAAGATGGGGTGTGAGACGTCGGATGTTCCAGGAGCGGTGAGCACAAATTTATCCAGGTTCAGATCCGACTGCGGTGATCAGATCCTACTCCTGCTAGCAACCCAGTAATATATCGGCGTAAGCCGGATGTTACAATGGATTACAAGAGAGGTTCTCCTGTGCGAGTTGGTTGTGGTGTTACGCTATGGTTGCTTGTATTGTGTTGCCCTAAAGGCTCACGTAGGGCCAGTTTATATAGTCACCGGGGCCTAGGGTTATACGAGAGACCTATCCGTCTACGTTACAGAGTCGATAACTAGATACAGCTTGGACTACATGTAATACTACAGGCCTAAGTCGGTAACTCAAATGGGCCTTGTCGTAGCCGGAACTGGCTCCTCCACTTTCTCTAACTGGGCCGCCCATGGAGGAAAGCTCTAATGCGTTAGAGGGACACCCTGGTCAGCGAGTCCTGTGGGTATACCCAAAAAGTATATACCCAACACCTAGTGGTAAAATCAGTCTTGGGTATGTCCTCCTCACAGATCTTCAGTTGTAAATAACCTGATCTATGATCACTCTTGGAAAACACCTTTGCTCCTTCCAACTGATCAAAAAAATAATTTCTATTGGGCAGGGGGTATTTATTCTTGATGGTCACTTCTTTCAGCGAGCAATAGTCTACCACCAACCTCTTACTATTGTCCTTCTTCTCCACAAACATAACAGGCGCACCCCATGATGACGAACTGGGCTGGATGAAGCCCTTGTCCAACTGCTCTTTAAGTTGCTGATGGTTGTGAAATATAGCCATCCACATCAACATTTAAAATATATATTATTCATACTTTTGATGAAATATCCCTCTAAATCCTGCCACTAATGCCTAATAATCAAAGGGTTATGCAATCCTGTCTTTCCATTTTTCCCTGTGCAGGAAATGACGTTTGATGATGGGAATCACAACATTAAAGTCAAAGATACGAGATTTCCAACAACCCAAAGAAACCAAGAGTCGTGAAGAGGAAACAGTAGGTTTAACGACCAACTATACGGAGGGAATAAAATTCCGGCCGTATAGTTCCGGCCGCATAGTTTCCACCTACACCACTAGGTGAAACAGAACAACTTTTGTGAAGGGACCCCTATATAAAGAGACCTCTCGTGACGAGAGCCAAAGAGAGGAGAAGAGCCGCTAGAGGAATAGATCTAGATCAAATCTCAAAACCCTTCTCCACCACCATAGCCATTGTCCACCACTTGTAATAGTAGATCACATATCCAATTGGTGGCATTGTAATACGATTATTATAAAACTCATGATTTTCATTACAATGTTTATGATTGTTGATCTCATCTCTATGTTTGAGTAATTCTCCTTGGGCTAAGGGCTTCGGCCTAGCCATGTAGTTTGTGCATGTTTTTTATCATAGATGGGATCCTGTATTAGTTTGTATGACATGATGATTATTGTATCCTCTCTTGGCTCCATCTAAGGACTTGTCAGGTACCCAAGACCCCGAGGATTGTAACATCCCAGCATTAGAGCTTAGAAATAAGTTGAACCCAGATGTGTGCATTACATTCATGCATAGAAAATCCGAATAATTTTTACGCTTTTAAAACAAAACTTGTTAAATTGAATGAAGCTTCTCTTAGCTTCATGGAATTGAAGTAGATCATCAAGTTGACTGCGATAAGTTTCAATAAGACCTTTGCTAAAACCTTATTTTGGGTAAGGGAGATTTGTTCTAAGGGTAGATCAAATGTACTATTAGTTAAATCTTAATACAATGTGAATTATACTTTCTCATTAGGTGATCATATTATAGTATTCATTATAATCACTCATGAATACCAAGTTAGAGGATATAAAACCAAATATGAATTTAACAACTATATCTTCATCCCATCTGCATGTACCCTGAGTATCATGGTAATATCTAACCCTACTTCTGAAATAAGATTGGGTAGGAAAGAAACTAAGTTTAGATCACTCACCTATACCTTTCTTCCCATATCAGTCCTTATCATCCCTATTGAGTTATATTTCAATATCTGTTGTTCATTAATGTTGAGGAATCAACTATTGATTCACCAGATCTCAATCTATCAACTCTTGAACATATCATAGTTTACATTTAAAGTGCCTATATAGAAATAATTAAAAATAGGTAAATAGTGATGTTAGCTTTAGAAATCAATTATAGGATGGGAAAAATTGAAAAGAATCCAATCAACAGGCTAATTGATGAAGTTAAATTCCTCCTAGATAAATATAAGAACTATTCATATTATCCAATTCTATGGTGGTAAAGAAGATTACAAAGATGAATACTAAAGATAGTTACCAGGAGTAGTCCTATTGGATCAAGTAGGTATAGTCAATGAATTATATCTCCTAATCCAATAGAACTAAACAGAAGATAATTATCATATAACTGCAATGTTGTATAGATGGAAGCCTTATTCACCAAGATTGAGCACTTGTGTCATGTATAAGTGGTATTGGTGGATAAAACATGATTGAAAACCTAGTAGAGATAAGTTATCCTAGAGTAGTCATTACAAACCACATAAATATGATTTAGTATTTTTGGAGTAAAGTGAATCTAAGATGATATTATTCAATTACAGCTAGTATAACATAGAGTTATAGAAGTAGTGTTATTCATCTTAAACGATAGTCAACTTTAGAGAAAGGCAGTTGGATGCATATAGCTATTAGAGAAACATTAGTGATGGAGGATTAAGGAAGGTTATGAGTGGAGTCTGAAAGAACTACTTGTTGGATTGAAGATTTTCAATAGTAGTATAGTGGGTATAATCAAGCAAGGATCTAAGGAAACTATAAAATGCTTTAATATCAAATTCATTAGATTCATCCATGAGTTTAGAAGAATGATATATGAATAAGAAGATTTAATGAGTAAGCTCATCATACTAATCATGATGATGGATAGGAAGAAGTATTATATCTAGGAAAGGAATTCCTTAATTAGAAATCCAGGATTGTCAAATATAATTATATGCTATAAATCATTTTCCTATTTAATCTTGGTAAGCAATCAATTCTATCCCAAATCAAGTGGAATATCCATTTCATGTTATTGATCTATCATCTTATGTCCATATCATTTCATAGGAATCTTCCTATAGCAAATCCTATAAGCATATCTTTACCAAATCCTTTCTATAAAACATTCTAATTATAACTTTCTTTTATGAAAGTTTATGTCATCAAATATCACACACAGAAGACATTATGCTTGGTATTAATTCTTTACTCATATCTATAAAGGAATCCAAGTATATTTTAAGCCCTAAACTCGAAGGTAAATAATCATAATTTAAAATCCTAAACCTCTTTATTTATCACAATAGAATATATACATTGCCATTTTCCAAATTAATGGGACTAGTAATAACCATATCAATGTCTTTTATATTTCATGCGTCAAATAATGATATAGGATCATTATACATATAAAAGTTTCTATTCAAACTATGAGCCAACTAGAGATAAGTTTATAAAAAAATATAAATATATCATTCAAGAAATCCATAACTAAAATAAAAAAATAAGAATGGTTTCTACAAACTATTAAAAAGGGCTTCATATTGAGTAAATAAAAGAAATACAAAAAGAAGATATAATAAAAGTTCACAAAGGATACCAAATATATTTTAGTATTGCTGCAAATATCCAACAAATAAATCATACAAAGAAAGGTTCAAAATATGAATCAAATTCAAATCTGAAAAGGAAAACAGAAAATAGGAAAAGGTAAAAATAAAATAAAAACATTACCTGGCCGCAGCCCAACCCTACCTGCTTACCTAACGCCCCTGTGTAGCCCACAATAGCCCAACAACCAGACCAACTCGTTTCCAGCTGTGACTGACAAGTGGGGTCAGGAGAGGACCGTGGGTTGATCCAAAAGAATAGCTAGGGCGTTATCCGCAAAAAAGCCGTCGTGTAACATCCCAAAAATCATAGTTTTAAAACTCATTCATATCATCTTTGCATCATTCATCCATCTAGGGTTTTCTTAAAAATCATTTAGAGACAGAAGTTGGAGCTATGATTTCATGTGGACAATTTATCCCAAATGACCATCATCCTTTGAATTTTGAAAAGTTTAAATACTTGTTGGCTTGACTCCATTGATGGAAAGATTAGGTGACGCTTTTAACCAAAGAATCAAAAATTAGAAATGGTTTCAAACCCTATTTCAAATATTTACAAACTAGAGCAAATCTCTGTTTACTTTGAAAACCAAGCTTGACCAAGCCTTGCACGGTAAACACTTAGTTAGAATGAATGTTTTTTAAAACACAAAACCTTGCAAAAGTTCCCAAAGCAGTTGAATTCAAAAGGATTTGAATTCATATCAAATTCATACCAGAAAATGAATTTAGAAAAAGAAAAGGCTTAAACAGTAGAAAAGGGCCGCGCGGCCAGAATCTGGCCCAGCAGCGGATCAAGCCCAGCAAGCCCACCCGGGATCTTTTATTTCTTCTCTCACGCGCGAGCGCACGCACTGAGCCGCTGACAAGCAGACCCCACCTGCACATCGCGCACCTCGCTGACAAGCGGGCCATCTCCACGCCAGCATCGTCTCCACCCGCACGACCTGTTCGTCCCCAATCAACGCAGCCGTTTCCTGTGTGTTAATCGCGGCGTCAATTCGAATCAATGGCCGAGTGATTCTCGCGCTTGACCAGGCTATATAAACCCCCTCTGTCCCCTCTCCCTTTTCCCCCAAACCCCAAGCACAGAATGCCCCCAGGCTGCGCGCATTTCTCTCTGCAACCCCGCCGTCTCCGACGACTGCGCCAGCGAATTCCGGTGAGCCTCGAGTTCCCCTCGGTCTCGCATTCACGCTATCTTGTTCAGTGAGCCTCTGCGCTTCTTTTGACACTTTTCGTTTGCCTTCGCATGACCCACAGCGTCGGCAACGTCGACGAATGGACCGCCACCGTCTTCTGCACGAACTCCGGCGACTACTTGTGGTAAGCCCCGACCGCCCCGTGACTTCTAATTCAAACACACGACCCTGCCTTGACCCCGTGGATCTAACCGTGTCCTCGTCATGCCTTGGGGTGGTTCACAGCGACGTCCATGACGACCACCTAACGCACCGACGCCGTCCTACCACTCCGGCGAGCAATCGCAACCGTGTCCGAGCGCCCCTTCGCAAGCCAGTACCACGACGAGCTTCAGCAGCCTCCGGCGAACCTGGTAATGCTCCTCTCCCTCTCGCGGACGATGTAGAACGCCGGCGCCGCCGTAGTTAGACGCTCCGCCGCCAGTTAGCACCGCCAGCGCCGCCCGTTTCTGGCTTGAGGATATGGACCATTGGATCTGCATCGCAGCGCTAGGATAGATTCACTTAAATCGAAGAGGTACGCGATCTCAGCCGCCAGATTTCATTTAGATCCTACGGCTGTGGAGCTCGATCCAGTGCGAAGCGGTACGGGCGAATAAAAACACGACGCGTGGCAAGGTTTAAACTAAAAACAGAATTTAAAACCAGATTTAGATTCAAACTTCAAATGCTTATAACTTTTGAATGCCACGTTAGATTTTTGCAAACTTTATACCGTTGGATTCAGTGAAACAAGGCCTTTCTGAATATCCAATTTATTTAGCATATAGTAACAGTTAAATATGATTTTATTTGTGGAACAAGTTTAGGGCTATTTTAGATATAGTTTTATTTTTGTATATTATTTTGGGGCCAAATAAGTTTAGTTGGCAAACTTGTGACATGTTAAGTTTCTATACTCATGAACATACTTGGTATAATTTTCAAAAATCACCACCTAGTAGATTCTTGCATGCATGCATTCTTATTATTTTTGGTTGTATATATTGTGTGTAATTGTATGCTATTATTTCTTGTGTAGATTTTGCTAGTGATTGTGATTGTGAAGAGTGCTACTCTCCCCACTACCAAGGCAAGTGATATTTTCATGAATTTTCTATCCTAAGTTTTGTACTTGCATTAGATATTTTTGCTAAAGTATTTGCATGATATTTTTCTTAGTGCTAAGATGGGAAATCCTAAATAGAGTGAAATAGTAGAATTGCTAGGGAAATTTTCCTAAGATAAGTTACCATACTTTGCTTAGCCTAGCTTATAGTAAACAAGGGTGGTGAACATCTATTTAGTTTATGATAAAAATATTCTAAGTCAAGAGACTTATATTTTCTTAACAAAACAACTAAGGCAAATGAACCTCCTGGGTGGAATGGAAAAATTGGGTTATGTTGAGTGGTTACACAAGGCCATGGACTTGGGTTGTGTATCTCACTTGTGGTATGCCACCCAGGCACAAAGGGATTTGGAGGCCAAGTGTTGAGAAAGCTTACAGTGCAACCACTTGGCAATATGGGCTCTGCCATGATCATATAGGTTGCTAGAACTTAGTCACTTGGACAGTTGGTGGTAGATGGGTTGATAGGTTGGAGCGCGTCCATTTGACTAAGGAAAGGCTTCTGGAAGTTCCTGTCTTGGGAAACCAAGTCTGGTGGGGAAAGTGCACAACCTCGGCAGATGGAAAACCTAAGTACTTAGCCTTGTCCAAGGAAATGGACACTTTGAGCATCAAGACATGGAAGCTACAAGAATCTCATCACTCCAACTTCTAAATAAAAATTGATGGGTGAACAAGGGTGAAGGACCCCAATGTCTATTGGTGGTTCCTTGGGAATGATTTTGTCAAAGAAAAACTTAGTGATTTCAACTAATAGGAAAAACCTAATTTCAAGCAAAGCAAGCCAAGCTACACTTAGCCAAAATGCATATAGTAATATAGTCCACTTAAATATAATAAGGTATCACTTGCCAATACTATTCCAAAGTATTGACCCACTGTGGCTGTAACTTGTGATGTTGCAGGTTACTCTGATGATGAATAGGAGTCATGAGTCTACACTCAACATGCTTGCCTGTGGCACATGAAGATGAAGACTTATGTTTATTTACTTGTTCCTTAAAACTCTTGTATTAGGCCTATGGCCATGAGTTGTAAAAGACTATGTTTTATCTCTGGAATGAATGTAATAAACGACCTTTGTATCTGTGTACTTCATCTTAAACTGTGGATGCTAGCATTGATCCAGGGACTAGCATTGCAATCACAGGGATCCTTTCCTTTATAAAGGAGGGGTCTAACAGATGGTATCAGAGCACTGTGTTGCCTGTAGGATTATGACCCTAGGATTGGAAAACCACTAAGGAAAAAGTTTTTCAAATACTTCTACACTTGTCTATTCTTCTCGTAAAACTTTTCTAATCTCTTTCAACTTCCTTTGTAGATGAACTCCATCAACGAAGCCGTGAAGAAGGGACCACTCATGACCATGACCTTGGAGTGTGAAACTGAGTTTCCCAATGTTCTCAAGGATCTCATGGAGGCAATGGATGCACATGGTGAAGCCGTGTACAAGGGCTTTCCAGCGATGGATAAAGGAGTGGAGTATTGGTGGGTGCAACTTCACTTGTACAAAAACAAGGAAGACAACCACAAAGAAAGGGGATTCTGCATGTACACCAACACTACAATGCACACCACATTCTTTGAGTCAGCCAGGGATGCAGCTTGGAGGACTATCAAAGAACTAAGTGCTAGAGTCAAGTGCAGAATGCTCAACCTCCAAAAGGACTTAGAGAAGGAAAAGGAGCTTACTCAAGAGTTGGAAGACACCAACCAAGAGATAAGGGGAAATGTTATAGACTTAGTGATAGAGTCAAGAGAGCAAGATTGGTGGATTGCCTCTAGGAACATTGTGTTTAATAATAGATCCCGTGAGATTGGATTGTAAGGACACTTCGTTAGTTGGACCACCACTTACCACCTTATTTCCCAAAATGATACCTTAAATAAGTTGGACCTTGTTTGATGTAATGGATTGTGTATGCATGACATATGTGGTATTGTGTTCCATGGTTATGTATGAGATGGTTGTTTTGTGTTTATTTTAAATAAGTGCTGTTCTAACTTTCAATTTTATAAATAGATGCCTATTGCCGTCAGCACTGTTGAGGAGTTCCAGGTTACTCGTTTCGGACCCCGTATCGTTGAGCTTACCACTCTGCTCGATCTCCCTCTTCCTACCATCACGGTGTACCCACTCACCAAGTTCGAGAGGAAGGACCTCTGGGACTTCACGGTGAACCAGCCCGGACGCCATACTGAGCCTACTACGGAGGCCATCGTCTTCAAGCTGATGCACGATGACAGGGAGAGAGGCATGGAGGTAGTCATGCAGGACCTGATAGGACGACTGTTAGGCCGTCACTCCTGACAGGTTAGGGGCACTCACTTCCACGCCTTCGGAAGGCGTGATGTTGATGGAGATTCCATCGACTTTGAGGACGACTCGAGGAGCACTGCAGAGCCGATACGCCTCTATCTTCAGGACTTAGAGACTCTTCTCAGGCACGTAGATACGGACAGGACGAACGTCATGCTAGGTAATGACGAGCTCCAGGTACAGCTACGCGAGAAGGACAAGCTTTTCGCACAGCAGGATGAGATGATCAAGGAAATGGAGACGAAGTTCGAGGCTCAGGATCGCAAGTTCAAGAGTCAGGAGAAACGCGTCCAGGATAGGAACAAGAAAATCCGGGACATGACCGAGGAACTGAAGTCCAAGGACTTCGAGCTTGAGCAGAAGCAGATGGTTATTGAGAGGCTTCGCTCCCAGAAGAGGGCTCTCAAGGCCAAGGTCGATTCCTTGACCACTACGATTGAGGAGAACAAGACCGCGATGGAGAACGCAGGTCTTACCTTCGTCGAGGAGGAGATTGACGCTGATGAGTAGACTTGACTACTTGTTTACCTTTCATATTCATACTTGTTATTGTGAACTTATTATTGGACCATCCGACATGTGGATGGCTTGCCACTTGTGTGTTTTACTTCATGAGCTTATTATGTGGTTGTTGAACCTTTATTTTTATATTTGCTTGTTATGTGTTTGCTTTTGATGTATTGTGCATGAAACATCTATGGGTATCTCATTCTTATCTATTTGAACAAACCACAGATGCCTCCCCGTCGCGCAAACCCCAACCCCAACAACATCACCCCGGAAATGCAACAAATGATGAATGCGCAAACACAGCTTATGCAAATGATGACAACATTCATCCAAAACCAGAATAACAACAACAACGACCCCAACAACAACAACAATAACAACAACAACAACAACAACAACAAAAACAACAACAACCCTCCGGGTTTTGATATGCTCACCAGATTTCTGCGTCTGAGGCCAGCAAAGTTTTCGGGAACAACTGATCCCATGGTAGCCAATGACTGGTTACGTTCTGTGAACAAAGACTTAGTGACCGTGGGCTGCACGGATGCTAAAAAGGTCAGGTTTGCAGCACATCTGTTGGAAGGACCAGCCGCCACATGGTGGGACAACTTCCAAATCACCACTCCTACTGATGAGGTGACTTGGGCTATCTTTGAAGATGGTTTTCGCATGGCTCATATCTCATCAGGGATAATGAGTCTGAAAAAGAAAGAGTTTCACAACCTGAAACAGCGCCACCGCAGCGTGGCAGAATACATAGAAGAGTTCAACAATCTGGCGCGCTACACACCGGATGAGGTTGATACAGATGCCAAGAGAAAAGAAAAGTTCTTGGAGGGTTTGAATGATGAGCTGAATCTGCAGTTGTCTGTGGCATATGTTCCAACTTATCAGTCTTTGTGTGACAAGGCTGCTATTTTGGAAAGTAAAATGAAGCAAGTCGAGAGTAGAAAGAGGAAACACTCCGACAAGCACAGCTCGGGATCGTCTCACAAACGATCTCACTATGATGACAGTGGCAGCTCAGGAGCCCATAAACATGGGAAATTCAACAAGCACAACCGTCATGACAATAAGCATCATCGCAGTCATGACAAGGACAAGTACAAGAACCACAAGGGTGGACATAAGAGCCACTATGGTGGAAATGGTAGTGGAAGTGGAGGCCAACCTCCTAAAAAGGACATCAGTCAGGTTGAATGCTTCAAATGCAAGAAGATGGGACACTATGCAAATGAGTGCCCCGAAAAGAAGGTGGAAGGACCTAACAAGCCGAATCCTTTCCAGAAAGGACAGGTTAACCACATCAATGTGGAAGAGGTCTATGAGGAACCTGATGCCGTGGCTGGTAATTTCAGACTTAATTTAATTTCAGCATTTGTACTCTTTGATACCGGTGCATCTCATTCATTCATATCAAAGGCATTTGTGGATAGAAATGGGTTTGCATCAGAAAACATTGGGTGTCCAATAAAGGTTAGTTCTCCGGGGGGAGACATGATAGTAAGCCTTGGATGCCGGGATCTCATCATAGAGTTTGGTAAACATAAGTTTCCAGTAAGCCTGATAATCCTAGATTCCCAAGGACTAGATGTAATATTGCGAATGGATTGGATGGCTAAGTATGAAGGAGTATTAGATTGTGCCAATCGTACAGTTACACTCACAACCCCAGAAGGAAAAAGAATAAAATTTAAGTCAAACTTTGAATCCAAAGGAAGTAAGCTGAATTCTCTTAAGGGGGTTAGCATGGACAGTGTACCAATAGTATGTGAGTATCCGGATGTGTTTCCGGAAGAATTACCAGGAATGCCACCGGATAGAGATGTGGAGTTTCTCATAGATTTGGTGCCAGGATCAGGACCAATAGCTAAGAGACCGTACAAAATGTTTATTGATGAATTGAAAGAGCTCAAGAAACAGCTAGGAGAACAGTTACAGAAAGGGTTTATTCAACCAAGTTCTTCATCTTGGGGAGCCCCAGTATTGTTTGTGGAGAAGAAGGATAGAACACAAAGGTTATGTATTGACTACCGTTCTCTCAACGAGGTTACCATCAAGAACAAATATCCTTTGCCAAGGATCAACGACTTGTTTGATCAGCTAGAAGGAGCATGTGTATTCTCGAAGATTGATCTCCGGTCAGGTTATTTTCAACTCAAGATACGAGAGCAAGACATACCAAAAACAACATTCACCACAAGGTATGGATTGTATGAGTATACTGTGATGCCTTTTGGATTAACCAACGCTCCGGCATACTTCATGAATATGATGAACAAGGTGTTCATGGAATTCCTTGACAAGTTCGTTGTCGTTTTCATCGATGACATCTTGGTCTACTCCAAGAGCAAGGAAGAGCATGAAAGACACTTACGCTTGATACTTGAGAAACTGAGGGAACATAAACTATATGCCAAATTCAGCAAGTGTGAGTTCTGGTTAGAGGAAGTTGGTTTTCTTGGTCATGTGATGACAAAAGATGGTGTGGCAGTTGATCCTGCTAAGGTTTCAGCTGTGACAGAATGGGAATCACCCAAGAATGTGAAAGAAGTTCGTAGTTTCCTCGGCTTAGCAGGTTACTACAGAAGGTTCATTGAAAATTTCTCGAAAGTTGCTAAGCCTATGACAGAATTGCTAAAGAAGGACAAGAAATTTGCTTGGTCTGAAGGTTGCGAAGTCAGTTTCCAAGAATTGAAGAAGAGACTCGTAACAGCACCAGTTCTATGTCTGCCAGATTTGGAAAAGGATTTCCAAGTGTATTGTGATGCTTCTCATCAAGGTTTGGGTGCCGTACTTATGCAAGATGGTAAAGTCGTAGCCTATGCTTCAAGACAACTCAAAACTCATGAAGTAAACTATCCTACTCATGATTTGGAGTTAGCCTCTGTCGTCCATGCACTCAAAACATGGAGACATTACCTTTTGGGTAAGCGGTGTGAAGTGTTCACTGATCATAAGAGCTTGAAGTATATTTTCACCCAGAAGGAAATCAACATGAGACAAAGAAGATGGCTAGAACTTATCAAAGATTACGACTTAAGTTTGCAATACCACCCCGGTAAAGCAAATGTAGTAGCGGATGCTCTAAGTCGTAAGACATTTGTAAATGGCCTTACAAAAGGGGAATTGCCAGATGACTTGTGTAAGCAATTCAAAGAACTCAGATTGGAGATTGTACCAGAAGGGCATCTCATGTCCTTAGATGTTCAACCCACTCTATTGGACAAGATCCGAGAAGTCCAGAAGACTGATGAGGAAATTGAAAAGATTAAGGTAAATATTAGTCTAGGGATGGCTAAGAGTTTTCATGTTGACGAACAGGGTACTTTATGGCACGGGAAACGTATATGTGTTCCACAAGACCCAGAATTGCGGAAACTGATCTTACAGGAAGGTCACAACTCTCCGTATTCTATTCACCGGGAAATACCAAGATGTACATGGACATGAAGGAAAGGTTTTGGTGGAACAATCTCAAAAGGGACATCGCCGAACATATTGCTTTGTGTGATGTGTGTAGCAGAGTCAAAGAGGAGAACCAAAAACCAGCAGGTTTGCTTCAACCACTGCCTATTCCTGAATGGAAGTGGGAGAATATTGGTATGGATTTTATTACCGGATTACCAAGGACCAGATCAGGGTATGATTCCATATGGGTAGTAGTGGATCGCCTAACAAAAGTGGCTCATTTTATACCCGTGAAGACAACTTATACAAGTGCCAAGTTAGCTAAAATTTACATGAGTAGGATTGTATGCCTTCACGGTGTGCCAAAGAGTATTGTGTCAGATAGAGGAACCCAGTTCACATCTCACTTTTGGAGGCAGCTTCATGAATCCTTAGGAACGAGATTGGAATTTAGCACTGCTTTTCATCCTCAAACGGATGGACAAACAGAAAGGACCAACCAAATCCTTGAGGACATGTTGAGGGCCTGTGCTTTAGATTATGGAGCAAGTTGGGATGAAAGTTTGCCTTACGCAGAGTTCTCTTACAACAATAGTCATCAATCTAGTATTGGAATGGCACCGTTTGAGTTACTCTACGGAAGGAAGTGTACCACCCCATTACTATGGAATGGTGTGGGCGAAAGGAGCTTATTTGGACCGGATCTTATCAAAGCCGCCGAAGAGAAGGTCAAATTGGTTAAGGACAGGTTGAAGATAGCAAAGTCCCGACAGAAAAGCTACGCGGATACTAAGCGTAGAGAAGTCACCTACGAAGTTGGAGATAGAGCTTATCTCAGAGTATCACCACTCCGTGGGGTGAAAAGATTTGGAGTCAAAGGAAAATTGGCACCAAGATATGTTGGGCCATTCAAGATTCTAAGTCGCAAGGGAGAAGTTGCTTATGAAGTTGAATTGCCTGAATCTCTATCAGCAGTCCATAACGTATTTCATGTGAGTCAGCTTAAGAAATGTCACCCAGAAATGGAAGAGTCTTCTTTGAAGGATACCATACCTTTGGAAGAAGTTCAACTAGAAAGTGATCTCACTTATGAGGAAAAGCCTGTCAAGATTCTAGAGACCGCAGAAAGAGTTACCAGGACCAAGACTATCAAGTTTTGTAAAGTACAATGGAACCATCACTCCGAAGAGGAAGCAACATGGGAAAGAGAAGATGATCTTCGGAAAGACCACCCCCACCTATTTGCTAGCCAAACCGAATCTCGAGGGCGAGATTCATCTTAAGGGGGTTAGATTTGTAACATCCCAAAAATCATAGTTTCAAAACTCATTCATATCATCTTTGCATCATTCATCCATCTAGGGTTTTCTTAAAAATCATTTAGAGACAGAAGTTGGAGCTATGATTTCATGTGGACAATTTATCCCAAATGACCATCATCCTTTGAATTTTGAAAAGTTTAAATACTTGTTGGCTTGACTCCATTGATGGAAAGATTAGGTGAAGCTTTTAACCCAAGAATCAAAAATTAGAAATGGTTTCAAAACCCTATTTCAAATATTTACAAACTAGAGCAAATCTCTGTTTACTTTGAAAACCAAGCTTGACCAAGCCTTGCAGGGTAAACACTTAGTTAGAATGAATGTTTTTGAACCCACAAAACCTTGCAAAAGTTCCCAAAGCAGTTGAATTCAAAAGGATTTGAATTCATATCAAATTCATACCAGAAAATGAATTTAGAAAAAGAAAAGGCTTAAACAATAGAAAAGGGCCGCGCGGCCAGAATCTGGCCCAGCAGCGGATCAAGCCCAGCAAGCCCACCCGGGATCTTTTATTTCTTCTCTCACGCGCGAGCGCACGCACTGAGCCGCTGACAAGCAGACCCCACCTGCACATCGCGCACCTCGCTGACAAGCGGGCCATCTCCACGCCAGCGTCATCTCCACCCGCACGACCTGTTCTTCCCCAATCAACGCAGCCGTTTCCTGTGTGTTAATCGCGGCGTCAATTCGAATCAATGGCCGAGTGATTCTCGCGCTTGACCAGGCTATATAAACCCCCTCTGTCCCCTCTCCCTTTTACCCCAAACCCCAAGCACAGAACGCCCCCAGGCTGCGCGCATTTCTCTCTGCAACCCCGCCGTCTCCGACGACTGCGCCAGCGAATTCCGGTGAGCCTCGAGTTCCCCTCGGTCTCGCATTCACGCTATCTTGTTCAGTGAGCCTCTGCGCTTCTTTTGACACTTTTCGTTTGCCTTCGCATGACCCACAGCGTCGGCAACGTCGACGACTGGACCGCCACCGTCTTCTGCACGAACTCTGGCGAGTACTTGTGGTAAGCCCCGACCGCCCCGTGACTTCTAATTCAAACACACGACCCTGCCTTGACCCCGTGGATCTAACCGTGTCCTCGTCATGCCTTGGGGTGGTTCACAGCGACGTCCACGACGACCACCTAACGCACCGACGCCGTCCTACCACTCCGGCGAGCAATCGCAACCGTGTCCGAGCGCCCCTTCGCAAGCCAGTACCACGACGAGCTTCAGCAGCCTCCGGCGAACCTGGTAATGCTCCTCTCCCTCTCGCGGACGATGTAGAACGCCGGCGCCGCCGTAGTCAGACGCGCCGCCGCCAGTTAGCACCGCCAGCGCCGCCCGTTTCTGGCTTGAGGATATGGACCATTGGATCTGCATCGCAGCGCTAGGATAGATTCACTTAAACCGAAGAGGTACGCGATCTGAGCCGCCAGATTTCATTTAGATCCTACGGCTGTGGAGCTCGATCCAGTGCGAAGCGGTACGGGCGAATAAAAACACGACGCGTGGCAAGGTTTAAACTAAAAACAGAATTTAAAACCAGATTTAGATTCAAACTTCAAATGCTTATAACTTTTGAATGCCACGTTAGATTTTTGCAAACTTTATACCGTTGGATTCAGTGAAACAAGGCCTTTCTGAATATCCAATTTATTTAGCATATAGTAACAGTTAAAAATGATTTTATTTGTGGAACAAGTTTAGGGCTATTTTAGATATAGTTTTATTTTTGTATATTATTTTGGGGCCAAATAAGTTTAGTTGGCAAACTTGTGACATGTTAAGTTTTTGTACTCATGAACATACTTGGTATAATTTTCAAAAATCACCACCTAGTAGATTCTTGCATGCATGCATTCTTATTATTTTTGGTTGTATATATTGTGTGTAATTGTATGCTATTATTTCTTGTGTAGATTTTGCTAGTGATTGTGATTGTGAAGAGTGCTACTCTCCCCACTACCAAGGCAAGTGATATTTTCATGAATTTTCTATCCTAAGTTTTGTACTTGCATTAGATATTTTTGCTAAAGTATTTGCATGATATTTTGCTTAGTGCTAAGATGGGAAATCCTAAATAGAGTGAAATAGTAGAATTGCTAGGGAAATTTTCCTAAGATAATTTACCATACTTTGCTTAGCCTAGCTTATAGTAAACAAGGGTGGTGAACATCTATTTAGTTTATGATAAAAATATTCTAAGTCAAGAGACTTATATTTTCTTAACAAAACAACTAAGGCAAATGAACCTCCTGGGTGGAATGGAAAGATTGGGTTATGTTGAGTGGTTACACAAGGCCATGGACTTGGGTTGTGTATCTCACTTGTGGTATGCCACCCAGGCACAAAGGGATTTGGAGGCCAAGTGTTGAGAAAGCTTACAGTGCAACCACTTGGCAATATGGGCTCTGCCATGATCATATAGGTTGCTAGAACTTAGTCACTTGGACAGTTGGTGGTAGATGGGTTGATAGGTTGGAGCGTGTCCATTTGACTAAGGAAAGGCTTCTGAAAGGTCCTGTCTTGGGAAACCAAGTCTGGTGGGGAAAGTGCACAACCTCTGCAGATGGAAAACCTAAGTACTTAGCCTTGTCCAAGGAAATGGACAATTTGAGCATCAAGACATGGAAGCTACAAGAATCTCATCAATCCAACTTCTAAATAAAAATTGATGGGTGAACAAGGGTGAAGGACCCCAATGTCTATTGGTGGTTCCTTGGGAATGATTTTGTCAAAGAAAAACTTAGTGATTTCAACTAATAGGAAAAACCTAATTTCAAGCAAAGCAAGCCAAGCTACACTTAGCCAAAATGCATATAGTAATATAGTCCACTTAAATATAATAAGGTATCACTTGCCAATACTATTCCAAAGTATTGACCCACTGTGGCTGTAACTTGTGATGTTGCAGGTTACTCTGATGATGAATAGGAGTCATGAGTCTACACTCAACATGCTTGCCTGTGGCACATGAAGATGAAGACTTATGTTTATTTACTTGTTCCTTAAAACTCTTGTATTAGGCCTATGGCCATGAGTTGTAAAAGACTATGTTTTATCTCTGGAATGAATGTAATAAACGACCTTTGTATCTGTGTACTTCATCTTAAACTGTGGATGCTAGCATTGATCCAGGGACTAGCATTGCAATCACAGGGATCCTTTCCTTTATAAAGGAGGGGTCTAACACGTCGTCGTCATCGTGATGCACACAGACAGCTCGTTGGTGGAGCTCAGCGCCGCCCGATGCCGTCATCGTCGTCGTTGCGGCAAGATCAACGCCGCAGTTGCCAGGAGAGGATAAGAAGGCCACCGCAACAACCCTGCTCGAACTCATCCTCAATCTCGCTCCCAAGACTCACTTCTTTTCCTCACCCAAAAACCTAACTCGTCGGAGTTCATCGTTCCGGCCAACTCTGACCACCCCTCACCTCGTGGTTGCCACCGTTGGACGCGACGTCGGGGACTAAACCATCTAGGACCAAGCACGGAGGCACGCTCGCCGGGAAGCATGTGAAATCAAGCGTTCCTTTTCCTCGGCCGCCGTGGCCATTACCGTCGATTCGCCGTCGACACGCCTGCCCAAGCCTCCTCGACCGCTCTATCATCATCAGGGTGAGTTCCTGAACCTTCCAGTAACCTTCAATCGCCTGATCTCATTGTAAATCGCTGTTTCACCTTGTACCACCGTCGGAGCTCGTCGGAGCTGAAGCTCCGATGACCATTTCCGAGCGTCGCCGCCACTTTTAGGTTCAGTAGGTTGCGTTGATTCGAACTAGGCTTATTTCGCTTGTTGGGGCGCAGTAGATCGTCGGCGGCGACCAACCACTGACGGCGGTGGTGGTGCTGACGCCATCGCTATGTCATGATCACCTCATGATCGAACCACGTCAGCTCGTTTGACCAGTCTTTGCCCGCATGGTTGATGACCTGGCCTTGGGCCCATATGTCATTGACTGGGGGTCAAGGCAGGGTCGGTAATAAAATGGATTTTCTTTACACAACGTGCTAAGGTGGCACTAGCCCACTAGTCTGTGACTGGGGCTAGCTCTTGGTATGGTGTAAAAAGTATGTTCTGTTAAGAAATAAATAAAATGTTATAATTCAGTTAATAATATTCCAGAAATCTAATAAATGATTAAATCTTGTTTAATTAATAACTTTTTATTTATAATTCAGAAAAATGTGTATAATATATGAATTTTTTCAGAAAAATAAAATATACAACTTAAAACTATTATCAAATATTATTCTGATAATTATTTAAATAAATATTATTTAATAAAGGTTTTATAAGTAATAAAACTTTGATAATTCATATTTTTATAATGATAAATATTAATAATATAAATAAAATACCAAAAATCTTAGAAAAATAAGAATTCTAATTTAAAACTATAATCATGTATTATTATTTAACTTAATTAAATATTTATAATTTATTAAGTAATTATAAAGTAATAAGAATTATAAAAATCATATCTTATTATTTATAAATCACAAAATAAATATGATATACCAAAATGATCACAAAAAGAATATCTACATGTTAAAAACCTAATAATATCCTTTTGAGTTAAATAAAAAATTAAATATTTTAATAACTCAAATTTAAACTTATTTACTTCATTAATAATTCATATAAGGATAAATAAAATTTATTAACATTCCTAAAATGAGTCTAATAAGTCTAATAAATAGTATTAGTCTTAAATATTAATAATATGAAGCCATAATGGTTTAAAACATTGTAATCATCTTTGTATTAAATTATCTTCAACCCTAAGTGAAGATTATATTCTCAAAGTATTTCAATTCATGATAAAAACCTTAAAGAACACCTTGTGAATAAATCAGATCCTTTCCATCCATGTTAACTACCAAATTACGAAAACTACCACAACACTATAGAAAGTTCAAAAGTAATTAAGTGACAGTATATCCTGGTTTATAAACTATACTCACTCCTTTATAAAAGATAAATGATACTACTCCATTATTAAATCAAGAAACCACTACACTAAGTAAAAGGATCACTAATATTAAGTAACCTAAAGGAAACATTCCATATACACAAGATACAAATATTATAAGTATTATACCTTCAAAACTATCTAAATTTTTAAGTTAACTTTAGTCTCCAAGAATCTAAATATAATACCATAAACATTACTATATGTTTTATAGTTAACTTTGGTCTGAAGTAGTTAAGTTATAAAAACATCTCAAACCCAAACCATTCGAGCAAACATAAATAACAGCTACCCAACTCAACTAACCACAAAGGTTGTCTAGACCTTAGAAGAGAAACCTTTTCTTCGAAGGTTATCCTTTTTGCCACTTCAAACATAAACTCTTATATAAGCAATTTTGACTAATATATCATAAGTATATATTCTACTACTACATATGTGTTGCTCATAACCACTTATAGGTTCTTATAGAAGAACAAATGTGAAACCTATCTAAAAGGACCACGCATTCCAAAGTAATCATTTCCGAAATCCAAACCCTAAAAACAACGTTATCTCCGGGATTCGCATTTAGAACGTGCATCACATTACTTATGCATAAAAACATATTTCTTCTTTAAACATTAGTCCTTACTGAACCAATGATGCTGATTTCAGATTTTGGATCTTATACTGACTCGAAGACCGTGAGTGCATAATCTTGCAATCACAAAAGGCAAGTTCACACTTGCTCATGTCCTTTGTTTATTTTTTGTAAAGTATTTTAAAAATCCACTGTTGTTATCACTTGCATTTGAAAAAGGTCTTAAAACACTATTTTTGATAATAATGTGAACTATTGGTTACTGATCCAGGGTGATCATCTAATCTATTAAATCTGACAGTTGGAATAGCGTTGTTCGGAACTATTCACCTAGGACTTAACAACCAATGTTGCCAGTGATTTTTGTGCCGTATATTACGCGTTGACCATGAGATTTGGAATGGGATGGAGAAGTCAGATGTATCTTCTTCCTCTCGCATGAAGCCGAATGTGCAGGTCGTGGTTGTTATCCTCGTAGCGTGCATATTAATTGGTAATTCGTAGATGATATGGAGCGTATGGGTGGGAACCCTCAACGTTCCACGATAGTTCTGACATCTAACGCTATATACAAACCATTGCCGTAATTCATTATGTGGGCATGGTGTACACCAAGGAGGCATGTGAGGTCGTGAAGGGGGCAGTGATTGGCTTGGATCATCTTGTGGGCCCCACATCATGGAATTGTGGATGGGAATAAGCTGCCTGGTTGTGCAACAAAGAGTTGATCTCTCATGGGTAAAGTGACGCACCTCTGTAGAGTGTAAGAACTGTAACTTGTTACTCCCTGTTCCGGGAAGGATCTGCGAACGCGGTGGGAAAGGAACTCCATGAAAGTTCTGCTAAACCCGTGAAGGCTGACGGACATAGCTTTTCGGAATAAAAGCAACCTTTGAAGAAATGTTTATGAAAACTTGCATTGCCTACGCCATACGGTATGTGGCTGTAGTTAGTGCATCAAACACTCCTTTTCTAGTGAATTTGCTGAGTATGCTCATACTCAAAGTATTTTCTTAACCCTTGTTAGATTCTGAAGCCATTAAGACGATGTATTCACCAAGTTATGCTCCAGGAATCATGAAAAGCTAAAGCTCTTCAATGAAGACAAGGAAGTCAACCTATACCTCAACTCAAGTGAAGACGAAGTTAATGATTAGATAGGAATATAATTTCTAGCCAAACAACCTAATTCTGTAGTGTATTGCAATAGCAGCGATGCCAATTCCTTAGTTAAATACTAGATTTAATAGTATAATAGTTTTGCGTTATTTCTCTTTGATTCTTCGACGTAAGAAGTTATTTCTCTCTCTTTAACCTAGAGTGTTCTCTGGATCTTATGTAAAAAGTGAGTTGTAACCATTATCCATGTATTGGACCCGCTGTGTTTCTGTTGTGCCTTCTGAGGGATGTAATACTAGTGAACGGTGTTTCATTGGTGTTATGTCAATGACTATAGTATACTACATCATGTAGTGGTATGCTGGGTCACCGCAAGGATTGATCCAGGTATAGGGAGTATGAGTAATGACTAATCTGCAGGATGGGAACCCTAGTGACAGAAAGGGTAGTACGGCTGTATCTGAGGGATTTACATGGGATTAACGGTGATGTCAGTACGCATATCTTTAGTTCTCTTTTTTCTATGGATGAGACTAATAAGCTATTTCTATAAGCGGTTGCGGAGGCAATAGCAGTTCTGGATGCACTTCACACATATAATTATCTTTTTCTAACAATTACACGCATACTTTATCATTATCTTTTATTTCGATTAGATGTTTTGCACAGTTGAGGTTTGAAAGGCTTCCTAATGGTGAAAGGAAGGTACTCGTTAGCTTTGAGCTCTCATTGCCTCTATCATAGGCATCTTCATGTGGTTAAGGTGAAAGTGGGGTCCACTCTGAATCATATGCTTGACAGACCATAGATTGAAAATTCCAAATCCCTTGAGTACGAGGGTCGTTCCGCATGCTACTCAACTTTGGTCACCTGAAAGTTCTTGTCATTGTAAATACGTGCATATCATCGAGAACTGCCAACGGGGTACCCCTTGCACATGGTACAGGAGCTTTCCCATAACCAAAATGACAAGGCAAGCAGACAATGAGCATCTCAGCAATCGTTTTATTTACCATATGCATAGCTTTTTATTGAGGAAGCTTCATAGATGCTCATTATAGTGGTGCTGCAAGTTTCCACCATGATTAAGCATGGCTTAGGCTAGCGGCCTAGGCGTTTCTCTAACACAATGTATAAACTCCATGAACTAACAACTTCCCCTTTTATTTCACATCGTCGATATCCATAAACAAAAGAGCAAAGTATCAACTGGATGAGATATCCAACAGGTGTTGAAAGCGTTCCGCGTGACAGCACGGTCCTGCTGACTCACAGTATATAATAAGCAAGCTTATAAATTTCATGCACTAGTCACAATGGTTCAGAATTATTAAGCGCAAGGAAATAAAGTGTGCCATCAAGTTCGTGAGAGCTTTACTAACTAACTTTCTCAAAACATACAAACATTTTATTTTGGAAGAAAACACGCCATATGGAATATGCACTGAAATAGCAAATGATGCTAATAGGTAGGTATGGTGGACACAGCTGGCAATATTGGTTTGGGGAATTGGAAGCACAGGTAGAGCACATACTCAGTGCAAGTGAAGGCTAGCAATAGAGAGGGAGCGACAAATGAGAGAGCAATAACTGTCATAATCATGCTTGCAACAAAACATGATTAACTATGGCATGAAAGTGATACATGAACTCTGAGGCAAAATAAATCATCGAGGCTTACTGACTATTGATTAGTCATATGCATGCGTGAGCATGTGCCAAGTCGATTCACATGTACATTCAGAGGAGGATACCACAATATCATACCAAAGTATGAATAAAACAATGCAAGCAAACATTCATATGACATGCTACAAACTATTAGCAAGCTGGAGCTAATCATAGACAAGCGAGAACTACTAAGCATCCATAATGACATACACCTTACACAAATAGGCTAAGCATGCTCACAATGATGAGTATATGTACAAAAATGAAACAAATAGAGTTCGTTGCCAGCCTCTTACCACACGTCGAGTTGTCTTAATCTTTATTATTGCCCTTCACTTGTGTGACTTGAATGATTAACATGAAACCAAAACCCACTGAGGACAGCTAAACCCTGCAAAGAACTCACAAAACCAAAGAAGAACAACAAATATTTTTGGTGTTTTCGATTTTTTAGAAACAAGCAAACAAATAAAAACCAAACAAAAACAAAGCAAACCAAACAAAGCAAAATCTTTGGATTTTTCTTTTAAGGCAAACCAAAGCAAAGAAATAAACCAAGAGAAACAACAAAAATATTTTTGGTATTTTTGGGTTTTTACAAAGAAGCAACAAAAACCAAAAAGAATGCGAAACAATGGATATACAAAGAACCGACCGAACATGATATATATATATATATATGAGTGTGATGTCGGTGTACATCCCCCTAAGCTTAGGCTTTTGGCCTAAGTGGGGCTCAATCCCATGGTGCCCAAGTAGATGCACCTCCGTATTATGTCGAGGAAGCTCCCTCGTCCTGGTACGAGCTTGAGGCCTCCCCTGTGTAGTGTACATCGGGGTCATAAGCGGGCGCTTCCCCTGATAGTTCCCGTGGAAGTTAAGAGAATCCAGCAACTCATCCTTCGAGCGTGACCAATGTCCCTGAGAAATACTGAACAAAGTGGTTTGGGGTAGAGGGATATCTCTCTCTTCCCCATCAGTAAACAGCATTCTATAAACCAAGTTCTCAAGAGTAGAGCTAGATGTGACAAAGTGCTGTGTCTTCATGGCAGCAAGATCAAGTCTCTGAGGAGCCAAAACTATATCACGAGGATCAACAACAATGTTCAAGGCAGCAGCGATACGAGTAGCAATAATTCCCCCATAAATGGGTCCCCTACAAGCTAAGAGACGAGCAATGAGGGAACCAAGGTTATACTTTTCCTCACCGTAGAGCGCAGCAGCTAAGAAGGCCAATTGATAGTTGGATATATTACTAGTGTTCTCCCTACCAAGAACACTGGTGGTAAGATAGTAGGTGAAGTACCCGATGGCTGGGTGTTGAATGTTCTTTATCTTCCCTCGCTGAGCTCTGCGGTCATCATCATTGGTTGTTCCTCGGTACAGTTCCAGCAAATCAGCGGGAAGAGCTGTAATCTTCTTTGATGACCCCTTTGTTCCAAGTCCCAAGGCCTTGCAAAAATCCTTCAATGTCATAGAATGAGCCCTGCCATAAAGTCTGAAAGACATAGAAGAATTGAACAAAGTATTGGTGAAGGTGAAACTCTCCACAAATGTTTTAGTAAGTGAAGTATATTGTGCACTCTCATCCTGCATGAAACTTTTTAGACCAGCTCTCTCAATCAAAGCCATGAAATCATTAAGAATCCCAGCAGCTCGCAGGAAAGTTTGACAAGGAAAGGTGGAGGGGTGCGCATCCCCTTCATCCCCCTCGTCACCAAACCGCGGAGTGATGAGAACCTCGTTGTATGAGGTTCTGGAGCTTGTAGATGACCTTGGGAGCCTTGCCCTTCTAGGTGCATCACTCTCAAAAATGTCACCAAAGGTGTGGTGGTCCATGACTTCTCTTTGCTGAAATTTTAAACAACCATCAAACCAACTGATTTCTAAGTTGATAAATGATGATCAACTACTATAGGAACTTGTTAGAGGACTACACATGTATCAAAATAAAGTTTCTAAACATAGAACAAGCATGCAAGCTCAAACAACATGTCACCTACAGTAGCAAAATACTCAAGATACAATCTACCAATCACAAATCTAATTGGACAAGTGGAGGAGGCACATACCAAGGAACAATCCCTCCAAAAATCAGCACTTGAGCTGGGCTGAACAAGGAGATCGAAAATCGCGAGCAAGAACAGCAAGAACTCGAGCTTGAGCAAGTTTTCCGGTGTTTTTTGGGAGAGAGAAAGAAGGTGGATTTGAGGATAGCCTGGAGGGGCATAGGTGGGCCAGACCCCCCTAGGCGCCACCAGTGGTGGGCCCATGCCTACCACAGGTGTGGGGCCTAGGGGTGGCCCCCTGGGTCACCTCTGGTACCTCTCTGCCCCTTTTTTTCGAGGAAAAATTTATTTTGAATTTTCTAGGATTTTTTGAGAAATTATTTTTGGCCGATTTTCAGGGTATGAAAATTGATTTTCTCGCAGAAACAGTTTTTTCAGAAGAAGCAAAAGCAAACCAAAAGCCAAACTACAGGAGCTCTAAGAAACTCAAAAAAGCAAACAACTAGCAAAACTAAAGCTAAAGCAAAGACTAGAAAGGAGAGAGGAAAAAGAAAAGCAAGTATAACCATAGTGGAAACATTATTTTGTTCATTAAAATCCTTTTGTTAACAAGGTTGATCAAGTCTTGTTACCAAAACAATCTTAAATGAGACAAAACTTTGTATTCCACAAGGTGATTATGTTACCTCATACTTGATAGCAATGATCCCAATCATAATAGTTTCAAAATTTTCTTGTGGGATGGGACAATATATTTCTCCAACCTTGATGCTCTCAATATTTTCAATGGAATTCAGGCAATAGCTCTTAACAACCTTCTTGGGGAAATAGACAGTGAGCTCTTTGTCATTAATATTGAATGTTACTTTTCCTTGATTGTAATTGATGACAGCACCTGCAATATTAAGAAAAGGTCTCTGAATAATAATAGACATATTATCATCTTCAGGCATTTCAAGCACCACAAAATCAGTTAAAACCATGCAATTATGAGCTACTTGAACAAGAACATCCTCACATATACCAACAGGAACAGTAGTTGACTTATCATCCATTTGCAAACATATATCAGTTGGTATCATTTTTTCTAGCTGGAGTCTCTTATAGAGAGAAAAAGGCATAACACTAACACCAGCTCCCAAATCACATAAAGCAGTTCTAACATAATTATTCTTAATGGAGCAAGGAATAGTTGGTATACCTGGATCACCAAGTTTCTTTGAAACCTTACCATTGAAGGAGTAATTAGAAAGCAAAGTAGAAATCTCCTCATTAGGAATCTTCCTTTTATTAGAGACAATATCCTTCATATACTTTGAATAAGGAGGCAACTTAATAGCATCAGTCAAAGGAATTTGCAAGAATAAAGGTTTCATCCACTCACAAAACTTGTTGTAGTGTTCTTACTCCTTTGACTTGTGTTTCTTACCTAGAAAAGGCATAGGTTTCTGCACCCAAGGTTCTCTCTCTTTACCATGTTTATTAGCAATAAAATCTTCCTTAGTGTACCTAGTGTTCTTAGTGTGTTTTTAAGGTTCTTCCTCAACTTCCTCCTTATCAGGAGATTCATTATTATCATTACCACTCTCAGTTTCAGCATCAGAGACAGATATACTATTAGGATCTACAGCAGGTTCAAGTGATTCCTCAATTTTCCTATGTTTCTTTTTCTTCCTCTTATGAGGACTACCACTATCTTCTACTTTTTGGGAATCCTTCTCTGTTGCTTTAGGGTGTCCTTCAGGATATAAAGGATCTTGAGTAGCTGCACCACTCCTAGTTTTAATTCCATAAGCATGTTTATTTCCTGAAGCACTAACTAGCATATCCTTTTGCACCTTAGCAAGTTGATCAAGTTGGGTTTGAACCATTTGAAAGTGTTTACAAAGCATTTTAATATCATTGGAAGTTATTTATACAATATCATTCAACTCATGAATAGCTCTAGAGTTTTCCAATAAATGATTCTGAACTTGTTTATTAAAATTACCTTGTCCAACAATAAATATGTCAAGTTCCTCTAAGCATTTATCAGGAGACTTACCATAAGGAATATCACCTTCATCAAAGTGTTGTAGAGAGTGTACCTCAATAATGGATGAGTGGGGAATTGGCTTACATAATTCTTCTATAGGAGGTAGATTCTTCACATCTTCAGCTCTAATACCTTTCTCCTTTAGACACTTTTTAGCTTCCTTCATCACTTCATCATTTAATACAATAACTCCCCTCTTCTTTGTTGTTAGTGGTGGAACTGGTTCAGGAAAAACTGGTTCAGGAGTAATAGGCTCAGGTGTATTCAATTCAGTTGAAGTCCAATCATCATAATTCCTGCTTATCTTGTTCATTAATTCTTCAACATCTGTAGGAGTCCTCATCCTGAAAACACAATCAGCAAAGCTATCTAGGTAGGTCCTAGAATCATCAGTTAGTCCATTATAATAAATATCAAGCAACTCATTCTTAGGTAATGGACATCCAGGATATGCATGAATCAAGGAACATAATCTTTTCCATGACTCAGGCAATTTCTCTTCTTCTTCCTGTTTAAAATCAAAAAGTCTCTGCAAAGCAGCATGTCTAGCACTGGGAGGAAAATATTTATGGAAGAAAGAAGCAATCAAGCAATCAGGGCTATCAATGGAACCAGGAGGTAATCTATTAAACCAAGCCCTAGCTTCTCCTTTTAGTGAAAAGGGGAAGATCTTAGTAACAAAGTACTTGCGCATTTTAAAATCATCAGAGAACAAAGCACTCATAGTAGAAAGCTCATTCATATGAGCCACAACACTATCATTTTCAGTACCACAACGGTTCTTTCTCAACAATATCAAAATAAGCTAAATCAAGAGAGAAATCATAATCTTTATCTTTAATATCTATGGGAGAGGTGGCAAACTTAGGATCATAGGACTTTTTGGGTATAATAGTACGTCTAACAATGACACACTTCATAGAACTAGCATAATGTGTGTTTCAGCACTCTTCAACAAATTCATCAGTGAGCTCTATGTAACCATCATTAATATCAAAAATATCACTAAATGCAGGTGAGCTAACAGGTGTAACAGTGTCTTCACTAGGAGTTTCGGTATTTCCTAGACTAGCCATAGTAGCATCTAGAAAAGGACCTAATGAACCACTCGCATCAAGCAAAGTAGAAGTAACATCATGAGTATCAAAAGCAGTTTCGGATTCAGCAGTAGTAGCAGTGTGTGTAGCATGAGTATGTGGTGGTGGTGTGACATGCTTACTTATAACAGATGGTGAATAAGAGCAACAGAGGTGTTTAGGACTGTACCTCTTCTTGTAGTGGATGGTAAAATAGGGAACATTCCATCACGAGACTTTCCCATGATGAAAGGAGTAGAAGTGAACAATAGTAGATCCAAGTGAACTTACAAATAAAGCTATTCTCCCCGGCAATGGCGCCATAAAATAGTCTTGATGACCCACACGTATAGGGGATCGCAACAGTCTTAGCGGGTAGTATTACCCAATTTATTGATTTGACACAAGGGGAGACAAAGAATACTTGCAAGCCTTAACAACTGAGTTGTCAGTTCAGCTGCACATGGAAATAGTTCTTGCTCACAGAAGTTTATCAGTAGCAACAGTTTATAGTAGCAACAGCAACAGTGAAACAGTAGCAATAGTAATGGTGACAGTAGCAGTAGGATTCGAGTGCGGTAGGCATAGGGATGGATGGACGGGCGTTGCATGGACGAGTCTAAACATGTAACTTCAAAGAACTAGGGCATTGCGGATAAATAATAACAAGCATCCAAGTACTAAACAATCCTAGTCATGTGCTCCAAATATAGTCATATGTGCTCGCAGTGAGAACTTGCACAATATCTTCTGTCCAGCCAGCCCGTGGCAGCGGGGCCTCTAGGGAACTACTAGCAATTAAGGTGCTCCTTTTAATAGAGCACCAGAGCAAAGCTTTAACACTCTGTGAACACATGTGATCCTCACACCACAGCCATCCTCTCCGGTTGTCCCAATTTCTGTCACTTTGGGGCCTTTGGATCCGGACAATGATATGTGTATACAACTTGCAGATAAGACCATAAACAATACTATCATAATGATTCAATAATAAGTTCAAATCTGAGATCATGGCACTCGGTCCTAGTGACAAGCATTAAGCACAACAAGTTGCAACAAAGTCAAATAGCACTAATAGAGATACTAGGCACTGTGCCCCTAACAGATCTTATTCGATTATATGATAGAACTCATCCAATCCCTACAATCCCCAAGCCTACAGCGGGGGATTACTCACTCATGGATGAGGGAAACATCAGTGGTTGATGGAGATGCGTTGGTGATGACGATGACAATGATCCTCTCCAAATTCCCCGTCCCGGCAGGGTGCTAGAACGGAGTTTCTGGATCCGAATATTAGTTCCTCGTGGCGGCAGTGGAGCAGAACTCTTTCTGGAAAACTATCAACCCCCCTCTGTTTTTAGGTCGAAGGGCAACTTATAGATGCGGAGGGAGGCCGAGAGGCTGCTTGGGGTGGCCAGACCTCTCCCAGGCGCAGGGTCAATGGGCCCGCGCCTGGGGTGGGTCTGGGCCCCCCAGGCCTCCCGTCTGTCTCCCCTTCTAGCTCCGTGGAACTTCTGGTGAAATATAATTTTTGGCATATTTTCCGGGATTTTTCCTGATAGTTCATTTTCTGCACAAAAACAAGATGCCAAGGTAATTCTGCTGAAAACAGCGTCAGTATGTGTTAGTTGTATCCAAATCACACAAGTATAGAGGAAAACCAATAGCAAAGTGTTCGAGAAAGTAGATATGTTTTGGACATATCAAAGCGTTGCACTCATCACAATCTACATGACACAATTGCAACACATAAATAATTCATACTCAAGCCTAAATAAATACACAAAAGCATGCATGACAATTTAATCAAGGCTTCAGTAGCAATTGTATGTTCTTTGATCTTTATGACTACTGATGACATGCATGGAAAACCTTTTGTGCAACAAAACCATTTAATATGAATTGTTGATCTAATTAATAGGCTTTTAGACAAAATATTAAGCATCTGCTATAAACAGTGCTGTTAAGCCTTGACAAAAATACTACTGTGTAGGTAACTTGATTTAGAGGCAAGGCAAAAATAATCATGCAATCAAAGACTTACAGGTTTTTTTATAGAATTAATATACTACCGAACACCATTTAATAAACTCAAAAATGTACATACTGTAGACCTACAATATTATTACAAAAAAAATTCTACGCAATTTTGTGATTTAAATGGTATATTATTTGTATTTTTGGACTAGTAAATATTTTTCTACGAATTTTAGAAGTTATAATGATTTATTGATCATTTATACAATATCTGTAAAGTGAGGGAATATTCCCGCTGACTAGTCTACACCGACGTGGTGCTGACTGAGGCCGTTTGACCCGTCAGCAGTCCACGTGGGTCAGTGGTTGTTCCAGGTCATTGATCGTGGACTCGATGGCTGACGTGAGGTGCGCAGGGTGCTCACCGGTGGCGGCTCGAGAAATGGTGGTGGCGGTAGTTCCGGTAAGGGTCGTCGGCGGTGAGGTGGTCCACAGGCTGCAGCGACGGGCAGCGGTTCGGGTGGTGGTCAAGGCGTCGGCTGGGACGTCCATGGGAAACGAAGGCAGGCGGCCGGAACGGCGACTGGCGACACAATCCGATGAGCTTCGAGCAGTTGCTCCCATGTATCTACAGACGGGGATGGTGTGGTCAGGCAGCGATGGTGCAACGCGTGACAGCGGAGAGATAAAAAAGCGATAGAGGGCGACGAATACGGCCGCACGAGTTCTTACCGATGGTAATGGCGGAAGCGGCATGAGAGAACTCCGAGGAGCAATTGTGGGGTGCAGCGGCGTTGTAGATGAGTTTCAGAGAGGGGTTTTCGAAGAGAGTAGATTGGCTAAATAGGCTAGGGAAAAAACGAGGCGAGGGAAGGCCTAACTCGCGCCAAATTCAGAATAAATGGCGGCAATTCGAGGAGTTCGTGCTGAGCACGAACTGGTGGTAGCGGTGCGATTGACAGGCGGGATCCACCTGTCAAGAAAAAAAACCGAAAATCAAAAAGGAAAACTGTGCACGCAGGAGAGGAAGTGGGCTGCTACTGGGCCGGCTCGCGCTGCTGCGCGCTGCGCGCGTCTGGCGGCATCGACGCTGGCCCCAGGAGGGTCGTTGGGCCATTTCGTGGGCTAGCGGTCCGGCTGGTCCGCGCGCTTCCCCTTTTTTGTTTTTCTTCTGAAGCTGACTATTAACTGAATATATTCTGAACTGCGTGTTTTTTTGAATTTTACTGAACTAACTATTCTGAACTGAACTACAACAGTTTGGAGATTGAAACAACTATAAATTTTGATCTATAGACCCAAATAGAGTGAAACAAAAACCTACAGTTTTGTAATTGGATAATTATACATCCCGAATGTATATATAATACCATTCTAGCAGATGCAAATTAAAAAACTATACTTGTCATGTATGGACGATTTTCAAGCAATTGTGTGGTGTTTTTGGCAAAAAGGTTTTGAAACTGAATTTTGCAATGATGATCATGATGCTTGCCATGTATGATATGCAGTACCAATACTAGAAATTGGGATGTGACAAACATCCAATGAAAGCACGTAAAACTTTGTTCATTAATCACATGAACGTGCTGGGTGCATTAGTTAAACCAAAAGACATTACTAACCACTCATATAAACCAAACTTAGTTTTAAATGATGTTTTTCATTCATCCATTGATTTCATACGAATCTAGTGGTAACCACTACACAAATCAACCTTAGAAAACATAGTAGAGCCACTCAATTCATCAAGCATGTCATCTAAACATGGTATATGATGACGGTAACGAATAGTAATGTTATTGATAGCTCTACAATCAATACACATGCACGATGAACCATCTTTCTTAGGTACCAAAATAATAGGAATAACGCAAGGGCTAAGAGAATCATGGATGTGATCCTTGTCTAGTAATTCTTGAAATTGGCGTTGTGTCTCCTTTGTCTCCTCTAGATTGGTTCGAGATGGTGCGCGATTGGACAATGTGGCACCAGGAATTAGATCAATTTTGTGCTCAATTCCTCTAATAGGTGGTAGTCCTCGTGGCATCTCAGGTGGAAAAACGTCTGCATATTCCTTCAAAAGGTTGGGAACCGTAGGTGGCAAAGAGAGAGGCATATCCTCAAATGAAAGCAATAACAATTGCATAACAGGGAGTAGTGTTCACATCTAGTTCAGCAACATCAATTTTATGTGCAAGCATACATGAACATTTTAAACGAATTTCAGTAAATGTTTAGAATAAGATTTAGTAGTATTAGGAGGTATAAAATCAGCAGCAACAATCTGATTCTCTTTTTGTTTTCTCCTCAGTTTTAGCTCTACTAGCTCTAGCAAGATCATCTTTTAATATTTGTTCAAGAGTCATAGGTTAGAGACCAATTTTGTTTCCATTATGCATAAAAGAATAATGATTAGTTATCCTATTATGAACAGATTCTCTATCAAAGTCGAACGGTCTACCAAGTAACAAAGAACAAGCTTGCATGTACACACCATCGCAATCAACAAAATCAGAATATGTATAGTAAAATGCACGTGTACCATTCTTGTTACCTTGATCTTTATAGAACTCTCAAACCATTGAATATAATATGAATAGGTGTGTTGTCGTGTAGGTAGAGCAAGCTTCTCCACCATATCAACACTAGCTGGATTATTGCAACTCCCTCCATCAATAATGATCCGTATAGCTCTCTCTTTGACAATGCCTCTTGTTTGGAAAAGGTTGTGGCGTTGATCATGTTCAGCTTGACTCAATTGCACACTCAACACACGTTGTGAAACTAGACTCTTGTACTGATCAGTAGTTTCAGATCCCACTACCTCCATTTCTTCTTCAGAATCAGAATTAGCTCCATCTTGTGCAGCAATAAGAGCCAAAGTATATTCCTAAAAGTCACTAGATATTGAGCATCTTCACATACCAATATAACATGCTGCATTGTACACATTTTCTCAATATGACCATATCCCTAGAATTTGCATTATTGTATAGCCTCTGTCTTTCCCATGGAAGCCATAGAAGAAGAACTATGAGAAGGACCATTGGATGATGGTGGAGGAGAAGCAGAAGGAGGTCTTGAAGTAAGCGTGGTAGTTTCGGATGTAGTAAGTGCAGGTGCAGGACCACGAGAAGAAGGTGCTAATTGTCGAGGCGTCTAGGAGGATGTGCGACCTGCCGAATTATTAATCTTCCTTTATGGTGGTTGGCGATCTTTCACTTCATGTGTTAGCTTTGCAAGAAAGATGAAACAAACGAGTGATGGTAGCATAATTATAGTCTAATATTTTTTGAATGTCCTTATTTAACACACCAAAGAAACAAGCAAGCATTTGTTGAGTATTTTTAACAATATTGCACCGAACCATCCCCATTTGAAATTCCTGATAATACTCTTCTAAAGAATTTTTTCCTTGCTCTAAGCGTGTCAATTTCTTTGGTAAATCATGTTGATAAGTAGGAGGTACAAAACAAACACACATAGCAGTTTTTAAAGCATCCTAAGTATTAGCAATAGTAGTAGATTTAAGCGGCAATGTTCAGACCACCAAAGTGAAGCAAAATCAGTAAATTCACATGTAGAATTAACACGCATATGCTTGGGATATCTTAAACATGCAAAACGCTGATCTACTTCAATTCGCATCTAATATATGCATTATGATTATATCTACCCTCAAAAGGTAGAATACTTAATTTAAGCTTTGAAACATGATCATCATCATGTACCGGTGGTTGAACGTTGCGGTGGTAATGTCGGGGTCGGGCATCAGGGTGTGGAGGTTGTTCAACCTCCTTGTCGAACAGATGTTTGTCCTAAAAATCACACTCGTCTACCTCATATTCCTCAAATGCCGCAGCAGCAGCCGCGTCGACAGCTTGTGGTGCATCAGCTGCACTAGTAACGGCAGGAGGTGCCGCGGCGGCCGAACCAGCAGTACGACCCGTGTGTGGAACGCATCATGGATGACCCACGTTGTCGGGTCCATGCCAAGGTGACGCCGGGACTGGTGTAGGTGCATGCAATCTGTCCAAAACCTCCTGAAACTGAGCATCGAGCTTCTCATTGAAGGATTTCTCGATCCCTTGAATTTGTCAATGGTATCGGTGAGATTGTTGTCGAAATCCTCTAGTCTTGATAAACATAATGAGCACGCCCTACCAAAATCTTGGTAAAGTGAGCATGCATATCTTCATTCGTCATGTTTGCAGGGTCAATTAGTGGATCTGCCATGGTTAGTCCTCAAAAGAACAGGTATATATGCCTATAGTACGACAATATGGTCGAAATACGTGTAATCCGTCAAGCAATATACAAATCTCTTTCAAGTTCTTACCAAACAGTAGGAAGGCGATATGCAAATTTTAAAGATAAGTTTCTCCCGAGGTTGCATCGAGCGATTACCAGGAGTCGAGACAACGCACGTGTAGAAATCTGTGGAGCTCTAGGAAGGCTTAGCCAGGAGGGTTAGCAATTATCAAATAGCAATGCAATGTTGAAGGAACGCTCAACAACGGTATTGTGTTGTTCCTAGGCTAGACCGTACTAGAGACACGAGCCTAGAGAACCAATGATGTCACGACGTTGCGCAACAAGCAATCATATGATGATATGGCGCCCTAAAAACCAAACCGAGTTATAAAAAATCACGATGATTGCTAGTGTCTAAAACTGATCTACGGAGTCTAAAAACAGGATTGACCCAAAAATTTTCATCGAAATATCTTTACCATGCTCTGGAAAGCGCGCAGGCACCAAAAAAAATATAGTTATAACAGTTGATGGAGAAAAGTGATCCCCAAGGTCGAAAAATAGTATAGCCAGAAAAAATCGGAGGCGTTTCCTGACTTTTTTCTCTCCTTTTGCAGCTACAACCGAACTTTAACTCAACACAGACTTAGATTATTGCATAGAAACAAAAAGGAAGGAAAGGAAAAATAACTTAGGAAATAACGAATCTACTCGGACTCGTGCCGCGGTAGGAAAACATATCGGATCTATGGCGTGGTAGGAAGGATGTGATAGAGTCTAGGGTTTTATGGTGGTATGAGTATGTGGTGGCGGAATATGGTGGTGAGTGTATGGCGATGGCGGAGATCTTCAAGTGTGGCGGCGGTGACTAATCTGACCAAAACTAGAAACTCCATAGGACAAGACACTAAGACCAGCAAGTCAACATGATGATGCAGACACAAATTCAACGATGCAAAAACTAAAAAGCTAATGCAAGGCTGAGATTGCTGATGGAATAGATCTAACTCAAACTGTGTTTTTGGCTTTTTCGTGGGTTATAGGTAAAACAGATCTATACTATGAAAACAGTAAATCTCATCGAGAACCTAAAATCTGATACCACTTGATAGGGCAAAGGTGGCCGATCTTTTGATGAGATGATGATAGTCGATTTGAGTGGAGTTCGGGCTTGATGATCCGAGTACACGTGCGAGCATGAGCACCAATTCAATCGCTAGGCCAATCTCCTAAAGGTTACCGATCTTGCAGAAGCACGATCAGCCTGACTAGCGAGGGTCTTAATTACTACCTAAAATTGAGAACAAGTAAGAACTATTATTGCAAAAAATATATTGTGGATGAAGATGAAAGATTTATTAAAAAGGTGGGATCCTATATAGGTGCGAAGTACAAGTGGCCTCTGCGACACTGGAGCCTTGGATTAGTTGCAACGACGGCTAACTTTTAGTCTAAACAAAATCTGAGTCTAAATGATGACCTAAAGGACATATATATGGTGGGACGGAGGGGGATGCGACCAGCTGATACGTCCATTTTGCATCACCATTCTATATCATAAGTTTCCTCTATTCATTGATATATGTCTTGTTATGAGTTATTACTTATGTCTTTTCCACTGTTTTTGCATGTTGGATGATTCTTGGAAGATGGACCGCCGGAGTCTGGATTCTGATGGAAAAATAGGTGTTTTGATGCAATTTTGCGAAGATTAGAAAAATACCAGAAAAATATTGGAAAATTATATTTTCCCAGAAGACGGAGGAAGCCAGGAGGGGAGGCATAGCTGGGCCACAGGGGGCCCACACCCCCTAGGCACGGGTCCCCTAGGCCGTGGCTAGGGCAGGTGTGGCCCATCTGCTCGTGTCCCAACTCTGCCCTCTCGCCTATATCTAAATCACGGAACCCTAACACCAGGGGAGAAACCACAGAAAGATTTCCGCCGTCTCTGCGGGGCGGAAAACACCGAGAGACAAAGATCTCTCCGACAAACAGATTTCTGCTGGGGAAATTCCTTCCTGGAGAGGGGAGATCATCGTCATCAACACCGTCATCAAGCTAGGCTTCATCGGGATCATCATCATCATCATCCACACCATCATATCCACCAGCAACATCATCACCACTCTGTCACATTCCAAATTTTAGATTTGGTTCTGCATATCATTCATATCATTGCATCATGCTTTTCCATACAAAACCGTCGATCGAAATGAATCGGCAAAACGCTATTTTCAAAACCCTTTTTCTATTTTACTAAGAGGCTCCTACGGGAGGCATTAGAAGAACTAGTGTTTCCAGCCTTGTAGCCTAGTGGTTCCGCACAACCCTTGATCCTAGATTGTTCTCCTCGATTTAACAAAACCGTAGGAGAAAGAATCGCTCGATTCGGAGCTCGTACGGAAAAGTTGTGGCCGTTTTATTAAAGGATAGAAAAACGGGCCGATTTTCGGGCCGAATTCCGAGTCCTTTTCCAACTGCGCCCGAATCGGACTAGGACCCGCATGGGGGCCCACAAAAGGGGCAGCCGCCGCCGCCTGCCTTGAAGACCTCGCCTGCCCCCACCTCGTTTTCCGTGCCCACCTCGATCGCCACCCGCGCGCCGCCTGGACCTCGCGATCGCCGCCTCCTGGCCGCGAGCCGCCGCCGTCGCCCTTCCCCGCCACCACCCCAGGTACACTGCTGCAGCCGTCCCGCGCCTGCCGCACGCCCCGCGCCGTCCCGCCTCCGCGCGCGCCCGCTCGCCCGCCGCCTCGCCGCTGCAGCCGCGCGCGCTGCTACCGCTGCATGCTGCTGCCGCTGCACGCAGCGCGCACACACGCACGCACGCGTGTCGTCTCGCGCGCCTTGCGCCGTGCCCGTTCGTCCGTGCCGTGCAGCCGCCGCCGCGATGACCGTCTTGATCCGCGCGCTAACTGTCTCTTTCCCGCGCAGGAGAAACGCCGTCGCCGGAACCGATCGCCGCCACCGTCCGGAACTCGCCGTCGTTCGTTTCGTCGTTCGTTCCCGGTGAGTCAGTAGCCATCGTTAGATCTCAGATCAGCGGTTCAGATCAGCCGTTGACCGGTCAGACTCAGGTGTTGACTAGTCAGACGCCCAGTCAGCAGCCTCGTTGACCAGTCAACAGACACAGTTGACTGGTTATTTTCGTTAATCGTTTTAGTTGACAGATTTCGGTAGAAACTTGTAAATTATGTAGAAATTAAACCGCTGGGCCAAAAATTACAAATAAAATATTTGTAGATTCAGTGAGTCGTGTATAATCTTGCTGTACCTTTGGTTCAGACTTTTGCAGCAAGATTTAGTACAGTTTAATCAAATAGGTTAATGGCCTTTGCGGAGTAATAAATTCGTAGAAAAAGATCCGTAGCTCCAAAAATCGCGTATGATATGTCCCTGGATTCAGTGGAACGAGGGGAATCTCATCGTGAATTGAAAATATAGGCTTACAGTAAAAACTTCTGCAGAAACTGTCTAGTGGCTTTCTGCAGTGTTTTAATTACTCCGGGAGTTTTATAATTCCTTTTTGAGTAATTCCAGTTGGTACTGTTTCTAATCAGCGATGCCTATGCGGTAGAATTTTTCCAAGATTTTACAAATAATATACTACCGGTAGTGATTTAATTGACTTCTAGCTCTAGATTTGGGTATTATATTTTGCATAATAGTTTTCCTTGCGCTAAAACTATTTTCCATGCATGCAATCAGTAGTATTATGGAATAGGATTATGTGGTGCAGCTGTAGCACCAATTCACTTGCCTTGCATACCTTCATGCATCATATCTGTTGCATATGCTTGTGGATTGTTTGTTTATGATTGCAATTGTATCGTGTAGATTGTGACGAGTGCAACGCTTGCTCGTGTGTGGATTATTCTACCGACCGCTACAACCAAGGCAAGTAGATGCTACTTTGTTCATGATATCGTCCTACTATTTTCAATGCATTGTCGTGTATTTTGTAGATGCATGTGTAGGATGATACTATCGCTATGCTATGACCTATTATGTGGTACTGGCTTTCCTTGTAGATGAACCACCGTTGGTAGATGTGCTTAGCCATGCTATGTTGAACGAGGGCTGGGTTACATCACTGAAAGTCGTTTCTAAATGAGTTGGTTTGCAAAAACTAAAACAACTTAATCAATGAATCTTCTGGGTGTGATGGTATTAATAATTTTTGGTGGTTTCATTGCGGAAAGGAACCCAGGTATCAAGAGAGAATGATTGGCTTCTTTATTGTGTAGCTTACGTGTACATCCATGTGCTAATAATGGAAAGGGCGGTTGGTTGGACTTAGTAGGTTGTGGTAACTGGAACCCGCGTATCCAGAGATGTAGAATTTTGGTAGGTTGGACCGGTGCGCGTCGGGATTGAGGAGCTACTTCCCGAACAGTCTCTTCTTGGACTTCTCCCTATCATCACTCAAAATGAGAGTGATGGTACGAGCTGGGCTAGCCAAGTCACATGGGTAAAGTGTACTAACCCCTGCAGGGTGTATAATCTAATCGATTAGCCGTGTCCCCGGTTATGGATATCTCAGTTGCTTGATATTGATTCCATGACATGTTTCTCGCTCATTCCAATTTCATAATTTTTTTAATATTGTTGGGTTAACTTAATTGGGATCTTTTTAAAGAAAATCAAAAACTGTTTATGAAAGTAGGACAAAGGTATTTCAAATGCTAGCCAGACACAGCTCCACTTGCCAAATATGCATGTAGATGTTAGTGCTATTGTCTCCATTACTAGCTCTACTTACCATACATTCCATGTATTGACCATTCGGGGCTGCTACGTTTCATGTTGCAGGTTATTCCGATTCTGAGTAATCGATTTAGGCCACAGTACTCCACTCGGCACTTGTTCACTTGTGGGCAATTTGAAGAATGGAGGATTTACTTTATTTATGTTGCTACCTGGATAATTTGAGATAGCTTTGTGCTAAGCTTTTATTGTAATAATGGTACTCTGGATCTTCGTTATTCATGATACACGGATATTTTGCTATGTTATTCATCTTATTCTATTGTGGGCCAATGAACCGATCCAGGGATTGGCATGTCACATAGAAGCCACGGTCTTTTCAGAACCGCGGTGTTACACACTCCGTCCTGATGTAACAATTGTGTTGGATACTGCTTTAGTTCTTAGGGGAAACTTTCCCGGTGTTAATTACCATTGTATTTGATGCTTGTGAGTGGAACCATTGGATTATTGTTTATGTTCAGATTGTTATTCATCACCATATCATCTTTGATCCTGATCCATATGATGTCTTGTGAGTAGTTCGTCTAGTTCTTGAGGACATGGGAGAAGTCATGTTGTTAGTAGTGGATTTGTGTTGAGTTATTATTCAATGGTTTAGTATTTAAGTTGTGGTGCTATTCTTCTAGTGGTGTCATGTGAACGTCGACTACATGATACTTCACCATTTATGGGCCTATGGGAATGCATTGCATATTTGGCTACTATTTGTGGGGTTGGCGGAGTGACATAAACCTGAACCCCCGTTAGGACACTTTTGCACAAGGGAGTGTAGGATCTCAGAGTTTAATGCTGTGGTTAGATTATATCTTAATTACTTTCCTGTAGTTAAGGATGCTTGCAGGGGGTTTAATCAAAAGTATGTATTAGTCCAAGTAAGGTCGGTAGATTAGCATAGGTTCAATCACACAACACTTACAACACCAAAGAAGGGTACTCGGCTATTTGAAGCGAAAGCACTTGATAGAATTCCAATGTGTCCTCGAGAACGTTTGGTCCTTATAAGTATTTCCACTGGCTTGTCCTTTGATAAGAAAGGATTGGGCCACTTGCTACGTTTGTTCTTTGTATTTATTACTTGCACTTTGTTTTGTTGCTTTATCAGAAAACCACTAAAAATCCGTTTGCTAAGTATTTACAGAGATTTCCTGCTCCTATACTTGTGGGTCATCAAGACTATTTTCTGGCGCCATTGCCGGGGATTGAAGCACTATTGAAGAGTGGAACTGGTAAGGGAAACTTCTACTGTGAGTATTGCTTTTTGTTTCATCTTGTTACTCTGTTTCCAATATGGATAACCCACTTGGTTTTCTGTTTGGGAAAACTACTACCACTGCTAGGGTAGTTGATGAACCACCACCTATTGAGATAGATCCTTTTAAGATACCTACAAGTATTATTGATCGTGTTATGGATAATTATTATTTTGGGGATGGAACTGTCCATCCTGGTGATCACTTGCTTTTTATCCATGAATTATGCGAGTTGTTTAAGTGTGCAGGTATCACAACTGAACAGGTGAAGAAGAAGTTACTCTCCATATCCTGGAAAGGGAGAGCTGAAGAATGGTATAAGCTGCTGAAGAATGGACAATCCATGGAATGGGAGGAAATTTATTCTGAATTCTATCCTCCCAGTGAGATTCATAAGGATAGAAATCTGATATACATAAATTTTGGCCTCGTGATGGAGAGAGTATAGCTCAAGCTTGGGGTAGATTGAAGTTACTAATGCTTAAATGTCCTATTCATGAACTCCCTAACAATATTATTATAAATAACTTTTATGCTCGGCTTTCTCTTCATGATAAAGATTTACTAGATGCTTCTTGTGATGGATCATTCACATGTATGAAGGAAGAAGCTAAATGGGATCTACTAGACCGTATTCAAGAGAACACTGAAGATTGGGAGAATGACAAAGGAAGAAAGTCAGGTATAAACTATGATTATGAATGCATTAAATCTTTTATGGGAACTGATGACTTCCATGATATTAGCAATCAGTTTGGTCTTGATTCCCAAAGTATTGCCAGTTGTTTTAAGGCCTTTGCCTCTTACATAGAAATTCCCAAAATGAAGTGGAATAAGTACCATGCACCTTATAAAGTTGTTGTTAATCATGTCCCTATTAGAAGTGCTGAAGTTTGTACTACCAATCATATTGTGCCTAAACCTCATGTTTAGAAGGTTCCCTTTCCCAGCTAAGGTAAAGGAGTATTCTATGATTATTAGTGCAAATAACAAAGGTACTAAGAAAACTGTGGAGCCTGATGAGGAATTGAATGTCGAACCTGTGGTAGCTATTGTGAAAGACCCTGTCACTAGAAATATAGAGGATGAGCACATTGTATTCTGTGAAGAATCTTCTAATAATATTTATCATCCTATAGAAGCTAGAAAAGCTAGTGTTTCTGTGCTTTCTGTTAAAATTGGTGATCATTGCTATTATGGTTTATGTGATATTGGTGCTAGTTCTAGTGCTATTCCTTATGAGCTTTACAGGGAAATTATGCATGAAATTGGTCCTTGTGAGCTTGAGGACATTGATGTGGTTATTCACCTTGCTAATAAGGAAAACATTTGCCCCATTGGTATTGTAAGAGATGTGGAGATTATTTGTGGTAAGGTTAAGTATCCTGCTGATTTTCTAGTGCATAATTCAGCAACTAGCAAAACTTGTCCTATCATTTTTGGTAGACCTTTCTTGAACACTTCTGGAGCTATTATAAATTGTAAGAAGGAGAAAGTTTTAACTAAGTTTGATGGAGATTCTTATGAGTTTAACTTTTCCAAATTTACTAAAGCTCCTTGTGAAAATTGCTTGCCTAATAAGGATTTCAGGATGGAACAACTAGCTTCTATTGATCCATTTTATGATCTTGGACCTCTTTTTGGTGACTGTAAGTATGGTCATTCTGATGATAGAGTTGTTTCCTGTGACAGTTATATTGTCAACTTTATTCAAAGTGCTACAGACAGTTATTATGGGAGAGGGAAACATGGTTTTATGCACCTCAATAATGTTAAGTTTCCCCGTTTTACGTTGAAAGCTTTGAAGTTGCATATGTTTTGTCTTCCTATGATAATGTCTTTTTGTTTCAAAATTTTGTTTTATTTTGCTACCCCCATGCATAGGAAGAGGGTTAGACTCGAATGTGTTGGTTATTTGCTTCTTGATGCTCTTTTTCACTCCAGATTTATATCTCCTTTGTGACCATCTTTGAAAGTTTCAAGCCTAACTTAAAGGCATGGAAGAAAAGTACTTGTTGGGAGATAACCCAAGAGTTTGGTTGAGTCTTGGAAGTTATTACCTCAGTAATAACCGCTCCTTATCCTTTTTTTGGTTTTTGTGTCAAGTTCAACTACTTTTGAGAAGTGGAGGAGTTGTGAAAAGTGGATGTCCTGGGACATATTTTTGTGCTGCATTGTAAAAATTTGTGAGGGAGCTCAGTATGTTAGATGGAGCTGTATTTTTCCTAGCTTGTTCTCCAAGTTGTTATCCAACTTTTATTAGTTCTGCACTTTTTGATTTGAGCAACAGAAGGTTTTCGAAAAAATAAATCTTTATCTGCTAGTCTATTTTGACAGATTTCTGTTATCATTTGCATTTGCCTCTTATAGAAGCACGTGTTTTGATGGATTTCAGTTGAAGTGTGCACCTAAAGTTTAATTGTTTTTGCTTACACTAATGTTGACATTGAGGTTTGTGTGAGACCTTGAAGGAAAGGAAATTTCAGGAGAAGGAGAAAAGGAGTCTGCAGAGTCGTCTTTGAATAGGTAAAAGTGGTGAAAACAGAAGGTTCGTGAAACCCCAATATTTTTATATTTTGGATGTTTTTAATACATTGGAAGGCTACGAGATGGAACAGAGGAGGAACCGGAGCCCGGGGTGGCGAAACCCACCCCAGGCGCAGGCCCCAGCTGGCTGCGCCTGGAGGGGGTGTGCCTTCCCCGAGATCCGTCTCTGCCTCGTTTTCATATCAAAACCTTCCTTATGCATTGAAACTTCATAATATATAACCCCACCAGATCCCCCGAGGTTCGTGCATCATGTTCTCATCGTGTTTTCGTCTCAATCTATTTCTATCAGGAAAACTTCTCAAGTTTAGAGCACCATGGTCTCCGCCAACGACAAAGGCAAGAAGTGCGAGGAAGATGATCCTCACAAACCCAAGGAGGAGGAGATTTTGGTAGGGGATGAAGAAGACATGGAGGAGGACAAGAAACCGGACACCCGCGCTACCGTCGAAAGCATTGGAGTGGTGGCAAAACCTGTCAATCTTAGGAGGACAACACGGATGTCTACAGGAGGGAAACCTCCGCGTCATACCCTCACTCCACAATCACCTCCTCCAAGTACCAAGAAACCCTTCCACACTCTTATACATGAGCGTCAATATCTACATGCATCCAAAGGGAACTTTCCCTCGATGTGGGATATGCCTCGTTCTAACCATGCAGGGGAGGAGCCTACTAAGAAGGAAGAGTGGGGAAAGAATAGCAAGGACTGTAATTATAGGCCCGATATGATCATGAACCGTATTGAGCAGAATTCGGAGTTGATTCATACTCTGACCTTTGAGATTGAGGATTTGAAAAAACTTATTGAAGAGCTTATCAAGAGAACACCACCACCGTCGAAGGAGTAATTCGTCATCAGGTTTGGCATCCCCTTGGATTGTTCCAAGCTTGGGGGGAGTGTCACGGTATCACCATCATTATCTTTTATCTTTTAACTTTTTAGTGGATTCATATCTTTGGTAGAGAAGTTATCTTATAGTTTGGTTTGCATGTGGAAGTATCTCTACTTTAGTTGATTATCTATGTATCCCTTGGTGTGAGTGCCTTGATGGAATATTAATGAGAAGTTTCATATTTTACTTTTTGCACTTCTTATTTTAGTTTGCAATCTCTATTATATGATGGATCTTGTTGACCAGTATTGGCATCACTTTGGGATCATCAAGTGGATCTAAATTGGTTTTGGCAAACCGAGTTCTGGTCAGTAGCAACACTTTTTGAGGTTTGAAAGAAAAATAGAGAAGCTTACAGTTATTTTGTATCATTTGTTTTCTTTCTTTTTGTCTCATAAGCTTAATATTCTTTATTTAAGATCTTTTGTGTCTTCAAGGAAGATTGCATGCTTGGCTTTATCACTTGTAGGTTTGCTTGCTTCTTTCAACTCGTTTTGCTTAATACCGAGCCTTGCTAACCAAAAACTTATTTTGAGAAGGCATACTTCTCATGTTTCCAATCCCTTTGAACCAAAACCTGTGCCATTTGTGTCCACCATATCTACCTATTAGCATTATTGCTATTCCAAGAAAATTCTCTAGCTTCATCTATCTTTCGAATTAAAAACTATTTTGTTATGTGAAAACTAGTTAGTAAAGCTCTCACGAACTTGATGGCACACCTTATTTCCTTGCCCCTAATAGACTTGAACCATTGTGTCATCGACGTTGTATATGCTTGCATCTATACGTTGGAATTAGCAGAATCGTTGTGTCACGAGGAACGCTTTCAACATTGCACCTGTACGTTGTACGCGGTTGATATCATGCTCTTTTGTCTATGTATGTCACCGGTGTGAAATAAAGAGGGATCTTGTAAGTCCATGGAGTGATGTATGTGTGTTAGATAAACGCCTGGGCCGCTAGCCTAAGCCATGCCTAATCATGGTGGAAACTTGCAGCATCATCATAATGAGCATTCTGTGAAGCATCCTCAATAAAAATCCATGCACATAGTAAATAAAAAGATCGTTGAGATGCTCATTTTCTGCATGCTTTGTCATTTTGGTTATGGGATAACTCCTGTACCATGTGCAAGGGGTACCCCATTGGCTGTTCTTTATGATACACATGTACTTACAATGACAAAAACTTACCGGTAACCAAAGTTCAGTAGCATGAGGAGTGTCCCTCGTACTCAAGGGACATGGGATTGCCAACTTATATTTTGTCAAGCATATACTCCATCTTTGTTCACTTTAACCTTAATCATCTCAAGATGCCTATGATAGGGGCAACGAGGGCTCAAAGCTAGTATGTACCATAATGTTATGGAAGCTCTTTATGTTGGGAATATGCCCTAGAGGCAATCATGTATGATGAGATTTCCCATTGTATTCATAAAGATATATAGTTGTCCTTGTATAAACATCTGATCTGTATCATTGAATATGTGATTCGGTCGTGGAACTATGCATTCATGTTGTTTGTACTAAATGTCCTTGGTCATTAAGGTTGTGCTGGACACACAACTTAGACCAATGTGAAAGTTGGCTTGATGACTCGGTTCCACTTGTCATGGGCATGGAGATGCTAATCCAACTTACACATATTCGGCTAATGAGTTTAGCGAGTCGGATTGACCCATATTGAGGTACAACGAACAAGTTCTCATTTGTATATCTTAATTAATGTAATCCTTAGACCTGAGGTTATTGCATAGTCCGAGTTGAGGATCACCGACTTAGGTTCTATCAAACACTAATCCGTAACTAGGCAGTTATAAAGGCAGATTTCGGGTCGACTGAGAATCAAGTTGCGTGATGTGAATAACCAAGATGGGATTTTGCCCCTCCACTTGGAGAGATATTCTCTGGGCCCTCTCGGATGATGTGATTCGGAACTCATGGCCATCCACGACTCGGTTAAGTGTTAACCGAGGCGATCGACTAAGAGTTAGTCCGGTGAATCACTTATCTCGGATCGAGAAGAGAGTCGGACTATTTAAGGGATGACATATATTTGCCTATAGTCTGACAAGGTATATCGTGAGGCAAAAGGGACTCGGAGGCAAGTCACATTGGAAAGGCAAGTCGTAATGACTCTTTGGTACTTGGGAGTCGGCACATTCTGCTAGTAACCCCTATCGACTGATCGATTTAGAGTCGGACTCTAATCGTGTACAAGTAGCCATGAGCCTGCGGGGTCACACACTTAAGAGCGGGAGCAGGTTTGGATTGGATCTGAACTGGAAATCTGGTTGGGTTGGACCCGAGCCTGATTTGGACTGAGTCTGTGAGTTGGACTCATAGGGACTAACATTATATGGGATTTAGTGAATGGGCCACGCGAGTAGAGCCCACATTCACTCCCTATATATAGTGGAGCACCATAACCCAGAAAGGTTAATCGTTGATCGGTTAGGTCATTCCATGTGTTGGAAACCCTAGCTCCACAACAGTCCTGCCGTCGTACCGAACCTAGCAGTTCGCCGCCGGTGCTCCTCCTTGCATGTGTGGATACTAGCAGAGGTGTTGTACGATCAGCACCAGGACGATCGGATCGCAAAGGATTGCACTGCATCAACTGACGTGCTTCATCAGTAATCCGCAACTGCGTGTCTAGTGGTAAACCTCGTGGCCTTCTACCTCAGCTGGATCTTGGGATCACCACGTTAGAGGAAACTTTTTGTTTTATCTCCGCGTGGCCTAATAGTGGTATCAGAGCAATAGCTTCTGGTTTTAGGCTCGAGATCTCGCATATGTGATATGCGGTAGGCTGTAGATGAGATCTATATGCTGTTTTGGTTGTCGATCTATGAGATAGATCGGTTTTGTACGAGGTTGATTGGATCAACTGTACTCGGGTAATGATAGATCTGATTTCCGTGATCATACTGCTGAGGTCGTGGAACGACATAACCCTACCGGTCGGCTTCCTCCATCGGGATAGAATGTGAGACGTAAATCCAGATGCGGTGATCAAAGATCAAAGAGTTTGATCGAGTCAGAACAATGGTCGAAATCCATGTCCGGATCGTAGATGAGATCTATGTTTTCGGAAAAATTGTCGGGCTTCGCCCTATCGTAGTGCCTTAGATGTCGTTGCAAGTTTCACAATGCCAGTAGATATTGTATCTATGCATAACTTGTTTTTGAAGGAAGTTGTGAATGGTATGGTTCATGTGCATGTGATGTATGTGTGTAATCCATATGTGATCTGTGAATCACGGTTCTTGTCAGCCGGCTGGAGCCTAGGTGCTGTCATTTTATTGTATAATGACATGCGTGTCGAATTCTCCTTGTAATTTACTTTACTAAGCTAGTGTAGTTGTTTGGAGAACCCGGAAGGCATGCAAGGCGATGTACATGTCGGCGACATGGAGTAAGATGGCAAGTGACAAGAGTTGGCACTAGTCGGATTACAGGCTTTGTGGAGATGGAGATCGCCATGAAGAGAGACATGCCATTTCGCACTATTATTGCTTTATTTTGTGTTATTGTTATGTCTCTGTTTTACCTCTGTTAGATAGTCGGTAAAATTTAATCCCTCAAAGAAAGTCTAGTCGGTTTTCCTGCCAGTGTTTGCACCATCACAAGTCGGACATTTTTGGTAGTGGGATCATAAAATTGAGGTGCTGCCAATTCTTTTCGACTAGGTGGGTTCGAGTCGGACTCTTACTGCGGAAACAATCTGTAAGCTAGACGGGTCTATCACAACGGTTGTGGGGCTCGGGGAAAGGTCGGATGGGAGCCGGGGCATGTGATTCCACCCGTCCAACAGGAGTCGTATGAGATACGATTGACAAGGAGTTGTCTACCTAGATCACTTGGCGGCTAGCGGTGATGCTAAAGCTCACTAGCCGACTTGCTTATTTAGGATCCTGAATCACTAAGTAACCATCGGAGGGATGTTGGTTCTAGTGGGAGCATAAAATATTAAAATGTTTAATATGCTTGCTCTTTTATGAATACATGGCTTAAGTGTTTTGCATATTTTCTGTTATAGATCATGGCACCAAGTAGCAGTCACTCTCAGCTATCCGGTTTTGCGTTGAGAAATATCCTTGAGAAAGATAAACTGAATGACACTAATTTTACCAACTGGTATCGAAATCTGAGAATTGTTCTCAAACAAGAAAAGAAGGACCATGTCCTAGACAACCCACTTCTAGATGAGCCGAATGAGAATGCGACTGTCGCTTCCACCAATGCCTACCGTCGGGCTAAGGATGAGTCCACGGATATTAGCTGTCTTATGCTTGCTCACATGGAACCGGACTTGCAAAAGCAGTTCGAGCATGTTGATGCCTACGATACGATCGAAAGCCTCAAAAGTATGTTCCAGGCTCAGGCGAAGACTGAGAGGTATCAAGTCTCTCAAGCTTTGCTGAGTTGCAAGCTTAAGGATGGTGATCCACTGAGTCCACATGTGATCAAAATGGTTGGTTATGTGCAGTCTCTGGAGAGGCTTGTCTACCCCATTAGCGAAGAGTTCGCTACAGATATAATTCTAAACTCTATTCCTAGTGCATATGGGAAGTTCATTTTGAACTACCACATGCATGGTATGGATAAGAAGCTCACCGAATTGCATGGTATGCTCAAGAAAGCAGAGGCGGATCTCAAAGAGGGCGCTAGTCAAGTGTTGATGGTGCAGAATAAGGCTAAGTTCAAGAAGAGTTCTTGGACTAGGAAGAAGTCTAAGTCAGGAGGAAAGCAGGCTCAGGACCCGGTCCCAAGAGCTTCCTCAGGGACTAAGCCATCTCCTTCAGCCGGATCCACTTGCTTCTATTGCAAGGAGGATGGCCACTGTAAGAGGAACTGCAGCAAGTATTTGGCCGACAAAACCAAGAGTGGAGGTATTACTTCCGACTCAGGTACACTTGTTTGCAATGTTATAGACATATATCTTGCTGATGCACCTAATAGTTCTTGGGTATATGATACCAGATCAGTTATTCACATTTGCATCTTGTTGCAGGGACTGGTAAGAACTAGGAGCGTAGCAAGAGGCGAGGTTGATATTCGAGTCGGCAACAAATCAAGAGTTGCTACGTTGGAAGTCAGCATGATGCAACTTCATTTACCTTCCGGATTCATTATGGAACTGAATAATTGTTATTATGTTCCAGTGCTCAGTCGAAACATTATTTCTGCTTCATGTTTGATGAGGCAAGGCTATGATTCGAATATCAAGAATAATGGTTGTTCTTTGTATTTGAATGATATGTTTCACGGCTTTGTACCCGTCCAGTACGGGTTATTTATTTTGAATCTTGATGGTGAGTCGGTTTATAACATAAATGTTAAAAGGTTGAAACCAAATGATCTGAATATGACTTACTTTTGGCACTGTCGGCTTGGTCATATAAGTTGGAAACGCATGAAGAAGCTCCATGATGATGGACTCCTAACTTCGTTCGACTTGGAGTCGTTCGAGACATGCGAATCTTTCCTACTCGGCAAAATGACCAATACTACTTTTGCAAAGAGTTGTGAAAGGGCGTCCGACTTGTTGGGTGTAGTACATAGTGATGTATGTGGACCAATGAGCACGACAGCCAGGGGTGGTTATGAGTACTTCATTACCTTCACTGATGATTTGAGTAGGTATGGATATATCTACTTGATGAAACATAAGTCGGAAGCCTTTGAAAAGTTCAAAGAATTCCAGAATGAAGCACAGAATCAACTCGGCAAGAAAATAAAGTTTCTTCGGTCGGACTGAGGAGGCGAGTACATGAGCCATGAGTTTGATGACCATCTGAAAAGTTGTGGCATAGTTCCTCAACTTAATCCGCTAGGAACGCTGCAAAGGAACGATGATTCGGAAAGGCGGAATCGGACCTTGTTGGACATGGTACGATCAATGATGAGTCGGACAGATCTGCCTTTATCATTTTGGGGTTATTGTCTAGAAACAGCGGCGTTCACACTAAACAGAGTACCATCAAAGTCGGTAGAGAAGACACCGCATGAGATGTGGACAGGCAAAAGGCCGAGTTTGTCTTTTCTTAAGATTTGGGGCTGTGAAGCATTTGTCAAGCGACTTCATTCGGACAAGCTTACGGCCAAGTCGGATAAGTGTATTTTTGTAGGGTATCCGAAGGAAACCTTGGGTTACTACTTCTATAACCGAGAAGAGAGCAAAGTGTTTATCGCTCGAAACGGTGTCTTCCTTGAGAAAGAGTTTCTCAGTCGGGGAGTCAGTGGGAGCATGGTGCAGCTCGAAGAAATTCGAGAGCAACCGACTAGTAGAGAGTTGGCAAAAACCTTGGAGGTTGAGACGGTCTACTAGATCTTGGATACTAGTTGTCACAACCCAAGATTTTCCAAGTCTTGTAATGTGAAAAACAAATGAATAAAATAAAACTTTGTTTGATTTTCAGAGTGAAAAGAAACTTTTTGAATCCAAATGGAAACCTTCAAACCTATTTGGATCAAATAAAATCCTAAAGGGATTTAAAAAGTTAAATAAATAATAAAGCTCAAAATATTTTGAAATTACTATTTTGAATCTTTTAATAAAAAGATTTGTTTTCAAAAAGAAAAGGATAGGTTTATAAATAAGAATTAATTTATAAGCCAAATTAAAACTTGGCAAAACCTTTGAAATAAAATATTTCTATTTGATAAAAATAGTAAAGGTTTAATTAAAATAAATTAATAAGGATTTAATATCCAAGTTTTATAAATAAAGGTTTTACTATTTTAATTAACCATCAAAACTTATTTATTTATTTTAAACTTAATTATTTTAAACAAGATTAAATAAATTAAAAACCTATTTGATTATGAACTAAGGTCCATTTTATTTAATTAATAATGGACCCTAAACTAAAATTATTATTTTGTTTTGGGATTTTGGTTTATGTTGTTAAACAGAACTAAGTTCAAATTGCAAAGTGTGTTGAATGTTTGAATGTGATTTGAATGCTTCTTTGTTTGTTTGAATTTCAAAACAGAAATTGATTTTGGAAAAAGAAAAAGATTCAGGAAGAAAAAAAAATAGAAACAGGCAGCAGCCCAGCCGGCCAGCCCAACAGGCCCAACAGCGAGCCCACCCCACTCTCTCCCACGGCGAATCGTTTTTCACCGCGAAAGGAACCCGCGAGGCCACTGACTTGTGGACCCCTCCCCCTCACTTCCTTTCTCGCTGACAAGTATGCCCCACCCCTCCTGTTCATCGTCTACACCCGCGACCCGTTCTTCCCCGTTTCTGCCGTTGATTTCGCGTCGTCAATTCGCCTTAATGCCGCGTTTAAACCTCGCAGTGATCACGCATAAATCCCCTCCCTCTCCTCTTCATTTCCCCTCAAACCCCGCTACCAGAGAGCCCCTAGGCTGCCTCGAATCAGCCTTGCACCACCGCTGCTCCGACCACCGTCTCCAGTCAATTCCGGCTGAACCGTGCCACCTCCTGCCTTCCTGAGCATATGAGCACACTCACCACTCCCAGACACTCCTCCCAGTACCCTCCGTTCAACCGTGGGCGCCCCAGAACGCCGTCTTCGACAAAGCTCTGAGCGCCACCGCGACTGCGCCCTACTCCGGCGAGTTCCCCAGGTGAAATCCGACCGCCCCTCTTCTTCTCCTTCACGCACACAGCTTCGCCTAGACTTGCGCACCTAACCAGGCCCTCTGTTTGCCTTCTCGTGATCTGTAGCGACGACTCCGACCACGACCAGGACAACTCGACGTTGTTCTCCACTCCGGCGAGCAATCGCTGCTATTCCAGAACGCCCCTTGCCACGCCGACCAAACGACGAGCATCACCACGTCCTCGCGATCACGGTGAGCATCCCCACCTCGTTCTTTGCTTCCTAGAACCACCGCTAGCACCTCACCTGACCATCGCTGCCGTCTGCCGCCGCGCAGCGCCGCCATCTTTTGGTCAAGCACGCGAGAGCCGTTAGATCCCCATCCTGTGGCGTAGATAGAACGACTTAATCGAACCGGTATGGAAGCATCTGAGCCGTGTGATCTGTCTAGATCTAACGCACCAGAGAGCGCAATCCGCACGAACCGGTACCGTCCAATAAGGAAGCGACGCGTGGCCAGTTTTTGGATTAAAACAGATTTGAAAAAACAGATTTGAGTTGCAAATTGAAAACCTTGTAACTTTTGATCCACACGTCCAAAAATTACAAACTTTATATCGTTGGAATCAGTGGAACAAGCCCTAGCCAACCATGCCATTGGTTTAGTAAATAGTATCTGTTAGATTGATTGTTTTTGCAGAAACAATTATATGCTTGTTTAGATTAGAAAAATTGTTCAAAAATGTTTTTAAGGTTAAAACCTTTGCAAATTAGGTTGCGGTGAACTTACTGACCCTAGGAACCAACCCATGGTTTTGAAAATGGATTTGGTGAAGTTTAGGATGGATTAATTGGTTTAGCCCATTTCTAGCCAAATAAAAATAATGGTTTTGTTATGAAAATGTTTTTGGCGTAAAAACTTTGAGAAAATGATTTGGACCAAACCTACTGACCCTAAACACCAAGTTTTGAGAAACAACAACTTATTTGGTGAACAACTTAAAGTTGTTGCTTTGATAAAAATATTTTCCACCACATAAAATAATGAATGGATTTAAAAATGGTTTATGGACAAAACCCTTTTGCAAATGACTTTGCCACTTTGGAAAATGACCACTTTGAACCTTACAAAGTTTAGAAGCCTAGTGGAGACCACCTTTGCAAATAAAGCTATCTTTTGCATGCTTGCATGCATGACTTAGATCCCATTGTTTTGTGTGTGTGAATTGTTTGATTGACTATTAGTTTGGAATGCTTGTTGATATTGTGTTTACTTGATTGGTTGTAGTGAAGTTAGAAAAGTGTGAGACTAGCAAGATCAAGGAGTGAACCAACATTCCCTACCAAAAGAAAGGCAAGTTACACTATCATCTAAAGTCCTACTATTTTCATTATACTTAGTGGATTTTGAAACATGCATGAAAAGAACTTTTATACTTATGCTATGCTAAATCCTAATAGGATTCCCTATACATTCCTTAGTGAAAACAATGTAATTGTTACATGCTTAGCCATGCTATATTTTGAAAAGAGATACATGTTGAGATTTTATGAAGTTGAGAAAAGGACTTGTGTTTTTATATAATAAAACAAGGACTCAATGAACCACCTGGGTGGCCAAGGATACTTTGAGTTTTGGAGAAAGTGGCAACAAAAGGAACCATGTCTATGGCAATCTCTTTGTGTTGTGCTCCAAAGGAAACCACCAAGGAAACTTAGAGATTGAACATGTGTCTCCAATTGTGGCTTTCGTGTGCAACCACATGCTATTTATGGCTCTGGCTTAGTCAACTACATTGGGAAGACCCATGCATTGTCTTCAGTTTACTGGACATGAGGACCTGGAATCCTACATGGGTACTGAAGACAAGCTAGCAAGGGTGTATGGGAGGACCCTCTAGAAAGACTTCGTCACATTCTCAATCTGCCGGTACTCCATCGTGGTGAGCACTAATCCAGTGGCCACTGGTGGCAACAAGATGGGATTGTGACATGTGGGTAAAGTGTACTACTTCTGCAGAAGATAATAAAATCTAAGTACTTAGCCGTGTCCTCGGTTATGGACAATACTGAGCAACTAAAGTTTGAAGCTATGGGAAATCTTGACATTCTAATTTCTAAAAGAAAACTTTAAAAGACTTGATGCACTTGGGGGTACCAAGGAGCTCAAGAGATTTTGATAAAACTTGATGAACTTGGGGGTACCAAGGAGCTCAAGAGATTTTGATAAAACTTGATGCACTTGGGGTTACCAAGGAGCTCAAGGGATTTTGGACAAGGACTTGAACACTTGGGAATTTACCAAGAAGTTCAAGGAATTTTGAAAAGGAGATTTGACAAAGGACTAAAACCATTTTTAAAAGATAGGATAAATTTTGCTTCTGCAAATGAGCCTTAAACCCTACTTAGCCAAAAATGCATGTAATGATAGAATCCACTTATATTCCACATAGTAGTGAAACTTGCCAATACAATTCAAATGTATTGACCCTTGTGGCTGTAACTTGTAATGTTGCAGGTTTGATTGATTTTAGCGAAGATTGATTGATTAGGATTATAAAGTCTACAACCAACATTTGCCTGTGGCACTTTGAAGATGAAGGACCCCATGCTTATAGTTATTCCGCTGCAGTGTAATGTAATAGCCAAATGAGCTATGTAAGATGTAATAAAATTATGTTATTCCTGGTTATAAAGTTATACTATGACCTTTGTTTCTTGATATTACATCTTAACTGTGGATGCTAGCTATTGATCCAGGGACTAGCATTGTAAACACAGGGGACTCCACCTTATATTGTGTAAAGGTTGGGACACTCCCTCTATAGATGGTATCAGAGCATTGTGTTGCCTGTAGGATTGTAAACCTAGGATTGGAAAAAACCCTTAGAAAAATAGGAGTTGTTTTGTTCCAAAACTTATTTACAAACAATCTTGTAAACTCTTTCCTTAACCATTTTGGTTTCAATTCTACATCTCTTCTATTTCAACTTGATGGAAAAACCTACCCATGGCCAAAGACTACACCATGTGCAAAGGACTTCTTCAACTCTAATGACTTCAACTTCTTCAACTCTAATGACTTCAACATCTTCAGCATTTTCACTAAGGACTTCCAACTTGGATACCACTAAGGACTACAAGTGAAACAAGGAAAATCTTGCTCAAGATTTGGAGACTAAGGGAATGCAAAATAAGAAGGAGTTCACTTCACTTGAAGTGTTGTAACCAAGAGTTTTCCCATGGAAACCATGATCTCCTACAAGAAGAATCAAGAAGGAAGGAAAGATCACAAGTGAACCCAATAGATGGACCACCATATTTAACTAAGTCAAACACACCAACTTATGTGGTGTAACAAAAAAATATTTTGTTGCCTAAGCATGTGCTTGAACTTTGTTGTTTGAGTGAAAAGTTGTTTGAAAATGCTTGCACATTTTTGAGTGAATTGTGTTGTGTGTGATTAGAATTATTTCCTTAGAAAATCCTTTGCCTATTCTAATCTCCCTTCAACCCAAACAGATGACTACTCCAAGAGACTCCAACCTCAAGGTTAATGACACCAACACCAACCAAGAGGACAGCATGAAAGAGCTCATAGCAACCCAAAACCAGTTGAACCAAGTGACAACTCAATTCATAGCCAACACTAGTGGAGAAGATCCAACACTACAAGGATTTTTTGGAAACTCAAGGCCAACTGATGCTCAAAGTGACTGATCAAATGATCAAAATGGAAGAAAACTATCCCAAAAGAGTTTGTGACAACAAGGATGACAGAAATGTTATTCTAGATGGAGCCCCAGCTTGCATTATTTGTGGAGACAAGGATCATACTTCCAAGGAGCATGGAGATCAATGCCCCAACTGTGAAGAGAAACATCCTGTTGGACAATGTCCCACCTCTCAAGCTACTTGCTACCTCTGTGAAGGGAACAACCATGTTCCTATCCAATGACCCATCTATTCTATTGTGGAACAAAGGAAACAAGGTGGAGTGCAACAAATGATTGCAAACCATCAAGAAGGATCCAAGTCTACCAAGAAGGTTGATGACAAAGGAAAAGGACCACTTATACCTCCAAACAAGACAACCCAATTCAAAGGACCAAAGAAAGGGCCTATGAATTATCCAAAGAGCAAGAGAAGGCCCAGGAAACATGTAGACATTCCTACCTACCAGATAACATATGAGCAACATGAACTGGATGCACTCCTAGCTTTGGTGAAACCCAAAAAGCAAAAGAAGGACAAAAGCCATGTGCAATGTCACAAGTGTAAAGAAATGGGACACTATTCCAGCGAATGCCCAGAGAACCAGAAGAATAAGGAGATTAGCCAAGTGGTGTGCAACAACTGCAAAGAGCTAGGCCACTATGTAGCAACTTGTCCACAAGAGCGACGTAAAGAACTCAAAGACATCAACTGTTTCAATTGCAAGAACCCAGGACATTATGCAAGCAACTGTCCAGAGAAGATGAAGAACAAGTTGAACAAGCCTATGGAGAATCTCAACCTTGGCCCATGAGTCAAGTATGGAAACAATTGCTCAGAGAAATTTCCCCAGGATCCCAAGAAGGCTAATATGTAATTTTGTTTGAAATTTTTAAGGGTGGTAGTACCCTAGATGTTTTGAACCTACTTGTAACCCCAGCCTTCCCAAATCTCGGGACGAGATTTATTTTAAGGGTGGTAGCCTATCACATCCCAAGATTTTCCAAATCTTGTAATGTGAAAAACAAATGAATAAAATAAAACTTTGTTTGATTTTCAGAGTGAAAAGAAACTTTTTGAATCCAAATGGAAACCTTCAAACCTATTTGGATCAAATAAAATCCTAAATGGATTTAAAAAGTTAAATAAACAATAAAGCTCAAAATATTTTGAAATTACTATTTTGAATCTTTTAATAAAAAGATTTGTTTTCAAAAAGAAAAGGATAGGTTTATAAATAAGAATTAATTTATAAGCCAAATTAAAACTTGGCAAAACCTTTGAAATAAAATATTTCTATTTGATAAAAATAGTAAAGGTTTAATTAAAATAAATTAATAAAGATTTAATATCCAAGTTTTATAAATAAAGGTTTTACTATTTTAATTAACCATCAAAACAAGTTTTCCAAGTGTTCTTTGTTTTCAAATAAAACCTACTGATTTGATTTTGAAAAATATTTAGATTTCAAATTGAGTTTTAAAATAAATTAAAAACCTATTTGATTATGAACTAAGGTCCGTTTTATTTAATTAATAATGGACCCTAAACTAAAATTATTATTTTGTTTTGGGATTTTGGTTTATGTTGTTAAATAGAACCAAGTTCAAATTGCAAAGTGTGTTGAATGTTTGAATGTGATTTGAATGCTTGTTTGTTTGTTTGAATTTCAAAACAGAAATTGATTTTGGAAAAAGAAAAAGATTCAGGAAGAAAAAAAATAGAAACAGGCAGCAGCCTAGCCGGCCAGCCTAACAGGCCCAACAGCGAGCCCACCCCACTCTCTCCCACGGCGAATCGTTTTTCACCGCGAAAGAAACCCGCGAGGCCACTGACTTGTGGACCCCTCCCCCTCACTTCCTTTCTCACTGACAAGTATGCCCCACCCCTCCTGTTCATCGTCTACAATCGCGACCCGTTCTTCCCCGTTTCTGCCATTGATTTCGCGTCGTCAATTCGCCTTAATGCCACGTTTAAACCTCGTAGTGATCACGCGTGATAAATCCCCTCCCTCTCCTCTTCATTTCCCCTCAAACCCCGCTACCAGAGAGCCCCTAGGCTGCCTCGAATCAGCCTTGCACCGCCGCTGCTCCGACCATCGTCTCTAGTCGATTCCGGCTGAACCGTGCCACCTCCTGCCTTCCCGAGCACACGAGCACACTCACCACTCCCAGACGCTCCTCCCAGTACCGTCCGTTCAACCGCGGGCGCCCCAGAACGCCGTCTTCGACAAAGCTCTGAGCGCCACCGCGACTGCGCCCTACTCCGGCGAGTTCCCCAGGTGAAATCCGACCGCCCCTCTTCTTCTCCTTCACGCACACAGCTTCGCCTTGACCTTGCGCACCTAACCAAGCCCTCTGTTTGCCTTCTCGTGATCTGTAGCGACCACTCCGACCACGACCAGGACCACTTGACGCTGTTCTCCACTCCGGCGAGCAATCGCTACTATTCCAGAACGCCCCTTGCCACGCCGACCAAACGACGAGCATCACCACGTCCTCGCGATCACGGTGAGCATCCCCACCTCGTTCTTTGCTTCCTAGAACCACCGCTAGCACCTCGCCTGACCGTCGCTGCCGTCTGCCGCCGCGCAGCGCCGCCAGCTTTTGGTCAAGCACGCGAGAGCCGTTAGATCCCCATCCTGTGGCGTAGATAGAACGACTTAAGCGAACCGGTATGGAAGCATCTGAGCCGTGTGATCTGTCTAGATCTAACGCACCAGAGAGCGCAATCCGCACGAACCGGTACCGTCCAATAAGGAAGCGACGCGTGGCCAGTTTTTGGATTAAAACAGATTTGAAAAAACAGATTTGAGTTGCAAATTGAAAACCTTGTAACTTTTGATCCACACGTCCAAAAATTACAAACTTTATATCGTTGGAATCAGTGGAACAAGCCCTAGCCAACCATTCCATTGGTTTAGTAAATAGTACCTGTTAGATTGATTGTTTTTGCAGAAACAATTATATGCTTGTTTAGATTAGAAAAATTGTTCAAAAATGTTTTTAATGTTAAAACCTTTGCAAATTAGGTTACGGTGAACTTACTGACCCTAGGAACCAACCCATGGTTTTGAAAATGTATTTGGTGAAGTTTAGGATGGATTAATTGGTTTAGCCCATTTCTAGCCAAATAAAAATAATGGTTTTGTTATGAAAATGTTTTTGGGGTAAAAACTTTGGGAAAATGATTTGGACCAAACCTACTGACCCTAAACACCAAGTTTTGAGAAACAACAACTTATTTGGTGAACAACTTAAAGTTGTTGCTTTGATAAAAATATCTTCCACCACATAAAATAATGAATGGATTTAAAAATGGTTTATGGACAAAACCCTTTTGCAAATGACTTTGCCACTTTGGAAAATGACCACTTTGAACCTTACAAAGTTTAGAAGCCTAGTGGAGACCACCTTTGCAAATAAAGCTATCTTTTGCATGCTTGCATGCATGACTTAGATCCCATTGTTTTGTGTGTGTGAATTGTTTGATTGACTATTAGTTTGGAATGCTTGTTGATATTGTGTTTACTTGATTGGTTGTAGTGAAGTTAGAAAAGTGTGATACTAGCAAGATCAAGGAGTGAACCAACATTCCCTACCAAAAGAAAGGCAAGTTACACTATCATCTAAAGTCCTACTATTTTCATTATACTTAGTGGATTTTGAAACATGCATGAAAAGAACTTTTATACTTATGCTATGCTAAATCCTAATAGGATTCCCTATACATTCCTTAGTGAAAACAATGTAGTTGTTACATGGTTAGCCATGCTATATTTTGAAAAGAGATACATGTTGAGATTTTATGAAGTTGAGAAAAGGACTTGTGTTTTTATATAATAAAACAAGGACTCAATGAACCACCTGGGTGGCCAAGGATACTTTGAGTTTTGGAGAAAGTGGCAACAAAAGGAACCATGTCTATGGCAATCTCTTTGTGTTGTGCTCCAAAGGAAACCACCCAGGAAACTTAGAGATTGAACATGTTTCTCCAATTGTGGCTTTCGTGTGCAACCACATGCTATTTATGGCTCTGGCTTAGTCAACTACATTGGGAAGACCCATGCATTGTCTTCAGTTTACTGGACATGAGGACCTGGAATCCTACATGGGTACTGAAGACAAGCTAGCAAGGGTGTATGGGAGGACCCTTTAGAAAGACTTCGTCACATTCTCAATCTGTCGGTACTCCATCTTGGTGAGCACTAATCCAGTGGCCACTGGTGGCAACAAGATGGGATTGTGACATGTGGGTAAAGTGTACTACTTCTGCAAAAGATAATAAAATCTAAGTACTTAGCCGTGTCCTCGGTTATGGACAATACTGAGCAACTAAAGTTTGAAGCTATGGGAAATCTCGACATTCTAATTTCTAAAAGAAAACTTTAAAAGACTTGATGCACTTGGGGGTACCAAGGAGCTCAAGAGATTTTGATAAAACTTGATGCACTTGGGGTTACCAAGGAGCTCAAGAGATTTTGATAAAACTTGATGCCCTTGGGGTTACCAAGGAGCTCAAGGGATTTTTGACAAGGACTTGAACACTTGGGAATTTACCAAGAAGTTAAAGGAATTTTGAAAAGGAGATTTGACAAAGGACTAAAACCATTTTTAAAAGATAGGATAAATTTTGCTTCTGCAAATGAGCCTTAAACCCTACTTAGCCAAAAATGCATGTAATGATAGAATCCACTTATATTCCACATAGTAGTGAAACTTGCCAATACAATTCAAATGTATTGACCCTTGTGGCTGTAACTTGTAATGTTGCAGGTTTGATTGATTTTAGCGAAGATTGATTGATTAGGATTACAAAGTCTACAACCAACATTTGCCTGTGGCACTTTGAAGATGAAGGACCCCATACTTATAGTTATTCCGCTGCAATGTAATGTAATAGCCAAATGAGCTATGTAAGATGTAATAAAATTATGTTATTCCTGGTTATAAAGTTATACTATGACCTTTGTTTCTTGATATTACATCTTAACTGTGGATGCTAGCTATTGATCCAGGGACTAGCATTGTAAACACAGGGGACTCCACCTTATATTGTGTAAAGGTTGGGACACTCCCTCTACACTAGTTGGTTAAGTTAATGGATTTGTTTGTAGCTTATAAGATCTGAGGTGCTACTCCTTCTTGGAGATGTGCCCAAATTTTATAAGAACAGATGATGGAATATATAAGTTGCCTTTGGTATCACCAAATCTATGAGGGTGGTATGAGATTTTGGTGTTTTTGATAGAGTTTGGTTCTGACCTTTATGTTTAAAACCTCTAGGATAGGTTCACCCCACTTGGGTGATCATTGAGAGGTTGTCTTATGAAACAACACATATTTCTGTTCGGATAAGATGAACAGATCATGTGGATGTTTGTGACACTCACCACCAAAACTGATGATTGTAGTGGTTTGTTGTGCTGGTGGTGTTGCTGGCTTGATCTTGTCCTTCACCTCCTGATGTTGTTCTTGTTTCCCCTGGTTCCTCTGCTTGGCCTTGATCTAGCCTGCTCCTCCTAGATATTGTGGCTTGGCCTTGCTGTCCACCTAATTCTCCCCCTCCTTATGTCACCATCTGGTGATGTTTGGGTTGATCTGGTATGGAGTTTTATTGGCTGGTTTGCTTGGCTTTGGCTGAGCTACTTGTTCTTGTGTGGTGTGATAAATGGACAGGTGCACTAGTGCTTGCCCACGGTTGTGCTTGGATCTTTTACTTGTTGAAGCAGTTGTGGCTGTGTCGCCAGCACACCCATGCATTTTGGTGAGTGAGCTAGTTGTGTGTCTGCTGCATGGTTGTGGATATGCTTAATGAGGTGTTCTACCTTTTGATCTTGTTACTATTAACCTGCCAGGTGAAACTTGCCCCTTTACTTGCTGTGATCATTTGACTTATGGCTTATTTATTATGAAAGATTAGATTCTTTCATATTGGTGAAACTTGTCCCTGATATATTTACTCAATGATGTAAAATTTAGCAGTGCAACTCACCGCTCTCTACTGAGAGTAAAAATTAATAACTTAACATTTATTTTCCTTTTTGTTTGATCTTTGTTTTGCAGGTACAAGATTTGAAGATTCAAGATTAGTATAGGTTTTCTTTTAGACAGATGTAATCCTTTGTAATTTTTATTTCATTCTTTTGTAAGGAATTTTGTAATAGTTCATTAATATGTAAATATTCCACTTTTTGTAATTTTATTTCTATAAAGATTCTTTATTGAATTAATGAGTTATATTTAGTAACTTATTCATGGAATAAATATTCATTTGTTTGATTGTATTTCTTATTTAGAGTTTCTGTTACTATATATTATTTCTTGATTAAATAATATTACTAAATCATAATTCCTAGATTTTAAAATATAAACTTAAATTTCAAGTTTGAATTCAAATTCTTTCCCCCAAAACACACTAATTCATAAAGATGATGTCAAAATTTATAACGATCACCCTCCAAAGCTATTGCTAAACTTAGAGATGAAAGAAACTTTGATCACTTTAAGTTTTTATTTGGCGAAAAATTTATCCACATTTTTCAGATAAATGCATGCATATGCACAATTTCCTAAATCTACCCTTCGTTTGTTCCTAAATGCTGGGATGTTATAGACTTTCCCCCTTAAATTAAATTTCGTCTCGAAGTTTGCTGAAGTGTACCTGAATTGTTCTGGATAGTCTTTTCTTAAGTCATCTTCTTTCTCCCATGTGGCTTCTCTCTCGGGATGATGTTCCCAATGCACCTTGCAGTACTTGATTTCCCTATTTCTCAACCTTTTCCAGTTTTCTTCCAGAATTATACAGGGTTTCTCAACATAAGTCAGGTCTGCTTGTAATTCTATCTCTTGATGTGTGATTGCATCATCAGGAACTTTAAGACATTTCTAGAGTTGTGACTCATGGAAAACATTATGATTTAGAGCCAATATTGAGGGTAGCTCTAAATCATAAGATATTGTCCTATTCTTACTCAGTATTTTTAATGGTCCTATATATCTTCGACTTAATTTCCCTTTAACTCCGAACCTCTTAACTCCTTTCATTGGGCTTACTTTTAGATAAACCATGTTTCCTACTTCAAGTGCCATGATCTTCGACTTAGATCAGCATAACTTTTCTGTCTACTTTGGTTTATCTTTAATCTATCCTTGATTATATCTATGATATCTTGCCTTTCCTTGATATAGTCAGTCGCAAATTATTTTCTACTTCCAGGCTCATACCAACATATTGGGATCTACATTTCCTTCCATAAAGTACTTGATATGGAGCTGCCTTCAGACTACTCTGATAACTGTTATTGTAGGAAAATTCTGCCAGCGGTAGATGATCTTCCCACGAACCTCCAAAATCTAATGCACAAGCCCTAAGCATGTCTTCCAGTATTTGGTTGGTCCTTTCAGTTTGACCCCCAGTTTCTGGATGATAGGCTATGCTGAAATCCAATTTTGAACCAAGTGCTTCATGTAGTTGCTTCCAAAATGCCGAAGTAAACACTGATCCTCTATCAGTTACGATCTTCTTGGGCACTCCGTGCTTACTTACTATCTCCTTGATGTAAACTTCTACTAACTTCTCAGCATTATCCTTCTGATTCACCGGAATAAAATGTGCACTTTTAGTGAGTCTATCAACAATTACCCTTATCATATCCTTCCGTTTAGGTGTCATGGGCAATCCTGTGATGAAGTCCATACCAATTTCCTCCCATTTCCACTCGAGAATTTCCAAAGGTTGCAATGGTCCTGCTAGACTTTGATGTTCAGCTTTTACCCTTTGGCAAGTATGGCATTCTAACACATATTTTGCAATATCTTTCTTCATATTATTCCACTAGAATAATTCTTTCAAATCCATGTACATCTTAGTACTTCCTGGATGAATGGAATATGGTGTCTCATGTGCCTCTTGAAGTATCACCTCACGAATCTCAGGCACATCTGGAACACAAAGACGATCTTGGAACCATAAAGATCCATAATCTCCGAAGGGAAAAACTGATGTTTTGTCCTTGAGATATTGATAGGGCAAAGGTGTCCGATCTTTCGATGAGATGGTGATAGTCGATTTGGTGGAGTTCGGGCTTGACGATCCGACTACACGTGCGAGCACGAGCGCCAATGCAATAGCTAGGCCAATCTCCTGGAGGTTACCGATCCTGCGGGAACACGATCAGCCTGACCAGCGAGGGTCTTAATTCCTACCTGAAATCAAGAACAAGTAAGAACTAATATTGCAATCAAGATATTGCGGATTAAGATGAAAGCTTTATTGAAAAGGTGGGATCCTGTATAGGTGCGAAGTACAAGAGGCCTCTGCGATGCTCGAGCCTTGGCAAAGTTGCTATGATGGCTAACTTAATGTCTAAACAAAATCCGAGTCTAAAGTGATGGATATGCGGAGTATTTAAGGAGGAAAAGGTGGGGTTTCGGCCAGCCATAGAAGTGGTGGCCGAATCCAACCCTAGAAGTCCTTTTCTCCTCAAATACGAACTCTAAAAAGTGGCTAATTAAAATCCTGTGAAAATTACATGGGCCTGGCCCAAAATAAAGGTGTCGCAGCACCATATTAAGATATGGACGAATTTGTGAAGTATTAATCTTGAATATTTTGTCCAAGCCTTCTTTCTTCATTATGGTGGCCTCAAAGTTCTGAAATCTTCATCCGTGGCCTTCTCTTGAATCATCTCATGCTTGCTGCCATCTCCATGCATGGCCCATGATCCAATGCTTGTCCCTCTCATCCATGCTTGGTCCATCATTCCTAAGAGTAATAAATACATCTGATTTAGGCAGCATCATATTCTCATGTATGTGAGAAATAGTTCCAGGAAACGAAAGTACCTGATAGTTAAGTTGTTTGGCACGTGATCGTGTGATAGGTCCTTGTATGTGTGTAGCTGTAGGTACAACGGTTGTATCAATAGATGATATGTCCACATCATGCTCCCCTTCTTGAATTGAAGTCGTCCTCGACGCAATCTCATCTTCCTCACCAAAGTAAGGCTTTAAATCTGCAATGTTAAACGTAGGACTAACCGTACCAAAGTCTGCAGGCAACTCAAGTTTATATGCATTATCGTTTATTTTCTCTAACACCTTAAAGGGACCAGCAGCACGCGGCATTAACTTAGACTTGCGTAAATCAGGAAAACGATCCTTACGCAAATGTAACCAAACAAGATCTCCAACATCAAACACAACATGCTTTCTCCCTTTTTCCCTAGCAAGTTTATACTTAGCATTCATGTGTTCTATGTTATCTTTAGTAGTCTTATGCAAGTTTAATACCATTTCAGCGTGTTGTGTAGCATCCAAATTATTTTGCACCGAAGTAGATAAAGGCAATAAATCAATAGGTGCACGAGGAACAAAACCATAGACGATCTCAAATGGGCACATCTTTGTAGTAGAATGCAGCGAACGATTATAAGCAAATTCTATATGAGGTAAACACTCTTCCCACAATTTTAAGTTCTTCTTTAAAACAACCCGCAACATAGTAGACAAAATTCTATTTACTACTTCAGTTTGTCCATCAGTTTGGGGATGACATGTAGTACTAAACAACAATTTAGTCCCCAACTTAGCTCATAAACATCTCCAAAAGTGGCTAAGAAATTTAGTATCACGATCAGTAAAAACAGTATTTGGCACACCATGCAAACGAACAATTTCACGAAAGAACAAATCAGCAATATGTGCAGCATCATCCGTTTTATGACAAGGAATAAAGTGTGCCATCTTAGAAAACCGATCCACAACAACAAAAATACTATCCCTCCCCTTCTGTGTTCGTGGCAATCCCAAAACAAAGTCCATAGAAATATCCTCCCAAGGAACACTAGGAACAGGAAGAGGCATATATAAACCATGTGGATTAAAGCGAGACTTAGCTTTTTGACAAGTAGTGCAGCATGCCACAAATCTCTCAACATCTCGACGCATACGTGGCCAAAAGAAGTGTGCAGCAAGAACATCCTCCGTCTTCTTGACACCAAAGTGTCCGATCAATCCTCCTCCATGCGCCTCCTGTAACAACAAAAGACGAACAGAACTATCTGGAATGCATAGTTAGTTAGCATGGAACACAAATCCATCATTGAAGATGAACTTGATCCATGTTCTACCATCTCTACAATTCTGCAACACATCTTTAAATTCAGCATCATGCATATATTGTTCCTTAATAGTTTCCAATCCAAATATTTTGAAGTCAAGTTGAGATAATAAAGCATAACGGCGCGACAAAGCATCAGCAATAATATTATCTTTACCCTTTCTGTGTTTGATAACATAAGGAAAAGACTCAATAAATTCAACCCACTTTGCATGACGACGATTCAACTTAGCTTGACTATGAATATGCTTCAAAGATTCATGATCAGAATGTATAACAAATTCTTTAGGCCATAGATAATGTTGCCAAGTTTCGAATCTCCGAACCAACGCATATAATTATTTATCATAAGTAGAATAGTTCAGACTAGCCCCACTCAATTTCTCACTAAAATATGCAACAGGTTTTCCCTCTTGTAATAACACACCTCCCAAACCAATTCCACTAGCATCACATTCAAGCTTAAAAGTCTTATTAAAATCAGGAAGTTGGAGTAAGGGAGCATGTGTTAGCTTATCTTTCAATATGACGAAGGCCTGTTGTTGTGCATCGCCCCAAACAAAGGGCACATCCTTCTTGGTAAGTTAATTCAGCGGCGCGGCAATTGATCCAAAATCTTTGACAAAACGCCTATAAAAACCAGCGAGGCCAAGAAAACTCCTCACTTGTGTGACCGTCTTGGGCTGCGGCCAATTCTCAATAGCTTCAATCTTGGCTGGATCCACTTCAATACCCTGTGATGTAACAACATAGCCAATAAACGCAACTCGATTGGTGCAAAAGGTGCACTTCTCAAGATTACCAAACAAACCTGCATCACATAAAGCATTGAAAACAGCACGTAAATGGTTCAAATGATCCTCTAAAGATTTGCTATAAATCAGAATATCATCAAAGTAGACTACCACAAAACGTCCAATGAAAGCACGTAAAACTTCGTTCATTAATCTCATGAAAGTGCTGGGGGCATTAGTTAAACCAAGCGGCATCACTAACCACTCATATAAACCGAACTTAGTTTTAAATGTTGTTTTCCATTCATCTCCCAATTTCATACGAATCTGGTGGTAACCACTACGCAAATCAACCTTAGATAACATGGTAGAGCCAATCAACTCATCAAGCATGTCATCCAAACGTGGAATAGGATGACAATATCGAATAGTAATATTATTGATAGCTCTACAATTAGTACACATGCGCGAAGAACCATATTTCTTAGGTACCAAAATAATAGGAACAGCACAGGGGCTAAGGGACTCACGAATATGAACTCTGTCGAGTAGTTCTTGGATTTGGCGTTGTATCTCCTTTGTCTCCTCTGGATTGGTTCGATATGGCGCGCGGTTGGGCAACGTAGCACCAGGAATTAGATCAATTTGGTGCTCAATTACTCTAATAGGAGGTAGTCCTGGTGGCAGCTCAGCAGGGAAGACGTCCTCATATTCCTACAAAAGGTTAGCAATAGAGGGTGACAAAGAAGGAGGCATATCCTCAAATGAAAACAAAACCTCTTTGCAGAAAATTGCATAACATTGAGTATTGTTTACATCTAGTTCAACAATATCAATTTTATTTGCAAGCATACATAGACTCTTCAAACGAATTTCAGTAGCATGTTTAGAATCAGATTTAGTGTTCTTTGGTGGTATAAAATCTACAGCAACAATCTGATTCTCACTTTTATTTTTCTCCTCAGTTTTAGCTCTACTAGCTCTAGCAACATCATCTTTTAAGATCTGTTCGGGAGTCATAGGTTTTAGTAAAATTTTATTTCCATCATGCATAAGAGAATAGTGATTAGTTTTGCCATTATGAACAGATTCTCTATCAAATTGCCATGGTCTACCAAGTAACAAAGAACAAGCTTTCATAGGTACAACATCACAATCAACAAAATCAGAATATGTACCAATTGTAAAATGCACGCATACCGTTCTCGTTACCTTGATCTTGCGAGAACTCTCAAACCATTGGATGTAATATGAATGTGTGCGTTGTCTTGTTGGAAGTGCAAGCTTCTCTACCATGTCAACACTAGCCAGATTATTACAACTCCCTGCCACAATGACGAACCAAGAACTACATGCCCACTTCTCCGAGCTCTTGGTCGGTCGCACTGAAGATGTGGATGCACGCCTAGGGGAGTTTGACACCAAGCTCACCAACGCCATACACAAGATCGATGGGCTCGAGAAATCCTTCAACGACAAGCTTGACGCTCGGTTCAAGGAGGTTTTGGCCAGATTGCCGGTACCCGCACCCACACCCGTCCCATTGGCACCTTGGCATGGCGCACGACGTATTCTGATCACGGGTCGGACTGCTGGTTTGGTTGCCGCCGCACCTCAGGCGGCTACCGCTGCAGCTGACGCACCTCAGACTTCCACCGCGGCTGCTGCTGCGACATTGGGGAAAGACGACGGGTACTACTACGACCCCGATGACGACGATCTGTTTGACGAGGAGGTTGAACAACCTCCACACCCTGCTGGTCATCCCCGACATTACTACCGCAATGCTCGACCACCGGTACGTGATGATGATCATGTTGCAAAGCTTAAATTAAATATTCCATCTATTGAGGGTAAATATAATCCTGATGCATATCTTACATGGGAGATGGAATTAGAACAACGTTTTGTATGTTTAAAATATCCTGAGAATATGCGTGTTAGTGCTGCTACATCATCAAGTAAAAAGAAGGAAAGTAAAAAGAAATAACTAGGAAATAATAACTAAACGTTTTGCCCTATCAAGTAAAAAGAAGGAAAGTAAAAAGAAATAACTAGGAAATAATAACTCAACTCGGACTCGTTCCGTGGCAGGAAAGGTGATCGGATCCGTGTCGCGGTAGGAAGGCGGTGGCGGAGTTTTAGGGTTTATGATGGCTGGGTGGATGGCGGCGGAATATTGTGGCGGTGATCTGCGAGGGTGGCGGTGACTACTATGATCAGAACTCGAAACTCTACGGGACGAGACACTAAGACCAGCAACTCGACGCGACGATGCAGACACAAATCCAACAATGCAAAACTGAAAAGATAATGCGAGGCGTAGATTGGTGAAGGGATGGATCTAACTCTAACTGTGTTTTTGGCTTTTTCATAGGTTATAGGTAAAACAGATCTAATCTACGAAAACAGTAAAATCTCACCGAGCAACCTGAAATCTGATACCACTTGATAGGGCAAAGGTGTCCGATCTTTCGATGAGATGGTGATAGTCGATTTGGTGGAGTTCAGGCTTGATGATCCGACTACACGTGCGAGCACGAGCGCCAATGCAATAGCTAGGCCAATCTCCTGGAGGTTACCGATCCTGCGGGAAAACAATCAGCCTAACCAGCGAGGGTCTTAATTCCTACCTGAAATCGAGAACAAGTAAGAACTAATATTGCAATCAAGATATTGCAGATTAAGATGAAAGCTTTATTTAAAAGGTGGGATCCTGTATAGGTGCGAAGTACAAGAGGCCTCTGCGACGCTCGAGCCTTGGATAAGTTGCTATGATGGCTAACTTAATGTCTAAACAAAATCCGAGTCTAAAGTAACGGCTATGGGGAGTATTTAAGGAGGAAAATGTGGGGTTTCGGCCAGCCATAGAAGTGGTGGCCGAATCCAACCCTAGAAGTCCTTTTCTCCTCAAATACGTACTCTAAAAAGTGGCTAATTAAAATAATGCGAAAATTACATGGTCCTGGCCCAAAATAAAGGTGTCGCAGCACCATATTAAGCTATGGACGAATTTGTGAAGTATTAATCTTGAATATTTCGTCCAAGCCTTCTTTCTTCATTATGGTGGCCTCAAAGTTCTGAAATCTTCATCCGTGGCCTTCTCTTGAATCATCTCATGCTTGCTGCCATCTCCATGCATGGCGATGCTCCAATGCTTGTCCCTCTCATCCATGCTTGGTCCATCATTCCTAAGAGTAATAAATACATCTGATTTAGGCAGCATCATATTCTCATGTATGTGAGAAATAGTTCCAAGAAACGAAAGTACCTGATAGTTAAGTTGTTTGGCACGAGATCTTGTGATAGGTCCTTGTATCTGTGTAGCTGTAGGTACAACGGTTGTATCAATAGATGGGATGTCCACATCAGATATCCTCCGAATTTCCTCAGCAATAAAAGGATCTTCTGCTTGATGCCTAAAAATTTCGTGCTTAAGATCACTATTATGTTCTGCAACTACCTGTATAGTAGCTAATCCTCCAAGAGTCTCTGTTCTTATAAGTTGAACCTCTAGTCTTTCCAAATCCATCTGTAACTCTTTTGGTAGCTCCCTATTGCTTGGCTGAATATCTGCACTTTTACGACTTAAAGCATCTGCTACAACATTTGCTTTTCTAGGGGTATAATTGATGGTCAAAACATAATCTTTGATTAGTTCTAACCAGCGCTTCTGTTTCATATTCAATTCTTTTTGAGTGAAGAAATATTTGAGACTTTTATGGTCAGTGTATAACTCACATATGTATCCATAAAGAAAATGCCTCCATCCTTTCAGAGCAAAGACTACTGCTGCTAACTCCAAATCATGAGTTGGATAATTAACTTCATGTGGTTTCAGTTTTCTTGATCTGTAAGCAATTACTTTCCGATCTTGCATTAACACACAACCCAAACCTTCTTTGGATGCATCACAGTATACTTTAAAGTCCTTCCCTATTTCAGGAACTGCTAAGATTGGAGCGGTAGTTAATCTGGTCTTTAACTCCTGAAAACTGGCTTCACACTTCTCATCCCAGATGAATGGTGTATTATTCCTTAACAATTTGGTCATTGGTCCAGCTATCTTGGAGAAACCTTCAATGAACCTCCGATAATAACCAGCCATTCCCAAGAAACCTCAGATTTGTTTCACATTGGTTGGTGCAGTCCATTCTAATACTGATTGAACTTTGGATGGATTTGCATCAATCCCATCTTTACTGATCACATGACCGAGGAATTCTACCTCATCTAGCCAGAACTCACACTTGCTGAACTTAGCATAAAGATTATGTTCTCTTAGGATTTGCAATGCTATTCTCAAGTGATCAGCATGCTCTTCCTTATCCTTCGAATATATCAGAATGTCATCAATGAACACTATGAAAAACTTTTCCAAGTACGGCATGAAGATTTTATTCATCAGATTCATGAATATTGATGGTGCATTGGTTAAACCAAATGGTACGACAATCTACTCATGGTGTCCATATTTTGAGACAAATGATGTCTTTGGAACATCTTACGGTTTGATTTTATCTGATGGTATCCGGATCTTAGATCGATTTTAGAAAATACTCCAGCTCCTTTAACTTGATCAAACAGATCCTGGATTCTAGGTAATGGATACTTATTCTTGATGGTAACATTATTGATATTCCTATAGTCCCCACACATTCTTCTCCCTCCATCTCTTTTATCCACAAAAATCACCGGTGTTCCCCATGGAGATACACTTTCTAGAATAAATCCTTTTCTGGCTAACTCATCAATTTGCTCTTTGAGCTCTTTTAATTATTTTGGACCCATCTTGTATGGTTCTTGAGATATTGGTGCGGTACCCGGAATTAGATCAATAGTGAACTCTATCTCCCGATCTAGTGGCATTCCTGGTAATTCTGCTGGAAAAACATCTTGAAACTCATTTACTACAGGAATATCTTCCAACTTGACCTCTTTCATTGAGTTCAACTGAAGATCCACCATGATATAACTGTGCTTATCTTCTTGATAAACTATCCTTGCTTCACTTGGAGTCTTGATTGAGACAGTTTTATCCTCACAATTAATCTAGGCCCCATGTTCAGTCATCCAATCCATACACAACACTACTGCAATTCCCTTCAAAGGAATCACATAAAGGTCCGCAAAGTAGGTACAATCACAGATCGAGATAACCTGATCTTGTTTAATTTGGCGTACAACTACATTTCCCCCTGCCATCACTACGGTCATAGGGTTTTCTAATGTTGCCCTTCTAATCCTGAATTTATCACAGAATTCTTTAGAAATGAATGAAGTAGTTGCACCAGTATCAAATAGAACTTTTTCGGGATTGGTAAAGATATTGAGTGTACCTATCACTGCATGCTCTGAGTTATCCACCTTCTCTAGGGTTGCGCAATTCAGCTTCCTGGTAAATCTGTTCCTCTTGCCATTATTGTTCTTGAAAAAATTTCCTCCTTTATTGGGTTGCCCATTGCCTCCAATAGTTTGTCCTCCACCTTTAACAGGCCAACCACCTTGTGGTTTGCTCAGAAAATTTGGCTTTATGTGACCCCTCTGACCACAAGCATGGCACACTATTATTGGTTTCTGGCAATCCCTGCTTATATGCCCTGGAAGTTTGCAATTATGGCATTCTTGTAGTCATGTTCAAAAGTGATGGCTGTATCCAATAACTGCTGATAGGTTTGTTTATTGGCCAAACTCAACTGCATCCTTACAAATGGATTTAACCCTCGCAAAAAATGCTTCTTCCTCTTTTCTTCAGTGCTGACTTCTTCCTCTACATAACGAGACAGTTGGCTAAATTCCTGTATATACTTCATGACACTAGTATATCCTTGCTGAAGCTCCTCAAACTCTCTCCGCTTCAACTCCATCACACATTCAGGAACATGATACTCATGGAACCTTTGCTTGAACTCTTCCCAAGTATACTCTCTTCCTGTTTGTTGCATGGCTAACTGATTTCCCACCATGATACTGCAGGTCCTGTCAGAAGATGAGTTGCATACCTCAGTTTTTCCTCATCATTACAACCTACAGTCTTCAGCTTTCTCTCTGTATTTGCTAGCCAATCTTCTGCATCCATTGGTTTAGGAGCTGATGCAAAAGGTAACGGCCTTGCATTCTGGAAGTCAGAAAGACTCACTCCTCCACCTTCAGGTGCTCTCTAGTTTCCAGCTCGTCCCAACAACTCTTCCAAGAACTTGTTTTGGTTTTCTTGCATCATTTGCATATACTGCATAAAATTCTGCTCCATTAAATGCGTCATTGGTGGTGGTGGTGTCAATGTTCCCTGATTTATGGCATTTGCATCGGCCTTCTCCTTGGACTCATGTTCCATGCGCTGCTGCTCAGATTCAGTTTCTACACTCGTGTCCATGACCCCCTAGTCCTGCAACATAAAGCGAATATTCATAATTACATCATGCACATGTGTTTTGAGCTCAACTTTACGCACAGAACTAGTCACACAATGGAAATCCAAATAAAATACAAATATGCATTTCACATATTATACATAACAAGCCTCTTAACCAAGTACAAAGTCATTACACTTGTACCCTACAAGTACTATAGTATATTAAGCATATCACTTATTTATCTACATCACTCTCTCAAATTACAATACCCAATACCCGATGCTTCCTAATAAGCCGTCTGTTTCTAGTATCCACGACGCTCATCATACGTGCCTGAAGTCCAACCGTGATGACGTAACATCCATCCTATAGTTCGTGGAACAAATGGACTTTCAGAAGGAACATACTCAGTATCTGAAGTATCAGGACTTGAGTCATTACTCAACCTGAGTGTATTGACTCCCTCCAGCTCAGCTGAAAAGTCTTCAGAAACATGTTCAACATTATCACCCACTTTCATCTCCTGAGCTTCATGCCTTGAGTTATCAACAGAATACGTAGATTCTGCTGCTCCCCGGGTGCTCTGTTGGGCAAGATAGTTAAACACCGAATAATCTATATTCCCTAGGTTTTGAGAAAATGCTGATGATTCAAACACTCTCTCCTCAGGATCTTCTTACTCATCCTGATATTCGACGAATATGGTATTTCTACTACTGTTGCTAGGATTGGTTCTTGCACCCATCCAACTGGATTGTCCAACATTTCTGTCAGACCCATCTATGGACATCTGATTTCTTTGGGATCCTTCAAATGATCCCATTCTCCAACCATCAGAATTCTCGATAGGAAGTTCTGAATTAGACACTTCCTCTGAACCCTGTGGAACATCATACCTCATATCTAATGTAGGATCATAGGTAGGTTCAGGTCTAGGTGAATAAGGATATGGTGTAAAAGATTCGGGATTTATGGGTATATCCTTAGAGATTGGTTTCATAATACTGCTTGCTTCTTTCTCCAACCGGAATGCTAACTACTTCCTTCTTTCCAGATCAGTTAGATCCTCTAACATGTCATTTTTATCTTCAACAATAACTTGACATGTCTTATAAAAAGACATGTCAAGTTATCGATATCGATCCATAAACTTGGAAGCTAACTTAGGATGCTTATTTACCAAAGTAAGATGATCCGGTACTGGCTACGAGTCTATAGAGTCATGAGGAATCAAAGAAAATGTGCTCCCTTCTAACTCCTTGGCTTTATGCTCCCGAATATTAGCTATTGCCTCGACAACAACAACGTGATATGCTGCTAAATGACTCCTACCTTCACCTATAGGTAGATCGTGATATAATCCAACCTCCTCTAGAAGTTGGATACTCACACAATACTTGGATAACATCCGACCATCATAATAGGTTATGCTATTCACCGGAATTTTAGTTGGACAACTAAAAATCTTTAAGAGTTAACGAAGCTGATCCGTGAATGATCCTTGGTAATCATCAAGAGTCTCCTCTTTCCTTACCAAAGTTTGTTTTGGAAACTTTGGTGCCATAACTCTATATATTCAAAAATATTTTGATTAGTAATAGATAATATATCACATCATAAAAAAGAATTGTCGCACTAAAAAATATATAATGGAATATTCTCATTTGAATACCCATTATACCATTTTTAGAGAATTCTTTATCGTTGCTATACACTCCTACATGTAATACCCTTTACTAGATTTCCAACCTAAGGTCAAAGCAATTTGCTCTGATACCAACTGCGGTGACCCAGCACACCACTGCATGTGTAGTACACTATAGTCATTGAAATGACATCCACAGAACACCGTTCCGTAAATATCACCTCCCTCAGAGTGGTACAACAACAACATTGCGGGTCATCAAGTTCTTCAAGGCGCCATCCCCAGAGAGGGGGCGGATTTTCACCCCGGAGTATCCGCCCTGGGGGCGGAGTTTTCCTCGGGGCGGATAGTCTATCCGCCCCCAAAATTGTTCAACGGCCAGATCTATGCAGGGGGTATTTAAGCTAGCCTTCCCCCTCCTGCCAGATTCCTTGGTTCATTCGAAAAAGTCAAGATCTGATCTGCAACCTTCATCCAAGAGAGCTCCACCTAGATCCACCAAAAGGCCCCGTCCCTTGGGGAATCGAAGGAGGAGGACTCGATCTTCAACAACTGCAATCAAGCGCTTCATCTCCTCTCCTTTCATTTGGAGAATCACCGATCTATTATTTCTTGCAAATACCTAGATCCTTGTTTTGTTTATATTGATAAACCTTGTTCTTGTGACATATTGTTGTCATCTCGGGATCCCCCAATTCAGATGTGGGTGTGTGCCCCGGTAGCGTTGTAAAGGCACCGGTTCCCCCCTCTAAGGATACCTATAGTGGAGAAGGTGGATCAGGCTTGTCATGGCGAGATCCATCGGAGAATAGGGTGAGGCCCATTGTGGCGTGGTGGTCTTAGAACCGCCCACCTCTCCAACGCAGATGTACTTCCCTTAACAAGGAAGGAACTGCAGTAAAACAAATCCCTGTGTCTCCACGTGCTCCACTACGGTTCCCTCGCTCCTCTCTTTACGTGCTTAGTAGCTAGGTTTGCATATAGGGAAATTCTCGTAGCTACATATCTAGAGAATTTACTTTGTGTCAAGCCTAAAATTAAAAAAGGACTAAAAATTGGGTAGAACCTATTCACCCCCCCTCTTGGTGCCCATACGATCCATTTGAATTGGTATCAGAGCCCCGACTCTTATTTCGGGCTTAACCACCTAAGAGAAGTATGGGTTCCAAGGTAGATGGGAGTGATGCTCTGGAGGTAGTCACCATGAACGATCTCAAGACGTTGGAAACAACCTTGGTGAGTTCAATGGAGTCTAAGATGGAAGAGATGCGTCAATTGATAATGCGTCTCTCCACATCCGCAGCATCACCTCCATCTAACTCTGAGGCTACCACTCCGAAATCCAAGGAAACGGGTAAAACCGATTCCAAAGATAACGAAGTGGTTGGTGATGACACTAGCAAGAACTCATCCTCAAAAAAGGATAGTGGTAAGGAAGGATACAATGAGGTTTCCCATGTGTATTCTCCTGATCCACCTATTCCTCACCGACATATACATAATAGGGGTGATCCACCCAAACTTTCAGCATCTACTTTTACTCATTGGCAATTTTTGATGAAGTCTCATGTGTGCAGTTCCTCCATTGAGTTGTGGAAAATCATCGAGAATGGTCTTCATGTTGGAAATCCCAACAATCTCACTAGAAGAGAAGTTGTCGATAGTCAACTCAATGCTAAAGCTCTACACATGATACAGCTTGGTGTGGGTGACAAAGATATGCCACACATTCAGCATCTTAGTACAGCTAAGGAAGCATGGGATGCTCTCACCAAGCTTTTCATCGGAAATGAAAGTATGAGAAGGAATAGATATGATGCTTTGAGCAATGAAACTGAAGGATTTTATATGTTGGATGGAGAAAACCACGAGGACATGTATAGGAGGCTCAAGGAAATATCCACAACTTTCAGGAATCATGGTGTCGCTCACGTTGATGATGCATGGATCAAGCGCAAGTATGTTAGTGCTCTTATGCCATTTGAGCCCACAGATTTGAAAAGTCTCCAAGGTAGGCATAACTACCACCTTATGACATCCAATGAGGTAATGCAAGAAATGAACGCTTTCAAAGTGGCTGCCAAGAATGCCGAAGATGCTCATGCACGAGCTATGGGGATGCAAAAAGGGGGTCAACATGTCCCTGAAGACTAGTGTGATTGATCATGATGAATATGCCATAGAAGGTATGGACTGTTCCGAGGATATAAAAAGGATCCACGGACAATACCTGGCTCTTTATGATAGAAACTTTTGGAAAGACCCGGCCAAGGCTAAAGCTGAACTAGAACGCAAGAGTGGATCTTATGGAAGAAAGGAAAATGGTCCCAAGCTAAGAACATGTTTCAACTATGGAGACCGGCTGCACTTTGTAGCTGAGTGTCCATATCAAAGTAGGGAAGATAATGGAGGAAGACTTATTTTCAAAGACAAGTCAAAGGCTCCACGCAAGAAACAATTTGTAAAGAAGAATGCTCCTTTCAAGAAGCAACCAAAGATTGTTCTAGTGGCTCAAGAAGAATATTCTTCGGGAAGTGAAGATGAGGACGAGGATGATAGCTCTCAAGTGGTGGCTGCTATAGTCACCACATCTACATCAACATCTCACTTAGAATCTCTGAACGAAAACGTCATCAACAAGAATGCTACTTGTCTCATGGCAAGAAGTTTCGAGGTAACTACTTCTAACTGTTCTTTTCCTAAGGCTATGATTGACTGTAACACTACAGTTCTTAAAAGACCGAAGCTTCTATGTGACATGCCAATGCCTGGATCGGTTCATTGGCTCACAATAGAATAAGATGAATAACATAGCAAAATATCCGTGTATCATAAATAACGAAGATCCAGAGTATCATTATTACAATAAAAGCTTATCTCAAGGCTAGCTCAATGTTATTCAAGTAGCAACATAAATATAGTAAATCCTCCATTCTTCAAATTGCCCACAAGTGAACAAGTGCCGAGTGGAGTACCATGGCCTAAATCGATTACTCAGAATCGGGATATCCTGCAACATGAAACGTAGCAGCCCCGAAGGGTCAATACATGGAATGTATGGCAAGTAGAGCTATTAAAGGAGACAATAGTGCTAACATCTACATGCATATTTGGCAAGTGGAGCTGTGGCTAGCTAGAATTTGCATATAACTTTGTCCTATTTTCATAAACAGTTTTTGATTTTCTTTGAAAAGATCCCAATTAAGTTATCCCAACAACATTAAAGCAATTATGAAATTGGAATGAGCGAGAGACATGTCATGGAATCAATATCAACCAACTCAGACGTCCATAACCGGGGACACGGCTAATCGATTAGATTATACACCCTGCAGGGGTTAGTACACTTTACCCATGTGACTTGGCCAGCCCAGCTCGTACCACCACTCTCATTTTGGGTGGTGGTAGGGAGAAGTCCAAGAAGAGACCGTTCGGGAAGTAGCTTGTGGCATCCCGCTAAAACCACTACTAGAAAATCGCGTTGTTTTGTACATTGCATCATCATGACCGCATGCTCATGCCATCATGCCACATTGCATTTGAGCATCGTCATGTCATCATGCATGGTTTTGTCTAAAACTATTCCTAAAAAGCCTAATTTTGTTTTCTAGATATTCCCTCTCTAGTTCAAACGAAACTCTGGTCTCTTCCAGACTATTTTGTTTGTCTAAAAATTATTTGCAAAAGTCTATTAAAACCAAAACAGATAAATAAATGTTTTCGGGGAAGGCCGCGACCGGCCAGGCCCAAAGGGCCCAGCTGGCAGCAGCCTACTACCCCAAATAAATATCTAAACCTAATCCTAGCCCTGCCCAACCCTAAACCCTTTTCTACCTAAACCTAGTCTACCCAGCCCCCTCCACCTCACCCCGACCAACCACAGCTTGCCACCTCACCGTTCCCTCCACCTCATCACTCGACACAGCCACCTCACCAATCCCAGCCGCCACCCACCGCTTGCTCGGCCCCACTCCCTCCCTGGCCCCAGCAACACACCCACACCACGCACACCACCACGCCTGTGTACCGCCCCGCTCTCGCTCGACCCGATCCCCAGGAAACCGCCCACCCCAACCCCGTTCGACCCCACCCCGGCCCCACACGCACGCGACCTCTCTCCCACCCCGCGTCTCTCTCTCCCTCACGCAATCCCCACCGGCATCCTTCCTCCCTGGTGCCCGCAAGCCCGCGAGCCGCCCTCCCTCCTCCTTCCGTCCACCCGCCGATGGAGGCCGTCGTCGTCCTTTGTCCCCACCTGCGCGTACCGCCTCCTCCTCGCCACCCTGCCCCGCTTCCCTTCTCCTCACAGCGCCGCCGCGCAGCCCCGCTCCCCCGGCGCCCTCCCGACGACGCCGCGGCCCCGCGCCCTCGCCTCCATCCCCTCCCCTTCCTTCTTCCCCCACGCCTCGCCTTCCCTCCCCCCTCCCGTTAGGGTTTCCGCCGCCACCGCCGAAGCAGCCGCAACGATGCCTACCGCCGTCATGGCGCCGCCGCAGACCCCCGCAGCAGCAGGGGATCCGCTCTTCGACGAGCTCTGGCACGCCTGCGCTGGCCCGCTCGTCACCGTCCCGCGCGTCGGGGACCTCGTCTTCTACTTCCCGCAGGGATGCATCGAGCAGGTGGAGGCCTCCATGAACCAGGTCGCCGGCAACCAGATGCGCCTCTACGATCTGCCCTCCAAGCTGCTCTACCGCGCCATCAACGTCGAGCTCAAGGCGGAGTCGGACACCGACAAGGTCTACGCGCAGGTCATGCTTATGCCAGAGACCGAACAAAATATCGCTTCCGCGGACAAGTCGAGCTCTACAACAGGCACCGTGCCGGCGAGGCCGGTCGTACGATCTTTCTGCAAGACGCTGACTGCCTCTGACACCAGCATGCATGGCGGCTTCTCTGTCCTGCGCCGGCACGCTGATGAGTGTCTCCCTCCTCTGGACATGACCCAGTCGCCTCCCACACAAGAGCTCGTGGCAAAGGATCTGCATGGAATGGACTGGCGCTTCCGCCACATCTTCAGAGACCCAACAAACGCCAAGTTCGCCAACATGGCAAGTCCGAACCCGGAGAACTCCGTCACGGAACCACAAGGCCTTCGGGGGTGGAACCGACAAGATCTACCTCACGGAACACCATGATCTCCAACCCGGAACACCGAGTGCACCGACATGGATCTGAAGGCCGAGCCCTTGACGCGCCAAGGTCTTCTCCCCGGAACGCCGAGTTCTCCATCGTGGACGCCGAGCACGTCGACATGAAACCGAAGGACGCCGAACGCCAAGCTCTTCATCTCGGACCCAGTAGCCCTGATCCGCACCTGATCCCCGTCGAACCCTGAGACCGATCCCCCGAACCCTCGGAACCCCAAGATCGCCTTTCGATGTGTGACCCCTATCCAAGACCCCTCATATTTTTATAATATATAATATTAATCTTGTTGCATATTAATGAACATGTTGCATACATATTGTGGGTGTTTGGGGTTAACTAGATGATTCATCTAATTAAATATGGAGTCTATATGCGGGATATCTTCGTCTTATTCCGGACTTCATTTAAATTGGTGTAGCGAACCGATGCCATGTTCCTCCCTGTTAATCCAACATTTAATTTGTGGGGTAGATAAATAACTTGAACCGTTTAATTAATTGTCGGGACCCCGGTTCCACTTAATATTGCCCAATTGCATCGCATCTTTGCCATGTCATACATCATACATGCATCATGCCCGATCTTTTGTCGTAGTACTAAATAGTGCATCCGGTGTTTATTCTAGCGTTTTGCTTCTTTGCGGATAAGGTCGTTGAGTTGATGCGAGTGTCGACCCGATCTTCGGATGAACCTTCGGCAATGTTTTCAGGCGAGCATCTCCCCCTTTCTACCTATCTTACTTTTATAGTATTTATTCCCTCCTGTTGATCTATTGCTATCTGTGTTGCGATGCTCTAGTTTTCGTACCCGTGATATCCCTTGCAGCCTTATATTGCCTTGGACACCTCCTATTACCTGTTGTTTGGTAGATAGTTGGACCTGCGCGTCGTAGTCGCTTGCTCAAGTGTTGTTGCGTGTCGTCAAGTACCACAGTTGTTGGAGTTTTGCCGTGTGTTTATTGTTGGAGATGATCAAGACTTTAATTACTGTTTAACAACTAAAATTGAAGTAGGTAAATGCAGAGGCACAGGTGGGCAATAGATGTTATTTGGTTGTTAACCGTCCACTTGTGTCCCGTAGGACCCCGAGTACTTGATACCTGTTCCTTGAATATTCGCGCTATCCACATCTGGGAGGATTATGGGACCCCCCTGAGCCAGAGCTTGATTCATTCTTATTTCTTGGGGCCACAAACTAGTTTGAGGTTTTATTTACTATCCTGTACTTATGCCATGCTTTACTGCTTTATTTAAATTGTGCGATGTACTGCACCTGTACTGTTTAGGATCGGGACACGTTTTCGCGGTATCGACAAGCCCAGTCACACTTTCGGGTTCCCAGTCGTTTACAGCCGTCCACCCAAACCTTGAGTCCGTCTCGGAGTCAGCTAACTTCGTTGCGGGTAGCTTAATGGGGTGGCCCCCTGAAATATTTCAGAATCCTGTGATTGCTTTGTCGTGAAAGCCTCGTTGGGTTTTGATTTGGTTTTTCCGAGGTTGATCGAGTGTGTGTTGCTATTTGTGCACCCCTGCAGGGTAAAACTTTTGGAAAGCCGTGTCCGTGGTTATGGACGACTTGGAGCACAGTATCTCGATCATAGACAACTATAACTAAAGTAGTGCTATAAATTTGACTTTATAATGACTAGCAATCAGCTTCACTATAATGGAATGGCTAAATAAAATTGCCAACAATTGCTTGTTTGGGTTGTCGCTTGCTACCATTGTATCTGACTAGTAAGTATTGCAACTATAACGGAATGGCTAAATAAAAGTACCAACAACTGCTGGGTTTGGGATATCTCATGCTAATTGTATTTGACTAGTAAGTGTTGCAACTACAACGGAATGGTTAACTAAAACTGCCCACTGCTTATTATATCAGGATGACCATCTATACCTGACTAGTAATTGCTGCAACGATAACCGAATAAATAACACTGCCAACTGCGTGAGTTCCTCGGTTGACTTCCTCGTTTGGTCTCGAGGGGGAAACACCAGGATGGGTATGTTTGGTGGTAGTATCAAGATGGTTCCGAATAGGTCTTTCTTACCCCTCTCTGATAGCCGCCAGTTATATCGAGTCTCTATAGGTTGTTTAGTGCATGCTGCGCTGCCGCTTCAGTCCACCATACCTATGTAGGCGAGGACCGCCGAATTCTAGCCTCGCCGTGTACTGGCCTCAGTACTGACTGCTCTCTCTTTTTCCTTTGCCCTTTGTCGGCACCCCTTTTTGTTAAGCAGGTGTTGAAATCGACGTCGTTAGCAGGGTTACCCTTCCGGCTTGGCCTGGGCAGGGTTATGGACGCCATTGGTTATTCTTCAGGGCTCTTAGCTCAATTTGCATCTTGTCCGTACTCGGACGCTGTATCGTTTTCCAGGTGATTTGGATCTTTGTATTGTATATTCGTATTCTTGACTCTTTGAGTCGCTGTTGTATATATCTGTTTTGTGGGTTCCATCGAGGACTATTGTGTAATGATATTACTTCGTTTTCCACCCGCACGCAAGTGCCTAGTGGGCACCTTTGAATCGTTTCTATGCGGGTTTGGCGGGAAGCGCTGAAACTTGCATAGGGTCGATTCTGAGGGTGTTACAGAGTGGTATCAGAGCTCAGCAGTTGCGATACCCCACAAGTCCAGCCTGTAGGATAACCTAGCTAACGACCGAAGTAGAGTGTCAAAACTGTTTTGGAAAATCGATTGGATAGATCTGATTAGGTCTGCTTTTACTCCTTACCCCTCTGCTGTTCTCCTCTTACCTCTGCGTGTTTTGGATCTGTTCTCTTTCCTTCTTCTAGCCCAGGATTTCTCGTGGTTGGGTTTTCCGTCGTACCTTCAGGGTTTCGCTTCCTCCTTTGGTAACGATGCTTCTACATCCGGTCTTCATGCTATCAGAGGAATCCTTCATCTGTTGGATTTCTCTCTGTTCCTTGTTTGTGCCTTCCGGTGTTTTCCGACGCGATGACATCATCTACGCCAGATCCGATGCAGAGTCTGCATCACTCCTTTGTTCCTGAACCTCGATTGTCGAGATCTTCAGTCTGATTCCGAGAATGGTTGAACGCTTTTCTACTGATTGTGCAGAGTAATAGTTTGGGTGCGTGATGGATTGGCCCCCATGCCGACTACTCACTCTATTCGCTTGTGTACATTGAAGTGGATGAGAATGCATCGGTTCTCTCTTTCTATCGGAGTTAGACGTGGCTTTATTTGATGATACCTCTACCTTCGTCCTTTGTTTCTCCGGAGTGTTCTCTCGACGATCAGGGACAACGACCTCTTGTTAGTGGTGTCGCGAGGATCTACACGATGCGAGAAGATTCAGATCGCCGCCCTTCTTCCCGGTACCTTGAGGCGGATCTCGGGGGCGAGATCCATTGTTAGTGGTGTCGAATTGTGGCATCCCGCTAAAACCACTACTAGAAAATCGCGTTGTTTTGTGCATTGCATCATCATGACCGCATGCTCATGCCATCATGCCACATTGCATTTGAGCATCGTCATGTCATCATGCATGGTTTTGTCTAAAACTATTCCTAAAAAGCCTAATTTTGTTTTCTAGATATTCCCTCTCTAGTTCAAACGAAACTCTGGTCTCTTCCAGATTATTTTGTTTGTCTAAAAATTATTTGCAAAAGTCTATGAAAACCAAAACAGATAAATAAATGTTTTCGGGGAAGGCCGCGACCGGCCAGGCCCAAAGGGCCCAGCTGGCAGCAGCCTACTACCCCAAATAAATATCTAAACCTAATCCTAGCCCTGCCCAACCCTAAACCCTTTTCTACCTAAACCTAGTCTACCCAGCCCCCTCCACCTCACCCTGACTATCCACAGCTTGCCCGGCCCCACTCCCTCCCTGGCCCCAGCAACACACCCACACCACGCACACCACCACGCCTGTGCACCGCCCCTCTCTCGCTCGACCCGATCCCCAGGAAACCGCCCACCCCGACCCCGTTCGACCCCACCCCGGCCCCACACGCACGCGACCTCTCTCCCACCCCGCGTCTCTCTCTCCCTCACGCAATCCCCACCGGCCTCCTTCCTCCCTGGTGCCCGCAAGCCCGCGAGCCGCCCTCCCTCCTCCTTCCGTCCACCCGCCGATGGAGGCCGTCGTCGTCCTTCGTCCCCACCTGCGCGTACCGCCTCCTCCTCGCCACCCTGCCCCGCTTCCCTTCTCCTCACAGCGCCGCCGCGCAGCCCCGCTCCCCCGGCGCCCTCCCGACGATGCCGCGGCCCCGCGCCCTCGCCTCCATCCCCTCCCCTTCCTTCTTCCCCCACGCCTCGCCTTCCCTCCCCCCTCCCGTTAGGGTTTCCGCCGCCACCCGCCGAAGCAGCCGCAACGATGCCTACCGCCGTCATGGCGCCGCCGCAGACCCCCGCAGCAGCAGGGGATCCGCTCTTCGACGAGCTCTGGCACGCCTGCGCTGGCCCGCTCATCACCGTCCCGCGCGTCGGGGACCTCGTCTTCTACTTCCCGCAGGGACGCATCGAGCAGGTGGAGGCCTCCATGAACCAGGTCGCCGGCAACCAGATGCGCCTCTACGATCTGCCCTCCAAGATGCTCTGCCGCGTCATCAACGTCGAGCTCAAGGCGGAGTCGGACACCGACGAGGTCTACGCGCAGGTCATGCTTATGCCAGAGACCGAACAAAATATCGCTTCTGCGGACAAGTCGAGCTCTACAACGGGCACCGTGCCGGCGAGGCCGATCGTACGATCTTTCTGCAAGATGCTGACTGCCTCTGACACCAGCACGCATGGCGGCTTCTCTGTCCTGCGCCGGCACGCTGATGAGTGTCTCCCTCCTCTGGACATGACCCAGTCGCCTCCCACACAAGAGCTCGTGGCAAAGGATCTGCATGGAATGGACTGGCGCTTCCGCCACATCTTCAGAGACCCAACAAACGCCAAGTTCGCCAACATGGCAAGTCCGAACCCGGAGATCTCCGTCACGGAACCACAAGGCCTTCGGGGGTGGAACCGACAAGATCTACCTCACGGAACACCATGATCTCCAACCCGGAACACCGAGTGCACCAACATGGATCGGAAGGCCGAGCCCTTGACGCGCCAAGGTCTTCTCCCCGGAACGCCGAGTTCTCCATCGTGGACGCCGAGCACGTCGACATGAAACCGAAGGACGCCGAACGCCAAGCTCTTCATCTCGGACCCAGTAGCCCTGATCCGCACTTGATCCCCGTCGAACCCTGAGACCGATCCCCCGAACCCTCGGAACCCCAAGATCGCCTTTCGATGTGTGACCCCTATCCAAGACCCCTCATATTTTTATAATATATAATATTGATCTTGTTGCATATTAATGAACATGTTGCATACATATTGTGGGTGTTTGGGGTTAACTAGATGATTCATCTAATTAAATATGGAGTCTATATGCGGGATATCTTCGTCTTATTCCGGACTTCATTTAAATTGGTGTAGCGAACCGATGCCATGTTCCGCCCTGTTAATCCAACATTTAATTTGCGGGGTAGATAAATAACTTGAACCGTTTAATTAATTGTCAGGACCCCGGTTCCACTTAATATTGCCCAATTGCATCGCATCTTTGCCATGTCATACATCATACATGCATCATGCCCGATCTTTTGCCGTAGTATTAAATAGTGCATCCGGTGTTTATTCTAGCGTTTTGCTTCTTTGCGGATAAGGCCGTTGAGTTGATGCGAGTGTCGACCCGATCTTCGGATGAACCTTCGGCAATGTTTTCAGGCGAGCATCTCCCCCTTTCTACCTACCTTACTTTTATAGTATTTATTCCCTCCTGTTGATCTATTGCTATCTGTGTTGCGATGCTCTAGTTTTCGTACCCGTGATATCCCTTGCAGCCTTATATTGCCTTGGACACCTCCTATTACCTGTTGTTTGCTAGATAGTTGGACCTGCGCGTCGTAGTCGCTTGCTCAAGTGCTGTTGCGTGTCGTCAAGTACCACAGTTGTTAGAGTTTTGCCGTGTGTTTATTGTTGGAGATGATCAAGACTTTAATTACTGTTTAACAACTAAAATTGAAGTAGGTAAATGCAGAGGCACAGGTGGGCAATAGATGTTATTTGGTTGTTAACCGTCCACTTGTGTCCCGTAGGACTCCGAGTACTTGATACCTTTTCCTTGAATATTCGCGCTATCCACATCCGGGAGGATTATGGGACCCCCCTGAGCCAGAGCTTGATTCATTCTTATTTCTTGGGGCCACAAACTAGTTTGAGGTTTTATTTACTATCCTGTACTTATGCCATGCTTTACTGCTTTATTTAAATTGTGCGATGTACTGCACCTGTACTGTTTAGGATCGGGACACGTTTTCGCGGTATCGACAAGCCCAGTCACACTTTCGGGTTCCCAGTCGTGTACAGCCGTCCACCCAAACCTTGAGTCCGTCTCGGAGTCAGCTAACTTCGTTGCGGGTAGCTTAATGGGGTGGCCCCCTGAAATATTTCAGAATCCTGTGATTGCTTTGTCGTGAAAGCCTCGTTGGGTTTTGATTTGGTTTTTCCGAGGTTGATCGAGTGTGTGTTGCTATTTGTGCACCCCTGCAGGGTAAAACTTTTGGAAAGCCGTGTCCGTGGTTATGGACGACTTGGAGCACAGTATCTCGATCATAGACAACTATAACTAAAGTAGTGCTATAAATTTGACTTTATAATGACTAGCAATCAGCTTCACTATAATGGAATGGCTAAATAAAATTGCCAACAATTGCTTGTTTGGGTTGTCGCTTGCTACCATTGTATCTGACTAGTAAGTATTGCAACTATAACGGAATGGCTAAATAAAAGTACCAACAACTGCTGGGTTTGGGATATCTCATGCTAATTGTATTTGACTAGTAAGTGTTGCAACTACAACGGAATGGTTAACTAAAACTGCCCACTGCTTATTATATCAGGATGACCATCTATACCTGACTAGTAATTGCTGCAACGATAACCGAATAAATAACACTGCCAACTGCGTGAGTTCCTCGGTTGACTTCCTCGTTTGGTCTCGAGGGGGAAACACCAGGATGGGTATGTTTGGTGGTAGTATCAAGATGGTTCCGAATAGGTCTTTCTTACCCCTCTCTGATAGCCGCCAGTTATATCGAGTCTCTATAGGTTGTTTAGTGCATGCTGCGCTGCCGCTTCAGTCCACCATACCTATGTAGGCGAGGACCGCCGAATTCTAGCCTCGCCGTGTACTGGCCTCAGTACTGACCGCTCTCTCTTTTTCCTTTGCCCTTTGTCGGCACCCCTTTTTGTTAAGCAGGTGTTGAAATCGACGTCGTTAGCAGGGTTACCCTTCCGGCTTGGCCTGGGCAGGGTTATGGACGCCATTGGTTATTCTTCAGGGCTCTTAGCTCAATTTGCATCTTGTCCGTACTCGGACGCTGTATCGTTTTCCAGGTGATTTGGATCTTTGTATTGTATATCCGTATTCTTGACTCTTTGAGTCGCTGTTGTATATATCTGTTTTGTGGGTTCCATCGAGGACTATTGTGTAATGATATTACTTCGTTTTCCACCCGCACGCAAGTGCCTGGTGGGCACCTTTGAATCGTTTCTATGCGGGTTTGGCGGGAAGCGCTGAAACTTGCATAGGGCCGATTCTGAGGGTGTTACATAGCTCCCCAAACCCGACGCGCACCGGTCCAACCTACCAAAATTCTACATCTCTGGATACGCGGTTCGAGTTACCACAACCTACTAAGTCCAACCAACCGCCCATTTCATTATTGGCACATGGTTGTACACGTAAGCTACAAAACAAAGAAGCCAATCATTTTCTCTTGATACCTGGGTGCCTTTCCGCAATGATACCACCAAAAATTATCAATCCCATCACACCCAGGAGATTCATTGATTAAGTTGTTTTTAGTTTTCGCAAACCAACACATTTAGAAACAACTTTCAGTGATGTAACCCAGCCCTCGTTCATCATAGCATGGCTAAGCACATCTACCAACGGTGGTTCATCTACAAGGAAAGCCCTACCACATAATAGGTCATAGCATAGCGATAGTAATATCCTACACATGCATATGCAAAATACATGACAATGCATTGAAAATAGTAGGACAACATCATGAACAAGGTAGCATCTACTTGCCTTGGCTGTAGTGGTCGGAAGAACAACCCACACAGGAGCAAACGTTGCACTCGTCACAATCTACACGATACAATTGCAAACATATAAACAAACCATCCACAACCATATACAGGCAATGATGATGCAAGATGCATGAATGACAAGTTGAATAATGCTACAGTAGCATCACATAATATTATTCAGTATACCTACTGTATGCATGCATGGAAATTATTTTGAGTGCAAAGAAACAAAGCATGCAATTTATAATGCTCAAATAATGGAGCTAGAAACCAAATAATTAGCCACTGCTAGCATATTGTTTGTAAAATCTTGGAAAATTTCTACGGTGTAGGAAACTCTAAATAGAAACAGTACCAAATGGAATTTCTCAAAAAGGATTTATATAACTCCCTGAGTAATTAAAATACTACATTAAGCCTTTAAATAGATTATGCAAAAACCATTACTGTAAGCCTAAATTTTTAATTCACTATGAGATTCCCCTTGTTCTACTGATTCCAGGGACATCTTACTTGCAATTTTTGGAGTTACAGAACTTATTCTATGAATTAATTACTCTAAAAATGGCATTAAATCATTTAATTAACCAGGGAAAAACCTTGCTATAAAAGTGTAAAACAACTGTACAAAAACATTCTACACGAGACACTGATTCTACACATATTTTATTTGCAATTTGTGGCCCAGTAGATCTAAAGATATGAATATTACAAGTTTTAGCTAATTTGTGCCAATTAAAATCAATTTAGAAATACACAGTCATCGTTGACTGTTGACCACGCCTATGTGGCAGCTGACGTGGCGCGCTGACCAGTCAGCGGTCAGCATGACCGGTCAGCGGTCCATCTGGACTGTCTGATTCAGATCCGACGGCTGAGAGCAAGGCGGCGAGGGTGCTCACCGGCGGCGGTGAGGTCGGGGGCGACGGCGGTGGCGGTCCTTGGCGGCGACGAAGGGCGTACGACATTGGGGAAGGGACGGCGGGGCTCGTCGGCGTGGCAGCGACGGGCGAGGTGGTCGGTGGCGGCGGCGATCGGCCGCTGGAGCGCGGGCGGCGGCGTGGCGCTCCGGCGAGGAATTCCCGGCGGTGGCGGCGTCTGTAGAGGGGAAAAAGGTGGTGGCGCGGGTCAGTAGGCGGCGGCGAAGCTCGCGAGGGAGGAGAGAGGGCGCGGGGTGGCGGTGGTACCTCGTTTGCGAGGTCGGCGGCGGCGGAGACGGCGATGTCGGCGGCGGCGAGCTCGGGGCGAGCTAGGGTTTGAGGCAGGGCGAGATATGAGGGGTGGCGACGTGCGTTCTTTGTAGGAAGGGCGCCCACGCGGAGTTGGTTGCGGACTCCGCGAAAATCGCGGCGGCGGCGGCGGCGCTGTCCACGTCCGACACGGCGACGGCGGCGCGCTGACAGGTGTGCCCCACCTGTCAGTGGCTGGCGGCTCGGCTGGCGACGCCTAGTTATATGCCGCGCGCGCGCTGTTATCTGCGGCTGCTGCTGGAGCGGCTGGGCCACTGGCTGCTGCGCGCTTCTCTTTTTTTATTCCTTTTTCTTTTTTTTTCTTTTTCTCAGATGATTTCCTTATCTGAATTTTGGCAGAACTGTCCAGAATTTTTAGACAAAATTCAGATTCGCGTAACTTTTGCTACGGAGCTCCGAATTGGGTGAATCAAAGAGCTACGGGTTCGTGGTGGAACCCTCTATGCACATGTGCCTTCCATACACTTAAAATTTAATGTTTTTTCATAGTAGCATGGTAAAACCAAGTGTTCATGTGTAGGTGTCAATATGCAAATGCATGTGGTTTGTTTGGTCAAAACCTTTTTAAACCAAAATTTTGCAAGGATGATCATGATGCAATGCCATGAATGTTATGCAGTACCAAATCTAAAATTTGGGATGTGACAGGACTAACCCCCTTAAGATGAATCTCGTCCTCGAGATTCAACGTGGCTAGCAAATAGGTGTGGGTGGTCCTCTCGGATGTCATCCTCACGCTCCCAAGTGGCCTCCTCTTCGGTGTGGTGGCTCCATTGCACCTTGAAAAACCTGATCGTCTTGGTACGGGTAATCCTCTCTGCTGTTTCCAATATCATGACCGGCTTCTCCTCATAGGTCAAGTCATTCTCAAGCTGAACCTCCTCTAGCGGCACAGTGTCTCTCAATGGTGTATCCACCATCTCCGGATGGCACTTCTTCAGCTGGGACACGTGGAACACATTGTGGACAGCGGACAGAGCCTCTGGCAACTCCAACTGATAAGTAACTTCTCCTTTGCGTGCTAAGACCCGATATGGCCCAATAAACCGAGGTGCCAGCTTACCCTTGATTCCAAATCTCTTAATTCCACGCAGTGGCGACACTCTGAGGTATGCTCTATCACCTACCTCATACACCACTTCCTTGCGTTTGGCATCAGCGTAGCTCTTCTGCCTTGATTGTGCTACCTTCAGCCTGTCCCTAATAAAGGCGACCTTATCCTCAGCGTCCTTGATCCAATCAGGTCCAAACCGCTGACGTTCTCCTACTCCATCCCATAGCAACGGTGTCCGACATCTTTTCCCATATAGCACATCGAACAGCGATGTCTTGATGCTGGTTTGATAGCTATTGTTGTAGGAAAACTCAGCATACGACAAACTCTCATCCCAACTAGAACCATGGGCCAAAACGCAAGCTCTCAGCATATCTTCCAAAATCTGATTTACCCTCTCGGTTTGTCAATCAGTCTGGGGGTGGAATGTTGTGCTAAACTCCAACCTAGTCCCCAATGACTCGTGCAGCTGTTGCCAAAAGTGTGAGGTAAATTGGGTGCCTCTATCAGATACAATGCTCTTAGGAACTCCATGTAGGCACACAATTCTGTTCATATAAATCTTGGCCAACTTTGCACTCGTGTAGGTCGTCTTCACCGGTATAAAGTGGGCTACCTTGGTCAAATGGTCGACCACTACCCAAATGGAGTCATATCCCGACCTGGTCCTGGGTAATCCTGTGATAAAATCCATTCCCACTCTATCCCACTTCCTATCCGGCACGGGCAATGGCTGTAGCAGTCCTGCTGGCTTCTGGTGTTCCGCCTTCACTCGGCTACATACATCACATAGGGCAATGTGCTCGGCGATGTCTACCTTCATGTTGTTCCACCAGAATCTGTCCTTTAGGTCCATATACATCTTCGTATTGCCCGGATGTATGGAGTACGGCGAGTCATGAGCTTCCTAAAGAATCAACTTCCTTAACTCTGGATCGTTGGGAACGCACAAACGATCTCCATACCACAAGGTTCCTTTCTCATCCTCGCGGAATTCTTTTTCCCGATCCTCCTTCATCTTTTTCCTTACTTCATCCATCTCCTTATCTCCTACTTGAGCCTTCCTGATCCTATCCTGTAGCGTTGGTTGGACTTCTATTGCTGCCAAATATCCTTCTGACACTACCTCCAGTCTAAGGTCCTTGAATGGCTTGCACAAATCCTCGGGAAATTCCCCAACAGTCAATCCATTGGCATAGACCTTCCGGCTCAGAGCATCTTCCACTACATTGGCTTTTCCTGGGTGGTATTGCAGATTCATATCATAATCCTTGATAAGTTCCAACCATCTCCTTTGCCTCATGTTCAGTTCCTTCTGTGTAAATATGTATTTCAGGCTCTTGTGGTCGGTGTACACATCACAATGCTTCCCCATTAGGTAGTTCCTCCATACTTTGAGCGCATGCACAACCGATGCTAATTCCATGTCATGCGTGGGATAATTCCTCTCATGGTGTTTAAGTTTCCGCGAGGCATATGACACCACTCTCCCATCTTGCATCAGCACACTTCCAAGTCCCTGCTGAGAAGCATCACAGTACACTTGGAAATCCTTCTGAAGATCAGGTAAACACAGAACAGGTGCGGTCACTAGTCGACGCTTCAGTTTCTGAAAGCTGGCTTCACACACATCCGTCCATTCAAACTTCCTCTCCTTCTTCAGAAGCTCCGTCATTGGCTTAGCAATCTTGGAGAAATTTTCAATGAACCTCCTGTAATATCCAGAAAGTCCCAGAAAGCTCCGAATGTCTCCCACATTCTTGGGCGCTTCCCACTCAGTTATGGCAGTCACCTTGCTTGGATCAACATCAACTCCTTCTCCTGACACCACGTGTCCAAGAAACCCAACAGTGTTAAGCCAGAACTCACACTTACTAAATTTGGCATATAGCTTGTGCTCCCTCAGCTTCTCCATAATCAGTCGCAGATGTTTCTCATGTTCAGCTTCATCCTTGGAATATATCAGTATGTCATCAATAAACACAAGCACAAACTTGTCCAAGTACTCCATGAATACCTTGTTCATCATGGTCCTGAAATATGCCAAAGCATTTGTTAGTCCAAAAGACATAACTGTATACTCATATAAACCATACCTAGTAGTGAAAGCAGTTTTTCGTATGTCCTCCTCCCGGATTTTCAATTGGAAATAACCCAATCACAGATCAATTTTGCTAAACACCTTTGCTCCTTCCAGCTGATCAAACAAATCATTTATGTTCGGTAGGGGGTACTTGTTCTTGATGGTCACTTCATTCAGCGAGCGGTAGTCGACCACTAACCTCTTGTTGTTGTCCTTCTTGTCCACAAACAGAACAGGTGCACCCCATGACGACGAACTAGGCTGAATGAATCCCTTGTCCAACTGCTCCTTTAGCTGTTTCTTCAATTCTTTCACCTCATCCACATCCATCTTATATGGTCTCTTTGCTATAGGTCCTGTTCCTGGCATCAGATCGATGAGAAACTCCACATCCCTGTCAGGTGGCATCCCTGGTAGCTCTTCCGTAAACACAACGGGGTACTCCTTAATCACAGGCATAGTATCCATGCTAACCCCTTAAGAGAATTCAGCTTACACCTTCCCGGTTGCACAGCCGACTTGAACCTAATCCTCTTACCATCCGGGGTTTTGAGTGAAACTGCTCGCTGTGCACAATCTATGTGTCCCCCATGCATAGACATCCAATCCATGCCTAGAATTACATCTAAACCTTGTGATTCCAAAACTACGAGATGTGCAATGAAATTGTGTGCTCCAATCCTCATAGTTAAGTCGCGGCATCCCGCGCTAGCTATCATATCCCCTCCAGGTGAACTCACTCTAATAGACCCTTTCAGAGACTCCATAGGTAACTTATACTTATCCACAAATGCCCTTGATATGAATGAATGTGATGCACCAGTATCGAAAAGTATAAGTGCAGGGTGAGTGTTGATTGGAAACTTATCAATCACAAGATCAGGCTCATCTGGGATCTCCTCCACATTCATGTGGTTCACTGTGGACTTCTGGTTGTTGCTTGGCTTCAGTCCCTTCTTCTCCGGACAGTTGTCTGCATAATGTCCCTTCTGGCCACACTTGAATCATGTCACCTCAGTCAGATCCTTCTTCACAAAGCTGCGATCACGGTTGCGGTCATGTCCATTGTGTCCTCCAGAATGGTGGGTGTGTCCTCCCTTGTTGCTAGGGCAGTTGCTCTTGTGGCTATCATGGCGATGTCCATCGCCCCATGGTTGTGGCGGTCATGGCTTCCATGGTGCCCATGGTCACTCCCTCCATGCTTGGAGTATCCATCCTAAGAAGTGCGAGACTTGTGGTGAGAACCAGAGTGGTGATTGTTGCTCTTCCTCTTGCGGCTTTCCACCTGCTTGTGCTTTCCTTCCAAGATCCTGGCCTTGTCCATAAGCTCCTGGAAAGTGGGGAAATAAACCACCAGCAGCTGCACTGAAAGCTCATCACTAAGGCCATCTAGGAATCTCTCCCTCCTCTTGGCATCAGTGTCAACATCCTCAGGTGCATAACGAGACAGGTTGTTGAACTCCTCGATATACTTAGCCACGGTGCGGTTGGTTTGGCGCAAGTTGCGAAATTCCTTCCTCTTCAGGCTCAGAACTCCTAAAGATACGTGGTTTGTCTTGAAACCTTCCTCAAACATTGCCCAAGTCACAATGTCCAGCGGGTGGGTGATCTGAAAAGTGTCCCACCACGAAGCGGCTGGTCCCTCTAGTAGGTGAGCGACAAATCTCACCTTCTCAGCATTTGTGCACCCAACAATTACCATATCCTTGTTGACTGAACGCAACCAGTCGAGAGCAACCATTGGTTCTGCTGCAGTCGAGAACTTCGCTGGCCTTAGCCTCAGAAACCTAGTGAGAGCATCTACCTGAGGCTGGTTGCTCCCATTGTTGTTGTTGTTGTTGTTGTTGTTGTTGTTGTTCTGAGCTTCCATGAACTGGGTCATAACTTGGGTCAGCTGTGCCTGAGCTGCCATGAGCTGCTCCAACTCAGTGGGTTGACGGCGGGGAGGCATCTGCGGTTCAGCACAGGTAAGTTTAGAAAGAATCGATTATGAAAACAGGATTCTACCCATGCATTATGACCAAACAACAACAAAACAATCAAAGACAATCTCAAGCAAGCAACACACCAACAAACAAATGATCCAGCAACATCCCAGGGGTTATCCTAGCAGTATATCTCTACTGAAATAGTTTTTAGAAGAGTTGGCATTAGTTGTCTACACAAAAGGTCAACAAAGCATTAAAAACAGGAATCTGCCAGAACAGTCCAGCAGCGTTCAAGAATTTTTCTACCTGACTTAAACTCGTCAGAAATTGTTGCTGATTTTCGTGTATACGGTAAAGAGAGTTTTGAACCATCCCTATTATTTTCAGATTTTTCCCAGTTACCAGTAAAATATGAAAAATTGTGCAGTATAGTTGTGTCAGCAGAAAACTGCAACAGGAAAAACTCAGATATCAACCAAACTTGACATAACTCTTCTATAAAATTCGCACAAATAATCCTGGGATATTAGAGTACACATAGAAGCAACTAAACACTCTTAAACTAACAGTAATTAAGTTTTACATCGATCGAGACTAATCCTAATGATTTTACCTAACGAAGACTAATTGGTGGACTTCTATCTACTTCTTGAAGAGATTGCGGTAGGTCATTGCACTCATGCGTTGGTGCTTCTGTCCACGAACCAACCATGGTGGCGGAGTATACACCTCTCCTGAGTCATCACTTGAAATCTCAAACTCCACCTCTTATGGATCCTCCTCTTCTTCTTCATTCTCTGTTGCAGCTGCAACAACTTCATCTCCTCCACCATCATCGTCTCCATCATCATCATCCTCGTCCTCATCATCATCATCGTTCCCACTGTCATCATCATTGTTGCCATCATCTCCATTGTCATCATCAGAGGGTGCATTCAGCTGGATGCTGCGCGCTTCTCATTTTTTTATTCCTTTTTCTTTTTTTTCTTTTTCTCACATGATTTCCTTATCTGAATTTTGGCAGAACTGTCTAGAATTTTTAGACAAAATTCAGATTCGCGTAACTTTTGCTACGGAGCTCCGAATTGAGTGAATCAAAGTGCTACGGGTTCGTGGTGGAACCCTCTATGCACCTGTGCCTTCCATACACTCAAAATTTAATGTTTTTTCATAGTAGAATGGTAAAACCAAGTGTTCATGTGTTGGTGTCAATATGCAAATGCAAGTGGTTTGTTTTGTCATAAAAATTTAAAACGAAATTTTGCAAGGATGATCATGATGCAATGCCATGAATGTTATGCAGTACCAAATCTAAAATTTGGGATGTGACATTGACATGGATGATCCTACTAGTATTAAGGTAAAAGAAGAGATTATTTCTTTGGACTATTTCTTCACTAACTTGCAAGGTGAGCACAAAATACGTTTTGAGGCTCTTATGGACCAGCTGGCCCAAAATGAAGCTCTCCTCGAAGAAAAGGGCAGAATTGAAAGGGAGGATGCAATGGAAATTGCATCCTTAAAAAATGCTCTAGAAGAAGAAGAGGTTCGGGTTTCTCTTGAAGAGAGGCTTGAGTCCATTGAGGAGTCACATGAAGAAATAGTGGTTAAGCTTGTTAAGGAACGTGACAATGCAGTCACCAAAGCAAAGAAGCTAAAGAAGGTAAATATTGACTTTGGGACTGCTCATGATAGACTCTCCGAGGAATTGGAGAAACTTGACATCACTCACAAGGCGTTGAAAAGCGATTTGTCCATTCTCAATGAGTCACATGATCATCTCCAAATTCGATTGGCCAAGTATGATGTTCCTAGCACATCCAAGTCAACATATAGTCACAAGGAAAATGCTAGTGTGGAAGAAGAATTTGTCAAGGACATCACTCCCAAAGATAAGGGTGTTCTTGATGAAGTTCTTGGCAAGCAAAAGTCAAATCATGGTAAAGAGGGACTTGGGTATGTCACCAAGTCCAAGAAGAAGAAAAACAAGAAGAACAAGACCAAGAATGTACAATCAAAGACAAGCACCGCTGAGAAGAATGTCACGAAAGACAAAACTAACAATATTGGATTTGCAGGGTCTAACAATCCAAATTATGAACTCTTTTGTGATTATTATGGCGATATTTATGCTTATTATGTCGGTCCTTTTGATGAATATGTTGCTTGGTCTATTTGGGTTCCAAAGACCCTTGTCACTAACATGAGAGGACCCATTGAAAAATGGGTACCTAAAACCAAGAAGTAATTCTCTTGCAGGGCTATGCTTCCGGTGGGTCAAAATGGGTGTTGGATAGTGGATGCACTAGTCATATGATCGGAAGCAAGGAGATCATCACGGAGATGCGTCCCAATCATGATAATATTACAGTCTCCTATGGTGATAAGTATAAATCTCAGGTATTGGGTCTTGGCAAGGTTGTGGTTGCCCACGATATCTCTCTCGTGGACGTCATGCTTGTTGAGACCCTCGGTTACAACCTTCTCTCTGTTCGTGCCCTTGGCAAGATGGGTTTTGCTGTTTTCATTGATGATGCTTTGGTGGTACTCTTGTGGAGCAAGTATCTAAAGGTCACTTCCGTTGGGTACGTCGAAAATGACCTGTATGTGGTGGACTTTTTGGGGAAAACCACTTCAGGTCCGATGTGCCTATTCGGAAAGGACGACGTGGGCTGGTTATGGCATCGCCGTTTAGCCCATGTCAACATGAGAACTTTGCAAAGTCTCCACAAGGGTGGCCACATCCTTGGACTAAAAGACAACGTCTCCTTTGCCAAAGATCGTGTTTGCAGGGCTTTTGTTGAAGGCAAAATGCATGACTCTCCCCACAAGAGGAGGACTATTGTGTCTTCAAAGTGAATCTTGAAATTACTTCATGTGGATTGATTTGTTCCTCCATCTCATGCCAGTCTCGGTGGGAATAAATATTGCTTGGTCATTGTTGATGATTACTCAAGACTTTGCCAATGAAGTTCAGCGTCAACACAATGTTACTATTTGGCAATAAGAAGTGACAATGGCTCCGAATTCAAGAACTACACTTTGAATGAGTTTCTAAGTGAAGAGGGGATAAGACATCAATATTCCGCTGTGTACACCCCTCAACAAAATGGTATATCCGAGAGGAAGAACCGCACCTTGATGGATATGGCAAGCTCAATGTTGGCTGAATTCAAGTCTCCTTACAACTTTTGGGCTGAATCCATATCAACCGTTTATCACTCATCTAACCGGTTCTACCTCCGAAAGATTTTGGACAAGACTCCATATGAAATACTTACCGGTAACAAGCCCAACATCTCATACTTCAGGGTATTCGGTTGTAAGTGTTTCTTTCTTATTAAAGGTGTTCGCTGGTCTAAATTCGAGTCCAAGGCTTTAGAAGGTATTTTTGTTGGTTACGGTGCCAAATCCCACACTTATAGAGTCTACAACAAGCTCACAGGGACTGTTGTAGAATCTTGTAGTGTGGAGTTCGATGAGAATAACGGCTCCTATGTGGGGCAAGTTGATGTTTGTGATGCAGATGTTGAAATACCCCAAGATTACATAATAAGAATGGGCGTGGGATTTTTCCGCCCCATTGAGGAACCCCGTGTGGCGGATCAGGAAGGACAATGCTCCACTCAAGTGGAGCCCTCATCTTCACAAGATCAACAAGCTCCTACTGCTGGAGAAAACTCTGAACCAACACCACAACTTTCTAAAGCTCATCAGTCTCCTGGACAAAATGGCAGTCCCAGGCCGGATTATCCGCCCCCTCCAAGGGGCGGACAGTCCGCCCCTGGCACTCCAAATCATCCCAGGGGATCAAAAGAAGAAGACATCAGTCAAGAAGACTCCAGGGCGGATTCTCTGGCCCCAGAGGGAGGATTATCCAGCCCTGGATCCCCCATCTCTGTCAGGCACTCTCAGGAAGAGGAGGTTGCAGCTGCTTTACCCATGCCGGATAGTCCGGGCCCACCAAGGGGCAGAATATCCGGCCCTGCAGAAAATGTTCAGCAGCAAGCTCCTGTTGTAAACTCAGAACAGGATCAAGGGCAAGATCAAGATCAAGGGCAAGGGAGTGGACAAGACAAGGATAGCAATGTTGAATCAACTCCTCCTAGAAACAATTAGGATATTGATACTCGTCGCAAGGCTCATGCTGATCGGAACCTTGAGCTTAGAGTACACACTCTTGACAAGGTTGTCGGTGATCTTCGAAGAGGGGTGTCTACTAGAAGAGAACTTGCAAGCTTCTGTGATCATCAAGCTCACATTTCTATGGTAGAAGAGAAACTTTTATTAATCAAGCTAAGTACATCCAAGACATGCTCAAGAGGTTCAAGATGACGGATCTCAAGGGTGTTGCTACTCCAATGCAAACAAAGTGTCATCTTGAGCTCAAGACCAAGGGTAAAGACGTGGACCAAAGGTATACTGATCCATGATCGGCTCTCTCCTCTACCTTTGTGCATCTAGGCCCGATATCGTGTTAAGTGTAGGAGTGTGTGCAAGGTACCAAGCCGCTCCTAAAGAAAGCCACTTAGTGGCGGTCAAACGAATCTTCAGATATTTGGTTCATTCCCCAAATTTTGGGTTATGGTATCCCAAAGGTTCAAGTTTCTCTCTATGTGGTTACACTGATTCAGATTGGGATGGTGACAAAGATGATAGAAAATCAACTTGTGGTGCATGTCAATTCTTGGGCAGGTCTCTAGTGTGTTGGTCTTCAAAGAAACAGAATTGCATATCACTCTCAACCGCCGAAGCTGAATATGTTGCTGCTACAAGTTCTTGTACACAGTTATTATGGATGAGGAAAACTTTAAAGGAATATGGTGTCAATTGTGACAAAGTTCCTCTATTATGTGACAATGAAAGTGCTATCAAAATTGCTTACAATCCCGTGCAGCATACAATAACAAAACATATTGAGATTCGCAACCATTTCATTCGGGATCATGTTGCTCATGGCGATATTGCCCTATCCTTTGTGAGAAAGAAGAACCAACTTGCTGATATTTTCACGAAGCCTCTTGATGAAGCAAGATTTTTTTATTTGAGGAATGAGCTAAATATCATAGATTCAAGGAGCTTGGCTTGACTACCCTTGCACACTCACTTACTCTTTTCATGTATTTGGTTTATATGCGGGCTTAGACATAGGGGGAGTGTGGTCCTAATTAATTGGGCTAACCCTCCCCCCATAATGCCGAAAGCAAGCAAAATCATTTCCCTTAATATCATTTAGTGATATGTGGGTTATTGATGAGCATTAGTTTTGAACTCAAGATACATCTTCGCGGTGTCATGCCATGCGCTCCAACATGGTGGCTTCGGCCACCGCCCTCTTCCTTGAGAAGAGTTGCTTTCTAATGGCTCTCTTTGGATTTTTCTTGCATATTCCTTGTTCCTATGGAAAACACACTTAACTTTGGTTTTTTGTTTGATTTGTTCTTGCAACTTTGGGTGTGTAGTACCATCTCAGTTTGTTGCTCTAAACCCAAGCCTTCTTTCCCTCCTTGAACCATCTATTCTTGCACACAAGTCCTCTATACACCATCAAGGGGTTTTGCAAGGATGCTCCCGCATGAATCTGTTTGTTCAGAAAATTCAGAGGGGGGCGGGGCGGATAATCCGCCCCAAGGTTAGAAAACATTGTGCAAAATACTTAGACTAAAATCGAATATTCTTATAATGGTCGCCAAATCACAAGGAGATCTAAAGTACAAAGTAATGGCTTTGTCTAGTGGAGGGATGGATGGTGGAGTGGATGAAAAATGGATGAACAATGGAATGGATCTCCTTTGGTGGTGTTGTGATGAAATCTGAGAATGGCGGCTCTCTAGGCGGTGGCTGGAGCCTCAAAATATATAGGCGTCTTCACAAAAGTTCTAGGGTTTAAAAATATGAAGCCGTTGACACCCCGTACGGGCGGGCCATACAGGTGGGCTCTGCCCGTACCATAGATTGTTACAAGTACTAACGCCTGGAATTTGCTTCCCAATTACTTGGTCGTGTGGACTTCCTCGAATTCCTTCATTATGACTCCTAATTTTGCATTAAAATCCATGATTTCCTACACAACATAATTCAAAGAAAGGTTTTGCATTTTTTTACAATTATTAGTCATAAGTGGCAAGGACTAAGAGTTTCTTGTCAACTGCTTGACTAAAAACAATGTTTAAATGTAGAGAAAGATGGCAAATTTCAGAGCCATTAGGAGGTGAGCGGAGGATGGGCATGGTGGCAGCCAAGGAGGGGGGCGTTGGAATAAAAACCACAATGTTCACGGTACCCATTAGCAGGGTCACCAGGCTAATGCCATGCAGCAGCATCACCGCGCCGCAGAAAAGGGACGGGTTGAGGATAACGCAGGGGGCTACCAGGAGCCGACAGGTGCCATATCCTGCATCCTCGGTGGTTCCCAAGTCCCGGTGTCCAACAAGCACTTCAAGAATCTCACTCGCCAGGTCGCCGTTGTCCGGCTCGGAACTTCATCCCCAAAGATCAAGTGGTTGCAGTGTGACATCACATTCGATGTCGGCGACCACCCCACCTCCACCAGGGCTGTGGGAACCCTACCCATGATATGCACCCTGACCATCAACAACATCGCAGTCGCCAAGATGTTCATCGATGGTGGTGCCGGCTTGAACATAATATCCATAGAGACATTTGCCAAGCTGCAAGTACCATATGATTGGCTGATGCCGACCATGCCATTCTCAGTAGTGACCAACGGCACTACCATACCCATCGGGAAGGTACGCCTCACCATTATGTTCGGGTATCACAACAACTACCGGTCCGAGCTCATCGACTTTGACATGGCACACATCGGCCTTCCCTACAACATCATCCTCGACTACCCTGCTCTGGCCAAGTTCATGGCGGCCACCCATCACGCCTACAATATCGCCAATATGTCGGGAGGCAATGGTGAAGTCATCATTGTTTGCTGCAATGAGAAGGAGGCTCTGCGCTCCATGGAGCACGCCTACAAGGCGCGGTCACCACCTACCTGGAGTACATGGATGACCTTGACTACATCGGGGGTACGAAAAGGAAGAAGAAAATGATGGCTCAAGAGAACACCATGGCGAAGAGGGTGGCTGTCGCCTTGTACCCTTCTAGCGAGGACCAGGTCTCTTCCGGCGGCTGCAATCATAGTAGAAGGCTAGGACCCCCCTAGCTCACCCTCACCAGCACTAGAGAGACTCACGAGGGTGGAGCTAGCCCGGGGGCTCCTGATTTCCCTGTGGACTACACCAATGTAAGTGCAACATCAACTAACTCCCCAACAATGCCTAAAGGCCACCATCCTAGGAGCAGCGCCAGCCGCCAGGAAGGTGGACAAACCTCTCTGAACGACGCGTCTGGCCACCCAACTTTTTGAAGGTGACTCACAAACTCTCATCCCCTACCACCTTATCTCTTGTAAGACCCCGTGCAAACAACGGCGACAATGTATTAAGGTGGTACCTCTCTGGTGGTTTTTTGGATCTTGCCGCGCCAACTTTTTTATATACCTTTTTTCTGGGAAAACATTTTAACCGTGCATGGTGGAAGTTCTTCTACATATGTCACGCGGGCGGGGGCTAGGCATGATTCCCATCACCCGGTCACTCCCTGTCAACACCAAGGCCTAAAGTGTCGAGCTCTAAAATTACAGACTAGCTCCGGCGATAAGTCACCTCACCCACTGTTTTTGGTTCTTGAAACCCTCGCGCGACATATATATACGGAATTTAAGTGGTGCATGTTTTTCCCTACGGACTTATCCTCGAGAGGCTTCCGGGGCGACTCATGAGGGCACCCCCTCCATCGGAGTAAATTCTTGCAAGACCTACGGTCTCCTACTTGAGGAGCCAACAAGATAAGCATTTTCCCTACGACCTTCACCTCGAGAGGCTTACGGTGAAGCTCGTGAGGGCACCCCCTCCTGCGGCCTAAATTCTTGCTATACCTATAGTCTCCTCCTCGAGTAGCCAACATGATAAGAATTTTCCCTATGGCCTTGTCCTCGAGAGGCTTACGGGATGACTCGTGAGGGAACCCCCTCCAGCGGCCTAAATTCTTGCTATACCTATGATCTCCTCTGTGAGGAGCCAACATGATAAGCATATTCCCTATGGCCTTCTCCTCGAGAGGCTTACAGTGTGGCTCGTGAGGGAAACCCCTCCAGCGGCCTAAATTCTTGCTAGACCTATGGTTTCCTCCTCGAGGAGCCAATAGGATAATAATTTCCCCTATGGGCTTCTCCTCGAGAGGCTTACGGGACGACTGGTGAGGGCACCCCCCTCCAGGGCCTAGGTTCTAGCTAAATTGGAAGTATCCTCTTCGAAGAGCCTATAGGACAAGTGTTTACCCCATGGTTATCTCCTTGAAAGGCTTATGGGGCAACTCATGAAGTCACTCCCCACCAGCAAACAAGATTCGCGCAAGACCTACAGTTTCACTCTCGAAAGACCCATGATACCTTCTATCCGGATTCATGGATGTAGTATAAATAGTATTTTCCCTAGTAGAACTAGGTTTAATCGAACCTTGGGAAACAATTCTAAAAGGAATTAAAAATAAGGAAACATCTATAAGACTTTGTTTTTTCGTTTTACCTTTGTTTACCGGGGCAATCTAGTTTGCTTTATATCGTGGGTTGATTCAATGGATGGAGATAGGCCAGGGTTGAAGATCAACCTTCAGCTGCACATCATATGGGATAAAAGATAATAATAGGAATAGTCATGTGTAATCTTCCAATAGTGATAATCTTTAGGGGAAACACATCCTAATATACTAAAGCCCATGTGAGCATCAGGCATAGCAATAGTCTTTTGATCTAACAGGTTGTACCGTGAAGCACTGGGTTACAAACAAAGTGAAAAACACAGATCAAAGCCTTAAGGAGAGATGTTGTTGTTGTTGTTCCCGAATGGGTTGCTAAACTGTGGTTCCTATGAGATCGCCGTTAGCCATGTATCTCACCTCAAGCTTTGATCGATCTCTAGGGTATTGGGTACCTACAAGTCTAGAGATTAAGGCAAGAGACAAAGAAACAAAAGATACAAATCCCTTATTCAAACAATACACAATACTTACATATATTAGGTGCACATAATTGTTGCGAGGTTTCTCCCCATCTCGTAGACCGTGAGACCTACTCACTCATGACTATCTGGGCCCTAGCAACCGGGGTGCCATGTCCGAGAAGTTGACAGGTCCAGCGTCTGATCAGGTGTGCCCTCAAGAGGCAGAAGGACCTCCGGAGGTGGCTCAGCCGGGTGATCCCTCACAAGGCCTCGCTTCACGAGGAGACGGCCTCCAAAGGATGCGCCCAAGAGGGGGACCCCTCTACAGCGCTCCACTGCACTGCCCGACGTTGGATGCCTTGGAGCATTCCCAGGGTCCGTTTGGTAATATCACAGAGCGACCGATAGGCGAGGCAGATCGCGACAAGGGGCGCAGTGGCCCTACACTCTCGGTTTTCCTCGGTAAAGGAAGATCCAGTCCGCCACCTTTTCTGTAAGGAGAGGACGGGCGACCTTAGCATGGAAGGCACTCTCCTTTGCCATTTTGGTGCAAGGGAGACTACGAGCAGTGCCGGACAAAGACAAATGACGCTAAAGAAGGCCCCTTTACATAAGGACAGAGAAACACCCGGCATCCAAGACTCAGTCCACCAAAAGTAGTCTCGTAGACCAGGATATCGAGGAGCGGCATTACGGTAGCCCTTCCCGCCCAAGAATTGGGGGAAGAGGCCCATCGCCACTATATAAGGATCCCTTCTCCTACCTTAGAATAGGTCAATCCTAGAGATCGAAAACCCTAGACTTTCATCCTACATTGTACCCTCGCAAAGCACGCAAGCAAGACAACAAAGAAGGAGTAGGGGCTTTACCTCCTCACAAGGGTCCCAAACCTGGGTAAAAAAACCCATGTCACCTCTCTGTCGTGTGCTTGCTCCGCCACCACCACCGTCACCGAGCCTCCTTGGAACTGCGTGTTTAGCCCCCTCTCAAACCAAGGGATCGTTGGACCCTAGTTTCCTTCACGGGACAAATCTCTAACATTTAGCGTGCTAGGTAGGGGGCTGAGGCGCGCTTTCAATACCTTCATCAACTTCGACGGTATGTCTACTCGCAACGAGATCTGCGCCGAGTGTTCTCTCCATAGCGCGGCGAGTAAGGATTATACGGAGACGGCCCCATGGCGCACCACCTCTGAGCAGGCCCCATGGATGGAGGACGAAGGTGGCTCCTCATACTGCCCATTGTGGGAGCCCCCATCCTCCTAGCGTGGCGCCAAGTCTACCACACCGCGTCCTCGCGTGGCCACACCAAACGCCTCGCGCCGAAAGCTGCCTGGACCACCCGCCAGCCTAACCAGGCAAAGGGAGGTGGTGCGACCGGCTCGCCGAACTCCTCGACATTTCCACCCTCTCCCTAGAGGGGCAGGGGCTCAAGACAAGGATAGGGCGATGGTGTTTTGGGGCTCTCTCCCATCTCAATGCCTTGATGGTTCCCCCAAGCACAACAAGGTCGCCCCGCCACCGGCCAACAGCTGCCAAATCATCTCGCTCCCCGCGGTCATGGTATCGCCGCGTGAGCGCGAAGACCGTCTCATCAAGATCTCAGGTCCTAGTGGTCACATCGCACGATGGCCTCCCTTACAAGCCTTAGCATGTTTAAACTCATATCACCTCCATACCTCATTCTCCTGTCATACTAGATTATTTGCACATGATACATCATTTGGATGAACCAGTACTGACAGCTAAGCATGGCTAAGCAAGACACAAATATAAGTTCTAGCAGTGCACATAAGCCAAACCTAGTTATTCTAGGAGAAGTGGATTAGGTAATATAAAATCAAAGGGAGTGATGCAATAGATAGGATACTCTATCTATCGATAAAATACCATAGTAGAATCGTATGCATCATGGCAAGAATTGAAATGCTTTCAAAATCATAGGATTATATCATGGTGGGCTATGCTTGTCTTTGCCCGTTGATAACCAATAAGCAGATCTTCAGAAGCCTTGTACTTGACTTGATTATAGTTGGTCAAGTATTGTCCGTCTATCTTCGATGGTGTTGATCTCGGTCTTCGATCTCGATATCGTATTCTACCAGGAAGAACCAAACACCAGAAATAGAGGGAAACAATCAACACATGGCATCAATGCAATGCTTAAGCATGGATGATGATATAACAAGTTAAATTGTGCTAAGATGAAACCCTAGTACATGCTTGTCCATTTTAAACCGGGTCTGAGGGATCCAAACCCTAAAACAGGGAGAACCTCGGAGTCACCTGCAGGGTTCAATTGGTTATTCTAACTAAACTTAAAATGAAAGTTGCTTAACAATGCATGATTATAGCTTTAAAATATAGATCTCATTTTTGGACATTTTGATATATTATACATATTTTTCTTACTTATAATGAATTAGTTATGATTTTTTCTCAATTTAATTCCATCTTAAATCATTTTAAAAATAATTAAACAATTATGGGTTATATTAAACATTTATCCACTTTGACCCACATGTCAGGTTTTTATTCATTTCAAAAAATAATTTATATAATTACTAAAATGCTGACAGACTGGGCCCACAGTGGTATTTTAAAATTCGAGAAATGATTTTCAGAATATTTTAAAGAATTATGAACTCATGCTGATGTCATGCTGACATCAGCAATGGAGGCTCTCATATTGAGCTCGAATCAGTGGATTTGCTGCATGCGGGGGCTTTGTGCTTAGGCTTGTTAGAGAGAGGAGGACTTGGAGAACGTACTGGTGGCGGCGCCGCTAGGAAATAGTCACTGGAATAGTGATGACCCATAAGTATAGGGGGTGTATCGTAGTACTTTTGATAAATAGGAGTGACGATCCCAACGAGGAGCAGAAGGTGCTGAATAGTGGTATGGAGCAGGAAATCACTATGAATACTTAGCAAACGGATTTTTAGTGGTTTTCTGACAAGGCAACAAAATAAAGAGTAAATAACAGAAGTAACGAACAAACAGAGCAAGTGGCCCAATCCTTTCTTAGCAAAGAAATATAGAAATACTTATAAGGACCAAACGTTCTTGAGGACACATGAGAATTCTGTCAAGTGCTTTCGCTTCAAATAGCTGAGTACTCTTCTCTGGTGTTGTGTGGGTGAACTTGTGCTAACATACTGGCCTTCCTAGGACTAATATATTCTTGTTATTAAATCCCCTACAAACATCCATAACTATAGAAAAGTAATTAAGATATAAATATAACCACAACCTTAAACTCTTAGATCATGCGCTCCCTTGTGCAAAGGTGTCCTAATGGGGGTTCAGGTTTCTATCACTCTAGCAACCCACAATTAGTATCAAAATACACAATGCATTCCCCTAGGCCCATAAATGGTGAAGTATCATGTAGTCGACGTTCACATGACATCACTAGAAGAATAGCACCACAATTAAAATACTAAACCATTGAATAATAACTCATCACAGATTCACTACCACTACAAGAAATGTGTTAATCTATAACCTTCTGGTAGTGACCGTGTAAGAAATCGTCATAGATCTATGACGATTTAGCACCAGATGGTCGTAAGCCATTCGAAGGGGTCAAAATCTTGAAAAATTAAGACGATTTGACTTAAAAACGTCGTAGTTGCACTAGATAAAATCATCATAATATGACAGACGTAGACTACGAAGTTTTTAAATTGGTCATAACGTCTAAAATAAGGTAAATTGAAATGAGTAAGCGCCACATCAGCAATTTAGTCTATGTGTCAATATTTTTCTTGTCTACGTGCAAGTTTATTTTTTTTGACATGCGTGCAAGTTTATTTTTGCCTAGGTGTAATGTGTAGTATCGAGTTGGCCCACTGGTGGAAAAAGGGCTTCTAGTCTCGTGCCGCAACTTGCTCTAGTCCCGGTTTTGGGTCCGGGACTGCCAAAACGGGACTAGAGGCCCCCCCTCTAGTCCCGGCTCGCTACGGCCCGCGACTGATAACAGCCACGTGGCTGTTTCAGCGCAACGGGGGGCGGAAACCCTCTAGCCCCGGGCCGTAACATCACCCGGGACTAAAAGGTTTCCTGCCACGGCAGAGAAACACACATTTCTCTGCCGCGGCAGAGATTGTGTATTTCCTTTTTTTTGCCATTTCGTTCCTTTTTCGTTTTGTGTTTCACTATAACTCAAACATATATTTAAGTATACATATTATACGCTACTACATACACACTACACGTCGATGCATTTATATAATTAATCGATCCCTTGCAAGCCTACATATAATCAATCATATCAAAAGGAAGAAATGTTTTGAAATTACATGGTCATTGATGAATATATATATCATATCAGCTACATGAAGATGACCAAGGCAAATCGAGTTTCACGTCATCCGCATAATGCTCTCCATGTACATCAAGGACTTCCTTCATCATAAATCCTGCCAGCTCCTCTTGAATTGCTCTTATGCGCTGGCCTGGCTCTAGTTTCTCCCGACAATCATAAATATAATATGAGTCAACTTTCTGCTCACTGGTCAACTCGCGGATGTACTCGCAGACGTAGTATCCACATAAATGAGTTCCCGTTGGATGCTGTAAACTCTTCACCATTTTATAAGTTAAGTCCTCTTTGAATGGACCTGGTATTTTCTGTCTGAACCGTGTCCAACACCTGCTCGGCAAAGAAAATGAACAAAGGAGTTATTAGTTACTTGATATCAGGAAATGAATGAAAGAGTACGATATAATGCGATAATGATTGAAATTACTTATGGAGCATTGCTTTCATGTCGCTCCACTGCTCTTGGTCCCAACTTAATGAGTCGTGGACATCAACTAGGGAGTTGTCAACTTGAATGTTTAGCAATATCCAGTGGAATCTGCGGACGTTTACATAAGCATACATGCATAGCTCATCCAGTAAGCAAAAATAAAATGTGTACAAGATATAAACACTAACTTGAAGTTGTAAGGAAATAGTATTTCCTTAACAAAATTATTCTCGGTTAAGAACCGTCATAGGTCTTCCTCCACGTCCTTGGGATGATTCAATAACGTATATTCATTAATGATATATGTGTCAATGAACCCAACATCGTATCTTCTAGCTCTTTTGCATTCAAGCATCTTCATTCTGCAGAATATAATATCATCATACAAAAGGATATATAGTTAGGATAATATATTAAATGCAATGAACGAGCTGACAAACTTAATTATAGAAATAAATCACTTACAGACAGTAGCAACCAATGCTAGATTTATCGAGGGTGCGCTGGTTGTATAACTGAAACAGTTCGGTCATTTGAACCTGTATCGAGTATGGTTTGAAGTGATGCTCCTTTCTAACGTCCACCGGAAACCAATCTTTCTGATGCTTTTTTTCTGCTTGCGACATGTACCATTCGTGTAGATTTCGCATATGTGTGGATAGACGCCCGAGCTCCTCATTACTGACTAGAGGCTCCCCTTGGACATACTGCCATACTATCTGACCCATTGGCGTATCTTCTGTAACACCCTCAGAATCGGACCTATGCAAGTTCTAGCGAAAACCGCCAAACCCGCATAGAAACGATTCAAAGGTGCCCACCAGGCACTTTCGTGCGGGTGGAAAACGAAGTAATAACATTACACAACAGTCCTCGATGGGACCCACAGAACAGATATATATACAACAGCGACTCAGAGAGTCAAGAATACAGATATAATATACAAAGATCCAAATCACCTTGAAAACGATAGAGCGTCCAGCTACGGACAAGATGCAAATGGGGCTAAGAGCCCTGAAGGATGACCAATGGCGTCCATAACCCTGCCCAGGCCAAGCCGGAAGGGTAACCCTGCTAACGACGTCGATCTCAAAACCTGCTTAAACAAAAGGGGTGCCGACAAAGGGCAAAGGAAAAAGAGGAGCGTCAGTACTGAGGCCAGTACACGGCGAGGCTAGAATTCGGCGGTCCTTGCCTACAAAGGTATGGTGGACTGGAGCGGCAGCGGCAGCATGCACTGAACAACCTATAGAGACTCGATACAACTGGCGGCAATCAGAGAGGGGTAAGAAGGACCTATCCGGAACCAACCTGATACTATCATCAAACAAACCCATCCTGGCGTCTCCCCCTCGAGGCCAAACGAGGAAGTCAACCGAGGAACTCACACAGTAGGCAGTTTTACTTATTCGGTTATCGTTGCAGCAATTACTAGTCAGGTATAGATAATCGTCCTGATAAAATAAGCAGTGGGCCCTTTTAGTTAATCATTCCGTTGTAGTTGCAACAATTACTAATCAGATACAGATAGCATGAGATAAACCCACAACCCAGCAGTTGTTGGTATTTTAATTAGCCATTCCGTTGTAGTTGCAATACTTACTAGTCAGATACAATTGTCGCAAGCGACAAGCCAAACAAGCAAATGTGGGCAGTTTTAGTTAGCCATTCCATTGTAGTGAAGCTGATTACTAGTCATTATAAAGTCAAATTTATAGAAATAAACTTTAGTTATGCTTGTCTATGGTCGAGATACTGTGCTCCAAGTCGTCCATAACCGTGGACACGGCTTTCAGAAAGTTTTACCCGACCGGGGTGCACCAATAGCAACACACACTCGATCAACCTCGGAAAAACCAAATCAAAACCCAACGAGGCCTTCACGACAAAGCAATCACAGGATTCAGAAATATTTCAGGGGGCCACCCCATTGAGTAGACCCGCAACGAAGTAAGCTAGCTCCGAGACGGACTCAAGGTCTACGACAATGGCTGTAAACGACTGGGAACCCCAAACGGGGCTTGTCGATACCGCGAAAACATTCCGCTTACCTAAACAGTACAGTGTGCTATCCTTCGCACAATCGTAAATAAAGCAGTAAAGCATGGCATAAGTACAGGATCGTAAATAAAACCTCAAACTAGTTTGTGGCCCCAAGAAATAAGAATGAATCAAGCTCTGGCTCAGGGGGGTCCCATATACCTCCCGGATGTGGATAGCGCGATAAATCAAGGAACAGGTATCAAGTACTCGGGGTCCTACGGGACACAAGTGGGCGTTCGGAAACCAAATATTTTCTATCACCCACCGATGCCTCTGCTTACTTCAATTTTAGTTGTTAAACAGGAATGAAAGTGAACGATAAGTAAAACCATGATCATATCCAACATCAACATGCGGCAATACATCAACAACTGTGGCACTTGGCGACACGCAACAGCACTTGAGCAAGCGACTACGACGCGCAAGTCCAACTACCTACCAAACAACAGGTAATAGGGTGTGTCCAAGGCAATATAGGGCTGCACGGTATATCACAGGTACGGAAACTAAAGCATCGCAACATAGATAGCAATAGATCAACAGGAGGGAATAAATACTATAAAAGTAAGATAGGTAGAAAGGGGGAGATGCTCGCCTGAAAACATGGTCGAAGGGTTCAACCGAAGATCGAGGCGAAGCTCACATCAACTCAACGGCCTTATCCGCGAAGAACCAAAACACTAGAAGAAACACCGGATGCAATATTCAATACAACGGCAGAAGATCGGCATGATGCATGTATGATGTATGACATGGCAAAGGTGCGATGCAATTAGGTCATATTAAGTGGAACCGGGGTCCCGACAATTATTTAGGTGGTTCATGCCATTTACCCACCCTGCATTTTAAATGTTGTATTAACATAGCAACAGATAGCACCAGTTCGCTACACAAATTTAAATGAGGCCAATATAAGACTAGATTTGCCCGCATATGGGCCCCATATTTAATTATCAGGTGAATCGGCATAAGGCCCCCAAACCACAGACAAGGAGGCATGCATGAACAATTAATATGCGACAAGTTAGATTATATTATAAAATAGGGTTTCGGGAAGGGGAATCACACATTAGGGGTTCTCGACGAACTTGGGGTTCCGAGGGTTCGGGGTCGGTCTCAGGGTCCAGGGTTCGACGGAACGTTCTCGGCTCCGGGGTCGTTCTCGAATTACAGGGGTAGATCTTGTCGCATCCGGGAAGCAGGACTTGGTTCGGCGTCGGGGCGCATCGGATCCTCCTGGTCGCTGTCGTGCTGGTAGTCGCGTAGGTCTTGACGGGTCCGCGTAGACGGTCATGGCGTTCAAGGTGAAAACTTGGCATTCCGCGGCGAAGTGCTTGAAGTCATTTGGTTCCATGTCGACGGTCTTGGTGTCCTCGATGGAGAACTCGGTGTCTTCGGGTCATAGGAAGAGGAAGCGCCGGGTCCGACGGTGAATTGCGGCACGGAATCGCTTCATATTTGTTTGACACAGCACAACGGCACCGGGGCTTCGGTAGACACAAGGACTATGATACATCACCCATCCTGCCACAACAGGAACATATGGCCACCCACGCGTGTGAGGAGAAAAGGAACATACAGCCTCCTGTACTGGCGGCAGGAACAAGCAGCGAGGGTACACGCACTAGGCGGCGCTCTAGCTACTTGTGGCCACGAGATGAGGAGGCCAGAGACAGGTGGAGGCGACGATGCGGCCGGCCAAGGTCGACGCCAGCGGCAGGCTCGGTCGGTTGGCGAGGCAGAGGGCGGGTTGCAGGCGAAGATCGCCGCGGCGGCTCGCTGTAGCGGAGGTGGGGGAGGTGTCCAGGCCGCGGGAAGGAGGGGAGCAGGGGCGGCCGGCGTCGGGCGGCGGAGGAGGGACCCAAGGCGGGGACGCGGAGCGGCGGCGTCTGGGCGAGCTCGAGCCGGCGCTGGAGGAGGCTGCCGGGCGGTTTGCTGAGGGAGGCCGAAGCCGGCGAGGGGGGTCGCGTCAGGGACGGAGGCGGCGACGGTGGCGGAGGAGATGGTTGCGGGGGAGGTGAGCCGGAGGGGAGGCTGCAGGAGGCGGTCGGCTCGGGCTGCTGTGGGGCGAGCGGCGGCGCGGGGAGGACGAGCGGCAGACCGGCGACGCGGGGCGCAGGCGGGCGATGCGGCCGGGTCGGGGTGTGAAGCTTGGGGGAGGGAGCGGGGCACGCGGGAGGTTGGGAGAGGGAGGAGAGAAACAGGGAGGGGTGGGTCGGTAGGTGGGGCCGGGGAACAGGGGCCACGCGGGGTGGGATCTGCTGTGGTGAGTGGGAAGAGAGGGAGAGAGAGAAGAGAGAGGGGGGGCTGATGTGGCAGCTGCTGATAGGTTTAGGGGAGGAGAGGGGTGAGGTGGCAACCTGTGATAGGTGGGAGTGATGTGGAGGGGGGTGTGGGTAGATTATCTGGTAGCTCTAGGATTTATAGCTGGACTGATTATATTTCTGGGGTGGTCGTTCGGGTCGATTCGGCCCGTTCGACTGCCCCACTAAAATAATATAGACTTTTATTTATTTTAAATGCATCGTTTGCAAACCGATAGTTGGTCAAAACAAAATATTCCGGAGTCCCGGTTTTGGTTTTAAATTAAAGACGGGGCGTTTAGAAAACAAAACCAGGCTTTTCCGCAATTAATTTTATGCAAGCAAATGCAAGATGATGACGATGCTCAAATGCAATGTGGCATGATGACATGAGCATGCGGTCATGATGATGCAATGCACAAAAACAGCGCGATTTTCTAGTAGTGGTTTTTGCGGGATGCCACAATTCGACACCACTAACAATGGATCTCGCCCTCGAGATCCGCCTCATGGTACCGGAAGGAAGGTCGGCGATCTGCGTCTTCTCGCTTCGTGTAGATCCTCGCGAGACCACTAACAAAGATGTTTTCTTCGTCTTGAAATCGGCGACACCACCAACAAGGGTTCGTTGATCCTGTTCATCAAGAGAGAGCACTCCGGATAAACAACGGACGAAGTTAAAGGTAAGGCCACCTCTAACTTCAGCGGAAAAAGTAAATTGCATCGATCCACCATTCAATGTACAAAAGCGAATGATAAGAGTAGTGGTATGGTCGCGACTCCATCCCGCACTCGAAGCATTACTATGTACACGAATAGACAGATTATGCAACCAACCCTCAGGATTCAGACTGAAGATCTCGACAAGCGAGGTTCGGAAACAAAGGAGTGATGCAGACTCTGCATCGGGTCTGGCGTAGAGGATGTCGTCGCGTCGGAAAACACCGGAAGGCACAAACAAGGAACAAAGGATGGTACCACAGATAAAGGATCACTCAGATAGCATGAAGACCAGAGGTAGCAACACCGTTACCAAAGGAGGAAGCGAAACCCTGAAGGTACGACGGAAACCCAACCGCGAGAAATCCTGGACTCGAAGAGAGAGAAGAGAGCGGATTCAAAACACGTAGAGGTAAGAGGAGAATAGCAGAGGGATAAGGAGTAAAATCAGACCTAATCAGAACTATCCAACCGATTTTGCAAAAATAGTTTTGACACTCTACAGCGGCCGTTAACTAGGTTATCCTACAGGCTGGACTTGTGGGGTATCGTAACTGCTGAGCTCTGATACCACTCTGTAACACCCTCAGAATCGGACCTATGCAAGTTCTAGCGAAAACCGCCAAACCCGCATAGAAACGATTCAAAGGTGCCCACCAGGCACTTTCGTGCGGGTGGAAAACGAAGTAATAACATTACACAACAGTCCTCGATGGGACCCACAGAACAGATATATATACAACAGGGACTCAGAGAGTCAAGAATACAGATATAATATACAAAGATCCAAATCACCTTGAAAACGATAGAGCGTCCAGCTACAGACAAGATGCAAATGGGGCTAAGAGCCCAGAAGGATGACCAATGGCGTCCATAACCCTGCCCAGGCCAAGCCGGAAGGGTAACCCTGCTAACGACGTCGATCTCAAAACCTGCTTAAACAAAAGGGGTGCCGACAAAGGGCAAAGGAAAAAGAGGAGCGTCAGTACTGAGGCCAGTACACGGCGAGGCTAGAATTCGGCGGTCCTCGCCTACAAAGGTATGGTGGACTGGAGCGGCAGCGGCAGCATGCACTGAACAACCTATAGAGACTCGATACAACTGGCGGCAATCAGAGAGGGGTAAGAAGGACCTATCCGGAACCAACCTGATACTATCATCAAACAAACCCATCCTGGCGTCTCCCCCTCGAGGCCAAACGAGGAAGTCAACCGAGGAACTCACACAGTAGGCAGTTTTACTTATTCGGTTATCGTTGCAGCAATTACTAGTCAGGTATAGATAATCGTCCTGATAAAATAAGCAGTGGGCCCTTTTAGTTAATCATTCCATTGTAGTTGCAACAATTACTAATCAGATACAGATAGCATGAGATAAACCCACAACCCAGCAGTTGTTGGTATTTTAATTAGCCATTCCGTTGTAGTTGCAATACTTACTAGTCAGATACAATTGTCGCAAGCGACAAGCCAAACAAGCAAATGTGGGCAGTTTTAGTTAGCCATTCCATTGTAGTGAAGCTGATTACTAGTCATTATAAAGTCAAATTTATAGCAATAAACTTTAGTTATGCTTGTCTATGGTCGAGATACTGTGCTCCAAGTCGTCCATAACCGCGGACACGGCTTTCAGAAAGTTTTACCCGGCCGGGGTGCACCAATAGCAACACACACTCGATCAACCTCGGAAAAACCAAATCAAAACCCAACGAGGCCTTCACGACAAAGCAATCACAGGATTCAGAAATATTTCAAGGGGCCACCCCATTGAGTAGACCCGCAACGAAGTAAGCTAGCTCCGAGACGGACTCAAGGTCTGCGACAATGGCTGTAAACGACTGGGAACCCCAAACGGGGCTTGTCGATACCGCGAAAACATTCCGCTTACCTAAACAGTACAGTGTGCTATCCTTCGCACAATCGTAAATAAAGCAGTAAAGCATGGCATAAGTACAGGATCGTAAATAAAACCTCAAACTAGTTTGTGGCCCCAAGAAATAAGAATGAATCAAGCTCTGGCTCAGGGGGGTCCCATATACCTCCCGGATGTGGATAGCGCGATAAATCAAGGAACAGGTATCAAGTACTCGGGGTCCTACGGGACACAAGTGGGCGTTCGGAAACCAAATATTTTCTATCACCCACCGATGCCTCTGCTTACTTCCATTTTAGTTGTTAAACAGGAATGAAAGTGAACGATAAGTAAAACCATGATCATATCCAACATCAACATGCGGCAATACATCAACAACTGTGGCACTTGGCGACACGCAACAGCACTTGAGCAAGCGACTACGACGCGCAAGTCCAACTACCTACCAAACAACAGGTAATAGGGTGTGTCCAAGGCAATATAGGGCTGCACGGTATATCACAGGTACGGAAACTAAAGCATCGCAACATAGATAGCAATAGATCAACAGGAGGGAATAAATACTATAAAAGTAAGATAGGTAGAAAGGGGGAGATGCTCGCCTGAAAACATGGTCGAAGGGTTCAACCGAAGATCGAGGCGAAGCTCACATCAACTCAACGGCCTTATCCGCGAAGAACCAAAACACTAGAAGAAACACCGGATGCAATATTCAATACAACGGCAGAAGATCGGCATGATGCATGTATGATGTATGACATGGCAAAGGTGCGATGCAATTAGGTCATATTAAGTGGAACCGGGGTCCCGACAATTATTTAGGTGGTTCATGCCATTTACCCACCCTGCATTTTAAATGTTGTATTAACATGGCAATAGATAGCACCAGTTCGCTACACAAATTTAAATGAGGCCAATATAAGACTAGATTTGCCCGCATATGGGCCCCATATTTAATTATCAGGTGAATCGGCATAAGGCCCCCAAACCACAGACAAGGAGGCATGCATGAACAATTAATATGCGACAAGTTAGATTATATTATAAAATAGGGTTTCGGGAAGGGGAATCACACATTAGGGGTTCTCGACGAACTTGGGGTTCCGAGGGTTCGGGGTCGGTCTCAGGGTCCAGGGTTCGACGGAACGTTCTCGGCTCCGGGGTCGTTCTCGAATTACAGGGGTAGATCTTGTCGCATCCGGGAAGCAGGACTTGGTTCGGCGTCGGGGCGCATCGGATCCTCCTGGTCGCTGTCGTGCTGGTAGTCGCGTAGGTCTTGACGGGTCCGCGTAGACGGTCATGGCGTTCAAGGTGAAAACTTGGCGTTCCGCGGCGAAGTGCTTGAAGTCATTTGGTTCCATGTCGACGGTCTTGGTGTCCTCGATGGAGAACTCGGTGTCTTCGGGTCATAGGAAGAGGAAGTGCTGGGTCCGACGGTCAATTGCGGCACGGAATCGCTTCATATCTGTTTGACACAGCACAACGGCACCGAGGCTTCGGTAGACACAAGGACTATGATACATCACCCATCCTGCCACAACAGGAACATATGGCCACCCACGCGTGTGAGGAGAAAAGGAACATACAGCCTCCTGTACTGGCGGCAGGAACAAGCAGCGAGGGTACACGCACTAGGCGGCGCTCTGGCTACTTGAGGCCACGAGATGAGGAGGCCAGAGACAGGTGGAGGCGACGACGCGGCCGGCCAAGGTCGACGCCAGCGGCAGGCTCGGTCGGTTGGCGAGGCAGAGGGCGGGTTGCAGGCGAAGATCGCCGCGGCGGCTCGCAGTAGCGGAGGTGGGCGAGGTGTCCCGGCCGCGGGAAGGAGGGGAGCAGGGGCGGCCGGCGTCGGGCGGCGGAGGAGGGACCCGAGGCGGGGACGTGGAGCGGCGGCGTCTGGGCGAGCTCGAGCCGGCGCTGGAGGAGGCTGCCGGGCGGTTTGCTGAGGGAGGCCGAAGCCGGCGAGGGGGGTCGCGTCGGGGACGGAGGCGGCGACGGTGGCGGAGGAGATGGTTGCGGGGGAGGTGAGCCGGAGGGGAGGCTGGAGGAGACGGTCGGCTCGGGCTGCTGTGGGGCGAGCGGCGGCGCGGGGAGGACGAGCGGCAGACCTGCGACGCGGGGCGCAGGCGGGCGATGCGGCCGGGTCGGGGTGTGAAGCTTGGGGGAGGGAGCGGGGCACGCGGGAGGTTGGGAGAGGGAGGAGAGAAACAGGGAGGGGTGGGTCGGTAGGTGGGGCCGGGGAACAGGGGCCACGCGGGGTGGGATCTGCTGTGGTGAGTGGGAAGAGAGGGAGAGAGAGAAGAGAGAGGGGGGGCTGATGTGGCAGCTGCTGATAGGTTTAGGGGAGGAGAGGGGTGAGGTGGCAACCTGTGATAGGTGGGAGTGATGTGGAGGGGGGTGTGGGTAGATTATCTGGTAGCTTTAGGATTTATAGCTGGACCGATTATATTTCTGGGGTGGTCGTTCGGGTCGATTCGGCCCGTTCGACTGCCCCACTAAAATAATATAGACTTTTATTTATTTTAAATGCATCGTTTGCAAACCGATAGTTGGTCAAAACAAAATATTCCGGAGTCCCGGTTTTGGTTTTAAATTAAAGACGGGGCGTTTAGAAAACAAAACCAGGCTTTTCCGCAATTAATTTTATGCAAGCAAATGCAAGATGATGACGATGCTCAAATGCAATGTGGCATGATGACATGAGCATGCGGTCATGATGATGCAATGCACAAAAACAGCGCGATTTTCTAGTAGTGGTTTTTGCGGGATGCCACATCTTCATAGCCTAAATATTGACCAAGAGACATATTTGCTTTGTTAGCAAGTGCTTTGGCCTGCGATACAGTGATTCCCATAAGTGCAACATTATTACGGGCTCTGGGGTCCATTATTTGCATGTCCATATCCATTTCAGCTCTGAAGGCCTTGTAGAGGTCTGAAATGAATTTGAGCGGGGTGACCGATTGATTCTTCTGTGCTCCAAGCTGGGCAACTTGCTTCCCACTTTTTGCACTTGTGATTTTTTTCTTCTGTGCTTGCTTAATAATCTCCCGGTCATAGTCTGATTCCAGATTCATCGATATCTGGGATGGTTGCTCAAGAAAGGACTTAGCCTACTTTTTGGTTTTTTCATTATATACCGGCTTTGGCTCAGGCTTTTTGGGTGCAAAATGCGCCTTAACTTGGGCAGCCACATCCGCGTTAGTTTCCTCATCGGTCTTGTCATAAGGTCTCTTTGGAAGAGCCGGCGGGATGTCGACTATCTTTGCCGTTTGGACTTTCTTCGATGTGGGGCGCGGGGGACCGTCGAACTTCTGTTTCTTTGACGAGATAGTAGTATTGCACGGAGGCGGAGGCGGAGATCGAGTATTGCGCGGAGGGGAGATCGAGTTGATGTACTCCTGCTGCGGCGATCGTCAGCGAGGCGGGGTGGACTTGGAGGTTGGCGATAATCGCGTTGGGGTGGACTTGGAGGTTGACGATATTCGATGCGGGGTGGACTTCGATTCCTCGGAGTCGGTGGCCTTGGCACCGAGCCTGGAAACTTGATGTACTTATTATTCCATAGAATGATGTTGCGCTTGACATCTCCTAGTTTCGTAAGGCCTTCAGGCGTAGCGATCTCAATCTCTAGGTCCGCAAAATCCTCCACTATGTCATCCACCGTGACACGAGCATAGCCTGGTGGAATCCTAAGTGAATGGTGGAGTGCTCCAGGTAGACAAGGTAAAGCAGTGCCGATCGCCACCTTGAAGGACAGGTTGTTCATTGGCTGATGTAGCTCACATTGTGCCATCTCTCTGACATCATACACGGGGTAGTGAGGAGCCGGTGCATCATCTAGCAGTGCTTGATCATTAGCCCGGACCTCCATGGAAACCACGCTGCTTCTCCGCTGGCTAAGATCCAATGCAGGATCATCAGACGGCGGGTGAGTTGACGACAGCGGCCTTTGGCTAATTTCATGCATGAGGTTCTTCAGATCAGCTAGGTCTTGCTCTACCCTGGAGATCCGGTCTGCCTCCCGGTCCTTGCTTCTCTGACGGCTTCTGTAACTGGCATCGTACTGAGAAAACCCTTTCTTCCACGAGACACCGGCGCCTTTGCCTCGTGTTCATCCTCCCTTTTCAGGATTCCCTAGGGCGCGTGTCAGCTCGTTGTTCTCTCACTCGGGACGGAACAATCCCAATTGATCATCGTTCATTGCTTTAATAAGGTCTTGGGAGGGTTTTAGAATTTCATCATGAAATAATGTCTTCCCTGTTTCTGGGTCCAAGGATCCCCCGTGCCCGTACCACAAGTGCTTTGACCTCTCCAGCCATCCATCTGTACTAGGAGTGATGCCTCTAGCACTCATGTTCTTCTCCATAGTTTCCCACTTAGGGACGACACTCTTGTAGCCACCTGTCCCCATTTTATGATGGTATTTCTTGTTGGCAGCATTTAACGCGTTCTTTGCCGACTTTGCCTTTGCTTTATCAGATTGCTTGTATTGTACAAAATCGGGCCACTGTTCTCTCAACTTCTTGTTTACTCCTTTGAAATCTGGAGTTTTATTTTTCGCGACATATTTCGCGTATAAACTTTTCTTGTGGTTCCGGTATAGTTCAGCCATCTTGCTCAGAGCCCACTCCTTCACTTTCTCTCTATTTTAAGGCCCACCCGGCCTTGGGGTAATACCATCTACCTCAAATTCTTCATACTCTGGAGGTAGTATGAAATGCGCTATGAGCTTCTACCAAAGGTCATCTTTGGCATCATCGGTGACATAGCTAGATTCTTCACCGGATTTCTTGGACTGATTCCATTCTTGGATGGTGATCGGCAGGTTGTCCCTAACAAGCACCCCGCATTGATTTATAAACATCCTCCGGTGCTTCTCTGGAGCAATCAGTTCAGCATCATCATCTATTTCTTCGATGGTGAACCTCTGATTACCATCCAACTTTTTGTTTGGCCCTTGTTTCGTTCGAGCTGTCAATTGCTTCGATCCGGTGGGCTAAAAGAAGAAGAGAGAGTGATTAATATATATCTAGATCAGTTAATGAATAGAGGTAACACGAGAATTTATATATACATGTACCTCGCCGGATCCTGTCGAGGGGCCATCATTATTGTTGTTATTTGTTTGCCCTTCGTCCATCTGGTCTTCCCTTTGGTACATTAGGTTTTCCTCTACTCCATCACCGGATGGATTCAGATATGAGGATATCTCTTCCTCGAGCAAAATATCTTCGCCGGTAGTAATATTAAGAGGAATTTCACCTCTTATCATGCCCTGAAGAAAACCTTCACCGATGCGACTAGGATCTTCAGATGGATCCATGACTTAATTATCTATAACAAAAAGAGAGTTAAACAGGTTAGAAAAAACAATAATCCTAATAACTAAAACAAAAAAAACAATAACCCTAATATTATTTGCGGTAAAACAATAATCTTAATAACTAAAACAAAAAGACCATAATATAAAAAAACTATAGAAAAAACTATAAAAAAAACCTAATAATCCTAATTATAATAATCCTAACTATAAAAAAACTATAAAAAACTATAACAAAAAACCCTAATAATCCTAATCCTAATTAATAACAAAAACTATAATTAAAATAATTATAATTAATCCTAACTCTAGCTAGAAAAAACTATAACAAAAATTATAATTAATCCTAACCCTAGCTAACAATATAATCCTAATCCTAATTAATAACAAAAACTATAATTCGAAATAAAACAAAAACTATAATCCTAATCCTATAGCTAGCTAACTAATAATTACAAAACAAAAAAACCAACGGCCGCCCGTATCCCTCCCTCGAGCACACCTATCGATCGAAGCCGCGGCGATAGAACGTGACGGCGCGCGGAGGGGCGACGCACGGCGGCACGGCGAGGCGGCGAGGCGCGCGGCGCGCGGCGGCACGAGAGAAGGCGCGGAGGCGCGGCGGCACGAGATAAGTCTAGTGGAGAGGCGACGCGCGGTAGAGCGGCGACACGCCGGAGCACGCACGGCGGAGCGGCATGGCAGCGCCGGACAGCACCTCCCCTGTGTTGCGTCGTCGCTTGTGAGTGCTTCGTCTTCGTCTTCGTCGAGGAATGCCAAGTGCTGGTGGGCAGCACCTCCCCCTGGAGCGAAATATATAGGGACCACCCCTTTAGTCCCAGGCTAAGCCACGGGACAGGACTAAAGAGTCTTTAGTCGCGGGTCGTGGCTTAACCCGCGACTAAAGACCCCCCTTTAGTCGCGGGTTAAGCCACGGCCCAGGACTAAAGGGTTTTTTCGGCCGTTCGTTTTCGCGCGCCCAGGCACCCTTTAGTCTCGGGTCCAGCCACGACCCGCGACTAATTTTTATTGTAAATTTTCATTTTTTAATTCAAATCAAATATAAAACTTTGGAAAATCATATCTTTTATTGTAATACTTCAAATAAAACAAATAATATGTCTATTATTATCAGAAAAATATAAAGAATCTTAATATAATATACATTTATCTGTTTGCATCATTTATAAATTATTTCATTTGTAAATTTTCTTTTTTTAATTCAAATCAAATATAAAACTTTGGAAAATCATATATTTTATTGTAATAATCCAAATAAAACAAATAATATGTCTATTATTATCACAAAAATATAAAGAATCTTAATATAATATCCATTTATCTGTTTGCATCATTTATAAATTATTTCATTTGTAAATTTTCTTTTGTAATTCAAATCAAATATAAAACTTTGGAAAATCATTTCTTTTATTGTAATAATCCAAATAAAACAAATAATATGTCTATTATTATCAGAAAAATATAAAGAATCTTAATATAATATCCATTTATCTGTTTGCATCATTTATAAATTATTTCATTTGTAAATTTTCTTTTTTTAATTCAAATCAAATATAAAACTTTGGAAAATCATATCTTTTATTGTAATACTCCAAATAAAACAAATAATATGTCTATTATTATCAGAAAAATATAAAGAATCTTAATATGATATCCATTTATCTGTTTGCATCATTTATAAATTATTTCATTTGTAAATTTTCTTTTTTTAATTCAAATCAAATATAAATCTTTGGAAAATCATATCTTTTATTGTAATACTCCAAATAAAACAAATAATATGTCTATTATTATCAGAAAAATATAAAGAATCTTAATATAATATCCATTTATCTGTTTGCATCATTTATAAATTATTTCATTTGTAAATTTTCTCTTTTTAATTCAAATCAAATATAAAACTTTGGAAAATCATATCTTTTATTGTAATAATCCAAATAAAACAAATAATATGTCTATTATTATCAGAAAAATATAAAGAATCTTAATATAATATCCATTTAGTCCCGATTGTAGTCACAAAGTGGGACTAAAGATATTTCCCGCCATTTCCCACCGCTTCCCGCCAAGTTTTCCCGCCCTTTCCTTTCTACGAGAGCTTTTAGTCCCGGATGTAGTCACTAACCGGGACTAAAGATATTTCCCGCCATTTCCCAAAGCTTCACGCCAAGTTTTCCTGCCCTTTCCCTCTATATCTAGGGCAATCGCGCCATGGCTATCCACACATCCACACCTTCCTCTATTAGAACAATGGACAACGCCTATTAGGCCATTCTGACCCTCGAGGAGACCGAGGCGCTGTGCGCCTCCAACTACCCTTGTCCGCCAGGCTATCGGCCGCCCGCCGGCTGGATGTTGAGCGCTGGAGGGGTTCCTATCCCTCCTGTCCCTCAAGGTTCTGCACGCCAGGCGGCCATCACAAACAACTTCTACCACGAGCTCATGCCGGAGCAGCGGATGGATCCCTAGTGGGATCCCGACAACTACGACACCTGGAATGCCTTCTTTGCTAATAGGCGGGAAAGGGAGCTCGCCAGGTACGAGGGTGATGGCCTGCCCCCGGTGAACCACAACAAAGCCGGATGTCGTCTATGGTGGGCGAACCGTACTATCATCGGAGTGATGCGCTACATCGTCGGGGGAGACCATCCTCGCCTGCGGTGCCCACGAGTCCACCCGCCCGCCGTGAATCCGAGGCTGGAATGGCCCCTGGTATATGCCATGGATGGGCTGAGGAACCCCGGAGTGGCAGGTGACGATGACGATGATGATGACGATGACGAAGAAGACCCTGAAGTTGTGTACTATAGGACTAGGCATGATTATGACTAAAGGGGCGAATTTCGTCCTGAGTGTTAGCTAGTCCCGGTTTGTCCCGGTTTTTAATATTAATAAATGTCTTGAGTGTTACCTAAATATGAAGATGTTGTATTTAGAGGAAAAGGCATATAAATAGAGCAGGCTGGATCGAGCATCCTATAAATAGAGGGAAATGCATATAAAGAGAGGGTTCATCTTTAGTCCCGGTTGGAGAAACCAACCGCGACTGAAGGGATTGCGGCAGACTGGGCCAGACAATACTAATAATAGGAGTGAGTGTCGACATTATGTCGTACGGCTTGTACCTTGTCCCGGATGGTGTCACCAACCGGGACTAAAGATGAACCTTTAGTCCCAGTTGGAGACACCAACCGGGACAAAACATGAGTCAGCACTAATAATAGGGGTGAGTGTCGACATTATGTCGTGAGTGTCGACATTATGCCGAGTTGCTTGTACTATAAATAGGCATCCTTGTGAGTCCAGTCCTCCAGCCAGTTTGAAGCATCTCCAAGATGGTTTTCGAGAGCAGGGACACCACTACGGCTAGTTTCAGGGAGATGCCGCCGGAGCCCAGTCCTCCGGCATCTCCAAGAAACTGATCATAGAAGCAATCCTTAATATGTGAAATTAGTTAGATCCCAGGCGTATTGATCTAGTTAGAGAAGTTACAAGCTGCAAGATGGTTTTCGAGAGCAGGGACACCACTACGGCCAGTTTCAGGGAGATGCCGTCGGAGCCCAGTCCTCCGGCATCTCCAAGAAACTGGTCATAGAGGCACTCCCTAATATGTGACCTCACGCGTTTGAAGATCAGATCTTAATGGTAAGTATGAATCGGGAATAAAGGCCCTCCTTTAGTCCTGGTCCAGCCACAAAACGAGACTAACACACTCAAGATTGTTTGCAGACAACACTATAAAAATAGACACATGGAGCATCTTCACTCATAAAATGTTACAATTATTACATATCATTTCTTCGCGTGTGTTCCTTTCTGATCCCGTCGTATCCATGGAGCATCTTCATTCATTAACATGATGCTTAGGTCATCCTTCACCGCGAAGGGCGGAATTTCATGAAACTTCTCACAATATTCTGACATGTCTGTCTTGTCCTCCACTCCCATGATGTTTCTTTTTCCTGAAAGAACTATGTGGCGCTTTGGCTCATCGTCTGGTGTATTCTTTTTCTTATTTTTTTCTTTTTCTAGGTTTGGTAGACATGTCCTTCACATAGAAAACCTGAGCCACATCATTGGCTAGGACGAATGGTTCGTCTAAGTACCCCAGATTGTTGAGATCCAACGATGTCATTCCGTATTTCTTGTCTAACTCAACCCCTCCTCCTGTCAGCTTGACCTATTTGCACCGAAACAAGGGGACCTTAAAAGTAGGTCCATAGTCAAGTTCCCATATCTCCTCTATGTAACCATAATATGTGGTCTTTGACCCATTGTTGTCTGTTGCATCAAAGCGGACACCACTATTTTGGTTGGTGCTCTTTTTATCTTGGGCTATCGTGTAAAATGTATACACATTTATCTCGTACCCTTGGAAAGTCGATATAGTCGAAGATGGTGACCTAGACAACAAGTATAGCTGATCTCCAAGAGTATTGTTTTTGATGAGATGTTGCAACCAACCGCCGAAACTCTTCATGTGTTCATCTCTAATCCAAGAGTCATGCTTTCCAGGGTTGTTGGAGCGTAAGATTTTCTCGTGTTTCTCGATATATGGGTCTGCCAAGATAGAATTCTGTAGAACGGTGTAATGTGCTTCGGTGTAAGAATGTCCGTCCCTATATATTATTGTTTTCCTTCCTAGAGTACCCTTTCCACTCAGTCTCCCCTCATACCGCGATTAAGGAAGACCAATCGACCTAAGGTCAGGAACGGAGTCAACACAAAATTCAATGACCTCCTCTGTTCACATCGATTGCAGAGCGGACCTCTAAGAATTTACAATATCGTAGCTCCCAAAATATAGATTTCTTCTTCCACATGGGTACGTGTCCTTCAGCGTCCTTCGGAACAGATTTTCCTCCAGGACCATTTCCAAAGGTTACCATTTGATCCAAATCTTTGACCATATCAAATATATCAGCACCAGTACGCTCCTTAGGCTTCGTCTGGTGACATGCCAGACCGTTGAAATGCTTGCCTTTCTTTCTTAAGGAATGCTTGGCCAAAATAAATCGACGATGCTCATTGTATACATTCTTCTTACAATGTTCCAAATATATACTTTCAGTCTCATCTAAATAGTGTGTGCATGCATTCTATCCCTTGTTTGACTATCATGAAAGGTTACTAAGAGTAGGCCAATCATTGATTGTTACGAAAAGCAATGCTCAGAGGTTAAATTCTTCCTGCTTGTGCTCATCCCACATGCGTATCCCGGGTTCGTGCCACAACTGTAAAAGTTCTTCCACTAATGGCCTTAGGTACACATCAATGTCGTTGCCGGGTTGCTTCGGACCTTGGATCAACACTGGCATCATAATGAACTTCCGCTTCATGTACAACCAGGGAGGAAGGTTATAGATGCATAGAGTCACGGGCCAGGTGCTGTGACTGGAGCTCTGCTCCCCAAAGGGATTCATGCCATCTGTACTTAGACCAAACCTTAAACTCCTTGCGTCATCTACAAAGTCCGGGTACTTTCTATCGATTTTTCTCCATTGCGACCCATCAGCGGGGTGTCTCAACATCCCGTCTGACTTATGTTCCTCTTTATGCTATCGCAACAATTTGGCGTGTTCTTTGTTTCTGAATAAGCGTTTCAATCGTGATATTATAGGAGCATACCACATCACCTTGGCAGGAACCCTCTTCTGGGGGGGCTAGCCCTCAAAGTCACTAGGGTCATCTCGTCTAATCTTATACCGAAGTGAAGTGCATACCGGGCATGCATCCAAATTCTCATACTCTTCACCGCGGTAGAGGATTAGGGCATGCATGTATCTTTTGAACCTCTAAACCTAGAGGGAAGACAACCTTCTTTGCTTCGTACGTACTAGCGGGCAATACGTTATCTTTTGGAATCATATTCTTCATCATTTTCAGCAACTTTTCAAATGAGGAGTCAGGTATAGCACACTCAGCCTTCCATCGCAGCAACTCCAGTGTGCTGCCCAGCTTTTTCAGACCATTTTCGCAATTTGGGTACAATAACTTTTTGTGATCCTCTAACATGTGATTGAACTTCTCCCTATCATTTTTAGTTTCACAATCTCTTCGTGCATCGGCAATGGTCCGACCAAGATCATCAGCGGGTTCATCATGTGTCTCTTCTTCATCCTCCCCTTCAGCATCCCCCATGGAAGTATCTTCGTACTCAGGGAAACCATGATAGTTGTCATCCTCCTCCTCTTCTTCATTGTCTTCCATTATAACCCCTCTCTCTCCATGCTTGGTCCAACAATTATAACTGGGCATGAAGCCGGATTTCAACAGGTGGCTGTGAAGGGTTTTGGAGTCAGAGTAATCCTTCTGATTCCTACATCCATTACATGGACAGGATATAAAACCATTGCGCTTGTTTGCATCAGCAACACGGATGAATTCACGCACGCCATTAATGAACTCGCCAGAGCGTCGGTCAGTACCGTACATCCATTCCCGGACCATCTGCATTATAGTAAAAGTATATCAAAAACCATTACACAACATGATGAAATTATTACAAGTTATATTGAGAGCTTCTAGAGCATTAATTTTGAATTTTCAAAAATTTACATGCACCAATTTGTGAACTGAAGAAAACAACCAACATGATAAATGTGGAGTTTTTTATTATTGTTCTATCAGTGAAAACCTCATTCCATTCTAAGCTCTGAAACTCTAAAATTACACATTTCAATTTTCAGTAACTATGTGCCTAATCAAAAATTGTTACACATATATATCAAAATCCTTTCTAGCTACTTCTAGAGCATGCATGCATTGATCCATATCTCTATACTTCTAGAGCATTATAGAGCTAAAGTAGCAATAAGAGATGAAATTATAACCTTTTAAAGCTTTGGATTTAGATGTTGCAAACTAAATCTTGAGAAAAAAAATGGCACGAACTCTCTTGCTTCTTTGATAAAAATAGACACCATATGCTTTAGGGCAGCAGGACAGGAAGCAGAATATATAGTGGCGGGCAACTAGTCCCGGGCCGTGATATGACCCGGAACTAATATTCCACAAAAGGACCAGCTGACCTGCTCCAGGTTATTAGTCCCGGACCGTATTACGGACCGGGACTAATTAACTACGGTCGTTTCTAGCCGTTACAGGCCTCATGGCCCGGGACTAGTGCTCCCACTAGTCGCGGGCTATGCCAGGCCGGGACTACTGGTCTTGTTCACGTCGAACTGAAGATGGTTTTTCCAGTAGTGACCATCCGCTGGCTATGTGGACACACGGTAAGCATTCTTATTTCAAGTTTATTTTTTTTACATGCGTGCAAGTTTATTTTTGCTTATGTGTAATGCGTAGTATTAAGTTGGCCACCCGCTGGCTATGTGGACACACGGTAAGCATTCTTGACACACGGTAAGCATTTTTATTTCATGTTTTTCTTTTTTTTGACATGCGTGTAAGTTTATTTTTGCCTATGTGTATTGTGTAGTATCGAGTTGGCCACCCGCTGGCTATGTGAAGACATGGTAAGCATTATTACTTCAAAAGATAGAAAAAAGGGTGTAGAGGGCGGTCGAAACTGTGACCTTGATACCCATCTAGCGTGCAACAACCATCAGGCTAACATTTCATGTATGCCTACGCACGCGCGCCATACTATACATAGGTTCGAAACCTCTAATTTTTTTTCTTTTTTCCAATTTGGGAAGAGAGACGGCCTACGTATTGTCTTGGGCTGAACTGGGTCTTTGCTTGGCAGATTAGGTCCGGGCCAGCTTGGCTGATCCAGTTTGGATAGATTTTTTTATATAATTCTTTTGTATCTTTTTTATAGTATGTTCAAAAATAATAATTTTTGTATTTAAATTTTTATAAACTCAGTAGATCATCTTAGGATGTTAATTAACAATGATTCTTTTAATTAAAAATACTTGATTTACTAATCCAACATTGTTCGATGGTAGTGATAATATTATAATTCAAAAATATGATTTTGAAATTAGGGGTTTCAATTAAAAATTTGAGGATTGGGTCTTGCTAAATCCTTAATGGATCTCTAATAAAATATCATATTGTGAGTCTAAAAATCATTTTTTTCAAAAAATTATTGGCATCAGATAATGTACAGGTAGTTCAAATCGGAGCCACTTCCTACCGATTCGGTAGGAATTTGTCTTTTTTGCAGGGGTGAAAGGAAAGGTTTGGGATACCCCGGTTGGGGTATTGTCCTTGTAAGGTGGTGTACTATTTAAAAAAATGGGGTGGTAGAACTCTAAAACTTTCATTTGGTGGTTGCTACACAAAACGACACATTTTTTGCGCTCGAAAAATAAAAAATAGATTTTCCGTGTGTCGAAAAGGAGAATGTCCTCCTGAACATTGTTCTCCATCCCAATATGCACATGTATGCACAATATGGACACGGTATCATAAACTATGCCCTGATTCTAGCCATAGCATTGGTCATTTGACCCGAAAGCCATTAAACCTTGAACGTGATGGGATATTTTATGAAGTTTTTTTTGAGATATAATCAATTAACAAAGTTTGGTATTTTGCCTTGAAAATATGTCACATACCATGACGCCACGCGAAGGTTTCACATAGTTCGGACCGTTTGTGATTTTTTATGCCCATTTTAAACAATGGTCAAAACGGCGGGCATGAAGTTTCTTAGATAGGGGCTCAGCCTCGCTAAAATTGCATTGAAACTCTAAAGAAATAGCATATTATGAGTCTAAAAATCATTTTTTCAAAAAACATGGGCATCATATAATGTACCTGTAGTTCAAATCGGAGTCACTTTCTACCGATTCGGCAGGAATTTGTCTTTTTCGCCAGCGATGGACGGAAAGGTTTGAGATATCCCGGTTGGGACATTGTCCATTTAAGATGGTGTACTATTTAAAAAAAGGGGTGGTAGAATTCTAAAACTTTCATTTGGTGGTTGCTTCATAAAACGCCCCGTTTTTTGCGCTCGGAAAATAAAAAATGGATTTTACGTGCGTCGAAAAGGAAAATTTTCTCCTGCAATATTGTTCTCCATCCTAAGATGCACATGCATGCACAATATAGGCACAGTATCACGAACTATGCCCTGATTCCAGCCGTAGCATTGGTCATTTGACCCGAAAGCCATGAAACCTTGAACATGATGGTCATTTTTGGAAGGTTTTTTTTAGACATAATCAATTTACCAAGTTTGGTATTTTCCTTAAAAATATGTCACATACCATGACGCCACGCGAAAGTTTAACACAGTTCGGACTGTTTGTGATTTTTTATGCCTGTTTCAAATAATGGTCAAAACGGCAGGCATGAAGGTTCTTAGCTAGGGGCTTAGCCTCGCTAAAATTGCATTGGATTTCTGAAAAAATAGCATATTGTGAGTCTAAAAATATTTTTTTCAAAAAATCATGGAGATCAGATAATATACCTGTAGTTCAAGTCGAAGCCACTTCCTACCGATTCGGCAGGAATTTGTCTTTTTCGCCAGTGGAGGACGGAAAGGTTTAAGATATCCCAGTTGGGACATTGTCCATGTAAGGTGGTGTACTATTTTTAAAAATTGGGTGATAGAATTCTAAAACTTTAATTTAGTGTTTGCTTCACAAAACGCCCCGTTGTCTGCACCCAGAAAATAGAAAAGATTTTCTGTGCGTCAAAAAGGAAAATTTCCTATTACAACATTGTTCGCCATCTCAAGATGCACATGCATGCACGATATGGGCACAGTATCACAAACTATGCCCTGATTCTAGCCATAGCATTGGCCATTTGACCCAAAAGCCATAAACCTCAAACGTGATGGGTCATTTTGTGAAGATTTTTTTGAGACATAATCAACTTACCAAGTTTGGTATTTTTTTCTTGAAAATATATCACATACCATGACGCCACGCGAAGGTTGCACATAGTTCTGACCATTTTTGAATTTTTTATGCTCGTTTCAAACAATGGTCAAAATGGCGGGCATGAAGGTTCTTAGCTAGGGGCTTAGCCTCGCCAAAATTGCATTGGATCTCTGAAGAAATAGCATATTGTGATTCTAAAAATCATTTTTTTAAAAAAATCATGGGCATCAGATAATGTACCTGTAGTTCAAATCGGAGCCACTTCCTGCCGATTCAGCAGGAATTTATCTTTTTCGCCAGGGGTGGACGGAAAGGTTTGAAATATCTCGGTTGGGAAATTGTCCATGTAAGGTGGTATACTATTTTTTAAAAATGGGGTGGTAGCATTCTAAAACTTTCATTTGGTGGTTGCTTCACAAAACGCCCCGTTTTTTGCGCTCGGAAAATGAAAAATGGATTTCCCGTGCGTCGAAAATGAAAACTTCCTCCTACAAAATTGTTCGCCATCCCAAGATGCACATATATACATAATATGGACCCAGTATCACAAATTATGCCCTGATTCTAGCCATAATATTGGTCATTTGACCCAAAAGCAATGAAACCTCGAACATGATCTGTTATTTCGTGAAGTTTTTCTGAGACATATTCAATTTACCAAGGTTTGTATTTTTCCTTGAAACTATGTCACATACCATGACGCCACGGGAAGGTTTCACATAGTTCAAGCCGTTTTTGAATTTTCTATGCCCATTTCAAAATTTTCCCATTTCAAACTATGATCAAAACGGCAGGCATGAAAATAGGTGACGAGCCTCGCTAAAAATTGCATTAGGTCTCTAAATAAACATCACAGTGTGAGTCTAAAAGTTATTTTAAAAAAAAATTATGAGCATTAGATCATGTACTTGTAGTTCAAACCAGACTCACTTCTTGCTGGTTTGGCACGAATTTGTCTTTTTCACCAGTGGTGGACAGAAATGTTTGAGATCTTCCGGCTGGGGCGTTGTCCATGTAAGGTGGTCTTGCATTTTTGAAAAATAGAATGGTACCATTTTGAATTTTTCCTTTGGTGTTTATTTCACAAAATACCAATCAAAATAAAGAATCGGAGTATCATGGATTACCCTACCAAAGCTGATCTAAGCCGTCTACAAGCCTTCCATCCAACGCTTGAAATTTCATCCCACGCCTCTTTGCCCCCCTTTATTTGTACCTAAAATGACAGAAACGTCCTACGGCTCCTATATACTTCACCACAGAAGTGATCATGGGTAATTTCGGCCTATCCCCTCAAAGACAGAACGCGGTCGAGAGGGACTGACCCCCAAACCCTAATCCCCTCGCTCCTCTTCATAGACCCCGCCACCACTTCTTCCTCTCTCTCGCTCGACAACCGCTCTTCACTGCAACCCTAATCTCCATCTCGAGTTCGCGACCCACCTCTCCTCACCGCAGCGCTCACCATTCAATCCCGACCCAGCCCTCCCCCACCTCTCCACTCTCTCAATCTAGGAGAAGGGAGGCCGCCTCTAGATACGCTGCTGCCTCTCCTCTCACTACCTCGAGGGACCAGCCGTGTGGGATGGCAGCACTAGCAGCGGCCGGCGCTGGACCACCTCCTCCACAGCGCCCTGAAAGATTCCCCTCGCCCACCCTCTCATGCATCCTGGATCTGCTTGCCGCCGCCAACACTCCCTCCTCTCGTCAATTCCTCCATTGATTCGAATTCGCATGTACTACATCACCCCCTCGGTGGCTTCCCCACGGCATCGACCACTTCTCTCGCGGCGTCGGCCACATCCTCACGTCGCTGGTGACCCCCGTGGCGTCAGCAACTCTGACTCGGCGGCTGGTACATCGTCACGTCGTTGGACACTCTCCCGCAGCGACAGCGCCCTCCCCTGCGGTCGCGGCCACTTCCCCCACGGCGGTGTCTACATCCTCGCGTCGCTGGTGATTACCGCGGAGTCATCGACTTCCCCGTGGCGGTTTGTAGTTCCATGCGCCGTCGGAAACTTCCTCGCGGTGCTGGGCACTTCCCCAAAGCGTCTGCTACATCCTCCATGGCAACAACCAACATCACCTCTTCGAGCGACCACTAGATCTCCCCATTTTCAGGTAAACGTCCTACACTACTACACCCCATGCCATGATGGGCACGATGCAGCAGATCGATCACCTAGTATGTCCTAGATTTGCAAGACTAAGAACAGATCGATTACTTGCGCCGCTCCCTCTAAATATTTTAGTACCCTGCTCTATCTGAATCTCTTAGCTTACACAGTTATAGCATACATGGCTGCTTAGTTTGTCTAAATTTCTTGGTTAATGGTCATTCTTGTTTGCAAAAGCTTGCTAGTCAGTAAATTTTGCAACAAGTTGATCCGAATATCTATCTCCTGCTGCTATGCTAGTTGAAACCCACCTTGTGATAGTTTGCAGGTGGGTTTTTGGTGACCTCTTCTGTTCGAATTGATCTTTAAACTGAAATGAACACGACATCGGTTCAATTAGATTAGAACCAACATAGGTTGTATGTGTTTTGATGTAGTGAGAAATCGGTATGTTTGTATTTTTTCATTCTCACGGAAAAACTTGTCATCCTTGATTTAATGTTGATGGGCTCGGGTTCATGCAAACAAGCAAGTAAAACATACGGTTTCTATTTGTTAAACATGCTTGTGATAATCTAATTTGGTTAGATAAGTTAATTATTAATCCAGCCATAGTCATGCAGTGCATTAAATATTTTACTTAAATGCAGCTTTATTAATGCCTAAATACTGGCTCTTCAATATCTCAATGTCATTCATACTACATGTAATTTTATTGCAGGATTTTCTTTGGAAGCGTGCCTTTGCCTACTTTATGACCAGCACAACCATGAAAGATACCCTCCTGGAGATCCTAGCAAGCGTGCCTTTTCCTACTTTATTTTGAGTATCTTAAACTGCACTTCTCAAAACTGATGCTTGGGTTATCTAGTACATGTGCATTCAACATGTATTTCTATGTCTGGCATGAAAATATGAGCTATTTTTTCTACTGCTAGCATTGTATGAAATGTCCTTTTAATCATATAACACTATACGGAATATATAGAGAGTAATTGCTTTGTGATGAACACAAGAATGTAGCTATTTTAAATAATAGTGATGTTCTGTGGTTTTCTCATTCATTATACTTGATGTGCTTCCATGTTTTCCTAGTGATGTATCCTGGTAAATGCCTACACACTACATAATGGTATGCTATATTGTTTGCTATTGTGCTTCTTGTACTTGACCAATGCCTTGTGGAATTGGCTATACTTGATCAATATTTTTTTAAAATCTTTGTCAGCTGGCCCACTGTAGTGAATCTATTTGATGGCACAACAAAGCTTCATAATTTAGTGTCAGGGACAGCTGAAACAGTAAAAGATGACAAATCTATCTTTTAGGTGATAAGCTATATGAATAATGTGAGCTCACGTGTAGTTATGTATCTATAGTCTATGAAAAACTCATTGTGAACTGTGCATATGTGCTGAGCCAGAGGCATATAGTTAATATGTTGTGCAAGTTATATTTCTTGTATTAAAAAACTAAACTGGAACCTACCTGATGATATGAGATGGCATGAACTCCCAAACTTATAAGAATTGAACCAACACCTTTTTGAGCTGATTATTCCCTCATGTGCATCTTTTGTTATTCTATAAGCTTGGACATACTATTAGCACATTATTACAATTATATGATTATTTTGACTGAATCGTGTTGCCATTGCATGGCTAACTCTACTTTGCACAATTCATTGAAACATTGCTGAAACCATAGCTCTTTTCTTCAAGTTTCACCCTGAAATTTACTTGAACTACCCCAAGTACTTATGGTTTTTGGGTCTTTGGGAGTGTGAAATATCTTAATTTCATGATGTAAGTTCAATAGTATACGAGTGTATATGCAGTGCAGTTGTGTACAGTTAGTAGTAGTTGTGCTTAGATCTCTAGTTTATTATTTAACTTTCCTTTGTATAGGTAAATTGTTTTTTCCTTTATTGATAAACTTACTGGTTCGTACTAATTTTTGTGTTGCTGGGTGCTGAGGAGAAGGATCTGGTGAGGAGGAGCCGGCGAGGAGAAACCTGGAGGTCCGGCAAGGAGAAGCCTGGAGGTCCTCTCTGTTGCCTAGGTGGATGCTCTGCCCCTGCTTGGTGGGGGCGAGTTGCCATCAGTCAATTCCAACGAGTTTTTGGTTGGTGGCAGGATGCCAGCAAGCATCATGGTTGTAATTATATGGAGGGAGTACTTCTATGTGTAATAATATTGTTTTTGTGACATGTGAACCTAGCTTAATGTTCTGGAATTCAAACGGTGTGGTCAAATATTTATAGTCATTTAGATTCTATCTGCTGTTTCATTGTATATCTACTGGGAAATTATCTTATTATATGTGTTTGTTCTATTAATTAGGCTACTGAACCTGAAGTGGCCAAGGCCCAAACAATATTGCACTATCAAAAGTCCACATCTGTATTATATTGGACCAGTTCTGTAACAAGGCCCATGAGGCTGAGACCCATTTAATTTTGGATAAAATGGCTGATAATAGAAAAATAAATGGACGTAAAAAGGACAAAGCTTTAAAAAACTCATCCTAAAAAGGCCATGGCTTAGAAGGAAAAGGACGAATTAATGGGCTTGGCCCATGTAAGCAACCAGAATGGACCAGGCTGAATTTACACTACGACGATTTCGTTTCGTCACAATTTTGCCACGTAGGATATGCCACGTAAGATCTAACCTGGCCATCCTAGTTTGCCCGTGACGATATCTGATCGTCATAACAGTTAATGACGATCCAATGTCGTCATAAACGGTTACGACGATTTTACAGAAAACGTCGTTATAGTTCATTTGCGACGCTCAGCTTTCGACGATCTCATTTTTGTCATAAAATCGTCATAGATGGACTACTATGACGATTTTGTGATGAAAATAGAGGGTCATAGAAGTCCAGAATACTTGTAGTGTACTAACAGCATGACTTCTCCCAATTCCTTAAGAACTAAACGAACTACTCACAAGACATCATATGTATCAAGATCAAAGATGATATGATATTGGATAACAATCTGAACATAAACAATAATCTTATGGTTCCACTCACAAGCATCAACTACAATAGTAATTAACATCGAGAATGTTTCTCCTGAGAACTAAAGCAATATCCAACATAATTGTTATAGTGAGACAGAGTGGTGATGATGGTGCTGGTGGAGATGATGGTGTGGATGATGATGATCCCGATGAAGCCTAGCTTGATGACGGTGTTGATGGCGATGGTCTCCCCTCTTTGGGAAGGAATTACCCTAGCAGAAATCTATCTGCCGGAGAGATCTTTCTCTCTCGGTGTTTTCCACCCCCCAGAGGCGGCGGAAATCTATCTATGGTCGCTCTCCTAGTGTTAGGGTTCCGAAGGGAAGATTTAGGCGAAGGGGCGGAGTCGGAGGCCGGGCAGGTGGGCTGCACCTGACCTAGGTGCGGGGTCAGGTGGGCCCATGCCTAGGGGGGTGTGGCACCCCTGAGGCCCATCTCCATCCCTCCTTCTGGCTTGCTTCGTCTTCTGGTAAAATAATATGTTTTCAGATTTTTCTAGTATTTTTCTGATCTTCGCGAAATTGCAGTGAAACGCCTTATTTTCAATGAGAATCCAGACTCCGGCAGTCCATCCTCCATGAATCATCCTAGATGCATAAACAGATGAAAAGCCATAAGTAATACCTCATAATAAGACAAATATCAATGAACAGAGGTAAATTATGATATAGAATGGTGATGCAAATTGGGTGTATCAACTCCCCCAAGCTTAGACTTCGCTTGTCCCCAAGCGAATATTGATCTCAGTAAACATGTCCACAGGTTTATGGAGTGAAGTGTCGATAAAAAGAATACGAACAAGAATCATCACACTTACCATTGCACAACTCATAGAAGAGAGCAACTCACCATTATATAACTTAGCTTGCAACCAAGTACATCAGTCACAATAGAGATGCATAAAGATAAATCAAATTTGGAATTGGCAAACTTGTTCTTGGTCAGAGAACACCTGGCAAATAGTTTCACAAAATCTTTTTGTAGAAGTTTCAAAACAGGAGCACTCTTTGCTCAAAAAAAGGTTTTTCACAAGTGAAGGCTTTCAAAGTAATACTCAATAGATAAGAGCTTTGTGCAAACAAGGAAGATAAAGAACATGATTGAATAAATCACCATATGAATGCTTGAAACACAACAACTCAAAAGCTTGCTGGAGAAAGATAGGAAGTAGGTTTACTGACTCAACTGGTAACTAGGAGGAAGGTCCCTTCTTAGAGGGTAGCAGGGATTACAAGTCTTAAAGAGCTTCCAAAATATTATGGTAACTACTAGCTTTGAGCCCTCATTTCCCCTATCATAAGCATCTTGAGATGATTAAGGTTAAAGTGAACAAAGATGGAGTATATGCTTGACGAAATATAAGCTGGCAATCTCATGTCCCTTGAATATGAGGGCCACTCCTCATGCATACTCAACTTTGGGCCCAGGTAAGTTCTTGTCATTATATGTATTTGCATATCATTGAGAACCGCCAACGGGGTACCCCTTGCACATGGTACAGGAGCTTTCCGATAACCAAAATGACAAGGCAAGCAGACAATGAGCATCTCAGCAATCTTTTTATTTACTATGTGTATATCTTTTATTGAGGATGCTTCATAGATGACTCACTATGGTGATGTTGCAAGTTTCCACCATGATTAAGCATGGATTAGGCTAGCGGCCCAGGCATTTCGCTAACACAGGATACAAACTCCATGGACTTACAAGTTCCTTCTTTATTTCACACCGTTGACATCCATAGACAAAAGAGCACGATATTAACTGTGTACAAAGTACACGTGCAATGTTGAAAACGTTCCCTGTGACAGAACGGTTCTGCTAATTCCAACGTATAGATGCAAGCATATACAACTTCGATGTTCACAATGGTTCAAGTCTATTAGGGGCAAGTAATAAAGTGTGCCATCAAGTTCATGAGAGCTTTACTAACCAGTTTTATCATAACAAAATACTTTTTAATTCGAAAGGTAGATGAAGCTTGAGAATTTGCTAGGAATACCAACAATGCTACTAGGTATATATGGTGGACACAAGTGGCAAAAGTTTTGGGTTCAAAGGATTTTGGAAACATGAGAAGTATGCCTTCTCAAAACAGGTTTTTGGCTAGCAAGGCTGGGTAGCAAGCAAGAGAGTTGAAAGAAACAAGCAAACATACAAGTAATAAAGCCAAACATGCAATCTTCCTTGAAGACACAAAATAATCTTAAATAAAGAATACTAAGCTGATGAGCCAACAATAAAGAAAACAAATAATACCAAATACTTGTAAGCCTTTTCTTTCTTTCTTTTTCTTTCAAACTAATGCCACTGACCAGAACTCGGTTTGCCAAAACCAATTTAGATTCACTTGATGATCCCAAAGTGGTGCCAATAATGAACAACAAGATCCATCATATAATAGAGATTGCAAAGTAAAAATAAGAAGTGCAAAAAGTAAAAGATGAGACTTCTCATTAATATTCCAATAAAGGCACTCACACCAAGGGATATATAGATAATCAACTAAAGGAGAGATACTTAAACATGCAAACAAACTATAAGATAACCTCTCTACCAAAGATATGAATCCACTAAAAAGGTAAAAGATAAAAGATAATGGTGGTGATACCGCGGCACTCCCCCAAGCTTGGAACAAGCCAAGGGGATGCCAAACCTGAAGACGAATTACTCCTTCAGTGGTGGTGGTGTTCTCTTGTCATGGGTCAGGAAATCTTCCAGCATCTTACGAATCCTGTTATTCTCCTCTTGAAGCAAATCCACCTTCATCCTCAAAGCATGGTACTTGTCACAAAACTTGTTGGTGGTTCGAAGGGCTTCCGCTGCCTCAGGGCAGTATATGAGTTCTGGACCGAAGGCTACAATTCCCTGCATGTGATAAGAAAAATCATCCGCAGTGTTAATTACTCCTACAAAAGTAGGTTTCCTTCCCCTTGTTCCTGCGACAGTTTGTTCTTCCAACTCTATCTCCACGGGTGTCTTGCCTTTGTCGTTGGCGGAGGCCATGGCGCTCTAAACTTGAGAAGATTTCCTTACAGAAACATATCGAAACGAAAACACGACGAGAACACGATGCACGAACCTCGGGGGATCTGGGAGGTTATATATTACGAAGTTTCAATGCATAAGGAAGGTTTCGACACGGAAACGAGGCGGAGACGGAGTTCGAGGGGGAGACACCCCCCTCAGGAGCAGCCAGGCTGGGCCTGCGCCTGGGGTGGGTTTGTCCATCCCAAGCTCTGTTTCCTCTTCAGTTTCGTCTCGTAACTTACCTTATGTATTAAAAACATCAAAAATATAAAAAGATTGGGGTTTCACGAACCTTCTGTTTTCACCAATTTTACCTATTCAAAGACGAACTCTGCAGATTCCTTCTCTCTTTCTCCTGAGAATTTCCTTCTTACAAAACCCTTGCACAAGCTCAATGAAAAAATTAGTGTAAGCAAAAAAAATAAACCTTTGGTACACACTTCAACTGAAAACCCATGAAAACAAAAGCTTCTGTAAGAGGCAAATGCAAATGACGGCAGAAATCTGTCAAGACAGACCAGCAGGTAAAGATTGATTTTTCTGAAGACCTTCTGTTACTCAAACCAAAAAGTACAGAACTGATGAAAGTTGGGTAACAAGTTGGAGAACAAGCTCAGAAAAATGCGGCTCCATCCGAAGTACTGAGGTTCCTCACGAATTTTTACAATGCAGCACAAAAATCTGTCCCAGGACAGCCAATTTTCACAACTCCTCTACTTCACAAAAGTAGTTGAACTTGACACAAAAACCAAAACAAAAAGGATAAGGATCGGTTATTACAGAGGTAATATCTTACAAGACTCGACAAAACTCTTGGGGTATCTCCCAACAAGTACTTTTCTTTAATGCTTTTAAGTTAGGATTGAAATTTCCAAAGATGCTCACATATGATATATATATATATGAAGTGAAAGAGAGCATCAAGAAGCAAATAACCAACACACTTGAGTCTAACCCACTTCCTATGCATGGGAGTATCATGAGAAAACGAATTGTTGAAACAAAAATCCACTAGCATAGGAAGACAAAACAGATGCAACTTCAAAACTTTCAACATGAAAGGGGGAACTTAACATCACTGAGATGCATAAAACCATATTTCCCTCTCTCAAAATAACTTCCAGTAGCACTTTGAATAAAGTTGACAATATAACTGTCACTGGAAACAACTTTATCATCAGAGTAAGCATACTTACTGTCATTAAAAAGAGGTCCAAGGTCATAAACCGGATCAATAGAAGCAAGTTGTTCCATCCTGAAATCTTTATTAGGCAACCTATTTTCACAAGGACTTTAGCAAATTTGGAAAAGTTAAACTCATAAGAATCTCCACTTAGTTAAAACTTTTTCCTTCTTACAATCAATAATAGCTCCACAAGTGTTCAAGAAAGGTATACCAAAAATTATAGGACAAGTTTTGCTAGCTGCTGAATTAAGCACTAGAAAATCAGCAGGATACTTAATCTTACCACAGAGAACCTCCACATCTCTTACAATTCCAATGGGGAAAATGGTTTTCTTGTTAGCAAGGTGAATAACCACATCAATGTCCTCAAGCTCACAAGGACCAATCTCATGCATAATTTCCCAGTAAAGCTCAAAAGGAATAGCACTAGAACTAGCACCAATATCACATAAACCATAGTAGCAATGATCACCAATTTTAATAGAAAGCACAGGAACACTAGCTTTTCTAGCCTTAATAGGATGAGAGATAATATTAGAAGCGTCTTCACGGAAGACAATGTTCTCATCCTCTATATTTGTAGTGATATTGTCTTTCACAATAGCTACCACAGGTTCATCATTCAAATGCTTACCAGGCTCCACAGTTTTCATTGTACCCTTGTTATTTGCATTAATAATCATAGAATACTCCTTTACCCTAGCTGGGAAAGGCATTTTCTCACCATGAGGTTCAGGAACAATATGATTAGTAGTACAAACTTGAGTACTTCTAACTGGAACATGGCTTACAACATCTTTATAAGGAGCATGGTACTTATTCCACTTTTTCTTGGGAATTTCAATGTAAGAGGCAAAGGCCTTAAAACAGTTGGCAATACTTTGGGAATCAAGACCAAACTCATTACTAATATCACAGAAGTCATCAGTTCCCATAAAAGATTTAATACATTCATAATCATAGTTTATACCTGACTTTCTTCCTTTCTCATTCTCCCAAACTTCAGTGTTCTCTTGAATACGGTCTAGAAGATCCCATTTAGCTTCTTCCTTCATACGTGTGAATGATCCAACACAATAAGCATCTAGTAAATCTTTATCATGAAGAGAAAGCCTAGCATAAAAGTTATTGAGAATAATATTGTTAGGGAGTTCATGAATAGGACATTTAAGAATTAGTATCTTCAATCTCTCCCAAGATTGAGCTGTACTCTCTCCATCAAGAGGACAAAAGTTATATATAAGATTTCTGTCCTTATGAATCTCAATGGGTGGATAAAATTTAAAGTAAAAGAGAGATGACATCTCCTCCCATTCCATGGATTGTCCATTCTTCAGCAACTTATACCATTCTTCATCTCTCCGTTTCAAGGATATGAAGAGTAACTTCTTCTTCACCTGTTTAGTTGTGATACCTACACACTTAAACAACCCGCATAATTCATGGATAAAAAGCAAGTGATCACCGGGATGGACAGTTCCATCCCGAAAATAATAATTATCCATAACACGATTAACAATACTTGTAGGTATCTTAAAAGGATCTATCTCAACAGGAGGTGGTTCATCTATTACCCTAGCAGTGGTAGTACTTTTTCCAAACAGAAAACCAAGTGGGTTATCCATATTGGAAACAAATTCAGAAGCAGTAACAAGAGCAATACTCACAGTGAAAGTTTCCCTTACCATTTCCACTCTTCAATAACGCTTCACTCCCCAGCAACGGCACCAGAAAATAGCCTTGATGACCCACGAGTATATGTGGTGTATCGTAGTACTTTCTATAAATAGGAGTGTCGATCCCAACGAGGAGTAGAAGGTACTAAACAGTGGTATGGAGCAGGAAATCCCTGTGATACTTAGCAAACAGATTATTAGTGGTTTTCTGACAAGGCAACAAAACAAAGAGCAAGTAATAGAAGTAACGAACAAACAGAGCAAGTTTCCCAATCCTTTCTTAGCAAAGGACAAGTCGGTGGAAATACTTATAAGGACCAAACGTTCTCGAGGACACATGGGAATTCTGTCAAGTGCTTTCGCTTCAAATAGCTGAGTACTCTTACCTGGTGTTGTATGTGTTGTGTGGGTGAACCTATGCTAGCATACCGCCCTTCCTAGGACTAATACATACTTGTGATTAAACCCCCTGTAAACATCCGTAACTACAGGAAAGTAATTAAGATATAAATTTAACCACATCCTTAAATTCTGAGATCCTGCGCTCCCTTGTGCAAAGGTGTCCTAACAAGGGTTTTGGTTTTTGTCACTCTGGCAACCCCCCAATTATTAGCCAAATACACAATGCATTCCCCTAGGCCCATAAATGGTGAAGTATCATGTAGTCGACGTTCACATGACAACACTAGAAGAATAGCACCATAACTTAAATACTAAACCATTGAATAATAACTCATCACAGATTCACTACTAACAGCATGACTTCTCCCATGTCCTCAAGAACTAAACGAACTACTCACAAGACATCATATGGATCAAGATAAAAGATGATATGATATTGGATAACAATCTGAACATAAACAATAATCCAATGGTTCCACTCACAAGCATCAACTACAATAGTAATTAACACTGGGAAAGTTGCCCGTAAGAACTAAAGCAATATCCAACACAATTGTTACAACGAGACAGAGTGGTGATGATGGTGCTGGTGGAGATGATGGTGTGGATGATGATGATCCCGATGAAGCCTAGCTTGATGACGGTGTTGATGGCGACGGTCTCCCCTCTCCGGGAAGGAATTACCCGGCAGAAATCTGTCTGCTGGCAAGATCTTTCTCTCTCGGTGTTTTCCGCCCACCAGAGGCGGCGGAAATCTATCTATGGTCCTTTTCCTAGTGTTAGAGTTCTGAAGGGAAGATATAGGCGAAGGGGCGAAGTCGGAGGCCGGGCAGGTGGGCCACACCTGCCCTAGGCGCGCGGTTAGGTGGGCCTGCGCCTAGGGGGTGTGGGCCCCCTGAGGCCCATTTCCGTCCCTCCTTCTGGCTTCCTTCGTCTTCTGGTAAAATAATATGTTTCCATATTTTTCTGGTATTTTCTGATCTTCGTGAAATTGCACCAAAACGCCTTCTTTTCCATCAGAATCCAGACTTCGGCAGTCCGTCCTCTAGGAATCATCCAACATGCACAAACAGATGAAAAGCCATAAGTAATACCTCATAATAAGACAAATATCAATGAATAGAGGTAAATTATGATATAGAATGGTGATGCAAATTGGGCGTATCAAATAGTGAAAATGACGACAGACGGCGGTGGCTACAGGTGGTCGATGGAGAGGCAAGCCAAAGGAAGATTAAGGAAGAAGAAGGGTGCCTGAGCACGGGAGGCTCACCAGGAAGCGATTAAGGGGGTCGGTGAGGCCCGAGGAGGTCGGACGGCGACGAATTAACGGTGGCCACCCTTTGAGGGGATGTCGATCTTGAGCTCAACTTACAGTAAGAGAGGTTGGTTCGTTCTGCCAGGCGACATAGATCATTGAGGCGGTTCGAACGGCGGCCTCAGGGAAGCAAGGGGAGGCCATAGTTGTCGGGACGAGGCGTCGCCTGCGAGCTCTAGGGTTAGGGTTTGCGCGCACGGGAGCCGTAGAGAGGGGAACTAGAACCTAGGGGTTCATCTGCGGTGGTGCTAGGGCTCTTCTAGGCATCCGGGGCGATGGAGGGAATCTTAGCGCACGTCCCCGCGACGGAGCTCGACATCGAGTAGCGTCGTCAATCGGTCGGCAAGGAAGAAAAAGAGACAGATAGGTCGAACCGGTATGGGCCAAAAGTGGACTGCCTTGGGCCGGTTGTTGGGGTCCGGGTAAACTTTTTGCTGCGCACTGAGTGGCTAGAAAGGGAGGGAAGAGATGGGATGCTAGTCTATATAGGTTACAAAACTGTTTTATTTTTCAAAACATTTTTCCATTTCTATTTTCACTTTTGTGTTTATATTTCCAAATTCTTTTCTGTTTTAAGAATTCCAAAAATACTAGAAGGTTTACAAATAATTTTGAAACACTTAGGGGCCCTCTATACCATTTGGGGTCCAAACATTTGGTAGTTTTCAAAATTCTCAAAACCATTTGTAGGTTTTCAAATAGAGAGGAGGGATTAGGGTTTAGGGGTTTTGCATTTTCTTTTTGTTGCATGCATTTTTAGAAGATGATTCTGATGCAATGCACATACAAACCTAATTATTATTTACCTAGAACGAGGGTTTTATAGCTCTATCCCCGTTACGAAAATCTTGACCCAAGATTCCTAAGTTAGGGTGAAGGAAAGAAACAGAGTTACTCTAAGGATAAGAGGGAAACACACTAAACAACACATAGAGTATCTCATGGTCAACTGAGTTATGGAGTGTTTAGAAACAACTCTGAGATGACAACATGAAACACGTCAAGGTAATGGAGGAAACAAGAGGAAAAGGTTTCAAGTTGTTAGATAGTTGGTATTCATAAGGATTGAGACCATGGAGCTTACAGAAGAGTTTAAGCTTCGGAAAAGGAAGGCTTCGAACAGAAAGAACATGACCACAAACTTCAGAAGATGAATCTCTACTAAATGTCTTAAGTAGAGACTTCAGGGTGTAGAGATATTGATCAAGAAAAGCAAGTTGTTGAACTACTTCTGAAACAGAAGGGTCACTCTTTCATTCAACAGAAGGATAAGATAGAAAGGTGTTTAGAATCATAAGAAACATGTATTAAGAGAAACTTCTAATTACCAAAATTATAGTCACTCTTAAAACATGACCAAGAAAACAAGGGAAACTCTTTATTCATCCATGTTTATCCAAATCTTTTCCATGGTTTATGATATCAATTACGCCACCAAATAAATAGATAAGAAGATTCCTGATGACACGAGAAGAAAGAAACTTCATTCTCAAACTTTAATTACTTGAGGCAACAAAACGCTTGCCAACATAAAAGGGTCTGGAGGATCGAACGAGATACATTTAGCAACTCTACTTTAAATGTTCTCCTTGATGTTCGAGAAATCAGACATCAAGTAAAGGTCGGACTTTGTATACAAAGGAAACCATAGGCACAACTCCTATAATAAATCATAGAAGATGCCTCATGAAGAGTGGTTTTTGTTGCTGAATCAAGGGAATATGGCAAAAGGTCTTTCCGGCTAAGTGTGTCAACCATTACATCAATCTTGCCATATTTACAAAGAGACCAATGTCAAAACCTTGAAGAACACCAACCATCATATCATCTTGAGATTCAGATTTGGTTAGGCGAAATTATATTTCAGACTTAGCAGGTCCGAATAGAAAGTTTGCAACATTTACCACAGAGGTAAAGTTACTAGATTCTCAAGATATGGACTACAATGTTAAGCTCCAAATGACTAAGATAGATCGCTAGACCCATGTGTTTAGCAACTTGTCAAAAACAACTACACACACATGAAATACTGACAATAAAACACACATGTGTCCTTAAGGGAAAAAATAAATCTTCTTGAATCCATAGCGACATCTTTCAACATTTTCACATGAATCGGAGAAGGTTACTTCTAATATCTAGAACACATTCTTCGAGATGACTCGAGGACGGTTCTCAAAAGTTTCCAACATTAATGCTAATTGTTCCATATGAATCTCATCTAACATGGAGCAAATAAGGATGTCATCGATGGGCTCAACAACAAAATTATCGGGACACTCCAAGAAGATGAACTCATATGTTGTATGAATAAGGCAAAATTATCGGTCAGACCGAATGACATGAAGATGTACTCAAGTGAAACATCACGAGGAGAAACATTATCAGGATAGTCCTTGGAACTGAGTTTGATTTGACGATAACCCAAATCAAATCAAAGGCGGCAGAAGATAACATATCCATGAAGGAAATACTATCTTTCTTCAAAACGAACGAGACTAGATATCCCTTAAATATGAACTAGGTTAGATAAAACTTTTGTCTTACAAACCTTGCAAGTTGTTGTTTAAGCTGAACCAACTTGTTCAGGGTTATCCGGTACGAATCCTTGGAGAAAGCAACAGTTTATAGAACTTCATTTATCAAGAACTTGACAACATGGTCATGTGGCAACATGGCGATACTTCGAGGAAGACATCTATAATATCACAAACCACCGATATTTCACTTAGTTCAAGAGGAAACTTGCTTGGTAATGCAAGCAGACATAGTCTCAAAGTTTCGGCACGAACCTATCTCTTTGACCGAAGAATGACACAAATTGCTAAGAATCTCAGGTTACCAAAAATCCTTTGTTTAGTGATAGAGTTAACAAATCACACTAAGAATGACACAAATTGCTAAGAATCTCAGGTTACCAGATCATTATGCATACGCATCACCCACGAGCGTGAAAGCTCGAGGAAGGGTGGGTAATTATGTGCAGAAGTAGCATTACATTAAGGGAGTCATGAAACTCAGCACAACCGCTTACAATAAAAGGGTGTGATACTTTAAGGTAGAAGAAAACAGAAGATAATAATTGCCTCTTGATCTGCGGATTACAAAACTTTGACCTGGTCCTAAATATGACATGGTACTGGAGTTTGTTTCTCCTGACATCTGAAATGGTTTGTCTTGATGGACCACAAGAGTGTCTTACATTGCAAGACACCAATGTACATTTACTGCTCGGCTACCAAATGGTAGACATAGGTCAGAAAACACGTGTGGTAGGGGAAAAGAACATGCTCGGGATAGAATCCCAAGATGTGTATGTATAGTTTATCAACCTTCCGAAAACCGATGCATAGAAGAGGTAAGGTGTGGCAAAGTCACAAGTATAGATGCGATAATCATGAGGAATACTCTTATCGTGATCTATTTGGTTCCATCAAGAACATCTTCCATAGCATGTGGTAGGGGAAGTCCTTAGTTGCCGCAACTCAATCGCGACAATGCACTACAAGAAAAATGTCCTTTTACAATGGACGATTTTCGTGGTTGAAGGTCGTTTTTTCGTGGTTGAAAATCCTTCTACGACGGATGCCCTTCATGGTAGAAGCCCGATCACAAATGAATCTACCAAAGTTTTTTTTTGACCGTGGCAGATCACACCCTTCAGCCATGAAAAGTTGTTCCATCATAGATCTATTTGCCAGCCCTGTTGGCTGCTGACATCATGCAAACTGCCACATGGCGAACACTGTTAACGGCCAGTTAGCGCCATTAACTTTCAATCAAACTGTGGTAGAAGCCAGGCCCAGTGAAGGCCTAATAATTATTAAGTGGACCAACCCATTAAGATGGACCAATAGTATCATGTCCCGTCACTGTTTTTTCATGCATGTTACAAATGGGCCCACTAGTGCTGCCGACGGCGGCCCATAAACTTTCGGGCTCATTACTGTTTCAATTAACACTATTTGAAAACGGCGCATTTGTAAGGTCCATAAAATGTCGGGCCCGTTACTGTTCTGCCCTGTACTATTAGGATTGGGCCCGTTAGGCCAGCCTTCTTTGCCACATAACCATGCTGGCCCATTATTCTACAGTTCTGCACTGTTCGAAACAGGCTCATTTATGCAATCCGCTGTGGCCCATAAACTTTCGGGCCCGTTACTATTCAGGCCCATAAACGTCCTACGCATATTCTGGCATATTACTGTTTTGGCCTGGTAGGTTTCTCCGCCTATTACTGTTCCTTCATGGTGTAACTCGGCCTATTACTGTTCTGGCCTGCTACGACCCTGGCTTTTTCTGGCCTGGCCCATTACTATTTTGGCCATTTAAATTTTTTGCCCTTTTACTATTCTAGTCCATTAATGTTCTCGGGATGTTACTGTTTCAGGTTGTTACTATTTTGGTCGGTTACTGTTTGGGCCTATTACTGTTTTGGTCGGTTACTATTTAGGAATGTTACTGTTTTGGTCGGTTACTGTTTTGACTTGTTACTGTTTTGTCCATTTACTATTACTTAGCACGCCTGTGGGTCGGGCCCGTTACTTTTACGGTCTTATATAGTTTTTGCATTTCTGGAGCCCATTTCGGTATCACAAATTGTGTACAACTTGTAGCTTTTTTACTGTTCATCCATAGCCTAATACAAAACGGGCAAATACAAAGCACGATACTGTACCCTAATCAATCTAGATAGCGCAGGTATGAAACCGCCTACCGCTATGTGTGGACGGCGTCAACTAAATTCCTACACGGCCTATGCGATTTATCTAGATATTGTAGGGGTTCATAGCATGGAAAAAATTCTATCGAATGAACACACCAAAGCCAAGATCTAATCTACAAGATTGGTGCAACGAGTTCATAGAGTACTAACCCTCGAAGATCCAAAGCGGTTAACGAGATCAGATTCTCGTGGTTGATGTAGTCATTCACTTACCAATCTCAAGATTGCGAAGACGATCCTCCCGGTGCTGCGTTCCGACAGCGCTTCCACAGTCGGTCACACTTCGGTACTCTATGAAGACCTTCCTCTCCCTTGTTCCAGCAGGCAACAGAGGTTGTAGATCTCCTCGTGATTCTAGCAGCACGATGGTGTGGTGGTGGAGGTGGAGGAATAGATCCTGAAGGGTATCGCCTAAGCCGGAGCAGGTATGGAGGATTAGAGAGATCATTGGCGGCTAGGGTTTAGACACCGAGGAGAGGAGGTGGTGGCACCAGCGGTAGCTTGGATCTAGGGTTTAGGGCCGCTGCGGCTTGGGAGCAGGCGACGGCCTAAGGTTTTTGGGTGTTGTGTAGTGGGCGCCCTACCCCTCCTTATATAGGTGGGAGAGGCAGCAAGGGGGAGGCCGAGTCCTCCCCTAACTCCCCTTGTTGGCCGAAGACAAGGAGGGAGAGGGAAACCTCTCCCTTGCGGGTTGCCTTTCCCTCCTCCACTAGTATTTATACTTTCCTTACTTTGGGATTTGACTTTTCAAAATAGACTTTGACTATTCAAATAGAGTTTGAATCCCACCTCCTAGCCTTGGCCTACTTGACCTAGGACACTATGTTGCCACCCCTACTTAGGTATGGAGCATCCATGTGTCCCCCCTCTGGGGTGGTGGACCTTCTAGAACCTTCTAGAAGATTCTAGTGAAAATAACGAAAACAATTCTTAAACCCGGAATTGGACTTTCCTATATGAATCTTATTCTCCAGACCATTTTTCTCCAACTCATTTCCATATCTACTAAACAACATCGAATCCTTAAGTGTGTCTCCCTACGGTTCGTGCAGCATGAAGACATGATAGAGACACTTCTACGATCAATAACCAATAGAGGAATTTGGAAATTCATATGGCTTCCAAATATTTCTATGATTACTTCATGATCGAATGGACCATTTACATACGATACCAATTTCCCATTGTCTCATGATACTTTATTTATTCGAGATTTGATCGTCGGTATCTCCAATACCTAGTTCAAACTCGTTACCGATAAGTACTCTATTCGTTCCGTGATATGTGATCCCCTGTGACCTAGTCACATGCTTGCAAGTCAATTAGATGACATTCCACTGAGAGGGCCTAGAGTATATCTATCCGTCATATGGATGAACAAATCCCAATCTTGATCCATGTGCCTCAACACATACTTTCAGAATACCTAATGCCACATTTATAACCACCCAGTTATGGAAGAGATGTTTGATGTCATCAATGCATTCATCCAGTGATGGTGATTAACATGATCTCATGGTCGAAGGATTAGGTTACTATGTATTTGAAAGCTTTGTAGCAAACGAACTCTAAATGACTTGATCTTACGCTATGCTTACTATAGGAGTGTGTCCATCATATCATTCTCCTAGACATGATCTTGTTATTAATAACATCTAATGTCCATGATCAGGACACCATAATCATCTATTAATCAATAAGCTATTTCAACAAGAGGCTTACTAGGGACTCTTTTATGTTTACAAAGTATACAAGTATTAATGTTTCCGGTTAATACAATTATAGCATGTTATGCAAACATTTATCATAAACATAAAGATATAATAATAACTATTTTATTATTTCCTCTTGGGCATATCTCTAACAGTCTCCCACTTGCACTAGAGTCAATAATCTAGTTTAAAACTTTATGCATTTAACACCTATTGCTTTCTGGTGTTGTATATACAGGATTGCTAGTGGTAAACATAATCCTCGGATCTAACACTTTCAGGTCCATGTGCAATTGCATCTTTGCGTCTCTATGTATCACTCATTCTTTACTGAAATGGCATTGTATAAATTTGGTCAGACCTTTAGTTCCTTGGGGTTAAAACATGTTGATACAATAATCGTACAATATATCTTCATAGTACTAGCCTGTTGTGAACCACACCTAGTTTTATAACAAACTACTTGACACAATTCCCTCTTCAGCTGGTACCATAACAGTCATATACTTAGCCTTTTATTGTAGTATCTGTCACAATGTCTTAACTTTGGAACTCATGCAAATCCATTACGGAACTTTCTTTCCATTACATTGTGCCACCCATTGTTTCAAATTGAGATAAACTTAATTTGTATCTTGTGACAAAACTAGTATCAATGTAACACTTTACAATGAACTATCTATGTGTCACCTCTACATAAATAACATATTCTTAGTTCTTCCAAAAGATCATAAGAATATCCTTACTATTGTCCAATGATTATTTTATGAATCATTCTGGTATATGGTCATAACATTTAGAGCATATGACATATCTGGATGTATACATATCACAGTATGATTGATCGAAATATTCTTGTGATTTCACTCACGAAGTGTCAAAAACACTTGAATCTTGATTCAATCCTTCATGTGTGAGAAGAACTTTTGTTGTAGTTTCTACATTGAATTATTTCAATATCTCATCTATGTACTCTTGGCACAACCATATCAGCGTCTCAATATATCTATATAGACATTGATTCCAAATAAAAATACATCGTTTCCAATCAACAAGATGTCCTCCACATAATGTATTAAAAATATGTCTTAGCGCTCGCACTTACTTTCTTATAAATGCAAACATCTTCATCGTATCCGATGCAATTAAACCTTTTAACAGTTTCATCATAGTGAAGATTCCAACTCCGTGATTCTTACTTCAACGATTGAAGTTTGCATACGCTTTTAGCATCCTTTGAATTAACAAAACCCTTTGGATCGTCTCATGTACACGTCCTAGGTAACCATTCTATTAGAATAACTTGTTTTGTTTGTTCAACTACCATATAAAAAATTACTAGTAAGTAGCATGTACTTTTTCACTTTGCATTCGACATAGTACAATTAGAAGAGTACAACTTATACATAACATAAAGTAGTGAGTAAAAACATGTGGTGCTCTGAAAAATACTCTATCTATTCTTTCTTATATGGTATATTAGTTGTTTTACAAGTCAAACATGGTTATCTTTGACCAAAGTTTTAATTAAAAGTTATTATTATTTACAAAACCAATCCAGTATCATTTGATATATTAATTTTCAAAATATGTTTTCATATTTGATTTATTTAGTATGCTAGATGTTGATTTTTTTTGCCAAACAGAGTAAATTTTGGATTTTGAAAAATTAATACACCCTATAGAAGGAATTGTCATGGTGGTGGCACGGTAGATGACATGGGTAGGCTAAAGTATGGGGCCAATGGATGCTAGAGGGATCTGGGGAGGGAAGATGTAGTTGATTCTACACACAAACGACTAACGTAAAGATCTTTATTCCTCCTCTCTTAGGCTACAAGTGCTCCTTGAGCTGTTTACAAGAGGGGAAGATAAACTTTTACCAGCCTAATGGTACCAAATGAGTCCATCCCCTTCTCAGAGTCCAAGCCTCTCCTTATAAAGGGGCGTCTTGGCTCTTCTAGGGATGACATGGCAAGCATATTTGAAGAATATGCTTGTCCCAATATAGTAACTCGGCGGCCTCCTTTCCGTGTCGCCCTTCTAATGACGGCAAGGTTTCAGAGAACCCCACCTGCATGCCTCAGGCTCCAGGACTGTCACCTCCGTGACCTCCTTCTGCCCTTCTGCCGCTCTGCGCCTTGTCCTTTGTGTTTGGCTCTGCTCAGATTCTTCCTAGCTTATGGCTAGGGTTTGACTATAGGCACTTGCTTCTCCTGCAAGCTTCATGTCATTCGGCCCTACCTCGCTTAACTCGGCTTGGCCTTCACCTGCAATCAGATTATTCGGGCTGACCCGGCCGACTTAAACAGTACGTCGGCCGGGTAACGTATTGCTCTTCTCATAAGTGTCCTGCTCTTGCTTACCTCGGCCGACCTTTACAGGATTCGGCCGATTTAGACAGTAACTTGGAAACTGGACAGGGAACTTCCTTTTGTCTTTCCCCGTCCTGACCCTATCGGGGGTCACCTCCCCAACAGGAATATAAGGAGTACTAAAGGCAACTCGAATGACGCCTCCCCTCCCCCTCCCATTTTTTACACCAAAATTGTCATATCTGGTCCCTTTGTGGGATGGGGACATGCCAGAGGCCCATGTCTGTCAAGATAGGCCACTGCATCCAACTGCGAATACATTTGTTTGTGGCCGGGAAATTTTTGTGTTTTTACATCGAACACATGTCCTTGAGCCATAGAACCGAGAAGGCGCGTGGTAGCTTGTTCACGGATGGGCTAGAGCTCGTTGCACGTGTTAGAGTATTGGTCAGCACTTGTCCTTGAGTATGAGCAACACGTGGGGTGGTAGTCTGGTCGGCGATGGCGACCGTGTGGGTATGGGCTTGAATGGCGGCGATGTATTCCAAGGCCAATGCCTTTCTTGGGCCACGGCGGTGGCTTCTAGCCAGATCTTGAAGTTGTCTTGGCGGTCGGCGGACTTCCTCGATTCTATCATCCTCTACACTAACATCAACTCTTTCTTCGGCTTGAGCAAAACAACGGTCGATGTGGCCTTTCTTGGGCAGCCGCTGGAATTGCAGGCACCGAGTTGGGATCCTCACATCATCGAGCATGTCAGAGGGAGGGAGGGGTGTGGCATCCATGAATCGAGGGCTCGACGATGGTGGGTAACGGCTTGGTGAGAGTTGAGAAGGAGAGTGTGTGCTGCCCTCGAGCCAGATAGAAGGACCCGCAACCCCGGACGTGTGGCATGTCTGCACCACCACGAAGTCAACCCAAATTTAGGCTAAGAGTGCAGCAAAACTCACCGTTATGCACGTCTCGGTCCGTTTGAGCGGAAGCATTGGGTTTTGCCCTCTGTTCACGCGGACAGTTTCGGACGCCCCCCGCACCAGGCACCCTTGGAGTTACCCTTGATTGAGATCATTATAATTGTTGTTTTAATACTCCCTCCAATCCATATTAGTTGACTTAGATTTTTCTAGATATATTCGTATATAGACATTGAAGTGCTAGATACATGCCTACATAGATACATGTAATATGGGTCGGAGGAAGTACATTTGAAATACAAATACTTCCTCCGTTCAAAAATAGCTGACTTGAGCTCGTCTAGATACGAATATATCTATACACTCAAATATGTCTAGATATATTAAAATTTAGATAAACTTAAGTCAGTTATTAACGTAGTGTAACCTACTATGATGTGACACGCCTATTTTAGACGACTCAATATGGGTATGCATAAGTATTTAGGCCCATAGGACCTGAGAGAAGAGACAAAGGACTAATGGTCACTTTGCTGGTCGTGGCATGTTTTCTGTAGCACCCGGGTAAAACCACTACTAGAAAATCGCGTGTTAAATAATACTTTGTGCATCATCATGACATCATGCATATATTTTGCATAAAACTATTTTCGTAAAAGCCTATGTTGGTTTCTAAATAGCCCTCTCCTTTAATCTCAAACTAAAACCTCGGTATGTTCAGATCTTTTATTTATCTAAAAAGTATTTACCAAAAATATTTTAAAAATAAAATAAATAATAAAATATTTTGTCCGGGGAGACCGCCATCGGCCAGGCCCAAAGGGCCCAGCTGGCAGCAGCCTACTACCCGGCCCAAACTAGACAAACCTTAGTCCACCCCAAACCCTAACCTATCTGGAAACCCTAGCCTACCCCCAGCACCCTTCCACTTGTCGTCGCCCTCTCTCCCAGCCGCCGCCGCATACCAAACACACACGCAGTCGCACACACCACACACACACACCTAGCAAACCCTGAACCGAAACCACCCCACCCACTAAGCGCACCACACGCCCACCCCGACCCACTCCCCTCCCGATCGAGAACCCACCTATAGACCGCGTGACCCCCACCCGCCCCCGAAGCCCCGACCCTCTCGCCCCGCTCTTTGCTCCCCAACTCCCGTCACTGCGCCGCCGACCGCCTACTCTGGCCGACCTCCCTTGCCAGGCACGCCTCCCCTTTCTCCTCCCCGCTTCCATCTGTGGCGCCACCGTCCGGAGCCCCTCTTTGTTGGTTGCCCAAGCCCCGCATCTTCGGCCGGCCCCGTGCCCCTCGTCACCGAACCCACCACCACCCGGCTCGCCTCCGTCCGCTGGCCGACGCGCCGCGCTCGCTACTGGTGCTTCCCTGCCTTCCAGAACCCGCGTCGGCCTCGCCTCTCCCAGTCCTTGCAGGTCGCCGCCACATGCCCTCTCTCCGGCGTTGCCAAGGAGCCCGGCTGCCACTGCGTTGCCTTCCTCTTCCTCAGCTCCTCAGTGCCTCTCTGCCGCCAACCTCCTCCTACCTCGCCTTCGGCCTCCCTCGCCTCCCGTGTCAGACCGCCGCGCGATCCCGATCCCGCGCGAGCCTGGCCCCTCTGCACGCTCCCTCGATCCGCGGACACCCTCTGCCTCCGCCGCGCCGACCTCCACTCGCTGTCCCGCCTTGCCGCCGTCAGCCCGCCTCTGCCTACGAGTAGCTCCTCCGGTGAGCCCCGCAGCGCCTTGCCGCCCGCATGTCGGTTGCAGCTGCCGAGCCCGCCGCTCCGCCCTCTGACTTGCGCGACCTCCGCCATTCGAGCCTGCCATCTCGCACTGGCAGGGCGCGTTTTGCGCCGTGACTGTCCCTGTACTTGCGGCTGCCCATGTCCCTACCTCCTCATGAGCAAAGCCCCATTCATCCAAGTTGTCCTCATTGGCCCCTTCCTAGTGATGTGGCGTTTGTGTTTGTGTTGTGGTGCCTCAATGTTTTGGGAAAAATCATGTGCTACAGCTACTCTTGCCGCTCGTGTCGGCGCCGAAGTTCAAGACCGACACCGATCATCGAGCTACAACCCCGAATACATCGATATGAAGCCGAAGTTGGTGCCATAAGTTCTCCAACTTGGATCCCTAAGTTCTTCGACATGGATCCGATGGCCGAGACCCCGATCTTCGAATCCGAAGGCGCTGAGTGTGCCGGCATGGACCCTCAAGATCTCCATCATGGAACCGAAGACCGAACCTCGTCGAACCCTCGGTGAACCCAAGATCTCCAATCCCCCATGTGTGACCCTCTTCCCATAACCTTATTTTTATAAATGAAATAAATATCTTATTGCATATGAATTGAACATCCTTGGATGCATATTGTGGGTTGGGGGTATGTTGTTGACTCATCTAATAATAAATATGGAGGCCTTATGCGAGTGAATCTAGTCTAATATTGGTCCCATTTAAATTTGTGCATCGAACCGGTGATATAATTTTGCCTTGTTAAGACAACATTTAAATTGCGGGGTATCTAAACAATATGAACTGTCTAATTAATTGTCGCGAACCCGGTTCCGTTTAATATTGTCTAATTGCATCGCATCTTTGCCATGTCATACATCATACAAGCATCATGCCCGATATTTTGCTGTAGTTTTAAATAGTGCATCCGGTGTTTCTTCTAGTGCTTCGCTTATTCACGGATTAGGCCGATGAGTTGATGCGAGCGTCGACCCGATCTTCGAATGAACCTTCAACAATGTTTTCAGGCGAGCATTCCCCCCCTTTCTACCTATTTTATATTTCTAGTCTTTATTTCCTCCTATTGATCTATTGCTATCTGTGTTGTGATGCTCTAGTTTTCATACCCGTGATATCCCTTGCAGCCTTATATTGCCTTGGACACATCCTATTATCTGTTGTTTGTTAGATAGTTGGACTTGCGCGTCGTAGTCGCTTGCTCAAGTGCTGTTGCGTGTCGTCAGTACCACAGTTGTTGGAAGGCTGCCATATGCTTTATGTTGGAGATGATCATGGATTTAATTACTGTTTAATAACTAAAATTGAAAGTAGGTAAATGCAGAGGCACCGGTGGGTAATAGACAATATTTGGTTTTTAACCGCTCACTGGTGTCCCGTAGGACCCCGAGTTCTTGACACCTGTTCCGAGATCGAGCGCACTAACCACAGGTGGGGTGTGTGGGCACCCCCATCGATTAGTACCTGATTTCAAAGTACTGTACCGGGGGCCACAAAGTAGTTTGGGCCTTTATTACTATCTTGTACTTATGCCATGCTTTACTGCTTTATTTACTATTGCGCGTGGAGCGTCTGTACTGTTTTGGAACCCCGTGCCACGTTTTCACGGTATCGACAAGCCTAGTCACACTTTTGGGTTCCCAGTTGTTTACAGCCGTCATCACAAACCTTGGGTCCGTCTCGGAGACAGGCCGACTTCGTTACGGGTAGCTTACTGGGGTGGCCCCCAAGTGCTTGCTTTGGGTCTGGGAAACGTCATGTCCGAAACCCTGTCGACATACCGTTGGGTGTATGTTTTGTGATCTTGTGCCTACCTGATCTGACAACAAGGGAGTAGGTGCGTGTGGAAACTTTGGTGCACCCCTGCAGGGTTAAATCTTTTCGAGAAGCCGTGTCCGTGGTTATGGACGACTTGGAGCACAGTTCTCGATCATAGACAACTATAACTAAAGTTTACTGTTATAATTTGACTTTTATCTGATATGACTAGTAAGTTTGATAACCACCATGGAAAGAATGAATAAATCTGCCAACCGTGTGAGTTTCCTCGGCTTGACTTCCTCGTTTGGTCACGAGGGGGAAATACCAGGATGGGTATGTTTGGTGGTAGTATTAGCTTGGTTCCGGATAGGTCTTTCTTATCTCTCTCTGATAGCCGACAGTTATATCGAGTCTCTATAGGTTGTTTAGTGCATGCTGCGCTGCCGCTTCAGTCCACCATACCTATGTAGGCGAGGACCGCCGAATTCTAGTCTCGCCGTGTACTGGCCTCGGTACTAACCGCTCTCCTTTTTACTTTGCCCTTTGTCGGCACCCCTTTTGTTTAAGCAGGTTTTGAGATCGACGTTGTTAGCAGGGTTACCCTTCCGGCTTGGTCTGGGCAGGGTTATGGACGCCATTAGTTATTCTTCAGGGCTCTTAGCCCCATTTGCATCTTGTCCGTACTCGGACGCTGTATCATTTTAAGGTGATTTGGATCTTTGTATTGTATATCTGTATTCTTGACTCTTTGAGTCATTGTTGTATATATCTATTCTGTGGGTTCCATCGTGGACTATTGTATAATGGTATTACTTCGTTTTCCACCCGCACGAAAGTGCCTGGTGGGCACCTTTGAATTGTTTCTATGCGGGTTTGACGGGAATCGCTGAAACTTGCATAGGGTCGAGTCTGAGGGTGTTACAGAGTGGTATCAGAGCTCAGCTGTTACGATACCCCACTTGTATAGCCTGTAGGATGACCTAGCCAATGAACGTTGTAGAGTGTCAAAACTATTTTGGAAAATCGGTTGGGTAGATATGAATAGGTCTGATTTTACTCCTTACCCCTCTGCTATTCTCCTCTTACCTCTTCGTGTTTTAAACCTGCTCTCTTATCTTTTCTTCGAGTCCAGGAATTCTCGTGGTTGGGTTTCCGTCGTACCTTCAGGGTTTCACTTCCTCCTCTTGTAACACTGCTTTGACATTCGGCCTTCATGCTATCCGAGGAATGTTTCATCTGCTGTACCTTCTAGTGGACCCAAAAATTCACTAAAAATTTTCTTTGTATCTTCCGGTGCTTTTCAATGCGACGACCTCATCCGCATTATGTATGATGAAGAACTTACATCATTTCTTTTGTTTCCAAAACTCGATTTTCGAGATCTTCAGTCTGATTCTGAGAGTTGGTTGCATAATTTTCTATTCATGTGCAGAGTAATGCTTGGGGTGCGCAATGGACTGATCACCATCCGACCACTCTTATCATTTGCTCTTGTACATTGAATGGTTAATTGATGCAGTTATCCTCCTTCCGCGGAAGTTAGCGGTGGCCTTATCGTTTGATGCCTCTACCTTCATTCGTTGTTCTCCGGAGTGTTCTCTCGACGAACGCGAACAACAACCCTTTGTTGGTGGTGTCGACAATTTCAAGACGGAGAAAGAATCATTGTTAGTGGTGTCGCGAAGATCTACACGAAGCGCGAAGGATCAGATCATCGGCCTTCTTCCTTGTACCATGAGGCGGATCTCGAGGGCGAGATCCATTGTTAGTGGTGTCGAATTGTAGCACCCCGGGTAAAACCACTACTAGAAAATCGCGTGTTAAATAATGCTTTGTGCATCATCATGACATCATGCATATATTTTGCATAAAAATATTTTCTTAAAATCCTATGTTGGTTTCTAAATAGCCCTCTCCTTTAATCTCAAACTAAAACCTCTGTCTGTTCAGATCTTTTATTTATCTAAAAAGTATTTACCAAAAATACTTTAAAAATAAAATAAATAATAAAATATTTTGTCCAGGGAGACCGCCACCGGCCAGGCCCAAAGGGCCCAGCTGGCAGCAGCCTACTATCCGGCCCAAACTAGACAAACTCTAGTCCACCCCAAACCCTAACCTATCTGGAAACCCTACCCTACCCCCAGCACCCTTCCACCTGCCGTCTCCCTCTCTCCCAGTCGCCGCCGCATACCAAACACACACACGCGGTCGCACACACCACACACACACACACCTAGCAAACCCTAAACCGAAACCACCCCACCCACTCAGTGCACCACACGCCCACCCCGACCCCGCTCCCCTCCCGATCGAGACCCCACCCGTCGACCGCGTGACCCCCACCCGCCCGCGAAGCCCCGACCCTCTCGCCCCTCTCTTCGCTCCCTAACTCCTGTCACTGCGCCGCCGACCGCCTCCTCTGGCCGACCTATCCGGCCAGGCACGCCTCCCCTATCTCCTCCCCGCTTCCGTCTGTGGCGCCACCGTCCGGAGCCCCTCTTTGTCGGTTGCCCAAGCCCCGCATATTCGGCCGGCCCCGTGCCCCTCGCCACCGACCCCACCACCGCTCGGCTCGCCTTCGTCCGCTAGCCGACGCGCCGCGCTCGCTGCTGGTGCTTCCCCGCCTCTCAGAACCCGCGCCGGCCTCGCCTCTCCCAATCCTTGCAGGTGGCCGCCACACGCCCTCTCTCCGGCGTCGCCAAGGAGCCCGGCTGCCACTGTGTCGCCTTCCTCTTCCTCGGCTCCTGAGTGCCTCTCTGCCGCCGCCCTCCTCCTACCTCGCCTTCGGCCTCCCTCGCATCCCGCGTCCGACCGCCGCGCGATCCCGGTCCTGCGCGAGCCTGGCCGCCTCTGCACGCTCCCTCGATCCGCGGACACCCTCTGCCGCCGCCGCGGCGACCTCCTCTCGCTGTCCCGCCTTTCCGCCGTCGGCCTGCCTCTGCCTACGAGCAGCGCCTCCGGTGAGCCCCGCAGCGCCTTGCCGCCTGCATGTCGGTTGCAGCTGCCGAGCCCGCCGCTCCGCCCTCTGCCTCGCGCGACCTCCGCCATTCGAGCCTGTCATCTCGCACTGGCAGGGCGAGTTTTGCACCGTGACTATCCCTGTACTTGTGTCTTCCCGTGTCCCTGCCTCCTCATGAGCAAAGCCCCGTTCTTCCAAGTTGTCCTCATTGGCCCCTTCCTGGTGATGTGGCGTTTGTGTTTGTGTTGTGGTGCCTCAATGTTCTGGGAAAAATCATGTGCTACAGCTACTCTTGCCGCTTGTGTTGGCGCCGAAGTTCAAGACCGACACTGATCATCGAGCTACAACCCCGAATACATGGATATGAAGCCGAAGTTGGTGCCATATTTCTCCGACATGGATCCCTAAGTTCTTCGACATGGATCCGATGGCCGAGACCCCGATCTTCGAATCCGAAGGCGCCGAGTGTGCCGGAATGGACCCTCAAGATCTCCATCATGGAACCAAAGACCGAACCTCGTCGAACCCTCAGTGAACCCAAGATCGCCAAGCCCCCATGTGTGACCCTCTTCCCGCGACCTTATTTTTATAAATGAAATAAATATCTTTTTGCATATGAATTGAACATCCTTCCATGCATATTGTGGGTTGGGGGTATGTTGTTGATTCATCTAATAATAAATATGGAGACCTTATGCGGGCGAATCTAGTCTAATATTGGTCCCATTTAAATTTGTGCATCGAACCAGTGATATAATTTTTCCTTCTTAAGACAACATTTAAATTTCGGGGTATCTAAACAATATGAACTGTCTAATTAATTGTCAGGAACCCGACTCCGCTAAATATTGTCTAAGTGCATCGCACCTTTGCCATGTCATACATCATACGTGCACCATGCCCGTTCTTTTGATGTAGTATTAAATAGTGCATCCGGTGTTTCTTCTAGTGCTTTGCTTCTTCACGGATTAGGCCGATGAGTTGATGCGAGCGTCGACCCGATCTTCGGATGAACCTTCGACAATGTTTTCAGGCGAGCATTCTCCCCCTTTCTACCTATTTTACATTTCTAGTCTTTATTTCCTCCTACTGATCTATTGCTATCTGTGTTGCGATGCTCTAGTTTTCGTACCCGTGATATCCCTTGCAACCTTATATTGACTTGGACACATCCTATTACCTGTTGTTTGGTAGATAGTTGGACTTGCGCGTCGTAGTCGCTTGCTCAAGTGATGTTGCGTGTCATCCAGTACCACGGTTGTTGGAAGGCTGCCATAAGCTTGATGTTGGAGATGATCATGGATTTAATTACTGTTTAATAACTAAAATTGAAAGTAGGTAAATGCAGAGGCACCGGTGGGTAATAGACAATATTTGGTTTTTAACCGCTCACTGGTGTCCCGTAGGACCCCGAGTTCTTGACACCTATTCCGAGATCGAGCGCGCTAACCACAGGTGGGGTGTGTGGGCACCCCATCGATTAGTACCTGATTTCAAAGTACTGTACCGGGGGCCAAAAAGTAGTTTGGGGCTTTATTACTATCCGGTACTTATGCCATTATTTACTGCTTTATTTACTATTGTGCGTTGAGCGCCTGTACAGTTTTGGAACCCGGTGCCACGTTTTCGCGGTATCGACAAGCCCAGTCACACTTTCGCGTTCCCAGTCATTTACAGCCGTCGTCACAAACCCTGGGTCCGTCTCGGAGACTGGCCGACTTCGTTACGGGTAGCTTAGTGGGGTAGCCCCCATGTGCTTGCTTTGGGTCTGGGAAACGTCGTGTCCGAAACCCCGTCGACATACCGTTGGGTGTATGTTTTGTGATCTTGTACCTACCTGATCTTACAACAAGGGTGTAGGTGCATGTGGAAACTTTGGTGCACCCCTGCAGGGTTAAATCTTTTCGAGAAGTCGTGTCCGCGGTTATGGACGACTTGGAGCATAGTTCTCGATCATAGACAACTATAACTAAAGTTTACTGTTATAATTTGACTTTTATCTGATATGACTAGTAAGTTGGAAAACCACCATGGAAATAATGAATAAAACTGCCAACCGTGTGAGTTTCCTCGGCTTGACTTCCTCGTTTGGTCACGAGGGGGAAATACCAGGATGGGTATGTTTGGTGGTAGTATTAGCTTGGTTCTGGATAGGTCTTTCTTATCTCTCTCTGATAGCCAACAGTTATATCGTGTCTCTATAGGTTGTTTAGTGCATGCTGTGCTAACGCTTCAGTCCACCATACCTATGTAGGCGAGGACCGCCGAATTCTAGTCTCGTCGTGTACTAGCCCCGGTACTGACCGCTCTCCTTTTTCCTTTGCCCTTTGTCGGCACCCCTTTTGTTTAAGAAGGTTTTGAGATCGACATCGTTAGCAGGGTTACCCTTCCGGCTTGGTCTGGGCAGGGTTATGGACGCCATTGGTTATTCTTTAGGGCTTTTAGCCCCATTTGCATCTTATCCGTACTCGGACGCTGTATCATGATAAGGTGATTTGGATCTTTGTATTGTATATCTGTATTCTTGAATCTTTGAGTCATTGTTGTATATATCTGTTCTGTGGGTTCCATCGTGGACTATTGTGTAATGGTATTACTTCATTTTCCACCCGCACGAAAGTGCCTGGTGGGCACCTTTGAATCGTTTCTATGCGGGTTTGGCGGGAATCGCTGAAACTTGCATAGGGTCGATTCTGTGGGTGTTAAATTTTCCAAAAGAAGTTTCATGCGTACTCAACTCGCCTCAATGCAGCCAGGTTGCAAGTCTTCGTTGACTCGAGTTCTCTAAAAAGTTTGGCTAGCTTCTAGGAAGTTCACACACACACGGTCTTGGCAGAATGGAGAATGATTGAGTGTGTGTCCGTTGGATTTATTCCTGATCACACTTGATGAACGGCATATGCTAGTTTTGTATTGCCAATCAACGACTGTAGTAGGTTCCAAGTTGTTTTGGCGGGAATCCTACTAAGAGGGTTGTAAGGATATATTCAAAACGGTTGCATTAGTAGTTTTGAATCTAAATATCACTATGAAAGATTAAATCTTGTCATAATCAACTCCTTAAACATTGCTGTGAACTCTTTTCCGACATGTCCACTATATCTTTATAAATCCAAATATAAATGTAAGGTCTTACACCTTTCCATATGGTCTTACAAGTTCAAAGCTTGATTTCTAAAATATGGAACTATCACGGATTTTATGACTTCAAGCCATTTGACGGGGTCATGGCCCATCATCGTTTCTTTGCATATAGTCGGTTCATCATTGTCAATCAACAATGATTTACTCTCAAATCTTAGTATCTGATTGTTTTACCCGACCTACTTGGTTCAATGGAAACTTAGACCTTTGGGACCATAACCTTTAGACACATGAGCCGTGAGCATTGCTACTGCATCCGGGACACTTTCCGGCGCTGCGCAACTTCGCACATATAGCTAAAGTTTAATAACTTCATCAAAGTTCTATTATCCTCCCACTTAAATTTTCACGAAAAATTCCTTCTAAAGAAACTTGACGTTCTAAGCGACAAACACTTTTGTCTTTGGTGTTATGGAGGAATATCCAACGGTTATTCGAAATAACATACAAATACATGATTATCCGTCTTTGGTTTGTAAATATTTTACTTATGCCTAGCATTCCAAATTCTTAAGTAAGGACAACTTGGGTTTTATCCCAAACCATAATTTATATGGTGTCATTTCAATGTATCATGATGGAGCTCTTTTTAGTGTAAAAACGGCAATCACTAAAGCATTTATACAATAAAATGACAGTTTTATTACTGACACCTTTGATCTCACCATGTCAAAAAAGGTTTCATTACATATCTCGAACACTCCATACTCATATGGTGTTTCGGTAAATGGAAATCAATGGAACAATTCCTCAAATATTAGGTGTTATGCTAAACTTGTAACTCAAATATCTTCCTTTATGATCCAATCATAAATTCTTTATTTTCTTGTTATAATGAGTTTCCACTTCATCTTGAAAGTCTTTGAACATTTTCAAATATTTCATACTTCATCCTTGTTAAGTAAATGTACTTATGTATTCACTCAAATTTCGGAGAAAGCATATAAAGTTGAAATCCATCGCTCACGACTACACATAATGGATACATACATCAATATGTATAAATTCCAATAAGTTAGTTATCCATTCCCTTTTTTCCTATGAATGGAGTTTTAATTATCTCTAGGAAAGTCTCACAAGCGTCACTTGATCAAAATCAAAAGACTCCAAAATTCCATCAACGTGGAGTTTCTTCATGTTATCTTTCCAATATAATTTATACGGCGATGTCACTTGTTAAGTGATCTTTTAATCATTTATCCTTCGAAATTTTTAGCATTAGTTTTTTGGACGTGATTTATCCAACTAGACTTGCATATCATCCATCGATTATGGAATATGGAAATTATTTGAACAACCTTTTGTTCTCATAATACCTAATCAAAATAACAATTATTAAAATAAATCTTGAAGGCAAGCTTTAATGTCAACGAGAAACACAACAACACTTTATTTGTTTTCGATGAACATCATCACCTATTCTCTTGCGAGTTACTTAGGCCATTGAAGTTCATGAATTGTGTTGTTTTGTATGACATTTCACACCAACAAATTTGGTGTCCAATACCCAAGAACCACATTGTTTAACAATCAAAGAATATAGCCATAACATGTATATCATCTATATACCTGAGCTGAACAATTCAAGTCTTCTCTTTTTCTGCCAAATATTTTTGAAATTATCTTTTAGCATTTTCTTTAATCTATCAATATCAATAGTGGTGAGATACACATGACACATAGTCACAAGCGTGTATAGTCAAATACTAATATATTTGTACTTGCACTTTGAAGTAGATCACCATCATAAAATGGTTGGCGTTCTTTCAAACTCCATTCTTTAGTAATCTTTTAGTGTAGTAAACATTTTACCTACATCTTTTATTCATCCTTATCATGCCAGTTTTCATGATCAACCTACCATAGCTTATAAAGGTGAATCGCGAGTATAATGTTGCTTTCCGAAACCTTTTGGAGGATTAGGACGACTAGTGTCTTCAACCTTTGCAAATTCTTATCAAATATGAGAACATATATTTTGCTAAATTATACTCTATCATGTTGAAACCAAAACATTGTTTTAGATATCACAATATCTTCCACACATGATGGTTTCTGAAACAATTCTTTCAGCTCCTAGATAACCTTGATATTAAAACAATGTTTAAATATCAAGAATCATGGAGGCAAACATGATACTTTATGTCACATCCCAAAATTTTCCAAATTTTGTAATGTGAAAAATAAATTAAAAAAATAAATAATTGTTGAAATTTAGAGTGAAAAGAAACTTTTGATTCCAAATGGAAACTTAAAATCCCATCTTGAACAAACTTTGACTAATGTTTGAATCCAACTAAATTCAAATCAAGTGGAATGCTTCCTTCATAAAATCATCTTGAAAATTTAAACACTTGGAAAATAAACCAAAACTCTAAAACCCCAATGGAATAAAATCATTTCCAAGATATCTCTAAGCCTATGGTTTTGATCCATATAAAATTTTGTCAACAAAAGTTTATAAATGATCAAGAATGACAAATAGAAATATTATAAAACCATATGAATTGGTTTCATTTAATTTGGAACCATAGATAAAATCTCATCAATTTAATAAGATAAGGAAATTGAATTTCCAAAGGTAATAAAGCACCTATCTAAAAATCCATACCAAATGGGGATCAAATAATCCTAAAGATATTTACAAGGATAAATAAATATTGAATAAAAATATACAAATTGGAATCACCAAGTTTAGGTCTATAAATAAAAAGATATGGATTTTATAAGATAAAGAAAGAATTATTAAATGAGGAATATTTAAAGACCAAATTAAATCTTGGCATAATCCATAAGCAAATGGAATAGTTATAATCCAAATCCAAATAAAAGGAGAAGAGAATTTTCAAATAAAATAAAAGGGCAATAACCAAATTCTGTTTCTATTTGAATAAAGACAAAAATCCCTATTGGAATTGATTAAATAAATCATGGGAAAATAATATTGGAATATACCCAAGTGGTATAAAAGTTATTTAATTAACTTAAATGGGATCAAAGAAATCTTCCAAATAAAATTTATGAAATTAAAACTATAATTGATTTCATTGGAATTAAAACAAATACCAATTTAAATGATTAATAAATCATATTAGAAATATTCCAAAATAATTCAAGGTAAGTTTTTGACACCCTAATAAATAAATAAAACCTACTGAAAATATTTGGAAGGATTTAGATTTCAAATGGAGTTTGAAAACATTATTAAATCTTATTTGAATAAAAGCAAGGGCCTATTTTAAATCATTAAAAGACCGTAAAAAGAATAAATAAGTTATTCTAAATTTGACTTCAGAAAATATTAATAAACAGTATTTCAAAATACTCAAAGATTGGTGGAAGTTTGAATTCAAATAGAGCTTGGTTTGTTTGAATAAAAATCAAAACAGATAAATAGAAAAAGAAAAGGGAAAAACAATCAGTACAAAAAATGAAACAAAGCCAACTAGCCCTGTAGGCCCAACCCAGCCCAGCAGCGCAGCCCATTTCTTTCCCTCCCCTGAAACGTTTTCCACTCAGAAACCTCCCTCCTCAGTCGATGATCGCTGGCCCCCATCTCCCCTCTCTCTCACTCGCTGTCGACCTTGCCCCACCTGCCAGGCCATCGTCTCCACCCGCCGCGGTGACCGCGCCTCCTCCCGACCGTTTCTGGCGAAATTTTCTCGGTGTCAATACGCGTTGATGGTGCAGTAATTTCTCCCCTCGACCACGCCTTCTTAACCGCCACTCCCTCCTCTCCGTTTCCCCCCAGACCCCATTCCTTCTCTGCCACCGGGTTGTTCCCATTTGCGCTGCACCGCCCTCTACTCCGACGAGCTCTCCGAGCAATTCCGGCCAGCACCCTCACCCCCGCAAGCCCTGCTTCACGCGAGCGTGATCCCCAGCCTCTGGCGCATCTCCCTGTGCTTACTGTTCATCCGTGCAAGCACCGTATCGTCGACAACGACCACACCCGAACACCGTCGTCGTCTACTACCTCTCCTACGAGACCCCCTGGTAACTGCTGACCATCCCATCCCCTCTAAGTGATACTCCCATATTCGCCTTTCTCGCGCAAACCTAATAGCATTGTTTGTTTGGTTTGGCGTAAACCGTACACTCACCTCCGACGACGAACAGACAAACCCGACGCAGACGTGAACTCCGGCGAGCAATACCCGCCATTACCGCGCCCCTCAGTCGACAACAACCGCCTTGAGCATCCCCATGCCACGGCGAACTCGGTAAGCATATTCCCTCTCTCCCGCGCTTCCTGTGCTTGCCGTACCACCACTGCCAGGGCCGCGCCGCCGCTAGCACCGCCCAACTCTGGTTGCTCGCTTATCAGCCGTTAGATTTAGATCGCAAGGCTACGAATAGATGACTGAAGCGAACTGTTATGTTCAATATGTGCCGCACGATCTACTTTAAATCCAACGATCCACAGCACGCGATCCACGCGAACCGGTATGGCCCAATGAAAAACAGACATGTGGCCAGACTTTTGTTTTAAAAACAGAAACTATTCTATTAGATACTCAAACTTGAAAAATTCATAACTTTCAAACCATACGTCCAAATTTTGCAAATTTTATATCAATGGAATCAGCAAGACAAAACCTATCCAACCATGCACTTTGTTTAGTAAATTGCTTATGTTAAATTGGTTGTTTTTGCAGAAACTTGTGTAGGCATACTTTGAATATAAAACTCATTCTAAAATTATTTTTGTGATAAAATCTTTGGAAAATGGATAGTTTTGAACCTACTGACCTTAGAAACCAACTCATGGATTTGAAAATGTATTTGGTAAAGCTAAAGAGTAAATCTTTGATTTAAAGCATTTCTAGTCATATAAAAATGTTGTTTATATGTTGGAAATACTTTTTGGAGAAAAACCTTTGGGAAATGCTTTGATTTAAACTCTCTGACCCCAAACACCAATTTTTAGAATTAAAAACATATTTGGTGAACCCTATAAGGATTGTTACTTTGCTAAAGGCATTTTCAACCACATAAAATATTGATTTGGTTTAAAAATGATTTATAAGTAAAATCTTTTGCAAATGATTTTGCCAATTATATAAAAGGACCAATAGGTGTATTATAATGTTTATATCCTATTATAAACCACTTTTCCAAATACAACAATCTTTGGCATGCTTGCATGCATTGCTTTGTTTCTATTATTTTATGTGATGTTGCTTGAATGGTAGATTGAATTCTTGCTTGCTTGATTGAATTGTAGTGAAATTTGAAGAGTGTGATCATTGCAAGATCAAGGAGTGAACTTATAATTCTCTAGCAAAAAGTCAAGTGATGCTTCATACTTTTGTCACATTATTTTCACTATGCATTAGTGATATTTCTAAAGTAGGACTTGCATGGAATTTTTGCAAAGTGTAAACTATGCCATGGGAAATCCTAGTAGATGAAACCTTAGTAGAAATTTCCTAAGTTAAGATTCCTACTACTATCATTCTTAGCTTAGCTAGTAGAAAACAAGGGTGGAATATATTCATACTATGGAATATTTCTAAGTCAAGGACTTGTGTTTTGTTTAATAAAACAACTAAGTGAATGAATCACCTGGGTGGAATGGAAGGAATGGTTTGTGTTGAGTGGTTACACAAGGCCCATTTCTATGGTTTACCTTGTGTATCTCACTTGTGGATGGCCACCCAGGAACAAAGAGATTTGAGATGTCAAATGTTGAGAAGCTTCAAGTGCAGCCACTTGGCATTATGGGCTCTGCCTGGATCATATAGGTTGCAATAACTTAGCCAAATGGACAGTTGGTGGTAGGGGTTTGATAGGTTGGAACGCGTCCATTCTAGTCTAAGGGAAGGCTTCTGAAAGATCTTGTCTTGGTGAAACCAAGTCTTGTGGGGAAAGTGCACCACCTCTGTAGAGTGTAAAATCTAAGTACTTATCCATGTCCCTGGTAAAGGACAATTTGAGAATCAAGACATGGAAGCTATCAAGAATCTCCTCATCCCAATTTCTAAGTTAAAAACTTGTTGTTGAACAAGGGTTGAAGGATCACCAATTTCTATTGGGAGATGCCTTGGGTGATTTTGTCAAGCAAATCTTAGTGTTTTCAAATGATAAGGAAAAACTATTTTGAGCAAAGCAAGCCTAAGCTCCACTTAGCCAAATGCATATAGATGATAGACTCCACTATATTACCATAGTATCACTTGCCAATACAATTCAAATGTATTGACCCTTGTGGCTGTAACTTATTATGTTGCAGGCTTGTTTGATGTTAGTGAAGTGTGTTGATTAGGATTACAAGTCAACAACCAACATGTTTGCCCGTGACACTTTGAAGATGAAGGCCCCATGTTATTGTTATATTCTGCTGCATCGTAATGAGATAGCCAAATGAGCTATGTAAGATGTAATAAATTATTTTATTCCTGGTTATAAAGTTGTATTATGACCTTTGTTTCTTGATATTACATCTTAAATGTGGATGCTAGCTATTGATCCAGGGACTAGCATTGTAAACACAGGGATCTCTACCTTATTAAAGGTTGGGACCTCTACAGATGGTATCAGAGCACTGTGTTGCCTGTAGGATTTGTAACCCTAGGATTGGACAGAACCCCTTAGAAAAATAGGAGTTGTATTTGTTCCAAAATTTATTTACAAACAATCTTGTAAACTCTTCCCTCAACCTTTTTGGTTTTGATTCTACACCTCTTCTACTTCAACTTGATGGACAAAAGCCTCCACCATGAGCAAAGACTTCAACATGAGCAAAGGACTTCACCGACTCAAGTGACTTCAACTTTATTCTCACCAAGGACTTCAACTTGGATATCACTAAGGACTACAAGTGAGACAAGAAATATTGCTCAAGACTTGAGGACTAAGGAAACACAACTTAGAAGGAACCACCATCACCTTTGATGTTTTGTGACCAAGATTTAAGGAGTTCTCCAAGGATACAAAGATCTTGTTCATGAAGAAGCAACCAAGAAAGATGGAATGATCTCAAGTGAACCATATAGTTGGACCACCATGTTTAGTTTAAATTAAACCCACCTACTTATGTGGTGTAGCAAAAATATTTTATTGCCTAAAAATGTGCTTGAAACTTGTTGCTTGAGTGGAATGTTGTTTGTGATTGTTTGCACATTGTTTGTGTGACTTGTGATGTGTGTGAATAGAATTCTTCCTTAGAAATCTTTTGCCTATTCTAATCCCAATCCAACCCAAATAGATGACTACTCCAAGAAACTCGAACATCAAGAATGGTGACAACAACAACAACAACCAAGAGATGAACATGAGAGAACTCATAGTAACCCAAACCCAGTTGAACCAAGTGACCACTCAGATTTTAGGCAACTACAATGAGTTAGACCCAACCATGCAAAGGTTTTTGGAAACCCAAACTCAATTGCTGCAAAAGGTGAAAAACCAAATGATCAACATGGGAGACAACCCTTCTCAAGGAGTTTGTGATAACAAGGATGTCAAGGATGATATTCTAGAAGGAACCCAAGCTTGCAATATTTGTGGAGACAAGGATCACACTTCCAAAGAGCATGAAGATCAATGCCCCAATTGTGAAGAGAAACATCCAACTAATCAATGCCCCACATCTCAAGCTACTTGTTTCCTATGTGAAGGAAATAATCATGTCCCTATCCAATGCCCCATCTATTCCATAGTTCAACAAAGGAAACAAGTTGGAGTGCAACAACAGATTGTAGACTTCCATGAGAGAACAACTTCTACCAAGATGGGTGAAGACAAAGGAAAATCTCATCTTGCACCTCCATGCAATATGACTCAATTTGATGGACCAAAGAGGAGACATATGTATTATCCAAGGAAAAGATCAAGGAGACTAGGAAACTTTCCCACCTTTGAGATAAGGTATGAAGAGCATGAACTAGAAGCACTCCTAGATTTGAAGAAACCCAAGAAAAAGAAGGACAAAAGTCAAGTGCAGTGTTTCCATTGCAAAGAGATGGGACACTATGCCAATGAATGTCCTGAGAAGAAACAAAAATATAAGGAGATTAACCAAGTATGGTGCAACAACTGCAAAGAGCTAGGCCATTATGTATCAACTTGTCCACATAAGATACGTGAAGAGCTCAATCTGGTCACATGTTACAATTGTGGTAACCAAGGACATTATGCAAGCAATTGTCCAGAAAAGATGAAGCACAAGATAAATCCTATGAAGGATCTCAGCCTTGTCACATGTTTCAAGTGTGGAAACAAAGGACACTATGCAGATGTTTGCCCAGAGAGGTTTCAACAATATCCCAAGCAAACTAAGAAGTAATCTAGTTGGAAAAATTTTAAGGGTGGTAGTACCCTAGTTGCATTGAGCCAACTTGTAACCCCTATATTTCCCAAATCTCGGGATAAGATTTATTTTAAGGGTGGTAGCCTGTCACATCCCAAAATTTTCCAAATTTTGTAATGTGAAAAATAAATAAACAAAATAAAAAATTGTTGAAATTTAGAGTGAAAAGAAACTTTTGATTCCAAATGGAAACTTAAAATCCCATCTTGAACAAACTTTGATTAATGTTTGAATCCAACTAAATTCAAATCAAGTGGAATGCTTCCTTCATAAAAGCATCTTCAAAATTTAAAAACTTGGAAAATAAACCAAAACTCTAAAACCCCAATGGAATAAAATCATTTCCAAGATATCTCTAAGCCTATGGTTTTGATACATATAAAATTTTGTCAACAAACGTTTATAAATGATCAAGAATGACAAATTGAAATATTATAAAACCATATGAATTGGTTTCACTTAATTTGGAACCATAGATAAAATCTCATGAATTTAATAAGATAAGGAAATTGAATTTCCAAAGCTAATAAAGCACCTATCTAAAAATCCATACCAAATGGTGAGCAAATAATCCTAAACATATTTAAAAGGATAAATAAATATTAAATAAAAGTATACAAATTGGAATCACCAAGTTTAGGTCTATAAATAAAAAGATATGGATTTTATAAGATAAAGAAAGAATTATTAAATGAGGAATATTTAAAGACCAAATTAAATCTTGGCCTAATCCATAAGCAAATGGAATAGTTATAATCCAAATCCAAATAAAAGGAGAAGATAATTTTCAAATAAAATAAAAGGGCATTAACCAAAATTTGTTTCTATTTGAATAAAGACAAAAATCCCTATTGGAATTGATTAAATAAATCATGAGAAAATAATATTGGTATATACCCAAGTGGTATAAAAGTTATTTAATTAACTTAAATGGGATCAAAGAAATCTTCCAAATAAAATTTATGAAATTAAAACTATAATTGATTTCATTGGAATTAAAACAAACACCAATTTAAATGATTAATAAATCATATTAAAAATATTCCAAAATAATTCAAGGTGAGTTTTTGACACCCTAATAAATAAATAAAACCTACTGAAAATATTTGGAAGGATTTAGATTTCAAATTGAGTTTGAAAACATTATTAAATCTTATTTGAATAAAATCAAGGGCCTATTTTAAATAATTAAAAGACCCTAAAACGAATAAATAAGTTATTCTAAATTTGACTTCAGAAAATATTAATAAACAGTATTTGAAAATACTCAAAGATTGGTGGAAGTTTGAATTCAAATAGTGCTTGGTTTGTTTGAATAAAAATCAAAACAGATAAATAGAAAAAGAAAAGGGAAAAACAATCAGTACAAAAAATGAAACAAAGCCAACTAGCCTAGCATGCCCAACCCAGCCCAGCAGCGCAGCCCATTTCTTTCCCTCCCCCGAAACGTTTTCCACTCAGAAACCTCCCCCTCAGTCGCTGACCGCTGGCCCCCATCTCCCCTCTCTCTCACTCGCTGTCGACCTTGCCCCACCTGCCAGGCCATCGTCTCCTCCCGACCGTTTCTGGAGAAATTTTCTCGGCGTCAATACGCGTTGATGGCGCAGTAATTTCTCCCCTCGACCACGCCTTCTTAACCGCTACTCCCTCCTCTCTGTTTCCCCCCCAGACCCCATTCCTTCTCTGCCACCGGGCTGTTCCCATTTTGCGCTGCACCGTCCTCTGCTCCGACGAGCTCTCCGAGCAATGCTTCACGCGAGCATGATCCCCTCTAAGTGATACTCCCGTATTCGCCTTTCTCGCGCGAACCTAATAGCATTGTTTGTTTGGTTTGGCGTGAACCGTACACTACGAACAGACAAACCCGACGCAGACATGAACTCCGGCAAGCAATACCCGCCATTACCGTGCGCCCCTCAGTCGACAACAACCACCTTGAGCATCCCCACGCCACGGCAAACTCGGTAAGCATATTCCCTCTCTCCCGCGCTTCCTGTACTCGCCGTCCCACCACTGGCAGAGCCGCGCCGCCGCATAGCCTCCGCTAGCGCCGCCCAACTCTGGTTGCTCGCTTATCAGCCGTTAGATTTAGATCGCAAGGCTACAAATAGATGACTGAAGCGAACCGTTATGTTCAATATGTGCCGCACGATCTACTTTAAATCCAACGATCCACAGCACGCGATCCACGCGAACCGGTATGGCCCAATGAAAAACAGACACGTGGCCAGACTTTTGTTTTAAAAACAGAAACTATTCTATTAGATACTCAAACTTGCAAAATTCATAACGTTCAAACCACACGTCCAAATTTTGCAAATTTTATATCAATGGAATCAGCAAGACAAACCCTATCCAACCATGCACTTTGTTTAGTAAATTGCTTCTGTTAAATTGGTTGTTTTTTGCAGAAACTTGTGTAGGAATAATTTGAATATAAAACTCATTCTAATATTATTTTTGTGATAAAATCTTTGGCAAATGGGTAGTTTTGAACCTACTGACCTTAGAAATCAACCCATGGATTTGAAAATGTATTTGGTAAAGCTAAAGAGTAAATCTTTGATTTAAATCATTTGTAGTCAAATAAAAATGTTGTTTATATGTTGGAAATACTTTTTGGAGAAAAACCTTTGGGAAATGTTTTGATTTAAACTCTCTGACCCCAAACACCAAATTTTAGAATTAAAAATGTATTTGGTGAACCCTATAAGGATTGTTACTTTGCTAAAGGCATTTTCAACCACATAAAATATTGATTTGGTTTAAAAATGATTTATAAGTAAAATCTTTTGCAAATGATTTTGCCACTTATATAAAATGACCAATAGGTGTTTTATAATGTTTATAACATATTAGAAACCACTTTTCCAAATAAAACAATATTTGGCATGCTTGCATGCATTGCTTTGTTTCTATTATTTTATGTGATGTTTTGCTTGAATGGTAGATTGAATTCTTGCTTGCTTGATTGAATTGTAGTGAAATTTGAAGAGTGTGATCATTGCAAGATCAAGGAGTGAAATTATAATTCTCTACCAAAAAGGCAAGTGATGATTCATACTTTTGTCACATTATTTTCACTATGCATTAGTGATATTTCTAAATTAGGACTTGCATGGAATTTTTGCTAAGTGTAAATTATGCCATGGGAAATCCTAGTAGATGAAACCTTAGTAGAAATTTCCTAAGTTAAGATTCCTACTACTATCATGCTTAGCTTAGCTAGTAGAAAACAAGGGTGGAATATATTCTTACTGTGGAATATTTCTAAGTCAAGGACTTGTGTTTTGTTTAATAAAACAACTAAGTGAATGAATAACCTAGGTGGAATGGAAGGAATGGTTTGTGTTGAGTGGTTACACAAGGCCCATTTCTATGGTTTACCTTGTGTATCTCACTTGTGGATGGCCACCCAGGAACAAAGAGATTTGAGATGTCAAATGTTGAGAAGCTTCAAGTGCAGCCACTTGGCATTATGGGCTCTAACTGGATCATATAGGTTGCAAAAACTTAGCCATATGGACAGTTGGTGGTAGGGGTTTGATAGGTTGGAACGCGTCCATTCTGGTCTAAGGGAAGACTTCTGAAAGATCTTGTCTTGGTGAAACCAAGTCTTGTGGGGAAAGTGCACCACCTCTGTAGAGTGTAAAATCTAAGTACTTAGCCATGTCTCTGGTAAAGGACAATTTGAGCATCAAGACATGGAAGCTATCAAGAATCTCCTCATCCCAATTTCTAAGTTAAAAACTTGTGGTTGAACAAGGGTTGAAGGATCACCAATTTCTATTGGGAGATGCCTTGGGTGATTTTGTCAAGCAAATCTTAGTGTTTTCAAATGATAAGGAAAACTATTTTGAGCAAAGCAAGCCTAAGCTCCACTTAGCCAAATGCATATAGATGATAGACTCCACTATATTACCATAGTATCACTTGCCAATACAATTCAAATGTATTGACCCTTGTGGCTGTAACTTATTATGTTGCGGGCTTGTTTGATGTTAGTGAAGTGTGTTGATTAGGATTACAAGTCTACAACCAAGATGTTTGCATGTGGCACTTTGAAGATGAAGGACCCCATGCTATTGTTATATTCTGCTGTATCGTAATGAGATAGCCAAATGAGCTATGTAAGCTGTAATAAATTATTTTATTCCTGGTTATAAAGTTGTATTATGACCTTTGTTTCTTGATATTACATCTTAACTGTGGATGCTAGCTATTGATCCAGGGACTAGCATTGTAAACACAGGGATCTCTACCTTATTAAAGGTTGGGACCTCTACACATTAGATACTAACACCGGAATTGTTACTCTTGTTTTAATACTAACTATTAAACTTCATGTAGTAAACGAAGTTTACTGAAATTATTAAATAGGACTTTCAAACTTTAGATTGACACTCAAAACAATACGATACCAGTTCATAAAGTAACTATCTATAATTTTATTGTTCTATTATCTCAATTATAACTAAACGTAAGGTGGTGAACAGATGCCAATGACTACAACAATTATGCAAATTCACTTTTATTTAATTTATGATAAATTGTGTTCAACTTTTCATCATATTACTGTTGAACTCCCACTCAAAACAATATCCCTCGAGTTGTTTTGGTGATTACACGAACCAAATCTACTACACCAAGTCCGATCATCACGAGAGATGATGTAGCTTCAAAGGCGAACAATCAACATGTTCGTCATATCATCCATATGACTCATTCTTTACCTTTCGGTATTCCTTTTTTGAGACCATGTACGTACATGATAGGCTCGTCAAGGTTAACCTTAGTATCCGCATGTGCAAATCTGGCTTGCACCCGTTGTATGCAAACATAGAATCTATCACACCCGATCATCACGTGATGCTTCAAAACGACGAGTTTTAGCAAAGGTGCCTACCAAGGACGAAAACTTTATTACTTGATATTTAGTGAGAGCGATCATCTTATAATGTTACCGTCGCCATCTAAGCAATACAAGATGCATAAAAAGGATTAACATCACACGCAATTCATAATATGTGATATGATATGGCCTTTCTTCTTGTGCCTTTGATCTTCATATCCAAAGCATGAATATGATCTCCATCATCACTGGCGTGGCGTCAAGATCAATGGCGCTGATTCATGGTTGTCCTCCACCAACAATAACTATTACAACTACTTTGATGAATAGACACGCAGGTCTTAAACAAAATTTAAAGACAACCATAAGGCTCCTGCCGATTGCCAACTTACAATAAGGATCGTTGCATACATCATATATAATCACAATCACATCATGGCCACATCACAACACAAGCCCTGCAAAAACAAGTTAGATGCCTATAATTTTCTTTGCATGTTTTACATGGCTAGGGCTTTCGAATAAGAACTTTTCTAACTTACGAACATGAACCACAACATTGATACATGTATTGTCAAGTGACCATTGTAAATTGAATCTTCACTATGGTGGGAGATACATACACCCACAAAGCCACTTGTGCAATGCAAGTTGCACGTTGAGCGTGGAGAAAGTCTCATGTACGATGATATGTAAGGTTAGCCCAGGCCGCTTCATCCCACCATCCCGAAAGATGCAAAGTACACGAAAAGAAAGCGACAACAAAAGAATCAATGCCCACAAAACCATTGTGTTCTACTCGTGCAACAGATCTATGCATAAACCTGGCTTCGATACCACTATAGGGGTTCGTAGCATGGTAAAGAAAAAAATTCTATTGCATGAACACATAAAATCCAAGATCTAATCTACGAGATCGGTGCAACGAGTTCATAGAGTACTAACCCTCGAAGATCCAAAGCGGTTAATGAGATCGGATTCTCGTGGCTGATGTAGTCGTTCACTTGCCGATCTCAAGATCGCGAAGATGATCCTCCCGGTGCTGCGTTCCGGTAGCACTTCCGCAGTCGATCACACGTTCGGTACTCTATGAAGACCTTCCTCTCCCTTGTTCCAGTAAGCAGCGGAGGTTGTAGATCTCCTCGCGATTCCAGCGGGATGATGCTGTGGTCATGGAGGTGGATGACTAGATCCCACAAGGATTCACCTAAGCCAGAGAGGGTATGGTGGATTAGAGAGATCCTTGGTGGCTAGGGTTTAAACATCGAGGAGGGGATGTGGTGGTGCCGGCGGCGTCTTGGGAGTAGGAGGCGGCCTAGGTTTTTTGAGTCTGGTGTAGGGGGGCGCCCTACCCCTCCTTATATAGGTGGGAGAGGCGGCAAGGGGGAGGCCAAGTCCTCCCCCAACTCCCCTTGTTGGATGGCGGCAAGGAGGGAGAGGGAAACCTCTCCCTTGTGGGTTTCGTTTCCCTCTTCCACTAGGATTTAGACTTTCCTTATTTTGGGATTTGACTTTTCTAACTAGACTTTGACTATTCAAAATAGAGTTTGAATCCCACCTCCTAGCCTTGTACAAGTGGGTATGAGCATCCATGTGCCCCCCCGGGTGGTGGACCTTCTAGAACCTTCCGGAAGATTCCGACAAAAACACAAAAAACATTTCCGAACCCTGGAATTGGATTTTCCTTATATGAATCTTATTATCCAGACCATTCCGGATCTCCTCGTGATTTCTTGGATCCAATGAGAAACTCCGAACAACAATCGGTCTCCAACTCATTTCCATATCTACTAAACAACATCGAATGCTTAAGTGTGTCTCCCTATGGTTCGTGAATAATGCAGACATGATCGAGACACTTCTCTGATCAATAACCAATAGAGGAATCTAGAAATTCATATGGATCCCACATATTTATATGATTACTTCATGATTGAATGAACCATTTACATATGATACCAATTTCCCTTTGTCTCGTGATACTTTACTAATCCGACGTTTGATCTTCAGTATCTCTAATACCTAGTTCAACCTCGTTACCGATAAGTACTCTTTACTCATTCTGTGATATGTGATCCCTTGTGACCTAGTTACATGCTTGCAAGCCAATTGGATGACATTCCACCGAGAGGGCCTAGAGTATATCTATTCATCATATGGAAAAATCCCACTCTTGATCCATGTGCATCAACACATACTTTGAGAATACCTAATGCCACATTTATAACCACCCAGTTATGGAAGTGGCGTTTGATGTCATCAAAGCATTCATCTAGTGATGGCGATTAACATGATCTCATGTTCGAAGGATTAGGTTACTATGTATTTAAAATATTTGAAGCAAACGAACTATAAATGACTTGATCTTACGCTATGCTTACTATAGGAGTATGTCCATCATATCATTCTCCTAATGACATATCTTGTTATTAGTAACATCTAATGTCCATGATCAGGAAACCATGATCATCTAATAATCAACAAGCTAGTTCAACAAGAGGCTTACTAGGGACTCTTTTATGTTTACAAAACACACAAGTATTAATGTTTCCGGTTAATACAATTATAGCTGTAGGGGTTCGTAGCATGGAAAACAAAAAAATTCTACTACATGAACACAAACAATCCAAGATCTATGTACTAGATTGTAGCAACGAGTCGATTCGAGTCCTCACCCTCGAAGATTCCAAAGCGGTTAATGAGAGTAGATTCTCGTGGGTGATGTAGTCATACACTTGCCGATCTCAAGATCGCGTAGACGATCCTTCCGGCACTGCGTTCCAGCAGCGCCTCCGCAGTCGGTCACACGTTCGGTACTCGATGAAGACCTTCCTCTCCCTTGTTCCAGCAGGCAGTGGAGGTTGTAGTTCTTCCCTCGCGATTCCGGCAGCACGACGGCGTGGTGTCGGAAGTAGAGGGAAAATCCTGCAGGGCTTCGCCTAAGCCGGTGCAGGTTATGGTGGATCTAAAGTTTCCGACGATCTAGGGTTTAGAAGGATGGAGAGGAGGAGGTGGAGTCAGCAACGTCTAGAGCGGTGACGGTGGCGCTGCAGCGGTGGTGTGGGGAGGGGCTCGTTGTGTGTGGCCTTGGGGCACCCCTCCCCTCTATTTATGAGAGAGAGGGCATCTTGGTAGAGGGGAGTTTGAATCCTTCCCCAACTCCCTCTCCTTGTTGGCTGGTGGTGGAGGGAACGAAGGATTCTTTCCTTCCTCCACCAGGACACATTGTCCCAGTTTGACTTTTCAAACTTGCCTTTTGACTTTGAATTTGGAGCTAGATTTCTTTCTTGCTAATGCCCAACCAAGTGACCTAGGACATGATCCAATCATTGCACTTATCCATCTCACATTCATGTTCCCTTCCCCTTCCGGTACGGTGAACCTTCTAGACTCTTCGATAACCTCTCCGATGAAATCATCGGAATCATTCCCGAACTCCGGAATTGGACTTTCCTTATATGAATCTTATTCTTCGGACCATTCCGGATCTCCTCGTGATATCCCGTATCCCATCTGAGACTCCGAACAACATTCGGTCTCCCTACTTACATTCCATATCTACTAAACAACATTGAATCCTTAAGTGTGTCTCCCTACGGTTCATGAATTACGCGAACATGACCGAGACACTTCTTCAATCAATAACCAATAGAGGAATCTAGAAATTCACATGGCTCCCACATATTTCAATGATTACTTTGCGATCGAATGAACCACTTACATACGATACCAATTTCCCTTTGTCTCACGATAGTTTACTTATCCGAGGTTTGATCGTCGGTATCTCTGCATACCTAGTTCAACCTCGTTACCGATACATACTCTTTTCTCGTTCCCATGATATGTGATACCTTGTCAGCGAGTCACATTCTTGCAAGCTAATTAGATGACATTCCATCGAGAGGCCCTAGAGTATATCTGTCCGTCATATGGATGGACAAATCCCACTCTTGATCCATGTGCCTCAACACATACTTTCCGGACACTCAATGCCACCTTTATAGCCACCCAGTTACGGTGTGGTGTTTGATGTCATCAAAGCATCCTTCCGGTGATGGTGATTAGCATGATATCATGGTCGAAGGAATTAGATTACTATGTATCAGAAAGCTTGTAGCAAACGAACTATTGAAATGACTTGATCTTTATGCTACGCTTATCTATAGGAGTATGTCCATCACATAATTCTCCTAATGATATGACCTTGTTGTTAATAACATCTCAATGTTCATGATCAGGAAACCATGATCATGTATTAACCAACAAGCTAGTTTACCAAGAGGCTTAGTAGGGACTCTTTTATGTTTACAAATCACACAAGTATTAATGTTTCCTATTAGTACAGTTATAGCATGGTATGCAAACATTTATCATAAAGATGAAGGTGTGATAATAACCACTTTATTATTGTCTCTTGGGCATATCTCCAACAGTCTCCCACTTGCACTAGAGACAATAATCTAGTTTCAAATCTTTGTGTATTCAACACCTATGGCTTTATGGTGTTGCATGTACACGATTTCTAGTGGTCAACTGATCTTCGGATCCGACACTTACATGTCCATGTGTAATTGCATGTCTTTGCGTCTCCACGCATCACTCATTCTCTAATGAGATGGCTCTGTATAATTTTGGTCCTTTGGTGAGACCTTTATTTCCTTGGGGTTAAAACATGTTGACAATATTGTCGTACAATATATATTCATAGTATTATCACGCTGTGAACTACACCTAGTTTGATAACAAACTACTTTACACAAATGCCCTCTTTTGATGCTATAATAGCAGTAATATATTTAGCCTTTCGTTGTAGTATCTGTCATATTGTCTTAACTTTGGAACTCATCCAAATCCATTATGGAACTTACTTTCCATTATATTGTGCCACCCTTAGTTTAGATTGAGATAAACTTAATTTTTATATTGTGACAAAACTAGTATCAATGTAATCCTTTTACAATGAACTAACCATTTATTTTTCATCTCTACAAAAATAATATATTCTTAGTTCTTCCAAAAGATCATAAGAATATCCTTACTATCCTCCAATGATCAACTTATGAATCATTCTGGTATATGCTCATAACATTTAGAGCATAGGACATATCTGGATTTGTACATATCACAGTATGATTGATATAAATACTCTTTGTGATTACATGCACCAAGTATCAATCTATACTTGAATCTTTGTTTCACTTACCAAGTGTATATACACTTGAATTTCGATTCAATCCTTTTTGTGTGACAAGAACCTTTCTTGTAATTTCTATATTGAACTCATTCAATATATCATCTATGTACTTTCGGCATAACCATATTAGCATCTCAATCTATCTATATAGATATTGATCCAAATATTCGGGTTTTGCCTAAGTCTTTCATCGAGATGAAATTATTAACATGTGTTAATAAAAGATACATCATTTACAATCAACAATATGTCTTCCACATAATGTATTAGAAATATGTCTTAGTGCTCCCACTTAATTTCTTGCAAATGCAAGCATCTTCATCGTCTCTGATGAATTTAAACTCTTTTAACAGTTTCATCATGGTGAAGATTCCAACTCCGCGATGCTCACTTCAACCATTGTAGTTTGCATACGCTTTTAGCATCCTTTTAATTAACAAAACCCTTTGGATCGTGTTATGTACACGTCCTTGGTAATAGTTCTATTAAAAGAACTTTGTTTTGTTTGTTCAACCACCATATAACAGAATTATATGTAGTGATTGCTACATTAATCCGTCTAGACTAAATATCGCTATGAAAGATCAAATCTTGTCATAGTCAACCTTTGAACATTGTTGTGAACTCTTTCCCAACATGTCGACTATTTCATAGATGTGAAACATCCATGTATTTTCTTTATAGATCCAAACACGACTGTAAGGTTTTACACCTTTCCAGAGGGTCTTTCAAGTTCAAAGCTTGATTTCTCGTGTATGGAACTATCACGGATTTTATGGCTCCAAGCCATTTGACGGATTCAGGGCCCATCATCGCTTCTTTGCATGTAGTACGTTCATTATTCTCAAATAATGATTCAACCCTCAAATCTTGGTATTTGATTGTTTACCCGACCTACTTGGTACAATAGGAACTTAGACTTCCGTGACCACAACCTTTGAGGCAAGTGAGCCATGAGCATTGTTGCTGCCTCTGGAACACTTTTCGGCGCTGCGCAACTTTGCACATATAGCTAAGGTTCTTTTAACCTTATCAAAGTTCTATTGTCCTCCCACTTAAATTTTCATGGAAAAATCCTTTCTCAAAGAAACTTGACATTCTAAGCGACAAACTTTTTGTCTTTGGTGTTATGGAGGAATACTCAACGATTATTCGAAATAACATATAAAGATATGTTCATCCGATTTTGGTTGCAAACATCTTTATTATCCATAGCATACCAATGTTTAAGAAAGGACAACTTGGGTTTTATCTCAAACCATAACTTTATATGGTGTCATTTCAACAGATTATGATGGAGCTCTTTTCAGTGGAAAAATGGTAGTCTCTAAAGCTTTTAATATTTAAAATATATGGCAGTTTTATGAATTACACCTTTTATCTTACCATGTCAAACAAGGTTTCATTACATATCTCGAACGCTCCATACTCTTATGGTGTTTCGGGAAATGCAAATCCACGGAACGATTCCTCAAATCTAAGGTATTATAGTAAACTTGTAACTCAAATATCTTCCTTTATGATCCTATCATAAATTCTTTATTTCCTTATTACATTGATTTTGCACTTTATCTTGAAATTTTTTGAACTTTTCAAATGTTTCACACTTCATCCTCATTAAGTAAATATTCATATATTCACTCAAATTTTCAGAGAAAGCATATGAAGTTGAAATCCATCGATCTCGACTACACGTAATGGACTTCATACATCAAATATGTACAAATTCCAATAATCTAGTCATTCGTTCCTTTTTGGCCTATGAACGGAGTTTTAATTATCTCTACGAAAGTTTCAAAAGCGTCATTTGATCAAAAATCAAAAAACTCCAAAATTCCATCCACATGGAGTTTCTTCACGTTTTCTTTCCAATATAATTTAAACAGCGATGTCACTTCCTAAGTGATCTTTCAATAAATTTGTCTTTCGACATTTTTAGCACTAGTTTTATGGATGTGATTTCTCCAATGAGATTTGTAAATCATCCATATTTTATGGATTATAGCAATTATTTGAACAACCCTTTTTTTCTCATAATACCTGATAAAACAAATCTTGAAGGCAAGTTTTGATTTCAATGAGCAACACAATAACCCTTTATTTGTTCTTGATGAACATCATCACATATTATTTTGCTTGTTACTTAGGCCATTGTAGTTCATGAATTGTGTTGTTTTGGATGACGATTCACACCAACAAATTCAGTATCTGATACTTAAGAACCACATTATTAACAAGCAAAGAATATATCCATAACATGTATATCCTATATATACCTAAGCTGAACAATTTTAGTCTTTTCTTTTCTGCCATATATTTATGAGATTCTCTTTCAGTATTCCCTTTTCTGTTTGAAAGAATCTATCAACATCAATAGTGGAGCCATGCACATGACACATAGTCCAAAGCGTGTATAGTTAAATACCAATGTCTTTGGACTTGCACTTTGAAGTAGATCACCATCATCAAATGTTTGGTGTTCTTTCAAATTCCATTCTTTAGTAATCTTTTAGTGTAGCAAACATTTTACATACATCAAATATTCATCCTTATCATGGAACTATTCATGATCAAGCTACTTTATCTTATAAAGGTGAATTGCGAGTATAATGTTGCTCTCCAAAGCCTTTTGGAGGATTAGGACGACCAGCGTCTCCAACCTTTTGCAAATTCTCATCAAATATGAGAACATAAACTTTGCCATATTATACTATATCATGTTGTAAACAAAACATTATTTCAGATATCGCAATATCTTCCACATATGATGGTTTCTGAAACAATTCTTTCAGCTCCTAGATAACCTTGATATTAAAACAATCTTTTGAGTATCAAGAATCATGGAGATAAACATGATACTTATATACTAATACTGGAATTGTTACTCTTGATTTAATACCAATTATTAAACTTCACGGAGTAACCGGAACTTACTGAAAGTTTGCAATAGGACTTTTAAACTTTAGATTAACACTTCAAAACAATACGATACCAGTTCGTTAAGTAACTAACTAGAATTCTATAGTTCTATTATCTCAATTATAACTAAGAGCAAGGTGGTAAACGGATGCCAATGACTACAATAACTATGCAAATTCAGATTGATTTAATTTATGATAAATAGTGTTCAACTTTTAATCATATTGCTATTGAACTCCCACTGTGGCATCCCGCAAAAACCACTACTAGAAAATCGCGTTGAATTTGTGCATTGCATCGTCATCATCATGCATTGTTTGCCTAAAACTATTTTTCGCAAAGCCTGTTCTGTTTTTCTAAAACGCCCGTCTTGTTTTCAAATTCAAACCCGGGTCGCCGGAATATTTTGTTGTCTACTAATGGTTTGCAAACGGTGCATTTAGCATTAAACAAAACTATTATATTATTTTAGTGGGGGCAGTCGAACGGGCCGATTCGACCCGAACGACCACCCCCAGTCCAAACAATCGGTCCACCCATAACCCTTTTCTACCACTCTATCTACCCACACCCTCTGGCCACCTCACCCCCACCTATCCCAGGCCGCCACGTCGCCCCTCCCCAAATCCCCCCAACCACATGCTGCCATCTCACCCCCAAACAGCCACCTCACCCACTCCCTCTCTTTCCCCCTCTTTTTCCCACCACAGCCCCAGCTAACCACCCACTCACCCTCCCACTTACACCCGGGCCCACCCCCACACCGACCCACTCAGCCTCACCCTTACCCTCTCTCTCTTCCCCGGGCCCCCACCCGCGCCCCACACACCCCATCCACTCAACTCCCTCTCCCCCTGGGTCCCACACCCCACCAACCAGCCCACTTCCACCTGCCCCCCTACCGACCCCACCCCACGTCACCAACCCGACCCACCTGTCCCCCGACCACGCCTCCCTCACCCGCGTCTTCCTCCTCCCTCCCTCTCTGCGCCGTGCACCGCCTGCCTCTCTCCTTCTTCTCCCTCGTCGCCGGCCGCTTTCCCCCCGCCCTCCGTCGCCCCCGAGCCGCCTCCGCCGCCGGCCTCTGCTCGCCGTGCCGCCCCGGCCCCGCGTGCTCCGGCCCCGACCCCGGCCGCCGCCTCCGTGCCTCCTCCGAGCGCCCGCGCCTCTCCCCCTCCGCAGACCGCCCGCCACCGCGACCCCCCTTTTTCCCCGGAGCGCCGCCGCTCGCCTCCGAGCTCGCCGCCGGCGTCCCTCCCCACCTCTCCGCCTCGGCCGCTCGCCCCAGGCCGCCTCTCAGCGCCCTCCCTCCTCCGTTCCGCCAGGGCAGCCCGGCCCCGCCTCGTCCTCGAGCTCGCCGGTCCGCCAGGGCCTCACCCTCCACCGCCAGTCCGCCGACCACCGGCCCGCGTCCGCCGCCGGGCCGAGCTTCTCCCCTCCGCCTCCGGCCCCCGTCGCCCCGCTGCTGCATGCCCCGTCCCCAGGCGCCGCCGCAGCAGGACCCCGTGTCGCTCTCATCCGCGCCTGCGCCGCAGCAGCCGGCCGCGCACCCCGAGCTCTTCCCCCGTCGCCGGCCTGAGCCCCAACCACCTCGCTGTCGTCCAACCGCCGCCTAGCCGCTCGCCTCCGGTCCCCTTCCCGCAGGAGCCCCTGCGCGCCGCCCTGGCCGTGCCTCCCGTTCGGCGACTCCCAGTGTCGCCCATGCCGACCGGGCCGACCTCGAGCCCTGCACCATGCCATGGTCGCTGCATCTACATCATCCCCTGCTAAACCGCGAGGCGTTTCTCAGTTGGAGAGCCACCCGATCCAAGTCCGGCAACAACACCCGAGCACTCCGACAGGGACGCCAAGGCCCCGATCCCGACGTCCGAAGGCGCCAAGACCCCTCGCCAAGATCTTCGTCGCAACCCGGTGATCTCCTACATGGACCTGAGAACGAACCCGAAGGTCACCGACGGTGAACCCTGAGGCCTCGACGCGACGATGCCTGCTTCCAAGATCTCCGGCATGGATCGAAAAGTTCCCCGAAGACCGATCCCGATGTACCGGAGACCGGACCCTCGACACGCCAAGATCTACCCTCGGACGCAAAGACCCGAACCGGGAGGACGCAACGATCGCCACGAGAACGACAAGCACTTCGCTCAGAATCCAAGACCGACCCGACTTGAGGACCCGACAAGTGCACGACAACAAGAACGACAGCGACCAGGGGAATTCGATGCGCCCCGATGCCAACCAAGTCCTGCTCCCTGATGCGACAAGATCTACCTCAGTTGTCCGAGAACGAACCCGTCGAACCCTGAACCCTGAGACCGAACCCCGAACCCGGAACCCCAAGATCGTCGAGCCCCCTCAATGTGTGAACCCCTTCCCGAAACCCTATTTTATAACATAATACAATTGTTGCATATTAAATCATTAAGCTCGCATGCACATCATGTGGTTTGGGGGCCTTATGCCGATTCACCTCATAATTAAATATGGGGCCCATATGCGGGCAAATCTAGTCTCATATTGGCCTCATTTAAAATTTGTATAGCGAACCGGTGATATATTCTGCCTTGTTAAATAACATTTAATTTGCGGGGGTTCCAAATAACATGAACCACCTAATTAATTGTCGGGACCCCGGTTCCGCTTAATATGACCTAATTGCATCGCCCCTTGCCATGTCATGCATCATACATGCATCATGCCGATCTTCTGCCGTTGTATTAAATATTGCATCCGGTGTTCCTTCTAGTGTTTTGCTTCTTCGCGGATAAGGCCGTTGAGTTGATGTGAGCTTCGCCCCGATCTTCGGTTGAACCTTCGACAATGTTTTCAGGCGAGCATCTCCCCCTTTCTACCTATCTTACTTTTATAGTCTTTATTCCCTCCTGTTGATCTATTGCTATCTGTGTTGCGATGCTTTAGTTTCCGCACCTGTGATATACCGTGCAGCCCTATATTGCCTTGGACACATCCTATTACCTGTTGTTTGGTAGATAGTTGGACTTGCGCGTCGTAGTCGCTCGCTCAAGTGCTGTTGCGTGTCGTCCAGTGCCACAGTTGATGATGTATTGCCGCATGTTGTTGTTGTAGATGATCATAGTTTTACTTATCGTTCACTTTAATTCCTGTTTAACAACTAAAATTGAAGTAAGCAGAGGCATCGGTGGGTGATAGATAATATTTGGTTTCCGAACGCCCACTTGTGTCCCGTAGGACCCCGAGTACTTGATACCTGTTCCTTGTTTTATCGCGCTATCCACATCCGGGAGGTATATGGGACCCCCCTGAGCCAGAGCTTGATTCAGTCTTATTTCTTGGGGCCACAAACTAGTTTGAGGTTTTATTTACGATCCTGTACTTATGCCATGCTACTGCTTTATTTACGATTGTGCGAGGAGCACACAGTACTGTTTAGGAATTGTGACCCGTTTACGCGGTATCGACAAGCCCAGCCACACTTTCGGGTTCCCAGTCGTTTACAGCCGGCCCCACAAACCTTGAGGCCGTCTCGAAGTCAGCTAACTTCGTTGCGGGTCTACTTTAAGGGGTGGCCCCCTGAAATATTTCTGAATCTTGTGATTGCTTTGTCGTGAAGGCCTCGTTGGGTTTTGATTTGGTTTTTCCAAGGTTGATCGAGTGTGTGTTGCTATTGGTGCACCTCGGCCGGGTAAAACTTTCTAAAAGCCGTGTCCGCGGTTATGGACGACTTGGAGCACAGTATCTCGACCATAGACAAGCATAACTAAAGTTTACCGCTATAAATTTGACTTTATAATGACTAGTAATCAGCTTCACTAGAATGGAATGGCTAAATAATACTGCCCACAATTGCTTGTTTGGAGTGTCGCTTGCGACCATTGTACCTGACTAGTAAGTATTGCAACTACAACGGAATGGCTGAATAAAAGTACCAACAACTGCTGGGTTTTTGGGGATATCTCATGCTATCTTTATCTGATTAGTAAGTGTTGTAACTAAAACGGAATGGTTAACTAAAAGTGCCCACTGCTTACTTTATCATGATGATTAACTAAACCTGACTAGTAATTGCTGCAACGATAACTGAATAAATAAAACTGCCAACTGTGTGAGTTCCTCGGTTGACTTCCTCGTTTGGTATCGAGGGGGGGAAACACCAGGATGGGTTTGTTTGGTGTTAGTTTCAGGTTGGATCCGGATAGGTCATTTCTTATCCCACTCTGATAACCGCCAGTTGTATCGAGTCTCTATAGGTTGTTTAGTGCATGCTGCCGCTGCCGCTCAGTCCACCATACCTATGTAGGCGAGGACCGCCGAATTCTAGTCTCGCCGTGTACTGGCCTTAGTACTGACGCTCCTCGTTTTCCTTTGCCCTTTGTCGGCACCCCTTTTGTTTAAGCAGGTTTTGAGATCGACGTCGTTAGCAGGGTTACCCTTCCGGCTTGGCCTGGGCAGGGTTATGGACGCCATTGGTTATTCTTCAGGGCTCTTAGCCCCATTTGCATCTTGTCTGTAGCTGGACGCTCTATCATTTTCAAGGTGATTTGGATCTTTGTATATTATATCTGTATTCTTGACTCTTTGAGTCGCTGTTATATATATCTGTTCTATGGGTCCCATCGAGGACTGTTGTGTAATGTTATTACTTCGTTTTCCACCCGCATGAAAGTGCCTGGTGGGCACCTTTGAATCGTTTCTATGCGGGTTTGGCGGAAATCGCTAAAACTTGCATAGGTCCGATTCTGAGGGTGTTACACCCACTCAAAACAATATCCCTCACATTGTTTTAGTGATTACATGAACCAAATTAACTACACCAAGTCCGATCATCACGTGACATGATGTAGTTTCAAAGGCGAATAATCATCATGTTCGTCATATCATCTATATGACTCATGCTTTACCTTTCGGTATTCTGTGTTCTGAGACCATGTCTGTACATGCTAGGCTCGTCAAACCTTAGCTTCCGCATGAGCAAATCTGGCTTGCTCCCGTTGTATACACTCGCAGAATCTAACAAACCCGATCATCACGTGGTGCTTCGAAACAACGAGTCTTGGCAACAGTGCCTACTAAGGATGAACACTTTATAACTTGATATTTTGTGAGAGGGATCACCTTATAATGCTACCGTCACGATCTAAGCAATACAAGATGCATAAAAGGATTAACATCAAATGCAATTCATAATATGTGATATGATATGGCCTTTCTTCTGTGCTTCCGATCTCCATCTTCAAGCACGAACATGATCTCTATCATCACCGGCGTGGCTGTAAGGTTCCCAACCTTTAATAAGGTAGAGTCCCCTGTGTTTACAAGGCTAGTCCCTGGATCAATAGCTAGCATCCACAGTTAAGATGTAATATCAAGAAACAAAGGTCATAATACAACTTTATAACCAGGAATAAAATAATTTTATTACATCTTACATAGCTCATTTGGCTATTACATTACATTGCAGCAGAATATCTATAAGAATGGGGTCCTTCATCTTCAAAGTGCCACAGGCAGACATGTTGGTTGTAGACTTTGTAATCCTAATCAATTAACTTCACTAATATCAAACAAACCTGCAACATAACAAGTTACAGCCACAAGGGTCAATACATTTGAATTGTATTGGCAAGTGATACTATGGTATTATAGTGGAGTCTATCATCTATATGCATTTGGCAAAGTGGAGTTGAGGCTTGCATTGCTCAAAAATAGATTTTTCCTTATCATTTGAAAAACAATAAGTTTTTGCTTGACAAAATAATCTTTCCCAAGGCATCTCCCAATCAAAGATTGAAGATCCTTTAACCCTTGTTCAACCACAAGTTTTTAACTTAGAAATTTGGATGATGAGATTCTTGATAGCTTCCATGTCTTGATGCTCAAATTGTCCTTTACCAGGGACATGCCTAAGTACTTAGATTTTACACTCTGCAGGGGTGGTGCACTTTCCCCACAAGACTTGGTTTCACCAAGACAATATCTTTCAGAAGCTTTTCCTTAGACCAAATGGACGCATTCCAACCTATCATTCCCACCACCACCAACTGTGCAAATGGCTAAGTTCTAGAAACCTATGTGATCTAGGCAGAGCCCATAATGCCAAGTGGTTGCACTTGAAGCTTCTCAACATTTGACATCTCAAATCTCTTTGTTCCTGGGTGGCCATCCACAAGTGTGATACACAAGGTAAACCATAGCCATGGGCCTTGTGTAACCACTCAACCAAAAACCACCAAGCAATTACCATTCCACCCAGGTGATTCATTAACTTAGTTGTTTTATTAAACAAAAACACAAGTCCTCAGACTTAGAAATTTTTCTATAGTATGAATGTATATTCCACCCTTGTTTTCTATTAGATAATATAAGCTTGATAGTAGTAGGAATTTTAACTTAGGAAAATTTCTACTAAGGTTTCAACTACTAGGTTTTCCCATAGCATGGTTTATACTTTAGCAAAAATCCATGCAAGTTTTACTTAGAAAAATCACTAATGCATAGTGAAAGTAATGGGACAAAAGTATGAAGCATCACTTGCCTTTTTGGTAGAGAGTATAAGTTCAATCCTTGTCTTTGCAACAATCACAATCTTCAAGTCACTACAATTCAATCAAGCAAGGCACAAGTTCAATCTACCATTCAAGCAATTCATCACATAAAATCATATAAACAAGATAATGCATGCAAGCATGCCAAGGATTGTTTTATTTGTAAAACTGGTTCCTAATGGGTCATAAACATTTGAAAACACCTAATGGTCATTTTATAAAGTGGTAAAGTCATTTGCAAAAGGTTTCCCTTTATAAACCATTTTTAAAACAAGGTATCATTTTATGTGGTGTAGAAATGTTTTTACTAAGGCATTAATCTATAGGGTTCACAAAATATGTTTTCAAACCATAAAGCTTGGTGTTTGGGTTCAGAGAGTTTGAAACAAAACATTTCCCAAAGGTTTTCTTGAAAAACGATTTTTAATAAAAAAACCATTTTTATTTGACTAGAATTGGTTTTAAATCCAAGATTCATTCTTTTGCATCACCAAATTCATTTTTGAAACCACAATTTGTTTCCTAGGGTCAGTAGGTTCAAATCAAACCATTTGCCAAAGATTTTATCCCCAAAATCATTTTTGAACAATTTTTATAATCTAAACAAGCATACAAATGTTTCTACAAAAACAAACAATTTCACAGAAGCTTTTTACTAAACAAATGGCATGGTTGGCTAGGGCTTGTTCCACTGATTCCATTGATATAAAGTTTGCAAAATTTGGACGTGTGGAACTAAAGTTATGCAATTTACAAAATTGGAAAACTAATAGATCAAATTCTGTTTAAATCAAACAGACTGGGACACGCGTCCTATTCTGATTCGACATACCGTTTCGTCCGGATCAGCTACTCTGGTGCGTTGGATATAAAGCAAATCGTGTGGCTCAGAAGCAAACATACCCCTTCGCCTAAGTTTCTTTCCTTTCCACTAGATCGAGATCGGACAGCTATCCTCTGCTTGTCACTAACTGGCGGCGCAAGGTCAACGGCGAGCGGCGGCGCGGTCAGATGGTGGCGGTGCTGGTGAAGCAGGAAGCGAGAGAGGATGGGAAAATGCTCACCGTGTTCGCAACGTCGTGGGGAAGCTCAAGGTGTGGTCAGTTTGTCGAGGGGCGCTCTAGTCCGACGTGGATTGCTCGCCGGAGTCCACACGGCGTCGGGCGTGCTCTGGTCGTCGTTGTGGGCGAGGCTACAGGGCATGCCGAAGCAAAGTAAAGGGTGCGTTAGACGCGCATGGTACTACGGAGCATGTGAGCATCAGGGAATGGTATCGGGGCGGTCTGAGCTTACCAGGAAGACTCGCTGGTGTCGAGGCAGACGGCGGCGATGTTCAGCTGTCGTCGTTTCCGACGCTAGGGAGCTTGCGCGGCTAAGCTAGGAGTACTGGGGAATGCGCCGGAGTCTGTGGGATATGATCGTGTGGTCGAGGGAGCGAGGGGAGGTCTGGTTTTGCCGGAATCGTCTAGGAAAGGTCGTCGGGGCAGTAACACCCTCAGAATCGGCCCTATGCAAGTTTCAGCGCTTCCCGCCAAACCCGCATAGAAACGATTCAAAGGTGCCCACCAGGCACTTGCGTGCGGGTGGAAAACGAATTAATATCATTACACAATAGTCCTCGATGGAACCCACAAAACATATATATACAACAGCGACTCAAAGAGTCAAGAATACAGATATACAATACAAAGATCCAAATCACCTTTAAGACGATATAGCGTCTGAGTACGGACAAGATGCAAATTGAGCTAAGAGCCCTGAAGAATAACCAATGGCATCCATAACCCTGCCCAGGCCAAGCCGGAAGGGTAACCCTGCTAACGACGTCGAAACCTGCTAAAACAAAAGGGGTGCCGACAAAGGGCAAAGGAAAAAGAGGAGCGTCAGTACTGAGGCCAGTACACGGCGAGACTAGAATTCGGCGGTCCTCGCCTACATAGGTATGGTGGACTGAAGCGGCAGCGGCAGCATGCACTAAACAACCTATAGAGACTCGATACAACTGTCGGCTATCAGAGAGAGATAAGAAAGACCTATTCGAAACCAACCTGATGCTACCACCAAACATACCCATCCTGGTATTTCCCCCTCGAGACCAAACGAGGAAGTCAACCGAGGAAGTCACACCGTTGGCAGTTTTATTTATTCGGTTATCGTTGCAGCAATTACTAGTCAGGTATAGATAGTCATCCTGATAGAATAAGCTGTGGGCACTTTTAGTTAACCAATCCGTTGTAGTTGCAACACTTACTAGTCAGATACAATTAGCATGAGATATCCCAAACCCAGCAGTTGTTGGTACTTTTATTTAGCCATGCCGTTGTAGTGAAGCTGATTACTAGTCATATTGGATACAAGTCAAATTATAACAGTAAACTTTAGTTATAGTTGTCTATGATCGAGAACTGTGCTCCAAGTCGTCCATAACCGCGGACACGGCTTTTCGAAAAGATTTAACCCTGCAGGGGTGCACCAAAGTATCCACACGCACTTTGACCCTTTTTGCCAGATCAGTTAACATACACCCATCGGTATGTCGGCGGGGCCTAAGTCATGACGTTTCCCAGACCCAAAGCAAGTACATGGGGGCCACCCCACTAAGCTACCCTGTAACACCCTCAGAATCGGTCCTATGCAAGTTTTAGCGAAACTCGCCAAACCCGCATAGAAACGATTCAAAGGTGCCCACTAGGCACTTTCGTGCGGGTGGAAAACGAAGTAATAACATTACACAACAGTCCTCAATGGGACCCACAGAACAGATATATATATACAACAGCGACTCAATGAGTCAAGAATATAGATATAATATACAAAGATCCAAATCACCTTGAAAATGATAGAGCGTCCGACTACGGACAAGATGCAAATGGGGCTAAGAGCCCTGAAGAATAACCAATGGCGTCCATAACCCTGCCCAGGCCAAGCCGGAAGGGTAACCCTGCTAACGACGTCGATCTCAAAACCTGCTTAAACAAAAGGGGTGCCGACAAAGGGCAAAGGAAAAAAGAGGAGCGTCAGTACTGAGGCCAGTACACGGCGAGACTAGAATTCGGCGGTCCTCGCCTACACAGGTATGGTGGACTGAGCGGCAGCGGAAGCATGCACTAAACAACCTATAGAGACTCGATACAACTGGCGGTTATCAGAGAGGGATAAGAATGACCTATCCGGATCCATCCTGAAGCTAAACCCCAAGCAAAACCCATCCTGGTGTTTCCCCCTCGAGACCAAACGAGGAAGTCAACTGAGGAACTCACACAGTTGGCAGTTTTATTTATTCGGTTATCGTTGCGGTAGTTACTAGTCAGGTATAGATAATCGTCCTGATGAAATAAGCAGTGGGCAATTTTAGTTAACCATTCCGTGATAGTTGCAACACTTACTAGTCAGATACAACTGGCATGAGATATCCCAAAACCCAGCAGTTGTTGGTACTTTTATTTAGCCATTCCGTTGTGGTGAAGCTGATTACTAGTCATATCGGATACAAGTCAATTTATACCAATAAACTTTAGTTATAGTTGTCTATGATCAAGCACTGTGCTCCAAGTCGTCCATAACCGCGGACACGACTTCTCGAAAAGATTTAACCCTGCAGGGGTGCACCAAAGTATCCACAAGCACTTCGACCCTTTTTGCCAGATCAGTTAACATACACCCATCGGTATGTCGGCGGGGCCTAAGTCATGACGTTCCCAGACCCAAAGCAAGCACGGGGGGCCACCCTACTAAGTACACCCGCAACGAAGTCGGCCGGTCTCCGAGATGGACTTAGGGTTTGCGTCAGTGGCTGTAAACGACAGCAAATCCCAAAACTGGGACTGTCGATACCGCGAAAACACTCCGCTTCCTAAACAGTACAGTGTGCTCCTCGCACAATCGTAAATAAAGCAGTAAAGCTTGGCATAAGTACAGGATAGTAATAAAGCCCCAAACTACTTGTGGCCCCCAGTACAATACTTTGAAATCAGGTACTAAATCGATGGGGGGCCCATATCTCCCCACATGTGGTTAGCGCGCTCGATCTCGGAACAGGTGTCAAGAACTCGGGGTCCTACGGGACACAAGTGGGCGGTCGGAAACCAACATTGTCTATCACCCACCGATGCCTCTACTTACTTACTTCAATTTTAGTTGTTAAACAGTAATTAAAGTGAATGGTAATTAAAGCCATGATCAAATCCAGCATTCAACAGGCGGCAATTCTCCAACCACTGTGGTACTTGACGACACGCAACAGCACTTGAGCACGCGACTACGACGCGCGGGTCCAACTATCTACCAAACAACAGGTAATAGGAGGTGTCCAAGGCAATATAGGGCTGTAAGGGATATCACGGCACGAAAACTAGAGCATCGCAACACAGCTAGCAATAGATCAACAGGAGGGAATAAATACTATAAAAGTAAGATAGGTAGAAAGGGGAAGATGCTCGCCTGAAAACATTGTCGAAGGTTCAACCGAAGATCGGGGCGAAGCTCACATCAACTCAACGGCCTTATCCGCGAAGAAGCAAAACACTAGAAGAAACACCGGATGCAATATTTAATACTACGGCAAAAGATCGGGCATGATGCATGCATGATGTATGGCATGGCAAGATGCGATGCAATTAGGTCATATTAAGCGGAACCGGGGGTCCCGACAATTAATTAAATGGTTCCAGTTGTTTAACTACCCCGCAATTTAAATGTTGTCTTAACAAGGCAAAATTATATCACCGGTTCGCTACACAGAATTAAATGAGGCCAATATAAGGCTAGATTTGCCCGCATATGGGCCCCATATTTAATTATCGGTGAATCGGCAAAAGGCCCCCAAACCACAGACAAGCATGCATGCAAGATGAATGATTAATATGCAACAAGTTGTATTATATTATAAAATAGGGTTTCGGGAAGGGGTGCACGCTTTAGAAGGTTCTCGACGGTCTTGGGGTTCCGGGGTTCGGGGTTCGACAGGGTCCGGGGTCCGGTCTCGGGGTTCAGGGTTTGACGGAATCGTTCTCGGATAACTGAGGTAGGTCTTGTCGCATCCGGGTTCTCGGCGGTCTCGGCATCCGGAAAGGAGTACTTGGTTCGGTGTCGGGGCGCATCGGGTTCTTCCGGGTCGGTGTCGTTCTTATCGTCGCGAAGATCTTGTCGGGTCCGCGCTTCGGATTCCGTGAGGCGATCTTGACGCTCCGTGCCCGTGAAGTAGAACTTGTCGTCCGGCGGTAGATCTTGTCGATTCCATTCCAACGGCCTTATTGTTCTGCGGCGAAGATCATGGGGTCTCCGGGGTCCGAGGAGAAGATCTTGGGGGGGTGGACTTCGCCGTCTTCGGGTGTCGTGTCGAAGATCTTGTCGCCCGTGATGGACACATGCCGGATCCCTCTTGGTTTGACGGTGACGCACTTGGGTCGGCATCAGTGGAGCACCCGCCGCCACATCTTCGCGGAACGGTTCAACAACCAGCACATCAACGAGATAGGCACAGACAGATGCTCCAAAAACGTTCGGGATAGGCCAAGGTGATTGGGGCCGGGTACTGGGGTGGCCGACGGCCGTTGGTGGGGCAGGTGAGGAAGGGGCGTCGAGGCGAAGGCCATGGTGGTGGCGGCCTGCAGAGGGGAGCCGGTGGCGACGAGCTCGACGAGGGGAACGGCCGGAGGTGGGCGAGCCGACGGGCCCAGGCGAGGCGGCGAGGAGGACGCCGGAAAGGGGGGGCCGGAGGAGGACGGCGGGCGCGCGGCGGGGTTCGGTCGGTGCGGGGAGACGCGGACGTGGCGGAGGGAGAGGAGGTGGCGCCGGCGGGGACGCGCGTGCGGCGGAGGAGCGCTCGGGCCGGCGAGCACGGGTCGGGCGGCGAGGCGGAGGACCGAGCGCGGCGGCGGCGGCGGCGCCCGTCGCGGCGAGGTTCGTCGGCGGCTCGGGGAAGCAGGCAGGGACGAGGGGCGGCCTGCGGCGAAGAGGCGACGGGGAGGGCAGAGGCGTGGTCGCGGGGTGGGGAGAAGGCCAGCGGGGCGGCTGCGGGAGCGGTGGTTGGGCGGGGCGGCGCTCGGGAGGCCGGCGGGGAGAGGTGGCTTGGGTCGGTGGTGAGGAGGCTGCGGCCGGACGTAGGTGGGGGTTGGTGGCGACGGCGGAAGGGAGGAGGAGCGGCTGGCCGGAGGGAAGGAAGCTGGCAGAGGAGAGGCGGGGCGTCGGCGGTTGGTGGGGGTCGTAGCGGCGAGGAGGCGGGCAGCCGCCGGAGGGGAGAAGGGGGCGGGAGCGTGCGTCAGTGGGAGGTGGAAGAGGACAGGGGAGAGAGAGGAGAAAAGAGAGAGCGGGGTCGCGGGGCCAGGGTGGGGCCGCGGCCAGGGGGTGGGGTCGGGGGTGAGTGGGGTGTGGCTGGCTCGGTGGGGGCCCGGGGGCGTGGGGGCCCGGGGGTCAGAGAGAAAGGGTTGGGTGGCGTGTGTGCTGAAGGGCAGGGAGGGAGGAGTGGGGCTGCTGTGGGGAGGGAGGAGGGGTGTTTGGGGGGTGAGGTGGCAGCAGGAGAGTGGTTGGGGGGGAAGAGAGGATGAGGTAGCAGGCACCGATTGGTGCAGGTGAGGTGGAGGGCTGGGGTAGAAAGGACTGGGTAGGTTATTTGGTATAAAAGGGTTTAGGCAGGGTTATGTCTAGATATTTTAGGCTAGGTTTTTCTAACTTATTTTAAAATAAATTTTGTAACTAGTTTTAGCCAAATAAAAGACCGGAACCGACCGATGTTTTAATTTGAAAAGAGGACGGGGGCTATTTAGAAAACAAAACTAGGCGTTTCGAAAGTAGTTTCAGACAAACAATGCATGATGATGACGATGCAATGCACAAAAACAACGCGATTTTCTAGTAGTGGTTTTTGCGGGATGCCACATACCCGCAACGAAGTCGGCCGGTCTCCGAGACGGACTCAGGGTTTGCGTCAATGGCTGTAAACGACTGGGAACCCGAAAATGAGACTGGGCTTGTCGATACCGCGAAAACACTCCGCTTACCTAAACAGTACAGGTGCAGTACTTCGCACAATTTAAATTAAGCAGTAAAGCATGGCATAAGTACAGGATAGTAATAAATCCCCAAACTAATTGTGGCCCCCGGTACAATACTTTGAAATCAGGTACTAATCGATGGGGGTGCCCATACACCCCACCTGTGGTTAGCGCGCTCGATCTCGGAACAGGTGTCAAGAACTCGGGGTCCTACGGGACACCAGTGAGCGGTTAAAAACCAAATATTGTCTATTACCCACCGGTGCCTCTGCATTTACCTACTTTCAATTTTAGTTATTAAACAATAATTAAAGCCATGATCATCTCCAACATTAAACATGCGGCAATACTCCAACAACTGTGGTACTTGACGACGCGCAACAGCACTTGAGCAAGCGATTACGACGCGCAGGTCCAACTATCTACCAAACAACAGGTAATAGGATGTGTCCAAGGCAATATAAGGCTGCAAGGGATGTTCCGGGTACGAAAACTAGAGCATCGCAACACAGATAGCAATAGATCAACAGGAGGGAATAAATACTATAAAAGTAAGATAGGTAGAAAGGGGGAGGTGCTCGCCTGAAAACATTGCCGAAGGTTCATCCGAAGATCGGGTCGACACTCGCATCAACTCATCGGCCTAATCCGTGAAGAAGCAAAGCACTAGAAGAAACACCGGATGGACTATTTAATACTACGGTAGAAAATCGGGCATGATGCATGTATGATGTATGACATGGCAAAGGTGCGATGCAATTAGATCATATTAAGCGGAACCGGGGTCCCGACATTTAATGGATGGTTCATGTTGTTTAGATACCCCGCAATTTAAATGTTGTCTTAACATGGCAAAATATATCACCGGTTCGCTACACAAATTTAAATGGGGCCAATATAAGACTAGATTTGCCTGCATATGGGCCCCATATTTAATTTAGGTGAATCGTCGAAACACCCCCAAACCACAGACAAGTATGCATGCATGAACAATTTAATATGCATCAGTTGATAATGTCATATTATAAAATAATGGGGTCTCGGATAGGGAATCACATTAGGGTTCGGCGAACTTGGGCTCCGAGGGGTTCGGGGTCCGGTCTCTGGGTTTGACGGGATCGGTCTCGGCAGAAACATTCTCGGACAACGGAGTAGATCTTGTCGCATCCGGGAAGAAGGACTTGGTTCGGCGTCGAGGCGCATCGGATTCGCCCTGGTCGATGTCGTTCTTGTCATGCCCGCGTATCGGGTCGGTCTTGGCGTCCGGGAAGAAGAACTTGGCGTTCTGCGTCGGTGTCCTTACCGTCCGTGTCCTCGAGCATCGCATCCGGGAAGGAGTACTTGTCGCACATGTGGTCTTCAGGTCCGGGGTCTCAGTCATGGCGTCCCATTGTAGATCTTGTTGATGGTCCAGCAAAAGCCATCGGGTTCGGTCTTGGTTCCATTGTCGATGGCGATCTTGGCGGAACACTTCGAGTGGTGAAGATCTTGAGGTTCCAAGGGGTTCGGGTTCGGTCTCGGTTCCAACGGGGCTGAAGATCTTGGACTTGTGTAGCGTATCAAGGCTTTTCGACTCGATTTTGGAGCATCACTAAGAATCCACAATTGAGACACTTGAGGTTGCACAAGGGCCAGGGCATCGGTTAGCAACATAACCTCACATCCACACATATGCCAACATCCGGCATACACACATTCAGCAGAGAATGTGCGACAGAGGCATGTCGGCGGGGATCGACGACAAGTACGACGCAGTTGGCGTCTGCTCAACGAGGTAGGGAGGGACCCCTGGCAGCGGGCAGAGGAGGCTCGGCGCAGGGAGTCGCGAGGACGCGTAGGCCGGTGGTGCTGGGCACGGTGCTGCAGAGGCAGCAGGCACGAACGCGGCCGAGGCGGAGAAGAGGGTGGCATGGCCCCTGTGGTGGTGGCCAAGCACGACAGCGGAACAACGTCAGGTGGAGGCGACGCAGAGGCGGCACGAGGAGGGGCCTGGCGCCGGCGGCTTGATGGTTGGCGGAGGAGGTTCGCGGAGGCGGTGGTTGGCGACGTACGGAGGTCCTGGCATGAGGGCGTGTCCGTGCCGAGAGAGAAAGGTCGGCCGAGCATGGAGGAGAAAGGACGCCGGACGACGACGTGGTCGCGAGCTCGTGGGCGGAGGTGGGCCGGAGCTGACAAGGAGAGACTCGACGGAGGCGCTCGGCAACGTTGGGGAAGGCGAGAGGCGGCGGCGGTCTTCAACGAGAGGTGACCAGAGGAGGCGGCAGAGGAGGTCGATGGGGCGACCGCGGAGGGAGAGGGAGGCGCGGCCTGCTCAGCATCTTGGCGGCAGAAGGGAAGGTGAGCCCTGGCGACGGCAGCGGTGGTTTCTGATGGGGAGGAAGGAGGGCCTCGGGAGAGAGAGGGGGAGCAGGGCTGGACGCGGTCGCGAGGGGATCGAGCCCAAGGGGTGGGACCAGGGTTCCAGGGAGTGGGGGAGTGCGGCATGGACGACGCGGATGTTGATTGGGTGGTTCAGTCTAGCTTGGCTTGGGGGCGTGACAGGGTGGGTTCGGTGGGGTTGGGGCGTGCGTGTGGAACCAGGGGGTGGCGGCGGCAGGGTGGGGAGTGGGTTGGATGAGGTGGCAGATGGTGGTTGGGTGGATGGAGGGAGGAGAGATGAGGTCGAGGGGGTTCAGTGAGGTGGAGAGAGGGGATTGGTCAGGGTGAGGTGGAGGGAGGCTGGGTAGAATAGGATTGGGTAGGAAAAGGTTTAGATAGACCAGTTTTTGTACTGGGGTGGCCGACTGGGTCGGATCGGCCCGGTACGGCTGCCCCTAAAAATAAAGTAAATATTTTATTATTTTAAAACGGGGCTTTTGAAATCCATTGGTAGACGAAACAAAATAATCCGGAGACCCGGGTTTTGGATTTTTGAAATAAAGGCGGGGTATTTAGAAAACCAAATATGTTTTTCGGAAATAGTTTCAGACAAACAAATGCATGATGATGACGATGCTCAAAATCAACGCGATTTTCTAGTAGTGGTTTTGCAGGATGCCACAGGGGCAGTGAGGGTGCGCGGAGAAATTCGTCCGGCCTGGCGGCAGAGAGGGGGAGGCGAGAGAGGGAAAAGAGAGAGGAGGTGCTGGCGTTTATCACTGCGTGGTCACGGCGAGGGATTAACGCGACATTAAGGCGTAATCAAGCGAGCGTTTAACGGCAGGAACGGTAGCGGTGTCTGGGGGAAGAACAGGTCGCGGGTGGGAACGACGAACAGTGATGTGGGTCCTGGTTGTCTGCGAGAGAGAGAGAGAGTGGGGATGGGGTCCACACGTCAGCATCCTTGCGGGTTTCTTTCGCGGTGAAAAACGATTCGCTCGCTGAGAGGGAGAGGTGGGCTAGGTTGGGCTTAGTTGGGCTGGAGCTGGGCCAGATGGTTGGGCTGTTTGTTTCTCCTTTTTTTTGTACTGGACCTTTTTCCATTTCAATTTCTGTTTTGAAATTCAAATCACAATTCAAACAACCAAATCAAATAAACTTCCACTAAACTTTATATTGAGTTTAGCTCTGTTTAACAACACAAATCAAAAACCAAAACAAAATAATATTTTTATTCTTTTTAGGATCTATTTAATAATTAAATAAAATAGACTTTATTTATTAATTCAAATAGGTTTTGAAAGCTTCCAATTGGATTCAAAAAGTTTCTTCTTACCCTGAAAATCAACAAAGTTTTATTTTATTCATTTATTTTTCACATTACAAGATTTGGAAAATCTTGGGATGTGACAGTGGCATCAAGGTCAATGGCTCCGCTCCATGGTTGTCTTTCACTAGCAGCAACTATTACAACTACTTTGAATAATAGACACGCAGGTATTAACAAAATTAAAAGACAACCATAAGGCTCATGCCGGTTGCCGACTTACAATAAGGAACATTGCATACATCATATATAATCATAATCATGGCCATATCACATCACAGCACACCCCTACAAAACAAAGTTAGACGTCTCTAATTTTTTTTGCATGTTTTACGTGGTTTGGGGCTTTCAATAAGTGTCGTTCTAACTTACTAACAAGTACCACAACGTTGGTACTAGTATTGTCAATCACCCATTTTAAATTGAATCTTCACTATGTTGGGAGAAACAGGCACCCATAAAGCCACTTATGCAATACAAGTTGCTTATCAAGCGTGGAGAAAGTCTCAAGAACGATGTCATGTAATGTTAACCCGGGTCGCTTCATCCCACCATCCCGCAAGATGCAAAGTACACAAGAAGCAATCGACAACAATTGCATCAACACCCACAATGACCATTGTGTTCTACTCGTGCAACAGATCTACATATAGACACGGCTCTGATACCACTGTAGGGGTTCGTAGCATGGAAAACAAAAAATTTCTACCGCATGAACACAAACAAGCCAAGATCTATCTACTAGATTGTAGCAATGAGTCGATTAGAGTACTCACCCTCGAAGATTCCAAAGTGGTTAACGAGAGTAGATTCTCATGGGTGATGTAGTCGTACACTTGCCAATCTCAAGATCGTGTAGATGATCCTTCCAGTGCTGCGTTCTGGCAGCACTTCCGTAGTCGGTCACACGTTCGGTACTCGATGAAGACCTTCCTCTCCCTTGTTCCGGCAGGCAACAGAGGTTGTAGTTCTTCCCTCGCGATTCCAGCAGCACGACGGCGTGGTGTCGGAAGTAGAGGGAAAATAATGCATGGCTTCACCTAAGAAGGAGCAGGTTATGGTGGATCTAGGGTTTTCGACGATCTAGGGTTTAGAAGGCCGGAGTGGAGGAGGTGGAGTCAGCGGCGGCTAGGGCGGCAGCGACGATCTGGCGGCGGCGGCACTGAGAGGCGGCGCTGCGGCGGTGGTGTGGGGAGGGGCTGGTTGTGTGTGGCCATGGGGCACCCCTCCCCTCTATTTATGAGAGGTAGGGCAGCTTGGGAGAGGGGAGTTTGAGTCCTTCCCCAACTCCCTCTCCTTATTGGCTTGTAGTGGAGGGAAAGAAGGATTCTTTCCTTCCTCCACGAGGACACATTGTTCTAGTTTGACTTTTCAAACTTGCCTTTTGACTTTCAATTTGGAGCTTGATTTCTTTCTTGCTAATTCCCAACCAAGTGACCTAGGACATGATCCAATCATTCCACTTATCCATGACACATTCATGTTCCCTTCCCCTTCCGATCCGGTGAACCTTCTAGACCCTTCTAGAACCTCTCCGATGAAATCATCAAAATCATTCCTGAACTCCGGAATTGGACTTTCCTTATATGAATCTTATTCTCCGGACCATTTTGGATCTCCTCGTGATATCCCGGATAACATCCGAGACTCCAAACAACATTCGGTCTCCCTACTTACATTCCATATCTACTAAACAACATCGAATCCTTAAGTGTGTCTCCCTACGGTTCGTGAATTACGGGGACATGACCGAGACACTTCTCCGATCAATAACCAATAGAGGAATCTGGAAATTCATATGGCTCCCACATATTTCAATGATTAGTTTGCGATCGAATGAACCACTTACATATGATACCAAATTCCCTTTGTCTCGCGATAGTTTACTTATCCGAGGTTTGATCGTTGGTATCTTGCATACCTAGTTCAACTTCGTTACTGATAAGTACTCTTTTCTTGTTCCCGTGATATGTGATCCCTTGTGATCCAGTCACATGCTTGCAAGCTAATTGGATGACATTCCACCGAGAGGGCCCAGAGTATATCTATCCGTCACATGGATGGACAAATCCCACTCTTGATCCATGTACCTCAACACATACTTTTCGGACACTCAATGCCACCTTTATAGCCACCCAGTTACGGTGTGGTGTTTGATGTCATCAGAGCATCCTTCTAGTGATGGTGATTAGCATGATCTCATGGTCGAAGGAATTAGGTTACTATGTATCAGAAATCTTATAGCAAACAAACTATTGAAATGACTTGATCTTTATGCTACGCTTATCTATAGGAGTATGTCCATCACATCATTCTCCTAATGATATGACCTTGTTGTTAATAACATCTCAATGTTCATGATCAGGAAACCATGATCATATATTATCCAACAAGCTAGTTTCCTGTTAATACAGTTATAGCATGGTATGTAAACATTTATCATAAAGATGAAGGTATGATAATAACCACTTTATTATTGCCTCTTGGGCATATCTCCAACAATAGCATGATATGCAAACATTTATCATAAACACAAAGATATAATAAGAACCATTTTATTATTGCCTCTTGGTCATATCTCCAACAGATATTACATCAAATGCATACTACTTAAAATTATTACATATTATCAACTTAAGGGAAAGAAAATTCAGCATTTCAGACAATCGAGTTGATAGCAGTCCTCAATTTGCTTTCTCCATATATCACTTGCATCTCCCTTTTGAGTAACATCTACATTGGAAAACAACCTTGAGACATGATCTTGTAGCCCCCTCTTTGGTGGCAATAGCAATAATTGTAGTCTAAAACTAAGTAATAACAAGTAAATACATCAAAGAAGACATACCACTCATTTAACTGATACGATAGGAGCTATGAACTGAAGTTTAGAACCTATCAATGGTTCCAATATATTGACCATCATGTCAAACAAATATGACAAGCAATCATTAAACAAGTATGCCTACCGTGAAACGAGAAATATACCAATGTGTGTGGTTTATAATTTTAGTAAATATAAACTAGACATGTCATATCAACCAATATATATATATATATAGCGGTTGTGAACCTGTAGAACAGGACACACAAGCATTAGCAAGTGTGCCTATAATAAAATGAGCAATCAAACAAAGTGTTTATTAGAATTTCAGCAAATATAAACTAGCCAGGTCATTTCAACAAATATATATGGAAGCAGTAATTTATCCTGGAATTCAAGAGACGTTGGGTGACCTAGAATTTGCGGTGAGCTACACATGGGCATGAAGTTACTATCGTAGCTAGGAACCGAATAGAAATTATAATGGCATCATAAGAGAACTTGTAGAGCAAGAATGCAAACCATAAATGAACTGTATATAGAAGATAGTTATGCCACATCTTAGGACGAACCATTAGATATGAAATATAATGACATTGCTTGTGAACTTGTAGAATAGGACAAGCAAGCATTACACAAGTGTGCCTACAAATGAATTGAGCGATCGAATAGAGTGTTTGCTAGAATTTTAGCAAATATAAACTAGCGAGGTCATTTCCACAAATATATATGGAAGCAGTAGTATATGCTGGAATGCAAGAGATATTGGCTGACTCAGAATTTGCGGTGAGATACACAATGGGAATGCATTTACCTTCTTAGGTAGGAATGAACAAGAAAGAAATTTAATGGCATCATGCGAGAACTTGCAGAGTAGGAACACAAAGCACAAATGAACTACACGGTAGATGATAGTAATGTCGTTGCTTAGGATGAACCAGCACCAGATTAGAAATATAATTGCGTCTCTTGCGAACCTATAAAAGAGGACCTGCAAGCATTACACAAGTGTGCATATAATGAAATAAGCAATCAATCAAAGTGTTTCTTAGAATTTTAGCAAATATAAAATGGCCAGGTCATTTCAACAAATATATATGAAAGAAGTCGTTTATCCTGGAATGCAACAGACGTTGGGTGACCTAGAATTTTCGGTGAGCTACACAATGGGCATGTAGTTACTGTCGTAGCTAGGAACCGAATAGAAATTATAAATGCATCATAAGAGAACTTGTAGAGCAAGAATGCAAACTATGAATGAACTATATACAATAGAGGATAGCTATGTCGCTACTTTGGACGAACCATTAGATATTAAATATAATGGCATAGCTTGTGAACCTATAGAAAAGGACAAGCAAGCATTACACAAGTGTGCCTACAAATGAATTGAGAAATCGAACAGAGTGTTTCCTAGAATTTCAGAAAATATAAACTAGCCATGTCATTTCAACAAATATATATGGAAGCAGTAGTATATCCTAAAATGCAAGAGATGTTGGTGACTCAAAATTTGCGGTGATCATATAGTTACTTTCGTCGCAAAGAATGAATGAGACAAAAATTATAATGGAATCATGCAAGAACCTGCAGAGCAGGAATGCAAACCACGAATGAACTACGCAGTAGAGGATAGTTATGTCATTGCTTAGGATGAACCAACACAAGATAAGGAAACAATAACATCGCACTTGTGAACCTGTAGAAGAGGTTGTGCAAACCAACATGTTCAGTGTTCCCTTTTGAGATCTATGCAAAAAAAACATATAGTCAGCATTGCATGTTTTAAAGATCCATATAGAAACAAAAAAATTATAATCGAACTAGTGCGATGAGTTTAAACGGGTAGTACAGGATAGTAGAATGAAGCCAGGGAGGAAATATGTCAACACCCGGATTTTTAATCCCAGATGCCTGTTATGCCATACATCGCAATCCCAGGATTACCATTTTTGCGAGACATAACAAATTGGATATCACAGTACCCTGTTATGGTCAAGTCAAAGTCATGATTCATTTCATAAGTCATTTTGAAAATATCTAATGACAGAACAGTATGGCCACTCCAACTGTCAATAACCGCGGACGCGGCTATTCGAATAGTTTGACACTCTACAGAGGTGGTACACTTTCACCACAATATTCGATACATACGTCAGGAACAATCCTGAATTCACCATACTCAGTATGCGGATAATCAATCCTAACCTTTTAATTACACGCCTTAGTATAGGCACCTCTCTTACGAGTTTGGCCTCCCAACCATGACCATCTGTCATCTTTGGAACTACACAGGTGGTCAATCTTCACAAGGTAGCCTCAGCTCAAACCTTGGCCGCATGGGAACCCATACTAAGGTATATAAACTTCCAGTCAAGCCCTACCCAAATTTCGGGTATTGTGGTTGTACGGTAAAATTGGAATGGTATCGCATCCAGACAACCATCGATTCTATAAAGGGCTAAGGCTCATGCCTTAACATTTTCATCATCAAAATCATCTGGTGTTCAAGAACAGATGTCAAAACATTTTAGTAGAATGACTCATCATTCTAAGGTTTTCATAACCATTTTTCACCAAGTATTCCCATCTAAAGTTGATCATGTTTTATGCTTAGCACTAGCATCTACAAGTGGGGGTAAACACTAATGTGGGGTGGTAAACCAATGGGTATGATCTAAGTTCAATCGCATGCCTCAGGATGACATCAAGATTATCTAACTTAGGCCAAGTTTTATGCTCTTCATGATACCTTTAAATATCTGTCTAAAATGTACAAGTCACTAAGTAACTCTAATAGAAAGCTTTGATAAAGAAACAAAAGAACTAAGCTTGCAAATAAAACTAGAATTGGGTATCAAGTGGTGTAAGCTTGCAAGTAAAACTTGCATGGTTTAGCTTATGAATATAGTAGTAAAAGCTTGCTAAGTTGCAAGTGTTAGCTTGCATAGGTAACATGAAAGTGGTAGCTTGCCTTGTGCAGAGAAGTGGTTGAAGTTCTCCTCGGTTTCTTCCTCGTAGTATTCTCCTTCCTCCTCGTATCCTTGGTCGGTACTAGCATCTATAAATAAATACGAGGTACACAATCACCAAACAATACTTAACTACTTTATTTATCACACCATGGTTTTCACTAGATGATCTAGCATCATCACAAACATTACAAAGATTAAGGCAATAGTTTTATTTCCTTTATTTTAGAAAAGTAATTTCTACTCATTGAAAAACTACTTAAGATTTAATATTCTCCAACCAAAACATGGGACCATGTTGACACATGTCATCACCACATGTTTCAGTACTTGGGAATGTGATTTAAAGTGGTGTCACAATTTAATAAGGTTTAACCTTTTTATTTTAATTAAATAAAGTGACTAGAATTGCCTATGAGGCATTCTTTTATTTCTTATCCATAATTTCTGCAAGTAGACCTAGATATTTTTATATACTCAGAAAGGTCTATTTAAATGTGATTTTTGAGAGTTGGAATCAACTCAAAAGCTTTTGTGGTTGAATTTTGAAAAAAAATTGAATGCAGAAAAGCTTCTGCCTTGTTATTTTTACTATAGGTGATCTACAATTCCAAATGAATTGAATCAAACGGGCTTGGATTAGGAATTCGAGTACCTTTCTAACAAAATTGGATTCATGCAATTTGGTTCAGTGAATCGACTAGGGTTGATTTTTGAATCTAGGTACAGAACTAGGTTTGAAACTAAATTAGAAAATATAAATTCAAACTAACTGGGTTGCGTGGGATGTTAACTGGGCCGGCTCATGGCGCACAGCGTGCACGCTGGTGAGTTAAGTGAATGACCCCACCAGTCAGCGAGACAGGGGGTGCAAAGAGGTACGGGGTGATCTAGACCGCACGATCAAACTCTAATCGAACGACTAGGACCTATCGTCTCCGTCGTGCAACGCCAGCGACACAGAACCCTAGCATGGCCAGTGGGGGTCTACGGGGGCTCACTGGGGGATCAGGCGAGGGTCGGCGATGGGGGCGAACGACGAAGTCAATGTCGGCAAACCTCCTGGTACCGGTGGCTTCTCTTGGGGCGGCTCCAATCGTTGTGTCCTTTCTTCCTCCTCCGTGGTAAACTCTGGCCAAATTCCGGCGATGTGCTGCTCGCCTTGCTCCAGGAATAAGTGGGGGTGGTTCTAAGAAAGAGGGGAGTGTGTTGGTGTGAGGAAACCAAGCGGGGGTGGCCTCTATTTATAGTGCCAAGAGGGGACCTAAGGGCGCGGGTGGAGCTCGTCGTGCTCGTCGGCACAGCGAGCTACTGGCATGTGAGACAATAGGGGAGGTGTTGTGCTCCCTGGCGAAGCTCAACGGCATGTTCTCGAGGCGTGGGGCGGTGCGAGATGGTCGGAACACTACAGTGCTCTGGACGGGTCCGACTGGCATTTTAATGGTGCACCGCGGCTACGGGTCGTGGCGTGGTGAATGGGGTTGTCTGGCGGTCTCCTGGGACGGTGGCGATCATGCTTGCATGCGGCGAGGGAGGCGCGCGGTCTGTGGGCGTGTGTCGAGTGCGGCGCTCTGGCGCACTCTCGGCATGCTCGCAGAGAGGCTGGGCACGCTCGGGCTGAGTGGTCCATGGGCTGGCAGTGTGTTAGCGTTGGACAGGGGGTGGCGGTGGACGGTGGTCAGTGTCACAGACATGGTGGCTTGGCTTGGTGCTGCTCCTAGCTTGCTGTCGACCAAGGGATGGCAAGTTGAGCTCGGCATGCTCACCATTGATGGTAATGGCAAGCTCACAGTAGTGCTAGAGCTTGTTAATTGAGCTAGATGATCTACTAAGGGTGTGCTTTGAGCTAGAGAGGGGACAAGGTTGGCCAAATCACTGCTCCCAATAGTGTTTGTTGTTTGTTTGATTTGTGTTTGCAAGGTGTTTGATGAAATGGCCGAAAGAGATTTGAATTTGAATTTTTGGTTCAAACTTGGTGGGTGCACTAGTTACATAATAGGTAGTCTCTGATTAGTTGGTTTTGTCAAGGTGCACTGGTTTGCTTGGTTTTTTAGAATTTGTGATCTTCACATATACTATAGATTCAATTTTGAATTGTCATTTGAATCAAGTTGCCAAATGTTTCTGTAAGTTTGAAAGGTGGACTTTGGTTCACTTTTACTTGGTCTAGTAAGGGGTGAAAAGAAATGGAAATGTTTCTGTTTGAAATTTTGGAATAGAAACACCCAAAGTGGCCTAGTGAGCAAGATTGGCAAAAATGACCATTTTCTTTATTTGGTTTGTTTTTTATTTTCTCTTGGTTTGTTTCTGCTTGGAAATGTTTTAGATGATTTTATTTTCATATTTAAACCATTCCTTGATATTTAGATCAATCACACAAGTCCATTCATGCATTCATACAATCATCACTTACACACATGCATTCATATGATGTTAATTAACAAAAGTTTTTGTTAACCCTAATTTTGATGATTGGAATTTGATAATCATTGATCAATATTTTTGGGATGTTACAAAATAATAGCAGGAACTTAGCTCAGGACGAACCAGATAGATTTATTAACTATGGAGCAGGGAATCCACAGTAATATTTTTCACTGACTTTACATTTTGCAAAAAATACACAATAGCGGGAAAATATTGTTGTAGGGAGTAGCTAAGAACATGTGCATGACAAAATAACAAACATGTGAATTACGTGAAATTTGTAGACCAGCCAATGCAAAAAAAACATGTTCAGTGACCTTGTATGTAGCACAAAGAACAGGCATGCCCAATGACTTGTATGTACTAGTACGATTACAAAAATAAAGTTCAATGTGACAGGCTTTAACCTACTATATTATTGAGAAAACAAAAAGGGTTTGATATTAGTTTACCTCGGTCGGAGAGGCGTTTAAGCATCATCGGTACCGTGCGGGTGACGTGCAAGTCACCGAGGGTGCTGCGGTTGCGGCTAAGTAGATCTTGGGCGATCGAGGAAGCAGATCTTCGGCGGTCGGGGAGGCAGATCTTGCATGGTCGATGCCATCTGTAGCGCGGTGGACGATATTGTCGTTGAGGCAGATCCAGTGTCATGAACGGCAACGCCCGTGCAGTTGGTCTGGAGCAATGGACATGGAACTTGTTAAACTAGATCCCATCTGGTGGACACCGGTGAGGCAGCTCCGGTACAGTTGGATAGCATTTGGAAGCTAGGAAGTAGAGCTTGGGTGGTCGATGACACCATCAGCATGGTGAACGAGACCGCAGCTCTGCTGCCATGGCACAGAAGCCTGATGAACTAGATCCGATGGGGTGGGTGTCGGTGAAGCGGCTCCACGGCGGTGCATGAGACCGCAGCTCAAGCGGCTTAGGCCGTCGTGGAATTGCTATCGGCCGATGCGTGTGGTGGTCGTGGAGGGGACATCGGAGCTTGGGATTTTTGGAAGGGCAGCGGTAAAAACTGCACGAATAGAGACCATAGAGGTGAACATGAAACAAATTACGATCCTGCCTCCAAGCTACCGGCTTTAGCATACCCATTTTTCGTCTGAACAAAGAGTAGAATGGGAATTTTACAGTCAAAAGTTTTTGAAATAAAGAAGTGAAAAATGCTCTAAGGTCGATGTGTGATATTGCCGCTTGATTGAGATTTTGAATTTGGCTAGTGCCCATATTATATTCTAATAAAATGGTACTACCCGGTGGGAGATTTTGGCTCAAATTGTTTGAAATGGATAGGCGGGAAGGTCGGTGGGTGGTTTTGCCGCTTGATTAAGATTTTGAAATTGGCTAGCGTCCATCTAATAATCATAGCGGGAGATTTTGCCTCAAAATGTTTGAAAGGGAGGGGTGCGAAATGCATTTAAGTCGGTGGGGAATTTCCCGCTCGATTACGATTTTGAATTTTGTTGCTAGCGTCCAAGTAATAATCGAAAAAGCTAGTTTTTTTGCGAATCATTGGAAAAAGGTAGTTGTAGACTAGTACTAGTATGCTAGCTAGTCAGAAAATGAAGGCCGAGAGTCATGTCAGCTGATCAACCATTAAACTAATTACGCACAAGTGCACACCATTGGATACTCTACCTATGATTCAAACAGGGGTGCATGCGCGGTAAATTTTGCCGCTCGACTGAGATTTTGATTTTGGCTAGCATGCAAATAATATTAGGAGAGAAAAAATGGTACTCCCTCTGTTTAGTAATAGAAAAAAATTGTTACATCAACTGATCATCAATAAGAACCATATTCGCAAAAAAAATGTTGACCCCCCATTAAAATTATTTTTTGTTTGGGATATAGGTTTCGATGCTGGATTAAGATTTTGAATTTGGCTATAGTCCTATTAACAAAAAATATGAGCGAACCCCAGCACCCAACCCAACAACTTCACAATCCCCATTGCTCAAAGTAGCTTTTTATTCCCGGACAGAGAGGTATAAAATCATATACCATGATCTCTAATTGAAATATATTACCACCGGGTGGGGGGATTAACCGCTCGACTACGATTTTAGTGTGACTAGTACAAGTAATAAAACAGAAAAAATTGTATAAGGTCTTTTTTAGGGTCATACTCCATCCGTTAATGATTCTATTTAGACACGAGAGAAAATGTTGATCTCCGATTCAAAAATGTAGTTCCATTTATCACATGACGCTTATGAATATGGTGTGCAACAACGGTAAGGCATTTTTTTCAGAATATGATCAATGATCCAAGACAGCGCCACTTATAACATAAGGTACTGCAAGTATCATACTAGTACATATTAGTGCATCCACACATAACCAGTTTGATCGCATCCATACTAATATATTACACAATAGTTCAACCTTGCAGCATATAAAGCACCAATATTAAGCAGGATAGCAATCCATGGATCACACATTTAAAAATCATACTACTTCCATATTGGTGTAATCTATTCACCAATTAGTACGTCTGCTCCACAATTGATACAAGGCTTTTTAGTTGAAATTTGACCTACAATTTTCTTGTAGTTTAGATTTGACCTAATTTTGATAAGTTGGCCTAAAGGCATTCAAGTGGGCAGAGTTATCTAGGACAAAGTTTGAAAAATTATAAAATTAAACATAGGAATCGTAAGTGAAACATGTTGGTCCAGTTAATATGTCTGGAAGCTTGGCTTGTGGCATTCATATCCATATTCTTCGGACTTTCTTTACGAAAAAGAACAATCTCGTCATTACTCGATAAATTTAGGATGTTCTTTCCTAATAGTTGGAAACTCACACCGACGACATTGTTTACTAAAATAAGATGCACCCATGTACGTCCGAAAAGACATTTAATTCAACAGCAATATATCTCGCTTACTTGTAGCTCAAGCTTGACCTAATTTTTTTAAAATTTTCAAGATGAAAAATCTTAGCAAGAAGTTGAACCTATTTTGAGAACTCTCAGTGGTGATTTGTGATATAATTTACCTCCAAAAATAATAATATAACTTTCAAAGAAACCTACAATTTTCCTATAGTTCAAATTTGACCTAATTTCAATAAATCGGCATAAATTCATTCAAGTTGGCACATTTAGTGATACGTCCATTTTGTATCACTATTTTATATCATAATTTACTGTTATTCATTGATATATTTCATATTAAGAGGTGATACTTATGTTATTTCATCTATTTTGCATGTTGCATGACTTTTGGAGGATGAACTGCCGGAGTCAGGATTCTGATGGAAAAAGCGGTGTTCAGATGCAATATTTGTGAAGATCATAAAATTCTAGAAAATAATTGGAAGTCCCTATTTTTCCAGAAGTCGAAGGAAGCCAGAAGGGGAAGTGGAGATGGGTCACAGGGGGCCCACACCACCCCCTGGCGCGGCCCCCCGGGTCGCTCCACCAGGTGGTGTGGCCACCCTGGCCCACCTATGGCTTCGCCCTTTCGCCTATAACATCCCCCCGAAACCCTAAGACTCGGGGAGTGATAGGGCAAAGGTGTCCGATCTTTCGATGAGATGGTGATAGTCGATTTGGTGGATTTCGGGCTTGACGATCCGACTACACGTGCGAGCACGAGCGCCAATGCAATCGCTAGGCCAATCTCCTCGAGGTTACCGATCCTGCGGGAACATGATCAGCCTGACCAGCGAGGGTCTTAATTCCTACCTGAAATCGACAACAAGTAAGAACTAATATTGCAATCAAGATATTGCGGATTAAGATGAAAGCTTTATTGAAAAAGGTGGGATCCTGTATAGGTGCGAAGTACAAGAGGCCTCTGCGACGCTCGAGCCTTGGCGAATTTGCTATGATGGTTAACTTAATGTCTAAACAAAATCCGATTCTACTGTGACAGCTATGGGGAGTATTTAAGGAGGAAAAGGTGGGTTTTTGGCCAGCCATAGAAGTGTTGGCCGAATCCAACCCTAGAAGTCCTTTTCTCCTAAAATACGGACTCTAAAAAGTGGCTAATTAAAATCCTGCGAAAATTACATGGTCCTGGCCCAAAATAAAGGTGTCACAGCACCATATTAAGCTATGGACGAATTTGTGAAGTATTAATCTTGAATCTTTCGTCCAAGCCTTCTTTCTTCATTATGGTGGCCTCAAAGTTCTGAAATCTTCATCTGTGGCCTTCTCTTGAATCATCACATGCTTGATGCCATCTCCATGCATGGCCATGATCCAATGCTTGTCCCTCTCATCCATGCTTGGTCCATCATTCCTAAGAGTAATAAATACATCTGATTTAGGAAGCATCATATTCTCACGAATGTGAGGAATAGTTCCAAGAAACGGAAGTACCTGATAGTTAAGTTGTTTGACACGAGATCTTGTGATAGGTCCTTGTATGTGTGTAGCTGTAGGTACAACGGTTGTATCAATAGATGGGATGTCCACATCATGCTCCCCTTCTTGAATTGAAGTCGTCCTCGACGCAATCTCATCTTCCTCACCAAAGTAAGGCTTCAAATCTGCAATGTTAAATGTAGGACTAACCGTACCAAAGTCTGCAGGCCACTCAAGTTTATATGCATTATCGTTTATTTTCTCTAACACCTTAGAGGGACCAGCAGCACGCGGCATTAACTTAGACTTGCGTAAATCAGGAAAACTATCCTTACGCAAATGTAACCAAACAAGATCTCCAACATCAAACACAACATGCTTTCTCCCTTTATCCCCAGCAAGTTTATACTTAGCATTCATGTGTTTCTATGTTATCTTTAGTAGTCTTATGCAAGTTTAATATCATTTCAGCGCGTTGTGTAGCATCCAAATTATTTTGCACCGAAGTAGGTAAAGGCAATAAATCAATAGGTGCACGAGGAACAAAACCATACATGATCTCAAACGGGCACATCTTTATGGTAGAATGCAGCGAACGATTATAAGCAAATTCTATATGAGGTAAACACTCTTCCCACAATTTTAAGTTCTTCTTTAAAACTGCCCGCAACATAGCAGACAAAGTTCTATTTACTACTTCAGTTTGTCCATCAGTTTGGGGATGACATGTAGTACTAAACAGCAATTTAGTCCCCAACTTAGCCCATAAAAATCTCCAAAAGTGGCTAAGAAATTTAGTATCACGATCAGAAACAATAGTATTTGGCACACCATGCAAACGAACAATTTCAAGAAAGAACAAATCAGCAATATGCGCAGCATCATCCGTTTTATGACAAGGAATAAAGTGTGCCATCTTAGAAAACCGATCCACAACAACAAAAATACTATCCCTCCCCTTCTGTGTACGTCGCAATCCCAAAACAAAGTCCATAGAAATATCCTCCCAAGGAACACTAGGAACAGGAAGAGGCATATATAAACCATGTGGATTAAGGCGAGACTTAGCTTTTTGACAAGTAGTGTAGCGTGCCACAAATCTCTCAACATCTCGACGCATACATGGACAAAAGAAGTGTGCAGCAAGAACATCCTCCGTTTTCTTGACACCAAAGTGTCCCATCAATCCTCATCCATGCGCCTCTTGTAACAACAAAAGACGAACAGAACTATCTAGAATGCATAGTTTGTTAGCACGGAACACAAATCCATCGTTGAAGACGAACTTGTTCCATGTTCTACCATCTCTACAATTCCACAACACATATTTAAATTCAGCATCATGCACCTATTGTTCCTTAATAGTTTCCAATCCAAATATTTTGAAGTCAAGTTGAAATAACAAAGTATAACGGCGCGACAAAAAATCAGCAATAATATTATCTTTACCCTTTTTGTTTTTGATAACATAAGGAAAAGACTCAATAAATTCAACCCACTTTGCATGACGACGATTCAACTTAGCTTGACTACGAATATGCTTCAAAGATTCATGATCAGAATGTATAACAAATTCTTTAGGCCATAGATAATGTTGCCAAGTTTCTAATGTCCGAACCAACGCATATAATTCTTTATCATAAGTAGAATAGTTCAGACTAGCCCCACTCAATTTCTCACTAAAATATGCAACATGTTTTCCCTCTTGTAATAACACACCTCCCAAACCAATTCCACTATGTAAGATCCCTCCCTTTATAAAGGTAAGGATCCCTGTGATTGCAATGCTAGTCCCTGGATCAATGCTAGCATCCACAGTTTAAGATGAAGTACACAGAAACAAAGGTCATTATTACATATCATTCCAGAGACAAACATAGTCTTCTACAACTCCATGGCCACAGTCCTAATACAAGAGTTCAAATATATAATAAGATAAATAAGTCTTCATCTTCATGTGCCACAGTCAAGCATGTTGAGTGTAGACTCGTAACCCCTAATCATCATCAGAATAACCTGCAACATCACAAGTTACAGCCACAATGGGTCAATACATTGAAATAGTATTGGCAAGTGATACCTTAGTAGAATATTAGTAGTCTAGATACTATATGCATTTTGGCTAAGTGTAGCTAAGGCTTGCTTTGCTCAAAATAGGTTTTTCCTATTAGTTGAAAACACTAAGTTTTTCTTTGATAAACTTTCCCAAGGAAACACCAATAGAAATTGGTGAACCTTCACCCTTGTTCAACCACATGTTTTTACTTAGAAATTGGGATGAGGAGATTCTTGATAGCTTCCATGTCTTGATGCTCAAGTTTTCCAATACCAGGGACATGGCTAAGTACTTAGATTCTTCCATCTGCAGAGGTTGTGCACTTTCCCCACAAGACTTTATTTTCACCAAGACAAGACCTTTCAGAAGCCTTCCCTTAGACCAAATGGACGCGCTCCAATCTATCATGCCACTACCACCAACTGTCCAAAAGGCCAAGTTATTGCAACCTATATGATCCAGGCAGAGCCCATAATGCCATGTGGCTGCACTAGAAGCTTCTTAACATTTGGCCTCTTAAATCCCTTTGTTCATGGGTGGATTTCCACAAGTGAGATACACAAGGTAAACCATAGACATGGGCCTTGTGTAACCACTCAACACAAACCATTCTTTCCATTCCACCCAGGTGTTTCATTCACTTAGTTGTTTTATTAAGCAAAACACAAGTCCAAAGACTTAGAAATATTTCTCATAGCATGAATATATAACCACCCTTGGTTGCTACTAGCTAGGCTAAGCATGGCATTGATAAGTATCTTAACTTACAAATCTCTAGCAATTCTACAACTACTAGGATTTCCCAAGCATAGCATATAGATCAAAATATTCATGCAAGTCCTATACAAAATATTTGTAGTGCATAGATGAAAAACATAGGAGTAAAATCATGAAGCACCACTTGCCTTGGTAGTTTGGGGAGTAGCAACAATCTTCACAATCACAATCACTATTTGCACCAAAATCTACACATAAAATAATGGCACAAAATCACATACACAATATATACAAGCAAAAATACATGAGTGTATGCAAAATTCCATGTGATGATTTTCCACACCAAACAAGACAAGTACACAGTACTGAATCATAAACAAGTCCAAAATAAGCCAAATAAACTTTATTTGAATAACATAACATTTTTCAAATAGTTATTATACACAAATTATGCCTACAAATGTTTCTCTCCTGAGGAAAAAATTTAAAAACATTGCATAAACAGAAAGGAATTTCTCTCCTGATTCCAATGATATACAATTTGTCAAATTTGGACGTGGGAATCAAAAGTTATGAATTTTGCAAGTTTAAACATCTAATAGATCTAAATTCTGTTTTTAAAACAAAGGACTGGCCACGCGACGCTCTCTGATTGGTTGATACCGATTCGCACCGGATCACACTCGCGGGCCGTTAGATCTAACTGAACACGCACGGCCCAGATCTGCTCGTACCGTTTCGCTACAGATCTATTTCTAATCGCTGGATCTAGATCCTACGGCCACATATCAAACGACCACAGACGGGCGGCGCTAGCGGCGGCGATGCGGCGGCGTGGCTCTGTCAGAGATGTTGCCAGCGATTCAGATCGCGCGGGGAGGGTTTTTCTAATTCAAAAACACATATTAGTTATATTATCTGGAATCATGAATTTTAAATTATTATTAATGTCAAAATTATTAAAAAGGGGGGTCAAAGGTTTGACTAGATAGAGTCAACCCTGGTCAAGTTTGAATTTAGATATGAATTCTCATTTGAAAAATGTTCATATTTCATTTTTAAAGTTTCTTCAAATTCAAAACATTTTAAAACATTTGAATTAATTTGGAGTTAATATATATTTAAAATTTTTATTTGAATTAGAAATCTGTCTAGCGTTTTTCTTACCATGGGTGTTTTAACCCACAGCAACTGACAGGAGGGCCAGAGAGAGGGTTGGGGCCACCGGCGCCCAGGCCTCCAAGGTGGTGACAAGTGGCAGGCCTTGGGAGTGCGGGTTTGGGGTTTTGAAACCTAGGGGCTTACTTGCAAAATGGTCTGACCAACTAACTGATGAAACTGAATACGATTTCGCGAAAACATTCAGCTGAGACGATGTTTGGACGAATATTTTGAGAAAACTACCGAGAATTTTGCGACACTATAAAAACAAAAGTCGGAGAGGGAATCCAGAGATACAACTTTCGTGTTGGTACTTCGGCCAGAGGAGTTCTAGATAACCGCAAAATACATCGGGAACAGGGACGTGTGAGCTAGAGCTATGGAGCTAGGGTTGCGGAGCTGCTGCGGTGCGCGCGACTGCTGCTGTGTGCGGCCGTCTGCGTACTGGCACGGCGGGGAGAGGCATGGCGGAGGGTCGCGGGCGGCGGTGCTCGGGACAGGCGTTGGCAGCTACAGGGGCCGGGGAGCATCTCCATGCTCGCTCGCGCGCAGGCAGGGAGCACGACAATGCGATGTGCTACAAGGTGATCTAGGGCGTGCGGTATCCAGAAGGCGCTCAACGTAAAGACGACGAGCTTGAGTGTAGAGAGATTATGGGGGATTGAAGAGAGGGGGAAGGCGACCCGGTCTGGGAGGCTAGATGTCTCACCGCATGTTGGGGATATACTTTCTGTGTATACCCACACGACTCACTGACCAGGGTAGCCCACTAACGGGTAAGAGCTTTGCTTTACGGGCGGCCTAGTCAGAGAAAGAGGAGGAGCCAATTCCGGCTACAAAAAGGCCCAAAAGAGTTACCGACTTAGGACTATAGTATTACTTGTAGTCCAAGCTGTACATAGTTACCGACTCTGTAACGTAGCCGGATATGTCTCTCCCTATAACCCTAGGCCTCGATGACTATATAAACCGCCCCTATGGGAGCCTTTAGGGCAAAAACTCAATAGACAACCATAACCAACTTGCACAGGCGAACCTCTCTTGTAATCCATTGTAACTTCCGGCTTACGCCGATATATTACTGGGTTGCTAGAAGGAGTAGGATCCGATCACCGCAGTCGGATCTGAACTTGGTAAACTTGTGATCACCTCTTGTGGAACATCTGACGTCTCACACCCTATCCTTCCAACGCCACTAGGACACCCTATGGAGTACTTGTCGACAATCCGATGACAGTTGGTGCCCACCATGGGGCAGGTGACCTTTGGAGCATCGTTCCAGGAGGTATCTGCACGTGTAGGAATCGGCAAGACAATCTCCATGGGTCGTGTGGTCTATGCCAGTGATGTCCCTCTCATCCTCCTAGATGAGACTTGGATTCCGGCTTCGAAACCCGTGACAACCAACATAATCATGTCCATCGGCGAGATCGATATCTATCTCGGTTTTGCTGATCCCGCCCAACCCACCCTTGAGGTGATGACCATGGTGAAAGAAAAATCTGGATCTACTTCGTCCGCAGAGGCGAAAGAGTTCAGGGTCTCGGAGAAAATCAAGCCCACCTAGCCCACTCCCATAGCGGAAGAAGAGGTGGAAGAAGAAGCCAGATCCGATCTCTCCAACGAGATCGGATACACAGATGAGGATTACATCCGCTACGGATCCAGCTTTGCTAACGTCGAAACAGAAACCAAGTTATACAAATACCTCAAGAACATGAACAAGAAGAAGCATTGTTTCGTTTACCACATAAGCACTGGATCCGACTTTGTCGATGATGGAGCTGGTAGTGACTCGGTCCTAGACGCAATCGAAGAAAACACCGACTTACCTGGCTCCCCAGCGGAGTCAATCACGTCGCAGGAGCTTCGAGACTTCGACAAAGAGATAGAGGAGTACAACAAAAGCACATCTCTAGAAAAACTCTAGGTGAGCCGGAAACTCCTCCTAGTCCATATGATAGCATGGATAAAAGCTACACCTCGTAGGATGACATGGACACCAGAGATTCCTCCGAGGTCTACAAGCCAACCATGATGGAAAGTACCGACGGAAGTTTATCCCCCGGTACCGGACCAAAAGTCGTCTTTGCCACTCGTACGCACGTTAAGGCTACTAGGCGGTCAAAGAAGAAGAAGAACAAGAATCCGATTCCGGCAGAACTGGACGTCGAGGAAACCAACGAAGAAAAGGTTGATGAAGAGATCGAGATGGAGAATCAGGATGGAGATCCGATTCATCCCACCCCGATCGATCCTCCTCTGGATGGACACATTGTCACCAAGGGTGCACGCGAAATCTACGAAGATGCTCTCACAATTCCAATCCCAATGGCTTCGGATCTTACGCCAGAGGCGCTGGAAAAAAGGGCCGAGGACCTGGAAAAGCACCGCTTGTTTCTGCTTGAAGAGGTCGCGCGCCTCGTCGAGATGAGATAGCAGTTAGACAGTGATCCTGCCAGATATCAGTCAGATTTCAAGCGACATCCAAACAAAACAAGGTGAGGTTCGTTTCTTGTAAACAAGAACCCGTATATCCACAAAGATCTATTCGACGGAAACGATGGAGAGAAGATCCGAGTCTACAGCACGCCGGTGGAAAACGCTGTTGCAGCTCGAGCCATCCTCACCAACAATACGTCTTTGCAGCAGGTCCAGCAGTGCGTTGCGTTGTTGTACAAAGGATTAAAGTAGCAGAAGACGGCCGCGTCATTCAGCGGCAAACTAGCCTCAAAATCCAAGTTTTGCCACCCTGGCACTGACCAAAGCACTGACGCAAGGCTCCGCAGGGATATGATTCAGCACTATCGTCCCCGTGGAGAAGAAAAAAATTCCAGGACCGGCTCCAACAGCCACTCCCGCCGGCCAGCACGTGACTGGGCAAGAGTTATTCCGGCTGCGGCTGAAGACACCATCAGGGCAATGGTTCCTCATCAGGACCATCGTCGGCAAAACAATCGCTATAGAGAAGACCCGAAAACATGCCGCCAGCGAGAGGAGCAAGATCGGCTAAGGATGCCACCACCGAGCCGTCCGGCTGGCAACGCCGGACGAAGAGATGATCCGGATTGTCCTGAATCTAGTAGGGACGATGCCCGAAGAAATAGGCATCGGAGTCAGCATAATGAGACTCCACCGCCACCACCAAGAAACCCAGCTAGAAATAATCCACCAGGGCCACCATTGCCTCCCAGTAGATACCATGAAGGATCACGTCGTAACCATGGAAGCCCCAGGGGCGGAGGCATCAATGGTGAGAGAAGAAGCAGAAATCCGACTCCACTGCGCAGAAGCCGCGAGCCTCCAAGGCGCAGATCTCTCTCGCCAAACGACTCTCGCCATCACATCGAATCAAACATAGAAGCACGGTGGTACGAGGAAAAATATGTGCACGTGGCACCCAAGTGCTTTGGTCCACGTATACGTCAAACCAAATTTCCGATTAACTTTGGCATAGCCAAAGACATCCAGCCCTATGACGGCGCAGCTCGGCCGATACCTGGCTCCAGGATTTTATCCAGGATAGCTGCATCGCCAAAGGAGGAAACAACCTGGTTCCATTTAGATACCTCCCACTGATGCTGAGGAAGACGGCTCGATCATGGCTTAATAAACTGCTAGAGAATTCAATTCATAACTGGTATGATATGCAAAGTGTGTTCTTTTCAAACTTCGAGGGACCATATAGGAGGCCCTGCACAGTCGGAGACTTTCAGCATTGCACCCAAAGACCTGGAGAAACTTGCCGGGATTAACTCGGACGCTGGATCGATACGAAGAACTCCTGCAAAGGAGTAAATGAGCAAACTGCGATAGAAGGTTTTATTGCAGGACTTCCAGTCGAAATTTTACATCACAGGCTGAAGCGTGACCATGTCACAGATTTGGGAGAAATGATAGAGACGGCAAGCAAATACGCTGACGCCGATGATGATTCAGAAGGGCTGCTAAATATTCTGCCAATCCCAATGCGTCCAAACAACCAAAGCAAACTCAGAAGCGCAAAAACACCTCGGACGAAAAGCCGGCTCTGGACAATGCAGCTATCAACGCAATGTTCGGATCTGGAGGACAAAGAGGGCGCGGAGGCGGCCGTGGTAGAGGCTGAGGAACTTCCCGAATCCAAGGCAGAGGAGACCAACAACCCGGAAGAACATATACCTGGGCTGACATTGCCAATAATCCTTGTGTCCACCCCTTGGATAGTAACGGAGGATCTACCCATACAAATGCCGAGTGTCGTTTCAATGACGACATCAAGAAAGACGAATCCACTAGCTATAGAGCCAAGCGACGAAAAGGAAAGAAAAATTCCGAGAAAGGAAAGGAGCCCAAGGAAGATTCTGACATGGAAGAGGCAGAAGCTGTCGCAGAACCCAAACCGGATGGAAAGAAAACTTTTCCGACTAAGAAAGACGCATATGTCTGCTTCCTTGGATCCCAACCAGCTAAGGACAAAAAGGCGGTTATCCGTGAGCTCAATGCCACGTTTTCGGCTCTCCCCCAATTCCTGGACTGGTCAGAGGTGACTATCACCTTTGATCGTTCAGATCACCCGAGTAAAACACATCGTCGGGGAAAGTACCCTCCGGTCGTCAATCCTCTTATTGATGGCTATGAGTTCTCTAAAACACTCATGGACGGTGGGAGCAGCATTAACATCCTCTACATCGAGCTCCACCGCATGAAGCTAAACGAGAGCTAGTTGAGTTACAGCAGTGTAACTTTCCATGGCATTGTACGAGGAAGACATGCAAATTCTCTGGGTGAGATTACTCTAGACGTGACATTCAGAACCCGAGATAATTACCGGACCGAGCCACTCTCCTTCGGGGTGGTACTGTTCAAAAGTTCTTACCACGCCATGTTCGGACGTCCGGCTGACTGGGCGTTCATGGGCCATCCCTGTTACATCTACAACATGATTAAACTTCTAGGTCTAAAGGGCGTAAGCACCGTACGAGGAAATCCGAGGAAGGCGCGAGAGTGCGACGAAGGATCTGATGCCTTCGCTGAAGCCATGCTACACGCCCAGGAGTACCAGGAGATCAAGAAGACCATCAAGCCGTCCGATATGCCCGCTCTTTAGAATGAGGTGCTGAAGCCAAGTTTGCAGTTCAAGGCGTCGGAAGAGACGAAGAAGACATCGCTGAAGGAAGATGATCCCTCCAAGACGACGAACATAGGGGTAGTCTTAGGTCACACATAGGAAAGCGTGCTCATCGAGTTCCTCAAAGCTAATAGTGATATCTTCGCATGGCAGCCATCTGACATGACCGGAGTACCTAGGGAACTTGCCGAGGACTCTCTTAATGTGTGCCCAAATGCTAAACCCGTCAAACAGTTCTTATGACGGTTTGGTGATGAAAAGTGCAAAGCCATAGCCAAAGAATTAGCCCGCTTAGAGTTAGCGGATTTCATAACAGAGGTCATCCATACAGATTGGGTGGCAAATCCTGTACTCGTCCCTAAAAAGGACACCATTGATTTAAGAATGTGTGTTGATTATACCGCTTTGAACAAGGAATGCTCAAAAGATCTGTTTCCTTTGCCAAGAATCGATCAAGTTATCGAATCAACGGCAGGGTCAGAATTACTCTATTTTCTCGACGCATATTCTGGATATCACCAAATACCGATGAAAAAGTCGGATCAAATTAAGACGTCTTTTGTCACTCCTTTCAGAACTTTCTGCTACAAAACTATGCCTTTTGGCTTAAAGAATGCATGAGCAGCATATCAACGTACCATGCAACATTGTCTCAACGACCAAATCGGACGCAACGTCCACGTATACGTAGACGACATAACAGTTATGTCCAAAAAGAAGGAAACTTTAATTTCCGACTTGGATGAAACGTTTGCAAGTCTACAAAAATTCAACATGATGCTAAATCCGGAGAAGTGTTTCTTTGGATTAGGTTGATCTTACTGAAGAAATAGAATGCAAAAAGGAGTTATATAGAGAATCTAGGCATTGTAGAACAGTCTTCTCAAAAGTGGTGTATAAATAGAATAAGTTTGAGGGACCATAGTCTGAAACCTGTGCTTATTATTATTAGAATGGGCCTTAGAAACATGTAGACCTTGGACAAGTATAGAGTAATACAGGAAACTTAGGAAACATCCAATTCAAGTATTCCAGTTGGGAATTATGATGGATGGGGAGTAGAATCTTACACTAGAACCAGGGAGAATCCTATACCCTGTGATCCTAGTAAAGGAGTAGAAACAAGTTAGGTTAGCATGGAACCTATGATCCATATGGGGGTAGTACAAATCCTATTGACCTAGAAGAAGGCACTGATGGTTATTACATCTATATGTATAACTAAGTCAAGGAAAAAGCAGAGAATACATATTACTTTGAAAGTGCATTTGAAGGTGGACATGAGAATTCCAAAGAAGATCACGCATTTTATAGTCATTTTTCAATGGCTAATCTCAATCTAAGTACTTCTAATCAAGAGTGCACACCCTCTGGATGTTTATATACTCAAGAAGGTTGTTGTCAGACTTCACGTCATCATGGACGGAATTCCAGGATGTACTAGAAAGAGAGAGAAAAGTAAGAAGAGACAATCCATAGAAATAAAGGGCTTAAATGATGTACATAACCAGTAATGTACATCGTAGTGTTTGAGAGGCATGACTTAATAAGTAAGAGCATGCTCATACGAGCAAGAAAGTCCTTGAAACATACAATTAATGTACTAAGTGAGAGTCAAACCGTAGTTTTGAGGATTGTTTGTAATAGTTTATAAAAACCATGTACAATACATGGTATAGGTTTGGTTGTTATTTGGATTTGGTTTTTGATTTCCTTGTGTGACTAGCACTATGCATAGAGTTGAGCTCAGAAAACATATGCATGATGTAAGTATGAGTATTTGCTTTATGTAACAGGACTAGAGAGGGTATGGATATAGGAGTAGAAGCTGGGTTTGAAGGACAACGTTTGGAACAAGAAGCTAAGAAGAGGGAAAGCAATATGGATGTAATTGCAACTGGACCATCAACTCGTCCGTTGACAGAGGATAATTTCATGCAATACATCAAAATGATGCAAGAGTACCAGAATAAGTTCATGCAGATACTCAAACGAATAGGACCCGGAGAGGAAAACAAAGATATAAAAGAAAGTCTTTCTAATTTTCAAAATGCAAAACCAATTCCTTTTGCACCTGCATCAGAACCGATGGATGCGGAGGATTGGCTGATGGATACAGAAAGGAAACTTAAAACAATAGGATGCAATGATGAGGAGAAGTTACGATACGCAACATTTCTTCTATCCAGATCTGCCGCAAATTGGTGGGAGAATCAATTAGCTATGCACACACCAGAAGAGATATTCACCTGGGAAGAATTCAAGCGGAAGTTTTGTGAGTATCATGTTCCAAAGAGCATTATGGAATTTAAGAGGAGAATTCCTGGACTTACGGCAAAGTGATGAAATATATTAGCAAGTTTAGTAAATTATCTCGTTATGCAGTTGATGAGGTAAATAGGGAGGAGAAGCGCAAGAAAAGGTTCTTGGAAGGACTAAACCCTTATATGAAGATGAAAATACAAGGGGCTGCAACAAGAATTTTCCAAGAGTTGGTTGATGTAGCAATTACTTTCGAGGATAATTACAAGATGTTATTGGAAGAGAGGAAGAAATTAGCCAAAAAGAGAGCTAAAAGGGAACCGAAGAAGTTTCAATTTACTAATTCAACATCAAACTTAAGTTTCATACCTAGATTCATATCCTCAAGTGGTACATCAAAGTATGAGGCATCAAAAAGAAAGAAAGAAAGAAATCATGTGCGGTAAGTGTGGAGCATCAGGTCATATAAGGAGGGATTGTTGGAAAACCGTAATGTGTGCTATAGGTGTGGTATGGAAGGACATAGGAGATATGAATGTCCCAACAATATGGTTACTCGAGGAGTACAATCATCATCAAGAGGTGGAAACAGATGGAACCACATCGACGAGGCTACAATAGGTATTTTTAGCATCAGTAATTCTTCGTCAATAATGTGCTCGAGGTCAAAAAACAATCTCATGAAGCTTCGGGAGGGAGTATAAATTAGCATTAGGCATTAATCATCATCAAATCAAGGTTGAGAGTAAACTCAAGGAGAACCGAGTTTATTAAAAACAACACTTTGGGAGGACAAGAAACTAGGCGGAAAGGAGAAAATTAAGGACAAGCCTATCGGGAACTTTCATGAACAAGAAACCACAAACTTCAGGACGAAGTTTAATTTAAGGGGGGGAAGTCTGTAACATCCTAGCATTTAGGACTAGACGAAGGGTAGATTTAGGATTTTGTGCATCTGCATGCATGCATCTGAAAATCCGGGTAATTTTTTCGCCAAATTAAAAGACTAGAATGATTAGAATTCTTACTCTGATGAATTAGGTTTAGTGTGATCAAAAGGGGAGTGGGATGAATTTTGACATAACCTCTATTGTTTTGTTGAGTTATGAGGGGAGAAGTTTGACTTATAAATAATTATTCACAATAATACAAATACAAGTATTATAAATAAAAGTATAAAGATTATTAAAATCCAACATTACAATGTTCTTTTTCAATAAAATAATAAAGGAATATTACAATGAAACAAAGAAGTGAATTAATAAAATGGAAAATGAATTACAATAATTAAAAAAATAGAAGAATTCTTTATTAAAATAATATATATTACATTATTCTTTTACAATAAAGGAATAATAAGAATGGTTACAATAATAAGATAAATTAATGTATTACAATGTTTTTACATTAATTCTTGACAGAAAAGGAAATTACAAAAAAAATGGGATAAAAGGAAAAGCCTAGAACTAATCTTCATCTTCACATCTTCTCATTTCCTGATCTAGTTCCTGTAAAAGCATAAAGTAAACAAAATATAGTATAAAGGAGTTTGGGCGCTTAGAATTACTCTCAGTAATGCAATGTGATGCATTGCTTGTCACATCATTGAGTTTTAGAGAAGAAATCAAGTCAAGTGTAAATCTGTTCTTATCAAATTTGTCTCAGCGTAGCATCATTGACAGAGATTGGGCAAGTTTCACCTAGGAAGGTAAAAGGCAAAGAGATAAGATCAAAGGAAATATCAAGACTTTTACTTGATCTGATCCACACACATGAGGCAAGCATACAAGCATCTCACACAACACATGCAACTGTGTGTGTTGTCAACACCACAAGAGAGCAGCAAATGGAGAGACAGCACCAGCCGTAGCAAGGCTGCTACCATATCCATCCCACACACACCACCAGCTCATAGTTCCTCCACTAGCTCTAGAGCACCACATAGAACATCACCAGTTCTTATTAGATTTTCCCAATAACACATAGATCAAACCACATCACTAGCACCCTGGTTGCTCGAGGGAGCCATCCAGGGATACCAGGAGGAGGTCATGAGCATAAGGAGTAGGCCAAATGAGCAACCAGGAGGAGCAGGCCAGGAGTGCAAGGAGGAGCAATAAAAGCACTGGATTTAGCAAGAGAACATAATCACCACAACATCCACAACCAAGTCAGGAGTAGCAGATCATCCACCTCACCACAAGCATCTCCAGATTCATCCATCTGTTTACTCTACACATCAGGTTAGCATCCAGAAATCATGCAGATCCATTCTTAACAATTATAGGCATGATTGTTGGAATAGGGGTTGTATCCTCAGATCTGTACTCAAATGGAGTACAAGATCATCCCAGGATTTGGCAACACATGTGGAATCTGTTCTTATATCTCTTAGAAACCAGAGTCTCAGCCTTATGCATCATTGACCAAGATCACATATTAAGATTATGCATCTAGATCATACAACTAGATGATATCATTTTTCCACACTCTACTTGGCAGGTCTAGCTGATCCATTAGTAGAGGTCACTGTGTTCCATCCTAAGGGAGGCATCACAATGACATCCCATTAGTGAATTGTAAGGTTCCCAACCTTTAATAAGGTAGAGATCCCTGTGTTTACAATGCTAGTCCCTAGATCAATAGCTAGCATCCACAGTTAAGATGTAATATCAAGAAACAAAGGTCATATTACAACTTTATAACCAGGAATAACATAATTTGTTACATCTTACATAGCTCATTTGGCTATTACATTTCATTGCAACAAAATATCTATAAGCATGGGGTCCTTTATCTTCAAAGTGCCACAGGTAGACATGTTGGTTGTAGACTTGTAATCCTACTTCACTAATATCAAACAAACCTGCAACATAACAAGTTACAGCCACAAGGGTCAATACATTTGAATTGTATTGGCAAGTGATACTATGGTAGTATAGTGGAGTCTATCATCTATATGCATTTGGCTAAGTGGAGCTTAGGCTTGCTTTGCTCAAAATAGATTTTCCCTATTAGTTGAAATCACTAAGTTTTTCTTTGTCAAAACTTTTCCCAAGGAACCACCAATAGAAATTGGTGAACCTTAAACCCTTGTTCAACCACAAGTTTTTAACTTAGAAATTTGGATGATGAGATTCTTGATAGCTTCCATGTCTTGATGCTCAAATTGTCCTTTGCCAGGGACATGGCTAAGTACTTAGATTTTTCACTCTGCAGAGGTGGTGCACTTTCCCCACAAGACTTGGTTTCACCAAGACAAGATCTTTCAGAAGCCTTCCCTTAGACCAGAATGGACGCGTTCCAACCTATCATTCCCCTACCACCAACTGTCCATTTGGCTAAGTTCTTGCAACCTATATGATCCAGGCAGAGCCCATAATGCCAAGTGGTTGCACTTGAAGCTTCTCAACATTTGACATCTCAAATCTCTTTGTTCCTGGGTGGCCATCCACAAGTGAGATACACAAGGTAAACCATATAAATGGGCCTTGTGAACCACTCAACACAAACCATTCCTTCCATTCCACCCAGGTGATTCATTCACTTAGTTGTTTTATTAAACAAAACACAAGTCCAAAGACTTAGAAATATTTCCATAGCATGAATATATATTCCACCCTTGTTTTCTACTAGCTAAGCTAAGCATGATAGAAATAGGAATCTTAACTTAGGAAATTCTACTAAGGTTTCATCTACTAGGATTTCCCATAGCATGGTTTATACTTAGCAAAAATTCCATGCAAGTCTTACTTAGAAATATCACTAATGCAAAGTGAAAATAATGGGACAAAAAGTATGAAGCATCACTTGCCTTTCTGGTAGAGAGTATAAGTTCACTTACTTGTTCTTTGCAATGTTCACTCACTTCAAATCACTACAATTCAATCAAGCAAACAGTATTTCAATCTACCATTCAAGCAATTAAACACATAAAATCATGGTAACAAAACAATGCATGCAAGCATGCCAATCTTTGTTTTATTTACAAAAGTGGTTTATGATAGGTTGTAAACATTTGAAAACACTTAATGATCATTTTATAAGGTGGCAAAGTCATTTGCAAAAGATTTCACTTCCTAAACCATTTTTAAATCAAGTCATTATTTTATGTGGTGGAGAAATGCTTTTAATAAGGCAAAATTCTATAGGTTTCACAAAATATATTTTCAAACCATATAACCTTGTGTTTAGGGTCAGGGAGTTTATTTCCAAAACATTCCTCAAAGGTTTTCTTCCTAAACCATTTTTAATAATTAAATCATATTTTCATTTGACTAGAAATGGTTTAAATCAAAGATTTATTCTTTTGCTTCACCAAATACATTTTTGAATCCACAATTTGTTTCCTATGATCAGTAGGTTCAAAACACACCAATTGCCAAAGATTTTATCCACAAAATCATTTTAAAACAATTTTTATATCCTAAACATGCATACACAAGTTTCTGCAAAAACAAACATTTTACCAGAAGCTTTTTACTAAACAAAGTGCATGGTTGGCTAGGGCTTGTTTTTCTGAATCCATTGATATAAAGTGTGCAAAATTTGGACGTGTAGATTAGAAGTTATAGATTTTACAAAATCTTGCATCTAATAGATCAAATCTGTTTTAATTTCAAATCGACAGAGACACGTGGCTTAATTCTATTCGCTGATACCGCTTCGCTCGGATCATGCTCTCTAGTGCGTTGGATCAAGTTAGATCGAGCAGCACAGGTTGCTCCATACCGTTTCACTTAAGTGACTCTATTCTATCCACACGATCCAGATCCAACGGTGTATAGGGGTTTGACCATATCTGAGCGGCGCTAGCGGCAGCGGTTGGCGGCGGCGTGGTCAGACGGTGGCGGAGCCGGCGATTTAGGAAGCAAGGGTGATGGGGGAGGGCTTTACCAGGTTCGCCTTGCTTCGCTGATGCTCAACGTGGTCGTCACTTGTCGAGGGGCGCTCTGAACCACCGGTGATTCCTCGCCGTAGTTGTCGCCGGCATCTGGCGGCTCTGTTCGTCGTCGAAGGCGAGTGTACGGTTCACGCTAAGGCACGAAAAAGGGTGCATTAGCTGCGCACATAAGCGGCAAGTACGAGTGCATCCAGGAGACGGGGAGGCGCGGTCAAATTTTACGTGGGAACGTCGCCGGAGAAATGGCAGACGGTGGCGGCGCTTGGTATCGTCGTTGTCGAGGCTCCGGGGCACGCGCGAGCGAGATAATGCCTCTGGGAGGTTCGCTAGGATGTGGGGATCAGGTGAGGGTGGTCGAGGAGGCAAGGGGCGGTGAGGGGCTGCCGGAATTTGCCGGGAAAGTCGTCGGAGACAGTGGGGTTCGGGAGAGGAATTCCCGCAGCCTGGTGGCTCCTATGGGGTATGGTCTGGGGGAGAAGGAAGAGGAGACCAGGGCGGTTAAGAGGGCGTCGTTGTAGCGCGGGTTTAATCGGCTGTTTAACGCGAATTAAAGGGCGCAATTACGACAGAAAACAGTCGCGAGGTTTGGGGATGAATGGTTCGCGGGGTTGACGACGAGGTGAGCTGGCGGTGGGTCCGCTTGGCAGCGTGAGAGAGGAGTGGGGTGATGGGGTCCACGCGTCAGCGAATCTACGGGTTTATAAGTGGGTGTGAATCGTTTTCTGCGGGGGGAAGAGGAACTGGGCTGGACTGGGCCAGGTGGGCTAGTTAGGCTGGGCTGGGTCCTTTCACATTTTTTGTATTCTGTTTTTTTTTTCCTTTTCCTTTATTCTGTTTGGATTTTGAACAACCAATTCAAAAACTTATTTTAATTCAAACCTTTTCCAAAATTTGGGTAGGTTTAAATATTTATCGGTAGCACATTCTGATGTTAATTTTGGAAATTTATTTTATTCCTTTTGGGGTCTTTTTAATTAATAAAAAGGGCCCCTGTTTTAAATCAAAATAGGACTTAATAATGTTTTTAATTTCCATTTGACTTCTAAATTCTTCCAAAACCTTTCAGTAAGTTTTGTTTACTTAAAAGGGTGTCAAATAATTCATCTTGAATTATTTGGAAAAGTTTTTAATAAGATTTATTAATCATTTAAAATTTGGGTTTGTCTTTATTCCAATAGGATTTGGTGTAAGCCATTTTATTTTATTTTGGCAATTCTTTAACCAATATTTTTATTTGGATTTGGATTATAAATTATTCCACTTGTTTATGGGTTAGGCCAAGATTTGATTTGGTCTTTAAATATTCTTTATTTAATATTTCTTTCTTCATCTTATAAAATCCATATCTTTTTATTTAGAGATCCAAATTTGGTGATTCCAATTTATAAAATCTTATTTAATATTTATTTATCCCTTTAAATATCTTTAGGATTATTTGCTCACCATTTTGTATGGATTTTTGATAAGTGCTTTATTAGCTTTGGAAAATATTTTTCCTTATCTTATTATATTCATAAGATTTTATCTATGGCTCCAAATAAAGTGAAACCAATTTCTATGGTTTTATAATATTTCTATTTGTCTTTCTTGATCATTTGTAAATGTTTGTTGACAAGATTTTATATGGATCAAATCCATAGGCTTCGAGATAACTTGGAAATAATTTTTATTCCATTAGGGTTTAGGGTTTGGATTTATTTTCCAAGTGTTTAAATTTCCAGATACATTCATTGAGGAATGCATTTCTCTAGATTTGAATTTTGTTGAATTCAAACTTTAATTAAAGTTTTGTTCAAGATGGGATTTTTAAGTTTCCATTTAGAAACAAAAGTTTCTTTTCACCCTGATTTTCAACAATAATTTATTTTGTTTATTTTATTTTTCACATTACAAGATTTGGAAAATTTTGGGATGTGACAGGCTACCACCCTTAAAATAAATCTCGTCCCAAGATTTGGGGAGGCTAGGGGTTACAAGTTGGCTCAAAAGCATCTAGGGTACTACCACCCTTAAAAAAATTCCAACTATATTACATCTTGGCTTGCTTGGGGTCTTGTTGAAATCTCTCTGGGCAAACATCTGCATAGTGTCCTTTGTTTCCACACTTGAAACATGTGACAAGGCTTAGATCCTTCATAGGCTTGTTTATCTTGTGCTTCATCTTTTCTGGACAGTTGCTTGCATAATGTCCTTGGTTACCACAATTGTAACATGTGATAAGATTGAGTTCATCACGTATCTTCTGTGGGCAAGTTGCTACATAATGTCCTAGCTCTTTGCAGTTGTTGCACCACACTTGGATAATCTCTTTATACTTTTTCTTCTCTGGACATTCACTGGCATAGTGTCCCATGTCTTTGCAATGACCAGATTGCACATTGCTTTTGTCCTTCTTTTTCTTGGGTTTCTCCAAAGCTAGGAGTGCTTCTAGTTCTTGTTCTTCATATGTTATCTCAAAGGTAGGAATGTCTACTAGTCTCCTTGACTGTCTATTACTCCTTGGATAATTCATATGTCTCCTCTTTGGTCCTTTAAATTGAGTCATGTTGTTGGGAGGTACAAGCTGAGATTTTCCTTTGTCTTCAAACTTCTTGTCACATCCCAAATTTTAGATTTGGTCTTGCATATCATTCATATCATCGCATCATGCTTTTCCATACAAAACCGTCGATCGAGATGAGTCGACGAAACGCCATTTGCAAAACCCTATTCTATTTTGATACGAGGTTCCTGCGGGAAGCTTTAGTAGGACTAGCGTTGACCACCCTTGTAGATTAGTGGTTTCGCTCAAAACTTGACACTAGATTGTTCCCCTCGACCATACGAACCCGTAGGCGCAAGAATCATTTGAATCGGAGCTCGTACGGAGAAGTTGCGGCCGTTTTAGTGAATCGCCGGAAAACGTTCCAAAATTTTGGACCGATTTCCGAGTTCTAATCTAACCCCGGACCGAATCAGTTTAGAATTCCACGTGAGGCCCCACAAAAAGAGGACCCCACCTGGCCTCGAAACCCGTGCCCGACCCATGCCTCGATCGATCCCCGCCGCCATCGCCTCCTCCTGCGCGCGACCCGCCTCCCGAGGCCGCCGCCGCGCCTCCCGGCGCCATCGCCGCCTGCCGCCGTCGCCCTTCGCCGTTGTCGCGCGCCGCCGCCGCCTTGCACCCCACCGCCGTGGCCAGCCGCCGCCCTCCACCGCGCGTCCCCGCGCGCCTCGCCGCAGCAGCCGCTGCCGCAGCCGCCGCCGCCCGCTGCTGCTGCGCGCGCCTGCCGCCGCCGCTCCGCAGCCGCAGCACGCCGCCTTGCCGCCGCTGCGTGCTGCTGCTTGCGCGCGCCGTGCCGCTGCGCCGCTGCCGCTGCATGCCGCTGCGCTGCGCCTCGCGTGCACACACGCACACGCATGTATGCATGCACGTACACACTTGCGTCGCGCCGTTTCGTCCGTACCGCGTCGCACGCGCGCCGTCTTGCGCGCCGCATTGATGATCTTGGACCGTTCGTTAACCGTCTTCCTCCGTGCAGGAAAAACCCCGACGCAGGAACCGATCGCCGTCGCCGTCCGGAACTCGCCGCCGTCCGTTTCGCCGTTTGTTTCCGGTAAGACAGCAGCCACCGTCAGATCTCAGATCAGCGGCTTAGATCATTAGTTGACCGGCCAGACTCAGGCATTGACTAGTCAGACGCCCAGTCAGCAGACGCTTTGACCAGTCAACAGACACAATTGACTGGTCAATTTCGTTAATCCTTTTAGTTGACAGATTTCGGTAGAATCTTGTAAATTGCGTAGAAATTAAACCGCTTGGCCAAAAATTTCAAATAAAATATGTGTAGATTCAGTGAGTCGTGTAGAATCTCGCTGTATCTTTGGTTCAGGCTTTTGCAGCAAGGTTTAGTACAGTTTAATCAAACTAGTTAATGGCCTTTTCGGAGTAATAAATTCGTAGAAAAAGATCCGTAGCTCCAAAAATCACGTATGATATGTCCCTGGATTCAGTGGAACGAGGGGAATCTCATCGTGAATTAAAAGGATAGGCTTACATTAAAAACTTCTGCAGAAACTGTCTAGTGGATTTCTGCAGTGTTTTAATTACTCGGGGAGTTTTATAATTCCTTTTTGAGTAATTCCAATTGGTACTGTTACTAATCAGCGATGGCTATGCGGTAGAATTTTTCCCAAGATTTTACAAATAGTATACTACCGGTAGCGAATTATTTGAGTTCTAGCTCTAGTTGTGAGCATTACTTTTGTCTATTAGTTTTCCTAGCGCTAAAACTATTTTCCATGCATGCAAACGATAGTATTATGGAATAGGATGTTAAGGTGCAGCTGTAGCACCGATTCAGTTGTCGTTCTTGCATTCATGCATCATATTTGTTGCATATGTTGTGGATTGTTTGTTTATGATTGCAATTGTGTCGTGTAGATTGTGACGAGTGCAACGCTTGCTCGTGTGTGGATTGTTCTTCCGACCGCTACAACCAAGGCAAGTAGATGCTACTTTGTTCATGATATCGTCCTACTATTTTCAATGCATTGTCGTGTATTTTGTAGATGCATGTGTAGGATGATACTATCGCAATGCTATGTCCTATTATGTGGTAGGGCCTTCTTTGTAGATGAACCACCGTTGGTAGATGTGCTTAGCCATGCTATGTTGAACGAGGGCTGGGTTACATCATTGAGACTTGCTTCTAAAAGTATTGGTTTGTGAAAACTAAAACAACTTAATCAATGAATCTCCTGGGTGTGATGGTATTGATAATTTTTGGTGGTTTCATTGTGGAAAGGCACCCAGGTATCGAGAGAAATTGATTGGCTTCTTTATTTGGTAGCTTACGTGTACAACCATGTGCCAATAATGGAATGGGCGGTTGGTTGGACTTAGTAGGTTGTGGTAACTCGAACCCGCGTATCCAGAGATGTAGAATTTTGGTAGGATTGGACCGGTGCGCGTCGGGATTGAGGAGCTACTTCCCGAACAGTCTCTTCTTGGACTTCTCCCTATCATCACCCAAAATGAGAGTGATGGTACGAGCTGGGCTGGCCAAGTCACATGGGTAAAGTGTACTAACCTCTGCAGGGTGTATAATCTAATCGATTAGCCGTGTCCCCGGTTATTGACAACTGAGTTGCTTGATATTGATTCCATGACATGTTTCTCGCTCATTCTAATTTCATAATTGTTTTAATCTTGTTGGGTTAACTTAATTGGGATCTTTTCAAGGAAAATCAAAAAAACTGTTTATGAAAGTAGGACAAATGTATTTGCAAATGCAAGCCAGACATAGCTCCACTTGCCAGATATGCATGTAGATGTTAGTACTATTGTCTCCTTTACTAGCTCTACTTGCCATACATTCCATGTATTGACCCTTTGGGGCTGCTATGTTTCATGTTGCAGGTTATTCCGATTCTGAGTAATCGATATAGGCCACGGTACTCCACTCGGCACTTGTTCACTTGTGGGCAATTTGAAGAATGGAGGATTTACCTTATTTATGTTGCTACCTGAATAATTGGAGCTAGCTTTGCGCTAAGCTTTTATTGTAATAATGGTACTCTGGATCTTCGTTATATATGATACACGGATATTTCGCTATGTTATCTATCTTACTCTATTGTGGGCCAATGAACCGATCCAGGGATTGGCATGTCACATAGAGGCCACGGTCTTTTCAGAACCGGGGTGTTACAGGATGGTATCAGAGCCCGTGTGTCGACTGTAGGATCGTGACCTAGGATTGGATTAGGAAGCCATAGAATTATTAAAGCCTATATTAACTCTGTCTTTCATCTTATGCCTTTCACCCTCGTAAATTCTTACCATATGCTATTCTCACACTTTCCTCTTTTACTTGATAGATGGGAGACGTCAGGACTGAGTATGTCAACATGGAGTCACCAAGGCCCTTTGCAAGGCAGTTAGCTCAGCTCTCGCAGTCATTGGGATTGCCACTGCCCATGTTCAAGGGAAAAAGGCTGTACACCTATGGATATGGAGAGGATGCATGGGAGATCACTACCTTCATATTCAGAGATGTCGCCTTGCAAAACCCCGTGCACTTGAACTACACCAAGACATATTGCAACTGGGGACTTGGAATCAACTTGGCCATACATGAAGCCCTGTCTCGCCAGTGCCATTATGTCCGACACCTACTGCCTGCAGATTCACCCTACCGTGACTATGGAAGGCGTGATGAAGATGGGAACATTGTGGTTACCCCGGGCGACAGGAACAACATGCCGCCCCGTCGGAGGCACATAGAGGACATGGAAAGGGAGAATGGAGCTCTAGCAGAGAAGGTGAGGATGATAAAGGAGATTGCAGATTTTACTAGCAATGGTATGGTGGTCCAAGGACAGGAGATTGACACTTTGCATGAAGCTGTGGGAGTTCTGGAGAATGCCCTGATAGCCAGAGATGCAACCATAGCTCATCTTCATGGTACTGTGCAGGAGAACACCCAGAACATACAACAGTTGCAAGGGACCGTCCAGGAAAGGGACCAAACTATTGAAGCTATGACAGCCCAGATTGCCGCTCTCCAAGCACAGCTGAATCCACCCTCTGATGATGACAATGGAGATGATGGCAACAATGGGGATGATGATGACAGTGGAGACGATGATGATGATGAGGACGAGGATGATGATGATGGAGACGATGATGGTGGAGGAGATGAAGCTGTTGCAGTTGCAGCTGAGAATGAAGCAGAAGAGGAGGATCCAGAAGAGGTGGAGTTTGAGGTCTCAAGTGATGATTCAGGAGAGGTGTACACTCCGCCGCCATGGTTGTACCGCGAGCCGAAGCGCCAACGCATGACAGCAAGGACCTACCTCAACCTCTTCAAGAAGTAGATAGAAGTCCACCAATTAGTCCACGTTAGGCAAATTCGTTAGGATTAGTCTCGATCGATGTGAAACTTAGTTCGTGTTAGTTCAAGAGTGTTTAGTTGCTTATTTGTGTACTCCAATATCCCAGGAATTATTTGTACGAAATTTTATGAAAGAGTTATGGCAATTTGGTTACTATCTGTGTTATTTTCGTTGTAGTTTTTCTGCTGATACAGCAGTACTGCGCGATTTTTCATATTTTTCTGGTAACTCGGAAAAATATGAAAAAATTGGGCTGATGCGAAACTCTCTGTACTATATGTGCAAAAATCAGATAAATTTTCTGACGAATTTAAGTCAGACGGAAAAATTCGTGAACGCTGCTGGACTGTTCTGGCAGATTGTTGTTTTGCTGTTTAGTTGATCAACTGTTTAGTTAACCATTGCCAACTCTTGTAAAAACTATTTCAGTAGGTATATACTGCTAGGATAACCCCTGGGATGTTGCTGGATCACTTGTTTGTTGATGTGTTGCTTGCTTGTGATTGTCTGCCATTGTTTGATGTTGTTTGATCATATGCATGGGTAGAATCCTATTACCGTAGATGATTCTTTCTAAACTTACCTGTGTTGAACCGTAGATGCCTCCCCGCCGTCACCCCACTGAGTTGGAGCAGCTCATGGCAGCTCAGGCACAGCTGACCCAAGTGATGACTCAGTTCATGGCAAATCAGAACAACAACAATGGAAACAATCAGCCTCAGGGAGATGCTCTCACCAGATTTCTGAGGTTAAGGCCAGCTAAGTTCTCTACTACAACGGAACCAATGGTTGCTCTCGACTGGTTGCGTTCAGTCAACAAGGATCTAGTTGACGAGGTTTAATCTCGTCAATGCCCATAGTTATGGACTTGGGTTTTGGAGAAGATGGGGATGCTAGAGATCGTGGCACGGTTAACAGACAAGAAACCAGGGGACACGAGATTTACCCAGGTTCAGGCCTCCGGAGGGAAAACCCTACTCCTGCTTGTCTGCTCTTTGATTACGGCGGAACCGAAGGTTACAGGGTGCGCAGATTCGATCTGGCGTGGATGCGTGTGCGAAAGTATGAGTCGAGTTGCCCTAGGACGTGCCCTCCTGGCCTTTATATAGACTTAGGCAGGTCCCGGACGTAGTCCTAGTCGGTTACAAGTTCTAAGGTTTTACCCCTTTGAATTTCCTATCTCCTCTAGTCTTGCTCTCCAAGGATCCGAAGACGTCATGGGCCTTGGCCACCCGAAAATCTTCATGGGCCAGCGTATGTCTGCCGTGGGCCTTCCTTGGGCTAGACTAGGTATGCTGAAGTTACGTACCCGTAGGGTATAACCATGTCAGTAGCCCCCGAGTGATCAGTCGAATCGTAGATTCGGCTGAGGACTCTTCCATCCTTCGGGTAGCGTAGCTATATGTTAATAGTATATGTGTGTAGGGATTGTTGATGCGTGTGCCTGACTCACCCGACGGATCAGGGTCAGTTAACTGTCTTAGGACGAAACAACACGATCTTCTTCAGGTTCGAGTCCCTTAACCCGGGCCTGGAACATATGCTGGCGTAATCCAACTCAGGCCACGGAGGACTTATAGGAGTGGAATTCCAGTGATTTTAATTGGTGTACCCAACGCGTCCGTCGGGATTTTTCATCGTACCTGCTGGTACGGATTCATACTAGCAGAGCACAGTCAGGTGCGTTGCCAGGCCATCAGATGATATCTGTAGGTCTTATCTTTGCGTCGCAGACGCAGCATCCGAACATTTATCACCTCGGAGGTGCTTCGGGTGGCCAAGGAGATTGTCGCTCACTCAGCGTTTTGTCGGGGCAGAGTTGCCAAAAAGTTTTTGCGTGTTGATCCGAAAGATCGCAGTCGAAGATTTCATAGGGTGCGCGACCAGCGCTCCCTATGGGAGTAGCCCCCAAGTGTCTGTTCGAGTCGTAGACTCGAACGGAGACTTTTAGTTCAAGCATTGTTTCAATCATTAGGTCCGCAGGACTCAAAAAATTTCGGATGCTTAAATCCATCCTCCCTATGGGAGTAGCCCCCGAGTCCGTAGTGGAGTCATAAACTCGACGTAGGACTCAGAGAGATAATTTTGTCCTCATTTATCTGTCGGGTGCGCGGCCAGCGCTCCTGATAGGAGTAGCCCCCAAGTATTTAGTTGAATCGTAGATTCGAGTGAGTACTTTTAGCTGTGGAGCCGAAGTGGTGCTAGTATAGATTTTGATGACGTCAGTGCTTACGATCGATGACCTCAAGCGTCTGCTACGCCAGAGATGACTTGACTGGACGAAGCGTGGGTCCCACTTGCTAACTTTGAATTGACCGGTCACGCGCGGCGTGGAGATGATTACGGCGTCTCCTCGATTTCCGCGCATAGTGGACGGCGTGGTAACGACGGTTCGTTTTGGTGCTGACACGTGTACGGCCAGATCTACCGTTGGCGTTAGGTCTTCTCGATGGACGGCCAGCGTGCGTCGTCTTCGCTGTTATAATCTCTGGTGAAATCGTGGTTTGTTTTTCACTGCAGCAGTTCATCTATTCACTGCCTCTTCGTTCTTGAGCTATTCTTGCTGCGCGCTGAGAGTTTCCTCCACATTTCCTTTGTCCTTCGTCGTTGCCAACGCCACCACCGCTGTAGCGTCATGGGTAAGACAAAGAAATCCTCATCTGCGGTTGGGACCAGCGCCGCCGGAGGCAAGAAGAGCACCGCCGCTGCTCGCGTCACCGATGGTGGCTGGCGGCGATCAGAGACACGGGAGAGCGATCTCCGCAAACTGCGCGAGTGGGGCCTGATCCCGCAGGATACGATGGCCGTCAAACTCCCCGGCAATGAGGTAATCCCCCATCCCCCATCTGGGTACCGGGTTATGTTTCTTGCCTTCGTCTTGCGTGGGTTTTCGTATCCAGTCCATGACTTCCTTCATGGACTGCTCTTCTTCTAAGGGGTTCAGTTGCATCATCTGTCTCCCAATTCACTTCTCCACATTGCTTTTTTTATCACCCTTTGCGAGTGCTGGCTGGGCATTGAGCCGTACTTTGGCCTCTTCCGGAAGCTTTATTTCGTGAAGAGGCAGTCTGGTTCGGATGGTGTGTATCCCATTTGGGGTTTCATCATCTCCCTCAGTCCCAATGTGCAATTCTTTTCCTTTTCCATGTCCGAATCTGTCCAGTACTGGCGGAGGAAATGGTTTTACATCCGTGACTCTGTACTGCCTGGGCAAGATTTTGGTCTCGTTCCTTTTGACCCCTCCCAATTGATTGAGAAGAAAAGATCCTGGAAAAACCAAATCTTAGACGGTGAGGTGGCGGAGATAGAGGCCCTGTACCGTCGGGTGGAGGATCTCCAACTGATTCCTGAGAAGGAGGTGAACGGTGTCGACATCATCCGGACGTTTCTTGAGCTTCGGGTGCAGCCTCTCCAAGTGAGGGCGCATCCGATGTTTCTTTACTCTGGGCGCCGTGATCCGACGAGGGTTTCGAGTGAGAAAATCTCCGAGGTGGAACTTGACAAGGCTCTTCGCGCGCTGTTGAAGTTCAAGGCCGACGAAGAAATCCCGGGGAAGTCGCAGACTCCTCCCTTTTCTTCGACGTTGGTCGTACCGAAGGTGTAGATTTGCGCACGTAGTGCTCCCCTTTTGTTTTTGTCAGCTGTGTACTTTTTCCTTTGTTTGCTAACAAAGTTCCTTTTCCTTTTGCAGAGCTTCAAAGTGCCGGGCATGGCACCACCGTTGCCCGAGAGGTATCCGAATTCCCCGGATAATGAAGTGGTGGATTCCATGTCCGAGCTACCGTCAGCGCGATCCCCCACGGAGGATGCCGACGAATCGAGTGAGGACCATTTGTGCAAGCGATCACGGAGCTCTAGCGAGTCGTCAGATGCCTCGACTCCTCCGAATCCCAGAAATCCTCTGGGCCTTGAGCGTCATGATGATGTTCATGGGGGTTCTTCCTCTCCCCTTCCTGCCATTCCTGTGCGGGCTGTTGCTCCGCACCCGCCAGCAAAGCGGAAGAAGGAAGAAAAGAAGGAGGAGAAGAAGGAAGAAAAGAAGGAGGAGAAGAGGGCCCGAAGGGCTTCTCCTATCTTCGACCTGAGTGCGTTGGGCTCGTAAGTTTTCTTGTTGCCATTGTTGTCCTTTGTTCCCTTGTTATTTTTGCACCTGTGTTGATTGGTTCGTATGCAGGCAATCCTCCGACGGCTCTAGTGATGGTGTGCGCGAGATGATGGGGGAGTCGAACATTGCGTCGCCTCCTCCTCAGACGGTGGCAACTTCTGGTGACACTGCGCCAATTCCTCCTGTGCAGGAGAGGCTGGTGGTTGCGCCTCAGAATTTCGCAGGCGCGCCTGCGGGTTCGCCTTCGGAGCACGTAAGTTTTTCTGCTTGATGTTACGGGGGGAGCCCCCGAGTGTCTTCGTATGCTGATGTTTTTTAATGCTTCTTTGTGTTGGGCGTAGCCCCCAAGTCATGCTCTTACTACTATTGCCTGTTGCTGCAGCCTTTTGTCCAAGAGGCCAAGCGGCTGGTGGAGGAACGCCTGACGCTGGAGGCGAAACTGCGGCAGCTTCAAGGTATTCGTCTGCCTTGTAGTACTTCTCTTGCTTATCCTGGTCCTGTTCTTTGACACTTGCTTGTTGTAAATGCAGAGGAGCATAACGACTCTCTCCGTGAGGTTGATGCTCTCAAGAAGAGCCTTGGCCAATCGGAGCAGAAGGCCGAAGCTGCCGCTGGTGCGAAAGAGCGCCTTGAGCTGGAGCTGACGAAGGCAGCCGAAGCGAAAGAGCGTCTGCAGCAGGAGGCCGCAGATCGTGAGGAGCAGCTGGCCACCGTTGCGGCTGCTCGTGAAAAAGGGGTGGCGGAGAAGCTCATGGCTGCTGCCAAGGCTATTTCGGGTGAGCGTTAGCTTTTGTACTTGCTTCTTTTTCTACGGATCTTCTTCTATGTTTCCTTTCTTCATGTTTTCTTCTTTTTTGTCTCAGATGCCGCAGGCATCGAGTTCGACCGCGGTGCTCTGGAGCACGGGAGTGCTCTAGATGATGCCACTGTAGCGGTCGAAGACCGCTGCAGCACCGTCGTCAACTCCCTTGCCAAGGCGAAAGAGGTCCTTGGTCGCTTCTACCAGGAGCTCTTCCCGAAGGGCGCATCCCTTGAAGATGTGGATGCCCTGGCAGAGGCTCTGTCAGCCGAAGCGCCTGCAGCGTATAAGCGCAAGCAGAAGGGCATCGGCGCGTTCGTTGGGCTGGCGATGGCCATGGCGGCTGGGGCGGAGCTGGACCTGCCCCAGATTACTTCTCGGATGCCTACGGCTGCGGATGGATCCGAGGTAGCCTTCGCCGCCTACTCCGCTCGCTGCAGACGATATGGGCCCAAGCTCATTGACTTGCTGTCTGAGTATGCATTGCGGCAGCAGGGCGAGGCCAAAGCTAGGCAGTCTGGTTCTGAGGCGACTCAGTGTCCTCCGCCTTAGGCATAGTAGACGTAGGGTAGTTTGTAGTCTACTTTTGTTGTAAATATCTTTTGTAGTACCATCCTTGTGCCACGTAGTGGCCTTATATATTTTAATGAATTCCTCCGAGTTGTGCTCTATCCTTGGCTGAATGTCTGTGTGTCTTCTTTTTTCCGCTGCTATAGGTTCCTTCGGGTGCTGACCCAGTTGACACTTCATCCGAAAGGCCCTTGCGAGCATCATTGGATGATTCCTCGCAGCTCGCTTTTCTTCGAGATCGCGTGCGCAGCTTGGAGAGAGATTTGCTTGGGTTACGCGGTCGCGCTGACGTTTGGAAATCCAAAGCAGACCGTGGTGCAGCCAGAGAGGAGTATTTGATGGCGGAGCTGAGTCGGCTGTCCGAGCAGCTGCAATGTAAGTTGATCCTTCTTTCGGGTTGTAGCTCAGTTCTTCGGGTGAGCCTGCTGGCCTTATTCTTGTTTTGTGCGGTTATCGCAGGTGCCAATCTTGCTCCGAGGGAAGAAAAGGAGCGTATTGTTGTTTGAGTCAATTGCTTGACTCAACAGGACATGGAGGCCGGCGGCTTCTTCTGGATGGATCGTGATCGCGCCATAGTTCTGGCGACGGTGCAGGATCGTGTCTACCAGGTTTCGCGGGTGCTCCGCCAGGTGCAGACATCACTTTCCTCGGTGCTGCACGTCATGTTTCCGTTGGATGCCGTGCCAACGACCCTTGCAGGTCTTCTGACGAAGTTTCGGAGTGCCAGCAATGTCAAGGAGCTGGTGCGGCAGCAGCTCGTCGCAGGGGTGAAGGCTGCCTTGTCTCTTGTGAGGGTGCACCGCCCTGACGTATATTTGGCTGCTGTGGCGACTGGGCCACCTCCTCGACCAGATGGTGGCGAGTGGGACATGCGTCCGCATTACGCGGCTGTAAGGCAGTATGCCGAACAAATTGTAGATTTGTTTGAGCAGCGTGCTCAGGTTATTCTTCAGAATAGGTAGGACCTGAAAATAAACAGATAGATGTAAAATTTGTATATTGCGGCTGGGCGTGTATGTGCCCTTTGTTGTAAAGGTTTGCTTGTTTGCGAGCACGCAGTGCTTTGATTTAGTACGTGCCCTTTTCGTTTGCCTGACGTGGTCAGCTGCTCAGGTGTACACGTTTTGTCCTCAGTCGATGAAATCGTGAGGTGGGGGAGCCCCCGAGTGCATATGTAGCATGTAGTAAAGTTGCAGAAAATAGTCAACCGAGGGTTGGAGGCGAGGTACTTAGCTTTATTTATATCGTAATGGAGGAGGTACATGGTTCAGCTGAGTAGCCTTGGCTGAAAGCCTTATTGAAAGTAAAAAGGGGGTAGGTTGCTACGGGTAGAATCGTCGCAGGTGCGAGATATTCCATGGGTTGGAGTATGCGACTCCAGACTCCGCGTGCTTGAGGCGATAGGCGCCACCTGGGATGACCTCGGTGATGCCATAGGGTCCTTCCCATGGTGAATCGAGTTTGTTCGGTCGCTTTTGCTTGAGTCGCAAGACGAGGTCTCCTTCGACGAAGGACCTTGGGCGCAGCCGGCGGCTGTGATAGTTGCGGAGGCTCTGCTGGTACACCGCTGATCGAGCGACTGCTATATCCCGCGCTTCATCGAGTGTGTCGACGGCGTCTTCGAGTGCAGCCGTGGATTCGGCTTCGCTGTACGCGACGACTCGTGGATCCTGATGGTGTACTTCGGCTGGTAGCACTGCCTCGGCTCCGTGTACCATCAAGAATGGTGTGTAGCCTGTGGAGCTGTTTGGCGTAGTCCGTAAGCTCCACAGGACAGAAGGTAGCTCTTTCGTCCAGTTTCCAGCTTTGTGCTCGAGTGAGATCATGAGGCGCTTCTTGATGCCGGCGCCGATTAGGCCGTTGGCCTTTTCCACTTGCCCGTTTGTTTGTGGGTGTGCCACTGAGGCATACGTGATATTGATCCCGAGGCCTTCGCAGAAGTCCTGGAATTCTTCGGAGATGAAGTTCGATCCGTTGTCGGTGATGATGCTGTGCGGTACGCCAAACCTGTAGACAATGGATTCGAAGAACTTGACGGCGGTTTTGCCCTTCTGGTTGGTGACTGGCATGGCCTCGATCCACTTGGTGAATTTGTCGACTGCGACCAGGAGGAAGACGTGTCCTCCTTTCGAAGATTTTGGCAGTTTGCCGATCATGTCGAGGCCCCATTGGGCAAAAGGCCAGGCTATGGGTATGGGTCGAAGTTTGGACCCAGGTGCGTGCGGTTTGTCGGTGAACCGTTGGCACCCGTTGCATCCTCGGACGATGTCCTTCGCGTCGCTCATGGCCGTTGGCCAGTAGAATCCTGCTCGCAGAGCTTTGGCGACGAGGGAGCGACTGCCTGCATGGTGGCCGCAGATGCCTTCATGGATATCTTGGAGTATGGCCTTGCCGTCGTTGATGGTGACGCACCGTTGCAATACACCCGTAATGCTACGTTTGTACAGCTCGCCGTTGATGATGGTGAAGGCTTTCGATCGACGAGATATGCGTCGGGCATCTGTCGGGCTGTCAAGCAATTCTCCGTTTGTCAGGAACTGGAGGTATGGACGTGTCCAAGTTTCTTCAACTGCCATGACCTGCATCAGGTTGACCATGGCAACTTCGGTATCCAACTTTTCGGGTCCTTCATGACCTTCGGGTAGCATAGCCCCCGAGTGTTCTGCTTCTTCGGGTGATCCCTTGGGGAATTTCCGCTTGATGGATGGCACGCAGATCTGTTCGAGGAACACACCTGGTGGTACCTTTGCACAAGTGGAGCCAATGTTGGCGAGTCTATCGGCCTCCTCGTTACTCTCTCTTCCAACGTGCCGAAGTTCGCAGCCGTCGAATTCTCCTTCGAGTGCGTTGTATAGCGCGCGGTACGCGATCATGTTTTCGGCGTGTGCGTCGCACTCATTCATCGTCTGCTCTACGACAAGGTTGGAGTCACCGTAGATGACCAGGCGCGTTGCGCCACATATTTTTGCCATCTTCATGCCATGGATGAGGGCTTCGTATTCGGCCTCATTGTTGGAGGCTCTGAATTTCATCTGAAGGACGTACTTCATCTTGTCACCTTGCGGGGAGGTCAGTATGACTCCTGCCCCTGCTCCGGCTTCACGTTTGGAGCCGTCGAAATGCATTGTCCAGGACTGTGACATATCTGGGGTGTCAGGCAGCTGCAGCTCCATCCAGTGTACCAGGAAGTCTGGAAGGACTTGAGATTTGATTGCGTGTCGCTTCTCGTAGATGATGTCCAGGGGTGATAGTTCAATGCCCCACAGGGCCACGCGTCCTGTGGCCTCTAGGTTATTCAGGATGCTGTTTAGGGGTGCCTCGTTGACGACCATCACCTGATGCTCCTGGAAGTAGTGGCTCAGTCGTCGAGCCGTCATGAACACGCCGTAGGCCAGCTTCTGGTAGTGCGGGTACCGCTGTTTTGTTGGAGTGAGAACCTCGCTGAGGTAGTAAATTGGGCGTTGTACCCCGTGGGTCTTGCCTTCTTCGGGTCGTTCGACCACGAGTACTGTGCTGACCACCTGGTGTGTGGCTGCTATGTACAGCAACAGGGGCTCGCGCTCTTTTGGCGTGACCAAAACTGGCGAGGTGGAGAGGAGCCGCTTGAGGCTTTCGAATGCGTCGTTGGCTTCTGGTGTCCACTCGAACTTGTCTGCCTTGCGCAGCAGCTGGTAAAATGGTAGGGCCTTCTCTCCCATGCGGCTGATGAACCTTCTTAGTGCCGCTACTCGCCCTGCGAGCTGCTGAACGCCCTTGAGGTTTTTCGGCTTCTCCATTGTCATGATAGCTTTGATTTTCTTCGGGTTCGCTTCGATCCCTCGTTGAGAGATGAAGTACCCGAGTAGCTGACCCGAGGGGACGCTGAAGGCGCACTTTTCTGGATTGAGCTTGATCCTGTAGCGATCAAGGTTGTCGAACGTCTCGCGGAGATCGTCGATAAGTGTTCTTGCCTCCTTGGTTTTTATGACTATGTCGTCGACATAGACTTGGACGTTGCGACCGATCTGGTCCTTGAGGCAGGCCTGCATGCATCGCTGGTACGTGTCACCCGCGTTCTTTAGCCCGAAGGGCATTGTGTTGTAGCAGAATACTCCGAACGGTGTGATGAATGTCGTTTTCTCTTGATCTTCGACCTTGAGTCGAATCTGGTTATAGCCTGAGTAGGCGTCGAGGAAGGAGAGCTTCTCACAACCTGCAGTCGAATCGATGATCTGGTCGATCCGAGGTAGAGGGAAGTGGTCCTTTGGGCAGTGTTTATTTAGTGACGTGAAGTCCACGCACATCCGCAGGATGTCCGTGTCCTTCTTCGGGACCATCACCGTATTTGCCAGCCACTCGCTTTCCTCGATTTCCCGGATGAAGTCTGCTGCGAGTAATCTGTTGATCTCCTTGCCGATAGCTTCGGCTCGTGGCTCCGACAGTCTTCAGATAGACTGCTTGACTGGCTTGGTGTCTGGGAAGACATTGAGTGCGTTCTCGGCGAATTCCCTGGGAACTCCTGGCATGTCCGCAGGACACCAGGCGAATATTTCCCAGCGCTCACGGAGGAATTCGACGAGCGCGCCTTCCTATGCGGTGCTGAGGTCGTTGGCGATTAGCGCCGTCTTGGAGGCGTCTGTCGGATGGACCTGCACTTTCTTGGTGTTGACGGTGGAGTCGAAGGACATGTCGGGTGTGTTCTGCCTTGTGACTGGGGGTAGCCCATTGTCCGTCACCTCGCGGAGCCTTACGAGCTCGTCTTGCATGCCGAAGGACTGGGAGATTTTGTTGAAATCCCTGTCGCATTGGTCCGATCGGGTGAAGCTCCCGTGGACTGTGATGACGCCCCTTGGTCCTGGCATCTTGAGTAGTAGGTATGCGTAGTGTGGGACGGCCAGGAACCTTGCGAATGTTACACGTCCCAGGATGGCATGGTATTGCGACGGCCAGTCCACCACTTCGAATTCTAGGCGCTCCTGCCGAAAGTTGTCCGGCTTCCCGAAGATGACGTCGAGCCCTATTTTGCCCAGGGGAACGATGCCCTTCCCTGGGACAATGTCGTGGAACGTTGTGTCTGATTGTTCCAGGCTGCATTGCGGGATCCGCATAGCTTCTAGAGTGCTTGCGAACATTAGGTTGATGCCGCTGCCGCCGTCCATGAAGACGCGACTCATCTCGAAGCCTCCGATCTGCACCTCCAGCACCAAGGCAGCATGACCTGGGCGAGGGATCTGGCAAGGGTGATCCGCGCGAGTGAATGTGATGCAGGACTCCGATCCGCTGAGGTACTCAGGGATTGCAGGCGGAGTTGCCACGGCCAAGTTGATTTGTCGGGTGATTTTATTTTGCACCCTATTTGTGGGGCGTCCCTTCTGTATCATATTGAGTGCTCCTTTTGGTGGGGGGTATGCGACCCCGGCGTTGTTTTGCGCTGGTGTGACTGGTTGATTTGGGCCTCCAATAGGCGGCGGTGGAGGAGCTCCGTGTGCTATTTCACCTGGCGTAGGTGTGTTTCCGAACGCAGGGATTGGAGCTTGTTGCCTCATCTGCACCATGCCTTCGCTGAGTTTCTGGAACTCGCGGCAGTCCTTGAGCATGTGGCTAGCTTTCTTTTTGCCATCTTGTTTGTTGATGTAGAAGTGGATGGTGCATGGACCCGAAAGTTTGTCGAATGCTGAGGGTCCGTTCTCGCGGTCGCGACATTGCCACGACTGCGTTGGTCGTCCGTTGTCGCGGAAGTTTCCGCTGCGGTATCCTCCGCTGTTGCGGCTGTTGTCATTACGGTGATCGGCGTAGCCGGCTGCGACCATGTCGGGTCCGTCGCGGTCCTCGTAGACGCGCGATCTCCTCTTGCTGTGGCATTCGCGTCTTCGGTCGTAGTCGTCCTCTTCATCTGATTGCGCCCGCTGGATGCAATCTTCGCCATCTGCCCAACTGTTGGCGATTTCCATGAGCTGGTCGAGTATCTTGGGCTTTACACGTCCAAGTTTCTCCTTGAAGTCTGGGCGTTTGACGCCGTCCCTGAAGGCGTCAATGGCCCGCTCTTCGGAGATGTGTGCTGTGGAGTTCTTGGTTGTAGACCAGCGTAGTATGTACGAGCGAATAGATTCACCCGTTCTCTGAGTGCAGGCTCGCAATTCTTCGATTGAGGCGGGCCTCTTGCTGGTGCCTTTGAAGTTTCGGATGAAGCTGTAAGCGAGCTCCTCCCAGCTTTGGATGGATCCTGATGATAGGCTGCTAAGCCAGACCCGCGCTGCGCCTGTCAGCTGCAGCTGAAGGAATTGCATGGCGGTTTCTTTGTTGCCTCCGTGAAGCTTGACGGATGACAGATGGTCACTGAGCCAGGACTTTGGATCTTGCGTGCCGTTGAACTTCGGAGTATCCGAAGGAAGCTTGAAGTTGCGTGGCATCTATGTTCGCCGGACGGATCTACTGAAGCATCGAGCCCCGCAGAGTTCTCCTTCGTCTTCATCCATCTCAAATTCAGACGAGCATGCGCGTTTAGCGCGTGCTTTATCGATCTTGCGCTGTGTAAGCTTGTCTCTGGCGTCGTAGTAGCTTTTATGGCGGTGCGAGCTCTTCTTCCTTCGAGGAAGATCGTGCTCCTCTTCCTCTTCGGATGAGGGGGTGGGACTCCGGTCGCGCCTGGCCGGAGCTTTCTTATTTGGTTCTGCAGGAGCGTCTTCGTGGAGCGCAGCTCCAATTAGTCCTAGTCCGTTGAGTGCGGACCTATGCATGGCCCTTTTCGGGTCCCCCTCCGGAGGTGGATGAGCCGCGAGATACGCAGTGGCTGCCATGATCGCAGCTTGTGGCGTCTTCGGGATGATGTTGCCGTCCGCGTCCATATCCATGAACGATGTATGGAGAGTTTGGGTTACGTCACGCCGCTCCATGGGGTCCATGTTTTCCACCCGAGAGCGGTGCTTGTTTCCCTGATTTCCGTTTGTGCTAGAGCCGGGTCCCATGGCGAAGAGCGCAGCTCGTCGCACACTGGACTCAGAGGCTGCTTGCTTGCATTTGTCGAGCGTCTCCTGCATCTTGACTTGCTTCTTGTGCTCCTCGATGAGGAGGTAGTGGTATGCCCTCAGCAGATCACGTGGGGAGTCCAGAGGTAGGACTATTTCGCCTGCGACGGCGCGGCGTGCTTCGACCCATCCTTCTTTGCTAAGTTGGATGAGGTGGCCACTGTTTTCCCCGTTTTCGCCGTTTCCACCGTTTTCGCCGTTTCTGTCCTGCGGGTTGGGGTTGGGCGGCGGGTTAGGCGTTTCCTCGTCGGTTTGGATGACTGCGGCGCACAGATAGGGCCTGCAGATTGGTTGGCTGCTGCCGCAGCTTTCGGATCCGGAACCGTAGGTCCCTTCATCCGAAGGTGGATCGCACAGATCGGAGTTGCAGCTGCTGCTGCTGTAGAACTCATCTGTTGATGGTGACGTGCATAGCACGGGGTGTGGAGCCCACGAAGCGGGCCTGATTGACGGCACGGGCACCCGCTCAGGGAGGCGGAGGGTGCCAGTTTGTCCCACCTGGAAGCAGAAGCTCCCGAACAAGATTTCGAGTCCGTCGCCTACGGGCTCGAAATCCTTCATGGTATCCGGCGAGTGGGCGGTGAGGTCGAAAGCGCCGAAGAGGAGGTGATTCTCCGTCGTCGCGGAGTTGTAGATCGATCGGGTCGGAACCGTCACGACCGCACAATCAGCATCCCCAATTCCCACAGACGGCGCCAATTGACGAGGTTTAATCTCGTCAATGCCCATTGTTATGAACTTGGGTTTTGGAGAAGATGGGGATGCTGGAGATCGTGGCACGGTTAACAGACAAGCAACCAGGGGACACGAGATTTACCCAGGTTCAGGCCCCCGGAGGGAAAACCCTACTCCTGCTTGTCTGCTCTTTGATTACGGTGGAACCGAAGGTTACAGGGTGCGCAGATTCGATCTGGCGTGGATGCGTGTGCGAAAGTATGAGTCGAGTTGCCCTAGGACGTGCCCTCCTGGCCTTTATATAGACTTAGGCAGGTCCCGGGCGTAGTCCTAGTCGGTTACAAGTTCTAAGGTTTTACCCCTTTGAATTTCCTATCTCCTCTAGTCTTGCTCTCCAAGGATCCGAAGACGTCGTGGGCCTTGGCCACCCGAAAATCTTCATGGGCCAGCTTATGTCTGCCGTGGGCCTTCCTTGGGCTGGACTAGGTATGATGAAGTTACGTACCCGTAGGGTATAACCATGTCACTAGTAACTGTCGGATGCACCGATGCTGAGAAGGTGAGGTTTGCCGGTCACCTACTGGAGGAACCAGCCGCTTCTTGGTGGGACACATTTCAGATCACCCACCCGCTGGATACCGTGACTTGGGCAATGTTTGAGGAAGGTTTCAGGACCAACCACGTGTCTTCAGGAGTTCTGAGCCTGAAGAGGAAAGAGTTCCGCAACTTGCGCCAAACCAATCGCACCGTGGCCGAGTACATTGAGGAGTTCAACAACCTGTCCCGTTATGCACCTGAGGATGTTGACACCGATGCAAAAAGGAGGGAGAGATTCCTGGATGGCCTCAGTGATGAGCTTTCAGTGCAGCTACTGGTGGTTTACTGCCCCACTTTCCAGGAGCTTATGGACAAGGCCAGGATCTTGGAAGGGAAGCACAAACAGGTGGAGAACCGCAAGAGAAAGAGCAACAATCACCACTCTGGTTCACACCACAAGTCTCGCACTTCATATGATGGATACTCCAAGCATGGAGGGAGTGACCATGGGAGCCATGACCGCCGCGATGGACATCGCCATGATAACCATAGGAGCAGCCACCACAGCCACAAGGGAGGACACTCTCACCACTCTGGAGGACACGGTGGACATGACCGCAACCGTGATCGCAGTTTGTGAAGAAGGATCTGAGTGAAGTGACATGCTTCAAGTGTAAGCAGAAGGGACACTATGCTGACAACTGTCCGGAGAGGAAAGGACTGAAGCCAACCAACAACGAGAAGGCCACAGTGAACCACATGAATGTGGAGGAGATTCTAGATGAGCCTGACCTTGTGATTGGTAAGTTCCCAATCAACACTTACCCTGCACTTATACTTTTCGATACTGGTGCATCGCATTCATTCATATCAAGGGCATTTGTGGATAAGTATAAGCTACCTACTGAGTCTATGAAAAGGTCTATTAGAGTGAGTTCACCTGGAGGAGATATGATAGCTAGCGCGGGATGCCGCGACTTGACTGTGAGGATTGGAACACACAACTTCATTGCACATCTGGTAGTGTTGGATTCACAGGGATTAGATGTTATTCTGGGTATGGATTGGATGTCCATGCATGGGGGACACATAGATTGTGCACAGCGAGCTGTTTCTCTCAAAACCCCGGATGGTAAGAGGATTAGATTCAAGTCAGCTGTATGACCGAGAAGGTGTAAGTTGAATTCTCTTAAGGGGGTTAGCATGGATACTGTGCCAGTGATTAGGGATTACCCCGACGTGTTTCCGGAAGAGCTGCCAGGGATGCCACCTGACAGAGATTTAGAGTTTCTTATCGACCTGATGCCGGGAACAGGACCAATAGCAAAGAAACCATATAAGATGGATGTGGATGAGCTGAAGGAATTGAAGAAGCAGTTGAAAGAGCAGCTGGAAAAGGGATTCATTCAGCCTAGTTCGTCGTCATGGGGAGCGCCTGTTCTGTTTGTGGAGAATAAAGACAACAGCAAGAGATTAGTGGTGGACTATCGCTCGCTGAATGAAGTAACCATCAAGAACAAGTACCCTCTGCCGAACATAAATGATTTGTTTGATCAACTGGAAGGAGCGAAGGTGTTCAGCAAGATTGATCTGCGATCAGGCTACTTCCAATTGAAGATCCGAGAGGAGGATGTACCAAAAACCGCCTTCACCACTAGGTATGGTTTATATGAGTATATAGTTATGTCTTTTGGACTAACGAATGCCCCGGCATACTTCATGACCATGATGAACAAGGTATTTATGGAGTATTTGGACAAGTTCGTGGTGGTGTTTATTGATGACATACTGATATATTCCAAGGATGTTGCTGAGCATGAGAAGCATCTGAGACTGATTATGGAGAAGCTGAGGGAACACAAGCTGTATGCCAAATTTAGCAAGTGTGAATTTTGGCTTAACACTGTTGGGTTTCTTGGACACGTAGTGTCAGGAGAAGGAATTGCTATTGATCCAAGCAAAGTGACCGCAGTAACTGAGTGGGAAGCACCCAAGAATGTAGGAGAGATTCGAAGCTTTTTGGGACTTGCTGGATATTACAGGAGATTCATTGAGAACTTCTCCAAGATTGCTAAGCCGATGACGGAACTTCTGAAGAAGGAGAGGAAGTTTGAATGGTCAGACGTATGTGAAGCCAGCTTTCAGGAACTGAAGCGCCGACTAGTGACCGCCCCAGTTCTATGTTTACCAGATCTTCAGAAGGATTTCCAAGTGTACTGCGATGCTTCTCGACAGGGACTTGGGAGTGTGCTGATGCAAGATGGGAGAGTGGTGTCATATGCCTCGCGACAACTCAAGCACCATGAGCGGAATTACCCCACACACGACTTGGAGTTAGCATCAGTGGTTCATGCGCTCAAAGTATGGAGGCATTACTTAATGGAAAAACACTGTGATGTGTACACCGACCACAAGAGCCTGAAGTACATATTCACGCAGAAGGAACTGAACATGAGACAAAGGAGATGGTTGGAACTTATCAAGGACTATGATATGAATCTACAATACCACCCAGGAAAGGCCAATGTAGTAGCAGATGCTCTGAGCCGGAAGGTTTATGCCAATGGATTGACAATTGGTGAATTGCCTGAGGATTTGTGCAAGCAATTCAAGGACCTTAGACTGGAGGTAGTATCTGAAGGATACCTGGCTACAATGGAAGTCCAACCGACGCTATAGGACAGGATCATAAAGGCTCAGATAGGAGACAAGGAAATAGAGGAGATAAAGGAAAAGATGAAGGAGAATCGGGAAAAGGATATTCGCGAGGATGAGCGTGGTACCTTGTGGTATGGAGATCGCTTATGTGTGCCCAGCGACCCGGAGATAAGGGGGTTGATTTTGTAGGAGGCCCATAACTCGCCATACTCCATACATCCGCGCAACACAAAGATGTATATGGATTTGAAGAGCAGATTTTGGTGGAACAACATGAAGGGAGATATCGCCAAGCATATTTCCCTATGTGATGTATGTAGCCGAGTGAAGGCAGAACACCAGAAGCCAGCAGGACTGCTACAGCCATTGCCTGTGCCGGATTGGAAGTGGGATAGAGTGGGAATGGACTTTATCACAGGATTGCCCAGGACCAGGTCAGGATATGACTCTATTTGGGTAGTGGTCGACCATTTGACTAAGGTAGCCCACTTTATACCGGTGAAGACGACCTATACAAGTGCAAAGTTGGCCAAGATTTACATGGACAGGATTGTGTGCCTACACGGGGTTCCCAAGAGTATCGTATCTGATAGAGGCACCCAATTTACCTCACACTTCTGGCGCCAGCTGCACGAGTCACTTGGTACTAGATTGGAGTTTAGCACAGCATTTCACCCACAGACCGATGGACAGACCGAGAGGGTGAATCAGATTTTGGAGGACATGCTGAGAGCTTGCGCCTTGGCTCATGGCTCTAGCTGGGATGAGAATTTGCCGTATGCGGAGTTTTCCTACAACAACAGCTATCAAACCAGCATCAAGACGTCACCGTTCGACGTTTTATATGGGAAACAGTGCCGAACACCATTGCTATGGGATGGAGTAGGAGAACATCAGTTGTTTGGACCCGATTTGATCAAGGATGCTGAGGAGAAGGTCGCCTTGATTAGGGACAGGCTGAAGGTAGCACAATCAAGGCAGAAGAGCTACGCTGACGCCAAGCGCAAGGAAGTGGTGTATGAGATAGGTGATAGAGCATACCTCAGAGTGTCGCCACTTCGTGGAATCAAGAGGTTTGGAATTAAGGGTAAGCTGGCACCTCGATTTATTGGACCGTATCGGGTCTTAGCACGCAACGGAGAAGTTGCTTATCAGTTGGAGTTGCCAGAGGCTCTGTCCGCTGTTCACAACGTGTTCCACGTGTCCCAGCTGAAGAAGTGCCATCCGGAGATGGTGGATACACCATTGAGAGACACCGTACCGCTAGAGGAGGTTCAGCTGGAGAATGACTTGACCTATGAGGAGAAACCGGTCAAGATTCTGGAGACAGCAGAGAGGATTACCCGAACCAAGACGATCAAATTTTGCAAGGTACAGTGGAGTCACCACACCGAAGAGGAAGCCACTTGGGAGCGTGAGGATGACATCCGAGAGGACTACCCACACCTATTTGCTAGCCGCGCCGAATCTCGAAGACGAGATTCATCTTAAGGGGGTTAGTCTTGTCACATCTCAAATTTTAGATTTGGTCTTGCATATCATTCATATCATCGCATCATGCTTTTCCATACAAAACCGTCGATCAAGATGAGTCGACGAAACGCCATTTGCAAAACCCTATTCTATTTTGATACGAGGTTCATGCGGGAAGATTTAGTAGGACTAGCGTTGACCACCCTCGTAGATTAGTGGTTTCGCTCAAACCTTGACGCTAGATTGTTCCCCTCGACCATACGAACCCGTAGGCGCAAGAATCGTTTGAATCGGAGCTCGTATGGAGAAGTTGCGGCCGTTTTAGTGAATCGCCGAAAAACGGTCCGAAATTTTGGACCGATTTCCGAGTTCTAATCTAACTCCGGACCGAATCAGTTTAGAATTCCGCGTGAGGCCCCACAAAAAGAGGACCCCACCTGGCCTCGAAACCCGTGCCCGACCCCTGCCTCGATCGATCCCCGCCGCCATCGCCTCCTCTTGCGCGCGACCCGCCTCCCGAGGCCGCCGCCGCGCCTCCCGGCGCCATCGCCGCCCGCCGCCGTCGCCCTTCGCCGTCGCCGCCTCCCAAGTCCGCCGCGCCGCCGCCTCCCTCTCCTCTCTCTCTCGCCGCGCGCCGCCGCCGCCTTGCAACCAGCGCGCCGCCGCCTTGCACCCCGCCGCCGCGGCCAGCCGCCACCATCGCCGCCCTCCACCGCGCGTCCCCGCGCGCCTCGCCGCCGCTCGCTGCTGCTGTGCGTGCCTGCCGCCGCCGCGCCGCCTCGCCGCCGCTGCGTGCTGTTGCTTGCGCGCGCCGTGCCGCTGCGCCGCTGCCGCTGCGCTGAGCCTCGCGTGCACACACGCACACGCATGTATGCATGCACGTACACACTTGCGTCGCGCCGTTTCGTCCGTACCGCGTCGCACGCGCGCCGCGTTGACGATCTTGGACCGTTCGTTGACCGTCTTCCTCCGTGCAGGAAAAACCCCGACGCAGGAACCGATCGCCGTCGCCGTCCGGAACTCGCCGCCGTCCGTTTCGCCGTTTGTTTCCGGTAAGACAGCAGCCACCGTCAGATCTCAGATCAGCGGCTTAGATAGTTAGTTGACCGGCCAGACTCAGGCGTTGTCTAGTCAGACGCCCAGTCAGCGCCCAGTCAGCAGACGCTTTGATCAGTCAACAGACACAATTGACTGGTCAATTTCGTTAATCCTTTTAGTTGATAGATTTCGGTAGAATCTTCTAAATTGCGTAGAAATTAAACCGCTTGGACAAAAATTGCAAATAAAATATGTGTAGATTTAGTGAGTCGCGTAGAATCTCGCTGTACCTTTGGTTCAGGCTTTTGCAGCAAGGTTTAGTACAGTTTAATCAAACTAGTTAATGGCCTTTTCAGAGTAATAAATTCGTAGAAAAAGATCCGTAGCTCCAAAAATCGCGTATGATATGTCCCTGGATTCAGTGGAACGAGGGGAATCTCATCGTGAATTAAAAGGATAGGCTTACAGTAAAAACTTCTGCATAAACTGTCTAGTGGCTTTCTGCAGTGTTTTAATTACTCGGGGAGTTTTATAATTCCTTTTTGAGTAATTCCAATTGGTACTGTTACTAATCAGCGATGCCTATGCGGTAGAATTTTTCCTAAGATTTTACAAACAGTATACTACCGGTAGCGAATTATTTGAGTTCTAGCTCTAGTTGAGAGCATTACTTTTGTCTATTAGTTTTCCTAGCGCTAAAACTATTTTCCATGCATGCAAACGATAGTATTATGGAATAGGATGTTAAGGTGCAGCTGTAGCACCGATTCACTTGTCGTTCTTGCATTCATGCATCATATTTGTTGCATATGTTGTGGATTGTTTGTTTATGATTGCAATTGTGTCGTGTAGATTGTGACGAGTGCAACGCTTGCTCGTGTGTGGATTGTTCTTCCGACCGCTACAACCAAGGCAAGTAGATGCTACTTTGTTCATGATATCGTCCTACTATTTTCAATGCATTGTCGTGTATTTTGTAGATGCATGTGTAGGATGATACTATCGCTATGCTATGTCCTATTATGTGGTAGGGCCTTCTTTGTAGATGAACCACCGTTGGTAGATGTGCTTAGCCATGCTATGTTGAACGAGGGCTGGGTTACATCATTGAGACTTGCTTCTAAAAGTATTGGTTTGTGAAAACTAAAACAACTTAATCAATGAATCTCCTGGGTGTGATGGTATTGATAATTTTTGGTGGTTTCATTGCGAAAAGGCACCCAGGTATCGAGAGAAATTGATTGGCTTCTTTATTTGGTAGCTTACGTGTACAACCATGTGCCAATAATGGAATGGGCGGTTGGTTGGACTTAGTAGGTTGTGGTAACTCGAACCCGCGTATCCAGAGATGTAGAATTTTGGTAGGATTGGACCGGTGCGCGTCGGGATTGAGGAGCTACTTCCCGAACAGTGTCTTCTTGGACTTCTCCCTATCATCACCCAAAATGAGAGTGATGGTACGAGCTGGGCTGGCCAAGTCACATGGGTAAAGTGTACTAACCTCTGCAGGGTGTATAATCTAATCGATTAGCCGTTTCCCCGGTTATGGACAACTGAGTTGCTTGATATTGATTCCATGACATGTTTCTCGCTCATTCTAATTTCATAATTGTTTTAATCTTGTTGGGTTAACTTAATTGGGATCTTTTCAAGCAAAATCAAAAAAACTGTTTATGAAAGTAGGACAAATGTATTTGCAAATGCAAGCCAGACACAGCTCCACTTGCCAGATATGCATGTAGATGTTAGTACTATTGTCTCCTTTACTAGCTCTACTTGCCATACATTCCATGTATTGACCCTTCGGGGCTGCTACGTTTCATGTTGCAGGTTATTCCGATTCTGAGTAATCGATATAGGCCACGGTACTCCACTCGGCACTTGTTCACTTGTGGGCAATTTGAAGAATGGAGGATTTACCTTATTTATGTTGCTACCTGAATAATTTGAGCTAGCTTTGCGCTAAGCTTTTATTGTAATAATGGTACTCTGGATCTTCATTATATATGATACACGGATATTTCGCTATGTTATCTATCTTACTCTATTGTGGGCCAATGAACCGATCCAGGGATTGGCATGTCACATAGAGGCCACAGTCTTTTCAGAACCGGGGTGTTACACTTCTTGGTAGACTTGGCTCTCTCATGGTAATCTGCAATCAGTTGTTGCACTCCACCTTGTTTCCTTTGTTCAACTATGGAATAGATGGGGCATTGGATAGGGACATGATTGTTTCCTTCACATAAGTAACAAGTAGCTTGGGATGTGGGGCATTGGTTAGCTGGATGTTTCTCTTCACAGTTGGGGCATTGATCTCCATGCTCCTTGGAAGTGTGATCCTTGTCTCCACAAATATTGGAAGCTTGGGTTCCTTCTAGATTAACATCTTTGTCATCCTTGTTGTCATTAGCTCCTTGGGAAGAGCTTTCTCCCATGTTGGTCATTTGAGTAGCCATCCCTTGCAACAATTGGGATTGAAGTTTCAAAATCCTTTGTATGGCTGGGTCTAATCCATTGTTGTTGACTAAAAGCTGAGTTGTCACTTGGCTCAACTGGGTTTGGTTTGCTAGTAGTTGTTCTTGGTTGTTGTTGTTTTCATCCTTGATGTTGGAGTCTCTTGGAGAAGTCATCTGTTTGGGTTGGATTGGGATTAGAATATGCAAAATATTTTTAAGGAAATAATTCTAATCACACACATCACAATTCACACAAGCAATGTGCAAGCAATCACAAACAAACATTCCACTCAAACAACAAAGTTCAAGCACATTTTTAGGCAACCAAAAATATTTTTGTTACACCACATAAGTTGGTGGTTTTGACTTAAACTAAATATGGTGGTCCATCTATATGGTTCACTTGAAATCTTTCCATCCTTCTTAGTTGATTCTTCTTGAATAAGATCTTTGTATCCATGGAAAAATTCTTGGTCTCAAAAACTTCAAAGGTGATCATGGTTCCTTCTAAGTTGTGTTTCCTTAGTCTTCAAGTCTTGAGTAATAATTCTTGTCTCACTTGTAGTCCTTAGTGATATCCAAGTTGATGTCCTTGGTGAAAATGTTGAAGATGTTGAAGTCATTAGAGTTGAGGATGTTGAAGTCATTAGAGTTGAAGATGTTGAAGTCATTAGAGTTGAAGAAGTCCTTAGCACATGGTGAAGTCTTTGGCCATGGGAAAGGCTTTGTCCATCAAGTTTGAAATAGAAGAGGTGTAGAATCAAAACCAAAATAGTTGAGGAAAGAGTTTACAAGATTGTTTGTAAATAAGTTGTTTTTGAACAAATACAACTCCTATTTTTCTAAGGGGTTTTGTCCAATCCTAGGGTTACAAATCCTACAGGCAACACAATGCTCTGATACCATCTGTAAGGTTCCCAACCTTTAATAAGGTAGAGATCCCTGTGTTTATAATGCTAGTCCCTGGATCAATAGCTAGCATCCACAATTAAGATGTAATATCAAGAAACAAAGGTCATATTACAACTTTATAACCAGGAATAACATAATTTTTTACATCTTACATAGCTCATTTGGCTATTACATTTCATTGCAGCAGAATATCTATAAGCATGGGGTCCTTCATATTCAAAGTGCCACAGGCAGACGTGTTGGTTGTAGACTTGTAATCCAACTTCACTAATATCAAACAAACCTGCAACATAACAAGTTACAGCCACAAGGGTCAATACATTTGAATTGTATTGTCAAGTGATACTATGGTAGTATAGTGGAGTCTATCATCTATATGCATTTGGCTAAGTGGAGCTTAGGCTTGCTTTGCTCAAAATAGATTTTGCCTATTAGTTGAAATCACTAAGTTTTTCTTTGTCAAAACTTTTCCCAAGGAACCACCAATATAAATTGGTGAACCTTAAACCCTTGTTCAACCACAAGTTTTTAACTTAGAAATTTGGATGATGAGATTCTTGATAGCTTCCATGTCTTGATGCTCAAATTGTCCTTTGCCAGGGACATGGCTAAGTACTTAGATTTTTCACTCTGCAGAGGTGGTGCACTTTCCCCACAAGACTTGGTTTCACCAAGACAAGATCTTTCAGAAGCCTTCCCTTAGACCAGAATGGACGCGTTCCAACCTATCATTCCCCTACCACCAAATGTCCATTTGGCTAAGTTCTTGCAACCTATATGATCCAGGCAGAGCCCATAATGCCAAGTGGTTGCACTTGAAGCTTCTCAACGTTTGACATCTCAAATCTCTTTGTTCCTGGGTGGCCATCCACAAGTGAGATACACAAGGTAAACCATAGAAATGGGCCTTGTGAACCACTCAACACAAACCATTCCTTCCATTCCACCCAAGTGATTTATTCACTTAGTTGTTTTATTAAACAAAACACAAGTCCTCAGACTTAGAAATTTTTCCATAGCATGAATATATATTCCACCCTTGTGTTCTACTAGCTAAGCTGAGCATGATAGTAATAGGAATCTTAACTTAGGAAATTCTACTAAGGTTTCATCTACTAGGATTTCCCATAGCATGGTTTATACTTAGCAAAAATTCCATGCAAGTCTTACTTAGAAATATCACTAATGCAAAGTGAAAATAATGGGACAAAAAGTATGAAGCATCACTTGCCTTTTTGGTAGAGAGTATAAGTTCACTTCCTTGTTCTTTTCAATGTTCACTCACTTCAAATCACTACAATTCAATCAAGCAAACAATATTTCAATCTACCATTCAAGAAATTCAACACATAAAATCATGGTAACAAAACAATGCATGCAAGCATGCCAATCTTTGTTTTATTTACAAAAGTGGTTTATGATAGGTTGTAAACATTTGAAAACACCTAATGATCATTTTATAAGGTGGCAAAGTCATTTGCAAAAGATTTCACTTCCTAAACCATTTTTAAATCAAGTCATTATTTTATGTGGTGGAGAAATGCTTTTAATAAGGCAAAATTCTATAGGTTTCACAAAATATATTTTCAAACCATATAACCTTGTGTTCAGGGTCAGGGAGTTTATTTCCAAAACATTCCTCAAAGGTTTTCTTCCTAAACCATTTTTAATAATTAAATCATATTTTCATTTGACTAGAAATGGTTTAAATCAAAGATTTATTATTTTGCTTCACAAAATACATTTTTGAATCCACAATTTGTTTCCTATGATCAGTAGGTTCAAAACACACCAATTGCCAAAGATTTTATCCACAAAATCATTTTAAAACAATTTTTATATCCTAAACATGCATACACAAGTTTCTGCAAAAACAAACATTTTACCAGAAGCTTTTTACTAAACAAAGTGCATGGTTGGCTAGGGCTTGTTTTTCTGAATCCATTGATATAAAGTGTGCAAAATTTGGACGTGTAGATTAAAAGTTATAGATTTTACAAAATCTTGCATCTAATAGATCAAATCTATTTTAATTTCAAATCGACAGAGACACGTGGGTTAATTCTATTCGCTGATACCGCTTCGCTCGGATCACGCTCTCTGGTGCGTTGGATCAAGTTAGTCGAGCGGGATAGGTTGCTCCATACCGTTTCACTTAAGTGACTCTATTCTATCCACACGATCCAGATCAAACGGTGTACAGGGGTTTGACCATATCTGAGCGGCGCTAGCGGCGGCGGTTGGCGGCGGCGTGGTCAGACGGTGGCGGAGCCGGCGATTTAGGAAGCAAGGGTGATGGGGGAGGGCTTTACCAGGTTCGCCTTGCTTCGCTGATGCTCAACGTGGTCGTCACTTGTCGAGGGGCGCTCTGAACCACCGGTGATTCCTTGCCGTAGTTGTTGCCGGCGTCTGGCGGCTCTGTTCGTCGTCGGAGGCGAGTGTACGGTTCACGCTAAGGCACGAAAAAGGGTGCGTTAGCTGCGCACAGAAGAGGCGAGTACGAGTGCATCCAGGAGACGGGGAGGCGCGGTCGAATTTTACCTGGGAACATCGCCGGAGAAATGGCAGACGGTGGCGGCGCTTGGTGTCGTCGTTGTCGAGGCTCCGGGGCGCGCGCGAGCAAGCTAATGCATCTGGGAGGTTCGCTAGGATGTGGGGATCAGGTGAGGGTGGTCGAGGAGGCAAGGGGCGGTGAGGGGCTGCCGGAATTTGCCGGGAAAGTCATCGGAGACAGTGGGGTTCGGGAGAGGAATTCGCGCAGCCTGGTGGCTCCTATGGGGTATGGTCTGGGGGAGAAGGAAGAGGAGACCAGGGCGGTTAAGAGGGTGTCATTGCAACGCGGGTTTAATCGGCTGTTTAACGCAAATTGAAGGGCGCAATTACGACAGAAAACAATCGCGAGGTTTGGGGATGAATGGTTCGCGGGGTTGACGACGAGGTGAGCTGGCGGTGGGTCCGCTTGGAAGCGTGAGAGAGGAGTGGGCTGATGGGGTCCACGCGTCGGCGACTCTGCGGGTTTATAAGTGGGTGTGATTCGTTTCTGCGGGGGAAAGAGGAACTGGGCTGGACTGGGCCAGGTGGGCTAGTTAGGCTGGGCTGGGTCCTTTCACATTTTTTTATTCTGTTTGTTCTTCTTTTTCCTTTTCCTTTATTCTGTTTGGATTTTGAACAACCAATTCAAACACTTATTTGAATTCAAACCTTTGCTAAAATTTGGGTAGGTTTAAATATTGATTGGTAGCACATTCTGATGTTAATTTTGGAAATTTATTTTATTCCTTTTGGGGTCTTTTTAATTAATAAAAAGGGCCCTTGTTTTAAATCAAAATAGGACTTAATAATGTTTTTAATTTCCATTTGACTTCTAAATTCTTCCAAAACCTTTCAGTAAGTTTTGTTTACCTAAAAGGGTGTCAAATAATTCATCTTGAATTATTTGGAAAAGTTTTTAATAAGATTTATTAATTATTTAAAATTTGGGTTTGTCTTTATTCCAATAGGATTTGGTCTAAGCCATTTTATTTTATTTTGGCAATTCTTTAACCAATATTTTTATTTGGATTTGGGTTATAACTTATTCCACTTGTTTATGGGTTAGGCCAAGATTTGATTTGGTCTTTAAATATTCTTTATTTAATATTTCTTTCTTCATCTTATAAAATCCATATCTTTTTATTTAGAGATCCAAATTTGGTGATTCCAATTTATAAAATCTTATTTAATATTTATTTATCCCTTTAAATATCTTTAGGATTATTTGCTCACCATTTTGTATGGATTTTTGATAAGTGCTTTATTAGCTTTGGAAAATATTTTTCCTTATCTTATTATATTCATAAGATTTTATCTATGGCTCCAAATTAAGTGAAACCAATTTCTATGGTTTTATAATATTTCTATTTGTCTTTCTTGATCATTTGTAAATGTTTGTTGACAAGATTTTATATGGATCAAATCCATAGGCTTGGAGATAACTTGGAAATAATTTTTATTCCATTAGGGTTTAGGGTTTGGATTTATTTTCCAAGTGTTTAAATTTCCAGATACATTCATTGAGGAATGCATTTCTCTAGATTTGAATTTTGTTGAATTCAAACTTTAATTAAAGTTTTGTTCAAGATGGGATTTTTAAGTTTCCATTTAGAAACCAAAGTTTCTTTTCACCCTGATTTTCAACAATAATTTATTTTGTTTATTTTATTTTTCACATTACAAGATTTGGAAAATCTTGGGATGTGACATGAATCCACAAAGCATCAAGTTTATAAAAACCTTAAATAAGTTAAATCATTTTCCTAGTGATGGTCACAAGGAATCATTTCAAATAATCCACTACTCAAATTATTAACTAGCACATCTCCCAGCCATCTAAAGGAGCAGCAAATGCTGCTATTGGAAACCACTACTGTGCACACTCCAGGGAGGCACCACAGTAGCCAATTCCTATGTGATAAAAGACACTCATTTTCATCCAGTTGTAAGATCCACCTAGTCAACTGGCTGTAAGAAACCATATTTTGGAATCATTCTAAGTGATATAAATATACTCCATAGGGGGCTATGATCATTCCTGAACCATAGGTTCAGATTGCCATGTATATCTCACCCAAAAACTCAATTAGATCAGTTATCATCTGCAAACAAAATAAACTGTTTCAAATCATTTTCCTCAGCCAATCTAGATAGGAATCATTTGATATACAGTAGCAAAGCTACAATCATCATTCTATAATCAAACATCATATGAATATGATGAAGAGAGGATATTAAGATGTTGTATCATCTGACCACCAGGTCAATAGCATACAAGCCAAAGAAAACCGCTATCATTTTTAAAAAAAATACATCTACTAGCAAGCAAGGCATATTTTTTTCCAATCATTTTCCCAATCAACACAACCAGGATTCAGCTAAGCCATTAGCTGAATATATTCTCTACCAAGCACTGGCACAATTTGGGAATCTATAAAAACATAGCTTACCAGCCAGCCCAGATATTCAGTTAACATGTTAACTGAAATTGCACACTATCAGGGAACATGTTAGGGCATCTTTGCAAGATTCAGAGATGTATGGTCATAGATCAAACACCAATATCTCCACTACTCCTAATTGAAGACCAAGCCACTAGCACATGATCAACCACAACAAACCATTATAGCAGACCCATGGATTAAGGCCATCAGCACGAAGGCTGGTCAGAACAAAACGAAGCTCACCGTGGGTACCATGCACCTATAACGTACCCATGAGTGCAGCGTAGCAGCGAGGTTGCGGTAACGACATCGCTGCCGTTCCGTCAGAAGCAGCACTAGCAGCATCACCACCACACGTGCATCAACACCACATCATGGCCACATAGGTAGCAGGCCATGAACGCCGGGGTTGCAGCCATGCTGCCGTACCGCCGGTATCAACTCGAGGAAGGCATGGAGGAGCAGGAGCCCGAGAAGGGCAGTAGTCCGGGAGAAACCAGGAGGGCTTAGCTGCGTCGCCATCAATGCCGAGCCTACCGACGAACCCTAGGATACTTCGTAGTTCAGGAGGGGGCGCGGGGTACACCTCTCAGAAGAGGCGACCTGAAGGTGGCTTGGAAAGGCACCAGAGGCAGGCCGCCATAGCGGCAGAGCCGGGACAACCGGCGTCATCCAATATCATGAACGACACTGGTGGATTGAAAGAGGATCAGAGGGGATCGATGCGGGGGTGTAGAGCATTGTGGCGGCGGGGAACTGACAGAGAAGTACAAGCCGGAGGCTCGCCGGCATGTGGCGCGGTCGAAATCGGCCGACTATCGGCCGGAGCGGCGATGGCGCTGGCGCTTACGGTGGCGACGACACCAGGTCGCCAGAGAGGGGGAAGGAGAGGATCGAGATCGCATGTAGGGAAGAAGGGGTCGAGTGGATCGAGTTGACCGACCGCGGTTGGGTCCTGTGGTTTAGACCTACTAAGTGGATTGGGCTAGATGGGCCCAAGAACTAGGCCCAATATAAATAAAAACAAAATTGGAAATTATTAAAATACCCTCTACACATTCTAAGATCTAGAAAAATGTAGAAAAATCCTAAAAATATATTTAATACATCCAAATACTAACTTACAATTTTATGAAAAAAAAGAAATCTCTTATCTCATAAAAATACTAACTTACAATTTTACTAATAAAATTTAAAACAAATATTTAAAGACATTAAATAATTAAGAAATTGCATAAAAAAATAATAATAAAGATAATGTTTAAAAATAAATAAAATTCATTTTAAGAAGTTATCAGGTATATTTACTAGAAAGGTACTAAGTATATTATTATAAAAACATTTTAAAGTTCTTATATCATATAACTTGAATTATCTAAGTTATTAAAATAAGATAATTGTTTTGTTAATTGTTTAATATTATTTCCTAAGTAAGAAATGATCTTATTCAAAACATAATCTTTTGAATGTAACTAGTCTAAACCATAATTATAATTTAATATAAAATCTAGGTGTAAACAATTAACTTTATAATATTCTTTTAAAATCTTTAACTAAGAATAAGTCAAGGATTTACAAACTTATTCTTTGCAAATCATTAACAATTCATAAATAATCATATTTAACAAACTTGAAATTCACTAAATAAATTATAATATAATCCACCTATTTTTCTTTATAAAGAAAAAATTCTCATAGTATGATCTATAAATATTACACATGCAAAATTTACATCTTTAAAACAAAGTTCCATAATTATAAGGTTTCATTTTTTTATTATGCTTAGGAAAAACCCTAATAATTGATAATGCTACAAATGCTTTATCTCAAGTCCAATTACATTTTTATAGTTTACTTTGGTCTAAGATATCTTAAGCTAGATATATAATAACGCAAATCAATTAAACCTTATTACAAAACCATAGCTTCAAGCCTATTAATCTTCAAAGTTGAATAACTTAACATAAATAATATTTTCTTCAAATGTTATTCTTTTTGCCACTTCAAAAGAAACACTATACCATTTATTTAAAGCCATGACAGCTTAAAACATGAATTTTCTAATAATTACATAATATCATGGAACCATAGAATTATATTATAATTGTACTTTACTCTTCATATTTTATATGTTTATCTTTCTTATGAAGTAAACTTAAACTAAAGCAAATCTTAAATAAATCATAAATATATCTCACTGGTAATGATTGAAGAATTACTTGGCATTTTGCATTATGCATCTCATTACTTATGGATAATAGCATATTGCTTCTTTAAACATTGTCCTTACCGGGCAATGATGATATTTTTGTAGAACCCGAGGTCCAGGGTCAAGTCGAAACATTTGACTACAATACTTCGCTATATCAAGGCAAGTTCACACTTGCTCATGTCCTTTGATTATTTTTTGTAAATTAATTGCAAACTGTGTGTCATCACCTGCATTTCAAAAAGGTCGAAAACACTATTTTCATAATTAACTTGAAGTATCGGTTACTGATCCAGGGTGATCAGCTAATCTATTAAACTGGCAGTTGGGATACCACTGCACAGGAATATATCATCTAGGACTTAACAACCAATGTCGCCAGTGATTCTTGCGCCGTATATTACGCGTTAACCATGAGATTTGGAATGGGATGGAGAAGTCAGCTGGATCGCCTCCCTTTTGCATGCATTCGACACTGTTCTGGGCATTTGTGAGTTGTAGATCGTGGGTATAGCCGTTTTATACGGGGAAAGATCTACCGTGGATCTGGGCTTACAAAAGACAGATTACTAATGTTAATGGTTATTGTGTGTATCCAACTAAGGTATAGCCGTTTTATACAGGGAAAGGTCTACCTTGAGTTTGGGCATACAAAAATTGCGGTGTATGCGTGGTCGCGGAGAAGGACAGTGATTGGCTTGGATCATGTACTGGGCCCCACACCATAGGAAGTGTGGATGGGAAAGATTCGCCCGGTTATGCATCAAGGATTTGATATCTCATGGGTAAAGTGACGCACCTCTGCAGAGTGTAAGAACTGTAACTTGTTACTCCCTATTCTGGGAAGGAGCTGCGAACGCTGCAGGAAAGGAACTCCATGAAAGTTCTGGTAAACCTGTGAAGGCTGACGGACATAGCTTTTCAGAATAAAAGCAACCTTTGAAGAAATGTTTACGAAAACCTGCATTTCCTACGACCTCTGGTTTGTTGTTGTAGATATAGTGCATAAAACACTCCTTTTTAGTGAACTTGCTGAGTATGCTCGTACTCAACGTATTGTAACACCCTCAGAATCGTCCCTATGCAAGTTTTAGCGATTCCCGCCAAACCCGCATAGAAACGATTCAAAGGTGCCTACCAGGCACTTTCGTGCGGGTGGAAAACGAAGTAATATCATTACACAATAGTCCAAGATGGAACCCACAGAACAGATATATAAAACAACGACTTCATGAGTCAAGAATACAGATATACAGTACAAAGATCCAAATCACCTTGAAAATGATACAGCGTCCGAGTACCGCCAAGATGCAAATTGAGCTAACAGCCCTGAAGAATAACCAATGGTGTCCATAACCCTACCTAGGCCAAGCCGGAAGGGTAACCCTGCTAACGACGTCGATCTCAAAACCTGCTTAAACAAAAGGGGTGCCAACAAAGGGCAAAGGAAAAAGAAAGCGGTCAGTACTGAGGCCAGTACACGACGAGACTAGAATTCGGTGGTCCTCACCTACATATGTATGGTGGACTAAAGCGGCAGCGCAGCATGCACTAAACAACCTATAGAGACTCAATTCAACTGGCATCTATCAGATAGGGATAAGAAAGACCTATTCGGATCCAACTTGAAACTATCACCAAGCATACCCATCCTGGTATTTCCTCCTCGAGACCAAACAAGGAAGTCAATCGAGGAACTCACACAGTTGGCAGTTTTATTCATTCCATTATAGATGCGGCAATTACTAGTCAGATATATATAGCATGAGTCATCCTGATATTATAAACAGTGGGCAGTTTTAGTTAACCATTTCGTTGTAGTTGCAATGCTTACTAGTCAGATACATATAACATGAGGCATCCCAAAACCAGCAGTTGTTGGTACTTTTATTTAGCCATTCCGTTATAGTGAAGCTACTTACTAGTCATTATAAAGTCAAATTTATAGCACTACTTTAGTTATAGTTGTCTATTATCGAGATATTGTGCTCCAAGTCGTCCATAACCGCGGACACGGCTTTCAGAAAGTTTTACCCTGCAGGGGGCACAAATAGCAACACACGCACGATCAACCTCGGGAAAAACCAAATGAAAATCCAACAAGCCATCACGATAGAACATTCGCAAGATTCATATTTGATTTCAGGGGGCCACCCCACTAAGCACCCCGCGACGAAGTTGGTCGGCTCCGAGACAGACTCAGAGGTTTGTGTCAATGGCTGTAAACGACTGGGAACCCGAAAGTGTGACTGGGCTTGTCGATAACACGGAAACATTCCACTTATCTAAACAGTACAGGCGCTCCACGCGCAATCGTAAATAAAGTAGTAAAGCATGGCATAAGTACAGGATAGGAATAAAGCCCCAAACTACTTTGTGGCCCCAAGGAATTAAATATGACTCAAGCTAGGGTTAGGGGGATTCATGGTCCCACATGCGGATAGTGCGAATATTCAAAGAACAGGTATCAAGTACTCAGGGTCCTACGGGACACAAGTGGACGGTTAAAAACCAAATAACATCTACTCCCACCTATGCCTCTGCATTATTTACCTACTTCAGTTTTAGTTATTAAACGGTAATTAAAGCCATGATCATATCCAACATTAAACATGCAGCATTACTCAAACAATTGTGGAAGATCGACGACGCGACACATCACCTGCGCAAGCAACTATGACTCGCAAGGCCGACTATCTACCAAACAACAGGTAATAGGATGTGTCCATGGCAATATAAGGGCTGAAGGGGAGTATAACAGGGTACGGAATCTATATCATCGCAACACAGATAGCAATAGATCAACAAGAGGAAATAAAGACTATAAAGGTAAAATGGGTAGAAAGGGGGAGAATGCTTGCCTGGAAAACATTGTCAAAGATTCATCCGAAGATCGGGTCGACACTCGCATCAACTCATCGGCCTAATCCGTGAAGAAGCAAAGCACTAGAAGAAACACCGGATGCATATTTAATACTACGGCAAAATATCGAGAATGATGCATGTATGATGTATGGCAATGATGCGATGCAATTAGCCAATATTAAATGGAATAAGGGTCCCAATAATTAATTAGTAGGTTCATGTTGTTTAGATACCCCGCAATTTAAATGTTGTCTTAACATGGCAAAATATATCACCGATTCGCTACACAATTTAAATGGAGCCAATATAAGACTAGATTTACCCGCATATGGTCTCCATATTTAGTTATAAGGTGAATCAACATAATGCCTCCAAACCACATAAACATGAGTGCAACATGAACAATTTAATATGCAGCAATTATATTATATATATTACAAAAAATATAGGGATCTCAAGGAAAGGGGTCACACAGAGGGGCTCGAAGATCATGGTTTTAAGGGTTCGGGTTCGAAGGTCTTGGCGCGTCGGGGGGGGGGGGGGGTTCGGTTCAGCGAGATCGGTCTTCGGTGTCGGGTTTGGGGCTCCGAGATCCATGACGGAGATCTTGGGGTCGCCGGCTTCGGATCTGGGAACGGTCTTGGCATCCGGGAGTACTTGGTTTGGCATCAATGGTTGAGGGCGACTTGTTCGGTGTTGAAGTTGATCTTGTCATACCCGATCCCCAACAACACCACATCGAGGATTCGCGCACAACAGGGCAAAACGGCAATACCGAAACACATCAGGACATGCCGAGACGAGCCGCAGGGGGATGAGGGTGGACGGGATCTTGTGTCCCCGCAGGACAAGCAGAGAAGCAAGGATCATGCGTGCGGGGCGTGCTGCTAGGCCGGGGACGCAGATACATCAGCTACAGTGACAGCTAGCCGGGCTGGGGGGGATGGGGCACGACAAACTCAGAGGCGCGTGACGCGAGCTGGCAACGGGAAGCGGGCGACGCGACGCGACTGGCGGAGGCGGGCTCTGGTTGGAGGCAGGGGGTCCTGCACATGGAGAAACGAAGGCGGGCAGAGGGCGACGTCAGGGGTGCCGGCGGCCATGGAGAGGTTGGCGGCCGTGTCGGGGCTTGCTCGCGGTGTAGAAGAAAACATAAGAAGGGGAGGAGGGCGGCGACGGATTTCTGGCAGGCGACGGCGGCTTGGTGAGGGGCGACCTCGGGATGGGGAAGGCCGGGCTAAGGATGGCGAGGGTAGCTCGCCGTCCGGCCACGGATGGGGAAGGAGGCGCTATCGGGTGGCAGCGAGGGAGCCTGGTGGACGGCGGCGCAGTGGCGGAGGACGCCTGGCAGCAGCGCTTCAGAGGAGGAGGGTCGCGTTCGGGAGACGAGGTGGGTGCAGGGTCGAGCAGAGAGGACCACGAGGTGGGGTGGGGCCAGGGATCACGCGGGGTCGGGGCGGTTTGGTTCGTACGGGGACGGGAGGTGGCCGCGCGTAGGTGGAAGCGGGGTCATGGGTGGGGTAGGCCTGGTAGGGAGCGGCCAGGCTTGGTGGTTAGCAACGAGGTGGGGCTTAGGCTCGCGCGAGTGAGGGGTTGGCACTGTCGTGCGGTGTGCGTGTTTGACCAGGGTTTGGTCAGGTGGGTTCCTGGTGGCGGGGTGAGGAAGTATGTGGCAGTTGTGGGCGTTGTGGTGTGGTCTGAGTCTAGGGTTAGGGTTTTGGGGTAGGTGGAATGATTAGGGTTTGGAATAGGTAGGATCTGGTTGGGCCGATCGGGGTGGTAGGTGTCCTAGATTTTGGGCCGGGCTGCCTCCTCGACAGATTTATAAAACTTTTTATATTAATATTTAGTTTTTTTCAAATCTTTTGCAAATAGTGTTAGATAAACAAAATATCCGGAAGGTCTGGGTTTCACATTTGAATAAAGAGAAGGGTATTTGTAGAAAACAAAAATGGGGCTTTTCGAAAATAGTTTCAGGCAAATAGATGCATAATGAAGTCATGATGATGCACATAATAAAAACAACAGCGATTTTCTAGTACTGGATTTATCCGGGGTGCTACAATTCGACACCACTAATAATGGATCTCGCCCTCGAGATCCGCCTCATGGTACGGGTAAGAAGGCCGACGATCGGAATATTCTCGCTTCGTGTAGATCCTCGCGGCACCACTAACAATCATTCTTTCTCCGTCTTAAAATCGGCGACACCACCAACAAGAGGTCGTTGATTATGTTCGTTGAGAGAACACTCCGGATAAACAACAAATGAAGTTAAAGGTGAGGCCACCTCTAACTTCAATGAAAGGAGTAAGAATTACATCGATCCACCATTCAATATACAAAATAGAATGATAAGAGTAGTGGTATGGTCGCGACTCCATCCCGCACTCAAAGCATTACTCTGTACACGAATAGATGGATTATGCAACCAACCCTCAGAATTTAGACTGAATATCTCGACAAATGAGGTTCGGAAGCAAAGAAGTGATGTAGAGTCTTTATCGGATCTGATGGATATGAGGTCGTCGCATTGAAAAACACCGGAAGATACAAAGAAATTTTTAGTGAATTTTTGGTCCACTGAAGGTACATAGAGGGAGATTCCTCAGATGGCATGAAGACAAAATGTCGAAGCATCGTTACAAGAGGAGGCAAAACCCTGAAGGTACGACAGAATCCCAACCACGAGAATTCCTGGACTCGACGAAAACATAAGGGGTAGATTCAAAACACGCAAAGGTAAGAGGAGAATAGCAGAGGGGTAAGGAGCAGACCTAATCAGATCTATCCAACCGATTTTCCAAAATAGTTTTGACACTCTACTACGGTCGTTAGCTAGGTTATCCTACAGGCTGGACCAGTGAGGTATCGTAATTGTTGAGCTCTGATACCACTCTATAACACCCCCAGAATCGTCCCTATGCAAGTTTCAGCGATTCCTGCCAAACCCGCATAGAAACGATTCAAAGGTTCCCACCAGGCACTTTCGTGCGGGTAGAAAACAAAGTAATACCATTACACAATAGTCCAAGATGGAACCCATAGAACAGATATATAAAACAACGACTCCATGAGTCAAGAATACAGATATACAGTACAAAGATCCAAATCACCTTGAAAACGATACAGCGTCCAAGTACGGACAAGATGCAAATTGAGCTAAGAGCCCTGAAGAATAACCAATGGCGTCCATAACCCTGCCCAGGCCAAGCCGGAAGGGTAACCCTGCTAATGACGTCGATCTCAAAACCTACTTAAACAAAAGGGGTGCCGACAAAGGGAAAAGGAAAAAGAGAGCGGTCAGTACTGAGGCTAGTACACAGCGAGGTTAGAATTCGGAGGTCCTCGCCTACATAGGTATGGTGGACTGAAGCGGCAGCGCAACATGCACTAAACAACCTATAGAGACTCAATTCAACTAGCGGCTATCAGGTAGGGATAAGAAAGACCTATTCGGATCCAACCTGAAACTATCACCAAGCATACCCATCCTGGTATTTCCCCCTCGAGACCAAACGAGGAAGTCAAACATGGAACTCACACAGTTGGCAGTTTTATTCTTTCCGTTATAGTTACGGAAATTACTAGTCAGATATATATAGCATGAGTCATCCTGATATTATAAAAAGTGGGCAGTTTTAGTTAACCATTTCGTTGTAGTTGCAATGCTTACTAGTCACATACATATAGCATGAGGCATCCCAAAACCATTAGTTGTTGGTACTTTTATTTAGCCATTCCGTTATAGTGAAGCTACTTACTAGTCATTATAAAGTCAAATTTATAGCACTACTTTAGTTATAGTTGTCTATGATCAAGATACTGTGCTCCAAGTCGTCCATAACTGTGGACACGGCTTTCAGAAAGTTTTACCCTGCAGGGGGGCACAAATAGCAACACACGCACGATCAACCTCGGGAATAACCAAATGAAAACCCAACGATCCATCACGAAAGAACATTCGCAAGATTCATATTTGATTTCAGGGGGCCACCCCACTAAGGACCCCATGACGAAGTTGGCCGGCTCCGAGACGGACCCAGAGGTTTGTGTCAATGGTTGTAAACGACTGGGAACCCGAAAGTGTGACTGGGATTGTCGATACCGCGGAAACATTCCACTTACCTAAACCGTACAGGCGCTCCACGCGCAATCGTAAATAAAGAAGTAAAGCATGGCATAAGTACAGGATAGTAATAAAGCCCCAAACTACTTTGTGGCCCCAAGGAATTAAATATGACTCAAGCTAGGGTTAGGGGGATTCATGGTCCCACATGCGGATAGTGCGAATATTCAAAGAACAGGTATCAAGTACTCAGGGTCCTACGAGACACAAGTGGACGGTTAAAAACCAAATAACATCTATTGCCCACATGTGCCTCTACATTATTTACCTACTTCAGTTTTAGTTATTAAACGGTAATTAAAGCCATGATCATCTCCAACATTAAACATGCGACATTACTCCAACAATTGTGGAAGATCGACGACGCGACACATCACCTGCGCAAGCAACTATGACTCGCAAGGCTGACTATCTACCAAACAACAGGTAATAGGATGTGTCCATGGCAATATAAGGGTTGAAGGGGAGTATAACGGGGTACGGAATCTATAGCATCGCAACACAGATAGCAATAGATCAACAGGAGGAAATAAAGACTATACAGGTAAAATGGGTAGAAAGGGGGAGAATGCTTGCCTGGAAAACCTTGTCGAAGATTCATCTGAAGATCGGATCGACACTCACATCAACTCATCGGCCTAATCCGTGAAGAAGCAAAGCACTAGAAGAAACACCGGATGCATATTTAATACTACGGCGAAAAATCGAGCATGATGCATGTATGATGTATGGCAATGATGCGATGTAATTAGCCAATATTAAATGGAACCAGGGTCCCGATAATTAAATAGTAGGTTCATGTTGTTTAGATACCCCGCAATTTAAATGTTGTCTTAACATGGCAAAATATATCACCGATTCGCTACACAATTTAAATGGAGCCAATATAAGACTAGATTTACCCGCATATGGTCTCCATATTTAGTTATAAGGTGAATCAACATAATGCCTCCAAACCACATAAACATGAGTGCAACATGAACAATTTAATATGCAGCAATTATATTATATATATTACAAAAAATATAGGGATCTCGTGAAAAGGGGTCACACAGAGGGGCTCGAAGATCTTGGTTTTAAGGGTTCAGGTTCGAAGGTATTGTCACGTCAGGTGAGGACGGGGGGGGGGGGGGGTTCGGTTCAGTGAGATCGGTCTTCAGTGTCGGGTTCGGGGCTTCGAGATCCATGACGGAGATCTTGGGGTCGCCGGCTTCGGATCCAGGAACGGTCTTGGTGTCCGGGAGTACTTGGTTTGGCATCAGTGGTCAAGGGCGACTTGTTCGGTGTCGAAGTTGATCTTGTCATACCCGAGCCCCAACAACACCGCATCAAAGATTCGCGCACAATAGGGCAAAAGGGCAATACCGAAACACATCAGCACATGCCGAGACGAGCCACAGGGGGATGAGGGCGGATGCGATCTTGTGTCCCTGCAGGACAAGCAGAGAGGCAAGGAGAATGCGTGCGGGGCGCGCTGCTAGGCCGGGGACGCAGATACATCGGCCATGGTGACAGCTAGACGGGCTGGGGGAAGATGGGGCACGGCAAACTCTGGGGTGCGCGGCGCGAGCTGGCAACGGGAAGTGGGCAACGCGCCGCGACTGGCGGAGGCGGGCTCTGGCTGGAGGCAGCGGGTCCTGCACATGGAGAAACGAACGCTGGCAGAGGGCGACGCCAGGGGCGCCGGCGGCCATGGCGAGGTTGGCGGCCGCGCCAGGGCTTGCTAGCAGTGTGGAAGAAAACAGAAGAAGGGGAGGAGGGCGGCGACGGATTTCTGGCAGGCGACGACGGCTTGGTGAGGGGTGACCTCGGGATAGGAAGGGTCGGGCTAAGGATGGCGAGGGTAGCTCGACGGCCGGCCATGGAGGGGGAAGGAGGCACTGTCGGGCGGCAGCAAGGGATCCTGGTGGGCGGCGACGCAAAGGCGGAGGACGCCTGGTGGCAGCGCTTCAGAGGAGGGGGTCGCGTTAGGGAGACGAGGTGGGTGCAGGGTCGAGCAGAGAGGACCGCGAGGTGGGGTGGGGCCAGGGCTCACGCGGGGTCGGTGCGGTTTGGTTCGTACGGGGTCAGGAGGTGTCCGCGCGCAGGTGGAAGCCGGGTCGTGGGTCGGTTCGGCCTGGTAGGGAGCGGCCAGGCTTGGTGGTTAGCAATGGGGTGGGGCCTAGGCTCGCGCGAGGGAGGGGTTGGCGCTGTCGTGCGGTGTGCGTGTTTGACCAGGGTTTGGTCGGGTGGGTTCCTGGCGGCGGCGTGAGGGAGTATGTGGCGGTTGTGGGTGTTGGGGTGTGGTCTGAGTCTACGGTTAGGGTTTTGGGGTAGGTGGAAGGATTAGGGTTTGTACTAGGTAGGATCTGGTTGGGCCGATCGGGATGGTAGGTGGCCTGGCTTTTGGGTCGGGATGCCTCCCCCACAGATTTATAAAACCTTTTATATTAATATTTAGTTTTTTTTCAAATCTTTTGCAAATAGTGTTAGATAAACAAAATATCCGGGAAGGTCCGGGGTTTCGCATTTGAATAAAGAGAAGGGTATTTGTAGAAAACAAAAATGGGGCTTTTCAAAAATAGTTTCAGGCAAATAGATGCATAATGAAGTCATGATGTTGCACATAATAAAAACAACAACGATTTTCTAGTACTGGATTTATCCGGGGTGCTACATGTATCTTCTTAACCCTTGCTAGATTCTGAAGACAATAACGGTCAGGAAGAGGAAATAGTATATCCAATTGAAGACCAAGAAGAATTCCGCTATGAAGAACCAGAAGTATCCGGAAGCGTCGAAGGGAACAATTACGAAAACATCTATGGAATGGAGACCGACGTATCTGAAGTGTATATGTATCTATATAGTGATCTAGTCCAGTAGCATCGATCTCTGTCCCCTATCTATATTAAATCTCGTATAAACCTTAAAGTTTAGTTTGCTTCCTTATATTGCTCTCAGAATGATTATATCTTAGCCCTGAGTCACTGGGATACCTCTATGGACCTAGGAGGATCTCAAAGTCGTAATGTAATTCTGGTTGTAATATTGATAATGTATGATGTGGACCCGCTTTGTTTCTGTTGTACCACTCTGAGGATGTAATATTTGAGAAATGGTACTCCGTGAGTGTTATGTCCACGACTATAGTATACTACAACATGCAGTGGTATGCTGGGTCACCACAACTCGTCACATGTTTGGGGGATCTAGATAAAAGACCTTTTCACGATCCCGATCTGTCGGTAGACCAAATGGCGTGAACTAAACTAGCGGCCACTAGTGGGCAACAAGACGGGTTTGTGTCGTGTGGGAAAAGTGTACAACCTCTACAGAGTTAAAACTATTCGAATAGCCGTGTCCACGGTCATGGGTGACACATGAAACCTTCTTGACATACAGGAACCTGTCTTGATATTTCCCTCTTTGCCTCTATCCTTCTCTTGGAATCTGATGAACTAGGTGAGTTGTCGAGGACAACCACAATGATGAGAAACACCACATTGATGATAAAACATGTTTTCGTCTAAACCTGGTTTTATCAAAACTACTATCAATTGCAAATAAAATTGGATTTTATGCAAAAGAATCATATGACCTCCACATAAAGCCAGATGTAGTTATATCAGGTTTTGCATAAGGGGTATGTTGAGTACTTTATGTACTCATGGCAATACTTTTGTTGAAATTCATAATATTATGAAGGAGAGGACTATGACTACTATGATGACAGTGAGGAGTAAGGTCTCGTGGACTACATCGACTGCCTATGGCTAAAATGGAGTCGCTGTGCATTTCATTTCCACTGTGTTTCTAGTTGTAATAAATGTAACAAGACATTATACTATGTGTCTATTACTATTCAAACTTTGTAATAATTACTTTTTAAACATTATGCAATGGTATTCATTTCGCTGTGTCGTGAACTTGATCTTGGGATTGACAAGATGCACATGAGGTCTAGAGGTTAAATTCTGGTCCTCACAGAAGTGGTATCAAAGATGATGTTGACCTAGTCGCGTGGCCTTGGTTAGAATGGAAAGCCCTAGTATCGTACTTTATACTAAAGCTATATGTTTTCTTGCTGTAACTTGTCTATCTTATTTTGGCTTCTACAAATTTTGATACTGATTATACTTGTCTTATTCAAATATTCGTAGATGGCCATATTCTAGACACGTAGGATTGAAGAGTTCGGCAACCTGGGACGGGAGTTTCATGACATGCTCACCCATTTGGGTATGAGCGCGACCCGGAGGCTACTGGACATACCAGACAGTCACTTTGGAATGAGGAATACGTGAGGGTGACTCTAGTGTTGTACCCTATTCTAACCTCGCCTGACCGTCGTGAGAGACTTCGCAGAGGGAACCATTGGCACCATTCGCGAGGCACTACATAAGCTGACATGGGATTCCAGGGAGAAGCTCCATGACACTCTGTTCTGTTACTTTGCCTATCGGAATGATGGAGGACATCTACACCAAGACAAGAGGTACCGTCAGGAGGAGGATGACCCCAGGATCATTCACATGGCATCACTGAACTTCGGACTAGAACGCCAGTTGGTTGTCACCACAAGGATGCTAGATGAAGCAATTCTCCGTAGCCACCACTACCAGGATCGAAATGACACTCTACGGGAGCAGGTCGCGGATGCCAACACAGCTTTGGACATGGCTAATGCTGCGGAAGTTGCTCGTGACATTGCTGAAGCTACTACGGAGGATGCCATCTTGGCGGTACAGGAGGCCGAGGCCGCTACGGCGACCGCGCTAGCAGTCAATGGCGGCGAAGGACATTGACCGGAACTACAGCAACCTGCGCCTTAGGCACCGCAGCGCAGAATCCAGAATCATCCTCGCATGATGGTCACACGGACAAAGAAGAGTCTTCGTGCACAGAAGAGTTGCCTCAAACGTCGGCCTAGCGCGGCATCGTATCTCACTTTGCCGGCGCCGCCGTCTGCACGACAAGATTCAGCTAACTCTTCTTAGGAAGAGACAAAGCCAGAACAGCGAATTCCACCTAGCCCGGAGCAGGAGTCTCAAGATGCAAGTGAATTAAGCTCTGACGGAGAAAACATATTTGAGTCTCGCGTGTTGTACGGTCAGGCAGCTGAGTAGTCGCCTGCATGACCGAATGGATGCATGCTTGGACGTACAAGTCCTAGTGCCTAGTAACCATGAGAGCAGACTTGTGTTAGTTTTTTTAATTTAAATAAATGAGAAACATCGTTAGCTATTTTCTCTGTATACACATTTGTGTGCCGTAGTAGACTATACTGATACCTTGGTATCCATATGGTATAGCTACTATTTTTATTCTATTTGAACCATCGTTTTTGAGGCAATTTTTGGTTGGATTGCAAACTTTTTTTGTTTCCATTTGCTGCGTTTACAAAAGTTTTGGTGTTGGGTTAGTCAATATTCCCTCTTATCTAATCCTAAAATTGAACGACAACTGGTTGAATGCCAATAGAGGTCGTGCTCGCGGAGGACGTGTACGTGGACGCGGTCGTGGACCAGCTTTCCAGGAGAACTTCGCTGAAGGTGAAGTCCATGAAACTGATACGAACACCGCGGATGAGGGAAACCAGCGGCCACCACCATCGCTGCCACCGGACATGGCGCAAGTGATGCTGATGCATACCCAGTTATTGCAGCAGATGGCCGCTAATCTGGGGAACCAGAACCAGAATCAGAACTACAACTAGAATTAGAAACAAAACCAGTCGCCGCCATAGTCCAAGCTAGCTGAGTTCATGAGGACAAAGCCGCCTACTTTCGCGGGGTCGGCTGACCCTATTGAGGCTGATGATTGGCTGAAGGTTAATGCTCAGGACCGTGTGAGGTTTGATGCGCACCAACTCAAGGGTGTGGTCGCGGATTGGTGGGAGAACTATTATGATGCACATGATGATGCTGAAGGGATCACCTGGAATGAGTTTGCAGAGGCCTTCCTCACTATGCACATTCATGCTGGTCTTATGGAACTGAAGCGGGATGAGTTCTGAGCTCTAGTTCAGGGGAAGATGTCATTCTCTGAATATTGGGACAGATTCACATAGTTATCTCGTTATGGGAAGGCAGATATCCCTACTGAAGCTGACAAGACTGCAAGGTTTCTGAGAGGATTGAACCCAGGTCTGAAGGATAGGTTGGTGTGTCATGATTTCCCCAACTTCCAGAGCTTGGTCAACAAGGAAATTCTGCAAGAGAACTCCAAGAGGGAGATGGAGGAACACCACAAGCGCAAGGCACCGTAGGGTCATCGGGCAGGGACTTCACGCCAGAAGAACAATAACAACCTAGGTTATCGTGCACCAACTCCCAAGATGGCGAATCCCAATCACAACTATTCACACAATGCGTATCATACTCCTAGAGCTGAGGTCGGAGGAAACCATGCCAACATTGTTGGAAAAGCATGCTACAACTATGGCGTAGAGGGAGACTTTGCTACAGCGTGCCCCAGCAAGAATAACACGAGGCCGACACCAGTGAAGTTCAATTTGGGGTCTGTAACCAATACACCAGCAACGGGACATGATGAGGCATACTTCCTACCCCAGGAGGCGCATCTCACGCGTCAAGATAACTAGGGCATGCTCAAGTCAACCATGTCACAGCCGAGCAAGCTCACGAAGCCTCAAATGTTGTTCTTGGTATGTTCCCAATCAACTCATGCTATGGTTCAGTACTTTTTGATTCTGGAGCTTCCCATTCGTTTGTTTCCAAGCAATTTGTTGAAAAACATCATTTGAAAACTAATGGTATGAGTCGGGAGATGGCAATACAATCACCTGGGGGAATTATTAGGATGGGTTTAAGATGTCCTAAAGTGATCATAACGATCGACGAAGTAGAGTTTCAAGCAAACCTCATAGTGTTAGACTCTAAAGGGTTAGATGTCATTCTAGGAATGAACTGGTTAACAAGACACAAGGCTATGCTAGATTGTGGCCTTAGAGCGGTAACACTGCCCAGTCCTGATGGAACTGTGGTGGGCTATAAACCGGAGTTAGCATCCCAAACCGCAGTGGATAGTATACTGAACAACTTGAAGGAGATGGATGCGTCTGATGTTAGAGTGGTTAGGGAATACCCAGATGTTTTTCCAGAGGAGTTACCAGGTCTTCCACCAGACCATGAGATAGAGTTTGCTATTGAGTTAGTTCCAGGAACCGCACCTATTGCAAAGAGACCATATAGAATGCTGGAAAATGCGCTAGTTGATACGAAGAAGCAAATTCAGGAGCTTATGGAGAAGGGATATGTTAGACCGAGCACCTCACCTTGGGGAGCACCGCTGTTTTTTGTGAAAAAGAAAGATGGTATCATGCGCATGTGTGTGGATTACCGTGCCCTGAATGAAGTAACCATCAAAAATAAATACCCTTTGCCAAGGATTGATGATCTATTCGATCAGTTGAAGGTAGCTTCAGTGTTCTATAAGATAGTTCTCAGGTCAGGATATCAACAACTGAAGATCCAACCACAAGACATACCTAAGACAACCTTTATAACTCGGTATGGTCTATATGAGTTTCTAGTGATGTCATTTGGGCTCACAAATGCAATAGCTTACTTCATGAACCTGATGAATAAAGTTTATATGGACTACTTGGATAAGTTCGTTGTGGTGTTCAATGATGACATGTTGATTTACTCTCATAATGAAGAAGAGCATGAGAAACACCTTCAGATTTTTCTCGAAAGTCTTAGAGAACATCAACTCTATGCCAAGTTTAGCAAGTGTGAGTTTTGGTTGAAGCAAGTGGACTTTCTTGGTCATGTCATCTCAGCTGAAGGAGTAGCAGTTGACCCAGCTAAAGTGGAATTGATACTTAATTGGGAGCTACCAAAGAATGTGTCAGAGATACATAGTTTCCTCGGGCTTGTCGGATACTATCGATGATTCATAGAAGATTTCTCAAGGATTGCAAGATCAATGACATAGTTGATCAAGAAGGAGAAAATTTTTGAGTGGATACCCTCTTGTGAAACCAGTTTTCAATAGCTCAAGAAGAGATTAACATCTGCTCCAGTTCTGATCTTGCCTGATGTCTGGAAGGATTTTGAAGTTTATTGTGATGCTTCGAAACAGGGTTTGGGTTATGTACTCATGCAGCAGGGAAAAGTGGTTCGCTATCCATCGAGACAGTTACGCTCGCATGAGGTGAACTATCCTACCCATGATCTGGAATTGGTTGTCGTGGTGCATGCCCTGAATATTTGGAGACATTACCTTATAGGTAATCGTTACGAGATATATATAGATCACAAGAGCTTGAAGTATATTTTCACTCAGCCTGATTTGAATCTGAGACAGAGGATATGGTTGGAATTAATAAAGTACTATAACATTGGTGTGAATTACCACCCTGGTAAAGCCAATGTCGTAGCAGATGCGTTGAGCAGAAATGTTTATTGCAATAACTTGATGATTCAGGAAGCTCCACCAGAATTACATGAGGAATTCATGAAGTTAAACCTGAATGTGAGTCTTGTTGAGAATGAGGAGATGTTAGAAGTCAAGTTCACACTATAGGATCAAGTTAGAGAAGCCCAGAAAAATGACAAGGAAATCAAAGAGATTCGAGCGAAGATCAAATTAGGAGAAGCACCTGAATACGAGGATGAGAAAGGAAGCATTTAGTTTTGAGGTCGTCTATTGGTACTAGATCAGGAGGAACTTGATGATTCAATCATGAAGGAGGCACACGAATCAGCATACTCCATACACCCGGGTAGTACGAATATGTACCATCATCTCCAAGATAGTTTCTTGTGGTCTTGAATGAAGCGGGAGATTGCGGAGTATGTGTCTCATTGCGATGTATGTCGGAGAGTCAAGGCTGATCATCAGAAGCCTGTAGGACTACTTCAACCACTGAAAGTTCGTAACTATAAGTGGGAGGAAATCAACATGGATTTCATTACAGGATTCCCGAGAACATAGTCGGGATATGATTCTATTTGGGTTGGACGAGCCCTGAACCACACCAAGATCCATGAGGAAATTCCTCATCCAAACAGCTTCCTTTGCTGCCTCCGAGGCGGCAATATATTCAGCCTCTGTTGTAGATGCAGACACAGTCTCTTGCTTGGAACTCTTCCAGCTCACAGCACCTCCGTTTATAATAAACACGTATCCGGATTGCGAACGAGAATCATCAGAGTTGATAAGATAACTCGCATCCGTGTACCCCTTTACACTGAGTTCATCTTCACCACCATAAACCAAGAACATATACTTAGTCCTTCTCAAGTACTTTAGGATATTTTTAGCCGCTTTCCAGTGGATTTCTCCAGGATCAGCCTGGTATCTGCTCACAACACTCAGAGCATATGAAACATCCGTCCTAGTACAAATCATGGCATACATGATGGATCCAACTGCAGAAGCATACGGAATCGCACTCATCCGACTTCGCTCATCAGTTGTCAAAGGACACTGAGTCTTGCTAAGTTTTACACCATGGGACATCGGTAAGAACCCCTTCTTAGACGATTCCATGTTGAACTTCTTCAACACTTTGTACAAATAAGTACTCTGACTCAATCCAATGAGCCTCCTTGATCTATCTCTATAGATCCGGATTCCGAGGATGTATGTTGCCTCACCCAAGTCTTCATTGAGAAACTCCTTTCCAATGATTCCTTGGTTTCTTGCAACATTTGGAAATCATTTCCAATCAGTAATATGTCATCCACATATAAGATTAGAAAGTTTAATTTGTTCCCACTAAACTTCTTGTACAAACAAGAATCATGATCACTCTTGATGAAGCCAAACGATTTGACTACCTCATCAAAGCGAATATTCCAACTCCGAGATGCTTGTTTCAACCCATAAATGGATTTCTGAAGTTTGCATACCTTGTCAGCATTAGCCGGATCGATAAAACCCTCGGCTGTATCATATACACCTCCTCGGTTAAATTTCCGTTAAGGAAAGCCGTTTTGACATCCATCTGCCATATCTCATAGTCGAAATAGGCTGCTATAGCTACCATGATCCGAACTGATTTAAGCTTCGCTACGGGCGAGAAGGTCTCGTCGTAATCAACTCCTTAAACTTGTCGGAACCCCTTCGCGACAAGACGTGCTTTATAGATTGAAACATTTCCATCCATATCAGTTTTCTTCTTAAAGACCCATTTGCACTCGACGGGTCTTGCACCGTCTGGCAGATCAACCAAGTTCCAAACTAATTTTCATCCATGGACTTTAACTCGGATCTCATGGCTCCAAGCCATGACTCGTAATCAGATCCCACCATCGCTTCCGAATAATTTGGTGGCTCATCACTGTCTAACAGTAACACATCACGAACACTTTGTAATCTCGCCGATCTTCGTAGTAGAGGTGCTGCTGCCGGCTCAGCTAACTATGATGCCTTAGCCAATTTTGAAAGTGACAACAACATAGGAACTTAGTTCCTAGAGCCTCAGACCAGAATCATAGGCATGATCAATAAGTGAACTTTTCAACTTATTATTAAGCATTTATCAAGTCTCAAGTACTGACCTTAAGTAAAGCCAACAACCAGATCAACTTGTGTACCATTCTAAGATGATTTCACAAGAAATGATCTTACATCTAAGCCAACCAGATAGTCTAGCTTTCATAAATAAACTCGTAGACCAATATATATCATTTCCCTGAGACCATACTTAGAGATCATTCAATATATCCATTCATTTTCAAAGAATCATCAGACTCTATTGAATAAATTTAGTCTATAGATAACATATAAGCCAACAAACACTTATGCAGTGAATCATCACTAACAGATACTGACAGAAGATGAACACATTAAGCCACCATATTATCAACTAGAGGCAACACTAAGTAACACTAGCATCAGATCAACACTAACATCAGACCAACACTAGCATCAGGTCAACACAATTTTCACTAAGCATCATTACCATACCATAGCATCATTTTACAAGCACTAGGGATGAACCCTAGAATCAGTGCAAACACTAAATATAGATTGGCCACTAGATACACAAAGAGGGACTCGTGGTAGCTAGAGTTACTAGTGTTCACAGAGACACAATTCACCAGAGGTCCTCGCTGAAGAGTTGAAGAGGAAGCAGAAGGGACGATGAGCTCGTGGAAGCACGGGGAGCACCCCAGAGGGCGCTGCAACCCGCATCAGCCACGGTGGCGGCCACGACGGCGGCCATATCATCGCACACCACCACGGGAGGATCAACAGCGGCAGTAACAGCACCATCCCCAAACCCTAGGGTTTGGGAACGGGGCTAGCCTGGACACAGTAGTGCTCCGAAATCAAATTGAAGCGGAGAAGACGGACAACCGTGGTCGACAACCTCGCCCTTCACCATGGAAGCGGCCAGGAGGGACCACGGCGGCGAGCATCACACGGCGGTGGCGCCAGCACCTCACGGGGTCGAGGAGGAGAGGAGGTGTGGGAGAGAGAGAGAGAGAGAGAGAGAGGGAATGGGCCAATAGGGCCAGAACCATTCGGGTGTCTTTTTGGTCAAAGTCACTTGGGCCAAATTGGCCCAATAAGCCCAATATAACTAGCCCAAAACATAAAAGAAGTCTTAATAATTAATAAAAGACCAAACTACCCCTCGAGTTAAATAAAATCTTGGAAAATAAAATAGAAATCTAAAAATTGTAAATAAAATATTTCTGGATTTATAATAATCCAACCTATTTAATTAAATTAAGAAATAATTTCTATAAATATTATTTTTAGTTAAGAATATTACAATATATATACCTCAAGTGAATTTTATAAAATTATTGAAATAGGATAAAATAAATAAAAATCACTTTTATTTGTATTATTAATGTAGTATTCTAGAAAAATGCTAAATAAATATTTTAAGTTATAAAAAGAAATTCTTTTATTTAAATATTAATTCTTAAAAGAATTATTAAATGAATAAATATAGAAATTGATATTAAATTTTAATTCTAAAAAATAAATTATTACCTTTTTTATAATATTCAATAATATTAAAGATTGTTTTTTTAAAGTGAAATCCTTTATTACTTAAAGGAATTCTTGAAACCAAAATAATGGGTAAAACACACAAAGAAAAATAAATGATAAATAATGCATTACATTACTATGCATATTCATTTTGCTTCTTTAAATATTGTCCTTACCGGGGAATAATGATGTTTTGTAGACATCGAAGCTCAAGGTCCAGTTCAAGCATCCGACTTCACTACCTTGAAATCACAAGGAAAATTCATCACTTGCTCAAGTCCTTTGAAGAGTCTTCATCAAAGTATTTGTAAATTGTGTGTTATCATCTATGCTTCAAAGAAAGAAAGTATTATTTTCTCAAGTAAAGAAATTGTTGATACCATCCTAAGTGATGATATAATGGAGCAATAGAACTTAGGTCCTATTTGCAAAAATGATGATCAACTAGGAACTTAACAACCCATTGCATTAGTGATTCTAGCGCCGTATATAACGCATTAGCCATGAGATTTGGAATGTGACAGAGAAGTCAGTTGTATCCTTTTCCTTTCATATGGAGGCAAGACTATCTTAACGTGACATTGTGATTCCTTGTGTGGATCCAACATATGGGTGCGCACCCTTAGGCCCTGCGTTTTTGATATCTAGATTATCTATGAGTGGCTGCCGAGGATTTAGCCGGACCTATAAGGTACTTACCTGGGCATCACCAGCTCATAGAGTCTTCGGGAACTCATCGGGGTTTTAGCCAGCCTCGAAGGATCGTGCAGACATATGGGGTCACGGAAAGGGCAGTGATTGGCCTGGACCAACTACAGGGCCCCACATCATGGAATTGTGGATGGGAAAGTACGCCCAGTTGTGCAACAAGGAGTTGATCTCTCATGGGTAAAGTAACGCACCTCTGTAGAGTGTAAGAATTGTAACTTGTTACTCCCTGTTCCGGGAAGGAGCTACGAACACGGTAGGAAACGAACTCCATGGAAGTTCTGGTCAACCTGTGAAGGCTGATGGTCATAGATTTTCATAATAAAATCAATCTTTGAAGAAAGGTTTACGAAAACTGCATAGTGCCAAGGACTTATAGTCCGAGGTGGTAGATAGAGCATCAAACTTCCCACCTTGCATATAATGAACTTGCTGGGTAATGCTGTTACTCACCTTTTCCTTTGATGCCCTGCTTAGACTCTGAGGATCCACAAGAAAACCCAATGTATGCACCTGAAAGTCAAGAGGTCTTTTATGAAGAACCCAATATGTACGGTGCCATGGAAGGGGTGGACTACGATGTCGTCTACGGAGGAGAGCACCAGGAGTCAGAATAATTACCATAGTTCTAGGAGCCAATTGAGCCGAGCAACATGAACAATATATAACAATAAGTTGTTGAGCTCAATTTGGAGTTTAAGTTGTCACTTTAAATCTTCTGCTAAAATACTGTATATTTCGTTTGTAAGTTGAATCTTTTGAAGACTTGAACTTCTGGTATTGTAATAATAATAATGTGTGTATGTTTGTAATTTGGACCCGCACTGTTTCTGTTGTACCACTCTGAGGGAGGTGATATTTATGAAACGGTGTTCTGTGCATGTCATTTCAACGACTATAGTATACTACACATGCAGTGGTATGCTGGGTCACCGCAGTTGGTATCAGAGAAAATTGCTTTGACCTTAGGTTGGAAACCTAGCAAAGGGTATTACCTGTAGGAGTGTATAGCAACGATAAAGAATTCTCTAAAAAGGGTATAATGGGTATTCAAATGAGAATATTCCGTTATATATTTTTTAGTGCGACAATTATTTGTTATGATGTGATATATTATCTATTACTAATCAAAATATTTTTGAATATACAGAGTTTTGGCACCAAAGTTTCCAAAACAAACTTGGGTAAGGAAAGAGGAGACTCTGGATGATTACCAAGGATTATTCACGGATCAGCTTCGTCAACTCTTAAATATTTTTTGTTGTCTGTGGATGTCATTTCAATGACTCTAGTGTACTACACATGCAGTGGTATGCTAGGTCACCGCACGCTGGCGGCATGGGAATAGGTGCTAGGAGGCGCCAGACCTGCAATAGTTCAGCACCGAGTCCTATATATGTAAATTCATGATGTTATGTTAATGGTTGAATGACGTTTCTTTTGAGATGATAACCGATGAACCTTAGCTAACGAGGGTTGTTAAAGGAAATAAAAATACCTCGCTAACCACCAGCGACTGCGGCAAGCACGCACGGAGGAGTAGTAGGCACGCGGGCGCTTGCACGCGAGCGGCACAAGCAGACACACGCGGAGGCGCAGAAGTTGACAACACGCGGGTGGTGGCGCAAGCATGCATGGGCGGTTGCTGCTACTCCCTTCGATCCAAATTAATTGACGTGGATTTGTCTAGATACGGTGTATTTTGATTTTGGGCTAGCTATCCATCGATTTTGCCTCAATTTATCCGATTTTTGCCTCGATTCATCTGATTTGGCTTATGTGTATTCCGATTTTAATACAATATGATCTCTATTTAGCTGTTAGCTACTCTGTTTGGACAAAAAAAGTTAATTATGAGTAAAAATTAAGCCATTATGTTCCATGTTTTTGTCCAAACCGAACATAAATTAGAACCTTTGTGCTCATATTCTCTTCACCCTAATACTCCTACAGAGTAGGAACTAAGCATCAATTCGTTTAGATTTTACCACTTACTTTTAGGTTACAAATTTATACAAGCGGTGGAAGTACATTATACATCAAGTACCTAAAAAGGAAAATTACATCAAGGTCCATACATTTAACATAAAGGACCCTAAAATTAAGCAAGGAAAACATTTGGGTCTGGCACCGACTCGAGAGAGCAACTGATCGAGACATACTCTTCATCTTACTACTTCCTCTTCGATTACTTTCAAAATATGGCCAAATTTGTCAGCAAGCAAATTCTTGGATATGGGATCATCAGTATAAAGTATGATGTAGATATGGCCATGACCTTGCTTGTTCGGCTTCAAAACCAAGAATGTTCATACTCATTAATAACTAAGCTTAAATTCGTTTAGATTTAGTTTTAGGTTAAAATTTTACACGGGCGGTGGGAGTACATTTTTCATGGACTTAAAAAGAAGGAAAATTACATCGAGGTCCATACATGTAGAATAAAGGACCCTAAAATAATTAACAAATGAAAACGGTCGGGTTCGTCTCCTTCTCTAGAGAGCAGGTGATCGAGCCATACTCTTCACACCACTTCCTCTTTGATTGTTTTCAAAATATGGCCATATTTGTCGGCATTCAAATTCTTGGATATGGGATCATCAACATAAAGTATGATGTAGAAATGGCCAAGACCTTGGTCGTTCGGCTTGAAATCCAAGAATGTTCATACACGTTGACAAATAAGCTTAAACTCATTTTGATCTTACCGCTTACTTTCAGGTTGGAATTTTAAATAGGCGGCAGGAGTACTTTTTAAGCCAAGGACCTAAAAAGAGGTAAAATTACATTGAGGTCCATATATTTATCATAAAGGACCCTAAAAAAATTAAGGAAGGAAAATGGTTTGGTTCGGCTCCTTCTCGAGAGACTAGCAAATCGAGCCATGCTCTTCATGCTACTTCCTCTTCGATTGTTTTCAAAATATGGCCATATTTATTGGAATGCAAATTCTTGGATATGGGATCATCAATATAATGTATAAGAAGTAGATATGGCCATGACCTTAGTCGTTCATCTTCAAATCCAAGAATGTGCATAATCATTGATAACTAATTTTAATTCATTTAGATTTTACCACTTAATTTTAGTTAAAATTTTACCCGTGCGGTGGGAGTACATTTTACATCAAGGACCTTAAAAGGAACAATTAGGTCGAGGATCCATACATTTAGCACAAAGGTCCCTAAAATAATTAAGCAAGGAAAACGGCCGGGTTCGGCTCCTTCTCGAGAGAGTAGCTGATCGACGCATACTCTTATAAATACTACTTCCTCTTTGATTGTTTTCAAAATATGTCCATATTTGTCGGCATGTAAATTCTTGGATATTGGGATCATCAATATAAAGTATTATGTAGATATGGCCATGACCTTGGTCGTTCGACTTCAAATCCAAGAATGTTCATACTCATTGACAACTAAGCTTAAATTCGTTTAGATCTTACCACTTACTTTTAGGTTAAATTTTACATGCGTGGTGGGAGTACATTTTACTTCAAGGGCCTAAAAAAAGGAAAATTACATCGAGGTCCATACATTTATCACAATGGACCCTAGAATAATTATGCAAGGAAAACTGTCGGGTTCGGCTCATTCTCGAGAGACCAGCCGATTGAGCCATGCTCTTCATGCTACTTCCTCTTCAACTGTTTTCAAACTATTGCCAGATTTGTCAGCCTACAAATTCTTGGATATGGGATCATCAATGTAAAGTATGATGTAAATATGGCCATAACCTTGGTAGTTCTTCTTGAAATCCAATAATGTTCACACTCATTGACAACTAAGCTTAAATTTATTTTGATTTTACCACTTACTTTGAGGTCAAAATTCTACACGTGCAGCGGGAGTACATTTTACATCTAGGACCTAAAAAGGAAAATTACATTGAGGTACATACATTTAGCACAAAGGACTCTAAAACAACTAAGAAAGGAAAACAATCGGGTTCGGCTCCTTCTCGAGAGAGCAGCAGATCGAGGCATACTAGTTCTTCATGCTACTTCCTCTTTGATTGTTTTCAAAATATGGATAGATTTGTCGTCGTGCAAATTCTTGGATATGGGATCATCAATATAAAGTAATATGTATATATGTCTATGACCTTGGTCATTCGTCTTGAAATCCAAGAATGTCCATACTCATTGACAACTAAGCTTAAATTCGTTTACATCTTACCACTTACTTTTAGGTTAAATTTTACACGCGCGGTGGGAGTACATTTTTATTCAGAGACGTAAAAAGAACCTAAATTACATCGAGGTACATACACTTAGCACAGAGGACCCAAGAGTAATTAAGCAAGGAAAATAGTCAGGTTTGGCTCCTTCTTGATAGAGCAGCTCATCTAACCATACTCTTCATGCCACTTCCTCTTTGATTGTTTTCAAGATATGGCCAGATTTGACGCCATGCAAAATCTTGGATATGGGATCATCAAAACAAAGTGCGATGTACACATGGCCATGACCTTGGTCGTTCACCTTGAAATTCAAGAAAACTCATCAACAACTAAGCTTAAATTCGTTTAGATTTTACCACTTACTATTAGATTAGAATTTTACACAGGCCATTGTAGTACATTTTAATCAAGGACCTAAAAAGGGAGGAATTACATTGAGGTCCATATATCTAACACAAAGGGCCCTAAAATAATTAAGCAAGGAAAACAATTGGGTTCGGATCATTCTCGAGAAACTAGTCGATCGAGCCATGCTCTTCATGATACTTCATCTCTCAATTGTTTTCAAAACATGGACACATTTGTCGACATGCAAATTCTTGGATATGGGATCATCAGCAAAAAGTATGATGCTTGATTGCGTTCCAAACAAGGACATAAATTTTTACATGCAAAATATTAGCAAGATGTGATATATTTCAAAAAAAAGCTCCGTGGTTTTTGAAATATTGAATGTCTGGTGGGTACTACCGTCAAAAGATATTTTATTTGTAGAACTTTGAGAGAAATCTACCACATACTTTTAGGTTAAAATTTCACCTAACATTGAGAACATAGCTTAAATTTGTTTAAATGGGCAAACTTAGCTAGGAAGCTTAAGAACTTGTTAAACTTGGTGTAAACATAAGTGAAACATGGTCCAAAATTTGTCTTGGAAATGGGCGTGTGGTATTCTGAGACATATTCTTCGTACTTACTTTCATTTATAATAAAACACATTATTTTTACTATGAATATTCAAAAATGTTTTTCCCTAAAAGTTGGGAACTCCCATTATTGGAAGCATTATGGTTCACCATGGCAAGATGAACCCATATACCAAACATCGGAACATTTCCATTAAGTATTATGTACATATATGGCTATATATTCACCCATGTTGTTCGGCTTGAGGTCTAAGAATGTTCACACAATGTAGGCCATATTGCCATGCAGATTTATTTTTACAAAAGTTGTGAAGACTAGTGATTGTCAACATGCAAATGCTTATTAAGAAATCGAGTCTTTCAGAAATCTCGTTGGTGGCTACCATCAAAATATAACTGTAGAACTTTAAGAGCAATCTAACACTTAATAGTATTTCAAATTTTACATAATATTGGCAAAACGGCTTAAATTCTATAGGATGGAGGGAGCACTACTACTTTCTTCACGAGAAAAGAAAGCACTCTTCACTTTCGAACCAGCTTTCTGCGGGTCTGCCTGGTGCTTTCCCTTCCTAGGGTGGAGGGAGCACTACTACTTGATTCACGAGAAAAAAAACACTCCTCACTTTCGAACCAGCTTTCTATGGGTATGCCTGGTGCTTTCTCTTCCTTGGGTGGAACGAATGGAGGTGAATTAGTTGGGAGTAGGAAGGCTGGCCAGATCATAGTGGTGTCCCGTACAAAAATAAAAATAAAAGATCATAATGATGTGCATCCAATGCAATGGGTCACCCCTTGACTACCACTTTAAGTCGTACTAGTACTGCGCATGCCGATATTTTGACTATCCTTCCCCCCTGAAATTTACTAGTTACTACTCACTGTACGTGTACCTCATGTCAGGAACTCATCGCAGCTTTGCTCTGACATAACACTGCCTTCAAATCCTCCTCTTTCTTCTCTCGTGCTGCCTCCTTTATGCTCTCGGTCCCTTCTCCCTCCTAGTTTTTTTCAATAGGGTGAAACTCCAAGTGGCAATATTGTTTACCATGACATGATTTTACCACCACTTACTTTTCGGTTAGAATTTTAAACTGGTGGTAGGATCACTTTTTACACCAAGGACCTAAAAAGGTGAAAACTTACATCAAGGTCCATACATCTAGCACAAAGGACCCTAAAATTTCATCGAGGCATGCAAATTCTTGGATATGGGATCATCAATATAAGGTATATGATGTAGATATGGCCATGACCTTGGTCGCTCGGCTTCAAATCCAAGAATGTGCATCCTCATTGACAACTAAGCTTAAATTCGTTTCGAATTTTAAACCGGTGGTAGGAGTAACTTTTACACCAAGGACCTAAAAATGAGAAAAAATTACATCGAGGTCCATACATCTATCACAAAGGACTAAAATTACATCGAGGCATGCAAATTCTTGGATATGGGATCATCAATATAATGTATATGATATATATGGCCATGACCTTGGTCGTTCGTCATCAAATCCAAGAATGTGCATACTCATTGATAACTAAGCTTAAATTCGTTTAGATTTTACCACTTACTTCTAGGTTAAAATTTACTTGTGCGGTGGAAGTACATTTTACATCAAGGACCTAAAAGATAGAAAATTACATCGAGGTCCATATATCTAACACAAAAGGCCCTAAGATAATTAAGCAAGGAAAATAGTCAGGTTCGGATCCTTCTCGAGAGATCAGCCGATCGAGGCATACTCTTCATGCTACTTTCTCTTTGATTGTTTTCAAAATATAGCCAGATTTGTCGGCATGCAAATTCTTGGATATGCGATCATCAGCATAAAGTATGATGTACATATGGCCATGACCTTGGTCGTTCAGCTTGAAATCCAAGAATGTTCATACTCGTTGACAAATAAGCTTAAATTCATTTAGATCTTACCACTTACTTTTAGGTTAAATTTTACATGCGCGGTGGGAGTACATTTTACATCGAGGGCCTAAAATAGGAAAATTACACTGAGGTCCATACATTTAGCACAATGGAACCTAGAATAATTATGCAAGGAAAACTATCAGGTTCGGCTCATTCTCGAGAGACTATCCGATCGAGCCTTGCTCTTCATGCTACTTCATCTTTCAGTTGTTTTCAAAACATGGCCACATTTTTCGGCATGCGAATTCTTGGATATGGGATCATCAATATATAGTATGATCTAGATATGGCCATGACCTTGGTCGTTCGGATTGAAATCCAAGAATGTTCATACTCATTGACAACTAATCTTAAATTCGTTTAGATCTCACAAGTTACTTTTAGGTTGCAATTTTACACTTGCGGTGGGAGTGCATTTTACATCGAGGACCTAAAAAGGGAAAATTACATCGATGTCCATATATTTATCACAAAGGGCACTTAAATAATTAAGCAAGGAAAACAATTGGGTTCAGATCCTTCTTCCCGAGAGAGTAGCTGACCGAGGCATACTTTCATGTTACTTCCTCTTCAATTGTTTTCAAACTATGGCAGATTTATCGGCCTACAAATTCTTGGATATGGGATCATAAATGTAAAGTATGATGTATATAAGGCCATGACCTTGGTGGTTCTTCTTGAAATCCAAAAATGTTCACACACATTGACAACTAAGCTTAATTTTTTTTGGATTTTACCACTTACTTTTAGGTTAAAATTCTACACGTGCAGCGGGAGTACATTTTACATCAAGGACCTAAAAGGGAAAATTACATTGAGGTCCATACATTTAGCTCAAAGGACCCTAAAACAACTAAGCAAGGAAAACAATCGAGTTTGGTTCCTTCTCGAGAGAGCAACTGATCAAGGCATACTAGCTCTTCATGCTACATCCTCTTTAATTTATTTCAAAATATGGCTAGATTTTTTGGCATGCAAATTCTTGGACGTGGGATCATCAACATAAAGTTATATGTAGATATGGCCATGACCTTGCTCGTTCGGCTTGAAATCCAAGCATATCCATACTCGTCGACAAATAAGCTTAAATTCGTTTAGATCTTACCACTTACTTTTAGGTTAAATTTTACACGCGCGGTGGGAGTACATTTTACATCAAGGGCCTAAAATAGGAAAATTACACCGAGGTCCATACATTTATCACAAAGGACCCTAGAATAATTATGCAAGGAAAACTGTCACGTTCGGCTCATTCTCGAGAGACTATCTGATCGAGCCTTGCTCTTCATGCTACTTCATCTTTCAGTTGTTGATCATCAATATATAGTATGATCTAGATATGGCCATGACCTTGGTCGTTCGGATTGAAATCCAACAATGTTCATACTCATTGACAACTAATCTTAAATTCGTTTAGATCTCACAAGTTACTTTTAGGTTGCAATTTTACACATGCGGTGGGAGTGCATTTTACATCGAGGACCTAAAAAGGGAAAATTACATCGATGTCCATACATTTAGCACAAAGGGCACTTAAATAATTAAGCAAGGAAAACAATTGGGTTCAGATCCTTCTTCCCGAGAGAGTAGATGACCGAGGCATACTTTCATGTTACTTCCTCTTCAATTGTTTTCAAACTATGGCAGATTTATCGGCCTACAAATTCTTGGATATGGGATCATCAATGTAAAGTATGATGTAGATATGGCCATGACCTTGGTCGTTCTGCTTGAAATCCAAAAATGTTCACACACATTGACAACTTAGCTTAATTTTTTTTAGATTTTACCACTTACTTTTAGGTTAAAATTCTACACGTGCAGCAGGAGTACATTTTACATCAAGGACCTAAAAGGGAAAATTACATTAAGGTCCATATATTTAGCACAAAGGATCCTAAAACAACTAAGCAAGAAAAACAATCATGTTTGGTTCCTTCTCGAGAGAGCAACTGATCAAGGCATACTGGCTCTTCATGCTACATCCTCTTTAATTGTTTTCAAAATATGGCTAGATTTGTCGGCATGCAAATTCTTGGACGTGGGATCATCAACATAAAGTAATATGTAGATACGGCCATGACCTTGCTTGTTCGGCTTGAAATCCAAGAATATCCATACTCGTTGACAAATAAGCTTAAATTCATTTAGATTTTGCCACTTACTTTTAGGATAAAATTTTACGCGGACCGTGGGAGTACATTTTAATCAAGAACCTAAAAAGGTGGGAATTACATTGAGGTGCATATATCTAACACAAAGGGCCGTAAATAATTAAGCAAGGAAAACAGTCGGGTTTGGATCATTCGAGAGAGACCAGCCGATCGAGCCATACTCTTCATGTCACTCCCTCTTCGATTGTTTACAAAACATGGCCCGAATTTTTGGCATGCAAATTCTTGGATATGGGATCATCAACATAAAGTATGATGTTTTATTGCTTTCCAAACAAGGACTAGAATTTTTACATGCAAATTATTAGCAAGTTGTGAAATATTTCAAAAAAGAACCTCCATGGTTTTCAATATATTGAATGCTTGGTGGGTACTACCGTCAAAAGATATTTTATTTGTAGAACTTTTAGAGCAATCTACCACATACTTTTAGGTTAAAATTTCACCTAACATTGAGAATAGAGCTTAATTCATTTAAATGGGCGAACTTAGCTAGGAAGCTTAAGAACTTGGTAAACATGGTGTAAATGTAAGTGAAACATGGTCCAAACTTTGTCTCGAAAATGGGCTTGTGGTATTCTGAGCCATATTCTTTGTACTTTCTTTAATTTAAAGGAAAACACATTCTTTTTTACTATGAAAATACAAAAATGGTTTTTCCCTTAAAGTTGGGAACTCCCATGCCAAGATTCACCCATCTACCAAATATCAGAACATTTCCATAAAGTAGTATGTACATATATGCCAGATATTCAACCATGTTGTTTGGCTTGAAGCCTAAGAATGTTCTTACAATGTAGGCCATATTGCCAAGGAGATTTCGTTTTTCAAAAGTTGTGAAGACCAGTGATTGTAAACATGCAAATTCTTAGTAAGAAATCTAATCTTTCAAAATCTCGTTGGTGATACCATTAAAAGATAACTGTAGAACTTTAAGAGCAATCTATCACTTACTCGTTTTTCAAATTTTACATAATATAGTCAAATCGGCTTAAATTCTATAGGATGGAGGGAGTACTACTTCTTTCTTCGTGAGAAAAAAAAGCACTCCTCACTTTCGAACCAGCTTGTTGCGGGTCTGCCTGGTGCTTCCTCTTCCTATGGTGGAACGAATGGAGTGAAGGGAATATGCCCTGAGAGGCAATAATAAAGTGGCTATTATGTATATTCCAAGTATATGATAGATGTTTATTTTGCATGCTATAATTGTATTAATATGGAAATGTTAATACATGTGTGTTTAATAAACAAATAGAAAGTTCCTAGCCTTAGACCATGAGATCATGTCAATCACTATCACTGGAAGAGTATCTTGATAACATCAAACGTCACACAGTAACAAGGTGATTATAAATATGGGTTAAGTACTACTAATGTGTTATGTTGAGGCCCATGGATCGAGAGTGGAATTTGTTCATCCCGATGACGGATAGATATACTCTGGGCCCTCTCGGTGATATCACATTGATTAGCTTGCAACTAAGTGATTTGATCACTATAATGTTATATCACGGGAACGAGAAAAGAGTACATGTTAGTAACAAGATTAAACTAGGTATGGAGACACCGATGATCGCATCTCGGAAATGTAATATATCACGAGACAAAGGGATTAATTTACTAGCATAAAAGGTTCTCACGATCACAAGAAAGTCATCGTTGAATGTGTGGGAGTCAGTATGGATCTCCAGGTCCTGCTTCTGATTATTGATCTGAGAGGGGTCTCAATCATGTTCGCATTATTCGTGAATCGTAGGGTGACACACTTAAGAGATACCGACACCATTTTGAGAAAATAGTTTCATGCTGAAAAGAATAACAAAGCGCGGGAATTTATTTCACTAGACACCGAAACTATTTTCAGGTGAAATTGCAAAAAGTGTTTCTGCATGTGAAATGAAATACTAGCAAGGGGTTATATGTGAATGTTTGTCATTAAGGTAATTGACAAAATTCTGAATAAATAAAAGGAGTTTTATTTAAAGAGAGTTTGCATTAAATTTGGTGGAAATTTAATGGGAATTTGACTGGGATTTTTGAGTGGAGAATTGAAGGGCAAATTGTGAGTGGAGATTCCACCCACATGAATGGAGGGAGAGAAATCAGGGGGCAGTCCCCATGCGCCGGCCACCCCCTTGGGGTTCCCCCTCCTCCTATAAAAGGAGCCCCTCTCCCTCTCTCTCACTCACACCTCCTCGTGAAGGATCTCTCTCCCCCTCTAATTTATCCCCCATGGTCTCGGACTAGCGATATACATGTTCCCGGTGGCTTTTCGGCAAGAAAGAGTTGTGCTTCCGCTGCATCGCTAGAGCGAGGAGGCGGAGGTTGCTCGGTGCATCGAACGTGTTTGCGAGCATTGATGCGGTGCTGATTTGCGGCGCTAGGACTTCCTATCGATCTTGAGACCGGCAAGAGTTCGTCTACATCGACCACGAGTTCAACCTCGTTAAGCTTTGTCGGTCTTCAAGGGTATGTTCTCTACAGATGTATATCCGCCTGTTGCTTGTATCTAGTAGATAGATGTAACAGCCTCGCCTGATAAGGCTGAGTTCATGTGTATAGTGCCAATCCCTGGATCGGTTCACTGGCACACACAGTACAAAATGATACCAAATATAACTGTGCATCATAAATACAACGAATATGATCCAGAATTTACATTATTTATTCAAGTACACAGCGGAAAACGAATACAAGGTAGATCTCCATCCTTCAAATGTGCCACAGGCGAACAAATGTTGAGTGTAGTCTCGCGACCTATGAACGATCACTCAGATACGGTATAACCTGCAACATGAAACGTTGCAGCCACGAATGGTCAATACATTGAATGTATGGCAAGTAGGCTAAAGTGGTTAACAACAGATCTATCAACTACATGCTTATTTGGCCAAGTGGAGTTCAGGCTCATTTGCATAAAGCAACAGTTTTATCCTAACATTTGTAACAATGTAGTCGATTAGTTTTACAAAGTAGTTTTCCAATACAATAAATAGGACACTCTGGTTCACTCCCAGGTGCTCCTACCCAATTATGTTCACCCAACAAGTTTTAAACAATTAAGAAATAAGGATGAGTGAGAAATATCATAGCATCAGTATCAGGTCGCTCAAATTGTCCATAACCGGGGACACGGCTAAGCACTTAGTTTATACACCCTGCAGGGGTTAGTACACTTTACCCATGTGACTTGGCCAGCCCAGCTCGTACCACCACTCTCATATTGGGTGATGATAGGGAGAAGTCCAAGAAGGAACCGTTCGGGAAGTAGCTCCCCAATCCCGACGCGCACCGGTCCAACCTACACTATCTACATCTCTGGATACGCGGGTTCGAGTTACCACAACCTACTGAGTTCAACCAACCGCCCATTTCATTATTGGTACATGGTTGCACACGAAAGCTTCCAAACAAAGAAACCAATCCTTTCTCAGTGTCCTGGGCGGCATTCCCCACCAAAATCCACACTCGATGACCCAATCAATGCCATTCCGCCCAGGTGGTTCATTAAAACATGTTGGTTTGTCATTTAGCAAAACATAAGCCTCTCGAAACTTATAAGTTTTCAAGATGTGATTCCCTTCCTCGTCTAAATAGCATAGCTAAGCGATCTACCAATACGATGGCTCATAAACAAGGAATACTAGGGAATAATTTGGGACATAGCATAGCATATACACATCAATTCCTACATATGCAACTCTACAAAAACATATACGATGCATAGGAAAACAATAGGACATTTATGACCAAGATAGCACCACTTGCCTTTGTTGTAGATGTAGTCGATTATATAATCCTCACAATCCTCATAGATATAATGGTTGCACTCGTCATAACCACAATACTTGCAATCATAGTAGTTGCAATCACAGTAGTTGCACTCCTCGCAATCTAACGTTTGAAGCAAACACAACAAACACCATTCAAAACATTGCAAACATACAACAGTGCAACATTACAAGAAAAAAATGATGAACAGATGCATGCATGACGATTTAATGAGTCACAATGGTTGCATTTAGTGTTCTGAACATATTTAGATTACATGATGCATGTGGAAAGTCATTTATTGCACTAAAGATTTTATTACTAAAGTTGTATCGACTTAATATGGTGTATACCACTTTGATTGAACTAAAGATGTTTATGTCGTATTAAATTGTGAACTAGATGCTACTGGATAGATAATGCAATTTAGAGACAGTGGCAATTTGAATCACCTAAAAAGGAGTTATAGATCTTTTTGTATGATTTAAATAGTGTTTAATGGTTTTAAACGATTCCTATAGTTTCTGTTGTCTAAAAATCAAACTAAAATTATATCTGAAATCTCCACGGAATTGTGATTTCAGGGACATATTATTTGTAATTTTCTGAATAGTATTTATTTTCTTATAAATTTATTACTCTAAATAGGCCATTAAACTATTTAAATCTTCACGGCAAAACCTTATAGTAAAATGCTGAACTAATTGCATATTGATGATCTACATGGAACCAGCTTTCCAACGGTATATCATTTATATTTTTGTGACAAGCAATTAATTTTTAATGAATTTAATGATTTATAAAGCCATTAAAACTAATTAAAATGCTACGGGTTAAATAATCCGCAAAGGCTAGATCCAACCAGATATTATTAAAGTACATTACAGTAGCTTCAATTTGATATATTATTCATATTTTTCGGAGTTATAGATAATATCTTATGAATTTATTAACCTAAAAGACCATTAAAACTAATTAAATTACTGCAGTAACCACGTACAGTAAAAGTTGGATCTATTCTGATAAGATGATTCTACGTGAAATTATCTTCAATTTGATATATTATACACAATTTTTGGACTTGGTATGAATTTCTAATGAATTTTACAAGTTAGATCTATAATATGCAATTTTAAATTTGAACGGAATATTTCAGCGAATATTCCACTGACTGGACAGGTTGACTTTGCATGCTGACTGGGACTAGATGTTGACCTTACGTTGATGTGGCGTTGATGAGGAAGATGACCGGGATGACGACATGGCACGCACCAGTTTGATTGGATCTCGACCGTCTGGATAAGATCCGGTGGCTAGAAGAAGAGATTGACCCGATTTTGGCTTAAAATAGACAAGAAACCGATCTGAGTTAGAGAGACAAATCCGTAGGTCAAATCGACAAACTCAGAACATGAAAGTTGTGGGGAATCATGATTCCTACCTTCTCACCAAAGGAATTTGGATTGGAAGAAACGAGCGCGAGTAGATCTTGGATTTACACCGTAAGATCTGAAATATTGCGATACGAAATTCTCCGGCTGTGGTGGATGAAAAGAGGTGAGGTTTGTCGGGATTGAAAGATTTCGACGATCCCTACAACTTTCGTTTTTTGGCCGAAGGCAAACGACAAAGTCTAGATGGGTTAAAAAGCGAAATAAGATTCGAGCATATGTAGATTCGGGATTTCGAGAAGAAAAACTCCTACAGCTATGTCTCCACGAGGTTTGATATGGTGTAGAGATAGGTCTTGGAGTAGGGAACAAGTAGAAACAAACGGAAGTCAATTCGGAGTTGTAGATAAAAAGTTATAGCAGTTTGAATAGAGATAGGTCTAGAAAACAGATTTTTTGCACGAATTTTAAAGCAATGGGATCGTTCTTCACGTACCTGCCTCTGGCTGGTCGGTCCAGGTGGGCCGGCCCATTAGAAAAAAAAATCTCTTTTTTTTTCTTTTTCTTTTTTTCTATTTACTTGTTTTCCTCATATCTTTTGCATACGAACTCCAAATGACATGATTCTTGTTTCTAAATTTTTCTAAAATCAAATAGATTATTATAGGATCAAATTTTTAATCTTTTTACTAGTTTGGAAGTAGTGGATTTACAAATCCTTGTATATTTCATTTTATTTATATCTTTATGTGCTTGTATTTATTTCATAACTTTTTCATACTAGCTCCAAATAAGCTCAATTTTGTTTCTAAAATTTTGTAATATTAATTGGATTCTTTAAGGATATAATTTAGCAATAATTGTTGTCTTAGCAATAGTGGGTTTTATAAAGTCAATTTAATTTCCTTTAGGAACATTTGGGCAAATCAACTATAGGATTTAGATACCAGGATTTGGATTTAGTTTGTGAGATCTTTGCATGAATGTAATGAAATGCTTATGAATGCTTCATGATTTTCATTTTGAAATCTTGCACACTAATTCTACAATCCATAATCAATCCATACCCTTTTGCCTATATGGCTACTTAGGTCATAACAAAAGAATATAAGATTTCGAATTCAAGGTTGAGAGGATTTTCTATTCAAAAAGTTTCTTCTCATTGAGAATTTTCAACATAGTTAAACAATCAATCAAACTTATTTATTTATTTCACATTCCAAAATTAGGATAATTTTGGGATGTGACAATAGATCTTGCTACATAGTTATTACCATCGTAGGAATTTTTTTGTTTTCTATGTTGTGAACCCTACAATGGTATCAGATCCGGATCTATGCGTAGATGCTTTGCACGGGTAGTACTCATATGTATATGAGGGCAATGATTATCATGTTATTGCTTCTTAGTTGTACTCTGTATATTGGTGGCATAGTGGGATGAAGCGGCCCGGATAAACTTTACATGTCCTCGCACATGTGACCTGTTCCACGCTTGACATGCAACTAGTTTTGCATAAGTGGCTAGCGGGTGTCTGTCTCTCCTACTATAGTCAATATATAATTTGGAAAGAGTTGTCAACAATTATCCTCGTTGTGGTTCATGTTTGTAGGTAAGAATGGTTCTATCTTCGAAAGCCCTAAGCCACGTAAAACTTGCAATGGATAAATAAGAAGCGTCTAGTTTAGATTTTTGTTGGGCTAGTGTCATGATATGGTGATGTTATAAGTAAAAGTATGAGTCTATACTCTTACAACACACATAACGTGTAAGTTCCATAGACCTTGGCCTTACACATAGAGGAATGATGACGATCATACCACGATGATGGAGATCAAGTGGAAAAACCATATCATTTCACTTTTCACATGAGATGTTTGTTGCATCTTATATTGCTTCTTTGGCATTTTACTAGAATAATAAGATGATCCCTCATTTAGATATAAAGATAAAAATGTGTTCTCCCTTAAGTATGCATCGATTATGTTTCGCCGCTCCAAGACATCACGTGATGATCGGGTGTTCTTGGATCCACGATCATATTTTGGGTGTAAGATAGTTTACACACGCGAATACTAAGGTTCTTACTTGTCGAGCCTAGAATGTGCAAACATGGCCTCGGAACACAGACCGAAAGGTTAAGCATGAGTCATATGAAAGATATGATGCCCATTTGATGCTCGCCTTTGAAGCTACATCGCCTCACGTGATGATCGGACATGGTGTAGTGGATTTGGTTCATGTAATCACCAAAAAGGCATGAGGGATGTCATTTTTTAGGTGGAGTTCATTCTTAATTTTGGATTAGTTGAACTCAATCTATCATAAACTTAGTCTAAACTTTATAAATTCTATTGTAGATGGCACCACCTGCTTTTAAGTTCAGTGTGTTCATGGAGAAAGAGAAACTTGCAACGAATGGTAGCAACTTTACCGACTGGGCCATGAATTTGAGGATTCTCCTCTCTGCTGCACAAAAGCAATATGTGCTAGAAGCGCCGCTAGGCCCCCCACCAATTGATGATGCCCCTGATGAGGAAAAGAACGTCTATCTGACTCGTCAGGAGGACCACAACTTAGTTCATTGCGGCATTTTGTATGGGCTAGAGCTAGAACTTCGAAAGCGTTTCAAAAACGGCAATGCTTTGATACAATGGGTGAGTTGAAAATGATTTTCGACACCCATGCTGATGTAGAGAGTTATAATGCTTCAGAAAAGTTCTTTAGCTGCATGATGGAAGAGAACATCTCCGTTAGTGAGAATGTACGTAAGATGGCGGGTTACGCTGATAAGCTTGTGTCCTTGGGAATAACGATTCCCATTGAATTAGGCATCCATCGTGTTCTCCAATCTCTGCCACATAGCTATAAGAGCTTCTTGATGAACTATAACATGCAAGGCATGAAGAAGTCTCTCCCCGAGCTTCTGTCAATGCTGAAAACTGCAGAAGTGGATATCAAGAAGGAACATCAAGTGTTGATGATCAATAAGACCACCGGTTTCAAGAAAGACAGAAAGGGTAAACAGAAGGGAAAGAAGGGCTGCAAGCCAGTTGCCGTACCTAAAAAGAAATCCCGAGTTGGCCCTAAGTCTGATACTGAGTGCTATTATTGCAAGGGGACTGGCCACTGGAAGCGCAACTGCCCCAAGTATTTGGCAAACAGAAGGCCAGCAAGGCAAATAAAGGTATATTAGATATACATGTTATTGATGCGTACTTGACTAGTACTCGCAGTAGCAGCTGGGTATTTGTTACCGGTTCAGTTGCTAATATTTGTAACTTGAATCAGGGACTACGGAACAAGCGACCACTAGCAAGGAGTGAGGTCAAGATGTGTGTCGGCAATGGATCAAGCATTGATGTAATCGCCATCGGAACGCTACCTCTCCACTTACCATCGGGATTAGTTATAAACTTGAATAATTGTTATCTGGTGTCGGCACTGAGCATGAACATTGTATCCAGATCATGTTTGATGCGCAGTGATTATTCATTTAAATCTAAAAACAATGGTTGTTCGATTTATATGAATGATATCTTTTATGGTCATGCACCAATGATGAATGGTTTATTTCTGTTGGATCTCGATAATAGTGTTACACATATTCATAATGTTGATGCTAAAAGGATTACACTTAATTATGATATATCCGCATATATGTGGCACTGCCATCTAGGTCATATTGGCATTAAAAGCATGAAGAAGCTCCACTCGGATGGACTTTTGGAATCACTTGATTTCGAATCATTTAATACATGTGAGTGATGCCTTATGGGCAGGATGACTAGAATGCCATTTTCCGGTTCAATGGAACGGGCGACAGATTTATTGGAAATCATACACTCTGATGTGTGTGGTCCAATGAGTGTGTCGGCTCGAGGTGGATACCGTTATTTTGTTACTTTCACGGATGATTTGAGTAGATACGGTTATATCTACTTGATGAAACACAAGTCTGAAACCTTTTTTGAAATTTAAGGAATTTTAGAGTGAAGTGGAAAATCATCATAATAGAAAGATCCAATTTCTACGGTCCGACCGTGGAGGTGAGTATCTAAGTTATGAGTTTAGCACACATATGAAAGAGTGTGGAATAGTTTCACAACTCACACCTGCGGGAAACCAGAGCGAAATGGTGTGTCGGAACATCATAATCGTACTTTACTAGATATGGTTCGATCTATGATGTCTCTGACGGACTTGCCACTGTCATTTTGGGGTTATGAACTAGAAACTGACGCATTCACTTTAAATCGGGCACCATATAAATCCATTGAAAAGACATCGTATGAATTTTGGTTTGGAAACAAACCTAAGCTGTCATTTCTTAAAGTTTGGGGATGCTATGTTTATGTGAAAGAACTTCAACCGGATAAACACGAACCCAAAGGAGAAAAATGCGTCTTCATAGGATACCCTGAGGAAACTATTGGGTATCCCTTCTATCACAGATCCGAGGGCAAGGTTTTCGTTGCCAAGAACGGATCCTTTCTAGAAAAAGAGTTTCTCACGAAAGGTGTGTGTAGTGAGAAGGTAGAACTCGAATAGGTTGTAGAACCTTCTCTTCATAGTATGTAAAGTATCACAGCGCTGGAAGCCGTTCCGGAGTTGGCTTCACCAAATGAAGTGGTACCTAATGATAACGATCATGAAGCTCCAAAAGAGAATACTACCAAACCTGGCAGGTCTAGCAGGACGCGTGCAGCTCCCGAGCTGTACGGAAATCCTATTATGAATTTCATGGTCGATGAAATTAATGACCCTGCAACATATGAAGAAGCGATGATGAGCCCGGATTCCAACAAATGGCAAGAAGCCATGAAATCCGAGATGGAATCCATGTACGAAAACCACTTTTGGAACTTGGTGGACTTACCTCACTACCAAAAAGCTGTGGACAATAAATGGTTTCAAAAGAAAAACAGATGCTGATGGTAATGTAACCGTCTATAAAGCTCGACTTGTCGCAAAGGGCTTTAGACAAATTCAAGGAGTTGACTACGATAAGACTGTCACATCCCAAATTTTAGATTTGGTCTTGCATATCATTCATTGCATCGCATCATATCTTACCATGCATTACCGTTGAGTAGAGAGGTTCGGCGAAACGCCTATTGCAAAACCCTATTTTGTTTCGATCCAAGTTTCCTACGGGGAGCTCTAGTAAGACTTGCAACAACCACCCCTGTAGGTTCGAGCTTTCGCTCAAACTTCGGCTGAAGGTTGTGCCCCTCGACGATACGAACCCGTAGGCGCGAAAATCGCTCCAATCGGAGTTCTTATGCAAAAGACTCGAACGTTTTAGTAAACCGCCGGAAAACGGTCTAAAAATCCGGACCGATTTCCGAGTTGTAGTCAAATCTGGACCGATTCGGGTCAGGATTTTTTTCTTTTTCTTCTTCTCTCGCGTGGGACTATTTGAAGGGGCCCCACACCTGCCTCGATTCCCGTGCCTTCTAGAACCCCCGCCGCCACAAGCCCGCGCGACCTCCCTGGCGTATGTACGCCGCCTGCCACCTTCGCCTCGCCGCCGCCGGCCACCCCTCCGTCGCCGTTCGTCGCCGCGTCTGTTGTCGGGTTCGTCTCGCCGCCCTCTTTTCGTTCCCGTGCTCCGCGTCTCCATCCGCCGCCGCCAACTGCGCCCTGTAGGTCGCTGCGTACGCGCACGCGTTTATTGTTCCGGGAGCCGTAGTTGACCGTGTGTGTACGTGCAGGTAGAACTACTACGCCGGAACCGACCGTCGCCGCCGTCCGGAGCTCGCCGGAGTTCGTTTCGCAGTCCGTTTCCGGTAAGACAGCAGCCACCGTCAGATCTCAGATCAGCGGCTTAGATCGTTCGTTGACTGGTCAGCATCCCAGGCGTTGATTAGTCAGACGCCCAGTCAGCGCCCAGTCATCAGACACAGTTGACTGGGTCAATTTCGTTAATCCTATTAGTTGATAGATTTCGGTAGAATTTGTAAATTGCGTAGAAATTAAACCGTTTGGCCAAAAATTGCAAATAAAATATGTACGCGTTCAGTGAGTCGTGTAGAATCTCGCTGTAGCTTTGTTTCAGACTTTTACTGTCAGGTTTAGTACAGTTTAATCAAACTAGTTAGTGGCCTTTTCGGAGTAATAAATTCGTAGTAAAAGTTTCGTAGCTCCAAAAATCGCGTATGATATGTCCCTGAACTCGTGTGAACGAGGGGAATCTCATCGTGAAATAAAAAGATAGGCCTACAGTAAAAACTTCTGCAGTATTTGTCTAATGGCTTTCTGCAGAGTTTTAATTACTCGGGATGTTTTATAACTCCTTTTTGAGTAATTCCAATTGGTACTGTTTCTTATCAGCGATGCCTATGCGGTAGAATTTTTCCAGGATTTTACGAACTGTTTACTACCGGTAGTGAATTATTTAAGTTCTAGCTCTAGTAGTGATCACCACTTTTGGTTAATAGTTTCCCTTGCGCCAAATCTATTTTCCATGCATGTATTCGGTAGTAATATGAATTAGTACTATGTGGTGCAGCTGTAGCACCAATTCACTTGCCGTTCTTGCATTCATGCATCATCTTTGTTGCATATGTTTGTGAATTGTTTGTTTATGAATGCAATTGTGTCATGTAGATTGTGTGGAGTGCAACCCTTGCTCGTGTGTGGATTGTTCTTCTGACCGCTACAACCAAGGCAAGTAGATGCTACTTTGTTCATGATATCGTCCTACTATTTTCATTGCATTGTCGTGTATTTGTAGATGCATGTGTAGGATGATACTATCGCTATGCTATGTCCTATTATGTGGTAGGACCCTCTTTGTAGATGAACCACCGTTGGTAGATGTGCTTAGCCATGCTTGATGAACGAGGGCTGGGTTACATCATTGACACTTGTTTTCTCAAAGTATTGGTTTGCGAAAACTAAAACAACTTAATCAATGAATCATCTGGGTGTGATGGGATTGCTAATTTTTGGTGGTTTCATTGCGGAAAGGCACCCAGGTATCAAGAGAGAATGATTGGCTTCTTTATTGTGTAGCTTACGTGTACAACCATGTGCTAATAATGGAATGGGCGGTTGGTTGGACTTAGTAGGTTGTGGTAACTCGAACCCGCGTATCCAGAGATGTAGAATTTTGGTAGGTTGGACCGGTGCGCGTCGGGATTGAGGAGCTACTTCCCGAACAGTCTCTTCTTGGTCTTCTCCCTATCATCACCCAAAATGAGAGTGATGGTACGAGCTGGGCTGGCCAAGTCACATGGGTAAAGTGTACTAACCTCTGCAGAGTGTATAATCTAATCGATTAGCCGTGTCCCCGGTTATGGACATCTGAGTTGCTAGATAATGATTCCATGACATGTTTCTCGCTCATTCTAATTTCATAATTGTTTTAATCTTGTTGGGTTAACTTAATTGGGATCTTTTCAAAGAAAATTCAAAATTGTTTATGAAAGTAGGACAAAGTTATTTGCAAATGCAAGCTAGACACAGCTCCACTTGCCAAATATGCATGTAGATGTTAGTACTATTGTCTCCTTTACTAGCTCTACTTGCCATACATTCCATGTATTGACCCTTCGGGGCTGTTGCGTTTTATGCTGCAGGTTATTCCGATTCTGATTGATCGTTATAGGCCACGGTACTCCACTCGGCACTTGTTCACTTGTGGGCAATTTGAAGATTGGAGGATTTACTCGCTTTTGTTGCTACCTGAACAATTTGAGCTAGCTTTATGCTAAGCCTTTACATTGTAATAATGGTACTCTGGATCTTGTAGATCATGATACACGGTTATTTGCTATGATTATCTATCTTACTCTATTGTGGGCCAATGAACCGATCCAGGGATTGGCATGACACATAGAGGCCACGGTCTTATCAAAACCGGGGTGTCACAGGATGGTATCAGAGCCCGTGTGTCGACTGTCGGATCGTGACCTAGGATTGGATTAGGAAGCCCTAGAATTATTAAAGCCTATATTAACACTGTCTTTCCTCTTATGCCTTTCACCCTCGTAAATTCTTACCATATGCTATTCTCGCACTTTCCTCTTTTACTTGATAGATGGGAGACGTCAGGACTGAGTATGTCACCATGGAGTCACCAAGGCCCTTTGCAAGGCAGCTAGCACAGCTCTCTCAGTCATTAGGATTGCCACTGCCTATGTTCAAGGGAAGGAGGCTGTACACCTATGGATATGGAGAGGATGCATGGGAGATCACTACCTTCATATTCAGAGATGCCGCCTTGCCAAACCCCGCGCACTTGGTCTACACCAAGATATACTGCAACTGGGGACTTGGGATCAACTTGGCTGTACATGAAGCCCTGTCTCGCCAGTGCCATAATGTCCGACACCTACTGCCAGCAGATTCACCCTACCGTGACTATGGAAGGCGTGATGAAAATGGGAATATTGTGGTTACCCCGGGCGACAGGAACAACATGCCGCCCCGTCGGAGGCACATAGAGGACATGGAAAAGGAGAATGGAGCTCTAGCAGAGAAGGTGAGGATGCTAAAGGAGATTGCAGATTTTACTAGCAATGGTATGGTGGTCCAAGGACAGGAGATTGACACTTTGCATGAAGCTGTGGGAGTTCTGGAGACTGCCCTGATAGCCAGAGATGAGACCATAGCCCATCTTCATGGCACTGTGCAACAGAATACCCAGAGCATACAACAGTTGCAAGGGACCGTCCAGGAAAGGGACCAAACCATTGAAGCTATGACAGCCCAGATTGCCGCTCTCCAAGCACAGCTGAATCCACCCTCTGATGATGATAATGGAGATGATGGCAACAATGGGGATGATGATGACAGTGGAGATGATGATGATGGAGACGATGATGGTGGAGGAGATGAAGCCGTTGCTGTTGCAGCTGAGGATGAAGAAGAAGAGGAGGATCCAGAGGAGGTGGAGTTTGAAGTTTCAAGTGATGGTTCAGGAGAGGTGTACACTCCGCCGCCATGGTTGTACCGCGAGCCGAAGCGCCAACGCATGACCGCAAGGACCTACCTCAATCTCTTCAAGAAGTAGATAGAAGTCCACCAGTTAGTCCATGTTAGACGAATTCGTTAGGAGTAGTCTCGATCGTTGTGAAGCTTAGTTTGTGTTAGATTAAAAGTGTTTAGTTGCTTATTTATGTACTTCAATATCCCAGGATTTATTTGTGCGAATTTTAATGAAAGAGTTATGGCAATTTGGTTATCATCTGTGTGTTTTTCGCTGCAGTTTTTCTGCTGATACAGCAGTACTGCACGATTTTTCATATTTTTCTGGTAACTCGGAAAAATCTGAAAAAAATTGGGCTGATGCGAAACTCTCTGTGACATATGAAAAAAAATTGGCTTAATTTTCTGACGAGTTTAAGTCAGGCGGAAAAATTCGTGAAAGCTGCTGGACTGTTTTGGCAGATTGCTGTTTTGGTTGATTAGTTGATCTATTGTTTAGTTAACCTTTGCCAACTCTTGCAAAACTATTTCAGTAGTTATATACTGCTAGGATAACACCTGGAATGTTGCTGGATCACTTGTTTGTTGATGTGTTGCTTGCTTGTGATTGTCTGCTATTGTTTGTTGTTGATTGCTCATATGCATGGGTAGAATCCTATTACCGTAGTTGATTCTTTCTAAACTTACCTATACTGAACCGGGATGTCTATGCATGGGGGACACATAGATTGTGCACAGCGAGCTGTTTCACTCAAAACCCCGGATGGTAAGAGGATTAGGTTCAAGTCAGCCGCACGACCAGGAAGGTGTAAGCTGAATTCTCTTAAGGGGGTTAGCATGGATACTATGCCAGTGATTAGGGATTACCCCGACGTGTTTCCGGAGGAACTTCCAGGGATGCCACCTGACAGAGATGTAGAGTTTCTTATCGACCTGCTGCCGGGAACAGGACCTATAGCAAAGAAACCATATAAGATGGATGTCGATGAGCTGAAGGAATTGAAGAAACAGTTGAAGGAACAACTGGAAAAGGGATTCATTCAGCCTAGTGCGTCGTCATGGGGAGCACCTGTTCTGTTTGTAGAGAAGAAAGATAGCACCAAGAGATTAGTGGTGGACTATCGCTCGCTGAATGAAGTAACCATCAAGAACAAGTACCCTCTGCCGAACATAAATGACTTGTTTGATCAACTGGAAGGAGCAAAGGTGTTCAGCAAGATTGATCTGCGATGAGGCTATTTCCAATTGAAGATCCGAGAGGAGGATGTGCCAAAACCGCCTTCACCACTAGGTATGGTTTATATGAGTATACAGTTATGTCTTTTGGACTAACAAATGCCCCGGCATACTTCATGACCATGATGAACAAGGTATTTATGGAGTATTTGGACAAGTTCGTGGTGGTGTTTATTGATGACATACTGATGTATTCCAAGGATGATGCTGAGCATGAGAAACATCTGAGAATGATTATGGAGAAGCTGAGGGAACACAAGCTGTATGCCAAATTCAGTAAGAGTGAATTCTGGCTTAACACTGTTGGGTTTCTTGGACACGTAGTGTCAGGAGAAGGAGTCGCTGTTGATCCAAGCAAAGTGACTGCAGTGACAGAGTGGGAAGCACCCAAGAATGCGGGAGAGATTCGAAGCTTTTTGGGACTTGCTGGATATTACCGAAGGTTCATAGAAAACTTTTCCAAGATTGCTAAGCCGATGACTGAACTTCTGAAGAAGGAGAGGAAGTTTGAATGGTCAGACGTATGTGAAGCCAGCTTTCAGGAACTGAAGCGTCGACTAGTAACTGCGCCTGTTCTGTGTTTACCAGATCTTCAGAAGGATTTCCAAGTGTACTGTGATGCCTCACGACAAGGACTTGGGAGTGTGCTGATGCAAGATGGGAGAGTAGTGTCATATGCCTCGCGACAACTCAAGCACCATGAGCGGAATTACCCCACACACGACTTGGAGTTAGCGTCAGTGGTTCATGCGCTCAAGGTATGGAGGCATTACTTAATGGGAAAACACTGTGATGTGTACACCGACCACAAGAGCCTGAAGTACATATTTACACAGAAGGAACTGAACATGAGACAAAGGAGATGGTTGGAACTTATCAAGGATTATGATATGAATCTACAATACCACCCAGGAAAGGCCAATGTAGTAGCAGATGCTCTGAGCCGGAAGGTTTATGCCAATGGATTGACAATTGGTGAATTGCCTGAGGATTTGTGCAAGCAATTCAAGGACCTTAGACTGGAGGTAGTATCTGAAGGGTACTTAGCAACAATGGAAGTCCAACCGACGCTTCAAGACAGAATCAAGAAGGCTCAAGTGGGAGACAAGGAAATAGAAGAAATAAAGGAGAAGATGAAGGAGAACCAGGAAAAGGATATTCGCGAGGATGAGCATGGTACCTTGTGGTATGGAGATCGTTTGTGTGTTCCCAACGATCCCGAGATAAGGAAGTTGATTCTGCAGGAAGCTCATGACTCGCCATATTCCATACATCCGGGCAACACAAAGATGTATATGGATTTGAAGAGCAGATTTTGGTGGAACAACATGAAGGGAGATATCGCCAACCATATTGCCCTATGTGATGTATGTAGCCGAGTGAAGGCAGAACACCAGAAGCCAGCAGGATTGCTACAGCCGTTGCCTGTGCCGGATTGGAAATGGGATAGAGTGGGAATGGACTTTATCAGAGGACTGCCCAGGACCAGGTCGGGATATGACTCTATTTGGGTAGTGGTCGACCATTTGACCAAGGTAGCCCACTTTATACCGGTGAAGACGACCTATACGAGTGCAAAGTTGGCCAAGATTTACATGGACAGGATTGTGTGCCTACATGGAGTTCCCAAGAGTATCGTATCTGATAGAGGCACCCAATTTACCTCACACTTCTGGCGCCAGCTGCACGAGTCACTTGGTACTAGATTGGAGTTTAGCACAGCGTTTCACCCACAGACTGATGGACAGACCGAGAGGGTGAATCAGATTTTGGAGGACATGCTGAGAGCTTGCGCCTTGGCTCATGGCTCTAGTTGGGATGAGAATTTGCCGTATGCCGAGTTTTCCTACAACAACAGCTATCAAACCAGCATCAAGACGTCACCGTTCAACGTACTATATGGGAAACGGTGCCGAACACCATTGCTATGGGATGGAGTAGGAGAACGTCAGTTGTTTGGACCTGATTTGATCAAGGATGCTGAGGAGAAGGTCGCCTTGGTTAGAGATAGGCTGAAGGTAGCACAATCAAGACAGAAGAGCTACGCTAACGCCAAGCGCAAGGAAGTGGTGTATGAGATAGGTGATAGAGCATACCTCAGAGTATCGCCGCTTCGTGGAATTAAGAGATTTGGTATTAAGGGTAAGCTGGCACCTCGATTTATTGGACCGTATCGAGTCTTAGCACGCAAAGGAGAGGTTGCTTATCAGTTGGAGTTGCCAGAGGCTCTGTCTGCTGTTCACAATGTGTTCCACGTGTCCCAGCTGAAGAAGTGTCATCCGGAGATGGTGGATACACCATTGAGAGACACTGTACCGCTAGAGGAGGTTCAGCTTGAGAATGATTTGACCTATGAGGAGAAACCGGTCAAGATTCTGGAGACAGCAGAAAGGACTACCCGTACCAAGACAATCAAGTTTTGCAAGGTGCAGTGGAGTCACCACACCGAAGAGGAAGCCACTTGGGAGCGTGAAGATGACATCCGAGAGGACTACCCACACCTATTTGCTAGCCGCGCCGAATCTCGAGGACGAGATTCATCTTAAGGGGGTTAGTCTTGTCACATCCCAAATTTTAGATTTGGTCTTGCATATCATTCATTGCATCGCATCATATCTTACCATGCATTACCGTCGAGTAGAGAGGTTCGGCGAAACGCCTATTGCAAAACCCTATTTTGTTTCGATCCAAGTTTCCTGCGGGGAGCTCTAGTAAGACTTGCAACAACCACCCCTGTAGGTTCGAGCTTTCGCTGAAACTTCGACTGAAGGTTGTGCCCCTCGACGATACGAACCCGTAGGCGCGAAAATCGCTCCAATCGGAGTTCGTATGCAAAAGACTCGAACGTTTTAGTAAACCGCCAGAAACGGTCCGAAAATCCGGACCGATTTCCGAGTTGTAGTCAAATCTGGATCGATTCGGGTCAGGATTTTTTTTCTTTTTCTTCTTCTCTCGCGTGGGACTATTTGAAGGGCCCCACCCTGCCTCGATTCCCGTGCCATCCAGAACCCCGCCGCCACGAGCCCGCGCGACCTCCCTGGCGCACGTACGCCGCCTGCCACCTTCGCCTCGCCGCCGCTGGCCACCCCTCCGTCGCCGTTCGTCGCCGCGTCTGTTGTCGGGTTCGTCTCGCCGCCCTCTTTCCGTTCCCGTGCTCCGCGTCTCCATCCGCCGCCGCCAACTGCGCCCTGCAGATCGCCGCGTACGCGCACGCGTTTATTGTTCCGGGAGCCGTAGTTGACCGTGTGTGTACGTGTAGGTAGAACCACGACGCCGGAACCGACCGTCGCCGCCGTCCGGAGCTCGCCGGAGTTCGTTTCGCAGTCCGTTTCCGGTAAGACAGCAGCCACCGTCAGATCTCAGATCAGCGGCTTAGATCGTTCGTTGACTGGTCAGCATCCCAGGCGTTGACTAGTCAGACGCCCAGTCAGCGCCCAGTCATCAGACACAGTTGACTGGGTCAATTTCGTTAATCCTATTAGTTGACAGATTTCGGTAGAATCTTGTAAATTGCGTAGAAATTAAACCGCTTGGCCAAAAATTGCAAATAAAATATATACGCGTTCAGTGAGTCGTGTAGAATCTCGCTGTAGCTTTGGTTCAGACTTTTACTGTCAGGTTTAGTACAGTTTAATTAAACTAATTAGTGGCCTTTTCGGAGTAATAAATTCGTAGTAAAAGTTTCGTAGCTCCAAAAATCGCGTATGATATGTCCCTGAACTCGTGTGAACGAGGGGAATCTCATCGTGAAATAAAAAGATAGGCTTACAGTAAAAACTTCTACAGTATTTGTCTAATGGATTTCTGCAGAGTTTTAATTACTCGGGATGTTTTATAACTCCTTTTTGAGTAATTCCAATTGGTACTGTTTCTTATCAGCGATGCCTATGCGGTAGAATTTTTCCAGGATTTTACGAACTGTTTACTACCGGTAGTGAATTATTTAAGTTCTAGCTCTAGTACTGATCACCACTTTTGGTTAATAGTTTCCCTTGCGCAAATCTATTTTCCATGCATGTATTCGGTAGTAATATGAATTAGTACTATGTGGTGCAGCTGTAGCACCAATTCACTTGCCGTTCTTGCATTCATGCATCATCTTTGTTGCATATGTTTGTGAATTGTTTGTTTATGAATGCAATTGTGTCGTGTAGATTGTGTGGAGTGCAACCCTTGCTCGTGTGTGGATTGTTCTTCCGACCGCTACAACCAAGGCAAGTAGATGCTACTTTGTTCATGATATCGTCCTACTATTTTCATTGCATTGTCGTGTATTTTGTAGATGCATGTGTAGGATGATACTATCGCTATGCTATGTCCTATTATGTGGTAGGACCCTCTTTGTAGATGAACCACCGTTGGTAGATGTGCTTAGCCATGCTTGATGAACGAGGGCCGGGTTACATCATTGACACTTGTTTTCTCAAAGTATTGGTTTGCGAAAACTAAAACAACTTAATCAATGAATCATCTGGGTGTGATGGGATTGATAATTTTTGGTGGTTTCATTGCGGAAAGGCACCCAGGTATCAAGAGAGAATGATTGGCTTCTTTATTGTGTAGCTTACGTGTACAACCATGTGCCAATAATGGAATGGGCGGTTGGTTGGACTTAGTAGGTTGTGGTAACTCGAACCCGCGTATCCAGAGATGTAGAATTTTGGTAGGTTGGACCGGTGCGCGTCGGGATTGAGGAGCTACTTCCCGAACAGTCTCTTCTTGGTCTTCTCCCTATCATCACCCAAAATGAGAGTGATGGTACGAGCTGGGCTGGCCAAGTCACATGGGTAAAGTGTACTAACCTCTGCAGAGTGTATAATCTAATCGATTAGCCGTGTCCCCGGTTATGGACATCTGAGTTGCTAGATATTGATTCCATGACATGTTTCTCGCTCATTCTAATTTCATAATTGTTTTAATCTTGTTGGGTTAACTTAATTGGGATCTTTTCAAAGAAAATTCAAAACTGTTTATGAAAGTAGGACAAAGTTATTTGCAAATGCAAGCCAGACACAGCTCCACTTGCCAAATATGCATGTAGATGTTAGTACTATTGTCTCCTTTACTAGCTCTACTTGCCATACATTCCATGTATTGACCCTTCGGGGCTGTTGCGTTTTATGCTGCAGGTTATTCCGATTCTGATTGATCGTTATAGGCCACGGTACTCCACTCGGCACTTGTTCACTTGTGGGCAATTTGAAGATTGGAGGATTTACTCGCTTTTGTTGCTACCTGAACAATTTGAGCTAGCTTTATGCTAAGCCTTTACATTGTAATAATGGTACTCTGGATCTTGTATATCATGATACACGGTTATTTGCTATGATTATCTATCTTACTCTATTGTGGGCCAATGAACCGATCCAGGGATTGGCATGACACATAGAGGTCACGGTCTTATCAGAACCGGGGTGTCACAGAGACATTCTCTCCCGTAGGGACAAAAAATATTCAGGTTCTATTCCTTCTCGAGAGAGCAGCTAATCAAGGGACACTCTTCTAAATACTACTTCCTCTTCGATTGTTTTCAAAATATGGCCATATTTGTTGGCATGCAAATTCTTGGATATTGGGATCATCAATATAAAGTACGATGTTGATATATCCATGACCTTGGTCGTTCGGATTGAAATCAAAGAAAGTTCATACACATTGACAACTAAGCTTAAATTCGTTTAGATCTTACCACTTTCTTTTAGGTTACAATTTTACACGTGCGGTGGGAGTGAATTTTACATCGAGGGCCTAAAAGGGGAAATTACATCGATGTCCATACATTTAGCACAAAGGGCCCTAAAATAATTAAGCAACGAAAACAGTCGGGTTCAGATCCTTCTTCTCGAGAGACCAACCAATCGAGGCATACTCTTCATGCTACTTCCTCTTCAATTGTTTTCAAACTATGGCCAGATTTTTCATCCTACAAATTCTTGGATTTGGGATCATCAATGTAAAGTATGATGTAGATATGGCCATGACCTTGGCTGTTCTACTTGAAATCCAAGAATGTTCACTCTCATTGACAACTAAGCTTAAATTTGATTATATTTTACCACTTATTTTTAGGTGAAAATTCTAAACGTGCAGCGGGAGTACATTTTACATCAAGGACCTACAAAAAGGAAAATTACATTGAAGTCCATACATTTAGCACAAAGGACCCTAAAAAAACTAAGCAAGGAAAACAATTGGGTATGGATCATTCTCAAGAGAGCAACTGATCGAGGCATACTAGATCTTCATGCTACTTCCTCTTTGATTGTTTTCAAAATATGGCTAGATTTGTCGGCATGTAATTTCTTGGATATGGGATCATCAACATAACGAAGATGTAGATATCACCATTACCTTGGTCATTCGGCTTGAAATCCAAGAATGTCCATGCTCATTGACAACAAGCTTAAATTCGTTTAGATCTTACCACTTACTTTTAGGTTAAATTTTACACGTGCGGTGGGAGTACATTTTTCTTCAAAGACCTAAAAAGAACCAAAATTACATCAAGTTCCATACACTTATCACAAAGGGCCCTAGAAGAATTAAGCAAGGAAAAAAGTCGGGTTTGGCTCCTTCTCGAGAGAGCAGCTCATCGAACCATACTCTTCATGCCACTTCCTATTCGATTGTTTTCAAGATATGGCTAGATTTGAAGCCATGCAAAATCTTGGATATGGGATCATCAACACAAAGTGCATGGTAGATATGGCCATGACCTTGGTCGTTCGGCTTGAAATCTAAGAATGTTCATACTCGAGGAGTAAGCTACTTTTTTAGATTATACCACTTACATTTAGGTTATTATTTTACACGGGCCATGGGAGTACTTTTTAATCAAGGACCTAAAAGGGGGGAATTACATTGAGGTCCATATATCTAACACAAATGGACCTAAAATAATTAATCAAGGAAAACAGTCAGGTTCGGATCATTCTCGAGAGACCAGCAGATCGAGCCATACTCTTCAAGCTATTTCATCTCTCTCTTGTTTTCAAAAAAAGGCCACATTTGTCAGCATGCAAATTCTTGGTTATGGGATCATCAACACAAAGTATGATGTTTGATTGCTTTCCAAACAAGGACATAAATTTTTACATGCAAATTATTATCAAGATGTGAAATATTTCAAAAAAGAACCTCCATGGTTTTTGATATATTGAATTTTTGGTAGGTACTACCATCAAAAGATATTTTATTTGTAGAACTTTGAGAGCAATCTACCACATACTTTTAGGTTAAAATTTCACCTAACATTGAAAATGGAGCTTAAATTCATTTAAATGGGCGAACTTAGCTAGGAAGCTTAAGAACTTGTTAAACTTGGTGTAAATGTAAGTGAGACATGGTCCAAACTTTGTCTCAGAAATGGGCTTCTGGTATTCTGAGCCATATACTTCATACTTGCTTTAATTTAAAGGAAAACACATTCTTTTTAGAATGAAAATACAACAAAAATTCCTAAAATATGGAAACTCCCATTATCGGCAGCATTATGCTTCACCATGCCAAGATGCACCCATCTACCAAACTTCGGAACATTTCCCTAAAGTATTATGTCCATAAATGGCCATATATTCACCGATGTTTTTTATTCACCCATGTTGTTCGGCTTGAAGCCTAAGAATGTTTCTATAATGTAGGCCATATTGCCAAGCAGATTTATTTTTTCAAAAGTTGTGAAGACTAGTGATTGTCAACATGCAAATGCTTAGCAAGAAATTGAATCTTCCAAAAATCTCATTGGTGGCTACCGTCAAAAGATAACTGTAGAACTTTAAGAGTAATATACCACTTACTCATATTTCAAATTTTACATAATATTGGCAAATTGGCTTAAATTCTATAGGATGGAGGGAGTACTACTACTTGCTTCGCGAGAAAAAAAAACACTCCTCACTTTCGAACCAGCTTGCTATGGGTCTGCCTGGTGCTTCCTCTTCCTAGGGTGGAACGAATGGAGGTGGAGTAGTTGGGGGTAGGAAGGCTATCCAGATCATAGTGGTGTCCCTCGCAAAAATAAAAATAAAATATCATAATGTTGTGCATCCAATGCGATGGGACACCCCTTGTCCACCACTTTAATTAGTACTAGTATTGCGCATGGCGATCTTTTAACTATCCTTCCCCCTTGGAATTTACTAGTTAGTACTCACTGTACGTGTAACTCGTGTCAGGAACTCATCGCAGCTTTTCTCTGACATTGCACTTCCTTCAAATCCTCCTCTTCGCTGCTCTCGTGCTACCTACTCTATGCTCTCTGTCCCTTCTCCCTCCTAGTTTTTTTTCAATAGGGGGAAACTCCAAATGGCAATATTGTTTACCATGACAAGATTTTACCACCACTTACTTTGAGGTTAGAATTTTGAACCAGTGGTAGGAGTAATTTTTACACCAAGGACCTAAAAATGATAAAAATTACATCGAGGTCCATACATCTAGCACAAAGGACCCTAAAATTGCATCGAGGCATGCAAATTCTTGGATCTGGGATCATCAATATAATGTATATGATGTAGATATTGCCATGACCTTGGTCGTTCAGCTTCAAATCCAAGAATGTGCATAATCATTGACAAATAATCTTAAATTCGTTTAGATTTTACCACTTACTTTTAGGTTAAAATTTTACCCGTGCGCGTGGAGTACATTTTACATCAAGGATCTAAAAAAGTGAAAATTACGTCGAGGTTCCATACATTTAACACAAAGGGCCCTAAAATAATTAAGCAAGAAAAATAGTCGGTTTCAGCTCCTTCAAAAGAGAGCAGCTGATCAAGGCATACTCTTCTAAATACTACTTCCTCTTCGATTGTTTTCACAATATGGCCATATTTGTCAGCATGCAATTTCATGGATATTGGGATCATCAATATAAAATATGATGTAGATATAGCCATGCCCTTGGTCATTCGACTTCAAATCCAAGAATGTTCATACTCATTGATAACTAAGCTTAAATTCATTTAGATTTTACCACTTACTTTTAGGTTAAAATTTACTTGTGCGGTTGAAGTACATTTTACATCAAGGACCTAATAAATAGAAAATTACATTAAGGTCCATATATTAACACAAAGGGCCCTAAAAGAATTTAGAAAGGAAAACTGTCACATCCCAAAATATTCCAAATTTTGAAATGTGAAAAATAAATAAACAAAATAAATAATTGTTGAAATTTAGGGTGAGCAGAATTTTTTTGATTCCAATTGGAAACATCAAAACCTATTTTGATCAAATAAAATCCTAAAGGGATTTAAAAAGATAAACAAATAATAAATAAAGTTATAATAGTTGGAATCACTATTTTTTGGATCTTTTAATAAAAAGATTTGGTTTTCAAAACCAAAGGTAGAAATATAAATAAGGACTATTTTAAAGAGACAAATTAAATCTTGGCCAAACAAATGAAATAAAATATTTTGTTTGATAAAAAGAGTAAAGTATTATTTAAATAAAATAATAAGGATTTATTAATATCCAATTTTATTTAAGTAAAGGCTTTTCCATTTCAAAATAAACACTAAAACTTGTTAAAGTATTTTAAATAAAAATTCCAAGTGTTTTATTTTTCAAATGAAACCTACTGAAAAGGTTTTGGTATTGTTTAGATTTCAAATAGAGTTTTAAAATAAATTTAATCCTATTGGAAATAAAGACTTAGGTCTATTTATTTAATTATTAATAGGTCCTAAAAGAATAAAAGAATTATTTTATTATGGACTTTGGAATATGTTGATAAATAGAATTAAAATTTACCTAAAGTTTGGTGGTGGTTTGAATTCAAGTGGTGTTTGAATTGTTTGAAATAAAATCAAAACAGAAATTCAAATTAGGAAAAGAAAAAGCATTCAGTACAAAAAAAGAATCAAACCTAACCCATCTGGCAGGCCCAGCAAGCCCATTCGCAGCCCACCAGCTCTCCCCACTCGCGAACCGTTTTTACCCAGGAACACACCCGCTAAGTCGCTGACAATAGGACCCCACAACCCCTCTCTCTCTCTCGCTGACAACGGACCCCACTGCCACCTCATCATCGTCTCCACCGCGACCACGTCCCCTCGCCGTTTCTGCCATTGATTGCGGCGATCAATTCGCGTTGATGTCTGTGTTAATCCCGCCAGCGACCACACCCCTTTAAACGCCATGCTCTCCTCTACCTTTCCTCTCACTTGCCTCTCCCTCTCTGCCCCCAGGCTGCGAGAATCGTGAGATCGAACCCCACTACTCCGTCGAGCTTCTCCAGCAAATTCCGGCGCCGACCAGCCGTCCCTCGCCTCCCACTGCACGCAGGCTTGCTCCCCATCTCCTGGCGCATCTCCCAGTGCCGCTAGTTAGCCCGCGCGAGCACCGCAGCCTCGGTAACCTCGACACCTGAGCACCACCGTCGTCTGCCGTTTCTCCGGCGAGCTTCCCCGGTAAGTACAGACCGCCCCGAACACCCCCGATGATGCTCCTATACTCCCCACGCTCGCCCGCGTCTAACCATGCCTTTATCTTGCCTTAGGATAACCTGTAGCCTCGCCCCCGTCGACAACCGTGCGAGCCCGAGCCAGAGGGCAACTCCGGCGAGCAATTGTGATCGTCCCCGTGCGCCCCTTGCCTCCTCGCGAACACGTTGAGGATCAGTACGTCGTGGCGATTCCGGTGAGCTAATCCTCTGCCTCCCTTGCTTCCTAAATCACCGCCAATGCCACCGCTCGAGCATGCGCCGCCGCAAGCCGCCGCTAGCGCCGTCGGTCCTTGGTCAAACACACTGTGTTCGTTGGATCTTAATCTTGCGGCTGATATTAGATTGTAAGCGAAGGGGTATCGTGTGCCCTGTGCCGCATGATCTCACTTAAATCCTGTGGTCCACAGAGCTCAATCCGCACGAAACGGTACTAGCCAGTTAGATTGAGCCACGTGTCCAGAGACTGATTTAAAAATAGAAATTTGATCTATTAGATTTGCAAACTTGTAAAATTCATAACTTTAATTCTACACGTCCAAATTTTGCAAATTTTATATCAATGGAATCAGCAAGACAAATCCTACCCAACCATGCACTTTGTTTAATGTTTTGCTTCTGGAAAATTGGTTGAAATTGCAGAAACATGTGTAGGCATAATTTGAATATAGAAATTGTTCTAGATATATTTTTAAGGTGAAATCTTTGCAAATTGGATTATTGTGAACCTACTGACCATAGGAACCAACTTATGGATTTAAAAATGTATTTTGTGAGGTTAAGGAATAAATATTTGAATTAGAGCATTTCTAGTCAAATAAAAATGTTGTTTATGGTTTAGAAATGAAATTGAGTAAAACCCTTTGGGAAATGATTTTAATTAAACTCTCTAACCCTAAACACAAAGTTTTGAGAATTAAAATATATTTGATGAACCCTATGAGAATATTACTTTGCTAAAAGGTATTTTCAACAACATAAAATATCACCTTAGCATAATATTTGGTTTATGAGATGAAACCTTTTGCAAATGGTTTTACCACTTTAGTAAAAGACCACTTTGAGCTTTAAAATGTTTAGAGCCTAGTAGAAACTACTTTTCCAAATAAAACTATCTTTTGCTTGCTTGCATGCATGACCTTGTTTTTGTTATTTTATGTGTGTGAAATGGTTTGAATGTTAGTTGAATTTGTGTTTGCTTGATTGAATTGTAGTGAAGTTAGAAGAGTGTGATATTTGCAAGATCAAGAAGTGAACCATCATTCTCTACTAAAAAGGCAAGTGAAACTATCATCCAAGTCCCATTATTTTCATTACACTTAGTGGATTTTTGTAACATGCATGATAAGGACTACTATATTTTATTCTATGCTAAATCCTAATAGGATACCCTTATGTCTTCCTTAGTGAAAACATTGTAGTTGTAGTATGCTTAGCCCTGCTATATATTTGGGATGGGATACATGATATCATTATATGAAGTGTTGGAAAGATATATGTTTTATATAATAAAACAAGTACTCAATGAACCACCTAGGTGGAAAAGGATACTCAAGGTTGGACAAGGTGGCAACAAAAGGAACCATGTTTATATGGCTATCTTTTTGTGTGTGCACTAGAAGAAAACCACCCAGGCACTTAGAGATTGAACATGTTTCTCGTACACTGGCTTCGTGTACAGCCACATGCTAAATGGGCTCTGGCTTAGTCAACTACATAGTGGAAGACCCATGCATTGGCATCTTCAGGTTAACTAGAATTGTGTAAGGGAAATATATCCCTACATTGGTGCCTGGTTGACAAGCTAGCATTGTGTATTGGGAGGACTTCTATGGAAAGACTTTGTCACATTCTCGATCTGCCAGTACTCCATTTTGGTGAGTACTTATCCAGCGTCCATTGGTGGCATCAAGACGAGATTGTGTCATGTGGGTAAAGTGTACAACTTCTGCAGAAGATCAAAATTCTAAGTACTTAGCCGTGTCCCCGGTTATGGACAACTCTGAGCAACTAAGGCCGAAAGCTATGGAAGATCTCGACATTCCAATTTCTCAAAGTTAAAACTTGAGGGTGACAATAAGGGATTTGAAGCACTTGGAGGTTTCCAAGGAGTTTAGAAAGATTTGACAAAAGATCAAAAACTACTTTGAAAATATAGGATAAAACTATATTGCTTTCTGCAAATGAGCCTAAACCCTACTTGGCCAAATATGCATATATTTACAGATTCCACTTATTTCTACATAGTAGTGAAACTTGCCAATACAATTCAAATGTATTGACCCTTGTGGCTGTAACTTATAATGTTGCAGGTTTGTTTGATGTTAGTGAAGTTTATTGATTAGGATTACAAGACTACAACCAACATGACTGCCTGTGGCACTTTGAAGATGAAGGACCCCATGCTATTGTTATATTCTGCTGCATTGTAATGAGATAGCCAAATGAGCTATGTAAGATGTAATAAATTATTTTATTCCTGGTTATAAAGTTGTATTGTGACCTTTGTTTCTTGATATTACATCTTAATTGTGGATGCTAGCTATTGATCCAGGGACTAGCATTGTAAACACAGGGATCTCTACCTTATTAAAGGTTGGGAACACTAAAGATGGTATCAGAGCACTGTGTTGCCTGTAAGATTGTAACACTAGGATTGGAGAAAAACCCCTTAGAAAAGTAGGAGTTGTATTGGTTCCAAAACTTATTTACAAACAATCTTGTAAACCCTTTCCTCAACCTTTTGGTTTTTGAATTCTACACCTCTCCCTTTTCAACTTGATGGACAAAGCCTTCACCATGACCAATGACTTCTACTTTAGTTCCACCAAAGATTTCAACCTAGACATCACTAAGGACTACAAGTGAGAACCAAGAGACATTAGACTGCCTACCAAAGACATTGATATCAAGTTAGAGTATGGATCATATTGACCTATGAGGTATGATTATACTAAGTTATTTATTTCAAGAAAACTTGTTGTCTCCTTCAACTCATGAGTTAAGATCATAAGTTGTTAAGTGGATAGTTGCTTGTTGATTGTTTGATTGAACTTAGTTGTTTTGAGTTGTGTGTTAGAACTTCTCAAAACCTATCCATCAATACTTATCCCTATCAAACCAACAGATGCCTCCCCGACGTGCCAACCCCAACCAAAACAACAACAACATCACTCCCGAGATGCAACAGTTGATGACAGGCCAAACTCAACTGATGCAGATGATGACCACATTCATACAGAATTAGAACAACAACAACAACAACAACAACAACAACAACAACAACAACAACAACAACAACAACAACAACAACAACAACAACAACAACAACAACAACAACAACAACAACAAAAACAACAACAACAACAACAACAACAACAACAATCAGAATAATCCTCCAGCACATGATATGCTCACCAGGTTTCTAAAACTTAGACCTGCAAGATTGTCTGGAACAACTGATCCAATGGAAGCCAATTACTGGTTATGTTCGGTGAATAAGGACTTAGTGATTGTTGGCTGCACCGACGAAGAAAAAGTTAGGTTTGCAACATTTCTACTTGAAGGACCAGCAGCAACATGGTGGGACAACTATCAGATCACCACTCCCCTTGAGGATGTGACTTGGGCTATTTTTGAGGATGGTTTCCGTACAGCTCACATCTCATCTGGAGTGATGCACTTGAAGAAAAAGGAATTTCACAACCTGAAACAAAATTTGATTCATCCTTTCTGTTTGGCCATCCGTTTGCGGGTGGAAGGCAGTACTGAATTCTAGTCGGGTCCCAAGAGACTCATGTAGTTGTCGCCAACACTTTGAAGTAAACTGGGTGCCTCTATCTGACACAATTCCCTTGGGGACACCGTGCAGACTTACAATTCTTGACATGTATATCTTAGCAAGCTTAGCACTTGTATACGTGGTCTTTACGGGGATGAAGTGAGCCACCTTCGTGAAGTGGTCCACCACTACCCAGATAGAATCAAATCCAGAACGAGTCCGGGACAATCCTGTGATGAAATCCATGCCTACCTTGTCCCACTTCCAGTCGGGTATGGGTAGTGGTTGAAGCAGTCCTGCCAGTTTCTGATGCTCGGCTTTAACTCTATTGCATACATCACACAGAGAAATATACTCTGCAATATCTCTCTTTAGGTTATTCCACCAGAATCTATCCTTCACATCCATGTACATCTTCGTGTTACCTGGATGAATTGAGTATGGCGAATCATGAGCTTCTTGTAAAATCATCTTTCTGATATCGGGGTCATTGGGAACGCACAAACGCTTCCCATACCAGAGGGTTCCTTGTTCGTCCAGACGAATTTTTTTTGTTTTTCCTTCGCTTATCCTGACACTTATTTCTTCCAACACTTTGTCTCCCTTTTGTGCTTCCTGGATCCTTTCTTGGAAGGTGGACACTATTTCCATAGTTTCTACGTGTCCTTTCGGAACTATTTCTATCCTGAGATCCTTGAATTGCTTGCATAGATCCTCTGGAAGTTCCCCTGCGGTAAGTCCATTCACATACACCTTACGACTTAAGGCATCAGCCACCACGTTTGACTTTCCGGGATGGTACTATAAATCCAAGTTGTAATCCTTAAGTAGCTCAAGCCATCTTCTTTGTCTCATATTCAACTCCTTTTGGGTGAATATGTACTTCAAACTCTTATGATCTGTGAACACATCACAATGTTTACCCATGAGGTAGTGTCTCCATACCTTGAGTGCATGTACCATAGACGCAAGTTCCAGATCATGTGTGGGGTAATTGTGTTCGTGGTTCTTAAGTTGCCGGGAGGCATAGGATACCACTTTCCAATCTTGCATCAATACACTTCCAAGTCCTTGTCGATAAGCGTCACAATAGACTTGAAAATCCTTCTGGATATCAGGCAGACACAGAACTGGCGTCGTTACAAGGCGCTTCTTTAACTCCTGAAAACTTGCTTCACATGCCTCGGTCCATAGGAATTTCTTCTCCTTCTTTAATAGTTCCATCAGGGGTTTTGCTATTTTGGAAAAGTTTTCAATGAACCTCCGGTAATATCCTGCGAGGCCCAAGAAACTCCTAATATCTCCCACATTCTTGGGTGACTCCCATTCCGTCACGGAAGCTACCTTACTAGGATCTACGGCAACTCCTTTTGCCGACACAACATGACCAATAAATCCCACTTCCTTTAACCAGAATTCGCACTTGCTGAATTTAGCATACAACTTGTGTTCTCTTAGTTTCTCCATGATAAGGCGCAGATGTTTCTCATGTTCCTTCTCATCCTTAGAGTATATGAGTATATCATCTATGAATACCACGATAAACTTGTCCAAATATTCCATGAACACCTTGTTCATCATGGTCATGAAGTATGCTGGGGCATTGGTTAGACCAAACGACATTACGATGTACTCATACAATCCGTATCTTGTGGTGAATGCTGTTTTGGGCACATCCTGTTCGCGAATCTTTAGATGAAAGTAGCTTGATCGCAGATCGATCTTTGAGAACACACTGGCTCCCTCTAACTGGTCAAACAAGTCATTGATGTTGGGTAGAGGATACTTATTCTTGATCGTCACTTCGTTCAACGAGCGGTAGTCCACAACCAGCCTCTTGGTTTTATCCTTCTTTTCCACAAATAGGACATGTGCTCCCCAAGATGACGCGCTGGGTTGGATGAATCCCTTGTCCAATTGTTCCCTAAGTTGTTTCTTGAGTTCCTTTAACTCGTCCACATCCATCTTGTATGGTCTCTTAGCTATCGGCCCCGTGCCTGGCATCAAGTCAATAAGGAACTCGATATCACGGTCGGGTGGCATTCCGGGTAGCTCCTCTGGGAAGACATCTAGGTATTCCTTTACAATAGGTACCTCCTCCAAGCTAACCCCCTTAAGAGAGTTCACCATGGCTTCCTTAAGTGCAAAATTTGACTTGATATGAATTCTCTTCCCTTCCGGTGTTGTGAGCGTGACAGTCCTTTTTGCACAATCTATGACTCCTTCATATTCGGTCATCCAATTCATGCCCAAGATGATGTCTAATCCTTGTGATTCTAGAACTGTTAGACTGGTGGGAAAGATGTGCGTCCCAATCCTTAGTTCTAATTCCCGGCAACCGGAGTTTGCCACTATTTCTCCCCCAGGAGAACTTACCCTTAGAGGAAATTTTATAGTCTCCGTAGGCATCTTGCCTTTATCCGCAAATACCCTTGATATGAATGAATGCGATGCACCAGTATCAAAAAGAACAACTGCGGGAATAGAATTGAGTTTGAACTTACCAATCACAAAGTCTGGTGCATCACAAGCATCCTCCATAGTGACATGATTTATCGTGGCTTTGACAAACAGATTTGGCTTCTTTCCATTTCCATTGCCATGGTTGTGTCCACTTCCATTCCCGTTGCCATTGCCATTCATCTTCTCGGGGCAAGAGGTTGCATAATGCCATGTCCTGTTGCACTTAAAGCATGTCACCTCACTGAGATCCTTTCCATTGCTGCCATTCCCATTGCGTTTTTTATGCCCATTGTGTTTGTGGCCACCATGGTTATGACCGTTATGGTTGTGGCCATTATTGTTATAAGGTGGAGGTGAGGAATTGCGCTGCTTCTGGTACGGAACAGAGTGCTTGTGAGGGTTAGACTTCCTCTTGCAGTTTTCTATGCTCTTCCTCTTTGATTCAACCACAATGGCTCTGTCCAGGAGTTCCTGAAAGTTGTCAAATTTTTGAGCCACAAGCTGAATGGATATCTCGTCATTGAGTCCCCTTAAGAACTCCTCCTGTCTCTTGGCATCAGTGGAAACATCATCGGGTGCATAACGGGCTAGCTTGTTGAAAAGCTCACCATACTCGGTGACAGAACGGTGCAGCTGGTGTAGGTCGCTAAATTCGCGCCTTTTCAGAGTCATGATACCAGCAGCCACATGATGAGTGCAAAAAGCTAACTCAAACTGATCCCAATTGATAGCATCAATGTCCAGGTGGGTGACTTGGTAGTTATCCCACCATTCTGCAGCAGGTCCTTCAAGCTGGTGTGCGGCATAACGTACCCTGTCGGCTCCGACAGCTTGCACGGTGTCTAGCTTCTTGTTGATCGTACGCAGCCAGTCATCAACGATGATTGGTTCAGTTCTGCTAGTGAAGGTAGGCGGGTTCAGCCTCAAAAACCAAGTCAAGCGATCTTCTTGAGGTGGTGGCGGAGGTGGTGGTGGCGGCGGGTTGTTGTTGTTGTTGTTGTTTTGCATGTTCTGAGTGAGCAGTTGGATCAGCTGGTTCTGAGTGGCCAAAAGTTGTGCTATTTCTGGAGGGATTTCGGAGTTCGCACGTCTGGGCGGCATCTGTGGGGTTTAAGGGAATAGTTAAGAAATAGACAGAAGGACTAAGTAGTAAACTCCTACCCTTATGAAAACACACCAAGCACACAGGTCACACAAGACATAACAACACAACCTAACACAGAAAACAACCAAGTTTAACTAAACCAGATTTGTCTTGGTATTTATTACAGTCGCGAATAACGTTCTACTGTAGAATTAAAGGTGGTCCAACTATTACACATCTTCCACGCCTTCCTCTTCCTCGTCCTCGAACGATTAGCCTTCCTGCTCTAGAGTTGTCTTGTACAACTCCATCTCCTTCGTGGTGGCTTCAAGCTTCTCTTGGAGGTTCTTAATCTCATCCTGCAGCTTCTTGGTGGTGGCTTCTAGCTGCTCCTGAAGTCCCTCCTTCTCGCTTTGTAGCTCCTCCACTAGGCTTGACTTCTTCGCGGTTTCAAGATGCTTTGCCAAGTCCCTCTTGGAAGCACGCACATCATTGATTATCTTGCAAAGGCCTTTAGTTTGCACTTCAGCTCCATCGCTCTGCTGTTTGAGTTCCCTAATTCTCTTGTTTTTATTTATCACCCTCTTCTCTTGGTTAGCGAACTTCTTCTCTTGGTCCTGGAAATTTATCTCTTGGAGCTTCATTGCCTCCTCCTGCTGCTTGATCATTTCTTCCTTCTCCTTGATGAGGGCGCATAGCTCGTCGTTCTTCAACATTTCGAGGAAGGTACCTTTTTCAAGGTCATGGATGTGGCACTCCATATCTTGATATTGGGTTCTTTGGCGCTTGGTAGAAATTCTTTCCTCAAAGGTTAACTCCATGGGAATTCCTTCCTCATCTCGTCTCCCAAAGAGGCCGCCGCAGTGTCCTTGAAGAGCTTCATGATGACGTCCATATAGGCGACCAATGAGTTGCTGCAAGCTGATGCTAAGGGCCTTCTCCTTTGAATCGCTAACAATGTGGATTGCTATGTCTTCCTCCGAGTTCTTGCCTCGCTCTTTTCCTGGCTGGATGACTTTGACTCCCCAACAGCCGTCCTTGTGGAGTTTCTTCATTGTGCTCCCCTGGATTGTTGGGAGGGGAAGGTCCAAACGTGTGAGTAGGTCCATGAGGCATCCACCAAAGCGAAGGGGCTCGATGTCCGCGACGGTGTCGTAGAGGAAGCTTGTCATCTTTAAGTTAGAAGAATGAAAGTTAGATACCTAATCAAGTAGAGGAGAGCAGATACTAGAAATGCGGAAAAATAACTTAGTAGAAAAGCAAGTAAGGCACATAAGTTTAGAGGTGGTTCCAATCCTAGGGTCACGTCCTACAGGCAACGATGTGCTCTGATACCATCTGTAGTGACCTTGGATCGGTAAGGATCCTAAGTCCCTGTGATTAACATGCTAGTACCTGGATCATTAGCTAGCACTCACAGTCGATGAAATATCATGTAAAACACAAAGTCTTTATTACACGGAGAATCCAGAGTATGAATTTAATACAAATTTGCTTAGCATTAAGCTAGCTCGAATAACAGCGGAAACATAAAAGAAGCTTGAGTCCATCAACGCCCCAGGCTTGTCGAGTGTAGACTCGCGATCCCTACGCACCTTTCAATCTTCGGATTCTGCACATAAGACATGCAGCCAACAAGTTGGGTCAATACTTTGAATGTATTGACAAATTACACCAAGGAGAGAAAAGACTATCTCTACATGCAAGGCTAGTTTAGGCTGTAGAGTTCATTTGCTCAAAGCTAGTTTTCTTAAGTAGAGAGAAGAAGAGAAGATTTTCCCTACTTTTTAAACATTCGCTTTAGATAAAACAAGGTAGAGTGGCACACGAGGATATTACGCACCAAGTGTCCAAACAACCAAACACTTGGATATTACGCACCAAGTGACACTTGGATATTACACACCAAGTTTCCCAAAATCCCACCCATTAGCGATATTACGGTTGGTACCCAGGTGAGGTTTCCCACTAAGTACTAGTCCAAGACAGAGCCCATAATGTATTGTGGTTGCACTGAAAGCTTCTGAATTCTGAAACATGGCAGACTTCTTTGATTCCTGGGCGGCCGTCCTCCACCAAAATCTCACTCGTTGTCCCGACAAACATTCCGCCCAGAAGAAAACTTAGTTTTATTTTGAAGTGGATTTGAGAAGAAAAGTTTGCTCTAGAGAGCCTTTATACTTAGAAAAATTCTTTGTCTTTCGAACCCCCCAACGGTACTTTGTATATAGCATAGCAAGCAATACTTAGTAAAAACAGGGGTAACCTATTAGGATGGGAAATCCTAAGTATAGAGCTACTCATGGCATACTACAAAATCATCGCACTTGCAAAATAATACTAAGGAAAAATTCTACTAGATGATCCTACACATGCATACTACAGAATTTTGAAGATCACATGCATAGAATAAAAACTAGGACAAAATTATGAACAAGTGGTGTAACTTGCCTTATGTTGATAATATGGGTGTTGATTGTATTTCTTCGCAGCAATCGCACTCTCCGAACAATCTAATACGAGGACAAGGTAGTTCCAATCAAAACAATTGCAAACATAGCAAACACAACAAGGATGATCGAAAACATGCATGATGATTTACCATAACACAATGGTTATAATTAGTTTTATGAACATTAATATATCATATGATGCATGTATGAGTTCATTTAATGCAATAGGGTACTTGTTAATAATGATTACTTGCCAATATAAGGGTTTTGTTAGTTCTGTTGTAACGCCTGTTCTAACTGTAGAATTAAATTTGTTTCTTGGATTTACTGGATAGAGGACGTTAATATGAACCAGTAGGCGTTGGATTCACCCTAATCGGAGTTATAGATCTTTTTCTATGATTTAAATAGTGTTTAATGGGTTTTAAATGATTCATACAGTTTTTGTTGCCTAAAAATCAAACAAAAATTATATCTGTAATCTCCACGGAATTGTGATTTCAGGGACATATTATTTGTAATTTTCTGAATAGTATTTATTTTCTTATGAATTTATTACTCTAAATAGGCTATTAAACCATTTAAACCTTCACGGCAAATCCTTACAGTAAAATGCTGAACTAATTGCATATTGATGATTTACATGGAACCAGCTTTCCATCGTTATATCATTTGTATTTTTGTGACAAGCAATTAATTTGCTATAAATTTAATGATTTATAAAGCCATTAAAACTAATTAAATTGCTACGGGTTAAATAATCTGCAAAGGCTAGATCCAACCAGATATTCTTAAAGTACATTACAGTAGCTTCAATTTGATATATTATTCATATTTTTTGGAGTTACAAGTAATTTCTTATGAATTTATTAAGCTAAAAGACCATTAAAACTAATTAAATTACTGCAGTAACCACGTACAGTAAAAGTTCTATCTATTCTGATAAGATGATTCTACGTGAAATTATCTTCAATTTGGTATATTATACGCAATTTTTGGACATGGTATGAATTTCTAATGAATTTTACAAGTTAGATCTATAATATGCAAATTTAAATTCGAACGGAATATTCCAGGGAATATTCCGCTGACTGGACAGGTGGACTTTGCATGCTGACTGGGACTAGATGTTGACCTTACGTTGACATGGCGTTGATGAGGAAGATGACCGGAATGACGACATGGCACGCACCGGTTTGATTGGATCTCGACCGTCTGGATAGGATCCGGTGGCTAGAAGAAGAGATTGACCCGATTTTGGCTCAGAATAGACAAAAAATAGATCTGTGTTAGGGAGACAAATCCGTAGGTCAAATCGAAAAACTCAGAACATGAAAGTTGTGGGGAATCATTATTCCTACCTTCTCAACAAAGGTATTTGGATTTGAAGAAACGAACGCGAGTACATCTTGGATTTACACCGTAAGATCTGAAATATTGCGATACGAAATTCTCCGGCTGTGTTGAATGAAAAGAGGTGAGGTTTGTCGGGATTGAAAGATTTCGACGCGATCTTCAACTTTCGTTTTTTGACCGAAAGCAAACGACGAAGTCTAGATGGGTTAAAAAGCGAAACAAGATTCGGGAATAGGTAGATTCGGGATTTCGAGAATAGAAACTCGTACAGCCGTGGCTCCACGAGTTTATATGGAGATTTAGGATGGTGTAGAGATAGACCTTGGAGTAGGGAATAAGTAGAAACAAACGGAAGTTGATTCGGAGTTGTAGATAAAAAGTTGTAAGAGTTTGAGTAGAGATAAGTCTAGAAAACAGATTTTTGCACGGAAATTAAAGCACTAGATCGATCGTTCTCTGTACCGGTCGTGGCTGGTTCGGTCGGTCCTTGCTGGTCCGGCCCGTTAGATTTTTTTTCTTTTTTTTTCTTTTTCTTTTTCTATTTACTTGTTTTCCTCATATCTTTTGCATACGAACTCCAAATGATATGATTCTTGTTCCTAAATTTTTCTAAAATCGAATAGGTCATTATAGAATCAATTTGTAATCTTTTTACTAGTTTAGAAGTAGTGGGTTTATAAATCCTTGTATATCTCGTTTTATTTATATCTTTATGTGTTTGTATTTATTCCATAACTTTTTCATACTAGCTCCAAATGAGCTCAATTTTGTTTCTAAAATTTTGTAGTATTAATTGGATCTCTTTAGGCTATGATTTAGCAATAATTTATGCCTTAGCAACAGTGGGTTTTAATAAGTCAATTTAATTACCCTTAGGAACATTTGGGCGAATCAACTATAGGATTTAGATACCAGGATTTGGATTTAGTTTGTGAGAAATTTGCATGGATGAAATGCATATGAATGCTTCATGATTTTCATTTTGAAATCTTGCACACCAATTCTACAATCCATTATCAATCCATGCCCTTTTGCCTATATGGCTACTTAGGTCTTAACAAAAGAATATAAGATTTTGAATTCAAGGTTGAGAGGATTTTCTATTCAAAAAGTTTCTTCTCTTTGAGAATTTTCAACAAAGTCAAACAATCAATCAATCTTATTTATTTGTTTCACATTCCAAAATTAGGAGAATTTTGGGATGTGACAGACTACCACCCTTAAAAGAAATCTCGTTCCGAGATTTGGGAAGGCTAGAAAGAAAGAAAGGTTCGGGATCCATTAGGATGCTACCACCCTTAAAAGAAAATTGACAAGGTCACTTCTCGAGGATTCACTTAGCTCAGATTGGTTCTCCTTTAGACTTTTATTGGCACAATGTCTCTAGCACATTCTAAACATCATGATTGATAGTTTCCGAGAAAGCACTTCTTAAACTAGCAAAACTCTCATGGTGGGCAAATAGGGAATGTTTACTTCACGGTGCCCATAACTCACGGTTGGAATTCATCCTTACCGTACATCCTATGCTTAGCAATGGATGCTTTTAGAAGGGTGTAACAATATACCATTCTAGGGTTTAGGCTCAACGTCGACTCTCTGCTAAGGTTGAAAAAGGCACTCAAGATTCGCAAAGCCAACAGTACAAGAGCGAATAATAAGAGTAGTAGGAATGGTGATCAATCCATCCTGCACCCAAATAATTACCATGTATGAGGATAGGCGAATCACGTTTTTCTATCAATCGGGCATTCTTACTTGCCTTGAAGAATGTTTCCATGGGCACGAACTAATGCTCTATGTATACTCCCATGTATTCAATCAACAAATCTACTACTAAAACTAAGCTATCGATACTTTAACTTTCAGGTTGGGTAATCTACTACATAACATCATCTGTAACACTTCATACTTCCACATCCTTTTTCCATTAGGTGAAGCATTTTCTTTCCTAAATGCATTGTGTTGTTAAACCTTGCACTTAACACATCATTATATCTCCAAGGGTTCAAGATAGGAAAGAATAGATTCTATAGGAGAGAAACGACTAAGAAAATAATCCTACCCATAACTATATGAAGCAATCAATGTTACAAACAAGGAAGCAATCATAGGCGATCAACACTCAATCAAACACTTGTATAATAACATTACAGGTGTATAAACTTAGTAGTATATAACCACAAAATAGTTTGAAAGCATTGGGAACAATACTAGAGTAAAATAGAGCAGCATATAAGCGATAAACAAAATCTGTCAAAACGGTACAGCAGACTTCACGAATTTTTTTCTAACCGACCTAAACTCGTCAGGAATTCTAGCCAATTTTTGTGCATGTACTACAGGTAATTATACTCCAGACCCTATTTTTAGATTTTTCTGAGTTACTAATAAAATATGAAAAAATCGCGCGGTACAACAGGTCAGGCAGAAAACTGCAGTAGTAAAATCACGAATTTCAATCAATTCACACCATTAAACTAATTTTAAAACCACACGAAAGTTCCAGCAACTTTAGAGTTTCAAAACAACAGATCCTAAACAAGGCATCACACGATATGATTCAGTACAAACCAGCAAGCAACCTATATTGTCATACCACATAAGTTGGTAAAAACAATATGCTAACACGATAGCGATGATCTCCTAAAGAGATAAAATATGGTGGTCCAGACCTAACCAAACTTGATGAGATGTTTATTTATGTCATACTATTTGTTCTTTTACTTAGCTAACTCTCATATAGGTATCATAAGAATGGACAACTACAATTTGAACAAGAAGAGGTTATAGAAAAGATAGACAAGAAATATAAGAACATCTAATAAGTATAAAATATGATAGTTCTCCTAATAGAGGTCTTCTATTGCTATTACCATCGTCGTTTTTATCCTTTCTAGCTACATTCACATGTTTTGGAGAATTATCAGCATAATGCCCAGGAGTGTGACACTGGAAGCATAGGACTTTTGCTTAGATCCTTCCTCCTTTTTGGCAAGGACATCCCGTCTTGTGGTTCTTCATGCTCTACCTCAACATTTGGAAGCCTTGATCGTTTCCTTGAGCCAGTTTGGGGAAAATGGGCATTCCTTTCATATGTCGAGCATTGCGAAGTGATGACTTTGGGTGCGGTGTCTAGAGTCTTGAATCCATTCCTTGTATTTGTCGTGTCCTCGCGGAGCTTCATGAGGTCTTGGCGCATTCCGTCTCTGACTTGTTGATTCAGTTGATGTACCACCGGGTAGAGGTGCATTGAGCGGGGTTGTGATTGGTCCCTTCGCATAGGAAGAATGTAACTTGAGAGGTGGGACATTCTTCTGATGGGTGCCTTCCTTCACAGTAGGGGCGCTGATCATGATGCTCCTTGGCGATATGCCCTATTTCTCCATAGATCGTGCAAGCTAAATGTTTCGGGACTTCAACTTCTTGGATTTTTGGTATACGAGACGAGATTGAAGTAGAACCACTTTAAATTCTTCCTAAGATATCACCCCTTGATGATCATCAATGGTGTGTTGCATCTCCCACCAAGTTGGAGCGTCGTCCTTTAGGAATTGGGTGGCATAATGAAGCATTCCGTTGACTTCAATGTTGGCATCCTTCATTCTTTCTTCAACCTGGAGCATCCACTTCTTTGCATCGGCGTGGCTCTTACGCTTGGCAGAGTTGAGTTCCTTGTCCTCCTTATTGATATGGTCCATCCGTCGAGTTGACCAAGGTTTAGAGTAGGAACGAATGGAGTATGGAAGAAGAAGAATAGCCCATACAAGAAATTTTATTTAGAAAACAGGTTTTCATTAGCTAAGGTAATAAACCATACAAGATAGCAAACAATTTGTCGCATCTATATTTAGCGAAATCTTATTCGGGTTTGGTTCCTAATAGGTCACTTGGAATCTTCGAGGCTTCGAGTCTCCAAAAGTCTTCGTGCTCTTGATAGTCTTCATGTTCTTCATAATCTTCAATCTTTCGAGTTCTTTAGTTAATAACATTGACTTAAGGCCTTTGAAGTCTTTAATCTTGTATCATCAGTCTTGGAACATCTTTCATGGAGGTCTTCAAAAGTCCCGACTTAATCGAAACATTGAGATGATCTTCTTTGAAAAGGTAATCTTGAGAAAAGTTTCTTCTTGAAGTGTGTAGTGGTCATATTCTAATGTTGAAAGGAAGAGACTTAAGAAATTTTTAAAACCCCAAAGGTAGATGATGAGAAGTATGAGAGTTTTCTGAAATAACTTAGAAAATATTTGTCCTAAGGTTTTTCCATGTCTAGGGTCACGATCTACAGTCAACTTATGCTCTGATACCATCTGTAGTGACCTCGGATCAAGTAAGATCCTAAGTCCCTGTGATTAACATGCTAGTCCCTGGATCAATAGCTAGCACTCACAGTCGATGAAATATCATGTAAAACACAATTCTTTATTACATGAATCGAATAATCCAGAGTTTACATTATTACAACAGAAGCGATATAAATACAACTTGGAGTCCCATCAATGCCACAGGCAGGTTGAGTGAAGACCCGTGATCCTAGCGCACCTTTCAAAGATCTCCGAAATTCTGCACATGAAACGTGCAGCCAACAAGTTGGGTCAATACTTTGAATGTATTGGCAAATTACACCAAGGAAGGAAAGACTAACTCTACATGCAAGGCTAGTTTAGGCTTTGGAGTTCATTTGCATAAAGCTAGTTTTCTTAAGTAGAGAGAAGAGAAGATTGTCCTACTTTGTAAACATTTGCTTAGATAAAATAAGGTCGAGTGGCACACGAGGATATTACGCACCAAGTGTCCAAACAACCAAACACTTGGATATTACGCACCAAGCGTCACTTGGATATTACACACCAAGTTTCCCAAAATCCCACCCATTAGCGATATTACGCACGCCATGGGGTTTCAAAACTTTGTTTTAGGAAAGAGAGAGGAAGATCCTTCAGAGGCTCCATCCTTCAGACGCTCATTGTCGTTCTATTACCGTGAACACGACTGATCGATCAGATTGCAATACTCTCGAGAGTTTGTGCACTTTACCCACAATCCACGATCAAGTCCTTTTACAGACAAGACCATGGCGAGGCTTTCCCTTAGTAGCCCCTCTACCTTCCGGATCCAACCGTGCCAAGAACCTCCAAATGTTGGTACCCAGGTGAGGTTTCCCACTAAGTACTAGGCCAAGACAGAGCCCATAATGTATTGTGGTTGCACTGGAAGCTTCTGAATTCTGAAACATGGCAGACTTCTTTGATTCCTGGGCGGCCGTCCTCCACCAAAATCTCACTCGTTGTCCCGACAACCATTCCGCCCAGAAGAAAACTTAGTTTTATTTTGAAGTGGATTTGAGAAGAAAAGTTTGCTGTAGAGAGCCTTTATACTTAGAAAAATTCTTTGTCTTTCGAACCCCCCAACGGTACTTTGTATATATAGCATAGCAAGCAATACTTAGTAAAAACAGGGGTAACCTATTAGGATGGGAAATCCTAAGTATAGAGCTACTCATGGCATACTACAAAATCATCGCACTTGAAAAATAATACTAAGGAAAAATTCTACTAGATGATCCTACACATGCATACTACAGAATTTTGAAGATCACATGCATAGAATCAAAACTGGGACAAAATTATGAACAAGTGGTGTAACTTGCCTTATGTTGATAATATGGGTGTTGATTGTATTTCTTCGCAGCAATCGCACTCTCCGAACAATCTAATACGAGGACAAGGTAGTTCCAATCAAAACAATTGCAAACATAGCAAACACAACAAGGATGATCGAAAACATGCATGATGATTTACCATAACACAATGGTTATAATTAGTTTTATGAACATTAATATATCATATGATGCATGTATGAGTTCATTTAATGCAATAGGGTACTTGTTATTAATGATTACCTGCCAATATAAGGGTTTTGTTAGTTCTGTTGTAACGCCTGTTCTAACTGTAGAATTAAATTTGTTTCTTGGGTTTACTGGATAGAGGACGTTAAAATGAACCAGTAGGCGTTGGATTCACCCTAATCAGAGTTATAGATCTTTTTCTATGATTTAAATAGTGTTTAATGGGTTTTAAATGATTCATACAGTTTTTTTTGCCTAAAAATCAAACAAAAATTATATCTGTAATCTCCACGGAATTGTGATTTCAGGGACATATTATTTGTAATTTTCTGAATAGTATTTATTTTCTTATGAATTTATTACTCTAAATAGGCTATTAAACCATTTAAACCTTCACGGCAAATCCTTACAGTAAAATGCTGAACTAATTGCATATTGATGATCTACATGGAACCAGCTTTCCATCGTTATATCATTTGTATTTTTGTGACAAGCAATTAATTTGCTATAAATTTAATGATTTATAAATCCATTAAAACTAATTAAATTGCTACGGGTTAAATAGTCCGCAAAGGCTAGATCCAACCAGATATTCTTAAAGTACATTACAGTAGCTTCAATTTGATATATTATTCATATTTTTCGGAGTTACAAGTAATTTCTTATGAATTTATTAACCTAAAAGACCATTAAAACTAATTAAATTACTGCAGTAACCACGTACAGTAAAAGTTCTATCTATTCTGATAAGATGATTCTACGTGAAATTATCTTCAATTTGGTATATTATACGCAATTTTTGGACATGGTATGAATTTCTAATGAATTTTACAAGTTAGATCTATAATATGCAAATTTAAATTCGAACGGAATATTCCAGGGAATATTCCGCTGACTGGACAGGTGGACTTTGCATGCTGACTGGGACTAGATGTTGACCTTACGTTGACGTGGCGTTGATGAGGAAGATGACCGGAATGATGACATGGCACGCACCGGTTTGATTGGATCTCGGCCGTCTGGATAGGATCCGGTGGCTAGAAGAAGAGATTGACCCGATTTTGGCTCAGAATAGACAAAAAATAGATCTGTGTTAGGGAGACAAATCCGTAGGTCAAATCGAAAAACTCAGAACATGAAAGTTGTGGGGAATCATTATTCCTACCTTCTCACCAAAGGAATTTGGATTTGAAGAAACGAACGCGAGTACATCTTGGATTTACACCGTAAGATCTGAAATATTGCGATACGAAATTCTCCGGCTGTGTTGAATGAAAAGACGTGAGGTTTGTCGGGATTGAAATATTTCGACGTGATCTTCAACTTTCGTTTTTTGACCGAAAGCAAACGACGAAGTCTAGATGGGTTAAAAAGCGAAACAAGATTCGAGAATAGGTAGATTCGGGATTTCGAGAATAGAAACTCGTACAGCCGTGGCTCCACGAGTTTATATGGAGATTTAGGATGGTGTAGAGATAGGCCTTGGAGTAGGGAACAAGTAGAAACAAACGGAAGTCGATTCGGAGTTGTAGATAAAAAGTTATAAGAGTTTGAGTGGAGATAGGTCTAGAAAACAGATTTTTGCACGGAATTAAAGCACTAGATCGATCGTTCTCTGTACCGGTCGTGGCTGGTTCGGTCGGTCCTTGCTGGGCCGGCCCGTTAGATTTTTTTTCTTTTTTTTCTTTTTCTTTTTCTATTTACTTGTTTTCCTCATATCTTTTGCATACGAACTCCAAATGATATGATTCTTGTTCCTAAATTTTTCTAAAATCGAATAGGTCATTATAGAATCAATTTGTAATCTTTTTACTAGTTTACAAGTAGTGGGTTTATAAATCCTTGTATATCTCATTTTATTTATATCTTTATGTGTTTGTATTTATTCCATAACTTTTTCATACTAGCTCCAAATGAGCTTAATTTTGTTTCTAAAATTTTGTAGTATTAATTGGATCTCTTTAGGCTATGATTTAGCAATAATTTATGCCTTAGCAACAGTGGGTTTTAATAAGTCAATTTAATTACCCTTAGGAACATTTGGGCGAATCAACTATAGGATTTAGATACCAGGATTTGGATTTAGTTTGTGAGAACTTTGCATGGATGAAATGCATATGAATGCTTCATGATTTTCATTTTGAAATCTTGCACACCAATTTTACAATCCATTATCAATCCATGCCCTTTTGCCTATATGGCTACTTAGGTCTTAACAAAAGAATATAAGATTTTGAATTCAAGGTTGAGAGGATTTTCTATTCAAAAAGTTTCTTCTCTTTGAGAATTTTCAACAAAGTCAAACAATCAATCAATCTTATTTATTTGTTTCACATTCCAAAATTAGGAGAATTTTGGGATGTGACATATATAGTAAAGGTCATGAACTCTAGTAGTACTAGTGTACTACCCACCGTACATCACATCAGGAACCCATCATCTTTGCTCTGACATTGCACCACTTCAAATCCTCCTCTTCGCTGCTCTCGGGCTACCTCCTCTATGCTCTCGCCTCTCGGTCCCTTCTCGCTCTCTTTTTTTCAACGGGGGAACTCCTAGTGGAAATATTGTTTACCATGACAAAATTTTACCACAACTTAGCTTTAGGTTAAAATTTTACACGGGTCGTGGGAGTATATTTTACATCAAGGACCTTAAAAAGAGAAAATTATACCAAGGTTAATACATTTAGCACAAAGGACCCTAAAAAAATTAAGCAAAGGAAAATAGTAGGGTTCGGCTCCTTCTTGAGAGAGCAGTTGATCGAGTCATACTCTTCATACTACTTCCTCTTCGATTGTTTTCAAAATATGGCTAAATTTCAGCATGCAAATTCTTGGATATGGGATCATCAGCATAAACTATGATGTAGATACGGCCACGACCTTGGTCGCTCTGCTCGAAATCCAAAAATGTTCATACTCATTGATAGCCAAGCTTAAATTCCTTTAGATGTTGAGACTTACTTTTAGGTTAAAATTTTACACGGGCGGTGGGACTACATTTTACATCAAGGACCTAAAAAGGAAAATTACATCGAGGTCCATACATTTAGCACAAAGGACCCTATAAAAATTAAGCAAGGAAAACAATTGGGTTCGGCTCCTCAAGAGAGCGGCTGATTGAGCCACACTCTTCATACCACTTCCTCTTCGATTGTTTTCAAAATATGGCCAGATTTGTCGGCATGAAAATTATCGGATATGGGATCTTCAACATAAAGTACGATGTAGATATGGCCCTAACCTTGGTCTTTTGGCTTGAAATCCAAAAATGTTCATACTTGTTGACAACTAAGCTCAAATTCGTTTATATTACCACGTACTTTTAGGTTAGAATTTTACAAGGTCGGTGGGAGTATGTTTTATGCCAAGGACCTAAAAATAGGGAAAATTACATTGATGTCCATACATTTTATACCAAGGACCCTAAAATAATTAAGCAAGGAAAACAGTCGAGTCGGCTCCTCGAGAGACCAGCTGATCGAGACATACTCTTCTAAATACTACTTCCTCTTCGATTGTTTTCAAAATATGGACAAATTTGTCATCACAAAAATTCTTGGACATGGGATCATCAATATAAAGTATGATGTAGATATAGCCATGACATTGGTCGTTCGGCTTGGAATCAAAGAACGTTCATACTTAGTGCCAGCTAAGCTTAAATTCATTAAAATTTTACCACTAACTTTTAGGTTAAAATTTTACACAGGCGATGGGAGTATATTTTACATCAAGGACCTAAAAATAGGAAAATTACATCAAGGTCCATACACTTAGCACAAAGGACCCTAAAATATTTAAGTAAGGAAAACATTCAGGTTCGACTCCTTCTCGAGAGAGCAGCTGATCGAGCCATACTCTTCATACTACTTTCTCTTTGATTGTTCTCAAAATATGGCCAGATTTGTCGGCATGCAAATTCTTGGACATGGGATCATCAACATAAAGTATGTTGTTGATATGGCCATGACCTTTGGTCGTCTGGCTTGAAATCCAATAATGATCATACCCGTTGCCCGTTGATAACTAAGCGTAAATTCGATTAGATCTTACCACGTACTTCAAGTTAGAATTTTACATGGGCGGTGGGAATATTTTTTGTGCCAATGACCAAAAAGAGGGAAAATTATATCGAGGTCCATACATGTAGCACAAAGGACCCTAACATAATTAAGCGAGGAAAACAGTCGGTTTCGGATCGTCCTCGAGAGACCAGCTGATTAAGTCATACTCATCTAAATACTACTTCCACTTTGGTTGTTTTCAAAATGTGGAAAAATTTGTTGACATGAAAAATCTTGGACATAGGATCATCAATATAAAATATGATGTAGATATGGCCATGACCTTGGTGGTTCGTCTTGAAATCCAAGAACATTCATACATACTCAGTCAAAACTAAGTTTAAATTCATTAAATTTTACCCCTTACTTTTAGGTTAAAATTTTACACGGGCGACAGGACTACATTTTACATCAAAGACCTGAAAAATAGGAAAATTACATCGAGGTCCATACATTTAGCACAAAGGACCCTAAAATAATTAAGCAAGGAAAACAATCAGGTTCGGATCAATCTCGAGAGAGTACCTGATCGAGCCATACTCTTCATACTACTACCTCTTACATTGTTTTTAAAATAGGGCCAAATTTGTGAGCATGCATATTCTTGGATATGGGATCATCAACATTAGATATGGCCATGACCCTGGTTGTTCGGCTTGAAATCCAAGAATGTTCATACTCATTAACAAATAAACTTAAATTCTTTTTCAATTTACCACATACTTTCAGGTTAGGATTTTACACGGGCGGTGGGAGTACATCCTATATAAAGGAGCTAAAAAGGAAAATCACATCAAGGTCGATACATTTTATCACAAAGGACCCTAAATTAGTTAAGCAAGGAAAATAGTCGGGTTTGGCTCCTTCTCGCGAGACCAACTGATCGAGCCATACTCTTCTAAATACTACCTCTTTGATTATTTTCAAAATATGGCCAAATTTGTGGGCATGAAAATTCTTGGACATGGGATCATCGATATAAAGTATGTAGATATTGCCACGACCTTCGTCATTCGGATTGAAATTCAAGGATGTTCATACTCTTGATAACTAAGCTTAAGTTCATCTACAATTTACCAATTAATTTTAGGTTAAAATTTTACATGGGGGACAGGATTACATTTTACACCAAGGACCTAATAAATAGTAAAATTACATCGAGGTCCATCCATTCAGCACAAAGGAACCTAAAATAATCAAGCAAGGAAAGCAGTCGGGTTCGCCTCCTCGAGAGAGAATATGATCGAGCCATACTCTTCATACTACTTCCTCTTTGAGTGTTTTCAAAATATGGCCAGATTTATCGGCATGCAAATCCTTGGATATGGGATCATCAACATAAAGTATGATGTAGATATGGCCATGGAGAAGAGGAGCATGCATCCGTTTTAATCATTTTATTCAACCTCCCCTATACTAATATCAATCCCTAGTTCCCCATTCCCCTACCTCTATGCCAGCGCCGCCGTTCCACTCTTCCACCATGTCGCTTTCCGATCCTGTCCACCGCATAGTATGAGAGTGTTTGTTCTTCTTCCTGTCTCGCCTCCCGCCATCGATGTTCCCACTTTTCCAGAAAACTAAATCAAGCCATCGTCCCACCTTCCAGCTGGTCCTTGCGATGGTAGGACCAAGAATCAATGATGATTCTGAGCTGTTCTAGGAGGTTTTTACCAAAGGACCGCTTGAAGAACTCATAACGAGATGTGACGTCATCACTACCGCGATCCTCGCCGGTTCGTCCAAACATCTTCTTGAATCAGCAAAATATAATGCAACTTTACATGCTTCTCAACTGTTTGGCCTCCCCTATGTTCTTCATTTTCACCCGACAAAGAAACCATGGGAATGCAATGAGTACTCCGAAGGCAAGGGAACAACATGCAAGCTGACGCCTGATGGTGGCACTGTTGATGTAGAACCTATTGGGAAACCTCAAGAGCAAGGTATGATGAGTACAACAGCAATTTTTCCCTCATTTGTGAAGCCAAGGTTATCAAACCAGTAGGAGAAATAAACAGCTTCCGAAGGTGTTTCTAGCAACGTGGAACCTGCACAACACAACGAAAATAATTTGCCCCAACTTACAGTGAGGTCGTCAAGCTCACTGGTTTTTCTGAAAACAAAGGACTAAACGTATTGTGTGGAAGATAGTAATTTCTTGTAGTAATTTCAGAAAGTAAACAGTAGATACTATATCAATGGAAAGGAATGGACCAGGGTCCACAGTACACTAGAGGTGTTTCTCCATAAGATAAATAACATGTCGTGTGAACAAATTATAGTTGGGCAATTAAAAGATAGAGAATGCATAACAATGCATGTACATGACATGATGATCACTATGAGATTCATTTGGGCATTATAACATAATACATATACCATAATCCAACTGCATCTATGACTAATAATCCACCTCCAGGATATCATCCGAGCAACCCTCGGGTATTAAGTTGCAAGCAACAGATAATTGCATTAAGCAAAGTGTGCAAAGTAAACAATACAATTTCCCTTGGACAAAGGATTGTTGTTTTCTCCCTAGTAGCAACAGCACATCTGCAACCATAGAGGTTTCTGTCACTCCCCCAGATTACTAGAGGCATGAACCTACTATCGAGCATAAATACGCCCTCTTGGAGTCACAAGAAAATACTTGGCCAGAGTAACTACTAGCAACGGAGAGCATGCAAGATCACAAATAACATAGACATGATAAAATCAATAACCAATCTTGACGTGGTACTCAATATCCATTGGATCCCAACAAACACAACATGTAGGATTAAAAATAGATGATCTTGATCATGATAGGCAGCTCACAAGATCTAAACATGATAGCACAAAGAGGAGAAACAACCATCTAGCTGCTGTTATGGACCCATAGTCCAAGGATGAACTACTCACGCATCACTTCAGAGGCTGGCATGGTGATGAAGAAGGCCTCCGGATGATCTCTCCTCTCTGGCAGGGTGCCGGGAAGAGCTTCAAATCCCTCTCGATCTAGGGACGATGGTGATAGTGGCTACGTACTTTTTCGTGGAATTCTGATCGGGTCCTTAGGGTTTTCTCCTCGGGGGGAATATATAGGCGAAGGGGCAAGGTCGGTAGATGTCCTGGGGGCCATACCATAGGGTGGCGTGCCCCCTGTCCGCGCTTGTGCTAGGTGTGGCCGCCTTGGGGTGCGCCTACCTCTGGACTCTGGACTCCGTGTTCGCCTCTGAAAAATAGGAAGTTTGGCTTTTGTTTCGTCCAATTCCAAGAATATTTCTTTAATAACTTTTCTGAAACTAAAAAAATCATAAAACAGGAACTGGCACTGTGACATCTTGTTAATAGGTTAGTTCTAGAAAATGTATAAAAATGCTTCAAAATGTAGAAAAAACATAAGATATTTGGTACGAAACAAGCATGGAGCATCAAAATTATAGATACGTTTACGACGTATCAAGCATCCCCAAGCTTAACTCCTGCTCGTCCTCAAGTAGGTAAGTGATAAAAAGAATAGTTTTTGAGGTGACATGCACCATCACAATCTTGATCAAGGTAAATCATTGATAGTTGGGATCAAAGTACTCTAACTTAAGCATGAAAGATATATTTCTAACAATAAGACAAAACAACTATGTCGCAACATGAAAGGCAACACAAACAAAAGATCATGAATAATTCTTTGGAACAAATTTGTTTGTTTCGCATATAGAAAACATACCAAGATTGGTAATCAGCTTTTCCTTCATGGAATAGCAAAACATAAATGCATAGGACACCTTTAAAGCTCATAAGGGTGACTAGATACAAATAATTTAAGAACAAGCAATACCAAAATTATGAATCAATCAAGAAGTTTTGGGACAATGCACATTGAAATAAGAATGACAACTATGCTCTCTTAATTGGTGCATAAAGAAAGAAGATGAAGACTCAACATAAAAGTAAAAAATAAAGGCCCTTCGCAGAGGGTAGTAGGGATTAAATGGTTTTATAGATCTTCCAAAAATTATGGTACTTATTAGCTTTGAGCTCTCATTTCCCCCATCATAAGAATCTTGAAGTGATTAAGGTTAAAGTGAGTGCAAATATGAGTATATGCTTGACAAATCACAAGTTGAAAATCTCATGCCCCATGCGTACGAGTACCGAACCTCATGCTACTCAAATTTGGTCACAAGCAAGTTCTTGTCATTGTAAGTACATGTGTATCATAGAAAACCGCCAACGGGGTACCCCTTGCCCCATGACACCAGAGCTATCCCATATCAAAATGACAAGGCGACAGATAGTGAGCATCTCAACGATATTTTTATTTGCTATTTGCATAGGTTTTTATTGAGGATGCTTCATAGAATGCCACTATGGTTTTTCTGTAAGTTTCCACCATGATTAGGCATGGCTTAGGCTAGCCGCCCAGGCATTTCTCTAACACATATACATACTCCATCAGTAGAGATCATACTCAGTACAGGTGGAGGCTAGCAAAAGACTAGGAGCTTCCAATTAAGAGAGCAATAATGGCCATAATCATGCAGAGTGACAAAACATTATTAATCAAAGCATAAAGTGATATCACAAGTCAAAAACTAAATGATCATAGAGGATAAGGTGACTGGTTCATAATCATAACATTGTGTGAGCATGTGCCAAGTCAACCCAAATAAAGCATCAAAGGAGAATACCACAATATTATGCTTTTGTATGCTAAAACAACGCATGATTCTTTCATGGCACATTAAGCATTCTCAATTGTTTGAAACAAGTCATGCTATAGAAATAATCACTAAGCATATGGTCAGAGCAACATCTAACATGACATAATAAAGTCTAAGCCACAATCAAAACAAGCTTCCTTTTGTACCACTATAAGCATGAAACATTCTACTCTTTTAAAACAACAATCGATTTATTTGAAACAACTCACAAAGATAATAATCAATAAAGACCAGTGAACTTGTCTCACAGATCTACAAAGAAGAACTAAAAATTTCTAAGCAAAAAGCAGAAGAAAACTAAAGCTAAACGCAGTGCTAGCAAAAGAGAACACTCACAAAACTTTAAGAGTGAAAACTAGAGTGTTCTAGGCAATGAAGATCTATGTGTGACTTCTCCAAAATAGATGTGTTGGGGTCCAACCAACTTATTGCAGCAAACAAAGCAAAAGAAAACTAAAAACAAAAACAAAGATGCTCCAAGAACAACATATAATGCATGAAGCAATTAAAATAAAGTGTCTTGAAAGAAGATCTGAGATTTTTATTGATGAAGAAGGGGATGCATTGGGCATCCCCAAGCTATGACGCCTATACCTCTTGAATATTTCTTGGGGTTACACGGGTGGCATCCCCAAGATTGAGCTTTTGCCCATACTTCATCTTATCATATCATTCTCTCCCTACACTTGAAAACTTCCTTCATTCAAAACTTCACACAATCTTCATTAGCAACATTAGTGTATTCAAGATAATAAACACTTGGATTCAGTTTCAACTCAAGTAGAAACATCCATTAAAACATAGGCTACTGTAGAAACCCCTTTTAAAATCTCAAGTGATCAAAGATAACTCAAAAAGAAACCGATTAAGAGACAAATGCAAATAATGGCAGACATCTGTCAAAACGGACCAGCAAGTAAAGGCCGATTTTTTTGAAAATCTCCTGTTGCTCAAATCGAAAAGTGCAAAACTAACGAAAGTTGGGTAAATACCAGGGGCATGTACAAATTTTTTTTAGCTCAATCCGACTTTCTGGGATTTTTCACATTTTTTTTACAATGAAGCACAGAAATCTGTTTTGGGACATCAACTTCCCCAAATCTTACTTCCCTCTCATTAGAGGCTATTCTTTGCACAAAAACGCACAAAAAGGATAAGTAGAGGTTATTACAGAGGCAATAACTTCCAAGATTCAAATAAACAAAAATAAACTGAAAGCAAAAATATAATGGGTTGTCTCCCAAAAGCTCTTTCTTTATAGCCATTAAGATAGGCATGATAATTTCGATGATGCTCACATAAGAAATATGAATTTGAAGTAAAAGAGAGCATCAAGAAGCAAATATAAATCAAATTTAACTCTAACCCACTTCCTATGAAAAATAATCTTGCAAATAAACAAGTCATGAAAGCACAAAGCAACAAGCATAGGAATGCAAAACAAGTGCAACTTCAAAAATTTCAACATAAAGAGGGGAAATTTAATATTGTTGAGATACATAAAACCATGTTTTTCTCTCCCATAATAACTTTCAGTAGCATCATGAATAAAATTAACAATATAACTATCACATAAAACATTCTTATCATGAGATACATGCATATAATATTTATTACTCTCCACATAAGCATAGTCATTCTTATTAGTTGTAGTGGGAGCAAATTCAACAAAATAGTTATCATTATTATTCTCATCACCATAATCATCAATTATAGGAGGCATATTGTAATCATAATTAATTTTCTCCTCAGTAGTAGGTAGACTGAAAATATCATAAAAACTAGCTTCCCCAAGCTTAGACTTTTCCATAGCATTAGCAATAATGGTGTTCAAAGAATTCATACTAATAACATTGCTATTAGCATGTAGATAAAGTTCCATAGGTTTTTTTATTTCTCTTCAAACACTTGATGTCCTAACTCAACATAAATACTATAAAGCTCTCTAATTTTTTTTTTGTTATTTTCCATTAAGACTAACTAGTGAAAATAAAAACAAGAAACAAAAAGATTGATACTAAGTATCTAGATTAAAGCAAGACATTCAGAAATAACAATTAAAGCAGGAACTAATTTTTTTGTGTTTTTGATAAAAAGAAGCAAACTAAACAAAGCTAAAGAAACAAAGCAAAACAAAAACAAAGTAAAGAGATTGGTAGTGAGAGACTCCCCTTGCAAAAATCTTCTTTCTCCCAGAAAAGCTTTTTGACGGGAAGGAAGAGATTGAAGTTGTCCTATATATCCCCGGCAACGGCGCCAGAAAAGCTTGATGGTGGCTTTGTTGATGTAGAACCTGTTGGGAAACCCCAAGAGCAAGGTATGATGAGCACAGCAGCAAGTTTTCCCTCAATTGTGAAACCAAGGTTATCGAACCAGTAGGAGAAAGAAACAGCTTTCGAAGGTGTTGCTAGCAATGTGGAACCTGCACAACACAACCAAAATACTTTGCCCCACCTTATAGTGAGGTTGTCAAGCCCACTGGTTTTGCTGAAAAGAAAGGATAAACGTATAGCGTGGAAGATAGTAATTGCGTGTAGTAATTGTAGAAAGTAAACAGTACATAGTATATCAATGGAAAGGAATGGACCGGGGTCCACGGTTCACTAGAGGTGTTTCTCCATAAGATAAATAACATGTTGGTTGAATAAATTAAAGTTGGGAAATTGACAGAAAGAGAATGCATAACAATGCATGTACATGACATGATGATCCCTATGAGAATCATTTGGGCATTACAACATAATACATAGACCGTAATCCAACTGCATCTATGACTAATAATCCACCTCCGGGATATCATCTGAACAACCCTTGGGTATTAAGTTGCAAGCAACATATAATTGCATTAAGCAAAGTTGGCAAAGTAAACAATACAATTGCCATTAGACAAAGGATTGTTGTTTTCTCCCTAGTAGCAACAGCACATCTACAACCTTAGAGGTTTCTGTCACTCCCCCAGATTACTAGAGGCATAAACCTACTATCGAGCATAAATACTCCCTCTTGGAGTCACAAGAAAATACTTGGCCAGAGTATCTACTAGCAATGGAGAGCATGCAAGATCACAAATAGCATAGACATGATAAAATCAATAATCAATCTTGACGTAGTACTCAATATCCATCAGATCCCAACAGACATAACATCTAGGATTACAAATAGATGATCTTGATCATGAATGGAGCTCACAAGATCTAAACATGATAGCACAAAGAGGAGAAACAACCATCTAGCTACTAATATGAACCCATAGTCCAAGGATGAACTACTCACGCATCACTCCAAAGCTTGGCATGGTGATGAAGAAGGCCTCCGGGATGACCTCCCCTCTCTGACAGGGTGCTGGGAAGAGCTTCATATCCCTCCCGGTCTAGGGACGATGGTGGCGGCTACGGATTTTTTCGTGGAATTCTAATCGGGTCATTAGGGTTTTCTCCTCGGGGTGAATATATAGGCGAAAGGGCAAGGTCGGCAGAGGTCTAGGGGGGCCACACCATAGGGCGGCGCCCCTGGCCTCGCTTGGGCCAGGTGTGGCCGCCCTGGGGTGCGCCTCCCTCTGGCCTCTGGACTCCGTCTTCGCCTCTCAAAAATAGGAAGTTCAGATTTGGTTTCGTCTAATTCTGAGAATATTTATTTACTAGCTTTTCTAAAACCAAAAATTGCAGAAAACAGAAACTGGCACTGTGTCATCTTGTTAATAGCTTAGTTCCAGAAAATGTATAAAAATGCCTCAAAGTGTAGAAAAAACATAAGATAGTTGGTACAAAACAAGCATGGAGCATCAAAAATTATAGATACGTTTACGATGTATCAATGCCCCTGGACATTTCTCCTGCGACGTCATGTTCCCGAATTGTATGGGTAAACAATGGGTAGGTGCCAATGGAGATTGTGCCACCACTGTTGGGTGCGAGTTTAACTGGGAGGTTGTCAATGTGTATACTCATCAACACATTCCTCTTCCACAAGTCCATGAGTTTTTTCCCACCAACAATCTGTTTACATTCATGCATAATGATCGCACCATTATCCTCCAGAAGATTGCTATTTGTCGAGCTCGCACAACTGCTGCGAATTATTTAGATTTCTCTCTTGTCACTATCTTTAACTATCAATTTCTACCCTTGATGGCGATGAGTATACATGGATAGTTCTTGAGAACCAATTCCAGTACTTTTTCAGATACATCGATGCAGTTATCCATAAGGGTCTGGTGTTTGCAGCCACTGATAGTGGCAATGTTTATGTGTGAAATCATCTGTATTTTGGTAAGTTTGATCCACACCTATTGTAATAACTAGTTTCAGTTTTTATGGATGTAAGCTAATTTTGGCTGATTTGGCCGTCATTTCTTTTTCAAGGTCCTATTCTGCTCCCGACACCACCTAGCAAGCATCTTGGGGAGGGCAACCTTGATGACATAGATGATGAGGAGTACGAACCTAGTTTATGGTTATTAGCAATATCTACAGACGAATATCGCCTTCTTCTTATCCATACTGAGGACGTACTTAATGAGGAGTTTTATGGTGGTACTTATTATGGCCATGGCAAGCCTGTTGCTGATCATAGTGTTGATGGCTGCGGTCGCACTTTTGGCACCTATGCTACTGGGTTTGGCTGTAAGGTGTACTCAAAGGACACTTCTTACTTGTTCCCACCTAAGCCATGGATACCGATCGCTGACCTGGGAGCATATTTACTTTTCCTTGGATTGAACTATCCAATTAACATTGCAGTAGGCGGTGCAGATGTTGCCCCAGGATATCTGACGAGCAGCAACTGTGTCTATACCTCCTACCATGCAATAGGACTTGGATATACGTCGTTTCCTGAAATATGCTACTTCAGTCTAAATACTAAAGAAGCAGTTGTTGGTTGCTCAACCAACGTTGTATGGAAATCTCCGGAGACTCCATTATGGTTCATCCCGAGCTTCACCAATGCCCGGGATTGGAACCTAGCTACCGCAAGTACTCGTAATACTATGTAATAGGATAGTTCAGTTGGTATCGTCCCTTTTGAACTATTTTGTCTTTAAAGTGGTACTAATATAATACTAAGTCTTGTATTTTAGAGCATTTTGTAGTATATACTAATACTTTTTTAGATCAAGGGCGGGAGATAGTATTTCTTTGACTTTTTATGTCGTTTCTATCACTAAAGTATTTTATAGAACTAATACTGATGTACAAGTACTTGTTTAGATCAAGTGCAGATGGTATTTATTTTATTTTTTAACTTGGCCTTGTCATAAACTCATAATCTATACGAGGCTTGGGCATTTTTAGTTGCCTATGGAGGTCACACACACATGCATTGATGTGAGAAGGAGGTATTCACACAAAAACAGACTTGATCGTTAGTTTTGCTTGCTCCAATAATCCGAGAAAAGGACAAACTGAATCGATCACATTGAAATGTTGATCCGTCTGTCAAGTGCCGTTGAATATGAACTGGGAATATATTGATATTTTTCTTTCTTATTCTGTACTGCTGAATCTTCCAAATGCTAGTGAATCTATCAAATGTTCTATTGCTATTACTAAAGTATTTTTTAGAACTAATAGTGATGTATTGGTACTTGTTTAGATCAAGAACAATAGATGGTCTTTCTCTTCTTTTGGAACAGCATGGCCACAATATGGGTCTTGCTACATCTATTGAATTTTAATGTCTGCATTGTTAAATCTGTAAATTCTTTGGGTCATTATCTGTACTTCTAAATCTGTCACTTTGAAATGAAGTTGAATCTGTCAAGTGCCACTTATTATGTAATGGAAATATGTTGATATTTTTCTGTTTTATTCTGTACTGCCAAATATTTGAAATGCTAGTGAATCTGTCAAATGTTCTGTCATTTCTATTAGTAAAGTATTTTGTAGAACTAGTACCGATGTACTGGTACATGTTTAGATCAAGGGAAGTAGATGGTTTGTCTTGCTTTTCTTTTGAAATATGGCCTTGTCACAATCTAGATGAGGCTTGGGCATTTTGGGTTGCATATATGTTGGTCACATAAGCATTGATATAAGAACGAGGTATGCACAGAGAAGCAGTCTTGATCATTAGTTTTGCATGCTCCAATGATGGAGTGTGTTCGGAGAAAAGGCAAAACTGAATCAAGAACTGATTATCTTTATACTGCTATTGAATTTCAATGTCTGTATTGCTAAATCAGCCACTTTGCAATGTTGTTGAACCTGTTAAGTGCGACTGATTACGAACTGGGAATCTGTCGATATTTTTATTTCTTATTTTGTACTGCTGAATCTTTCAAATGCTAGTAAGAACAGTAGTTCCTAGCTTAATGTAGTTCTGAGTATTTTGGTAGAGTTATTCCTCTGCTATTCTATTTTGCCATAATAACCATATACTGGTACTTATTCAGATTGACCTATATAGTGCAAAATATGGTCTCGCTTTCCTTTTAAATCGGGCCTTGCTGAATCTATCAATTCTTATGGTTATTATCTATATACTGCTAATCTGTCAAGTGCGGCTGAATATGAACTAGCAATCTGTTGATATTTTTCAGTCTTATTCTGTACTTCTGAATCTATCAAATGCTCTATTGTTACTACTAATACAATATTTTTACAACTAACTATGATGTAATTGGACTACTTGTTTAGATGAAGTGCACCAGATTGTCTTGCTTTTCTTTTGAAACTTAGCATTGTCACAATTATCTAGATGCGTCTTCGACATTTTAGGTTGCATATAGGAGTCACACAGGCATATATGTAAGGATTAGGTATTCACATAGAAGCAAACTTGATCGTTAGTTTTGCTTGGTCCAATAATCGAGTCTGTTCGGAGAACGGGGCAAACTGATGTGCGCCAAGGTTTTTTGAGATGGAACAAGAACCGATTCTCTATGTACTGCAATTGAATTTCAAGCAGGAAAGCTACTGAATCTCGCAATTGTTTGGTCCTTGCTATTACTTAAGCATTTTGGGGAACTAATACTCATGTACTAGGACTTGTTTAAATCAAGGGCAGTAGATAGTCTTGCTTTTGTTTTGAAACATGGCCTTGTCACAATCTAGATGAGACTTGGACATTTTGGGTTGCATATGGGGGTCGCACAGGCATTTGATATGAGAAGAAGGTACTCGAAGTAGACTTGATTGTCAGTTTTGCATGCTCCATAGTCGAGTGTGTTTGGAGAAAAGGGCAAACTGATCGGGTGACAAGGTTTTAAGAGCTGAAACAAGAAATAGTTCTCTCAATACTGCTATTGTATTTTAGTGCATGTATTGCTGAATCACTTACTTTGGAATGCTGCTGAATTGGTCAAGTGCTACTAAATGTGAACTATGAATCTGTCGATAATTTTTCTATCTTATTCTGTACTGTAGAGTTTATATAAATATATGCCAAAAAGAATTATCGATATCTTTCTCTCCCTCTCTGAGGTCTTTGTTTCAAATCCGGCTGAGCCACAACAAAATGCAATTTTTATATACCAGGATAAGAAACCTAGCTCATTCAGCCCCTCTTTAGCCTAGAACATTTTAATTCGGTTTTTTAGGGGTAAAGGGACTGCTGACCACAGCCGAGGGAAATTTGAGAAACGAGCCCACGGAGAATAGCCTATGGAGTATAGCCCATGTAGAATAGCCAAATTCTTTTTAATTCGGCCTTTTGGGCATTGCCCCCGACCTCTCAATATTTTTTTTTTAAAAACTCTGCCTATAGAATTAGTTTTACAACGCCTGCAGTTTTTAGTTCAGCTGGAAGGAGCACTGCCTTATTATTTGATGGGAGATAAAATGGTTAAAAAGTCTTTTTAAGGATACAAGTCCCTAAGTTATAATAGCAAAGCTTAACAATTCTATACTATTAGTTGTTTCTATCATAGTGGCAAGGCACCCAGTCGACCGGTGCTAAGGTCTCGAGTTCGAATCCTAGGAAATTTGTGTTAATATATAGTTACTTTTTTTACTCTTAGGCTGACATCTGGGACCCAGATAAACTGCTCCTGCATCTAGCAATGTTGCCAAGGTCAGGACGGCGGACTCGACCCAAAAAAATAGTCCAATATATATGCACACATTTAATTCAAATAGAGGTTGACATGTGGGACCCAGCATAGACACGTTTAATTCAAATAGTGGCTGACATGTGGGACCCGCCATATACACGTTTCCTGCACAGAGAAGGCTAACATATGGGACCCAACATAGCATAGAAACGTTTCATGTACGTAGAAGGCTGACATATGGGACCCAACATAGGAGTATATATTAACAATTTTTGTACTCTATAAGGCTGACATCTAGGGCCAGGTAAACTGCTGCTGCATCATAGACACGTTTTCCCTCAAAAAATCCACCAATATTGCCAAAGTCATAATGATGGACTCAACCCAAAAAAACAGTCGAACATGCACACGTTTCTTTCAAATAGAGGCTAACATCTAGGACCCAGCGTAGACATGTTTCCTGCACAGAGGTTGCTGAGATCTGGGACCCAGCTATGGACCAAAGTCAGAAAAACGGAGGTGGACGTAAAAAGTCCATCATAGCATGTTTTATTTACGAAGAGGCTGATATGTGGGACCCACCAGAGAGACCTTATAGATGTGCTTCATCGAGCAACGTTTCCAAGTTCGAATAAGGTAGGCGTGAGCGAGAAAAAAGTCCAACATGCAGATGTTCTTCTAATGAGATGCTGATATGTGGGACCCAGCAGCGTGACCAAACGGCATATTCATCAAGCAACGCTATCTAGTTCGGAATAGGGTAGCGCTAGAGAAGAAAAAAGTTCCATCATATACACACTATTATTCCAATGTCAGGTTGACATGTGGGATCCACCAGCCAGTATAAATGGCTAATGCATCAACCAACGTTGCCAAGTTCGAAACATGGAGGCGCGAGCGAGAAAAAAGTCCTACATGCACACATTTCTTCTAATGAGATGCTGACATCTGGGACCCAGCAGCGTGATCAAATGGCATATTCGTCGAGCAGCGCTATCTAGTTAGGAACAGGGTAGCGCTAGAGAAGGAAAAAATTCAATCATATACACACAATTCTTCTAATGAGATGCTGACATATGAGACCCACCAGCCTGAATAAATGGCTGATACAGCGAGCAACACTATCAAGGTAACACGGAGGTGCGACCGAGGGCAAAAATTCCACCGTACACATGTTTCTTTTAATGAGAGTATGGCACGTGGGGCCTAGCTGTGTGATTATGCATCTGGCAGCGCTATCAAGTTCGGAACAGGGTAGCATGACCGAGGGGAAAAAATCCATCATACACACGTTTCTTCTAATGAGAGGATGACAGGTGGGCCCATATGCGTGATTAAACGGCAGTGCTATCAAGTTCGTAACAGGGTAGCGAGAGGGAGGAAAAAGTTTCACCATACACACAATTCTTGTAATGAGAGGCTGGCATATGGGACCCAACATCATGATTAACGGCGGATAGATCAACCAACGTTATCGAGTTCATATCAAGGAGGCACGAGCCAAGGAAAAAATCCATCATGCACACGTTTCTTATAGTGTGAGGATAACACGTGGGACCCAGCAGCCTGATTAAACGAAGATGCATCGAGTGACGCTTTCAAGTTCGTAACTAGGAAGGGAAAAAAATCCATCATACACATGATTTATCTAATGTGAGGCTGACATGCGGGACCCAGCACCTTGACTAAACGAAAGAGGCATCGAACAATGTTATCGAGTTCAAATCAGGGAGGCGCGACCGAAAAGTTTGGTCCGCTAGAGTCACTGATGTCCGGGACACACTTGCAAAAAAATACTTCTGCGAGTCAACATCTGGCGAGGAAGCGGAAATCTTACTTCTTCCATGCCCCCGTCGAGCTTCCTCCATGTTTTTAGCGGTTTTGTCGTAGTAGAGGGGCGCGAAACCAAAAAAAAGTTTTACATCGGCCATGGTTGAGCCAAGATTTTCATCGTGGAAGACATGCCTTCTACGACGACCGATGGTCCCAGTCGTTGCGAAAGGAAACATTTCTTGTAGTGACTTAATGCTTTAATCTGTGTTCTTCACTTAATAATCGTTTGTATCTCATGGCTTCGGTGTGCACTCGGTTGGATGAAAAGACTATTGCTATGCCTGCTGCATCACGGGGGCTCTAGTATATTAGGATGTGTTGGCCACAAGAGATTATCTCCATTCAAACATTATATATGACTATGCTTATTATTATATTTTATCCCATATGATATGCAACCGCAGGTGGATCTTCAACCCTGGACTATCTCCATCCATTGATTCAACCGACTATAAAAAGTAAACTAGATTGGTACGGTAAACTAAGGTAAAACAAAGAAACAAAGTCTTATATACATGTCCTTTATTTCCTTCTAGCATTGCTTTCCAAGGTTTGGTTAAACATAGGTCTTCTAGGGAAAAAGCTATTATACTACATCCGTGAATCCAGATCGAAGGTATCACCTCCCTGTCTCCATTTACTCTAGTTGTTGGGTTGATCGCGGCCTCTTGAACTCATAGTAGTCGTCAGTGGGATGCCCATGCTTCTTGTGTAAGAAGCAGTATGAGCGGTCATCACATTCTCCTTCTCCATCGCCCTCGCAAGAACTTTTCCGCTCAGGCTCCATGGCGAGGACTGCTGCATGTTCCTCTTGGGATCCTTGCTCTTGGAGGAACTTGAAGTCTTGGGTGTGGCTTCCACCTTAGCGAGATCAAACATGTGGCCCACCTCGGCCTTGGCACACTTCTCCACCATGATGAAAAGCTTTGCCGCCGTGGTGATATTTCCCCCTGTATCCCGATTTTTCCCTCATCATGATGTCCTTGACTCCCTCGGAGCAAGCGGCGATGATGTAGGAGTCTGAGATCTTGAGAATCTTGTTGTGGACTTGGCTAAACTGCTGCAAGAACTTGAACAGGGTGTCACCAAGATGCTGGCGTACCTGGCAGCGGTCGTAGTAGGCAAGCGAGCACTCATAAGTTCCTTTGAATTTTTTGATGAAGAGCGCACAAAGGGTGGGCCACGGCCCAATGGATTCCTCGAGGAGGTTCATCATCCAGGTGCTTGCCACGTCCTTCAGACCCATGGGGAACCAGTTCGCCATGATGCGGTCGACACTCCCCGCGTCCTCGTTGCCTGAGCTGCGAGAACTTGCACAGGCTGGCGGTTCTGTCGTAGTGAGCCGGTATCTCTAGGAAGAACTTGTGCCGCCACACCACACAACGGAAATCTTTGGTGAATACAAGGAAGCTGTTTCCCTCCACCTCCTTTCTGTTGGCGAGGGACGCACGGTTCTGCTGGCGCACCGTGGCGATCTCCTGGATGATGCGGTCCCCCGTCCATGAGGGGGCGTGTGTCGGAGATTTGTCTCATGAAGGAAAATAGGGTCCAACAATACCTTTGTTCGAGAGGGGGCTAAACACACAGTTCGAAGGAGCCTCGGCAATAGCGGCGATGGCAGGGCAAGCACACAATAGAGAGATGACACCGGGGGATTTTTACCCATGTTCAGGACCCTTGTGAGGAGGTAAAGCCCCTACTCCTACTTTGTTGTATTTCTTGCGTGCTTCGCGAGGGTACAATGGACGATGAAAGTATAGGGTTTTAGATATCTGTGATCGACCCATTCTAAGGTAGGAGAAGGGTTCCTTATATAGGTAGGAGAATACCCTTATCCTGACCCATTCTAAGGTAGGAGAAGGACTCCTTAGGTAGGAGAAGAGGCACGCAAGAAATACCCTTATCCTGACCGTGAATTTGAAATGGCCATATGCTCGTAACCGCCAATCTCGGGCACGTCGATTCTGCCCCGGGAGTTGTTCATGCAGCACGACGGTGAATGGGGTCCCTACAGTTACACCACGTGTCGGGCACAATGATACATCTTTTCGAATGGCCTTGTTATATTGGGGCGTGGGCGCGTTCTTTTCTCACTCCACACCACTATTACCATTTCTCCTCCTTCTTCACGTGAGCCAAAGATTTGCCCTCCTCGATGGCGTCCCCTCCTCTTCCCATCATCAAGACAGGCGAGGCCACCATGGTCGAGGCCGAGGGTGCCCCTGCTCCGATTGAGACGAGAAAGGTCCCTACCATGAAGCGCGGTCATGGGCGCCCGCGCAGGAGCGGTCGAGGAAAGCGCGGAGGCCGCGAGCCACCCTTGCTGTGGTGACCGAGCATACCACTGCATTATGTAGTACACTATAGTCGTTGACATAACACCAATGAAACACCGTTCACTAGTATTACATCCCTCAGAGTGGTACAACAGAAACACAGCAGGTCCAAGACATGACTATAGGTTACAACTCAACTCTTTACACAAGATCCAGAGAACACCCTAGGTTAAAGAGAGAGAAAGAAGCTTCTTACAAAGAAGAATCAGAAATAATCGACCCAAAAACTATCATACTAATAAGACTAGTATCTGAACTATTGGGTTGTCATTGCTTCTATTGCAATACTCTATAGAAATAAGTTCTATGGCTAGAGATTATATTCCTATCAAATCAGCAACTTTGTCTTCACTTTAATTGATGTATATGTTGACTTCCTTGACTTCAATGGAGAGCTTGAGCTATTGATGACGATTCCCTTGAGCATAAGTTGATGTAGAAGTCGTCAGTATTGGCTTCAGAATCTAGCAAGGGTTAATAAGATACGTTGATTATGAGCGTACTTAGCAAGTTCACTAGAAAGGAGTGTCTGATGCACTAGCTATAGCCACAGACCATAGGTCGTAGGCAATGTAGGTTTTTTAAAACATTTCTCCAAAGGTTGCTTTTATTCTGAAAATCTATGTTCGTCAGCCTTCACAGGTTTACCAAAAATTTCATGGATTTCCTTTTCTGCCGCGTTCGTATCACCTTCCCAGAACAGGGAGTAACAAGTTACAGTTCTTACACTCTGCAGAGGTGCGTTACTTTTCCCATGAGAGATCTTAAATTTGTTGCACATCCGAGTTGCAGGCTCGTTCACACTTCCTTGGTGTGAGTCCCATACTAAGATCCAAGGCAATCACCGCCCTCTCCGTGAACCTACATGTATGCACGATCCTTCAAGGCCGACTCACCTCCGTTAAGCCCCCTTCCAGGTAGGCTAAAACCCTAATGAGTTCCCAAAGACTCTATGAGCTGGTGATGCCCCTGGAAAGTACCATATAGGTCCGGCTATACCTCCAGCAGCCACTAATAGATAATATAGACACCAAAATAGTGGGGCCTAAGGGTGCCCATCCATATGTTTGATCATCACAAGGAATCACAACGGCATGTTAAGGTCGTATTGCCTACATACGAAAGGAAAATGATACAAATGACTTCTCCGTCCCATTCTAAATCTCATGGTTAACGCGTAATATATGGCGCAAGAAACCCTAGTGACATTGGTTGTTAAGTCCTAGATAATATGTTCCTTTACCACCGGAACTTTCATAATAGGTTATTACCTCATGGTGAATAACCTATAATCATATTATTATGAAAATAATGTTGTCTGAACTTTTTGAAATGCAGGTGATGATAACACTGGATTTGCAAAATACTTTATAGAAAATAATCAAAGGACATGCAAGTGTGAACTTGCATTTTATGATTGCAAGATTATGTACTCATGGTCTTCGAGACAATATAAGATACAATATCTAAAAATAGCATAATTGGTCAGGTAAGGACTAATGTTTAAAGAAGCAAGATGCTATTATGCATAAGTAATGTAAATCAATTTGATAAACTCGAATCCCTAGAATAAGCGTTGATCTAGGTTTTGGATACTGGAAATGGTTTCTTTGTAATGTGTTGCTCTTTTAGATAAGTTTCACACTTGTGCTTCTTATTAAGGCTTTTGAGTGTGTGTGAAACATCATGTAATTATAATATCATACAACAATAAGATACACAAATATGGAATGGTACTCAAAGGCTGCTTATATGAGAATTGTTTTTATCTTCAAATTTTACTTTACAAGTAATGGCATTTATAAGGAACTTAAGTGTTAACAATCCTAAATATACAAGTAGAGTATAAAGTAATGGGATTATGCTTAATGGTCATCTTGTGACTGATAAAAGTACTTGGGTCTAGTTGTTAAAGGTTAGAGATATTATTATAAAATTTGTTGTTGGAAGTGGCAAAAGGATAACCTTCGAAGAAAAGGTTTCTTTTCTAAGGTTTAAACAATCTTTATGGTTAATAGAATGTGGTCGATGTCTCTTGGTGTTTACGTGGTTAATTTGGTCTTGATATGCATTAGTTCTTAGTTGAAACAGACCAAAGTAAACTATAAAACACATAATAAAGCCTTTAACATGGTGTTTACAATCTTGAATACTAAAGTTTAACTTTGAGGACATAGATGGACTTAAGGTGCAATGTTTATGATATTTGTACTTTGTTCACTTCATAATGTTTTCCTTAAAGTTACTTAAGAGTGGTAATACTTCTATTTGAGTAGTGGTTTCTAAATATTATAATGGAGTAGAATCATTTATCTCCTTATTAAGGTGTGGTTATGGTTTGTGAATAAGTAAACAATATTATTTACTACTTATGAACTATCTTTGGTTTTAATCCATTTATAAATTTATGAGTGAAACAATGGTTAAAGGTTTTATTTGGTTAAAAAATATTATCTTTGAAGATTTTATACTTTCATAAGAATCTTTTTAGAAAATAATACACTTATAGTTGAATGTGAATTCACTAATAATTGTATTTTAATTGTGTTGTATTATTTTGATTTCATATTGTCAATATTTAGAACTAATACTATTTTTAATCCTCAAAGGGATAATTATAGAAATATTATCAATTTTTATTTATCCTTATATGAATTCTAAATTAAGGAATTAGGCTTAAATTCATGTTATTAAAGTGTTAAACTTTTACTTACTTCAAAAGTGGAATGTTATATTTTTAACATGTAGATATTATTTTTGTGATCATTTTGGTATATTACATTTATTTTTTTGATTTTTAAATAATAAGATATGATTTTTATAAGATTTATTATTTTATGAACACTTAATAAATAATAAATATTTAATTAAGTGCAATAATAATACATGATTATAGTATTAAATTATATTTCTTATTTTTCTAAGAATTTTGATATATTATTTATATTTTTATCATTTGCCATTATTAAAATATGAATTTTCAAAATTTTATTACTTATAAAATCTTTATTAAATAATTATTATTTAAATAACTACCATAATAATGTTTGGTAATAAATTTAAATTATAGATTTATTTTTCCAAACATTTTCATATATTACACATATTTTTCTAAATTATAAAACAGAAGTTATTGATTTAACAAGATTTATTTATTTTATTTAATTTCTGGAATATTTATATTTGAATTTATATTGTCTTATCTATTTACTAAACAGAGAATACCTTTTTATATCGAGCCTAGACCTACCCTACTCACAGACAGGGGGATACTGGCCACGTTGGCATGCCACACAAGCAGTGGACCTGTCAAACATGTTGACTAGGTATGGGATGACACAGGCATGACGTCGAGATGACATCATGTGAGATGTTCCTCACAGATTGAGATCAAATCCATTGATTTACTACACGTGGGAGCTCATGCTATGTCTAGTTGGAAAGACGATGCGAGCGCGAGTTAAATGGTACTAAAGCCGTCTGTTTTTGGTTAACGGAAAATGGCCGACGATGAGCCTATGCGGCGGTGCTTGCAGACGATCAAGGCGTCGTCGATTTAGGAAACAAACAATAGATTCGAGCGTACTGGAAGACTCAGTGACTCACCAAGAATGCGACGGTGCAGTCGGCGACGCGAATCGTTGCCGGAATCAATAGGGAACGATGGTGACCGAAGGTGTCAATGAGGTGTCGATTGATCCTATAGGGGGTTCTTCTGCTTCCATGGCCTGTCTTGGGAGAACGAGGACAACAAGGCGAGTCTAACGATGCTCTCAAGAAGTCGAAGGGAGCTCGGAAACGATGGTGCCCTAGAGCTCCGACGAGCTAGGGTTTCAGATAGAGGAGAAATTCGGGAGGAAGAGGGTAAATGGGGATGAGGACGAGAGGAGAGGGCTCCGTGGCATTCTGATCCTCCTCGGTGTCGGCATCACTAATCTTAGCGCAGATGCGGCGGCGGACGGCATCGCTGACGTCCAGCGAGCTGCTTCCAGCTAGAGGAGGAAGACGACGACGATGCTTTTGCGGAGAACCCCTTGGCAATTCTTCCCATTCAACTCGCAGTCCCTCTTCGGTCCCACCAGGAAGCCATAGAGGCATACTTAGGGCTATACTTTTTGGGACATTACTGGGCTTCTATGTGCTGCACGTGAGCATCAGATAGGTGGAGGAGAAGCTCTGGGCCTCGGGCCAGTTTCTGGGCTGAGTCCACTTCTTTTTTTATTCTCTTTTATTTTCTGTTTTCTTTTCTAGTTTTGTATTTACACGTTTGTTTTAAGTTTCCCAGAAATTCTGCTTTATAAAATTGTAAGTTATGTAAATGTAGTTAAGATTATGTTATGAATTATTATTATAATAATATACTTTATCTATTTACTCTTTTTGTACTCTCTAATTCATAAACATATGAGAGGTCCTTATATTAAATAGAACAAGTAGGAATTAGGGTTTTTGGTTTTAGGATATCTATAAAATCATTAGAGAGACTTTATATATAGTAATTAGTATGTATAGTTAATGCCTTAATTTGGTTGTGAATAATGTTTTAATAATCTTGTTTATGACATTAAATATACATTGATATTTAGGCTTGAAATAGGAGTTAGGGTTTTGAATTATAAATATTTACCATGATTTTTAGGAGATTCAATATACTTGTATTATTTTATAAATTTGAATGAACATTATGGTTGAATACATATTTCCCTCATGTTTGTGATCATGAATGATATCACCTTTTTAAAATAGCAAGGTTATTCTCTAGAATGGCTTAAGAGATAGAATTGATAATTATAGTTTTTAGACACATATTATTATGATGGTTGGAAATGACAAAGATGTGCTGAAGTGATTTGCTATAGAGAAGTATTCTCACAAGCCATTGGGGAAATAGGATGATTTATCAAACATATGAGATAGATATAATGTTTGGTTATTAAATTAAGTTTGAGTGTTTACCAAGAATTCTTGTCTTCCCTACTTCATAAGAATTGACTTATAATTAAGGAATTCCTTTCCTAGATATATTACTTCTTCATATCCATCATCATGTCTTAATATGATGAGATTTACTTCACAAGAATATTCTTATCAATAATTTCTCCTCCTAAGTCCATTTGTAAATCCAATGAGCTTGACACTAAAGCTCTCAATACTTTCCTCATAGGAATATCTCCCACTTCTAGAATGCTTCTAATGACTCCAAATCCATTTTAATGATTACTATCTTACTTCATAAATTACTTTGTAATCTCACTTATAATTCTCAGAAGCTTGTTACTGAAGCTTTTCATAATCGTTTCGTATCTATACTTTGTTATCTCAAACTACTAATGATAACATTCAATCCAACAAGTAGTTACTTTTAATTCCATTCATACACTTCCTTTGTCATCCATCACTAATATTACTCAAATAGATGTATATATCAAATCCTGCTTCCTTCAAGTGTTTAGTATTCTCTAAGAGGAATATTACTACTTCAATAACTCCATGCTGCTCTAGTATCAGCTTAGTCATACTATCTTATCTCTACTTGCCTCGGTAACTCATACTCCAACTCCACATTATACCATTGTGACTTGTCATGAGTAATCTAGGATAACATATCTATACTAGGTTTTAATCATGTTATATCCAGCAATGTCACTTATACATGATACAATCATTCACTCTTAGTGACTTGAGCATGATCATTATAATCCTTTGATCATTTATGGATTAGGTTTATAGTTGGCTAATCAAGGCTTCATCAATTAAACATTACAGTTGTATTATAATTATATTCTTAGTATGTTTATCTAACTAGGAGATATTATTCATTTACTATGCCTAATCAATCCAATAGGATTACTCCTTGGTAACTATCTTCAATATTCATCCTTATAATCTTCTTTGTTACCACATATATCTTTATTTCAAATAACTCTTGTATCCATTCAGGAGTGAGTTAACTCCATCAATTGTCATATTGATTTGATTCTCTTCAAACACTCCCATCCTATAAATGATATCTAAGACTAGCATTACCACCTACCTCTTCTTACTTCTTTCTTTATAGGACTTAATTGAATGCTATGATAAGGACAAGAGTTGATAGATCAAGAATTGATAGGGTAAGAATTGATAAATCAATAGTTGATCACTCAACATTGATTAACAACAAATATTAGAATCTGGTTTAAAAGAGATGATAAGGATTAATATGGAAATAAAGATATGTGGTGAATGGTCTTGACTTGTGTAGTGACCTTGGATAAATAAAGATCCTAAGTCCTTGTGATTTACATGCTAGTCCCTGGATCAATATCTAGCACTCACAGTCGATTAATATCATGTAAAACACAAAGTCATTATTACACGGAGAATCCAGAGTATGAATTTATTACAAATTTGCTTAGCATTAAGCTAGCTCAAATAACAGCGGAAACATAAAGCATCTTGAGTCCATCATCGCCCCAGGCTTGTCGAGTGTAGACTCGCGATCCCTATGCACCTTTCCATCTTCGGATTCTGCACATAAGACGTGCAGCCAACAAGTTGGGTCAATACTTTGAATGTATTAGCAAATTACACCAAGGGAAGAAAAGACTAACTCTACATGCAAGGCTAGTTTAGGCTGTGGAGTTTATTTTCTCAAAGCTAGTTTTCTTAAGTATGGAGAAGAAGAGAAGATTTCCCTACTTTTTAAACATTTGTTTAAGTAATATATGGTCGAATGGCACACGAGGATATTACTCACCAAGTGTCCAAACAACCTAACACTTGGATATTACTCACCAAGTTCCCAAAACCCTCCCAATAGCGATATGACTCACGCCTTGGGTTTTTAGAAAACTTTAAGTTTTGAAAGAGAGAGAGAGGAAGATCCTTCAGAGGCTCCATCCTTCAGATTCTCAATTGTTCTTTTCTGTGAACTCGGCTAATCGATCAGGTTGTAATACTCTCGAGAGTTTGTGCACTTTACCCACAATCCACGATCAAGTCCTTTTACAGACAAGACCATGGCGAGGCTTTCCCTTAGTAGCCCCTCTACCTTCTGGATCCAACCGTGCCAAGAACCTCCAAATGTTGGTACCCAGATGAGGTTTCCCACTAAGTACTAGGCCAAGACAGAGCCCATATGTATTGTGGTTGCACTGGAAGCTTCTGAATTCTGAAACATGGCAGACTTATTTGATTCCTGGGCGGCCGTCCTCCACCAAAATCTCACTCGTTGTCCCGACAACCATTCCGCCCAGAAGAAAAACTTAGTTTTTATTTTGAAGTGGATTTGAGAAGAAAAGTTTGCTCAAGAGAGCCTTTAAACTTAGAAAAATTCATTGTCTTTCGAACCCCCCAACGGTACTTTATATATATAGCATAGAATGCAGTACTTAGCAAAACAGGGGTAACCTATTAGGAGGGGGAAAATAGTACTCCTCAGCGTACTCCGAACAATCTAACTAATCACAAACATAGATCCAATCTCAACTTGCACAAATTAATGCAAGAGAGATAATATGCATGCATGCAACATGGTGTTTATGCAAGTTTGTTTCTTTTGGGTTTGCTAATGTGTTGGATTTACTAGTATTAGTCTCCCACAGATCTTAATTAATTTGGATTATTATTTTAATTTTTAGGCTCATAGGGAGATCCAATCATCTAATCAGCACCGAATCAGATCTAATGATCTTAAGCAAGGTTTTATAATTTTGTTCAGTAGGTATTGTAAAAACAAAGTCAACACAACAAGATTCAACTAAAACGGGGTTTTAACTATTTGTCTATGAATTAGACACTCCAATCTAGAGATTAAATTCTACATAGAAAAACCTACTGCAAACTCGTAATATTATTACAGATATGTATTCTACAAAATTTTGTGAATCCAACGATATATTACACGCAAACTTTGGCCAAATGGTTGAATTTCTATGAATTTCGCAAGATTTAACTACAATCTGCCAATTGAAATCTAAACCTATTAGAATCGCGACAAGTGGCAACTCCTTATTGGCTCCAGCTAGATGACGCAGCGCTGACGCGTGCAGGCCACGTGGCACAGCATGACTCCCTGATACCCCTTCGGTATCAAATCTAATCTAACCCGTTCGATCTTGATCCGACAGACAGAAGAGGCGGCGGCGACTTACTGGGCTTCGACGGTGGCGTTGGGTGGCGGTGGCGTCGGTGACGATGGGCGGCGGCGATACGTTGGTTCCCCGAGGCGGCGGCGTGGTCGACGGGGTGCAGCTGGCCTTTGTGGTCACGTTCGCGTCCTCGGCCGCGCTCCTTGCTTCCTCTTCGGCCGGCAAGGCTTCGCCGTCCCTCCTCGTCTCCGGCAGTGCTCCGGCGAGCAATTCCCGGTGATTGGCTGCGTTAGAGAGGGGGCAAAACACGGGGGGTGAATCAGTAGAGAAGGTGAGGAAGCTCCAGAGGGAGAGAAGGGCAAGGGGGCTCCGAACCGTCTCGGCGAAAACAACCCGACGGCGGCCAGCGCGGTGGAGATCGACTTGAGGTAGGGTTTTAGGAAAAGAGGAGAGGGGGTCGATGCGGAGATATATAAGGAGGGGATGGCGTGGATAAGGAGCCAAGGGCACGAGAAAATCGCGGGATTCGGCTCGGGGTCAGTCCCGTGTTCGTCAGGGACTCGCCATCGTCGTGGGGAAGACGACTGACGAGCGGGTCCCGCGTGTCAGCGAGCGAAGGAGCGGGAGTGGGCTGGGCCAGATGCGGTGCGGGCTCGCTGCGGCTGGCGCTGGGCTGGCGGCGGAGTGCTGGTAGGCTTAGGCGACGCGCAGGCGCTGGGCTGGCCCGTTTAGGTTAGTTAGGTTTTTTTTTATTCTTTTCTTTTATTAAATTTCTGTTTCACTAAAAGCTTGATAACTTTGGCATAACAAATCCAAATTTGGTGAAACTAGTTTCTAATTTCTTGTAATAATGAGGTGATCATCATAGAACTAGAGAATATTGTTTTTACATAGTTTTTAGAAGGGTCAACAAGATTTCTATAATTCTTGCTCCCATAGAGGAATTATTATTAGGGTTTTGTTAGGGTTTGATGGTAGGGTTTTGATGCAACTTAAATTTGTAGCATGCAATGATGCAAGGATGATGCATGCTTCTAGTAACATCTTAATATGAAATCTGGGATGTTACAAACCTACCCCCCTTAAGAAGAATCTCGTCCCCGAGATTCAGATTGGCTAGCAAATAGGTGTGGGTGTTCCGCCTTCAAATCTTCTTCACGTTCCCATGTGGCTCCTTCCTCGGAATGATGGTTCCATTGGACTTTGCAGAATCTGATAGTCTTGGTACGGGTAATCCTTTCGGCTGTTTCCAATATTTTGATGGGCTTTTCCTCATAAGTAAGGTCATTTTCCAATTGAACCTCATCTAGGGGAACTGTATCTCTTAGCGGTGTTTCGGCCATTTCCGGGTGGCACTTCTTGAGTTGTGAGACATGAAACACATCATGAACAGTTAGTCCTTCTGGTAACTCCAACTGGTAAGAAACTTCTCCTCTACGGGCCAGAACCTTATATGGTCCTATGAATCGTGGGGGCTAACTTACCCTTGATTCCAAACCTCTTAACTCCTCGCAGTGGTGAAACTCGGAAGTACGCACGGTCCCCTATTTTATAAGTCACATCTCGGCGTTTGGAATCAGCATAGCTCTTTTGTTGGGATTGAGCTACCTTTAGCCTATCTTGAATATGCCGTACCTTTTCTTCGGCATCCTTGATCAATTTAGGTCCAAAAAGACTACGTTCACCAACTCCACTCCATAACAGTGGAGTTCTACACTTCCTGCCATATAGAACTTCAAATGGAGCCATCTTGATACTTGTTTGGTAGTTGTTGTTGTACGAGAACTCAGCATACGGCAAGTTATCATCCCAACTAGACCCATAGTCTAGTGCCCAAGCTCTCAACATATCTTCCAAAATCTGGTTCACCCTTTCCGTTTGGCCATCTGTCTGAGGGTGGAAAGCAGTACTGAATTCTAGTCGGGTTCCAAGAGACTCATGTAGCTGTCGCCAAAACTTTGAAGTGAACTGGGTGCCTCTATCTGACACAATTCCCTTGGGAACACCATGCAGACTTACAATCCTTGACATGTATATCTTGGCAAGCTTAGCACTTGTATATGTGGTCTTTACGAGGATGAAGTGAGCCACTTTGGTAAAGTGGTCCACCACTACCCAGATAGAATCAAATCCTGAACGAGTCCTGGGAAATCCCGTGATAAAATCCATGCCTACCTTGACCCACTTCCAATCGGGTATAGGTAGTGGTTGCAGCAATCCGGCTGGTTTCTGATGCTCGGATTTAACTCTATTGCATACGTCACATAGGGAAATATACTCGACAATTTCTCTTTTCAAATTATTCCACCAGAACCTATCCTTCACATCCATGTACATCTTTGTGTTACCTGGATAAATTGAGTAAGGTGAATCGTGAGCTTCTTATAAAATCAACTTCATGATATCGGGGTCATTGGGAACGCACGAATGCTTTCCATACCAAAGGGTTGCTTGTTCGTCCAGACGAAAATCTTTTGTCTTTCCTTCACTTATTTTGACTCTTATTTCTTCCAACTCTTTATCTCCCTTTTGTGCTTCCTTGATTCTCTCTTGTAAAGCAGACACTATTTCCATAGTCGCCACGTGTCCTTTCGGAACTATTTCTAGTCTGAGATCTTTGAATTTCTTGCATAAATCCTCTAGAAGTTCTCCCGTGGTAAGTCCATTCACATAGATTTTACGACTTAAGGCGTCGGCTACCACATTTGCCTTTCCGGGGTGGTACTTCAAATCCAAGTCATAATCCTTAATCAGTTCAAGCCATCTTCTTTGTCTCATATTCAACTCCTTTTGGGTGAAGATGTACTTCAAGCTCTTATGATCCGTGAACGCATCACAATGCTTGCCCATGAGGTAGTGTCTCCATACCTTGAGTGCATGTACCACAGACGCAAGTTCCAAATCATGCGTGGGGTAGTTGTGTTCATGGTTCTTAAGTTGTCGAAAGGCATAGGATACCACTTTCCCATCTTGCATCAATACACTTCCAAGTCCTTGTCGAGAAGCGTCACAATAGACTTGAAAATCCTTTTGGATATCGGGCAGACACCGAACTGGTTCCGTTACGAGGCGTTTCTTCAACTCTTGAAAGCTTGCTTCACATGCTTCGGTCCATAGGAATTTATTTTCCTTCTTCAACAGTTTCTTCATGGGTTTTGCTATTTTGTAAAAGTTTTCAATGAACCTCCGGTAGTATCCTGCGAGGCCCAGGAAACTCCTAATATCTCCCACATTCTTGAGTGACTCTCATTCCGTTATGGAAGCTACCTTACTGGGATCTATGGCAACTCCTTTTGCCGACACAACATGACCAAGGAAACCCACTTCCTTTAACCAGAATTCGCATTTGCTGAATTTGCCATACAACTTGTGTTCTCTTAGTTTCTCCATAATTAGGCGTAGATGCTTCTCATGTTCCTTCTCATCCTTGGAGTATATGAGTATATCATCTATGAATACCATGATAAACTTGTCCAAATATTCCATGAACACCTTGTTCATCATGGTCATGAAGTATGCTGGGGCATTGGTTAGACCAAACGACATTACGGTGTACTCATACAATCTGTATCTTGTGGTGAAGGCTATTTTGGGCACATCCTGTTCTCAAATCTTTAGCTGAAAGTAGCCTGATCGCAGATTGATCTTTGAGAACACACTGGCTCCCTTTAACTGATCAAACAGGTCATTGATGTTAGGCAGAGGGTACTTGTTCTTGATCATCACCTCATTCAACGAGTGGTAGTCCACAACCAGCCTCTTGGTTTTATCCTTCTTTTCCACGAATAGGACAGGTGCTCCCCAAGATGACGCGCTGGGTTGAATGTAGCATCCCAATTGTCTAATAATTGCAATGCTACTAGCCTAGTCTATATAAATGCTACTTCCTATATATAATTGTTGCATCATAATTATATCATGCTCATGTCATCATGCCACCTTGCATTTGAGCATCATATAAAACCCTTTTTGGTTTGGTTCTTCTCTCATATGCATTGTTAATTGTATTCGCCTCTTGATATTGTATTTGGTTATTGATATATTGTTTAAATGCCCAAGTTGAGTTGGGGGCATATCTTTTATTCAACTCCATCACCTTTCTCTGTCACCACCTTATAATTCCACCATCCAACTAAATATGAGCTTTGCACTTTATTGGGTTCTACCTCTAGCTCATGTGGGTTGGGATGGATCCAATTCTATTTCCACATGCTCTCATCTTAGCATCATGTTGTTTTCACATTATTGATATGTGGAGCCACCTTTGCATGCATTATGAGTAGTGCTCCTTTTTCCTAGCTTTCATATGGAGTATCATGGATTTATGCTCATGTTGGGATATTTTTGGGACTATTAAACATCTAGTGGAATATACACACTAGCAAGTCCCAATTATAATCAAATGTGAACATCTTCATCTATTCCATCTGGAACTTTCCTTTAACTTCTTTTGCTTGGCTTAAACCCACTTTTGGGAATGCATAGGAATAATGCCATGTAAATATTATTGTTTTCACAAGAATAAGCATGGCATTAATTGTTTTGCATGGGCCATGCAAGAAACTACACATTCTAGTCTTTTGGATTTTTATTTGAATCTTTGAATGAATCATCCATCCCCCTCTCTACCACTCTTTTGGCTTGATCTAGTATGGTCTTGCTAAAATCCACCACCACATCTCTATCCCTCTCTTCCACTCCTTTTTGTTGATCTTGTTTGAGTTTGCTAAACCCTACAACTCATCCACCTATTCTTGTTTGATCTAGCTTGGTGCATGCAAGTAGCTAAACCCTAAGCACCCTACCTCATCTCTCTCTCATCTCACCCTCTCTCTTTACCCTCTCTCCAAACCCTAGCTCCAACCCTAGCTACACCCGAGCCTACCCCCTCTCTCTCTCTAGATCTCTCCCTGCCCTGCATGCCCACACCGAACCACCCTCCTTGGCCTCGCCCGTCCCAACCTGAAAGCCACCTGCCCTGCCCTGGACGAGCCCCACCCGAGAACGTGAGGAGGAGAGGAAAAAGGTGGCACGGAGCCACCCTCCTCTACCCCCTGCCTCAGCTGATCGCCTCCCCCTCCCTCCTTTTTCCTCCTCCCCCATGGCACCCCTGCCTCTCCCAGATCTCCCCAGGCCGCTCCCCTTTCTCCCTGCCTTCCCCTACGACCACCTACCCCATCGCCGGCCACCGTCGGCCTCCACCTCCCCTACTCTTACCAGCCGGTGGCGTGGCGATCAAGGGTGTCGAGGAAGATCACGCGGCTCCCCTACTTCACCTCGTACGCACCAGAGAGGAGGAGGAGGACCCCAGGCTCGCTAGGACCGAGACGCCATCGCAAACCCTCGCCGCCATTTCGCCTGCGTCCTCGCCGCTCCGTCGCCCTCCTGCACGATCCGACCCCACCAACCAACCCACGGTGAGCGCCCTGACCTCCCTGACATGGTCCACCTCGCCGTACCGCCCTTGCCTCGCCGGACCTTTCGTCGAACGATCTCTGCGCGGCCTCAGTGCGCTGCCGCTCGCTGCTGTCTGCTCGCCCTCGCGCCGCATAGCGCCATATCTAGACCACGCCTACCTCCCTAACGACTACCCCTCCCTACCGCAGTGGCCGCCGCCTCCGCGCGCGCACGCCAGGTCTTGGGTTCGATTCCCCGCGCCGCGCCTGTGTCGGTCGCGCACCGATCGGTCGATCGCGGAGAAGATCCACAGTACGGGCGCCCTTTTTGCAGATCCCCCCTCAGTTTTTCTCTGCTCAACCCGCGCTCCTAGAGGTCCCACCTACCAGCCTCCTCCTCCTTTTTGCAAAAACCTCCCCGCTGTTTCGAACACCCAACCCGCGCTCCCTCGGATCTGCCGCGTGTCACGCCCCGGCAGGCGCGCCCGCGTGTGGGTCCGCGTGTTCTCCGGCCCCACCTGTCATTTGCTGTGGCTGGATAAAACCGCGGTGAGAAAACCCTTTTTCTGCACGCTGTGTCGCCCAGTCAGCCTGGCCCACCTGTCTGTGTCTATGGCTAGGTTTTCCTGAGTAATAAAAGTTTCTCTGTTAGTCTGTTTTAATTTAAACTTTTCAAATTTGATTTAAATTCAAATTTAAATCTGTATTCAAATAACTTTTAAAATATAAATCCAAATAATACAAATAATATATGTTTTGAAATCAGAAAAATGTGAGGAATTCAAATATGCCCTTCAAAATATATTTTGGACACTTTAATTTCCAAGTTGATTAAAATTACAACAAAATGCCCTCTTTCTTAATTAATTAATAACTTTGGTTTTATAACTCCGAATTTGACAAATAATATGTCTAAATCGATCAGCTCGACGAGACCTTTCTGTTTATGCATTCCATGTTCTGAATTGCAGCATGCATCATATAAATATAAAGTATACAGCAACTTATTTGAGTATGAAATATGATTAAAACCCCATAAAATGTTTATTTCTTGTATTCCACACCTCACCCATGCCATGCTACTTTATTGCCATGCAAATTGTGCATCATTCATCATGGCATGATTGTTTGCTTGTCGCATTTTATTCATATGCTTGTGCACTTTATTTATGTTGGCCCTTGTTTGTTTGGTTCTTCTTCGAATAGACGCTGAGCAGGGGATATATCAAGAAACCCTGGAGCACTACCCAGATCCTTCTCTCGCTTCAACTGAGCTGCCAGGCAAGCACTACCACATGCTTGCATACATATAGTACCTATTGCCTCTATCTTATTCTTGCATCATTGAGTCGCGATCGCATTAAACTGAATCCCAAGTACTGCATAGCCTTTACTTTTAAACCCCACCGAAGCTTGTTCCTCCATCCCATGAGCCATTACTACAGGAGTTGTTTGAGCCATGCGGGTCGTAGAACAACATGTGTAGGGTATGTGAGTGTCTGATGGATAACGAGGTACCTATACAACTTAACCTGAGTAGTAATGGGATAACTAATGAAAGTGGCACCGGTGAGCAATATCTGCTATTTGGTTTTTCATGCTCACTTGTGTCCCGTAGGACCCCGAGTACTTGATTCCTGTTCCTTGAATATTCGCGCTATCCACATCCGGGAGGCTTATGGGACCCCCCTGAGCCAGAGCTTGATTCATTCTTATTTCTTGGGGCCACAAAGTAGTTTGGGGCTTTATTACTATCCTGTACTTATGCCATGCTTTACTGCTTTATTTACGATTGTGCGAGGAGCACCTGTACTGTTTAGGATCGTGACACGTTTTTGCGGTATCGACAAGCCCAGTCACACTTTCGGGTTCCCAGTCGTTTACAGCCGTCCACACAAACCTTGAGTCCGTCTCGGAGCCGGCCAGTTTCGTTGCGGGTAGCTTAATGGGGTGGCCCCTTGAAATAATTCCGAATCCTGTGATCGCTTTGTCGTGAATGCCTCGTTGGGTTTTGATTTGGTTTTTCCGAGGTTGATCGAGTGTGTGTTGCTATTTGTGCACCCCTGCAGGGTAAAACTTTCTGAAAGCCGTGTCCGCGGTTATGGACGACTTGGAGCACAGTTTCTCGATCATAGACAAGTATAACTAAAGTACCGCTTTTAATTTGACTAAGTAACTGACTAGTAAATAGTGCAACACTCATGGAATGGATAATAAAACTGCCAACGGATGGGGGGTGTTCGTCCGCTTCCTCGTTGGTAAGCGAGGAGGAGGATGGATCTGTTAATATTACTGTTATAACTGTTGTTATTAATTCACGGACATCCGTCTATCTATGGTTAGGCGGATGGTTAGCGAGTATCTATAGAATTGTTAGGTATTATCTTTTGCTGCAATTGCGTCACCCAGGTTGTGTCCCCTTTAGAGGCATAAAGACTTGCTGAGTACCCCTAGGGTCTCACACGATAAATTATTTGATTCAGATCAACATGTACACTCACAAGATGGATACTGGGTGGAGGAGACGGACGATGTGGGCAACGATCATTCGGTGTAGAGATTCCGGGAACGGGGATCCGTGAGATCTGTGGGCGGGATGTGTTTATTATGGGGCATCTTATGCCGATTTGCTTCTTATCCGTACTGGGATCTTGTTTGCCGCTTCCGCCTGATACTATGATGTTTGATGTATGAGGAGATATCCTAAACTATTATATCTATCTAGGACATTTGGATCTTGCCGTATGGTGTTGCAATATTTCTATTTCTTTTAGATGGAATGGCTCTGAGGACTGTTGTATGGTGGCTTGCATACATACTCATTTGTGTATGTAGTTGATCCCTTCGCCTGCCGATTACGCCGCCCGTTCTTGTCCCGATGTTTGGAAATGGTTAGGACGGCCGAAAGGTCTACCTGTGAGTGGCATTTGGGCCCCACCGTACTATTTTAACCATTTCCGCTCATCCAGGCTTGTAACTAGGAGCGTAATTCACCGAGGTAGTTACAATTGGTATCAGAGCCATCCCGCCCTTCAGGGTCTCAGCCAAATGGTCGTTGTCAGTCTAGCAAATATTTTTGGTAGCTATGTATACTAGGGAAAAACAAAACGCGAGAGTAGGACTGCTTCCACTTTTCTTCTTACCCACCCACCCACCCTTTTCTGGTAAGGAAGTGTAACGTTTTCAATCCTCTTCTTAAAATTCAAACTAGGATTCACGTGTTCTGGGTTTCCGTAGTACCATAGAATGTGTGTGTGTGTGTGTAATTCCTTGTCTATCTGTTGCATCCAATTTGTTATCACAATCTGCCTTTGGTTATCAACTGTTGGTACATTCCATACTGACAGGCTTTTGAAAACCGGCGCGATCTATCTGACTCCTTGTTAACCGGTGCCATCTTCTTAAGGGTGTCCTTCCTTCTAGCAACTCCACATTCTGTGAAACCATCAGTTGCTAATCGCTACCTGATAAGTGTTTTTGTGCATCTATTGGTATTTTAATGCCGAAAAATGCGGAATTTTTTTTTTTGATATATCTGTGCTTCCACACTCCTTTTCAGTCGTGTGTGAAACATTATCTATCTCCCTTTTATCAGCATGTCCATGCTAACTCATTCTTTTGTCACCGGCGCTTAATCCTAGAGTTTCTTTTCATCTCCAATTCTCTTGGGCTAATTACATAACATGTGTCGATCCGATGCTGGTGATTGTAATTTGGTTCTCGGCATAGCTATATGACACTTATCATGAGTGGAATATGGAAAATGCAATCACCACTATCCTCCAAATGGTGACGGTTATCTCCTGTGATTTTGAGTACACCGCGATCATATCTATGCATATTCAAGCATCTTTGGCAATCCAGAGTTTCTCCAAGCACTACGGCGGTCTATCATCTGTCCATCATGCTGCACATCCTTTTGAACCCCATATCTGCACAATTCTCCTGGATACAAGGGAATTGCATCTTTTTGTCTCTGATAGCTTTGCTTGAGGTATGAGCTATCATCGGTTCTTATCCAAGATCTCTTTATCTTTGTAACCGGTGATCCGATCGACAATGTGAACCAGGTGACATCTCTTTTTCTTCCGAAGGACCAGTTAACCTATTCTGTCAGTGCATCTTCTTCAACAGGAATCCTTACTCGTAACGTTGATCTTTCAAAGAGCGTTGAGCTCAGAAAGTGTTTCGAGCATTTGTTCGTTCTCCCGCCTCTTGAACTTGGTATTCTGGGAATATCTTGTTAATCCATGGTGGTATATGTTGATAATATGCTTGCCTATTCGATATCTATGGAAGGACATGGAAGATCATCTATGTCTCTTTCTCTCGAGATTCGTGAGCACTGCCTGTGTGCAAAGTCTCAAAGTGAGAATTCTGACTTTTTGAAGTCACATATCTCGACCACGTCCTTCTGCTAAATACATTACTTCAACTCTGGAATCAGCAAGTCCATTGTTAATTCCATCCTCCATTTTCAACCAATCCGGAGTTGTTCCTTGTTGGCAAGTTATCATCGTCGTTCCGCTGAAGATTTCCTCAAGGCTGCTAAATCTCTCTCAATCATTTCAAGAAGAACATGGAGTTCTTTCACCTCAATCTCGTTAAGTAATCTCTTGAAACCCTCTCGCTCTATCGTCTATGCTCAATCCACCGGAGGCCATGAAGACCTTACAGATCTTGTATTCCTTCTGTTCAAGTGGTGCTATCTTTTTCTATATCTGTGAAATTTTGCAGTTGTCTCCGTGATCTTCCATTATATCTTTCCGGTGGCTTGGTACTTCCGACATGACGACAACATCATCATCTTTATCTATCTACAAATCCGGCGAATCGTTTGCATCTATCCTGGTTTTCTAACGGAGTTCTATGAGTTTTTGCCAACACCTTCAGTCTGTTTCGGTAGTTGGGTTGCATGGTTTTTTTATTCATGTGCGGAGTAATGCTTTGAGTGCGGGATGGAGTAGCTACCATACCACTACTCTTATCATTCGCTCTTGTACATTGAGTTGGTTAATTAATGTGATTTCACTCATTCCACGGAAGTTAGAAGTGGCCTTTATCCCTTGATACTTTTACTTCCGTCCTTGTTTTTCCGGAGTGCTCTTTCGAAGAAAGTAATCAATAATCTCTTGTTGGTGATCTCACCCTTTCTACACGGAGCAAAATCCTCAATTATCTGGTGGAAACAAACGCAAACCTTTTTCTATCCTCGTCTTTCTACCGATGCTCGATATCCCCAAACAAGATTAAAGGAAACTACCTCTCTCTTTGTTTCATCAATTCTTTTTCTGTGGTAAAGCCAATTATGGTTGATGCCATCAGCCGCAAATCTATTGCGTTAGCCTCAAGGCTAAAGAAAGCAATAAGTATCTCTACAATAAACTCCAGATCCTCCATATTCTTTGCTTCTCGGGATTCCACCATGATCTGGCTTCACATCCATCTCTGGAAGTTATATCTGCACACCTAAATTGCGTGATCCTTGGTTCTTACTGGCGCAACAAGAATCTAATCCGACGATGTCTAACTAAATCTTTCTGTTGTTATCAAGGGACTCTATTGTTTGAAGGCAATATTGTTTCCGAACTTCTTTTCTCAAATCCGAGAGAAGATACGATGCTATTGTAATAGTGGTTCAAAACCTCTCCAATCTAGCTCCTTTCTTCCGGCGAGACAAAGATTCATCCTCTCTCATATCGATAAATCTTTAATCTTAATGGTGTGTCTTTCTTTATCCATGATACATCATCTTCTCCTTTTCTTTCACAAGTGGTTATATTCTTTTATCATGATTCTTGGGAAAACCGGAGCTATGCCCATCCTATCCTTCTTGTCTCACGACAATCCTTCAACTCTTCTAACCCGTTGTTTCTCAAGCAAAACACAAGACTCGCAACAAGTCTAGCAAGTTTTGCAAGGTGTAGTGGTCGCACCATTCCGTTGTTCATCAACTTGGGAACGTGAGGGTCACCTTCGTTCGAACACCCGCCTCTCCTTGTGTTGTTTTCTTTTTCCTAGGAATCTCGGGGCGAGATTCTTGTTTAGTGGGGGAGAGTTGTAGCATCCCAATTGTCTAACAATTGCAATGCTACTAGCCTAGTCTATATAAATGCTACTTCCTATATATAATTGTTGCATCATAATTATATCATGCTCATGTCATCATGCCACCTTGCATTTGAGCATCATATAAAACCCTTTTTGGTTTGGTTTTTCTCTCATATGCATTGTTAATTGTATTCGCCTCTTGATATTGTATTTGGTTATTGATATATTGTTTAAATGCCCAAGTTGAGTTGGGGGCATATCTTTTATTCAACTCCATCACCTTTCTCTGTCACCACCTTATAATTCCACCATCCAACTAAATATGAGCTTTGCACTTTATTGGGTTCTACCTCTAGCTCATGTGGGTTGGGATGGATCCAATTCTATTTCCACATGCTCTCATCTTAGCATCATGTTGTTTTCACATTATTGATATGTGGAGCCACCTTTGCATGCATTATGAGTAGTGCTCCTTTTTCCTAGCTTTCATATGGAGTATCATGGATTTATGCTCATGTTGGGATATTTTTGGGACTATTAAACATCTAGTGGAATATACACACTAGCAAGTCCCAATTATAATCAAATGTGAACATCTTCATCTATTCCATCTGGAACTTTCCTTTAACTTCTTTTGCTTGGCTTAAACCCACTTTTGGGAATGCATAGGAATAATGCCATGTAAATATTATTGTTTTCACAAGAATAAGAATGGCATTAATTGTTTTGCATGGGCCATGCAAGAACCTACACATTCTAGTCTTTTGGGTTTTTATTTGAATCTTTGAATGAATCATCCATCCCCCTCTCTACCACTCTTTTGGCTTGATCTAGTATGGTCTTGCTAAAATCCACCACCACATCTCTATCCCTCTCTTCCACTCCTTTTTGTTGATCTTGTTTGAGTTTGCTAAACCCTACACCTCATCCACCTATTCTTGTTTGATCTATCTTGGTGCATGCAAGTAGCTAAACCCTAAGCACCCTACCTCATCTCTCTCTCATCTCACCCTCTCTCTTTACCCTCTCTCCAAACCCTAGCTCCAACCCTAGCTACACCCGAGCCTACCCCCTCTCTCTCTCTAGATCTCTCCCTGCCCTGCATGCCCACACCGAACCACCCTCCTTGGCCTCGCCCGTCCCCACCTGAAAGCCACCTGCCCTGCCCTGGCCGAGCCTTACCCGAGCACGTGAGGAGGAGAGGAAAAAGGTGGCACCGAGCCACCCTCCTCTACCCCTGCCTCAGCTGATCGCCTCCCCCTCCCTCCTTTTTCCTCCTCCCCCACGGCACCCCTACCTCTCCCAGATCTCCCCAGGCCGCTCCCCTTTCTCCCTACCTTCCCCTACGACCACCTACCCCATCGCCGGCCACCGTCGGCCTCCACCTCCCCTACTCTTACCAGTCGGTGGCGTGGCGATCAAGGGTGTCAAGGAAGATCACGCGGCTCCCCTGCTTCACCTCGTACGCGCCAGCGAGGAGGAGGAGGACCCCAGGCTCGCCAGGACCGAGACGCCACCGCAAACCCTAGCCGCCAGTTCGCCTGCTTCCTCGCCGCTCCGTCGCCCTCCTGCACGATCCGACCCCACCAACCAACCCACGGTGAGCGCCCTGACCTCCCTGACATGGTCCACCTCGCCGTACCGCCCTTGCCTCGTCGGACCTTTCGTCGAACGATCTCTGCGCGGCCTCAGTGCGCCGCCGCTCGCTGCTGTCTGCTCGCCCTCGCGCCGCATAGCGCCATATCTAGACCACGCCTACCTCCCTAACGACTACCCCTCCCTACCGCAGTGGCCGCCGCCTCCACGCGCACGCCAGGTCTTGGGTTCGATTGCCCGCGCCGCGCCTGCGTCGGTCGCGCACCGATCGGTCGATCGCAGAGAAGATCCACAGTACGGGCGCCCTTTTTGCAGATCCCCCCTCGGTTTTTCTCTGCTCAACCCGCGCTCCTAGAGGTCCCACCTACCAGCCTCCTCCTCCTTTTTGCAAAAACCTCCCCGCTGTTTCGAACACCCAACCCGCGCTCCCTCGGATCTGCCGCGTGTCACGCCCCTGCAGGCGCGCCCGCGTGTGGGTCCGCGTGTTCTCCGGCACCACCTGTCATTTGCTATGGCTGGATAAAACCGCGGTGAGAAAACCCTTTTTCTGCACGTTGTGTCGCCCAGTCAGCCTGGCCCACCTGTCTGTGTCTATGGCTAGGTTTTCCTGAGTAATAAAAGTTTCTCTGTTAGTCTGTTTTAATTTAAACTTTTCAAATTTGATTTAAATTCAAATTCAAATCTGTATTCAAATAACTTTTAAAATATAAATCCAAATAATATAAATAATATATGTTTTGAAATCAGAAAAATGTGAGGAATTCAAATATGCCCTTCAAAATATATTTTGGACACTTTAATTTCCAAGTTGATTAAAATTACAACAAAATGCCCTCTTTCTTAATTAATTAATAACTTTGGTTTTATAACTCCGAATTTGACAAATAATATGTCTAAATCGATCAGCTCGACGAGACCTTTCTGTTTATGCATTCCATGTTCTGAATTGCAGCATGCATCATATAAATATAAAGTATACAGCAACTTATTTGAGTATGAAATATGATTAAAACCCCATAAAATGTTTATTCCTTGTATTCCACACCTCACCCATGCCATGCTACTTTATTGCCATGCAAATTGTGCATCATTCATCATGGCATGATTGTTTGCTTGTCGCATTTTATTCATATGCTTCTGCACTTTATTTATGTTGGCCCTTGTTTGTTTGGTTCTTCTTCGAATAGACGCTGAGCAGGGGATATATCAAGAAACCCAGGAGCACTACCCAGATCCTTCTCTCGCTTCAACTGAGCTGCCAGGCAAGCACTACCACATGCTTGCATACATATAGTACCTATTGCCTCTATCTTATTCTTGCATCATTGAGTCGCGATCGCATTAAACTGAATCCCAAGTACTGCATAGCCTTTACTTTTAAACCCCACCGAAGCTTGTTCCTCCATCCCATGAGCCATTACTACAGGAGTTGTTTGAGCCATGCGGGTCGTAGAACAGCATGTGTAGGGTATGTGAGTGTCTGATGGATAACGAGGTACCTATACAACTTAACCTGAGTAGTAATGGGATAACTAATGAAAGTGGCACCGGTGAGCAATATCTGCTATTTGGTTTTTCATGCTCACTTGTGTCCCGTAGGACCCCGAGTACTTGATTCCTGTTCCTTGAATATTCGCGCTATCCACATCCGGGAGGCTTATGGGACCCCCCTGAGCCAGAGCTTGATTCATTCTTATTTCTTGGGGCCACAAAGTAGTTTGGGGCTTTATTACTATCATGTACTTATGCCATGCTTTACTGCTTTATTTACGATTGTGCGAGGAGCACCTGTACTATTTAGGATCGTGACACGTTTTTGCGGTATCGACAAGCCCAGTCACACTTTCGGGTTCCCAGTCGTTTACAGCCGTCCACATAAACCTTGAGTCCGTCTCGGAGCCGGCCAGTTTCGTTGCGGGTAGCTTAATGGGGTGGCCCCCTGAAATAATTCTGAATCCTGTGATCGCTTTGTCGTGAATGCCTCGTTGGGTTTTGATTTGGTTTTTCCGAGGTTGATCGAGTGTGTGTTGCTATTTGTGCACCCCTGCAGGGTAAAACTTTCTGAAAGCCGTGTCCGCGGTTATGGACGACTTGGAGCACAGTTTCTCGATCATAGACAAGTATAACTAAAGTACCGCTTTTAATTTGACTAAGTAACTGACTAGTAAATAGTGCAACACTCATGGAATGGATAATAAAACTGCCAACGGATGGGGGGTGTTCGTCCGCTTCCTCGTTGGTAAGCGAGGAGGAGGATGGATCTGTTAATATTACTGTTATAACTGTTGTTATTAATTCACGGACATCCGTCTATCTATGGTTAGGCGGATGGTTAGCGAGTATCTATAGAATTGTTAGGTATTAACTTTTGCTGCAATTGCGTCACCCAGGTTGTGTCCCCTTTAGAGGCATAAAGACTTGCTGAGTACCCCTAGGGTCTCACACGATAAATTATTTGATTCAGATGAACAGGTACACTCACAAGATGGATACTGGGTGGAGGAGACGGACGATGTGGGCAACGATCATTCGGTGTAGAGATTTCGGGAACGGGGATCCGTGAGATCTGTGGGCGGGATGTGTTTATTATGGGGCATCTTATTCCGATTTGCTTCTTATCCGTACTCGGATCTTGTTTGACGCTTCCGCCTGATACTATGATGTTTGATGTATGAGGAGATATCCTAAACTATTATATCTATCTAGGACATTTGGATCTTGCCGTATGGCGTTGCAATATTTCTATTTCTTTAGATGGAATGGCTCTGAGGACTGTTGTATGGTGGCTTGCATACATACTCATTTGTGTATGTAGTTGATCCCTTCGCCTGCCGATTACGCCGCCCGTTCTTGTCCCGATGTTTGGAAATGGTTAGGACGGCCGAAAGGTCTACCTGTGAGTGGCATTTGGGCCCCACCGTACTATTTTAACCATTTCCGCTCATCCAGGCTTGTAACTAGGAGCGTAATTCACCGAGGTAGTTACATTGAATGAATCCCTTGTCCAATTGTTCCCTAAGCTGTTTCTTGAGTTCCTTCAACTCGTCCACATCCATCTTGTATGGTCTCTTAGCTATCAGCCATGTGCCTGGCATCAAGTCAATGAGGAACTCGATATCACGGTCGGGAGGCATCCCGGGTAACTCCTCCGGAAAGACATCCGGGTATTCCTTCACAATGGGTACATCCTCCAAGATAACCCCCTTAAGAGAGTTCACCATAACTTCCTTAAGTGCGAAATTTGACTTGATACGAATCCTCTTCCCTTCCGGTGTTGTGAGCATGACAGTCCTTTTGGCACAATCTATGACTCCTTCATATTCAGTCATCCAATTCATGCCCAAGATTATGTCTAATCCTTGTGACTCTAGAACTACTAGACTTGTGGGGAAGATGTGTGTCCCAATCCTTAGTTCTAATCCCCAGCAACCGGAGTTCGCCACTATTTCTCCTCCAGGAGAACTTACCCTTAGAGGAGAATTTATAGTCTTCGTAGGTATCTTGCCTCTATCCAAAAATACCCTTGATATGAATGAATGCGATGCACCAGTATCAAAAAGAACAACTGCGGGAATGGAATTGAGCTTGAACTTACCAATCACGGATTCCGGTGCGTCACAAGCATCCTCCATAGAGACATGATTTACCGTGGCTTTGACAAACGGATTTGGCTTCTTCCCGTTTCCATTACCATGGTTGTGTCCATGGCCATTCCCATTGCCACTGCCGTTTCCATTCTTCTTCTCGGGGCAAGTGGTTGCATAGTGCCCCGTCTTGTTGCACTTAAAGCATGTTACCTCGCTGAGATCCTTTCCGTTGCCGCTATTCCCATTGCGGTGCTTATGCCCATTGTGTTTGTGACCACCATGGTGATGACCGTTATGGTTGTGGCCATTACCATTATATGGTGGTGGTGAGGAAGTTCGCTGCTTCTGGTACGGAATAGAGTGCTTGTGAGGGTTAGACTTCCTTTTGCGGTTCTCTATGCTCTTTCTCTTGGATTCAACCATAATAGCTCTGTCCAAGAGCTCCTGAAAGTTGTCAAACTTCTGAGCCACAAGCTGAATAGATATCTCATCATTGAGTCCTATTAAGAATTCCTCCTGCCTCTTGGCATCAGTGGAAACATCATCGGGTGCATAACGGGCTAGCTTGTTGAAAAGCTCACCATACTCGGTGACAGAACGGTGCAGCTAGTGTAAGTCACGAAACTCGCGCCTTTTCAGAGTCATGACACTAGAAGCCACGTGGTGAGTGCGGAAAGCTAACTCGAACTGATCCCAAGTGATAGCATCAATATCCGAGTGGGTGACTTGGTAGTTATCCCACCAGTCCGCTGCAGGTGCTTCAAGCTGGTGCGCGGCATAACGCACCCTGTCGGATCCGACGGCTTGCATGGTGTCTAACTTCTTGTTAATTGTGCGGATCCAGTCATCCGCAATGATTGGTTCAGCGCTGCTAGTGAAGGTAGGTGGGTTCAACCTCAAAAACTGAGTCAAGCGATCCTGTTGAGGTGGTGGTGGAGGTGGCGGTGGCGGAGGTGGCGCGTTGTTGTTGTTGTTTTGCATGTTCTGAGTGAGCAGTTGGATCAGCTGGTTCTGAGTGGCCAGAAGTTGTGCAATCTCTGGAGGAATTTCGGTGTTCGCGCGTCTAGGCGGCATCTATGGGGTTTAAGAGACAAGTTAAGAAATGGACAGAAAGACTAAGTAGTAAAATCCTACCCTTATGAAAACACACAAGGCACACAAGACACAATAGCAGAAACTTAACACAGAAATCATCCAAGTTTAACTAAACCAAATATGTCTTGGTATTTATTACAATCGCGAATAACGTTCTACTATAGAATTTAAAGGTGGTCCAACTACTACACATCTTCCACGCCTTCTTCTTCCTCGTCGTCGAATGAGTAGCCTTCCTGCTCTAGGGTTGTCTTGTACAGCTCCATCTCCTTTGTGGTGGCTTCAAGCTTCTCTTGGAGGTTCTTTATCTAATCCAGCAGCTTCTTGGTAGTGGCTTCTAGTTGCTCCTGAAGTCCCTCCTTCTCGCCTTGTAGTTCCTCCACTAGACTTGACTTCTTTGCGGCTTCAAGTTGCTTTGCCAAGTCCCTCTTGGAAGCACGCACATCATTGATTATCTTGCAAAGTCCTTCGGTTTGCACTTCAGTTCCCTAGATCTCCTGCTTGAGTTCCCTAATCCTCTTGTTTTTATTTATCACCCTCTTCTCTTGGTTAGCGAACTTCTTCTCTTGGTCCTGGAACTTTATCTCATGGAGCTTCGTTGCCTCCTCCTGCTGCTTAATCATTTCCTCCTTCTCCTTGATGAGAGCGCATAGCTCATCGTTCCTTAACATCTCGAGGAAGCTACCTTTTTCAAGGTCATGGATGTGGCACTCCAAGTCTTGATATTGGGTCCTTCGGCGCTTGGTAGAAGTCCTTTCCTCAAAGGTTAACTCCATGGGAATTCCTTCCTCATCTCGTCTTCCAAAAAGGCCGCCACAGTGTCCTTGGAGAACCTCGTGATGGCGTCCACATAGGCGACCAATGAGATGCTGCAAGCTGATGCTAAGGGCCTTCTCCTTGGAATCTCTAAAGACGTGCATTGCTATGTCTTCTTCCGGGTTCTTGCCACGCTCTTGTCCTGGTTGGATGACTTTGACTCCCCAGCAGTCGTCCTTGTGGATTTTCTTCATTGTTCTTCCCTGGATTGTTAGCAGGGGAAGGTCCAAACGTGTGAGGATATCCATGAGGCATCCACCAAAGCGAAGGGGCTCGATGTCCGTGACCGTATCATAGAGGAAGCTTGTCATCTTTAAGTTAGAAGGACGAAGATTAGATACTTAAACAAGTAGAGGAAAGTAGGTACTAGAAGTGCGAAAAATAACTTAGAAGAAAAAGCAAGTAAGGTACAAAAGTTAAAGGTGGTTCCAATCCTAGGGTCACGTCCTACAGGCAACGATGTGCTCTGATACCATCTGTAGTGACCTTGGATCAATAAATACCCTAAGTCCCTGTGATTTACATGCTAGTCCCTGGATCAATATCTACCACTCACAGTCGATGAATATCATGTAAAACACAAAGTCATTATTACACGGAGAATCCAGAGTATGAATTTATTACAAATTTTCTTAGCATTAAGCTAGCTCAAATAACAGCGGAAACATAAAGCAGCTTGAGTCCATCATCGCCCCAGGCTTGTCGAGTGTAGACTCACGATCCCTACGCACCTTTCAATCTTCGGATTCTGCACATAAGACATGCAGCCAACAAGTTGGGTCAATACTTTGAATGTATTGGCAAATTACACCAAGGGAAGAAAAGACTAACTCTACATGCAAGGCTAGTTTAGGATGTCGAGTTTATTTGCTCAAAGCTAGTTTTCTTAAGTATGTAGAAGAAGAGAAGATTTCCCTACTTTGTAAACATTTGTTTAAGTAATATGGTCGAATGGAACACGAGGATATTACTCACCAAGTGTCCAAACAACCTAACACTTGGATATTACTCACCAAGTTTCCAAAACCCTCCCAATAGCGATATGACTCACGCCTTTGGTTTTTAGAAAACTTTAAGTTTTGAAAGAGAGAGAGAAGATCCTTCAGAGGCTCCATCCTTCAGATGCTCAAGTGTTCTTTTCCGTGAACTTGGCTGATCGATCAGATTGCAATACTCTTGAGAGTTTGTGCACTTTACCCATAATCCATGATCAAGTCCTTTTGCAAACAAGACCATGGCGAGGCTTTCCCTTAGTAGCCCCTCTACCTTCTGGATCCAACCGTGCCAAGAACCTCCAAATGTTGGTACCCAGGTGAGGTTTCCCACTAAGTACTAGGCCAAGACAGAGCCCATATGTATTGTGGTTGCACTGGAAGCTTCTGAATTCTGAAACATGGCAGACTTATTTGATTCCTGGGCGGCCGTCCTCCACCAAAATCTCACTCGTTGTCCCGACAACCATTCCGCCCAGAAGAAAAACTTAGTTTTTATTTTGAAGTGGATTTGAGAAGAAAAGTTTGCTCAAGAGAGCCTTTAAACTTAGAAAAATTCATTGTCTTTCGAACCCCCCAACGGTACTTTATATATATAGCATAGCAAGCAATACTTTGCAAAAAAGGGGTAACCTATTAGGAGGGGGGAAATCCTAAGTATAGAGCTACTCATGGCATACTACAAAATCATCGCACTTGCAAAATAATACTAAGGAAAAATTATACTAGAACATCCTACACATGCATACTACAAAATTTTGAAGATCACATGCATAGAATCAAAACTGGGACAAAATTTATGAACAAGTGGTGTAACTTGCCTTGATCCGAGCAACACTCTACACAATAGTACTCCTCAGCGCACTACGAACAATCTAACGAATCACAAACATAGATCCAATCACAACTTGCACAAATTAATGCCACAAAGATAATATGCATGCATGCAACATGGTGTTTATGCAAGTTTGTTTATTTTGGGTTTGCTAATGTGTTGGATATTGCTAGTATTAGTCTCCCACAGATCTTAATTAATTTGGATTATTATTTTAATTTTTAGGCTCATAGGGAGATCCAATCATCTAATCAGCCCCGAATCAGATCTAATGATCTTAAGCAAGGTTTTATAATTTATTGTAAAAACAAAGTCAACGCAACAAGATTCAACTAAAACGGGGTTTTGATTATTTTTCTATGAATTAAACACTCCAATCTAGAGATTAAATTCTACACAGAAAAACATACTGCAAACTCGTAATATTATTACAGATCTGTGTTCTACACAATTTTGTGAATCCAACGATATATGACACACAAATTTTGGCCAAAAGGTTGAATTTCTATGAATTTTGCAAGATTTAACTATAATCTGCCAATTTAAATTTAACCCTATTAGAATCTCGACAAGTGGCAGCTCCTTATTGGCTCCAGCTAGATGACGCGGCGCTGACGCGGAGCGCTGACGCGTGCAGGCCATGTGGCACAGCATGATTCACTGATACCCCTTCGGTATCAAATCTAATCTAACCCGTTCGATCTTGATCTGATGGACAGAAGAGGCGGCGGCGACTTACTGGGCTTCGACGGCGGCGTTGGGCGGCGGTGGCGTCAGTGACGATGGGCGGCGGTGATACGGTGGTTCCCCAAGGCGGCGGCGTGGTATACAGGGTGCAGCTGACCTTCGTGGTCACATTCGCGTCCTCGGCCACGCTCCTTGCTTCCTCTTCGGTCGGCAAGGCTTCGCCGTCCCTCCTCGTCTCCGGCGGTGCTCCGGTGAGCAATTCCCAGTGATTGGCTGCATTAGAGAGGGGGCAAAACACGGTGGGTGAATTAGTAGAGAAGGGGAGGAAGCTCCAGAGGGAGAGAAGGGCAAGGGGGGCTCTGAACCGTCTCGGCGAAAACAACCCGACGGCGGCTGGGACGGTGGAGATCGATTTGAGCTAGGGTTTTAGGAAAAGAGGAGAGGGGGTCGATGCAGAGATATATAAGGAGCGGATGGCGTGGATAAGGGGCCAAGGGCACGAGAAAATTGCGGGATTCGGCTCGGGGTCGGTCCCGTGTTCGTCAGGGACTCGCCATCGTCGTGGGGAAGACGACTGACGAGCGGATCCCGCGTGTCAGCGAGCGGAGAAGCGGGAGTGGGCTAGGCCAGATGCGGTGCGGGCTTGCTGCGGCTGGCGTCGGGCTGGCGGCGGAGTGCTGGTAGTCTTAGGCGACGCACAAGCACTGGTGGGCTGGCGCTGGGCTGGCCCGTTTAGGTTAGTTAGGTTTTTTTTATTCTTTTCTTTTATTAAATTTCTGTTTCACTAAAAGCTTGATAACTTTAGCATAACAAATCCAAATTTGGTGAAACTAGTTTCTAAATTCTTATAATAATGAGGTGATCATCATAGAACCAGAGAATATTGTTTTTACATAGTTTTTATAAGGGTCAACAAGATTTCTATAATTCTTGCTCCCATAGAGGAATTATTATTAGGGTTTTGTTAGGGTTTGATGGTAGGGTTTTGATGCAACTTAAATTTGTAGGATGCAATGATGCAAGGATGATGCATGCTTCTAGTAACATCTTAATATGAAATCTGGGATGTTACAACTTTATTTCCTTCCTACTCAACAAGTGATATGGAATTAGTGGTTAAGAACTTCCATGATGCTCCTGGTAGGAAATGGGTAAGAATAAGATAAATCAAGGTTTGATTATTGGATTCTTGTTACTTGAGTTATATTCATAGTTTGGTATTCATGGGTTGTTGCGATGAATACTATGAGATAATCACTTAAGGAACTGATATTAATCATCTAAGTAATGTATTATGGTTTAATTTTATTACTTTTGATCCACCCTTAGATCAAATCATGTTTACCCAAAATAAGGTTTTAACAAAGTTCATGTTGAAACTTATCGCGGTCAACTTGATGATCTACTTCAATTCCATTAGGTTAAGAGAATCTTCAATCACTTTGACAAGTTTTGTTCAAAAGCAGAAAAATTATCTGGATTCTCTATGCATGAATGCAATGCACACATCTGGGTTCCGCTTATTTCTAATCTCTAATGCTGGGATGTTATAGACTCTCCCCCTTAAAATAAACTTCGTCCTCGAAGTTTGTATACTCTCACGTTTCGGAATGAGGAATTGTCTTGTATTGGCTACGACAGTTCTCAACTCCATAGTAACCTCATAATGGAAATAATTGTAGTATCCCATATCCGGATCTTTTCCTTGAATTATCATCTTACTTGACAATCTCCAACTTGTCGTCTCTAATACCCCAAATTTCCTTTTACTATAGTCCCTTAGGGATATGTCCTTATTAAGAAATCCTTAAATTGGAGTCTCTTCTTTAATTCATTTCCCTTATTAGGTATCCTAATCCAACTCCTTTACTTGATCATAGAGCTTCCTTACTATACTATGTAAGGTCTAGGAAGTCTCACTAAAATAGGGTTTTATACTCTATTAGACAATATATATGGCCAAAATACTAAATTTTTGGTTTGTCATTGTATGGTTTATACTGGTGCTCCTTCCGAAGATTGGTTTTGGACACATTTAGTCCATACCCATCGGAATTTCTTGTTCGTCTACACATGTCCAATTGGATGTGCTCTATTCCTTCTTAATGATCGTTAAGAGTTGTTTCCTCTACAATTAGTTTGGTAGGATTAATCTATTCTACCACCTTCAAGATTTTACCTTATCAAGCTTTTAGGCAATATTTTGTTATCACCTTAAGTACTTCTTCAACTTCATTTATTAATTACCTTAAGGTCTTCACTACTTTCTTGAAGTAAGCTTCGATCTTTCCTCCACACATACTTGTAAAAGTACTTTTATAATGATGAATTCTTTTAACCTTATAAAAATAAGGCTTAATGTTGTCCTAGTTTAGTACTTCTTCTCCAACCTTTACTCTGGAATTCACATAACAGTACTTATGTTTACTATTTACTCTCCCCCTTATGGTTTACTAATGGTCTCCAAACTACGAGTATAATAATCATTGGTTTTATCACTAGAATGTTGATCCCTGTTCAACTTACACTTTACTTGTTTAAGGTCTCATGAAAGATCTTACGGTGTACCCACACAATTTTGGATCTCCGAAGTGAATCTTCCAAGATTATTTGTCTTACTTACTATTTTGACAATCTCTCTTTGGTAGACCTGATTTCGTGAAGCATCTTGGAAAATAGTCGCTTTAATCTCATACTTCTCTGTGTCTTCCGTAACTTAGGCCAAGTTTTATGCTCTTTATGGAATAATAAGATGATTTGGTTAACTAAATCAACCAAATACCATCTACGGACAAGATACTAGCTGCGAACCATCCTAGGATATATGAATTACAATAAGGTTTTTCGACACACCACTGGCATTCTCTCTTAATTATTAGAGCTTGAATACCATTTTGGTTTCAAATCTTATTCTTTGCTCTTATTCATGATACTTCCATGAACTTAGTACAACTACTTCATTAACTTCTTAGCAACATCACCTCCTTTGGGTGAATCCTAATTTCATCACTACTTGTTGCTCCATATATTTTCTACACTAATCTTCCTTCTTATAGCTGAATATTGTTGATCTGAACTTAATTCATCCTTAAAATTGTGTTTATACTCCTTATACTAGGCTTCATTCTTTATGTAAGTATTCATCTTGATCTTTGGAACTCGTCACTCCCTTAGACGAATTCCCTTTTCTATCTAGGTCTATAACATCAAGTAGTAACTGGATGTTGCAACATGCATTTGCACACCAAGTCAAACTTCGTGTATAAACCTAGTCAAACAAGAATATCCAAGAAAAATCAAGAAATTCAAATGTGTTACATATAACACACAATATTCTAAGCCTAGAATATAGTAGTTGAGTATAATATCTCTAGAATTCAAGCTTAGTTGTGTAGTATATGACAACTCCTCATATAGGTTTACATCGTGATACTTAGCACTTAGGGTCAAACTATTCTTTGTCTCAATATTTACCAAATTGCTCAACTGCAACAGGATATTTTTAAGCAAAGTGGTCTCAATTTTGTTTCATCAACTTATTATTTCTCTTTTGGAAGGACTAACTATATCCAACCTTTCTTTATTTAATAAACTAACCTTCTATGATCACATCAAATAACTAATCATATTCTATTCACTAACTTAAACCAAAGATTATTACACATATGTGACATCTATGACTTCCATCAAGAATCTACCATATTATTTTCTTACTACTACTTCAGGATAATTTATTAATTACTTGTCATATTTACACTTATATCATGGTTTCGGAGCTAATCTCACCATGATCTTGTTATGTTTTACCTATACATCATGATTTAAGAACTAATCTCACCATGATGATTTTACTCCTCATAGTACTATCATTGATTTTTAACAGAATTTCACTCCTTCACTTAAAATCCTCAAGTGAATCCCACATGATTTGCTACCCTTTATAACTATACATGCTCTAATGGTCTTCATTATATGTCTTTTATTAATAACTAATAATAATATTTTACTGCCTTACCTGAATTCTATAGTTAGGCTATACCATTTGTATTACTTCAATTGACATACTAAACTTGATCCAACTCTACTATGATCAATTGGCTTTCCTAAAGTATCTTGGTGGGTTATGTCTCCTTTGGAAGACACTAAATAACACTTTACTAAGAGAAGATGGATAACTACTCCTAAGACAATGATTTAAGCATCTCGTGACAAAGTTATCCTCAAGTTGATACTCATCACAAGTCATAACAATATTTGGTTTAGATAAGATGGCTTCTATAGTCACTATCCAACCTACAGATCTTACTAAAAGGGTTTTAATCCTAAGGTCAAAGCATATGCTCTGATACCAGCTATGGTGGCCCAGCATACCACTGCATGATGTAGTATATTATAGTCATTGACATAACACCAATGAAACACCATTCACTAGTATTACATCCCTCAGAGTGGTACAACAGAAACACAGCAGGTCCAAGACATGACTATAGGTTACAACTCAACTCTTTACACAAGATCCAGAGAACACTCTAGGTTAAAGAGATAGAAAGAAACTTCTTACAAAGAAGAATTAGAAATAATCAACTCAAAAACTATCATACTAATAAGACTAGTATCTGAACTATTGGGCTGGCATTGCTACTATTGCAATACTCTACAGAAATAGGTTCTATGGCTAGAGATTATATTCCTATCTAATCAGCAACTTCTTCACTTTAATTGATGTATATGTTGACTTCCTTAGCTTGAATGAAGATCTTGAGTTGTTGATGACGATTCCCTTGATCATAAGTTGATGTAGACGTCGTCTGTATAGGCTACAGAATCTAGCAAGGGTTAAGAATATACGTTGAGTACGAACATACTCAGCAAGTTCACTAGAAAGGAGTGTCTGATGCACTAGCTGCAGCCACAGACCATAGGTCGTAGGCAATGCAGGTTTTTGAAAACATTTCTTCAAAGGTTGCGTTTATTCTGAAAAGCTATGTCCGTCAGCCTTCACGGGTTTACCAGAACTTTCATGGAGTTCCTTTCCTGCCTCGTTCGTAGCTCCTTCCTGGAACAGAGAGTAACAAGTTACAGTTCTTACACTCTACAGAGGTGCGTTACTTTTCCCATGAGAGATCTTAGCTTTGTTGCACATCCGAGTTGCAAGCTCGTTCACACTTCCTTGGTGTGAGGCCCAGACTAAGATCCAAGCCAATCACTGCCCTCTCTGCGACCCCACATATATGCACGATCCTTCGGGGCCGGCTCATCTTCGTTAAGCCCCCTTTCGGGCAGGCTAAAACCCTGATGAGTTCCTAGAGACTCTATGAGCTGGTGATGCCCCTGGCAAGTACCATATAGGTCCGGTTATACCTCCGGAAGCCACTCATAGATAATCTAGCACCAAAATCGTGGGGCCTAAGGGTGCCCATCCATATGTTGGATCCGCACAAGTAATCACAATGTCACGTTAAGGTCGTCTTTCCTACATACAGAAGGAAAAGGATACAACTGACTTCTCCGTCCCATTCCAAATCTCATGGTTAACGCGTAATATACGGCGCGAGAATCACTGGAGACATTGGTTGTTAAGTCCCAGATAATATGTTCCTTTACCACCGGAACTTTCATAATAGGTTATTACCTCATGTAAATAACCTATAATCATATTATTATGAAAATAGTGTTTTTTGGCCTTTTTGAAATGCAGGTGATGACAACACTTGATTTGCAAAATACTTTACAGAAAATAATCAAAGGACATGAGCAAGTGTGAACTTGCCTTTTGTGATTGCAGGATTATGCACTCATGGTCTTCGTGACAATATAAGATCCAATATCTAAAAACAACATCATTGGTCCGGTAAGGACTAATGTGTAAAGAAGCAAGATGTTATTATGCATAAGTAATGTAATGCAATTTGGTAAACACGAATTCCTGGAATAAGCGTTGATCTAAGGTTTGGATACTAGAAATGGTTTCTTTGTAATGTTTTGCTCTTTTAGATAAGTTTCACACTTATACTTCTTATTAAGGCTTGTGAGTGTGTGTGAAACAACATGTAATTATAATATCATACAACAATAAGATACACAAATATGGAATGCTACTCAAAGACTTCTTATATGAGAATTGTTTTTATCTTCAAATTTTACTTTACAAGTAATGGCATTTATAAGGAACTTAAGTGTTAACAATCCTAAATATACATGTAGAGTATAAAGTAATGTGATTATGCTTAATGGTCATCTGGTGACTATCATAAAAGTCCTTGGGTCTAGTTGTTAAGAGTTAGAGATATTATTATAAAATTTGTTGTTGGAAGTGGCAAAAGGATAACCTTCGAAGAAAAGGTTTCTTTTCTAAGGTTTAAACAATCTTTATGGTTAATAGAATGTGGTCGATGTCTCTTGGTGTTTACTCGGTTAATTTGGTCTTGAGAGTAATTAGTTCTTAATTGAAACAGACCAAAGTAAACTATAAAACACATAATAAATCCATTAACAAGGCGTTTACAATCTTGTATACTAAATTTTAACTTTGAGGACATAGATGGACTTAAGGTGCAATGTTTATGATATTTGTACTTTGTTCACTTCATAATGTTTTCCTTAAAGTTACTTATGAGTGGTAATACTTCTATTTGAGTAGTGGTTTCTAAATATTATAATGGAGTAGAATCATTTATCTCCTTATTAAGGTGTGGTGATGGTTTCTGAATAAGTAAACAATATTATTTACTACTTATGAACTATCTTTGGATTTAATCCATTTATAAAGTTGTGAGTGAAACTATGGTCAAAGGTTTTATTTGGTTAAAAAATATTATCTTTGAAAATTTTATACTTTCATAAGAATCTTTTTAGAAAATAATTTACACTGATAGTTGAATGTGAATTCACTAATAATTTTATTTTAATTTTGTTGTATTATTTTGATTTCATATTATAAATATTTAGAACTAATACTATTTTTAAACCTCAAAGGGATGATTATAGAAATATTAGCAATTTTTAATTATCCTTATATGAATTAGAAATTAAGGAAATAGGCTTAAATTCAAGTTATTAGAGTGTTAAACTTTTAATTACATCAAAACTGGAATGTTATATTTTTAACATGTATATATTATTTTTGTGATCATTTTGGTATATTACATTTATTTTTGTGATTTTTAAATAATAAGATATGATTTTTATAAGATTTATTATTTTATGAACACTTAATAATAATAAATATTTAATTAAGTAAAACAATAATACATGATTATAGTATTAAATTATAGTTCTTATTTTTCTTAGAATTTTGATATATTATTTATATTTTTATCATTTACCATTATTAAAATATGAATTTTTAAAGTTTTATTACTTATAAAATCTTTATTAAATGATAATTATTTAAATAACTACAATAATAATGTTTAATAATAAATTTAAATTATAGATTTTATTTTTCTAAACATTTTCATATATTACACATATTTTTCTGAATTATAAAACAAAAGTTATTATTTTAACAAGATTTAATCATTTTATTTAATTTCTGGAATATTTATATTTGAATTTATATTGTCTTATCTATTTACTAAACAGAGAATACCTTTTTATACTAAGCCCAGACCTACCCTACTCACGGACAGGGGGTACTGGCCACGTCGGCATGCCATGCAAGATGTGGACCTGTCAAACAGGTTGACTAGGCATGGGATGACATAGGCATGACATCGAGATGACGTTATGTGAGATGTTCCTCACAGATTGAGATCAAATCCATTGATTTACTACACGTGGGAGCTCGTGCTATGGCTAGTTGGAAAGAGGATGCGAGCGCGATTTGAATGGTACTAACGCCGCCTGTTTTTGGTTAACAGAAAATGGCCGGCGACGAGCCCGTGCGGCGGCGCTTGCAGACGATCATGGCGGCATCGATTTAGGAAGCAAACAATACATTAGAGAGTACTGGAAGACTCAGTGACTCACCAGGAACACGACCGTGCAGTCGGCGATGCGAATCATTGTCGGAATCAATGGGGAACGATGGTGATCGGCGGTATCAGTGAGGTGTCGATTGATCCGATAGGGGGTTCTTCGGCTTCCATGGCCTGGCTTGGGAGAACGAGGAAAACAAGGCGAGCCTAACGATGCTCTTAGGAAGGCAAAGGGATCTCGGAAACGAGGGAGCCCTAGAGCTCCGACAAGCTAGGGTTTTAGATAGAGGATAAATTCGGGAGGAAGAGGGGAAATGGGGATGAGGACGAGAGGAGAGGGCTTCGTGGCGTTCTTATCGTCCTCAGTGTTGGCAGCGCTAATCTTGGCGCAGATGCGGTGGTGGACGGCATCGCCAACATCCAGTGAGCTGCTTCTAGCTGGAGGAGGAAGACGCCAACTATGCTTTTGCGGAGAACCCCCTAGCAATTCTTCCCATTCAACCCGCAGTCCCTCTTCGGTCCCACCAGTCAGCTAGAGAGGAATACTTAGGGTTGTCCTTGTTGGGCCGTTACTGGGCTGCTGTGTGCTACACGTGAGCATCAGATAGGTGGAGGAGAAGCTCTGGGCCTTGGGCCAGTTTCGGGACTCAGTCCACTTCTTTTTTTATTCTGTTCTATTTTTTGTTTTCTTTTCTGGTTTTGTATTTACACATTTGTTTTAAGTTTTATAGAAATTCTTCTTTAGAAAATTGTATGTTATGGAAATGTACTTAAGATTCTGTTATGAATTATTATTATAATAATATACTTTATTTATTTACTCTTTTTCTAGTCTCTAATTCATAAACATGTGAGAGGTTCTTATATTAAATAGAACAAGAAGGAATTAGGGTTTAGGTTTTAGGATATCTATAAAATCATTAGAGACTTTATATATAATAATAGCAAAAAAGCAGGTGCATTGCAACGGTTGAAAAATATTTTAATCTAGAAAAACTACCATATAATTTCTAGCAATCGAAACATCTTATCGGATTTTTGGTTTGTATATTATTTGAAATATTTTAGGTTTTCTCTTGCATTGTACATCAATCACATCAAAAGAGAAATAAGAACTCAGCACATAATTTTCCAATCTTCTTTATGTGCATCATGGCAATCTAGAATTACGAAATATCATGTATATCATGTAAAATTGGCTAAATAACATGGGAAAACCAGTACACCACAAATATTTTATATCGAAATAAAATTAGGCCCACTTGGAAATCTTCTATGTTCCTGCCTAAGGCATCATACATGTCGTAGCGCACAGTCTAAAAAGTGTTTCAAGTAGCCAAACGACAGTGGAAGATCGTAAAAACATCTGTGTATGCTTCTGCCGATAGAATATGTAATTTTCCTTGCCTAGTGACTTGGAAGTAGCAATCATATCATACTAAGGACACATCGCCTGGACTCCACGAACCTCTATGATGGAACTTCTGTACCTGCAGCACCTTGATCCCCAATAGCATAGCACCCCTTTCTGCCCTCCTCACATTCAAAGCCTGTCCCGGTCGAACCTCTCAACTTTCAAACGCTCAATCCCGCCTGCAAGCTCGCCTCTCTCTAAAGCGCTCCCGTCTCTTGTGCTGCCCCTTCTTCTACCTCCAAGAGGATTTGTTGATGTTGCTTGGCTAATCCTATCGATTTCTAGGGGTATATAAACCGGTGGAATTCATACCAAGGGAGCAAGGTGGGACAATTCTTTCATACAAATACTCTCTTTTGTTTACAGTAAGCAACACCTAATATTTAATTAGAAGTTCACGGACTTAATTGAGGCCCATAATAGATAGACTGAAAGCCCGTGTTTTTATTCTGTCAACTTGCGAGGCCCTTTGAGGATGGAAAAGTGTAGGGGTCCCAACCTAATAAGGTAGAGTCCTCCTGTGTTTTACAATGCTAGTCCCTGGATCAATAGCTAGCATCCATAGTTTAGATGTAATATCAAGAAACAAAGGTCATAATATAACTTTATAACCAGGAATAACATAATTGTATTACATCAAACATAGCTCATTAGGCTATTACATTACATTGCAGCGGAATAATTATAGTCATGGGTCCTTCATCTTCAAAGTGCCACAGGCAGATGTTGGTTGTAGACTTTGTAATCCTAAACAATCAATCTTCACTAAAATCAATCAAACCTGCAACATACAAGTTACAGCCACAAAGGGTCAATACATTTGAATTGTATTGGCAAGTTATATAGTGGAGTCTATCATCTATATGCATTTGGCTAAGTGGAGTTGAGGCTTGCATTGCTCAAAATAGATTTTTCCTTAACATTTGAAAATACTAAGTTTTTGCTTGACAAAATCATTTTCTCAATCAAAGATTTCAAGATCCTTGTACCAAGCCATCTCTCCATCAATGATTGAAGAATTCAACAATCCCTTGTTCAAACCACAAGATTTTAATTTAGAAATTGGAATGATGAAATTCTTGATTGCTTCCATGTCTTGATGCTCAAATTGTCCTTTACCAGGGACATGGCTAAGTACTTAGATTTTACACTCTGCAGAGGTGGTGCACTTTACCCACAAGACTTGGTTTCCCAAGACAAGATCTTTCAGAAGCTTTCCCTTAGACCAAAATGGACGCGTTCCAACCTATCAAACACTACCACCCACTGTCCATTTGGCTAAGTTCTTGCAACCTATATGATCATGGCAGAGCCCATATTGCCAAGTGGTTGCACTTGAAGCTTCTCAACATTTGACATCTCAAATCTCTTTGTTTCCTGGGTGGCATTCCACAAGTGAGATACACAATCCAAGTCCATGGCATTGTGAACCACTCAACCATTCTCCACCAAGCTATTCCATTCCACCCAGGTGATTCATTAACTTAGTTGTTTTATTAGATAAAATCACAAGTCCTTAGACTTAGAATATTTTTCCATAGTGTGAATATATATTCCACCCATGTTTTCTATTAGCTAGGCTAAGCTTGTAGTAGTAGGAATCTTAACTTAGGAAAATCCTACTAAGGATTCATCTACTAGGTTTTCCTTATAGCAAGGTCTATACTTAGCAAAAATTTATGCAAGTTTTACTTAGCAAAATCACTAATGCATAGTGAAAGTAATGGGACAAAAGAAGGAAGCATCACTTGCCTTTTTGGTAGGGAATGGTGGTTCACTCCTTGATCTTTGCAACAATCACACTCTTCAAGTCACTACAAATCAATCAAGCAAGGTACAAATTCAATTTACATTCTAAACCAATAATCACTCAAACAAATTCACACACACAACCAATGGAAAACAATTCATGCATGGGAGCATGTACAAGATATTTTTATTTTTTCAAAGGGGTCTCTATGGGGTTTCTAAACTTTGTAAGATCCAATTTGGTCATTTACCAAAGTGGCAAAGTCATTAGCAAGAGGGTTTTGTACAAAAACTATTTTTAAATCCATTCATCATTTCATGTGGTGAAAAATGTTTTTATTAAGGCAAAACTCTTAAGTTTTTCACCAAATAAGTTGCTATTGCAAAGCTTGGTGTTTTTGGGTCAGTAGGTTTGGTCCAAAACATTTCCTTGAAGTTTTCTTTTCATAAACATTTTTATAACAAAAACCATTCTTTTTATTTGTCTAGAAAATGGCTAAGTCAATTAATCTAACCTAAATCTTTCTAAAATCATTTTTAATACCAAGGGTTGGTTCCTAGGGTCAGTAGGGTCACAACAAACCATTTTGCAAAGGTTTTAATTCAAAAATCATTTTTAAACCATTTTTATACTCTAAACAAGCATACAAATGTTTCTGCAAATTCAAACAAGTTAACAGGTACTATTTTCTAAACTAAGGCCATGGTTGGCTAGGGCTTGTTCTCCTGAATCCATTGATATAAAATTTGCAAAATTTGGACGTGTGGATCAAAAGATATAAGGGTTTGAAGTTTGCTAAAGTTTCTGTTTTTCAAATCTGTTTTAAATCAAACAGGTGACATGCGGCGTGTTTTAACTGGACGATACCGGTTCGGCCGGATCAGTCGCTGGGAGCGTTGGATCTAGTTAGATCGAGTGGCTCAGATCGAGTACCCCTTCGCGTTTGAGTGAATCTTTCGTGTCGCTTAGATCTTCATCCAACGGCTAATATTGCATTGACCATACTCTGGCGGCGTAAGGTCGACGGCGAGCGGCGGAGCGGTCGGTCGACGACGGAGGCGACGCTACAGGGGGTGGGGGAGAAATAGGGGTTGCTCACCGGGCTCAGGGGGTCACGGCGAAGCTCAACGTGCGGTTGTCGAGGCAAGGGGCGCTCGGGGTCAGGTGGAATCTCTCGCCGGAGTTCGGGGCGGCGTCGGGTGCGTCAGGTGGTCATCGTGGGCGGCGCTACGGATCACCCCAAGGCATAACAAGGACGTTGTTAGATGCGCAGGACCAAGGCAAGGTTGTGTGCGTGAACGAGAAAAAGAGGGGCGACCGGAATCTACCTGTGGGGCTCGCCGGAGTTGAAGACAGTCGCGGTGCTGCAGGTCGTCGTCGAAGGCGAGGTTTCAGGGCACCCGCGGTTGAATGGAAGGCACTGACAGAAGCGCCAGGGAGTGGAGAAGCTGCTAGGGTGCTCGGGGAGGCAAGGCAGTGGCTGGGCTCGCCGAAATTGAGGAGGGAGCTCGTCGGTGACGGTGGTGGTGCAGAGGAAATTGGCGACAGCCTAGGGGCAGAGAGGAAGAGTGGTCTGGGGGAAATGACGAGGAGGGAGAGGCGATTTATCCTGCGTGGTCGTGGGGCTGATTCAACGCGTGTTTAAGGCGTATTACGCCGGAGTTAATCCGTCTGCAACGGCCACGCGAGGGGTGGGCGAGGTCTGCGGGTGGGGAAAAAGAGCAGTGGGGTGGGGGTCCAGCGGCAGTGAAAGAAAGGGAGAAAGGGAGGGGTCCACATGTCTGTTGCTCCGCGGGTCAGATTATGGGTGCAAACCGTTTTCCTTCGGGGAGGGAGGAAGCTGGGCTAGGTGGGCTGGAGTTGGGCTGACTTAGTTGGGCTGGGTCTGTTTCCTCTATTTTTTTCTGTCTATTGGTTTTATTCTTTTCTAATTCTTTTTCTGTTTTGATTTTAAACAAACAAACACATTCAAAATGATTCAAACAATCATCAAGCTTTTCAAATATGAATTTGATTCTGCTTAACATCATAATTCACATTCTAAAATAAAATATTATTTTAAATCTTTTTAGGTTCCATTTATTACTTAAATAAATGGATCATTAGTTATTTAATAAAATAGGGTTTGTTTTATTTAATAAAAATCTTCATTAGAAATCCAAATATTTTCAAACCAAATCAATAGGTTTTATTTGGAAGTATTGGAAACTTGTTTTAAAACAAAATAACATTTTATTTTAGAGTCCCTTATGAATTAAATATAATAGACTTTCATTATGATTTCAAATAGGTTTTATTTTATTGAGATATTTATTTTGAAATCTAAAATAAATCCAAAACATTTTAATAGGTTTTATTTGTGAATATCCAATATTGGGAAAACTTATTTTAAATAATTTAATAAGTTTTGATGCTTCAATTAAATTGGTAAAACCTTTTATTTTAAAAGAGTTTGGATATTAATTCCCTTATTATTTTATTCAAGAAATCCTTTATTATTTTTTATCAAAATAAATTGTTTTAATCAAAGACTTGGCCAAGGTTTAATTTGGCTTTATAAAATAATCTTTATTTATAAATCCATCTTTTCTCTTGAATACCCAATCTTTTATTTTAATAAAGATCCAAAATATTATTTCCAAAATATTTTGTTTTCCTTTATTTAAAATGTTTATCTTTTTAAATCCCTTTAGGATTTTATTTGATTCAAATGGGTTTGAGGTTCCATTTAAATTCAAAAAAAATTCTTCTGGCTCTAAAAATCAAATAAAGTTTTATTTTATTAATTTATTTTCACATTACAAAATTTGGAAAATCTTGGGATGTGACAAAAAGACAAACGAACTGAGCCCGGCAGCCAGTATTGTTATTCTGTTATAACTTGCTATCTGACTTACGGGTGTCACAATGGGTGATATTTACAAAATTTGTAGGGGTAAAATAGTCTAAAAACTTTCGTACAAATACTCTCTTTTGTTAACAGTAAGCAACACCTAATATTTAATTAGAAGTTCATGGACTTAATTGAGGCCCATAATAGATATCCTGAAAGCCCGTGTTTTATTCTGTCAACTTGCGAGGCCCTTTGAGGATGGAAAAGACAAACGAACTGAGCCCAGCAGCCAGTATTGTTATTCTGCTTTAACTTTCTATCTGACTTACGGGTGTCACAATGGGTGATATTTACAAAATTTGTAGGGGTAAAACAGTCTAAAAAAATGTTGGACCGGAAGAAACACTTCGTCCTTTATTATTAGGTATAGATAATTATTATGTATAGTTAATGGCTTAATTTGGTTGTGAATAATGTTTTAATAATCTTGGTTTATGACATTAAATATACATTGATATTTAGGCTTGAAATAGGAGTTAGGGTTTTGAATTATAAATATTTACCATGATTTTTAGGAGATTCAATATACTTGTATTATTTTATAAATGTGAATGAACATTATGGTTGAAGACATATTGCCCTCATGTTTGTGATCATGAATGATATCACCTTTTCAAAATAGCAAGGTTATTCTCTAGAATAGCTTAAGAGATATAATTGATAATTATAGTTTTTAGACACATATTATTATGATGGTTGGAAATGACAAAGATGTGCTGAAGTGATTTGCTATAGAGAAGTATTCTCACAAGCCATTGGGGAAATAGGATGAGTTATCAAACATATGAGATAGATATAATGTTTGTTTATTAAATTAAGATTGAGTGTTTACCAAGAATTCATGTCTTCCTGTCAACACCCGGATTTTTAATCCCAGATGCCTGTTATGCCATACATCGCAATCCCAGCATTACCAGTTTTGCGAGACATAACAGATTGGATATCACAGTACATCATCCATTACAAACCATACATAAGGTCTTACACAAATAAGGATCTCATGATCCAGTTCTTAATACAATTCAAGTAGCGGAATAACGTAAAGATAACAATAGCGTGGGAGAAGCTCCATCTTCATGGTCACAGGCAATGCTGACGATGGGAGATAATCCTAGTTGTCGTAACCTTCCTGATGTCCGTCCTCCTGATAGTCCTCTTCATAGTCTAGCCACGGGAATATCCAGGGACAAAGCCAGGAGTACTCTTTAAGTACTCGCAAACTAATACTAACAAGTGAAGTGGTTTTGAATAGGATATACTAAGCTCTAGGGTTATTTTGCAAAAAGCCAGATTTACCTCTACTAAGTTCAGAAGCAAAGATAGCTAGCTGAAAGTTTTATAACACCTAAGTGGGAACTTGAATTTCATGTCACAACTCTGTTGTGGTTAAGTCAAAGTCATAAATCATTTCATAAGTCATTTTGAAAACATCTGATGATGGAATAGTATGGCCACTCCAACTGTCCATAACCGGGGACACGGCTATTCGAATAGTTTGACACTCTGCAGAGGTGGTACACTTTCACCACAACATTTGATACATCCGTCAGGAACAATCCTGAATTCACCATACTCACTATGCGGATAATCAATCCTAACCTTTCAATTACACGCCCTAGTATAGGCACATCTCCTGTGAGTTTGGCCTCCCAACCATGACCAATTGTCATCTTGGGTACTGCACAGGTGGACAATCTTCACAAGGTAGCCTCAGCTCAAACCTTGGCCGCAAGGGAACCCATACTAAGGTATATAAATTTCCAGTCAAGCCCTACCCAAATTTTGGGTATTGTGGTTGTACGGTAAGATTGGAATGGTATCGCATCCAAACAACCATCAGTTTTCTAAAAGGGCTAAGGCCCATGCCTTATCATTTTCATCATCAAAATCATTTGGTGTTCGGAAACACATGTCAAAACATTTTAGTATAATGACTCATCATTCTAAGGTTTTCATAACCATTTTCATCAAGTGTTCCCATCTAAAGTTGATCAAGTTTTATGCTTAGCACAAGCATCTACAAGTGGGGGTAAATACTAATGAGGGGTGGTAAACAAGTGGGAATTAGATAAGTTCAATCTCATTCCTCAGTATGACATCAAGATTTATCTAACTTAGGCCAGGTTTTATGCTCTTTATGCTATCTTCAAATATCTTTCTAACATCTACAAGTCACCAAGTAAACTCAAATAAAATCTTTGATAAAGAAATAGAGTATTAAGCTTTGAAAGTAAAACTAGGATTGGGTATCATCACATGGGTATAAGCTTGCAAGTATTGGCTTGGTCAGTTAATAGCTTGCATAGGTAAGGTAACTTCCAAGTGTTAGCTTGCTTAGGTAGTGTCTTTCTAAGTTAAATGGTAGTATTAGGCTTTCCTTGTGCAAAGGAGTGGTTGAAGTTCTCCTCGGCTTCTTCCTCGTAGTATCCTCCTTTCTCCTCGTATCCTTGGTCGGTACTAGCGTCTATAATTAAATATGAGGTACACCATCACCAAACAATACTTAACTATTTCTATTTATCACACAAAGGTTCACACTAGATGATCTAGCATCATCACTATTATCACAAAGATTAAAGCACTTGTCTTATTTATTTTATTTTAGAAAAGTAATTTCTACTCATTGAAAAACTACTTAAGATTTAATATTCTCCAACTCCAACATGGGATCATGTTGACACATGTCATCACCACACATTTCAGTACATGGGAATGTGATTTAAAGTGGTGTCATAATTTAATAAGGTTTAACCTTTTTATTTTAATTAAATAAAGTGACTAGAATGGCCTATGAGGCATTCTTTATTACTTGATCATTATTTCTGCAAGTAACCCTATATATTTTTACATATTCTGAAAGGTAGGGTTAAATGTGATTTTTGAGAGTTGGAATCAACTCAAAAGCTTTTGTGGTTGAATTTTCAAAAATGTTTGAATGCAGAAAAGCTTCTGCCTTGTTATTTTTACCATGGGTGATCTACAATTCTAAATGGTTTGAATCCAACGAGCTTGTATTAAGCACTCCAGTACCTTTCTAACAAAATTAGTTTCATGCATTTTGGTTTAGTGAATCGAGCTGGGTTGATTTTTGAATCTAGGTACATAACTGAATTTGAAATTAAATGAATAAACTTAAGTTTGAATTGTTGGGTCGCGCGGGATGTTTAACTAGGCCGGTCCACTATGCACAGCCCGCACGGGGGCTGGTTAAGTGAGCGACCCCACTCGTCAGTGAGACAGCGAGTGGCGAAGCGGTACGGGGCGATCTAAGCCACATGATCTTACTCTAATCCAACGGCTACGGTTCATCGTCCATGTCGGGCAGTGCCGGTGAGACAGAACCCTAGAGTGGCCAGTTGGGGTCGTGGGAGGATCACCGGTGCTCCGACGATGGTCGGCGATGGGGCTAACGATGAAGTCGACGACGGCGATCCTCCTGGTACCGGTGGCTCCTCCTAGGGAAGCTCCAATTGACGGCGCCTCTCCTCCTCTGCATCGGCGAACTCCGGTGAAATTCTGGCCACCTGGTGCTCGCCTTGCTCCAGGGGTGAGTGGGGGGTTTCAGTGATAGGTGGGGAGTGAGATGGTGTGCTCAAATCGAACAGGGTTGGCCTCCTTTTATAGTGCGACGAGGGGACCGAATGGCGCGGGAAGGGAGGGGCGTGTTCTGTGGGCGTGTGTCGCGGTTGACGCTCTGGCGCGCTCTCGGCTCGCTCGCAGAGAAGCTTGGCATGAGCTTGCCATGTGGTCCAGGGGCTGGCAATGCTTGAGGCTGGGACAGGGGGTGGCGGTGGACGGTGGTCAGTGCTCCAAACAAGGTTGGCGAGGCTAGTGCTTCCTCTAGCTCGCTGGTGACATGGGGGTGGCAAGTTTCCTCTCGGCATGGTCACCATTGATGTCTAGGCTTACTCACAGTGGTTCTAAGGATTCTTAAAAAGGCTAGATGATCTACTAAGAGCTTGTTGCAACCAGAGAGGGAACAAGGTTGGCCAAATTCACTTCTGCAAATAGTGTTTGCTGATCACAAGGTGTTTGATGAAATGGCCGAAAGAAATTCAAATTTGAATTTTGGATTCAAACTTGGTGGGTTTGCTAGGCACATACTAGGGAGTATTGGGTTAGTTGGATTGGTCAAGGGGCACTGGTTTGGTTGGGTTTTGAAAAGGTGTGATCTTCACATATGTTAAAGATTCAATTTTGAATTGTCATTTGAATGGGGTTGCCAAATGTTTCTGTAAGTTTGAAAGGTGGGCTTTGATTCACTTTTACTTGGTCTTGCAAGGGGTTAAATGAATTGGAAAAGTTTCTATTTGAAATCTTGGACTAGAAACACTCAAAGTGACCTTGTGAGCAAGATTGGCAAAAATGACCATTTGCCTTATTTGATTTGTTTTTGATTTTTTCTTGATTTGTTTCCGCTTGGAAATGTTTTAGATGATGTTATTTTCATCCTTAAACCATTCCTTGCTATTTAGGTTAATCACACAATTCCATTCATGCATTCATCAAATCATCACATACACACATGCATTCATTTGGTTTTTATTTAATCAAAGTTTTTTTTTAACCCTAATTTTAGTGATTAGAATTTGATAAGCATGATCAATAGTTTTGGGATGTTTACACTTCCCTACTTCATAAGAATTGACTTATAATTAAGGAATTCCTTTCCTAGATATATTACTTCTTCATATACATCATCATGTGTTAACATTATGAGCTTTACTTCATAAGAATATTCTTATCAATAATTTCTCCTCCTAAATCCATTTGTAAATCCAATGAGCTTGACACTAAAGCTCTAAATACTTTCCTCATAGGAATATCTCCCACTTCTAGAATGCTTCTAATTACTCCAAATCCATTTGAATGATTACTCTCTTACTTCATAAATTACTTTGTAATCTCACTTATAATTCTTAGAAGCTTGTCAGTGAAGCTTTTCATAATCGTTTCATATCTATACTTGGTTATCTCAAACTACTAATAATAACCTTCAATCCAACAAGTAGTTACTTTTAATTCCATTCATACACTTCCTTTATCATCCATCACTAATATTACTCCAATAGATGTATATATCAAATTCTGCTTCCTTCAAGTGTTTAGTATTCTCTAAGAGGAATATTACTACTTCAATAACTCCATGCTGCTCTAGCATCAGCTTAGTCATACTATCTTATCTCTACTTGCCTCGGTAACTCATACTCCAACTTCACATTATACCATTGTGACTTGTCATGACTAATCTAGAATAACATATCTATACTAGGGTTTAATCATGTTATATCCACCAATTTAACTTATACATGATACAATCATTCACTCTTAGTGACATGAGCATGATCATTATAATACTTTGAACACTTATGGCTTGGGTTTCTAGTTGGCTAATCAAGGCTTCATTAATACAACATTACAGTTGTATTATAATTATATTCTTAGTATCTCTATTTGACTAGGAGATATTATTCATTTACTATGCCTAAATAAACTAATAGGATTACTCCTTGGTAACTATATTCAATATTCATCCTTATAATCTTCTTTGTTACCACATATATCTTTATTTCAAATAACTCTTCTATCCATTCAGGAGTGAGTTAACTCCATCAATTGTCATATTGATTTGATTCTCTTTAAACACTCCCATCCTATAAATGATATCTAAGACTAGCATTACCACCTACCTCTTCTTACTTCTTTCTTTATAGGACTTAATTGAATGCTATGACAAGGACAAGAGTTGATAGATCAAGAATTGATAGGCTAAGAATTGATAAATCAATAGTTGATCACTCAACATTGATTAACAACAAATATTAGAATATGGTTTAAAAGAGATGATAAGGATTGATATGGAAAGAAAGATATGTGGTGAATGGTCTTGACTTGATTTCCTTCCTACTCAACAAGTGATCAGGAATTAGTGGTTAAGAACTACCATGATGCTCATGCTAGGAAATGGGTTGGAATAAGATAGATCAAGGTTGATTATTGGATTCTTGTTACTTGAGTTATATCCATAGCTTGGTATTTATGGGTTGTTGTTATGAATACTATGAGATGATCACTTAAGGAAATGATATTAATCATCTAAGCAATGTATTATGGTTTAATTTTATTACTTTTGAACTACCTTTAGATCAAATCATATTTACCCAAAACAAGGTTTTAACGAAGATCATGTTGAAACTTATCGCAGTCAACTTGATGATCTACTTCTATTTCATCAAGTTAAGAGAAGCTTCAATCACTTTGACAAGTTTTGTTCAAAACCGCGAAAATTATACGGATTTTCTATGCATGAATGCAATGCACACATCTGGGTTCAGCTTATTTCTAAGCTCTAATGTTGGGATATTACACTTGCCACTTCCTCTCCCTTGAGTGCAGAAGCGCACACCGGTGAGGCTCCGATCAGGCGCAGGCGTGGACGCCCTCACGGAAGTGGTCGTGGCCATCGCGGGGGCGCGGCGGAATATCTGGCATCGAACCATGTCCTTTTACGCTTGCCGCCTCCCTTCCCCCCTCATGTGGTGATCAAGATAGAAGACGACCCCGAGCGTTCTCGGGTGGCCGACTTTGTCGTCATCCTCGAGCATTGTGACTAGGTCTCCAGGGTGAGGCTCCCCTCACGCTTTTCGTCCTTGTGGTTATGGTGGAACTTTCTCGGGAGGTCGAGTTGCGGCACTTCGGCAAGCACGAGAGGTGGAGGGTGAGCTTCGAGACCCTTCTGCCTGATGAGATGTATCTCAGCGATGGCTGGGATCTATTCCTCGTCGCCCACTACATCCGGCGAGGCTCCATGCTACAGTTCACAAAGTTTTTCTATTTTTCATCAATTTTTAGGTTTCTCGTCATATTTTGTGTTACTCGGAATTCACAAAGTGAACAAATCCGTCCTTCTCTCCCTCTCCCTCCCTCCCTCTCCCACTCCCTGTCCCTCCTTCTCTCCCTAATTTAATTGAAATCGTTGATATATATTCTTCTTCTTTGCGATGACCTGCATATTTCTCGAGGATTTGGGGACGCACAAACAATATCGAACTCAAGCCATCTAGTATGAGAACGTAATTATCTTTTTCCCTCTAGGCTTGCCAAATATGATAATTGGTAGTTCTACTGAATATGTAGTCACATTGAATGAAACAGGTACTCCCTCTGTCCTAAAAAGGATGTCGCAAATTTAAATTTAGATGTATCTTATACTAAATAGTGTCTATATACATTCAAATTTAGACATATTTGTGACATCTTTTCCAGGATAGAGGGAGTAGTAATTTTTGCAATGTATAACTTTTAGCTATGTAATGCAATACAATATTGTATCTAACGGTTGAGCTTATATACAATGCACATTTGTTGTCATATTTTCCATAGAACTTTATTAAGTTTCCACAATGAATTGAACTGTACCAGAAGTCCAAAACTTTCTCTATTCAACAAAATTGTTGTTACGAATACTGAAAAAACATGCCAGCTTTTCTATTTTCATCCATTTTCAAGTTTCTTGTTGTTTTTTGTGTTACTCGGGATTCAAAAGGTAATCATATCTCTTCCTCTCCCTCTCTCTCCCACCCTCTCCAGCTCCCTCTCCCTCCCTATCTCTCTCCCTCCCTCCTTAATTTAGATGAAATTGTTGATGTATATTGTTCCTGTTAACGATGACTTGCTTGAGAATTTTGGGGGGGGGGGCGCAAATAATATCGAAATCAAGCCCTCTAGTATGAGTACATAGCTATCTTTTTCCCTCGATGTAATTAGTAGTTCTATTAAATATATATTCACATTGAATGAAACTTGTACCCCTTCCTCAAAAGGATGTCATAATTTTTTTCTAAATTTGGATGTATCTTTATCAGAATAAATAATAGAGCTACATTGTTTCGACCGAAACTGCTATCCACGTCACCCTAATTCTTTTCTGCCATGGGATATTGATGATCAATGACTGAAAACCATCACTCGGACCCAAAATTTTATTCCAATACCTCGTACGGTGCTCTTTATCGTCTGTTTTCGACCCTGAATTGCGAACTAAGTCATAAATGGGTGGGATACGCAGGACCCTTACTCGCCGTATGGTGGACCACGCGTGCCCTAGGCCCGCTGTCATCGTACGCGGGTAGGTCTCGTTCTGTCATAAGCATTTCGGTGGCGACACAAGTCCGCACCCACCAGTTTGCAAGGCCCGCCAAGATACGATGTGGGATCGTCAAAAGCCGACGTTGCACCGTAGAGTATAACCAAAAGTCGTCCATTGTTTATTGCAGTCATGGCGCCCGCCAAAAGCCGACGTTGCATTGTAGACCCTAGCCGGCCTTCTCACGGGCGCGGGGCCTGTGCAGAGACGACATGGCGTCGTAGAGTATAGCCAATCGCGGTTCCTCGCGGTGTAGGGGCCCACAGACATCCGACGTGGTGCCATAGACTATAGACGGAGAGCATAGATTGCAGCATAGACTATAGGTGTTAGTGGTTTCTCGTGGGATGCCTTCTGGCGGGTCCCATTCACGGGTAGATGCTCGGGAGATAGCTTATGGTGTTGAGTATAAAAATGCTACTATCATTCTTTAGACTAACCATTATTTAGCTTTTGCTTTTCTTCTTATTTCTTTTCCTTGCCACCGGCGTGTTCTGGTTATCTCCAGTGGGCGATCACGAGTGCCATTCCGGTGACCATATCCGGAATTGGTGTCACGGCTGCGCACCAACGTTAGCCGTAACGTGTCTACGGTCACATACTCTCGAAACTCATCGTATTAGCCTCCTTATGCCTCTGCACATCACTCTTTTCTCTCTCTTTCTCTCTTCCCGTCTCAAACTTTCTCTCTGATGCACAGGAGCATGCCGACTCAATGCCAACAAAGTAGAAGACGATGTGTGGGAGGCGAAGCAGGATGTTATGGACCTAGACTATGACCCCTCTTCAAGTTTATCCTAGCCTCTCGCACCTCGGTGTGGTCGTAGTTTGGGGCTTTCTTTCACGATTCGTGGGTCTAGGGGTTCTCTCGTGATGCGGGAGGTCGACGAAGGCGTTAACTGTTGTTAAGTACCATCTTTTGTCTTCTTCCTTTTTCCGATTTATCTTTTTCCAACTTTTTTATTTATCTTTTCATGGTTTTCTTTTTTTCATGTTTACTTTCTTGCACGGTGTCTCTAAATTCTTTTAGAACTGAAAACTTTGAGTGATTCATTCGAATGCAAATACGTTGAATGCGATTACGTTGACAGCATGTGGTGATCCCGAACCAGCAGTCTGAAGTTTCATGTTATGCTTATCACCATGATCCCATGATAAGTCTGTCGTGGAACATAACTGACAAGTATCATTGCAACATCCAAAACATAACGAAACATGACTTACAACATTGACATTATGGGTATACCTTACATTAGCCTCACCGGGCTACACCAGTCATCAGTAGCAGAACTTCATCAAAGTGTCGGACCCAAGTCACGCCATTGACCCTACATGTAGCTGACTGGGGAAATGGTCTAGCTCACATAGAAGTCAAGTATTCTTCACCTTCATACTTCTGAAAGTCTAGCCAAGTAAATAGCCACAGGCAATGCTAGTGGGTACTTTTGAATGTACTCGCAAAACCTCCAGCATAAGATAAAGAAGATAATACAGTATGGTTGTGGCGAGGTAAGGATCTATCTATCGTTCCTTTGAAAACCTAGTTTCTCTTATAGATATGGCATCTCTATATCTTTGTTGAAAAGGCTTTTTGATAACATGATTTCTTTGTAAACCATAACATCTCTATATGTTTATTAAAAAAAAATCTTTTTGAAAACTTGGTTTGTTGGCAAACATTTTTTAGAAAAAAATAAACGTCACATGGTCAAAACAACATCCCTATCTCTCTTTCCAAATACGACCACTTGGGTACTCTTAGAAATCACATTTCAAACCATCCTTAACCTTGGACATGGCTATTTGAATAGAATTATACTCTGTAGAATTAGTGCGCTTTCCCACAAGATTCAATATATCCATCGGGATTCAACCACGGCCATGTACGCTCGGTATACGGGTGTCCGTATAATCAAACATAACCTTTAATTTGTTGACCCTAGCAGAGGCACCATCCCCTTTGGACTTTTTCTATCTGGAATGTGTACACCTTGACGTCCAACAAAATAAACTCCCTCCCGTACTACATGATATCATAATCCCAGATTATCATATCATTATATATCTTCCCTTCCAACTCCTGAAGCATAATGTTCGTGGGAGACCCATTGTTTCGTCCGGCCTCTGTCAAAGATAGTGCATCATCCCCATGCCATAGACCTTATGTTGGGAATATCTGGCTTCGAGGGATTTATCCCCTATAGCGTTGTAGGGAATGTACATGATAAGGAGAACAAACTATGAGTTGAGCCCCAATTCACTTGGGAAATGTGATTTCACGGATAAGTTATTCAGGTAAAGGCGTAGAATATCCCTTCTCTTCACCACTTTCAAAATGTTCTTTGATCAATCCACTTGTTCCTTCTTTAAAAACATCCTCTTGGAAATGGTGCCCTTCCTAGGGTATTAGTAAAACATTTCAAAACCTTTGGTTTTGCGGTGACCCATCATACCACTGCATGTGTAGTACACTATAGTCGTTGACATGACATCCACAGAACACCGTTCTGTAAATATCACATCTCTCAGAGTGGTACAACAGAAACATTGCGGGTCCATATTACAAACATTCACACATTATTATTATTACAATACCACAAGTTCAAGACTTCAAAAGGATTCAACTTACAAACCAAAATATAAAGGTATTTAGCGGAATTTAAAAGTAGAAACTCCAACTAGGAGTTGAGCTCAGCAGCTTATTCTATAACGTTCATGCTGCTCAGCTCCGTCGGTTACTACTAACTAGGATACTTATTGGGACTTATTATCATCGACACCATAGAGGATTTTGTAATCCACTCCTTCAGCACCTCCTGACAGGTCAGGATCCTCGTAGAACACATCTTCTTGGCATTCGGCTGCATACATTGGCGTATCTTCGGAATCCTCAGAGTCTAAGCAATGGATCAAAGGAAAGGATGAGTAACAGCGTTACCCAACAAGTTCATTATATGCAAGGTGGGAAGTTTGATGCTCTAACTACCACCTCGGACTATAAGTCCTTGACACTATGCAGTTTTTGTAAATCTTTCTTAAAAGATTGATTTTATTATAAAAATCTATGACCATCAGCCTTCACAGGTTGACCAGAACTTTCATGGAGTTCCTTTCCTGCTGCGTTCACAGCTCCTTCCCGAAACATGGAGTAACAAGTTACAGTTTTTACACTCTGCAGAGGTGCGTTACTTTACCCATGAGAGATCAACTCATTGTTGCATAACCGGGCGTACTTTCCCATCCACAATTCCATGATGTGGGGCCTAGTAGTTGGTCCAAGCCAATCACTGCCTCCTTCGCGACCTCGCATGCCTCCTTGGTGTACACCATGCCCACATATTGAATTACGGCAATGGTTTGTACAGACCGTTAGATGCCAGAACTATCGTGGGACGTTGGGGGTTCCCACCCATATGCTGCATATCCTCTATGAATTACCAATTAATATGCATGCTACGAGGATAACAGCCACGACCTGCACATCTGGCTACATGCGAGAGGAAGAAGATACAGCTGACTTCTCTGTCCCATTCCAAATCTCATGGCTAACGCGTGATATACGGCGCTATAATCACTAATGTCATGGGTTATTAAGTCCCTAATTGTTCATCATTATTGCAAATAGAACCCTAAGTTCTATTGCTCAATTATATCATCACTTAGGATGATATCTAAGATTTCTTTATTTGTGAAAATAATATTTTCTTTCTTTGGAGTATATATGATAACACACAATTTGCAAATACTTTGATAAAGATTCTTCAAAGGATATGAGCAAGTCATGAACTTGCCTTGTGATTGCAAGGTAGTGAAGTCGGATGCTTGCACTAGACCTTGAGCTTCTATGTCTACAAAACCATCATTATTGCCCGATAAGGACAATATTTAAAGCAGCAAAATGATTACGCAAAGTAATGTAATGCATTATTTAATTTTCCAGAATTTATTTAAGTTCAGGGGCATTTTGGTCTTTTCTTATTTACTAAAAACTGCCTTTAGGTAGGGCAGAACCAAAATGATACCCCGAAGGGGTCCTGGCCCAATCCATCCCACTCCCTCCGTCACTCTCTCGACCTCATCTCTCTCTTCTCCTCCTCGACCCCGTGGTCAATGGCGCCGCCGCCGTGCGCTGCTCGCCGTTGTGGTCCTCTCTGGCCGCTGTCGTGGTGCAGGGCATAGTTGTCGACCATGCTATACCTTCCTACCCAATTTGATTTGGATCTGGAGCTCCCCCATGACCAGACTAGCTCCATCCCGAACCCTAGGGTTTGGGGTGATGTTAGTGATGTCGCCCCCACTACTGCTGTGTGTTGTGGGGGTGTTCCTCGCCTTCAGGTGTGGCTAGGGTCGCTGCCGCTGCGTGGTGTGGGTCGCAGCGCCCCCTTGGGGTGCTCCCCGTGCCGCCGTGCTCGTCGGCCTCCTCTGCTTCCTCTTCTATTCTACATCGAGGACCATAGGTGAGTTGGTTCTTGGTTATAACCCATGCCTCTACCTCCTCTGAGTTCATCTGTGTGTAACTAGTGGCCATCCCTCATTAGTGTTCATATTTGTTCTAGGGTTCTCCCCTGGTTCTAGGATTCATCCCTCTTTGTGCTTATAATATGATGATTTGATCTGTTAGTGATGTCTAGTGAAGATTGTGCTCACTGCACTTCAGTGCTTTCTGTCATGTTTTGATTATCTCATGATATTCTTGATCTGATGCTAGTGGTTCAGTAGGTGATAAAGCTTGGTTAAGCTGACGGTATAACTGTAAAACATGGTTGGTTAGGTTGATGCTTAGTGTGTTTCTCTACTGTTAGTACTCTAGTACCGGTAGTAGCACTATCAGTGATGATTCACTTCATCAGTAAAGATTGGCTTGTGGAATCATGTGCAGATTGAGGTTACTTAGTTTTTTACAGTAACACTTTGCACATATAAACCTGATCCTGATTCCTGGTTATACTTTCTAGGAAAATGATAGTTATTGTCTTACTGGTTTACTTATGAAATCTAAGTGATTGTTTGGCTTGGTTTTAGAATTTGTTCTTGTGACACCATCCTAGAATGGCACACAAGTGGTGATTCTACTATCATAAGTAAACCAGTAAGACAATACGGAATGAATAAAATTACATTTTGTAACTTATTTATTGAATAAAATTATGGAATGAATATTCTTTTTCTTAATTGTGTTCTTTATTTAAAGTTTGAATTACTAATTGTTAACTCTTGACTAAATCGAATCACTCAAACCTAATTATAAATCCTTCTACATTATAAATCCAACACTCAAGTTTAAATTCAACTTTCGTTTTCGGAAACACACTCATCCAAAAGATCATATCAAAGTCTATAATAATCATCCTCCAAGACTATACCTAATCTCAAAGCATGAAAGAAACTTTGATCACTTTAGGTTTTTATTTGGCAAAAAATTTACCCACATTTTTACAGATGAATGCATGCAGTATCACAGATTCCTAAATCTACCCTTCGTTGGTTCCTAAATGCTGGGATGTTACAGGTTTTTAGGGTAATCCCAAAAATATTTTTGTTTTCAAGGCGCGAGGTTTTAAGCGAGGTAGGATGCTAACCATCATACTCTTGGTATAAAGGGATAGTAGGTGTCGCAAGAGGTGTGTGTCCACTTGGAAACCAAGTTATAACTTGGAGGGTCCAAGTTACTATCGTGCGAGTAGTAAAATATTTCATGCAGATAGTAATGCAAATTGCAAAGGAGATATAAAACAAGTACAAAAGGAGTAGTCAGTGTAGGATTCAGGAAGGTGTCTTGCCTATGGTTAGCAATATGTCCTTGGACTTCTCCTTAGAAATCCAATAATAGAAACTTTAGAGCATCTCCACTCGGCTTCCCAGGACACCGATCCCAGGGTTTGTTTTAGGTCCGAACGCCGAAAAAATTGGACCAGTCTCATTCCTAGGACCCCGGTTTTGTCCGAATTCGGGCCAACTTTGGTACGGACTTCCCAGGCCATTCCTAGCATTCCGGGAACGCCCTGGGAACGCCGGACGAAGCAAAAACGGGCGTGGGCCAGCTCTGTCGGCTATAGAAGGCTGAACTCGCCCTTTTATTGCTCCCCTCACGCCTTTCTTCCCCATTCTCCCCACTCCCGCCAGTTCGTCGAGCTCCCACCCACCCGCCATGCCGCCCAAGAGTTTTGTCAAATCTAGATCGAACCTCAGCGAGGCAACGGGGTATAAAACGGCGAGGAAACCAAGAGCGCCGATGGTGAGGCCACGAGGCGTGACCAACACCGAGTGGGAGACCATTGTTGCAAAGAGGAAGTTCGAGTCAGATGGTCGCAAGGAGAGAAATGACAGGGCGAAGATCAGGCAGGAGCAGGAGCTCGCCAAAGAGCAGGCGGCAACGATGAGGGCAAAGCAGGCGTCGGGGTTGCGCGTGGCGATGATGGCGAAGCAGGTCGTTTCGGCGTCGTATGCCACCCACTGGGAAAGCCAACCAAGCATTGGATCGTCGGCGGAATTCTCACCGATCTCGCTGGCCGGCTTCCAGGAGAGTCAGGCGGCAGAGGTACTCCTCGTCCCTCGAGTTTGACGGCGGGTTCAACCCGAATATAGTCTTCCCCTGCTCCTTGCCTCGCCCTCCTTCGGCTTTCAACGTCGAAATCAACATCCCTACTCCACCTCTTCGGCATACGCAGGTCCTTCATCATCGATGCGCCGCGGCCACTCCCGTTCGGCGGAAACTCATTGTCGTGGGAATGGCCACGGCAGATGCTGCGAGTGGCAGTGAGTAGTAGAACAAGGGGCAAGGGCGGCCAGCCATCTGCGGTGCGAGATGAGGGCAAAGGCACAGGGTTTTACCCAGGTTCGGCCCCTCGGAGGGTAAATACCTACTCCTGCTATATTGTATTGCTGAGAGATTACAAAGGGCGAGCTCGGTGGCTAGGCGGCGAGTCGATGGGGTGTATGATGAAACATAAGTGCTATGCGTGCCCTAGGGAGGTTTATATAGGGTCACCTCGCTAGGGTTTATAGATCTAAAACCCAATTGGATAAGGACTCGAGGAGTTTGACCTAATTCGACTGGGCCTAGCTATGCTTCTGGGCCTTCAGCTTCCAGTCGCATGGCTTCCTCTTGGGTCGCGGTCCAGTCGCCATCCTACAGACCCACTCACTAAGAGTATGATCTAGTAGGGAACGTCCTGCTAGGTATACCCCACTCGGCATATCCCCATCAGTAGTCCCCAAGGCCATCGTTGATTTGTGCAGGTGTTCTTTGGCAGTCGGAGTATTTGGGTCCAATTTGGACACCCAGTCAAATCGGCAGTGGACTCCTTCAACGAAAGAAAGAATCCTTAGTGTGTATCTTTAGTCGCAATATCAACGACCACTCGAATCGCCAATTTGGCAAGTAGTCTAATCGCAGCTTTAGCGAATGGGTCGGCGAGTCAAGTAGACGAAGTTGGACCATCATTTCTGGTCAAACTAGCCGTTGGGTAATCCAACGGTAATATCGGCGTAATCACCACGCGGTAACGGCTCCCCCGAAATTGTGGGAGGCAACCGCCATATAAGGAGAGTGACGGGTGAGTTGCGAGTACTCCTCTTATTTCCTCCGATTCCGTGCGCCCTTCAGTCTCCCATTTCCTATCGATCCAGAACCTCCAGAGCAATTCAACGAGCCCAGATACTTGATCCGATGGCGCCTCCGAAGGAATTGTGGGGGAAGTCCAAGTGCACCAGGGCGAAGCTAAAATCCTTTGAAGACGCAGGTTTTCTCTGCTCTGGGAGATGGCGACTCCCCTCGGCCGGAGAGGTGGAACCAGATCCGTGCGCCGGCAAGTTCATTTGCTTCACCAGCCACCTCGAGAGGGGGCTCAGATTCCCCCACCTCGCTCCTCTTTCGCCGATTCTGCGCCTACTACGGCATCCATCCTCAGTCTGGGGCCTCACATCATCGAGTAGCTCGCCATTTTTGTGACGTTCTGTGAATGCTACTTAGGCTGCCGCCCATACTTCCCCCTATGGAAAGAGCTGTTCCACAGGTGGATCAGTCGCGAAGGCGCAGGCGGCCCGATGCTGGTGGCGGGCAGCCTCACTTTCTAGCTAAATACAAAGGCCTCCTTCCTCGACCTCATGCTGCCAAAGAAAGTGACCAGCGAGTGGAAGAAGCACTGGTTCTACGTCAGCGAGTTGACGCCGGACGGCGAGGTGCCGCTCCCAGCATGCACCGCCGAGCGGAGCGAGCCATGCCGGCTGCTGGTGGCGAAGCTTCCGGACGACCAGAGGATGGTAGTGGACGAGATGATGATGACCATCCGTTGGCTCAAGAAATATGGGCTCGAGACCATCAATTTATACAATTGTTGGATCAGGCGATGATTGGTGTCGCTGGCCAGCCGCTCCCACTGGATGTATGAGTACACCGGTAGGGATGACGGGACCAAGGCCTGCACCGTCGAGTGGAAGGCCGATGACTACTCCTCCACGTTGAAGAAGATCACCGACACGGAGTATAGCGATCTGAAGGCTGGGGTCACCCCGTACACCGTGAAGTGCAAGGCGCCAACAATGAGTCTGTTTTACCTTGTTCATTTTCGCAGTCGCAAAAATGCAGTCGCGGTTTGCTAACATGTATCATTATTTTAGCCCACTCCCTCCGTCACTCTCTCGACCTCATCTCTCTCTTCTCCTCCTCGACCCCGTGGTCGATGACGCCGCCGCCGTGCGCTGCTCGCCGCCGTGGTCCTCCCTGGCCGATGTCGTGGTGCGGGGCGAGGTTGTCGACCATGCTATACCTTCCTACCCAATTTGATTTGGATCTGGAGCTCCCCCATGACCAGACTAGCTCCATCCCGAACCTTAGGGTTTGGGGTGATGTTAGTGATGTCGCCCCCACTGCTGCTATGTGTTGTGGGGGTGTTCCTTGCCTTTAGGTGTGGCTAGGGTCGCCGCCGCGGCGTGGTGTGGGTCATAGCGCCCCCTTGGGGTGCTCCCCGTGCCGCCATGCTCGTCGGCCTCCTCTGCTTCCTCTTCTATTCTACATCGAGGACCATAGGTGAGTTGGTTCTTGGTTATAACCCATGCCTCTACCTCCTCTGAGTTCATATGTGTGTACCTAGTGGCCATCCCTCATTAGTGTTCATATTTGTTCTAGGGTTCTCCCCTAGTTCTAGGATTCATCCCTCTTTGTGCTTATAATATGATGATTTGATCTGTTAGTGATGTCTAGTGAAGATTGTGCTCACTGCACTTCAGTGCTTTCTGTCATGTTTTGATTATCTCATGATATTCTTGATCTGATGCTAGTGGTTCAGTAGTGTTGCCTCTAACTGGTGATAAAGCTTGGTTAAGCTGACGGTATAACTGTAAAACATGGTTGGTTAGGTTGATGCTTAGTGTGTTTCTCTACTGTTAGTACTCTAGTACCGGTAGTAGCACTGTCAGTGATGATTCACTTCATCAGTAAAGATTGGCTTGTGGAATCATGTGCAGATTGAGGTTACTTAGTTTTTTACAGTAACACTTTGCACATATAAACCTGATCCTGATTCCTGGTTATACTTTCTAGGAAAATGATAGTTATTGTCTTACTGGTTTACTTATGAAATCTAAGTGATTGTTTGGCTTGGTTTTAGAATTTGTTCTTGTGACACCATCCTAGAATGGCACACAAGTGGTAATTCTACTACTGGGCTTTACTATGGGCAGTGCTTAATATTGGATATCTGTTAAAGATAAATTGTAAGCTTCTTTCTTTAAGGGTCAATGCCTATGATGTTGGTCTGAGGCTTAGGAATTAGATTCCTATCTTGCTGTCCCTCATAGATATGCTTAAGTATCAAGGTTGTTCACTGGACCTTGGATCCTTGTTGGCTAAAATGATTGGTTTGCTTATAGCTTAATGTTGGTGCATATAGTTCATGAAATATGATGTGCTACTCCATTAGGAGATGTGCCCAAATTTTATAAGCTATTTGAGAACATATTGGAATATATGAGTTGTTTATGATCACTAGGATCTATGATGCTGGTCTGAGATCCTGGTGGATTTGGTAGAGTTTACTACAGGCCTTTATATTTCAAACTTCCTCTATGATAGGTTCACCCCACTTGGGTGATCACTAAGAGATTTAACATGCAAAAGAACACATGCTTTTCTGTTTGAATATGATGAACAGAATATGTGAATGTTTTATGATGCTCACCACACTTGGGTGTTGTTGGGGTTGCAAGTTGTTGGTCTTGTGGTTGTGTGGATAGCTTGATCTGGTGCTCCTCCTGATACTTCCAACTCCTAGACTTGTCCTTGATCTAGCTCTCCACCTCCTGGTCCTGGTGGCTTGATCTTGATCTTGCTATCCACCTGATCTTCCCCCTCCTTATGTCACCATCTTGGTGAGATGATCAAGAGTTTGGTTGGTGTGATCTGGTTTGGTTTTGGTTTGGTTTAACTGGGTTGCTGTGCTTGGTGTGAAAGAACAAGGAAATGATGTGGTATTGGCTTGCCCATGGCTGTGTTGTGTAGTTTTATGTGTGTGGCCTGTTGATGTTGTGCTTACAGCACACACCATGCAGTTTGGTGTGTGTGCTGCTTATGTGCCTGCTGCACACCCTGTGGATATGCTCTGGATATGAAAGTTACTTTTATCTGATTACACTCACTTGTCTGGTGAACTTGCCCCTCCTTGTTGTTTATTTGACTTCTGGCTTAAATTATGAAAGATTCGGTTCTTTCATATTGGTGAAACTTGCCCCTTTAAAGATTACTCGATGATGAAAAAGTGAACAGTGCAACTCACTGTCAATTCTGAGAGTAAAACATTTTTAATCCATAACTTTCTTTCTTTTAGTTTGTGTTTGTTTTGCAGGTACCAGACTTGAAGATCAAGACTTTAGTTTAGGTTTTCTTTTTCTTTATAGAATAGTCACTAGTAATATTTATTTTTCTTTTGTAATTTTTATTTTATTCTTTTGTAATAAAGATTGTACTATGACTCAATATATGAAGATTCCTCTTTTATTTCATTACTATTGTAAAACTTGATCAATTCCATAATTTACATTTTGTAACTTATTTATTGAATAAAATTATGGAATGAATATTCTTTTTCTTAATTGTGTTCTTTATTTAAAGTTTGAATTACTAATTGTTAACTCTTGACTAAATCAAATCACTCAAACCTAATTATAAATCCTTCTACATTGTAAATCCAACACTCAAGTTTAAATTCAACTTTCATTTCCCGAAACACACTCATCCAAAAGATCATATCAAAGTATATAACAATCATCCTCCAAGACTATACCTAATCTCAAAGCATGAAAGAAACTTTGATCACTTTAGGTTTTTATTTGGCAAAAAATTTACCCACATTTTTACAGATGAATGCATGCAGTATCACAGATTCCTAAATCTACCCTTTGTTGGTTCCTAAATGCTGGGATGTTACAGGTTTTTAGGGTAATCCCAAAAATATTTTTGTTTTCAAGGCGCGAGGTTTTAAGCGAGGTAGGATGCTAACCATCATACTCTTGGTATAAAGGGATAGTAGGTGTCGCAAGAGGTGTGTGTCCACTTGGACACCAAGTTATAACTTGGAGGGTCCAAGTTACTATCGTGCGAGTAGTAAATATTTCATGCAGATAGTAATGCAAATTGCAAAGGAGATATAAAACAAGTACAAAAGGAGTAGTCAGTGTAGGATTCAGGAAGGTGTCTTGTCTATGGTTAGCAATATGTCCTTGGACTTCTCCTTAGAAATCCAATAATAGAAACTTTAGAGCATCTCCACTCGGCTTCCCAGGACACCGATCCCAGGGTTTGTTTTAGGTCCGAACGCCGAAAAAATTGGACCAGTCTCATTCCTAGGACCCCGGTTTTGTCCGAATTCGGGCCAACTTTGGTACGGACTTCCCAGGCCATTCCTAGCATTCCGGGAACGCCCTGGGAACGCCGGACGAAGCAAAAACGGGCGTGGGCCAGCTCTGTCGGCTATAGAAGGCTGAACTCGCCCTTTTATTGCTCCCCTCACGCCTTTCTTCCCCATTCTCCCCACTCCCGCCAGTTCGTCGAGCTCCCACCCACCCGCCATGCCGCCCAAGAGTTTTGTCAAATCTAGATCGAACCTCAGCGAGGCAACGGGGTATAAAACGGCGAGGAAACCAAGAGCGCCGATGGTGAGGCCACGAGGCATGACCAACACCGAGTGGGAGACCATTGTTGCAAAGAGGAAGTTCGAGTCAGACGGTCGCAAGGAGAGAAATGACAGGGCGAAGATCAGGCAGGAGCAGGAGCTCGCCAAAGAGCAGGCGGCAACGATGAGGGCAAAGCAGGCGTCGGGGTTGCGCGTGGCGATGATGGCGAAGCAGGTCGTTTCGGCGTCGTATGCCACCCACTGGGAAAGCCAACCAAGCATTGGATCGTCGGCGGAATTCTCACCGATCTCGCTGGCCGGCTTCCAGGAGAGTCAGGCGGCAGAGGTACTCCTCGTCCCTCGAGTTTGACGGCGGGTTCAACCCGAATATAGTCTTCCCCTGCTCCTTGCCTCGCCCTCCTTCGGCTTTCAACATCGAAATCAACATCCCTACTCCACCTCTTCGGCATACGCAGGTCCTTCATCAGCGATGCGCCGCGGCCACTCCCGTTCGGCGGAAACTCATTGTCGTGGGAATGGCCACGGCAGATGCTGCGAGTGGCAGTGAGTAGTAGAACAAGGGGCAAGGGCGGCCAGCCATCTGCGGTGCGAGATGAGGGCAAAGACACAGGGTTTTACCCAGGTTCGGCCCCTCGGAGGGTAAATACCTACTCCTGCTATATTGTATTGCTGAGAGATTACAAAGGGCGAGCTCGGTGGCTAGGCGGCGAGTCGATGGGGTGTATGATGAAACATAAGTGCTATGCGTGCCCTAGGGAGGTTTATATAGGGTCACCTCGCTAGGGTTTATAGATCTAAAACCCAGTTGGATAAGGACTCGAGGAGTTTGACCTAATTTGACTGGGCCTAGCTATGCTTCTGGGCCTTCAGCTTCCAGTCGCATGGCTTCCTCTTGGGTCGCGGTCCAGTCGCCATCCTGCAGACCCACTCACTAAGAGTATGATCTAGTAGGGAACGTCCTGCTAGGTATACCCCACTCGGCATATCCCCATCAGTAGTCCCCAAGGCCATCGTTGATTTGTGCAGGTGTTCTTTGGCAGTCGGAGTATTTGGGTCCAATTTGGACACCCAGTCAAATCGGCAGTGGACTCCTTCAACGAAAGAAAGAATCCTTAGCGTGTATCTTTAGTCGCAATATCAACGACCACTCGAATCGCCAATTTGGCAAGTAGTCGAATCGCAGCTTTAGCGAATGGGTCGGTGAGTCAAGTAGATGAAGTTGGACCATCATTTCTGGTCAAAGTAGCCATTGGGTAATCCAACGGTAATATCGGCGTAATCACCGCGTGGTAACGGCTCCCCCGAAATTGTGGGAGGCAACCGCCATATAAGGAGAGTGACGGGTGAGTTGTGAGTACTCCTATTATTTCCTCCGATTCCGTGCGCCCTTCAGTCTCCCATTTCCTATCGATCCAGAACCTCCAGAGCAATTCAACGAGCCCAGATACTTGATCCCATGGCGCCTCCGAAGGAATTGTGGGGGAAGTCCAAGTGCACCAGGGCGAAGCTAAAATCCTTCAAAGACGCAGGTTTTCTCTGCTCTGGGAGATGGCGACTCCCCTCGGCCGGAGAGGTGGAACCAGATCCGTGCGCCGGCAAGTTCATTTGCTTCACCAGCCACCTCGAGAGGGGGCTCAGATTCCCCCACCTCGCTCCTCTTTCACCGATTATGCGCCCACTACGGCATCCATCCGTCAGTCTGGGGCCTCACATCATCGAGCAGCTTGCCATTTTTGTGGCCTTCTGTGAATGCTACTTGGGCTGCCTCCCATACTTCCCCCTGTGGAAAGAGCTGTTCCACAGGTGGATCAGTCGCGACGGCGCAGGCGGCCCGATGCTGGTGGCGGGCAGCCTCACTTTCTAGCTAAAGACCAAGGCCTCCTTCCTCGACCTCATGCTGCCAAAGAAAGTGACCAGCGAGTGGAAGAATCACTGGTTCTACGTCAGCGAGTTGACACCGGACGGCGAGGTGCCGCTCCCAGCATGCACCGCCGAGCGGAGCGAGCCATGCCGGCTGCAGGTGGCGAAGCTTCCGGATGACCAGAGGATGGTAGTGGACGAGATGCTGATGACCATCCATTGGCTCGAGAAAGATGGGCTCGAGACCATCAATTTATACAATTGTTGGCTCAGGCGACGATTGGTGTCGCTGGCCAGCCTCTCCCACTGGATGTATGAGTACACCGGTAGGGATGACGGGACCAAGGCCTGCACCGTCGAGTGGAAGGCCGATGACTACTCCTCCGCGTTGAAGAAGATCACCGACACGGAGTATACCGATCTGAAGGCTGGGGTCAGCGCGTACACCATGAAGTGCAAGGCGCCAACAATAAGTCTGTTTTACCTTGTTCATTTTCGCAGTCGCAAAAATGCAGTCGCGGTTTGCTAACATGTATCATTATTTCAGTTGTTCCAAGTTGTGGAGGGTTGGCTCCCTCCCGCCGATGACGAGAGCTTGGAAGAGTTTGAAGGGGACGAGAGCGAGTCCTCCGCTGACGATGAGGACGATGATGATGATGATGAAGCAGTGGAGGTCACCGCACCCGTGGCACGGAAAACTCGCGGGCAGCGGCAACGCGAGCTTGAGGCCAAGAAGAGCCTCGAGGGTCACGACAGGGGCGAGGGCGACATCCAAGAACGTAGTTTGCGGCGCGTGGCCATGCTGTCAAAAAAGAAATCGCCAAAGAAGAAGAAGGCGCCCAAAGCATTGTCTCCACCCCGGTCGACGACTAGCTCCGAGGCGGCCAGCACAGCCGATGACGCAGGGACTGAGGCGTCAACAAAGGCGCCTGAGACGGCGGGTTCGGATGTGGTGGAGGACGAGATGTCGCTGGCATCAATCCCTCTCCACCCGTTCTCGGCATTCACGGGCCTCAGGGATGCTTTAGTCGCAGAGGCCTCGCCGTCGAGGGAGACAGCCGCGTCGACCGGAGCAGAACTTCCTGCTTCCACGGCCTCGTCATCAAAGAAGGCTTCGGTGTCATGGGCTCCTGCCATGTTCGAGACGGGCATTAGCGGCAAGCTGGGACCAGAATTGGAGAAGCCGGCACACATCTGTACCGGCCTATGTTATATCCCAGTCGCTAAGTGAGTGTTTGTCATGTTGACTTGGAGTAATAGTTTGTAGATGTCGCTTGAGTCGCTGATCGCGTCTTCTATAGGACTAGTGTGAACAAGATTGGTCACCCTTTAGTGGCCAAGGTACCAGTAGTCGCCTCAGGGGAGGAGGCTGACCCCTCGAAGAAGAGGAAGGGCGACGACGCGGAGGCGCCCGCTGAGGGCACGAAGAAGAAGAAGGGTGACGATGTCGTCATAATCTTGGATGAGACGGCCAATACGCCAAGCGAAGATCCGACTTGAGTGGACATGGCCGCGAAGGCAGACGTGGACGCGGGGTCGCAGCAGGTTGAACCGGCGGCGTTGGTCGGGGCATCAGAACCCATGACGAGTGCCTCGGGAGCGACGGTGGTGACTTTTCCTCGCTTCATGGTGAAGGCATCCGCTGCGAGCGCCACAGCGCAGTCGCCTCAAGTGCCCAAGATATTGGGCATGGACATCGAGTAGCGTCGCGGACGCACGCCCTTCGTGTTGTCGTTGGTGGATGCGGTCAAGCTGCACAATATGTTGGGTGCAGCTATTCAGGTATGTCCAGTCCCCGAGGATCTGCTCGCTAAATTTCAGCGGGTAGATTCTTATTGCTTTTTGTTATCCAGTCCCCGAGTGGCTAGTCGCTGAATTTTAGCGGGTAGATACTTGGGAGTTTTTCGTTGTCCAGTCCCCAAGTGGCTAGTCGCTGAATTTCAGCGGCTAGGCACTTAGGAAATTTTGTTTCCTTCTTACATCGTTTCATCAATGTAGGGCCTCCAGCGTGAATCGGCGGAGCGACTGGCCGCCAAGGAGCGTCTGGAGCGCGACCTCCGATCCGTGCAGGAGATGAACCAGCACTTGCAGGCGACTGCGGGTAGGTGTTTGAGTTACCTCCTCCATTCCTTACTTGTGCTTTATTGGGGTCTCACCCTCGTTTTGCTGTAGAGGGGCATTCTGTCGCGGTTGCCAAGGCCTGCGAGGGTTTTGTCTCGGCCGGCGAGTTGGAGGCTGCGCAGTCGTCGTTGATTGCCGCAGAGAAGCGGGTTGACGAGCTGGAGAAGGAGCTCAAGGCTGCCAAGGCGGAAGCGAGCTCGTCAGAGGAGCGGGCCAAGGATGTTGTCGCTGCAGCGGAAGGTTTTTGACGCTCTTGTCGCAGGGCTGCAGGACAATTTGTCGGGTCTTTAGGATTTCATCAACGGGCTCTGCCGTCCACTCATTGCTGAGTTTCTTAGACTTGTAGTTGTTGTGCCAGCGAGTCCCCGAGCATGCAGGTCGCTTATGCCGGCGAGTCCCCGAGTGGGTGAGCCCGAAGTTATGCATCCTTCTGACACTAAGTTGTTGTTGATTGCAGGGAAAATTCTCTACGATGATCTCGAGGCACGGACGTATGATGCTAGGCAGTGCGTCACCATGCTGGTGGATTCCGCCGCCCTCTCGGCGACCTGCATTTGTGGGTACCTCCAGGATCTCTCGCCCACGGATGTGATTCCCAGCGAGCTCACAGAGGTGTGGCGTTACCTGGATAGGGCGCCGGCGGTGGTTGAGTACATGTCGCGGTCAGCTTTTCGCCGCGGGACCGCGACTGCGCTGAGCCTTGGGCTCGGCACTTCCCCGACGACTTTGACCTCGACGATGTTACCAGCGGGTACCCATCGGTGATCGGCTCGGTGGAGATCACCTAAGTCCTGAAGTTGACCACGAGGGCGGCTGTGTACTCTGAGCGGGTGCTAGCGATGGGCTACCTCCTGTCGTACCAAGAGATGATCGTTGCTCCGAATGACGCCAAGCCGATGCACCGCGACTTCAAGATGGAGCAGCCGTTTCGGTCGGTGATGGCGGGTAGCTTGACGACATACCCTTTGAATCCGTGGGTGCCCTTCATCCGCGTTCGCAGTGGCGACGGCGCGTTATCTTCAAAGCGTGTGGAGTAGATAGCTTGTCGATTGGCGTTTGTGTTAGCAGTGATAAGTGTAACTCTACCCTTGTAAGAGAACAATATTTTGTTGCCGTAAGGAATGGAAGTATGCTGAGTTAGTTTGATTTGAGTTTTGATTGTCTTTTTGTGCGAGTTCCCGAGCGCGTCCGCCCTTTAATGGGGTTTACCTCGTGTTTGTCTGTGTACGTGTGTTTGTATGTTGTTAGTTAGTTGAGGTCGACTCGCCGTGGCTTGGAAAGCCAGTCGCTTGGCGACCCCAAGGGGTGCTCTGAACTTAGCCATTTTCCCAGACACGAACGGGGTCGGTTGGACGAGTCCCTGAGCATGATACTTAGCCGTTCTAGTTGCATGCCCAAGGTAGGTGAGGACGGAGCACGTTGTACTTGGCACGTCACTCCACCTGACTCGAGGAGCCAGTCGCGTGGCGAGTCCAGGGCATGCTCTCATACTTGGTCTGTTCCCGAGCCACGCGGGTTGAGGCGAGCCCCCGAGCATGGTACTTAACCGTTCGAGTCGCTGCGCCGAGGATGCGGAGGACCAGTTCTCTGTATGAAGCATTTGCGGTTGTCTTGGCCCGGCGGGCCAGTCGAGCGAGGCGACTCCGGTGTGGGCTCCAAGTTAGCGTTTTTCATGGACGACGCAAGGCCCGAATTTCTTCGATGCCCTTGCGTCGCACTACTTAGCCGTGCCGGTCGCGCAACCAAGGGTTGACTTTCGTGAATAGCGTGATGCTATAGTTACGAGTGCGATCGGCACAAGGATTGGAGAGTAGACACAATTTGTGCGAGTCGAATATTTTTTATTGCATGGCGGGGAGAATACAGGTCGGAGTTCTAGTTGTAGCACTTACTTAGGAGGTTTACATTCCACGGCCGCTTGACATCGAGTTGTCCATCGCCTCGGACGTCGATGAGGTATTAGGTGTCGTTGCCAAGGACTCGCTTTATAGCGAATGGTCCCTCCCATGGGGGAGAGAGCTTGTACATGCCCTTCTTGTCTAGTCGTAGGACCAGGTCGCACTCCTGGAAGGTGCGAGTCCGGGCTTGGCGGCTATGATAGCGGCGGAGTCCCTGCTGGTAGATGGCAGTACAGGAGCGAGCCAGGTCGCGTGCTTCGTCGAGCTGGTCGACCCCGTCTTGGCGTGCGAGCTCGTTGTCGACCTCCGCATAGTTGACGACACGGGGCGATTCGTGCTCGAGGTTAGTCGGCATGACAGCTTCGGTGCCATACACCAAGAAGAAGGGCGTGAACCCAGTCGATCGGTTGACGGAGGTGCGGATGCCCCAGATGATGGAGGGGAGCTCTTCGACCCAGCATCCTGGAGTTTTCTCGAGGGGAACTTGGAGTCATGGCTTGAGGTCGTGGAGGATGCTCTGGTTGGCATGTTCCACATGGTCGTTGGACTCCAGGTGGGCGACTAAAGTGAGGTCGAGCCTTATGTTGTGCTCCTCGCAGTATTCAGCCATGGCACCCTTGGCGAAGTTGGTGCCGTTGTCCGTGATGATGCTATGCGGGAATCCGTAGCGGTAGATGAGCTCGCCGAGGAATTTGGCCGCAGTCTTCCCGTCGCACTTGCGGACTGGCTTGGCCTCCACCCACTTGGTGAATTTTTCGACTGCGACTAGGAGGTGGGTGTAGCCGGAGGGGGCCTTCTTGAAGGGGCCCACCATGTCCATGCCCCATACGGCGAATGGCCAGGTGATGGGGATGGTCTTGAGCGCCGAGCTGGGTACGTGCATCTGGTTGGCATATTTGTGGCACCCGACGCAGCGTTGGACGATGTCGACCGCATCGGCGTGCGCGGTGAGCCAGTAGAAGCCATGTCGCATGGCCATGGGACCAGGGACCTGGCGCTGGTGTGGTGGCCGCAGTCGCCGGCGTGGATGTCTTGGAGGATCTTGCATCCTTCCCCAGGCTGCACGCAGCGTTGGAACACGCCTGTTACGCTACGCTTGTGGAGCTCGCCATTGATGATGATGAAGGATTTGCAACGGTGCACAATCATGCATGCCTCCGTCTCGTCTACTGGAAGGGTTCCTCCCTCGAGGTTGGCGATGTATGGCGCGGTCCAGTCGCTGGGTTGGGCGACCATGGCCACCAGGGTAGGCTCTGGTTGCAACGGGATCCTGAGGTCGATCTATTTCGGGGGAGAGACGGAGGGCTTGTGGATGGTGTCAAGGAAGACGCTAGCGGGTGGCGTTAGACGAGCCGACCCGATGCGAGAGAGGGCGTCGGCCTCCTGGTTCTTGCGCTGGTCGATCCACTCGACCGAGTAGCCGGCAAAGTGTCCCCCAGCTGGTCCACTGCTTGGCAGTATGCTGCCATGGTGGGGAGACGGCATCACAGGTACCGGCGACTTACGCAGCGATGAGGTCGGAGTCTCCATAGCACCGTAGGCGATTGACGTTCATCTCCTTGGCGGCTCGCATGCCGTGAAGGAGGGCCTTGTACTCGGCCATGTTGTTGGTGCACGGGTGAAGTTGAGGTATAGCAAGTAGCGGAGCTTGTCGCCTTTGGGGGAGGTGAGTATGATTCCTGCCCCTACGCCGTCCATGTTCTTGGACCCATCGAAGTGAAGCGACCAGTAGTGGAGGTATGGCAGCTTCTCGGGCTGCTGCGCCTCCTCCCTGTCGGCGAGGAAGTCTGCCACGGCATGCGACTTGATCGCTTTGCACGGCTTGTACTTGATGTTGTGGACGCAAGATCTCGACGGCCCACTTGGCGACTTGCCTAGTCGCCTCCCGGTTGCGGATGATGTCCTACAACGGCGTGGAGGATATGACCATGATTGGGTGCTCCTGGAAGTAGTGTGGTAGCCGCCGATGGGCTCGTAAGACCGCGTACACCATTTTTTGGTATTGTGGGTAGCGTTGTCGCGAGTCGGTGAGGACCTTGCTGATGTAGTAGACTGGGCGCTGTACGGGGATCTCCTTGGCCTCCTCTGGCCGCTCGATGACCATGTCGGTGCTGACGACTCGCTCGGATGCCGCGACGTAAACGAGTAGCACTTATTTGAGAGCGTGGAGCGCGTCGTCTACCTCCTTGTCCCACTGGAACGTGAGGTTCTTGCGCATCAGGCGGTAGAGAGGCATTGCCTTCTCGCCTAGCCGGGGGATGAAGCGACTGAGAGCCGTGACTCGCCCGGCCAACTTCTGGACATCACGGAGGCACTCGGGCTTGCCGAGCCGGGCGATCGTGTCGATCTTGCTGTGGTTTGGCTTGATGCCTCGCTTGGATACACTTCCCTGGGTTGAGCTTGATCTTGTACCTCTGCAGATTTGTGAAGGTTTCGGCTAGGTCGGCAAGTAGATCGCTCTAGTGGTTGGACTTGACCACCATGTCATCGATGTAGACGTCGATGTTGCGGCCAATTTGGCTTGCAAGGCACTCCTGCATGCACCGCTGGTAGGTTCCTCCGGCGTTCTTGAGGACGAACATCATGGCGGTGTAGCAAAAGGCACCGAATGGCATGATGAATGTCGTCTTCTCCTCGTCCTCGACTGCCATTTTGATCTGGTTGTAACCAGAGTATGCGTCAAGGAAGCGTAGCGACTCTGAGCCTGCGGTCGAGTTGATCATCTGATCGATGCGCGGGAGGATGAACTGCTCCTTTGGGCAGAAGCTATTGAGGTTTGTGTAGTCGATACACATTTTCCAGGTCTTGTTCTTCTTTTCGACCAGGACTAGGTTTGCCAGCCACTTGGAGTATTTGATGGGCCGGATGAAGCCTGCAGCGAGTAGACGCTGCACCTCCTCGGCGATTGCTCGGTGGCGCTCTTCATTCAAGGGCCGCAGCGACTACTCGACAGGTCGTGCTTTGGGGTCGATGTTGAGTTTGTGCTCAGCGAGTTCCCTTGGGACACCTGGCATGTCAGATGTCTTCCATGCAAAGATGTCGCAGTTATCACATAGGAACTCGATGAGCGCGGTTTCCTATGCTGGATTCGCCTGGGACCAGCTCGACGGTGCAGGTGTGCGTGGTGGCCTCGAACGCGGTCGAGCCGCGCTCTCCGCGTTGGGCTTATTTAGTATGGTGGGGTCGTCTTTGTCGACCCCGCTCGCGTATCTGGAAATCTCATCTATGTGGTTGGCCTCCATGATGATGATGGCGTCCGCGAGCTGTGCGCCTTTCTCCTCGCACTCGATGGCCATGTCGGGGTCGCCATGGACGGTGATGATGCCGCATGGCCCTGGGAGCTTCATCGCGTTGTACGCATAATGCGGAGCCACCATGAACATGGCGAATGCTTGTCACCCCAGGACACAGTGGTAGGGGTTGTTCAAGTTGACCAGCTCGAAGACGATCCACTCGGTGCGGAAGTTTTCTGGTGTGCCGAAGGTGACTGGCAACGTCACCTTGCCGATCGGGTACGCCTTCCAACCGAGGACGATGTCATGGAAGGTGGTGAGGGTCGACTCAATCATCAACAACGGGAGCCACGGCCGCCTGAACATGTCCAGGTAGAGTATCTTGATGGAGCTCCCACCGTCCATCAATGTCTTGGGGATCTATTAGTCGCCCACTTTGAGCTTGACCACCAGGGCGACTCACGCGGGATATTCGATCCGAGGCGAGTGGTACTCGCGGCTCCACGTGATGCGCTGCTCGGACCAGTTGAGGAAGTGGGGGACGTCGACCTGGGACACAGAGTTGATGGTGACGGCGCGGGCGAGGACCTTCTTTTCGCGCTTGGTGTCGAGCCCGGTGAAGGTGTAGAGCGATCCGACGTCGTTGCCGAATGCCCTGCCGTTTGGCAGGTTGTTGTTGGGGTCCTCCCTTGCACGCCGTGCCTTCTCGATCTCCTTCAGGGAGTGGCAGTCGGCGGTCGTGTGTGTGGTGGACTTCCCCTCCCTGCTATAGAACACACAGGGTTGGTTGAGGAGAGCTGCGGGGTCGAATTTCGTCCTTGCTCGGTAGTTTCCGCCATCGCGGTGTTGGCCTCCGTCACACAAGTCCATAGAGGCGTACTAGGGACACGGCGTTGTTCACAAACCACACAAGTATTAAAGTTTCCTCTTAATACAATTCTAGCATGGAATATAAACTTTATCATGAACAAGAATTATAATAACTAGCTGAATGCCCGTGCGTTGCCATGGCACAACATAATACATGTACATATACTTATTAATTTGAGTTTGTTTTTCACTTAGCTATTCGCTTTGAGTGGACAAAATTGTAATTTAACCGAATGTGAAAATTTACACAAAATAACCTAATGTGGAACTACGACCCATGAAGTAACAATTGTAGTACTATTGTTGCTACTAAAATCATATGAACACATGATGCAAGTGCAACAACACCTTCCATCTTAAACAGACACACCGCTCCATCTTATACATCCACACGGTTACATTGCAGGACAAGACTGTGGAACTACCTAGGAGAGTCCCCCACCGCTTTGCACCAATCGAGAGACAAACTTGAGAGTCACTTCCTTGTGGTCGGGCCTCTTCCATGGGCCCTCGCCAGAATAGCGATGGCGCTGGAGTAGGCTTAGGTCTCTTTAGGAGTTGTAGGTGTAGGTGTTGGCCAAGTGCAGTAGTCTAGCATCATGCCATGAAGAAGAAGCTTCTAGATCTCACCGACTGGATCTAGGGTTGTCTCCTCCTTCTGTCCCTCACTGTGATGCCCTGATGGCCGGAGCCAGATTTGGCGGGCGAGAGATGTGTTAGGCTTCTTTGATAATAGAGTCGTTTCCCGCTACTGGAGAAGTCAATATGTTGGTGTTGTGGTGCTCCTGGCCGGCCGTGGTGGAGAGGGTGGGGGAGCGGCAGCGCGCCGGCTTCTTCATCTTTTCAATGGTTCTTAGCCTCTCTGGTGTGGGAGGTCGTTTATCTGGAGCAGTGTTATGGGTGGATGGCATCTTAGCCACCTCATCGTAGCCATCATGGTGGTGGTTCCAGGGAGGTTTACACCTTCCGCTCCTCTGGCTATATCCCCTGGTGTTCATCCGCAGAGGCTTACTCACGGTGGCGATTTCCGCTGGGCCTTTGCCTCAGCTGGTCGAAAGGAGACCTTTATTCTCAACCTCTAGTGTGAAGGCTTTGACCGGTGTCTCTTGCTAGAGTTCCCTTCTCGTCATTGTCAAGTGATTCGTCCCCGACAACGACGAGGCGGACGTCAATCTAGACCCATCTGCGATGGAGAAGACATTGACGATGATGGGCTTGATTGCGTTTTATTTTTTGTCCCAAGGTTTTTTTTAATTATTCAGGCCTTTTTTTCTAGGTTTGCCAGGGAAACAGACGCAAAGGACCCGAATGCAAATTTGTACCTACATTTTAATAACTGCAGCTTCTAGACCTCTCGAGACCGTTCCGTGCAAAAAAAATCCTTATACCATCACACACCACTTTAGACAAGTTGGAGAATAAATTGATCGTGTGAGAGACGGTCTGTCTGGGTGGCTCGATTTTGTCCTTGCACAATTTAACCCGTGTACTTGCCAATTGTACGCGATTTAGTTCAAATGCATGTTTGCAATTTAGTTTGAGCCAACAAAGGCGACACGTGGACGCGGGTCCCGCTTGTGTGGCATCCCGCAAAAACCACTACTAGAAAATCGCGTTGTTTTTGTGCATTGGATCATCATGACCGCATGCTCATGTCATCATGCCACATTGCATTTGAGCATCGTCATCATCTTGCATTTGCTTGCATAAAACTAATTGCGGAAAAACCTGTTTTTGTTTTCTAAACGCCCCGTCTTTGTTCAAACGCAAAACCCGGATCCCCGAATTATTTTTGTTTTGTCCGCTATCGGGTTGTAAAAGCCCGTGTTAAACAAATAAAATGTTAAATTATTTTAGTGGGGGCAGTCGAACGGGCCGAATCGACCCGAACGACCACCCCCAGGAATTAAAACGGCCCACCCATAATCCTAAAGCTACCCAACCTAGTCTACCCACCCCTCTGGCCACCTCACCCCGGCCAATCCCCACCCGACACGTCACCCTAACCCAACTCCTACCCACTCCTAACCCGCCACATCAGCCCCCCAACTCTCTCTCCTCCACCCACCTGTCCCTGGCTGGCCCCACACCTGCCCTCACACCCACGCACACACGCCTGGCCACCCGCTCGCCCCCCCCCCCACACGACGCCACTCCCCAGTTCCCACCTTCCCCGCGTGGACCCCGCTCCCCTGGGCCCCACCACGCGCCCCACCGACCCCCACCTCCTCTCTCGCACGCTCCCTCCCCCGTCTTCTTCCTCCTCTCACCCTCTGCCGGCTCTCCCCACCGTCCCAAGGCAACCGCGCGCGCCGCCCCTCCTCCCTCTCCGGCGTCCTCACCCTCCTCCGCGCCCGCCGTGCTCCTCCTCCTCTCCGACCGCCCGAGCCCCGCGTCTCCCCGCTCTCTCCTCCGCCTCTGCTCCCTCCCGTTGCCGGCCGAGCCGCGCCCGCCCTTCTCCCCTCCGGCGACCGCCCTCCTCGCGGCCACCGCGGCCCCGCACGCCCCCTCCCGCGCGCCTCGCTGCCTCGCGGCCAGCAACCTCCGTCGCCGCGCCGCCCTGGCTCTCTTCTCCGCCGCCGGAGCCCGCTCCCCTCCGACCCGAGCGTCGCCTCCGCCCGCACCTCCTGGATCCGCCTGCTCCGGCCGCCGGCGCAGCTCGCCCCTTCCTCCCCGCCGTCGGCCCTCCCTTCCTCTGCTCCGTTCGAGCGCCGTCCTCCCCGCGGCCATCCTCTCGCTCAGGTCGCCGCCTGCAGACCCCGTCTCCCCTTCCCCGTCCGCCCCGCCTCCGGCCTTCATCTCCATCGCCGTCGCCCTGGCGCCTCTGTCCGCCGGAGCTCTGCCCTCTTCCCCTGCGACACCCCCGCACGTGCCGCTGCCGCTGCGGTCTGGCGCCGCCACGGAGTCCGGACGCGTGCGCCGCCTGCGCGACCCGGGCCCTCCGTACGTCACCGAGCCTGCCAGCGCGTCTGCCCAGTTGTTGTGCCGGCGAGTCCAAGGCGCCCACAGGATCTACGGTGCCGTTCAAGATACCAAGGTCGACACGGGATGAGAACCAAAGTCCACGCAAGACCGTTCCCGTTGAGGCCAGGGACCCTTCAAGATATTTGTGACAACAAGCTCGACACCGACAATCGATTGGGATCCCGAGTACTTCGTCGTGGGAACTAGGGGCGATGAAGCCGAGTTGACAAGATCTACCTCACGGAGCGGCGAACCCCGGACCCGGAGCATCCTTGGACACCAAGAACTACCGGCGACCCGACCAAGACCCGAAGACCGATCCCACCGGACGCCAAGGCTTTCTTCACAGATTTCGAGACCCCGACGTCGAAACGACAAGATCATCGTCATGGAATCCGAAGGCCACATGTGCGACAAGTACTCACTCGAGAACGCCGAGTACTTCGCCCCGGACCCCGATGACCCCATGTTTCCGCTGCAGAACGACGAGGTCTTCGGAGTGGAGTCAACAAGATCTACCGAGGACGCGAGAAGTTCGATACGCCATGACTGTCAACATGGCCCGACCACCGCGGATGCGCCAAGGTCTACACTGTAACCGAGAACGTTCCCGCCGAGGCCGAACCCCAGATCCGAACCCTGAGACCAACCCCGGACCCCGGGACCCCAAGTTCGTCGAGACCCCCTAATGTGTGAACCCCTTCCCAAAACCCTATTTTATAATATAATACAACTTGTTGCATATTAATTGTTCTTGCATGCATATTTGGGTAGTTTGGGGGCCTTATGCCGATTCACCTAATAATTAAATGTGGGGCCCATATGCGGGCAAATCTAGTCTCATATTGGCCTCATTTAAATTTGTGTAGCAAACCGGTAACTCATTCTGTCATGTTAAGACAACATTTAATTTGCGGGGTACCTAAATAACTTGAACCATTTAATTAATTGTCGGAACCCCGGTTCCACTTAATATGACCTAATTGCATCGCACCTTTGCCATGCCATGCATCATATCATAAGCATGCCGACCTTTTGCCGTAGTATTAAATAGTGCATCCGGTGTTTCTTCTAGTGTTTTGCTTCTTCGCGGATAAGGCCGTTGAGTTGATGCGAGTGTCGACCCGATCCTCGGTTGAACCTTCGGCAATGTTTTCAGGCGAGCATCTCTCCCTTTCTACCTATCTTACTTTTCAAGTATTTATTCCCTCCTGTTGATCTTTGCTATCTGTGTTGCGATTCTCTAGTTTTCGTACCCGTAATATCCCTTGCATCCATACATAGCCTTGGACACATCCTATTACCTGTTGTTTGGTAGATAGTTGGACCCGCGCGTCGTAGTCGCTTGCTCAAGTGTTTTGCGTGTCGTCAAGTACCACAGTTGTTGGAGAAGTGCCGCATGTTGATGTTGCAGATGATCATGGCTTTACTTTCGTTCACTTTAATTACTGTTTAACAACTAAAATTGAAGTAAGTAAGCAGAGGCATCGGTGGGTGATAGATAATGTTGGTTTCCGACCGCCCACTTGTGTCCCGTAGGACCCCGAGTTCTTGACACCTGTTCCGAGATCGAGCGCGCTAACCACAGGTGGGGAGATATGGGCCCCCATTGATTATTACCTGATTTCAAAGTATTGTACTGGGGGCCACAAACTAGTTTGAGGTTTTATTTACTATCATGTACTTATGCCATGCTTTACTGCTTTATTTACGATTGTGCGAGGAGCACACTGTATTGTTTAGGAAGCGGAGTGTTTTCGCGGTATCGACAGTCCCAGTTTTGGGATTTGCTGTCGTTTACAGCCACTGACGCAAACCCTGAGTCCGTCTCGGAGACCGGCCGACTTCGTTGCGGGTAGACTTAGTGGGGTGGCCCCCCGTGCTTGCTTTGGGTCTGGGAACGTCATGACTTAGGCCCCGCCGACATACCGATGGGTGTATGTTAACTGATCTGGCAAAAAGGGTCGAAGTGCTTGTGGATACTTTGGTGCACCCCTGCAGGGTTAAATCTTTTCGAGAAGCCGTGTCCGCGGTTATGGACGACTTGGAGCACAGTGCTTGATCATAGACAACTATAACTAAAGTTTACTGTTATAAATTGACTTGTATCCGATATGACTCGTAATCAGCTTCACTATAACGGAATGGCTAAATAAAAGTACCAACAACTGCTGGGTTTTGGGGTTATCTCATGCTATTTGTATCTAACTAGTAAGTGTTGCAACTACAATGGAATGGTTAAATAAAAGTGCCCACTGCTTACTTTATCAGGATGAATATCTAAACCTGACTAGTAATTGCTGCAACAAGAACTGAATAAATAAAACTGCCAACTGTGTGAGTTCCTCGGATGACTTCCTCGTTTGGTCTCGAGGGGGAATGCCAGGAAGGGATTGTTTGGTGTTAGTATCGGTCTGGTTCCGGATAGGTCTTTCTTATCCCTCTCTGATAGCCGCCAGTTGTATCGAGTCTCTATAGGTTGTTTAGTGCATGCTGCCGCTGCCGCTTCAGTCCACCATACCTTTGTAGGCGAGGACCGCCGAATTCTAGTCTCGCCGTGTACTGGCCTCAGTACTGACGCTCCTCTTTTTCCTTTGCCCTTTGTCGGCACCCCTTTTGTTAAGCAGGTTTTGAGATCGACGTCGTTAGCAGGGTTACCCTTCCGGCTTGGCCTGGGCAGGGTTATGGACGCCATTGGTTATTCTTCAGGGCTCTTAGCCCCATTTGCATCTTGTCCGTAGCTGGAGGCTATATCGTTCTCAAGGTGATTTGGATCTTTGTACTGTATATCTGTATTCTTGACTCATGGAGTCGCGTGGTATATATATCTGTTCTGTGGGTCCCATCGAGGACTGTTGTGTAATGGTATTACTTCGTTTTCCACCCGCACGAAAGTGCCTGGTGGGCACCTTTGAATCGTTTCTATGCGGGTTTGGCGGGAATCGCTAAAACTTGCATAGGTCCGATTCTGAGGGTGTTACAGAGTGGTATCAGAGCTCAGCAGTTGCGATACCCCACAAGTCCAGCCTGTAGGATAACCTAGCTAACCGCCGCAGTAGAGTGTCAAAACTATTTTTGCAAAAATCGGTTGGATAGTTCTCATTAGGTCTGATTTATTCCTTACCCCTCTGCTATTCCCCTCTTACCTCTGCGTGCTTCGAATCCGCTCTCTTCCCTCTCTTCGAGTCCAGGATTTCTCGCGGTTGGGTTTCCGTCGTACCTTCAGGGTTTCACTTCCTTCTTTGATAACGGTGTTCTCCCATCCGGTGTTCATGCTGCCTGAGGAATCCGTCTACTGTGGTACCATTCTTTGTTCCTTGTTCGTGCCTTCCGGTGTTTTCCGACGCGACGACATCATCTACGCCAGATCCGATGCAGAGTCTGCATCACTCCTTTGTTTCCGAACCTCGCTTGTCGAGATCTTCAGTCTAATTCCGAGAATGGTTGCACGCTTTTCCACTGATTGTGCGGAGTAATAGTTTGGGTGCGTGATGGATTGGCCCCCATGCCGACTACCCCTTCTATTTGCTTTTGTACATTGAAGTGGATGAGAATGCATCGGTTCTCTCTTTCTACCGGAGTTAGAGGTGGCTTAATTTGTGGATACCTCTACCTTCGTCCTTTTGTTTCCGGAGTGTTTCATCGACGATCACGGACAACGACCTCTTGTTAGTGGTGTCGCGAAGATCTACACGAAGCGAGAAGACGCAGTTCGCTGACCTTCCTTCCGGTACCATGAGGCGGATCTCGAGGGCGAGATCCATTGTTAGTGGTGTCGAATTGTGGCATCCCGCAAAAACCACTACTAGAAAATCGCGTTGTTTTTGTGCATTGCATCATCATGACTGCATGCTCATGTCATCATGCCACATTGCATTTGAGCATCGTCATCATCTTGCATTTGCTTGCATAAAACTAATTGCGGAAAAACCTATTTTTGTTTTCTAAACGCCCCGTCTTTGTTCAAACGCAAAACCCGGGTCCCCGGATTATTTTTGTTTTGTCCGCTATCGAGTTGTAAAAGCCCCGTGTTAAACAAATAAAATGTTAAATTATTTTAGTGGGGGCAGTCGAACGGGCCGAATCGACCCGAACGACCACCCCCAGGAATTAAAACGGCCCACCCATAATCCTAAAGCTACCCAACCTAGTCTACCCACCCCTCTGGCCACCTCACCCTGGCCAATCCCCACCCGACACCTCACCCTAACCCAACTCCTACCCACTCCTAACCCGCCACATCAGCCCCCCAGCTCTCTCTCCTCCACCCACCTGTCCCTGGCTGGCTCCACACCTGCCCTCACACCCACGCACACACGCCTGGCCACCCGCTCGCCCCCCCCCCCCCCCACACGACGCCACTCCCTAGTTCCCACCTTCCCCGCGTGGACCCCGCTCCCCTGGGCCCCACCACGCGCCCCACCGACCCCCACCTCCTCTCTCGCACGCTCCCTCCCCCGTCTTCTTCCTCCTCTCACCCTCTGCCGGCTCGCCCCACCGTCCCCAGGCAACCGCGCGCGCGCCGCCCCTCCTCCCTCTCCGGCGTCCTCACCCTCCTCCGCGCCCGCCGTGCTCCTCCTCCTCTCCGACCGCCCGAGCCCCGCATCTCCCCGCTCTCTCCTCCGCCTCCGCTCCCTCCCGTTGCCGGCCGAGCCGCGCCCGCCCTTCTCCCCTCCGGCGACCGCCCTCCTCGCGGCCACCGCGGCCCCGCACGCCCCCTCCCGCGCGCCTCGCCGCCTCGCGGCCAGCAACCTCCGTCGCCGCGCCGCCCTGGCTCTCTTCTCCGCCGCCGGAGCCCGCTCCCCTCCGACCCGAGCGTCGCCTCCGCCCGCACCTCCTCGAGCCGCCTGCTCCGGCCGCCGGCGCAGCTCGCCCCTTCCTCCCCGCCGTCGGCCCTCCCTTCCTCTGCTCCGTTCGAGCGCCGTCCTCCCCGCGGCCATCCTCTCGCTCAGGTCGCCGCCTGCGGACCCCGTCTCCCCTTCCCCGTCCGCCCCGCCTCTGGCCTTCATCTCAATCGCCGTCGCCCTGGCGCCTCTGTCCGCCGGAGCTCTGCCCTCTTCCCCTGCGACACCCCCGCACGTGCCGCTGCCGTTGCGGTCTGGCGCCGCCACGGAGTCCGGACGCGTGCGCCGCCTGCGCGACCCGGGCCCTCCGTACGTCACCGAGCCTGCCAGCGCGTCTGCCCAGTTGTTGTGCCGGCGAGTCCAAGGCGCCCACAGGATCTACGGTGCCGTTCAAGATACCAAGGTCGACACGGGATGAGAACCAAAGTCCACGCAAGACCGTTCCCGTTGAGGCCAGGGACCCTTCAAGATATTTGTGACAACAAGCTCGACACCGACAATCGATTGGGATCCTGAGTACTTCGTCGTGGGAACTAGGGGCGATGAAGCCGAGTTGACAAGATCTACCTCACGGAGCGGCGAACCCCGGACCCGGAGCATCCCTGGACACCAAGAACTACCGGCGACCCGACCAAGACCCGAAGACCGATCCCACCGGACGCCAAGGCTTTCTTCACAGATTTCGAGACCCCGACGTCGAAACGACAAGATCATCGTCATGGAATCCGAAGGCCACATGTGCGACAAGTACTCACTCGAGAACGCCGAGTACTTCGCCCCGGACCCCGATGACCCCATGTTTCCGCTGCAGAACGACGAGGTCTTCGGAGTGGAGTCAACAAGATCTACCGAGGACGCGAGAAGTTCGATACGCCATGACCGTCAACATGGCCCGACCACCGCGGATGCGCCAAGGTCTACTCTGTAACCGAGAACGTTCCCGCCGAGGCCGAACCCCAGATCCGAACCCTGAGACCAACCCCGGACCCCGGGACCCCAAGTTCGTCGAGACCCCCTAATGTGTGAACCCCTTCCCGAAACCCTATTTTATAATATAATACAACTTGTCGCATATTAATTGTTCTTGCATGCATATTTGGGTAGTTTGGGGGCCTTATGCCGATTCACCTAATAATTAAATGTGGGGCCCATATGCGAGCAAATCTAGTCTCATATTGGCCTCATTTAAATTTGTGTAGCGAACCGGTAACTCATTCTGCCATGTTAAGACAACATTTAATTTGCGGGGTACCTAAATAACTTGAACCATTTAATTAATTGTCGGAACCCCGGTTCCACTTAATATGACCTAATTGCATTGCACCTTTGCCATGCCATGCATCATATCATAAGCATGCCGATCTTTTGCCGTAGTATTAAATAGTGCATCCGGTGTTTCTTCTAGTGTTTTGCTTCTTCGCGGATAAGGCCGTTGAGTTGATGCGAGTGTCGACCCGATCCTCGGTTGAACCTTCGGCAATGTTTTCAGGCGAGCATCTCTCCCTTTCTACCTATCTTACTTTTCTAGTATTTATTCCCTCCTGTTGATCTTTGCTATCTGTGTTGCGATTCTCTAGTTTTCGTACCTGTAATATCCCTTGCAGCCATACATAGCCTTGGACACATCCTATTACCTGTTGTTTGGTAGATAGTTGGACCCGCGCGTCGTAGTCTCTTGCTCAAGTGTTTTGCGTGTCGTCAAGTACCACAGTTGTTGGAGAAGTGCCGCATGTTGATGTTGGAGATGATCATGGCTTTACTTTCGTTCACTTTAATTACTGTTTAACAACTAAAATTGAAGTAAGTAAGCAGAGGCATCGGTGGGTGATAGATAATGTTGGTTTCCGACCGCCCACTTGTGTCCCGTAGGACCCCGAGTTCTTGACACCTGTTCCGAGATCGAGCGCGCTAACCACAGGTGGGGAGATATGGGCCCCCCATTGATTATTACCTGATTTCAAAGTATTGTACTGGGGGCCACAAACTAGTTTGAGGTTTTATTTACTATCCTGTACTTATGCCATGCTTTACTGCTTTATTTACGATTGTGCGAGGAGCACACTGTACTGTTTAGGAAGCGGAGTGTTTTCGCGGTATCGACAGTCCCAGTTTTGGGATTTGCTGTCGTTTACAGCCACTGAAGCAAACCCTGAGTCCGTCTCGGAGACCGGCCGACTTCGTTGCGGGTAGACTTAGTGGGGTGGCCCCCCGTGCTTGCTTTGGGTCTGGGAACGTCATGACTTAGGCCCCGCCGACATACCGATGGGTGTATGTTAACTGATCTGGCAAAAAGGGTCGAAGTGCTTGTGGATACTTTGGTGCACCCCTGCAGGGTTAAATCTTTTCGAGAAACCGTGTCCGCGGTTATGGACGACTTGGAGCATAGTGCTTGATCATAGACAACTATAACTAAAGTTTACTGTTATAAATTGACTTGTATCCGATATGACTAGTAATCAGCTTCACTATAATGGAATGGCTAAATAAAAGTACCAACAACTGCTGGGTTTTGGGGTTATCTCATGCTATTTGTATCTGACTAGTAAGTGTTGCAACTACAATGGAATGGTTAAATAAAAGTGCCCACTGCTTACTTTATCAGGATGAATATCTAAACCTGACTAGTAATTGCTGCAACGAGAACTGAATAAATAAAACTGCCAACTGTGTGAGTTCCTCGGATGACTTCCTCGTTTGGTCTCGAGGGGGAATGCCAGGAAGGGATTGTTTGGTGTTAGTATCGGTCTGGTTCCGGATAGGTCTTTCTTATCCCTCTCTGATAGCCGCCAGTTGTATCGAGTCTCTATAGGTTGTTTAGTGCATGCTGCCGCTGCCGCTTCAGTCCACCATACCTTTGTAGGCGAGGACCGCCGAATTCTAGTCTCGCCGTGTACTGGCCTCAGTACTGACGCTCCTCTTTTTCCTTTGTCCTTTGTCGGCACCCCTTTTGTTAAGCAGGTTTTGAGATCGACGTCGTTAGCAGGGTTACCCTTCCGGCTTGGCCTGGGCAGGGTTATGGACGCCATTGGTTATTCTTCAGGGCTCTTAGCCCCATTTGCATCTTGTCCGTAGCTGGACGCTATATCGTTCTCAAGGTGATTTGGATCTTTGTACTGTATATCTGTATTCTTGACTCATGGAATCGTGTGGGATATATATATCTGTTCTGTGGGTCCCATCGAAGACTGTTGTGTAATGGTATTACTTCATTTTCCACCCGCACGAAAGTGCCTGGTGGGCGCATTTGAATCGTTTCTATGCGGGTTTGGCGGGAATCGCTAAAACTTGCATAGGTCCGATTCTGAGGGTGTTACAGCTTGCAAGAGAGCAGCAGGTTTAGAAACTTGTGGAACTCCCTTGCCACGCGGAACCTAGAAAGTATATTCCCATCGTCGGTGGTGTCGCCTCGATATCATATCCCCTTCATGAACAACTGCTTTAGGTTCTAGTCGAGTGATTGCCGCCATCGTCGCCTCCCTCTCTGTTGACTCCTTTCTTTTCCCTCCTCTCTCGAGCAGAACAATATGGAACTGAAGGGCACCGTAATGGCTTGGGGCTTGGCTGGATTGAATGGGATGGAGTGCGAGCATAAATATACATTCTAGATCTAGGAGGGGTCATCAGATGCTTTTCCACAAGCGGGACCTGCGTCCAAGTGTCATCCACGTTAGCTTAAATTCGATGACAAAATTGATTTTAGGGTAAATAGACTCTAATTAACAAGTACACATGTTAAATTGTGCAAATTCCGACTACAAGAATTGAATCGATACACCAAGAAAAATATAGGACTACTGTTTTATTTAACTCGTATGTATATATATACCAGTATGGAAGCGTGTGTACGTGCATCATATCAATCGGGTCATTCTGATGGGCGTAGATGCAGATCAAAGTTGCCCCTTAGTTTTGTTTCGGTTCCTACCAACAGGCGACGGCCCAGCCAGCCCAAGCCATCGAAAAACTTATCTATAACTACATCACACAAGCACGCGAGCAGCGTTGTTCTTCCTTCGTTGACCGTCGCCAGACCAGACCAGCCACACGCCGGCCGGCCTGCCTCGTCGTTCCTCCCTTTCTTCTCTCCTCTCTCCCCCGCCGAATCTCCCTCTCCACCCTCACGCGCGTCGCTGCAGATCCTTGCTCACATCTTCTGTAGTTCCGCCCATGGCCGGCGCTCACGCCATGACGCCCGCCGGCAACGTGTCGTCCTGGACGTCCTAGAGCTATTCCGCGCGTCCCACATCTTTCCCACCGCCGCACCTTGCTCCATCACGACTTGCTAGCGCCGTCTGCGTCCGACCTCCCTGCTTCTTGCACGCCAGCCATGACCTCCTTCGGCTCGTCCTTTGTTGGCAGTTTCCATCTCCCTACGGCGTCGTCCCACGCCTGCTACTGCAGCAGGACAGAGCTGAGCTCGCCCGTGGATGCCGGCTGGTGGAGCTGGAGATTGGAACTGGCGCGAGGCTGGGGACGAGAGAGGAGAGGGAGAGGAGGGGTATTTGTCGATCGATTAACCGTAGGTTTGACTTGCCCGTGGCAGGGTGGGTAATTTGGGATTCTGAGGGAGGGCAAAACAGTCATTTAATGGCAGACGGAATCTTTTTTGTGTAGACGAACGTTCCCAATCTTTTTAATAGTATAGATAACATCTTTATTATTGCCTCTAGGGCATAATTCCAACAGTCTCCCACTTGCACTAGAGTCAATTATCTAGTTTACATCTGGCAACAATCTAACACCCATGGCACTAAGGTGCTGATCATGTTTTGCTCGTGCAGAGGTTTAGTCAATGGATCTGCGACATTCAGATCTGTATGTACTTTGCTAATCTTCAGATCTCCATTTGTTATATAATCTCGGATTATATGAAACTTGCGGTTGATATGCTTGGTCTTTGGATGATATCTTGGTTCCTTAGCTAGTGCTATGGCGCCAATGTTGTCACACAATATCTCCAGTGGGTCCAAGGCACTTGGAACCACACCAAGCTCAGTGATGAAGTTCCTGATCCAAACTCCTTCACTTGACGCTTCTGCAGCAGCCATGTATTTCGCTTCTATTGTAGATCCCGCGATCACGCTTTGCTTGCAGCTTCTCCAGCTCACAGCTCCTCCATTCAAAATATAAACGTATCCTGTCTGAGATTTAGAATCATCCTTGTCGGTGTCGAAACTAGCATCGACGTAACCCTTTACGACGAGCTGTTCATCACCTCCATAGACTAAGAACATTTCTTTAGTCCTATTTAAATACTTTAGGATGTTCTTCACGGCTGTCCAGTGTTCCACTCCTGGATCACTTTGGTATCTGCTCGTCAAACTAAGAGCATTGGACACATCCAGTCTAGTACACAGCATGGCATACATGATAGAACCTATGGACGAGGCATAAGGCACTTTGCTCATAGCTTCTCTATCATTTACCGTAGCTGGACACTGAGCCCTGCCCAATATCTTACCTGACAACATAGGCACTGAACCTTTCTTTGCCTTATCCATTCTGAACCTTTTAAGAACTTTTTCTAGGTATATACTTTGGCTTAAAGCTATCAGGCGTCTGTGTCTATCTCTATAGATTTTGATGCCCAATATATAAGCAGCTTCCCCTAGGTCTTTCATTGAAAACCATTTGTTCAAATAACTCTTCACATCATTAAGCATGTCAATGTCATTTCCAATAATCAATATGTCATCCACATATAGTACCAGAAATGCCACTGACCTCCCACTCACTTTCTTGTAGATACAAGCTTCGTAGCAATTTGGAACAAATCCAAAGCTCTTGATCACTTGATCAAAACGAAGGTTCCAACTCGGAGATGATTGCTTCAGTCCATAAATGGAACGCTGAAGTTTGCATACTTTATCAGCATCCTTAGGATCGACAAAACCTTCGGGTTGCATCATATACAACTCTTCATCAATGTTGCCATTGAGGAACGCAGTCTTGACATCCATCTGCCATATTTCATAATCATGAAACGCAGCAATTGCTAATAAAATCCGAATGGACTTAAACATCGCTACGGGAGAGAAAGTCTCATCGTAGTCAACACCTTGAACTTGTCGAAAACCTTTCGCGACAAGTCGTGCTTTATAGACAGTAACATTACCATCCGCGTCCGTTTTCTTCTTGAAAATCCATTTGCACTCAACGGCCTTTCGGTCACTAGGAGGGTCCACCAAAGTCCATACTTGGTTTTCGCTCATGGATCCTAATTCGGATTTCATGGCCTCTAGCCATTTCTTAGAGTCTGGGCTCATCATCGCTTCCTCATAGTTCGCAGGTTCACTGTCGTCTACTAACAAGATAGTTAAAACAGGGTTGTCGTACCACTCAGGAGGGGCACGTGACCTTGTCCACCTGCGATGTTCAGTAGTAGCATCGTCCGAAGCTTCATGATCCTTGTCATTAGCTTCCTCTATTGTTGGTGCAGACGACACTGGAACAATTTCAGGTGCGCTACTCTCCAACTCAAGAGAAGGTTCAATAACCTCGTCTAGCTCTACTTTCCTCCCACTCACTTCTTTCGAGAGAAACTCCTTCTCAAGAAAGGATCCGTTCTTTGTGACAAACACTTTGCCTTCGGATCTGTGATAGAAGGTATACCCAATAGTTTCCTTAGGGTATCCTATGAAGACGCATTTCTCCCCTTTGGGTTCGAGCTTGTCCGGCATCAACTTCTTGACGTAAGCTTCGCCTTCCCAAACTTTAAGAAACGACAACTTAGGTTTAGCACCAAACCACAGTTCATACGGTGTCGTCTCAACGGATTTAGATGGTGCCCTATTTAAAGTGAATGCAGCGGTTTCTAATGCATAACCCCAAAATGATAACGGCAAATCAGTAAGAGACATCATTGATCGCACCATATCTAATAGAGTTCGATTCCGGCGTTCAGACACACCATTGCGCTGTGGTGTTCCGGGTGGCGTGAGTTGCGAAACGATTTCGCTTGCTTTAAGATGCGTGAGAAAATCATAACTCAAATATTCACCTCCACGATCGGATCGCAGAAATTTAATTTTTCTGTTACGATGGTTTTCCACTTTGTTCTAAAATTCTTTGAACTTTTCAAATGTTTCAGATTTATGTTTCATTAAATAGATATACCCATATCTACTTAAGTCATCAGTAAAAGTGAGAAAGTAGCGATATCCACCGCGCGTCGAAACACTCATCGGTCCGCATACATCGGTATGTATGATTTCCAACAAGTCCGTTGCTCGCTCCATCATTCCGGAGAATGGGGTTTTGATCATCTTGCCCATGAGGCATGGTTCGCATGTGTCAAATGATTCAAAATCAAGAGACTCCAAAAGTCCATCAGAATGGAGTTTCTTCATGCGTTTTACACCAATATGACCTAGACGGCAGTGCCACAAATAAGTAGTATTATCACTATCTACCTTGCATCTCTTAGCCTCAATGTTATGGATGTGTGTTTCATCCCTTTCGAGATTCAGAAGAAATAAACCATTCACAGCAGGTGCATGACCATAAAAGATGTTACTCATATAAATAGAACAACCATTATTCTCAGATTTAAATGAATAACCGTCTTGCAATAAACACGATCCAGATATGATGTTCATGCTCAACGCAGGCACATAATAACATTTATTGAGGTTTAAAACTAATCCCGAAGGTAAAACTAAGGAGAGCATGCCGACGGCCATCACATCAACTCTTGATCCGTTGCCAACGTGCATCGTCACCTCATCCCTCGCCAGCCACCGTCTATTCCGTAGCTCCTATTTAGAGTTACAAATATTAGCAATTGAACCAGTATCAAACACCCAAGCACTACAACGAGGGCTAGTAAGGAAAACATCAATAACATGTATATCAAATATACCTTTGATGGTGCCAGCCTTCTTGTCCGCTAAGTACTTCGGACAGTTGCGCTTCCAGTGACCCTTGTCCTTGCAATAGAAGCACTCAGTGTCCGGCTTAGGTCCAGACTTCAGCTTCTTCTCAGCAGGGGCAACGCGCTTGCCGCCGCCATTCTTGAAGGTCTTCTTTGCACCCTTACCTTTCTTAAAGCTGGGGGGCTTGTTGACCATCAACACATGATTATCCTTCTTGATGTCCACCTTCGCAGCTTTCATCTTAGCGAAGAGCTCAGTGATCGTATCAGTGGAACCAATCTGATTATGAGTAACTACAAAACCTTTGCAGCTAGGAGGGAGTGATTGCAGAACCCTGTCAATCTTGAGCTCCTCTGGAATCTTGTAGTCCAGTTGCTCAAGGCGTTGAGTGTAGCCCGACATCTTAATGGCGTGCTCACTAACGGAACTTCCTTCCTCCATCTTGCAGTTAAAGAATTTCTCAGAGATCTCATATCTCTCAGAACGAGCCTGAGTCTGAAACATAGTTTTCAGTTCCTCAAGAATCTCGAAGGGCCCGGGGAAATCTTCAAAACGATTTTGAAGGTCTGATTCCATAGCAAACAGCATGGTGCTCTTAATCACACCATAATCATCTTTGCGTGACTGATAAACAGCTTTCTCATCAGCCGGTGCATCTACAGCAGGGGCGTCAACTAGTGCTTTCTCAAGGACATAGTCCTTTTGTCCGCCAGAGAGAATGATTCTCAGATTGCGGAACCAGTTGGTGAAGTTAGACCCATTGTTCTTAAGCTTTTCTTTCTCAGCAAAAACGTTGAAGTTGAAGTTGGACTTACCCATTTGATCTACAAAATTTGCAAGTACAACTTAGACTATGTTCATGATAACTAGTTCAACTTAATCATATTACTAGATGAACTCCCACTAAATTCAACATCCCTCAAGTTGTTTAGTGAACACGATCCAAATTCACCGCACCTAATCCGATCTTCACGAGAAGAGATGTGGTTTCAATGGTGGACAACCAAGTGTCGATCATATCATTCATATGACTCATGCTTAACCTTTCGGTTCGTGTGTTCCGAGGCCATGTCTGTACATGCTAGGCTCGTCAATTCAAACCCAAGTATTTCCACGTGTGCAAAACTGGCTTGCACCCGTTGTATGTGAACGTAGAGTTTATAGCACCCGATCATCACGTGATGCTTGAACACGACGAACTTTCGCAACGGTGCATACATGGGGAGAACACAGTTTTATCTTGATCTTTAAGTGAGGAATCATCTTATAATGCTACCGTCGCTATCTAAGCATAATAAGATACATAAAAGGATAAACATCACATGCATGTAACTTTATGTGACATGGTATAGCCAATCTTCGCGCAATGATCTCCATCTTGTGCGTGCCAGCATGATCTCCATCACTCCACCATGATTGCCTCCACCACGAATAGCAACTACAACTATTGATAACTACTTAGCGATAAAGTAAGGCTATTACATGGCGTATAAGAAGTTGACACACAGGTCATACACAATTATAAAGACAACCATATGGCTCCTGCCGGTTGTGTACTCATCGACATGCAAGTCGTGAAACATTACAAAACATGTTCATTGCATACAACATACACATCACATCTTGGGCCATACCATATCACAGAAAACACTCCCTGCAAAAACAAGTTAGACGCCTCTACTTTGTTGTTGCATGTTTTACGTGGCTTATGGGAGTAACAAGCTAAGAACGATTCTTACCTACGAAAAGCCACAACGGTGATATTATGGTTGCCAAACTCCGGTGTAAATCCCATGACAACTATAGTGAGAGAAACTGGCATCCACAGCCGCATGTGTGGAACAAGCCACACGTCAAGTGTGGAGCCGGTCTCGCGAACGAGGTCGCGTAAAGTTGGCCTGGACCGCTTCGATCTCACTATCCTGCGTCATAAGAAGTACACAAACAAGAGGCTTGCAACATAAAACATCAACGCCCACAACAAGCATGTTGTGTTCTACTCGTGACACACATCTACGCATAGATCTAGCTTTGATACCACTGAAGGGTTTCGCAGCATAGTAAATCAAAATTTTCTACGGATGCGAACGGGGAAAGCCAAGATCTAATCTAGGAGATGCAAACAACGAGAGGGGATAGATGATATCTTCATACCCTTGAAGATTCGCATAGCGGAACGTTCAACGGAACGTGGTTGATGTAGTCGTACTCGCTTCTCCTCCTCGCGATCCGATCCGATCTAACACCGCAAGTGGCGATGCCTCCGAGAGATGCACACGTGCGGCACCTCGACGTCTCCTCCTTCCTCGGTCCAGCAAGTGGGGTGGAGAGATAGGTTGGATCTACAACACGACGGCGTGGTGCAAGCGGTGGAGAGTTTCTGCGGCAGGGCTTCGCCTATGCGCAGTCGGGAGGGAGAGAGAGAGGAGGGCAGCAGGGCAGCTAGGGCTTGAGGAGGAGGTGTGGGGAGGGTGCGCCCCCATCCCTCTTTATATAGAGGGGTGGGCGGCTGGCCCTTGCCCCTCCCCCAAGCCCTAGGGCCGGCGGCCAAGGAGAGAGGAGTGGGGGGCAAGTTTCCCCCCCCCCCTTCTAGAAGCTCCCCTAGGGTTTCCCCTAGGGCTTGGCCGGCTGGGCCTATGGGGCCTTGTGCCCATGGCCCAATGTGTCCAGGGCACTCCCGCGTAGGCCCATGCCCCCTCCCGACAAGTGGGGCCATGTTGGTCCCACTCCGGAAGGTTCTAGAAGCTTCTGGTACAATACCGAACAACCCGAAACAATTCCGAACTCCAAAATCTGCTTTGCCTTATATGAATCTTATTCTCCGGACCATTCCGGAACCTCTCGTGATGTCCTGGATCTCATCCGAGACTCCGAACAAAAACTCATAAACCAATTATACAATCTATCCTAGCGTCGAGACACGTTAAGTGTGTGACCCTTCGGGTTCGAGAATATGCAGACATGATCTTCTATCAATAATCAACAACGGGGTCTGGAAACCCATATTGACTCCCACACATTCATCGATGATCATATCGGATGAACCACGATGCCAGGATTCAATCAATCCCATATATATATTCCCTTCGTCGCGCGATATTTTACTTGCCCGAGATTCGATCGTCAGTACCAGCATACCTAGTTCAATCTCGTTCACAGCAAGTACTTTACTCGTTCCGTAATCCGATATCACTTTGTGATTAACTCCTTAACCACGTGCTTGCAAGCGGTGTTTGATATCGATTACCGAGTGGGCCCGAAATATATCTCTCCGACTTGGGAGGGACAAATCCCATCTCGATACATACAACCCAACAGGTACTTTCCGATCACCTGAGAGACACCTTTATGATCACCCTCTCATAGGATGACGTTTGATGACCTCAAAGCTTTCTTCCGATACAAGGGAGTTGCATTATCTCATGGTCTAAGGAATACAATATTTGACATAAGAAAAGCTTCGTAAAGATGAACACGATGACACGATCTAATTGCTCTGCTTAGTTTGGGTATGTCCATCATATCATTCTCCCAATGATATGATCTCATTATTAATCGACAACTCATGTCTATGGTTAGGAAACCTTAACCATCATTAATCAATGAGCTAGTCCATAGAGGCGTACTAGGGACACGGCGTTGTTCACAAACCACACAAGTATTAAAGTTTCCGCTTAATACAATTCTAACATGGAATACAAAATTTATCATGAACAAGAATTATAATAATAACATCTTTATTATTGGCTCTAGGGCATAACTCCAACATCCCTCCCCTATGACGTTGAGGTTGGCGACTGATGCTTGTCCCGCGATGAAATTGTCCATCGGGGTGGAGTATAGAGGGAGGCCGTTCGCATCCCACTCTTGCGAAGAGCTGAGGACTCTCGGCTGGTTGGGAGGAGTCGCGGGTCCTAGTGGTGGTAGGGGAGCTCCACTCGCTGGTGCTCCTGGTGGCGGACGAGCGCTGAAGCCTAGAGGCGCGTTCTCGCAGATCGCGCGATCGGCCACGCGCCCCGGGTCGTTGTCGTTGTCAAAGTTCAGGGTGCAGCCTTGAACGGTGGGGTTCAGGCGTGTCCTGATGCGGCGCTGGTGGTAGAGAGATAGCTCCTACGCCGTCGATTGCTCGAGGCGAAATTTTTCGCGCTCTGCTTTCTCCTTGCGCACTAACTCTTCCAAGCGCAGGTGCATCTCCTCGACCTCCCCCACCGTTGCGGTTGGTGGGATCGGCATGGAGAAGAGATCCAGCGGGGCACTCGCGCCACTCGCCATGTAGGTCGCGATGAAGCGACCAGATCCGGTGTAGAGGTCGCCGGAATTCTCCGATCCAGAGTCAGAGTCAAAGATCCCGAGGATGGATGAATCCTCGAAATCCCCGACGTTGGAGACTTGGGTGATGGAGCCTGCTGGTGACGCGGCGACAATGGATTCGGTGACTGAAGCCGGGGTCGCCGAGTAGGCGTCGTCATGGAGGGCCGCGTCGTCGGTGGCCGCGTTGGTCTCGGCCACGTTTCTGTTGGCCGAGTCGTACTCAGAGGCAAGGCGATGGATCATACAAACCTGGCTCTTAGAGATCCGATCGCGTGGTGGCGACTCGCCGATGAGCACCGAGTCCTCCGATACGATGATGTTGGTGAATCCGACGAAGAGGATGGTGCCTACTGGCATGATGACGACGTGCGTGATCGGGCGCGACGCCGGGACGTAGCTGCTGGGCAAGATCTGAAGGATCTCGCCGATGGTGATCATGTGGTCGGTGGCGATCATCCGGTTGATGGGCAAGTAGGGTCTCGCCGCAGAACACAGGCCTGACCGGCCAGGCCCCATGGTGGGTGCCACTATCGTGGAAATGGCCACGGCAGATGCTGCGAGTGGCAGCGAGTAGTAGAACGAGGGGCAAGGGCGGCCAGCCATCTGCGGTGCGAGATGAGGGAAAGGACACAAGGTTTTACCCAGGTTCGGCACCCCCCCCCCCCCGGAGGGTAAAGACCTAATCCTGCTAGATTGTATTGCTGAGAGATTACAAAGGGCGAGCTCGGCGGCTAGGCGGCGAGTCGATGGGGTGTATGATGAAACGTAAGTGTTATGCGTGCCCTAGGGACGTTTATATAGCGTCACCTCGCTAGGGTTTACAGATCTACAACTGTGTTGGACAAGGACTCGAGGAGTTTGACCTAATCCGACTGGGCCTAGCTACACTTCTGGGCCTTTAGCTTCCAGTCGCCTGGCTTCCTCTTGGGTCGCGGTCCAGTCGTCGTCCTACAGGCCCACTCACTGAGAGTATCATCCAGTAGGGAACGCCCTACTGGGTATACCCTACTCGACATATCCCCATCACTCGTCGCACGCAACCTATGGCGAGGTCGACGCGCATAACCTGTTCAGCGGAATGTCGGACAAGACATACATGCAGGACATGATCGCCCAAGGCTCGCTGCCCGTTGTGAACCCCTCCTTTTTCACTCAAGAACAGCCCGGGCCGATGCCGAACACGGCATCGAGTCTCAGGATTTCGCTGACCTCGAGGCCGAGGACGCCGAGTTTGATGTCGTGGTTCCGGTGAAAGGCAAGAAGGGCAAGATTAATCCGGGCACATCGGCGCTGGAGCCACGAATCAAGTGGACGGTTCCCGAGGACCTTTTTTCTCGCCGACGCCTGGAAATCAGTGAGTATGGATCCCATCACCGGTGCCAACCAGAACTTCGACAACTATTACAAGCGCGTGAAGCTAGCGTTCGACGAGCGTATCCTTTGTGACCCGAAGTATAACAAAATTCATATGGAGAGAGGGGACAAGGCCATGACCAACTATTGGGGGCTCATCCAGCATGTGTGTAGCAAGTGGCACAGCTGTGTTGAGGAGGTCGAATGAACACAAGTCAACGGTGAAAACATGGACAACAAGGTATTTTGTGAACACTATCCAAAGTTATGACAAGATCAAGCATATCCTGACACACTTTGTGTCAACACCCGAATTTTTAATCCCAGATGCCTATTATGCCATACATCGCAATCCCAGGATTACCATTTTTGCGAGACATAACAGATTTGGATATCACAGTACATCATACATTACAAACCATACATAAGGTCTTACACAAATAAGGATCTCATGATCCAGTTCTTAATACAATTCAAGCAGCGGAATAACGTAAAGATAACGATAGCGTGGGCGAAGCTCCATCTTCGGGGTCATAGGCAATGTTGACGATGGGAGATGATCCTAGTTGTCGTAACTTTCCTGCGGTCCATCATCCTGGTACTCCTCTTCATAGTCTGGCCACGGGAATAGATAGGGAAAAAGCCATGAGTACTCTTTAAGTACTTGCAAACTAATACTAACAAGTTAAGGGGGTTTTTGAATAGGATATACTAAGCTCTAGGGTTGTTTTGCAAAAAGCCAGATTTACCTCTACTAAGTTCAGAAGCAAGAAATTTAGTTGAAAGTTTTATAACACCTAAGTGGGAACTTGAATTTCATATCACAACTCTGTTGTGGTCAAGTCAAAGTCACAAATCATTTCACAAGTCATTTTGAAAACATCTGACGGGGGAACAATATGGCCACTCCAACTATCCATAACCACGGACGCGGCTATTCGAATAGTTTGACACTCTGCAGAGATTGTACACTTCCACCACAACATTTGATACATCCGTCAGGAACAAATCCTGAATTCACCATACTCAGTATGCGGATAATCAATCATAAACTTTCAGTTACACGCCCTAGTATAGGCGCATCTCCTGTGAGTTTGGCATCCCAACCATGCCCAACTGTCATCTTGGGTACTGCATAGGTGGAAAATCTTCACAAGGTAGCCTCAGCTCAGACCTTGGCCGCGAGGGAACCCATACTAAGGTATATAAATTTCCAGTAAAGCCCTACCCAAATTTTGGGTATTGTGGTTGTACGATAAAATTGGAATGGTATCGCATCCAAACAACCATCAGTTTTATAAAGGGCTAAGGCTCATGCCTCAACATTTTCATCATCAAAATCATATGGTGTTCGGAAACACATGTCAAACATTTTAGTAGAATGACTCATCATTCTAAGGTTTTCATAACCATTTTCACCAAGTATTCCCATCTAAAGTTGATCAAGGTTTATACTTAGCACTAGCATCTACAAGTGGTGGTAAATAGTAATGAGGGGTGGTAAACAAGTGGAGATTTGCTAAGTTCAATCTCATGCCTTAGGATGACATCAAGATTATCTAACTTGGGCCAAATTTTATGCTCTTTATCCTACCTTCCAATATTCTTCTAGTATCTACAATTCACTATGTAAACTCTAAGAGAAAGCTTTGATAAATAAATAAAGTATAAAGCTTGCAAGTAAAACTAGGATTGGGTTATTAAGTGGGTATGATCACATATGCTTAAAGCATATAGTTGACATAGTAACAAGCAAGTATTAGCTTGCATAGGACAACTTGCGTAGTAAGGCTTGCATAAGTAGGGTATCTTGCAAGTGTTATCTTGCCTTGTGCAGAGCAGTGGTTGAAGTTCTCCTCGGCTTCTTCCTCGTAGTATCCTCCTTCCTCCTTGTATCCTTGGTCGGTACTAACGTCTATATATAAATACGAGGTACACAATCACCAAACAATACTTAACTATTTCAAAATCATCACATAATGGTTCACACTAGATGATCTAGAATCATCACTAATATTACAAGATTTAAGCACTTTCCTTATTTGTTTTACTTTTAGAAAAGTAATTTCTACTCATTTAAAAACTATTTAAGATTTAATATTCTCCAACTCAAACATGGGATCATGTTGACACATGTCATCACCACATATTTCAGTACATGGGAATGTGATTTAAAGTGGTGTCACAATTTAATAAGGTTTAACATTTTTATTTTTATTAAATAAAGTGACTAGAAATTCCTATGGGGCATTCTTTTATTACTTTAACATTATCTATGTAATTAAACGCATATGTTTTTATATATCTTGAAAGGTATGATCAAATGTGATTTTTGAGAGTTGAAATCAACTCAAAAGCTTTTATGGTTGAATTTTGAAAAATGTTTGAATGCAGAAAAGCTTCTGCCTTGTTATTTTTACCATGGTTGATCCACATATCTAAATGGTTTGAATCCAACGGGCTTGGATTAATCAATTTAGTACCTTTCTAACAAAATTGGTTTCATGCATTTTGGTTCAGTGAATCGAGCTGGGTTGATTTTTGAATCTGGGTAGAGAACTGTGTTTGAAATTAAATGAATAAAGCCTAATTTGAATTGTTGGGTCAAGCGGGGTATTTTACTGGGCTATCCCACTACACTCAGCGTGTAGGCAGGCTGGTTAAGTGATTGTCCTCACGCGTCAGTGAGACGGGGAGGGGCGAAGCGGTACGGGGTAGTGTGAGTTGCACGATCTAACTCTAATCGAACGGCTACGGTTCATCATCCACGTCGGGCAGCGTTGGCGAGACAGAACCCTAACGCGGCAGGTGGGGGTCGTGTGAGGCTCACCGGGGCTCAAGCGAGGGTCGGCGACCGGGACAAACGATGAAGTCAACGACGGCGGTTCTCCTGGTACCGACAGCTCGTCCTGGGCGGCTCCAATCGACGGCTCCCTTCTTCTCCAGCAGCGGCGGGCTCTTGCCAAATTCTGGTGATACGCTGCTCGCCTTGCTCCGGGAGTGAGGTGGGGTGATTCTGGGTGAGAGGGGAGTGAACTGGTGTGGCGAAAAGGAGCGTTGGGGGCCTCTAATTATAGTGGCGGAAGGGGACCGACGGGAGCGTGCTGAGCTCGTCGTGGTCGACGGCACAGGCAGCTACTGGCATGGGCGACGGTAGGGGATGGTGCTGTGCTCCCTGGCGAAGCTCAACGGCGTCGTCTTGCGACGTGGGGCGGTGCTGATCGATCGGAACGTCGCGGTGCTCTGAGCGGGTCCGACGGCGATTTTAATGTCGCACAGTGCGCGTGGTCTGCGCGGCGGTGAACGGGCATGTCTGCGGGGTTGCTGGGGTGGTGGTGATCACGCATGCACGCGGAAAGGGCGTCACGCGGTCTGTGGGTGCTGGTCGAGCGTGGCGCACGGGCGCGCTCTCGGCATGGTCGCAGAGAAGTTTGGCATGGGCGTTTCGTATGGTCCAGGGGCTGGCATTGCTCGGGGCTAGGACACAGAGATGCGGTGGACGGTGGGGTGCTTGCTAGACATGCTGGATAGGCTTAGTGTTGCTCGTAGCTTGTTGTCGACCATGGGGTGGCAATGGTGCTCTCGTCATGCTTGACATTAATGGCTAGGCTTGCTCACAATGGTGCTAAAGATTGTTAAAGAGGCTAGATGATCTACTAAGGGCTAGTTGCAACCAGAGAGAGAACAAGTTAGTCCAATTTTACTTCACACTATAGTGTTTGATGTTTGTTTGATTTGAATCTGCAAGGTGTTTGATGAAATGGCCGCAAGAACTTTAAATTTGAATTTTGGATTCAAAATTTTTGGGTTTGCTAGGCACATACTAGGGAGTGTCTGGTTAGTTGGATTAGTCAAGGGGCATTGGTTTGGTTGGGTTTTGCAAATGGATGATCTTCACATATGAATAACATTCAATTTTGAATTGTGATTTGAATGGGGTTACCAAATGTTTCTGCAAGTTTGAAAGGTGGGCCTTGATTCACTTTTACTAGTTCTATCAAGGGGTGAAAAGAATTGGGAAAGTTTATGTTTGAAATCTTGGACTAGAAGCACTCAAAGTGACCTAGTGAGCAAGATTGGCAAAAATGACCATTTGCTTTATTTGCTTTGGTTTTGATTTTCTTTTGATTTGTTTCTGCATGGAAATGTTTTATATGATGTTATTTTCATCTTTAAACCATTTCTTGCTATTTAGATTAACCACACAAGTCCATTCATGCATTTGTCAAATCATTTCATTCACACATGCATTCATATGATTTTAATTAATCAAAGTTTTTTGTTAACCCTAATTTTAGTGATTAGAGTTTGATGATACTTGTTTTATATTTTTTGGATGTTACAAACCTTCCCCCCTTAAACAAAATCTTGTCCCGAGATTTGAGAAAGGACGAAAAATATTACCTAGGATTTAAAGAGATCGGGAAACTCCGTCCTGATGTGATCTTCGCGCTCCCAGGTAGCTTCTTCTTCAGTGTGGTTGCTCCACTAAATCTTGAGAAACTTGATGCTTCGGGTCTTGGTGGTCCTGAAAGCTTCTTCCAAAATACGGATGGGTACTTCGGGATAGGTCAGGTCATCGTTGATCTCTATGGTCCGGTGATCAATGTTCTTGAACACTTTAGTCTTCTCCGGAACTTCAAGGCACTTGCGAAGTAAAGATATATGGAACACATTGTGCACTGCTGACATTTCATCTGGTAGTTCCAATTGATATGATACTTCTCCTCGACGATTCATAATCTTGAAGGGTCCGATATATCTGGGGGCTAACTTTCCTTTCAACTGAAAACGCTGCATTCCTTTCAAAGGCGACACTTTAAGATACACGAAATCTCCGATATTGAAAGCGAGGTCTCAACGTATCGTGTCGGTGTAACTCTTCTGTCTTGACTGGGCGGTCTTGAGGTGCTCACTAATCATGTGAACTTTTTCTTCTGCTTCTCGTAGGATGTCAGGTCCGAAAATCTGACTCTCTTACTTCCGACCAGTTCAATGGGGTGCGACACTTCCTTCCATGCATAAACTCAAATGGGGCCATTTGCAGACTAGCTTGGTAACTGTTTTTGTAAGAAAATTCTGCGAAAGGCAGACAGTCTTCCCATTTATATCCATACTCTAGTACACATGCTCTCAACATATCTTTGAGTATTTGATTTACTCGCTCCGTTTGTCCATCAGTCTGAGGGTGATACGCTCTGCTGAAATCTAGTCGGGTTCCTAAACCTTCTTGGAATTTCTTCCAGAATCTCGAGGTAAACTAAGTTCCTCGATCCGATACGATGTTCTTGGGGACTCCGTGCAAACTAACGATTCTAGTGATGTATAACTCCGCTAGCTTCAAACTCTGGTATGTGGTCTTGACTGGTAAGAAATGGGATACTTTGGACAATCGGTCAACTATGACCCAGATAGAATCATTTCCCCTACTAGAAGTAGGCAATCTGATGATAAAGTCCATTCCCGTTGAATCCCATTTCCATTCCGGAATCTGTAGAGGTTGCAACAGTCCAGCGGGTGTTTGATGTCCTGCCTTGACTCTCTGACATATATCACACTTGGCGATATAGATTCCAATTTCTCTCTTCATCTTATGCCACCAAAATTGACCCTTCAAATCCTTATACATCTTCGTTCCTCTGGGGTGGATAGAATAAAGAGTATCATGGGCCTCTTTCAGAATCACTTCTTTTAATTCTGAATTTGCTGGTACACAAAGGCATCCTTTGTACCACAGAACTCCTTCTTCGTCTTCGGTGAATCCGGGTACCTTGATTGTATCGATACGACGCTTGATTTCATCGATACTAGCATTTCCTTTCTACGCCTCCTTGATCTGGCTGATCAAAGTGGGTTGAAGTTCTATGCTAGCCAAAAATCCTTCACTCACTAATTCCATTCAGAAATCTTCCATCTCTTTGTGCAAACTTGGTTGCTCCTTCAAAATCATGGAGTTCAAGCGGCACGGCAATCTGCTAAGGGTATCTGCGACCATATTGGCTTTACCGGGGTGATAGTGAATGTCTAGATCATAATCCTTGATTAGCTCAATCCATCTTCTCTGCCTCATATTCAGCTCCTTCTGAGTGAACATATACTTCAGGCTCTTGTGATCCGAATAAATCTCACAACGGTTTCCAATCAGGTAATGCCTCCATGTTTTCAGGGCTAGAACTATGGCTGCTAGTTCGAGGTCATGGGTTGGGTAGTTCTGTTCATAATGCTTCAGTTGTCGGGATAGATAAGATACGACTTTGCCTTCTTGCATTAGCACACATCCGAGACCGATCTTGGATGCGTCACAATACACATCAAAGGGCTTCGTGATATCCGGCATGATCAAAATTGGGGCTGAAATCAATCTTCTCTTGAGTTCTTGAAAACTCGCTTCACATTTGTCCGTCCATTCAAACTTCTTGTCCTTCTTCAGCAATTGGGTCATGGGTCTGGCGATACTCGAGAATCCTTCTACGAACTTGCGGTAGTATCCCGCTAATCCGAGAAATTCATGAACTTGGGTTTGCGTGGTTGGGGCTTGTCAATCTTTGACATCTTTCACCTTTGCAGGGTCAACGGCAATTCCTCCAGCTGATACGATATGTATGAGGAATCCTACCTCCTGTAACCAGAATTCACATTTGCTAAACTTGGCACACAACTGATGCTCTCTAAGGGTTCCAAGAATGGTCCGTAGGTGTACCTCATGTTCTTCTTCTGATTTGGAATAAATCAGAATGTCATCGATGAAAACAACGACAAACTTATCCAGGAAGTCCATAAAAATCTTATTCATGAGGTTCATGAAATAAGCGGGGGCATTGGTTAATCCAAAAGACATGACAGTATACTCGTATAATCCATATCTGGTGGTAAAGGCAGTCTTTGGAATATCCTCTGTGCGAATCTTGAGTTGATGATAGCCAGTTCTAAGATCAATCTTAGAAAACACTTTGGCATCAGTCAACTGGTCAAACAAATCTTCGATCTTCGGCAACGGGTACTTGTTTTTGATAGTGACGTCATTCAACTTCCGATAATCCGTACACAGACGGTTACCTCCATCCTTCTTGTCCACAAACAAAATAGGTGATCTCCATGGTGACGCACTTGGTTGAATCAATCCAATTTCCAGCATGGCGTCCAGTTGCTTCTTCAGTTCTGCTAGTTCAGACGGGTTCATACTATATGGTCTCTAGGCTATGGGTCCGGTTCCAGGGATTAGTTCAATGATGAACTCGATATCCTGATCTAGGGGCATACCGGGCAAAACATCTGGAAATACATCGGGGTATTCACAGACTATCCGGACTTGGTCAATGGTAGGTTGGGCTATACTCTTGTTGCACTTGAATTGACGAGGCAAGGTTTCAGATACATGCTCAACTGATATTCCGGCTGTACTAGTCATGGTTATGGCTTTCTTGGCACAGTCAATTAATCCTTTGTGTTTGGACATCCAATCCATTCCTAGTACTACTTCCAAACCTTTAGTTCCGAGTACTATTAGATTACCATAAAAATCTATGCCATGGATTCGGATAGGGACGGCTTTGCAAATTTGCCTAGCTTTGGTGGTTGAACCGGGGATTTGAACAATCATCACATGCTTCAATTTGGTTGGTTGAATCTTACTAGTGCATGCAAATTATTCAGTAACAAATGAGTGCGATGCTACAGAATCAAACAACACTCTTGCGAGTACTGAGTTAACAGAAAACATACACAGCACGATGGCTGGTGCTTCCTGGGCTTCTTCAGCATGCATGAGAAAAAGACGGCCGTTGCGGTTGAGCGAGTTCCCTGGGGCAAACCTTCTTCCAGGCTGAACACGACGTTGTTGCTGAGCTGGGGCATTTGCGTTGGGGGATGCGGCATTCTTCTTGGGGCACTCATTGGAATAATGACCCTTGGTTCCACATTCATAACAAGTCACTTGCGACTTGTCCTTTGGTGCAACAGGCACAGCATTGCTTCCGGTCCTTGGGGCAGTGTTGGTGTTGGCGGCGACATTGTTGTTGTTGAACTTGGGTGGGGCACGGTTGAAATTGCTAGAGTTGCCGGGGTTGTTGTGGTTTCCTCCGGGCCTTGGGTTTCCACGGTTGGGATAGGTCGGACGGTTCATCGGGGGTTTGTTGGTTCTCGGGGCAAATCATGGAGATGGGTTGGGGCGATACTTTGGGGTATGGTGGGTTCCTGGTTGATGCATCATGCGGCGCTTGCGGTTCTCATTGGCTTGGTTGATATTTGTAACACCCTCAGAATCGACCCTATGCAAGTTTCAGCGATTCCCGCCAAACCCGCATAGAAACGATTCAAAGGTGCCCACCAGGCACTTTCGTGCGGGTGGAAAACGAAGTAATAACATTACACAACAGTCCTCGATGGGACCCACAGAACAGATATATACAACAACGACTCAGGGAGTCAAGAATACAGATTTACAGTACAAAGATCCAAATCACCTTTAAAACGATATAGCGTCCGAGTACGGACAAGATGCAAATGGAGCTAAGAGCCCTGAAGAATAACCAATGGCGTCCATAACCCTGCCCAGGCCAAGCCGGAAGGGTAGCCCTGCTAACGACGTCGATCTCAAAACCTGCTTAAACAAAAGGGGTGCCGACAAAGGGCAAAGGAAAAAGAGGAGCGTCAGTACTGAGGCCAATACACGGCGAGACTAGAATTCGGCGGTCCTCGCCTACATAGGTATGGTGGACTGAAGCGGCAGCGGCAGCACACTCTAAACAACCTATAGAGACTCGATACAACTGGCGGCTAGCAGAGAGGGGTAAGAAAGACCTATCCGGAACCAAACTGATACTAACACCAAACAATCCCATCCTGGTATTCCCCCTCGAGACCAAACGAGGAAGTTCACCGAGGAACTCACACAGTTGGCAGTTTTATTTATTCGGTTATTGTTGCAGCAGTTACTAGTCAGGTGTAGATAATCGTCCTGATAAAATAAACAGTGGGCCGTTTTAGTTAACCAATCCGTTGTAATTGCGACACTTACTAGTCAAATATAATTAACATGAGATAACCCCAAAATCCAGCAGTTGTTGGTACTTTTATTTAGCCATTCCGTTATGGTTGCAATACTTACTAGTCAGGTACAATGGTCGCAAGCGACAACCCAAACAAGCAATTTGTGGGCAGTTTTATTTAGCCATTCCATTATAGTGAAGCTGATTACTAGTCATTATAAAGTCAAGTTTATAGCACTACTTTAGTTATAGTTGTCTATGATCGAGATACTGTGCTCCAAGTCGTCCATAACCGCGGACACGGCTTTCAGAAAGTTTTACCCGGCCGGGGTGCACAAATAGCAACACACACTCGATCAACCTCGGAAAAACCAAATCAAAACCCAACGAGGCCTTCACGACAAAGCAATCACAGGATTCAAAAATATTTCAGGGGGCCACCCCTTGGAGTACACCCGCAACGAAGTTAGTTGACTCCGAGACGGACCCGAGGTTTGGATGGACGGCTGTGAACGACTGGGAACCCAAAACTGGGCTTGTCGACACCGCGAAAACGTGTCCCGATCCTAAACAGTACAGTGTGCTATCCATCGCACAATTTAAATAAAGCAGTAAAGCATGGCATAGGTACAGGATAGTAAATAAAACCTCAAACTAGTTTGTGGCCCCAAGAAATAAGACTGAATCAAGCTCTGGCTCAGGGGGGTCCCATAATTCCCCGTATGTGGATAGCGCGAATATTCAAGGAACAGGTATCAAGTACTCGGGGTCCTACGGGACACAAGTGGACGGTTAGCAACCAAATAACATCTATTGCCCACCTGTGCCTCTGCTTACCTACTTCAATTTTAGTTGTTAAACAGTAATTAAAGTGAACGATAAGTAAAGCCATGATCATCTCCAACATCGACATGCGGCAATACACCAACAACTGTGGCACTTGACGACACGCAACAGCACTTGAGCAAGCGACTACGACGCGCAAGTCCAACTATCTACCAAACAACAGGTAATAGGAGGTGTCCAAGGCAATATAAGGCTGCAAGGGATATCACGGGTACGAAAACTAGAGCAACACAACACAGATATCAATAGATCAACAGGAGGGAATAAATACTATAAAAGTAAGATAGGTAGAAAGGGGGAGATGCTCGCCTGAAAAACATTGCCGAAGGTTCAACCGAAGATCGGGTCGGTACTCGCATCAACTCAACGGCCTTATCCCGAAGAACCAAAACACTAGAATAAACACCGGATGCACTATTTAATACAACGGCAGAAGATCGGGCATGATGCATGTATGGTGTATGACATGGCAAAGGTGCGATGCAATTAGGCAATATTAAGCGGAACCGGGGTCCCGACAATTAATTCAACGGTTCAAGTTGTTTATCTACCCCGCAAATTAAATGTTGTCTTAACAAGGCAAAATTATATCACCGGTTCGTTACACAAATTTAAATGAGGCCAATATAAGGCTAGATTTGCCCGCATATGGACCCCATATTTAATTATGAGGTGAATCGGCATAAGGCCCCCAAACCACAAAAAAATGCATGCATGAACAATTAATATGCGACAAGTTGTATTATATTATAAAATAGGGTTTCGGGAAGGGGTTCACACATTAGGGTTCGACGATCTTGGGGTTCGAGGGTTCGGGGTTCGGTCTTAGGGTTCGACGGGGAACGGCTCGGACTCCGGGTTTTAGGGTCTTCGGATCTGGGAAGTAGATCTTGTTGCACGAGCGTCAATGCTTCCGGGAAGGAGAACTTGTCGTCCAGGGTCTCGGTGTTCGGGGTGAAGTACTCGGCGTCCACGAGGGAGTGCTTGTCGTTCCGGGGCGGAGTGCTTGTCGTATCCGTGAAGAAGAGCATGTCGGTCCCCGGGTTCGGTCTTCGGATTGGTGCATCGGGGTCTCGACGAGGTTCACGATCTTCAGACTCCTGGAAAGAGAACTTGGCATCTGGGATTCCGACGAGCTTGGCGTATCGAGGAGAAGACCTTGGCGTGTCGAGGGCTCGGCCTTCGGGGATTCTCTGGATCTGTGATCCTCGGGCTTCGTGTAGAAGTGCTTGATGTCCGAGAGGGAGAAATCGGGGTTCGACGACTTCATTGCCGGCGTCGGGTGGTTCGTTGGTTACGTCCGGGCGGGTGGCGATCTTGTTGTCGATACGCTCGGAAGTTCTTGTCGCGGATTGCACAACCACCATGCCACACCACATCAGTATGTCCTTGCAGGAAACAGGTGGTCTTGGCGTTGGAGCGACGACGGTGGCTGCGGAGGTACTGCTAGAGGTTGTTGAGCTCTCAGGGCTTCACGGAGGCTTCGGCTTGACACGGAAGATAGCCCGCGGCGCTGGCTACGAGGAGCGACGAGGTTGACGAGAGCGGTACCACTCGCTGACGACGGGGGCGGCGGCGCAGGCTCGGTGGGCTCCGGCGGCCGCGACAGGAGGCGGGACGACGGGGAGGGCTCGGGGTGCTCGCGTGCCGGTGGGTCGCGGCCCAGAGGATGGTTGAGGCCGGCGGCGGCCTGGAGCGGAGGTGGTCGCGACGCGGCGGCGCAGGAGGGGCCGGGGCCGGCGAGGCGCTAGGCGGTGAGCGACGCGCGGCCGCTGGCGCAGAGGCGACGGGGAGGTGCTGACCCGGCCGGAGGCGGGCGGCGGCGCCTGGAGGAGCGGTGGCGAGAGCGCCTGGCGGCGGGGCGAGGAGCTCGAGGGCGAGCGAGGGAGGCCGGAGAGGAGGGGAGACGCGGCCGGAGGTGAGAGGAGGGAGGCAGCCGGCGGGGTCGGGAGAAGGGCGGCGGTCGGCACGGTGCTGCAGAGGGGGCCGGCCGAAGACGGCGGGAGAGGAGGCCGCGGGCGGCGGGGAGGCGACGCCGGAGAGAGGCGGACGGGCTGGGGCGGGGCCGGCGCCGGAGAGGGAGGGGGTGGGCGCGCGCCTGCGAGGCAGAGGAGGAAGAAGCGGGGGGAACGGGCGGCTCGCGGGGAGAGAGGAGGAAGCGGGGCCAGGCGCGGGGCTGGTGGGGCCGGGGGGTGTCGGTGGGAGGGTGAGTGGAGAGAGAGGGGTTGGGGTGGGGCCCGGGTGGCAGCGGGTTGGGGGCTGTGGGGTGTTGTGTGGGTGTTGTGTGTGTGGCCAGGCGGTGGGGTGAGTGGAGAGAGAGGGGTTGGGCAGGTGGCGGCATGGGATTGGTTAGAGGGGAGGGAGAGGGTGAGGTGGAGGAGGGGTGGGTAGAATAGGACTGGGTAGTTTTAGGATTTTGGGTGGACCGTTCTGAACTGGGGGTGGCCGACTGGGTCGGATCGGCCCGGTTTGGCTGCCCCCATTAAAATAATTTAATATTTTATTTGTTTAAAACAAGGCTTCTGCAAACCGATAGCAGACAAAACAAAATAATCTGGAGACCCGGGTTTTGGTGTTTGAACATAGACGGGGCGTTTAGAAAACAAGAACAGGTTTTTCCGCAATTATTTTTATGCAAGCAAATGCAAGATGATGACGATGCTCAAATGCAAAGTGGCATGATGACATGAGCATGCGGTCATGATGATGCAATGCACAAAAAAAACAACGCGATTTTCTAGTAGTGGTTTTGCGGGATGCCACAATTCGACACCACTAACAATGGATCTCGCCCTCGAGATCCGCCTCATGGTACCGGAAGGAAGGTCGGCGATCTGCATCTTCTCGCTTCGTGTAGATCCTCGCGACACCACTAACAAGAGGTCGTTGTCCGTGATCGTCGGGAGAACACTCCGGAAACAAAAGGTCGAAGGTAGAGGTATCAACAAATAAAGCCACCTCTAGCTTCCGTGGACGGAGTAAAATTGCTGGATCCACTGATTCGATGTACAAGAGCGAATGATAAGGGTAGTCGGATGGTGATCAGTCCATCGCGCACCCAAACTATTACTCTGCACACGAATAGGCGGATTATGCAACCAACTCTCGGAATTCAGACTGAAGATCTCGACAAGCGAGGTTTGGAAACAAAGGGGTGATGCAGACTCTGCATCGGATCTGGCATACATGATGTCGTTGCGTCGGAAACACCGGACGGCACGAGAAGGAACAAAGAGAAGTCCACCAGACGGAGGAGATCCTCGGATAGCATGAAGACCAGATGTAGCAACACCGTTACCAAAGGAGGAAGCGAAACCCTGAAGGTACGACGGAAACCCAACCACGAGAAATTCCTGGACTCGAAGAAAGAGACGAGAGCGGATTCAAAACACGCAGAGGTGTGAGGAGAATAGCAAAGGGGTAAGGAGTAAAATCAGACCTAATCAGAACTATCCAACCGAGTTTTAAAAAAATAGTTTTGACACTCTACTTCGGCCGTTAGCTAGGTTATCCTACAGGCTGGACTTGCGGGGTATCGCAACTGTTGAGCTCTGATACCACTCTGTAACACCCTCAGAATTGACCCTATGCAAGTTTCAGCGATTTCCGCCAAACCCGCATAGAAACGATTCAAAGGTGCCCACCAGGCACTTTCGTGCGGGTGGAAAACGAAGTAATAACATTACACAATAGTCCTCGATGGGACCCACAGAACAGATATATACAACAACAACTCAGGGAGTCAAGAATACAGATTTACAGTACAAAGATCCAAATCACCTTTAAAACGATATAGCGTCCGAGTACGGACAAGATGCAAATGGAGCTAAGAGCCCTGAAGAATAACCAATGGCGTCCATAACCCTGCCCAGGCCAAGCCGGAAGGGTAACCCTGCTAACGACGTCGATCTCAAAACCTGCTTAAACAAAAGGGGTGCCGACAAAGGGCAAAGGAAAAAGAGGAGCGTCAGTACTGAGGCCAGTACACGGCGAGACTAGAATTCGGCGGTCCTCGCCTACATAGGTATGGTGGACTGAAGCGGCAGCGGCAGCACGCTCTAAACAACCTATAGAGACTCGATACAACTGACGGCTAGCAGAGAGGGGTAAGAAAGACCTATCCGGAACCAAACTGATACTAACACCAAACAATCCCATCCTGGTATTCCCCCTCGAGACCAAACGAGGAAGTTCACCGAGAAACTCACACAGTTGGCAGTTTTATTTATTCGGTTATTGTTGTAGCAGTTACTAGTCAGGTGTAGATAATCGTCCTGATAAAATAAACAGTGGGCCGTTTTAGTTAACCAATCCGTTGTAATTGCGACACTTACTAGTCAAATACAATTAACATGAGATAACCCCAAAATCCAGCAGTTGTTGGTACTTTTATTTAGCCATTCCGTTATGGTTGCAATACTTACTAGTCAGGTACAATGGTCGCAAGCGACAACCCAAACAAGCAATTTGTGGGCAGTTTTATTTAGCCATTCCATTATAGTGAAGCTGATTACTAGTCATTATAAAGTCAAGTTTATAGCACTACTTTAGTTATAGTTGTCTATGATCGAGATACTGTGCTCCAAGTCGTCCATAACCGCGGACACGGCTTTCAGAAAGTTTTACCCGGCCGGGGTGCACAAATAGCAACACACACTCGATCAACCTCGGAAAAACCAAATCAAAACCCAACGAGGCCTTCACGACAAAGCAATCACAGGATTCAGAAATATTTCAGGGGGGCCACCCCTTGGAGTACACCCGCAACGAAGTTAGCTGACTCCGAGACGGACCCGAGGTTTGGGTGGACGGCTGTGAACGACTGGGAACCCAAAATGGGCTTGTCGACACCACGAAAACGTGTCCCGATCCTAAACAGTACAGTGTGCTATCCATCGCACAATTTAAATAAAGCAGTAAAGCATGGCATAGGTACAGGATAGTAAATAAAACCTCAAACTAGTTTGTGGCCCCAAGAAATAAGACTGAATCAAGCTCTGGCTCAGGGGGGTCCCATAATTCCCCGTATGTGGATAGCGCGAATATTCAAGGAACAGGTATCAAGTACTCGGGGTCCTACGGGACACAAGTGGACGGTTAACAACCAAATAACATCTATTGCCCACCTGTGCCTCTGCTTACCTACTTCAATTTTAGTTGTTAAACAGTAATTAAAGTGAACGATAAGTAAAGCCATGATCATCTCCAACATCGACATGCGGAAATACACCAACAACTGTGGCACTTGACGACACGCAACAGCACTTGAGCAAGCGACTACGACGCGCAAGTCCAACTATCTACCAAACAACAGGTAATAGGAGGTGTCCAAGGCAATATAAGGCTGCAAGGGATATCACGGGTACGAAAACTAGAGCAACGCAACACAGATAGCAATAGATCAACAGGAGGGAATAAATACTATAAAAGTAAGATAGGTAGAAAGGGGGAGATGCTCGCCTGAAAAACATTGCCGAAGGTTCAACCGAAGATCGGGTCGGTACTCGCATCAACTCAACGGCCTTATCCGCGAAGAACCAAAACACTAGAATAAACACCGGATGCACTATTTAATACAACGGCAGAAGATCGGGCATGATGCATGTATGGTGTATGACATGGCAAAGGTGCGATGCAATTAGGCAATATTAAGCGGAACCGGGGTCCCGACAATTAATTCAACGGTTCAAGTTGTTTATCTACCCCGCAAATTAAATGTTGTCTTAACAAGGCAAAATTATATCACCGGTTCGTTACACAAATTTAAATGAGGCCAATATAAGGCTAGATTTGCCCGCATATGGACCCCATATTTAATTATGAGGTGAATCGGCATAAGGCCCCCAAACCACACAAAAATGCATGCATGAACAATTAATATGCGACAAGTTGTATTATATTATAAAATAGGGTTTCGGGAAGGGGTTCACACATTAGGGTTCGACGATCTTGGGGTTCGAGGGTTCGGGGTTCGGTCTTAGGGTTCGACGGGGAACGGCTCAGACTCCGGGTTTTAGGGTCTTCGGATCTGGGAAGTAGATCTTGTTGCACGAGCGTCAATGCTTCCGGGAAGGAGAACTTGTCGTCCAGGGTCTCGGTGTTCGGGGTGAAGTACTCGGCGTCCACGAGGGAGTGCTTGTCGTTTCGGGGCGGAGTGCTTGTCGTATCCGTGAAGAAGAGCATGTCGGTCCCCGGGTTCGGTCTTCGGATTGGTGCATCGGGGTCTCGACGAGGTTCACGATCTTCAGACTCCTGGAAGGAGAACTTGGCGTCTGGGATTCCGACGAGCTTGGCGTATCGAGGAGAAGACCTTGGTGTGTCGAGGGCTCGGCCTTCGGGGATTCTCTGGATCTGTGATCCTCGGGCTTCGTGTAGAAGTGCTTGATGTCCGAGAGGGAGAAATCGGGGTTCGACGACTTCATTGCCGGCGTCGGGTGGTTCGTTGGTTACGTCCGGGCGGGTGGCGATCTTGTTGTCGATACGCTCGGAAGTTCTTGTCGCGGATTGCACAACCACCATGCCACACCACATCAGTATGTCCTTGCAGGAAACAGGTGGTCTTGGCGTTGAAGCGACGACGGTGGCTGCGGAGGTACTGCTAGAGGTTGTTGAGATCTCAGGGCTTCACGGAGGCTTTGGCTTGACACGGAAGATAGCCCGCGGCGCTGGCTATGAGGAGCGACGAGGTTGACGAGAGCGGTACCACTCGCTGACGACGGGGGCGGCGGCGCAGGCTCGGTGGGCTCCGGCGGCCGCGACAGGAGGCGGGACGACGGGGAGGTCTCGGGGTGCTCGCGAGCCGGTGGGTCGCGGCCCAGAGGATGGTTGAGGCCGGCGGCGGCCTGGAGTGGAGGTGGTCGCGACGCGGCGGCGCAGGAGGGGCCGGGGCCGGCGAGGCGCTAGGCGGTGAGGGACGTGCGGCCGCTGGCGCAGAGGCGACGGGGAGGTGCTGACCCGGCCGGAGGCGGGCGGCGGCGCCTGGAGGAGCGGTGGCGAGAGCGCCTGGCGGCGGGGCGAGGAGCTCGAGGGCGAGCGAGGGAGGCCGGAGAGGAGGGGAGACGCGGCCGGAGGTGAGAGGAGGGAGGCAGCCGGCGGGGTCGGGAGAAGGGCGGCGGTCGGCGCAGTGTTGCAGAGGGGGCCGGCCGAAGACGGCGGGAGAGGAGGCCGCGGGCGGCGGGGAGGCGACGCCGGAGAGAGGCGGACGGGCTGGGGCGGGGCCGGCGCCGGAGAGGGAGGGGGTGGGCGCGCGCCTGCGAGGCAGAGGAGGAAGAAGCGGGGGGAACGGGCGGCTCGCGGGGAGAGAGGAGGAAGCGGGGCCAGGCGCGGGGCTGGTGGGGCCGGGGGGTGTCGGTGGGAGGGTGAGTGGAGAGAGAGGGGTTGGGGTGGGGCCCGGGTGGCAGCGGGTTGGGGGCTGTGGGGTGTTGTGTGGGTGTTGTGTGTGTGGCCAGGCGGTGGGGTGAGTGGAGAGAGAGGGGTTGGGCAGGTGGCGGCATGGGATTGGTTAGAGGGGAGGGAGAGGGTGAGGTGGCAGCCAGGGATTGGTCCGGGTGAGGTGGAGGAGGGGTGGGTAGAATAGGACTGGGTAGTTTTAGGATTTTGGGTGGACCGTTCTGAACTGGGGGTGGCCGACTGGGTCGGATCGGCCCGGTTTGGCTGCCCCCATTAAAATAATTTAATATTTTATTTGTTTAAAACAAGGCTTCTGCAAACCGATAGCAGACAAAACAAAATAATCCGGAGACCCGGGTTTTGGTGTTTGAACATAGACGGGGCGTTTAGAAAACAAGAACAGGTTTTTCCGCAATTAGTTTTATGCAAGAAAATGCAAGATGATGACGATGCTCAAATGCAAAGTGGCATGATGACATGAGCATGCGGTCATGATGATGCAATGCACAAAAAAAACAACGCGATTTTCTAGTAGTGGTTTTGCGGGATGCCACAATATTTCCTTCCATCTGAATGGCAGAGTCGACTAGGGCTTCAATATCAGCAAAGGGGATATTGACCAACACCGTCTACATCTCATCGTGCAGACCATTCAGGAATCTCTCTTTCTTCTTGGCTTCAGTGTCGATCTCATCCGGGGCATACCTAGCTAATGACAAGAATTTGTCACAGTATTCCACTACGGTCATCCTTCCTAGCTTCAGTTCTCTGAATTCATCCCTCATCCTCTTGATTAAACCCGGTGGCACATGGGTTCTGCTGAACTTGACTTTGAATTCATCCCAAGTCATCATCTGACCTCCGGTCATTGCACGAACGATGTTCCACCATGCTCTTGCATCTCCGGCTAGATAGTGGGTGGCGAACAGAACTTTCTCGTTAGCTTCTACTCCTGCAACTTCCAGGTTGTTCTCCATGGTTTGCATCCAATCATCTGCATCTAGGGGTTCTTCTGACTTAGTGAAAACAGGTGGATTGGTGTTCTCGAAATTCTTGAGCTTAGATCCGTGGTTGTCCTGATTTCCATAGCCTTGATTGTTGTTGGCCATCTGAGCTATCTGTTGAAGGGTGGCCAGGTTGGCTTGACATTCGAATCTTTCGGCTTCGCGGTTCGAAACCATCATTTGCTAGAGTTGCAAAATCGGGTCCGGGGCTGAACCACTTCCTCTGCGAGGCATCTAAAGATTGAGATAGATCATGAGAAAAGAGGGAAATTTCTAAGGTTTAGGGACTTGAACAGTTTTTAAGGTTTGACTCATATTTTCTAGCAACTTGATTTTCATGCATTCATTCATTCATAGCACACAATACAACACACACCACAACAAAGAAAAACAGATGGTTTTAAGAACCATTCTGGATTCTACGATACAGTGGGGCCGACTACAATTCACTAACGCTAGTGCTCAAGTGCTACTACTCCTCGGAGTCAATGTACTCATCATCCTCATCATCGTCATCATCATCATCATCATCGATGAAGGCGAAATCATCCTCATCGGTGAAGAAGTCCATGGCCTGATCCTCCAGAAAGTCATCATCATCGCTGAGATAGGAGTAGGGGTCTCCACGAAGGTCTTCTTCGGCATTCTCCTTTTCCTCCAACTGCATGTCTATCTCTTGGATGGTCTCCTCCAAATCCGTGATCCCGTGGCGAAGACGGGCAATGATGCGCTCCTTCTTGTCGAGCTGACGGCGACGAGACTTGCGACCCTTCACTAGCATGGAGAGGGTCTGATCCTTCTTCTTGGCGATGGCGTACTTGTGGTTGGCGTAGGAACGAGCATTGTCCAAATCCTTCTAACGGTCGTACATCATGAAGCTGAGGTGGTCCAACTGAGTCTTCAGCTCGGGATGATGTGGGGCCTCCAGTGGCTGTCACATAACATCACGCCTTGGGTAGAACTCAAAGCGGGTACCCTTGATCTGATTGATACTCTGCCCACACAGATGGGCAAGAGCTTCCTGCATGGCCCTGGCCAGTCCATAGAACCAGTTGTTCTCTATTAAGGTGAACTGAATTCCCTATGCAGTGGGAGGTTCAATCTTCCTCGGATACTTGCAACAACTAGCCACTGCAAATGTTCTCCTTCGTGATCATTGAGCTGAGCTCCGAAGAACTCAGGGTGCGGACACTCCAGAAGTTCCGAAAGCTGGTCCAAGTCACGCTCAAAGATGAGGTCTCCTCCATTCCCCAACTGATAAAACTTGATGTACTTCACGTCCATCTATAAGAATATAGGATGAGTAAGTTAGTAGAGTGATCAAGTGTGTCAAATTTTATGTATTTTGCAAGAATTATTGAGGAACATGAATTTTCATGAAAGAATCCAAGTGATAAGAATGGGAATAAGTTTTTTGTAAATACTCACTTCCATTGGTTTTGAAACTAAGGTTTTGATTCAAACGTCCATTCTAACTAGGGTCTCCTATGGTCAGGATGGCTCTGATACCAACTTGTCAACACCCGGATTTTTAATCCCAGATGCCTGTTATGCCATACATCGCAATCCCAGGATTACCATTTTTGTGAGACATAACAGATTTGGATATCACAGTACATCATCCATACAAACCATACATAAGGTCTTACACAAAAAAGGATCTCATGATCCAGTACTTAATATAATTCAAGCAGCGGCATAACGTAAAGATAACGATAGCATGGGCGAAGCTCCATCTTTAGGGTCACAGGCAATGCTGACGATGGGAGATGATCCTAGTTGTCATAACCTTCCTGCGGTCCATCATCCTGGTACTCCTCTTCATAGTCTGGCCACGGGAATAGCCAGGGACAAAGCCATGAGTACTCTTTAAGTACTCGCAAACTAATACTAACAAGATAAGGGGGTTTTTGAATAGGATATACTAATCTCTAGGGTTGTTTTGAAAAAAGCCAGATTTACCTCTACTAAGTTCAGAAGCAAGAAATTTAGTTGAAAGTTTTATAACACCTAAGTGGGAACTTGAATTTCATATCACAACTCTGTTGTGGTCAAGTCAAAGTCACAAATCATTTCACAAGTCATTTTGAAAACATCTGACGGGGGAACAGTATGGCCACTCCAACTGTCCATAACCGCGGACGCGGCTATTCGAATAGTTTGACAGTCTGCAGAGATTGTACACTTTCACCACAACATTCGATACATCCGTCAGGAACAAATCCTGAATTCACCATACTCAGTATGCGGATAATCAATCCTAACCTTTCAGTTACACGCCCTAGTATAGGCACCTCTCCTGTGAGTTTGGCCTCCCAACCATGACCAACTGTCATCTTGGGTACAGCACAGGTGGACAATCTTCACAAAGTAGCCTCAGCTCAGACCTTGGTCGCGAGGGAACCCATACTAAGGTATATAAATTTCTAGTCAAGCACTACCTAAATTTTGGGTATTGTGGTTATACGATAAAATTGGAATGGTATCGCATCCAGACAACCATCAGTTTTATAAAGGGCTAAGGCTCATGCCTCAACATTTTCATCAACAAAATCATCTGGTGTTCGGAAACACATGTCAAAACATTTCAGTAGAATGACTCATCATTCTAAGGTTTTCATAGCCATTTTAACCAAGTATTCCCATCTAAAGTTGATCAAGTTTTATACTTAGCACTAGCATCTACAAGTGGTGGTAAATAATAATGAGGGGTGGTAAGCAAGTGGAGATTTGCTAAGTTCAATCTCATGCCTTAGGATGACATCAAGATTATCTAACTTATGCCAAATTTTATGCTCTTTATGCTACCTTCCAATATTCTTCTAGTATCTACAATTCACTATGTAAACTCTAAGATAAAGCTTTGGTAAATAAATAAAGTATAAAGCTTGCAAGTAAAACTAGGATTGGGTTATCAAGTGGGTATGATCACATATGCTTAAAGCATATAGTTGACATAGTAACAAGCAAGTATTAGCTTGCATAGGTCAACTTGTGTAGTAAGGCTTGCATAAGTAGGGTATCTTGCAAGTGTTATCTTGCCTTGTGCAGAGCAGTGGTTGAAGTTCTCCTCGGCTTCTTCCTCGTAGTATCCTCCTTCCTCCTCGTATCCTTGGTCGGTACTAGCGTCTATAAATAAATACGAGGTACACAATCACCAAATAATACTTAACTATTTCCAATCATCACACAATGGTTCACACTAGATGATCTAGCATCATCACTAATATTACAAGATTTAAGCACTTGCCTTATTTGTTTCACTTTTAGAAAAGTAATTTCTACTCATTAAAAAACTACTTAAGATTTAATATTCTCCAACTCAAACATGGGATCATGTTGACACATGTCATCACCACATATTTTAGTATATGTGAATGTGATTTAAAGTGGTGTCACAATTTAATAAGGTTTAACCTTTTTATTTTAATTAAATAAAGTGACTAGAAATGCCTATGGGGCATTCTTTTATTACTTGAACATTATATCTATAAGTAAACCCATATGTTTTTATATATCCTGAAAGGTATGATCGAATGTGATTTTTGAGAGTTGGAATCAACTCAAAAGCTTTTATGGTTGAATTTTGAAAAATGTTTGAATGCAGAAAAGCTCCTGCCTTGTTATTTTTACCATGGTTGATCCACAAATCTAAATGGTTTGAATCCAACGGGCTTGGATTAGGCACTTCAGTACCTTTCTAACAAAATTGGTTTCATGCATTTTGGTTCAGTGAATCGAGCTGGGTTGATTTTTGAATCTGGGTATAGAACTGTGTTTGAAATTAAATGAATAAAGCTTAATTTGAATTGTTGGGTCGCGCCGGCCCACTACACTCAGCGCGTACGCGGCCTGGTTAAGTGACTGTCCCCACGCGTCAGTGAGACGGGGAGGGGCGAAGCGGTACGGGCAGTGTGAACCGCACGATCTAACTCTAATCGAGCGGCTACGGTTCATCATCCACGTCGGGCAGCGCCGGCGAGACAGAACCCTAATGCGGCAGGTGGGGGTCGTGTGAGGCTCACCGGGGCTCAGGCGAGGGTCGGCAATGGGGGCGAACGACGAAGTCGACGACGGCGGTTCTCCTGGTACCGGCAGCTCCTCCTGGGGCGGCTCCAATCGATAGCTCCCTTCTTCTCCAGCAGCGACGGGCTCCGGCCAAATTCCGGCGATGCGCTGCTCGCTTGCTCCGGGAGTGAGGTGGGGTGATTCTGGGTAAGATGGGAGTGAACTAGTGTGGCGAAAACGAGCAGTGGAGGCCTCTATTTATAGTGGCGGAAGGGGACCGACGGGCGTGGGGTGAGCTCGTCGTGGTCGACGGCACAGGCAGCTACTGGCATGGGCGACGGTAGGGGCGGTGTTGTGATCCCTGGCAAAGCTCAACGCGTGGTCTTTCGGCGTGGGGCGGTGCTGATCGGTGAACGTCGCGGTGCTCTAAGAGGGTCCGACGGCAATTTTAATGTCGCACAGCGCGCGTGGTCCATGCAGCGGCGAACGAGCATGTCTGCGGGGTTGCTGGGGTGGTGGTGATCACGCACGCACGCGGTGAGGGCGGCGCGCGGTCTGTGGGTGCTGGTCGAGCGTGGCGCACGGGCGCGCTCTCGGCATGGTCGCAGAGAGGTTTGGCATGGGCGTGTCATGTGGTCCAGGGGCTGGCATTGCTCGGGGCTAGGACAGAGAGTGGCGGTGGACAGTGGGGTTCTTGCTAGACATGCTGGATAGGCTTAGTGTTGCTCGTAGCTTGCTGTCGACCATGGGGTGGCAATGGTGCTCTCGTCATGCTTGACATTAATGGCTAGGCTTGCTCACAATGGTGCTAAAGATTGTTAAAGAGGCTAGATGATCTACTAAGGGCTAGTTGCAACCAGAGAGAGAACAAGTTAGTCCAATTTTACTGCACACTATAGTGTTTGATGTTTGTTTGATTTGAATCTGCAAGGTGTTTGATGAAATGGCCGCAAGAACTTTAAATTTGAATTTTGGATTCAAAATTTTTGGGTTTGCTAGGCACATACTAGGGAGTGTCTGGTTAGTTGGATTAGTCAAGGGGCATTGGTTTGGTTGGGTTTTGCAAATGGATGATCTTCACATATGAATAACATTCAATTTTGAATTGTGATTTAAATGGGGTTGTCAAATGTTTCTGCAAGTTTGAAAGGTGGGCCTTGATTCACTTTTACTAGTTCTATCAAGGGGTGAAAAGAATTGGGAAAGTTTCTGTTTGAAATCTTGGACTAGAAGCACTCAAAGTGACCTAGTGAGCAAGATTGGCAAAAATGATCATTTGCTTTATTTGCTTTGTTTTTTATTTTCTTTTGATTTGTTTCTGCATGGAAATGTTTTATATGATGTTATTTTCATCTTTAAACCATTTCTTGCTATTTAGATTAATCACACAAGTCCATTCATGCATTTGTCAAATCATTTCATTCACACATGCATTCATATGATTTTAATTAATCAAAGTTTTTTGTTAACCCTAATTTTAGTGATTAGAGTTTGATGATCCTTGTTTTATATTTTTGGGATGTTACACTTTGTCTTGCATTTTGCATCTCCTCCGTGCACTCGGTTTGTACTGGGACGACATGAAAGCGGAGTTTAAGTTTCACCACGTGTTCACCGAGATCGAGCACTACGATAAATGGCAGGACACTCGCCTGAGCCTCGCCAAGACCAAGGACGGCGTGTATACCAAGGAGGCTCCTTCCCCTGCTACTAGCGATGGAAGGCCGGATATGGGCCAGAAGAAGGCGAAGATGTTCAAAGCCGCAGGACCTCCTGCCGAGCGCCTCCAGGCTTCCATCAAAAAGTGCATCACCGACACGAAGGCACATGCCGAGAAGAGGGTGGAGAAAACCGACGAGAGGTGGGCATAGCTGCTCCAGAACCAAGGCCGAAAGATCGACCTACTCAAGGCCAACTACGCTGCCAAGAAGAGGAACACGGATCTCCAGTTCCTCATGGGCGGCGAGGACACGTCGGCGATGAGTTCGCCAATGAAGGCCTGGTACATGGCACGCCGCAATACCATTCTCCAGGAGGACAACACCGAGATCACGCCAGCGCATGCGCTTTCTACACCGAGCTCTGCTTCCACCTCCTCCAACCAGTCGGCGTCCGCCGGCGAGATGCCCAACCCCATTGCATCGCCCACGCTGGAGGAGCCCATCCCCGCCGACGATAGATCGTCAAGCTTTTTATCTAGTTCTATAATAATTTGTCGCCGAACTTGTTGGGCGTACTTCTGTCGAACACCTTTGGCTGAGTTTCCGCCGATGGGAACAATAAAATTCGAATATTTCGTCGTTTTCTGCTTCGCCTGGGAACACGGCCTGGGAACGCGAGTTGGAAACTCGGCGTTCTCAAGCCGAAAACTTGTTTCGTCCGGCCATAGTTAGGTCCGAATTTTGGCCTAGGAATGCCCAATGAGTGGGGATGATTTTACCTTCTCAACTTCAATACAATCGCAACTATCGTCGTCACAGATTACGCATGCAAGCAACCAAGGTACCACAATCAACACAAGGAAAACGAGAACCAGTACAATACAACAACAAACATTAACAAGAATCGCAACCATTCAAGAGATATTGATAATTTTAGATAAAGACAATTGGAATCATCTCGATTGTCTTTTTAGAAAAAAATTTAAGATTTAACTAGCCGGGGCACCTACGACCAATTGTGCGGCTAGAAGTGATATGACATAAATCTTCATATCTAATATATGTGTTTTCCCTTTTGATACAATCTTTAGAAACCATTCAAGAAGAATTAAGATGCCAACATATATTATAATACTTAGTTTCAGGGGCTCTCGTCCTGATTCCATGTTTCCATCTAGGTGAGAACACTTTTACATATGTGGATATTGCACGCAAGAAAGCATATTTTAAATCTTAGCCCATATTTTCTAGCATAATAATGTATTACAGATGAAACATACAAAATTAAGGTTGTAATGTTTTAGTTATTATTTCGAGCACAAATGGCATACAGAACAAAACTATGGTGGTTAGGAAATTTAATGGATTATTAGTGGATTGGTTTTAAAATATTAGTAGTACATGTAACATGTACAATTAAAACAAATACATTTAATTACATGTACTGAAATTTATGGAACATAACGCTCACATCAATTTTGCACCCAGCAATCCAAATAATGTAGAAAACATGCAGTGGTATGATATGTATTTATCACTATTACAAATTCTTACACATGGGTACATATTCATCCCTCAAAAATAGAGTATGTATTGTTTGCAATTCTGCTAACCAATAGGGCGGCCTAATATGACCATGTACAGATTTCACCTTGAAATGATAAATTTAGCACTTGCAACAACGAAGATCAGAATAAATGTTAACATCCATGTTTCGTATATACACCCTGCGTTTCAAAATATAAGATGTTTTAGATTTGTGAAGAAAATGTATCTAGACTTGTTTTAGTGTCTAGATTCACACCAAACATTAGTGAACCTACATACTAAAAGTAGTCTAGATACATTTGCTTCACAAATCTAAAACATCTTATACTTTAAAACGGAAGGAGTATCACTTAAATGATTATTCATCTTAGGCTTCACAATACCGTCTAGTCAAGGTCTTCAGCTTCAGCTACCAGATTGTTGCATTTTTTATGTTCGAGTGCAGTAGACACAATTTTTTCTACCTTCGGCAATGCTGGTCTCCGACTCACTATACCTTTAAGGAATTTTTTTTACTAACATACATCACATTGTAATAACTCTAATTAAGTAAAGGGGGTATCTTTCCTATTGTGCATAATCCTTCCAGTGATCTTACCTGCTTACCTGAAATTTGGATTAGCAATTACTGAGCTTGTGCAAGTACGATGTTGTAGCTGCATCCTAAGATAGTAAGATTGATAGTAGTGACTCTAGAGTCCAGAATAACATGGGTGGTGGACATGCTAATCTTATATGCGATGGTCTAGAATTTCGGATGGCATGCGCTTGTGTTGCGACCAGGCTGATCCTGACCAGAGGCGCGATGTAGAGCTTAGCCAGTACCGGATTTGGCGTCCAGCCTTGACTTCTTGAGGCTAGCAAAGGTTGTTCCTTGGATCTAGGGACGGCAATGGCATCTCTTAACTGACATGCTTCGGAACTCACACGTCAGACAGGCGTGGCCCCTCTCTCCTCTCCCCTTAGGCCTCGCTTGGATTGTTGTTTTTAGTCTGGTTGTTTTCATTTTGTGAAGAGGTTAAGAAGGAGATGTCCGTATAATCCGGCAGTTTTGGTTAAAAAACGACAATACAAACAGGGCCTTATACAGTCCTAGGAACTTCCTCGAAGAGCCCCGGGCCAAACCGACGCCTCTCCTGCCAGCGTTGCCGGTGAGAGATGGCGGAGGGGCGGCACCGGCGGCAGTAGACTAGGTAGGTTTAGTGATAGAGTATGTGTGTTCCCCTTCGGGGTGTCTTGGAGCTTTGCTCGGTGCCGTCGCAGCCACGCCCGAGACCTAGAGTTCTTAGCCCTCTTGGCGGCGCTCCTCTGGATGGAGTTCGTCGAGAAGATGGAGAATGATGTCTCCATCAATAAAGTAGAGGTTGCTGACTGTTGGATGGTGTGGAGAAGCTTGGCGACATTGGTGACCCTGACCGGCCATGGCGGCGAGGGGGGTGGTCGATGTGGCGGAGCTAGTCGTGTGTGCTTGCCTCTCCTAGCCGGCCGCGGTGGCAAGGAGGAGGAGGAGCGGCGCACGACATGCTCTTCGCAATCCAAGCAGAGGATGAGTCTGCTGGGGTGGGTGGTGGCCGGCGGTCTCTCTTTCCTTCTTCCTTGTGGCCATAGAGGTCGATAGGAAGTATGGAGGAGTTCGGCGGCAGGCCCTAGTGATCCTCGGCAGAACTTGGGCATGCAGCTGAGCACGCAGGAAGTTGTCTCTAGAGCTCCCAAGCGGCGGCAAAAGGCCGACGCTATCCATGGCGATTGGAACCGCTCCAGACACAAGCGTGGCTCACGTTTCTTCTTCCTCCAGGCCATGATGCCATATCGGAGGATCTTCATCGGCCCTGAGCTGGGAACCATCACCGGCAGCACCCCAAGTGGTTTGTTCCCCGTGGCGACATTGGTGCTCGGTTTCGGTGGTCGGCCTTTTTCAGTAGAGAGGATAAGGGGCATGTTTGCTTAATATTTCTTTGCTCCATGATCCATTTTGTAAAACTGAGGCCTTATCTTTGTTCTCCCGGTTTGTAAGGGCCTTAGTACAAATTGTACCTACCGCTTTGACTATTTATAAAGCTTTCAGGGCTTCATCCGTTAAAAAAACTGACATGCTTCGCTGAGAGGTACTCCAGCAAAGCGCAGAATGATTTCAAGAGGAAACACAGCAGAACCTTCTATTGTTCCAGAAATCTTCCAAGAGATCTAAGCTCCCTAGATTTGAGGCCCTGTGGTTGATCGATAGGTGAGTTATCGTCTTGATGTTGATTATTGACTGTTAATTGCTGGAAGAATCAGGAGCCTCTGACCATTCGGGGACGTCTCACGCTGCCTGGGCGTGCACGTTTACTATCTCGCGTTGGATGGGTGCTGTCAAGCTTCATGCACTAGCCAACGCAACCAAAAGTCCGAACTGATGGAAAGGGCTAGTGCAATTCACTTATACACTTTAACACCCCCTCTCACGTGTGACGGAGAGAAGTCAGCACATGCAACCGGAAGAGAGCGACGGCGCGCGAAACTCACGTATGACTCAACAGGCCTATACGTGGACACAGAGGGGTCAACGGCAATTTTAGGATAAATTGCGAAAGCCAGGACTCGAACTCGAGACCTTAGGCTCTGATACCATGTCAAGCTTCATGCACTAGCCAACGCAACCAAAAGTCCGAACTGATGGAAAGGGCTAGTGCAATCCACTTATACACTTTAACAGGTGCATCTATCCAGTCGTGGATACATGGATAGAGGTCGGTTTTGCGCAACCTTTTGACTCAGTTAGCTCAGTCTTGCGCGTGCATTGTATGGGATCTTGGCGGTTGTTCTTTCGCGTCCTGTGCTGCGCCGTCTCCTTGCTGTCCGCCGCCGTCGCCGCGGCCTCTTCGGCGGCGGTGGCACCTTCGGCTCCTCCGGTGACGGTGGCACCTTCGACTCCTCCGGTGTTTGCGCCGCGTGCTGGCCTCTGCATCTTCTCAAACGACGAGAATGAACTCCACCCACGACCCTGGACTCTTCGTCCATCCCCAATTTCCTAACGAGCCGGCCAGCTCCACCAACTTGCAGGGATGAGCTGCGCAAATCGTCCGGTGATGGTATGAAGTTCCCGCGACTCCGATCTATTCCCCCAACAGCAAGGTGTAAGGCCGTCTCCTCCCCCTTCCTTTCCTGTTTTTTTATTTAGATCGATTCCTCTTACCTTATTGATCTTAAGCTCAATCCTTGGTTGGTTTTTTCCGCCTTCAAACGATCTCTGATTTTTGTTGTGACCGGTGATTACTACAACGCAATCAATACTAACTCAGATAGGCTTAGCGAACAAGCTCTAGCTTTCTTTTACAATGTTTGATGTAATGCCCGGCATAGTTTTTCTTTTGATACGAAGATTACTGTGTAATTTATGATGGTTTTGTGAAGCATGCAGATTATGAAGGTCAGCATTCTGCATCTCTACCTTTCGATTATGCATAAAACGAGGATAAAAATCCTAATCTATGTGCCTTCAACTTATTTGAGTAAATTATATCTTCAAGTGATAAAATATTTGGTACTGAAGAATATTCCTTTAGGTTATTGTTGTTGTATTTTCCTCTCTCTACATACATAGAGCCAAATTATATTTCCAACAAGCTGGGTTCAAAGTATGAGTATGTTTAAGTGGCAGAGCTGAAGGGCCACCAAAATTTCTATGAAGATCTTCTCGGGTGGCATTGTTCTTTTGTTCATTTTGATGTATTCACCAAAATCTTTGTATTGAGATCTTTTACAAATTCTGGAGCTCACTTGCGAAAAATCTAGCAGAAACTATAGATACATAAGATTTTGAGTTTTGTACTTTTGATACTATGCACAATTTTTCTTTTATCCCATCCACAATTCATTTGCTTCTGCTGTTAATATATTTTACATTGGGGATCTCTTTACATTATACCTTTTTTGTTCTGTAGTGAAAAAAGTGCTCCATTATTAAAAAGTAGTATATGAAAGTCAGGATGGTAATTAGTTCCAACTATCTTTGTGGTGGCACAATGTGAGAATAAGTTCTCTTTTACTTGTATGCCTTCAGTAACATATTCTGACTGTAGGTTCACAGTTTAGAAGATATGATCTATGCAAAAGCTATTTATTTGTTTGTAGGCAATGGAAGATGATTAGTGCAAATATAATGGATTGGAATTCTGGGGATATTTTCTGATATTTAGAACAATGAAAATCCTGAAATGTCCCACTAATTATTGAATTGGACTTTTAAGGGTCGACGGTATATGTAAGTCTGGTAAATTGATGTTATCGTTGATATGCTTCCAGTTAATATTCTATATTTTTTTTCGAGAAAACGCAAGAGGATTTCCGTTTCATTTCATTGAAAAGGTGGACAACAAGGGTGCAACATTCGCTGGGGAAATGCCGGTGCTGGCAAACGTTGCGCCTCGGATGTTCGCGCCCTGTCTAACTATATACGCTAGAGCGGCGCATCACCAACCTCCTGCTGCCGCATTAGGTACTCCACTTGCAGCCAAAGCGACACCTTCAGGAAGGAAACAACATTGAAACGCCGCCCCTGCGCGGTCTGGCAGGCCGGACCTGGGGTTTCCCCCGGTGCTCGAGGAGGAGGTCCAATCAGGGTCATGTCAACGCCTCCAAGGAGGTAACAGCACCATCAGGCGGCGCCGATGACAGCGCAAGCCATCGCCGCGCGGGATTTCACCCCGACTCATGAACAAGACCTCTGAAGACCGTCGTTGATGCAGGGGCAGACCAGAGATGATGAAGTTGGTCGTTTGAGTAAACATCACGCAAGGGGGAGCCCAGAAATGTCACAGGAAGGGGCACCGGTCAGCGCAGCGCCAGCAGGCCGGCCACTACCGGGAGCGCAACGAGCAGGGGACGCAGCCACCAGCGCCGACCAACAACTGCCACTGCCAGGATCCGTCGGGGCAGAGCAGAGCGGCCAACCCAAAGGGCCGCTGCTCGCAAGCTCGCTCGCCTAGCGTCCTCAACCAGCAGGGGTCGGGAGGGATGGGAGGGGGAATGGGGTGGAGGGGATTATATCGCCAGCATCGTCCGATGTGACACGGTCACAGCCCGCTAGGCCCAGATTGAGCCTAGATCGGGCCCGAGCGCCGTCGGCACCGCTACTGCATATCGCGTGACCTTGGCACCGCGTAGCCACGCCGCCATCCACCTCTCCGATTCCCACAAGCCACACCACCTCGCCGAGGTCGGCCACCCGCGACCCACATGACGACGCTACTCCACACGAAGGAGGTCCTCCAAGGGTGCGCACATGCCCCCACCGCCTTTGGCGGCGAGGATGGTGGTATTTCCATTTTAAATATACTGACACGTGCAACTATACCTCACATTTTCCTTTCCTCTCAGCCATACTTCTTAAGGTAATTATTTAAATGTTCTATGCTACTTTGCATTAGATGTCAAAGGCAATGGACAAGGCTCTACCAATAAATAGATAAAACATCTGAACTTTTCTTGATTTTTTTGCTTTAAATTTGCAGCCTTCCTTATGATATGCTCTGGCAAAAGATATGTTAGGCGACACTGCATCCATCTGCCTCCTCGGATAATTTTGTGCACGTTGTGCTGCATTATATGTCATTATTGAACTTCTTTGCATCACCTCTACCATTTTAGTTCAAGATACCAATGCTTCTACAACTTTGGCCATGGTTCACTCTAATTGAGAAAGAGCAAGGCAGAATCATGTTCGCTTGAATTGATCTATTATCAGAAGATGAATGGCTCTCCATGTATCAAACACTGTCTCCTACTGATTCAGCTACTGGTGCCACTTATCCGCCCCTGATTTGATGGAGAAGAGTGAAAGACTATGCAAATCAAGCTTATTTCAGAGGATTTTTGGAATTTGTTCAACAACATATAGTGCAGCAGAACTACTCCTCCTGTGTTGGTCATATGTATGTTCTATTATAAGACTTACTATGTATGGTGTTTAGGCCATTGAAATGCTAATGTCCCTTCATTTGTTATAATGTCAGATCAGTGTACTGTATCAGGTCTTAGTGTATTCCGTGTGTGTTCTTTGGAAGAACTTATTTTGCTACGAATTAACTGGCAGCTGACATTATTGTGCAACTAAACACATATGGGTTATTTCAAATAGTATGCTCTCTAGAGTTTTGCTAGGAATTGACAGTGTCCATCTAAGTATATGATGAAGGGTACAATATATGAACAAAAAGAACGAAGATCGAATTAGTTTTAGCACCTACCCAAATTACATGACATTCACATAGGCATGTACACCCACTTCATGATTATATTTTGAACTGAGTAATAAAGAGCTGTGTGCATCGACCGATGCATGCAGAGGCCGGGGCAATCCCCATTTTGAAAAAAAATACCCAGTTCATAGGAAACATCCAATGACAACAATTATTTTAGCTGTTCTAGAATTGTATTCGTTCAGCTGGATGAACAAGCTGATGATCAATTTGATGATACTTCTGAAGACAGTGATTCTTGCCATCAATTCAGGTCAGAGGAAAATGGATCTTTTCTCATGTTACCTATCTTGGTGCACGGTACAATTGTTCTTATATTGATTGGAACTGGATAGATTTGTAGAAAGCAGATAATCAAATAGAGAATTCTGGTCCGCCCCTATGCAATCTATTTCTTCTTTTGCTGAAAGTGCATGTAGTTTATGCACGAGACGAATTGTACATGCTGCAAGTAAATTAAAATATTAACAAAGAATCTGTTTGTTTTAAGCTACAAATTCAATGGCTGGCTTTCACTGGTGTGGTGGAAGATGCGGTAAAAAGATTATTACAGTGATCTCTCGGGCGGCGGCAAAGCGCGCCAGGTTTTTCTAGTTAATTGTCCAAGCTAGAGATATTTGGCTGCATGGAGATATTTTACTTCTGCTGCTATATATTACTACATATATGAAAGTGATGCATTTCAATCCTACTACCGTACGGCCACGTCATCAAGTGGGACTGTAGAAACACAAAATTAGCACTTCTACGGTGCTGTGATTTGTTGTGTGTGACCGTTGTCAAGTTGTGGCGGTACCTGAACGTTTTACGCGTAGTCAAGGTCTGGTGTCTTCTCCAGTCGGCGGACAAAACGAACTTGGATCGAACCTCACAGGCCTTAGGGCTCTTTTTCTGGAAGCCACGAACCGCTTACTTTAGTGCCCTCCCCGGCCGTCCTCCACCGTCCCGCATCCCTCTGTCTCTGCTCGCCGGCCTTCCTGGACGGAACCGTGCAGTGGCCGCCGCGGCGACGACGCCAACTCGTCGGTGACAGCAAGGCGCGCAGCCATGGCCACCTGCGCATTCAGTCGGCGGGGGCAGCGGGCCATGGGAGGCCATGAAGGGAGGCCTCGACCTCCAATAGACCTGACGCCTGAGGATTCGAGGGGGCGGTGGAGGGAGGCCATGAAGCGCCCCCGGTGCAGCCATCATTTGCGGCGGCCTCTCACGTACTGCAGCAGCACATGCTACTCTCTCTCTCATGAGGTTGGTGCGCATGTCAAGTGTTTGATGATATATTTCTGAAAATTTGTTTCCTTGGATGAATAATTCTCTGTATATCCTTCAAAATTTAGAGGTGTATCGGTTCAACATCGAGTAGATCCAATGGATCGTCCCACCAGCAAGTTTGATGCGTGATCATGATCATTTTCTTGGTATGTTGCTGTAATTTCAGAATATTGTTCTCCTTCTCATTCAATATTTTTGCAGCAATCCTACTACCGTACGGCCACATCATCAAGTGGGACTGTAGAAACACAAAATTAGCACTTCTACGGTGTTGTGATTTGTTGTGTGTGACCGTTGTCAAGTTGTGGCGGTACCTGAACGTTTTACGCGTAGTCAAGGTCTGGTGTCTTCTCCAGTCGGCGGACAAAACGAACTTGGATCGAACCTCGCAGGCCTTAGGGCTCTTTTTCTGCAAGCCACGAACCGCTTACTTTAGTGCCCTCCCCGGCCGTCCTCCACCGTCCCGCATCCCTCTGTCTCTGCCCGCCGGCGTTCCTGGACGGAACCGTGCAGTGGCCGCCGCGGCGACGACGCCAACTCGTCGGTGACAGCAAGGCGCGCAGCCATGGCCACCTGGGCATTCAGTCGGCGGGGGCAGCGGGCCATGGGAGGCCATGAAGGAGGCCTCGACCTCCAATCGACCTGACGCCCGAGGATTCGAGGGGGCGGTGGAGGGAGGCCATGAAGCGCCGCCGGTGCAGCCATCATTTGCGGCGGCCTCTCACGTACTGCAGCAGCCCATGCTACTCTCTCTCTCATGAGGTTGGTGCGCATGTCAAGTGTTTGATGATATATTTCTGAAAAATTGTTTTCTTGGATGAATAATTCTCTGTATATCCTTCAAAATTTAGAGGTATATCAGTTCAACATCGAGTAGATCCAATGGATCGTCCCACCAGCAAGTTTGATGCGTGATCATGATCATTTTCTTGGTATGTTGTTGTAATTTCAGAAATTGTTCTCCTTCTCATTCAATTTTTTTGCAGCATGTTCCGCCTCATCGCATCGCCAGCGCTTGCTGTCTCCCGTGCCTCTACCTCAGCCGAGTCACCACTGACATCTTTCTTATTGCCACTACAATTGCAGGTTCTCGGTGTCAACAGCAGGAAGGAGGCGGGGTTGAGTGCGGGATGGTGCGTGTGTTCTGTCTGTTGACAGCGGACCAGCCAGATCGAGTCCGCCCGCAACAACTCGCTGGAAACTGCGTGTCGCGAAGCCAAAGGGACCTGTCGGCCGCGGCTAGAAAACAGAGCGCCGAGCCAGGCCGTGCGTTGGTGAGTGGAGTGCTCCTAACAATCATTCCTCAATCCTCCCCCTTGCTTGCTTGCACTGCTCTGCTATTCTCTCCGGCGCGGGCGCACCTCGTCGCGGTTGTCGATGATCCGTTTGATGGGCGATTGATTGATGATTGGCTTATTGATCGTACCAGCAGCGGCGGCGGCCACTAGCTCTGGTCGGTTTCTTTGTGCTGGCGGCCGGTGTAGGAGGGCGGAAGGAGCAGGGGTGAGCGGCGACGCGTCCTGTGGAAGCGAGCGGACCGGAGGGAAAGGTAACTCGGCTCGATTGATCCTTGCCTTTATTTTCTCGCATATGGTTTTCTGGGTACGTGTCTTGTTGTCCTTCTTTTATTTTTCAGAAAGCCTGAACTGAAGAGGATGAGTTGTGTGGGGATATTGAATTATTGATGTGTTCATGGGGCTCAGACAAAGCGAATGCATTATTTTGGAGTGTTATATGGTGATGAGTTAAGTTCACTTTGCTTCTCTATGTTTCTTACAAGTAAAAATCTTCAGTTTTGGTTAGTGTGATCTGTTCATTCAGTTTTACTCCCACCCAATGGTCCAGTCTGAAATGGATATATCTTAGAAGCACAAACTAAGCTCTATACTAAGGTAATTTTGCTTGATATTTTAATACCCATAGGTGGAGTGTATATGCATTCAGGAGGTCAAGGTTTGCCTCTTAGCTGTATTACTTAGGAGGTAACCTATTACTATTTCTTCCCCATTTTTCCTACTTAGTCAGTTTTGTTGTATTTTCTTTATTTTTTTGTTTATGTCCCAAATAATTAAGCGTGTATTTGAGTTGAATTTTGTATAATTTATGTTTTGTGTTCCATGTTGCATTCTTTTTACTAAGAGAAGCTATATAATCAAGACCCGAGCCACTAGAAATATATAATTTCCAAGAATCTTATATGTTCCTCTCAAATAAAAAGTGAAAAGTCTCTTATATGTAGTGATTGATTCCATGACGATATGTATATGTTGTACATAGATAACTAGACGTTAGTAGGTATACGCATAGAGCAGATAAAACAATTCAGTCTCTAAAATAGAAAATATAGACCTATTATTTCCATTATCATATAATGAGTTGTTTATACTTGCATCTTATTTTTTGGACCTCAACTTTAAATGGAAATGAGAGACTTCTGATATTTGGTTTTCCTATCATTTGCAGGTTAGTGTGGTTGACATAGATGAATCTGATGCTAAGCACGTATGGTCAACTGCTTTGTCCTTTCATCTGAACCTGCCTATGACATTTGCTGATGTTGATTTTGGCAAACAAGTTTGTGGAAAATACAACGATTTAAGCTGTTTTGAGGTCTCTTGCAACACTATTTCTGATAAGAGATATTCGAGTTCTTCTAAAAATGCTATTTTAGTTTACAGTCATCTGTCCTAAACTCCTCGTGCAATACGAAAGCTGATTATGTCTCCTCCACTTTTGAATTCTGCAGGCAAAAGGGCTTCTTAGAAGGTTCATGGATGAGGGAACCTAACTTTATTTTTCTTTCCCTTCGGTTTTGATCTGCTGATTTTCGATAAAGGTAAACAAGCTGATTGCTTGACGTACAGATGAAGACCACACTTCTATTGATTTCTTTGCAGTTCATTTTAAATTGCGCTTTTAGGAAATTTGAGTCCTGATTGATGAGGACGTGAGATGTTCTTGGCTTTAGTTCAAAATAAGAAGTAGCTCAGTTACGTTATGTTTAGCCGTTTATTTGGTAAACATATCTGCTAACAGCCAGCATTTTTTCTATTCATATGTAGGTATAATTTTATCTTATTTCCCTGTTTGCACACTTATCTGTTGTGTTGTTGTGCTGTCACTGCAAATAGGTCAACTATCTTTTGCTTGATCCAAATCTTCGAGAAGGGAATCTGATGTGAGAAATTGTTTAGTTCATGTTGTGGTGCATCTGTTTACTTGATAGCCTATGACACTGCTTAGACAGAAAAGCTAATTTCCCGTGTAATTAGTTACTTTATTTGTTTCCTTATATTGGTTTTCTAACAAGATGGCATTATTTATTTGTTTTAGGTGCATCTCTCCCACTGTCTTCACTTCGCTGACGGTTATGTTCTTCACAGGTGAACTATGATTGCATGGATTGATTGTGAATTGGTTTAAGGATCTGATCCATCATAACATGTTGCAGTATTTTCTCTGCACCGTAGAGATAAATTATCCCTTTTTTGCTGCTTTTTACTCTACCGAACAGACCAAGTATTCTGCATGTTTCTTTCATTAGGCATCTTTGATGCAAAGCAGCCCCATCACTGACATGTCATCTATTTTGCTTACTGAACTTATGTTATCTCATATGGGCTATTTGCGTTTTGTGATCGTTATAGTGTAACAGTTTGCTTTATCGACTTACCTTACTATTCTAGCATTATCTTGGTCGACTGAATGTATGGATGGGCATTGTCTTTCTTGAGTAGTTGTGTACGGGGTCTGATCGAAATGGTGTGCTCTCGACACCGGGGCGCAAGCATTGGCTTTTCACCAAGAGTATGCATGTTCTTCGTCCCGAGCCACATCCACCATGTCCTTCAATGAGAAGCCACATCATCGAGTATGATTCGACAACTTATTCAGCGACGAGTACAAGGGAAAATTACCCATGGTTAACAGAGCCTTCCTCGCCCTTCCAGCACCAAGAAGGAAGACTAGCGTTGTCCTCTCCTCCGGCAAGGACGACAACGGGGATGATGAAAAGTAAGCAGCAGTACCAACTCGGCGCCACTATGTTCAGATAGACATAGAAGAGTGCAGGCATATATGTAAATAGTCGTATGACCTGCAGTTATCTTCTCCGTTGCATCTCGGTCCATGTAAATGGAGTTGGTTGGCTAAACACAGTGTAAAATTGAGCCCCGCCTTGGCCAGTAAGACGAGTCAGCTAAATACCAGTGTAAAAAAGACCCGGCGCTACTTATTTTGGCTATAAGAAATGCTATGTAATCTACTGCAAGAAGTACCGCTTATCTTAGAACCAATGCTTCTGCTTCTTACTTTACTTTGTATCCCTTCTACCAATTAACAGTTTATATGTTATTTCCAAAACAACTCACTAATAACTAATAAAGCACCAGTCACAAACACGTCTGACAAAAAAGTGAATATGAAGGGCGCGGCGCGCCAGATTTCCTAGTTTCTTCTTAATTACTTGTCAAAGTTGGGTATATCTGACTGCATGGTATATACGAAGTCATCTAGTGGCAAAATCTGAAATAACTGAATATTATGAAAATATTTTTTGAGAAAATGGAATGGCTTTTGGTTGTACAATACGCATAGAATTGTGGCCTATCAGTTCTCAAAAATTAGACTCCACATTGTCTTCCGTTTAGAGGGATGGATGGAACGTCTACCTTCATCCATCGATAGAGCATTCAGTTTGATTCTATTCATTAAAATAATTGTTTTTACAATGGACGATTTTCATGGTTAAAAGCGTATTTTTCGTGGTTGAACATTTTTCTATGACGGATCCCCTTCGTTGTAAAAGTCCCGAAATGAATCTATCACGGTTTTTTTTGTGATCATGGAAGATCGCACCCTTTACCCCCAAAAACCTGTTCTGTTATAGCTGCGTTCGATAGCTATGCCGACTGCTGACGTCATGCAAACTGCCACGTGGCAAACACTGTAAGCGGCTAGTTACCATCCTTAACGGTCATGGAAACCGTGGTAGAAGTTAGGCCTAGTCATGGCCTACTAATTATTAAGTGGGCCGGCCCATTAGGAGAGTCTAATAAGTAGATGGTATGTTACTGTTTCGTCCTGCACTGTTAGCCATTGCGGCCCGTAAACTTTTAGGCATGTTACTGTTTTGGCCTATAGAAGGCCCATGTTGGTCCAATATTGTATGACCCATTAGCGACGTGCGTCAAGTGGGTCCGATATTGTTAAGTGTTTTGGCCTACAGAAGGCTCACCTTGGTCTAATATTGTGCGGCCCATTAGCGGCATGCGCCAAGTCAGTCCGGTAGTATTACGGGCTACTGTCGGTCTGTCACTATTGTTACAACTCGTGGTGGACCGCCTACTAACGTCCCTTCCTTGAGAAGGTTCGTTATTGTCCTGGTCTTTCATTGTTCTGCCCTTCTACTGTTCATTTCCATAAGCGCTTGCTAAGGTTCTGTCTATTACTATTCTATCCTGGTATTGTTTTGACCTGGTAAATTTTCTAGATTGTTATTGTTCTGGACTGATAAATATTCGTTCTGTTACTGTTCTGATCCGTTACTGTTCTGACATATTACTTCTGACATATTAATGTTCTGTCATGTTGTTGTTCTAATATGTTACTGTTCTGGCCTGCTACTGTTTTGGCCTTTTAATATTCTGGCATGTTATTATTCTAGTCTTTTACTGTTCTGCCATTTTACTATTCTGACCTATTATTATTAGATCCTGCTTGTCGGTCGATTCATTACTTTATGGTTTTTTACGATTTCAGCTTTTCTAAAACCCATATAAAAAATAAAAGGTATACAATTGGCGAGCATTTTTTACTGTTCATCGTTCGCCCAATACAAAAAGGGGCTAATAACAAAGCCCGATACTGTTCTCTAATCAACCTACCCAACTCCGTTAACTCGTGAGCGAGCTTGTTACAATGATTTACGAGTTAAGGACGGACGAATCTAAGCTACGGACATACATAAACACATACATACATACGTACACGTACATACATATATATGTACGTACTACTCCCTCCATTTCACAATATAAACATTTTAAGCAAGCTAATTTAGTTTGCTAAAAACACTTAAGCTTTGTTTGGATGTTGGAAAATTGGCTCGGAATTGAATTGGACTAAAAATTCCAAATCCAAGATGGAAAGGAAATTGGCTCAATTTCCAATTCAGGTGTTTCGATGTGCATGAAATTTTCCCTTGAAATCAAAGGGTGGAACCTAATTCCAAATCCTGTTTGGATGTACAAAACAATGAAATTGGAAGTTTGTTGGATTTGGACAAATTAAGACAAGAGGAAGATGAGGGACATGGAGATGCCGGCTTGAGGACTACCAGGGAGCCGCCGCCACTCACCAGGCGCTGATGCTCGAGCTCCCGCCGCCGTCTAGGGTTTCCTCCCACCGCCACTCACCTGGTGCTGATGCTCGAGAGGGGAAGGGGAGCGAGAGGAGGCGGGGAAGGGGTAGATGAGCGCGGGGAAGGGGAGAGACGGGGCGACTAACCGTCGGTTGCGCCGAGGACAGCAGGGCGCGTGCGCGTCGAGGAGGCGTCGAGGAGGCTCCTGACCGTGCGGAAGCGAACAGGTACGCGGGGAAGAAAATTCCACGCGTTAACTACCGAGGTCGGGCGGGCGCTAGCAGGGGTGATAGGGCAAAGGTGTCCGATCTTTCGATGAGATGGAGATAATCGATTTGGTGGAGTTCGGGCTTGACGATCCGACAACACGTGCGAGCACGAGCTCCAATGCAATCGCTAGGCCAATCTCCTGGAGGTTACCGATCCTGCGGGAACACGATCAGCCTGACCAGCGAGGGTCTTAATTCCTACCTGAAATCGAGAACAAGTAAGAACCAATATTGCAATCAAGATATTGCAGATTAAGAGGAAAGCTTTATTGAAAATGTGGGATCCTGAATAGGTGCGAAGTACAAGAGGCCTCTGCGACGCTCGAGCCTTGGCGAAGTTGCTATGATGGCTAACTTAATGTCTAAACAAAATCCGAGTCTAGGGTGACGGCTATGGGGAGTATTTAAGGACGAAAAGGTGGGGTTTCGGCCAGCCATGGAAGTGGTGGCCGAATCCAACCCTAGAAGTCCTTTTCCCCTCAAATACGGACTCTAAAAAGTGACTATTTAAAATCCTGCGAAAATTACATGGGCCTGGCCCAAAATAAAGGTGTCGCAGCACCATATTAAGCTATGGACGAATTAGTGAAGTATTAATCTTGAATATTTCGTCCAAGCCTTCTTTCTTCATTATGGTGGCCTCAAAGTTCTGAAATCTCCATCCGTGGCCTTCTCTTGGATCTTCACATACTTGCTGCCATCTCCATGCATGGCCATGCTCCAATGCTTGTCCCTCTCATCCATGCTTGGTCCATCATTCCTAAGAGTAAGAAATACATCTGATTTAGGCAGCATCATATTCTCATGTATGTAAGGAATAGTTCCAAGAAACGAAAGTACCTGATAGTTAAGTTGTTTGGCACGAGATCTTGTGATGGGTCCTTGTATGTGTGTAGCCGTAGGTACAACGGTTGTATCAATAGAAGGGATGTCCACATCATGCTCCCCTTCTTGAATTGAAGTCGTTCTCGACGCAATCTCATCTTCCTCACCAAAGTAAGGCTTCAAATCTGCAACGTTAAACGTAGGACTAACCGTACCAAAGTCTGCAGGCAACTCAAGTTTATATGCATTATCATTTATTTTCTCTAACACCTTAAAGGGACCAGCAGCACGCGGCAATAACTTAGACTTGCGTAAATCAGGAAAAAGATCTTTACGCAAATATAACCAAACAAGATCTCCAACATCAAACACAACATGCTTTCTTCCTTTATTCCCAGCAAGTTTATACTTAGCATTCATATGTGCGATGTTATCTTTAGTAGTCTTATGCAAGTTTAATATCATTTCAGCGCGTTGTGTAGCATCCAAATTATTTTGCACCGAAGTAGGTAAAGGCAATAAATCAATAGGTGTACGAGGAACAAAACCATACACAATCTCAAACGGGCACATCTTTGTGGTAGAATGCAGCGAACGATTATAAGCAAATTCTATATGAGGTAAACACTCTTCCCATAATTTTAAGTTCTTCTTTAAAACAGCCCGCAACATAGTAGACAAAGTTCTATTTACTACTTCAGTTTGTCCATCAGTTTGGGGATGACATGTAGTACTAAACAGCAATTTTGTCCCCAACTTAGCCCATAAACATCTCCAAAAGTGGCTAAGAAATTTAGTATCACGATCAGAAACAATAGTATTTGGCACACCATGCAAACGAACAATTTCAAGAAAGAACAAATCAGCAATATGCGCAGCATCATCCGTTTTATGACAAGGAATAAAGTGTGCCATCTTAGAAAACCGATCCACAACAACAAAAATACTATCCCTCCCCTTCTGTGTTCGTGGCAATCCCAAAACAAAGTCCATAGAAATATCCTCCCAAGGAACACTAGGAACAGGAAGAGGCATATATAAACCATGTGGATTAAGGCGAGACTTAGCTTTTTGACAAGTAGTGCAGCGTGTCACAAATCTCTCAACATCTCGACGCATACGTGGCCAAAATAAGTGTGCAGCAAGAACATCCTCCGTCTTCTTGACACCAAAGTGTCCCATCAATCCTCATCCATGCGCCTCCTGTAACAACAAAAGACGAACAGAACTATCTGGAATGCATAGTTTGTTAGCACGAAACACAAATACATCATTGAAGACAAACTTGTTCCAAGGTCTACTATCTCTACAATTCTGTAACACATCTTTAAATTCAACATCATGCATATATTGTTCCTTAATAGTTTCCAATCCAAATATTTTGAAGTCAAGTTGAGATAACAAAGCATAACGGCGCGACAAAGCATCAGCAATAATATTATCTTTACCCTTTTTGTGTTTGATAACATAAGGAAAAGACTCAATAAATTCAACCCACTTTGCATGACGACGATTCATCTTAGCTTGACTACGAATATGCTTCAAAGATTCATGATCAGAATGTATAACAAATTCTTTAGGCCATAGATAATGTTGCCAAGTTTCTAATGTCCAAACCAATGCATATAATTCTTTATCATAAGTAGAATAGTTCAGACTAGCCCCACTCAATTTCTCACTAAAATATGCAACAGGTTTTCCCTCTTGTAATAACACCCCTCCCAAAACAATTCCACTAGCATCACATTCAAGATCAAAAGTCTTAGTAAAATCAGGAAGTTGGAGTAAGGGAGCATGTGTTAGCTTATCTTTCAATATGACGAAGGCCTGTTGTTGTGCATCGCCCCAAACAAAGGGCACATCCTTCTTAGTAAGCTCATTCAGCGGCGCGGCAATTGATCCAAAGTCTTTGACAAAGCGCCTATAAAAACCGGCGAGGCCAAGAAAACTCCTCACTTGTGTGACTGTCTTGGGCTGCGGCCAATTCTCAATAGCTTCAATCTTGGCTGGATCCACTTCAATACCCTGTGATGTAACAACATAGCCAAGACACGCAACTCGATTGGTGCAAAAGGTCCACTTCTCAAGGTTACCAAACAAACGTCCATCACGTAAAGCATTAAAAACAACACGTAAATGGTCTAAATGATCCTCTAAAGATTTGCTATAAATCAGAATATCATCAAAGTAGACTACCACAAAACGTCCAATGAAAGCACGTAAAACTTCGTTCATTAATCTCATGAAAGTGCTAGGTGCATTAGTCAAACCAAACGGCATTACTAACCACTCATATAAATCGAACTTAGTTTTAAATGTTGTTTTCCATTTATCTCCTAATTTCATACGAATTTGGTGGTAACCACTACGCAAATCAACTTTAGAAAATATGGTAGAGTCACTCAATTCATCAAGCATGTCATCTAAACATGGAATAGGATGACGATATCGAATAGTAATATTATAGATAGCTCTACAATCAGTACACATGCGCGAAGAACCATCTTTCTTAGGTACCAAAATAATAGGAACAGCATAGGGGCTAAGGGACTCACGAATATGATCTCTGTCGAGTAGTTCCTGAATTTGGCGTTGTATCTCCTTTGTCTCCTCTGGATTGGTTCTATATGGTGCGCGGTTGGGCAACGTAGCACCAGGAATTAGATCAATTTGGTGCTCAATTCCTCTAATAGGAGGTAGTCCTAGTGGCAGCTCAGCGGAAAAGACGTTCTCATATTCCTGCAAAAGGTTAGCAATAGCGGGTGGCAAAGAAGGAGGCATATCCTCAAATGAAAACAAAACCTCTTTGCAGACAATTGCATAAAATTGAGTATTGTTTACATCTAGTTCAGCAATATCAATTTTATTTGCAAGCATACATGGACTCTTCAAACGAATTTCAGTAGGATGTGTAGAATTAGATTTAGTGTTCTTTGGTGGTACAAAATCTGCAGCAACAATCTGGTTCTCACTTTTATTTTTCTCCTCAGTTTTAGCTCTACTAGCTCTAGCAAGATCATCTTTTAAAGTCTGTTCGGGAGTCATAGGTTTTAGACCAATTTTCTTTCCATCATGCATAAGAAAATAGTGATTAGTTTTGCCATTATGAACAGATTCTCTATCAAATTGCCATGGTATACCAAGTAACAAAGAACAAGCTTGCATAGGTACAACATCACAATCAACAAAATCGGAATATGTACCAATAGTAAAGTGCACGCGTACCGTTCTTGTTACCTTGATCTTGCGAGAACTTTCAAACCATTGGATGTAATATGAATGTGTGCGTTGTCTTGTTGGAAGTGCAAGCTTCTCTACCATGTCAACACTAGCCAGATTATTACAACTCCCTCCATCAATGATGATCCGTATAGATCTTTCCTTGACAACACCACGTGTTTGGAACAGGTTGTGGCATTGATCTTGTTCAGATTTGCCCAATTGCACACTCAACACACGTTGTTTAATTAAACTCTTGTATTGATCAGCAGCTTCAGCTCCCATTACCTCTGTCTCTTCATCAGCATCAGAATTGTCTCCATCTCGAGCAGAAATAAGGGCTAATGTATCTTCATCAAAGTCGCTCGCTGAATCGTATTGACCATCATCCCGCACCATCATCACACGTTGTGTTGTGCACTGTCTCTTAATATGACCAAAACCCCAGCACTTGCGGCATTGTATATCCTTTGTCTTACCTGTGGAAGCCATAGAATATGCACTACGAGAAGGAGCATTGGATGACGGTGGAGGAGCAGCTGGAAATCTTGTGGTGGCCTTGGATGTGGTAGTAGCTGGTGGCGAATTACGAGAAGGAGGCGCTGATTGTCGGGATGTCCAAGTGGATGTGCGACCTGCAAAATTATTAGTCCTCCGCCATGGTGGTTGGCGATCCTGCACTTCACATTCAGCTTTGCAAGCAAGATGAAACAAACGAGTGATAGAATTATATTCCTTATAATCTAATATGTGCTGAATGTCCTTGTTTAATCCACCAAAGAAACGTGCAAGCATTTGTTCATTAGATTCAACAAGACCACACCGAACCATCCCCGTTTGCAATTCCTGTTAATACTCTTCTACAGAATTTGTCCCTTGCTCTAAACGTGTCAGATTCTTTAGTAAATCACGTTGATAAGTGGGAGGTACAAAATGAACACGCATAGCAGTTTTTAAAGCAGTCCAAGTACTAGGAATAGTAGTAGGATTTAAACGACAATACTAAGACCACCGAAGGGAAGCAAATTTAGTAAATTCACATGTAGCAGCACTAACACGCATATTTTCAGGATATTTTAAGCATGCAAAACAATGTTCTACTTCCATCTCCCATGTAAGATATGCATCAGGATTATATTTACCCTCAAAAGATGGAATATTTAATTTAAGCTTTGCAACATGATCATCATCACGTACCGGTGGTCGAGCGTTGCGGTAGTAATGTCGGGGACGGCCAGCAGGTACCTGTGGAGGTTGTTCAACCTCCTCGTCAAACAGATCGTTATCGTCGGGGTCGTAGTAGTACCCGTCGTCTGTCCCCAATGTCGCAGCAGCAGCCGCGGCGGAAGTCTGAGGTGCGTCAGCCGCAGCGGTAGCCGCCTGGGGTGCGGCGGCAGCCGAACCAGCAGTCCGACCCGTGATCGGGATGCGCCGTGCGCCATGTGTGGGTGCCGGTGCGGGTGCGGGCAATCTGTTCAAAATCTCCTTGAACCGAGCGTCAAGCTTGGCGTTGAAGGATTTCTCGAGTCCATCGATCTTGTCCACGGCGTTGGTGATCTTGGCGTCAAACTCCCCTAGGCGTGTATCCACGTCTTCAGCGCGACTGACCAAGAGCTCGGAGAAGTGGGCATGTAGTTCTTCGTTCGTCATTGTGGCAGGGTTCCGCGAAGTATCTGTCATGGTTAGTCCTTGAAAAAGCACAGGTATATACTACGGAAATATGGTGGAAGGCACGCGTAATCCGTCAAGCAATATACGAAGCTCTTACAAGTTCTTACAAACAGCAGGAAAAGGCGATGTGTAACCACGAGGATCAGTGGGTCCAGAGATTGAACCGAGCGATTACCAGGAGTCGAGACACCGCACGTGGAGGATATCTTTGGAGCTCTTGGAAGGCTTAGCAAAGGGGTTAGCAATTATTAAAACAGCAATGCAAAAGTTGAAAGAATGCTTAACGACGGTACTGTGCTGGTCCTAGGCTAGACCGTACTAGAGACGCGAGCCTAGATCACCAACGATGTCACGACGCGACACAACAAGCAATGTATGATGATATGGCACCCTGAAAAGCGAACCGAGAGGTGGAAAATCACTATGATGGCGAGTGTCTAGAACTGATCTACGGGGTCTAAAAAATAGGTTAGCCCCAAAAAAATATTTCGAAATTTTTTATTTTGCTCCGGAAAGCGCGCAGGCGCCAAAAAAAATATTGCTATAACGGCCGATGGAGAAAAGTGATCCCCAGAGCCGAAAACTAGTATAGCCAGAAAAAAATTTCGGAGGCGGTTCCAGACTTACGACCGAACTCGGAGGCCAAAATTTTTCTTTTTTTTTTGCTCTCCTTCTGGACTTACGACCGAACTCGGAGCTCGACACGGACTTTAGCTTAACACGGAAACAACAAAGAAGGAAAGTCAAAAGAAATAACTAGGAAATAATAACTCAACTCGGACTCGTGTCGCGGCAGGAAAATTGATCAGATTCTGTGTCGCGGTAGGAAGGCGGTGGCGGAGTATTAGGGTTTATGGTGGCTGGGTGCATGTCGGCGGAATATGGTGGCGGTGATCGGTGAGTGTGGCGGTGACTACTATGATCAGAACTCGAAACTCTAAGGGACGAGACACTAAGACCAGCAACTCGACGCGACGATGTAGACACAAATTCAACAATGCAAAAACTGAAAAGATAATGCGAGGTGTAGATTGGTTATGGGATGGATCTAAACTCTAACTGTGTTTTTGGATTTTTCGTGGGTTATAGGTAAAAACAGATCTAATCTACGAAAACAGTAAAATCTCACCGAGCAACCTGAAATCTGATACCACTTGATGGGGCAAAGGTGTCCGATCTTTCGATGAGATGGAGATAATCGATTTGGTGGAGTTCGGGCTTGACGATCTGACTACACGTGCGAGCACGAGCGCCAATGCAATCGCTAGGCCAATCTCTTGGAGGTTACCGATCCTGCGGGAACACGATCAGCCTGACTAGCGAGGGTCTTAATTCCTACCTAAAATCGAGAACAAGTAAGAACCAATATTGCAATCAAGATATTGCGGATTAAGAGGAAAGCTTTATTGAAAAGGTGGGATCCTGAATAGGTGCGAAGTACAAGAGGCCTCTGCGACGCTTGAGCCTTGGCGAAGTTGCTATGATGGCTAACTTAATGTCTAAACAAAATCCGAGTCTAGGGTGACGACTATGGGGAGTATTTAAGGACGAAAAGGTGGGGTTTCGGCCAGCCATGGAAGTGGTGGCCGAATCCAACCCTATAAGTCCTTTTCCCCTCAAATACGGACTCTAAAAAGTGGCTATTTAAAATCCTGCGAAAATTACATGGGCCTGGCCCAAAATAAAGGTGTCGCAGCACCATATTAAGCTATGGACGAATTCGTGAAGTATTAATCTTGAATATTTCGTCCAAGCCTTCTTTCTTCATTATGGTGGCCTCAAAGTTCTGAAATCTCCATCCGTGGCCTTCTCTTGGATCTTCACATGCTTGCTGCCATCTCCATGCATGGCCATGCTCCAATGCTTGTCCCTCTCATCCATGCTTGGTCCATCATTCCTAAGAGTAAGAAATACATCTGATTTAGGCAGCATCATATTCTCATGTATGTAAGGAATAGTTCCAAGAAACAAAAGTACCTGATAGTTAAGTTGTTTGGCACGAGATCTTATGATGGGTCCTTGTATGTGTGTAGCTGTAGGTACAACGGTTGTATCAATAGAAGGGATGTCCATATCAAGGGGTTAGGCTCGGAATTGCTTCATGTTTCCATGCTTTAATTCCAAGACCCTCCCAAACACTAGAATTCGGTCCAACAATTCCAGAATTCCAATTCCGAGCCTATTTTCCAACATCCAAACACAGTCTTATAGATAATTAGCTAGTTAGGTGCTAGTATTTTCACACTTTATCCTCTTCTTAATTTTTGATTAATTAAAAGGCATGTGTTTTCTAAAAGTCTCGTGATTGTGACAATCCCTTGACTATTGGTACATAATCTCCTTCCAAATATTAGAAGGTACTGGATGATTGGACGGTCCTAATTCTTCCAATGTTTGGTTGGTGTGTTTAAAGACGGTTTGCGATTTTATCAACGTTTGGAGTTGAAAGTGATGTAAAAATCAATATCATTCTAATACTTCCCTTGATCTATATTAATAGTCTTAACTTATCTAAATTCGTACATATCTAGTTAAATATTTAGCCTGAATGTATTTATATCTAGACAAAGTTAAGAACATTAATTTGAACTGAAGGAGTAGTAAAGACTTAAGTTAGTAAAAGGCATAATCAAAGAAAATCATGTCAGATAAGTATTTAAACCTAAGCATACATATGTAGATTAGACTTTCATCACCAGCTATCACTAGTGGAAAACGGGCCTTCCGTCCGGGCCATTTGTCACGGCTGCGGCGCACACCCAACAGCCTGAAGCGGCGCACACCATTAGGGTCATTAGTCCCGGTTTGAGATACACACCGGGACTAATGGGTTTGGGGCCTCCTGCACGCTGCGGACATCGCCATTAGTCCCGGTTTGGGCTGGCCCTATATATATATGGCACCACCCCTTCCCTCACTGATGTTTTTTCGTTGGTGGGAGGTGGCATAGTTTTGTTCTAGTTTTTTCTCTTCATATGCACTAGAGGTGTTCGGTGAAATGCCGGTTAGAGCGATGTGACTTTAGGTCACACAATACAAACATGATATGAGGTGCCCGAGCCACACTTAAGTTTTCTCATCTTTGTTTCCAAGTGTTCTAAAATATTAGCAACTATTTTCTCATTTAGACCGCGCGGTACTAATTTTAGCATCACGATTGCGTTTGATATATAGTTGTAAAATGTAGATGAGCCATCCATGGATGTACGGTGACCGACGGTCTGCCGCTTTCAGAGAAGGCATGCGTTCTTTTTGTCTTGTGGCCGAGGCCAACAAGCGGCGGGATGGTTTTATGTGTTGTCCATGTGTTGAATGTAGGAATGAGAAGGCTCACACTTCCACAAGAGTCATTCAGAGCCACCTGCTTCGGTACGGTTTCATGTTCAACTATAATGTTTGGAGCAAGCACAGAGAAAGAGGGGTTATGATGGAAGACGGTGATGAAGAAGAGAACGATGATGATAACTATCGATCTATGTTCCCTGAATATGTTGATACCACAATGGAATACAATGAAGAAGAGGTGAAGAACGAGAACCTAATGAGCCCGTTGATGATCTTGGTCGGGTCATTTCTGATGCAAAACGAGTCTGTGACACAGAAAAGGACAGGTTGTAGTTTGAGCAGATGTTACAGGACCACAACAAATTGGTGTACCCAACTTGTGAAGATAGCACACTGGAATTGCTAAAGTGGAAGGCAGAGATCGGTGTGACTGACTTGAGATTCAAAAAGTTGCTGGTATTAATGAAGAAGTTTCTTTCAAGAAATAACGAATTACCCGCCAGTACATACGAAGAAAAGAAGCTCGCCTACCCTCTAGGATTAGATGTGCAGAAAATACATGCATGTCCTAATGACCGCATCCTCTATCGCGATGAGAAGTACGAGAATATGGATAAATGTCCAGTATGCACTACATCGCGGTATAAGATCAGAAAGATGACTCTGGTGATGTTGATGGTGAGCCACCCAGGAAGAGGGTTCCTTCCAAGGTGATGTGGTATGCTCCTATAATACCACGGTTGAAACATTTGTTCGGAAACAAAGAGCATGCCAAGTTGTTGCGATGGCACATGGGAGATCGTAAGAAAGACGGGATGTTGAGGCACCCCGATGATGGTCGACAGTGGATAAAACTCAAGAGAGACTTCCTGGACTTTGTTGGTGACACAAGGAACTTATGGTTTGGTCTAAGTACAGATGACATGAATCCTTTTGGGGATCAAAGTTGCAGTCACAGCACCTGACCCGTGACTCTATGTATCAACAACCTTTCTCCTTGGTTATGCATGAAGCAGAAGTTCATTATGATGTTAGTGCTCATCCAAGGCCCAAAGCAACCCGCCCGAAAATGACATTGATGTGTACCTAGGGACATTATTCGATGAACTTTTACAGTTGTGGGCCAAAATAGGTGTACGTCTGTGGGATGGGCACAAACAGGAGCCATTTGACCTACGAGCATTGTTGTTCGTAACCATCAATGATTGGTCTGCTCTTAGTAACATCTCAGGATAGACGAACAAGGATACAATGCATGCACACACTGTTTAGATGAGACTGTATCTGGAAAAATATAGGAAGAATGTGTACCCGTACAATCGTCGTTTTCTTCCGCCCAGACATCCCTTAAGGAAAAAAGGCAAGCATTTCGATGGCAATGCAGACACCCGGATGAAGCATGTCCCCCATACTGGTGTTGATGTATTTGGTATGGTCAAGAATTTAAATGTAATATTTGGAAAGGGTCCTGGAGGACAACCTGTTCTGAAAGACGCCGACGGACACGCACCCATGTGAAAGAAGAAATCTATATTTTTGGGAGCTACCCTATTAGGAAGTCCATGAGGTTCTCTCTACAATTAACGTGATGCACCTAAGGCTTGTATGGGAAGTCAAAAGATATCCCGGAAGCACGGGAGGACCAACAACGTCATAAAGGACAAGACGGCAAGCATCCGGGGTAGTTTCAAGGGCCTACTAGCTATGCTCTTACCAAGGAAGAGAAGGAAATCTTTTTTGAAGTCCTTTTCAGTATCAAGGTCCCGTCTGGCTTATCGTCGAATATAAAGGGAATAGTAAATATGAAAGAAAAAATTCCAAAACCTAAAGTCTCATGGCTGCCACGTGCTTATGACGCAATTGCTTCCGGTTGCATTGACGGGAACTCTACCGGTAAATGTTCGATTGGCCATTGTGAAGGTATGTGCATTCCTCAATGCAATTTCTCATAAGGTAATCGATCCAGAAAGTCTATCAGGGTTACAAATTGATGTGGTGTAATGTTTGGTCATCTTCGAGTTGTTGTTCCCTCCATCTTTCTTCAATATTATGACGCACCTCCTAGTTCACCTAGATGAAGATATTATAATTCTCGGTCCTGTGTTTCTACACAATACGTTCCCCTTCAAGAGGTTCATGGGAGTCTTAAAGAAATATGTTCATAACCGTGCTAGGCCCGAAGGAAGCATATCCAAGGGCTATGGAACAGCGGAGGTCATTGAGTTTTGTGTTGACTTTCTTCCTAACCTTAAGCCGATTGGTGTTCCTGAATCTCGGTATGAGGGGAGGCTGACTGGAAAATGCACACTAGGAAGGAAAGCAATGGTATGTAGGGACGTGCATTCTTTCATTCAAGCACACTACACAGTTCTACACAATTCCACCGTGGTGGCTCCGTATATCGAGAAACACAAGAATATTCTACGCTCTGAAAACTCGGGGAAGCCTGACTCCTAGATGAAAGTAGAACACAATACTACTTTTGGTAGTTGGTTGCAGACACATGTCATGAATAACACCACCATTGGAGATCACATGTACTTGTTGGCTAGGTTACCATCTTAGACTATATGTACTTTCCAAGGGTACGAGATAAATGGGAATACATTTTACACGATCACCCAAGATAAAAAGAGCACCAACCAAAATAGTGGTGTCCGCTTTCATGCAACAGATGACAATGGGCAGAAGGACACATATTATGGGTACATAGAGGAGATATGGGAACTTGACTATGGACCTAATTTTAAGGTCCGTTTGTTTCGGTGCAAATGGGTCAAGTTGACAGGAGGTGGGGTAAATGTAGATGAAAGTATGGCATGGCAATAGTGGATATCAACAATCTTGCATACATGGACGAACCATTCATCCTAGCCAATGATGTGGCTCAGGTTTTCTATGTGAAGGATGATATCTGTGAGATTCTACACATTTTTAATGTTTTTTATCGATGGTTTTTGTTTGGATTTGATAGTTTTCTAGCTTTACCTAATGCTAATACTTTGGTAGCAAAGAATACTTGGTTTTTAATGTGTGTTTCAGGTTCTAAATATCACCAGAGGGATTTAACAGCAAAAACACAATACTCACACGAAAACAAGCAAGTCTCTTTTTGGAAGCAATCGAGGGGAATTTACTGAAAGATTAACGACCAACTATATGGGCCGCTGCCGTATAGTTCCCGTCGAATAATTTACATCTCCTTCGTCCTATTAAAAGGAACAACTTTCGTGAAGAGGCGGAGGTCGAAAACAAAACACACGAGCCTACATACCATCCAGAAGGGAGAAAGAAGGGATCCGAAGAAGAAGCGGAAGATGTTCTTCATCTCGCTCCATGATCTTCGATCTCCTAGCCACCACACCTCCATAGCCATCACTTTTACTTGAGAGAGAGAGAGAGATATATCCACCTTGTAAGATTAGGGAGATTATTCTTCCCATCTTGAATTGTGTTGGATTTATTTCTATTTCTTATTATGGATCTCCACGGTAATATCAAGAAGAACTCCCTTTTTATTTCATTATATCGATGATGCTTTCTTCTCTCATGTGTGAGTAAGTTCCCTTAGGCGTGGGAGATGTAGGGGATTGGTGAGATGTGATGTGCCTATATATTGTCCATCAAGTTTGTGATTGATTGTAATCACTATATTATGTGTGCTTGACTATCTATGGGATGCTTAATGCTTGTTGTCCAATTAAGGGCCCAGACAACATGATGCTTTGTTCTACATGGATAGAATCTTGTTTGCTAGCAGACCGGCGACCCCCGAGTGACACGGGGATATCAATGGGAAACTAGTTTGACTCGAGGATAACGAGGAACCGCCGAGCTTATTGCATTAGTCCGATCCAAGGAGCTTAATTGCTAAGCAACCTGAAGGATCTTAATCATCTAGTGACTGACCATGGTTGTGGTAAACAGGCTAGTAGGATTATTGAAGTTGGGATGAAATCTACCAAGAAGAGTTCCGGCTAATTATGGGTTGCTCGCCTACACACATACTTATAAGATTATAATTGTTACGCTTATCACTCATTCACCCAGCACATTCACTATCACCATGAACTGAAACTCCCCACGCCTACTTTGTCATCTGCAAAAAACAACAAACAAATTGTTCTTTACTTTTATGCTTTTTATTTCTGAATTTTACATTTTAGTTTTATTTAAATACTTTCGTTAAATCCAAATTCTATTCTCATTCTCAACACTTGTAGTCAATTCACTCAAAGACCTGTGACAACTTCGGGTGTGACAGAGACTTCACTAATAAACAATTACCTTTGGGCTCCATGTGGGATCGACATCTGAACTTCGAAACTAGCTACAAACGATCTGTGCACTTGCAGCCATCAAGCTATTTTCTGGTGCCGTTGCCGGGGATCTAAGCGCTAAGTGTTTTATCTCTTGACATTTTAGGTGTTACTATTACAAGATGGTCTCTTTGTAGGGGTTCGTAGCATGGAAAACAAAAAAATTATACCGCATGAACACACACAAGCCAAGATCTATCTGCTAGATTGTAGGAATGAGTCAATAAAGTACTCACCCTAGAAGATTCCAAAACGGTTAACGAGAGCGGATTCTCGTGGGTGATGTAGTCGTTCACTTGCCGATCTCAAGATCGCGTAGACGATCCTTCCGGCGCCGTGTTCCGGTAGCGCTCCCGCAGTCGGTCACACATTCGATACTCGATGAAGACCTTCCTCTCCCTTGTTCCAGCAGGCAGCGGAGGTTGTAGATCTCTCCTCGCGATTCCGGAAGCATGACGGCGTGGTGTCAGAGTTTAGAGGGGAAATCCCGCAGTGCTTTGCCTAAGCCAGAGTGGGTATGGTGGAGTATAAAAGAGGCCTTGGTGATCTAGGGTTTAGAGGTCCAAGGGGGTGGTGTGGCTGGTGGCTAGGTGCTAGGGTTTTTCCCAAGTCGGCGACTAGAGGAGCCCTAGGCGGAGGCTTGAGAGGTGGTGGCTCCTTGCTAGGGTTTGTTGTGAGGGGTAGGGACGCCCTACCCCTCCTTTTATAGGTGGGGAGGCGGCAAGGGGAGGGAATCCTCCCTCAACTCCACTTCATGTGGTAGGCGGCAAGGAGAGGGAGCAATCCTCCCTTAGGTAGGATTCCTTCCCTCCCTCCACTTGGCTACCAATGTTGGCATTTGATTTTTTTTCAAATTGGCTTTTTGACTTTCAAACTAGAGTTTGATTTCTCTCTTCTAATTGTCCATCCAAGTGACCTAGGACATGATGCAACCATTCCACTTTGTCATGACACATCCATGTACCCCTCCCCCTCCGGATCGGTGGACCTTCTAGACCCTTCTAGAACATTCCGGTGAAAACTCCGAAACCATTCTCGAACTCCGAAATTGGACTTCCTTATATGAATCTTATTCTCTGGACCATTCCGGATCTCCTCGTGATATCCCGGATCCCATCCGTGACTTCGAATAACATTCGGTCTCTTTACTCACTTTCCATATCTACTAAACAAAATCGAATCCTTAATTGTGTCACCCTATGGTTCTTGAATTATGCAGACATGACCGAGACTCTTCTCCGATCAATAACCAATAGAGGAATCTAGAAATTCATATGTCTCCCACATATTTATATGATTACTTCGTGATCGAATGAACCATTTACATACGATACCAATTTCCCTTTATCTCATGATACTTTACTTATCCGAGGTCTGATCGTCAGTATCTCTGCATACCTAGTTCAACCTCGTTACCTATAAGTACTCTTTACTCGTTCTTGTGATATGTGATCCCTTGTGAGCCATTCACATGCTTGCAAGCTAATTAGATGACATTCCACCAAGAGGGCCCAGAGTATATCTATCCGTCATATGGATGGACAAATCCCACTCTTGATCCATGTGCCTCAACACATACTTTCCGAACACTCAATGCCACCTTTATAACCACCTAGTTACGAATTGGTGTTTGATGTCATCAAAGCATCCATCCGGTGATGGTGATTTAACATGATCTCGTGGTCGAAGGATTTAGGATACTATGTATCTGAAAGCTTATAGCAAAAGAACTATTGAAATGACTAGATCTTTATGTTACGTTTAACTATAGGAGTATGTCCATCACACCATTCTCTTAATGATATGATCTTGTTGTTAATAACATCTCAATGTTCATGATTAGGAAACCATGATCATATTTCAACCAACAAGCTAGTATTACAAAGAGGCTTTACTAGGGACTCGAATAAGTTTACAAATCACACAAGTATTAATGTTTCCAGTTAATACAGTTATAACATGAATGTAAACATTTATCATAAACACAAAGATATAATAATAAAACTTTTATTATTGCCTCTTGGGCATATCTCCAACAGTCTCCCACTTGCACCAGAGTCAATTATCTAGATTACATGGTAATATACCGAACACCCATGGCGGTTTGGTGATGGTCATGTTTTGCCCTCAGGAGAGGCTTAGTCAATGGATCCGCCACATTCAGATATGTGTGTACTTTGCAAATCTTTATATCACCATCTTGGACATGCTCTTGAATAGCGTGAAAATGCAGCTTGATATGCTTCAGCTTCTTGTGTGACCTTGGCTCCTGCGCATTGGCTATGGCACCCATGTGTCCAGCACATTGGGAACCACACCAAGCTCCATAATGAACTCCTTCATCCATATAGTATCTTGTGAAGCCTATGAAGCAGATATGTATTCTGATTCAGTTGAAGATCTCGCCACAATGCTTTGCTTTTTACTCCTCCAGCTCACTGCTGCACCATTCAATGTAAATACATATCCATATTGAGATTTAGAATCATCCGGATCAGTGTTCCAACTAGCATCGGTGTAACCATTAACAATGAGTTGTTCATCACCTCCATAAGAAAGAACCATATCCTTAGTCCTTCTCAAGTACTTAAGGAAGTTTTTGACCGTTGTCCAATGATCCACTCCTGGATCACTTTGATATCTACTAGTCAAACTAACAGCATATGCAATGTCGGGTCTAGTACATAGCATGGCATACATGATAGATCATATGGATGAGGCAGAGGGAGTCTTACTCATCCTCTCTCTATCTTCTGCCGTAGTAGGACTTTGAGTTTTACTCAAGGTCGTATTGGGCAACATGGGCAAGAACCCTTTCTTGTTATGTTCCATTCCAAACCTCTTTAGAACTTTGTCCAAATATGTATTATGTGAAAGCGATATTAGGCGTTTTGATCTATCTCTATAAATCTTTATGCCTAATATGTAAGCAGCTTCGCAAAGATCCTGCATTGAAAAACTATTATTCAAATAATCTTTGAAACTTTTAAGAAGGTCTACATCATTCCCAATCAACAATATGTCATCCACATATAGTACTAGGAATGCTACAGATTTCCCACTCACTTTCTTGTAAATACAAGCTTCTCCATAAGTTTGTACAAAACCAAAACTTTTGATCACCTTATCAAAACATTGATTCCAACTTCAGGATGCTTGCTTCAATCCATAAATGGACCGTTGAAGTTTACATACCTTGTTAGGATCTTTAGGATCGAAAAAACATTTGGGTTGTACCATGTACAACTCTCATCAATGTCTCCATTGAGGAACGCCGTTTTGACATCCATCTGCCATATCTCATAATCATAATATGCAGCGATTGCTAACAAAATCCTCACGGACTTTAGCTTTGCTACAGGTGAGAAATTCTCATCGTAGTCAACTCCTTGAATTTGTCAAAACCCTTTTGTGACAAGTCGAGCTTTATAGACGGTTACATTACCATCAGCATCTTTTTTCTTCTTGAAAATCCATTTGTTCTCGATAGCCTTTCGGCCATCCGGTAAATCCACCAAAGTCACTTGGTTTTCGTACATGGATCCAATCTCAGATTTCATGGCTTCTTGCCATTTATTGGAATATGGGCACATCATCGCTTCCTCATATGTTGCAGGGTCGTTGTTGTTGTCCAACAACATGACACTCATAACGGGATCATACCAATCGGGAGTGGTACGAATCCTCGTCAACCTGCGAGGTTCCGTAGTAACTTCGACTGAAGTTTCATGATCACCATCATTAGCTTCCTATCCTATTGATGTAGGCGCCACAAAAACTACTTCCGGTGTTGCTCTACTCTCAAATCCGAGAGAACATTCGACAACCTCGTCGAGTTCTACTTTCCTTCCAGTCACTTCTTTCGAGAGAGGAACTCCTTCTCTAGAAATTATCTATTCTTGGCAACGAAGATTTTGCCTTCGGATCTATGATAGAAGGTATACCCAATAGTTTCCTTCCGGTATCCTATGAAGACGCATTTTTCCGCTTTGGGTTCAAGCTTGTCGGGATGTAACTTCTTTACATAAGCTTCACAATCCCTAACTTTAAGGAACGACAATTTAGGTTTCTTCCCAAACCATAATTCATATGGTGTCGTTTCAACGGATTTATATGGTGCCCTATTTAAAGTGAATGTGGTTGTTTCTAATGCATAACCCCAAAATGATAATGGTAAATCTGTAAGTGACATCATAGAACGAACCATATCTAAGAGAGTTCGATTATGACGTTTGGACACACCATTACGTTGTGGTGTTCCCGGTGGTGTCAATTGTGAAAGTATTTCACATTTCTTCAAATGCTTGCCAAACTCAAAACTTATATATTCACCTCCACGATCAGATCATAGAAATTTAATCTTCTTGTTAAGTTGATTCTCTACTTCACTTTGAAAATCCTTAAACTTTTCGAAAGTTTTGGACTTATGTTTCATGAAATAGATATACCCATATCTACTCAAGTCATCCGTGAAAGTAAGGATATAACGATAACCACCGCGCGATGCTACACTCATCGGGCCACACACATCGGTATGTATGATTCCAATAAGTTTGTAGCTCGCTCCATCATACCAGAAAATGGAGTCTTAGTCATTTTTCCCATCAGACATGCTTCGCATCTTTCAAGTGATTCGAAATCAAGTGATTCAAGAAGTCCATCGGAATGGAGTTTCTTCATACGCTTCACTCCAATGTGACCAAGACGACAGTGCCACATGTATGTAGAATAATCATTTAATTTCAAACATTTAGCATCTATATTATGAACATGTGTATCACCACTATCGAGATTCATTAAGAATAGACCATCTATCAACGATGCATGACCATAAAAGATATTACTCATATAAATCGAACAACCATTATTCTCGGACTTAAACAAGTAACTGTCCCGCAATAAACAAGATCCTGATATAATGTTCATGCTCAACATAGGCACCAAATAACAATTATTTAAGTATAAAACTAATCCCGATGGTAAATGAAGAGGTAGCGTGCTGACCGCGATCACAACAACCTTTGATCCATTAACAACGTGCATCGTCACCTTGTTCTTTGCTAGTGTCCATTTATTCTGCATCACCTATTTCGAGTTACAAATATGAGCAACCGAACCAGTATCAAATACCCCGGCACTACTATGACTACTAGTAAGATACACATCAATAACATGTATATCGGATATACCTTTCTTCTTGATGTTGTCGTTCTTCAGATTCGCCAAGTACTTGGGGAAATTCCGCTTCTAGTGACCTTCTCCCTTGCAGTAAAAGCACTCAGTATTAGGCTTAGGCCCATCCTTGGTCTTCTTCGCCGCTGCGGTAGCTTTCTTACCGCCCTTCTTGAAGTTTCCCTTTTTCTTAGGCTGGCCTTGCTTCCACTTGGTTCTCTTTCTTGATCTCCACTTCCGCAGACTTCAACATAGAGAAGAGTTCTGGTAACGACTTATCCATGTGCTGCATGTTGTAGTTCATCACAAAGTTCTTATAACTTGGTGGTAGTGATTGGAGGACACGGTCAGTGGCGGAGATACAGCCTTGAGCACCCAGGTGCATAGTGGTGCCAGATCATAGAAAAATCAATCTTTACCGGGTGCATACACGGTGCAAAAATATCATTTTACAAAGAAAATTGTTTCTACCCGGTGTCCTGTGCACCACCTAGCTTCTATGTGGATCCGCCCCTGGACACGGTGAATCCCCAAAGCATTAGGAATCACTATACCCAAGATCTGTAGATTATTTGCATGCCCAGTCATCTTAAGCACATGCTCACTGACGGAGCTTCCCTCTTCCATCTTGTAGTTAAAGAACTTTTCAAAAGCTTCATAACTCTCAACTACCGCGTGAGCCTCAAATATCATTTTGAGTTCACGGACAATATCATGTGGGTCAAAGTTCTCAAACCTCTTTTGAAGCTCAGATTCCAAACTATACAAGATAGCACACTAAACTGTGGAGTATTTTTGCTTCCGAGCGAGGATAACATTTTCACCTCATCGGTAGCTTCATCTGCAAGTGGGTCACCCAGCGGTGCATCCAGCACATAGGTCAACTGGCCAGCATAGAGGACAATCCTCAAATTGCGAAACCAATCCTCGAAGTTTCTTCCATTGTTTTCCAACTTTTGTTTCTCTAGGAACGCATTAAAATTGATGGTAGGGGTCGCCATGATCTACAACATATTTGCAATAGTTTAGACAAAGTTTATGACAAATTGAGTTCTAATTAATACTTAAATTAATCTAGGTGAAACCCCACTCAAAACAATATCCCTCACATTGTTTTAGTGATCACACGAACCAAATCCACTACATCAAGTCCGATCATCACGAGAGATGATGTAGTTTCAAAGGCGAACAATCAACATGTTCATCATATCTACTATATGACTCATGCTTTACCTTTCAGTGATCCGTGTTTCGAGACCATGTCTGTACATGCTAGGCTCGTCAAAGATTAACCTTAGTTTCCGCATGAGCAAATCTGGCTTGCTCCCGTTGTATGCACACGCAGAATCTAACACACCTGATCATCACGTGGTGCTTCGAAACAACGAGTATTGGCAACATCGCTAACTAAGGATGAACACTTTATTACTTGATATTTTGTAAGAGGGGTCATCTTATAATGCTACCATCGCGCTCTAAGCAATACAAGATGCATAAAAGGATTAACATCACATGCAATTTATAATATGTGATATGATATGGCCTTTCTTCTTGTGCTTCCGATCTCCATCTTCAAGCACGAACATGATCTCCATCATCACCAGCGTGGCGTCAAGGTCAATGGCACCGCTCCATGGTTGTCGTCCACCAGCATCAACTATTACAACTATTTTTAATAATAGACACACAGGTCTTAACGAAATAAAAAACACAACCATAACGCTGTTTTCCGGTTCAATGGAACGGGCGACAGATTTATTGGAAATCATACATTCTGATGTATGTGGTCCAATGAGTGTGTCGGCGCGAAGTGGATATCGTTATTTTGTTACTTTCATGGATGATTTGAGTAGATACGGTTATATCTAATTGATGAAACACAAGTTTGAAACCTTTGAAAAGTTCAAGGAATTTCAGAATGAAGTGGAAAATCATCATAATAGAAAGATCAAATTTCTATGGTCCGACCGTGGAGGTGAGTATCTAAGTTACGAGTTTAGCACTCACATGAAAGAGTGTGGAATTGTTTCACAACTCACACCTGCCGGAACACCACGGCAAAATGGTGTGTCGGAATGTCGTAATCGTACTTTATTAGATATGGTTCGAACTATGATGTCTCTGACGGACTTGCCATTGTCATTTTGGGGTTATGCACTAGAAACTGTTGCATTCACTTTAAATCGGGCACCATCTAAATCCGTTGAAAAGACACCGTATGAATTGTGGTTTGGAAACAAACCTAAGCTGTCATTTCTTAAAGTTTGGGGATGCGATGTTTATGTGAAGAAACTTCAACCAGATAAACTCGAACCCAAAGTGGAAAAATGCATATTCATAGGATACCCTAAGGAAACTATTGGGTATTCCTTCTATCACAGATCCGAGGGCAAGGTTTTTGTTGCCAAGAATGGATCCTTTCTAGAGAAAGAGTTTCTCGCGAAAGGTGTGAATAGTCGGAAGGTAGAACTCGAAGAGGTTATTGAACCTTCTCTTCAAAGTATGGCGAGTAGTGCAGCGCCGGAAGTCGTTCCGGAGTTGGCTTCACCATTTGAAGAGGGAAGTAATGATAATGATCATGAAACTCTGAAAGAGAGTACTACCAAACCTTGCAGGTCTAGCAGGACGCGTACAGCTCCCGAGCTGTACGGAAACCTTATTGTGAATTTCATGGTTGATGAAATTGATGGCCCTGCGATGTACGAAGAAGCGATGATGAGACTGGATTCCAACAAATGGTTAGAAGCCATGAAATCTGAGATAGAATCCATGTATGAAAATCAAGTTTGGAACTTGGTGGCCTTACCTCACGACCGAAAGGCCGTGGAGAACAAATGGATTTTCAAAAGGAAAACTGATGCTGATGGTAATGTGACCGTCTATAAAGCTCGACTTGTCGCAAAGGGGTTTCGACAAATTCAAGGAGTTGACTACGATGAGACATTCTCTCCCGTAGCGATGCTAAAGTCAGTTAGGATTATGTTAGCAATTGCTGCATATTTCGATTATGAGATATGGCAGATGGATGTCAAAACCGCGTTTCTCAATGGTAATATTGAAGAATAGTTGTATATGATACAACCAAAGGGTTTTGTCGATCCTAAGGATGCTAACAAGGTGTGGAAACTTCAGCGATCCATCTATGGATTGAAGCAAGCATCACGAAGTTGGAATCTCTGCTTTGATGAGGTGATCAAAGAGTTTGTATTTGTCCAAACTTATGGAGAAGCTTGTATTTACAAGAAAGTGAGTGGGAGCAATGTGGCATTTCTGATATTATATGTGGATGTCATATTATTGATCGGAAATGATATAGATCTTTTAAACAGTGTTAAAAGTTATCTAAACAGCAAATTTTCAATGAAGGACCTAGGTGAAGCGTCATACATATTAGGCATAAAGATCTATAGAGATAGATCTAGGCGCCTAATAGGGCAATCGCAAAGTACATACCTTGATAACATTTTAAAGAAGTTTAAAATGGACGGAAGTAAGAAGGGGTTCTTACCTATGTTGCAAGGCAAGACATTGAGTAAGACTCAAAGTCCGGCTACGGCGGAAGAAATAGAGATAATGGACAAAGTCCCCTATGCTTCAGCCATAGGCTCTATAATGTACGCCATGCTATGTACAAGACCGGATGTGGCACATGTTATTAGTTTGACTAGTAGGTATCAATCGGATCCAGGTTCGGAACACTGGATAGCGGTCAAGAATATCCTTAAGTACTTACAAAGAACTAAGGATATGTTTCTTGTGTACGAAGGTGAAGAAGAGATCATCGCTAAGTGTTATGTCGACGCAAGCTTTGACACCAACCCGGATGACTCTAAGTCTCAATCCAGATACGTATTTCTCATGAATGGCGGAGTGGTCAGTTGGAGGAGTTCCAAACAACCTGTGGTGGCGGGATCAACAACGGAGGCCGAATATGTTGCTGCTTCGGAAGCGGCTCAGGAAGCGGTTTGGATGAAGGAGTTCATATCCGAACTAGGTGTGGTTGCAAGCACGTTGGACCCAATGGTGATCTATTGTGACAACAATGGTGCCATTGCCAATGCCAAAGAACCAAGGTCTCACAAGAATTCCAAGAATATTAAGCACCGGTTTCACTCCATACGCGAGCATGTCAAGGATGGAGATATAAAGATTTGTAAAGTACAGACGGATCTCAATGTAGCAGATCCGTTGACTAAAACTCTCCCTAGAGCAAAACATGATCAACACCAGAACTCCATGGATGTTAGATTCATCACTATGTAAATAGATTATTGTCTCTAGTGTAAGTGGGAGACTGAAGGGAATATGCCCTGAGAGGCAATAATAAATTGTTTATTATGTGTATTCCAAGTATATGATAGATGTTTATTTTGCATGCTATAATAGTATTAATACAGAAACGTTAATACATGTGTGTTTAATAAACAAACAGAAAGTTCCTAGTTATGCCTCTCTCATAAACTAGCTCGTTGATTAACAAGATGATCAAGGTTTCCTGATCATGGACATTGGATGTTGTTCATAATGGGATCACAACATTAGTGTAATAGTGTGATGAACATTCATCCGAAGTATAGCATTACGATCAAAGTCATTGAGTTTATATTGCTATAACAACTTACGAAGTAATCCTAATCCTTAGACCATGAGATCATGTCAATCACTAACACCGGAAGAGTTTCTTGATAACATCAAACGTCACACCGTAACAGGGTGATTATAAAGATGGTTTCAGAAATAATAAAGTGTTATGTTGAGGCCCATGGATCGAGAGTGGAATTTGTTCATCCCGATGACAGATAGATATACTCTAGGCCCTCTCGGTGATATCACATTGGTTAGCTTGCAAGCAAGTGATTTGATCACTAGAATGTTATATCACGGGAACGAAAAAATAGTGCATTTTAGTAACAAGACCAAACTAGGTATGGGGATACCGATGATCGAATCTCGGACATGTAATATATCGCGAAACAAAGGGATTAAGATACTAGCGTAAAAGGTTCCGACGATCACAAGAAAGTCATCGTTCAATGTTTGGGAGTCAGTATGGGTCTCTAGATCCCGCTTCTGATTATTGATCCGAGAGGGTATCGATCATGTCCGCATTATTCTTGAACCGTAGGGTGACACACTTAAGAGACATCGACATCCAATTGGAGCAAAAGTTTCATGCCGGAAAGAATAACAAGCGCAGGAATTTATTTCACTAGATACCGAAACAGGTTTTTGGGTGAAATTGCAGAAAGTGTTTTTGCATGTGAAATAGAATTCTAGCAAGGGGTTATATGTGAATGTTTTTCATTAAAGTTATTGACAAAATTCTGAATAAATAAAAGGAGTTTTATTTAATGAGATTTTGCATTAAATTTGGTGGAAATTTAATAGCAATTTTGAATGGGATTTTGAGTGGAGGGAAATGAAGAGGTTTATGTGAGTGGAGTGTCCACCCACATGAATGAAGGAGGGGAGGGGGCAGCCCCATCGCCGGCGGCCACCCCCTTGGGTGCCCCTCCTCATCCTACAAAAGGCACCCCTCTCCCTCTCTCTCACTCACACCTCCTCGTGAAGGATCTCTCCCCCTCTAGAATTTATCCCCCATGGTCTCGGACTAGCGAGATACATGTTCCCGGTGGCTATTGGACAATAAAGAGTTGTGCTTCCGCTGCAACGCTGGAGCGAGGAGGCGGAGGTTGCTCGGTGCCTCGGACATGTGTGCGAGCACGGATGCGCTGCTGATTTGCGGCGCTAGGACTTCCTCTCGATCTTGAGATCGGAAAGAGATGGTCTACATGAACCACGAGTTTAACTCGTTAAGCTTTGTAGGTCTTCAAGGGTATGTTCTCTACGGATATACATCTGCCCATTGTTTGTATCTAGTAGATAGATCTTGGTACATAGTTGTTCCCATCATAGGAAAAATTTTGTTTTCTATGCTACGAACCCTACAGCTTCATCCGATCATCTTTTCCTCCCCTTCTGGCTTCCTTCGTCTTCTAGAAAAATATGATTTTCCTTGTATTTTCTGATCTTCGCGAATATTGCATCTAGACACCGCTTTTTCCATCGGACTCCTGACTCAAGCAGTTCATCCTCCAAAAGTCATCCAACATGCAAAAACAGATGAAATAACATAAGTATCACCTCTTTATATGAAATATATCAATAAATAACAATAAATTATGATATAGAATAGTGATGCAAAATGGACGTATCATGTTGTCGGAGTTTAGAGGGGAAATCCCGCAGGGCGTCGCCTAGGCCGGAGCGGGTATGGTGGAGTAGAAGAGAGGCCTTGGCGATCTAGGGTTTAAAGGGCCAAGGGGGTAGTGTGGCCAGTAGCTAGGGGCTAGGGTTTGCCCCAAGTCGACGACTAGAGGAGCCCTAGGCGGCGGCTTGAGAGGTGGTGGTGCCTTGCTACGGTTTGTTGTGAGGGTTAGGGGCGCCCTACCCCTCCTTTTATAGGTGGAGAGGCGGCAAGGGGGAGGGAATCCTACCCCAACTCCACTTCATGTGGTCGGCGGCAAGGAGAGGGAGGAATCCTTGATACGTCGGAAATGTATCTATAATTTTTTATGTTCCATGCTTGTTTAGTATCTAGTTTTCTTTGCTTTATCTACACTTTAAGGTGTTTTATATGTTTTTATGGACTAACCTATTAACAAGATGCCACAGTGCCAGTTTCCTGTTTTCTTCTGTTTTTGGTTCCAGAAAAGGCAGAAAATCAATATACTCGGAATTGGATGGGACAAAAGCCAAAGTCAATATTTTACCGTGGGGAACATGAAGCCAGAATACGAGACGGAGGGGAGCCACCAGGGGGCCACACCCCCTAGCCGCGCGTCCTAGGTGGGCCCGCGCCTCGGGGGGTGCGGCCTCCCTGGCTGCCCCCTGCGTCGCCTCTTTGCCTATAAAGAGCCCCCGATACAGAAACCCTAAGTAGCCGATCAATATTCCACGAAACCGTCTGTAGCCGCCGCCACCATCGTCCCTAGATCAAGGGGATCTGAAGCTCTTCTCGGCACCCTGCCGGAGGGGAGATCATCCCAGAGGCCTTCTTCTTCATCATGCCAGCCTCCGGTATGAAGTGTGAGTAGTTTCACCTTGGACTACGGGTCCATGTAGTAGTTAGATGGTTGTATGTCCTCCTTTGTGCTACCATGTTTAGATTTTGTGAGCTTCTTTCATGATCAAGATCATCTATTTGTAATCATGCATGTTGTGTTTGCGGGGATCTGATGGATATTGAGATTACTATGTCAGATTGATTAATGGTTTTGTCTTATTGATTCTATCATGTATGTGTTGTTTGAGATCTTGCATGCTCTCTGTTTCTAGTAGCTATCTTGGCCAAGTAGATGTTAGTGACTCCAAGAGGGAGTACTTATGCTCGATAGTGGGTTCATGCCTCTATTTAATCTAAGGGAAGTGATAGAAATCTCTAAGGTTGTAGATGTGTTGTTGCTACTAGGGAGAAAACAATGGTCTCTTGTTCATGGAACAAGTGGATTGTTTACCTTACACACTTTGCTTAAAGCAGTTATCCGTTGCTTGCAACTTAATACTTGAGGGGGTTCGAATGATAACCTCAAGGTGTATTAGTAGTCATAGATGCAGTTGGATGGCAGTCTATGTATCTTGTTGTATTTCCCAATAGAATCTCATAGGATCATGAATGTCTAGTATTCCATTGTTATGCCTTGCTCAGTCTTGTCAATTTCCTGATGTAATTTGTTTACCCAGCATGCCATGTTTGTTTATCTTAAGGAGAACACCTCTAGTGAACTATGGACCCCGGTCCAATCTCTAGTGAATCTCATAGGATCAAGAATGTCTAGTATTCCACTGTTACTGTTTACTTTCTGCAAACCACTATTATCTTCCACACCATACAGTTAACCCTTTGTTTTCAGCAAACCGGTGAGATTGACAACCTCACTGTTCGTTGGGGCAAAGTCTTGAGTTTGTGTTATGCAGGTTTCCAAGTTGCTAGCAACACCTTTGAGTCGTTTCCTTCCTCCTACTGGTTCGACAACCTTGGTTTCTTACTGAGGGAAAACTTGCTACTATGCTCATCATACCTTCCTCTTAGGGTATCCCAACGATGCTCTACAGTGATCTGAGCCGCATCAAAGACTTTTCTGGCGTTGTTGCCGGGGAGGCTAAGGACATCCTCACAAGGGGAGTCCTTCACAATCTTTCTCTTTACTTTGTTTTTGTTTTGCTTAGTTTATTTTTCTTGGTTTTGTTTGCCTCTTTTTATCAAAAACTCCAAAAACATAGTTTAGTTTGGTTTGCCTCTTTTTATCAAAAACACAAAAAATTAGTTCCTGCTCTAGTTGCTACCATGTATGGTTTTGGTCCAATCCCCGTGTCACCTATGGAAATGATCTTTACTTAAAGTGAAGAGATTTTCAAAGAAGCTTGGTCTAGAATCTCTGATTTACAAAGGAAAACTGAGCCTAAGATGAGTCTTAGCTTGGTTATTAATAGTTTCTACCATGGTCTTGCTCTTTGTTATAGATATGCTTTGGATGTTGTAGCTGAGAAAGTTATTTTTCGATGTACTGAGGATGAAGCTTTGGATGCCATAAAGAAGTTGATTATAATTTATAATATGCCTAGAAAGTCTCATTCTTCCTTTATAAACATATATGTAGGTTGAACACTCTTGAGACTCGTACAGTTGTTTTGAAACATTGCTATAACATGCTTAGAGAGCACCATGATTATGTTCCAATAAATTCTGAGCCTTCAAAATGGTTTCCTACAATAAAAGTTGCTATAAATAGTGAAACTTTTGATGCTCGTTGTGATATCATGTCTGAATTTTTCCTGATGTCTAAAGATATCTATGAGTTTTTGAATCTTTGGGGACTTTCTGAAGGAGGAGAAGAAATATCTCTTACCAATAATACAACTTTATTACCCATTAATAGCTGAAGGTGTGTTTACAAAAATCTTAGGGAAAGTGGTGTCTACTGATTATCTTGTTATGGAATGTGTAGGAAAAGGACATATTACACTTGGAAGATCCCTGCTGAAACACCTTGGAGCAATAATAGATGTGGGAAAAGGCATTATGCATTTTGCCTCTCCAATAATAAATCATATATTCCCTAAAGAGATGAAGAAATGTAGGAGCAAGAAACTTGGTGTTAATGCTTCTTCATTTGAAAATACTTGATTCTTGCTTCTTGTGCCTAACTTAAAGGCGTTAATGAAAATTACTTATTGGGAGATAACCCAAAAGTTTTATTGAGTCTTGGAACTTATTACCTTTGTAATTACCTCTCCTTATCCTTTTTATTTGCTTTTTGTGCCAAGAATAACCTCTAATGATAGGGAAGTAAGATTTGGGGAGTTGTTGTCCCGAAATAGATTTTTGTGCTCCACCGTAAAAATTCGTGTAAAATATCTGTAAGTCTGATTGAGTTGATATTTTCTGAATAAATCCCCCAGTATGTAATATAACTTTAGTTAGTTCAACACTTTTTTATTTGAGCAACAGAAGGTCTTTTAGAAAATCGGTTTCTACCTGCTGGTCTGTTTTGACAGATTTCTGCCATTATTTGCATTTGCTTCTTATTGATTCCTTTTTGGGTTCTTTTTGGGAAATTGAGTTTTTTGAGGGAATTTCTACAGTATCTTGTGTTTTTGGTGAAAGTTTTGTTGTTCTAAAGATAAACCCAAAGGTCTATTATCTTTTTAATACACTAATGTTGCTAATTAAGATTGTGTGAAGTTTTGTATGAAGGAAAATTTTCAGGTGTAGAGGAAGAATGATGTAATGAGATGAAGAATGGACAAAAGCTCAATCTTGGGGATGCCACCCCGTTTCACCCCAAGAAATGGTCAAGAGGTACAAGTGTCAAAGCTTGGGGATGCCCAAGGCATCCCCTTTTTCATCAATAAAAATCTCAGGTCTTTCTAGACACTTCGTTTTATTGTTTCATGCACTTTTGTTGTTCATGGAGCGTCTTAGTTTTCATTTTATTTTGCTTAGTTTTCTTGAATAAAGTAGTTTGGACACCCGTTCTTGCTGTGTGGTTTCAAATAAGTTGATTGCTGTTGGAGAGGAGTAGAAAGTTCTTGCTTGAATAGTGCAAGAGGATCTTGCTTTGACTATGACTTAGACTTTAGCATGTCATGCTAGATGTTGTTTTGACTTTATGCTTAGTGATTATTGCTGTAGCATGACTTTTTCCAAACAATTAGGATTGCTTAATGTGCCTTGAAGCAATCATGTGTTGTTTTAGCATACAAAAGCATAGTATTGTGGTATTCTGCTTTGATGCTTTGTTTGGGTTGACTTGGCACATGCTCACACCATGTTATGACTATGAACAAGTCACCGTAGCCTCTATGATCATTTAGTCCTTGACTTGTAGTACCACTTTATGCTTTGATTAGTAATGTTTTGTCACTCTGCATGATTATGGCCATTATTGCTCTCTTAGTTGGTCACTCCCAATATTTTGCTAGCCTCCACTTGTATGAGTAAGCTCTACTCATGCATCCAACTCCCAAGATACCAAGTTATTCCAAAGTGTCCACTATAAATTCATATGCATGGTGTGTTACACCATTCCAAGTATATTCTTGTTTTCATCTATCTTCCAATTAAAAAGTCTTTTGTTATGTGAAAACTTAGTGATTAAAGCTCTCAAAAACTTGATGGCACACTTTATTTTTCTTGCCCCTAATAAACTTGAACCATTGTGTCATCTATGTTACATATGCTTGCACTTATACGTTGGAATTATCAGAACCGTGCTGTCACGGCGAACGCTTTCAACATTGAACGTGTACTTTGTACACAGTTGATATCATGCTCTTTTGTTTATGGATGTCGTCGGTGTGAAATAAAATGGGAGCTTGTAAGTCCATGGATTTATGTATGTGTGTTAGAGAAACGCCTGGTCCTCTAGCCTAAGCCATGCCTAATCATGGTGGAAACTTGCATCATCACCATAGTGAGCAATTTATGAAGCTTTCTTCTTATAAAAAAGAGAGACATATTGAAAAGAGGAAAGATAAAAAAAGCACCATTTTCCCATGGTAAATAAGAAGATTGCTGAGATGCTCATTGTCTTCTTGCCTTGTCATTTTGATTATGGTATAGCTCCTATATCATATGCAAGGGGTACCCCGTTGGCGGTTCTTTATGATACACATGTACTTACTATGATAAGAACTTACAGGTGACTAAAGTTGAGTAACGTGAAGAGCGGCCCTCGTATTCAGGGGACATGAGATTGCCAACTTATACTTTGTCAAGCATACACTCCATAGTTTGTTCACTTTAACCTTAATCACTTCAAGATGCTTATGATAGGGGCAATGAGGGCTGAAAGCTAAAAAGTACGATAATTTTTGGAAGCTCTTTTTGAGACTTGAAATCCCTGCTTCCTTTTTTGTGAAGGGCCTTTCTTCCACCTTTATATTGAGTCTCCACCTCATATCCTTAGGCAACAATTAAGAGAGCATAGTTGCCATTCTTAGTTCTATGTGCATTGTCCCAAAACTTATTGATTGATGCATATTGTTGATATTACTTGTTGTTGTGCTATTTGTATCTAGTCACTCTTATGAACTTTGAAGGTGTCCTATGCATCTATTTTATACTCCATGAGGGACAAGATGAATTCCACTATGCTATGTTTTCTATATGTGAAACAAACAAACGTTTTTCAATGCATGTTATTCATGATCTTTGTTTGTAACCTTTCATGTTGCATGCATAGTTACTTTGTCTTACTATTAGAACTCCGTCTTTCATGCTCAAGTTTAGAGTTCTTTGATCCCAGCTTTCAATGCTTGCAAATGGTTTGATCTTGATTTTGATGGTGCATGTCACCTCAAAAATTATTCTTTTTATCACTTACCTACTCGAGGACGAGTAGGAGTTAAGCTTGGGGATGCTTGATACATCGGAAACGTATCTATAATTTTTGATGTTCCATGCTTGTTTAGTATCTAGTTTGCTTTGCTTTGTCTATACTTTAAGGTTTTTTATATGTTTTTCTGGACTAACCTATTAACAAGATTCCATAGTCCCAATTGCATGTTTTCTTCTGTTTTTGGTTCTAGAAAAGGAAGAAAATCAATATTCTCGGAATTGGACGGGACAAAAGCCAAAGTCAATATTTTACCGTGGGGAACACGAAGCCAGAATATGAGACGGAGGGGAGCCACTAGGGGGCCACACCCCCTATCCGCGCGTCCTAGGTGGGCCCACGCCTGGGGGATGCGACCGCCCTGGCTGCCCCTTGCCTCGCCTCTTCGCCTATAAAGAGCCCCCGATATAGAAACACTAAGTACCCGATCAATATTCCATGAAACCGTCTGTAGCCGCCGCCACCATCGTCCCTAGATCGGGGGGATCTAAAGCTCTTCCCGGCACCCTGCCGGAGGGGAGATCATCCCGGAGGCCTTCTTCTTCATCATGACAGCCTCCGGTATGAAGTGTGAGTAGTTCCACCTTGGACTACGGGTCCATGTAGTAGTCAGATGGTTGTATCTCCTCCTTTGTGCTACCATGTTTAGATCTTGTGAGCTCCGTTCATGATCAAGATCATCTATTTGTAATCATGCATGTTGTGTTTGAGGGGATCCGATGGATATTGAGATTACTATGTCAGATTTATTAATGGTTTTGTCTTATTAATTCTATCATGTCTGTGTTGTTTGAGATCTTGCATGATGTCCATTTCTAGTAGCTATCTTGGCTAAGTAGATGCTAGTGACTCCAAGAGGGAGTACTTATGCTCGATAGTGGGTTCATGCCTCTATTTAATCTAAGGGAAGTGACAGAAATCTCTAAGGTTGTAGATGTGTTGTTGCTACTAGGGAGAAAACAACGGTCTCTTGTTCATGGAACAAGCGGATTGTTTACCTTACACACTTTGCTTAAAGCAGTTATCCGTTGCTTGCAACTTAAAACTGAAGGGAGGTCAGATGATAACGTGAAGGTGGATTACTAGTCATAGATGCAGTTGGATGATGGTCTATGTATCTTGTTGTATTGCCCACTCGAATCTCATAGGATCATGAATGTCTAGTATTGCATTGTTATGCCTTGCTCAGTCCTATCAATTGCCCTGCTGTAATATGTTTACCCAGCATGCCATGTTTGTTTATCTTAAGGAGAACACCTCTAGTGAACTATGGACCCTGGTCCAATCTTTACCATTGATACATCTTCCACTGTTACTGTTTACTTTCTGCAAACCACTATTACCTTCCACACCATACAGTTAACCCTTTGTTTTCAAGAAACCGGTGAGATTGACAACCTCACTGTTCGTTGAGGAAAAGTCTTGAGTTTGTGTTATGCAGGTTTCCAAGTTCCTAGCAACACCTTTGAGTCGTTTCCTTCCTCCTACCGGTTCGATAACCTTGGTTTCTTACTGAGGGAAAACTTGCTGTTGTGCTCATCACACCTTCCTCTTGGGGTATCCCAACGAAGCTCTACAGTGATCTGAGCCGCATCAATCCTCCCTTAGGTAGGATTCCTTCCCTCCCTCCACTTGGCTACCAATGTTGGCATTTGATTTTTTTCAAACTGGCCTTTTGACTTTCAAAATAGAGTTCAATTTCTCTCTTCTAATTGCCCAGCCAAGTGACCTAGGACATGATGCAACCATTCCACTTTGTCATGACACATCCATGTACCCTTCCCTCTCCAGATCGGTGGACCTTCTAGAACATTTCTGTGAAAACACTAAAACCATTCCCAAACTCCGGAATTGGACTTTTCTTATATGAATCCTATTCCTCGGACCATTCCAGATCTCCTCGTGATATCATGGATCCCATCCGAGACTCCGAATAACATTCGGTCTCTTTACTCACTTTCCATATCTACTAAACAAAATCGAATCCTTAAGTGTGTATCCCTACGGTTCTTGAATTATGAGGACATGACCTAGACTCTTCTCCGATCAATAACCAATAGAGGAATCTGGAAATTCATATGGCTCCCACATATTTATACGATTACTTCGTGAACGAATGAACCATTTACATACGATACCAATTTCCCTTTGTCTCATGATACTTTACTTATCCGAGGTTTGATCGTTGGTATCTCTGCATACCTAGTTCAACCTCGTTACCTATAAGTACCCTTTACTCGTTCCTGTGATATGTGATCCCTTGTGATCCAGTCACATGCTTGCAAGCTAATCGGATGACATTCCACCGAGAGGGCCCAGAGTATATCTATCCGTCATATGGATGGACAAATCCCACTCTTGATCCATGTGCCTCAACACATACTTTCCGAACACTCAATGCCACCTTAACCACCCAGTTATGAAGTGGTGTTTGATGTCATCAAATCATCCAGCAGATGATGGTGATTTAACATGATCTCATGGTCGAAGGATTTAGGTTACTATGTATCTGAAAGCTTATAGCAAACGAACTATTGAAATGACTTGATCTTTATGCTATGCTTAACTATAGGAGGATGTCCATCACCACCATTCTCCTAATGATATGATCTTGTTGTTAATAACATCTCAATGTTCATGATCAGGAAACCATGATCATCTTTCAACCAATAAGCTAGTATTACAAAGAGGCTTTACTAGGGACTCTAACAAGTTTACAAATCACACAATTATTAATGTTTCCGGTTAATACAGTTATATCATGCATGTAAACATTTATCATAAACACAAAGATATAATAATAAATACTTTTATTATTGCCTCTTGGGCATATCTCCAACACTCTTTAGGAGAATATAGTGCTCCAAACTCTACATTTCTTAAACAACCAATAGAATTTCCTAATCCTGGAGTTAGGGAATATTGATTTGATGGTGAAATTATTAAAATTTTGCAGGAAAAAGCTTTTAGTGGAAGGGAAGATGAGGACCCAGAAAGGCATCTTAGAGAGTTCGACGATGTGATAACATCACTTGGACCAAAAAGTTTTCCAAGAGAATTCTCTCGTCTGAATTATTTTGTTGGTCTCTCAAAGGTAAAGCTCTAGACTAGTTATATTCTCTCCCTCACCATTATATTAAATGTTGGGAGAACTACATTGTTAAATTCATAAATAGGTATAATCATTTTACAAAGGTAGCGGAACTTATAAAGAATATAGGCAACTTTAGTCAGAATGTGGGAGAAAACTATCCACAAGCCCGGGAAAGATTTTTTGGAATGACCAATAGTATTCCTAATCATGGCTATTCTGAGTCAACTATTTGTCACTTGTTTTACCATGGTCTTAATACTCAATGCAGGGATCTGCTAGATTCATCAGCAGGAGGATCAATAAATACTTTAACTATTTAAGCATGTTTGGAACTGATGCCTACTAGGGCTAAGAATTATTCTTTATATAATCCTGACTTTGCCACTAAGCCGGAAAAAGGAATACTTCATATAAATCCCGATCTTATGCCTAAAGTACTCAAAACCATGAAAGAAAAAGGTATACCTTCAGAGCTTGTCAAGGAAAACAAAGTAGATTTGTTACAAGTTTTTACTGAAGAGGATGAAACTAGAAAAGTTTTTCAAGAATTGAAACATCGACAGACAAAGTCTTATAATAATTTGCATAAGCAATTCCAAAGACATAAAAAGATTTTGGCTGAACTTACAGAAAATTATGAGGATATTGGCCAAGAAATAAAATTATTTAACAAGTACCTCAGTATGATTGAAACCCAATGTGAACAAATAGCGTCTGGTTATCAAATTTTTCTTCGTGATGATATAAATATTCATTTTTCTACTAATGTTGTTACAAGAAGAGGTTTGGTTGTTAAAGGACCATTAGGACCACCAGAATATGAAGCTGAGAAAGATCGAAAGGAAAAAACCTTGCTAAAAGCAAGCCACGAAGATGATACATTGGTGGATCCTCAAGATGAGACTATTCAAGACACACAAGATCAAACCTTGGAGGAGAAGAATGATACATAGGATGATAGTTATAACTCTGATGCAGATACTGTTGATCCAAGAGAAGAAAAATACACAAGTAAAGAAGATGAAGTTGTTGCAATAGAAAAAAAGAAAAATGATAAGCAACAAAAAAAGAAAGCAACTAAAGATCCTGATCCTCCACAAAAGGTAAAAGATAAAGGCAAGAAACTTCCATATCTAAACCGTAAAAAGAAAGAACCAGATGAGGCAATCTATGATTCTTTCGCAAAGGCACTCAATGATCTTCGTCTAGAAATTCCATTTGTAGATGCAATAAAAGTGCCTGCCTATTCTAAATTTCTCTGTGACATTCTTAGTAGAAAGAAATAAATAACTGAAACCGTTGCCATGGTGACTAGTTCCTCTACTAATGGGAGAATATTGCCTAAGTTAGGAGATCCCGGTATAATAACTATTTCATGTTGAATAGGCAAAACTGATATTCATAATGCTTTATGTGATTTAGGTGCAGGAGTTAGTGTAATGTCATACTCCCTCTATAAAAAGCTAGGATTAGGGGAATACTCCCCCATATCACTTTACAAATGGTTGACAAATCCACTAAACAACTTGTTGGTATGATTGAGGATGTTCTACTTAGAATAGATGAGCATGTTATTCCCACTGACTTTATTATCCTTGAAATGACAGAAGATGAAAGATTATCTATAATACTTGGAAGACCTTGTCTTAGCACTATAGGAGCATCAATTGATTGTGATGTAGGGAAAATAATCTTCAATGTTTATGATGCTGAAATAATCCGTTATTTTCCAAAGAAACTAGAAGCAGTAGAAAGGTATGTTCCACCGGCAAAACAAGTCCATGTGATAAGTGCCTTTGATAAAGGGCAACCGAAGGTACGAATTTGAGAACAAAGAAGGGGTTGAAACATTCAACCATTCTCAATAAAATGCTTAATGGGAGTCGACCCATCATATTAATAAAATAAATTAAAGTTAGATAATAAATATGTTCATCGTATTCCTACAACTTTTTTTACAGACATTTTTGCAGAAGCGCGCCCGTAAAGATGCAGCTGTCAAAAAGTAGCAGAAATACCGAATGAATAAGCACAAATTTAGAGTATAAAATAAAGTTTGAGTTTTATCTATAGAAACTAGCTTAATAATATTGTTTAGATAAAAAATGCATCTCTGAAAATTTGGGTGAAAAAGCATGCTACAGAAGGTCTAATGACCAAATATACGGCGACAATTTTTATTCCAGCTGTATAGTTGCGACCGTATAGTTATCGACAAAATTCTCAAAACTTAGGGTTCAGATACAAAAGGTTTAACGACCAACTAACTATACGGTAGCTACCTGGCCCGGCCGTATAGCTCCCGCCGTATAGTTTGGCCCGACCACATAAACGGGTCGTGGCGGGGCAAGGATCTTCCTCCCCTCATTATTTATCTCAACCTCTCTCTCAAAAACTCACAAAACCTCTCAAGAACTCTCAATTCTTCGCGGATTTCGTTCGTTTGAGTGGGGGAATCAATAGATCGATATGTTTATCTCCCTATCCATATTTTATTTTCAGAATTCCATGGTTGAAATCTTATCATTGAATTAGTGGATGAACTCAAGCTTGATTCTTTTTCTCTTTTGATTTCTCACGTTAGGATTGAATTCCTCCACGTAGAATCATTCATATATCATGCAGAAACTATATGCCTAAGCTTTTATGTTGAAATTTCTCAGTGTATCAAGATGAACAAGCTTAGTGGTATTTTGGCAAGAGGAAGCGCCAACATGGCGAGGGCTCGGGGCTCTGGGCTGAGATCGACAACAAGTATGACATGGTTTTGGCGAGGAAGGTGTTTCCCACATGATGGGCCAATAACGTCTTTATCAACTCAACAGAGTTAAAGGGGGACTTCAACTACCTGTGTTCAAATGCAGGGCTCGCTGGTATCGCCAACCACTACACCTACGAAGGGCTCACCCATGAGTTCCTCGTCTCCTTCTATGATGACTACAGGGAGAAAGGTAATGAATGCATGATAAATTTCACCGTTAACCAACGGCTATATCAAATTACCTATCAACAATTATGCAATGCTTATGGATTCCCTCAAGAAGGGGAACCAACTGTTACAAACATGTATAGCGTCTCGAGTACAAATACTTGGGAGGTTGTTTCTGTTAATGGTGGTAGGGACTTATACCAGAAGAAGATGTCCACCATTCAGAACCCAACCATCAGCTACTTCGCTATGTTTCTTGCTAACACTTTGTTAAGAATAAGAGATATTGGTTCGATGGCCAATGCAGACATGGCCATGATCACCAAGGCGCTCTTCCCTAATGCGCCACAGAGTCCCACTCCCGCAACTCTATTCCTCCAGCACCTCCGCCACTAGAGCAACAAAACGAAAGGTGATATTCATATCGGTGGAATGGTAACCCACCTAATCCAAGCCCTTGAAATTGCAATTCCTATTTCGCAACCAGTTGATGGCTCCATACTTATGGATGTCAGATATGTAACTGCTTGTGGCTTCCTCGGTGTTTACCAATTTAACAAGAGGCTCCGATCCTATCAATTTAGTTATCTTAATGATGTGTAGTATGGTCAGGTGCCACTTCCTTGCCCACAATCCTTCGAGGTTTGGGGAAGGGACCACTGGATCCTCACCGAGGATCAAGTGACCGAAATCATGGCAGAGCTCTATCCTGACTCCGATGAAGAGGAAGAAGGAGGGCAGCAGGACGAGCAGGAGCAGTAGCAGGCGCACAACCCAGCTTGAGAGGGACAGTAGGAGGAGCAGCCTTGGGACCAATGGCCCAATCATCCACAACAATAACAGGGGTTCAACGATGTCCCATATCAGGAGTTTCTGTAGCTCAACCAGCGTGTTGGGGAGATAGATCAGACTCTGCATGGAGTCAGTGAAGATGTGAGTGCTTTAACTCACACCTTTGGTAACTTCATGACCTACTTCCTCGACTACTACCAGCAGCACCACCAACCGTCGCCAAATGACGGCAACAACTAAGCATGGCAACAACCTAAGCTTGGCGGACGTTTTGGAAACCTCCAAACTTGCATTCATATTTTTATTTTTTCTTCTTTTGATTTGTTTTCTTTTCCAAGAATAGTGTTTTTACTTTCAGTTTGCATTATTAAAACCCGAAACACAAAAAAATAGTGGTAACTTTCAATGGAATTTGCTTTGTTTTTCTCGGAGATTGCTCAATTACAGGTGACTTGGCAATAGGGAAATATAGAGAGGATTCGACTCAAGTACGAGAACGAAGCAAGCAAGAGGAGGTATCACATTCCTTTCATCATCTCTCTTGCAATTTTAAATTGATCCTACAATTATTTACTCGCTTGCACTTGAGACACTCCCCACCTAGCTTGTTATCCTGTAATTATATTTCCTTGCTAGTGTCCATTTTTAGCTTTGAAACATTGATCAATGAACTTGGTTAAAATATTTCCGATATTTTTACAACAATAAAAAGCATCCAAGAGATGACTTGAGTCCACGTTTAGCCGAAAATATTTGATTTTAGAAACTACTCAACCCCATTGAGCTTAATGTAAATAGACTCGATAACACCCTTGAATGAAATTGTCTGATAAAATGGATACTTCGAAGTAATAGAGATTATGACACTGATTTTTATAATAATTATAGTAGGATATTTCTTTACGCGTGTAACTACAAATACTATCATACTCCATGGGGAACTCTTAACTCTGGTGGCCAACGAACGATCTAAATGTGAGAAATCATTTGATTCGGCTATTGAGTTATGTAAACGTCTGTAGCTGCAATGATATGACATATAAAATCTTTAGTCTCCTCGTGGTTTTACGTTCCAAGTGAAGTTGTAGTACTCCTCTGACCCACTATTGCTCAACAGCTATCTATTGGCATGGTCACGAGTGCGCAACACAGCCCCAATTAACATGTTAAAAATAGTGGCATAATTTCTCTATGAAAAGAGTTGAAGTTTTTGAAAAACAAGGAAAGTAAAAAGGTGCTTTAAGAGTCTTGAAATTTTGACGTGGGAGTAGATGAGTTGTTCTTAAATTAAATGTTCTTGGTGCAAACTTGAGTACTCTTAATTGATTAAAGGAGAGCAAAAAAGTTTTCATCTCTCAACAAGAGAGAAGCCAAAAATATTTATTTCACATTCCTAGCTAAACTTTTGACACTCGCTCATGCATATGATTTATTTGCTAGCAAGATATACGTGGTTAGGAAGTAAACTCAGTGCAATCTTGTGAATATTTGTATGATTGTGTTTAAGATTGCAGGAAATGTGAAGAAAAGAATTTGACTCCAATTCAAGCTTGTAAGTTCTTTTATTTCAGTTTTGAATCTCCGCTATCCTTTTTTTATTTCCTTGTCACTCGAGGGAGAGCAACATCTAACCTTGGGGGAGATGATGCTGTGAGATTCTACACATTTTTATTGGTGTTTATCGATGGTTTTCGTTTGGATTTGATGGTTTTCTAGCTTTACCTAACGCTAATACCTCGGTAGCGAAGAAAACTTGGTTTTTAATGTGTGTTTTAGGTTCTGAACATCACCAGAGGGATTTAATAGAAAAAACACAATATTCTTACAAAAACAAGCAAGTCTCTTTTTAGAAGCAATCAAGGGGAATTTACTGGAAGATTAACGACCAACTATACGGGCCACAGCCGTATATTTGCCATCTCCTTCATCATATTAAAAGGGACAACTTTCATGAAGAGGCGAAGGTTGAAAACAGGACACTCGAGCCGCCATACCATCTAGAAGGGAGAAGGGATCCGGAGAAGAAGGGGAATACGTTCTTCATCTTGCTCCACGATCTTCGATCTCCTAGCCACCACACCTCCATAGCCATCACATGTACTTGAGAGAGAGAGAGAGAGAGAGCTCTCCACCTTGCAAGATTAGGGTTTGACATTGTTCTTCCCATTTTAAATTGTGTTGGATTTATTTCTATTTCTTATTGTGGATTTCCACGGTAATATCAAGAAGAACTCCCTTTATTTAATTATATCGATGATGCTTTCTTCTCTCATGTGTGAGTAAGTTCCCTTGGGCGTGGGAGATGTATGGGATTGGTGATATGTGATGTGCCTATATATTTTCCATAAAGTTTGTGATTGATTTTAATCACTATATTATGTGTGCTTGACTATTTGTGGGATACTTAATACCCGTTGTCCAATTAAGGTCCCAGACAACATGATGCTTTGTTTTACATGGATAGGATCTTGTTTGCTAGCAGACTGGAGACCCCCGAGTGACACGGATATCAATGGGAAACTAGTTTGACTCGAGGATAATGAGGAACCACTGAGCTTATTGCATTAGTCCGATCCAAGGAGCTTAATTGCTAAGCAACGTAATTGTCTAGTGTACTGACCATGGTTGTGGTAAACAGGCTAGTAGGATTATTGAAGTTGAGATGAAATCTACCAAGAGGAGTTCCGACAAATTATGGGTTGCTCACCTACACACATACTTATAAGATTATAATTGTTACACTTATCACTCATTCACCTGGCACATTCACTATCACCATGAACTGAAACTCCCCGCGCCTAATTTGTCATCTGCAGAAAATAACAAACAAATCGTACTTTACTTTTATGCTTTTTATTTCTGAAGTTTACATTTTAGTTTTATTTAAATACTTTCATTAAATCCAAATTCTATTCTTATTCTCAACACTTGTAGTCAATTCACTCGAAGACCTGTGACAACTTCGGGTGTGACAGAGACTTCACCAATAAACACTTACCTTTGGGCTTCGTGTGGGATCGACATCTGAACTTCAAAACTAGCTACAAATTATCTGTGTAAGGATGGCAATTTTACCCATGGGTACGGGTACCCCGCGGGTACCGTACCTGCATGGTTAGGGTATGGGCACACTTTTATACCCACGGGTAATACACATACCCTACCTGTTAAGTTAAGGGTAGGGGCACGGGTATAGACTTGTACTCATGGGTATACCCATACTCTGCCCGTTTAAACTGACATGTCAAACTTACCTGTAAAGTGTCAACCTATGCGGCCAAGAAGCCTAGGGACAAATTTGTTATTACAAATTCTAAATTCAATACTTCCATGTACTCGTCTACCTATTATTAAGTAGAGATAATTGTCGTTTTCAAATATATTTTATTGATGAACATAAAGTTGTGAATAACATGTGTACTATTGGATCTACCCACCGGGTACCCAATGGGTATGGGTACCCGGCGGGTATGGGTATGGGTAAAGTTTTATACCCACGGGTATGGGTATGGGTAAACTTTTTTACCCATTGACTACACGGGTATGGGTATGGTATTGCTCTACCCTGCCCATTGCCACCCTTAGATCTGTGGACTTGCAGTCATCAAAGGACATGTCTACCAGACCAAGAAAAAGAAATCAACAAAAGAATACATCGTCCGATGAGCCAAAGCGCCACATAGTTCTTTCAGGGAAAAGAAACATCATGAGAGTGGATGACAAGACAGACATGTCAGAAGATTATAATAAGTTTCATGAAATCCCGCCCTTCAAAGTGGAAATTGACCCAAGCCTCCTGTTAAATAATGAAGATTCTCCATGGCTACGACGGAGAAGAAAACCACAACACTAGATAGAGATGTTGGTGATCTATGTAATGTATTAAACCTTTTATGTAATATCATATTTTGAGTCAAACCTTTTATGTAAGGTGGAAAACTTCCTCCTGCAACATTGTTGGAGAAACCAACCGGGACTGAAGGGGTTGCGGCAGGCTAGGGCATGCAACACTAATGATAGGGGTGAGTGTCGACATTATATCGTGAGTGTCGACACTATGTCGTGCTGCTTGTACCTTGTCCTGGATGGTGTCGCCAACCGAGACTAAAGATGAACCTTTAGTCCCGGTTAGAGACACCTATCGGGACAAAACATGAGTCCCGGGTGGCAGCACTAATGATAGGGTCGAGTGTCGATATTATGTCGTGAGTGTCGACACTATGTAGTGCTGCATGTACTATAAATATGAATCCTTGTGAGTCCTCAGGCATCTCCAAGATGGTGTGCAAGAGCAGGGACACCACTATGGCCAGTTTGAGTGAGATGCCGGAGGAGCCCTTAAGCTATCCAGAGATGCACTCCTTAATATGTGAAATAAGTTAGCTCCCAGGCATATTGATCTAGTTAGAGAAGTTATAAGCTGCAAGATGGTGTGCGAGAGCAGGGACACCATTACGACCAACTTTAGGGAGATGTCGCCGGAGCCGAGTCCTCCGGTATCTCCATAAAGTTGTCCATAGAGGCACTCCCTAATATGTGACCACGTGTGTCCTCGACCTACTTTAGGATGCCTGACCATGAAGATCTGAACTCCAAACGGCTGGAAGCAGATGTCACATCGTATGTTAGCTGCCTCAACGGTGTAAGCGTCGGTGGGTTCTTCTAGCCGTTTGGAGATCAGATCTTCATGGTCAATCCTCCAGCATCTCCAATTAGTTATCTCTGACACAAGAATATAACAACATCTTCATAGTTTGGAGAAGTCGTAGTAGGAATCGGGACTATTTCCCCCCCTCCCTTTAGTCCCGGTTCAACCATAAAACGAGACTAACACTCAAGACATTTATATGCAAAAGGTTAATAGTGGCTACAACTGGGACTAGAGAATAAAGAGGTGGGCAGCGTGCGGGTGCCGAAAAGGCCCCCCACTCTCTACTCCCGGTGCGTTGCACCAGCCAGGACTAGAGACCCCCTTTTTTATAAAACAACAAAATAAAGTGCAAGTAAATAAAGACAGCAAATAATTGCAGCAAGTGTCCCAATCCTTTCTTAGCAAAGGACAAGTCGGTTGTATTACTTATGAGGACCAAACGTTCTCGAGGACACATGGGAATACTGTCAAGTGCTTTCGTTTCATATAGTTGATTAATCTTCTTTGGTTTGATAAGTGTTGCGTGGGTGAACCTGTGCTAATATACCAACCTTACTTGGACTAATACATACTTGTGGTTAAACCCCTTGTAAGCATCCGCAACTACAAGAAAGTAATTAAGATAAAAACCTAACCACGGCCTTAAAATCTGAGATCCTACACTCCCTTATGCAAAGGTTTCCTAATGGGGGGTTCAGGTTTCTGTCACTCTGGCAACCCCACAATTAGTAGCCAAATACACAATGCGTTCCCCTAGGCCCATAAATGGTGAAATATCATGTAGTCGACGTTCACATGACACCACTAGAAGAATAGAACCACAACTTAAATATTAACCATTGAATAATACCTCAACACAATTCCACTACTAACAACATGACTTCTCCCATGTCCTCAAGAACTAAACGAACTACTCACGAGACATCATATGGATCAAGATCAGCTATGATATGATGATGAATAAAACTTTGAACATAAACAACAATTCAATGGTTCCACTCATAAGCATCAACTATAAAAGTAATTAACACCGGGAAAGTTTCCCCTAAGAACTATGCAAGATTCAACACAATTGTTACAGCGGGTTGGAGTGATGATGATGGTGTTGGTGGAGATAGTGGTGTGGATGATGATGATCCCGATGAAGTCTAGCTTGATGACGGTGTTGATGGAGACGATCTCCCCTCTCCAGGAAGGAATTTCCTCGGCAGAAATCTGTCTGCTGGAGAGCTCTTTCTCTCTCTATAGTTTCCGTCCCGCAGAGGTGGTGAAATCTTTCTATGGTCGCCCCCGTATATTAGGGTTTCGAGGAGAAGATATAGACGAAAGGGCGGAGCAGGAGGTGGTCCAGGGTGGCCACACCCCTGGTGGCGTGGCCCAGGGTGGCCCGCTCATGGGAGGGTATGGGCCCCGTGTGGCCCATCTCAGCCTCCCCTTCTAGCATCCTTCGCCTTCTGGAAAAATATGATTTTCCATGTATTTTCTGGTATTTTCTGATCTTCGCAAAAATTACATCCAAACACCGCTTTTTCCATCAGAATCCTAACTCCGGCAGTTCATCCTCAAGGAATCATCCAACATGCAAAAATGGATGAAATAACCTCAGTATTACCTCTTAATAAGAAATATATCAATGAATAACAACAGATTATGATATATAATAGTGATGCAAAATGGACGTATCAACTCCCCCCAAGCTTAGACCTCGCTTGTCCCCAAGTGAAAACTGAGCTCAGTAAACATGCCCACAGGTTTATGGAGTAAAGTGTCGATAAAAAGAATATGGACAAGAAGCATCACACTTACCAATACACAACTCATAGAAGAAATAAACTCACCATTATATAACTTACTTGCAACGAGTATGGGAGTCACAATAAAGATGCATAAAGACAAATCATAATTGGTAATG